>BSBN01001067.1:5255000-10108750 GCA_027924645.1 Cunninghamia lanceolata
AGGTGACCCATGCCTCTTTCTCCTTTCTTCACATGGGTGTCCCCATAGTACATGGGGGAATCTTACTAAAGAAGAGGTAACTTTCACTAATGGATGGCATCTCTTATCTAGGGAAAAGTAGAGGGGATGGGTTGAGTGTTGGTACAACCCATCATGTCCCCTCCTACCTCCAATTTTCGCCACTTAACTTCAGGGGAAGGTTAAGTTGACTAGATGGAGGTTACTCAAGGGTTACCCATGCCAAATGGGCCCCTGGACCCATGGGGTAGAACCCAGGGTCAATTTTAACCCATACAAGACACCCCAGGTCAAGGTAAAGCACAAGAAAAAGGGCCTCATAATTTAAATAAAAATAGAAATTTCAAATTCAATCTCTTTACAACACTTACTTATAAAAATAATGTTACATGAGGGTAACCTAACCCACTCGACCATACGAAAGACCACATTACATCATGACATCAAACACAAAGAGATCTTGGTTCTTCGTGGAACCAGATCGGCTTAACAGGGAATAACAATTAACAAGGTGTGGAATGATCTCTGAAATCTGTGGTTTGATTAGTAGTCCCTGCACACTCAATTACAAGATCAGTAACCACATAAATTCATCATAGCCGAAGCAACTTAAATAACACATGCATTCTCATGCCTTAGTACAATTTAACATAATTAAAAAATCATATTACAATTTTCCATCATCCCTAATTCATTTTTCTGAAAAGTAACTTATCCAAACATCACCCAATTAGTTTTTCCGAAAACATAATAAAGTTAAATAGTCTGACAAATTTCGGGAACTGCTATCCCACAAATATGAAAGTAACAATAACAGTACTGTAAATAGTCATAACAACAGTAGTAAAAAGGGCGGTCCTCACATCCTCTCCCCCTAAGACGGTACTTCCTCCTGGAAGTCGTCAAAAAGGTGAGGATACAGGGTCTTCAATCTCTCTGCATCTTCCCATGTTGCAGTGACTTCGTCGTATAAGTCCCATTGGACTCTAACCTGGTCCAGCTCTCGACCTCGAAGGGCCAGCGTCCGACGAGCCAATATGCAAATTGGCTCCAACGCCAGTTGTCCGTCTGCCTCTACCTGAAGAGCACTCCAATCCAACACATGAGATAAGTCAGAAATATATTGACGTAAAACTGATACATGAAATACATCGTGGATACGTGACAGGCTAGGTGGCAAGGCTAGACGATAGGCTACTGGTCCTATCCGCTCCAAGATTTCGAAAGGTCCTACAAATCGAGGTGCGAGTTTAGAGCCTTTTCCGTAACGGATTGGACTTTTGTGCGGCCGCACTCTCAAAAATACTCTTTCCCCCACAGAGAAGCTTCAGTCTGTCCTCTTAGCATCGGCATACTTTTTCTGCCTGTCCTGTGCTTCCAGAAGCCTCTGTCTTATCTGTTTAACTTGCAGTTCCATATTCTGGACTATCTCTGGTCCGATGACTGTTCTGTCCTCTATACGATCCCAACTCAAAGGTGTTCTGCATGGTCTGCCATATAATGCCTGGAAAGGAGGCATACCCAACGAGCTATGATGCCCATTATTGTAGGCGAATTCAACTAGATACAGGTACTCCTCCCACCTAGACTGGTGGTCCATCACATACATGCGAAGCATGTCTTCTAACACCTGGTTAACTCTCTCTGTTTGTCCGTCGGTTTCCGGATGATATGCAGAACTGAAGTTGAGCTGTGTGCCCAATGCCTGATGTAAGGCTTTCCAGAACGATGAAGTGAATACGGAGTCTCTGTCAGATATAATGCGGCGAGGTACTCCATGAAGTCTAACAATCTGATCAAGAAACACCTTTGCCACTGATGGTGCATTGTATGTTGTACATATTGGTGAAAAATGCACCACTTTGGTCAGCTTGTCAACTGTCACCATAATAGCATCATGGTGACGTGATGACATAGGTAGACCAACGATAAAATCCATAGAAATGGTATCCCATTTCCATTCAGGTATCTCGTGAGGGTACAACAGTCCCGCTGGATGCTGATGTTCAGCCTTGACCCTCTGACATTCCAGGCAATGAGCAACAAATTCGGCAATGTCACGCCTCATCCCAGCCCAATGATAAAGCTGTCGTAAATCAGCATGCATCTTCTTCACTCCTGGGTGTGCTGCGTAGGGTGCTCTATGAGCCTCTGATAGGATTACTGTACGAAGATTACCCGCATGGGGTACATAGATGCGTTGCCGATGTCGAAGCATACCATCAGAATCAAGGGTATATCCTGTAAATTTGCCCTCAAGGGCCTTCTGATTTAGTACTGCCTGCTACACTTCAAGAAACCATTCGTCCTCCGGCAGATGCTGTAAGATGCAATCCTTCAAGTCCATCTTCAAGGTCAGGGTCTGGATCTCGTGGCGTCTTCGACTCAAGGCATCAGCGACCACGTTCTCCTTCCCTTTTATATAATGGACATCGAAGTCATATTCGCATAGGAATTCCATCCAACGCCATTGGCGGGCGTTCAAATTAGGCTGTGTAAAAATATACTGCAAACTATGATTGTCTGAATGGAGTTCAAAGCGTCGCCCTAAGAGGAAGTGTCTCCAGCGAACCAAGGCATGAACAACAGCTGCAAGCTCTAAGTCATGCGTAGGATAGTTTAACTCATGTGTCTTTAGTTTCCGCGATTCGTATGCGATCGCTCGACCATCCTGCATAAGCACGGCTCCCAAACCTTCTAATGATGCATCCGTGCAAACTACAAACTCCTCTGAAGGATCTGGAACTGCTAAAATAGGAGCGCTCGTAAGACGCTCTTTGAGGACTCCAAAAGCCTTTTCACACTGCTCGGTCCAAGTGAAACCCTTCCCTTTTCGCTGAAGGGAAGTAATGTGATGTGCTATCCTGGAGAAACCTTCGACAAACCGACGATAATACCCGGCTAACCCCATAAAGCTTCTGACCTCTGTCACATTCGTGGGTGCCGGCCACTCCTGGATTGCTCTAATTTTAGATGGATCTACGGAGATGCCATCGCCTGATAAAATGTGTCCCAAATACTGCACCTCTGTCCTGAAGAAGGCACACTTCGCCAAGTTGCCATAAAGTTGCTGCCCTCGTAATTGCTGCAAAACTTGACGCAAGTGCTCTACATGCTCCTCCTCAGTCCGTGAATAAATCAGAATGTCATCTAGGAATATGATCACGAACCGGTCTAGGTATGTACGGAACACCCTGTTCATGAGACTCATGAATACTGCAGGAGCGTTCGTCAACCCGAAAGGTACCACTGTGAATTCATAATGGCCATATCTGGTTCAAAAAGTAGTTTTATGAATATCTGACTCCATGATGCGCAATTGATGATACCCAGATTTTAGATCGATTTTCGAGAACACTCTGGCTCCCTGCATCTGATCAAAAAGGTCGTCAATCCTAGGTAGAGGATAACAATTCTTCACCGTCACCTTGTTCAACTGCCTGTAGTCCATGCATAGACGAAGAGACCCATCCTTCTTCTTCACGAAGATCACTGGTGCGCCTCATGGTGAAACGCTAGGTCGGATGTGTCCCTTCTCAAGTAATTCTTCCAACTGCAGCTTAAGTTCTGTGAGTTCATGGGTCGTCATCCTATAGGGTGCGCGAGATATCGGCTCTGCACCTGGCACTAAGTCAATGTGGAAGTCCACTTCTCTACGTGGAGGCATACCAGGTAATTCTGGCGGGAATACATCGGCAAACTCTCTAAGGATAGGGTGATCATCCAAAGTAGCCTCAGGTTCATCCTCTGCTCTATCACTGACTGTGATGGCAAACATCTGACATCCCTTCCGCATACAGCGCTTAAGCTGTTGTGCGGATATCATACGAACCGCCGTGGGCTTTTGAATGCCCACTATCTCAACCGACGAACCATGATCGTCTAAACAGCTAATCGTTCTCTGGCGACAATCAAGCTTGGCTCTATGTGCCGCAAGCCAATCCATACCCAGAACTACTCCGTAAGACCCTAATGGCATAATCCTAAGGTCGCATGTTGTGGTGAAGGGTCCCAATGTGATCTCACAGTCTTTAACCAAGGTATCTACTGACATCCTGGCCCCTGAGGCCAACTCAACTTCCCACCTAATGTCTTGCCTAGAAGCCACCAGCCTGCAACGCTCCACTAACGATGTAGACAAAAAGGAGTCAGTAGCTCCTGAGTCAAAAAGGATCGAGATGGGAAAGTCTCTAATCGTACCTGCTGCCTCGATGACAGAAGCCTAGAAATCGGCCTGGCGGTTATCAACCGCTGCAAACATGTGGTGAGATCTGCCCATGTCACCTACGGTCTGCTCAGACCCTCCTGATCGGGGCTGACCCCCTGCAGTAAATCCCTGCGGACACTCTCTAGCCAGATGCCCTGCCCCACCACATACATAACATGGTCCTCTAACCTGTAACTGCCCTGACTGTGTTCTGCCCGATTGTTGTTGCCCGGTCCGTCCGGTGGATCCCTGTGAGCCTCTGTAAGACTGCTGGGACCTTGCGGGTCCTGCCGATGAACCCTGCTGTCTCTGATCCCTGCGTGGTCCCTGCTGCTGCCATCCACGGTTCTGTCCTCCCTGTCCCCTCTGTTAAAATTTGGATTTTTGCTGATGCTGATGTTGCTGTTGCTGTGGAGGCCTAGGAGGTAATGATGAAGGATTATATCCTCCTCTCTGTGTTGTGTTTTGAGGCCTTCAGAAATTTTGCTGTTGTTGGGGATTTCGTTCCTGGTACTGTGGGCGTGAATTCTGTCCTCGTCCCTGAATTTCCTCTGATATAAGGGCCTTTTCAACAGCCTCGCTCATGGTTTGGGGATTTGCCATACGAACTGGTCCTGCTGTCCCGTGATTTAGCCCCCTGATGAATTTGTGTATTAAGATTTTCTCGTCATGGAGGTATTCCGCGTAACGAGAAAGCTCTATAAATCGGCTCTCATACTAAGTAACGGTGAGTCCCCTCTGCTGTAGATCATGAAACTCATCGATTCTGCGCTGTCTATAATGTTCGGACAAATACCGCGCATTGAAGCGCTCAATGAAGGTGTCCCATGTGAGTGTATCCACGGAGAGTCGGCGCTTGCACTCCTCTGTGCGCCACCAGGTGGCTGCTGCATCCCTAAGAAGATGAACTGCCACTCGTGCTTTCGTGTTGCTCTCATACGGTCGCAATGCGAAACACCTGTCTAAGCTAATTAGCCAAGCCTCGGCCACAGCTCCCTCTGTAGCTCCTGCGAAGGTGGGTGGGTTGAGCCTCAGTAGATCTCTGATAGGGTCCCCTCTGTCTCTAAGTCTCCCAAGTGGCTCTTCCACACCATCCTCATATACTCCCTGCTGAACCTGTTCTTGTCTCAAAAGTCTCGGAGGACTCCTGCTCCGTGCTCAGGAGGCCGACCCTACCTCCTCTACTGTTGTGTCAGGAATCTCAACGAAGGGCTCCACACGTATCACCTCTAGTGGATCAACACGGGGCTCCATACGTGGCTCAATACGTGACTCGGCACGTGGCTCCTCTCGCGGATCAACACGAGGCTCTATACGTGGCTCAGGAATCACTGGTGGTAACCTGTCTAACATAGTCTGTAGTGCCTGTAAGATCTGTGGACCTATATCCGTTACTGGTGTCGCCTGTGGTACTAGTGGTACTTGTGGTACAGGTGGTGCAGGTGGTGCTGCTGAATCTGCGGGTGCCAGTCCCTCGGCTAAGGAATTGCTGTGCACCTCGACTGACGCTGTGTGGCGTGATCGCGTTCATCGAACACGTCGGGGAGGCATCCTACAAAACAAGGTAGAAACTAATTAGACAAAGTTGCGGAATAATAACGTGCCCAAATACGCCCAGTGTTTACAAACTGGGCTCTGATACCAAATGTCATGCCCACATTTTCCTTGTGGTCACAACACACATCGCACGTGTCATAGCCACATCTGTCATGTGGTTATGACACGAGATATGAAAAACTTTTCTCACACTGTCCTAAAAACCCCTTTCGCATGCGTACGCATGCTCAACGGTGTTCTCTCATGGCGAAACACTATACTCATCGGCGGAATACAAGTACAATGGCGTGCAACCAGAAGCATATAGATCAACAAGAGGGTCTATACAACGCTGCTAACGTCATTGCAAGAGTGAGATTACCAAAGTTCTTAAATCGAACCCTCGGCAATGTTCGTAGCAGAATGCCTTACGGCGTTAGTGGGAATTACGCTGCACTCATTTTCGCACGTGGTTCGCTGATAGAGGAACCACTCCCCACGACGCCTTGTTCCGACTAAACCGGCTAGTGATCTCCCTATTTAGTCATTTTTCAGCCAGGCACGGTTGTCTGTCTCCTCTCTTGTTTCCTGAAACATACTCCTCCTATGACTTAGCATTTTCAACAAGGCGGTTTGGTTGCCCTCTCTTCCCTTTGCACAAGTTCTTAATTTTGATTATATCTTCATCGCCCTTACCTTAACTATCTCTTAGTTCATTTAGTATGTTTATATTTCGGTCTCTCTCTCTCTTTCATTTTCTATGCTTTCTTTATGTGCATCCTGTCCTTTCTTCATGATTTACGTCAATCAGGGTTATCACTGCAGTTATTGTTGATATTAAACCTAATTTCAGGATGATCTAGGTCACAAAGGCTGGTTTACTATTTCGCTGGACTCGGTCTCCTAATCTTCCCCGATCTAGGTTCCTCCTCTTTGTAAATACTTAGTCAACTTGTTCCTAAGCACAATTGACAGAAGGGTCCGTCAACTTAGTTCTCTTATCCCGTGTGAGAAATGTCGCGCATTTTCTCCTCTATGTTTTCCAATGTTAGTTTTTCCTTCTTCGGAACCTCTTACAGGTTTACATATGAGATCGTTTGCTACAGTTGAGATTAATATGGCCACAAGGATTGTCAGTGGTGGCTTCTTAAGTTTATTTCCAGTGTTCTTTTGAGCAAGGAGTTGTGTAATTTTCCTCTTCATTTTCCGGGTGATTGTTAGTATGTTTTTAGTTGAAACTTCCGAGAAACTCTTTCCAGAGTATCACTGAATATTCCTAAACTCTCTTTACATTATAATTTTATTTTCTCTTGTTTAGAATTACTATTGTTACTGTTACTCTTAATTACGATTCATACACTGATTGTAACTCGTATGACGTTGTCAATAGATGTAGGTGGTTCACCACTTTATAAAACTCTGTTCATGGTAATATATCTTCTTTGGTTGTTGTGTTCAACACTTAATAACATCTACTGTGAGAATATAATTGTTATATATATATATATATTTTTTTTTCTCCATATCCATGAAACATAGTTTATAACGATTTTAAACGAGGGCCCAATAAATTGGTTCATAGATTTACTCCTCTGTATGTTATATATCTATATATATATATATATACATACATACATACATATATATAATATATTTATTTTAATGTCTATGTAAAGGACGAATTGGTTTACCACAACTTTTATATATATATATATATATATATATATATATATATATATATATATATATATATATATATATATATATATATATATATACAGATATATACTCATTATTATATTAGATATATAGCTATATACATAGACATATATAATATATATATGCCTATATATAGAGCTATATAAAAATAAACTGCATTTATATTCCAAATAACCCAATCATATGTTAGGGCCAAGCCCTAACATTTTATTTGCTGGAGTTTCCACAGCCGACGGCGGCCATGGGCGGCAGTGGCCGCTGCGACAGAGAAGCAGGGTCGGGATGGCCGCAGAGTGGCGGGCCTGTGCAGGCCGCGGGAGGCATAAGGGGTGGGGGAGGGAGATGTGGAGTGGGGCGGAGCCCCACCCACATTCCCACGACGTGGGGTGTGGGTGGGGCTCCGCCCCACTCCACACCTCCAAATGTAACATAAAACCTGCGGTGGGGTTTACTCCCCACCGCCCAATATAAAATTCGACTGTGTGTTTTTTTTTATCCGCGGCTTACATTTGGTCCGCCATTCTCATGTACTATTAGTTGATTTCTCACAACATTAAAATATATATTTATATATATATATATATATATATATATATATATTCATATGT
Source organism: Cunninghamia lanceolata (assembly GCA_027924645.1). NCBI lineage: Eukaryota > Viridiplantae > Streptophyta > Pinopsida > Cupressales > Cupressaceae > Cunninghamia > Cunninghamia lanceolata. The sequence goes on from BSBN01001067.1 coordinate 5,263,089, forward strand.
ATCTATATATATATATATATATATATATATTTATCAATGAGTATATAATTATATATATATCTATTTTTATATTGATATTTATCAGTCAATTTAATAGAAATGATAATTTATTTCCAATTTCTCTATTATTCTAGAAAATGATAATTACTCAAAATATGAAATATATATATACATATATATATCTATATATATATATATTTAAATTTATTTATATATAAAAATATTCTTATATGTGCTTAACTAATTCCTAAATTTCTCAATTTCACTACTTTATGCATTTTCTCCAAATCAACCTGTTATAAAGAAATTGTCATAACAATTAAATATATATATATATATATATATATATATATCCCAATTTCACTTAATTGATAGAAATGGTAACTAGCTATCCCCTTATTTTAAGTATAATTTTTCCATTTTCATAAACATTTAAGACTTCGTAACTTTACAACAGATTATATATTTACATGCTAGATTTCCTCTAATCCTTCTAAATTAACAGAATCCATTAATATGGAGAAAAACTCAAATATTTAAAACTGTCTTTTCCATTTTAATATTGAAAAGAAAATTAGCATTTCAACTAGTGAAGCAATTCCAAACTTTCAATGTAAACAACTCAGATTAAGTTGCAAAAAATGAACTTATTCTTTTCAGTAATACTTGAAACACAAAAATTGCTATTGAACAAAGGTTGCAGACATCAACTTAAAAATTTAAGCACATTCATATTACAGCTTCTCAATCATGAAAACCAACTTCCCAGATATGAACTTTCTCCTCCCAAACAGTATACAACTGAAAACTTATGACAACCAATAAAGTCCAATAATAACAAGATCAGGGAGGTGATTTTCTTCACTCCCAGAATATCATTAATTTACAACAATAACAAGAGAGGTGTTCTCTCTTCATCTCTATGAAATGAACCAGGCCTAATTCTCATGACAAGAAGATGATCTGTTTCTTCATAAATAGCCAACCAGAAGCTCCAAGAGAAAAACCTGCGTATCAAAGACAAACAAAGAAGAAAAATACCACTCGTCTAGCTCTCCTCCCTACCGTAGACCCGCAAGAGGGTCACCCCCAAGCTAGGGAGACCATACTCACACCTGGGTACTCAAACACTCCACTTCACAACAGAAACAACAACAATCCCAAAGCACACATACACCCGTGGTTATTTTACACAATACGGAAACTCAACTACAGTGAGTTTCATAAGGGGCAGGAGAGTGGACACACTCGACTCCAGAGTGTCACCCTGACAGATAAATGAACTAATATAAATTTCCCTTGGTCTCAACCAAGTGTGATCACAATTTGTAAGAAATCTGTATATGACTCTCAAGTCAAAAATACAGTCACAGATACATGCCCTCAAGGCTTTCAACATCCCAAAAGATGGAAACAGGTATGCACCCGAGGAGGATCTCTCCTCCTCTACCCCAAACTTGATGAGCATTTCTCCCAAGTGGGAGACGCTCTGTCAAACAACCCGACAAGAACCCCACAGAAAACAAATTTAAACACATATTTCACACACATTTCATGCACATTTCAGTTCTACCAAAACAAAGGTAAAATTCAGACCAACCTTGCAAAGCCCTCCTGGAATGAAGTTGTTGCAGAGTCCACAGAGTTCACTTCCAAGCTTAGCCACCAACTCCCTCTCCCTTCTCTATCTTCCAAACTAACTTCTCTATTTTTGGTAAGGCCAAAATGAAAGATTTTCCCCAAAATTCAACTAACTCCCTCTCATCCCAAAATTTGAAAATAAATAACCCAAAATTCTCTTTCTTTCTAATTTTGAGAAATGGGGAAGTGACACTTGTCACCTCCTCACCCTTCCCAAAAATCACTATTCTGTCCAGGTGGCTTATGTCACTCTCCATTCCCAAGGGTACTCCTTATTCCTTTCATGTGACTCCACTTTCTCATGGGAGAAATAAAAAAAAAGAATTAAATGGGAACAAGACAGGTGACCCATGCCTCTTTCTCCTTTCTTCACATGGGTGTCCCCATAGTACATGGGGGAATCTTACTAAAGAAGAGGTAACTTTCACTAATGGATGGCATCTCTTATCTAGGGAAAAGTAGAGGGGATGGGTTGAGTGTTGGTACAACCCATCATGTCCCCTCCTACCTCCAATTTTCGCCACTTAACTTCAGGGGAAGGTTAAGTTGACTAGATGGAGGTTACTCAAGGGTTACCCATGCCAAATGGGCCCCTGGACCCATGGGGTAGAACCCAGGGTCAATTTTAACCCATACAAGACACCCCAGGTCAAGGTAAAGCACAAGAAAAAGGGCCTCATAATTTAAATAAAAATAGAAATTTCAAATTCAATCTCTTTACAACACTTATAAAAATAATGTTACATGAGGGTAACCTAACCCACTCGACCATACGAAAGACCACATTACATCATGACATCAAACACAAAGAGATCTTGGTTCTTCGTGGAACCAGATCGGCTTAACAGGGAATAACAATTAACAAGGTGTGGAATGATCTCCGAAATCTGTGGTTTGATTAGTAGTCCCTGCACACTCAATTACAAGATCAGTAACCACATAAATTCATCATAGCCGAAGCAACTTAAATAACACATGCATTCTCATGCCTTAGTACAATTTAACATAATTAAAAAATCATATTACAATTTTCCATCATCCCTAATTCATTTTTCTGAAAAGTAACTTATCCAAACATCACCCAATTAGTTTTTCCGAAAACATAATAAAGTTAAATAGTCTGACAAATTTCGGGAACTGCTATCCCACAAATATGAAAGTAACAATAACAGTACTGTAAATAGTCATAACAACAGTAGTAAAAAGGGCGGTCCTCACAGTACTATTACCCCAGTATGTGCTTCTTGGCATGTATTTTATTTGTTTGTTCTCTTTGGATGACCATTGACACTCTTGTTGGTGCAAGGATACAAGGAGAATGAATCTGTCGTGACATTCCTCTTTTTGTATTTTTATTATTCCATTTGTTGTAAATGCAATTTTATGCCTTTTAGGGATGATGCAAAACATTTGATGATTTAGCATCCTTCCATGTTGACCCAAATTTTTTATTTTACTTTCATGTGATATTTCTTCTTCCATCTCCATAGTTCTATTAACTGGAGGATGATGACAAATCCAAAAATAAGTGTCCCTTTATATTATATACAAACTCCAGTCAAGTAGATCCCTTTGTATGTTTCTTGATTTACGTGTCACCGTATTGCAATTCTCAGCATCATATCATGATTACACAAGCCATTGTGTATCATGCTCGTAGCATCACCTTAGTGTCCTTATCTTGGAGGCAACCCTCTATCACGATGCACCTTTTGGAGACGTATTGTTTGGGCATATGCTTCTAGAAAGCTCTCATGCCTGTCTTGCATATATCGTGTTGGCACCTCCAAATTTTGACTAAATTTGAAGTGCTCGTGATGAAAAATTTGATTGCAACACTCCGAAATAGATTTGTGAAATCTGCCTCGGTAGCCTACTTTGGAGGATCATAATTTGAAGCCTATTCACTTTTATGGCAAATCACTTGGTGAGTGTATTCATTTGTCATATGTAAATGTGTATGTTTGATTTCAGCTACCTATGATCAGATTTGACAAGGTTTTGAAGCACCAAATTGGAGGGTTCTGGAAGAGTTTGTTGTCTGTACATTGTTACATCTGCCAGAGTGGTCAACTTTGGAGGCTACTATTTACAAGCTGGATGATTGTCATGACAAACCAATTTGTGCTGACAATTTTCCTTATGTTAAAGTGCTTCTATGTCCATTTTCAAGGCTCCATCATCTTGTTTAATATTTTTCATATATCAAAAGCAAATGTAGTTTGTAAGATCTGCAGTCTGCAAAGTGTTATGTCTGTCAACGTTGCCTTCTGTATGAATCAATATTTTACATCTAGGTGATATTTAAGACATCTGGATTAGTTCTTGTGAATCTCTGGATGTTCATATGCCCCTATGTGAATTTGTAGAGCCTCAAGCTTTAATTTGATATTTTTTCAAAGTCAAAAGCAAGTGGATTTTCACATTTTTGTTATTTGCATTTCCAAAAAGTTTTAGAGGGGTCATCTTTGACCTTTAATATTTTGTGAAGTAAGTGGATTGACAAAAAGTCCTTCATCACACGTGTTCATTGGGCCTAAATTAACTAATTTCTCTAATGGCAGCCTCCCATGAAGAGATTTAGTATTTTTTCAGGATGGTGACATGGTGGGCTCTAGTTGGTTTTTTGAGAGGTGAAGTTTCAGAAAAGGGTAAGTGAGCTAATTTGGATATTAATATCTTACAATCTGGATGGCGTCATGCTAATCCTTTTGATAACTATGCTCCCATATCATCAATCAACGTGTTTGTGCTTTTTCATGGCTCCAGGAGAATGTTTGATTAGTTTTCCAGAATGATTTTGGAGGCTACATGACTTGTTCTGGCCACAGTGCAAAGATGTCAGAAAACAAATTCCAATGACTACCCACTTCAATTTTTCACCCCAAATGTATACAGAAGAAAGAAAGGATAGTGAGAAGTTGATGCATGGTGATAACAATGGAGATCCAAGTTACCCATATGATGTTAAAGTCTATTCTGCATACTCGTAAATGTCAAATTAAAAACCCCAAAGTTAATGCATTGTTGTGGTAAGAATATGCAAAAAAGAAAAATAAATTTTCCTTCAAAGTTAAAGTCATAAACCCCAAAAATTGTTGCAGGCCTATGTGAGATTAATGTGCAATAAATTATTTATTGTGTCCCTACAAAGCTAAATTAAAGGATGTGCAGTTGTGCAGTAAAAGACAGCTTCCCTGCACTCCCACAAAGGTAAAGCCATGAAATTATAAATAGTTGTGGTGGTGCGGGAAATAATATTGCAATGTTCTATTCACATTAAATATGGAGAGGAAAATATACTACATTCCCATAGAGTTAAAATTCGAAGCTCAAAAATACCCTACGGTTGTGCAGGAGTTGGAGATGTAGATTGGAGATATAGGGAGATATAGTTTGAATTTTTTACCGCATCACCACAAATAGCCAATAAGAGTATATGTGGGATGGAAGTAATAAAAAAATTATTATTAAAAGTGAAGTTCTCCTGCAATACCGCAAGAGTTGGTAAATGTGTGTGCATGGTGTAGTAAAAAAATAATAAAAAAGGGTAATTTCCCCCCGCTAAAGATTAATTAAAAAGTATAAATTGAGTGAGGGAGGTGAAGTATAAAAGAGGTTTTATTTACATAGATATCGCATCCCGCACAGATAAAATGGAGTGAGTGCAGTGTTGCGGTGGAGAAATAAAACCATGAAGTGAAATGAAATATATTGCAATGAAAATATGGGGGATATTTTACATTTGAAAGGGAAAGATTTATTTAAATTGTTCACGGAAGTTAAGTGAAAAAATGTATAGGAATGTGAACAATGAAGTGAAAATAAATATATTTTATTGCAATGAAATATATTGTAGGGAAAAGGAAATTTTATAAATTAATCACAATGTGATTAATTTTGGGGTATATAATATGATGTAAATATTTTCACTAAGGAGTGAAATATTTTTGCCGAGGGAGTAAAAGAAAATAAAACTTGTGGGAATATAAAGCAAGTAAAGACTAAAGGTTTTATTGTGATTATAATGAATATTTTAAAGGGTGAAATATAAATTTCACTCATGGTAATATTGCCATAAAACATTTTTACCGACGAAGTTAAGGAGTGGGCAAATGTTTTTACTTGAAAATATATTTTGGGTGAAAATTCATATTAAATTGCAATGTATTGCAAACTACTTTGCATTTGCAAAGTCATTTTTTTCATGGGGATCAGGGAAGATAATTAAATATTTTTCATTCGTAAAGAGGGATCTCCAGAACAATAGTCATTTTGATTATTGTATTGTAATGTATTATTGGCAAACTTGTTTTTTCATGGGGATAATTTATGTAATGTAAATCAATGGGTGGGTAGTTGAAAAGTCATTATGGAATGTAAACGGTCTAAAGCTTGTTGCTTCCTTCAAATGTTTATAAGAAGTTTCAACCAAGACCAGAAAAAGGGGTTAGAGAATAGAGAAAGGGGGTAGAACATAATGGTGTACCTGTGCAGGCTTGAGAAGAGATTGTGCAAAAATGACTTGCTCTAAAGATGGTTTCAATTATTTATCAATATAAATGAAAAGAAATTGTGAGTCTATCTCCAAATTGTTTTCTTTAATCATATGAATCAATTTGTTAGGTACTCATTGATTTGTTGTTGTATCTCTAAATGCTTCTGTGTGACATTTTTGATGGGTTAGACTCTCAAGTAGAGATTAAATTCTATTGAATATGCTACTGTGATTCAAAGAATTCAGTTTGGATTAAACAAGAATGGTTTTCATAATTGAAATTATTGCATGTTTATGCAAGGCATAAATAGGAATAGTGCTAAACAGTTCTAATTTAGGACCATTGGATGAGGAAAAACTCATTACGACTTTGATACCCAACAAATAAGGCATTGATCAGATGTTATGCTCCAAAACAAATAAAATCATTGTACATATTTTGATTTTCTATTTGTAGGAGTAGGAGTAGTGGTTAGTATAGTTTTGAATTTTCTATTTCAAACATCATACCAATTTGGAGTAGGTTAAGTTGAAGAAGTTGTACAAATTTGTATAAAATTTTAATCTGCGCAATCATCACCAATTAGTTTTGAGGAGTTCATAAGTAGTGGTAATAAAATGGTACACCCACCTAGGCAAAGCAGAGCCTGAAGTGTAAGGAATTCCAACCATCTTAGTTGATTTTGTCAATTCACCAAATCAATTGTAGAACCTAATCATAAAGCCTGGCATACTTTTAGGGTTTTGCAATCTACAGATTTGGGAACCAACAAATAGGAGACTTCACTAGGGACGAATTGAATGGATTGATATGTGAATGACTCTACTAGAAAAGACCCAAAAAATAAAATTCATTCCTGTCTAAAAGAGGTGGTGACTTTGTTAAAAAGAACCTAAAGATGAATGCAAAGACATCTTGGAACTGCAACATTTCTAGTCATGAATTAGTTTGAGATATCTCCCTTAGATGCATTTTTTGGCTGGAGGAGACATGAGGGAGAATCTAGTTTATCTCTACTCCATAGAATGTTTAAAATCTCTTTGCAAGTACATGTTGATCTTATGCCTGATGAATATGTATGCATTGAATTATTCATGAGAATATATGAGCCTAATTCAGTTTATTGGCTTGAGTTGTTGAAGCCAGTTACTCTTGGCCAAGTGTGTGAATTGGTTGATACCATGGAGAAGATCAGGTATGAGCATGCTAGCAATGCTGAAAATAATGGTGCTAAAAATGGTGATATCATTCATGGATGTGGGGAGAACAATGGCACGATACCACTTGTAGAAGAGCCATGTGTAGATGAAGGTTGTAGCTGTGGTGTTTCAGATGCAAATGTAGATAAACCTGTGGAAGGTCAACTCTTCACCTTGGCAGAGGACTGCAATATTGAAGATCATTTTGAGGACACATTGCATGAGGAGTGCATAAAAAATGAGGCAAATGAAGGAGCAAGTCCACCTGGCAGCGAACAAATAGCACATCCATTGACTGATACGATTGGTGAAGAAGAGGTATGTACATTTGAGAATGCTTTCAAATGTTTTTCATGCTCATTTCATGATGAAATGATATAAGAAAATCAGATGATATCTTTCAAAGATGATGAAAGTAGAGAATGTGCCAGCAATGAGGTGAATAAGGAGGCATGTTCACTTAATAGTGAACAAATTTTAGAATTCTTGATAGATGAATATCTGAGTTCTATATCAAAAGAAAGCATGAGATTTGAAGTTTCCTCTAACTCTATAATGTCTGATTGTGTTGATCTTTTTTATCCTCGTATGGGAGGGAATAATACTAATAACATAACATTTCATATGGAAGTGAGTCATGATACAAATGAGCCTATATATGAATATTTCTCATTCCATATATTAGAGGATTTCTTGCATAATTTTCATGGTTTGCAGTAGTGTGATACTAGCTATGAAGCAATGTATGAGTATTTCAATTTCTCAGTCTATTTGGGAAAAGATTCAGTGAAACACGATGATGAAATACACAATGTTGGATGTTTGTCACATGATGATGGTATTTTTCAATTTGTGCTTGATTGTGAGATACAGTCTAATGGAATTAATGTTGGTATGGGAAAATACAGTGATATGTTTCAGAATGCCAATGGTGATGTTTGTTTTCAAGCTTGCAATGATAATGCTTTCAAATTTGATCTGATGCAATCAAATGAGTATAAAGTGTATGACAAAGGAAAATAGATGATTTTCTTTTTCCGGTGGCCTTGTGCCATCAACATTGGTGTAATTTTTCAAATCATACTAATTCAGGGTAGAGAAGAGGTTGGACTCTGATACCCAATGAATAAGACACTCGATTGGCTGCCCAGAGATCTGAATTCTTGTTATGCCCATAAGGGGCATATATCCCCAAATAGATCCATTGTTGGTACCTCCAAATTTTGTCTAAATTTGAAGTGTTCCTGTGATGAAAAATTTGATTGCAACACTCAGAAATGCATTTGTGAAATCTACCCCAGTAGCCTACTTTGGAGGATCATAATTTGAAACCTGATCACTCTTATGCCAAATCACTTGGTGAGTGTATTCATTTGTCATATGTAAATGTGTATGTTTGATTTTAGCTTCCTATGATCAGATTTGACAAGGTTTTGAAGTAACAAGTTGGAGGGTTCTGGAAGATTTTAATGTTTGTACATTGTTAGATCTACCAGAGTGGTCAACTTTGGAGGCCAATATTTACAAGCTGGAAGATTTTCATGACAAACCAAATGGTGCATACAATTTTTCTTATGTTAAAGTTCTTCTATGTCCATTTTCAAGGCTCCATAATCTCATTTGATATTTTTCATATATCAAAAGAAAATGTAGTTTATAAGATCTACAGTCTACACAGTGTTCTGTCTGTCAATGTTGCCTTTTGTATGAATCAATATTTCATGTCTGGGTGATAGTTAATATAGGTGGATTGTTTCTTGTGATTCTCTGGATGCTCATATACCCCTATGTGAATTTATAGAGCCTCAAGCTTCAATTTGATATTTTTTCAAAGTCAAAAGCATGTGGATTTTCACATTTTTGATATTTGCATTTCCATAAAGTTTCAGAGGGGTCATCCTTGAGCTTTAATATTTTGTGAAGGAAGTGGATTGACAAAAATTCCTTTGACACATGTGTTCATTGGGCATAAATGAACTAATTTCTCCAGTGGCAGCCTCCCAGGAAGAGATTTAGTATTTTTTCAGGATGGTGACTTGGTGAGCGCTAGTTGGTTTTTTGACAAGTCATTTTGATAACCATGCTCACATATCATCAGTCAACATGTATGTGCATCTTCATGGCTCCAAGAGAATGTTTGATCAGTTTTCTAGGATGATTTTGGAGGCTACGTGACTTGTTCTGGCCACAGTGCAAAGATGTCAGAAAACAAATTCTAATGACCACCCACTTCAATTTTTCATCCCAAATGTATACATTAGCAAGAAAGGATAGTGAGAAGCTGATGCATGGCAATAACAATGGAGATCCAGTTTACCCATATGATGTTAAAGTCTATTCCACATACCCACAAGTGTCAAATTAAAAACCCCAAAGTTAATGTGGTGTTCAGGTAAGAATATGCAAAAAGAAAAATAAATTTTCCTGTAAAGTCAAAGTCATAAACCCCAAAAATTGTTGTAGGCCAATGGGAGATTAATGTGCAATAAATTATTTATCGCATCCCCGCAAAGATAAATTAAATGATGTGCAGTTGTGCGGTAAAAGATAGCTTCCTTGCACTCCTACAAAGGTAAAGCCATGAAATTATAAATAGTTGTGGTGGTGTGGGAAATAATATTGCAAGGTTGTATTCACATTAAATATGGAGAGGAAAATATACCGCATCCCTATAAAGTTAAAATTCAAAGATCAAAAATACTTGTGGTTGTGCAGGAGTTGAAGATATAGTTTGTTTTTTTATTGCATCACTGCAAATGGCTAATAAGAGTATATGTGAGATAGCGGTAATAAAAAAATTATTATTAAAAGTGAAGTTCTCCCACATTACCACAAGAGTTGGTAAATGTGTGTGTGGTGGTGCGGTGAGAAAATAATAAAAAAGGGGTAATTTCCTCTACCAAAGATTAAATTATAAATTATAAATTGAGTGCTAGAGGTGAAATATAAAAGAGGTTTTATTTGCATGGATACCGCATCCTAGATTAAATGGACTAGATGCGGTGCTGCGGCGGAGAAATAAAACCATGAAGTGAAATGAAATATATTGCAATGAAAATTTGGGGGATACTTTTACATTTGAAAGGGAAAGATTTATTTAAATTGTTCACTAAGCTAAGTGAAAAAATGTATGAGAATGTGAACAATTAAGAGAAAATTAATATATTTTATTGCAATGAAATATACTACAGGCAAAAGGAATTTTTTTAAATTAATCATAATGTGATTAATTTTGGGGAATATAATATGATGTAAATATTTTCACTAAGGAGTGAAATATTTTTTGCTAGGAGAGTTAAAGAAAATCAAATTTGTGGGAATATAAAGCAAGTAAAGACTAAAGGTTTTATTGTGAATATGGTGAATATTTTAAAGGGTGAGAATATAAATTTCAATCATGGTAATATTGCCATAAAACATTTTCACCGGTGGAGTTAACGAGTGGGTAAATGTTTTTACGCATGTTGGTAAACAGATTTGTCACTGCGAAATGAAATAACCTTTGAAAATGACCCGTTGCCCTTAGAGCAGTGACTAAATTATCCCAACAATTGGAGAAGTTGTCTATTGAATTATCATCTTTCCTTTGCATTTGAGAGGGGCAGCTCCCTCTTATGATGGGATTTTTATGATTTTTGTGTACTTTTAACCTGAAAGTACATAAAGGAGAAAATGCAAAAAAAAACTAGAAGAAAATAACTAATAGAAATCCCAACAATAGATATACGAATATCATCTGGGATTTCACAACGGATATGACAAATCACAAAGGGGTTTTAATAGAAAATATGTTTTGATGTCCAATGATAATGAAAGAAAGATGATAAACCTCAACATATGAAAAGATATACCACCTCAACACGTTCAAACCAAGATACCAAGATATGAACTTTATTCATTACATCAATCACATAAAATACGAATGGTTTGCACAATTACATAGAAGGATTACTGATTTAACATATGAGAAATCAACAATGACAACACATGAATACATTCAGAACATACAAACCAAAAGCATTCTTCGTTATCTCCTTGAAATTATACAATTCCAAAAACTCTTCTATACATAGTGTCAAGCCAAAAAGTCTTCATACAATGTCTCTAAGAAGTTCTCAAAGTTTTCCCCTCTGAAAAAGTGTCATTTGATTGAATTACAAAGAAGTATATATAGGTGAGGTTAGTAACCACTTAAGGTAACTACCTTAACCACTTTTGTAACTACTTAGAATAACTACCTGGCTAATCCATTAGGATAACTACCTAAGCCAATGCTTAGAATAACTACCTTTTCGAAGATAAGTTAGGATTTACCTAAATTTTCCAATGTTAAATTCAAAAGGCTAGCTTTAATTACAATAAGTGACATAAGTCACTTTTTCAAAAGGTAAAATTAAACTTGGAGCTTTCAAGTTGTAAATTTTGCTAAGTTACCCTTTTCCTCCATTTTCTCCATTTCGGTAGTCACACTTTGTTAGATTCTAATAACTCTTATGTATCCCTGAATCTTAGACTCCCCCCATGATGTCACTCTTTTTTCTTGTTTATGACAAGATCTTGAGTCAAACATTTGAACATCCTTGGTAGACACAAGGGCTCTATAGCATGTTGCATCACATATATTTAAATATTGAAAAGGAACTTTGCTTCCTCCATTCCTTGTTATAACGGAAGTAACATCTTTCCACCATAAGATTTCAAAACATCCTCATCATCATGAACAATATTAGTTGTGCCACTAGGTAGAATTAAATTACATTCATGACAAACATTTGAGGTGGAATTTTTCCAACATCAAGTCAAAATTTAACATCTTTCTCACTTAAGGCTAGTTGTATTTTGAAGAGGGTGTCAAGGAGTTGGATTTCTACTAATGAAGTTATTGACAATGTCTGGCAACATATGGATGACATCATCACCATCTTCAACAATTATAGCATTGCTTAATCCTAATGTTTTGCATAGTGGTCAATGCCCTTCCCTTGAATATCTAGATTCCTTTGAGAAACTTCCTCAGCAATTGAAGTGCCACGTCCAAATTAATAAATTTACTGTGTGCATATTCTTTAATCATTTCATTCAATTGGAGTACACCAATATACTCTATCTGAAGATCTTTCTAATAATCTGGTTTGCAACAAATTATCCCAGGAATTGGACAACCTTCATACAATTTGTGATGTGAAGAAACCTATGTAGACACACCCATCGGATCATGCTTTTGAGTATCAACTTGAGAAACATCTGTGGAAATGCACTCCTTCACAAATAAAGGATTGAAGTAGACACCTTGGCTATAGAGGGAATCATTGGCTAAACCTTTCAAGCACCAGCTTGGGACATAGACATCATGAGAGTTAACCTTATTGAATTCCTACATTGGATCATCCATTACTTCATTCCTCGCTTCATTATTGGCACAACTCTCACAACTATCCTCTGAAATAGGGGTGTCTTCTTGATCTAAAGATTTGAAAAGAGGATTGCCTTGAACCTTAAATGCTCCATAAGACAAAGATTGTACTTCCAACAAGACCTGGGCATTTTGTTAATGTATGCACATAGCTTTCAATTTTAACCTGTTCAATATTCTCTGGACTCGATGGTTCTTCTCCATGGAACTCTCCATGAAATCTGAAAACTTCAGACCCGAATTGCATGTATGATAAAGAGTGAATTCTTGATGATTCATCTTCATTTTGAAGTTGATCTTTAACTTTTGTATTAACTGTACCACTAATTGAAACTCTATCAATATCTTCAAAAGTAAAGGTCTCCATTTCTAAAGCTAAGGAAGATATTTGCAAGGGTTTGACATTGCACCTATCGAGTGCATTTGCTCGAAAGATTCTAAAATCTTCATAGTAGATTCATCTCGTAGTATGCCACAATTATTCCATTGCATTCGGTTACATTTCTTTGAGGCATTTTTATCAAGGTTCATGTATACCTTTTATGGTTCTAAATCGTGCATTTGTTGACGTTCTTCAAGTTTTCTTTATCCTTGATAGGCCGATTATAAACGTTTGAATTTGCTTCCAATATTTATAAGGCCTTTTCAACAAAACCATTTGTTCCAATCCTGCACTCATTGCTCTCCAAGAAATGACATTTCTTGAGGTGGCTATCAAACAATTCATAGGTGTTTTTTGTACTTCCACATTTTACATAAAAGTATGCCATAACATTTTGACTATAGCAGATTGAGGAGGGATAATGGCAAAGGTCATGGAGCTTGGCTTTACACCTACCATTTACATTCACTTGCAAGTTTCTAAGACTTTTTCAACAAAACCATTTTGTGCAAGCCGGGTAGTCCTGGCAGCCCATGAGATAACATTTCTTTGAGGCGAAATGTTCTTTGTCTATTTTATTTTAGTACTATGCATACCAATCCACTAGGACATTTACAACTATTTTATCATCCACTTTATGCTTTCATGGATGTCGATATCCTCTTCCATCTCCCATTCGGGCACAAATCGGAAGGATGCTAGCAAATGGTTACAGAAATAGATTTACAAGAATAGCTTGTAAATATTTGAAAGTTTCAAAACCCATTTTTATGCATATCCTTACATTGATGAGAAAACATTGCTTCATCAAACAGTTCATGTGGCTTATCGATGCTTCCAAATTTTTGTGTGCATGTATGCTAGGGTGACTAGAAGTCGTGGGAGATAGTTTTACACATGCTAATTGCATTTTCTCTAAAATGTTCTAAAGTTGATTTTATCTTGTAATTTCGTATTCCATCTGAAACTCCCATTTGGACACAAGCTGAGAGGATGCCCACGAAAGTTTGTGATGCTTGCCGTAGCACCTACCAGCTGCATTTGCTTGAAGTTTCTAAGACCTTTTCAACAAGTTCATTATGAGCAAATCTACCAAGAATTGGAATGAAAGACATATTTCTTTATTGGTAGTTATAATAACTACCTTCTCATTATCCCTTCATCGGCATTTTAAGGGTTTTTCCAAACCACACCGGGAGTTGAAGACAGTTTCCAAAGCCCTTATCGGCAACTATAACGTAGTCCATAACTTTATAACTGCCAAGATTAAAACTTGCACTTTTTCATAAGTATCGTTAGCTTCAATGTGAGCTTCATCAGCACTTTAAGGCACTTTTAAAACTTCAATTGGAGGTGAGTAATACTAACAAAACTAATCAATTTCCCTAATAAAAGCATGAGTTTCTTTGTATTATAATCTTCTATTTTATCTGACAATAGTTTTTAATCTCCTTTCACATAAGAAGTAGCTGATAACTAATAAAGCTTCATCAATATTTTTAGAGCTATCCAAAACCTTTATAAAGAGCCAAGGAAAGTAACAAAACTGAATTGTACACCTAATAAGGAACAAAATGGCTTTTTGAAAGTCTTTGTTGGCAATTCTTTATATTTATATCAATTGCAATACCATGTAATAAGATTCAAGTGGAGACCGATTAGATTGTCTTTATAATTGGTGCTTGAGTTTGACTTATATTTCACCAATATTATTTAGCCTTTATGGATAGCTTACACAAATTAATTGTGCTCACCAACTTAGTTATTCCTCATGCTTGACAAATGGTAACCCATGGCTCTTCTCAACAACTGTGATAGTTTCCTTCATGCCAGTCTTAATTGGAAACAAGTGATGAATAAAAGCTAACCTTGATACTCAAAATTAGAAGTCTTCTTTTCTAATGTTTAAAATGGTTACAAAACCATCTTTAAACTTGCCACCTTTGGCGAAATGTAGTCACTAATACCCCTGTAAAAGGATATTTACCCATCTTTTGTAGGTCTCCAGATTTAATTGTTTTCATAATTCCACTCAAATTAGACAACTACTTTTTGAAAAACCAACTAGAATAATGATTGATCCTTCTCCAAATTGATTCTTGTATATCAAATTTAATGCAAGAAATAGACATGGACCTAACTACAAGAGACAATTCGACAAATGGGTGATCATAAAAAATGACTTCAAGAGACATGTAACATTCTCGATTTGTGACACAAGTGACTTCACAAAGGATTTTCAACACATGATGGTGATTGTTGTTTTCACATAAAAAGTTAAAATTCTGCAGTGTCAAAACTAGGTCAACAGCTAGCTCTAACTGGGGACAAGGACCTTGCGGATGCAGAATGAACCTAGAATCTCTGGAAAGGAATAGTGCCTTAAATCCATTGGGAAAATAGAGTCAGGAGATAACACGATGTACAACGGGAAACAAGGAGACTCAACGAGACAAAAGGACAAACAACAAAGACATTCAGAGACGAGGTGAACAACGAAAACCAACAGAAAATGAAATAAGATCTAGACACAACAAAAATTCCTAATTAACCTATGCACATGGTAGGTGACTCCTACCTCAAACTGCTTCAAGATGATCATGTGAAGCCATTAACAGGTTGAGAAAAATAGGCACTTGTACAAAAAAGAGAGGTGCATGAATGAGGTGCCCACAAACTCAGTAGCCATTTTAGGATAATGACAAAAATAAAATATAGGAAATATGAGGACTCCTTGAATTGTACACCAAACAACCATTTCTCATCATAAATTTTTGAGTCCTTTTGAATCACATTGGTATTTCCCTATGTAGTGTTGATCATATCTTTTGGTGTCATGTCGAGCATACCAATTTTCTCTATCTAAATATTCTTTTAATAGCTTGAACCAAAGAAAATTGAATCACGAAACATCCTTCATGTGAAGTAAGGAGTGAAGAAAACTTGATATCCTGTGATTGATCTTTCTTATGAAGAATATTCTCCTTTATCATTGAATCATCACATGTAAAAGAAAATTCCTCTTTCTTTACCATTGCCAACTCAAGATATGCTTTATTAGAGGATTGTATATGAGGAAGAGAAAACAATGAATATGCATTATGCACCTTTCCACCTTGAAAAGTCTCTTCTATAGTTGATGAAGAAGAAATAATATTTTCCTCTCTTAGAAGTAGTGAAGGAGAAGTTAAAACATGTAGCTCTTCGTCAACCCTTTGAATATTTGTAGTTTCATGTGTATGCTGACAAACATTAGAACTCTGACCTCCTTTACCACTACTATAAATATTACTCTCATTGCCTTCTCCAACATTATTATCAACAAATAAAGGACTATGGCATAGAATAAAATCACTCAAACAAGGATATTCAGGAACAAGTTCATTTCTAATCTCTCGTTGTGTAGATTCACACCTAGTATCTTCATGATCCTATTACACATTTGGAGTGGGAGTACTCAACACTTCATCTTGAGTAGTGACTTTAATTTCAATAGTTGAGTATTCTTCTTCAATAGATGGTAAAGGAGAAAGAATGTAATCTTCTTCACAAAGAAAATCATCTTCAAGAGTCTTGAGATACCAGTTTGTGATGGAAAGTTCATGAGAAGGATTTTGCCATACTATTTCATCAACATTCTCCTCTTGTTCAGATTGCATGCATGTCAAGAGAACACTTTTCAATTCGTCTTCATGATCTTTGTTCGCACTTTGGCCTAAAATTTCTTCTACAATCTTTGGAGCATTAGTAACCATGTGATGAAAATCTCTCTTGGAGGTTGTAGTTGTGGAACCAGAGCAAGTTGTCACAAGACGAGTGAAATTCTTCAAAGAAATTGAGAACATGTCATCATCTGGACAGATTTCTTCTTCATTATTGCATGTTTCCATACAATCTTCTTTTTCCATCTCCATCACTTCTTCTTCTTGGTCTTCCTTAAGTGGACATGTGTGTTCCAATGAGTCTCTTTCAGACACTTCCTTTAATATAGGTTCATTTGTAGGAAAAACATTTGCCTCTTCATTGCTATCCTCATCATGTGGATGATATATCTCAATGTAATTTATTTTATTATTTGGTGCATGAACCTCTTCTGATAGGGAGTTTTGATCATGAGCAAGAAAAGGAGTCTCCTTCCCATCTTTTTCTTCAATCTTCTGCAATGTTTGAAGCAAATAAGGTTGAACCTGATTAGTAGCAAGTTGCATGCCACCATAGAAACGCTTCAAAAACTCCACTTGCTTAGGGTCATCAAGAACTTGATTTTGTTGAGCAGAGGATGTAGAAAAAGGATAATCTTCATCATCACTATCACTGTCTGATTTAGGAAATTGCAAGTTAGGCATCTGGGTTCTTCGATACCAAACTATCTTTCAGGATTCTTCTT
Source organism: Cunninghamia lanceolata (assembly GCA_027924645.1). Taxonomy (NCBI): domain Eukaryota; kingdom Viridiplantae; phylum Streptophyta; class Pinopsida; order Cupressales; family Cupressaceae; genus Cunninghamia; species Cunninghamia lanceolata. The sequence continues at coordinate 5,280,610 of BSBN01001067.1, forward strand.
TCAGAGAGAGTCACCAACTTCTTTTCTGGGGAGATACTTGTATATTTTTGAGGAATAAATGGCATCAACGCTTCAACTCATTTTCCTAGTGGAGTCATAAAAAATATGTTGGTAAACAGATTTGTCACCGCGAAATAATCTTTGAAAATGACCCATTACCTTTAGAGCAGTGACTAAATTGTCCCAATAGTTGGAGAAGTTGTTTATTGAATTATCATCTTTCCTCTATGTTTGAGAGGGGCAACTCCCTCTTATGATGGGATTTTTATGATTTTTGTGTACTTTTAACCTGAAAGTACATAAAGGAGAAAATGCAAAAAAAACTAGAGGAAAATAACTAATAGAAATCCCAACAATAGACATACGAACATCATCTGAGATTTCACAATGGATATGATAAATCACAAAGGGGTTTTAATAGAAAATATGTTTTGATGTGCAATATTAATGAAAGAAAAATGATAAACCTCAACATATGAAAATATATACCACCTCAACATGTTTAAACCAAGATACCAAGATGTGAATGTTATTCATTACATCAATCAAATAAAATACCAATGGTTTGCACAATTACATAGAAGGATTACTAATTTAACATACGAGAAATCAACAATGATAACACATGAATATATTCAGAACATCTGACCTGAAAGCATTCTTCATTATCTCCATGAAATTATACAATTCCACAAACTCTTCTATACATAGTGTCAAGCCAAAAAGTCTTCATACAATGTCTCTGAGAAGTTCTCAAAGTTTTCCCCTCTGAAAAATTGTCATTTGATTGAATTACAAATAAGTATATATAGGTGAGGTTAGTAACCACTTTTGTAACTACTTAGAATAACTACCTGGCTAATCGATTTAGGATAACTACCTAAGCCAATGCTTAGAATAACTACATTTTTGAAGATGAGTTAGGATTTACCTAACTTTTACAAAGTTAAATTCAAAAGGTGAACTTTAATTACAATAAGTGAATAAGTCACTTTTTCAAAAGGTAACATTAAACTTGTAGCTTTCGAGTTGTAAATTTTGCTAAGTTACCCTTTTCCTTCATTTGCTCCATTTCGGTGTCACACTTTGTTAGATGCTGATGACTCCTCTGTATGCCTGAATCTTGGACTCCCCCCATGATGTCACTCTTTTTTCTAGTTTATGAAAAGATCTTGAGTCAATCATTCGAACATCCTTGGTAGACACAAGGGCTCTATAGCATGTTGCATCACATATATTTAAATATTGAAAAGGAACTTTGCTTCCTCCATTCCTTGTTATAAAGGAAGTAACATTTTTCCACCATAAGATTTCAAAACATCCTCATCATCATGAACAATATAGTTGTGCCACTAGGTAGAATTAAATTACATTCATGACAAACATTTGAGGTGGAATTTTTCCAACAGCAAGTCAAAATTCAAGATCTTTCTCTCTTAAGGCTAGTTGTATTTTGAAGAGGATGTCAAGGAGATGAATTTCTACCAGCAAAGTTATTGACAATGTGTGGTGACATATGGATGACATCATCACCATCTTCAACAATTATAGCATTGCTTAAACCTAATGTTTTGCATAGTGGTCAATGCCCTTCCCTTGAATATCTAGATTCCTTTGAGAAACTTCCTTTGCAATTGAAGTGCCACGTCCAAATTAATAAATTTACTGTATGCATATTCTTTAATCATTTCATTCAATTGGAACACACCAATATCCTCTATCTAAAGATCTTTCTGATAATTTGGTTTGCAACAAATTATCCTAGGAATTGGACAACCTTCATACAATTTGTGATGTGAAGAAACCTATGTAGACACACCCATCGGATCATGCTTTTGACTATCAACTTGAGAAACATCTGTGGAAATGCACTCCTTCACAAATAAAGGATTGAAGTAGACACCTTGGCTATAGAGGGAATCATTGGCTAAACCTTTCAAGCACCAGCTTGGGACATAAACATCATGAGAGTTAACCTTATTGAATTCCTCCATTGGATCATCCATTACTTCATTCCTCGCTTCATTATTGGCACAACTCCCACAACTATCCTTTGAAATAGGGGTGTCTTCTTGATCTAAAAATTTGAAAAGAGGATTGCCTTAAACCTTAAATGCTCCATAAGACAAAGATTGCACTTCCAACAAGACCTGGGCATTTATTAATGTATGCACATAGCTTTCAATTTTAACCTCTTCAATATTCTCTAGACTCAGTGGTACTTCTCCATGGAACTCTCCATGAAATCTGAAAACTTCATACCCCAATTGCATGTATGATAAAGAGTGAATTCTTGATGATTCATCTTCATTTTGAAGTTGATCTTTAACTTTTGTATTAACTGTACCACTAATTGAAACTCTATCAATATCTTCAGAAGTAAAGGTCTCCATTTCTAAAGCTAAGGAAGAATTTGCAAGGGTTTGACATTGCACCTATCGAGTGCATTTGCTCGAAAGATTCTAAAATCTTCGTAGTTGATTCATCTCATAGTATGCCACAATTATTCCATTGCATTCAGTTACATTTCTTTGAGGCATTTTTATCAAGGTTCATGTATACCTTTTATGGTTCCAAATCGTGCATGTGTTGACGTTCTTCAAGTTTTCTTTATCCTTGATAGGCCAATTATAACTATTTGAATTTACTTCCAAAGTTTCTAAGGCCTTTTAAAAAAAACCATTTGTTCCAATCCTACACTCATTACTCTCCAAGAAATGACATTTCTTGAGGTGGCTATCAAACAATTCATGGGCGTTGTTTGTGCTTCCACATTTTACATAAAAGTCTTCCATAATGTTTTTACTGTAGTAGACTGATGAGGGATAATGGAAAAGGTCATGGAGCTTGGCTTTACACCTACCATTTACATTCACTTGCAATTTTCTAAGACTTTTTCAACAAAACCATTTTCCACAGGTTAGATAGTCTTGGGAACCCATGAGATAACATTTCTTTGAGGAAAAATGTTCTTTGTCTATTTTGTTTTAGTGCTATGCATACTAATCCACTAGGACATTTACAACTATTTTATCATCAACTTTATGCTTTCATGGATGTTGATATCCTCTTCCATCTCCCATTTGGGCACAAACCGGGAGGATGCTAGCAAATGGTTGCAGAAATGGCTTTACAAGAATAGATTGTATATGTTTTAAAGTTTCAAAACCCATTTTTATGCATATCCTTACGTTCATGAGAAAACATTGCTTCATCAAACAGTTCATGTGGCTTGTCAATGCTTCCAATTTTTTGCATGCATATATGCTAGGGTGACTGGAAGTCGTGGGAGATAGTTTTACACATGCTAATTGCATTTGTTTTGAAATGTTCTAATGTTGATTATATCTTGTAATTTCATATTCCATCTGAAACTCCCATTTGGACACAGGATGAGAGGATGCCCACAAAAGTTTGTGATGCTTGGTATAGTACCTACCAGCTACATTTGCTTGAAGTTTCTGAGACCTTTTCAACAAGTTTGTTTTGAGCAAATCTAGCAAGAATTGCAATGAATGACATATTTATTTATTCGGAGTTACAATAACTACCTTCTCATTATCCCTGCATTTTAAGGGTTTTTCCAAACCACACCAGGAGTTGAAGACGGTTTCCAAAGCCCTTATCGGCAACTATAACGTACTCCATAACTTTATAACTGCCAAGATTAAAACTTACACTTTTTCATAAGTATCATTAGCTTCAACGTGAGCTTCATCAGTGTTTTAAGGCACTTTTAAAACTTTAATCGGAGGCGAGTAATACTAACAAAACTAATCAATTTTTCTGATAAAGGCATGAGTTTCTTTGTTTTATAATCTTCTATTTTCGCCAACAATAGTTTTTAATCGCCTTTCACATAAGAAGTAGCCGATAACCAATAAAGCTTCATCAATATTTTTAGAGATATCCAAAACCTTTATAAAGAGCCAAGGAAAGTAATAAAACTAAATTGTACACCTGATAAGGAATGAAATGGCTTTTTAAAAGTCTTTGTTGGCAATTCTTTATATTTATATCAATTGCAATACCATGTAATAAGACTCAAGTGGAGACCGATTAGATTGTCTTTATAATTGGCGCTTGAGTTTGACTTCTATTTCACCAATTATTTTTTAGCCTTCATGGATAGCTTACACAAATTAATTGTGCTCACCAACTTAGTTATTCCTCATGATTGACAAATGGAAACCAGTGGTTCTTCTCGACAACTGTGATAGTTTCCTTCACACCAGTCTTAATTGGCAACAAGTGATGAATAAAAGCTAACCTTGATACTCAAAAGTAGAAGTCTTCTTTTTTGATCTTTAAAATGGTTATGAAACCATCTTAAAACTTGCCACCTTTGGCGAAATGTAGTCACTGATACCCCTGTAAAGCGATATTTACCCATCTTTTATAGGTCTCCAAATTTAATTATTTTCATAATTCCACTCAAATTAGACTACTTTTTGAAAACCCAACTAGAATAAAGATTGATCCTTCTCCAAATTGATGCTCTTATATCAAATTTAATGCAAGAAATGGACATGGACCTAACTACAAGAGACAATTTGACAAATGGGTGATCATAACAAATGATTTCAAGAGACATGTAACATTCTCAATTTGCGACACAAGTGACTTGACAAAGGATTTTTGACACATTATGGTGATTGTTGTTTTGACATAAAAAATTAAATTTTGCAGTGTCAAAACTAGGTCAACAACTCGAAAATATGTTTTGGGTGAAAATGCATATTAAATTGCAATGTATTGCAAAATACTTTGTATTTACAAATTCATTTTTTTCATGGGGATCAAAGAAGATAATTAAATATTTTTCATTTGTGAAGAGGGATAACAATAGTCATTTTGATTATTGTATTGTAATGTATTATTGGAAAATTTGTTTTTTCATGGGGATAATTTATGTAATGTAAATCAATGCATGGGTAGTTGAAAAGTCATTATGGAATGTAAACGGTCTGAAGCTTGTTGCTTCCTTCAAATGTTTATAAGAAGGAAACCAAGACTGGAAAAGGGGTTAGAGAATATAGAAAGGGGGTAGAACAGATTGGTGTACCTATGAAGGCTTGAGAAGAGATTGTGCAAAAATGACTTGCTCTGAAGATGGTTTCAACTGTTTATCAATATAAATGAAAAGAAATTGTGATACTGTCTCTAATTTGTCAGGAACTCATTGATTTGTTGTTGCATCTTTAAATGCTTCTGTGTAACATTTTTTATGGGTTCTCTCATGTAGAGATTAAATTCTGTTGAATATGTTACTATGATTCAGAGAATTCAATTTGGATTAAAAAAGAATAGTTTTCATAATTGAAATTCTTGCACATTTATGCAATGCATAAATAGGAACAGTGCTAAACAGTTAGAATTTAAGACCATTGGATGAGCAAAAACTCATTACGAGTCTGACACTCAACAAATTAGGCACCGATCAGACGTTATGCTCCAGAACAAATAAAATCATGTTGGCAAGAGACACTGCTATGATGAATGATTGAATGTTGTCATTGATGGCAACAAAGAAAGGAAATTCCACTGGCATGACAAAGAGACTTTCTTCTGGAAGGATAAATGGCTAAGTATGAGCAGTATACATTACATAGTGTAAATGATAGTGTTTGTGTTAGTATTCCTCAATAGTTGATGGTCAAGGTATGCGGTTCAGGTATATTATTTAGAATTGTTTGAAGGTGCTATGTTCAAGATTGAAAGTCTTGATGACTTCCAGAAGTTATGTTGTAATTGGTCTAAGTCCAGATGAACACAATTAAGTTAGGAACAGTGCAAAGTGCATGGGTATTTTGGTCCACATTTCTCTGCAAGTGATTGTATTGGTGTACAGTTTTGAGGCAATATGGATTGGTGTTAGAAGGATCTAGTTGAGGAGTTACAAAGTCTAAAGTGATCCGGAAGGTCGCGTAGAAAATTCCAAGTTTCGGCAGTTGGTTCGCCAGTATTTGACCAAGGCAGAGGAGATAGTTATGAGTTTTGTATTTCACCACATAAGGGCATCATGATCTATGTTTGATAAGATATGATCTATGATGCATTAGGAATGGTTAATGTGATTCTTGGAGTCTAATGTGAATTGTAGCGGAAGTGTTGGGCCAACAGAGTTAATGTAAGTTGATAAAGTGTTGTGTTTGATAAGCTGACTCAGTTTTGAGATTGAATTCAAAGTTATGGATATTTATATGTGTTAGATTTTAGTGTTGAAGGTGTGGAAGAAGATGTAATGTGTATGAACTAAATGTGTGTGTGATCCAAAGCAGAGTTGTGACCGAAAGAAGACAGTAAGGGCAGAAGAGTAGAGTTTATGTAAAGCAGAGTAGAAAAAATAGAGTAGACATTATGAAGATATTTGAGTCTTCATACTAAGCTAATAATGGAACTGCACCTCAGCATTCTATAGATGTATTTGTACCAGTCAACTCTTGGCAGTGAACCAATCTTTTCTTCTATCTTCTATCCTTCTTTCTATGTGGATAGTGAGTCCACCTATAATGAGCATTCCTTTGGGCATTGAGCCCCATGGTAGTGAGCCTTATGTAATCTAGTATTGTTATCATAATATATTGTGAGCTAACACTCATCGTGGTTTTTCCCTTTTTGGGTTTTCCCCGAAAAATCCTTGTATCTATGTGTTATGAATTTGTGGCTGCTCTTTTCATGTTTACTTTACTTTCATGTTATTGAATTTGGTAAATGGATAAGTGAATGTGTAAATAAAAAGGTTTTGAGGATACTGATTCCGCCCCCCTCTCAATATTCTTTGCACTCAACAATTGGTATCAGAGCAAGGTTGCTTGGAAGAAGCCTAACAACTTAAGGAAGATCTGGGAGAGTTCACTCATGGCAGCCAAAAGATTTGGAAATTTCTCATATGAAAACAATGTTGAACTAGAAGTAGCTCTTATTGATCTTGAAAATTTTGAAGCAGAAATTAAGGATCTAAAGGATAACATACAAGAAGCTGATAAATGCATTCTAAAGTTGAAAGAGCAAGTCAAGAAATTCAAAGAAAAATATAAAGAGGTTAGTGAATAATTGATATCAACAAATGAAACCCTGGATGATTTGAAAGTGGAAGTTATAGAAAGAGCTAAAGCAGAAGAAGATCTAAATTTGATGGTAAAAAGAAAGTTAGAATAATGTGCTAAACTTGAAAAAGAAGTTGAGATCCTGAAATCAAATTTGGAGAAAGCTAAGAGATATGAAGAAAAGTCTAAGACAAGCTTTGCGAAGCTTGAGGAGTTGATTGCAAGTCACAAGAGTTAAGATGACAAGCAAGGCTTGGGATTTGAGAAAGGAGAAAGTTCAAAATCAGGTCAAGAAACCATTGTGTTGAAGCAAAACAAAGGCAACTAGGTCAGGAATCAAAGAAGAAGACCTATAAGACCTCCGGTCAGACAGCTAAATGCTCAAAGGTACCCATCTTTCAATGGCCATTTTTTTAATTGCAATAAGTTTGGCCATAAGGCTACTCAGGTTAGGAGTAGAATAAATCAGAATGTTCCATCATTCTCTAGTCAATGTTTCAAATGCAAGATAATTGGTCATAGATCAAATGAATGCAGAAGTCTGGTAAGGAATGGTTTTTACAATGCAAGGAATAATCAATCATTCAATGGAAAGTTTTTTTCTTGTAGTAGATTTGGACATATGGCTAATCATTGCAGATCAAATCAAATCAATAGAAGAAATCAAGGACAAAGGAATGTGGTATGCAATAATTGCAACAAGTATGGACATGTTGCAATTTTCTATAGAAACAAGAATGAGAAGAGAGACTATCATACAGAGAAGAGGAAAATAGAGTAGAGAGAAGATAAAGGCAAGAACAAGATTGATCCAGTGGAAATCAAGAAGGAAATGAGCAAGGTCTGGATTAAAAAGGATATAAATGAGGTAGGGAATGAATCTACACTAGTTTCTGGTGCAGATACTTCCTTAAGGAAGTAGATGGTGAGCTCTGGCTTAGGGGGAGCTGTAATCAAAATCTTAATCCCCTAACCAGATTGTCAGTGTTGGGATCCGACATGAATATATGTTGAAAAGATGCATATGACAGATCCTTTAAAGGAAATTCCAATGAAAAAGGTTCAAATGCAGAGCGTTGCGTAGCAATCCTAATAGACTACATTCTACAAAAATGTGTTTGATAGCTTTTTCAATAAGGGCATTTATGGCGATTAGGTCAAGATAGATAAAGAATTAAAAAGAGGTTCATTTGATGGAAAATTCATTTTGTATTCAAAACTTTCAAGTGTCTAAGGTGATCTGAAGCAAAATTCCAAGTGACTTAGTGATTTCCAAAGCAAATCAAGACAAAATCGGGGAAAACCCTAATTTGGCAAAAAGAGGTATTCGTCATATTTGAAACCCTACTGTGAATTTATTTGAATCTGTAATGATTAAAAGTGTTGGATAACAATTGATGTTATGATTCTATTTTGATGCAAGAGGGTTTATGCCTTGCAGTGTTCATATACGTGTTTTGTTATAAAGTTTTGTATGATGTTAAGGTTACTAGGGGTTAGGGAGGAGAGTGGCTTTCAACGTGGGGCCGGCGCCCAGAGTGACAGTCAGGATAACCCGTTGAAAGTAGATTAATCAAGTGATAACCTAAAAATGAATTAGGGGGTTAAGGGTAGATTTCACACTAATAAGATTAATGGATTCCTCTCCCATGGCCTGTAGTGCTTGTTTAGACTAAGGATGGGTAGAGAAGGCCTGGTCGGCATGATTGACTTCCTTGTCCTCATGAAAGGAAGGTCGGTTCCGCATGTGTCACCCTATGGGGCCAGCGCCTAGTGAGAGGCTGTCAGGATAACCATAGATGGGGGCCGGCGCCTAGTGAGAGGCTGTCAGGATAACCCATGTTAGGACCATGCGATGACACTCTCCCTACTACAACCTAGCATTCCTTGTTCGGTCTCTCCTCATTTGTTTTGTGTCACCTCTGGAAGTGAAAGTTAAAGTTAAGTTAAGTTATGTTGTGTTGTATTATTATTGCCATGTGCTGTATTGGCGTTGGTCGTCCTTTGTTCTTGTTTGTCTTTCGTCTACCTGACTGTCAGTGTTTGGGACCTCATGTTAACTCCTAGCTCGGGGGGTGGACCTTAGGGTTCCACATGGTCGGGTGGAAGAGCTATTTTATCCATTGGTTATTCTTGTCAAGATCATATGCAGAACAGGATTTGTTCCAGTTGTACTTGTTCCAATGATGATGATGTAAGTGTATAACCTTATACCAGATTTGTGTAACAGAACATTCTTTATGTATGTAACTTTTGATGTAGAAATGGCAATGTAATGATGTCTTGATGTACTTATATCAAAGTATTTCAATTATGTATTTAATCATGCAGATTCCGTTATTTGAATTATGCAATGATTGTGAATAAGTTATTTATTTGAGCATGGATTTGGATCAGTTACTGATGAATATTGAATTATGTTAGTTGATTTGTTAAGTGATGCAGCCTTGGACCCTTAGAGAATATGTTGTAATTGATTATGTTATCGTTACTTTATCATTTAAAAAAAAAAAAATTTCCCTGTTTCATATAGCATAAGTATGTATTCTTTAAGGCGTTCAAGGCGGGCGTTACATCTGGTATCAGAGCGAGGTTTAAACACTGGGTACTCGGGGTGTGCATAGTCCCATTATGTTGTCCTAGTTGCTTAAACTCTGTAGATTTTCTTCTTCCTTTGTCATCCTTGCCTAACAGCGTGAGGGTGTCCCTTGGCAGTGTGTACATAGGTAGATGCCTAGAGGTTAAGGTAGAGGTAGTTGGCATGTAGAGATCCATTCCCCTGCATATGATATCTGCCATACGGTCAAAGAAATGCATGAGTCAAGGTTGTCAGTTGTTTGCCATAATGGTGAACAATTTGGAATTAGGGGAGAGTCGAGAGGTGTCTCTCGACGATCATCCTATCCTTAAGGAGCTTTGGTTGTAGTTAGAGAAGTTGTCAGGTAGAGGACTAGATGCTTGTACATCCTCTTGTGAGGTATGTATTCTTGGATTTTCGTGGTGCTTATGTAGAGCCCTTATTGTGTGGAATAAAAAGTTGAGGATAACCTGACGTTGTTCCCTCCTTCCTCGTTTGGTGGCTAGTATCTAGTCACGCAGTGTTGTATAGTGCAATTTCAAAGATTGTGTATTTTCCTTATAATTTTTGATGATTATCTATTAATTGAAAAGGCCGACATTTTGTTTATATTTGATTGTGATGGTTTAGCCACACCTTGTGATCTTCATTTGTGCGTAACCCTTGTGGTTACCATTTGGTTTAGTGTTGAACTGCGCGCATTTCTTGTTTTGTTGATGAAATCTAATCTTTATTTTATATTTGTATCTGACTTTGGTGGCTAAACTAGTTTTTCCTTATTGTTTTCGACGTCGGCCGTGTGTCGTATTGTGATTTCTCTCCAAGGATGTATGAGGCAGACTTGGTGAGCGTATACGAGGAAGTAGATACAGGGAACCCTGAGGAAGGGGATATCCGAGGCTAGGACTATTTCTTGGAGGCTAACTAATTTTTGCTATAGGAGATTAGGTCATTGTTGTCTTGTTTGGATGGGCTAACCATGGGTGTGTGCCCTAGCACCATCAAGTCTCAGAGTGTGTGGTATGGATTGTGTGGGATAGATGTTGGCTTTTGGCTCATAGATTTTGTGACATGCCTTAGTAGGTCAGTTACCAGTGTCCAGATGGATCCTTGTGCAGCCTTGAGATGTGATTCATGGTAATTTGAATTTGTGTAGGTGTGTTAAATCATGTATATAGTGCTTATAAAATGATAAATTTTGGTACCATGCTGCTAAAGGTGTAAAGTCAGTATATCAAGACTTTTCTATTAATAGATCTAATGCACAGTGTGTGCTCCCATGTTTGCATAGTGTTGTGAAAACTACCCAAACACAATACATTTCACCCATATTTGTTCGCAGGCTTCCAGGAGTAATACTGATCCTAGGGGGGGAGGATGTAGTGCCCCTCATCGCATCGTCCATCAGATTGATGTTTGCTTAAACTTTATAGTGCCCTAGACCATAGATGATGAATCTCTTGTTATCTTGTTACTTCATTGTGAACTTAATTGTTAAGATAACAGATGTTGATGTTGGATTATGCCATTTTATGCTTTACAATTTGATAAATGAACTGATGTTTTAGATGCTTTGATGTTATTCATTATATGGATTGGAAGTTAGTTGATCATTTTATGTCGTAGATTAGTAATCTGATACTCTGTTCAATATAGTTGATTGTTATTTATAAACGTGAATGGAACAGTGTTGTATTACTCATTCTCGAGTACCCTACCCCACTGCGATTTCCATTCATGATAGGACTGCATGTGATGTATATGTATATCTTGTTATGGTTAACTGTGCGTTGCTGCAGGATGCAGGTACTAGGCATCGACTCCACCTGATTACAGGTCTGAGCGTGCCTTCGCCAATGGATTAGTTGGTTGGAGTTAACGTGAGGTCCCTAGTCAGTGTTCCTTGGTCGTCAGTTTACCCTTGTGGTTATTGGTTGTCATTCGCTCATGTCTTGCTGTCAGGTAATACCGTATCTTGGAGTCTAATGAGTTCTGTAGGTGTCTAAGTATGTGTGGTAATGTTGTGCTTTAATTAGAATTACTCTACGGAAGAGTATAAGTGTTGTTAAATGGGCATAATGTCGTTAGTTGTTGATTTTAGCTATAAATAAATTATTATTTTAATAGAAGTGTTGTTGATAAATAAAGTTGTAAGAAGTTTGTATTATTCGATATAATATTGTTTATAATAAATATTTAAATAAATAAATAGATGTAATCATGTTGTAAATTGTGATTTACAACTTGATTAATAAAATAAATTAAAGTATAGTACAAAATTATAGATTGTTGAAAAAGTACTATTCTATTAATAATAATATTTTGGGTCGGCTATAAAGAAAAATAATAATAAAATAAAATATCTAATAATTGGGATCTTTAAATTAAATAAAAATACATATTCTTTAAATGAGTGGTGCTCGGGATTGCGTGCCAAGCCCTTGGAGAGGAGAGAGGCTAAGTTATAAAAGAGCGGGAGGGGCTTCAAGGAGATCTTGACAGGTGAAAGGAAAGAAGCAGCTTGGAACTGCAACGATTGAAACAGATTCGTCAAGTGGATTGCGTAGCCAGTGTTTCAAATCGTTCGTTTCTGCTCAAGGACTCCATTGGTCGATTGCCTTCCTTTCACTAGTTGCCGAATCATTCCGTATGCACTCTCAGACCGGCGTAATCTTGCTGGAAACTATCTTCTACTTTCTTGAAGCATTTTGCAAGGGAACGAAGGTGCCATACATGGTCATATTGAAGGAATACTTCGTAGTTACACCATGATTCCACAGAAATGAAAGGTAGCTCTTTTACTTCTTACATTTCCTTCATCTGTTCTTTTCTCTACACACTTTGTTCTTTAGCCGTGACTATTACTGCATATATGCTCATTATTGAGCGTGTATATTGATTGGGAGTCATGGTTGTTTGCATGCAATTTTATCCCTTTTCTGAGCATCTCAAAACCCTTATGCTTTACTTCTCACGGCTTCAAAGGCACTGTACTGGGTACACTTCATTACAGATCATGAACCTCCACTGGACCGTGGCTCTGTAGCTTTTATTTCATTTTTAATAGCCAGAACAAAACTCATTTTCTCTTCATGATGGTTTACTCCTATGAGGCCATGGCTTTGTCAAATTATATGGCTCGAAACCACTCATCATAAATCTGTATCTTGTTTGGTTTTCCGGAGGTTAGTATAAGGGTTGCATCTATGATGCAAGTGCAAAACAGAAACAGATAGGCAATACCGTCATATGTCAGGCGTAGGACTAATGAGAAATAGTTCGAATTTAACGCATAGGTTAGGGTTAACCTGTCAGCCACTGTCCATAGGTTTATGTCTGCAATTTGAAGTCCTTTTGTTTAATAAGATCTGGTTAACGAGTCTTGCCTGATATGTTAATCATTCTTTTGTTCCTTGGTATTATTTATGATGGAAGGATGATTTTGTGTACCGCTGTAAGTGGCAACGCCAGGGTGTGAAAGGGAGGTAATGTTGTAGTTAGCTCGCTGCCTTATTATCATTTGTGTTAGATGAAAGTATTGAATCCTTTTCATTCGCCTATTCCTCCAGACAATGCTGCCCCTTGAATCGTCCACCAAATCCTGTGGCCGCTAGCTTCCCTGACTAATGTCTTGTAAGAAGCAATCGGTGGTGTTCCATTCACCTTCCCTACATAAGATCAATACGATGATTCCCCATTTTGAACAGCACTCTTGGTGACTGTTTTACATCTGTAGACTGTTATTACAAGACAAAAGGACCATGTCAATGATAACTCGTGCCAAGAATATGCAATGGATTCTAGATGTTCCGTTTTCAAAACTATAGCTTCATAATAAAGGTTTGCCATTAAAAAGGCTGAAAACTTGCACCTGTTTTCGTCCATCGCTCTGGAGCATGCCCGGTGAGTAGGATAGAGGGGTTTAGCCTTAATACTGATGATAGAAATATAATGACGATGCTCTGTTAATTTGATTTGCCACTGTCAAACTATATTTGCTTGGGTAGAATGATTATCTAAGATTCTGTTTTAGCGCAGAAAACTTTGCAGATCGTTTTGAGCATCGTGGGCTTATCACAAATGTTTTAATTAATTGGTCATGCAGTATCCAGCTGACGGCTTTTGGAGATGTGCTATAGGAAGGAATGAACTCTGTTCTTAGCACACAGACAATGATCCATATAAATAAAGTTAAACATCAATAATATGATATTCGGTGGTTTTAGAATGGTTGTCCTCTAGTGCTATCTCTAAGTCCACCCTTCTGATCCATGATACGGTATTCTATCAACTACTACTAATAGTGATAATGCTTCCATAATGCCATTCTCCAGAATACATCTTACTCGATGGATAAAGTTATGCAACAACTAGGAAGGCCAATGTAAACAAGCACCACAGGAAAATGGTATTAAAAACACAATAGGTGCCATGTGATTATGTGGACACTAGATGTTCCATGTCAACATATTCAATGCAGAGATTCATTCAAAAAATTGTTAATAACCTATAACGTACAGCTTACTTGACACCTAAATGGATTCTTCTCCACCACTGAACAGCTGTCACTTAAATAGAATCAATGCTTCATAGCATTTACACACTTGCATTTGTAGAATTGAATTTCGCAAAGATCGGAGAGCGAAATGAATATCTACTTAAGATGTGTCATCAGATATACAATTACCACCACCACTAGGATCATTAAATCTGCGTCACACAACCAACCTGCTGTAAAAATTGTCAAAGTTGCTCTCACCTGTAACTGTTATCTAATAATTGGTTCTAGCCGTATTATAATCTGTTTTAACAATTTCATTTGAGAACTTATCAAACTGTCTTCCTTATAATTCGCTTGTATTAATAAATTAGGATTCCTGCATTGCAAAACATGAAAATCTAAAGTTAGTTGTTATATCTGACCAGTCCACTCCATAGTTAGGGTGATCGAAATCATGCTGGCCTACAAACAGTTGATAACCATCAGATAGAGCGATTATGATCATCCTGGGTGGATCGCCCTTGCCTTGAACGAATTCATTGGCTAAGTGTTGTCTATTTTGTCTTGCATCGATTACTACTGCTTTCACAGCGAATCTGGAGGAGTATTGCCTGAAATGCATTATGTTATGTATTTGCTAGATCGCTGTTACCAGCCAATCGCCACCTTGGGTATATTTGCAGCCACTGCAATCATAACCCTTCCAATCGCTGCAGATTTAACTGTGATCTCAATATTAAAGTTTAAGGTATACATTTAACTCGAGGAGATGAATAATGCAGCCTCCGCATTTGTCTTATCCAAACATCCAAATGACACTACAATTATTAACAGTTTGAAACATTAAAATCTAAAAGTTAGTCGAGTTATGATGTAGATCGCCCTTGTCTTGGCTGGGCGCACTTCTGAAGGAATTCAACTCTGTAGAACGCTGCCCATAGAAGCTAGCCTACATCACATACCTTCTACAATCAGGTCAATGCACATAGAACGCTGTTTCTGTCAACTAGATGCATCGTATACCATAGTTCAACCTCTTTTAACAGCAATTTTGGTATATAACTAGAATATCACCGTGGTTTGTTTTCACATTGCTGAGACGTCTGAGAGGTTCCTTCCTCCAGGTTACACCTTCACACCAGTGCACAGACTTCAATCAGACCACACAACCAACACAAACCTAGCAAGATATCTCGAAGATGCAGATTGGCGCTCCTCCGAAGGCCAGTGCAGTGAAGAAATTTGACGGAGCTCAAACAACGTTCAACTGTTGAAACCTACAAAGTGTGGTGAGGTCAATGTCTGTCAGAAATGACTGGTTAAGGTCTGATGCTATCCATTTCTATGGAAAAACAGTCAATAGCAATTTTACATCTCAGTAGTAAAGTATCTCAAACTATTCGCATAGGGCACTTTTACGACCATTCTCCCTAAGGAATTAAATCACTATGGATAAGATCAGTTTCGGAGATAACTTCAAATCATCATAAAAGAATCTATTTGGTTGAGCTCGCTAGAACGTCTGCAAGATCGTATGAAGGTTAACAAACATTTCGTGATTGAACTCTTCTCGTGTAGTTATCGTTCAGCCGTAAGATATCTCTCCTAGCATTATTATCCTTTATAGAATAAAGTTAATTGGACAAGATTGAAGGAAAGTATATAAAGATCGTATCGTTATGAAATTGTCGAATGGTAAACAGAAATTAAGTGGTTCTTTATTATTATTGTAATGTTTTAGTTAATCAATTTATTTATCTTTTGAAACAAAATAAAGATTAGTTAGAGATTTTGTTGCAAGGTATTAATTTAATTGTTGTAATATAATGTTGATTTTATTTCAGAAGCTGTTTGCATTGAACTGAGAATGAATGATAGTATTTTATCTCCTGAATTTTGAACTGAATTGATTGAGTGTGGTAATGAGTCGATTTGAGGTTGTTCAAACCCGAATTCCAGAGGCTAAGTCGTCAATGTTGAGTATTTGCAGCTTGTGTATTGTTGATGTTGTAATTACGATGTAATAGCGTTTATGTGTATCAAACAGAGTATGAAGTATAATGAGGTTCTGTCAAGGTTGAATGTTGTGTCTTGTAAAGTAATAATCTCAGGATGGAATATCCAACCACTTGTGATCTTATTGTGCCGTTTTGTCGTATGGAGAGACCTGAAATCTGTTAAAGGATTAAGTATTGTAATGATTAAAAGTGTTGGATAACAATTGATGTTATGATTCTATTTTGATGCAAGAGGGTTTATGCCTTGCAGTGTTCATATACGTGTTTTGTTATAAAGTTTTGTATGATGTTAAGGTTACTAGGGGTTAGGGAGGAGAGTGGCTTTCAACGTGGGGCCGGCGCCCAGAGTGGCAGTCAGGATAACCCGTTGAAAGTAGATTAATCAAGTGATAACCTAAAAATGAATTAGGGGGTTAAGGGTAGATTTCACACTAATAAGATTAATGGATTCCTCTCCCATGGCCTGTAGTGCTTGTTTAGACTAAGGATGGGTAGAGAAGGCCTGGTCGGCATGATTGACTTCCTTGTCCTCATGAAAGGAAGGTCAGTTCCGCATGTGTCACCCTATGGGGCCGGCGCCTAGTGAGAGGCTGTCAGGATAACCATAGATGGGGGCCGGCGCCTAGTGAGAGGCTGTCAGGATAACCCATGTTAGGACCATGCGATGACACTCTCCCTACTACAACCTAGCATTCCTTGTTCGGTCTCTCCTCATTTGTTTTGTGTCACCTCTGGAAGTGAAAGTTAAAGTT
The DNA here is from genome assembly GCA_027924645.1 of Cunninghamia lanceolata. Classification (NCBI taxonomy): domain Eukaryota; kingdom Viridiplantae; phylum Streptophyta; class Pinopsida; order Cupressales; family Cupressaceae; genus Cunninghamia; species Cunninghamia lanceolata. Next base: position 5,297,508 of record BSBN01001067.1, read on the forward strand.
AAGTTAAGTTATGTTGTGTTGTATTATTATTGCCATGTGCTGTATTGGCGTTGGTCGTCCTTTGTTCTTGTTTGTCTTTCGTCTACCTGACTGTCAGTGTTTGGGACCTCATGTTAACTCCTAGCTCGGGGGGTGGACCTTAGGGTTCCACATGGTCGGGTGGAAGAGCTATTTTATCCATTGGTTATTCTTGTCAAGATCATATGCAGAACAGGATTTGTTCCAGTTGTACTTGTTCCAATGATGATGATGTAAGTGTATAACCTTATACCAGATTTGTGTAACAGAACATTCTTTATGTATGTAACTTTTGATGTAGAAATGGCAATGTAATGATGTCTTGATGTACTTATATCAAAGTATTTCAGTTATGTATTTAATCATGCAGATTCCGTTATTTGAATTATGCAATGATTGTGAATAAGTTATTTATTTGAGCATGGATTTGGATCAGTTACTGATGAATATTGAATTATGTTAGTTGATTTGTTAAGTGATGCAGCCTTGGACCCTTAGAGAATATGTTGTAATTGATTATGTTATCGTTACTTTATCATTTTAAAAAAAAAAATTTCCCTGTTTCATATAGCATAAGTATGTATTCTTTAAGGCGTTCAAGGCGGGCGTTACAGAATCTTTTCAAAAGATGGCAACTCCACATGTGATTGATATAACTAAAAGAGCATGGCCAAAATTCAAGAAGCATCCATTCAAATCAACAGAAGTCAATCCAATTGGTGTATTTTCAGAAATTCTGTTTGGTGTGATGCATGCAAAAGATGTTAGGGCTTATATTCATGTTGCCCTAGAGGAACATGGAGGTAGTCAACTCAGAAACCTATATATAAAACATCTAAGTGGTGGCGCATTTGACCTAAAAGAAGAATACAAGGCTTTCGAGGAGAATAAACTCATTTAGTATATAGATTTTCTAGTTTTTGCAAAAGATGAATGGTTCTGGTATGTCATAATCTGAATTCATGATGAGTTCATATGGCTCAACTCTACATTTATGATCACCAAAGATGCCATAAGGGCTGTCAAATGACTAAACTCTTCTGGTACAGTGCCTGTATTGAAGACTGTGAAAAATGATACAGTGATGAAAGCCACTGGAGCTAAGTTTGATAAAAAGGGCATTGACAAATAGTGATATTGAAGATCATGCAGTTAGATTTGCATCCATGGTAATCAATTATAAAGTCTACTTCACAAACTGGGAAAACTCTATCTCTGGTACAACCATTTATACTGCCTATCAAATGGTTAGGGAAAATGCAGAATATGACCAGTGTGAATTGCTTCGATAGTAGTTAATGGAGAACTTGAAGAAAACAAAAGAAAGCAAATACCCTTTCAAATTTGGTACATTGATTATGTTTTTTTTTTCTATTTTATGCAAGACCTACCAGGCATGAAGAATCATTTTTGGACTGGAGATAAACTAGTTGCAATATAGATTATGAACTAGTTGAGTAACAGAGGAAATATTGATGCACAAAACTCAGCCCTATGGGGCTATTTCAAAAACTTCCAAAAGTTAATGCAATCCAGGGAAACGATCCCTATATCAGTTGTTGAAAAATATAAGGACACTAGTTATCTACTTTATTGTTACAAAAGACTAATGCTTGATGGAGGTCATTAAGCCTAGAACAATATAGGTTATGCTAATGGGCTATGAAGTAGATGGAGAAATACTAGAAAATTATGCCCAACATATGCTAAGCAACCTAGGAGATCCCAAAAAAGAAAGATTTGGGACATATGAGAAACTATCTACAAAAATACATGTTGAGGTGAGAAAACCTAAAATTTCAAAGAAGGCCTAGAAGATAGCAGAAAATTATGCCCTAAAAAAGGGTTTGACCAAAGTTCAAATCAAAGAGACAAGAGAAAAGGCACAAGCAGAGAGAAGCAAAAGAAAGGAAGAAAAGTGAAATGATAAAGGCTATGGAAGAACCTAAGAGGCAACCAAAGAACCCAAGAGTAACAAAGAGAAGAACTAGAGGTTCTACTTCTACAGAAATTGCATCTATGTCCTTCGGTCCCACACCCTTTGCAAGTGTGGAAGCTCATGCAACAAGCCACAAGAGATAGAAAACCAAAGGTCATAGAATGTATGTCAGTATAGGAGCAGATGAGGAAGAGACAGAGTCAGATGAAGAAGTGAAGAAAATGAAAACTGAGGCCACCAAAGTCTCTGGGAGTAGCAAGAAGAAACCTTTCGATAAGGGTAAAGCTGAAAAAAGTCCAAGACAAGATAAGTCGTAGACAAGAGAAGCAGCTATAAGTCTTGAAGATGTTCTAAAAGCTATAATTGTTGATGGTAATTTAAAACCCATAGCCCAAATATATGATGAGTATAATGATCCAGACAAAGACATCATACACTAGTAGAATTTTGGCAAATAAATGACTAAGTGACTAAAACTTTTAGTCACAACAACTAAAAATGACTAAATTCTACTAATTTTTTGCAACTCAGCTATAAATGAGTAAATAAATGACTAATTTGGTCATTGACTAAAAAATTATTTAGTCACACATAAAAATGATGAAATAGTTAGTCATTTATTTAGTCACAATCCATTTGAATAAATCATTTAAGGAATCAGGAATCAATAGCCCACCAAAATACTCTAAAACTTTAATAAACATACTCTAAAACTTTCATCCAAATCGTATTTTTAGGTGTAGCCTGCCAAAATGGAGGTTTCATTTTAATAAACATACTCTAAAACCTTGTTCAAAACCTTATTTTTAGGTGTAGCCTGCCAAAATGGAGAAGTGTTTTAGTAAAGAATGACAGAGAATAGTAAGGAGATGTGCATGACAAGAGGCATAAGATTCATTGTTGCTTATTTCATTCCTACTCTACTCAACAAGGGTTACATTTTTTACACTACTGTTTGTAATCTAGGTATTTAATTGACATATATTTGCATAATTTCAAATTCCTTCAGATGATTTTGAAGTATCAATGTATCCTATATAGGGTTTAGAATGATTTCTTTTAATTTAAAAAAATAAATAAATGATGTATTTGCATGTGATTAGATAATCTGGAGATCTCCTAAATTTGTCCCAGCACACTATCCTCTTTGACACTGTATTCATTACTCTAGCTGCTAGGGTTTTGCATGTGACATCTTTAATATCTTCATGATAGTGGATTTTAAATAGATCTCAGTCTTTGCTTTAATCTTTATCATGGTAACCTAATAAATCTAGAGCATTTTTTATTTCAGAGTCAATCTTGGTGTTGGAAATTGATGATGAAGTTCTTGGATAAATATTCCAGGGCAGTTATTGTCTATTTCAACAAATCTTCTAAAGCATAGTCACTAGGAAACTTCAGTTCTACCTCTGTACCTCTACCTACAACTCTGGAGTCTTATATTTAAATGGGATATAACCTATACCATTATTCATATATTCATGTATCCTATTTTAAAATGACACCCCTATCTCCATATGCCATATTTCCATATGACTAGCTATAATATTTGGATAAATAACTAAACTATCATGTGTTACTAATAAAACCAGTGGCCATATATAATGCCAAACTTAGACAAATAGAGAAATGGCTCTCACTAATACAATTCAATAATAGGATAGCCACATGTTCAAGAAATCAAATAATTATAGCCACACATTATTGCCTTGGAAGGCAAATACAAGCCAAGAAATTAGTAGATGCTCTAATAGATTGATACCACTTGGTATGCTCCTAGGACATCTTGATATAACCCTTAGTAGGTAAATACAAATGAATATAGTACTTTGGGTTTAGGTTGATTTAGGTAGTCTGCTTACTTCTGTACTTGTAAAAAAGATTGACATTTGGGTATAAAGTTTCAACATATATGGCAAATGTTAACACGTTGGCACCCGACTTTTAATTATAGGGTTCCATAATAAGATAATTAAGGATGTGGGAACTTCCTAAAGTGTTGTAGTCTAGAAAAGTGTAAATTTGAATAACCATGTGATTATTTTTGGTGCAGAAAGATGGTCCTGGGGCACCAGGAGGTCAATCATGGATAGTAGTGTGGCTTAAATTCGATAATTCTTATATCAAGGTATAGAGTAGAGCTGAATTGAACCTCGTGTACTAGAACTTACCTTGATCATGAATGAGCAAAAGATTTTTTTTCTTGATTTTGTGAAGGACATAAAAGAGAGGAGGGACCTAGATCTTCTAGTATTTCTGACTAACACTGTTCTTTTTGAAGATCCTGGATTCAAGGTGTTTCTTTAATTGGTTGTACTTTAGAGTCCCCATGGACCTACTCTAGTCATTTGTGGTGGTTAATATAATTTCCTTCTTTCTTTCCCATTCTTCAAGCTCAAAAAGAATACTCCATTTTAACCTCCCCTTATTTTTGCAAAACTGGGCATTTTAAAATCCATCTTGAACTCCAACAAAGCTTGATGTCAACTTATACAAGTTCAAAGAAGATGAAGAATATTGATGAAATATGTCAAAAGAATGAATCTTTCCATTAACATAACATACTAATAATGCTAAGCCAATATCTCAAGTCTTGTAGGATATCTTTTTCTCCTTTTTGAAAAAATTGAGAAACATTTTACTAGATAATTCAACTCAGTGAAAGATATATGCATCTGAAATAAAGTTTTAGAGGATGCCTATAGTTGATTTCCTTTCAATAATAAGGAAAGCGTTGATTGGATTTTAAATTTTTTTACAGGTATATGTTGAGAAATATGCAGTTGATCATGATGCATTTTTCAAGGACTATGTAGAGGCTCATGCAAAACTTAGTAACCTTGGTGCCAAGTTTGATCCTTCTGATGTAAAGTAACTCAACTCCTAAACACTCTCTGCCTGTCATATTCATTTTTTATTTTTCTATTGTTTCATGATGTTCATGTGATAAGATTAATTTTATGAGAATATTTATTTGGGGGATCATAAATGATAAATTCACATATCATGGTATTAGTTAAGGTTTGAAAATATTATTTTAAAAGTTGTCTTAAAAAGTCTCTTATACATGATGTTGAAAGAAACAGAACCTCCAAAACTATCAGGAAAAAAGAGTTTTGCTATGGTTTTTTGATATTTTATATATCATAATTCACACAAGCTTTACGTATTTTGATAAAATGCTTCTCTATAGTCATTTTGTTTGTTGACATCTTGAACATTGTAATTTTGCCACTAAGTCAACACTTAAGATGCTTTGGGTGTAGGTGGATCAGTAAAGATGGGTTTAGGATGCATATATTTTGATACATAATAGGGAGGGGATACATCTCCAAGCTCATGAGGGCTATTACAAGAAAATGCCATGACAAGCAAATTGCTATAGATTGTGATGGCATTCCATCACCATGAGACAAGGCAATAAACTATTCAAAAAAATGCCTCAAAGAAATGTGGTCTCAATGTGCTTATCATAGCATTCCATCACCATGAGAACACATTTCTTTGAGGCATTTTTTCAAACAGTTCACTTCCTTGCCTAGGCTTGTTAGAGTCATTGTTAGTGTCTTTCAAGGCACTGTTAAAACAATAAATTCTATTGAGTTTTGAATTTATTATTTGCCTTGTCTAACAATACAAGCAAACAAGGATTACAACCTAGTTTGAAGTCTTTCCCAAACTTTTGAATCAAGAGTAAACCACTAATGATAAGAAACAATAATAGGAAACATGGTTTACAACCTGGTCCCCATAAATTGTTGACACAAAGCAACCTAAAGAAAAAAGAAACTAAAAGATGACATTTTAAAATAATTAGAGCTCTTTAATTTTTTAAATATGATTAAGTATGTGTACATGCTAAGCCTTCTGTATATGACACACAGTACTAGCATGCCCAATGTGTTGATGATTACCACCACCATGAGGATGCTCAACAGGATTCATTGCCACACCATGAACCTTGGGCCAATAGTTTCTTTTGACCCTATATTTGTGATATGCATTGCCATCTTTGAGCATTGGCTTTTCTATCCTTCCACCACCAGTAACCTGACCAATTATGGCTCTATAACTACTTGACACAATCTTCTTAGCTCCACATGGAAGCTTTGCCCTATAAATTGAAACCAATTTCCAAGACTCATTGAACAAGGCTATTAAAAATCTGCAAAATCAAAACTTAAACAAATCTGAACATTAAGAGAGAACTTAGATAATTGTTCCAAAATTATTTCCACTACCTTTGGAATAATTGCATTTATCATCTCATTGTAACCTTGGAAAAAAATTAAGCATAGAAATATGCCATAAGTCTCCACAAGGTGTACACCTAGAACTTAAAATAGTTTGAAAATAATTTGGAAAAAGCCACCATCTATAGGACATCACAACAGATGCATCACATTTTTGTTGCTAGCCAAAAAGAAAGATGATAAACAAAAATGATAATAAGTCAAGGGCAACATCAAGAAGCAGTACATTCAAATTAAATTTCAACTAGATGCTAAACGAGCACAACCCACTTTGACTTGTCATAAGTTCAAAATATTAGAACAGGTACATTTTTATGTCTGTAAAGGTGACAACAATCCAACAATGGATCAAACGTTTCAGATTGAAATGCAATAGAAATGCATTGCAAATGACAACAATCAAATTTGAAATTACTCAGCTCATAAAAGAATAGTGGAGAAAAGGTAGAAAAAGTGTTCTTTGATTTGATTGGACCAATGAGAAATATTGTCTCAAAGATTCAACTATATCACCATGTCTTTGGCAACTTCGTTACCAATACCTTGGCCAACATTATTACACAAATGAAGAGCATTATGGGCAAAAATAAAAACTGATTTGAGGCTTCACTAAGATAGCTTGACAAAGAGAAATGATATATCTTACTAATACAGGCATATGACCCCGGAGATGGCATAATACCAAAAGCTAAAATATATCATACATCTAGACACAATCCATAAAATGCTATTAATGGTGATATCATCTAGGATACCAGTAGGCATTGAAAAAATGAGATTAGCAGTGATTGTCTACTATTTTGACTTATTTTAACAAATGAGTTTCCAATGTGAAGTGTCAACCAAAGATTTTATTACCATTCTATTGATTGTCATTTTCTAAGTCATGACTATCAATTTTGAACCAAATGAGGCCTTCCAATGCTTTGGGTTTGGGGGCTTATGATTTTATCAATTTCTTGTGATGGAATTGCCTGTCATGTCTACTTTATGACTCTGAGGAACACATAGAATCAACACTAGAAACAAGATAGGATGGCAACTATTAGAGCCAATGGGCCATAGATGCAAAATTAAAGTGAACGTCTAAGCAAGGTTAATGATCTTTTATTTTGTTGCTTCTAATTATATTTGTTTAGCTATCAAGGGGGTGTAAGTCATGGCATAGCTTTGTATCTCTTTATTGCCCTAAGGTAGATCCTCACATGATTCTTATCTTGGTAGTAGGGGTATCTCAACACCAAAAACTATTTAGAATCACACTCCATGAAATGTAATGACTACAAACTACTATCCCTTGACTTATCTCTACCATAAAGACAACTGTATGGAACATGTAGAGGGTGCAAGTCATGGCTTGGTTGTGTCTAAGAAAGTTCATAATTTGTTCTCTATCCATTTTAGAAATATTGTCTCAAAAATTCAACTATATCACCATGACTTGTTCCCTGCCACAGTACTGGAAACTATTTCTTTGACCATCACAGGACCACGGTATACTAAACATTACTTGAAACTACTGCGGGGCCACGGTATTCAACACTTACATAACTTAAACTCCTTATACCACCATACCGCAAGCCTCACTTGAGACTGCCGTGGGGGTGCAATGTACTATTTTCCTCTTCTCCTTCTTACCGCCATACCACAAGCCTCACTTGAGGCCACCACCACAGGGGCATGGTGTACTATTTTCCTCCGCTCCTTCTTACCACCATACTACAATCCTCACTTAAGGCCACCGTGGGGGCGTGGTGTACTATTTTCCTCTACTCCTTATTGCATTACCATGGGTTATTCTCTTGACTACTACAGGACCATAGTGAAGTATCATATGCCACTTAAATTTATATTGCCAACATACCACTTCATTTAGAGACCACTGAGGGACTGCGGTAATCGATCTCTACATCCCGCAATGCCACAAGTGCAATCTCTTCATGCTATGGGATAGTGATAACTACTCCCTTGTTATCCTTGGTTCCCGCACACCCCCAAGACCTTTTGAGTGACCTGTAGGACTGTGGTGAGAGATAAAAACACATCAATGGTCAAAAATACAAATATATTTCACATGGACTTGGTATGGGGTTCTTATGAATGACCCCTGAAATAATTTTAAAAGAAATATGGATCCCTAAGATGGATTTATGGAAGGAAATTTGATGGATTTATGGATTTATCAAATGTTCTTTTATCAAATGTATGAAGGTATCTTTATTGTAGGTTATTTTCCCTATATTATTTATTCTTGGTTTGAACTCCTTGATTTTATGGTTTTTTGTTAGGACCCAGAGCTTTCATATGCCTACAAGGCGCCAAAGGAGTCATCTGGATCATGACTTAGGAGTTGGTTAGTATTCATTGAGTGGTATAACGGTGGTTGAACTGTTCTAGTATATACAACTAAGAGATGTACTTGTGTGCTTTGTAGTTTGTTTGTTTAATTTTTTTATGCTTAGAAAAATATCATAAATAGATAGGATGATATTTTTTGTAATTTATTCCTTCAATCACTTGTCATAGGTCCAATTGGAGGTAGCAGAGCTAGTGGAATGGAGGGTGTACATTATCTACCTATTTATTCAAGCAGAAATGTTGCAAGTTCCACTTCAGATCACCAAAGCCTTCACAAAAACATCTACACAAAATTCAATAATGAAGAATTTATGCACAAATTCTCTTTTGAATGATGCACAAAGCCTCCACTGCAACACCACACTATTGTTGGGCCTTGCAGTGATGCAGGTGATTCCTGAACCACTGTAAGGCCCAACAACAAATAGTGCGGTGTTGCGGTGGAGGCTTTATGCATCATTCAAAAGAGAATTTGTGCATAAATTCTTCATTATTGAATTTTGTTTAGAAATTTTTGTGAAGGCTTTGGTGATCCAAAGTGGAACTTGCAACATCTAATAAAAATCTACTTCCAAATATGCTTTTGATGGATGTTCATATCCTCATCCAAAGATCCAATTCACACATAGGTAGGAAGGATGCTTTTAAAGGTTGAGAAGTTGGACTTTACATCCATGGTTGCATTTTCTTAAAATTTTCTAAGGACTTTTCAGAAAAACCCATTTTAAACATATCCTTTAATCATGACATTCCATGATATCACATTTCCTTGAGGCATTTTTTTTTAAACAGTTCACTTGCCTTGTCTATGCTTCCACATTTTCATGTATGTCTAGCAGGGCACTTGTAACTACAACATATGACAAAAAAATCCCTATTGTTATGCTTTGATGAATGTCCCTTCATTATTAATGGATATCTAATGTAGTGGACATTATTATAGTGCAAGCCTATTTTTTAGATTGTTTCATTTAGCATCACCAATATTCTCCACAAGACAACACATAAACCAAGGTTGACATTTTTTTGAATTAGTAAGGATGCTTAGAGCATCATAATATACTAATATTAATAAAAATATTTTTACAGATTACAAAAAAGTCCCCTCTTGGCCAAAAAGATAATATAACAGAGCATTTTAACTAAGAGCCCTGAACAAAGCTACAAATCTAAAAGGCCCTTTCTAGCCAAAAAGGAAACCAAAGTTACAGTGAAGACAAAAACTTAAAATAGAAAGAGTGGTTCACATGTTGTCCATATTTAAATCTGCAACCCTAAAGCCATGAACCCCCAGTTGGATTCTCTTGAGAAAGGATTGTGTCATCATTGGTGAAGGGAACTACTAGTGGTTGGAAATTTGACAAGAAGCTCCATGCATTGAATACTTCCTCTATCCTTTCCCTCTTGGACCTTCCAAATGCAGATTTGTGAACCTGTAGTGAATTATCAAAGAGATCTCTATTACTTGATTGCAAACTTGAAATCAGCACTTGATAAACATAGTTAAAACTGGGTTTATTAATGATATCTTCACAGAGAAAGAGTCCCCCTACCAAGGATGATCGATCATGGAGATTATAAGTAGAAAAATCTTCAAATAGCTTGACATCTAGGACTAGATAGTCATGAACAAACATTCATGCTATCCTTTTAACCTTATCAACCTAATGAAATAAGTCCATCGCATTTGAGAGAAAATGAGATACCAGATGCGAAGCATAACATACCCTGGATTGTAGTAGAAAACCTCTATCACATACATCTATCAAAGCATCCTCCACCGGCTCTTCATTGAGCAGTCTGAAGGTTGTAGCCATGAAATCTAAGTTGATGCTTCCATGCATTGGTTGTTCCCATGATTGAACAAGGAAATGAAGTTGACAATTGTGGGGATAGATAGACATTGTAGATACATAGCAAGAGCAAAATGAAGAGGCAAGAATGAAAGTATTAATGACATAGATACCATCGTCTCTTGCATAAAAAGAGGATCGTACAAGCCAACATAATGAATTGAAGTCATTCAAGTCAGGAGGGAAATAAAACCAAGGCAAATGAGATCCAAATGTGGATTATATTGCTCAGCTCACAACACTCCTATCATAGAGCATTCAATGAATAAAATCAAAAAGACATGTGCAAAGTAAACAATTAATGCCAGATGGAAATCTACATAGATTGCAAGCTTCAAAATGATTATTTAATATACTACTAATTGACCTGAAAAAATAATTAAATTGACTAAATATACTATCAACTAACAAAATTAGTGAACAATAAATAAATATGGCTAAATATATGACCGGTCTTAAATCAGTGAATAAAAATGACTAAATATACTACCAAATTGATCAAAATGATGATTAAAATTAATGACTAAATAAGTGACCAGATTACAACAATCAATGACTAAATCAATGACTAAATATACTACCAAATCGATCAATCAAAACAACCAATAAATGACTAAAAATGGTTTAGTCATCAATTTGGTCATGTTATAAATGATGGCAATAAATTACTAATGGTCACGTGACCATGTTTGGTCATTTATAAGCATTATTTAGTAGTTTTTTTAGTAATATATTACTCTTTTTGTACTAGTCATAGAAGCTATTGTCATCAGATATCTAGAGATTTATAATAGAGCTCTAGTTGAGATAATATCTGATCTTCCTGACAATCTGGAAAGCATATTTACTACTAAGAAGGAAGAAGCAATGACCAAGGATTGAGAGGTAAGAGGAAGTTCATTGATCAAATTTTGTCCGGATGTGACCCCTAAGGAAAAAGAAAAAGTTTTCAAGTTACTTGGAGATAAAATTGAGATAAAACAAAGAGTCAACACTCTAATGGCAAGGAACACTGAGGAATTTGTGAAAAATATAGAGCTTACAATTTTTGAAATCCTAAAGGATCTAAACATTCCAACTGTCTCCAACAAAGAGGATATAAATATTGATGTAGAAACCTTTGTTCCTAAAGTTAGTATGGATCAAGATTTGGAGAAAACTGATGAAATCAAAGAAATGAGTAAACAAGAAATAGAGAAAAACCCTAGGAAAACCAAGAAAGAAGGACAATCATCTATGTCTAATTAGGAAAATACGGAAAAGACTGATGAACAGATCAAAGTAGACAATCAAAAACTTGTCAAACTGAGAAGAGCTTTGCTCTAGAGAAAAATATTGGTCAATAAAAGAACATGGACATGGAACCTCTGGGACATAATCATGAAAAAGTGTCTGAAGAAACAACAAGAGACACTACTACTACTCAAAGTGATTCTTTGGAAAGAGAACAAGATGTGGATGAGTCTAAGCTCCTACAAGGACCAATAAATTTGGCCTCACTATCTCCTATACAAAAATTCAAACTAGTATCAATTGTGCAAGCAAAGGCATAGGAAGAAATGTTGAAATCACCCTTACAGGATAGTGAGTTAATTGATAAAGCATCCATCATCCTAGAGAAGTTGATGCTCTCATACCAAAAGGATAAATCACAGTTACCAACTGATCAACTCAAAGGCCTAATCAAATCTGTAAGTTCACACTTTGAACCTTTTGAAAAATCTGCAGAGACAAAAGTTAGAAAAGAATTTGATGAAATGAGGCTAGCCAAGTTAAAGATCAAGTTAATCAATGATAAAACTCTGTTTGACAACAAAATAAAAATCATACAAAATTCCATAAAAGAAGCCTATGATTTGTACAAATTTTGTATATCTTGGCCAGAAGTCACAAAGGAGCTAGAGGAAAAGATCAAGGATTAAGAATTGTAGTTGGTAAATATCTCCAAATCATTTGACCTGGCAACTAAGTCAACAAGTAGCAAAGAGATACAAGTCATCAGTATTCATGATAACATAAGTAACCTAATAAATAAGAGGGACCAAATAAAGAGTAGAATGTGTCAATTAAGAGGGCATTGAATGAAAGTACAAAAATTGACACACCCTCTAATGTACAAAACGCAGATAAAGTAATCTTCCTAATAAATGGCCACATTCAAATTTTGGAAAGTGCAAAGAAGAGTTGGGATGGAGAGATAGCTCAAATCAAGACTATTTTCAATGACATCTTGAAACCCACAACAAATTGAGTTGAAAATTGTACCTATACATATGCGGTAGAATATGATAGTTGTTGCATTTTTGTTGTCTTAATAGAATTTTGAGTCATACACCCTTTCCATTGATGTCAAATGGGGAGAAGAAGACTAGTGAAAAATGGGCAAACATCTAAGGGTAAGAAGAAAAACAGAGTATATTTAGAAAGGGGTAGTAGACAAGCATTTTTTCACTAAGTGTTGCCATCAATGCCAAAGGGGGAGATTGTTGGCAAGAGACATTGCTCTGATGAATGATTGAATGTTGTCATTGACGGTAACAAAGAAAGGAGATTCCACCAGCATGAACAAGAGATTTTCCTCTAGAAGGATAAATGGCTAAGTATGAGCAGTATACATTACATAGTGTAAATGATAGTGTTTGTGTTAGTATTCCTCCGTAGTTGATGGTCAAGGTATGTGGTTTAGGTATGTTATTTAGAATTGTTTAAAGGCACTATGTTCAAGATTGCAAGTCTTGATGACTTCCCAAAGTTAAGTTGTGATTGGTCTAAGTCCAAGTGAACACAGTTAAGTTAGGAACAGTATAGAGTGCATGGGTATTTTGGTCTGTATTTCTTCGCAAGTGATTGTATTGGTGTACGGTTTTGTGGAAATATGGATAGGTGTCAGAAGCATCTAGTTGAGGAGTAATAGAGTCTGAAGTGATCCAGAAGATTGCCTACAAAATTCCAAGTTTTGGTAGTTGGTTTGCTAGTATTTCACCAAGGCAGAGGAGATAGTTCTAAGTTCTGCATTTCACAACATAAGAACATCATGATATATAGTTGATAAGATATGATATGTGAGGCATTAGGAATGGCTGATGTGATTCTTTGAGTCTCATGTGAATTGTAGTAGAACTGTTGGGCTGATAGAGTTAATGTAAGTTGATAAAGTGTTGTGTTTAACAGGCTGAATCAGTTTTGAGATTGAATTCAAAGTTGCAGATATTTATTTGTGTTAGATTTTGGTGTTGAAGGCATGGAAGAATATGCGATGTGTATGAACTAAATGTGTGTGTGATCCAAAGCAGAGTTGTGACCAGAAGAAGATAGCAAGAGCAAAAGAGCAGAGTTAATGTAAAGCAGAGCAAAAAAAGTAGATTAGACATTATGAAGATATTGGAGTCTGTATACTAAATTGATAATGGAACTGCACCTCAGCATTCTGTAGATACATTTGTAGCAGTCAACTCTTGGTAGTGAGCCAATATTTTATTCTATCTTCTATCTTTTCTTTCTCTGTGGACAGTGAGTCCACCTACAATGAGCATTCCTTTGGATAGTGAGCCCCATGGTAGTGAGCCTTATGTAATTCGGTATTGTTATCATAATATATTGTGAGCTAACACTCACTGTGGTTTTTCCCTTTTTGGGTTTTCCACGTAAAATCCTTGTGTCTATGTGTTATGAATTTTTGGTTGCTCTTTTCATGTTTACTTTACTTTCATGTTATTAAATTTGGTAAATGGATAAGTGAATGTGTAAATAAAAAGGTTTTGAGAATACTAATTCACCCCCCCTTTGAGTATTCTCTACACTCAACAAATCATTGTACATATTTTGATTTTATGTTTGTAGGAGTAGGAGTAGTGGTTAGTATAGTTTTGAATTTTCTATTTCAAACATCATGCCAGATTGGAGTAGATTAAGTTGGAGAAGTTTTACAAATTTGTATAAGATTTTAATCTGCTCAATCATCACCAATCAGTTTTGAGGAGTTCATATGTAGTGGTAATAAAAAGGTACACCCACCTAGGCAAAGCAGAGCTTGAAGTGTAGGGAATTCCAACCATCTTGGTTTATTTCGTCAGTTGGCCAAATCAATTGTAGAACCTGATCATAAAACCTGGCATACTTTTAGGGTTTTGCAATATACAAATTTGGGAACCAACATGTCGCTCTCTACCTTAAAGGCAATTGCTCCCTGATGGTGTTGGTAATTACTTAAATGTGGGGGCAAACACTCTGCTATGTGCTTCACTTTGTTCACATACCACATGGTTGGTCTTGCTATCACAACACTTTTTTATCATCTTTGTAGCACTTTACCAAAGTTACCCATGAAACAATGCATTTTGCTTGGCCTATAATTTCTCATATTGTTGACATGAAATGCACGTAGTAAATATGTGGATCTTACTAGCCTGCAATGTTTTCATTTGCTACTTATTGACTTGGAACTCACCTAGAAAATATGCGGATCTGACTAGCTCATGATGTTTTTAATTGCCACGCATTCATTACCACCTAATAAAGAATGGATTTTACTAGCCCATGGCTTGTGACATATTTTTTTGGTTTGATTCCTAGCTTAACGCAGCTTGCTAGCCTAAGAATCATACCTTATATTCTTTTGTTTTCCATGTATTTTCCATGTATGTTCAGATTTGACCATATTACTTTGCTAACCATAGTTGTTCTGGCATATAATATTCAATCTCTAATGTTTTGATAATTTTTAGATATAGGCATATATGTATATATGTGATTCATGCTATGTGTCTTGCATATGTGTAACCTCGTTATCTAAGCATTGTAGACTTGTAGAATCCTAAGCTTGGGTGCTATCGCATCTCTCAACTTAGCGACATTCTACATCTTCAATGTTTTAGTGCAGATATTTGGCTTCTCCATACTTTAGTTTGTGTATGAACAAGGGTTCATACTCCCACTAAAGTGGGGGCTAAATGTAGCATCATAAATTTTCACTGCTTACAATTTCATGCTAGGTTTAGCACTTAGTTTAGCGTGTGTGTTTATCTCTACTTGTAATGTTCTTGTTTCACCACTTTTCTAAGAAACAATGTTTCAAGAAGAAATTCCACCAAGACACTAGTGCCTCAAGCTAGCATCCTAACCATTGGTGCCAAAAGAATTTGAACTTGAATGTCAACCTTATTGCCTTGAGCGATGCACCTTGTCGGCCATACCCAATCAGACCACTGAAAAGTACTTGGGTTTCATATATAAACAACTCTCTCTCACTCATTTACATATGAAATAAAAAATACACGATATACATGATCGATCTATCAACAAAGCTCTCTACATGTTCTAGGATATGAATTATCTCTAGTGAAGCTCTCTATTTGTCAAGATTATTATTGCACTAACACTTGCATGTATTTGAGGAAGCTTATTCCTTCTCCATCAACTCCTTTTGTGTAATTTGTGTTACAACATCAATCCAACAATGGTTTCATGTTTATGGTAAAACTATTTCATTGTATTTGTTTATTGCAATATTTATCAGTTATTTTTCCTCTGCTCGTCACGAACACAAATTTTCTATAATCATCATCATTTCTATTGTGGAGGTGGGAACACCAATATGAGGTTTGACTGAGGCAAACCCTATACAACACAACCATTTTCCCTCTTTCCATGTGTGTAGATCGTAATAGGAGGTTTTCAACATTGATGAGTGATAGAAAGATGGAAGGAACAGATACAGACACTGTTGAACATAATTCTTATCCGTATAGAACCCTAAGGACTCTAATGCCCATGCTATTATCCTACCCATCCATCTTCTACTTTTGGTGCTAGGTTCAATCTAATATACTCTTTTCTACTCTTCCCTTATTTTCTATAATCTATAACTGTCATCTGTACTTTTACTTAATCACTCGATTTGGTCTACATGTTACTTAGTTCAATCAACCCACTTGTTATCAATCTTTCATCTTTCCAACAAAAGAACAAAGCCCCACCAACATAGTTCAGGTCTTCTCTAGGGACAACAACCAATCCTAGAGCCATTAGTGTCTTGTGTTCCAATGTTATGTAGAGAAAGGTTGATCTAGGTTAGTTCATCAATTAGTCAAGATCTCTTTTCCCACATAACAAGAATAAACCCTTAATGTAGGGTAACAACATATAATACTCCTTAAGGATGAATCCAGTCCATGTTACATCTCCAAGAGATCCCAAATACAACATCATAATCAACACATATATTTACAATGATAATCACCTCCTTTATATAGACCTCCTCCTAATAAGATAATGGAGGGGTAATCCTAACGAAGGCCTACTCAACACCTAGTATAATTAAATACACAAGTTATCCACAAGACCTAATATAGCTAACTTAAGGGATGTGTACCACATGTTGGCATCTCCATCTACCTAAATACATTATAATATCATATTCCTAGGTGCATAACAACACACCTCCTAGTTTTTGTGGATGTATGGCCACTAGGTAGCTAGGTCTCATTATCACTCTTACGAGGCCACCGCCACCCTAGAAACCAATCCCTTTGCTCCAACTCTATAGTTGTGGGTGGCTAACCTTCAACAAAAAAAGTAAATTATTGATAGTCATACAACCAGAGGTGCCCAGATTAAAGTCTGTTAACATTGGCTTAAGGTGGGAGATAGAGTTGCTAAGGATTTTTTTTTTAGGCCCTTCATGCTCACCACACTTCCCAGGCCATTAAGAAAACTAAAGAAGGCCATCAACTTTTGATTGAACCACTTGATATCCTTTAGGCCCTTGTTTGTGATTATGAATAGGTTTTCAAAACTCAAGAAAATTCTCCTAAACATGAGTAAGCTTTACAAGAATTCCTTAGGGTTGTCCCTTGTCATCTTTCTTCTTCTCAATAAGTCTTTCATGATCAATTGCTCTCCATTTCTAATCTTTGGGAATCTATGTTTTCCATGGAAAACTTGATAAACCTCTCGAATGTGATGGTTTTCCATACAAACACGATGACCTCTGGGACTTGGTTAGAGAGGACCTTCACAAAGTCTATCTTGAAGCTTTTCATTCCAATTTTTTAGGAAAAATAATAAACAAAGGAAATATTAAGTTCATACCTAAATCTAGAGATCATGAAGATATTTGAAACTAGATGTGATTACCTTACTTAATGTCTCATACAAGAAGATAGTTAAAGCTCTTGCTTTGAAGTTGTGTCATCGTCTTCCTTAGATTATGTTTTTGGAGAAAACTAGTTTCATCAAGTAGATAGATATTTCCTGGATAATATCGTGGTTTAGGAAGAAATGAAATAGGCTAGAAACTTTCAACAACAAGCTATGTTCCTCAAAATTGACTTGCCAAAGCCTATAATCATATTGAATGGCTCTTTATTCTTGCAATGCTCCAAGATTTAGGATTTGGGGCCCATTTTATGTAATATATTCACATTTTCTTCTTAGATGCTTATGGTTGCCTCACCATTAATGACCATTAATCTAATGATGTTGGGTTATTTAGGTTTATTAGTCAAGAATGCCATTTAGCCCTTGTGCTTTATGTGTTAACTACTAAAAAAATTGGCTATATTTTGGCCAATTCTATACTTCAAAAGAGGGTAAAAGGCATTTCCTTGCCCAATTCTTCAACTCAACTTGTGAATGGGCATTTTGTGGATGACACTTTTCTTATGCTCCTAGAAGAAGAAAGTAACATCAAGGAAGATTTGTATTGTCTGTATATGTTTTGTGAGGCTTTGTGGTCAAGCATTTAATGGCAAAAATCCTAATGCTACACACAATCATTTCTACCTAAACCCCCCTAGTTGGATTCCTTTGGGTAGAAATGGATCGAACATGGAGAAATTTTTAGATTTCTATGCATTCCTTTTGATTTTCAAGCCTCCCCATCTACCTTGTGGCAGTCTATCATTTCCAAATTTGAAAATAAGTTGTCTTATTAGATTACCAAACCTCTATCCCTAGGAGGGAAATTATAGTTGAGCTCTAAGATTCTTGTGGCTACTTATGTTCATTATTCTTCCTGCCAAGTTCCTATTAAAGCTTCTTAGGGATTCTCTTTGGGCTTCCTTCAAAATCATAGATATTTTCATTGTGTTTCTTAGGAGTTTTTTTGGTCTCCGTCATGATTCTAGAGGACTACAATTGATCTCCAATCAACAACAAGGGTTGGCCTTATGTGCCAAATGAATTGTCCATGCTCTTGAGGGCAATGAAGCCAAGAAAATTATGGTGCACTATTGTATTTCTTCAAGTGTTCCTCATGGGAGGCATGCTTGGAAGGAGAATGGCCTTCACACACTTCTTATTATGGAAGAGCTTATCTAGATTCAAGGTACTTTTGTGATGAAAAGCATTTGGAGAGCCTACAAAGCTATCAAGGCTTGGCTTGTATAAAATGACAAGGATTTTTTCTATAGTATTTCTATTAACTAGCAATGCATATGGTTGTCTCCTATTATTTCTTTTCAAGATCGCCCTCTTACTAGAATTCCTTGGGTTTGTTTTTTGAGGTTCATCAAGAAGGGAATCAAATTCCTTCTAGATCCTTTTTCTAGAACTAGGAACTTTCTTTCTTGACTTGAAGCCAAAGACAAGTTTCATTTGTCTAATGAAAACTTTAAAACTTTCCAAGTTGTTATAGATTCTATGCCACCAAATATGATTCACAAGGTGGGAGTTCATAGTTTCAAGCCTTAGTGGAAAGATTGGAATTGGTATCTTGATACACCATTTCATAATTATAATCCTTGTAAAGGCTATTCCTAGTTTTCTGCTCACCTTCCTTTGGTTTCTATTTTAAACCAACAATGGTTGTTGCAATCTCCTTTGAGTGTTTACCAACATAGATTTCAAATAGTTTCATTCATTTTTCTTAAGCTGAAGCTTGCTCACTTTGCTTGGTGTATTTTTTCAAAGGCCTTCCAGTTAGATCCAGATTAGCTCATATTGGGATCATAGATCCTCATTGCCCATTTTGTGGTCACTAGGAGACTCTCAAGCATATTTTTGGTTATGTCCCAAAGCTCAAGATGTTTGGGCTTGGATTCGTGATTTCTTTAGACCCTTTTATCCTAAACCATTTTTTGGCATATGGTTTTATTAGGGGATTGGCCTTGAATTCACATGAGATATACCTAGATTTGGCATGCTTTTAGGGTGATTTTTTTTCAACAATTAGAAGGATAGAAATTCTATTTTATTCTCAAGATGCTCTATTATCCGAATTTCTCTTTGTACACTAAAGTTATGATTTACTCTAATGTGCTTATGTAAATTCAAGTGCAAGCCAATATGGTTGCACCTAATGTGGCCCATCTTAATGTGTTTTTGGATCATTGGGGGTCATGCCTTGTGTGCCATTACTAGAGTCCATTCGAATCCTACTTCCAGTTGAGGCAATTCTTAACCTCATGGGCATCATCAGAGGCATAGTCACTCTACTCATGGGGATCATTATGCTCACTCTCATGCCTTCTAGCCTCTTGTGAGGCATTCCAAGTATCAAGCTCAAAGAGGGTGGTCTCAGCCCATTCGTCACCACTCTACTTGTCCCCAAGCTCTTGGCTATCGGCTTAGTGGTTGCTGTGATTCTGACAAGTTTCATCACCTAGCTCTTGCAATTTCATGAAAATCATCCCTTGGTTGAAGATAAAAAAGATGACAAAGACAATGATGGTTGGGAACCCTCTAAGGATATTATGGACCTTGCTTATGTATGGGATAAACCAGATAACCAGGACCCTCCTCCTCCTTCTCCTTCTAGTGCTATAGTTCTTGCCATGTAGTGGCTTGTATATGCTTTTTGTTTCGCATTTGTCCCCGTTTGGGCTTTAGGAGTGTGACATTTTTCCACTCTGCCTTCTTTTGTGAACGTGTAATATTATTTCATAATTAAATAATACAAACACTTATTCATCAAAAAATTACAAAACATTATGATATTAAATTATTTTAAAAATTACAAAATCTACAACACATAATCCTAATATAATTATATAATTTTTTAACAAATTATTTAAAATTTCTTCATAGAAGCCATCACTGTGCACTAAGATGAAAGAAAGAAATGTTATGGAATGACATATGAAAAGACACATTTTCAATCTATTTATATTGCCTTCTTAATTTTTTTCACATGTAGAACGAACATATCAAATCGTAGGGTTTAAGGTGAGTAGGATAAATTGATAAAAAAAATAGACCAAAAGGATATCTCTCAGCATACTTTAGATATATTTTTTTAGATATAAATATACTAGTTATTTTAAGATTAAAAGAAAATATGTCCATCAAATTTAACCCAGAGGCATAATCGTACAATGGAGGGCTCGATGGAATAATCGTAAACGTTCTCTTAAAACATGCTTGTGAATGCGTTTGCGTTAGAGTCTTTCATATTCCAGGCATTAATGAATGAATCAAATAAAGGTATATGTCGGCTGGCATTGAATGGGAATTTAAAACAAATTCTAGTTATATGCTTTTGAGAAATTACGCGTACAGTCTTGTGTGACAGCAATTGGATTACACCTTATTTTGTTGCTGGATAATCTATTTTTTAATCATGATCTAGCTTTTCGTGAGGCTTGAGGCCCCACAAGCACTCAGCCTCACCTTTCCAGAAGATTAAGACTTTGAATTGACATTGTTATTTTCAATCGTTTGGAAGTTTCAATTGCACCTGCCCCACATCTTTAGATCATAAGTTACGCCAAGATCACACCAGAGACTTACGTTTAAGTCATAAGGTACGTCAGAGCATATGAGAACACACCTGTCACCATGAACTTACTCTAAGTCAATAAAAATTAATCTCTCTTTAAATCATGGTAACTAAAAGTATTTCAAGATGAGATCACATCAGAGATTTACTTAAATCATAATGTAGGTCAGAGCATATGAGAATACACTTGTCACGATGAACTTACTCAAGTCAATAAAAACTAATCTCTCTTTTAAATCATGGTAACTCAAAGTATCCCAAGATAAGATCACACCAGAGATTTACGTCAGAGCATATGCGAATACATTTGTCACGATGAACTGACTCAAGTCAATAAAAACTAATCTCTCTTTTAAATCATGATAATTCAAAGTATGTTAAGAGAAGATCACACCAGAGATTTACGTCAGAGCATATGAGAATACCCGTCACCACAAACATACTCTAAACCAATAAAAACTAATCTCTCTTTAAATCATAGTAGCTCAAAATATTCCAAAATAAGATCAACCAAAGACTTAGGCATAGATCATTAGATAGGTCAGAGCATATGAGATCACACTAACATCTTGTGCTTACGTAATAAGTTATACCTTTCTGTTATGATTCAAACCTGTGGCTCACCACAGTAAATAGTTGGCTCATTATTTATTATTTCTTTAAAAGTTTCAATATTCTAAATAAAAGTTTTACCGTGGAGGCTGGACCCAATTCTCATTAATATGTGATATGTGTACAAGGTTTCTAGACTTTTGGGATTGTAATTTTCTGGCAGGGATCGAATAATATTTCTGACTAGTATAGACGTCAGCAAAGGCTGCAAACACATTGCATTAGAGTTCCAGCCTTACTCATTCCCTATATATTGCAATGGGCAGAACACTGCTTGCTTGTGCCCAACCTTATACTTGTGATATGTATGTACTTGTCTGCTGTTTGATTCACTTACTGATCATTTAGGCCTACTTTGGTTTTAATTTGTGAGTTATTTCCCTAAGGTTTCTCTATAGTTTGGTTTGTTGTGGATTAAAGATCAGTATTGAAGATGGGTGCCCAGTGGTTGTTGAGAATGGTATTTGGAAGCAAATCCAGGAGAAACAAGGATTTTAAATCTTCAAAACAATCAAAGCTGCATCAGCATGAGCCCTCTGAAGTTCCATCTTTATTTCATTCGGTTCAAATGGATAGGTGCGAATCATCCCCACTCCAGTATAGTGCAGAGGAAGATGTGGACAAGGCTGCTGACGATTTCATCCATAGCTTTCACAAGGATTTGAAATTGCAGAAATCACTCTCTGATGCTCGATACGAGGAGTATCTGGGCAGAGCTACATAAGTAGTAAACAATAATGATGAACTTTTGTGATTATAGTTACTTTGATAGGATGTTTGGTTTACTGCTATGGCTTAAAAGGCTAGATTAAGAGGATGATTTATCTGTATTGATCTAGAGCGCAAAAATGCATCGAGTAAAAAGAGGTCCTGTCACAACTTGTCTAAGTGATTTGGATGTTGCAAAAAGAGAAAGGGATAAAACTTCGTACTATGTAATTTTAAACCTTTACTTTATACATATGTTCTAAATGTATTGACAACATATAATTGGATTTCTTTAGTGCATCAATTGATTTCTATCTCTTTAGTCTTTTGTTACTTTACACTAATTTGTGTGGTATGGCTTAATCCTCCAAACTTAAATTCACCTTTCTATAGTATATTAGAATCTGTAGATTTATTTTACATGTGTTAATATTGTAGATTTATTTCACATGTATTGTACTGCATAGTTTTTAGTCAAGTAAAACTATAGAATAAAGTTATTGTACAAAGTTGTAACATGAAGTAATCATTTAGTCATCACCACTAGTTAACACCATCCTTTGAAACATAGAATTTTGATTTAAGCCTTAATTGATATTGTTAACCAAAGACTTCCTAAAACCTTATAAATTAATGCTATATGATCATCACCCTTAGAGATAAATATTAAAGTTCTAGATACTATATGTAATTATCCAAGGTCTCTCAAAGGTATCATTATCAAATGATGATTAAATCTATGATTTAAATATGAATGGTTCATCTAAAGGAATTTATGTATTCCTTGATTGATCAATGAATTGTCAAAGTATTAAATGATAATGATGAATGTTATCATTGTGTGATAAAATATATAAAAATCTAATGTGTACCTTGAATAATCT
Source organism: Cunninghamia lanceolata (assembly GCA_027924645.1). NCBI lineage: Eukaryota > Viridiplantae > Streptophyta > Pinopsida > Cupressales > Cupressaceae > Cunninghamia > Cunninghamia lanceolata. The sequence continues at coordinate 5,320,853 of BSBN01001067.1, forward strand.
AAAGTATCAATAGTAATGGATAAATAACATGATTATATAGTTTTTTAACTTGCAAGGTGTTGTGGTTTCATTGATTGCCAATTATACAAGACATAGGTAGAAATCCAACAAAAGTTGAAGGGGTGACTAATGTGAGTGGGGTGAACCAAGCGGGAATCAAGTAAGCAAGAAATCTACATGAAAAACAACCATAAACTAGGGGAATCAATTGATAGTACATTAGATGAGTAGTGAAAGTTAAGATAGGAAATCATATCAAATGATAATGTACCACATAGAACATTAGGATCAAGATAAGGAGTTGGTAGAAAATAATTACCCAAAATATAAAAACTTAGAGAATATGTGGCAAGTGGAACAAAGATCACTGAGAATCTATTTGGACCAAGGGAGTTGTTGGTGTAATTATTAAATGCACCTTAATATATTAAGTTTATTTAGGTAATTTTTTTTATTACTTATGTAGGATACGATAATAAGTTCACATACACTCTTCTTAATTCATTGGATTCTAGGTTTTTCCTTATCCTCTTGTATTTGGAAACTATAAGGCTATATATTGTAGCTCTTTCCCTCCACTAAATAATACATTTCATTTTAATCTCTCCATATTCTCAATATTGAATTTTAGCTAATTTTTCATTTTGCACCATCTTCATGTTTGCATCTAGCTTTTGTAATCTTCTATAATCACCAAGATCTAGGATTGTGTTCAAATTCTCATTGAATCCTACAAGAGAAACATAGTGTTAGAAACAAGGATCAACTAAATGCATGCCGATCACAAATTTGGAGTGATAGATTATGAACAAGGTGTTGCAAGTATGAGGTTATCCAGTGTTGTCATTGATGTCAACATACTCATATTGCATTGACAAGAAGGATTTGATGAGCTGTGTACTGAGGATATTGAGAAAATTAGTCTCAGTCAGGAACAGTGAAGAACAGTGATGAGAAGAAGGTAAATGTACTGTATAGGATAAGAACCGGAGGATGCAGATTAAAGGGTTAGTAGATATGAGTCTTGAGATGCTACAGTTAAGATTTCAGAGGTCCGCATGAAGATCTGAAGGAGTTGTGGCTACCGGTATAGAACCGGGTCCGGCAAGTATCCGGAGGTGACAGAGGATCACAAAAAGGTCCGGTGAGGTCCGGAATTGTATTATCCTAATCTGCGGATTGGAAGGAGTGTTTGGGATGTCCTTGTGATGTATCATCCTGATTTGTGTATGATTTGGAGGTCCGGAAGTACCTCCTGCATTATGACAGTGGCGACAGACTGTGTTCTTAAAGTTCTGGATGAGGAAGACAAGAGATCCCAGTAAGCAGAGGAAGTGCGGATGTATCCGGACATTCAGACAGGCTTGTGAAGGTTCTTGGATCATGTTTAGGTTGTGTTGTTGGTCCGCATTGATGGTAGAGCTCGGAATTGAAGTTATTCTTCCGGATGAAGTTCTTGCTCTGTGTAGCCGACCGGATGAGTTGTTCATCCTGCGAATGTTCTTGTGATGGCTGACCGGATGTGTTATTCATCTTGCGGATACTCCTATGGTTGTTTGCCGACTTAGATGCTTGTTCCTAAGTCGATGTCTTGTATAAATAATGATTTGTGAGTTCATTTCAGTGTGTGGTAAAAAGATGAGCATGATATAGCGAAGAAAGGTGCGAAAGGCAGAGCAGAGATTGTTGGGCTTAATTGGAACTGATCCAGACATGGTAGAGATGTCATTCTCCAGTTCAAGACTGTGATTTTTATCACTTTGTAGACAGTGTGTCTCCTTGTAGGCAGTGGGCCTCTTTGTGAGCAGTGTGCTCGGGCAGTGAGCCCTTATTGGCATGTGCCATTCATTTTTCTTTATTCTTCTAACAGAGAATAATTCTTGGGTTAATCACCCCGTGGTTTTTCCCTTAACCGGGTTTTCCACGTCAAAATCTTGGTGTTCAATGTGTTGATGCTTATCTGCTCTTACATTTATGTATTATGCTTTCATGAATGATTATTTGATATGCTGCTAACTAACAACAGAGAATTAAGTGTTTGAAATAGAAGAAGTTCTATACAACTGATTCACCCCCCCCCTCTCAGTTGTATGCCCTAGATCCAACAATTGGTATCAGAGCCAAGTTCCTCTGACAAGAGCTTAACCGCTTGAGGAGATCCAGGATGTCGTCTTACAAGAAGGATAGTCCGAAGTTCGATGGAACCAACTTTACTCTCTGGAAAGGTCGCATGAAGTGTCACTTGGAATGCATGGGAAAAGCATATCTGGGTATGATTTCAAAACCATACGTACCTCCACAAGGTGGTCCGACAACTCTGAATGAAATCACAGAAGCTGAAAACAATCTGCGGACCAAGGAAGCTCTTCTAAGTGCACTGAATGACTCAGATCTCTCGAATGTCATTGACCTACCCACTGCATATGAGATCCTAACTAAACTGGAACTTCTGTATGAAGGAGATGAGTTTGTCAAAAGTGCAAGGTTGCAAAGTCTGAAAGGGAAATTTGAAAGATTGAAAATGAGAGATGATGAAAACATTACTACCTTTATGCCAAGAGTAAATGAGCTGGTATGTGGAATCAGAAATGCTGGTGGAACTTTAGATGAAAATGAGATTGTCTGCAAAATCCTAAGATCCCTTCCTGCTGCCTACAAAATCAAAGTTGCTGCCATTGATGAATTCAGAGCCCACACAACTGTCACAAGAGAACAACTGGCTGGCAAACTAGCTGCATTTGAAATGACCGAGTTTGGAGATGATCCTCCCAAGACTGAATCTGCTTTCAAAGCCAGTGCCTATGTGAAAGGCAAACAGAGATTTGATCCGGGTGAAAACTCATCAAGGAAAATGTCATGGTATGATCAAGCAAGAAGAGACATGGAAGAAGAAGAAGCAGAAACAGCTTAACTTGAAGCCCTCATTGCAAAGAGACTGCCAAGAGGATCCGGTAAGTATGAAGGAAAACTACCCTTTAAGTGTTTTAACTGCAATAAGATTGGTCATTTTGCCTCAAGATGTCCGGAGAGATCTGCAAGATCTAATACTCACAGATAAAGGTTTCAAAAGAATTGCTATTATGTTCATGAAGAAGATGACAATGAAGGAGTAACAGATGATGAATCAGATCCAGGAAGCAAATCCGGAAATGAGTGGGTGTTTATAGCCATCAAGGAAGAAGATTCCTTGCTCTCTGAATCTGTCAATCACAAAGTTGTTGAAAAAGCCTTGGCTGCTCAAGTGGAAGAAAAGGATGATTGGGTTATTGACAGTGGATGTTCTCACCATATGACTGGTGACAAGAATAAGTTCTTAGACTTGGAAAGATATGAAGGAGGAATGGTAAAGTTTGGTGACAATTCTGCTGGTAGAATCAGAGGTAGGGGAACTATTTCCTTTGATGGTAAGAGCAAAACAGGTAATGTACTGTATGTTGAAGGATTGAAGCACAATCTTCTCAGTGTTGGTCAGTTAGTGGACAAAGGCTATGATCTCCGGTTCAAGAATGGAAAATGCAGAATCTTTACAAGCTCCGGAACTGAAATTGCATCCGGTACTCAGACAAGAGGTAACATCTTTCATCTGGTTGGTTCAAATAAAAGTTGTTTGTTTGTTCAAATTGATCAGAGTTGGTTATGGCATAGAAGAATGTGTCATGTAAATTTTGATAACATCATCAAGATAAGCAATACTCAGGCTGTGAGAGATCTTCCAAAGTTGATAAAACCTACAAATAGTGTGTGTAAAGAATGTCAGTTAGGCAAACAAAGCAGAGTCTCTTTTAAAAGCAAAGATCAGTCTTCTACCGGATTATTGGAATTAGTACATACTGATCTATGTGGTCCAACAAGAATCAAGAGTCTGCAAGGTGATAGATATTTCATGTTGTTAATTGATGATCATTCCCGGATGATGTGGGTTACCTTTCTAAAAGAAAAATCAGAAGCTTTTGAGAAGTTCAAAATCTTCAAAGCTATGGTGGAGAATCAAACCGGATTGAAACTAAAATGTCTAAGGTCTGATAGAGGTGGTGAATTTACATCTGGTGAATTCATTGACTTTTGTGAGAAACAGGGTATAAGGAGACAGTTGTCTGCTCCTAAGACTCCACAGCAGAATGGAGTAGTTGAGAGAAAGAACCGGACCATCCAGGAAGCTGCTAGGACAATGATGTTGGAAGCAAATGTTCCTCAAATGTTTTGGAAAGAAGCTATCAGCACTGCAGTCTACACTCTCAATCGAGTTCAAATCAGAAACAACACCGGTAAGACCCCCTATGAACTCTGGTTTGGCATCATTCCTACTGTGAAATATTTCAGAGTATTTGGTAGCAAGTGTTATATTAAAAGAGATGAAGATCTAGGAAAGTTTGATGCTAGAAGTGATGAAGGAATTTTCTTGGGCTACTCCACTCAAAGCAAAGCATACCGATGTTACAATAAGAGATTGAGGAAAATGATAGAAAGCACCAATGTAAAGGTTGATGAAGGAATTGAGAAGCCTTCAAGATTTTATGAGTTTGATGAAGATGACCAAGACAGTGTTCAAGGACCTCAATCCTCTCCGGTGAGACAGAGTCAGCCTGATCCGGTAAATCAGGAAGAAGAGTTAGATTTGAATGAGGCTGATCAAGAAACAGCAGTGCTGAATACTCCCAAAATTCCAAGGTATGTAAGACTGAATCACTCTGAAGATCAGATCATAGGTGACAGAAGCAAAGGTGTACAAACTAGAAGGAATATTGCTCAAGATCAGAATGAATGTTGTCTGATTTCAAAGATTGAACCTAAAACAATAAATGAAGCCTGCAATGATGAAAACTGGACCAAAGCAATGGAAGATGAACTGATGCAAATTGAGAAAAATCATACTTGGGATCTTGTTCCCAGACCTAGAGACAGGAATGTAATTGGAACCAAGTGGGTCTTCCGGAACAAACTAAATGAAGCTGGTGAAGTAATCAGAAACAAAGCTAGATTGGTCTGCAAAGGCTACTCTCAAATAGAAGGAATTGACTTTGAAGAGACTTTTGCTCCGGTAGCAAGAATTGAAGCAGTCAGATTACTTCTTGCATTTGCTGCCTTCAAAGACTTCAAGGTATATCAGATGGATGTCAAGTCTGCCTTTCTAAATGGTGATCTGGAAGAAGAAGTCTACATTGAACAACCGGATGGATTTCAATTGTCTGATAATAATGATATGGTTTGCAAGTTGAAGAAAGCCTTGTATGGATTGAAGCAAGCCCCAAGAGCATGGTATGAAAGGTTGGATAAGCATCTTGTGCAGATTGGATTCAACAAAGGTACTGCTGACAGCAACTTATATTTCAAAATTGATCATGAGAACATTCTGATTGTTGAAGTGTTTGTGGATGATATCATTTTTGGAGGAAGAGATAGTATGTGTAAAACTTTTGCAAATCAGATGAAAAGTGAGTTTGAAATGTCTATGCTTGGTGAAATGAATTTCTTCTTGGGTTTGCAAATTACTCAAACAAAAGAAGGGATCTTCATTTCTCAGACCAAATATGCGAAAGAATTGTTAAAGAAATTTGGTATGGAAGACTCAAAGCCTATGAACACTCCTATGGCAACCGGATGTAAGTTAAGCAAAGATGATGATTCTCCAAAGGCAGATCAGACAAAGTATAGATCAATGATTGGTGGATTGTTGTATCTCACTCAAACTAGACCTGATATAATGCAGGCTGTTGGTCTTGTGGCAAGATTCCAGGCTGATCCTAGAGAATCTCATGTTATGGCAATCAAAAGAATTTTTAGATACTTGAAAGGAACAGTTGACTATGGTCTTTGGTATCCTAGAGATCCGGATTTCTCTCTTCATGCTTACACAGATGCAGATTGGGCAGGAGATGTGGATGACCGGAAGAGCACTAGTGGTGGAGCATTCTTTTTGGGAAAGAGATTGGTTTCTTGGCTAAGCAAGAAACAAGATGCAATATCTCTGTCTACAACTGAAGCAGAATACATTGCAGCAGCAGGTAGTTGTACTCAAATCCTATGGATGAAGCAGATGCTAAGAGACATCAAAGTTGAATATGAGGAGCCTATCACAATTTTCTGTGATAATTCAAGTGCAATTAATATCTCCAAGAATCCGGTATTGCATTCTAAGACTAAGCACATATCTATCAAATTTCACTTCTTGAGAGAACAAGTAAACAAGGAAGAAGTCAGATTGGAGTATGTTCCCTCCAAGGATCAGATTGCAGATATCTTTACAAAACCTCTTCCCAAGGACTCTTTTGAATATCTCCGGGAGAAGTTAGGGGTCATGGCCCCTCCGGTAATGAACTAAGATGCACTGTTGTGCATCAGTCCGGTGGCTATCACAGTCATATCTTGTGATCCGGACGAATGGGGAGCTGCAACTAAGGGGGAGCAGCTGGTATGATTCTGATGTATGAGAATTGCAAGTATGAGCCCTTTGCCATTGATGTCAAAGGGGGAGAGAAAACATGTGAAAAACAAGTGGTTGATGATCAAAGGGGGAGCAGCAAAGGAAGAGAAGACATATGAAAAGTTGAAGTTCTTGTCTTAATGGTTTTTCACATCATATGTTGCCATCAATGACAAAGGGGGAGATTGTTGCAAGTATGAGGTTATCCAGTGTTGTCATTGATGTCAACATACTCATATTGCATTGACAAGAAGGATTTGATGAGCTGTGTACTGAGGATATTGAGAAAATTAGTCTCAGTCAGGAACAGTGAAGAACAGTGATGAGAAGAAGGTAAATGTACTGTATAGGATAAGAACCGGAGGATGCGGATTAAAGGGTTAGTAGATATGAGTCTTGAGATGCTACAGTTAAGATTTCAGAGGTCCGCATGAAGATCTGAAGGAGTTGTGGCTACCGGTATAGAACCGGGTCCGGCAAGTATCCGGAGGTGACAGAGGATCACAAAAAGGTCCGGTGAGGTCCGGAATTGTATTATCCTAATCTGCGGATTGGAAGGAGTGTTTGGGATGTCCTTGTGATGTATCATCCTGATTTGTGTATGATTTGGAGGTCCGGAAGTACCTCCTGCATTATGACAGTGGCGACAGACTGTGTTCTTAAAGTTCCGGATGAGGAAGACAAGAGATCCCAGTAAGCAGAGGAAGTGCGGATGTATCCGGACATTCAGACAGGCTTGTGAAGGTTCTTGGATCATGTTTAGGTTGTGTTGTTGGTCCGCATTGATGGTAGAGCTCAGAATTGAAGTTATTCTTCTGGATGAAGTTCTTGCTCTGTGTAGCCGACCGGATGAGTTGTTCATCCTGCGAATGTTCTTGTGATGGCTGACCGGATGTGTTATTCATCTTGCGGATACTCCTATGGTTGTTTGCCGACTTAGATGCTTGTTCCTAAGTCGATGTCTTGTATAAATAATGATTTGTGAGTTCATTTCAGTGTGTGGTAAAAAGATGAGCATGATATAGCGAAGAAAGGTGTGAAAGGCAGAGCAGAGATTGTTGGGCTTAATTGGAACTGATCCGGACATGGTAGAGATGTCATTCTCCAGTTCAAGACTATGATTTTTATCACTTTGTAGACAGTGTGTCTCCTTGTAGGCAGTGGGCCTCTTTGTGAGCAGTGTGCTCGGGTAGTGAGCCCTTATTGGCATGTGCCATTCATTTTTCTTTATTCTTCTAACAGAGAATAATTCTTGGGTTAATCACCCCGTGGTTTTTCCCTTAACCGGGTTTTCCACGTCAAAATCTTGGTGTTCAATGTGTTGATGCTTATCTGCTCTTACATTTATGTATTATGCTTTCATGAATGATTATTTGATATGCTGCTAACTAACAACAGAGAATTAAGTGTTTGAAATAGAAGAAGTTCTATACAACTGATTCACCCCCCCCCCTCTCAGTTGTATGCCCTAGATCCAACACAAGGTAGTTGTACATATAAGGTAGAGAGGCTGAGTCGACTTCGGAGTCGACTTCAACACTCAACTAGAGGTGGAAGAAAGAGTGTCGACAAGTGTCTTAGATAGTTGTGTTGGACTCTCCAAGTTGACACCTAACCACCTAAGGTGGCTTAAAGCCATGTGTTGAATAATGCATAATTACTTGAATTTAAATAATATGTAATAGCATTAGTGTTACTACAATAACACCCCCTTAAGCATAGCTTAAGTGGGCACAATAAAGATGGGTCCTGGCAAGTAGGCCTGATGAGGTACCCATGTACAAATGCATCTCTCATAAGGTGGAGAAAGAAAGAAAACCCCATGGGAAAAATTTCCTCCAAAAGATAGAAAATAAGAAAATGTTCTAGACACGACTCGATAGAAGTGCACTTGACACAATACAACTGATAGTGATAGTCCTGTAATACTTGCAAGATCTATGTACATGGAATGTAAATTGCATGTCATATGGCTACAATTCAAATCCAAATGTAAAGTCCTGCTTTGAAGGTTCTATGGAAGCCTTCTATGAAGCAACTCTAAAATCTGTAGAAGTAAATGAACTGATAGCAATCCTCTGTTGGGATGAATCTTTGGAAGTTCTCTAAGGATTAACTCTAGATTCACATGTACCATTAGGTGATGGTGTTGTGGAAGTGTTCTTGACACATCTGAATACAATGCGGGAAAAAAATGATGAAGGATGTTGAAGGAGTAGTGGAAGTGCTCTTAACATATCTCTATGTAAGTGCTCTTAGCACAACTCAGAAATGCTCTCAACATATTTCTATGGAAGTGCTCTTGGAACAACTCAGAAATGCTCTTGACACAACTCTATGACCCCCCCATAATTCAATATTTTTATCCCAGATATTAGAAGCCCCCTTTTGACTCAATATTTTTATTTCCCCTTAATTTGGTACTTTATAACAATAGTGTGTTAAACAAGTCTAATTGGAATGAAAAATGGCACTTTATAATAGAAGTGTGAAATCATTTCCAATAGATTAGCCTCAAAAAATTATTCACTTTCTAAAAAAATGGCACTCAATTTCGAGTTGCCAATCAAAAGATACAATTGTTTTTCGATTTGCTTAACTTGTTGTACAAAGGAGGGATTTTTTTTTGACAAAATAGGAAAATCCCCAAATTTTCTCAACGTAGCTTTGTTGGCACCGAAATCAGCTTTCTGTCGACTATAAATATACCCAATTTCTCCTTGGGTGAAACTTATGGCAAAATAAAAAAAAATAGCCTCTTTCGACATGTTGAGAGCACTTGGGCAAAAAATGTCAACTTCGGCGCAAAAAATATTTTTCCAGCATAAATGGATAGCCTAGCATACAATGTGTTGTTTGGGTAGCTAACTAACCTCTAGGGGTTAGCATAAAGTGCTAAAGTTAATGTCTCCATTACAAAGTTGTTAATAGTTAACATGAAATGTTAACTTTACAATAACTGTTGAGATGACAATATTTGTTACATTCAATGTTACTATCCATAGTTTGGAGGTAAGAAAGCTACCAGTTACATAGAATGCAACATTTACAAAGGTTGTTAACAGAAGAATGTTACAAAAATGTAACAAAAAACTTAAGTGGTAATAATGCTACAGATTCAATAACAAATGTTAGTGTTAATGTAACCGTTGTGCAGAGGGGAAGGAGAAGATTGTAACCAAAAGGAGACTACCATGACCATTGCTGAAGTGCTGATCTGCAACCTCTAACTGGAATGATGGAAGGTGTTGGTGAAAACTTGTAAGCAGTGACGAAATGAGAAGACCATTTTGCATGAAGAAAAAGCAGAAAATGCGTCCCCATGCCTTATTAGCAAGCCACACCTCTTTAAAAAAGGTCACAGGTCTTGTGAGGGGCCTACACGCCTAGAAAAATGCGTCTCCATGCCTTTTGGCGTGGCCACAAGCCCAAAACTACCAATTGGCTCCAACAAGCCGCCAAGTGCAGGGAGATGTGAATAAACTAGTATGATGATAGTATGAAACCCTCAGCTAGGAGGACAAAAACACCACAGGTGGATCAAAAACGCCCTGCAGATGATAGAAAATAGCGACCAGATCTGGAATGAAGACCTCTCCACTATGAGGGTGATTCAAAACTTTGATGACGATGTTGAGAGATCAAATCTTCTGTAGATTGTATCGACACCTTGGTAGAATGTGACCTATTTTGGCTTCAATAAGAGAGCTGAAGACATCTCAAAATAAAACAAACCCTCAAATTTCTTTTGTAGCTTCAAGAATTTGCCCCAAATCATAATAGGGACCGCACAGAAGCCAAAAAAGGCACAAAACGACCTCTTGCACTTCAAAGAAGAGTCCAGCGACCTTGTAGAGGCCGAGAGGCCAAAAAGTGACTTCCCGAATAAAATATCAGCAAATGCACAAGGAAAATTGCCTCAGAGAACTTGCAAAAAGTTGATTTTGCTAAAAACATTTACATTTTCAAAAAAATATTCTATGACCGCAAACTTGCAAAATGTCAAATTTTTTTAAAAAAATTGCATTTTTTATTTAAAAAAATCTGTCAAATAGGGGATTTATGCCTCCAAACGAACCAGCAAGCTAACTAGCATAGCTCTAATATCATGTTAGAAATAAGGATCAGATCGACTAAATGCATGTTGATCAAAAATTTAGAGTAATAGATTATGAACAAGGTAGTTGTACATATAGGGTAGAGAGGTTGAGTCAACTTGGCAGTCAACTTTAACACTCAACTAGAGGTGAAATAAAGAGTATCAAAAAGTGTCTTGGAGAGTTGTGTTGGACTCTTCAAGTCGACACCTAACCACCTAAGGTGGCTTAAAGCCATGTGTGGAATAATGTATAATTACTTATTTAAATAATAAGTAATAGGATTAGTATTACTACACTAACACACAATAATACTGTGAAAAATGTTGTAAATTACACTTGGGATCATGGAAAATAGATGCCTAAAGCAATTAAGGTTTGGACAATCTAAGGAAAAAATTATGTTGATAGCAATGAGAAGTAATCTAGAGATAATTATATCAAGAAATTAATGTTTTGTTGAAATTAGTTTGTGGGAAGAAACTAGGTATCTACAAGAACTAAAGGAAAGAATGTTATCAATTAGAGAGAAGCAGATGTACAATGTAGGTTCCCTAAAAACTATTAGTAGCAAGATGTTAAATCATTGTAAATCTCAAACAATAATGGTTTTTCAACCACTATTGACACTCAATGCCAACTTAGGAAACTTTAGGAGTTAAGCACCCGCTATCAGGATGGTCAGGTGATGAGGGGAGTAAATCCCATAACACACAACAACTCAAATTGCTCACTGAGAGTAGGAATGTTCTTTAATTGAATTAAAAAAAATTACATTACAGAAATTAGAATCAAATTAGTAGATGAAATCCTCAACAGGCTACAACACATTACAACTTCTTTTCTCTAGATTCTAGAACCTTCTACCTTCTACAACTTCAAATTTGCTAGAATTTTCTATTTTCCCTCCTTTTCATGACTCACCACTTTCCCCAGCTCTTATTGGTGCCTTCCAGTGAAAAATTCAAAATTTATACCTCTCCAAAAATAGCCCAACTTTTGAGAGCCATAATGTTTGATCCGCGTGTTTGATTGATGAACCGTTTGTTTCGCTATAAATCTCATGAAGAGATCTATGCCCTTATAATCTACTCTACCAATTACGCCCATTTTGGGGTTGTACGGGGCCTCTAAGTGCCTCAAAATTGACTTTGAAATTATTTCAATGGTTTTAAATAAATAGAATCTTTAATATCTTTCAACCCACAAATGATCTTTGGCCAATTCCTTCACCAAAGGTTATATTTTTCAAATCTAGAGATTTGAGTAAAATTTTGTTTCCATACATGCTCAAATGCAAACTTTCTAAAAATAGCAGTTTGTTATTTTAACATGTTTGAAATTTTGAAGGTTTTAAATCATTATTTAAGAAACTAAGTATCTAAAAATACCAAAATTGAAAAGAATAGAAAATAAAATCATCATTTTTCAGGTGATGCCAGATTGCCCTTACACCACTGGATGCTCTTGCATCATCAAGTGGAACAACGTGTTCACATCCTCTAATTTGCCTATGTTCTTGGAGGAAATGTTAAGAAACTAACAAAGATCATTAATGATAAATACTCAACCATACAACCCTAAGATGTAGCTAATTAACAAATATGGTTTATCATACGATGAATTTAAATTGTTTTATGCTTTGTGGTACATCCCATGAGTTAAGGATTACTACCTTGTAATTGTAACATTGAAAATTGCATACCCTTGCAATTTCATGCTATATTTTAGGCTTCCTTTAGTGTCCATTCCCTTAGCATGTTTTAGCAATCATTTTATCCTAGCCTTAACTTTTTCCTTCACCAAATTACTATGTTTCTTTATCAGATTCTAATTCTTCTCGCTATCATAGGAACATGTGCTAAATTTTGAGTGATTCCTCTAGGACAAGTTTACAAAATTTTAAAATGATGCTTCCTACCCAATTTCATGTTGCCTCCTACTATAACAACTATCTATTAGATAAATACCATTAGCATCTATTGACTATGCTTCATCTTCCTAATAACCCTTATGCAAAAATAATTTTTGAATCTGTCTCAATCTATCTCATTATATCATCTTGCAATATCTTTGTCTCTCTTCTCTTTACTATGTTTGACTCCACACTCCATTGTTGAGACTTGTTGAGGCTACATGTTGCTGAATTTTCATTGACAACTCCAAAAATCTTAGCTATTTCTCTTCTGCGTCCTACATTCATAATATTGTTCTTGCTTTTGTTTGAGTAATATTGTTTCACTCTTTCTATTACACTTCTATTATCTATTTGGCAAATCTCTTGGTGTAGAGCACCACCTTGTTTATCCTTTTACACACACTAGGGTATTCTACCATGTAGACCAAGGATTAATACATAGATTTATTTGTTTTAACTACTCTTAATTCCTAGATGCACATAGGGTAGGAGCACACACTATTTTTTCTATCTCTTTAGCATTATCTTTTTGTGGGTTTTGAAAGACCAACATAGGGGCTTGATTTGAAGGCAAGCTCTCAAACAACCCCAATATTTTCTCTTGTTTCAACTATTGGTATTTTAGGGTCCATTCAACTGCACTGAGGTTTGCTTTTGTCTTTGCCTTTTCTTTTCATTTAAGTATTTCATATGATTTAGTTAGTTTAGCCTCATTTTATCATTTCTATATTATTTGGTATCCATTGGTTTGTTATTTTTTTGTTTCTATTTCTTTTTATGTAAGTTAGTTCAAAACCTGCTAAAAACCTTATGTTTTGCAACTTTATGGGACTAAAGTGCAACACTAAGATTATAGTACGGAAGTAGGGCTACAACACATCACATAGACATCTACAAGCCGCACTAGCATCTAAGATAGTGAACTCCATCTTTCAATGCCAAGTTCCTTTATTTTTTCTATTTACAATTCTAAATTTAGTTTGTCAATTTTGTACTTTAATTTCTTGTGAATTAGCATTTTCCAACTAAGCCCATATTTGATGTAATGTAGAAGTTAAGAGTAGCTTAATTTCTCCTTTACATTTTGGTGAACCCAATACTTTTCACTTGCATCATTTTTTCTTGGTTCACTCTTTATAGTAAGGTCATGAATGAACACAACAAACTTGGTGGAGGTGGATGTGATTCCATCATAATGAAACCCTTCACCTAGTTATCTCTAGCAAAAGGATTAATATTGTTCTTGGTTGCAAGATACCTGTAACATATCAACTATACTATTATTTATATAGTCGTAAGTGGATACTAACATGCATGTCAAATTTGGGAATAATAATTGTAATGAAGGTAAGGGGAAAATATGTCCACCTAGATGGGACAATACTATAGAAATGGAGTTGAAATTTATATTCATGTTAAGTAGACAAAATGTAATTTCATTGGTAGCAATGTATAAAAGATTACTATTATGTAATATGCTTTGGTTTGAGTTCAAGTCAAGTGTGGATTGTAAATCTAGGTGTGCAAGGAAAAAACATAATGTAAGGCTAATAACAAGAGAAATATTTCAGATGGTTTCTAGGGATTATTAAATGGTTATAGTTTAAATATTACTTATCTAGATCATATTTAAAGTTATGGTTTCTAAGATTAAATATTTGTATTCATATATTAGATGTGATTTATCAATTAACTAGATTGAGTAGATATTTTCTTTCTTGCCTAGCTATACATAATAAAATATATTCATGTGGTGACTTTTATTAGTCTTAGAGTCCATGTGAATTTGGACTAATAGTTTAGATGATCAATTAATGAAAATAGAAGTAACACATGATATATGAAGGCCTTGCAATGTTTAAGTGCATAAGTTTTGTACACTGAAGTGACCTACCATTGATAAGAGTGACATGACGCTACCTACGAAAGTCACTTAGTTAATCTTCATACCCTTGTGGTCTTTATTCAATTAGTTGTTGTTAGTTTGAGGACTTACATAATGTTTTTTATTCCTTGAATAAAACCCATCGTTGAGATGGACTTGAAGTACACCAATTACACTAAGAAGTAGAGTAATTGTTGGGATTAAGTCGGACAACTGAGAGGGGGGTGAATCAGTTGTCCCAAATCTTTAACACTTGCAACTATTTCTTTACCACACAAAACTAATTAATGATATAAACATTTAAAGAATGAATCATCAACACATGAGCAAAGACAAATGAACACATAACACCAAGGTGGAAACTCAATTAATGGAAAACCACGGTGGGGGTTAACCCACAAAGATTAGTACCCTGTTAAAAGTACTTTAGAAAAATAGAAGGCACATGCCTTCGAGCACATTTCCTAGAGATCATTGCTCAAAAAGAGGCTCACTGCCTACATAATTTATTTTTAGTACAGAAGGAATTAACTAAGAAATAGCATTGTCTTTATGCCTAGTTCTGTCTCACTGAGTGCTCATAAAACTTCTACTCTTCTCCCAAATACTTCTTCACTATCACTTCATCCTTTACTGTTCTTACTCCTCTGCGCCTACTTTTCTCTACCCTACCTCTGATCCTTTCTTGGGATTTTTGATTTCACACAAGGATGATTTTCAACAACTCAACTACATGCCTTTATATGCTTCATCAACCTTGGAATAAACATCAAGGTCGGCACTACAAGCATTTGACTTAATGCGAGTCACTAAGCTGTCAGCCAAACATAACTTGGACTCAAATCTTCCTTGATCAACATGCCATGCTCCATCTAATTGCTCTTAGATCATCCACAACACTCTTGAATCATCCAGTCAGCCAAAACTGGGAAGAACAATAGCACCAAGAAGGAAATCTTCACCAACGAGCTCAAAATTCAATGCAGACCTCCAACATAGTAGTCACATGATCCAGAGACCTTCACAAGCACATTGAATTCAACAAAAACATCCATACTCCTCCAAATTATCAGAATCACTTGCATCTTCATCTAGAACCTCAAGAACACTGTCTTCTATGACTGTTACATAAGAAAGATTGCTTACGGATCTCCAAACCACAAACCACTTGACTAGATGATACACACTGACTTCCCAAACATTCTCTAGATCCGCAGATCATCATTTTATATTTCTAGAACAATCTGGACCTCTTTCTTGTCACTCTGTCTCTTCTGAACACTACAAAAATGGTTCTACTCAGATGGCCATAGCTTCTTCAAATCTTCATGTGAACCCTTCAAATCTTAACTAGAGCTTCTTAAGACGATCCTCTACTTAGCCATATGGTCCGCATACATTGATCCTTATTAATTTTTGCAATATCCTCAACATTCCAATCTTCTAAACAGGCAACAAAATAGGATACAGTTGAAACAAATGGCAACAAGAATATGTTGACATCAATGACAATATTGATTAGGCACATATTTGTAACAATCTCCCCCTTTGTCATTGATGGCAACATATGATGTGAAAAACTAATTCAACCATTAAGACAAGAACTTCTCCCCGTTTCTCTTATCACTTCTGCAACCACTATCTTCACTGCTCCCCCTTTCATCAGCAAGTAGTTTTTCACATGATTTCTCTACCCCTTTGACATCAATGGCAAAAGGCACATATTTGTAGTCTTTTCTCCTTATTTTTGTTTCAGACCGAACTCAAAAATTACATACAAACTACTCCCCTTGAGTAGTTCCTTCTTAACATCAATCCGGATCACAAGATGTGACTGTGAATTCCATCAGACTGATGCACTCTAGTGCATCTTAATTCTGATTAGGAGGGGTAATAACCCCTAACTTCTCTTTGAGATACTCAAAAGTATCCTTGGGAAGAGGCTTAGTGGAAATTTCCGCAATCTAATCCTTTGAAGACACAAACTCTAACTTGACTTCATTCTCATTTACCTTCTCTCTCAAGAAATGAAACTTGATGGATATGTGCTTTGTCTTTGAATGCAACACTGGATTCTTTGAGATGCTTATTGCACTTGAATTATCATAGAAGATTGTGACAGGCTTCTCAAACACAAGTCTAATGTCCTTCAGCATTTGTTTCATCCATAGAACTTGAGTACAATTGTTTGCTACTACTATATATTCTTCCTTTGTTGTAGATAGGGATATTGCCTCGTACTTTTTGCTTAGCCAAGAAACCAATCTACTTCCCAAGAAGAATGCACCACCACTACTACTTTTTCTATCATCCACATCTCATGCCCAATTAGCATATGTATATGCATGAAGAATGAAGTCATTATCCTTTGGATACCATAATCCATAATCAATTGTCCCTTTGAGATATCTAAAAATTCTCTTGTCTGCTACAACATGGGATTCTCTAGGATCAACTTGAAATCTAGCAACAAGTCCAATTGCATTCATGATATTAGGTCTAGTCTGAGTCAGATAGAGCAGTCCTCCAATAATTGATCTATACCTTTTTTGATCTGCCTTAGGTGAATTATCATCTTTACTTAACTTGCATCCAGTTACCATAGGTGTACCTACTAGCTTTGAATCTTCCATTCCAAACTTCTTCAATAGTTCTCTCACATACTTAGATTGAGATATGAAGATACCTTTATTTGATTGAGTGATTTGTAAACCTAAGAAGAAATTCATCTCACCAAACAGGGACATCTCAAATTCAATTTACATCTGATCAGCAAATGTTTTGCACATACTCTCATTTCCACCAAAAATGATATCATCAATAGATACCTCAACAATCAGAATATTCTCATGATCAAATCTTCAAGTAAGGATTACTGTCAGTAGTGCCTTTTCTATAATCTAGTTTTAGTAAATACTTATCTAATCTTGCATACCAGGCTCTTGGGTCTTGTTTGAGTCCATACATTGCTTTCCTTAACCTGCAGACCATATCTCTTTGATCAGACAACTAAAATCCTTCTGGTTGCTCAATGTAGACATCATCTTCTAACTCTCCATTTAGAAATGCTGACTTGACATCCATTTGATAGACTTTGAAATCTTTATAAGCAACAAAAGCAAGAAACAATCTGACTACCTCTATTCTTGCCACCGGAGAAAAATTTTCTTCAAAATCAATTCCTTCCACTTGAGAATATCCTTTGCATACCAACATTGTTTTATTTCTTATAACTTCACCATCTTCATTTAGTTTATTCTAGAAGACCCATTTAGTTCTAATCACATTTTTGTCCTCAGGTCTAGAAACAAGATCCCAAGTGTGATTCTTTTCAATTTGTATTAATTCTTCTTCCATTGCCTTTACCTAGTTTTCATCTTTGCAGGCTTCACTTACTGGTTTTGGTTCAATCTTTGAAATCAGACAAATCTCTTCTTGATCTTCATCAATTCTTCTCCTAGTTTGAATACCTTTATTTCAATCTCCTATGATTTGATCTTCAGGATGATTCATCCTTACATACCTGGGAGTTTTTGGAATTTTCTTGAACTTCTATTTTTTGAGCTTGTTCCTCAACTTCTGCACTATCCTCTTGAGTTACTGGATTTTCTAGATCAATCTGGATCTGAATCTAGGTCTGAACTTGCCTTCCTTGATTTTGACTTTCATCTTGATCTTCTGAATGATATCTATAAGACCTGGAATGACCTTTGCTTTCATCAACTCTAACATTTGTACTTTTGATAATCTTTTTCAATTTTTGTTAAAACATCGGTATGCCTTGCTTTGAGTAGAGTAACCTATAAATATTCCTTCCTCACTTCTTGCTTCAAACTTGCCTAGATCCTCATCTCTTTTGATATAGTATTTGCTACCAAAAACTTTAAAACATCTCATAGTAGGAGGATGACCAAACCATAGTTCATAAGGAGTCTTACCAAAATTGACTTTGATCTGCACCCAGTTAAGAGTGTAGACAATAGTACTCATAGCTTCTTGTCAATAGACTTGATGAATAGTTGTTTCCATCATCATGGTCCTAGCAGCATCTTGAATGGTCCAATTTTTTCTTTCCACTACTCCATTTTGCTGTGGAGTCCTAGGAGCAGATAACTGTCTTTTCACTCCATGCTTTTCACAGAATCAATCAAACTCACCGGAGGTAAATTCTCCACCTCTGTCGGATCTCAAAAACTTTATCTTTCCACCAATCTCATTCTCCATCATAACCTTAAACATTTTGAATTTGTCAAGAGCTTCTAATTTTTCTTTTAAGAAGGTTACCCACATCATCCGGGAGTAATCATCAATTAGCAAAAAATATATATATCTCCTTGCACACTCCTAATTCTAGCAAGACCACACAGATCAGTATGCGCAAGTTCCAACCATTCACTTGAAAATTGTTCTTTACTTTTGAATGAAATTTTTTTATGTTTACCCAATTTACATTCTCTACACATGCTATCAAGTTTCACAAGTTTTAGCAAATCTCTTATAGCCTGAATAGAACTTATCTTGACAATGTTATCAAAATTCACATGACACATCCTTCTATGCCATAACCAACTTTGATCTATCTGAACAATCAGATAACTTTTACTAGAACTACTTAAATGAAAGATGTTACCTCTAGTTTGAGTACCGGATGCAATTTCCGTTCTAGAGCTTTCAAAGATTCTACATTTTCCATCCTTGAATCGGAGATCATAACCCTTGTCAACCAACTATCCAACACTAAGAAGATTATGCTTCAGTCCTTCCACATACAAAATGTCATTGGTGTTATTCTTACCATCAAAAGAGATGGATCCTCTGCCACGGATTCTACCGGCTAAGTTGTCTCCAAATTTTAGAAGCCCACCTTCATATTTTTCAAAGCTTACAAACTTACTTTTATCACCAGTCATATGATGAGAACATCCACTATCAATCACCCATTCATTCTTTTCAAGAACCTATGCATCCAAGGCACTTTCCACATTTGCATAGCTAGCAGATTTAGTAGACACTGGTTCTTTTTCTTTGATAGAAATGAACATCCAATCATTTTTAGTGGAACCTCCACGACCAGATTCATCATCTGTGACTCCTTCTTGTACAGCGTCTTGGACATAGTAACATTTCATCTGACCTTTATATCTATTAAGGTTTATTTTTGAAAACCTCTCCAAACATCTTGAGGCAAAATGACTAATCTTATTACAAGTAAAACATTTGAATGGCAACTTTCCTTCATACTTACCGAATCCTCTTAGCATTCTTTTGGCAATAAGAGATTCAAGATCTGTAGTCTTAATTTCATCATTTTCAAGATCTTTCCTTGCCTTCACAAATCTATTTGATTTTGTTGAAGAGCATTCACCCTGATCATATCTTTGTTTTCCATATACACTAGCCTTAAATGCAGATTCAGACTTAGGAAGAGAATCACCAAACTCACTTAATTCAAAAGCTGAAATTGTGCCAACTAGCTCCTCTCTTGTAACTTTTGAGACAGTTCTGATCTCCTCTATAGAAGCAAATTTATGTTTGTATGAATCAGGTAAAGATCTGAGCACTTTTTCCACAATCTTTGATTCTTCCAAAGTTCCACCAGCACACCTAATACCACACACGAGTTCATTTATCTTTTGCATGTAGATTGTGATGTTTTCATCTTCACGCATCCTTCGATTTTTAAATTTTCCTCTCAGACTTTGCAGCTTGGCACATTTGACATGTTCATTGCCTTCATAAAGATTCTCCAACTTCTTCCAGATTTGATGAGTAGTTTTTAGTCCAAAGACATTTGTCATTTCTGAATCAGTCAGGGCACTCAACAAGGCTTCTTTAGCTCAAAGATTTTTTTCAGCATCTTTGAGTTGCTATGGAGTTGAAGGACCTTTCTCCAGAGGTTTATACTCATCATTGGTTATCACCCAATAAGCACCACCCATGCATTGCAAATGGCACTCCATGCGACTCTTCCAAATAGAGTAATTATTCCATCAAATCTTAGACTATCTTTCTTGTAGGTCGACATCCAAGATCTCCTCAAGCGGTCAAGCTTCTTTTAGAGGATCTGGCTCTGATACCAATTGTTCAGATTAAGCTAGACAACTAAGAGTGGGGGGTGAATCAATTGTCCCAAATCTTCAACACTTGCAACTATTTCTTTACCACACAAAACTAATTAATGATATAAACATTTAAAGCATGAATCATCAACACATGAGCAGAGACAAATGAACACATAACACCAAGATTTTTACATGGAAACCTAGTTAAGGGAAAACCATGGTTGGGGTTAACCCAAAAAGATTAGTACCCTGTTAAAAGTACTTTAGAAAAATAGAAGGCACATGCCTTCAGGCGCACTACCCAGAGCTCACTGCTCAAAAAGAGGCTCACTGCCTAAAGAATTTATTTTTAGTACAAAAGGAATTAATTGAGAAATAGCATCTTCTTCATGCCTAGTTCAGTCTCATTGAGTGCTCATAAAACTTCTGCTCTTCTCCCAAATACTTCTTCACTATCACTTCATCCTTTACTGTTCTTGCTCCTCTGCTCCTCCTTTTCTCTACTCTACCTCTAATCCTTTCTTGGGATTTTTGATTTCGCACAAGGATGATTTTCAACAACTCAACTACATGCCTTTACATGCTTCATCAACCTTGGAATAAATATCAAGGTCAGCACTACAAGCATTTGACATAATATGAGTCACTAAGTTATCAATCAAACATAACTAGGACTCAAATCTTCCTTGATCAACATGCCATGCTCCATTAAATTGCTCTTAGATCATCCGTAACACTCTTGAATCATCCGGTCAGCCAAGACTAGGAAGAGTAATAGTACCAAGAAGGAAATCTTCACCAACGAGCTCAAACTTCAATGCGGACCTCCAACATAGGAATCACACGATCTAAAGACCTTCACAAGCACATTAAATTCAACAAAAACATCCACACTCCTCTAAATTATCAGAATCACTTGCATCTTCATCTGGAACCTCAAGAACACTGTCTGCTATGACTGTTACATAAGAAAAGATTGCTTGTAGATCTCCAAACCACGAACCACTTGATTGGATGATACACACTGACTTCCCAAACATGTCCCTAGATCCACAAATCATCATTTTATATTTTTGGAACAATCCAGACCTCTTTCCTATCACTCTGTCTCTTCTAAACACTGTAACACCAGTTCTACTCAGATGACCATAGCTTATTCAAATCTTCATGTGAACCCTTCAAATCTTAACTGGAGCTTCTTAAGACAATCCTCTACTTAGCCATATGGTCCGCATACATTGATCCTTATTAATTTTCTTAATATCCTCAACATTCCAGTCTTCTAAACTGGCAAAAAAATAGGATACAGTTGACACAAATGGTAACTATAATATGTTGACGTCAATGACAACATCTATTAGGCACATATTTGCAACAATAATGTCTTCTTATTGCATAGAAGTTGTACCTATTTGAGGTGTACCTTAGTCTAACTATTGAATAATACTAACATACTTATGTAGTAGTTGCATGGTTACACATTCTAATATTAGTATTGTGAAATGTGTTGTACAACTAGCACGTAGGAATATTAAATATTTTATCAAGTTGAGGTCCATCTCAAAATGGGGTGCCACACTTTGGTGGTCTCTAGGTGGTTATTGTTTGTAACTTTGGAAATTCATTTAATGTGGGAGGAACATTGTATAAATGTGTTTAATATTAGGTCATGATTTAGTGAGGACATGAATTAATGGCCTAATTATTTAAGGTTGAGGGCACATTGGAAAAATGCATTTAGTATGGGAGACACATTAAACAAATGTATTTAATTATTAGATGCCTTATAAAAAGCATTCAATGCAAGGTTATATGAAGATAAGTCATCTTGGGCACTTGGATTGGAAAGATCATTTGGGTTTCCTTAGAAGTTGTAATGACTCTTAGTCCTAGAGATAAATGTGTGTGCCCACCATGGAGATGTACATAGGTGTATTGAATATTGGAGCTTGAGTGTATTGCTTGAGGGTCTCTAGAAAACTTGGTATGTTTTTCCACTCTTGTTGATTTCTTACCTATAAATAGAAAGCTTAGGATGGATGTTAGATATATAATCTTTTTTTTGGTCATCATCATGTACATGGCCATTGCAAGTGGAGTTTGGTGTAATCACATAGAGGCTTGGGTTCCTTATTGAGGATATCTTAAGGAGCATGTAATGGGATGTGCATAACTCATTTTTCCTAGATTAGTGTCATGAGGAATGCAAAAATAGTTGTTTACTATGTTGAAGAAGGCCACATCTTTCGTGGTTTCCTCCTTGATTGAGAGTGTTGATCTCCTATGAAATTTAGGAGCTTAATATTGTATTCTACCTATTTTGTTGCTAGGAATGCATTGGTTTTAGTGACTTAGAGGTTGAGTTATTCCCAAAAGGTTTTCCTCAAGCTAGAGATTTACTTTATGAATGTACTTGGTAGAGGTTATGGAGTTCATAATATGGTGACGTGGAGTTCCTATTTAGTTTTAGGATAGTGTGATATTTAGTTGCAATGCCAATGTATAATGTCACATCTCCAAACAACTTGGAATGGATACATTGGTGCCTATGTAGGTGGTTGAGAGATACTACATTTTATTTATTCAATTGATTGACATGAATATTAGTTCTTGTAGATGATGAAAAGTTACAATTCAACTAAGGGGTATTAGTTAAATGAACTTTTCACAAGAACCACATCAGGATTGTTTTAGTTTTCTATTATCTATTGTTGTTCAACAAAATAACATTCACAATCCTTAAAATGCTACAACTAAAGACAATGAACTATTCTAACTTGCTATGAGAATGGAAATAAAATGGATGAAGTACTAATTATAGGAAACTAGAAATGAAATTAGAGATTTAGGTCACAAAACTAAAAAGAGGGAAATGAAGAGAATCTAGTGTCAGATGGAGGGGCCCATTGCCTAGGATGCTAGTGCATTACATAGATGTCTACATGTCGTGTTGTAGTCTAGAAAGTGTGAAAGATTAAATATATGAACTCTATTACACTTTATTTCATTCAACCTATGCAAACAAAAGATAAAGACAACTACTAGTAGCTTCTAGGTGATAAGAATGAATTGAAATTGGAAAATATTATCACTATTGCTTGAAAGGAATAAAAAAAATAATAGAGACAAAAGAAGAAGGTCTACAAAATAGATATGTGGTTGAAATCCTCTCCTTTGAGCCTAAAATTTGCAAGGCAAACCAAGGAAGGTTGGGATTGTTTGGGGGTTTTCCTTCAGGTCAAACCCCTTGTTTATTATTTCTACCTCCACGGACAGCTAATGTTGACAAATATTGAAAGAAAGTGTGTGCTATTATTCTTTAAGTGTGTCTAGATAAATAACAATAATGGCAAATGGTGTAAATGAATAATATGAAACTAATCTACTCATATAAGAGACAACTAGTGTACTATTCGAAGATAAAAAGGAAGTGACATAACCCACAAAATGCCACAAGCACACAAATGGATTGTACAACATGAATAAAAAAAGAGGGAAAGATGAAACTCAATCACCTCATAAAATGAACATGCTTTCTACCCAACTGAAAATAACGCTGAAGGAAGATCCCAATAGCAACTAGTCGTTCCTTGAAACCCCATGAAGATGCTAAAACCTAAATCTAAAAGCTACATAAATCTTGATGAAGGGGGTAAATCATAAAACATGCAACAGAAATTGTACACAAAAAATAAAACTTTCTTTTATTGATTTGGACAACTTATTACATTACAGAAGTTCAAATACAATTAGAGGAATCAACCCTCCACAGGCTACAACACATTACAGCTTGCTATCACAAGACTGTAGAATAATTTTCCTTGTGTAACCCCAAATCAGATAGGGTTTTTATTTTCCCGCCTATTCAAGTGATTCCACACTTGCCCCCTTAACTCTCCTACTGCCCAGGGTTCCCCAAATAGTCATAAATAGCACTTTTTGGTGGCCTCTAGATAAATTTTGAAATTTGTAACTCCCTCCAAAAGTAGGTTAACTTTTGGGAAGCATAACTTTTGATCCAGGTGTCCAATTGACGAACCGTTTTAAGCATCGAAAATATCGCAATATGAACTATCACACCAAAAATCCATAAATGGATTTCTGTCGACTTTTTAGGATGTTATGGGATATTTTAGTGCTTCATATCTCATTTCAAAAAAATTCAAGGGCTTTTTAGAAAATAAAAACTTTAATATCTTTCAGCTCACAAATGATCTTTACCTGATTCCTTCGCCAAAGGTCTTATATTTCCATTATGTAACTTTCTGTAAGTTTTCACTTCAATCTATGCCCAAATGTAAACTTTCCTAAAATGGTAGGTGAACATTCCAAAACTGGCAGTTTGCTATTTTTAGCAGTTTGAAGAAAACTAAAAGTCCTACATCATTATTTAAGAGATTATGGAACCAAAAACAATAATTATGGAAAGAAATAAAAACATCTGCAATGATTTTGAATTAACTTATTTTTGGGTGATGCAAGATTTCTCTTACACCACTGGATGCTCCTGCATCAGACACCCAGGGTAATTTGAGAAGTGACCCTGTCACTGTTAGTGTAGGTTTTTATTTCCTAGTTGGGTTATTTATTTTTCCTTATATTCCTAGGTTTTTCCTACACTTTTATTAATCTCGCTTAGGTTAATAAAGCATGTCTTATTAGGTAAGTGGTTGCAAGGTATCACCTTCCTACATGTGAGCATCCATTAGCTATCTTGGGAAGATACTTTGCTATCTTTAGTCTGATAGATGGTTTCTCCTCATTGGTCGGTGTTGCCACCTCCTCTATCTCCCTGGTCTATATAAGCATGCTACCTAGCTTGTATTTTGCATCTTTTGCTTTTGCATCCTCTTAATGTTATTTTACTTCTAGCATTTGCATTACTCTCTTGGAGACTGACTCTATGTTGCTATTTTGATTTCGTATCATTTGCATTCATAGTTTAGATATCTATTTGTTTGCACTAGTTTTCTGGGTTATTAATCTTTTCAGATTCTAACATGGTATCAGAGCATTGCTATGTGCAAGATTAGATTTTAGTTTCCTTATTTGAGAGATTTGGGGGGGGCTAATAAATCCTATTTTAGTTTTTCAAAAAACCCAGTATGCTCTTCTCTTGCATCTTCAAATGATCTTGAGAATCAGAAAAGTTTAACGGAAACTTTTTTAATCTCTAGGGTTGCACATGTGTTTTATAAAATCTGGGTGATTGTAGCATTTTTGGTTATATTGGCAGCATTTCTGACTATTCTAACACATCCATCAGGCTTGAGAAAGTCAGATTTGGCTTTCATTTCACCGAAATTGGAGATCATCATACACAGTTGCAGAACCAGAGTTTCAAGCTCAAATCTGACACCCAGCTTGCATATTTGCTCTTTTGAATCAATATTACAGGTTCCAGCATCTGATTTAGTGTTTGCATGTCATTTTTTGGTTGTTGGGGTCATTTTTTTGTAGCTAAAGGCATTCTATTTACACTAGAGCAACATCTTCTGTGCATCTGTAAGAAAAACGCCTTCTGGGTTTTGTTCACAACATAGAAAAACCATCTGGGTATCTTTCTTGTTTTTGTATGTAGTATGTATATTTTGGAGAAATGTGCTTAGAAAGCTATAGCAGGACCCCTCTCCGTTGGCTGTTGCAATTTTGAAGGAAGTTTTCAAATGCTTCATTCTTGCTCATATGGACTCCTTTTCCCACGAATTTTTTTTTTATTTTGGCTATTTTTTCATGCTCTATGCACTAGTGTAAAATTTTTTTTATTTTGATGCCAAGAGTTTTCAGAAATTGCAGATTCTCAGTCGTGACATTGCACAGTTCTCATTTTAGGAACTTTGGAGGATCATAAATTTCACATACGACCTCGTATCAAGGTGATTGTTTTTTTGCAAGTGCATAATTTTTCGAGTAGATTGCAATGGTGCTGTTTATTTCTCTGAGTATTGTGCCTAAGTTGTATTTTCAGCATATGCTCTTCATGAGGGTTTTGTAATGCATTGAAATCAAGACCACTTAGTATTTCTTGCTAATGAGAGTTGTAAACGCACTAATATAAAGTGCCAAATCATATTTTCTTGGGGGGGTTCTTTGATTGAGTAAAAATGGGGGGTTGTCTTGGTTAGGTTCTCTTCTTTTTGGCACTTCTTCTCTGCATTTCTTCATCATGGATCAAACAAATCTGCCCATCCTAACTCCATACAATTACTTTGAGTGGAAATCACACATGACAATTCACTTAAGGAAAGCTGGATTAAATAGGATAAGTATGGGACTTGAAACTGAACCTGCTAAAGATGAAGATAAGCCTAAGTGGTTTAACAAATGTGATGAGGCATATGGAACATTGTGTTTGTCTGTTTCTCCTGATTTGCTATTTCACATTGAGTCTTTGAATACACCAAATGAAATCTGGACAAAGCTAGAAAAACTATTTGGCACACAAGTTTCAATGAGGGGTCATATGTTGGAAAATGAACTAATAAGTTTAAGTCCAGGCAATTTCAACACAATCCAAGATTTCTTCACTAAATTGAAATTACTAAGGCTACAGTTAAAACAATGTGGAATTGAAAAGAAAGATGAACAACTGATTCTTAGTATTCTCTCTAAGCTAAGTTTAGAATATTCTATGTTTGTTTCTACCTTCTATGCTACTAAGGGTGCACTTGGTACTCAATTCACCATGCCATCTTTAGATGATTTTGCTGTCAGTCTCACTCGGGAACAAGACAAGCTAATCCAGATGGACACTCTTAAGTCCTCTAAGTCACATGCCTTGGCTGCCAACCAAGGCACAAAAGAACAGAAAGGACAAAGTAGTAACAACAATAGTAAGGATAAGAAACAAAAGAATAGCAAGGAGAAGAAGGATCAGATACCGGTTGCTTCAAAAACAACTAATGAGACCCAATCTTCCAAGGGTGATAAGCCTAAGAAAGAAAGGGTCCAATGTGCCTATTGTAAAAGACCCAGTCATGATGAACATAAATGTCTGAAGAAACAAATTGATCACTTGACACACATTCTTGAGAAGAATAATATCAGTGTTCCTGAGTCTATCAAACAGAGTTCTAATGAGGGGTCTAATAAGGCAAAAGAAAACAACAAGGGGAAAGGAAAGGGCAAGGCCCTTGTTGCAGTTGCTTCTTCACCATCCACTTGGGTTCTTGATTCGGGTGCTTCACACCACATGGCTTCATCTAAGGAAGAACTTGCATCTTTTGAGTTGTGTACTATGCCTTCTATTTTGATGGGTGATGACACTCCTATTGAGGTGTGTGGGAGAGGGTCTGTTGACATGGGGGATGGTACATTCCATGATGTTCTTTGTGTGCCCTCATTATCAACTAATCTCCTATCAGTATACCAAATCACTCACACAGGTTTAGGCAAGCGGGTTGAGTTCACTCCTGATTCAGTGGAGATTCGTGAGTTGCACAGTGGTTCTATAGTTACAGTTGGGAGAGCAGATCATCAGTCATGGCTCTATCTATTTTCTCACTTTGTTCCTAATCCTCCTTCGATTGTTTTGCTCACTCATTCTAATGATGTGAGTAGATTATGGCATGAGCGGTTTGGCCATCTTAACTTCTGCTACTTGCAGTAGCTCAACTAGTAGAGCATGGTCACAGGGTTGCCTTCAGTTCAGTTTTCAGGTGGTGTTTGCTAAGGTTGCATTCTTGGTAAGCATCCCAAGGAAAAGTTTGACAAAGGTAAGGCATGGAGAGCTTCACAAATACTGGAGTTAGTTCACAATGATTTAGCTGGTCCATTTCAGCATCCTTCTTTCAGCAAGGCTAGATATGTCATCACATCCATTGATGACTTTTCTCGATATACTTGGGTGTACTTTCTCAAACAGAAGTCAGAGGTATTTGATCATTTTCAAGACTTCAAAACTTTTGTAGAGAAGCAATCTAGGAAAGCCATCAAAGTTTTGTGCACTGACAATGGTGGTGAGTATGTCAACCATCAGTTTGAGAGGTTTTGCACTTCAGAGGGGATTGATTTGTAGCATTCAGTTCCATACAATCCTC
Organism: Cunninghamia lanceolata; assembly: GCA_027924645.1. Classification (NCBI taxonomy): domain Eukaryota; kingdom Viridiplantae; phylum Streptophyta; class Pinopsida; order Cupressales; family Cupressaceae; genus Cunninghamia; species Cunninghamia lanceolata. The sequence continues at coordinate 5,349,275 of BSBN01001067.1, forward strand.
AGCAGAACAGTGTTGCAGAATGGAAGAATAGGTCCTTGAAGGAAATGGCGAACTGCATGATTCACTCTAGATCTCTTGCACCACAGTATTGGGGAGAGGCCATTAACTATGCTTGTTATATCTAGAACCGTGTTCCTCATCGAGCCTTGAAGGGAATCACTCCTTTTGAAGCTTGGAGTAGTCAGAAACCATCAGTTAAGCACTTTCAAGTTTTTGGTTCTCCTACATGGGCCCACATTCCAGCAGAGAAACGCAAGGCCTTGGATTCGCAGAGTAGACCTTGCATATTTGTAGGTTATCCTGATGGTGTGAAGGGTTATCAGTTGCTCCACCCTACTACACATGAGTTGTTCATTGACAGGAGTGTTCAGTTTGAGGAGGGCTCTTCAAGCTCACTTTCTATCACTTTTCTAACTCCTTCTACTTTGACATTGGATTTAGTTGGGATACATGACAGATCTTCTAATGAGTCAAATTCACCTGAGCAGTCTTCTACCTCCACTTTCGATGCAGAGAGTGATTCAGAGGACTCACCTCCTTCCTCTCCTAGTCATCATTCAAAGGTTGATGATTCTCCTCCAGATTCTCCATCTTCTGGTCCACCTTGGGCTAGACAGACCTTGCAATGTGTAGGTGATTGGGTTGGGGATCCATTTGACACCAGACAGACTCGTTCATAGTTTCAGGATGTTCCACATGTCTTCATTGCTACTGCCTCAGATCCACAGTCTTTTCATGAGGCTTCTGGTATTCCTGAGTGGGATACATCTATGCAGGAGTATCGTTCCTTGATGAGGAACCACACTTGGGATCTTGTCCCTCTTCCTAAGGGAAGAAAACTTGTTCGATGTAAGTGGATCTATCAAAAAAAATTTGTAGCAGATGGGTCAGTTAACAAGCATAAGGCTCGCTTGGTCGCCAAAGGATTCTCCCAGGTTCCTAGGATTGACTACTCTGAGACTTTTGCACTACTTGCCCAAATGAATTCCATCTGACTTGTTCTTGCCATTGCTGCAACTAATTGTTGGGAAGTACACCAGATGGATGTGAAGAGTGCTTTTCTTCACGGTGACCTTCAGGAGGAGATCTGCATGGAGCAGCCACAGGGGTTCATTCAGGATTCTTCACTTGTGTGCCATCTTTGGAAGTCTCTCTATGGCCTCAAACAGGCTCCTCGAGCCTGCTATGCCAAGATGGACTCCTTCCTTCTATTAGTTGGGTTCACTCAGTGCCATTCTGATCCCAATGTCTACATTCTATAGTAAGATGATTCACTCCTATTTCTAGTTCTGTATGTTGATGACTTGCTGATCACAGGGAGTTCTTCATCCACCATTGGGGCTATCAAAACTACCCTTTATGACAGGTTTTTGATGACTGACTTGGGCTTGTTGCATTACTTTCTCAAGATTGGGATCTACCAGTCTTCTTCCGGGATCACCATCACACAGTCCAAGTATGCTCTAGATTTACTCTCGAGGTTTCATATGGCTAACTGTAAGCCTGCTCCGACTCCCTTCCTTTCTGGAGTCAAACTTGAGGCTCAGTGTTCTTCTCTACTTGTTGATGGCACTTTGTACCGACAGCTTGTTGGGAGTCTCATTTATCTGACTCATACGAGACCTGACATTTCATATGCTATAGGCATGGTCTCTCGATTCATGCAGGAGCCTCATGAGCTGCACTAGAAAGTAGCCAAGCAGATCCTTCACTAGATTCAGGGTTCTCACAGTTTTGGGATTCACTACATAGCGGGTATTGAGCTTGATTGGTGGGTTACATAGATTCAGATTGGGCGGGCGATTCTCAGGATCACAAGTCTACTTCAGGCTATAGCTTCTCACTTGGTTCAGGTCCTATTTGTTGGTCGAGCAAGAAGCAATCTGCTATTGCTCTATCTTCTTCTAAGGCTGAGTATCGGGGGGCTGTGAATGCCGCCACTGAGGCCATTTGGCTTCAAAATCTTCTCACCGAGTTTGGTATCTAGATCAGACAACCATCAGTCATATTTTGTGACAACTAGAGTGCCATTCAGATCTCACAAAATTCGGTCCATCATCAGCAGACCAAACACATTAAGGTTCACATGCACTACATCTGGGAGCTCATCCATGGGCATGTCATCGACCTTCACTATTGTCTGACTTCTGAGCAGGTTGCTGATATCTTCACCAAACCCTTCACTAAGAGCAAATTCCTTCATTTGCGAGCTTTACTGGGGTGCAGGATGCTTCATCTTTTGGGGGGCTTCTTCCTCTCACTCGGAGTCTTGACTCTCTCTACTTTTGGGGGGGTCTCTTCTCTCTCTATTTTAGGGGGATTTTCTCTCTCTTTGGGGGGAATTTTATGTACATGGGCACCTCATTAGGCTAGATTTGTTGGGAACCATTTCTACATCCACCTAAGCTTCACTTATTGGGGGGTGTTAGTGTAGGTTTTTATTTCCTATTTGGGTTATTTATTTTTCCCTATATTCCTAGGTTTTTCCTACACTTCTATTAATCTTGCTTAGGTTAATAAAGCATGTCTTATTAGGTGAGTGGTTGCGAGGTGTCACCTTCCTACATGTGAGCATCCATTAGCTATCTTGGGAAGATACTTTGCTATCTTTAATCTGATAGATGGTTGCTCCTCATTGGTCAGTGTTGCCACCTCCTCTATCTCCCTGGTCTATATAAGCATGCTACCTAGCTTGTATTTTGCATCTTTTTATTTTGCAACCTCTTAATGCTATTTTGCTTCTAGCATTTGCATTACTCTCTTGGAGACTAACTCTATGTTGCTATTTTGATTTTGTATCATTTGCATTCATAGTTTAGATATCTATTCGTTTGCACTAGTTTTCTAGGTTATTAATCTTTTCAGATTCTAACAGTCACGTCTCAGGTGTTTGTGTGAGGAAAACCCAAATGGTCAACCTCTTCCTTAGACAACCAAGAAGAATCTTCAATAGGCCTTCCTTTCCATTTCACCAGATATTCTTCATATTTCCTATTCTGAGTACTTCTTCATACACAACTATCCAAGATCTCTTCTATCTCCTCCATTGAAGTAGATGCCAGGATACTCCACTGTTCTTCTGTTGTTCCATCCTCTGTGCCACCCTCATGATATTCTATTAAATCAACAATGTTGAACACAGGGGAAATATTAATCCCACTCGGCAGCTCTAACTCATATGCATTTCTTGAATCAGGCTTCTTCAAGATTCTGCATGGTTCAAATTTCTTCATTTTCAACTTATTGTATCTTAAAATTGGGAACCTTTCTTTTCTCGTGTGAACCATGACTTCATCTCGTACCTAGAACTCCTTATACCTCCTCTTCTGATCTGCCTTAGCCTTGTACTGAATATTCATCTTGTTAATGTGCTTTCTCACCTCTTAATGGAAATTATTCAAATGTTCTGCAAAGTCTTCAGCTTCAGTACTTCTCTTTTCTCCTTTGTCTAGCTTCGTTAACTCAGAAGCATTTCTCAGGCTATTTCCATATACAATTTGGAACAGTGATTTACCAGTACTCCTATTGACAAAATTATTGTAAGCAAATTCTGTCTGTCATAAAATCAAATCCCATCCCTTGAGCTTATCTCCTACTAAGCACCATAGAAGGTTACCCAAGCTCCTATTCACCACTTCCATCTTTCCATCATTCTATAGATGGTGTGTAGAACTGAACTTCAAATCTATCTTCAACTTCTTCCATAATGTCCTCCAGAAATAACCAACAAACTTGGTATCTTGATCTGAAACTTACTAGTTTCAAGATAGACAACTGAGAAGGGAGGGGGTGAATCATTTGTCCCAAAACTTTCCTTTTATTAACCACTTAAATCCTTCTTGTAATTCAGTAGCATAATAATAAATCAGTCATAGAAACACAATGCAACAATTCAAGAGCAAAAACACATTAACACATATGAAACCAAGATTTTAACATGGAAAACCTGGTCAAGAGAAAAACCACAGGGTGACTAACCCAAGATTGTATTCTTTGTTAAAAGAATAAGAAGAATAAAATGGCACATGCCAATTAGGGCTCACTGCTCGAGCACACTGCTCACAAAAGGCCCACTACCTATAGGAGACACACTATCTATAGAATGATAAATATTACATACTTGAACTGAAGAATAGCATCTTCACCATGCTTGAGTTAGTTCCATTTAAGCTCAACACTTCTACTTTGCCTTTCTCTCTTCTCCTCTCTACCACACTCTCATCTTCGCCAAGATATTTTTGAAATGACTTCACAACACTTATTTATACAAGACATTGACTTTGGGATAATCATCAAAGTCGGCATACTTTACAGAGAAAATACACAAATACAACTTGACTTGTTACAAAATATTTCATGCGAATCACCACACCGTCAGCCACACAGATCTGAGACTTAAATCTTCTTTGAGGAACATGCCATGCTTCATAGAACATCTTCAAGATCATCCACAAGATGTGTAAATCATTTGGTCGGCCAAGTTTAGGAAGAACGTCATCATCCAGAGGTAATTCTTCAATTACGAGCTTCAATGTGGACCACCAACACAAATTGGACACAATCTAGAGACCCCCACAACATTGCCTAAAACACCAAGAGTATCCACACCACTTCTGATTACTAAAATTATTCTCTTCTTCATCCAAAACCTCAATAACACAGTCTGTCATCACTGTCATATTGGAATATATGCTTGTGGACCTCCAGACCACTAACCAATTGAGTTGTCAATTCACATTGACTTCCTAAACACTCCACCAAATCTACAGAATAAGATATTGCATTTCTAGATCTCACCAGACCTATTTGTGTCACTCTATCACCTCTGAACTTCTACCAGAACTGGTTTGACTCATGTGGTCATAACTTCTACAAATCTTCATGTGGACCTCTTAAATCTTTATTGGATCACCTTTAGACACATATCTACAAACCCTTTGATGCGCATCCTCTGATCTTCATCTTAGCTGACATCTTTACTTCATAGAGCTTCACTAACTGTTCTTCTCTATTTCTGATAGGACTAATTTTCTCAATATCCTCAGCACACAACTCATCCAATCCTTGACATCAATGCAACAGGAGTATGTTGACATCAATGACAACACCGGTTAGGCCCATACTTGCAACAATGTCCCCCTTTGTCATTGATGGCAACATATGATGTGTAAAACTATTTTAACTATCAAGACAAGAACTTCTCCTCACTAACTAACATAGCTCCCCCTATCAACAAAAACCATTCACATGTCTTCTCTTCCTTTACTGCTCCCCCTTTGATCAGCAACCATTTTTTTGTTTTTCACATGTCTTCTCTCCCCCTTTGACATCAATGGCAAAGGGCACATACTTGCATCACTCTGAATCATACAGACTACTCCCCCCGAGTAGTAGCTTCCCATCATCAATTCAAATGACAAGATATTACTGTGAGATCCACCGGATTAATGCACATTAGTGCATCTTAATTCAGAACCGGGGGGGGGGGGGGGGGGGTAATAACCCCTAACTTCTCCCTGAGATACTCAAAAGAGTCCTTAGGTAGAGGTTTAATAAAAATATCTGCAATCTGATCCTTAGAGGGCCCAAACTCTAATCTAACTTCATTTTTGTTCACTTGCTCTCTCAAAAAGTGAAACTTGATGGATATATGTTTTATCTTTGAGTGCAACACTAGATTTTTTGATATATTTATTGCACTTGAATTATCACAAAAAATTGTGATAGGTTCCTCATACTCCACTTTGATGTCTCTTAGCATTTGCTTCATCCACAATACTTGAGTGCAACTACCTACTACTGCAATATTTTCTTCTTCTACAATGGATAGAGATATTGCCTCTTGTTTCTTGTTCAGCCAAGAAACCAATCTTTTCCCTAAAAAGAATGCTCCACCACTGGTACTCTTCCGATCATCCACATCTCCTACCCAATCCACATCTATATATGCATGAAGAGAGAAATCATGATCTCTAGGATACCATAAATCATACTCAACTGTTCCTTTTAGATATCTGAGAAACCTCTTGATTGCCATGACATGAGATTCTCTAGGATCAACTTGGAATCTAGCAACAAGACCAACAACATTCATAATGTCAAGTCTAGTTTGAGTAAGATACAGTAGTCCTCCAATCATTGACCTGTACTTTTTCTGATCAGCCTTAGGAGAGTCATCATCTTTGCTCAATTTATATCTGGTTGCCATGGGAGTATTCATTAGTTTTGGGTCTTCCATCCCAAATTTCTTCAACAATTCTTTCACATATTTGGTCTATGAAATTAATATTCCTTTCTTTGTTTGAATGATTTGCAAACCCAAGAAGAAATTCATTTCCCCAAACATGGACATCTCAAATTCACTTTTCATTTGATTTGCAAAAGTTTTGCACATACTATCTCTTCCTCCAAAAATGATATCATCAACAAATACTTCAACAATCAATATATTTTCATGATTAATTTTGAAGTATAAGTTATTTTTAGCAGTACCTTTGTTGAAACCAATCTTCAAAAGATGCTTATCCAGTCTTTCATACTAGGCTCTTGGGGCTTGTTTGAGTCCATACAGTGCTTTCTTCAACTTGCAGACCATATCACCATGATCAGACAATTGAAATCCATCCAGTTGCTCAATGTATACTTCTTCTTCCAAGTCACCATCCAGGAAGGCAGACTTGACATCCATCTGATATACTTTGAAGTCCTTGAAGGCAGCAAAGGCAAGAAATAATCTGACTGCTTCAATTCTTGCCACCAGAGCAAAAGTTTCTTCAAAATCAATTCCTACTTGAGAATAACCCTTGCAGACCAATCTAGCTTTGTTTCTGACTACTTCACCATCTTCATTCAGTTTATTCTGGAAGACCCATTTGGTTCCAATCACATTTTTGTTTCTAGGTCTAGGAACAAGATCCCAAGTGTGATTTTTCTCAATTTGTATCAGCTCTTCCTTCATTTCTTTAGTCTAGCTTTCATCGTTGCATGCTTCACTCACTATTTTTGGTTCAATATTTGAAATCAGACAATACTTTTCTGAGTCTTGAGCAATCTTTCTTGTTGTTTGAACACCTTTTATTTTATCACCTATGATCTGATCTTCAAAGTGATTCAGTCTTACATACCTAGGAGTTTTGGGAATTTCTTGCACTTCTATTTCTTGAATAGGTTCATTCAAACTTATCTCTTCTTCTTGATTCTTCAGATCAGTCTGGATCTGAATTTCAGAAGGGGCTTGGACTTCTTGGACCAAAACATCATTCCAATCATCTTCTTCATATTCATAAAACCTTGAGGGTTTTTCAATACCTTCATCAACCTTCACATTTGTACTTTCTATAATCTTTCTCAATCTCTTGTTATAATACTGGTATGCTTTGCTTTGAGTAGAATAACTGAAGAATATTCCTTCATCACTTCTAGCATCAAATTTGCCAAGGTCTTCATCTCTTTTAATGTAACATTTGCCACCAAAGACTCTGAAGTACTTCACAGTGGGAGTGATGCCAAACTAGAGTTCATAAGGGGTCTTACCAGTATTGCTTCTGATTTGTACTCGATTAAGAGTATTGATAGTAGTGCTTACAGCTTCTCTCTAGTAGATCTGAGGAACATTTTCTTCCATCATCATGGTTCTAGATGCTTCCTAGATGGTCGAGTTCTTTCTCTCCACTACTCCATTCTACTGTGTGGTCCTTGGAGCAGATAACTATCTTTTTATCCCATGTTTGTCACAGAATTCTATGAACTCTCTGGATGTGAATTCTCCACCTCTATCAAACTTGAGACATGTTATGTTTAATCTAGTTTCATTCTCTACCATAGCCTTGAATATTTTGAATTTCTCAAGAGCCTTAGATTTTTCTTTCAGAAAAGTCACCCACATCATCTGGGAGTGGTCATCAATTAGTAACATGAAGTATCTATCACCTTGCAAACTCCTACTTCTTGCCGGTCCACATAGATCAGTATGTACTAAGTCCAACAATCCAGTAGAAGATTGTTCCTTACTTTTGAATGTGACTCTCCTCTACTTACCCAATTGACATTCTTTGCACAAACTATTAGTAGGTTTCAACAGCCTTGGAAGATCTCTTACAACCTGAGTGTTGCTTATCTTGATGATATTATCAAAATTCACATGACACATTATCCTATGCCATAACCAACTCCAATCAATTTGAACAAATAAACAACTTTTGCCAGTACCAACCAAGTGGAAGATGTTACCTTTTGTTTGAGTACCGGATGCAATCTCTGTTCTAAAACTTTCAAAGATCTTGCATTTTCCATTTTTGAATCAGAGATCATAGCCTTTGTCCACCAACTGTCCAACACTGAGAAGATTGTTCTTTAGACCTTCAACATACAGTACATTACTAGTTTTGTTCTTTCTATCAAAAGAAATAGTTCCTCTACCTCTGATTCTGCCAGCAGAATTATCACCAAATTTTACAACTCCTCCTTCATATCTTTCCAAATGTATAAACTTATTTTTGTCACCTGTCATATGGTGGGAGTATCCACTATCAATGACCCAGTCATCCTTTTCTTCTACTTGGGTAGCCATAGCTCTTTCTACCATTTTATGATTGACAGATTCAGAGGGCATTGGATCTTCTTCCTTGATGGCAATAAACACCCAATCACTTCTGGATTTGTTTCTTGTCTCTGATTCATCATCTATTACTCCATCATCATCATCTTCTTGAACATAGTAACATTTCTTTTGGAATCTTGATCTGTTTGGATTTGCCCTTGAAAATCTTTCCAGACACCTTGAGGCAAAATGACCAATCTTGTTGCAGTTGAAACATTAGAAGGGCGATTTTCCTTCATACTTACCAGATCCTCTTGGTAGTCCTTTTTCAATAAGAGCTTCACGTTGAGCATCTTCTGCTTCATCTTCTTCCAAATCTTTTCTTTCTTTTTCATACCATGATAGTTTCTTTGAAGATTTCTCTCCTAGATCAAAATTTTGTTTGCCTTTTACAGAGGCACTAGCTTTGAATGCAGATTCAGTCTTTGGGGGTACATCTCCAAACTTGACCAATTCAAATGCAGCTAATTTTCCAACCAATTGATCTCTTGTGATATTTGAAAAAGATCTGAATTCTTCAATAGCAACAACCTTGTATATGTAAATAGGAGGTAGGCATCTAAGAACTTTGGCAACAATCTCATCTTTATCCAAGATTCCACCAACACACCTGATGCCACAAATAAGCTCATTTACTTTTGGCATAAATGTAGTGATATTCTCATCTTCATTCATCTTTAAGTTTTCAAATTTTCCTTTCAGACTCTGTAGCTTGGTACATTTAACATATTTGTCTCCTTCATAAAGAAGTCGTAGTTTTTCCCAAATCTCATATGCAGTTTTTAAGTCTATAACATTTGTCAGCTCTGAATTAGATAAGGCACTTAATAAAGATTTTTTAGCCTGAAGATTGTCTTTAGCATCTTTGATTTCATCTATAGTTGTTAGACCATTCTTTGGAGGAACATACTTCTTTGAAGCCATGATCCAATATTGCATTCCCATACATTGCAAGTGGCATTCCATGTGGATTTTCCAAAGAGTGTAATTGGTTCCATCAAACCTCAGACTATCCTTCTTGTAGGTAGACATCCTAGATATCCTCAAGCGGTTAAGCTCCTTTTAGAGGAACTTAGCTCTGATACCAATTGTTAGTTTCAAGATAGACAACTGAGAGGGGGGGTGAATCAGTTGTCCCAAAACATTCCTTTTATTAACCACTTAAATCCTTTTTGTAATTCAGTAGCATAATAATAAATCAATCATAGAAACACAATGCAATAATTCAAGAGCAAAAACACATTAACACATGACACCAAGATTTTAACGTGGAAAACCTGGTCAAGTGAAAAACCACAGGGTGACTAACCCAATATAGTATTCTCTATTAAAAGACTAAGAAGAACAAAATGGCACATGCTAATTAGGGCTCATTGCTCGAGCACACTACTCACAAGAGGCCCACTACCTACAGGAGACACACTGTCTACAAAATGATAAATATTACATACTTGAACTGAAGAATAGCATCTTCACCATGCTTGATTTAGTTCCATTTAAGCTCAACACTTCTGCTCTACCTTTCGCTCTTCTCCTCTCTACCACACTCTCATCTTCACCAAGATATTTTTGAAATGACTTCACAACACTTATTTATACAAGACATTGACTTTGGGATAATCATCAAAGTTAGCATACTTTACAGAGAAAATACACAAATACAACTTGACTTGTTACAAAAGATTTCATGCAAATCACCACACTGTCAGCCACACAGATCCGAGACTTAAATCTTCTTTGAGGAACATGCCATGCTTCGTAGAACATCTTAAAGATCATCCGGTCGGCCAAGTTTAGGAAGAACATCATCATCCAGAGGTAATTCTTCAATTACGAGCTCAATCTTCAATGTGGACCACCAACACAAATAGGACACAATCTAGAGACCCCCATAAGCTTGCCTGAAACACCAAGAGTATCCACACCACTTTTGATTACTGAAATCATTCTCTTCTTAATCTGGAACCTCAAGAACATAGTCTGTCATCACTGTCATATTGGAATAGATGTTTGCAGACCTCGAGACCACTAACCAATTGAGTTGTCAATTCACATTGACTTCCTAAACACTCCACCAAATCCGCAGAACAAGATAATGCATTTCTAGATCTCATCAGACCTATTTGTGTCACTCTGTCACCTCTAAACTTCTACCAAAACTAGTTTTACTCATGTGGCCATAACTTCTTCAAATCTTCATGCGAACCTCTCAAATCTTTATTGGATCACCTTTAGACACATATCTACAAACCCTTTGATGCATATCTTCTAATCTTCATATTTGCTGGGATCTTTACTTCATAGAGCTTCATTGTCTTCACTGTTCCTCTTTGTTTCTAATAGGACTAGTTTTCTCAATATCCTCAGCACACAACTCATCCAATCCTTGACATCAATGTAACATAAGTATGTTGAGATCAATGACAACACCAGTTAGGCCCATACTTCCAACAAAACTATGCTCTTTGGAAGACTGTGTAATCTCACCACTTCCCTAAAATATAACTCAATAATATGAATGACATCATTAGTCTTCTTGCAAGGAATAAAATGTGCCATCTTTGAGAATCTATCCACCACAACAAAAATGGAATCATGTCCTCTCCGTGTCCTTGGTAAACCAAGAGCAAAATCCATACTAATATCATCCCATGGCTTCTCTGGTATAGGTAATGGTTGATATAGCCCTATATTCTTACTTGTTCCTTTTGCCATCTGACATACTCTCCAACTCTACACAAATTTCCTCACATCCTGTTGCAATTGTGGGGAATATTAATTTTCACTAACAATAGCAATGGTCTTATCTCAACCAAAGTGTCCAGCCAATCCTCCACTATGCTTCTCCTTAATTAGGTTCTTTCTCATGGAACTCCTTGGAATGTACAATGGGCTTCCTTTAAAAAACATGCCATCTTGGACTATGAAATCCAACCTTTTTGTCCTGTCCCAAGTAACAAGTTCCAAACAAGCTTTCTAGGCCTCTGCAAAATCTAGATCTTCAGGATACACACTTTTGAGCTCATTGAACCCAACAACCTCTATCTTCATTTCTGTCAACAACTTTTCCTTCTGTTCAAGGCATTTCTAACTTTGTTGGACTTCCCAGTACTGTGCTTGAAAACAAAAGTATAGCTCTACAAAAACTCAACCTATTTTAAGTGCCTTTGATTTAACTTTCCTTGACTATTAAGATAGTACAAAGCCTGATGATCAGTATACAAAACAAACTCCTTTGGCAACAAATAATGTCTCCATTTCTTCAAAACCTGAACTATTGCATAAAACTTATGATCATAAACAAAATATTTTTTTTGACATCATTAAGCTTCCCACTAAAATAGGCAATGGGCTTACCTTCTTGACTAAAAAAAACTCCTATAGCTCTACCACTAGCATCACAATCTACCTGAAATACCTTATTGAAATCTAGAAGTGCCAAAATAAGTTGTTCTATAACTTTTTGCTTCAATGTATCAAAGATTTTTTCTGCTCTTTTAGTCCATCTAAACTCTTTTCTATCCACTCTCATTGTATCTGTTAGGGGTGCACAAATGCTACTAAAATTTCTGATAAACTTTCTATAAAAACTTGTGAAACCATGAAAATATCTTACCTTGGAAGCACTCCTTGGTGTAGGCCATTCAATGATAGCCCTCACCTTCTCTAGGTCCATCTTAAGACCTTCCTCTGAGACAACAAATCCCAGGTATACCAACTCTTTCTTTGCAAAACTACGTTTCTTCAGATTAATCAACAACTTCTCTTCTCTTAGCTTCTCTAAAACTCTTCTAATATGCATTAGATGCTCATCCCAAGTCTTACTGAAAATCAAAATATCATCCAAATAAACAATAATAAAATTTTCCAAAAATTCTTTCAATACCTCATCCATGAGCCGCATGAATGTGCTTGGTGCATTGGTTAGCCCAAATGGCATGAATAACCAGTCATACAAACCTTCTTTGGTTTTAAAGTCTATCTTCCACTCGTCTCCTTCTCTGATACGGATCTAGTGATACCCACTCTTCAAGTCAATCTTCGTGAAGTACTTGGCTCCACTCAAATAGTCCATTATGTCATCCATTCTGGGCAATGGGAATTTGTACTTGATCATGATCTTATTGATGGCTCGAGAATCTGTACACATTCTATATTCTCCATCCTTCTTTGGTGCTAGTACTGCAAGTACCGCACATGGACTTAGGCTCTCCCTTATTAGTCCCTTCCTTAACAGCTCTTGAACTTGTATGTTCATCTCTTCACTCACTACAGGGGTCATTCTGTGGGCTGCCTTATTCAGAAAATTGGCTCATGGTATCAAATCCATTTGATGACTTATCTTCCTCACCGGTGGTAAACCTTCTAGTACATTATCAGAGATAATGTCCTAAAATTATTCCAATATGTCTTAAACTTCTTTTGGTACATCTTCACATTTCTCTTGACTAATCTTAGGAATCAATGCAAAGCAATGACGCTCATGCTTCATACTCTCCAAAAATTTCCTACCATCTACCAAGCAAATTTTGGTAGTACTACATACCTTTTCTTCCACCTCCTTCAAGGGCTTCAACTTATGATGAACTTCATCCTTTGTTAGGGAATATGTATTTGCACAGCCATCATGGACAACACTCCTATCATACTGCCACAGCCTCCCCAACAACATATGACATGCATCTATCGGTATTATATCACATAGAACCTCATCATGGTAGTTCGCAATCTTGAACTTCACTAAACACTTCTCATTGACCAAAGCTTTGTGGTCCTTCCGCAACCATGCAATCCGATATGGATGTGGATGCTTTCTTCTTGTCAACTTCAACTTGTCAACCATCTCCTCTTAAACTAGATTGTTAGTACTTCCACTATCAATAATAATGTCATAACACTACCTTCACATTTGTACCTTGTGCAAAATAAACTATTCCTCTAATTGGGTTCTTTCTCCTCATTTAGCAAAGTTCTTCTAACAACTAGGGTTTCTCCCCTTTCAGCATCTTTAGAACGCTCAGATTATGCATCTTCATCTACATGTACAACTTGTGCATTACCTTCAGGTCTTTTATTTGTCCTTCCTTGGTGTTGCGGACACTCGTATGCTCGATGCCCTTCTTCTCCACATTGGAAATAGGTTCCTCTGAAACCTCCTCTTTCGGGTTCTTGCCCAGGTCAACATCTTCCTCTTCCTCTTTGCTTACCATTATTCTAGTCACGAGGGTAGTAGACATTACACCCTCTCTAATTTTGACTGGTGCCAGCTTCTTCACTTTTCTTTTGATCTTCATTATGACCTCCATAGGGTCTTCTACTAGTCCTTCTACCTTGACCTCTTCCCCTTTGCTTTCTATCAAATCTTTTATTTAGCTTCTCTTCCACCTTCAGGGAAAACTGGTACACATGTTCTATGGTGGTCATTCTAACCAGGCTCAGCTCCTCTTGAATACTTTGCCTCAACCCATTAATGTAATAGGTTACCTTCTCCTTGTTAGCCTCTACATGGCCTGTCCTAATAGTAATATTATAAAACTCTTCTGTATACTCCTTAACAGACTTGTTACTTTGCTTCAGTCCCTATAGCTTCTTTATCAACTCCATCTCATAGTCCACAGGAATGAACTTCTTCTTCAGTTTCTCCACCATCCGATCCCATCTGGTGATCTTTCCTTTTCCTCTTCTATTCCTCTCTAACTGGACCTCCTTCCACCAAATATTTTGATGGCCCTTCAACTTTTTTTTTACAAACTTGACCCAATCTGGGTCCTCCACGTCTTCATACTCAAAATACTCCTCCATGTCATTGATCTAATCAATGAGCTGTTCCGGATACAAATCTCTAGAATATGTAGAAACTTTGATCCCAAGCCTCTTTCCAATCTTCAAAATGGTCCTCAACAACCTAACTTCTATAGGATCTCCTACAACTTCTTGTTCTTCCTCAAATAGCTCTTCTTCAGCTTCATCCTCTCTTTCTTCTCTTGTTCTCAGATCAAACCCTCTTCGCAGCTCCTCTTGCAATGCATTGATTTGCCTTTGCAGGGCTCTAAAACCCTTTTCCTTCAAAACACTCCTCTGAATACAATTTATTTGTGGAGGAATCTTGATCTCTACAACAAACCCACAACCTCAGGTCCTGGTGCAAACTGCCTCATGGTCGGCTATCTGTCTACACACTCAAGAACCCTTGGTTTGATACCACTTGATGAAGGGGTAAATCATAAAACACGCAACAAAAAAAATTGCACACAGAAAATAGAACTTTCTTTTATTTATTTGGACAACTTATTACATTATAGAAGCTTAAATGCAATTAGAGGAATCAACCCTCCACAAGCTGCAACACATTACAACTTCCTATCACAAGACTGTAGAATCATCTACCTTGTGTAACCCCAAATCAGCTAGGGTTTCTATTTTCCTGCCTATTCTTGACTCCACATTTGCCCCCTTAACTCTCCTACTGCCTAGGGTTCCCAAAATAGTCATAAATAGCACTTTTTGGCAGCCTCGAGCTAAATTTCAAAATTTGCAACTCCCTCCAAAAGTAGGTCAACTTCTAGGAAGCATAACTTTTGATCCGGGTGTCCAATTGACAAACCGTTTGAAGGGCCAAAAAGCTCACGATATGAACTATCAATCTAGAAATCCGTAAATAGATTTCTATAAACTTTTTGGGATGTTATGGGATGTTTTAGTGTCTCATATATCATTTTGGAAATTTTTAGGGGCTTTTTAGAAAATAAAAACTTTAATATCTTTTAGCTC
Source organism: Cunninghamia lanceolata (assembly GCA_027924645.1). Classification (NCBI taxonomy): domain Eukaryota; kingdom Viridiplantae; phylum Streptophyta; class Pinopsida; order Cupressales; family Cupressaceae; genus Cunninghamia; species Cunninghamia lanceolata. The sequence continues at coordinate 5,364,645 of BSBN01001067.1, forward strand.
ACAAATGATCTTTACCTGATTCCTTCGCCAAAGGTCTTATATTTCCATTATGTAAGTTTTTGAAAGTTTTCACTTCAATCTGTACCCAAATGTAAACTTTCCTAAAATGGCAGGTAAACATTCCAAAACTAGCAGTTTGCTATTTTTAGTAGTTTGAAAAAACTAAAAGTCCTACATAATTATTTAGGAGATTATAGAACCAAAAACACTAATTATGGAAAGAAATAAAAACATCTCCAATGATTTTGAATTAACTTAATTTTGGGTGAAGCAAGATTGCCCTTACACCACTGGATGCTCCTGCATCAGACACCCAGGGTAATTTGAGAAGTGACTCTATCACATCTCAGGTGTTTGTGTGAAGGAAAACCCAAATGGCAACCTCTGCCTTAGACAACCAAGAAGAATCTTCAATAGGCCTTTCTTTCCATTTCACTAGATATTCATCATATTGCTTGTTCTGAGTACTTCTTTCCACATGGCTATCCAAGATCTCTTATATCTCCTCTGAAGTAGATGCTGGAATACTCCATTGTTCTTCTGTTGTTCCATCCTCTGTACCACCCTCATGATATTTTGTTAAATCAACAATGTTGAACATAGGGGAAATATTAATCCCACTTGGCAGCTCTACCTCATATGCATTTCCTGAATCATGCTTCTTCAAGATTCTGTATGGTCCAAATTTCTTCATTTTCAACTTATTGTATGTTCTAATTAGGTACCCACCTCTTCTCAAGTGAACCATGACTTCATCTCCTACCTAGAACTCCTTATACCTCCTCTTCTGATCTGCCTTAGCCTTGTATTAAATATTCATCTTATTAATGTGCTTTCTCACCTCTTCATGCAAATTCTTTAGATGTTCTACAAAGTCTTTGGCTTCAACACTTGTCTTTTCTCCTTTGTCCAGCTTCCTTAACTCATAATCATTTCTTGAGCTATTGCCATATATAATATGGAATGATGATTAACCAATACTCCTATTGACATAATTGTTGTAAGCAAATTTTACCTGTGGTAAAGTCAAATCCCATCCCTTGGGTTTATCTCCTACTAAGCATCGTAGCAAGTTACGCAAGCTCCTATTCACCACTTCCGTCTATCCATCAATCTGTGGATGGTGTGTAGAACTAAACTTCAAATCTGTCTTCAACTTCTTCCATAATGTCCTCCAGAAATAACCAACAAACTTGGTATCTTGATCTGAAACTATGCTCTTTGGTAGACTGTGTAATCTCACCACCTCCTTGAAAAATAACTCAGTAATATGAACGACATCATTAGTCTTCTTGCAAGGAATAAAATGTGCCATCTTTGAGAATCTATCCACCACCACAAAAATGGAATCATGTCCTCTCTGTGTCCTTAGTAAACCAAGAACAAAATCCATACTGATATCATCCCATGGCTTCTCGGGTACAGGTAATGGCTAATATAGCCCTATATTCTAACTTGTTCCTTTTGCCTTCTGACACACTCTACAACTCTACACAAATTTTCTCACATTCTGCTACAACTGTGGCCAATAATAATTTTCACCAACAATATCAATGGTCTTATCTCAACCAAAGTGTCTAGCCAATCCTCCACTATGCTTCTTCTTAATCAAGTTCTCTCTCATGGAACTCCTTGGAATGCACAATTGGCTTCCTCTAAACAACATGCCATCTTGGATTATGAAATCCAACCATTTTGTCATGTCCCAAGTAACAGGTTACAAACACACTTTCCAGGCCTCTGCAAAATCTAGATCTTCAGGATACAAACTTTTGAGCTCATCAAACCCAACAACCTCTATCTTCATTTCTGTCAACAAATTTTTCCTTCTACTCAAGGCATCTATAACTCTATTAGACTTCCCACTCCTGTGCTTTAAAACAAAAGTATAGCTTTGCAAAAACTCAACCCATTTTAAGTGTCTTTGATTTAACTTTCATTGAGTATTAAGATACTACAAAGCCTGATGATTAGTATATAAAACAAACTCCTTTGGAAACAAATAATGTCTCCATTTCTTCAAAGCCTAAACTATTGCATAAAACCCCTAATCATAAATAGAATACTTTTTCTTGGCATCATTAATCTTCTCACTAAAATAGGCAATGGGCTTACCTTCTTGATTCAAAATAGCTCTTATAGCACTACCACTAGCATCACAATCTACCTGAAATACCTTATTGAAATCTGGAAGTGACAAAATAGGTTGCTCTGTAACTTTCTTATTCAATGTATCAAAGCTTTTGTCTACTCCTTTAGTCCATCTAAACTCTTTTCTATCCCCTCTCATTGTCTCTATTAGGGGTGCATAAATGCTACTAAAATCCCTGATAAACTTTCTAGAAAAACTTGCCAAACTATGAAAAGATCTTACCTCAGAAGCACTCCTTGGCATAGGCCATTCAATGATAGCCCTCACCTTCTCTGGATCCATCTTAAGACCTTCCTCTGAGACAACAAATACCAGGTATACCAACTCTTTCTTTGTAAAACTACATTTCTTCAGATTAATCAACAATTTCTCTTCTCTCAGCTTCTCTAAAACTCTTCTGATATGCATCAGATGCTCATCCCAAGTCTTATTGAAAATCAAAATATCATCCAAATAAACAATAATAAAAATTCCCAAAAATTCTTTCAATACCTCGTTCATGAGCTGCATGAATGTGCTCGGTGAATTCGTTAGCCCAAATGACATGACTAACCAGTCATACAAACTTTCTTTGGTTTTGAAGGCTATCTTTCACTCGTCTCCTTCTCTGATATGGATCTGGTGATACCCACTCTTCAGGTCAATCTTTGTGAAGTACTTCACTCCACTCAAACAGTCCATTATGTCATCTATTCTGGGCAATGGGAATCTGTACTTGATCGTGATCTTATTGATGGCTTGAGAATCTGTGCACATTCTCCATTCTCCATCTTTCTTTGGTGCTAGTACTGTAGGTACCACGCATGGACTTAGGCTCTCCCTTATGAGTCCCTTTCTTAATAGCTCTTGAACTTGTCTGTTCAGCTCTTCACTCTCTACAAGGGTTATTTTGTGGGCTGCCTTATTTAGCAAATTAGCTCCTGGTATCAAATTCATTTGATGACTTATTTTCCTCACTGGTGGTAAACCTTCTAGTACATTATCATAGATAATGTACTAAAATTCTTCCAACATATCTAAAACTTATGTTGGTACATCTTCACATTTCTCTTGACTAATCTTAGGAATCAATGCAAAGCAATGACGCTCATGCTTCATACCCTCAAAAAGTTTCCTACCATCTACCAAACAAATTCTAGCTGTACTACATACCTTTTCTTCCATCTCCTTCAAGGGCTTTAACTTATGACACACTCCATCCTCTGTTAGGGAATAAGTGTTTGCATGTCCATCATGGACATCACTCCTATCATACTGCCATAGCCTCCCCAATAGCATATGACATGCATCCATCGGTATGATATCACACAACACCTCATCATGGTAGTTGCCAATCTTGAACTTCACTAAACAATGTTCATTGACCAAAGCTTTGTGGTCCTTTTGCAACCATGCAATCCAATATGAATGTGGATGCTTTCTTCTTGTCAACTTCAACTTGTCAACCATCTCCTCTAAAACAAGATTGTCAGTACTTCCACTATCAATAATAATGTCACAACACTTACCTTCACATTTGCACCTTATGCAGAATAAACTCTTCATTTGATTGGGTTCTTTCTCCTCATTTAGCAAAGGTCTTTTGACAACTAGGGTTTCTCCCTTTTCAACATCTTCAGAACTCTTAGATTGTGCATCTTCATCTACATGTGCAACTCGTGCATTACCTTCAGGTCTTCTATTTGTCCTTCCTTGATGTTGCGGACACTCATATGCTCAATGCCCTGCTTCTCCACATTGGAAATAGGTTCCTCTGAAACCTCCTCTTCTAGGTCCTTTCCCAGGTTGGCCTCTTCTTCTTCCTCTTTTCTCACCATTGTTCTAGTCACAAGGGCAGTAGACATTATCCCCTCTCTAATTTTGATTGGTTCCATCTTCTTCACTTTTCTTTTGATCTTCATTACAACCTCCATAGGGTCTTCCACAAGTCCTTCCACCTTAACCTCTTCCCCTTTACTTTCTATCAAATCTTTTATTCAGCTTATCTTGCACCTTCAGGGAAAACTGGTACGCATTTTCTATGGTGGTCATTTTGACCAGGCTCAGCTCCTCTTGAATACTTGGCCTCAACCCATTAATGTAATAGGCTACCTTCTTCTTGTTGGCCTTTGCGTGGCCTATCCTAATAGTAATCTTATAAAACCCTTATGTATACTCCTTAACAGACTTTTTACCTTGCTTTAGTCCCTGCAGCTTCTTTAGCAACTCCATCTCATAATCCACAGGAATGAACTGCTTCTTTAGTTTCTCCACCATCTGATCCCATCTGGTGATCTTTCCTTTTCCTCTTTAACTGCACCTCCTTCCACCAAATATTTGAATGGCCCTTCAACTTCATTTTTAAAAACTTGAGCCAATCTAGGTCCTCCATGTCTTCATACTCAAAATACTCTTCCATGTCATTGATCCAATCAATGAGCTGTTCTGGATTTAAATCTCTAGAATATGTAGAAACTTTGATCCTGGGTCTCTTTCCAATCTTTGAAATGGCCCTCAACAACCTAACTTCTACAAGATCTCCTATAGCTTCTTGTTCTTCCTCAGATAACTCTTCTTTAGTTTCATCCTCGCTTTCTTCTCTTGTTCTCAGATCAAACCCTTTTCACAGCTCCTCTTGCAATGCATCGATTTTCCTTTATAGGGCTCTAAAACCCTCTTCTATCAAAGCATACCTCCAAATATAATTTCTTCATGGAGGCATCTTGATCCCCGTAGCAAACCCACAACCTCAGGTCCTGGTGCAAACTACCTCACAGTCGGCGATCTATCTACACACTCAGGAACCTTTTCTCTAATACCACTTGATGAAGGAGGTAAATCATAAAACACACAAAAATAGAAATTGTACATAGAAAATAGAACTTTCTTTGACTAATTTGGACAACTTATTACACTAGAGAAGCTCAAATACAATTAGAGGAATCAACCCTCCACAGGCTGCAACACATTACAACTTCCTATCACAAGACTGTAGAATCATTTGCCTTGTGTAACCCCAAATCAACTAGGGTTTTTGTTTTCCCCCCTATTCTTGACTCCACACTTGCCTCCTTAAATCTCCTACTGTCCAGGGTTCCCAAAATAGTCATAAATAGCACTTTTTGGTGGCCTTCAGCTAAATTTTGAAATTTGCAACTCCCTCCAAAAGTAAGTCAACTGCTAGGAAGCATAACTTTTGATCTGGGTGTTCGATTGATGAACCGTTTTAAGCACTAGAAAGATTATGATGTGATATATCACGCTGGAAATTTGTAAATAGATTTCCATCAATTTTTTAGGATGTTATGAGATGTTTTAGTCCCTCATATCTCATTTCAAAAATTGTCAGGGGCTTTTCAAAAAACAAAAAACTTTAATATCTTTCAGCTCACAAATGATCTTTGCTTGATTCCTTCACTAAAGGTTTTATATTTCCATTATGTAAGTTTCTATAAGTTTTCACTTCAATCCATGCCCAAATGCAAACTTTCCTAAAATGGCAGGTAAACATTCCAAAACTGGCAATTTGCTATTTTTAGTAGCTTGAAAAAAACTGAAAAGTCCTACAAGATTATTTAGGAGATTATGGAACCAAAAACACTAATTATGGAGAGAAATGAAAAAATCTACAATAATTTTGAGTTAACTTATTTTTAGGTGATGCAAGATTGCCCTTACACCACTGGATGCTCCTGCATCAAATCTAAAGAGATCAATGTAGGTTTTGTGTATGCTATTAGGGAGGCAAGAAGATTAATAAGAATGTTGATAGGATTGCCTCAAGAATATATGAGAATTTTGGAGCTAACAATGGAGATGTGAAAACTTCACAAGATTCATAATAGATTGTTCAAATTGAGGAACTTGGAGGGAAAAATGGGAGAGGTAGGTCAAAAAGGAATATTTCAAAGTCACAAAAGTGTTACATGGAATCTTACACATTGTAGGTTGTAACACTAAAAAATAGTCAATGGGAGCAACATAGGCTCGAGACACTAGTACATTGCATGGATGTATGTGCTAAGTTGTAGTGTTTGAGTGACATCATATTTTGGTTTCACAAAAGACCTTAAGACAGTGAAAGAATTAATGCACTTAAACAAAAGTTGAAAAAAATAAGCATAAAGGATAGAACATAAGACAAGCATGACATTTGTGGGTTGGTAAAAAGGCTAAGTTAGGGATAAAATGAATCTAGAAAATGTTAGGGGAGTGGACTCCAAAATGATTAAAAAAATGTAGCATGAAATTGCAAGGGTATGCAATTTTCTATGTTACATTTAACCCCTACTTTAGTAGGATTATGACCCTAGGTGATATGCTACACTAGAGAACATAAAGAAAATAACATAATAAAGATTACCCAAAAAGGATACTATAGAGGCCATAGAAAGTTCTTAAAGTGAAATAATGAAGCCTTACCAGACTAGAATCCTACAAGACCATAGTATTAGGAAACAAAACCTGCACCAAAGGCAATGTTAGAATCACATATATATAAAAATTACATAAAGAAGAATTATATCTAATTTGATTTGTCAAAACACTTAGTGTTAGTAGATCATATAATCTAATGCACATCAAACAAAAACATAAAGACTCATACACAAACCATATGAAAAAGACAAAAGAGATGATAAAGAAGACACTTCTAGCGTTGTGCTATTAGAAGGATGCCAAGTATGGTTTTAGGAATAGCACACTACAAGAGCTAGGAACCATGCCAAATCTCTATGGGTCAAAAGAATTTAAAAAACTACTTTTATAGGTGACTCATGGGAGGTACCAAAAGGTAGAAAAGATATAGCACAACTAGCTAAAATTATGTCACTAGGTGGCTCACATGTCAATATAGCATTAAGAATTAGATGTAGTATCATGGCTAGGTAATCCTAATAAAGGTGGTTAGTCTAAGAAAGTGCATCTACTTAGGACCAAATGATACTACTGTTGCATGGATAAAATGCTTCAAGCACTGTACCATCAATGTGGTGTGTGTAAATGTGAAAAGTGCAAAAGTATGCCCCTACCTTAAAACAAATGCATAAACTAGAAGTATGTAATTGATTTTAAGGTAGAATAAGGGGAAAGAGGTAAAGAACTTTAGGAAACATATACGGGGAGATATGTTCCTAAAGTCATCTTCTAGAGAAAGGTGCCCCCAAGGAGAGGCAACAAAAGTGATGCTATAGACATGGTACACAAAGGCTTGTGTAAGTATGGTATGACACTGAGAAACACAAAAGCATATCACATAGAAATTAAGAAACATCACCAAAGACACAAAGGGATCTAGTGCTTTGGGGTGAGTATAAATTTAAAGGAGTAGATAATCATTAAGAGACAAAATAGAATTCTCATCATCCCCTAAGCACATGGACAAGCACAAAGGAAGAACGCCACATAAAAACAAAAGAAAATTAAAATTTTGGGTCAACATAGAAGGAAGCTAAATCTGCCAACACTTTGCAAAATCCCCAAAATGATGAAAAAGTCAAGGGACAACATATAGAAGAATGTAGAAACATATAAAAGAATAGAATAACATTTTCATTCCTCCTAAATCTACATGTCTATAAGGGTACCATGGGTACTCTAGGTAGAACTAACAAGCACATATCAAGCATTTTCATAGGGAAAACATAATGACCATGCAAGTGCACACCCACATACACATGGAACAAAGGTACTACCCTCATAGGTCAAGCACCATTAGATCATCCAAGTTCCAATTTTTCTCATCATAAGGTAATGGAGGACAAGGTAATATAAGGACCACATTAAGAGTTGTACTAGGAGATTTCCCTAGAACCAAATATAGAAGATTGACTGTGGCGGTAGGATCCTCTTGGGCATTAGTAGAGGCTATTATAATTTATTGTGTAATATTTGAAGATAATGAGGGAATATCTATGGACTCAAAGATGCGCTCTATTTGGGAAGAATTGTTTGAATTACTATCAAAATATTTCACTAGGAATGGATCATTAGTGCTATCAATAGAGATGTGAGCATTAAGACTCACGAGTGGAGGAGAATCCTCCATGGTAGGAAGATCTAATGAAGAAGGGATTAGATGGGGTGGATATGATGACATGCACTTACATTTATGGAATGGTGGTGTAGGATAATGCTCTGGTTTATGTTTGGGTGTTGGGTGAGGTATATCAATGTTAACGGTGGTAGGGAAAAGAACATATAGAAAGATTTGATAGTGAGTGCGTTGGAAGGAAAAAGTGTTGTGAGGGTGGTTCTAGAGATGAAACTAACATTAGGGAGGTCAAGAGGATCTGAAAAGGGTGGCATATCTGGGATCAAAGGAATAATGGGATCCTCAGTAGAGGGGCCAAGCCTACTTTAACCATTTTAGGGCTGCATTCATCTGACTATGGCTAAGGAAAGGGAGGGGTTGAAGATGGGAGAGAATTAAGATAGGAAGGGGGAGGCTAACACTCAAATGGAGGATCAAGATTAGGAGGTGGTTACGTGGGAGGGGGTGCTCAGAGATAGACTACACTTTATCAGGGTCCCATAACATGAGTTGCTTTCCTCGTGTTGTCAAAGAGGTAGTAGGAATAGAAGCAATCACTAGAGGTTAAAGAACCATGGGAATGCAAGGTGATCTAGGTTGTACTAATTTTAAACCTCTAACTCTTGAGTAAGAAGATGGAGGCAAAACTTATAAGTACTGTGTTGTTGAATAGGAGTGGGGAGGTACACTTAGTATGAGTTCCTTTTACTTCTTGTGGAGCAAATGAAGGAACATGACCAACCACCAAATGTCAAGAGACTAAAGGGATAGTAGTCATAAGAGAAAAGGGAAAATGGCCACTAGACAACTACATACTTTGACTAGCTTTGAATTTTTGATAAGATAAAAATACAAAATAATTGCAAGATTGGAGAGGCTCAACAAGGGATAGTGAAAATTAATCAAAAAATAAATTCTCACACATTAAGAGAGGCTAGAATCCACTATGGTGGACTATTTGCATTACTCTATTATGGGGGAATTTTAAGCACTTATGCACAACAGAGGGGATCACTCTCATAGAAACAAGCCCTAGATGACCTAACTTCACATGAAAATGGTCTTAGGTAGGAATCACTGAGAATGGAACTTCTAGGGGTTTAGGTCTAACCTAGAAAAAGAGGGTAAGTGAACCTAGGGTTACTCTAGACAAATAATCATGTGACCATAAATAGACTTCTAATTTCTCTTACATGTTTTTATACAATTAATGAATGTATAGGAACTCCTTTGTAATTACATTTACCATGCACATGAGGTCAATGAGAACACCTCTGATGGGTTTTCCATTGACCCAGGTAGTGAGGTAAAGAGGAACATCATATACGTGCAAGGACACATCAATTTGGGTAAAGAAAATGATAGGGTCAAGAATAGGCCCCTCTCTAGAAGCATGGGGGTGGATGTCCATCATTCTTGTCATTTCAAAAGACATAGGGGAAAACTCGTCGGTATTCTTTTGTATCACTATAAGAAGGTAGAAGGAATGTCAATCAAATTGGAAGAATGGTGCAAAAGTGGATTTGTATAGATTTAGAAGTTTTGATTGGGAGAAGTAACTGACTTTTTTTCTATATCATTCATGCTAGATACCTAGATGATATTCTTGTCAATGGAGTCTTGCACTATATGTTTAAGATGCAAACATATTTCATGTCATGACTAGGGAATCTCTAGAATTTATAGAAGAGGTCTTTAGGTCATAAGAAGGAGGCAAGAGTTTGCTTGTATCGAGGGGTCGAATCGGTGACAACTACACTAAGTTGTTGTTCAGGAGTTGTTGAACGATAGAATAAAGGGACTTAGACAAAGGTGTGAATTGTTGAGTTCTTTGTTGTTTAGAAGAAGAGAGGGCTAGAGTAGCCTATGAGGGCATGGTAGATGTTGCATTATTGACAATTGTAGAAGTGTTATTTTTAAAGAAGTTTTTATTTTCTTGTAATTGTTAAAAGATGAGGATGCTTTAGACTATCTAGCATGAGCTAATTAGGGTGGTACCTCAAGTTGGATAAAAGACTATTGGTAGTTGTGAAGAGTTGTGCATATATGAGGAAAAGATGGATATTTCATTAACAAAATCTTATCCTAGATCAGAGGCTACAAGTTTCCAATAAACAAGTATTGCATGTATAAATCTAGTAGGGCATAAGGTATCTATGAAAATAAGGATTGATATCTAAAAATTGAATAAATTATTTTCTCTTAGGAACCTTGGCGAAAGTGGACCAAGTCAATAAAAGTGACTTGGGGTCCAATGTTAGACTAGAAATGTTGGAGGAACAAATTTACAATTATTCAAATGAAGATATAGAATGATCAAGTAATGAGAAAAATCAATTAAGCATAGTGTCTTTCAATGACCATGGAAATTTTTTTTCCAATAGATGATCATGAAATATGAAGTCACTACACAAAATGGTAAATATAGAAACATGACTTTGTGGATCTCCCTTACCAAAGTACTTTTTGAACTTGGGTGCCTCAAAACCTTGGGCAAAATGAGTAGCCAAGATGGTGAGAGATAAAGGGCTATGTTTATAATATGGTGGGATGAGAGGTTATTTGAAGGATGTAGAAAGGGTGGCGAGCTACTATTATAGGGAGCCAACATTTTACAAGATTTGGTTTATAATAGGATTAGTGGTATGCATGGGTGCAGAGATGGTAGTAGAAGTGAGAGGGAGTGTCATGTGCTAGGAGGTTCTGAGGTGGCCACCGAGAAAAGTAAACTATAAAAAACAAGAAGGGGGAACAAACCCATATTGATTTATGAGGTTTCCTACCATTAGAAATGAGCCAACATGTACATTACCATGGTGTGAAGCATTAGTGACCATATTTGAAGATGTGTATGTTTGTGTAAAAGAAGTAACCATTGGAACTGAAATTTGATTACTAGTGCTATTTGAATGGGAGTCTAGAGCCCCCTCGTGGTAGCTTGCTAATGGATGACCATAACTATGAACAATATGATCAATGCCAAAAAGGAATTCAAGACCATTAGGGTGACCAATTGATATTCCATGAAGGGCCTCAACTAGACAAACAATGTTATTAGGTAGGTCCTCACTAGTCAAGAGTTCCTAATAATCAGCCAATTAGCAATCTAGCTCTTGAATCTGAGTCTGAAAAACACTACCTAATTTGGACTCAAGATCAAAGGTCACTTTGGCATCATGAAATATTGTCACCAAAGGAGATAAGAAAGATGATAAAGAAGGATGATTTATTATTGTGGTGTCATAAGAGAAGTGTGAGAAATCAGGTGTCAATCTAATAGGGGTATTAGCAACATGAGATTGGGCCATAGTGGCATGTCTCAAACTTATATGAATAATGTGATTAGAATGTGAGAATTGTGTGGTGAAGTGGGATTAGACTCAACCAGGAACACATGCTTGTAGATAGGATCCTTGTTCATGAAATTTGGCTCCTCGTACATTATGTATATCGAGAACATCCATAGAAGCCATGTTACCATATCTTAAGACCTTTTATCCATCCTTTTCGTGGTACACCAGATATCAATTAGGCCTAAGAAGTTACATCATACTTCTATGTTTTTAGAGATAGTGCTCACCATAGGAAGGGCCTTGGACATGGAAAGGGGTGTATAGGTGGTACACGACCTTACATTCCCTAGCTATCCACAATTTAATGTATAGTATACTCATGGGCCCATGAAAAGGGGTGTATAGGTGGTACATGACCTTACATTCCCTAGCTATCCATAATTTAATGTATAGTATACTCATGGGCCCATGAAAAGGGGTGTATAGGTGGTACATGACCTTACATTCCCTAGCTATCCATAATTTAATGTATAGTATACTCATGGGCCCATGAAAATTAACACACCCTTCTTACTAAAGTTAGGTTGTTAATGTGCTTACTTTGTTTGCTATTCTGATAAATCCATGCTTGTTTGCAAAACCTTGAGCCAAACTAAATCCCCCTAAAATCCTAAACATTTTCTTGACAAAAACATAGACCATAAGAAAACCATTTGAAGCCAAGGATCCCTAGCCCACCAAAACTTTGAAATTCCAAACATCCTACATCATTCCCCCAAGCTTAAACAACCCCATCCCAACTTAAGCGAAACCATTACATCCCTTTAGGATCCCCAACCTTTGATCCAAAAAATTTGAACCTCCTACATCCCTAACATAGTTCTAACACTTTCCTATTCCCCCATTCCAAAATCACCTCTACCATTCCAAATTACCTTTCCACTCTTTAGAATACATCCTAAAGCAACACAATTTACCCTTGGACCCTTTGAAAATATCATCTTTGGATCCTCAAAATCAACAATCCCACCAAATCAACTATCTTAATCATCCTTAGGCCCCAAAAATCAACCTATCCTTAGGGTCTTAATCATCCATAGACCCTAAAATCAATCCCACTTTGGCACCTTAATTATCCGTAGGCCCTAAAATAAAACCAATCTACAATCATCTTAAAGGATTCAAAGCTTGACTATCCAATAGTACAAGTTCCCTCACATTACCCAGCTTGATCCATCCTCCTATCCATAAAATCCAATCATCCTAATAGGCATCCTTCACACCTTAGAACACTCCTAGATTTCCCACAACAATTATCCAAAGATATAAAAAACCAATTCAACAGAAATCTTCAAACCCAATCTTTTAGTTACTCTTGGGATTTATCATCCCACCTTGCGATCCAAAATCAACTCATCCAATATTAATCATCACAAATCAAAAACCTAATCACCGTTAGCATTTATCACTTCCCAATCCAAAACAAACCCATCATCACAACCATTTCTATAGACTTCCAAAGGGCTTCCCTCTTGGAACCTTAGACCAACATCCAAAGTACACCATCCAAAGAATTAATCCTTGGCCAAGGCTAAAGATCCTAATAAAAAACAAGGAAAATCTTCCCAATACAAATTCCTAGCACTTTCTTGCATGCCTCCTATCACAAGGAAATAAGCTAATATGTGGATGGAGTTCAATGAAGAGAGGCCCCTCCTTCCTTTGACCTTCCACCCCCATGTTGGAGGGCCATCATACCCTCACAACAATGAAAATGATAGTGAGGCTCCGCCAACCTGAATACACCTTTGACTATGATCAACTCTTGAATTCCCAAAAATGACATAATATTATCAATAGGTTCATTGAAACAAACAAAAATGATTTCTTTCATCATGCAATCAAGGTAGTGGCCAAGTTGCTCCATAGCTATGACCTTTCAAACCTAGACAACAGAGTACAAAATAAAATTTGTAATCATGGTCATGACCATGTGATGAAATCCCAATCCATGACATTACAACACAAGCTATTACCATACCCACCATATTGAGTCCAACACTAAGAGTTGACCTAAGTCACCCCTTGTGATAAAGGGGAATAATACAAAAGAAGACCCAAAAAGGTCCTCTCACGATACTGATACCCTTAACACACCTTCTAAATCCCAAACCACATCTACCATTGACACCCAAAACAAATCCAAAGCCCACACCACCCACTCAAAACATAGTTATAAACCAATTTAAACTTATGCCAACATATTCATCCCCAACCATGGCCACACTTCAAACCATAACCACATCCTTTCAACAACCCAAACCATAAACATCAACAATATCACACCTACATCCCTTCTCCCCTGCCTCACAAAACCCCTTTTAACCTTTAGTGCCAAGCCATGAATTATGCCATTAATGGATTACAACATGGGACACAATAAAAATCCTAAATATTTGAGGAATTATGTCCTTATCCCCTTAACTAATCCATCTTCCAAATCTCATTCCACCCTTTATTTGTAGTCCCCAAATTCAAGAAGTATGTTAAAGAATTTTGTATGTCCTACAAAGAATTTGCACACAAGGACATGCACTTTCTTTGCCTTTTCCCTCAAAGCCTAGAAGGCCAAGTCATAGAATGGTTCCTCCACCAACCTAAAGGATCCATCACCACCTTCTTTGACCTTGTGGAGAAATTTGTCAAACATTTATAAATCCTATAATGTCGAACCTTAACTAACCATGATGGACCTTTGTAATACTAAACAATGGTTGGGTGAGAGTTTCCAATCCTTCCTGCAATGGTGGAGGGGTCTCACAAATCAATTTCCTTGAGCCATTTTGGAAAAACAGCTTGTACACATTTTTATCACCAATCTCAATCTAGAATTAGTTTTCCACCTACAAGTACATTGTGTGATCATATTTGATGAAATAATTGAAAAATGTGTTCACATTGAGAAGGCCCTCATTGCTAAAGCATTGATCAAAATACATTCCAAAAATTAAACCCAACCTAAAAAACTAAATTTTTTTTATCAAGAATAAGATTGAAAACAAGAACATAGTCGACAATGTTTTCATCGTATCAAAGAATGTCTAAGACCTAGAATATCGCTCCTCCATCACCATCCTCATAGGGAAGCCCAAACAAGAGAAGGGAAAGAAAAAGAGACAGTTTACCCCACTTGGTGAACCTATTGAAGTCATTTTCCTAAAACTTGTTAAGGTTAACATGATCACCTTTCCCCTTACCCATCCTTTTGATGACAACCTACCCAAAACATCATGGTTCTATGAAAATGAATATTGTGATTATCATCACATTAAAGTTCATGCCACAAGAAAATGTGTGAAGTTAAAACATTACATCCATGACCACATTGACCATAGTGAAATCAAAATCAAAGGACCCTCCAATTCATTACCTAACAAGGATATGAGAATATACCAAGACCCCTTTCCCAAGCATGATCAATAAAAAGGAAACCAAAAGAAAAAGAAAGGCCAAACTTCTTCAACCCACAAAATTGACTACCACACAACACCTTACACCTATGATTCCATCATTGAAAATATAAATCAATCTCATGAACACATCCTTGCCATAAAAATAAAATACTCTGATTGCACCATCAACACTCATCATAGAAAAGTCACCATCCAAGACCCACCTCTGACAAATCCCAAGAAGAAATGAAACCTCCTTGACCATATAGAGTAGACACCTGCACAAATATCCATCCTTGAACTACTTAAATCATCCCCCACTCACAAGGGTATTCTAAATCACATCCTCCAAGACTCACATATTCCTAATGACATTGATTAGTCCCATTTCCAATCCCTCATCATCCATCTTTCCACTGATCACTGCCTTGCCTTTAGCCCAAGTGACATGCCCTCCCTTGATCCTACATTTGGGAAGTCCCCTTCATATTGAAACCATCATATCCAAGTGTAAAATCAAATGAGTGCTCATAGATAATGGATCAAGACTAAACCTATGCACCTTTAGATTGGTCCAATAGCTTAGATAGTCAATAAAAGATGAACATCCACAAATCATTACTATCAAGGCATATGATAATGTGAAAAGTGACTTAGTTGGGGCCATCCACCTCCCTATAGAGGTGGGGCCCGTATTCCAACACACTTCATGTCATGTTGTCAATCTTGACCTCCCCTAGAATATTCTCCTCAAGTGTCCATGGATCCATGCCATGTAGATCATTTCATCCACCTAACACCAATGCCTCAAATTTATGTACAATTGTCTAGAGGTCACTATCCCCACGAACCCTAATTTATTTCACTATTGTAAAATGCTAAAGGATCAATTATGCAAATCTTATCATTGCCCAATTTCTAAGGCTATGCCTAATCATGCTTATACCAAGTCCACATCGTACATTGACCTTGCCAACCTCCCTTCCACTTCTACTAACCCAAACTGATGCAAGAGCATCCAGTGGTGTAAGGGAAATCTTGCATCACCCAAGAAAAAATGTGTTTCAAAATCATTGATGTTCTTTCCATTTCTTTTCAAAATTTGTGGTTCTGGTTCCATAATCGCTTGAATAATGATGTAGAACTTTCAGTTTTTACAAACTGCTAAAAATAGTAACCTGTTATTTTAGGAAAGTTTGCATTTGGGCACAGATTGAAGAAAAATTTTACAGGAAGCTTCATAACTGAAAAATAAGACCTTTGGCAAAGGAATCACACAAAGATCATTTGTGAGCTGAAAGATATTAAAGTTTCTATTTCCTAAAAAACACCTGAAAATTATTCAAACTCAGGTTTGAGGCACTAAATGGCCCTGTATAGGCCCAAAAATGGTTAGAACTAGAAGATCTAGTTCTTAGCACATAAAGCACTCCATGTGCTTTATGATGCTTAAAACAATTCATCAATCAGACACTTGGATCAAAAGTTATGGCTCCCAGAAGTTGACCTATTTTTGGAGGGAGATGCAAATTTCAAAATAAGGTTGTTGGCTGCCAAAAAGGCTATTAATAACCATTTTTGGGAACCCTGGGTAGTAGTAGAGTTAAGGAGGAAAGTGTAAAGTCAAGAATAGGCAAGAAAATAGAAACCCTAGCTGATTTGGGGTTACAAAAGGTAGATGATTCTAGAGTCATGTGATAGGAAGTTGTAATGTGTTGCAGTCTGTTGTTCAAATCAATAAAAGAAAGTTCTATTTTCTATGTGCAATTTTTTGTTGTTGTCTATTTTATGATTTCCCCCTTCATCAAGTGGTATCAAAGCCAATTTTTATTGAGTGTGTAGATAGATCACTGACCGTGACGTAGTTTGCACCAGGACTTGAGGTTGTGGGTTTGCTGCGGAGATCAAGATGCCTCTGCGAAGAAATCATATTGGGAGGAATGCTTTGACAAAAGAGGGTTTTAGAGCCCTGCAAAGGTAAATAGATGCATCGCAAGAGGAGCTATGAAGAGGGTTTGAGCTGAGAACAAGAGAAGAAAGTGAAGATGAAGCTGAAGAAGAGCTATCTAAGGAAGAACAAGAAGATGTAGGAGATCCTGTAGAAGTTACGTTGTTGAGGGCCATTTCTAAGATTGGAAAGAGGCCCAGGATCAAAGTTTCTACATATTCTGGAGATTTGAATCCCAAATAGATTATTGATTAGATTAATGATATGGAAGAATATTTCAAGTATGAAGATGTGGAAGACCCAGATCAGGTCAAGTTTGCAAAAACAAAGGTGAAGGGCCACACCAGTATTTGGTGGAAGGAGGTCCAATTAGAGAGGAACAAAAGAGGAAAAGGAAAGATCACCAGATGGGATCAGATGGTGGAGAAACTAAAGAAGATATTCATTCCTGTGGACTATGAGATGGAGTTGCTGAAGAAGCTACAAGGACTAAAGCAAGGTAACAAGTTTGTTAAGGAGTATACAGAAGAGTTTTATAAGATTACTATTAGGACAGGCTATGTAAAGGCCAACAAGGAGAAGGTAGCCCGTTACATTAATAGGTTGAGGCCAAGTATTGAAGAGGAGCTAACCCTAGTCAGAATGACCATGATAGAAGATGCATACTAGTTTTCCCTAATGGTGGAAGAGAAGCTGAATAAAAGATTTGATAGCAAGAAAAGGGGAAGAGGTCAAGGCAGAAGCACTGGTGGAAGACCCTATGGAGGTCATAATGAAGATCAAAAGAAAAGTGAAGAACTTGGAACCATTAAAAATCAGAGAGGGGATAATGCCTACCACCCTCATGACCAGAACAATGGTGGGCAAAGAGGAAGAGGAAGAGCCTGACTGGGGCAAGGACTTGGAAGAGGAGGTTTTAGAGGAACATGTTTCCAATGTGGAGAAGGGCATCGAGCATATGAGTATCCACAACATCAAGGAATGATGAATAGAAGACCTGAAGGTAATGCACGAGTTGCACATGTAGATGAAGATGCACAGTCTGAGCATTTTGAAGATGCTAAAAGGAGAGAAACCTTAGTTGTCAAAAGAACCTTGGTGAATGAGGAAACATAACCAAATCAGAGGAAGAGTTTATTCTGCACAAGGTGCAAATGTGAAGGTAAGTGCTCTGATATTATTATTGACAGTGGAAGCACTGATAATCTTGTTTCAGAGGAGATGGTTGACAAGTTGAAATTGACAAGAAGAAAGCATCCACATCAATATTGGATTGCATGGTTGTAGAAGGACCATAGAGCTATGGTCAATGAGTAGTGTTTAGTGAAGTTCAAGATTTGGGACTACCATGATGAGGTGCTGTGTGATATCATACCGATGGATGCATGTCATATGCTATTGGGGAGGCCGTGGAAGTATGTTAGGAGCACTATCCATGATGGCCATGCAAACACATATTCCCTAACAAAGGATGGAGTTCATCATAAGTTGAAGCCCTTGGAGGAGGTGGAAGAAAAGCTATGTAGTACTGCCAGAATTTGCTTGGTAAATGGTAGAAAATTTTTGGAGGGAATGAAACATGAGAGTCATTGATTTGCATTGATTATTAAAATTAGTCAAGAGAAATGTGAAGATGTACCAGCAAAAGTATCATAAATGTTAGAAGAATTTTAGGATATTGTCTTTGATAATGTACCAGAAGGTTTACCACCAATAAGGAAGATAAGTCATCAAATGGATTTGATACCAGGAGCCAACTTGCCAAATAAGGTAGCCCATAGAGTGACTCCGGCCGAGAGTGAAGAGTTGAACAGACAAGTTCAGGAGTTTTTGAGGAAGGGATTGATAAGAGAGAGCCTAAGTCCATGTGTGGTACCTAGAGTACTAGCACCAAAGAAAGATGGAGAGTGGAGAATGTGTATAGACTCTTGAGCCACTAATAAGATCATGATCAAGTACAGACTTCCATTGCCTAAAATGGATGACATAATGGACTGTTTGAGTGGAGCCAAGTACTTCACAAAGATTGACCTAAAGAGTGGGTATCACCAAATCCATATCAGAGAAGGAGATGAGTGAAAGATAGCCTTCAAGACAAAGGAAGGTTTGTATGAGTGGTTAGTCATGCCATTTGGGCTAACCAATGCACCGAGCACATTCATGCGGCTTATGAACGAGGTACTAAAACAATTTTTGGGAAGTTTTGTTATTGTTTATTTAGATGATAATTTGATTTTTAGGAAGACTTGGGAGGAGCATCTGTTGCATATCAAATAAGTTTTAGAGAAGCTAAGGGAGCAGAAGTTGTTGATTAATCTGAAGAAATATAGTTTTGCAAAGGAGTTGGTATACCTGGGATTTGGTGTCTCAGAGGAAGGTCTTAAGATGGACCCAGAAAAAGTAAAGGCTATCATTGAATGGCCTACGCCAAGGAGTGCTATGATTTTTTCATGGTTTGGCAAGTTTTTACAGAAATTTTAGTAGCATTTGTGCACCCCTGACTAAGACAATGAGAGGGGATAGAAAAGAGTTTAGATGGACTAAAAGAGTAGACAAAAGTTTTGACACATTGAAGTAGAAAGTTATAGAGCAACCTATTTTGGCACTTCTAGATTTCAATAAGGTATTTCAAGTAGATTGTGATGCTAGTGGAAGTGCTATAGGAGCTGTTTTGAGCCAAGAAGGTAAGCCCATTACCTATTTTAGCGAGAAGCTTAATGATGCCAAGAAAAAGTATTCTATTTATGATCAAGAATTTTATGCAATTGTTTAAGCTTTGAAGAAATGGAGATATTATCTGTTGCCAAAAGAGTTTGTTTTATATACTGATCATTAGGCTTTACAGTATCCTAATAGTCAAGGAAAGTTGAATCAAAGGTACTTAAAATGGGTTGAGTTTTTGTAGAGTTATACCTTTGTTTTGAAGCATAAGAGTGGGAAGTCCAACAAAGTTGCAGATGCCTTGAGCAGAAGGCAAAATTTGTTTATAGAAATGAAGATAGACGTTGTTAGGTTTGATGACCTCAAGAGTTTGTATCCAAAAGATCTAGATTTTGTAGAGGCTTGGAAAGCTTGTTTGGAACCTATTACTTTGGACAGGACAAAATGGTTGGATTTCATAATCCAAGATGGAATGTTGTTTAAAGGAAGCCAGTTGTGCATTTCAAGGAGTTCCATGAGAGAGAACTTAATTAAGGAGAAGCATAGTGGAGGATTGGCTAGACACTTTGGTCGAGATAAGACCATTGCTATTATGGGTGAAAATTATTATTGGCCATGGTTGCAACGAGATGTGAGGAAATTTGTGTAGAGTTGCAGAGTATGTCAGATGGTGAAAGGAGCAAGTCAGAATACAGGTCTATATCAGCCACTACCTATACCAAAGAAGCCATGGCATGATATTAATATGGATTTTGTCCTTGGTTTACCAATGACATAGAGAGGGCATGATTCCTTTTTTGTGGTGGTGGACAGATTCTCAAAGATGGCACATTTTATTCCTTGCAAGAAGACTAATGGTGTTGTTCATATTGTATAGTTATTTTTTAGGGAGGTGGTGAGATTACACGGTCTACCAAAGACCATAGTTTTAGATCAAGATACCAAGTTTGTTGGTTATTTTTGGAGGACATTGTGGAAGAAGTTGAATACAAATTTGAAGTTTAGTTCTGCATATCATCCATAGACTGATGGACAGATGGAAATGGTGAATAGGATTTTGGGTAACCTACTATGATGCTTAGTAGGAGATAAGCCCAAAGGGTGGGATTTGATTTTACCATAGGCAGAATTTGCTTAGAACAATTCTATCAATAGGAGTACTGGTAAATCACCATTCCAGATTGTATATGGGAATAGTCCATGAAATGCTTCAGAGTTAAGGAATCTAGACAAAGGAGAAAAGATAAGTACTGAGGCTGAAGACTTTGCAGAACACATGAAGAATTTGCATGAAGAGGTGAAAAAGCACATTAATAAGATGAATATTTAGTACAAGACTAAGGAAGATCAAAAGAAGAGATATAAGGAATTCCAGGTAGGAGATGAATTCATGGTTCACTTGAGAAAAGAAAGGTTCCCAATTGGAACATACAATAAGCTGAAAATGAAGAAATTTTGACCATGCAGAATTTTGAAGAAACATGATTCAGGAAATGCATATGAGGTAGAGTTGCTAAGTGGGATCAACATTTCCTCTATTTTTAACATTGCTAATTTATCAAAATATCATGAAGGTGGAACAGAGGATGGACCAATAGAAGAACAGTGGACTATTACGACATCTACTTCAATAGAGGAGATAGAAGAGATCTTGGATAGCTATGTGGGAAGAAGTAATCAGAACAGGCAATATGAAGAATATCTAGTGAAATAGAAAGGAAGGCATGTTGAAGATTATTATTGGTTGTCTAAGGTAAAGGTTGGCTGTTTGGGTTTTCCTCACACAAACACCTAAGATGTGATAGGGTCACTTCTCAAATTACCCTGGGTGTCTAATGCAAGAGCGTCCAGTGGTGTAAGGGCAATCTTGCATCACCCAAAAAAAGATGTGTTTCAAAATCATTGATGTTCTTTCCATTTCTTTTCAAAATTTGTGGTTCTGGTTCCATAATTGCTTGAATAATGATGTAAAACTTTCAGTTTTTCCAAACTACTAAAAATAACAACCTACTATTTTAGGAAAGTTTGCATTTGGACACGGATTGAAGTAAAAATTTACAGGAAGCGTCATAACTGAAAAATAAGACCTTTGGTGAAGGAATCACACAAAGATCATTTGTGAGCTGAAAGATATTAAAGTTTTCATTTCTTGAAAAATGCCTAAAAAAGTATTCAAACTCAGGTTTGAGGCACTAAATGGCCCCATACAGGCCTAAAAATGGCTACAACTAGCAAAGCCAGTTCTTAGCACATAGAGCACTTCGTGAGATTTCTGGTACTTAAAATGGTTCGTCAATCAGACACTTGGATCAAAAGTTATGGCTCCTGGAAGTTGACCTATTTTTTTAGGCTGATGCAAATTTTGAAATTACGTTGTTGGCTGCCAAAAAGGCTATTAATAACCATTTTTGGAGACCCTAGGTAGCAGTAGAGTTAAGGGGGAAAGTGTAGAGTCAAGAATAGGTAGGAAAATAAAAACCCTAGCCAGTTTGGGGTTACATAAGGCAGATGATTCCAGAGTCTTGTGATAGGAAGTTGTAATGTGTTGTAGCCTATTGTCCAAATCAATAAAAGAAAGTTTTATTTTCTGTGTGCAATTTTTTGTTGCCTATTTTATGATTTACCCCCTTCATCACAACCCTTGAATATACACCCATCAAAACATCCCTTAAGATTGTTGATAAATGATGCAGTGAGTATGAACTCCATAATGCCTTCAACATTGCCATGCTTCCCCTCTCACTCTGATCCTATGGTTGACTTTGTACCACATCCAACAACCCCTCCCATATGATACAATATAGAGCTACTATCTTTATCCCCAATGGTTCATTGGTAGAAGAGCTCATTGAAGGCTCCAATGACACCTGGATCTATGATGATGAAGAGTATGCCTCCTACTTTAAAGAGAATAAACACTCCATACCCATGCAAATGTAAAACATGAAGAAAAAAGGTAAAGGCCTTGGTATCCATAAGCAAGGCATCCATGACCTTTTGCAAGTCACATCAAGTAGTTGTCCTCACTAGCTAGGTTATACCCCTAGGATGAACATCATGATGTTAATTGTGATACAGGCCTAACCTCATTGGTAATGCTTCCCCTGATCTTAATGACATTGATGTAGGACCCACTCATGATCCTTATGAAGATCTTTCTAGTACTAACCTCTTTCATGATACTGCTATCCTCACCATCTCCCTAGACCTATAATACCTTGAGCTTATCAATTGGAACCAACACAACCCTTTACAATTTGATGTTTTCTATAATGATTAAGCCATCATGGAACTTATGAAGTGTCAAGACCACATCCCCCTAGTGATCATAAAAAATACTTTTCCACTATACTTAACACATATGCTTATTTTGGAGAGAAAGAAGAACCCATTAGTCCTAAGGCACCCTAGTAGGTAGAATAGAAGGAAGATATAAGAAGAAACTTGTGATAGATTTAAATGATACAATAAATATGGACACTTCCCACGACCTCCTCAATGACAAACTTCACTTTCCATTAGATATTGCTCAGGTACAAGATGACTCCCCTCTCCTTGTTGAGGATGCTATAGACATCAACCTGTGAATATAAGAGGACCCTAAACTCTCTAAGATAGTAGCTCCACTGGACCTTGACATCAAAGAAGGCATAACCATCACCCTTAAAGATTATGTTGATTTCTTCATGTGGTCTTATGGTGATATTCCAAGACTCCATCTTTAGTCATGCATCATCTTGTCATTCACCTCAATGTCAAACCTATTCAATAAAAGCTATGCAAAATGCACCCCCAAGTAGCCCTCTTGGTCAAAGAAGAATTGTGGAAACTCTTGGATGTGGGGTTCAGTCAGACTATTACTTATCCTAAATGAGTCTCTAATGTGGTCTTAGTTAGCAAGAAAACCAAGGGAATTCATGTTTACACTAACTTTTGAGACATCAAAAAAGGATACCCTAAAGATAACTTTTCTCTACCAAACATTGGTATGATAGTGGATCTCATAGCCATATATAAAATGTTATCATTAATGGATGGATCTCCAAATATAATAAGATCAAAATAGATCCTAAAGATCAGTATAAGACTGCCTTTATCACACCATGGGAAACCTTTTTTTATAAGGTCATGCCTTTAGGGCTAAAAAATGTTTGTACTACCTATTAGTGAGCCATGATAGTTATATTTCATGACATGATGCATGACATAGTTGAAGATTATGTAGATGATAACCTTGGCAAGTCCAATCTCAAGAAGGACCACCCAAACATCTTGCACTGCATCTTTCAACACCTTAGAGAATATAAGGTCTAGCTGAATCCAAAAAGTGTGTCTTTGGGGTCACCTCAGAAAAGATCTTGGGTTTCATTATTTAACACCATAGAAATGTCAAAGATATTGTATAAATGCCACGCACACAATCTCAAAATAGCCTTCAATGGAATATCCAAGCCATTCATCACTTCATGCCACAGGTCTAAATTCAGGGGTCTTATCAGACTACCGAATTAAGAAGCAAAATACAAATAGTACACAAATGACCATGCCACCACAAAATGAATCTATTTATTAGCAGTAGCAAAATGATTACAAGAGTACAAATTTTCATTATACAGAATCAAGGTACATCAATCTTTGTTTACAAAAACATCTCCAACATCTCTGTTCTCTAAGAGATAGAACCAAGACCAATCTAACTGAATGAACCCCCAATCTAAACCAAGAAATGGTATTTATGGTACTCGGATAAAAAATAGTTCAATTGCCACAAATCGTTATGCAACTGAATGATCCAACAAATAGTTTAATATTTACAAAATTAAACCACTACCCTAAAACCTCCTTGTGAGTATATCAAAATTGCCTCTATGTATATTCATCAGTTTATACATACTCGAGCTCTAGGTAGTTATCAGAAAAATGCGATATTCAAACTTAGGCCTTTGTTGCTTTCATCAACAAAAGTTATTTTTCAAAACTAGCCTTTGTCACCCTTTGTCGGTGAAATCTCACGTTTCTGAACTTATATTATCGCTATCAGTAAAAAGCTTATGTTAGAAACCATTCATCTTGTAAGCTTTTGTCACCTTTATCGGCAAAAAAAAACTTTTCAAAACCTTACAAATGCTATTGGCAAATGTTTGGGTTTTCAAACCTCTACCCATTCAATAACAAATGCTTATCAATGGAAGTTTAGTTTTTCTAACCTTAGTTATAATTGCTTATCGGTAAAAACCTATTTTTGCAAACTTGGACTTTGTCTCTTATGCCTTTGCTTATGTCAGTGATTTTGTCATTTTTCAAACTATCTTTGTCCACTCTATAAGAAGAAATTGCTTTTTTAGAACCATCGGTCTTGGTATTCTATCAGTAAATTCTCACAATTTCAAGTTGACGAAGGCTTTGTTTTAAATACCATAACATGCTTGCCTTCACTACTACCAGTTAGTCGGCAAGTCAGAAGAAAGTAGAAGCTAAGAACTAGTTTAGAAATTTGAAACTTTCCCAACATTGCTTTGCTTCTAACGTTATCTCCATGTGTCCATTGGTGAATCAGAGAAAAACATAACTCTTGAACTTTAAAATTTGCTTTCCAATTTGAATTCAAAAAATGCACTTCCCTATGTTGTTGGCAAACCGGGAAAAAAAATAGAACTAGCAAACTTGATGGTTCTAGAATTGCAAAATTCTTTGATTGGCTATAACTTAGCCAATTTTTGCCCAAACTTTAGAAAAATGAAAATGGAGATAACCATTTGGGTCTTTAACAAGATGATGTCATAAAACTAACCAAAAAATGTGAAATTTCTCCTAAAACACAAAACCAACTTTGCAAGGAAATAAAACCAAAAATAATATAGGGAATAAAACATATTTTTGGTGACACAAGATTGCTAGTGAACCTGTATGCTCCTACATTAGACACATCGGGTGAGAGAAATGTTTCTTGAGGCTAAAACTCATGAAAATTTTGGTAAGTATGGAATAAAAATCACATACTTGTCCACTTTAGAAGCTTGCATCCAAGAGGCTTCATTAGCTGGTTTAAACTTCCACTAGATAAGATACTCCATGTATTCTTTGCCTCTTGTTCATTTAACCACATGAGAATCAATCACTTGATCAACCTGTTCAAACTATTTTTTAAGCAACTGATCTATCCATTCATATTAATCATGAACATCTGAATTGAATTCTACTGGTGCATGTGACTCCCTTTCATAATAGCAATACAAATCTGCCACATTGAAAATGGGCAAAATATCTACACCTGGTGGAAGTTCTATTTTATAAGCATTGTATGAAAACTTATACAGGACCTTACAAGGTCCAATCTTCTTCCATTTTAGTTTATTGTATGTTTCCTGAAGGAACCTCTCCTTCCGTAAGTGTGCCAAAACCAAATAGATCCAGCTTGAAATTCTTTCTCTCTCCTGTGAATATCAGCACACTCCTTGTATTGGGCAGCACTTTTCTTCAAATCTTCATTCATCTGTTTATGAAAATCATGGATATATTCTACAAAATCTTTAGCTACAACACTCTTATGAGTCAAATCAACACTATCTCGCAATTCATCTACACCTCTTGGACTGTAACCATACACAATGTGGAAAGGACTTTTCCCTACACTCCTATTGACTGAATTATTATAGGCAAATTCTACCTAAGCTAGAACCAAGTCCCATTGGTTAGGATTATTCCCTACCAAACATCTCAATAAATTTCCCAAACTTAGATATTTACAACTTCAGTTTGACCATCACTTTGAGGATGGTATGTTCAATTGAAACCCAACCGTGTACCCATTTTCTACCACAAGGTACACTAAAAATGACCAACAAATTTCACATCCTGATCTGAAACTATGCTCTTAGGCAAACCATGTTATCTAACTACCTCCTTGAAAAATAAGGTAGCAATGTGGGAAGCATCATTACTCTTTTGGCATGGGATAAAATGAACCATTTTAGAAAATCTATCAACAACAACAAATATAGAATCATTACCTCTCTATGTTCAAGGAAATCCTAAAATAAAATCCATACTTATGTGGTCCCACAGTATCTCTGGTATAGGCAATGGGTGATATAAACTAGTATTCTACCTGAATCCTTTACAATATTGACAAACTTTGCATCCTTGCACTAACTTCTTCACATCTGCCACCATACCAAGCCAGAAATAACCTTCATTCAATAGTGCCAACATTTTATCAACACCAAAGTGTCCACCTAAACCACCACTATGTTTTTCTCTCATCAAATTAGCCCTCATTTACCCTTGAGGTATACACAACTTCTACCCTTTGAATAATAAACCTTCCATAATAAAATATTCCAACCAAGGTGTCCTATCTATCTCTACTAGATTCATACAAGTAGCCCATGCTTCCTTGAAATCAACATCATCCTTATACAATTCTCTCATAGAATCAAAACCAACCACACTCACCCACATTTTATTCAACAATAGACATCTCCTACTCAATGCATTAGCTACCCTACTAGATTTTCCACTTCTATATTTCAAAACAAAAGAATAACTCTACAAAAATTTGACCCATTTTATGTTTCTTTGATTCAACTTACCTTGGCTATTAATGAACTGTAAAGCATGATGATCAATATATAAGACAAATTCCTTCAGTAACAAATAATGTCTCAACTTCTTGAGTGCATGTACAATTGCATAGAATTCTTGATCATACATAGAATATTTCTTCTTTGCTTCATTCAACTTCTCACTAAAGTATGCAATTGTTTTCCCCTCTTGACTAAGGATACCTCAAATCATTATCCCACTTGCATCACAATCTACTTGAAAGACTTTCCCAAAATCAGGGAATGCCAAAATTGGTTGTTCAGTTACTTTACTCTTGAAAATTTTGAAATTCTTCTCAGCTGCTATTGTCCACACAAACTCCTTCCTATTGCCCTTCATTGTCTCAGTAATAGATGCACAAATCCCATTGAAATTTCAAATGAACTTCCTATAGAAGCTTTCCAAGCCATGAAAACTTCTGGCTTCAAACATACTATGAGGTGAAGGCCAATCCACAATTGCCTTGACCCTCTATAGATCCATCTTCAAGCCATCACCAGAAACTACAAATCCAAAATAAACTAAATCCTTCATGAAAATGCACTTCTTCAAATTGACTAGAAATTTCTCTTCTCTCAACCTATGCAATACTGCCTTAACATGCAACAAATGTTCTTCCTTTGTCTTGCTAAAAATCAAAATATCATCAAGATATACAATAACAAACTTACCAAGAAATAGCTTCAATACTTCATTCATCAATCTCATGAAAGTGTTGGGAGCATTCATCAACCCAAAAGGCATCACTAACCACTCGTACAATCCATCTTTTGTTTTGAAGATTGTCTTCCACTCGTCCCCTTCTCTGATTCTAATCTGATGATAACCACTCTTCAAATCAATCTTCATGAAGTATTTCACTCCACTTAGGCAATCCATCATATCATCCATTTGTAGAAATGGAAATATATATTTGATTGTTATTTTGTTAATGTCCCTTGCTGATATTGCACGTGGACTGAGACTCTCTCTAATCAACCCCTTATCAAACAATACTTGAACTTGCCTATTTATCTCCTCATTCTCCATAGGTGTCATCCTATATGGTGCCTTGTTTGGTAAACTTGTACCAGGTATCAAAACCATACAATGACTAATATTTTTCATTGGTGGCAGTCCATCCAATAACTACATCATTATATCCGAGTATTCTTCTAGCATCTCTTGAATTTCTATGGGTGCCTCTTCTTATTTTTTTGTTGTCATCACCACTTTAGGCTTGGGAATAAAAGAAAAACATGACCCTCCTTTCTTCAATTCTTTCAAGAATTTCTTCTCAGAAATTAAACAAGCTCTAGGATTACCTTCTACTTCATCTTCCTTCTCCTTCATAGGATTCAAAGTATACACCCTCCCATCCTTCTTTATTCTATATGTATTTGTTTTCCCATCATGAACAACTTATCTATTAGCCTACCATGGTCTATCCAATAAAATATGGCATGCATCCATCGGCATTATATCACACAAAATTGTGTCCTTATAACTACCAATTTAAAATTTAAGTAGGCATTGTTCACCTACCACCAATTGATGCTCTCTTTGTAACCAAGAAACTTTGTAAGGACTAGGATTCTTCAACTGCTTCAACTTTAGTATGTTAACCATTTCTTCAGACATAATATTGTCTATGCTACCAATGTCTACTATCACTTTACAATGCTTACCACTCAACTTACATTTGGTTTGAAACAAGTTTCTCCTCTGAACAAGTTCAGATTTCTCCTTCTTTGGGTTCAACAAAATCCTTCTTAACATCAAGGATTCTCCATCCTTAGGATTTCTCCACACTTCAATGAAGCCACACTTTCACATTCTGCTTGTGCCACATTCACTCTTGCTTCTTTTCCTTTTCTAGTACTTTGTTGGATTTGAGGGCACTCAAGTGCCCTATGTCCAATTTCTCTACTATGAAAACAAGTACCACTGAATCCTCTTCCTTTGCCTTTGCCAAAAGATCCTCTGCCTTTGAAATAATCACCCCTTCCTCTTGAGTAATCTCCTCTTCATTTTCTTTCCTAGGTATTATTTTGTGATGAACCGACCTCTCCTTGTTTATTTAATTGGTATCCTCCTCTACCACTAGACTGACTTCTTCCACATGAAAATTTAGCCCTACCTCTAGAATTATTTTTCTTTCAGGCAAGCTTATCT
Organism: Cunninghamia lanceolata; assembly: GCA_027924645.1. Classification (NCBI taxonomy): domain Eukaryota; kingdom Viridiplantae; phylum Streptophyta; class Pinopsida; order Cupressales; family Cupressaceae; genus Cunninghamia; species Cunninghamia lanceolata. The sequence goes on from BSBN01001067.1 coordinate 5,393,920, forward strand.
TCAGCCTTTAGGGAATATTGGTAGGATTCCTCAACACTAGTGATTCACACCATGCTTAATTCATCATGAATGGAGTAGTTCAATCCATTGATATATCTAGAAACCTTCTTAGCATCATCATCAACATGACCAGTCTAAATATTCAATCTATAAAACTCCTTAGTATGTTCTTGCACATTCTTCTCCTTCTGCTTCAAATTCTACAATTTCTTGAACAAACTAAGTTGATAATTTGTAGGAAAAACCATAGCCTTAAATTTGGTTACCATTCTCTCCTAGGTTTCAATTTTCTTGTTGCCCTTTCTTTGTTGTTCCATTTGAACATGTTCCCACCATAGGAAAGCATGACCCTTCAACCTTGTGTAGACAAAATTCACTTTCTTGTGGTCTTCAATCAATTCAAAATCAAAATATTTTTCCATCTCTGACATCCATTCGATTAATTCTTATAGATTTAAGCTACCATTATAACTAGGAGGATCTTAATGAGGCTTACTACTTATTCTAGACATTTCCCTCAAAAATTGTCTTTCTTGTTCGTCTCCTTCATTTGCATAATCTTCTCTCGCTTCAACTTCTTCTTCATCCTCACTAACATATTCAACATGTACTCCTCTGTGCTACGCCATCTTGATAGCATCTAACCATGTAGTTATTCCTCTCAACATTTCTAGAATCGCCATATCTCCTCATGGCCCTCTTCAACCACGTCCTCTTTGTGCCATGTCTTCTTTAGATTCTCTACAATTATAGGTCTATACTCACTCTCCTTTTGCCACAACAAAAATATTAGAATCTCTTCTTTAACATATCCACATTCTCCTCAGGTAAACCTACTCTGATACCACTTGGTGCAGGTCTAAATTTAGGGGTCTTATCAGACTACCAAATTAAGCAGCAAATACTAACAGTACACAAACAACCATGCCACCACAAAATGAATCTATTTATTAGAAGCAAAAAAATGATTACAAGAGTACAAATTTTCATTACACAATCTCAAGGTACATCAATCTTTGTTTAAAAAAACTTCTCCAACATCTCTATTCTCCAAGAGATTGAACCAGGACCAATCTAACAAAATGAACCCCTAATCTGGACCAAGAAATGGTATTTATGGCACTTGGCTAAAAAATGGTTCAACCGCCAAGAATCGTTATGCAACTGAACAATCCACAAAATAGTTTAACATTTAGAAAATTAAACCACGTCCATTAAACCTCCTCGTGAGCATATCACAATCGCCACTATGTATATTCATCAATTTATACATATTCGGGCTCTAGGCAATTATCAGTAAAATGCAATATTCAAACTTAGGCCTTCATCACTTTCATCAACAAAAGTTATTTTTTCAAAACTAACCTTTATAACCCTTTGAAGGTGAAATCTCACATTTCTAAACTTCTGTTATCGCTATTGGTAAAAACCTTATGTTACAAACCATTCATCTTGTAAGCTCTTGTCACCTCTATCAACAAAAACAAACTTTTCAAAACCTTACAAATGCTATCGGAAAATGTTAAGGTTTTTGAACCTCTACCCATTCAATAACAAATTCTTAGCAATGAAAGTTTAATTTTTCTAACCTTAGTTATAACTGCTTATCGGTAAAAACCTATTTTTCCAAACTTGGACTTTGTCTCTTATGCCTTGGCTTCTGTCGGTGATTTGGTCATTTTTTGAACTAGCTCTTTGTCCACTCTATCAGAAGAAATTTCTTTTTCAGAACCATCGGCCTTGGTCTTCTATCGACGAATTCTCACAATTTCAAGTTGACGAAGGCTTTTTTTTAAATACCATAACATGCTTTTTTTCACTACTACCAGTTAATCGGCAAGTCAGAAGAAAGTAGAAGCTATGAACTAGTTTGGAAATTTGAAACTTTCCTAACACTGCTTTGCTTCTAACATTATCTCCATGCGTCCACCAAATTGGAGAAAAACATAACTCTTGAACTTTAACATTTGATTTCCACTCTGACTTCAGCAAATGCACTTCCCTATGTTGTCAACAAACTAGAAAAATAAATAGAACTGGCGAACTTGTTGGTTCTAGAACTACAAAATTCTCCAATTGGCTATAACAACCAATTTTCACCCAAACTTCACAAAAATGAAATTGGAGATACTCATTTGGGCTTTAACAAGATGATGTCCTAAAATTGACCAGAAAATATGAAATTTCTCTTGAAACACAAAAACCAACTTTGCAAGGAAATAAATCCAAAAATAACTTAGGGAATAAGACATATTTTTGGTGACACTAGATTGCTAGTGAACTCGAATGGTCCTACATCACTTCATTACCCAATTAGTAGATAAATGCCAACCCTATTCTTACCTTCTCAAGAAAAATACCACCTTTAAATGGGATGATTCATGTCACCAAGCATTTGACCAGATTAAGAAATATCTTTCCAATTTTCTAGTCCTTATATCCCCATGTCCTGACAAGCTCGTTCTATTCTACATTTTCATTACCTAGCATGCCTTAGGTTCCCTCCTTGCACAACACGATGACCATAAATGTGAAAGGGACATTTACTATTTGAGCTAAACCCTAGTAGACAATGACATCAACTACACACTCATGGAAAAAGCACGCTTAGCATTTCTGTTTTCCTCCCAAAATCTCTAACACTATATGCTTAATGTACCTACCTATCTCTTTCTAAATTTGATCCCCTCAAGCACTTCCTATCCAAGGAAGAACTTATTTGTCGAATGGAAAAATGGGTCATGTTACTAAGTGAGTTTGATATTACACATGTAAATCAAAATGCAGTCAAGGAACAAATCTGTAGTGTTGAAAATTGTTTCTGCTTACAATTTCACACTAGGTTTGGCACTCATTTTAGCATGTATGTTTATCTCTGCTTGATATGTGCATATTTCACTACTTTTTAAGAAATTAGGTGAAGTCCCTTGACAACTAGCATTTCAAGAGAAACTTTCACTAGGATACTAGCATTGAGCACTACTGTCTTGTCAGTTTTCTCTAAAAGATTTTATTTGAATGTTGGCCTTGTTTCCTTGACCGATTCACCTTGTCGACCTCAACCCAAATGGGCCCTTGAAAAGTACTTTGGATTCATATATAAACAACCCTCTTTCTCTCATTTGGATGATAAGACTTCTATATGAACAACCTCTCTTTCCCTCTCTCTCTCTCTATCTGTCTACAAGATCTCTATTTGTGAAGACTATTGTTGTATGCACTAACCCTTGTAGGTCTTTGAGGAAGCTTCTTCCTTCTATACAACTCCTTGTTGGTGATTCATGTTGTGATATCAATCCAATAAGGGTTTCACACTTATGGTAACTCTATTTCATGGTATTTGTTTATTGCAGTCTTTATCAATTGATTTGACTCTATTCATCGTGGACACACACTCTCTATCATTATCATCATTACTTTGTGGAGGTGGGAACACCAACATGGGGTTTGACTAAGGCAAACTCATACATAGCACCACCATTTAAATACTCTTTTGTGTGTGCAGATCACGATAGAAGATTTATGACATTGAGAAGTGACAGGAAGACAGGAGGTTCTATGATAGAGATCATCAACAAAAGTTTTTCCCAAACCCTAAAAAAACTAGTGCCCAGAGGTAGTGTCCTATCTAGTTTGCCCCTACTTCTGATGCCAGGTTCCCCTTGATCTACTCTTTTCCATTCTACTCTTATTTTCTGGAAACTGTAACAGTCATTTACACATTTACTTAGCTAGTTTGGTCTACACATTACTTAGTTTAATCAATAACTTTTTTATCAATCTCTAATATTTACAACAAAGGAACAAAGCCCCCACCAACATAGCTTGGATCTTCTCTAGGGATAGCAGCCAAGCCTAGAGTTGTTGGTTGATTGTGTTCCACTGTTTGATAGGATAGATTGATCTAGTTAGTTCATAATTGATTAAATCTCTTTTCCCATCTTAAAAAATCATCATTGACTAATTAGAAGAAGCTCCATGGTAGGATAAACAACCATTAGAATTTGATTTCCTAGATGAGTCAATCCTAGATGTTGAGGAACACAAACCATGGACTATATACCTTGATGGCTCCTTCAGCAGCCATTTATCACACCATAAGGTGACCTCATCCCTAAGGTGTTTTGGATTGGGTTTCCTTGTACAAAAAATATTACCAAATATGAAGCACTAATAAGTGGTCTCAAACTAGCCATCCAACATAATATACAGTATCTGCAAGTCTATGGTGACTCTCAACTAGTGGTCAAGTAGGTTAGTGATGAATTTCTTAAAAGGATGATAAGCTCATACCTTACAAGTATATGGTGGATAGCCTTAAACAATACATCCTAGCTATATCTTTTGCACAAATCCCCATAAGGCTACTGATGCTATGGCTACAATTAAATCTCTTTTGGAACTGGAACCTAACACCCATGAATATAGGTTCCTATTTGAATTGCTACTAGTATCGACATATGTCACCCAAGAAACTAAAATGGTGTGTGAAGTCATTGGTCCCAATTCCCCTTAGTTTAATGACATATACACATTTTGCAATAACCAAACCATCCCACCTCATTTTTCCTCCAACTAATACAAAGCTCTCATTTTCCAAGCATCCCACTTTACCCTCCTTGGTGGCATGCTCTATTGTAGGGGTTATGACGATACCTTTCTTAGATGTCTGAACTCAGATAAAGTTGCACTAGCAATCCAAGAGCTACACAATGGTTTTTGTGGTGCTCACACCATTGGTATGACCTTAGCCAATAATTTTCTTCAAATAGGATGTTATTGGCCTGCAATGGAATAGATGCATGTTAATATGTCAAGAAGTGTGTTTCTTGCTAGAAACATGGGGACTTAATGTTGGATTAGGTCCAGACAACTGAGAGGGGGGGTGAATCAGTTGTCACACATTCTTGATCTTTTTATTTCTTTTACAACTTAACAATGGTTAATGAAATAAACATTTTAGTCATCACATAAGCAAAAATGAAATAACACATTTGGCACCAAGATTTTTGATGTGGAAACCCGGTTAAGGGAAAAACCATAGTGGGGGTTAACCCACAAGAATTTAATACCCTGTTAAAAGTATTGATACAAAATGGGAATGCACATGCATTCGGGCTCACTGCCTAGAGCTCATTGCTCAAATGAAGGCTCACTGTCTAAGACAATATTACAAGTAAAAGACAAAGATATGAACTAATGACAACATCTACTTATGCAAAAATTTTAGTTCCGGTTGAGTGCAAAAAATGATCTTACACACTTCATCCTATCTTTGTTCTTCTCACTATTCTGCTCTTATTCACACCTTATATTTCTTCTCTATTCACATCCACTTTCCTTTGCACACATTTCACATCATAAATAACTGAATTCATCAACTATATATATATATATAGATATATATATATATTTGCAACAAGATCTATAATCATTCTACTAGTCAGCTTCAATAGTACTTAGAACACCTAAGAATGCTTAGTTTGGCTAGATCTATGCATAACTTGGAGTGTGGACCAAAACTTACTCTTGTAAATCATTACTCATGTCAGCCACAGTTACTAAATGCCACCATTTGTCCAACAAGAAACTTCCATTCATCCAGAAACAAGATCTTCTGCAAGGTCTACTCATTCTTCTTCTATCTACTTTGTCAGACTAGAACCCGATACATGGATGCTAATAACATTTGATTCCTTCATCACCGGATGACAAAATTTTGGATTTAGAGTGTATTTGCTATGCTATCAACAACCTTAGATCTATAGCATACCATGCCTTTCCACTGGAGATATTTGGACCAAAATACCAGACTCTGCTATATACTTTGTTTCAGGCTCCTAGACTTAGATTATTATTTTGACTTCTGGTATGATCAGATACTGCATTGCGAAGATGTGGGACAATCTTAGTTGCCATCAATGACAACTCCTATCAATGATATGCAGTGTCTCTTGGAAATAATCTCCCTCTTTGGCATTGATGGCAAAACTTAGAGAAAAATGACTAAGTGTCTTAGAGCAACTTCCCCTTTGTCTGTGCATTCATGCTCTTCACTTATTTTGATTCTCCCTCTTTTTTGAACTCCTCATTTTTCACTGTCCTTCACTGCCCCTTTAACATCAATGGCAAAGGGTGGGATCTGCAAATCAAAATATTCCAAAAAAGAGTATGTTTATACTGTTGCATATGTACAACAATTCATCAAGTCTTGTTCACATGAACTTGAGAATGTCTACAAAACTAGTTTTTAATTGCACAAGTTCAGAGGCCCAAGACTTGATGAATTGTTGTACATACGTGACAACATAAATAGACTTTTTTTTGGAGTATTTTGATTTGTGGATCCCACCCTTTGCCATTGATGTCAAAGGGGGAGTGAAGGGCAGTGAAAAATGAGGAGTTCAAGAAAGAGGGAGAATTGAAATAAGTGAAGAGCATGAATGCATAGACAAAGGGGGAGTTGCTCTAAGACACTTAGTCATTTTTCACTAAGTGTTGCCATCAATGACAACTCCTATCAATTCCATGCAGTGTCTCTTGGCAACACTTAATTCATGCACCATCACAAGCTCTCCAATTAATCACTACACCATGGTTGTTCTCTACATGGTGCCCTAACCTCATTGGAAACAAAAACTCATCTTCCTCTAGTGGACACAAGTTCATCATTACATCTAATGAATATTTTACCAAATGGGTTGAAGCTGTTCTATTCACCTACACTACTAGAAACCAAATCTACAAATTCATCCTCCATCACATCATTTGTCATTATGATATTCCCTCTACTATCATCATTAACAATAGAAAATCCTTTTAAAACCACAAAGTGCATGCTCTTTGTGACTAATTTCACATCAAGTACAAGTGGTCCACCCCCTATTACCCACAAGGTAATGGCCAAGATGAGGCATCAAACAAAATCCTGAAGAAAATCATCAATGACATTGGTCATGACTACCACCTTCACCTCAACCCCACCTTATGGGGATATCACACAATCTCAACCCCTACAAGAATAATTCCATATTCCCTAATCCTTGGCACTGAAGCCATATTTCCAATTAAGGTCAAGCTACCATCCTTGCACATTTCCTTGCATGATCTCATTACTGATGAATAATACTAAGTGGTACGACTACATGAGCTTGAACTTCTGGATGAACACTGGCTCAATGCATTGAATCACCTCACAGAATATTAAAACTAGCTATGCCATAATTATAACAAGTACATCTGCACTAGATAATTTTAAATAGGTGATCTTGTCCTCAAGGAGAATTAGAAGAATACAAATCAAAACAAGGACAAAAAGGGCAAGTTTGAGCCAAATTGGTTGGGTCCATACATAATCATTGCTAAATATGGATTATGAGCATACAAGCTAGCTACTTTAGATAGACAAGAATTGGATGAGCCTATAAAGTATAGCTCAAAAAGTTTCATGCCTAAGGAGGCTACACCCATTGTCAAAATTCAAAAAATCCAAAAAATCAAACAATGCAAACAAATTAAAAAATTAAAAAAAAACGTAAAGAGAAATAATTTTGTCCAATGGTGTTCAACCTATTTTTATGGGACCTTGTGCAAGTACCGTGTTGAAAACCTAGAAAATAGGCATCATGCATAGCATTATCCCTCCCACGTTTATGAGCACTCATCCCTTCCATTCCACATACATGGTTCCATTCATTCATCCCCCATCCTCAAGTCATTTACTCAAGGATAGTCTGCTTCCCTATTTTCCATATCCACAATCCCCACTTTCACCAAGCATCATTGCCCTTTCCCTCCTCCATTGGGATTTCTCATCCAGTGACCTTCCATCACCATCCACTCATACCATTTCACTCCCCTATCACACACCCCCTATCCACCCATTTTTATCTTGACTGAGAGCATCTCCTTGATGAATCATGCTTAGGAATGGGATCTTGAGCATATATTCCTCTCATGGCATGGCCCTAGCCATAGTTACCTCTCCCACCTTTTTCATCTTCTTGGACACTACCCCTTTCTATACCATCCTATTCATGACTCTATTGAGTAAAAACATGCTATGACTACTCTTTGTTGGGAACTCTCCTACCCTATTCTACCCATCCTCCCCCCAAAATCTCATACCCATTCCCCCATCTTTCCCCCCCCTTGGCTTCAAACATTACACCTTTGGATGATCTACACCCTTTAATTTTTTCTTGTTTTTCTACAATTTTCTTTGTGTGCATGTGTTTGTATGCACCTAGCTATATTGTCCCACAATGCACAATACCAATATCTCCATAATCCATTAATATTATGGCATGTTTTGGATCACATGTTCATTGGGGCATAATGTTGTTTGCATTTTTTCTAATTATGTGTCTTTATGCACTTGGCACACCATCATCATGATCTATTATATCCTGGTGCATAACACTAGTGCTACAACAAATCTAGGTTGCTCTCTTGCATATATATTACCTTTGCAGCATGTATATTTCATCACAAACATCCATCACATCATACAATTTTCTCACATTTTCTACCATAACATTTATATAATCATTTATTGTATCAAATTTTCATCTATTCTATTCTATCACATTTTTTCACATTGTCTTTTCATCCATCTCTATTCTAACATGTGTCATTACCAAAATAGGGAACACAAATGAAACATAGTCACAATATTCATAACAACACATGGGCACCCATAAACATCATCATCTAATATAACATCACATCAAAACAACATCATGACATCAATATGTATGTCACAATCTATCTAAAAAATGGTGTGTATAAAATGTCAATACATCATACATGGCTATCTCATAAGTACAACATACAACATGGAACATGGCCTCATCATACATCCATCCCTCTCCCCACTGACCACTAGTCATGAATGGCTGCTCCTATTCACCTCCCCTCCTACCCCATAGAAAGTTCTAGTGATGGTGGTGGCATGCCTGATGGCCCTAGTTGTGGTGTCCTACTCATTGACTGAGGTCTCCATTATGGCCCTACCGGTGATGCCCTTGATCAACTAGTCGAGGCCTCTATAAATGCTAGCTCTCTTTAATCTATTGACACCACTCACTAATATAACTCTCTATAGTACATTACCTCTATAAGTGCATCCTCTATCCTCCTACTTGAAGAGAACAACTCCATAGCCAACTATCCCATACCCTGCCTATCTAGCACCCTCCTTGCCACATCTCTATCTTAGCATAGTTTGTGTAACTCTTCCACAACCTTATCATGGTCTGCTCATGCTATAGCCACCATCCCTATAAAATAAAAACTTGTCTATCCAAAAGCCCCTATCATCCTTTACTATCTCCCTCTCCCTCTGCTCTGCATCTACCTATAATCTCCACTCATCCCTCTCCCACCGTATCTTTGATAGCTACCTCTGTAACTCATCCTCCTATGTCCTCCCTACATCTGCCTATGTCCTCCCTACATCTGCCTATATCCTCCAATCATCCCTCTCACTGCATCACTAATAGGTACCTATGTAACTCATCCCCCTCTTTCTTCTCTACCTTAGCTTGTCTCCTCCACTCATCTCTCTCTCGTGTCACCTCTTTTCTATCTGCCACAACACATCTCCCTTGAATATCATTGGCTGCAATCTACTCTCCTCCAACTCTTGTTGCATCTTTGCTATCTACCTCTGTACCATCTCCCCCTGTTGTTATATAGAGCCTAATCAGACTCAGAGGTTAAATTTACCCCACTTTTATCGACGTGATTTCCCCCCAAATTCCTACGGGGTTAAGGGGCAGCGCCCCTTGCGGGGGTTTGGGGGCAACGCCCCCAAGATGGGGTCAAGGGATAGCGCTCCTTGCGGGGTCCAGGGGCAGTGCCCCTAGCGCATTCCCTGTCGTGATACAGGGTAGGGTCGAGGGGCAGCATCCTCGCGGGGGCTCAGGGGCAATGCCCCTGAAACCTCACACGATTTTTTTATTATTTTATAAAGGCACCAGGAGTTATTTTTCATTGACCGACATAAAAAAACTCTATTTTTGTAACTAACAAAAAGCTTGATAAAAGCGGCTAAGGGTTAGAGTTTTGATTGATATTGTATTGTAGCATTTGCAGTGGTATTGAGTTGTAGGGATTGCTAGTTGTAATTAGTTTGATTTACTGGATAATAATATTGGACTCTCTGTTGGTGGATGTAGCCTGAGTTTGGGTGAACCACGTTAAAACCTATCTCTCACTATTATTATTTCTATGTATTTTTCATTCCTCTATTTTATCTTTATTTGCATTTAATTGATATCTTCTGTCAGCTAACCCTAACACCCTCTTACCCCATTTTGCCCCTAGCTATCACCTCAATTCATCCTACTCCCTCTCCAATCTTACTATAATCCTATCACATGCTACTATATCTACCACTAAACTCTCACAACATAACCCACCTAATCTTGATGTCCCTACTACTATTGTATCTACTCTTGATGTCTCTACTACTGATGTTCCTACTCTTACTCCACCTCCCTCCCCCAAACTAGTATGCACAACCTCCATATCTATCTCTAGTACATCCACCTCCTCCCTCTACACCATCGTCTCCTCCAATATCATCTACCTCTCCTATCTCTCTTCATTATGTCCTCCCACCATCTCTCTCAACCACCTCCACTCCTAATGCATCACTCTCCTCAAGTGTCAAACCAGCCATCATGTTGCAAGGAACATTAGTCTCATTGGCATCATCCCTTCCCACCAAGCCTCATATCCCTCTACCACCCTTTCCTCTTTCACATCCTCTTACGACACCCACAGTACCCCAATATGCCTACTCCAACTCTCCATTGTCTCATCTTGATCCACCTACCTTCCCCACAATCCTATCTCTCGATACATGCATGCAAACCAATGAGTCTCTCCATATATCCCCTACTTTATCCCAAACTATTGTAATACATTATCAAGCTTATACCTCTCAATAATGTATCATCAGTGTCCCACTATGTAGCACTTAGATAGTATAGTCTCTAGGTGCACCGCATCATCCTCCCATGTCTCCACACCTCTGTAAAGTCTCCACACAATCTCCCGACACCCCAACTCATCCAACACATGGCGGTAATAACCCAGCTCTCCCAAATGCCTCTCACTGAACCCCTCTCCTTAGCCCCACCTATATACAAATTTGGTTTTTGTGGTTTCATCTCCTATCTCACTCCCTTTGGCTACCATATTGCTATATGCTCCCATGCTGAGACCTATAGTAAAGTAATAAATTCAATACTCTATACTGATCTATAGGTCACCAAATGCAAATCCATGTACACCTATGCTAGCACACAAGGACCCCATGCAAAAACCCTACCATCTTCTAGCATACCATCCACACATAATGCCAACCCCATATGAAAGAACCTCCCTATCTTGTCTAGTAGGAGGAGTCCACTGACAAGACCCAACATCACCAATGGGAGCTTATCCATCAATCCTCTCACCAAACACATGTCTAAATCTAAGCCTATCCCCCACAGTGGGATGTCTTTGTGCCCTACTAGCCACTCCAATGCTCCACACACATCTCCATCTTTCCAGTACTCCATCTCCCTTGCTATCAATATTCGTAGGATGCGCCAAACATCTTCTAACATCACCATAATCTCCCCCATCAGCATGTGAAAGGTACTCATCTCTAAGCATCCTCTCTCTACTAGTGCTATCAACATCACCATGTTGACTTGCACCTCTTGTATCATCACCACATCATATAATCCCACTATCACCAAAAACTCCCTCTTTGCCTCCCCAAGCCCCTACAATAGTTGCAGCACCGCTAAGCACCTCTCTTGTGTCACCAACACTACCAAATCCTTCTTCACCCATACCATATCTCTTGTTAGATTTTGGTCTCCTTTTTTAATCCCCCCGCCACAAAGAACACCCCCCTTTGTAGCCCTCTGACACCCTTTTCTAGCCCCTTTAGCAAGGATATCTCCCTTAGTGACACCTCTACCATCCTACCCTTCCCTTGGTGGCAATCGTGTCACCCCTATAATTATATCACTCCCTAGGTGAAGGTGCCACCCCTGCCCTTGTCCCCTCTCTTGATGGAGGCGACACTGACACCCCAACCCTTTCCACTCCTACCTCAGTGGAGGTAATGCACATAAAAACTAAGAATGGTTGCACAACAATTAGGAAATGTTATGCAACCATATGGAGATCTTGTTATTGGAATTATTTGTAATGATTCAGGTTTGTACAAGATCATGGGGGTACAAAAAGTGGTGATGTGAAAAAAAGATGTTTTCTACTTGCCCAAAAATCCAAAATTCTGCTGACTTTTTGTAGGCTTAGGTAGAAAGTACATGTTGCCATAGCAAGAACCAAAGAGGAATGGATATCCATTCCAAATGGATATCTGTTACTAAACGGATATCTGATGAGAGTCATTTTCACTTGCCTTATTTTTATATATTATATTATATCATTTTGTAATATTATTATATTAATATATATAATATTGTTATATTATAATATATACGTGGGAGGGAGAGACCTAAGAGAGAGAGAGACATGGAGTGGGAGAGACCTGAGAGAGTGAATATAAGATATATAATATATAGTATATATAATATATTATTTATATACTATATAGTATAAAATATATATTAAGTATTAAATATATTATATTATATATTAATTATATATATAATGATATTTTATACTATATAGTATATAAATAATATATTATATATACTATATATTATCTCTCTCTATCTTGTACAGTCATGGTTACGAGGGTCCATGGAGTGAGCAGTCCAGACCGTGCAGCAAGAGTAAACACAATGGAAACAACTCAATTATAGAATGCAAATGCAGATTCAGATGTTCAATATATCATAGATTCAAATACAAACATGGCGGCAACATGCGAGCTTACAAATTAGAGCTCATAGGCCTGATTTCTTATTATATGGAGCCTAATCAAACTCAGGTTAAATTTTCCCCACTTTTATCGGTGCAGTTTCCCCCCAAATTATTTAACGGGGGAGTGCAGGGGGGCAGAGCCCCTCCTTCGGGGCCCGGGAGGCCCAAGGATGGAACCCACGGTGGGGGTCTGGGGGCAACGCCCCCAACGAGGGTTGTTGGGGGCAGCACCCCTAGCCGGGGGCTTAAGGGTAGCACCCCTGAAGCAAAAATTGCCTATTATTTTATAAAGGTGTCAGGAGTTTTTTTTCTATTAACCAACATAAAAAAACCTTATTTTTGTAATTGACATAAGGCTTGATAAAAGTGGCTAAGGGTTAGGGACTCCAGTTGATATTGTATTGTAGCATTTGCAGTGGTATTGAGTTGCAGGGATTGTTGGTTGTAATTGGTTTGATTTATTGGATAATAATATTGGACTCTCTGTTTGGTGGATGTAGCCTGAGTTTGGATGAACCACGTTAAAATTTGTCTCTCGTTGTTATTATTTCTATGTATTTCCATTCCTCTGTTTAATCTTTATTTGTATTTAATTGATATTTTTTGTTGGCTAACCCTAACATGATTCTCTAGTTACAATATATGTGCATGATATGGCTTTGAAGTGCCTGATACTAAAAGAATTCAACCATCTAACTCATGAATTATACTAACTACTTTCCTATGCATCTATTACATGAATGTATATCATCTTTAGATCACAAGAATCCTCTACGTCAGCCAAGAAGATTACAAACTCCAATGAAAGAGATGTAACATGTGTACACAGATAAATCAGCTCTAAACAACTTGTATTCATCCGCAAGTGAATGAAACAAGGTACAAATCTCACAGAAGGTTAGCCATGTCCCAAACTATCTTGAATGATGTGTCATTTAGGTCTACAAGTCATGGAAGTGCTCTGCAAGTCTTCTCCTTTAGATGATTGTCTGAGACTATCTGAATGCTCTATTATGAGAAAACGGTTGATCTTCTTATAGCGATATCTTTCTGAAAAGTAATCCAAATGATCTGAATTTTGGATATGACGTGCATGAAGATGTATAGATGCTATGCCCAGCTCCACAAGGTCTAAAATAAAACTGTGGTAGAATGCAAACCAATCTACTGAAACTGCTATTGACTAAACTAACTGTATTGAATTGGAAAATGAATGAAACAAAGAAAGAATGCAAATATTTTTGGTTGCTACAAGATTGCTCTTGAACCAAGGGTGCCCCTGCATCAGACACTTGGGGTTGTTGAAAAAGTGATCCCCTCACTTTTTGGGGGCTAGAGGAACACCAAGGCTATCCACCTCAACCTGGGAAATCCAAGACGAGTCTTCTTCTAGTCTTCCTTTCCACTTTACCAAATATTCCTTATATTGGTCACCTATGGTGTTGCGTCCAATTTTTCTATCCAACATGTCCTCAATCTACTTTGGTGCTTATTGTGGTAACTGCTTCTTCAAGTCTTCTTAAATGTTGTCACTGAACTCTCCTTCATGATACTGATATAGGTATGCAATGTTGAAAAAAGATGATATACCTAATGTCTCTGGTAGCTCCATTTCATATGCATTTCCTGAATCAAATTTTTTGAGTATCCTACATGGTTAAAACTTCTTCATCTTCAACTTGTTATATGTCCCTGTATAATAAAAAAATTGGATTTGCAAATGGAAATGATCAAACAATGAAATGCATAACCTAAACCCAAATCATTCAATACCTCAAAGATGCAAGATGAGCTCGATTGATTGATCAATTTGTTGTGTTGATTGCTTGATTCCGCAACATAACATTGATAAGAAGATAAATGATGGATGATTGAAGGAAGATAGATGCAAGCTAGATAGGTTGAAGATGATGGATGAGGGCTTGAAAATTTGGTAGGGTGAAGTTTCATGAAGAAGAATCCCCTGAATCCCCCTCAAATGGCTCAAGAGAGGCTTGCTTTATAGGATTGGCTTGGTTCAAATGGATGGCTAGGATCAATTAGGGCTTTAGATGAAATGGATGGATAGGATTAAGTTAGGTTTCCTTGGACATTAAGAAATTGTAGTCATGTGACATGTGTCAAAGGAAATAGGTCTCATGTGTGATTGTGTACACAAAAATTACTACATGTGATTGTGTACATAAAAGGTATTTTAAATGAGTTGTACTACAACACATGATTAAGGGGAAATGGACAAGTGTCAAGGTGAGATGAAAGGTCATGTGACTTATTTCAAATTAAATAATTGAATTTATTAGGATATAGTTGGGAAATTAATTAAATAAATAAGATTTTATTTAATTAATTGGGTAGATGAATAGGATGGGATAAGATATGATGTGGAAATTAATTAAATAAATAAAATTTATTTAATTAATTAGGATGATGGGATTAAGGATAGGATTATGAATGGGAAACTAATTAGGATGGGATTAGTACAAAATGGCTTATGATGTCTAGGATAATGTTTTAACAAGGTGTTGCAAGACATGGACAAATTTGGGACAAATTTGGGTGTCTACAATCCCCATTGGAAATCTTTCTTTTCTCAGATATATCATTACCTCATCTCCCACTAAAAATTATTTGTCTTCTCTTCTTATCTTCTTGCTCCTTATACTTACTATTCATCTCTGCTAAATGCTTCTTAACCTGATTATGCAATGTCTCCATGTGCCTTGCAAATTCTTCTGCCTATGCACTCCTCTTATCCTCCATGCTGATATCTCTCAACTTTGCTACTCCCCTAGGGTTAGTTCCTGTCACAATCTCAAATGGTGTTCTTCATGTGCTTCTATTCACTAAATTATTGTATGCAAACACTGCTTGTGATAGAATAAGATCCCAATTTCCTACCTTCTCTCCAAACAAACATCTCAACAAGTTTCCTAAACTCCTATTTACTACCTATGTCTGTCCATCATTCTGTGGATGAAATGTTGAACTGAACTTCATATCTATCTTCATCTTCTTCCAAAGTGTCTTCCAAAAGTATCCAAGGAATCTTGTATCTCTCTCTCTGAAACTATACTCTTAGGTAATCCATGCAATCTCACAATCTCCTTGAAAAATAGGTCAGCCACATGAACTGCATCAGTTGTCTTCTTGCAAGGTATGAAATGTGCCATCTTTGAAAATCTATCCACCACTACAAATATAGAATCATGTCCTCTCTGTGTCTTCGGTAATCCTAATATGAAATCCATGCTTATGTCTTCCCAAGGTCTCTCTGGTACTGTCAAAGATTTTTACAACCCAGTATTCTGACTAGTTCCTTTTGTAACTTGACATACTCTACAACTCTGTACAAACTTCCTTACATCCTTATATATCTAAGGCCAAAAGTAATTTTTACATACCAAAGCCACTATCTTATCAATTGAAAAATATCTTGCCAATCCACCATTGTGCTTCTCTTTTATCAAATTGTCTCTCATAGAACTCCTAGGTATACACAACTGATTTCCTTTGAATAACATATCTTCCTAAATGAAATAATCCAACCACTTACTCCTATATGTCACAACATGTTCCTTACATGCTTTCTAAGGTTCTACAAAATCAAGATCTTCTTCATACATGTTCTTGTACTCCTGAAATCCTAACACTTCAACTCTCATCTCTGTCAGCAAGTACCTTCTTCTACTCAATGCATCTACAACTTTATTTGATTTTCCACTTCTATGCTTCAATACAAAAGTCTAACTCTGGATGAACTCTACCCATCTCATATGCCTCTGATTCAACTCTCCATGACTGTTCAGATACTGCAAAGCTTGATGATCTATATACAACACAAATTCCTTAGGCAACAAATAATGTCTCCACTTCTTCAAGGCTTGAATTATGGCATAGAATTCTTGATCATAAACTAAATATCTTCTTCTTGCATCATTCAACTTCTCACTAAAATATGCTATAGGTCTACCTTCTTGACTTAACAATGCCCCTATTACATTTCTACTTGCATCAAAATCTACTTGAAATACCTTATTGAAATCTGATAATGCCAATACTGGTTTCTCTGTCACTTTCTACTTCAACAATTCAAAACTTTTATTTGCTCATGATGTCCACTTAGAGTCCTTTTTGTCTCCTCTCATTATCCCTATCATAGGGTTACATACTAAACTAAAATTTTTGATAAACTTTTGGTAGAAACTAGCTAGTCCATGAAATGATCTGACTTATCCAATAGTCTCAAGTGTAGGCCACTCAACAATTGCTCCAAATTTATCAGGGTACATCTTCAATCCTTCTACAGAAATCACAAATCCCAAGTATACCAATTCTTCCTTCATGAAACTACACTTATTAATGTTTATCAACAATTTCTCTTCTCTCAACCTTTGCAATACTTGTCTCAGGTGCCACAAATGTTCTTCTTTTGTCTTACTGAAAATCAAAATATCATCCAAATATAAAATAACAGACTTACCCAAGAATTTCTTTAGAACTTCATTCATCAATCTCATGAAAGTACTCGATGCATTAGTCAGTCTAAAAGGCATCACTAACCACTCATACAATCCTTCATTTCTCTTAAAAGTAGTCTTCCATTCATCTCCTTTTTTGATTATGATCTAATGGTATCCACTCTTCAAGTCTATCTTTGTAAAATAATTTTCTCCACTCAAACAATCCATAATGTCATCCATCCTACGAAAAGGAAATCTATACTTAATTGTGATCTTGTTGATTGCTCTAGAGTTTGTACACATTCTCCATTCTCCATCCTTCTTTGGTGCTAAAACTATAGGTACTACACAAGGACTCAAACTTTCTCTGATCAAACCTTTCCTCAACAACTCCTGTATCTATCTATTCAATTCTTCATTCTCTGTTGGTGTCATTTTGTGTGCTGCTTTGTTAGGAAAACTAGGTCCAGGTATAAGATCCATGTGATGACTAATACTCCTAATTGGTGGCAATCCTTCAGGTACATTATCTGATATGATGTCTTCATACTCTGTTAGCAATTCAGTTATCTCCTCTAGTTGTGATTATTCAATCTCTATCTTTAGGGTTTTAGGCTTCTTAGGAATCAAAGCATAACACATATTCTCATGTCTCAAACCATCTAGAAATTTCCTTCCATCAACCAAATAGATTCTAGCATTCCCACATACTTCACCCTTAGTTTTATCTTCCAATAGAATTAAGGTTATTCTCTTTCCATTTGATGTTATAGTATATGTATTCTTTCTCATCATGTATAGATTTTCTATAATACTACCATGGTCTACCCAACAATAAATGACATACATCCATAGGCATAATATCACACAATACTTCATCATGATAAGATCTAATATGAAATTTCACCAAACATTGTTCACTCACTAGTAGCTTATGATCATCCTGAATCGATGCTATCTGATATGGCTTAGGGTGTGTTGGTGCTTGCATGAACTGTCAGGTTTTCAAGTAATAAATCTGCAAGCACCCTCCTAAAAATCCAAAAAGTTCTAAGTCTTCCGACCTCCGCAGCATTTTTCAATGTCAATATCATATTTTCTTTGGAGGAGGTCATCATCATATTTCCAATTATCATCCTGATGCTGCTAACGTCATTCCTATGTCAAGGTGATATCCGCTTGTCTAATGGCTTCATCATTTTCGAAGGTGGGGGTGATATTCCAAAATATCAGGTCATCTTACGAATATCACCTATGCCCCGAAATGACGATGATGTCATCAAGATCGATAGGGTGCACCAGGTGGTCATCATGATGATGTTGGTCATCATGCACTTTCTAAGGATCAGGTAATGCAGTCAGGATGATATTGCCTGCGGGGTGATATTTCATATCAGGATGATATGAAATATCGGGGTGATATTAAAATGTCAGAATATCATGTGGGAGGATCATGATGGGGTTTAAGTTGGTGTCATCAGGAGAAAAAGTGCCGACATCATGTTTGTTCATGGCCTAGTTTATAAAGTGATGAGGAGGTTGCCGCGGGGTGCATGTGGGATAATTGGTTCCTACCAAATTTGAAATATCAGGATCATGATTCTTGGTGGGAAAAGCTTTCAAAGAATCATGTGACTGCTGCATTCCCAAGACCGCGAGTAGGTGGACATTAATGGTTGATGTTACAGGGTATGGGCGATGATATAGATAGATCTAGTACCCAATTGAAGTTGAGGATCCCCAGGCGGTGGCGCATGGCTCAAGACTCCTTCATGTCTCCTCCTCCACCTTCTGCATTCAATGTTTGAGCGCCATTTCCTTAGAATGAACTGTATCTAGCAGACTTTTGATTTTTGCCATGTAATTAATGCTGAGTGTACCCTCCTACTGTATATAGGAGGCTGTGTTACTCATTTGTATGGTGGGGGGGAAACTGGACAAAACTTTGGGTGCTGTGACACAATACAACTTTTTTGGCAGCCCTTTTCTGGATGTCTTATGAGTTTATGAGTCTCATGTTGTATGTTTTTCTGCATTGATCCATTGATATCATGTTGATTTAAATGAGTAATACTATATTGCATGTGTTCTGTTATCTGTCTCCAAACTGAGTATGTTCTTCTTCTGAGTCTAAGCATCTAAGCGATGTTTATGACTCTTGAATACAGGTTTGCTGTGTTGAATGCTTCATTTCTTACTTCTGCTCAAGGGGTAGATTAAATGTTTTAGATCAAGGGTTGGGAACAATATATTGCAGTAAGGATATTGTAAGTAGAGATAACAAGATACCCTATCTTGGGAGGTATCTATAAGGTAGATACTACAAATCCCCTTGATATCCAGTCATTGGTATATGTTCATGCAGGCCATTCACATGTGTATGTCTACTGACTCAGAACCCTGGATAGGCACCGATCTAGTCTTGTATTGAGGTTACATCCAAGGTCCTAGTTTTGCATCCACATAAAATCAAACTTAAAACTTCAAAATCAAACCATTAGGACTTTAGGAGTAGTTTAGGACCCAAATCCTCTATCTACAACTAAAAATAGGCCCAAAGCTAGCCCCTTTGCAATTATCCCATAGTTTTGGTCTACATATAGGAGGATTTATCTGCTTTATATCAACATCCCAGTCAGTCCATAAGCATATCTCATGGATGTTGAATAGGGAATACCCCCCTTCATTCTACAGAGCCTAAAGAAGAAGAGATATTATAGAGTCTATATCCTATACTGTTGGCCGCTGGCCCAGAGATCCTGTTGATCATTGATGGTGTTGGCAAGAGACACTATATGGATTCATGGTTGTTGTCATTGATGGCAACAAAGGTCATCCCACATATCCGCAAGTCATGGTGTGTCTCTACCGGAAGTTAGAATAAAGATTGTTGTGGTCCGGTGAACAAGAACAGAGCATGTGGCAAGGTCCGACAGATTGGTCCGGATCTCTCAGAGGAAGTGTCTTGGTGCAGTGCGCATTTGGGGAAGTCAAGAGGACTACCTTGAGTGGTATATTCTAAGGATTTAGCCTCCGGTGATGGACAAGGAAAAAGATATGAATAGTTGAGTACCGGATTCCTGAGAGACAGTGAAAACAGAGGAAGAATTGACTGACAGAGTATCAGACTACTTTCCGGATGTGTTACTGTTGATGATAAAGGTTGTGAAGGCATGAATAATGTTTTCCCGACATGATTAATAATATCTACAAGTATATGCTTGATCCACATTGCTTGGTGAGCAAGGATTCAGCCGACAGAACAGAGTTTGTAAGAAACTAGACTGTTCTGGATGCCGACTAGAAAAGTGATAAAATTACTTGTGCAGATATATATAGAGGATGGATTTAGTTGTGAAGGTGGTGATGGTGGAAAAAATATATATGCGAACAAGTGCAGAACAGAGCAGAAGTAGCAAGAAAGATCCGGTATGTGAAAGGATAGCAGAATAAAGAACAGAGGAAAGATGAAGTGCAGCAGATCAGTGTACTGAGCCTAACCAGAACTAAACTCCAGCATATGCAGATGCTTCCAATCAGTTCAAGACTGTGATTCTTATCACTTTGTAGACAGTGTGTCTCCTTGTAGGCAGTGGGCCTCTTGTGAGCAGTGTGCTCGGGCAGTGAGCCCTAATTGGCAAGTGCCATTTTTGTAATTTCCTATTCTTCTAACAGAGAATATTTTTTGGGTTAATCACCCCGTGGTTTTCTCCCTTAACAGGGTTTCCACGTCAAAAATACTATGTCATGTGTCTCTTATTTCATGGTAATGTTTTTGTGTTTGAATCAATGCTACATTAATTAATAAGAAAGTTCAAAAAGGGAAATAATTAGGATAACCGATTCACCCCCCCCTCTCAGTTATCAACAATTGGTATCAGAGCTAAGTTCCTCCTAATAGAGCCTAACAGCTTGAGGAAGATCTGGGAATTCAAATGGATGCATATGGTTTAAGGGAGCAACTCAAGACTGCCCTTGAGGATCTTGAACAGTCAAATTCTGAAGTCAATGAATTAAAGGAAAGACTCAAACAGGCTGATGAATTCATGAGAGAATTAAAAGACAAATTAAGTCTCTCTATGAAAAAGAGAAAGGAGCTGCTCCAACAATTGGCAAGACAAAGTGAAGAAAGCAATACAAATGAAGAATTGACTGAGAAAACCAAGTTATGTGAAAAGTTATCAAAAGAAGTCATTATGTTAAGACATGAAATGGAATCAGGAACTATAAAGTTTACTCAAGAGATTGAAGAAAAAAGAAAATCTGAAGACAATCTAAGACAATCTCTTAAAGAAAAATCAGAAGAATGCCACCAGATGGACAGGATTATCAGACATCTTGAATCTGATCTTGAAGATGCCAAAGATAATGAAGAAAAACTTAAGGATCAAATTGCCTCTCTCAAAAGAGACCTTCAAACAACAAATGAATATAAAGAGAAATTCAAGATAAGTTCTACTCAACTTGAAGTTCTTCTTGGAAGTCAAAAGAGGATAGATGACAAGTATGGTTTGGGATATGAGAAAGGAGAAAGCTCTAGATCCGGTCAAAAGAATTTTGGATCAGAAAATCTAAGGAATAGA
Source organism: Cunninghamia lanceolata (assembly GCA_027924645.1). NCBI lineage: Eukaryota > Viridiplantae > Streptophyta > Pinopsida > Cupressales > Cupressaceae > Cunninghamia > Cunninghamia lanceolata. The sequence goes on from BSBN01001067.1 coordinate 5,415,866, forward strand.
CCTAGAAGACCTCCGGTAAGACAGCCCAATGCTCAAAGATATCCATCTTTCAATGGATACTGCCACAGCTGCAACCACTTTGGTCACAAAGCTAATCAGTGCAAAAAGAGAATGAATCAGATTAATTCATCCTTCTCTGGACAGTGCTTTAACTGCAAAAGGTATGGACACAAATCCCATGAATGCAGAAATATGCAAGTAAACAATTCATTCAAAGGTAGATGCTTTACATGCAATAGAGTAGGTCATATGGCTAATCAATGCAAATCAAGAGGTTATCAGTCAAATATGCAAAGAAATGTTATTTGCCAAATCTGTAATAGGTCCGATCATAATGCTAAAGTCTGCAGAAGCAAGAATCAGGACAAAAGAGGTCTGGTGTATAATCAGAATCAAGACAAGGGTAAACAAAAGATGAATGTGGATGAAGTTAGGAATCAGATGAGCAAGACTTGGGTGAAGAAAAGTTTAGAGAATGTAGAGGTTGGATCCGCACCAGACTCTGGTGCTGATATTTCTTCCAGAAATTAAAAAGTGAGCTCTGGCTCAGGGGGAGACTTAAAGAAAATCCTGTTCCCCCAGCCAATCAAGTGGTGCCGGATATGGCACAAGATGCGGAGTAAAGGGTTTAAAGATATAAGTCTTGAGATGATCCAGATAAGATTTCAGAGGTCCGCATGGAGATATGAAGAAGCTGTGATCGATCAAGTAAGAACTGTTCCAGGAGATGCTCCGGTATGACAGAGGATGACAAAAAGGTCCGGAGAGATCCGAAAGTGCATTGTCTTATTCTACGAATTGGACAGAGTGTTTGGGATGTTCTTGTAATGTGTCACCTCGATTTATTCATGATTGAAAGATCCGGATGATGTTCACAGATCAGGACTGATCCAGGATACTCCAAGCTATTCGGATAAGGCAAACCAGAATAATATAGGTCGAGCATTTATTGCCATCAGATATTAGGGTTTGCGGAGCAATATAAGGGATTTCTCAAAAAGCATTTGCTCATTCTGCACTCAAGAAGAAGCGAAAAGTGGAGCTCTGCAACAAGATTCATCAAGCACACCAAAGATCTCCTGCCGAAGTCATTGCATAAAGAAATCAATCCAACCACTCCGTGCAAATCGAAGGCGCATAAGGTATTCTCCGTTTTCATTATCTCACTGCAAATCTTTGAAGAAATGGCTACTCCAAATATAGTGAAAATCTCAGATAGGCCCCGACCTGAATTTAAGAAACATCCATACAAGTCATTGGAGGTAGATCCCTTAGGAGCATTTTCCAGTGTTCCTCACGGAGTTTTACACACAGAAGACATTAGGGTTTACATACATGCAAGCATTGAGGAATTTGGGGAATTCAAATTGAGAGATCTCTATCACAAGCAACTGATAGATAATGCTTTTGAGCTTAAACCAGAGTATAAGGGTATCCAGAAGAAACAATTTGAGCAATTTATTCATTTCCCCTGCTTTGAAGAAGATGAATGGGTCCGGTATGTACTGAGCAGGATTCATGACAACTTCTTATGGCTGGATAGACCCTACAAGATCACAAAAGAGGCAATTAGAGCAGTAACTGGTCTATACTCTTCCGGAGGGATACCTATCCTCAAATATGTCAAAAATAACATTGTAACTGAGGCCACTGGATCAAAGTTTGATAAGAGGGGCAATGACCATTGAAGATATTTCTGATCCGGATATCAAGTATGTGTCCATGATAATAGGATACAAGATCTATCACTCCAGCAGGGAGAATTCTGTATCTAGAACTGCAGTATATACCGCCTATGAAATGCTAAGGAAGAATGTAGAATATGATCTCTGTGAACTGCTCTTAAGCTAATTAATGGAAAATATACAGAAAATCAAGAAGGACAAGAAGAATTCCTTTAAGTATGGTACTCTTATAGTATGTCTATTCTTCTACTTCATGAATGAGCTGCCCAGATCAAGTGGATGGGTATGGCAAAATGACAAACCTGTTGCAGTCCAGATAAGAGACTATCTACATGGGCTTGGGGATGCCAAAGCAAGAAATACAGCCCTATGGGGATACTTCAAAAACTTTCAAAGCATGATGCAAGCAAGAGAGAGAATTCCCCAGTCTCTTGTTGAAAAATACAAAGACTCAGTGTGCTTTATGGTGGACACTGATCAGTGCCTAATGGAGGCGGTGGAGCCAAGGACTATCTGGATCATGCCCATGGGGTATGAAGTGGATGAACAGATAGTGGAGCTGCATATTCAACACATGCTAAGTCAGCCCAAAGATCCAAAGGCAGAAAGGTTTGGAACCTTTGAGGAGCTGAGTGTAAAGATCCATGTAGAACTCAGGGAACCTGAGATAAAGAGAAAGGTGAGAAAAGAAGTAGAGCATATTGCTCAAGGCCTAGGCATCTCAAAAGAGGCACTTGATGCCAGCCGGGAAAAGAGGAGGAAGGCTGAGGAAGAAAAGAAAAGTAAAGAAAGTGTTCAGGTTGAAACTTCCACCCAGACCAGATCATCAAAAAGATCTGCACCTCCCACAACCAAAAGTTCAAAACTGGAAGTCCAGGCATCCGGTAAAAGATCCAAGACAAAAGCCACAAGGGCTTATGAAAGCCAAAAGGATGAAGAGGAAACTGAGTCAGATGAGGGAGTAAAAGAAATAAAGAAGCAGAAGAAGAAAGGATCTGGTAAACCCTCCACAGGCCAAGACAAGGATGAAATGGCAGAGGTATCTGTTGAAAAGCCCACTCTGTCTCTAGAGAGTGTAATCAAGTCGGTTACGGTGGATGGAAACCTTCAACCAATGACTGAATTTTATGATGACTACAATGAGGCTGACCAAAAGATTCTGCAGGAAGCCACAGTCAAGTATCTGAACATATACAATAAGGCTTTCATTGAGATCATATCTCTAATTCCTAAAAGCCTAGAAAAGGAATTAGAAATAAGAAAGAATAATGCTCATGTAAAAGATCTTGAGATCCGAGAGCAGATAGCTATTCAGCTATATCCTCAAATTGATCCCAAGACAATGAACATAATCTTCAAAGACTGCAAAGATGAGTTCAAAAGTAAAGCCAGGATGAATCAACTCATGCTTGGTGAGACTGACAAGGTGGCCAAAGAGACAGAAGAGATCTTCCGGAAGGCCTTCAAAAGGTTCAATCTTCCTGTTGTAGAGGACTTAGGTGCAGAAACAGCTGTGGACTTGGAACCCTCTGCTCCAGAAGAAGTGGCCTATGAACAAGCTAACATCTATCCTCCGGTTTCCCCTACAGCCTCCGGATCCCAAGAAGAAGAGAAACTACAGGAGAAAGAAGCAGCAGTTAAAGAAAAAGAGGTTGACAGCACCCCAACAGAGAAAACCATGACTGAAAGTGGTAAGAGTAAGGAAGGAGAAAAGATTCAAAAGGACAAAACTGCAGAAGAGAAGAAACATCTGTCTCCGGCAAGAGACACTACACAAACTGTTCAAGAATTCGTGACAAAAGCCACTATAGAAATTGATGAACCGGACCTGCTAAAAGGACCATTAGATTTTGACTCTTTGTCACTGGTGCAAACAATGAAAATAGCCTCATTTGCAAATGAGAAAGTCAAAGAGAAACTGCTGAAATCTCACATGGAAGACTGTGAGCTTATGGAGGTAGCATCTGGAGTGCTAGAAAAAATCATGCCATCTTTTCAAAAGGATCCCACAGCCTCCTCTTCCGGTAATCTCAAAACCTTAGTCAGCAGTGTTAGTACACATTTTGAATCTCTAGAAAAATCTGTTGAAGAAAAGGTCTGGAAGGAATTTTTGGATAAAAGATTTTCAGAAGTATTAGGATTAATCTCTAACGATAGGAGAAATATGAGTATTGGAATAAAGAGCTTAGAAAATGCACTTAAGGATGGCGGTGACATTTACAAATTTTGTATATCCTGGTCAAAGGCAACAGCAGCAATTGATAAGAAAATAAAAGAGGAACAGGACAAGCTACAAAGTTTATCTCAAAGTTTTGATCCTCTCTCTTCCTCCATAATAAATCAAGAATGTCAGACTATTGCAGTCTTGAATGAAATAAAGAATCTTGAGAAGGAAAGGAAGAATATCACTAACCGGATGGGAGAACTTAGAAGGATTATAATCCCTAAGTTAGAAACTATGCATGAGGCCATTAGTGATGCTCAGACCACCGCCCAAACAAATGATCCGACAGATCTCAAGAGGGTAGAAGCTTTTGTATTTTTGTTGAGTGGTCACATCTCAATTTTGGATAGAATGAAGCAAAGTTGGGCTACAGAACTGATCCAATTGAAGACATCCTTTGCAGACATTCTTCAGTATATGTGAGTATGTAAATATGCGGCTATGTATAGAAAATTTTTGAAAATTTTGGTGTGCGGACCCTACCCTTTGCCATTGATGTCCAAGGGGGAGTGAGGAGCAGTGAAAAATGAGGAATCCAACTAAGGGGGAGTTCCAGAAATTGTATATAAAGACAGAGCATCAGCAAAGGGGGAGCATAGTGTAAACACTTAGTCATTTTTCACTAAGTGTTGCCATCAATGCCAAAGGGGGAGATTGTTGGCAAGAGACACTATATGGATTCATGGTTGTTGTCATTGATGGCAACAAAGGTCATCCCACATATCTACAAGTCATGGTGTGTCTCTACCGGAAGTTAGAATAAAGATTGTTGTGGTCCGGTGAACAAGAACAGAGCATGTGGCAAGGTCCGACAGATTGGTCCGGATCTCTCAGAGGAAGTGTCTTGGTGCAGTGCGGATTTGGGGAAGTCAAGAGGACTACCTTGAGTGGTATATTCCAAGGATTTAGCCTCCGGTGATGGACAAGGAAAAAGATATGAATAGTTGAGTACCGGATTCCTGAGAGACAGTGAAAACAGAGGAAGAACTGACTGACAGAGTATCAGACTGATAGACATCAGTCTACTTTCCGGATGTGTTACTGTTGATGATAAAGGTTATGAAGGCATGAATCATGTTTGGCCGACATGATTAATAATATCTACAAGTATATGCTTGATCCGCATTGCTTGGTGAGCAAGGATTCAGCCGACAGAACAGAGTTTGTAAGAAACTAGACTGTTCCGGATGCTGACTAGAAAAGTGATGAAATTACTTGTGCGGATATATATAGAGGATGGATTTAGTTGTGAAGGTGGTGATGGTGGAAAAAATATATATGCGAACAAGTGCAGAATAGAGCAGAAGTAGCAAGAAAGATCCGGTATGTGAAAGGATAGCAGAATAAAGAATAGAGGAAAGATGAAGTGCAGCAGATCAGTGTACTGAGCCTAACCGGAACTAAACTCCAGCATATGCAGATGCTTCCAATCAGTTCAAGACTGTGATTCTTATCACTTTGTAGATAGTGTGTCTCCTTGTAGGCAGTGGGCCTCTTGTGAGCAGTGTGCTCGGGCAGTGAGCCCTAATTGGCAAGTGCCATTTTTGTAATTTCCTATTCTTCTAACAGAGAATAATTTTTGGGTTAATCACCCCGTGGTTTTCTCCCTTAACAGGGTTTCCACGTCAAAAATACTGTGTCATGTGTCTCTTATTTCATGGTAATGTTTTTGTGTTTGAATCAATGCTGCATTAATTAATAAGAAAGTTCAAAAAGGGAAATAATTAGGATAACTGATTCACCCCCCCCCCTCTCAGTTATCAACAGATGGCTACCTTGTAGGGATAGCTGGGAATAAGCATCCAGTCAGATTGTGAACCAACAGAAATTGGTGACTCCATTGGGGAGTTGAAGTGAAAGAACCCTAATTTTAAAAGAAAATAATTCCTAATAATAGGTGGCGACTCTGAACAATCTCCCAACCAGTAAAAGTGAAATTTATATGCAGGGGAGAAGAACCCAACATAACCCTTTGTTTGAAGAGTTACCCATAAAAATGATGTATAGAAAGAAAGGAGTGGTTCAAACCAGTCAAGATGGTTCTCCTAGCCCCAGGAAAAATGATTTTATTCAAAATAATCCAGGTTCTTCAGAGAGGATAGAACCTTATTTTTCAAACACAGAAGCTGAAATCCAAAATGTATATGAGAAACAGCAGGGTGGTTCTTTGAGAATAAGGTCAGAGGTTTTTCAAGAATGCCCTTTCCTAGATCCCAGTGATAGATTTGAAGAGGTTGAGTCTCCCAGGGATGAAGATAATGATGACCAAAATGGAATGGGACCATCCTCCTCTATGCCTAGAGAGGAACTGTTAGCTAAAGAAATCAAAAGTTTAAAGTTGAACTGGAATATTTACAAGCTATGAAAATTAGAGATGACATGAGACAGAAAGTGCAAGCGCTAAGAGTTGCTCAGAATGATTTAGTTCCCACCCTTGAAAATGCAAATATAAAGAGAAATCAACATAGAGATGAAGCTCATCATCAGCATGATGATCAAAGACAGAATGCAGATGATGCCAAAATACCATTAAATAATGTAAGAAACCATAATGCAAATAGAAATGCCAATGTAAATCAGTTTGGTAGGCAGCCCATGCAGTTAGATAGATTCAAGCAACTAGTTTTTGATGGCATCCCTGATTACCCCAATCCTATTGACAAACATGTGAGGTGGCAAGTGCCTAAATTTTTAGGAAACAATACTGTGTCAGGTGAAGACCATTTAAAAACTTTTTAGAACATCATGGACAACTTTGAGGTCAAGCATGAGGATGTCTTTATGAAATTATTTATGCAATCTTTAGTTGATGAGGCCAGAGAATGGTACAAGGGTTTGCCTGACAGAAGTATCTTGTCATGGGATGGTTTCAGAGGAGTTTTCAAGGAACAGTATGGTGACAAAACTGACCCAAGCTTCTTTGTAAATGAATTTCCCAGTATCACCAAAGGATCAAATGAGTAGGTTGCTGATGTCAATGCTAGATTCACTAAGGTGCTAAACAAATTGCCACATCACATGAGACCTAATGAGCCAATGTGCATTGTGTTGTAAATAAATGCTTTTGATGCTAAAACAACATATGGATTGAGAGATAAGGGTCCAAACAGCCTCAGGGATGCTTTCAAGATTGCAACAAATATTGAAAATAATAGGAAAGCGTCTGGTAAGACAAATAGAAGAGATGATGTAAAAATTCTACAAAATCCAAATACTAAATCTTAGAGTGCTCGAGGCAATACATCTACTTCTGAAGACAAGATAGATAAACTGACAAATGTTGTTAAAGACCTAAGTTATAGATTAGCCAAAAATGAAAAAGGAATGGGTCCTGATAGGCAAGTTTACGAAAGATGGGAGAAAAGACCATCATTACATGACATGCCATACAATACCAATTGGCATAATGGTAAGCCCATGTTTCCACATAACAACACAAGACAGAGGACTTAGAATGTTAGAGAAACACCTGACCCTTTGAAGAAAGTTGTAAATGTTGTTGATGATACCCCATGGTGCATAATATGTCAAATGCCTCATTCACAATCACAATGTATGATTGCCCAATCTTTATATGATAATGTTGTTGCATGTGATGAGTGCAATGAGCTGCATTATATGTAGGATGATAATGTCAATATGTTATCCACAAACAGGGAGTGTTCCTATCATCATGTAGTTGAAAGTACGGGTTATGGGACCTGGGTTTGCTAGCAGGTTTCCTGTGATGAAGATGATGAAGATAGCTATGCCTATGCTTAGGATGCATACAATGTTCTAAATAATTTGAGGAGGCCTTCTAATGAAGAAATTAGAGCTCTCACAGCTGCAACAATAGCTCAGGTCAAGAGCAATTACAATCTCAAGGGTAAAGCTCAGGTAATCAACTCACACCAATCGGAGAGTACTTTTGTAAACCAGCCAATGCACGGTCATAAAGACATTGAACCACAAAAGAAGCAATGGAGCACTAACAAGCAAAACTTCAAGCAAAAAATAGGCCATCATTCTCAAGGATCAGAAAATAGAATTCCCCAGGCTGGGGATCAAAGAAAAATTTCTCAGGTCAAGAATGACAGTTAGGGAACCCTCAGAGCTAAGGCTGGATCATCCCAGGATAAAAATAAAACTGTAGACTAGGCCACAAATGTTATACAAAATTATACTCCTTTTGATATAACTCAAGTCTTGTCCCAGGTAAAGGTATCTATTCCTTTGATGGAACTGATGAAGGTGGATGAATTTAGAAATAAGGCAGTGTCCTTGATCTCAAGGGTAGCTTGTCAGGCTAATCAGAATGTTGAAAGCCAAAGTAAGAAACAAGCTCTATGTGTTGAAGAGGATGAGATTCCTAAAGTGTATCTAGGGATGACCATGACAAAATGCCCTTCACAAGTTGAACCATTTTATGTCTCCCTGGTCATAAATGCAAAGGTTATTAAGAATTGTATGCTTGATTCAGGAGCATCTACAAACATCATGCCTTTGGCCATCATGTAACAAGCTGGGTTGAAAATAGATAAGGCATGTGGGAAGTGCTATACCATGGATGCTAGAGAGGTACCAGTCATTGGAATCATGAAAGGACCTACAAAATGAACATAACGGTTGTTGATATCAAGCCACAATATGGTATGTTGTTATCAAGAAGATGGGCAACATTGATTGGTGGGAGTATGCAGTTAGACTTGTCATATGCTATGATCCCAATGAATGGCATGGATGTCAAGCTGATTAGAGAAGAAAGGTCACAGGAGACAGTTGAAGATCAAGACTCAGAGGAACACATTTGTTTTGTAGACACTGATTGTGATAACTTCAGGGTTGTCTCAGATGATAAAGAGGGTAAAGGGAGAGACATGTGCTTTCAAGAGCTAGACCAACAGGGTCTTTGGACCATGTACTTTGATGGAGCTTGTGCAAAAGAAGGCTCTGGTGCTGGAATTGTTTTTCTGTCTCCAGCTGGTAAGCTTCTAATGTTTTCATTCTTGTTAAGGTTTGTCTGCACAAATAATATTGTAGAGTATGAAGCCTTGTTACTAGGATTGAATGTTGCTCTAAGACATGTAATTAAGATGTTAAGAGTGTTTGGAGACTCAGAGTTAATTGTTTCCCAGGTTAGAGATAAGTATGCTTCAAAAAATAAGAGGTTAAAACAATATAAGCATGTTGTCTAGGATACAATTGAATTGTTTGATGCATTTTCAATAAACTAGATAGAGAGGTCAAAGAATGTCATGGCAGATTTTCTAGCTAATGTAGCCATTAGGCCAGATGATATAACTCTGTCAGATGTTACAAATGTTGAGGTCAAGTTTAGACCTGCAGTGCCAGATAATGTATGCAGCTGGCAGGTATTTGATAATAATAAGGATTTGTTAAGATTTCTGCACTGCATAGATATATATGAGAACCAAGAAATGGATTTTCAGAACTTTGTAGAAGTTGTAGATGGAAAAGAAACCCTCCTAGGGAAAGAAATAATACAACTCAAGACAAACAAAATCCCCAGAGGGTTAGTTGCTTTAGAGAGAGCTTTTGACAATAGAGACCAGTTTGTTACAAAGGCATCTCCAACAAATAAGAATGATCTAGAGGAGATAAATTTGGGGACATCTTATGCCCCCAAAAAGGTATACATTGGCAAACAACTCAAACCACACATAAGGAGCATGTTGATTACACTATTGAAGAGATATAAGCATGTCTTTGCCTGGTCATATGAGGACCTAAAAGCTTATAGAGAAGACCTATTCTAGCATGAGATCCCATTGAAGCTTGGAGCTAAACCATTTAGACAAAAACAGAGACCTATTAACCCAACTTTAGCTCCAAAAATGCAAGAAGAACTTATAAAGCTTAGGGAAGCTGGAATAATTATGCCTATCAAACATTCAACTTCAGTGTCTAATCTTGTCCCAGTTAGAAAAAATAATGGTGATATAAGACTTTGTGTTGACTTTAGAAATCTAAATGTATCCTATTTAAAGGATAATTATCCACTGCTTAACATGGAGGCTATGCTGCAGAGGGTAACTGGTTGCGAGCTCCTATCCATGATGGATGGATTTTTAGGTTACAATTAGGTGAAGGTAAAGGAATCAGAACAATTCAAGACTACCTTCACCACTCCATGGGGAACCTATGTATATGTAAGAATGCCATTTGGACTAACAAATGTAGGTGCTACATTTCAAAGGGCAATGGATGTTGCTTTTGCAAGATTGATTGATTCAATTCTAGCTGTTTATCAGGATGATTTAACTGCCTATTCAAAGAAGGGGGAGCAGCACTGTATGCACTTAGAACAGATTTTTATTAGAGCATTAGAATATGGCATCTCACTTAACCCAAAGAAATGTGCTTTTAGGGTAGTGGAAGGAAAGTTGTTGGGGCATATTGTTTCCAAGGATGGAGTTAGGATTGATCCTGAACGGGTAGCCGCAATTGACAAGATCCAAATCCCTAGAACAATGAAAGGAGTTCAATCCTTTTTGGGCAAATTAATTTTGTTCAAAAATTTGTGCCTAACTTTGCAGAGACTACAAGGAACATTTCAAGGATGATGAAGAAGGGTAAGACTGTCAAATGGGAAGACGAAACAACTAAATCATTTCAAAATATCAAAGAGGCTATAAAAATGGCTCCTGTACTAAAATCTCCTGATTTTTCTAAGCCATTTTAGTTGTTTTCATTTGCTTCTTTCCATACTATTGTAGCATGCTTATTACAGAAAAATGAAGAGGGTTTTGAGCTGCCTATTGCTTTCTTTAGCAAGTCATTACAGGTTACTGAGTTAAAATATGATATCATGGAGAAACAGGCATATGCATTGGTTAGAGCAGTCAAGAGCTTCAGGCCTTATTTAGTAGGCTCACAAATAGTTGCATATGTGTCTCATGCAGTAGTCAAGAATATCTTTACTCAGCAGGAGGTAACAGGAAGAAGATGCAGATGGATAAATAAACTACAAGAATTCAACATAGAGATATAGATCACAAAGCTGGTAAGGGGACAAAGCTTGGCCAAGATAATGACAGAGTCAAATTTGGAAGCATGCCAAGTGAATGTAGCTCAGGATGAAGTTGTAAATGTGTCAAAGTCTGAATGGTACAAGGACATTGTGTATTATTTGTAGAATTTGAATTGTCCTTCCCACTTCAGTGATAGTTAGAAAAGGACATTGAAGCTACATGCAATTAGATACATTATTGTACAAGGAGAATTATATTGGAAAAATCCTAATGGTGTACTACTTAGATGTGTAGATGAAAATTAGGCTGCTGATGTTTTAAGTGATCTACACAAAGGAATGTGTGGTGGACATTACACTACTAGGACAACAGCCCACAAAATTCTTAGAGCAGGCTATTGGTGGCCAACTCTTTTCTCAGATGCACAAAAGTTGGTGAGGAGATGTGACTCTTGCCAAAGGTTTTCAGGAAAGCTAAGGTATGAAGGTGCATTACCCCTTAGAACTGTAACTGTGGAGGCTCCATTTCAGTAGTGGGGTATTGATTTTATAGGGGAGATTTCAGAAAAGTCAAGTGCAGGACATAGTTGGATTTTGGTTGCTATTGATTATTTCACCAAATGGATTGAAGCCATTCCAACTAAGAAAGCTACAAGTAAGGTGGTGATGGATTTTATTCTGGAAAATATTATTATCAGATTTGGAGTACCAGTCAAGTTGGTCACAGATAATGCCATGTGCTTCAAATATGGTGAATTTGTTGATTTTTGCAACAAATATGGAGTTAACTTGTCATATGCATCACCATATCATCCATAGGGAAATGGTCAGGCAGAGTCAAGTAACAAAAGCCTCATGAAGATCATCAAAAGGATGGTAGACAAAAACAAGAGAGCATGGGATTCAAAGCTGAAAATAGCACTATGGGCTGAGTGGATAACAATGAAGAAATCAACTAGAAGGTCACCTTTTGAGTTAGTATATGGTGCAGCAACTAGATTACCTGTGAATAACCTCCTACCAGTTTATAAGTTCATACAAGAAAATGATGAAGAGATTGAAGATCCAATGACAGAGAGGATAAATCAGCTGGTGGCATTGGATGAAACTAGAAGGGAGGCACACAAGGCAAACATTAGGAAACAACAGGGTGTTAAATATCTGTTTGATAAAAGGACTACACTAAGAGATTTTCAAGTAGGTGATCTTGTCCTCATTTGGAATGCAAAAGGTTAGGACAAGGGTAAGCATGGTAAATTTGAGCCCTTATGGTTGGGCCCATATCATGTTAGCAATACTCATGGAGGGGACTCCTACTTTCTTCAGGCCTTGGATGGTAAGATGTTGGAATTGCTTGTGCATGGTCAATTCCTCAAATCTTATTTTTCATAAGTACCTCTTCCTATGCACATTTTTAAATTATTTGTAAATCACTCTGTATAGTTGGTTGTGCATTTTTTGTGTTTTGTTTGGTCTACCCGGAGGTGACCTGGTTCTCGCTGTAGCCTTGCGCCTGCACATCCCCAGTCGGAGCCAATGTTGGTGCTTGCATGAACTATTAGGTTTTCGAGTAATAAATCTACAAGCACCCTCCCAAAAATCTAAAAAGTTCTAAGTCTTCGGACCTCCTCAGCATTTTTCAATGTCAGCATCATATTTTCTTCAGAGGAAGTCATCATCATATTTCTAGTTATCATCCTGATGCTGCTAACGTCATTCCTATGTCAAGGTGATATCCACTTGTCTAACGGCTTCATCATTTTCTGAAGGCGGGGGTGATATTCTGAAATATTAGGTCATCTTACGAATACCACCCGTGCCCTGATATGACGATGATGTCATCAAGATCGATAGGGTGCACTGGGTGGTCGTCATGATGATGTTGGTAATCATGCACTTTCTAAGGATCAGGCAATCAGGTTGATATGAAATATCAAGGTGATATTAAAACGTCAGAATATCATGCGGGAGGATCATGATGGGGTTTTAGTTGGTGTCGTCAGGAGCAAAAGCGTTGACATCATGTTTGTTCATGGCCTAGTTTATAAAGTGATGAGGAGGTTGCCGCAGGGTGCATGTGGGATAATTGGTTCCTACCAAATTTGAAATATCAGGATCATGATTCTTGGCGGGAAAAGCTTTCAAAGAATCATGCGACCGCTGCATTCCTAGGACCGCGAGTAGGTGGACATTAATGGCGGATGCTATAGGGTATGGGCGATGAGGGTAAGTGCAAGAAAATGGGGGGCCAAGAAGGGGTCTTAAGTGGCCACTTTTTTTCTAAAATTAGGAAATACTAGCCTTGGATGAGAAATTGAGCATAGTTACACTCAAAATTTGGAGATGCAACCAAAACAATGTTCATAGTGCTCTGAGTCTACTTTCTAAACTACTATTTTATTTTTAAAATGACATAGATTAAGGGGTTCAAAAGAGGGAGCCATAGAAATTGGTGTTGTTTCTGTCAAAAAAACATAACATAGCATGTTTTGTGGCTCCCTCAAAAGGTCAACTTTTTTTTGGTATTTTAAAAATCGCTTTAGTGATAAATTAGCTAATAGCATGTAGTTTATGCTCAATTTTTTTGATAATTTTTTGATGAATATTTGATTTTTTAGTAATTTTCAAAGTGGACACATCCTAAAAAATAGAATTTTGGCCATGCTACCCCTATAAATTTTGAAAACTAATTGAAAATCATTTTTTTATTTTTTTAATATTTGTAGAATGGAGTCTAGTTTCTAAATATGTAATTTTTTTGAAATTTCAATGAATAGTTAATTTACAATGAAAAAAAGACCAAACAGTGGTTTTTGCCCAAAAATGGACACACAAACAAAAGAAATTAAAGATGAAAGGCTTAACATTGTTAAAATGTGAAAAAAATCACATCGTCAAATAGCTAAGAGAAAGCCTAACATTACCTAGGTGTTTGATTTGTTTGATGTTGAAACACGTGCAAATCTGAGTGTTAGCATGAATGAAATTATGTGAAATCTTGAAGAATCTAGAAAAACAAGTCTGTGACTGTTCAAAAGGCTCTCCAAGCCTTTGGGTTGGAAATCCAAAGCAAATCCCAAGCCCAAGGCTTGGGATTCCCAAAGCAAGACATAACGCGAGCGCGTTATAACGCGCTCACGTTATGGTTTGCTTTGCATTTTTCCTTTTCTGCAAGTTTGTTGTCTGTCATGTTTGACATAACGCGAGCGCATTATAACGCGCTCGCGTTATGTTCTCCTCAAATTTTTTTATGTTCAAGGCCATTAATCATGTATGTATGTATGTATGCCTATATGTACGTATGTATGTATGTATGTATCTATGTATGCCAATATGTATGTATGTATGTATCTATGTATGCCTATATGTATGTATGTATAGTGTCAAGGGTAGAGGAGGGTAGAGATGGGAGTGAGCCAAATAGGGGAGGAGAGGGGTAAATAAGGATTGAATGATTAAGGTTTAAGGTTGAGGGTTGATCATTTAGGGAAAGGATTTAGAGTTTAGGGATAAGGGATTAGAGTTTAGGACCTTGAGGGATTAGGGTTTAGGGTTCAGGCTTTAGGGATAGCGTTTAGGGTTAAGGGTCGAGGGATTAGGTTTAAGGTAGAGTGTTGAGGGTAGAGGGATTAGGGATTAGGGTTGAGGGTTGAGGCTTTAGGGATAGCATTTAGGGTTAAGGGTCGAGGGATTAGGTTTAAGGTAGAGTGTCGAGGGTAGAGGGATTAGGGATAGGGTTTAGGGTTGAAGGTGTAATGATTTAGGGTTGAGGCTTTAGGGATGAGGGTTAAGGGATTAGGGTTTAAGATATAGTGTCGAGTGTCGAGCGTGTAGGGATATGTTTTAGGGTTCAAGTTTTAAGGGTTAAGAGTCGAGGGATTAGAGTTAAGGGTTGAGGGATTAGGGTTTGACGTTGAGGGTTGAGTACATTGAGGTTCGAGGGTTAAGGGTTTTGGGATAGGGTTGAGGGTCAAGGGATTAGGGTTAAGGGATAGGGTTGGAGGGTTTAGGGATAAGGGATTAGGGTTTAAGGTATAATATCGAGCCCGTTGAGGGTCTAGGAATAGGGATAGCATTTAGGGTTTAGGGATGAGGGATTAGAGTTGAGGGATGACGGATGACGGATTAGGGTTGAGGGATTAGGGTTTAGGGATAAGGTATAGGGTTAGGGTTGAGGGATTAGGGTTTAAGGTATAGTGTTGAGGGTTTACGGATAGGGTTTAGGGTTGAGGGATTAGGATTTGACGTTGAGGGTTGAGGCTGTAGGGTTTAGGGTTTAGGGATAGGGTTGAGGGTCAAGGGATCAGAGTTAAGGGTTTAATGTTGAGAGTTGAGGGTTGAGGGTTAAGGTTGAGGGATAGGGTTAATGGTCAAGGGATTAGGGTTAAATAAGAGTGTTGAGGGTAGAGGGATTAGGGTTTAAGGTATAGTATCGAGTATGTTGAGGGTTTAGGAATAGGGATAGCATTTAGGGTTTAGGGATGAGGGATTAGAGTTAAGGGATGACAAATTAGGGTTTAGGGTTGAGGGATTAGAGTGAAGGGTTAAGGGATTAGGATTTTATGTTGAAGGTTGAGGGTTTAGGGTTTAGGGATAGGGATGAGGGTCGAAGGATCAGAGTTAAGGGTTTAATGTTTAGAGTTGATGGTTGAGGGTTGAGGCTTGAGAGTTGAGGATGAGGGACAGGGTTAATGGTCAAGGGATTAGGGTTAAATAAGAGTGTCAAGGATAAAGGATTAGGGTTTAAGGTATAGTATCGAGTCTTTTGAGGGTTTAGGAATGGGGATAGCATTTAGGGTTTTGGGATGAGGGATTAGAGTTGAGGGGTGATGGATTAGGGTTGAGGGTTGAGGGATTAGGGTTTAAGGTATAATGTTGAGGGTTGAGGGTTTAGGGATAGGGTTTAGGGTTGACGGATTAGCATTTAATGTCGAGGTTAGGGTTAGAGTGTCGAGGGTAGAGGGATTAGGGATAGGGTTTAGGGTTGAAGGTTTAAGGATTGAGGGTTGAGGCTTTAGGGATGAGGGTTTAAGGCTTAAGATATAGTGTCAAGTGTTGAGGGTGTAGGGATAGGGTTTAAGTTTTAAGGGTTAAGGGTTGAGGGATAGGGATTAGGGTTTAAGGTATAGTATTGAGGGTTGATGGTTTCAGGATAGGGTTTAGGTTTGAGGGATTAGGGTTTAGGGTTGATGAATTAGGGTTTAATGTTGAGAGTTAAGGGTTGAGGCTTGAGGCTTGAGGGTTGAGGTTGAGGGATAGGGTTAATGGTCAAGGGATTAGGGTTAAATAAGAGTGTCGAGGATAAGGGATTAGGGTTTAAGGTATAGTATCGAGTATGTTGAGGGTTTAGGAATAGGGATAGCATTTAGGGTTTAGGGATGAGGGATTAGAGTTGAGGGATGATGGATTAGGGTTGAGGGCTGAGGGATTAGGGTTTAGGGATAAGGTTTAGGGTTGAGGGATTAGGGTATAAGGTATAGTGTTGAGGGTTTAGGGATAGGGTTTATGGTTGAGGGATTAGAGTGAAGGGTTGAGGGATTAGGATTTGACATTAAGGGTTGAGGATTTAGGGTTTAGGGATAGGGTTGAGGGTCAAGGGATCAGAGTTAAGGGTTTAATGTTGAGAGTTGAGGCTTGAGGCTTGAGGCTTGAGGCTTGAGGCTTGAGGTTGAGGGATAGGGTTGATGGTCAAGGGATTAGGGTTAAATAAGAGTGTCGAGGATAAGGGATTAGGGTTTAAGGTATAGTATCAAGTCTGTTGAGGCTTTAGGAATAGGGATAGCATTTAGGGTTTAGGGATGAGGGATTAGAGTTGAGGGATGACGGATTAGGGTTGAGGGTTGAGGGATTAGGGTTTAGGGTTGAGGGATTAGAGTGAACGGTTGAGGGATTAGGATTTGACATTATGGGTTGAGGGTTTAGGGTTTAGGGATGAGGGATTAGAGTTGAGGGATTATGGATTAGGGTTGAGGGTTGAGGGATTAGGGTATAGGGATAAGGCTTAGGGTTTAGGGATTAGGGTTTAAGGTATAGTGTTGAGGGTTTAGGGATAGGGTTTAGGGTTGAGGGATTAGGATTTGACGTTGAGGGTTGAGGGTTGAGGGTTGAGGGATGGGGTTGAGGGTCGAGGGATCAGAGTTAAGGGTTTAATGTTGAGAGTCGAGGCTTAAGGCTTGAGGGATTAGGGTTTAAGATATAGTATTGAGTCTGTTGAGGGTTTAGGAATAGGGATAGCATTTAGGGTTTAGTGATGAGGGATTAGAGTTGAGGGGTGATGGATTAGGGTTGAGGATTGAGGGATTACAGTTTAGGGATAAGGTTTAGGGTTGAGGGTTGAGGGATTAGGGTTCAAGGTATAGTGTTGAGGGTTGAGGGTTTAGGGATAGGGTTTAGGTTGACGAATTAGGGTTTAGGGTTGACAGATTAGGGTTTAGGTTGATGGATTAGCATTTAATGTCAAGGTTAGGGTTAGAGTGTCAAGGGTAGAGGGATTAGGGATAAGGATTAGGGTTGAAGGTTTAAGGATTGAGGGTTGAGGCTTTAGGGATGAGGGTTTAAGGCTTAAGATATAGTGTCAAGTGTTGAGGGTATAGGGATAGGGTTTAAGTTTTAAGGGTTAAGGGTTGAGGGATAGGGATTAGGGTTTAAGGTATAGTGTTGAGGGTTGATGGTTTAGGGATAGGGTTTAGGTTTGAGGGATTAGGGTTTAGGGTTGATGAATTAGGGTTTAATGTTGAGAGTTGAGGCTTGAGGGTTGAGGCTTGAGGGTTGAGGTTGAGGGATATGGTTAATGGTCAAGAGATTAGGGTTAAATAAGAGTGTCGAGGATAAGGGATTAGGGTTTAAGCTATAGTATCGAGTATGTTGAGGGTTTAGGAAAAGGGATATCATTTAGGGTTTAGGGATGAGAGATTATAGTTGAGGGATGACGGATTAGGGTTAAGGGTTGAGGGATTAGGGTTTAGGGTTGAGGGATTAGGGTATAAGGTATAGTGTTGAGGGTTTAGGGATAGGGTTTAGGGTTGAGGGATTAGAGTGAAGGATTGAGGGATTAGGATTTGATGTTGAGGGTTGAGGGTTTAGGGTTTAGGGATAGGGTTGATGGTTGAGGGATCAGAGTTAAGGGTTTAATGTTGAGAGTTGAGGGTTGAGGCTTGAGGCTTGAGGGTTGAGGTTGAGGGACAGGGTTAATGGTCAAGGTATTAGGGTTAAATAAGAGTGTCGAGGATAAGAGATTAGGGTTTAAGGTAAGTATCGAGTATGTTGAGGGTTTAGGAATAGGGATAGCATTTAGGGTTTAGGGATGAGGGATTAGAGTTGAGGAATGATGGATTAGGGTTGAGGATTGAGGGATTAGGGTTTAGGGATAAGGTTTAGGGTTGAGGGATTAGGGTATAATGTATAGTGTTGTGGGTTTAGGGATAGGGTTTAGGGTTGACGGATTAGAGTGAAGGGTTGAGGGATTAGGATTTGACATTGAGGGTTGAGGGTTTAGGGTTTAGGGTTTATGGATAGGGTTGAGGGTCAAGGGATTAGAGTTAAGGGTTTAATGTTGAGAGTTGAGGCTTGAGGGTTGAGGTTGAGGGATAGGGTTAATGGTCAAGGGATTAGGGTTAAATAAGAGTGTTGAGGATAATGGATTAGGGTTTAAGGTATAGTATTGAGTATGTTGAGGGTTTAGGAATAGGGATAGCATTTAGGGTTTAGGGATGAGGGATTAGAGTTGAGGGATGACGGATTAGGGTTGAGGGTTGATGGATTAGGATTTAGGGATAAGGTTTAGGGTTGAGGGATTAGGGTATAAGGTATAGTGTTGAGGGTTTAGGGATAGGGTTTAGGGTTGAGGGATTAGAGTGAAGGGTTGAGGGATTAGGATTTGACCTTGAGGGTTGAGGGTTGAGGG
The DNA here is from genome assembly GCA_027924645.1 of Cunninghamia lanceolata. NCBI lineage: Eukaryota > Viridiplantae > Streptophyta > Pinopsida > Cupressales > Cupressaceae > Cunninghamia > Cunninghamia lanceolata. The sequence continues at coordinate 5,434,651 of BSBN01001067.1, forward strand.
TTTAGGGTTTAGGGATAGGGTTGAGGGTTGAGGGATCAGAGTTAAGGGTTTAATGTTGAGAGTTGATGGTTGAGGGTTGAGGCTTGAGGGTTGAGGTAGAGGGATAGGGTTAATGGTCGAGGGATTAGGGTTAAATAAGAGTGTTAAGGATAAGGGATTAGGGTTTAAGATATAGTATCAAGTCTGTTGAGGGTTTAGGAATAGGGATAGAATTTAGGGTTTAGGGATGAGGGATTAGAGTTGAGGGATGACAAATTAGGGTTGAGGGTTGAGGGATTAGGGTTTAGGGTTGAGGGATTAGAGTGAAGGGTTGAGGGATTAGGATTTGACATTGAGGGTTGAGGGTTTAGGGTTTAGGGATGAGGGATTAGAGTTGAGGGATTATGGATTAGGGTTGAGGGTTGAGGGATTAGGGTTTAGTGATAATGTTTAAGGTTGAGGGCTGAGGGATTAGGGTTTAAGGTTTAGTGTCAAGGGTTGAGGGTTTAGGGATAGGGTTTAGGGTTGACGAATTAGGGTTCAAGGTTGACAGATTAGCATTTAATGTCGAGGTTAGGGTTAGAGTGTCGAGGGTAGAGCGATTAGGGATAGGGTTTAGGGTTGAAGGTTTAAGGATTGAGGGTTAAGGCTTTAGGGATGAGGGTTTAAGGCTTAATATATAGTGTCAAGTGTTGAGGGTGTAGGGATAGGGTTTAAGTTTTAAGGGTTAACCCCTGCTATTTATGCTTGGATAAGGATTTGTCACAAACTAGAACTTCTGCTTCCAAAGAAGATCTATCTTTCTTCCTCGATGGGCATTTTCTATCAAGAACTTGATTATGAGGGCTTGCCCCTTCATTGTTATGTCTATCATATGGTGGAGCATCTGGCAAGCTCTTGCAGGAAACAGGAAAAGTTCTCCCTTAAAAACCTTTTGGTCATTCAAGTATGAAGGGGAAGGTTTGAAAAGAGATGTGATCAATAAAAATGATGTGATCAATCTATAGAAGGACAAAATGCAATCACGTTTTGTCTTGCTATTGAAACGGTAAAAAAGTGTTGACCCCTGTGATCCAGGCCCACATGCTCTATTTTCTTACTGATTCTGTGTGTGCTCTGACCAAAAAGAAGTGCTTTCATGTTGTTGGGAAGTTCACATGCACATTTGACACATTATACCACCTTTGCATGATCTTTCCACCACCTTTTCTGCTTTGCCAACTTGAGAAGGACGAAATAACATAGTTTTCACACCAAGTTTGATATATATCTCTGCAAGAAGATAAAAACACTACATAGTTAGGTACTCTCTCCATTCAAATCTTCATTTTTTAGGTATGTCAAGTCTTTACATGCATGTTCTTTACATTTTCCTTATTTCAGATTGAATTACTTTATCATGCTTTATCATACATGTTTAAAATAGATACATTCCGAATCAAGAAAGTAGCCTACAATCTCACATGATGCCATGTATATTTTCTACACTTGGGCTCTTTAACAATTATGTGTAATAAACAGACCTTAACATACCATGATGTCAAACTATACAAGAATAAATCCTTACAACATAATAAAAATACAATCCCACTATTATCTTGTATTCATTTTGTTAGGAACTAATATTGGTCTCTTTATCATGCTACAAACAAATGCTCCGTCATGCCGAGGAAATGATCAAGAATTAAACCAACATAGGAAGAGATAGAAGCTAAGAATGCAAAGAAAGCAGTGGCTATGAGGGAACTTCGTGAGAAGAGGAAATTGGACACGATAAATGAAGACATACCAATTGAAGAGGAACCACAACAATCACAAAGAGATATGGTATTGGCGGCACAAAGAAAACGAATGAAAAAACTTCATGGTACAAGAGATTTGAATACCATAGTTGGAGACACGTCCTCTACTACAAGTCAACATGTAGGGACACCATCTACCACATCTCAAGTTGAGAGTACATCATCACTCACATGTGATGAAGGAGGTACACCATCATTCCCACCTCAACCTCAAGGTATGTCATCTATTCCATCTTCGATCGAAGGTATGCCATCTAACCCATCTCATTTAAATATTGGTGAAATTCTTAATGTTGAGATGAATTTACCTAACTTAACACCACCTAAAATTTTTCATAGAAAGCCAAAGTATTTGATTGATATTGATGAGAATATTTTGCAGCCAATGGAAGGTAAGATTCCAAAACGCACTTGTAGAAGATATGCTAATAAGATTTGGAGATTGTTCTTTGAAAATTTAAATGAGACTACAAGATGTCAACTATTCATTGAAATGATGTGAAGTATAAAGTATAGGTCTATCATGAAGATTCTTAGGTTGAGTACATCAGAGGCTTCAAGTGAAAAATCTATTGTCAAGAATCTAATGAGTGCGTATGAGAGTGTGGGTAACACCTCACGCACAAAAGATAGTAATGCAACACGGCATGTGATTACATCAACTATAGTAAGTAGTCAAACGAGGAAAGCTCGTCTCATTAGAAAGACGAGTCAACAATTGAGAATTAATAGGAAAACTTTATCAAGAGCCGTTGGAAGATGCCAAAGAATTGAGGACACTAATGCCAATGAATTATGGGCGTTTTCGGGGAGACTACCACGAAAAGATAAACCAATTGTTGAAGCATTGAGATCACTAATTGAAGACTTTTGGAAGAATTACACAAGGGTATCTCCAAATCAAAGGGATGTGGTAAGAAGGAGAATCAGTAGTCAGAACTGCGAGCCACATCTAAAGCATTTTTTGGATGAGACTCAAACACAGTTTTATGGTAAATTTCTAGAGAAGTATCCTCAAATTAAAATTTGTCAAAGATATTTTGAAATGCTAAAACCATTCTATGTTAAGATGAATCACACATGCACTACTTGTTGTTGTAGATTACATATTGAATTTTCTAACCATTTTGATGCTTATAGGTCTATATGTTTAGATATGCATACTAACAATGATTTGCAGGATTTTACCATATGTGCCCCACCAACATCATCAAGAGACTTCATATCAATAATTTTAGGTGAAAGAGAGGAAGGTCAAATATTCTACAAGAAATTATGCTTGGATGGCACATGTCATCATTGTGGTGGCTTGCAACATTTGCCAATATGTGAACATATGGAAAGAACACATGCAGTTGGAAATGAACTAGTAGAGTTTGGTAAGTATAAAACAGTGGCATACAATACAAAAGATGGTAAAGAATCAAAGAGGTGTGAATTGGTTATTGAAAAGATTCTAGTGTATCAGTTAATGCCTATATTTCGTGACAAGATAGTGTATGAGTATGCAAGACATGCCCATAGAGCTTGATGGTTGGACTTGCAATTCAATTTATACAAGGACACATTTCTAGTTGGTAGCATTGCTTCAGTCATCAACTTTGCAGAGAACTACAGTCTACAGCCACAACGTGAGGTGTAATCACAATATTACAACTCCACACAGGTTGCTATATTTGTGCACATCGCATTCATTCATGCGAATGATAGTATGGAGGATGACAGAAAGATCATAAGGGAGTATAATTTCTATATTAGTGATGATCGTATGCATTCTATGGAGTTCGTGCAAGGTTGCTTTCAGGTGTTCTACAATGATTTGGCTAGAAGGGGCATATCGTTCAGTCAGCATATCATATGGTTGGATAACTGTGCGTCACAATTCAAGAACTCAAAGAATTTCTATTGGCTGCGTAGGAGGCATAATTTTATAGGTATTCAGCATATGTGGAACTTTTGTGAGGCTGGGCATGGAAAGAGGGAGCATGATGGTGCAGGAGCATGTATCAAAAGAGCCATAGCACGAGAAGAGTTAAAGTATAAAGACAATGCAAAGTTGACAAATGCAAAATTGATTGTCGAGTGGTGTAATGCTTCCATGGGTCCAGGTAATGAAGGTAAGTCTTCAGTTCGTAGATTTTTTTGGTTGATAGATGATACTAACATTGCACCATATGAGGAATGTTGTGCACTGACAGGATCAAATGAGATGCACTCTTTCAGAAGCTCAATTGCAGGTTCATGGAGTATCCATACACGAAAGATGTCATGCTTTTGTTCTTCCTGTACAATTCAAGTTTGGGATGAGTGCAAGTCAAAGGAGTGGGTTGACAAATGGTAGTTAAGTTATCTTAGCCCACTTGACACGTATCGACCCCCGACGGCACTAGAACTAACACAAATGGAATCATCAGTTGACTTTGACCACATATTAGATTTAGTTCTACCAGGTAATATAGGGCACATATATGCATCTAATTTCATCTAGTTCAACCAGGTAATGTCATCTTACTTTGTAGTGCTTTTGTAATGTTTGACTAATTTCATCTAATTTGCTACACATATCAATGTAGGGCACGTATATGCAGTTATTGCAGATGAAGATAATGAAGAGGGAATAGATTATTACTTATTTCATTGTGTTGAGGCCAAAAAGAAATTGGAGGCCCCTGTTATAGATGGAGAAAACATCAAATACCCTACAGGCTCAGTGGTTATTACTGGAACATGGCTTAGAAGGTACCCACATAAGAGTGTTAATATTTGGCTATTTCAGGACTTTGACATGCATCAGAAGATTCTTCATTACTTGAACCTTGTCATGGCATCCAATGTTCATTTGATAAAGTATGGGGGTAGACCTTTAAAGAAAATCTTGTGGAAGGTGCGTGAGTCTGACCATGAAGCAATACTTGACACAATAAAGAGTAGAGCAGACCCAGATGGTTCATTGGATTAATTTGTAAGTATTCACATTGATTTTGTAAATTCATGTTACATTGAGTTGTAAGTATGCACATTAATTTGTAAGGTTTGTCTTTTTTTATTTTCTCCTATATTTTTACACATATACACATTTTTACATCGTCATGTTATGCATTTTTGGTGTCTTGCTCTTGATGCGACCAAACTCATAACTCACCCTACTTCCTCTAGACACCATTTGATGATCTCTCCAACACTCAGGATCTAGGGCACATAATCATGATGATCACCTATATACCATTCTCCCAAGGTGCTCATAATGAATCATCAGAAGGAGGCAGTGTAAAGTTGCAAAGGGGTGTAACTTTCATCCTGCTCCTGATGCGACCAAACTGACTATTCCAACACATCTGGATGGGTACATTTACACTAGGCATGGTCCTATTTTTCACCCAAACATGTTGAAACAGTCTGAGCTACATTGTACCGATGATATCCCTGAAGAGTCCAAAGTGCAAAAAGGCAGCAATCTTTGACGAGATGTTACTCAAAAATCATGTCACTTAGAAATATTTTGTCTGAGGCAACGTAATCATGTAGAGTGCCTCTACAATAACCTCTCTTAGTTTTTTATATCTCTGAGACATTTGCCCGTGGTGAAAGGTTTTCTACTGCCCCAAAAATCATTAGAAGGAGGCAGTGTAAAGTTGCAAAGGGGTGTAACTTTCATCCTGCTCTTGATGCGACCAAACTGACTATTCCAACACATCCGGATGGGTACATTTACGCTAGGCATGGTCCTATTTTTCACCCAAACATGTCGAAACATTCCGAGCTGCATTGTACTGATGATATCCCTAAAGAGTCCAAAGTGCAAAAAGGCAGCAATCTTTGACGAGATGTTACTCAAAAACTGTGCCGCTTAGAAATATTCTATCTAAGGCAATGCGATCATGTAGAGTTCCTCTACAATAACCTCTCTCGGTTTTTTATTTCTCTAAGACATTTTCCCATGGTGAAAGGTTTTCTGCTGCCCCAAAAATCGTTAGAAGGAGGCAGTGTAAAGTTGCAAAGGGGTGTAACTTTCGTCTTGCTCTTGATACGACCAAACTGACTATTCCAATGTGTCTGGATGGGTACATTTACGCTAGGCATGGTCCTATTTTTCACCCAAACATGTCGAAACAGTCCGAGCTACATTGTACTGACGATGTCCCTGAAGAGTCTAAAGTGCAAAAAGGCAGCAATCTTTGACGAGATGTTACTCGAAAACTATGTCACTTAGAAACATTCTGTCTAAGGCAATATGATCATGTAGAGTTCCTCTATAATAACCTCTCTTGGTTTTTTATATCTCTGAGACATTTGCCTGTGGTGAAAGGTTTTCTGCTACCCCAAAAATCATCAGAAGGATGCAGTGTAAAGTTGCAAAGGGGTGTAACTTTCGTCCTGCTCTTGATGCAACCAAATTGACTGTTCCAATGCGTTCGAATGGGTACATTTACACTAGGTATGGTCCTATTTTTCACCCAAACATGTCGAAACATTCCAAGCTACATTGTACCGACGATATCCCTGAAGAGTCCAAAGTGCAAAAAGGCAGCAATCTTTGATGAGATGTTACTCAAAAACTGTGTCACTTAGAAACATTCCCTCTAAGATAACGCGATCAGATAGAGTGCCTCTACAATAACCTCTCTCAATTTTTTATATCTCTGAGACATTTGCCCGTGGTGAAAGGTTTTCTGCTGCCCCAAAAATTGTTAGAAGGAGGCAGTGTAAAGTTGCAAAGGCATCTAACTTTCGTCTTGCTCCTGATGTGACCAAACTAATTATTCCAATGCATCTGGATGGGTACATTTAAGCTATGCATGGTCCTATTTTTCACCCAAACATGGCAAAACAAACCGAGCTACATTGTACCGATGATATCCCTGAAGAGTCTAAAGTGTAAAAAGGTAGCAATCTTTGACGAGATGTTACTCAAAAAATGTGTCACTTAGAAACATTCCGTCTGAGGTAACGCGATCACATAGAGTGCCTCTACAATAACCTCTCTCAGTTTTTTATATCTCTGAGACATTTGCTTGTGGTGAAAGGTTTTCTGCTGCCCCAAAATCCATCAGAAGGAGGCAGTGTAAAGTTGCAACTTCTTCTATTGCTCATTCCCAGAGGCTAATTCAGAATGATGAGTGAATGAATTCATTTTTGACTAACTCAATATCATTATTTTACAGGAACAAAGTTAGAAACTCAAAATTTGGCTAAGTCTGGAAAGTAGAAAGTTGACTCTTGGAGTCTAGGCGCCAATTTCACATCAAATTGTCCAAATGAGCGCCCAAGGATGTGGAGTCTTCAATCAAGGTGCTCTGGCAGGAAAAGTTGTTTGGCCTTCAAGATAAGGTTGCCTTAGTGAATTAAGTCAGGATGAAAGCCTATTCACTCTAGGCGCCAATCTCAAGTTGCACAATCATGAATGGGTGCCTAGAGCAATAAGGTGCTACATCATGGTTCCAGGACCTTGAAATGGCGCCCAAGCATGTAGGAGGAATTTTCAAGGAGCTAAAATGTTTTTGAAACTCTAAGGAACTAGTCCAAAGACTCTATGGTGCCATCTTGATACCATTGAGTCAACCTTTGAACTCAAACATATTGAAACAAGGTCTAGGAAGCTAGGCGTCATCTCTTGCCAGTTCAACCTCTCAGATGCGCCAACATTGGAAAGACTCTTAATGAGCGCCTAAGTTTGAATTGATCTATTGAAAGTTTGGTGATGTATTGGTGCAAGATGATCTTCAGTTGAAGCAATCTAAGTTCCAGGAAGGGTTTAGAAGTTATCAACCTCTTCACTAAGTTAGGCGCACTTTACAAGCTTTCTTACCCAAGAGTTGCACCTCATTAAGACAAGGCACATCTTAACCTCCAGGACTTTTCATTAAGACTCTAAGCAAGAAGGTGCATTTCCATGGAGTAGCATACTCTAGATAGCGCCTAATGCCATCAAGGCACAATTCCACCCTCACTTTGGTGGCCTATCATCAAGAAGGGGCATTGGGCATTCCTTGAATAGTTCTGAGCATTTGAAGTTTCTAAAATCACCAAGGAATGTTGGGCACCATGTGTATCCTCAACAAGCTTGAGTTTGTGCCTAGACAAGTTCGCGCTTATTCATGTTTTAACTTCCCTCTTGAAGTGCCTAACTTGGGAAAAAGTTATCTTATTGTTAGTCAAGTGTTTGATGTGTTTTGGAGACTCCAAAAGACTTCCTCTTGCTAGGCGCTCTTCTTGGCAACTACAACCTTCAACTGGCACCTAGATCCTGAAGAAAAACACTTACAAGTGTGGGCGCACTTTCCTTGTGATGGAACATCAAACTGGCACCTAGAAATCATAATGCATGAAGTGAGTGCCTAGGATCCTATTGGTCCAATAGGTGGTTTTGGGATCCATGTCAAGTCATCAGAGATAGATATTTTGGCTTATTTGATGATGGTCTCAAGTCTCTCTACCATGGCACATTTTGATGATGTTCTTGTTTAAAATCTTATGAAGACTATCTCATCCCTAAGCGCTCATCCTCATGATTTTCATGCACTTAGACTTCAAGGTGCCAAAACTAGTAGGAAAATATTTGGGGGGAAACCACGCTGATAAAAGTTGGGTAAATTTAACCTCGAAGTCTGATTAGGCTCCATATAAAAACAATATTTATATCATGTCCCTTTGCTTTATGAAACAAGCAATATGTGTCAAGTCATAGGGATAACACTATGGTCCTTAGAAATTTCTCTGTGACTTTTGATAAGATTATCTACTATTATGTGGATGCTTGATAGTATTAAAATTATTGGGCATTAAGTTGAGGTGACCATTCTTGTTATGATCATCACTTTTCACAAGGGGTATGTCAGTTATCCCATATATCATTACATTATGATTATTTTTCAATATCCTAATGGTGGAAGGATTGTTTTCACTATTATCTCTAGCTAGGGAAGTCATCAACAATCCAACTCTTGACGTCGATACAAGGTTCTTTTGAAGGCAAAGGGCACCTAGGCTTATGGGGCTCAATTTGATGTATTTATTGAAAGCTCAAGGTGAATTTGCTTATTGAAAATGCCACTTAGTCCTTCATTTGCATTCTAGGTGCCATTTCCTATTGACTTATATACTCCTCATGCTAGGGTGCCATAATGAAGTGGTTTAGACAATAGGTGCGCTTCACTTACTAGTGGCTTGTTCTCCTTCCGCCTTAGGCGCACTTTTATGGTGGAATAGGTGTCAATGGGTGCCTTGTCTTAAATGAATTCTCTCTCTAAGTTGGGCACCCTTTTGAGGCTTTATGAGTTGCAAATTGCGCCTTAACCCTTCATGCTTGTTGCTCAATGTTTGAATGTTTAAGAAAGTCTCCTTTAGGCGCTCATCTTAATGACTTTTTCTCAAGGCGCAATCATCCTAATGACTTGGATATTCATTCTAGTGTTTTAAGATATCAGGCTACCAGACTTAGTCATTTTTAGGATCTCAAACATAAAGAATAACATGATTCATTTTTTTGTATTGCATATAGTTGACATTCTATGCTACTCATAAAGAATATTAATATTTTCTATTCAACATGATGATTCATTTTTTTTTAAATACAACTTTTATCTTTTAGTTCCAAAATGAGGTTTAGGTGATACTTGAATAACAATAGCTAGCTTATTGGATCAACATCCTATGTAATACAATTGGAATTTAAATATTTGAAGTAACCATCTACAAATATCCATTCAAACGTGGATTTGTAATGCAAGTATGGATGCCATCAATAAAAAAGATTTGTATTAACCAAATATCCATATAGGCATACATCAATATCTGTCGATATAAGTATAACATATATACAAAATAGCCATATAGGCTTACAAGAATGCCATATAGGCATACAATGTCAACTATGTACAATACAAAATATGTGTCCACAAATGCCATATAGGCATACAACAAAAGAACATAATAAAAAGTCATTCCCCTCTAGTTGGTGAAGAGAATAAATCACGGGCAGCCTTTGATCTTCTAGGGGATGGAGACACACATATAGATGGTCTACTACGAACCCGAGGGCTACTCCTCCTATTTAGTTCTTCCTGCATCTTTAGCTATTACAATAAAAAGTATAGACATTAATATATAGAAATTACATGTTATAAAAAATGAAACATTTAACAAAATAATCACTTATAGCTAACATATAATCTGTCTCCTCGCTTGCCTCAGTAGCAGGAATAGGCCATGGTGATGTCAAGTCCTATAGAAACCACCCAGATAAAAATTAAACTTCAAATCAATAATCTTTTGATTTTTCAAAAATAGACAACTATAACAATGAATGTAAATTAAAATTTACTAATTTGCCTCATACCCCTATCAATGCCATGGAGCTATGAATTGTAGAGGCCACACCATGCTCCATTACCCTTTGAACATGGGGAGGTGTCTCCATAGCCTGCATCATCTGCAAATAAAACAACATTATTCAATTATGAAAACTATAATAGTGATACAAATCATGGCTCCTAACACACACACACGTTCATCTAAACATGGAAGTACACACAATAAAGAACACAAGTCACATACAAAAATCTAGTAAGTACAATTCATTCATTAAACTATTTATTTTATTACCTTTGTAAAACTTTGAAGGCCACCACTGCTGGCAGGTGTTGCCGTGAAATCTACAATATTACCCTATTCAACATCCAAAATTAGATATTAGAATACCATTCATATAACGATGCTATTCACATGTAATATTTATAATTGTTTACTAATTACATACCCCGCCAATAGATGATCTAGTGTAAAATGCAGGTGGTGAACCACTAAAAACTGCATCGATGCTATGACCCTAAAATTTCATTAAAATCATCAATTTAAATTAGTTAATCTTGCATTTCAAAAAAGAAATTTAATAAATTAAATTCAATAAACTTGCTAATATTTACCTGAGTATCAAGGCCAAAAGTCTCACTCAGGAGGGTATCTGTCATCACCATTTGCTCAGCTATAGATGTAGCCTGTGCACCTGTGTCCTGACTATCCATGGGGTCATAACCATAGGCTGACCCACAATTCTGACAAGTATGGGGTGGGACCCTACTCCTCGCACTATCTCCCAACCCACTCTGTGCTGCAGGACTGGCATGCGCTATGATGCTCTGGGTCAAGGCACTAATGGACTGAAGTGTATCAATCTCAACACTCTCCTTCACAATGGAAGGGATAGAAACATGCTCGTGGGCTGGTCTGCTGATTACTCATCTCACTGGCCACTATGGGTCAACACGTGCCCCTGGTCTATCTTGTGCTAACCCCCCACCTCTACCCTGGAAGTCCCGCATATCAAAATAGTTTGGCACTTTATTGAGGACAAACTCATAGTAGAGTTTCCTCAAAAAGTATTGCAGGACTTCATTATTATTGCATGGAGGATGGTCAAAAACTATCCACCACCTCTGCCCAAAATTGTCCCTTATCGCTTGGTTGTTGCACCAATGGATAGGGAACCTCTTGCATGTAATGGGTGGAGGTTGATTTGTTTGTGGGTTTGTGAAAATGGAACACAAGTCTAATTTTGTGATTTGTAATTTTTTCACATCTTGGTATGACAGCTTGTCTGCATAATAATCTCTAAACTCTCTCCTCTTATCCGTCCAACTAATTATTTGCTTGCTAATTGAATCTACATTTGATAACATAGATTCAAGAGATTCAGCAAGCGTGGACCTATGCAAGGTTGAAGTGGAAGGATCTTTTAACCTTGCAATTATATCTTCAATTTCTTTTTTGTTGTTTTCAATTTGCCCCATTATATTGTCTTGTGGTCCAGGGGCATGTCGAGGAATGGATGGAGGAGGTTGTTGTTCTACATGTATTTCCTCCTCAGGATTTTGTGGATTTTGAGGAGGAGGAGGAGGAGGAGGAGGTACATTAACATTTCCTGACAATTAATGAAATATACATCAAAAATCAACTAAAACCTACCTATTTAGAAACAAATTCAAACAAAAAATACAAATATAACTCACTCATTTGGCGTGCTCAACGTCGTGGCGGCATTTTGGTGACGAATCGATAAGGTTTTTGTGTTGAATGGAGTTTTGTAAAATGTGAGCGTGCTTTCTAGGGTTTGTAGGCTGCAGGCATAGAGGAGAAGAAAGAAAGAAATGAAATGACAATAGAAACCTTTTTTTTTATTTATAGCAAGTCATAATGCAAGCACGTTATAATGCGCTCGCGTTATAATGCACTCGTGTTATGGCTTGGTTTTGACGAGCCTTAGGCTCATCATTACCAAGCCATAATGCACTCGCGTTATGACTTAATTTTTTTTAAAATTAATTTGGCCACTTTTTGGCCCCCCATCTTTTTGCACTTACCCATGATATAGACAGATCTAGTACCCAATTAGAGTTGAGGATCCCCAGGCGGCGATGCATGGCTCGAGACTCCTTCCTGTCTCCTCCTCCACCTTCTACATTCAATGTTTGAGCACCATTTCCTCAGAATGAACTGTATCTGGCAGACTTTTGATTTTTACCATGTAATTAATGCTGAGTGCACCCTCTTGCTGTATATAGGGGGCTGTGTTACTCATTTGTATATTGGGGGGGAAACTGGACAAAACTTTGGGTGCTGTGACACAATATAACTTTTTTGGCGACCCTTTTCTGGATGTCTTGTGAGTTTATGAGTCTCATGTTGTATGTTTTTTTTTACATTGATCCACTGATATCATGTTGATTTAAATGAGTAATGCTATATTGCATGTGTTCTGTTATCTATCTCCAAACTAAGTATGTTCTTCTTCTGAGTCTAATCATCTAAGGGGTGTTTATGACTCTTGAATACATGTTTGCTGTGTTGAATTCTTGATTTCTTACTTCTACTCAAGGGGTAGATTAAATGTTTTAGATCAAGGGTTGGGAACAATATATTGTAGTAAGGATATTGTAAGTAGAGATAACAAGATACCCTATCTTGGGAGGTATCTGTAAGGCAGATACTACAAATCCCCTTGATATCCAGTCATTGGTATATGTTCATGCAGGCCATTCACATGTGTATGTCTATTGATCCGAGCCCTGGATAGGCATCGATCTAGTCTTGTATTGAGGTTATACCCAAGGTCCTAGTTTTGCATCCACATAAAATCAAACCATTAAGACTTTAGGAGTAGTTTAGGACCCAAATCCTCTATCTACAACTGAAAATAGGCCCAAAGCTAGCCCCTTTGCACTTATCCCACAATTTTGGTCTACATATAGGAGGATTTATCTGCTTTATATCAACATCCCAGTCAGTCCATAAGCATATCTCATGGATGTTGAATAGGGAATACCCCCTTGGTTCTGCAGAGCCTAAAGAAGAAGAGGAGATATTATAGAGTCTATCTCCTATACTGTTGGCCGCTAGCCCAGAGATCATGTTGATCATTGATGGATACCTTGTAGGGATAGCTGGGAATAAGCATCCAGTCGAATTGTGAACCAATAGGGTGTTTCATTCTTTCCAACTCAGCTTAGTCACCATCTCCTTTGAAACTAAATTATTAGAACTACCACTATCAATTACAACTTTACAACATTTACCTCCTGATTTGCATCTGGTCTGAAACAAACTTTTCCTCTGTGGTGGTTCCTTATTTGTCTCTGCTTGAAATAGTACTCTCCTCATGACAAGTGATTCTCCTTTCTTAGGTTTACCAACTGAACATGGGTCACCTAGTTCAACAAGTTCTTCTTCCATATAAGTTGTTCTTCCACTTTCTCTGTCTTCTTGGTTGTACTTCCTTAATGACATTCAAATGCTTCATGTCCTTCACCTCCACACTTAAAACAAGTTCCTCTGAATGTTCTCTTATCAAATCCTCTTCCATCTCTTCTATATCCTTCACTCTGGTAAGAATTAGGATTTCCTCTATGGTAGAAAGTTCTATCATCTCTCTGGTATGAACTGTTATCTCTATCTTCCTTTTTGAATGTGTTATCTTGTTTGTTCTGCTCTATATATGATCTTTCTCCTCTGGAATAAGTTTTATCTCTCTATCTTTGGTCATGTTTCGTGTTCGAAGTTTCTTCAACCTTCAGGGCAAACTGATATGCCTCTTCCAATGTTGTCATTCTCACCAAACTCAGTTCTTCTTGAATGTTCAATCTTAGTCCATTGATGTATCTTGCCACTTTCTCCTTACTTGCTTCACTATGTCCTATCCTTATAACCATCTTATGAAATTCTTCAGTATACTCCATCATAGATTTCTCCTTTTGTCTCAAGTTCTACAATCTTTTCAACAGTTCCAACTCATAGTCAGTAGGTATAAACTGATTCTTCAACTTTGCCACCATTTTATCCTTTTTTGTGATCTTTTCTTTTCCTCTTCTATTTCTATCCAACTGAACTTCTTTCCACTAAATAGTGTCATGTCCTTTCAACTTAGTCTTTGCAAATTTCACCTTCTCGGAATCTTCAATTTCTTCATATTCAAAGTATTCTTCTAGGCCATTTATCTAATCAATCAGATTCTCTAGATTCAAATTGCCAGTATAGTTCTGTACATCCACTCTAGGTCTCTTTCCAATCTTTGAAATAGCTCACAAAATCTTCACTTGATTTGATTCTTCTTCTTCTAGGGTTTCTTGATTTTGGTTAACGGATTGAAATTCTTCATCATCATCACTTTCAACATTAGATCGAGGTGTTAGTCCTCTTCTCCAATCTTCTTCATCAGCATCCAATCAAAATCACATTGTTTTCATTATCTCCATCATCTCATCCATTCTTTTAGACATAGTACCAACAACATGTATTCTCCTTGACAACATCTCTTCCTAGGATCAAGTGTAACTACCTCAAATTCAGTGATCAAGCTACAAGGTGACAATTGCCTCACAATCATAAATCGATTGAGAACACAAGTAATCTGCCTCAGGTTTAGCGATCTATTCACAACAAGATCTAATGGAATGCCTTCACCAACTTTGCTCAATTCGCTCCCACAGATTCAAACTTCACTCTAATACCACTTGGTGTAGTCACAGTTAGGACAGTCCATAGAGTGAACAGTCTAGACCGTGCAACAAGAGTAAACACAATGGAAGCAACTCAATTATAGAATACAAATGTAGATTCAGATGTTCAGTATATCATAGATTCAAATACAAACATGTCGGCAACATGTAGGCTTACAAATTAGGGCTCAGAAGCCTAATTCTCCAGTTACAATATATGTGTAGGATATGGCTTTGAAGTGCATGATACCAAAAGAATTCGAACTATCTAACTCATGAATTATGCTAACTACTTTCCTATGCATCTATTACATGAATATATATCATCTCCGAATCACAAGAATCCTCTGTGTCGGCCAAGAAGATTACAAACTCCAATGAAAGAGATGTAACGTGTGTACACAAATAGGTCAGCTCTAAACAACTTGTATTCCTCTGCAATTGAATGAAACAAGGTGTGGATCTCAAGGAAGGTTGGCCATGTCCCAAACTATCGTGAATGTGTCATTTAGCTCTACAAGTCATGGAAGTGCTCTGCAAGTCTTCTCTTTTAGCTGATTGTCTGAGACTATTTGAATACTCTATTTTGAGAAAATAGTTGATCTTCTGATAGTGATATCTTTATGGAAACTAATCCAAATGATCTAAATTTTAGATATGATGTGCATGAAGATGTCTAGATGCTAAGTCCAGTTCTGCATAGCCTGAATTGAAACTACGGTAGAATGCGAACCAATCTACTGAAACTGCTACTGACTGTACTTTATTGTAAAATAAAATAAACAAAGAAAGAATGCAAATATTTTTGGTTGATGCAAGATTTCTTTTGAAATAGGGATGCTCACTTGGTGCAATCACAATTAGGAGGGTCCATGGAGTGAATAGTCTAGACCGTGCAACAAGAGTAAACATAATGGAAGCAACTCAATTATAGAATGCAAATGCATATTCAGATATTTAATATATCATAGATTGAAATACAAACATGCCGACAACATGCAAGCTTACAAATTAGAGCTCACAAGCCTGATTCTCTAGTTACAATATATGCACAGGATATGGCTTTGAAGTGCCTGATACCAAAAGAATTAGAACTAGCTAACTCATGAATTATGCTAACTACTTTCCTATGCATCTATTACATGAATATATATCATCTACATATCACAAGAATCCTCCGTGTCATCCAAGAAGATTACAAACTCTAATGAAAGAGATGTAATGTGTGTACACTGATAGGTTAGCTCTAAACAACTTGTATTCCTCTGCAAGTGAATGAAACAAGGTGTAGATCTCATGGAAGGTTGGCCATGTCCCAAACTATCTTGAATGATGTGTAATTTAGCTCTGCAAGTCTTCTCCTTTACCTGATTGTCTAAGATTGTCTGAATGCTCTGTTCTGAGAAAACAATTGATCTTTTGATAGTGATATCTTTTCAAAAACTAATCCAAATGATCTAAATTTTGGATATGATGTGCATGAAGATGTCTAGATGCTAAGTCCATCTTTGCAAGGTCTAAAATGAAACTACAGAAAAATGCAAACCAATCTACTAAAACTGCTACGACAGAATTGAAAAACCTCGTATATGCTATATGTAAGCATCCCAAATGTTTTCTCTTTTAATTGCACTATCCAACACAATCTGCACAAGTACAATTTAAGGGAAATATTCAATTTAAAAGGTTTGGCCCATTTATTACCTTAAGTTGAAGGTAAGAAAATCAATAATGCTATTGCATGTACATACACAGCAATCAATTACCAACACATTGCAAAAAAAAAGGTACAGATGTTTAGAAATTACAAATCTAAATAAGCTATTAATAATAAATATGTATCCATTACTTTAGAGGTAGCAACTATGATTTAGTTGCTGGGCTATCAAAAGGAGACAAAAGACGTGGATATTAACTGGTAGCCCAGGATGGTAGTCATAGAAGAGTTAAAAATAGGAGAAAGAACACTTGGATGAAACAAAACATTAAGTGGATGAGTAAGTGGAGAATTAAACTACAGAAATGCCCAGGCATCAATCAGAAAAAATTTAAAGATATGGGAGCAAAAAGTTCAAGTTAAATATGTGTACAATGAAACTCGATAAAGCAAAAATACTGCATCAATAAATTCAACTTTGCATATTAGCACTGGTTAAGAATCTACATTGGGGTAGAAATCAAGTGGAAACTAAAAGATGTGTGATAGAAAAAGTCAGGCTACACATGTGGACAAGGAAACTTGGTAATAGAGAGAATAGTACATCATCAAATTCTTCCCTACATGTGAGCAGAAGATCTACAGCAGGGTGGAAATCAACTGGAAATTGAAAGATATGTAAGGAAAAAAATCCAAGATAAACATGTGGACGATAAAGACTAGTAGGAAGAGCAAACACCACATCAATCAAATAAACCCCACCTATGAGCACCAGAAGAAAATCTCAATTGAGGCAGAAACCAAGTGGAAAGCAAAAATGTCGATAGCTCAATTGAAAAACTATCTCACATCAACTTGGGTGTGATAAGCGTAGATGGGCAGAACCCAAGGATGAGTTCGACAGAGATAGGGTGGCACTAAATTATGGAGTGCTTAGTCTACAAAAACATCAAAATCAAACGAACAACCTAAGCATTAACACTTCGACTACTTCTCAAAAACATGAGATTACTAAAAACAAGGTAATTACATACAAATATCAATAATAAGAGATCCAAGCTCAACAAGTGACACCATCTCAAAATCAACTCAACAAACCTTATACAATTTTCCTAGGTATGGTGCACTCAATAAAGTCTAGAGCTTTCTTATCACTAGCTTTGAGGATTGCAGTGCTCTCAATACTCATGGCTTTAGACAAGGTGATCTAATGAAAAAAACTATTTAACTATATCCTAAAGGATTTGGATGAAGATGAGGATCGCTGAGTCACATGACCAGATGGAATGCACGTAGGATTGAATGACTATATGATGTCATGTGTCTTATTAAAATTTAATACATTTCTCTGCCTTCTTCGGCTCGTTTCTTTTTTTTCCAGCCACCTCCCACGTCATTTTTTACAACCGGTCCGAGCCACAGTTTCGGGCCATGCCATAATCAGTCAAAGTAGCATGGGTCTCACCACCATCCATCTTTCACTGGCTCAATGGGAGATATTTTAAATGAATAGTAATTTTGATTTACAATATATTTTTCCAAATTTGTAAATATAATTTATTCATTTAATGTATTGTATTTTAATATAGTTGTGTTGGTCAGGGTCAAAGAAATTATCCATGGCATTTAATTGGGGTTAATGTCAAAGAGGAGGTATTTGACCCTAAACACTTAAATTTCATTATCATATGGGATGTCCCAAATGTGCATCTGAACTATTATAAATGACTGACATACTCTCTTTCATCTATAGGCATCAAAATCTCTATTTATATACTTTTTAGGTCATGGTAGTTTGATTGTGTGGCAAATTTTCAATTCTCTCCCTGCTTCTACATTGGAAACATGCAATATTTTATTTCAAGAAAGGCCAATATTCTTAGCTATAATAAACTGTTATGGTAGTTAGTGGAAATTACTCGAAAAGCATCTGAGAACCATTGTTCTCTTTTTGACACTAACATTTAGAAGAAGTAAAATGCTCAATTTATGCAATTTAATTCCACTGCAAGGTTTTTAAGGTCAAGAATTTGCAATATAAACTATTAAGTTTTACTTGTCTGTTATTAGTTAAACACTTGTTAGAGGACCATGTGTGAGCATACACTATTTGCAAGTCTTTTATAATAGCTAATTCATTGCCAGTTAAACACTTGTTACAGGACTATATGAACACACACTCTTTGTAAATCTTTTATAAGGCAAAATTAGCTACAATTTGAAATTGGATTGTTATCTTGTGATGTGAGTTCAATTTTATTTTTCATGTAACTATTTCTACAACACCTAATATCTATCAGTTGACTTTTGGAATATGATGATTTTAATTCTTTTAACCTGAATCAACCTATATTCCCTGAGTTTAGATTACAAGAATCAAATTTAAGTCAACACCTTACCTGGCTTCCCACAAAGGTCGAACATCTAGACAAACAATGAGATATAAATGTTACAGGACTGTGTGAACACACACTATTTGTAAATCTTTTATAAGGAAAAATTAGCTACAATTTGAAATTGGATTGTTATCTTGTGATGTGAGTTCAATTTTATTTTTCATGTAACTATTTCTACAACACCTAATATCTATCAGTTGACTTTTGGAATATGATGATTTTAATTCTTTTAACCTGAATCAACCTATATTCCCTGAGTTTAGATTACAAGAATCAAATTTAAGTCAACACCTGACTTGGCTTTCCACAAAGGTCGAACATCTAGACAAACAATGAGATATAAATGTTACAGGACTGTGTGAACACACACTATTTGTAAATCTTTTATAAGGAAAAATTAGCTACAATTTGAAATTGGATTGTTATCTTGTGATGTGAGTTCAATTTTATTTTTCATGTAACTATTTCTACAACACCTAATATCTATCAGTTGACTTTTGGAATATGATGATTTTAATTCTTTTAACCTGAATCAACCTATATTCCCTGAGTTTAGATTACAAGAATCAAATTTAAGTCAACACCTGACCTGGCTTCCCACAAAGGTCGAACATCTAGACAAACAATGAGATATTTATTATGTTGTCAAAATTAGAGATCCTAAGTCCAAGGAAAGTAAATGGCTTGAGGCATTTGATAGAGTAGAAATTAACTATTTATCCTTATGATATGATAGCTAGATCCATAACAAGCATCAATACAATAATGAATTTCTTCTACATAAATTCAAATCCATACAACTTCTACTCAAAGTAATCTCCAAAATAGACACAATTTTCGTTCAATCTATGAACAAGGTGTGAGCTATATCATCTAATTATGCATGGACATATTCAACAAATATGATCCAAACCAAAGATGAATTGCTTGTAGGTGTTTGTCCCAATTTTCAAGTTTCAATCCTTGTTTTTATAGCACCTCACAATACTTAAAATGATAGACTATAACAATATTCATAGCATTAAGGCAAGAATCGATGCAATGTGTCTCTTGTTAACATTGTTTCCTTTGAAGATTGCTTAATGCTTTGATTCTCCTAAACTTAACCTAATTTATATAACTATAAAACACAATACCATTTCATCTACTTTATATATAATTTTGAAGAGATAATGGATGGTTTGTACATTACCTTCTCCCGAGAAAGTTTAGGTTCCTGGTCTTTCGCCCTTGACCACTCAAAACACTATGATTCAATGTATTGGAATCTTTGCTCACAACTGACATGATATCCGAGTCATGTTTCAGTCAAAAGCCGTGGAATTCTTAGTCCTTTAAATTAAGGCCGTTAGTTCATACGGCGATATTTCGAGGCTCGAGGACCGAGGTGGCCTCAGAATTAACTTGTAATTGAGCATTAGGTCATAAAGGAAAAAGGGAACAACATAATGAAATCTCGGAAAAATCATTCAAAAGAATAAGGGTGGGGCGGTGAATTTTCTTCTTGGTCAAGACAACATGATAAAAATCTGGGTTAAACATTTGCCTTCACGAATCGAATCTCTGACCAATATGACTGCAAACAGGGATTGGTCAGAGATTCTAGGGCATTGCTATTGCTTAAATATTGTTTTTTCAACAGTCACTAAAAAATGGTAAAATTTATCTTTGACCTTTGAAGTTATTTATTCCCTCACATACAGTTTCTAAATAGTAATTACAACATATATATATTTATACAAGGAGTCTCTTTAACTAAACTGTGAGTTCAATTTTGCACTTTCCTTTTAAAATTTTCAGCAATTTCTAATTGTGAGTTCTTCTTCATAATTCTCACTCTCTCTAAATTTTTGGGTTTTAGGCTGTAAAAGTTGAATCTGATCGGGTTGGTGGAGAAGTTTCCATAGTTTTTAGTTGGACAGGCCCTCCAAATCTCATTGAAGATGACTGCCAAGTGGTTTTACAGAATGATATTTGGATGCTTCTCAGGAAGTGAGAACCACCAGCGCCCCAGACAAGTAAGGCCACATCAGCCTTCTGCATCTTCATCTTCATTTTATTCTCGTGAGAATGGGTACGAAATACCTCAGAAAATCCACTACATGGGGAATGAAGAGGAAGATGTCGATAAGGCCTCAGAGTTTTTCATCGATAGCGTTCACAAGGACTTGAAGTTGCAGAAATCCTTGTCTGATGCTCAATACAGTGGCTACCTTCAAAGAGCTACATAAGCATTTTTCAGTAATCTGTGATCATCCCTTATAGGTACTGTTGTAGAATTGTTAGCCATTTGTTATGTTTTACAGGGTGCGGTTAAGAAAAACAGTTGTATGCACTGTGTTTTTTGCCCATGGAAGTAAAAGAATATTGGATGCAGTTTTTCCTAAACGTACATAGTGCCTTTACAATTTGTCATTGTACTATAAGTAGCAAGTGGACCCTCATTGAGTCAAGTTAACGACTGTTTTGAAGTTGTGTAATTTCTACTATTTTTATTATTTAATGTTATACAATTTATAGAGAAGAGCACTCCTGTGTCATAGATTTTCCTTTTTCCTATTTAAAATTATAATGGTGAAATTTACTTATCTATACTATTTCTCATTTAGTTTTGTGTCCACTTCTATGGGATATCTTAAATGCAATAGCATAAATTATTAAGTTATATATATGTGTTTGGTTTATGAATTGGTTCATTTAAACATATTTTTATATACTTGTCATTATTAGACCTTTATTTGTATTTATTTCCATATATTTGTTCCCTATCTCAAAATTACTATTTTAGCATTAAGGTTCATTTTAGAGTGGTTTGACTTCAATCTTGCAATGCAAGGGAAAGAACCTAAAATTTAATTTTTTAAAATTCAAATTATAAATTTCTCACCCCCTTCTACTAGCCACTGTAATTCACTTAACACACGTTTGTGCAACATGTTGCTATGAAATTATATTTAAAAACATTCAATGGGCATGTAATTTCATAGGGAAGAATAATTAAAACATGCTTTAATTTCTAAAGGAATCAAAGAATTAAATCTGCAACCATCATCATTTATGCCACCAACATGTCTACATATGTTGTCTTCATTTTTTCTCATGAATCACTGTTAATCTAGCTAGTTAGAGGTGTTTGAGTTAGAAGAACCCCTTCACCTATGGAGTCAACAAACCACCACCTTGAAAAAATTAGATATCAAGAAGGCAAAGGTGAGTAACTTTTCAAGTGCACATTTTCACAAAAAAAATCCCACACATAAGATCAACTTCAACACTTAAGATTGAACTAGAATGTTTTTTGAGAATGTATAAATTTTGACACAATCCTTAAACTAAGGACATTAACTTTTGGATAGTGGAGAATGGATTCAACATGACATCAACAATATCTTTTATCATTACTTCCAGAGCTAAGTACCCCTACTCATGACATCTAGTTTCCATGTACTTATTGCAATTATCAATCCCAACTTTATTATGTATTTTAATTTATGCTTATTTTACTATATTTATTTAATTAACCTAGATAATCCATGTATTTCTATTCATTTCATTACATATTTGTGCACCTAGTAATTTTCTACATGACATGGAGTTTGGCCTCATGATTTATGATGAAGGAGCATCCAAGGTGTAAGAGGAATCTTTCATCAACCAAAAATATTTTCTTTCACATTTGTGTGTTTATAGGTTTCTATGTTTACAATCATATTCTAGTCATCATATGTTCATTGTAGTTTGTGGTTCTTACCACAAAGGCAAATATTACAGTTCTAAACTCACTCACAAGAATGCTAGAGTTCTAGTCCAAATTTATTATTTCTAATTTGTGGTGACTGTCTAAGATTTGCATTGATACTTGGTTACATTTCCAATCTCATTGGTCCCAAGGAGGTCCATGGTATGAATGTCATTATGTTCCAATGCATATCCTTTACCACTCTCATTCCTAAAGGTTCCCTTTATACAGGTTACCTAATTACATGTTTCATCTTGTCCTGAGCTATGCACTACCCTACCCTGTGGTTGGCATAAATCATTCTAAAGTATAAGAACTATGATATATGAATCACTCATAATCATTAGAAGTTAGTTAGGTTTTATCTTAGCTCTAGAAGATTGAATTTCATCAACACTTATAGTTTAGTATTACATCAAGAAGTTTGTTTTGAAAATTATGTAATTTTCACACAAGGTGTCCATGTATCTTTAAAGACTAAGGCCTCATGTTAGAAGCGCATTGTAATAGAATTGATGAATTTTAATCAATAATACTCTATTTTGTTTTCTATTGAGCTCCACTTTGGATGTGTTTGTGTATTTGTTGCATGGTAAGATAATATTTCATTGGACCCTCTAGCCATGACTACATCAACTGGTATGAAAGCATAGTTTTGAACCTTGGAAGTCATGAAAAGGATCTTGCTTGTAAATACATTATTTAACTGAGGTAGTCTGCAAGAAGATTGTAAATAAAGTGTCAAGTTTGATGTACTCTACAAGGGAGATTGTGGAGATATCACCTACTTGAGGTATTTTTCATTAGATTCGAGGACAAGACACCACCATAAAGGAGCTAGGGTGTTGTTAATATTGTAGGAAGGATAAAAGAAATATTTAAAATGATGGGGACAAAAAAAATCTAATTGAATGTCATTGAGGAGGATAGAAGGAGAGGACATACCCCTAGTGATGATGAGGAAATTGAAGGAAGAAGTTGTTTAGGGTGAAAAATGGGGGGAATGAGTTGGTCTAAGTTTTAAAGGAAAATCCTCCCTTCTCACCAGACATTCAAGGGCATATCAACCAAGTTGAATC
This sequence comes from Cunninghamia lanceolata, assembly GCA_027924645.1. Lineage (NCBI taxonomy): Eukaryota > Viridiplantae > Streptophyta > Pinopsida > Cupressales > Cupressaceae > Cunninghamia > Cunninghamia lanceolata. The sequence continues at coordinate 5,458,289 of BSBN01001067.1, forward strand.
TCCACTAAGTTAGAGCATTCACCTATCAGGTTGGGCTACTACCTCTTGGAATGATGCAGAAGCTCAGATGTATCAAACAATATCTCAATTTAATGCTTAAATGCTCTTAAAACCCTGAATAAGAAAAATAATATGCAAATTAATGAATTACGACAAATCCTTTTAGACTAAGGTGAAGGATAGAGATTATCAACTCACTATTTTTTTAAGTTCAAAATACAAAACAGTCGGGGACACTGGCACTAGCACCCATGTCCAAGGTACTATTTTCTGCACGGAATCTGAATCTCCTTCCGACACTGATATTCGTTGTATCTTCTATTTTCATGTCTGCAATTTTAGAGGACAACGGTGGGAGCGCCCATTTCTTGAAATGTTAAACTTTGTCCTCTTCCTTTCGGATCCCCAATCCTTGTTGTCTACAACTTCCTTCTGCAACTCCACTCTGCGAAACTCAGTACCTATAACTTGCAATCACAAAAGAGTGTGGGAGGGGGTTGTGGTGTTTCGAGGCTTGCCTTAGTCAAGCCCCAGAGAGACATTCAAGTCTTCCAAACACTGTTGTTAGATAAGAGTGCATATCCCTGTGAGATAGAGGAAAAATTCAAATGATAAATGATCAAAAACACAATAGATATCACCTTGAAGTGTAGATCTCACATAAATGAAGACTCTTCAATCACATGAGAAGATGAAGTCAAATCTGCTATCATAAACACAATAGCAATGCTCTGCTCTGCAACAATGAATATCTTGAAATCACAAATATGCCTAAAGTTTGCAATCATCTTCTAGACATCTTCTAGTTTATAAATGAAAACCTAAACATGCTTATATATGCAACTACAAAGATTCTCGCTAAGAATTTCATAATTCAAACTTGAGATGTCAGCATAGGACCCAAATAACAGTCATAAACCCAACATTTAAATTTAGGGCAGACGTAAAATAGGGTAGGACTAGGGTGCTAGCACCTAAGTTCACCTCATATTTTTGTTGAGGGATCATCAAAATGGTACCCCATAGGTCCTATTTTCCATAAGACTTCAGGGTTTTCTCATTAGGAGTTAAAATTATCATGCAAGATGCTCTAGATGCATTTTAAGGACCCAAGAGCTAAACCTTAAAAGGGAAAAGCCCCCAAGGGGACATTTTATGACATAACATTTAGCCCCCACTTTAATGTATGTATAAATGCAAGGCCAATACATGCATTAAAGTACGGTCAACAAACACAAAAAACACGCCAAGCACAGTGAAGACATGCCAGACACATTGAGGACAATGGCAAGCACGCAAAACATGGAGAAGACAGTTACAGTCATGCAGAACATGGAGAAGACAACATTGAAGACACGCAAAACATAGTGAATGTAGTGATTAATTTCTTTTTCTTTTTCTCATATATGAATGCAAATGCAAGTGCAAGGAAATTAAACACACAACCCAAAATGTAGGAGGGACTCATCGCCACACGTCTTTAGACTACATATGGGGCAATAGACATGCAATACAAATCTCAGAGTGTAGGAGGGACTCATCACCACCAGTCTGAAAACTACACTTGAGAACAAACACACCATACAAATCCTAAAGCATAGGAGGGACTCATCGCCACCAGTCTTTAGACTATGCTTGGGAACAAACACAGCATACACAGACACATGGAAGACACAGAGAAAACATAACAAACAAGCAATGGAATAAACCTATTGCTAGGTTCATAGCCATCTTAGGCACATTATAGGTACACATTGATGATTGGGCTTCACCACAACAATCACCGAAGACACACTTAAGGGTTAGGATAGTCTCAGATCTGCCCCACTTGCTCAAAGGATTTTTTTTAAGAAAATGATAGGATGTGCAATCTCCTCAAGAAATACACCCTCCTCACCTTCGCAGAGGGCTTAAATGATTGCAATATAGAAAATAAAGATGTGCACTCACTTATAGATACATCCCGCCTCCATAGAGGGATTCAAACACTCTTCGTTAGTACCAAAATCATTAGACAACTTACCTTATGTATGCCCCCACCTTAAGGTAGTTGATATCATGTACTGATATTAAGCACGTTAAGGTAGGAAGAAAACACACAAGGGAATAGGAGCTCTCACAAAGCCCATGCCCCCCGGAGGTGACATGCACATTACGATTGACAAATGTTCCCACAACCACACAATTTCCTACAAGAAAAGGTGTTAGCATCCATATAATCATGATAAACAACAATGCATGTAATCATTCACATACAGAGCCAAGGAAAGCAAGATCGAAGATAGACAAAGTGTGCAGAGCAGTAGTATTGTTATGTTTTGTAAGTGTGATAAGACAACATCAAGATAGCACACAGAGTGATTCTACTAGCCAAGCGTCAGATAATATATATCAACCCCATCTTCATGTATGGACTAGGTCCATTTTTTGATTTCTCACCGAAGGGACACTAGGTCCATATCAGTATAATATGTTTTTTGTCATCTACCAGCTAGATAGAACCACTAGAGGAAGATAAACAATAAATTAAGAGAGGAGAAAAAAGTGCCTTAGGCACAGTCACGTAAGAGGGTGCCCCAAGTCACCAACCACAACGCTATGTCCATAAGACACAACACACAAGAATGAAAATAGAGAAGTGATATAGAAGAATGATGATACAAATAGAAGAAGGGTCACAACAGAGGTGGTCTCCCGATATCTTTGACCTTACAAGAGAATCAAGGGTCATCCTAGGAGGTCTAAACAACACATAACATATCACGGGGGAAACACAACATAGAGGTAAAGGGTTAGAAATACTTACCTGTAGGTACAACCAGGCTAGCAATCATCATAAATCTCGATCTTTACTTTAATGGTTAAACATTTATCTCTTCTTCTCTATTCCACATTTTCATGAGTTTGTGGGGTTATCCTTGTAGGAAAGGTGTCTATTAATGATGGTGGCTAGGAAGTATCATGGTTTTCTATGTTGGTTAAGTGAGGTGATGTAGGAGTTTTTATAATACCCATTCCGATTGAGTGAGGTTGTTGAGTAACCAGAAAAGTGCCCATTTCAGTCCATATATAGGGTGTTGGAATATCTTGGTTTTGAGGAATAATTTGTTCTACAATATTGTGTAAGTCTTCATTGTTGTCTAAGGGATGTGCAGGTTCATGTAAAGGTGTATGATTTGTTTCTTGGTTTAAGATGTAGTTAAGAAGTGATTGAACATCAGCTGGTAAATTTTTAGTTTCAATAGGTTGAAGTAAATGTTCACAAAGGGAATCTGCATCATCTAATGCTTCAACCTAACCAGGGGGAGTAGGAAGGGATGGTAGAGTAATGTTAAGGAATGTTTCAATGATGTCTTCTTTTTGTACCAAATATCCTCACCAAGTGGGGTTATGTTGGGACAAGTCTCTTTATTAGATGAATCACCCAGGGATATGCCAATCTCATAGGTCTCAGAAAGAATGTCCATTATGTCGTTATGAAATGAAGGGATAAAGGGAATGATGTTTTCACTACAACTTTCCCCATGGTTATTTTCATAAATGAAATTAGTGAGATTTTCCAAAATTGAAGGGAAAACACCCACAATAGTGAGAAAGCTTTCAAAATAGGCTATTGTTCAAATAATATTGAAAGGAATCTAGGTGTGTAGAAATCACTTCCTACACTAATCTAATGAGGGGAAGAGAGTGCAAATTCAATTTATCCATTACAATTATAGCTATGTTAACCCACTAACAGAGATATTACAGCAAACACATAAACAAGAAAGTAAGACAAAAGAAGAGAGACACAAGATATACATGGGGAAACCCATTACAGGTGAAAAATCCCACACTCCAAAACACAACTCAAATGTATTCTATAAACAATGAAGGTTACAATACAACACATAGCCAATGCTCTTGCAGGAGTCTTTGACACTCGTATATGAAGATGATCCAGTAGCATAGCAGTGTTCTGATGCTCACAACATGCCCCATTTTACTTCTTAGCAAAATGAGGACTCTTGCTGTGGCTGTGGCTTTTGCTTGGGTGTGGGTCTGCTTGGTGGTAAAGGGAAAAGGAGGTAAAGGTTACAAACCTTGTTGAAAATTGAAAAGGTTAGCATTAAGTACCAAAGTAGAATAGGGCTGAATGCTTTGTCAAAAATAAATAAGGGTTACTTTTGTGAACCATTTCAAAATTCCCAATATTCTGCAAGATATGCGTGTTTTGGTAAAATGCATTATAGGAAAAATTGTATGTTGCATGTACAAGGTCTTTTGTATGTGGAGTCGTCGTATTAATCACATAAGGTTGTTGGGTTTATACATTACGGTACTTGTATGCATATGGTTAATGTTTTATTCTTTACATACAACTCGGACCCGACAGGTTTTGGAAGTGAAATGGATAATGGGTTCAGTCTGTGGGTTGTATCTTAGGTTGTATGTTTGGTGAAAAGAAAGATACAAGGTGATATACAACACGATGTACATATCACGGACCTGAGGAGAATATGAAACTTGGTTTTATTAAAGTATGTTTCACAGTTTGTATGTTGCATGCTTCGGGTTTATACCTTTTGATATACATACATCATGAAAGTCAAAGAGAATTAAAATCTAATATAAGGAATGCATCGTACCTTAATGTATATTGAAAGATGCATTCACTTTATATACATGTATGGAGTTGAAAGGTTATGAAATATGGTTTGTAAAACATATAAGGAGTCTGAGATGATTGTACAAAGGAGTTTGCATGTATCGAGGCTTGAATCTAAGAGTAGATGCAAGTATTGTCATACCGTTGAGATACAAGTAGGTAAGTAAAATGGGTCCCACAACTTGTATCTCAAGATTGTATATTGTATCAACAAATGAATAAGCAAGCCGAGATACAAGAAATGATACAAACAAAGATGCAAGACGGATTTGAAAAAGAAGTTAAATAAAGGAAAGGTTTTGTATGTTTGGGGCGATTGTATGTTAACAATGTACATCTCTGATATACAAAGAAATAAAAGACATTGCCGGAAAGATAAAAGGTAAAAAGGGATTTGCATGGGTTGTTTGTATGTGCATTTGTATATATGTCACATACATTGCGATGTACAAACCAAGGATACAAGCATGAATATAAAAGGGGAATAACATTGTTATAGCTCGTTGCATATAGGCTTGTATATTGAAAAAATACAAAAGAGACATATAAAGAACAATATACAAAGAAAGATACAAGAAAACACAGTGTATGCAGAAAATAAGCTAACGGATAGAAGGTTTAAAATAAAATGATGAAATAAGAAATTGGAGCCATAGGCACATTAATTGTTGCAATTAATGCCAATCTAACACTAAAAAGAGTAAAATTCAATGGGTTAGGGTAAATTAGAAGCTATTTTTCTTTCAAATTTGCATTATCAAGATTAAAATTGCAGAAAGAAGAGTTGCTACAAAAATTGAACAAAATTCATTGCGGGACAGAATTTCAGAAGCTAGAATAGAGTAAAAAATGGTAAAGTAAGTCAACGATGTAAGGTTGAGCTATTGAAAGAAACAGGTATTTATCTTAAACACTGTTACAGTTCAGCAAAGTTAAAAGTGCAAGTAACTTTCAGTAATTTCATTTTGAAATGTAAGCATCCATTAAATTACTGTGTTTAATTGTTAATTAGCTGGGTTGGGTTAAACAAGGTGAAAGTCAAAATGGGAAAAGATAAACTGGGGTTAGGGTAAAATGTAAAAAAATAGAAAAGTCGTAGTAAAACCCTGGGTAAGAAGGTAAAACGAAAAGTAGAAAAAAAATGCATTTTTTATAGGATGGCCCCAAAGCAGAAAAAGGTAGATACAGAAGGTTCAGATAAAGAAGAAAAGAAACTTAAAGAGGGAGTCACAATGTAGGAATATGTAAGGACAAAGAGTCCAGGGGAGATCACACCTTTACAGAAGGTGTAATAAATAACTTCAAAGAATATTTGAAAGAGTAAGAAAATGTAAAAGGAGCAAACAATACTACTAAAAGGATCAAGTAAAGGGGTATCTGCGGGCAAAGTCTACAGGAAAGCAAAAGTCAAAGAAGAGGAATCTTATTTTGAAAAGATTCCAATGGCATCCTTTGAGGCAGAAAAGATACCATAAAGATATTTTGAGAAACGGTTAGATATAAATGTACACCCTTGATCAATAGTAGATGAATACTGATAGTAGATTGGGTTTTGTAGCTATAGCAGTATGAATCTTCAAAATTCTATATAAGAAGCTCTGCTACTTGTATATTAGTTACACAAGGATTTTTGAGATATAGCTTGCACTTGTAATTTGTTTGAACATTTGATTAGAGAAGTATTTTAGTTTAGAGGAGGAGGTCACCTGTGTCTGCACTAAGGAATGCATGGAGTGTCTAGCTTCCTTATTGTATCTGTAAGATGTTTGTAAGTTTTCTATTGATTTGATTAATGAAGCAAAAAGGTCATTCATAAATTTTAAACCATATCTGACTATGTACTTTAAATACAAGTAAATTTGGGATTCTACGTCTATTTTCAGAGTGTTTTTTGACTCTTACTTGTATCTAAAGTATTACCTCTTTAAAAGCTTGCAATCTTAGATGTGTGTTCATGAAAATACTCAGGGCTTCACATTTGGAGATTTAGTCTATTGATTTGATCAAGTTTGATGTATTCCTTACAACATGAATAATAGAGCATTTAGATCCTATAGTAAAATGATATTCAATTTTAATTTCTCTAACTTTTCCCCCAAACATTTGGAATAATTAGCTCAAATGCAAAGATTTTAAGGAAATTGTCTTACATTTGAAAGAAGCATCAAGAATTGTGTTAATATTTGACAATTTTCATATCAATTTGAAAAGAAAAGCTTGTCTCATTATAAATCATACAAAGCTTTGAGATATAGTAGTAAATTTATGCAAAGAAATGAATAATTTGTTTGTTTTTACAACAATCTGCATAATTTGAGTCCAGTGAGTCACAGATCATCTTAAATCAAGTAAGGCCCCTTGAATATTACAGTTTCACATCAACCTGCTGAATTGTCCACAAGGTCAAGACCTGACCATACAGAAACATGGGATTAAGAATTCTTACTCGATTTCTTCATATCTTTCAAGATAGTTTAGGTTCATTTTGTGAATTTTAACTTTTGTTATGACTGTGTAAAAACAATCATCAACAAACAGCACCTGTAAAACCTATAGTACATCACCTCCTCAAAGCACCTGTTTTTATAGAATATACAAGGCAAAATTGGCTCTATCTTGGAATGGGTGTCCAACATGGCCTCATGGCCCAAAACCCATGCCTATGGACACTTGTCTAACCTTGTAAGATGTTCTTGACACTTGTCAAGTCACCCCATCCCAAAGAGGTCACCTATTCCCAAAATGGGTAATGATAGATGCTTTTACAACTCTTACAACCATCATAGAATCTGCCATAGTTGTCATAACTTACAGCTATAAGAGAATCTGTCATACACATGCTATAAATAGAATATTCTCTTACATGTCATAACCCACCTTGGGGCACCCAAAGATGCTCTTTGACACATGTCTTCACCTATCATAGAATCTCCTATTTCTGGCTCTTACATGTCATAACTTTGTCATAGGAATCTGTCATGATCGTTTCAGTCAATATTCCCTTACACAACATCCAAGATGCCGACATATGGAAAAATATTCCTACCACTAAGTGGGATGCCTATCTCCTCATGTGAGGACAAAAATACATGTTGTCGTATGCCATGTAGGATGACACATCACCGTACCAACTCCCATAATATGACAACATAGGATTTGCATCCAATTAATACAATAGGCAAATAATAAATAAATACAATGTAAAAATACAAGGAATTACCAATGTTAAGACACCTTAATTCCCAACATTCTCCCACTTGTCGAACACCTTGTAAGAGCCAATAGAATTAACAGGATTTAACTGCTATAGGCCAAGAGGCCCATAGACTCTGGACACCATCTAAATTTCTATGTGCCCACTGGTTTCGACAATGCATCTGCAACATTCTTCAAAGTATCTACCTTCTCCAAATTTACCTTCCCATCCTCTACCATGTCTTGCATGAAGTGAAACTGTACATCACTATGCTTTGTTCTGGCATGGAAAGTTGGATTCTTCGCAAGGCAAATCGCACTCTGACTATCACAACTAATCATAATCTGACTTGCATGAACACCAATATCTGAACATAATCTCTTAAGCCAAATGACTTCCTTGCAAGCATGAGTTGCAGCCATGTACTCAACTTCTGTAGTGGACAAAGCAACCACAGGTTGCCGCTTACTCATCCAACTAATTGCACCACCAAACATAGTGAACACATAGGCACTAGTGGATCTCCTACTGTCAATGTCACCTGCCCAATCAAAATCCACAAATCCATGAATACAAACTGAATGTAGAGGTCCTCTAGTATTACCATGATAGCATATGGAATGCTCAAAAGTACCCCTCAAATATCAGAACACTCACTTAATTGCATCCCAATGTACTCGTCTAGGATCAGCCATAAATCGACTAAGGACTTCCACTGCTTGGGCAATGGCTGGTCTTATATAGACCACGACATCCATCAAACTACCAATAGCACTAGCATAAGGTACTCTGCTCATGTCCTCCACCTCACTAGGATATTTTGGACAATCACTAACAGATAACTTTGTCCCCATTGAAACAGGAACACATAATGATCTACAATCTGCCATGCTGAACCTATCCAACACAATCTTCACATACTTACTCTGGCTTAACCAAAGTTTTTTGTTTTCTCTGCTCTTCTAATTTCCATTCCGAGAATGTACCTGGCTACCCCAAGATTTTTCATCTCAAACTATACTAACAATAGAGACTTCAAATTAGAAATCATATTCTTACCATTCCCAATCAACAACATATCGTCAACATACAATGCAATAATGAGAATATGATCATTGTCAACTTGTAATACACACAATGATTAGATTTCAATCTCATAAATCTAACAGACAAAAAAAAGGCATCAAATTTCATATACCACATCCTAGGAGACTGCTTCAAACCATACAAAGACTTCTTAAGCTTGCAAATAAAACTTTCTTTACCTTTCTCTATGTAATGCTATGGCTGTGACATGCAAATCTCTTCCTCCAAATCACAATAAAGGAAAGTTGTTTTCACATCCATCTGATCTACCTCTAAGTCGTAAGCAGCTGCAAGAGATAACACAAATTGAATGGATGTCAGCTTTGCAATGGGAGAGAAACTTTCACGATAATCAATTCCCTCCACTTCTGAATACCCCTTCGCAACCAATCTAGCCTTGTACTTTCCAACATTGCCATCAGCACTGAATTTCTTCTTGAACACCCATTTGCATCCAATAGGTTTCCATCCATCAGGCAAAGGCACCAAGTCCCATGTTTTATTCTTTTTCAAAGAAGCCATCTCATCTTCCATGGCCTCTTTCTAGGAACCTGCATCTTTCCTGCCCATAGCCTCTTTCACAGTTCTAGGCTCATCAGTGTTAGTGAGTAAAGCAAAAGCATGACTAGAATCAAGTAATGAATAACCAAACCTATCAGGTTGCTTTCTTTTTCATGTAGACCTCCTCAATGGCTGAGGTTGAGGTTTTGCTTCTTCTTCTGAGCTTTGAGCTGCTAGAGCTCTCCTCATCATCAAGTCTCACAAGGTTTGTTAGTTCAGACTTCTCAAGGGAAGAAGGAAATTGAACCGCATCTTCTTTATTTTTTGTCTATTCTAGTTGTAGAACAATGGAAGAAGGTGTTAGCTCTCTGAAGATAACACTTCTACTATACAACACTTTTTCAGCCACAGAATCCCAAAGCTTGTATCCTTTCACACTGACACCATAGCCAATGAAAATACATTTAACAACCTTCTTCTCCAATTTAGATTGTTTCTCCCTAGGCACATGTGCATATGCCTTAACCAAAAACATGAAGATACCTAACTGAAGGTTTATTACCAAACCACACCTCCATAGGTGTTTCACCAACAAGAGTTGATGTAGGAGACCTGTTTACCAGGTAGCATGCAGTGGCAACATCTTTAGCCCAAAACTTTTGTTCGAGGCTTGCTCCACTAAGCATACTCCTAGCCTTCTTCATTAGTGTCCTATTCATCCTCTCTACAACTCCATTTCACTGTGGGGTGTATGGAGTTGTCTTATGCCTTTCAATCCCTTTCTCTTTATAGAACTTATCAAACTCTTCCGAACAAAAATCACCATCATAGTTAGTTCTCAAATATTTAATCTTTTTACTAATCTAATTTTTAGCAAAGGCTTTAAACTCCTTAAACTGACTAAAGACTTCAGTCTTTCTTTTGATAAAATAAACCCATGTCCTTCTATTGTAATCATCTATAAAAGATACAAAATATATAGATTTTGAAATTGAAGGAACATTAACAGGACCAAACACACCAGAATGAATAAGATCCAATACACCAGAAGACTTGTGAGAACTAGAGTAAAACTGAACATGGTTTTGCTTTCCATAAATGTAATGTTCACAAAAGTTGAACTCGAGATTACAATCATTTAACCCCTCAATGAGGTTTTTTATTTTTCAGGGTTTGTAGACACTTCTCACCAATGTGGCTATATCTCAAATGCCATAACATAGTCTTTTCAGCAGGAAGCTTAGCTTCCATAGCATGTGCACTACCATCAGAACTAGTTACAACAGATTTCTTCAATGCTTGTTCAGATGGTGGGTATGAAGTGTCTACAACTCTTTTCTTCTAGTCAGAAGAACTATTGCACTGTGAAGTGCATGCCTACAGCTAAAACATACTACCTCTCTGAGTACCATTTGCAAGCATCATAGATCCTCTAGTCATCTTGCATCCATCCTTCGAAAAGACAACTTGCACACTTGCATCATTCAACATACTTATAGAAAGTAGGTTCCATGCAAGGCCTGAGATGTACATAACCCCAGTGATCCCCTTCACTTGTCCATCAGGGAATCAGATTGAGACTCTTCTACGACCAACAATCTTTAGATGAGAATTGTCACCCAGGTACATTCTTCCACCATCAAACTCTTCATACTTCATGAACTAGCTTCAATGCAAGGTCATGTGGAATGATGCATCAGAATCAATCGACCACACATCATCAGATGCATGGGTGGCCTGGGCTGTGATGAAGGCATCACCATCATCTTGTGACTTGTCAGAATCTAAATTAGGGGCTATCTTCTTTTTCTTTTTCTTTTTCTTTTCTTCTTTGCATTCCTTTCAAAAATGTCTAGACTTGCCACAATTCCAATAGAGAGCCTTGGACTTTCCAGGAGATTTGTATCTCCCACGGGATTTGGATTTTCCCTTCTCAGCTTTCTTGTCCTTCTTCCCTTTCTCCTTGGGTCTTCCACAAACTGCAAGAGCTTCTTTGGCCGACTCAGTTGTTTTCCTCTGCATTTCTTCTAATAATAGAAACGACACCACATCTTCCATCTTGAAGGTGGTAGTGGTGCTTTCAATAGCCATGATAAGATGATGCCATGAATCTGACAAAGAACAAAGCAGGGTCATACATCGATCCTCCTCCTCCATTTTTACACCCATAGATGTCAATTGTGCAACGATCATGTTGAAAGCATTCATGTGGTCCACAATAGATCCTCCGTCTTCCATCTTCAGAGAAAACAATGTCTTTTTAAGGAAAAGTTTGTTTACTAAGGACTTGCTTAATAAACATCACCCAACTTCTTCCATAGATCTTTTGTGCTCTTCTCCTCATGGACATTCAATAGGACAAAGTCAACTAAACAGAGTCTTATGAGACCCTTAACCTTCTGATCTTTGAACTCCCAATCAACTTTCTATAGGTTTCACCCCGGATACGGTTTCCCATAGGTCACGATCAACAAGTAGGTCCTCCATCTTGAGTTTCCACAACTTGAAATTAGTGCCATTAAATTTATCCACCTCTAACCTTTTGGATGTGGTTTCCATCTCCTTGCTGCAAGAAGATACAGAATGCTCTACAGAACACTCCCACTCAACCTAAGATTAGCTCAAAAAACCCTACCTAGAAGCTAGAACCAAAACTAGCCAGGCTCTGATACTAACTGAAAGGAAGCTAGGTGTGTAGAAGTCGCTTCCTGCACTAATCTAATGAGGGGAGAAGAGTACAAATTCAATTTATCCTTTACAATTATAGCTATGTTAACCCACTAACAGAGATATTGTAGCAAACACATAAATAAGAATGTAATATAGAAGAACAGAGACCCAAGATATGCGTGGGGAAAACCCTTACAGGTGAAAAACCTCACACTCCAAAACACAGGTCAATGTATTCTGTAAACAATGAAGGTTACAATACAACACAGAGCCAATGCTCTTGTAGGAGTCTTCAACACTTATATCTAGAGATGATCTAGTAGTATAACAGTACCTGTAAAACTTGTAGTACATCACCTCCTCAAAGCACTTGTTTATATAGAATATACAAGACAAAATTGGCTCTATCTTCGAATGGGCGTCCAACATGGTCTTATGGCCCAAAACCCATGCCTAGGGACACTTGTCCAACCTTTTAAGATGTTCTTGACACTTGTCAGGTCACCCCATCCCAAAGAGGTCACCTATTCCCAAAATGGGTAATGACAGATGCTTCTACGACTCTTACAACTGTCACAAAATCTGTCATAGCTGTCATAAATTATAGCTGTAAGAGAATCTATCATACACATGCTATAAATAGAATATTCTCTTGCAACATGTTATAACCCACCTTAGGGTGCCCAAATATGCCTTCCTCAAAGATTCTCTTCAACACATGTCTTCACCTATCATAGAATCTCCTATTTCTGACTCTTACATGTCATATCTTTGTCATAGTAATTTGTCATGACCATTTCAATCAATATTCCCTTACACAACATCCAAGATGCCAACACATGGCAAAATATTCCTACCACTAAGTGGTATGCCTATCTCCTCATGTGAGGACAAAAATACATGTGGTCATATGCCATGTAGGATGACACATCACCGTGCCAACTCCCACAATATGACAACATAGGATTTGCATCCAATTAATACAATAGGCAAGTAACAAATAAATACAAGGAATTACCAAGGTTGAGATACCTTAATTCCCAACAAATATCACATGTAGTACTTATGGCCATGTCAATACCATAGATGTATGCTATTTGGTGCAAGACTTGAGGATGTTTATCAATGAATTTGCAAAAGTTATCAAAGTTCATAATGTACTCAAATAAATATTCCAAATATGAATGATGAAAAGAATCCATGGTATATATTTTCAAATGAATGGTAAATCAGATTTTTAAAGATTTTCAACACTTATACCAGAAACAAATGCAAAAGTATGTATGAAAATGACCTAAAATGCTTGATTTTTCAACTTTTTTCAATGCAAATGAATGACAGAAGAGGTGTCGTAAGGAATTTCAAAAGGGATAGAAAATAATATGCCTAATAACAGCCCAATTATGCTACAATATCCTTCACAACATGCCTTTTATGCAATTCTAAAGTGATGAGAAATCAAAACCTAGTGAAAATACACCTAAAATATGCATATTTTCACCAATTTTCAATGTAAATGCCTAATAGAAAGGGTGTTGTAAGGAATTTGAGGAGGGGTAGTAGATAATAACACTAATATAAGTCAAATTATGTAGAAAAATCCCTCACAACATGCTTGTAATGCAATTCTAGAGAGACGATAAGGCCAAATCTAGTGAAAATGCAATGTTTTCAAACCCTAGACATGAAATTTTGCAAGAAAACCACTATGATGCAACACTACAATTATAAATCAGTCCTAATGAGTGTTTGAAAAGGGTAGTAAAATCTAAAACAATATTTTAACTACAAACCCTAACTAATGTAAAACTAGGTTTTTATGAAAAATGCACAATTTCAAGCAATTTTTGACAATTTAAGCATGAAAATGCAATGCAAATGAATACTAAATGATGAATTTCTGTAATTTAAATCAGATCTAATGAAAATAGAAGAAATTTAATGAAACTAAATGCTAATTAATTCAAATTATTCTAAAATGTAAGCCTAAGATGCCATTTTTTTCAAATTTTTAAAAATTTTAAATTTTTTGTAATTTTTTGAATGCAATGAGATGAATGAATGCAAATCTATCACACAACACTTAGAAAGGTGCAAAAAATTCAAAAACATGGGTTCAACAAAAATTTTAGGTTGAAAAAGGGGGTAGGGATAAGTTGGTCTAAGTTTTAAAGGCAAATCCTCCCTTGTCAACAAACATTCAAGGGCATATTAACCGAGTTGAATCTCCACTAAGCGAGAGAATTCACCTATCAGGTTGGGATACCTCTTGGAATGATGTGGAAGCTTAGATGTATCAAACAATATCTCAATTTAATGCTTAAATGCTCTTAAAACCCTAAATAAGGAAAATAGTAAGCAAATTAATGAATTATGACAAATCCTTTCAGACTAAGGTGAAAGATAAAGATTATTAACATTTAGGGACACTAGTACTAGCACCCATGCCTAAGGTACTATTTTATGTACAAAATCTGAATCTCCTTCCGACACTGATATTCATTGTATCTTCCATTTTCGTGTTTGTAATTTCAGAGGACAATGGTGGGAGTGCACCCATGTCCTGAAATGTTGAACTTTGTGCTCTTTCTTCTGGATCTCGAATCCTTGTTGTCTGCAACTCCACTTTGTGAAACCTGATAATTGTAACCTGCAATCACAAAGGAGTGTGGGAGTGGGTTGTGGTGTTTAGAGGCTTGCCTCAGTCAATCCCCAGAGAGATATTCAAGTCTTTTGAACACTGTTGTCAGATAAAAGTGTGTATCCTTATGGGATAGAGGCAAAATCCAAATGATAAATGATCAAAAGCACAATAGATATCACCTTGAAGTGTAGATCTCACATAAATGAAGGCTCTTTAATCAGATGAGAAGATGAAGTCAAATATGCAATCACAAACACAATAAGAATGCTCTGCTCTACAACAATGAATATCTTGAAATCACAAATATGCCTAAAGTTTGCAATCATCTTCTAGACATCTTCTAGTTTACAAATGAAAACCTAAACATGCTTATATATGCAACTACAAAGATTCCTACTAAGAATTTTGTAATTCAAGTTTGAGATGTCTACATAGGACCCAAATAATGGTCATAAACCCGACATTTAAATTTAGGACAGACCCAAAATAGGGTAGGATTAGGGTACTAGTGCCCAAGTCCACCCTCTTATTTTTGTTGAGGGATCATCAAAATGGCACCCCCTTGGTCCTATTTTCCATAAGACTTTAGGGTTTTCTCATCGGGAGTCAAAATTATCATGCAAGATGCTCTAAATGCATTCTAAGGACCTAGGAGCTAAACCTTAAGAGGGAAAAGCCCCTAAGGGGACATTTTATGACATAACAGAAGGAACATGCTAGAGAAATTACTAGCTACTAAACAAGATATTGAAGATCTAGAAGAAGAAGAAGAAGAAAC
Source organism: Cunninghamia lanceolata (assembly GCA_027924645.1). Classification (NCBI taxonomy): domain Eukaryota; kingdom Viridiplantae; phylum Streptophyta; class Pinopsida; order Cupressales; family Cupressaceae; genus Cunninghamia; species Cunninghamia lanceolata. Next base: position 5,473,812 of record BSBN01001067.1, read on the forward strand.
AAGTCAAGTAAATATGTTGAAACCTATTTCTAAAATTGGTAATAGACCAAGAACTCATATTAATCCTAGTTATTCTAAAAATTTAAATTCTAAAAAAATGATTGTTTGAATAAATGATCTAGAAGAATATTTTGGATATAAAATTTTACATATGCTGAAAGGCTAAGATTTGCAAAGACTAAATTAAAGGGTGTCGAAGCTACTATTTAGTGGAAAGCAATACAATTGGAAGGAAATAGAAGAGGTAAGGAAAAGATAGAATGATGAGAAAGGATGGTTAGAAAGTTGAAACCTTCATTTATACCTATTGACTACTAGTTACAATTATTCAAAAATTAAGGCAAAAGGAGAAAACTGTGAAGGAATATACAAAATAATTTTATAAGATGATCATTAGGGTCAGACATAGTGAACCTAGTCAATAAAATGTTGTGAGATTCATTAATGGATTGAGAGGAACTATTAGAGAATAATTGAGCATGGTAATATTGTAGATAGTTGAGGAAATATAGCAATTTACATTAAAAGTGGAAGAAAATATGAAAAAAAACATTTGAGATCAAACATAACTAGCAAAGAGGAAGATAAGGAAGGTTCCTAAGAGGTAGACACCAGTATGGTGATAGAAGATCCTATACATTAGATGTTGAACTAAAGTAAGAGAAAGTAGTAGTGCATACTGAAATGATAGAGAAGGTATTAATTCATATCATAATGAGAGACACTCCAATAGTTCATATTCTAATGACATAATTAATGGATATAAAAGAGGTAGAGTATGATATGGTAGAGGCAATGGAATATATCATAGAGGAACTTGTTTTACATGTGGAGAAAAAGGTAATAGAGCATTTGAGTGCTCCCAAAGTCAAGAAAGTGCTAGTAAGAGAACCACATATTATAAGATTTTCCTATGGGGATAGCCACCCAAGATCTAGAGGCCTAATAGAAAGCACAAATAAAAAAGAAGATCAATATGACAAGAATAAATTATATTCCTATTAAAAGAATTCAAATACAACAATATACAACAATATTATGATATGGTATGAAAATACAATGAGAAGCCCTTGGTTATATTGACCAAGGTTAAACATAGGACAACATAAGATTATGAAAAGTGTATTAATATTATGACATGAGACATAAAGTGTATTAATATTATGACATGAGACACAAAGTGATAAGTATCCTTAGTGTACCCTAAATATTCCCTATGTAAACTTAACAAGACAAGTGTGAATAGGACCTAATGTGGAACCAGTGAGGTAATATACCCTATTCACACCAACACCCCCCCTTAAGTGCAACTTAGGGAGAAGTAAACAAATTCAAATATGCAATGATGGGGTATTAGCTACAAATCAATGTTAGGTATCCATGTACAAACAATCTCTCACAAATGGAGAAAAGGAGAAAAACATGTAGGAAGAAACCCCTCTCCAAAAGAGAGAAAATACAAGGTTCTCTCTATATTATGAGAAGAACAAAACCCCATGTGAAGAAAAATTACCTCCACAAGAGAGAAGAAGAGAGACCATATAGCCCCTCTCAATGTAGAATATTATACATTGATGGTAGATGCTTGATAATGAATGTTGAAGATGATCCAAGAACATCGAACAACATTCCTCCCCTTAGGAAAAAACAAAAACAAGGATGTATGTAGGATGTCTTCCCATTCCTAAAAGGAATATGAAGGAAGAAAAATCAAGATGTATGAAGTCTCTAAACTTTGCTCAAGTGCTTCCATGTCGATGCTAAAAGGTGCCACTATCAAATTAGAAGTCTCAGGCTTACCTGAAGAATGTGACAATATAGAACCTAGCAGAAATTAATGTAGAACATGATCCAAAGACAATGAGGATGAATCCTCTAAATGTTGTTCAAGAATCTCCAACCCAATGGAAAACAATGACAAATGAAGAGGAGGAGAAAGAACAAGAGGGTTTGAAGGTTTCCTCATCACATCTAAAGAAGATGATGCAACTCCATGAGATATAACACAAAAAAGGAGATGAATGTCCTCAATATTGTACTCAACCTACAAGATGGGACTCACAAAACAAATCTACAATACTATCAAGAAATCATCCCAAGTAGTTGTATCTAGAAGACAATGAATGTCTTGCTATACTGAATCACTGGAAACCATGGATGTAGCAATGTTGAACTCTATAGATGCAACAAGAGATGGTGGAGGAGATGAAATATCAACACATGTCTCTTGAACCTCAGTTGATGAAACAACACCAAGATTCAAATGACCATACTGCATCTCCTCAAAGGTGTCCACACTAGATGCCTCAGTGTGTACATCAACCAAAGAAATAATAGGAGCAAAATGTGAGAATATGTACACTCAAAATTGATGATCTACCTCCCCAACTGTAACAATATCTCTTTTATGCAAATCTTTAATAATCATAGAATCTGGTGTTGATGCAGGAGCACCAAGATGTCTAGATTTTACTTGATTTTCAAGTTGTTTTGTTTGGTTTAAAAAGGTCTTGGAGACCATCTAAATGTTGTATAAGGCTTGAAATCCATGCATGTAGTTGGACTATGTCCAAATGTCTAAAAGAATCTATTTTCATGTTGTAGTCCTAGGGAGGACAGTCATAGGTAGTTTGCAAGAGTCAATTTTGTAAGCCTTTATTGAGGCATATAGGTTAGTCATTTAAGTTTTAGAGTTTGTAAGCCTATAGAGGCATGTCAAATGTTGGAAGGGAATGTTAACACCTTGTCCAAGGTTATCAAAAGGTTAAAAAGCATTGTTAAACTTAGAAACCATCGGTGCAGTCCAAGATTGGACAGTTTCTAAAACAGTTGCAAAGACAGTAGTTACAAATCAAGAGAAAAGCCCGATGGTTGGGCAATTGCATCAACCCACTTCACTCCATGAATTGTAAGAGGCTTGTTTTAAGCCAAGGAAGGATGGATTGTAAAGGGAGATCCGGTGGTTTTGGAAGAATTAACAAAGAAACACTATTTTTCTATTTTTTCTCTATTTTTCTAAGTTTTCTTTGTTGTTATCAGGCCGTACCCACACCTGTACGGAGTTGTCATAGTACAAGGGCATAATGGCTGGATAGTAGACTGAAATAGATTTGTATTGAATCTTTTTTGGGATCTTGTCATTAATCTAGGTGTGAGAAATGACTGTTTTGTCATAGACTACCTTTAAACCTACTGTTACAGTCCAGGAATTCGCTGTTTTCCTGAGGAAACTGTACTTGTATGGAACAGTCAAAGACCAAGTTTATAATGGACAGTTAGAGGGTTGAGTTACCTATCCTGTGCATCTTGTTTGGGCTCTTGACATTGCAATAGGAGGGAGAAATCATTGATTGTTTACCAACTGTCCTAAACCCTGAATTAGGGCTTTTCTGAGCAACCCGATGGTATTCTCCTCATTCCTTTGATTCTTTCTACCCCTTATCAGAGGAATGAGTTGTATGATAGTCAATTCAGGGGATTGTAGAGGTTATGATGGTAGGAGGATGGTTAGGACTGTGATGGTCATGTAGATGACCTTGCAGAAGTCTTGTAAAGGAAGATTGAAGGAGGACAACAGCAACTAGGTATGTTTTACATGTTATTACTTTGCAAATGAAGACAGTAGGTTGAATGCATGTTATAGGTTTGGTAAGTGGCAATGAGAATGTGTTTTTGTAGAGGGAGACCATCCCAAGGTGGTTGGTGTGACTGTTATCCCAATGGAGCAGCAATGCCATGACAGTCTATGAGACTGCTGTCTTGCAGACCCTGCATAGTGGTTTGGCTAGAAACCTAGATAGAGTCCTGATTGGAGTTGGGTATCTTGGAAGGTGTCTTGGAGTCTACTCCCTTTTTGTGTCATGAACATGCAAAGTGTTGTGTTAAGCCATGCATCATGAGAAGTTGTGAAACCAATGAACCTTGAGAGAGACCTATCACTAAAGTCTTGAAGACTGTTGTCCTACTGTACTAGATGCTCTGCATTAGGGTTGAACTCAACAGTCTTTCTTCTTTCACCATGTGTGATTTGATAGATAGAAAGGATATTGACTGACAATGAAGGCACACAAAGGACATCATTGAATGATCCTTCATCCATGTCTATAGATTCTTTCCCACAAACACACATATATGTGTTGTTGGCCATTAGGATGTGTGGTGATGAACAAGTTTCAAATGAAGAGAACATACTCTACGATGAATCCATATGATGTGAAGCTTTAGAATCAAGAATCCATCCTCCTGACTCAAAATATGCAACTGTAACAAGTGCTTGTCCCTCATGCCTCTCTAACTTTGAAGATGAAGAAGAAGATTATGAACCCTATGACATAGTTGAAGGTGAATTAATTTGAGAGTTCTTTAGAAGATGCTTGAACTCATCAAATGTTTTTGAATAACATTTAAGTTCATCAGGCCTTAATTTCTTGCAATATGCACATTTAGGATTCTCCTTCTTAGGTTATTCCCCTTGTGAAGGATATTTGGAATTTGATTGTGTTGTTTCTTGTTGTGGCTTATTCTTTTTCTTCTTTTGTTTCTTTTCAAGATTACTAGATCCCTTCTCACTTTGTGGTCGACTAGCCATCAAAGCTTGTGAATTAGATGGCTTGAGAATACCCATTGCGATTAACTTTCCCTAGGTTCAAGCATCAACATTTTTGAAAATGACTAAAATGATGGCATAGTGTAGGCCTTTCCCATATTCAATAGATGAGTGTGAAAACTAGAAAAAAATGTTGCATGTTCAAAAGGAAGCTTGCCTAACACATTGAAGACCAATTGTGCATCCTTCTTATCAATACCACATTCTTTGAGTTGTGCCCTTAGTTCAATAGCTTTTGTTACATAGTCTTAGATATTGTCAAAACATTTTGAATATAGATTAGTGAGATCATTATCAATTTGATATCCTCTAGTCTCATTAGTTTGACTATACAATTGTGCAAGTTTTTCCCAAGCCTCCTTAGGTGTAGTACACTTATCAATATGATGTACACTTATCAAGTTTTTCCCAAGCCTCCTTAGGTGTAGAATTGTTAATGAGCCATTACATCCTTGCTTTATCATCCTTTGGTTCAAGATCAGGATCCATGATTCGAGGTGAATACCCCTTACCCATCAAGGCATTACATGCATTTGATTTCCATGTTGCATAGTTATATAGAGTCAAATGAGGGAAATTAGGATAACCCATGGCAAGAGCACAAATGAAAACTCAAAGAGAAGATGAACAAAACCACAAAGCGCACTCCTTCAAATTCACTCAGTCAATGTTCCCCCCAACAAATTATGATCTTGGAAATTTATACTTAGTGCAATTACAATTGCCACTAGCCAAAACAATAAAGTTCTCTTTCGATCTTAGTACATGCAAATGCGAAATAAGAATTTAACTTGAAAGTATAATTTATATGTAGAATTGAATCAATTTGATTACACCACTACGAAGTACTTGAAAAAATACACACTTTAAAAAAATTCTCCCAAAAGGGTTGTTGTATGAGCCAAAACAGAGCCTTGGAAGTTCCCAAAACAAGAATTAATCAACAACATAGGCAAAAATCTGTCATTTTTTGAAAAACTAGACACCAAAATCAAAAACTATCTACACCACTATAGAGTCTACAAAATTCTACCCCAAATAAAAAAAATTACTCCAAAAAAGGAGCTCGCATGACTAAGAAAATGACCTACAAAATTGGAGTGCCAAATTAAAAATGCATTTTGGAGGAGGGGCCAAGAATTGAAAATATCCTTTCTGCTAAATTTGATAGAACTACCACCAAATGTAGAGGAACTGTGAAATTAGAGGGCCACTAGATAAAATAGAACTTTGCAAATGTAGAGACTACCAGCTAAATCTAGAACTCTGCTATCTTTGGAGAAGCCGTCAGATTTGGTGAACTACCAAATTCTCTGCTAATGTTGGAGAGTTTTCTAAAAATGATGGAATGCCAAAAGCATCACCAAATTTGGTGGAGCATCAAATTTGTCATCAAAAATGGGAAATTTGTACCACCGACTATAGATTTGTTTGATTTTCTTAATTTGAAAATGTCGATTGGCCTGACCTTGGGGTAGACCTATGACCTGAATAAGGGCTTGCATGGGGGTTAGACCCCTCAACATGGCTAAAGGAGGCCACGAGGGCCTTGTAGGGGCTGCAGGCCTAAGCCTGCAAGCAATGTGTATTGTAGTACCTTGCAAGGGTATGAGCTTGTGTGGGGCCTATGCAAGCCTTACAAATAATTTTTTTCATCTTTTTATAAGATTTTTCAAAAAATAAAATATGCAATATATTTGTTTTCAATGAATATATATTTTTTAATTTTTGATTTGTGTAGGGTACCTGGCCATTTTTTGCAGGGAATATTCTTTATGACATTCTTGTCCATATGGCTGAAGAGGAGAATTTTTTCTAAGGGCTCAAGCCAAAGTGCTCCAAATCTAATGAATTAATAGTTGATGTTTAGGTTCTTAGACATTCTAGATGCAATGGTAGGGTTAGATTTGATCAAAAATCCTCCAAAAATGCAACTACCTACCGGATCTAGTAACCACCTCCCAACTTCAAACCCTTATAGATATGGCCTCCAATGTCTAATTTGGACAAATCAAATGGCTAAACTGACTTTCTTGGACACCTTGAACTCAATGGTGAGCTCAAATTTGCACCAACATGCTCCAAAATGAACCTACAATATAAAGCAACAAAGAAGAAAACCTCCCAAATCTGGTACTTCTATCAAGTTTTTCTTATTCTCTAGGTCATCATATGATGCAAGAGAAGAGCATACCCAACTTTTCAAGATCTACCATGATTTTCATCCTAGATCTCTCAAAAGACTAACCAAAGACAGTCTATGAGCTCAAATAGCATGTAATATTTAGCTATGGAGATAGCCACCCAAGATCTAGAGGCCTAATGGAAAACACAAAGAAAAGAGAAGATCAATATGGCAAGAATAAATTGTATCCCTATCAAAGAATGCAAACACAACAACATACAACAATGCTATGATGTGATATAAAAATACAATGAGAATCTCTTTCTTATATAGACCAAGGTGAAACATAGGATAACATAAGATTATGACAAATGTCTTAATCTTGTGACATAAGACACAAAGTGATAAGTATCCTTGGTGTACCCTAAATATGCCCTAAGAAAAAAATAAAAAGACAAGTGTGAATAGGACCTAATGTGGAACTAGTGAGGTAATATACCTTGTTCACACCAACACTTATGCTAATGAAGGATCAAAAGGATCACAAAGCCTAGTAGATGAACCAAAAAGAGGTGAGTCACTAGTCATAAAAAAGAGTGTTGTTGAAACCAAATGGTGTGGAGAAAGAGGAACTAGTGCAATGATAGAATCTACTCAGGATTGTGTGCAAGATTGAAGGTAAGTACTACAAATTTATAATAGATAGTGGAAGCACAAACAATCTAGTGTTAGAGAAAATGGTTGACAAGATTAAATTGGAGAGGTGGGTCAGTGTAAGACCACGATGGGCCAAACAATGGCAGTGGAGAAAAAGATTTTTGGATGAAAAAGTGCAAGCATTTATATTTTGCCTTATATAATTTATGCAAGTTGGAGTTGTAAAACTTTCCAAGAAACATGCAAAACCACCTATATAGTGTTATCTTGAAAATTTCCATGACTTCATCTTTGAAGTTGACATACTCTTTTGTAACCAAATTTAATAAAACAAAAAGTGTTTGTAGATGAAACTATTGAGATTCTAAAAATGTAATGCATTCCATGTTATAATTTTATTAGGTAATTATTATCAATTTTCTACATACATTATGTATGATTTCCTAATGGATATACATACTAAAAAACATTCATAACTTTCAAAATATTTATGCTTTTTTAAATACAAAAGATTCATCAAATTCTAAGATTTATAGGCTATAGGTTCAAGAAAAAATTTTGAATTTCATATTTTTTTTACTAAGTTAGGTTGGCCCAAAAAAATAAAATTACTATTCTTAAAATGTCACAATAAAAAATCATAAATAATGATTTATTTATTCAAAAACTTTAAAAAAGCATGTGTGACATCCTCTCAATTGTCCTTTAATTAAATCTAAATATTGGAAGAATAGTATTTCCTTTTTCTCATACTTAGGTTGACTGGAATGACACCTACTTTTTATACCTTTTGTTCAAAATTTTAGTAGTGCCTCATTGAAATATCAAACTTTCACCAAACTATTTTTTTTAATGTAGTATCCCATAAACTACATTCATTTTTTTATAACTTGTATGACTACCTTATTTTCATATTGTGTAGATAACTCATTCAATTTTTGGTGTGAAGTTACTTAAGTTTATTGTTTGCATTTCATTGCCACTTAGAGGTATTATTTGGCCCATCATGGTCCTACAGTCACCTAGGTTAGAATATCCTAGTCCATATAGAATCTCATGGTTCTAGAAAGAACATAAGGTGTTGGTACATGAATAACATATGGTGAAATTAAAAATAGGTACCTATCATGATGAAGTTTTATGTAATGTTATGTTAATGGATGTGTGTCATTTATTGTTGTGTAGTCCATGGAAATATGATAGGAAAGCTATACGTGGTGTGAGAGAGAATACTTACATTGTGATGAAGGATGAAGGATGAAAAGAAATATACATTAGTTCCACTAAGGGAGAGAAAAAGAGAAGTTTGTGTAAATTCTAGAATATACATTTAGTAGATGGAAAGAATTTCTTGGATGTTTTGCATTAATTCCTATGGTATGCGACACCACAAATGTAAGAAAATCTATGCAACTAGAAATTTTGAAGTTATTGATAGAATAAAAATGTACCATATTGGATAACATGGTAAATGGATTTGACCCCAGGAGTGAGTTTGCTAAATAAGGCTACAAATAGAATGATAGCAATAGAAAATGAAGATTTGAACAAATAAGTGGACTTAATGAAGAAATGTTTGATCATGGAGAGTTTTAGTCCATGTGTTGTACTGACAATACTAGCACCAAAGAAAGGATGTGAGTGGAGAATGTGTATAGACTCAAAAGTAATCAACTTGAGATTACAATCAATTATAGATTTACATTACCAAGGATGGGTGATTTGATGGATTGTTTGAATGACACAAACTATTTTGCCAAGATTGATTTGAAGAGCTATTATCACTAGATGAAAAATAAGGAAGGACATGAGTGGGAATATACATTTAAGATGAAGGAAGGATTATATGAGTGATTGGTTATGCCCTTTAGCTTATCTAACACACCTAGTAAATTTATGAGATTTATGAATGAGATATTGAAGAAATAAGTGCACAATTTTGTAGTTGTTCATTTGGATGATATCTTGATCTTTAGTCAGATTAAAGAGGAACATCTAGAACATATAAGGCTAGTATTGTAGAGATTGAGAGAGTAGAATCTATTTATTAATGTTAAGAAGTGTGGTTTCATGAAGTTATATTTGGTATGCTTGGGATTTGTAATCTCAAATGAAGGTTTGAATATGGATCCAAAGAGATTTATAATAATTAATAAGTGGCCTACACTAATGAATGTTGGAAATTTAAGAATGTTTCATGATTTGGAAAGATTTTATAGGAAGTTCATTAGAAATTTTAGTGGTATTTGTGCACCAATAATTGAGACTATGAGAGGAGATAAAAAATTTTCAAGTGGGCTTCAAGGGAAAATAGAATCTTTGAGTTTCTAAATATAAATAAGGTAAGAAAACAACCAATATTAGCCTTGATAAATTTTAATAAAATGTTCCAATTATATTTTGAGTAAGTGGAAGTGCAACTAGAGAAATACTAAGCTAGTAAGGTAGAATAACATCCTATTTCAATAAAATTTTGAACAATGGAAGGTGAAAATTATCAATGTATGATTAGAAATTTTATTCCATAATCCAAGCATTGAAGAAATGGATACATTGTACATATCACCAAAGGAATGTGTGTTATGTACATATCATCAAGAATTGTAGTACTTGAATAGCCAAACTAAGTTGAATCAATGACATGTGAGATGGGTTAAATTTATGTGGAGTTATACTTTTGCATTGAACATGGAGTGGAAAGTCAAACAAGGTTGTAGATGCATTGAGTAGGAAATAAAATTTGCTAATGAAGATGAAGGTGCAAATGATCCGATTTAATGAGTTGAAGAGATTATATGAAGGTTATTCTAATTTTGTGAAAGCATTAGAGGAATATAGAGAACTAATAAGTATGGATAGAAGGAAGTGGCTTGATTATTTGATTTAGAATAGTATGTTGTTCAAATGTAGTCAATTGTGTATACCTAGAAGCTTAATGAGAGAATTTGATAAAGGAGAAATATAATAGTGGATTAGTAGGATATTTTGGGATAGATAAGGTAATGACATTAATAACTGAAAATTACTTTTGGCCATAGATACATAAGGATGTAAAGAAATATATTCAAGGTTGTACAATTTGTCAAGTAGCAAACCATGGGAGGACATAAGTATGGATTTTGTATTGGGATTGTCTAGAACTCAAAGAGGTTATGATTCTATATTTATGGTAGTTGAGAGCTTCCCCAATCTAGTGCATTTTATAAAATGTAAGAAGATAAATGATGCAATTCATGTACTTTATGTATGTTTAGAGTAGTTCTATGATTGCATGGGTTACCAAGATGTATAGTTTAAAATAGAGACAAAATTTGTTGGGTACTTTTGGAAGACATTATGGAAGAAGATGAAGATAGAATTGTAATTTAGTTTAGCATATCACCCAAAAATAGATAGATAAACTAAAGTAGTAAACAAGAACATGGTAAATTTGTTGTGATGTTTAGCAAGAGAGAAAATAAGAATTTTTGGAAATGGTCTTAGCACAAGCTAAGTTTGCATATAATAATTGAGTAAATAGGAGCACAAGGAAGATGCCATTTGAAGTAGAAAATGGAAGTAGTCCAAGAAATATTTCAAAATTAAGGGACATCAATATTGAAGAGAAGAGGATTGTAGAAGCAAAAGAGTTTGTAAATAATGTAGAGATGGTACATAAAGAACTGTAAGAAAGCAGTTGGAAAAGGTATGTATAAAGAAAAGGATGATGTGGAAAGAAGGCATAAGGAGTTTGTGGTAGGATATGAAGTAATGGTTTATCTAAGAAAGGATAAATTTCTAGTTAGAACATATAATAAGTTAAAGATGAATTTTGGTCCTTGCAAAATTGTTAGAAAGTTTGACTCTTAAAATGCATATGAAGTAGAGTACCTGGAAAGTTTGGTCATATCACCAATGTTCAACATTGCAGACTTGTATGAATATCATGAGGGAGAATTGGAATAAGGAAGAATAGAATTAGAATGGAGTAAATAATTACTACAACAACTGTAAGGGGAGATTGATGAGATTTTGGATAGTAGACTTGGAAGAAGAAATGAGATCAAATAGTATCATGAATATTTGGTGAAATGGGAAGGAAAGTTGATTGAAGACTCATCTTTGATATCTAAAGCTAAGGTAGACTATTATGGTTTTCCTCTAGCCATCCCAAAGTGAAGGAACTTACTTTTAAAAATACCTCAAATGTTTAATGTACGAGCATCCAAGGTGTATTGATAATCTTTCAACAAAAATTTTGTTTATTTTAGATATGATTATTTATTTAGAACTTTATATGTTTACAATCATATTCTAGTCATCATATTTTCACCCCAATTTTTGTTTGTTACTACAAAGGTAAATATTACAAGTCTAGATTCACTTAGAGGCTATAAGCCTATTAAACTGAATCATTCAAAGAGTAAATTAAGAAAACTAACCTACTAAATTTATTATCACAAACTACCTCAATATTCAACAAAGAAAACCATACGTATAAGATGAAAAACAAACAAAATTTGTCTCACCAAGGCCTCCTTGATACACCAAAAAAGTGGTGGATTTGTCCAAGAGAGGGTTGGGGAGATTTTGTGTATTTGAGTGCTCAAAGTAGTAGCATAAAAATGCATTCAAGAGTTGTGTCAAATGGATTGTATGAAGCTCAATTTAGAGATTTTTGGAGGAGGTAATGGAGGGATAAGATCAATTTGGAAGATGAATGGCTCTCATTGCTTGAGAAGATTGGAGGAATGAGAAGCTTCCAAGTGTCAAGTAATGAGTGGATGCCCTTGATTCAAGGGGAATCAAGGGTTGATATTATGCATGGGAGAAAGTGGATGGTTGGGATTAAAAAGTGATTTCTTGGAGTGTAGTGCAAATTTTGCCCATACCTCCAAGTACCTCTCATGTACAAGTTGAATGACAAGTGAACCTACATGGGAATCTAGGCATATAATGCCTTGATTAATCATACTAAGGCATGTGCAAATGATTAATGATGGTAAGTGATTTGATTTAGTCAATTTAATCAAAAGTGCACAAAATGATGAATTAAATAAATATATACTTTTATTTAGTTTTTGGAGGGGAGTGGGATAGGCCTAGATAAATACATTTTTGTATTTATTTATCGAAGGGTGGACTACAGGAGGAAGATTAATTAATTGAATAAATAGTTCAAACTATTCAACTAATTAATGGATGAATAGTGATGAGAGGCATATGAATAGTGATATTATTAATTAAATAATTAAATATTATTTAATTAATGTTGGGATGAAAATTAGATAATTAATTGATTAAAATTCAATTAGTTATAGAAGAAATGGTCAATTGATGTCTTGAGTATGGTCAAAAATAGTGGCAAGATGACTTTTAGGGGTCTACATTTTGCCACTCTTTGAAGTGGTGTTAAAACAACATTGTTTCAAAGATAAATAAAATATAGGGATAAGAAAGGGGTGACATGATACCCTAATTGGTTAGAAAAATGAAGAAATACAGGGGCAAGATGATGCCCCTTTGAGAGGTTAGGAAGGTAAAAAAGAGCACCGGTGAGCTCTCAAATGATGAAATGGGTAGAAAATTTGGATGGAGACATAAAATTAAGAGCAATGGAAGAAAAATAGAGAAAAGGGATTAAAAATAGATGATTTATAGATAAATTAGTTAAAAGGGTACACAAAAAATTAGGGTAAGGGGTGAAAATAGGGTTTCAGGGTGTATAAATAGGAGTTGGGGATGAATAGTTCATTTTGACCTTAAAGTTTAGAAGAATTGGAGCATAGCATAGGAGTGTAAAATGTAATAGAGAATGTACTCATGCACACCCATTGAGTGGAGTAGGTGAGAGAGTATTGGTGACAAGCATCATGGGGTTTACTGATATGTAGATAATCAACTCTCCTTGGCATTAATTAGGTGCTTTTATTGCTTGTTTTGGGGAGGGAAAACTTGCCAAAAATGAGAACAGGAATGCACTTGAGGTAACTTGGTGCAATTCTAGCATGGGGTAGATGAGCATAGGCATTTGGTAAAGGAGCACATATTTGAATGGGTGCACATGTTTATAGATGAGCACACTTATGGAAAAATGGAGTGCACTTGTAAATGAGTGTGAGTATGAGGAATAAGCGACTATGTGAAAAAATTGGGCATGTGCATGAATAAGTACCTATACAATGGAAAGGTGTATCCATTAGAAAATAGAATTTGAGTATGGATGTGCACCAGTGTGAGGGATGAGCACCTTTGTTAAAAAATGAGGTGCTTGCATAGAAAAAAATTAGGAGAGAGGTTTCTAATGAAGCTTGACATGGTTTTTGGCTAGACATAGGAGCAACTAGGTCTAACAGTGATGCAAGAGCAAAGGTTGGTTGTATTAGACCTGATAGAGGACTTGAATGAAGAGTGGGGATATGGTACATAGCTACGATGTAGCACATCAAGGCACACAAGGCCATGCTAATGACATTAGTGGAGCATTGTCATTTAGAGACTATCACATTCCATCTCCTAATGGGGGAGATTATAGTGACACTAGAGGACATATGGTAGAGATCCTTCAATTACCGATCATGGGTCAAAGGGTGTACTACCTAGAGAGGCATGATGTAAAGGCTCTACAGAGAGTGTTTTTGATATCTAACCTACCTAGGTATGGCATGAGGATGGTGGATGACATCCCACTAGTGATGGTAGCTATTTTTGAGGGATTATTACTTCCTGACAAGACTGATAGAGTTTTTCCTATTAGGTTGGTGTATGTCTATTAGGAAGGATGTGTTTTCTTGGGGGCCTTGTATGCTAGCTATACTATATATCAATATGCATTTGATTACCTACAAAGAGGAACACAACCTTGTACATGTCACATTACTATAGATATGAGCCTAGGAGAATATTCTAGTGCTAAGGACAATTGGTGATAAAGATAAATGTGAGAGCTTAGGGAGTCATATGCCCTTTACTAGAGGGCGTGATAGAGTTATACATAGGTGAGAAATGTTAGTCACTAGTAGCAGATGATTCATAATATGGATGGAATATTTTAGAGAACTTATCATGAGTGTGAGTAGTAGCCAAAGGATGTAAGAATACTTCCCTTTTTTTTGAGACTACACTACATTATTGGTTGACAAGCCTATATCATTAAGTGGTATAGGACTAATAGAGTATTGAGGTAGTATGGACTTGTAAAGGGTAAAATTTTGGATTGTTTAGTTTTGGTTTGAATCCTTCTTTCACCAATTGCATTCAAGGACCTTTGGATCGAGCATGACAAAGCACTATCAGGTCCTTGGTCACTTACAAATGTAGGGAAACTTGGATTAGGGTGTTTGATTATCAATTTTCCTTCTCTTATGCTCAATTATCCATCAAAACCCTAATTATGCAAATACGACAGTAAACGGATTAATTACAGAAAATGCTTCTATAGAAAGATGTAAAATATCAAATAATTGTGCACCTATTTTCAAGGTTTCGAGGCAGAAAAGTTAGGGACTAAAGAGTGGGCACCCAAGTCCAAGACCCTACTTTTTGTCGGGATCTGGAAACTCAGTCTGTAACTTATTTCTGTTGTTTCAGAGATTTTCACATCATGGAACTTTGAGGAGTAATGAGTGGGCACCCTAGTCCTGGGTGCTCTTTTCTTCTCTGATTTGTAATTTTGACACTCCAATATGCCCTCCTACAATTTCACTTTGTCTGCATCGTCAACCTGTAACCTACAATCATAAAACTTTGGGAGGGGGTTGTGGTGTTTAGGAGCTTACCTCAGTCAAGGCTCAGAAGGATAGTTAAGTCTTCCAAACACCTTTGTCAGATAGAGAGTGCATGCCCTTGTGAGGCAGAGGCAAAATCCAAATGAATAAATGATCACAAACACAATAAATGTCACCTTGTAGTGAAGATCTCATGAGAGGAAGAATCTCTTCATTCCATGAGGAAATTGATGCTCAAATCTGCAAACACAAACACAGACAACACAAATCTACTCTTGCAACACAATGAAAGCCTTGAATCACCTTTAGGAATGCATAAACATCACAATTGCCATCTAGTTTCTAAATGAATGCCTAAACATGCTTTTATATGAATCTACAAATACTCCTGCCAAGAATTTCATAATTCAAACTTGCCGTGTTGGCTTAGGACCCAAATAACGGTCACAAGTCAACACCCAAAAATTGGGACTACCCCAAAATAGGATAGGACTAGGGCATAGGTGTCCAAGTCCTCCCCCCTATTTTGGGTAGGGGTTATCTCAAGTAGTCCCCCTAGGTCCTATTTGTCAAGACACTTAGGGGTTTTCTCATCCAGATGTTGAAATGTGATGTAAAATGTCCTAAATGCACACTAAAGACCTAGGAGCTAAACCTAAAGTAGGAAAAGCCCCCAAGGGGACATTTTTTGATGTTATAGGGATGAAACAAGAGATCCTTGTAGAGGGTTGACATGTGTTCACATGTGTAGTGCAGAAGGAGTAGGTAGGGTGGGGGTAGCAGATAGATAAAAAATAAGCATGACTGGACTAGGTTCACATGGAACTATAGCCATGGGTATCTAGATGGGATGTGTAGGACACTGGAGTGACTAGGGATTATTAGTTATGGTGGGACTAGAGATAAATGGAGAGGCTCACAAGACTAGTGCTAGGACAAGTGCATAGAGTTGTCCATAAAGCTTTTAGGATAGCATAGAGGTGTCATGTAGTGGTAGGGAGATAGGGAGTTTGGATATTGCTAGGATGTGCTAGTGAATAAGGGAAAGTGTAGAGGAGGGGACAATAGTTGCTCTAGTAGGGACAAGGATAGGGATAGTAGTTGGGACCTCAATAAGGTCAAGTACCTCAATAGAGTTAGGTGCCACAGTAGGTACCATTATAGTAGCCAACACTATCACAGGCATAGGTACATGAGCTAGTGTATGGGAAAGGAAGAGATGGTGGAGAGGAGAATGTGGAGATAGATGTGATGGAGGTGGATGGGAGGAGGTGTAGGGAGGAGATAAGGGTGGGATACAAGAGTAGGGATCACTAGGGTAGGGTGGATGATGCAAGAGCATCCCTATTTCAAGAGCAATCTTGCATCAACCAACAATATTTACATTTCATTTTGTTTCTTTCATTTTCCAATCAGTTTAGTCGGTAATAGTTTATGTATTTTGGTCCCCATTCTCCCACAGTTTCATTTCAGACCTTGCAAAGCTAGACTTAACATCTAGACATCTTCATTCACATCATATCCAAAACTTAGATCATTTGGGTTAGTTTCTAGAAAGATATCGCTATCATAAGATCGACTATTTCTCATAATAGAGCATTTAGATAGTATCAAACAATCAACTAAAGGAGAAGACTTGCAGAGCCCTTCCACAACTTGCAGAGCTAAATGACATATCATTCAAGGTACTTTGGGACATGGCTAACCTTCCTTAAGATCGGTACATTATTCCACTCACTTACGGAGGATTTCCACATGTTTAGGTCTGACCTATCTGTGTACACATGTTACATCTCTTTTATTGGAGTTTGTAATTTGTTAGGCCAATGTGGAGGAATCTTGTAATCTAGAGATGATATATAATAATGTAATAGATGCCTAGGAAAGTAGTGAATCATAATATGTAGCTGTAATCTTAGGATTTCATTCTATAAGGCACTTGAAAGCTATATCTGGCTCATATACTATAACTAGAAAATTAGGCCTATGAGCCCTAATCTGTAAGCATGCATGTTGCCGACCTATTTGTATTTTGAATCTATGATATACTGAATGACTAAATTTGCATTTTCATTCTATACTTGATTTTCTTTCATTGTGTTTACTATTGTTGCATGGTCTGGACTATTCACTCTTTGGACCCTCCTAACCGTGACTACACCAAGTGGTATCGGAGCTAAGTTTTGAATCCTTTGGGAGTGAAATAAAGTGAAGTTTGAATCTGTTGGGAGTGAAGGTGAGTGAAGTTGAGAGAAGCATTACGAAGTTGAATTCATGTGAGTGAAGTTGAGCAAAGTTTATGAAGGCATTCTGTAAGATCTTGTTGTGAACAGATCACCAATTTTGAGGCAGACTACCTTTTTTGGCAACTGATGCCGATTGTGAGACAATTTTCACCATGTAGCCTAATCACCAAATTTGAGGTAGTTACACTTGATCTTAGGAAGAGATTCCATCGAGGAGAATACATGTTGTTGGTGTTGCAAATATATGCCTAATCGGTGTTGTCATTGATGTCAACATATCCTAGTTGTCATTAGTGTCAACTATATCTCATTCTAGAAGACTTGTATGTTGATGATATTGAGAAAATTAACCTCTCTAGAAGAAACAAGTGAGTTACATATCTCTCTGTCAAAGACAGTGAAGATAGTGCAATTCAATGAAGTAGATTTCTCCGCATTCCCAGTAGGATGAAGATTAGAGTTTACAGATTAAAGGGTTTGTAAAGGATTGTCTAAAGTTGCTCTAGTCAAGATTTAAGAGGTCCACATGAAGTATTGATGAAGTTATGGCCATCTGAGTAGAACTAGGTTTTTGCAGTGTTCAGAGATGACAGAGTGACAGGAGTATGGTCCGGATTGATCTGCATTGGAATATTATGATATACGAATCTAGAGGTGTGTTTGGGATGTTGGTGTGTTTCCTCAACTCAAGTGGTTTGGAGGTTTGCAAGCAATCTTTCTAGTGTGATAGTCATGACAGTTGGTGTTCTTGAGTTTCTGGATGGAGATGCAAGGGTTTCTAGTGAAGTGAGGTGGTGCAGTTGTTCTTATTGATTTCATCATGCTTGTGGTGGTCTCTGGATCATGTGCCTACTGTGTTGGTGGTCCGCATTGAGGGTTGAGCTCATGATTGAAGATTTGTCCTTGGGTGTTGTTGTTCTTTCTAGACTTGGTTGACCAAATGCTTTGTGCATATTGCAGATGATCTAAGTGATGTTCTATGAAGTGTAGCATGGTGTTTGAGGAAGATTTGGATCCCAGCTATGATTGGCCGACAGCATAGTGATTCACATGTTTGTAGTGCCGACCTTGATGTTTATTCCAAGGTTGATGAAGCTTATAAATATGTGTGGTTGAGTTGTGGAAATGCATCCTTGTACAAAAATGACAAGATCCTAAGAAAAGAGAAAAGGAAGAACAAAGAAGAGGAAGAGCAGTAAAGGATGAGGAGATAATGAAGAAATGTTTAGGGGTAGAGTAGAAGTGTAGTGCGCTTAAATGGAACTGACCTTGGCATAAAGAAGGTGTTGTTTTCCAGTTCAATCCCTCTGTAATAAAATTATAAATATTTCTGTAGGCAGTGAGCTCTAGGCAATGCGCCCTCAAGGCATATGCCTTCCCCATTTTGTATTCTTTTAACAGAGAATAATCTTGTGGATTAACCCCCACTGTGGTTTTTCCCTTTGTTATGGGAAAATTGGTGTAAATGAATAATCAATGTATATCAACAATACCCAATAATGCAATCAAATAAGAAATAAAGAAATCAATTGAACAAATAACTTCAAACCTTAGCAAACCTCTTCACTTCATGGCTTCCACTAATTGCCTATCACAAATGATCTTATCTATGAATATGGCCCTTAGAAGGTGCACTTCCTTGCTATTCCAAGATGTCAAATGGGAATGGCTATGATAGTTTATTGCAATGAAGATGAGCTTCACAACAATGGCAGTGATATGGTAACAAGTTGATCTCAAGCAAATGGAATAACTTGGGTGCCAAAGGTGCTGTAATTCCTGCAGAGTAACAATACTAAAAGCTTGGATGAATGAAACGGAAGAATAGGGTTCAATTTATAGACTTGTGAGAGAGAGGATCAACGGTATAGAAAGAACAAGAAGATCAGTGGTATATAAAACTTGACAGAATGTACGCGAATAAAAAGAAGACAAGTGTCACACAAAAGTTGTTTTATTTGAGTTAACTACTTTCTTTTATAAAGATAAGATTTGATTTTGTAAATTAGAATGTTTTTTTTTTCTAATTTAAGAGTTATTGATAAAAACAAGGTTGATTGAGTCAGTTAACTCAACTTGTGATTTGCTTTTGCATGATTTGAGAGAAATTAAATAATAAATTATTTAATTTTGTGTGCATGAAGAAGAAGATTTATTTTTAGAAGATTTGGAAGATTTTTGACGAATTAGAAGATAAGATAGAAAATTAAATAAATAGATTTATTTAATTGTTGTGCATGATTTGGAAGAATAAATAAAATATTTTATTATATTTTATTTTTAGAGATTGAGATGATTTAAATAAATTTAATTGATTTATTTAAATTTGGAAGAAGAATTGACTTAATTAAATAATTAAGAATTATTTAATTGTTTTGGAAGAATATAATTAAATAAAGGATTTTATTTAATGTTGACTTTAGAAGAGGTAATTAAATATTTTGATTTTAATTAACTTAGAGGAATATGAATTGAATAAATAAATTTGTTTATTTATTTATTTGATAGAGGAATTTAGACTTAAATAAATATTAAGAATATTTATTTAGACTGAGTCGTGTCATTTTTAGGTGTATAGATTTTGCCCCTCTTTGATGCAATGCAGTTTATAGCATTGCTTCAAAGAATAAGAATTTCTGATAATAATACATGCCCTAGTTTGCCCCTGGTATAGGTTATGATGATAGGATGCCCCCTCAGGAGATTGGATGGGAAGAAGGCAGAAGGACGTGAGATAGACAATCTCATGAAGAAGAAAGAAGAAAACATAGGTTAGGATGAAGAAATTGGTTGAAGAAAGAGCTGAATGATATATGATGCAAGATAGAATGATAACACACACAAGCAAGTAAGCAAGTATGCACAAATGATACAAGAACAAACAAGGTATTGCCCCTATCTAGCGGTAAACCACTGACTAATCGATATGAAACAATATACGACAGTGTTGTCATGGCAGGGAATGATAGATCCTTAGAGCAACACAAAAGCTTAGTGTCTGGTTTCAGTAAATGAAACATGTCATATAAGACTCATGTGTTGTTCTGGTTTCGACAATGCCACATCTTGTATAAGACAATTGATTGAGTTGGTTTATGACTAGACAAGGATCAAGACCACTAATTGTGATTGGATCATTTGACAAGATTGACTTGACTCGATTGATATGGGTTTAGGATAGACCTTGCATTTGGATCACTGCTTAGATTGACTAGGCAAGGATGAAAGATACGATGATAGATAGAAGAGTGACTCGACAAAAGAAATGTAAATGAAAGGATCACAAGCTTTTATTTGTAAATGTTGATACTCTACATAGGAATTTTTATTGCGTGGGATATGGGTGCTTTTGTGGATGTTTTTTGGATGTGAATGGATGCGAATGGTTTTTGACATCTTGATATTGTAAGTAATTTGAAGTGCTTATTTCATCATTGGGCAATTTTTTTTGGTACTTTTTCCAAATATTGTAAGTTAATACAAGCCTCAAGGTATAATTGAACCGAGATTACCTGAGTATCACTTACATGGATTTTGATTTAGCAAGTTAATACAAGCATCTAGGTATAATTGAATCGAGATGACCTGAGTATTTCTTGGGTATCAATAGACAAGGATTTCCCCTATTCATGTTAGACCTTTGATGTCCTCAATGATCTTTTCCCGATCATGTCATTAGACAAGGCTTCACATTGCTAAAGATTAATCCACAAACAACAGACAAAGAAAATGATTATGCCCCCATCATAGCATCTCTAGTTTTTGACATCCTCGAGTAGCATTGGAAGACATAATAACAAAAATTAAGACTTTGTAAGTTAACCTAATCACAAAACATGAAACATTATTTCATTAGATGTGTTTTCTTGCCATAATTTACATATAATCATTTAGAGTGCTTTAGGTACTTATTGCTTTTCTTTGGATAGTTTGATGCCTTGCGTCAAAATTTTTTCTTTGGAAGCAGGTCTTTGCTTGTGCTTGCATGTGTGCCTGGTAAAACGGACCCTAAGGGATTGACCTAGTGCCTTGGGGATGCATTGCTAAATGGCCTTGCCTACATGACGACGCAGAGGCAATGTAGTTCAGGAACTTTGGACCATGGATGGACTAGAGGATAGATGACAAGGTATGGGATGGACAGAAAATGGAGCCTTCGGGGTGCATTAAAAATGGCCTTGCCTACATGACGACGCAGAGGCAACGTAGTTCGAGGACTTTGGACCATGGATGGACTAGAGGATAGACCAAAAGGTATGGGATGGATGAGAAATGGAGTCTCGGGGGCGCATTGAAAATGGCCTTGCCTATGTGACGACGTAGAGGCAATGTAGTTCAGGGACTTGGACCCTATGCTACTAATGGTAGACATTATTTGAGGCTAACAATGTGGATAGGATACTAGATAAGACCTTAGCTGGTAAGGTGACAAAAACAGATAGAGTATCAAGCCATGATAGGTTATTGTTAGGTTACACAAGGTATTTTATTATGGAACAGACATAGATCAGATGAAGGATGATGGTAGGAAGAATGGACACAAGATGACTAGTTTCCCAAAGATGGAGAAGGCAGTTTATCACAAGTAGCGCATGTTTACCAAGTTTTCACCACTTACTTTTATTTGCATGAAAGTGAAAAGTACACATGATGCCTATTTTCTAGGTTTTCATCATGGTACCTATCCAAGGTGCTTGTTTGTCAGGTTTTCACCAATGGATGATTTTTTATTGTTTTTCCACTTTTTTTGTTTTGCTTTTTTTTCTCATTTTTTATTTTTATTTTTTATTTTTTGAATGTTTGCCCCCCTTACATTGGGTTTCTCTTAGGTATAGAACTGGTGAAGATGCATACTATTGATTGGGTCATCAAATAGATCACCCTTAGACGTTGCTAACTGATATCCACTCGATCCATATGCAGTAATGATGACATAAGGACCAAGCTAGTTCAGCTCAAACTTACCTTTCTTTTCCTGATCCTGTTGATTGCGGGGATTTTCCTTAAGTACTAGATCACCAACATTGAAGACCCTTGGATGGACCCTATGATTGTAGCTTCGAGACATTCTCTGTTGATATTCCTTGATATGGTTAAAGGCCTGTTACCTTCTCTCTTCTAACAACTCTAACTCTTGCAGCTTGGAAACTTTGTAGTCTTCATCAGTGATAAGACCTTTTAATGACACCCTAAGAGATGGTAACTCGACCTCGATGGGCAAATAAGCTTCTAATCCATAGACAAGGGCATAAGGGGTAGCACCTATGGGAGTGTGTATACTGGTTTGATAGGCCCATAGAGAAGGATTTAGTTGTATGTGCTAATCACGACCAGCATTGTTGACTGTCTTCTTGAAGATTTTCAAGATTATTTTGTTGGATGCCTCTGCTTGGATGTTGCCTTGTGGATAATAGGGGGTGGAGAAATGGTGTTGGATTTTGAATTTGTCACAAAGCTCTTGGACATCTTGATTCTTGAAAGGTCTTCCATTATCTGTGCCAATGGATGAGGGAATTCTGTATCTGTAGATGAGGTAATTGAGGATGAATGAGGCAATCTGTTTGCCTATGACATTAGTGAATGGAACAACTTCAATCCACTTGGTAAAATATTCAGTGGTGGTTATTATGAACTTGTGGCCATTGGATTATGGAGGGTGAATTTTGCCCATAAGGTCGAATCCCCATTGACAAAAGGGCCAAGGTGTTGTTAAAGGTCATAGCTCTTGAGCTGGTGCATGTATCAGGTTTCCATGTATCTGGCACTGCTTGCATTTATTTACAAACCGATATGAATCAGTTTCCATGTTTTCCCAATAGTATCCCAAATGCATGAGTTTCTTTTCTAAAGAAGGACCTCTAGAGTGTGTTCCTCAAATTCCTTCATTAATGTCTCGTAAGGTGGTTTGAGATTCTTCCCATTCTAAACATCAGAGTAAAGTACCATCCAGATCTCGTCAGTATAGGGTATCAGCAATAATGGTGTAATGGGAGGTTTGGTGAATGAAGGTTTAGTGTTGGTTGGTAGACACATTAGGTGGTAGGGTCTTATCCTTGAGGTAAGTGTAAATCTTACCATACCAAGGTGAATCAGTTTCGACTAATAGGCACATGGAGTGGGTTTCAGGAAGATCATAAGCTAGTTGCATAACTGTCTCAACCAAGAACTCATACTGTGACTCATCCTCTAGGATCTCGAGGAGTGAGGCAATGGTTGCCATGGCATCTGCTACTTTATTTTCAATGCGAGGTATCTTCTCAAAGGAGATGATCACAAAGTACTCTTTAAAGTCATCTATCATATGCTTGTATGGTATTAACTTGTCATCTCTGGTCTGATAGTCATTGTTGACTTGATTGATTACTAGTTGGGAGTCACCATAGACATGTAGCTCTTTTATTTTCCATTATGTTGCCAGTTTGAGACCAATAACCAAGGCCTCATACTCTGCTATATTGTTTGTGCAAGGGAAAAGGAGACAATAAGACTTAGGTATGGTGTCGCCATGAGGAGTGACCAACAAGATTCCTACCCCCGATCCATGGTTTGTATAGGATCCATCAAAGTAGAGTTTCCATGAGTGTGTTGTGATACTGAATATGGCTTCATCTGGAAACTTGAATGTCATTGGTGTGGTATCTTGTAATGGTGCTTCTGCTAACTGATCGGCAATGATTTGACCTTTGATAGCCTTCCTTTCTACATACTCAATGTCATATTCATTTAGGAGCATTACCCACTTAGCTAGGTGACCTGTGAGAGCTACTTTACTTAATAGGTACTTCAATGGATCTATCTTTGCAATAAGCTTGACTGAATGTGCTAGCATGTAATGTCATAGTTTTTGGGAAGTAAAAACCACAACAAGACATGATCTTTCTATTTGAGAATATTGCAGTTCGTAGCCCACCAATGTGTGACTGATATAGTAGATAGCCCTTTATTTGCCTTCATAATCCTATTGTGCTAATAGGGCTCTGAGAGCTGTCTGTGTAGCATATATGTAAAGTAATAGTGGCTTACCTTGGATAGGCAGCATAAGAATAGGAGGGTTCATGAGGTATTCCTTTAGCATACAAAATCCTTCCTCACATTTTTCATCCCATCTGAATGGTATGTTTTTATGCAATAGGTGAGAAAAAGGTTGACCCTTGTCTTCTAGTTGTGATATGAACCATTGGATTGGTTGTAACTTGCCTTGTAGAGACCGTAATTGAGTGATGTTCTTTGGCGGTGGCATTTCCATGATAGCCTTGACTTTGGCAGGATCAACTTCTATCCCATTTGTTGATACAATGAAGCCTAGGAGCTCACTGGAGGTGAATCCAAACACACATTTCTTTAGGTTCAACCTGACTTTGAAGTGTTGTAGTCTCTAAAAGACCTTCTCTAGTACATTTAGATGGGATTCCCTTATTAATGACTTTGTAAGGATATCATCTACATAGTCCTCCATTGTGACATGCATCATATCATGGAAGATAGTGGTCATAGCACATTGATATGTGGCTCCGGCATTCTTTAACCCAAATGGCATGACATTCTAGCAGAAGGTTCCCCGAGGACAAGTGAAAGTTGTTTTATTTTGGTCTTCTGGTGCTATCCTAAATTGATTGTACCCTAAGAAGCCATCCATAAGAGAAAGCATGGTATGTCCTGCTGTCAAGTCGATTATGATATCAATATTAGGAAATGGAAAGTCATCCTTGTGGCAAGCCTTGTTTAGATCTTGGAAATCATTGCATGCTCTGACTCTACCATTAGGTTTGGATACTAGCACTATGTTGGATACCCACTTTGGATAGTCTATTGCCCTGATGAACCCTACATATAGTAGTTTCTTGAGTTCCTCTTTTACTAGTAATGCAATGTGTGGGTGCATCTTTCTAAGCTTCTACTTGACAGGTTTGACCTTAGGATCTAGTGGAAGATGATGTAGAATCAAATTTGGATCTAAACCAGACATATCTACATATGACCAAGCAATGTTGACTTGCTTTTTCTTGAAGAATGGTACAAACTTGGTCTTTTTTGGTGGAGATAGAGACTTTGCAAAGTGAATGATCTTAGGATTATCCCTTGTTCCAATATTGATAGGTTCTGTAGGTTCCACAACAATCTGAGACTTCTCCTGATACATGTCGGTGGAGAGAGTGTCAAGCCTTCCATTATCTAGTGCATTAGAGAGGTTTTCACCATCCGATGCATCCTTTCTTTTTACTATTTTGGGACATGATACTACCGCAGAGCGGTTTTCACTACTAGATCCAATTTTTATTTTTATGTTTTTGCGACTAGAAGGCTTGGTACCCTCTCCAAAATAAGCCACGGTGTTGAGTTCAATGGAAAAGCTAGCTTTATGATCTCCTGTTGGTATGTGGTCTCTAAGTTCAATGTAGTCAATATAGGCATCATCATTTTGGAACATGTTCGTTGCGGGGTTCCTTGTAAGTCTCAGTCGATAAGTTCAGGATGCACAAGGGGGAGGGAGTCAGAAGATAGATTTGATTCATTGGGTGTGATAGTTTGAATGGATATATGGTCAAGATTTAGATTGGTAGGGATAGGATCCGAGATGGTACTTTCCTCCAAATTGTTTATTGTGATGGAACTCAGACCTTCCTCGAAAGTCGTACTCTCAGGAGTTGGCGAATCAAACTCTAATGGTCTATACGTTAGCATTTATCCCTAACAGTAGGGGCTATAGGTTTGAATGGTGTCAACACCTTTGTCCTCATAGGAGTGCTCTATGAGTTCCTCTCACTCATACTCATTGGAATCTATGTCACTGTCTTTTTTTAAGTCATGGATCTGTTCAACAAAACAAGCATTTACGTTAGCTTTACCTTTGTCCTTGTATCATAACCATTTTGTATTTCTTGCCAATGAGGATGAAGAGGGTTGAATGGGTTCTATTATTCCTTATTTTCTTAGGCCAATGGGACCTTGTTCGTCATAATGCATTCTATGTAGGATAGACTCACCATGCACATAGATTTCCGTTGGGAGCTTAGGTGGTTCTTGTTGTGTGTTATCTTCCTCTGTGTAGAGCCATTGTAAGATGTCTCTTTCCTCTATTTCATCTGATAGGGTCCCCCATTTTACAAAGGGAGTCATGGGAGCTTCGGGAGGAGCAAAAGATTTTGGAATGTACTTAGGTGTAGGTTGGCCAAAGGATCTTAGAGATAGAGGCAGTTTGGCTTAGTTGAGGTTATGCTCGATGGAGTATTCCCCTACTCATGTTTCTTTGATTGTGATTTTCTTCTCTTTAGGCTTGGATGAGGAAGCTTCAGAGGTAGAATTATGCTATGAGATGAGGGATGTAGAAGCTCTATTGTTGGGAATGATGCAATTAGGCTTTGAGCGGATAGTGTTGTAGTGTTGGAAAGGATCAGGGTCACCTTGAATGGTGATCCATTTGTTGTTATGAGGAAATTTAATGCATTGGTGATAGGTAGACGGCACAAATTTCATGGCATGAATCCATGGTATACCTAGGAGGATATTATAGGCTAGCTCCCTATCTAGGACTTGGCAAACAACATCCTTTATCACTGATCCAACTTGTATTGGTAACACCACTTTTCCTTTAGTAGTTCTTTCTTCTTCATCATAGGCCTTAATAGTGATATTTTTCCTAAGATCCACTGTAGCTTCAGAGAACGCCAATGTAAGGACTAGCTTGAGCATGCAAATATTTAAACTAGCTCCTCCATCAATAAGAGCTCTTTCCATACAGTGTTTATGAATGAAGGCGATGATATGTAAGGGTGTGTTATGAGGCTGAGACACTGAAAGATCATCTTATTTGGAGAATGATATGGAGCTTGAGGAGGTTAGACTTCCTACCATGTCTTGAAACTTCTCTTGGGCTAGGTTCATGGGCACAATTGTTTCCACTAGGGCTTTACCAAGAATTTCTTTGTGGGAAGGAGTTTTCTGAAGTTGGTCTTTGACACTGTATGTATGGGAGTTAGATGGAGAAGGTGACAACCTTGGAGGAAGCGTGTTTAAATTGACCTTACCACTGTAGGTGATGATGCTGCAATTAGGTTTGTTGGGTTCTGATTGTTGGTTGGATGTGACCACATTGACTTGTGGGATGTGCTCCGATATGGAATTGATGGTATAATTGAATGGTATGCTCGTGTAGTTAGCATTGTTGTGTCTGTTGTTTTAATTCTTTTTGTTGTGATTGTTATTGTTGTTGTTGTTGTTGTATGGCCTGTCGTGGTTGAGGAGTGGATCCTAGCATGCCACATGCGTCTCGTTAGAGGTATGTTCTTGAGTGCCTACCTGATTTTGGTCAAGTATGTCTTGAATGACGTGTTTGAGATGGATATAGTTGTTGGTCATGTGGTCTCTTCCTCTTTGATATTTGTAGAAATCTGTATCTTTCCAGTAGTGAGGTTTTATTTGAGGTTCATAGTCGCTAGTTGGTGGAAGAGTGATCTCATTGTTGACCAATAGCTTTCTCAATGCAAACTCGTGGGACTCCCCTAGTGGTGTGAAAATTCATCTAGGGTTGGAGGTGAACCATGGCTTTGGCTCATGAGAGAAGGTTTTCTTTGGTGTAGCATTGTTTGCTTCTCCTTTAAGAGTGAAGATTTGTTGTTGTTTGGGAGCCGCCACTTTGGCATCAACTACTCCATCATTAATGAGATTTTTGTTCTTTGTCCAAAACTTCAACTTGTTTATGGTGTAGTTAGAGTTAGGGGTGTCCTTATACAACTTTATTTTCCCCTTAGTGTTCATGGCTTTCTCGATAAATAATCCCATCTCAATGACTTTTGAAAATTAGGTAGGGCATTGAATTTGGATTTGGTAACTTAGATCGGGGTTAAGGTTGTGGACAAACATCTCTGTCAATTACTTCTAAGGTATGTCATATGAGCATTTTCTTGTGAGTTGTCTCCACCTTTGTAAGAAAGAGGCGAAAGATTCACCACCCTTTTGCTTTGTATTTCATAGATCAAGCATGGAAACTTCGTGTTCAATGTTATATGAGAAGTGTGTGACGAACTTGTTTACTAAATCATCAAAAGTTTTGATACCCAGGGGAATTCATGAGAATCATTCCATGGCTTGACTACCTAGAGATCTAGGGAATAGTCTCATTAGGAAAGTTTCATTATGAGCTACTTCTAAGCACACGACATTAAATTCCCTAATGTGATCTCTTGGGTCTCCTTTCCCTTTGTACTTGTCAAACTTAGGAACTTCGAACCGAAAGGGGAAGGGCACCATGTTCAAACTTTTGTCAAAGGGATATGGTGTGATGTCTTCCAAGGAGTCATTTTTAGTGTTTGTTCCTATTTTGAGATCTTTCATTTGTTCCGTTAGGCCCTAGATTTGTTTTCTCATTTCTTTGATAGGTATGTTTGGGTCTACGACTTTCTTTCCTTTGTCCTTACTAGTGTGGTTTTCATAAGTTTCCTCTATGGTCTCTTTTAGTTTGTTGAGATCAAAGTCCGTGGGGAGTTTAAGTCCTAGATTTGCAAGATGAAGAAAGTACCTGTGAGGGTCCTCGTTAAGCACCTTTTCTAGCATGTGTTGAAATTTCTGATCTTGGAGGGTTCCTTGGTACTCTTCATGAGATATTTCTTCATCACTGTCATGAGGGGATACAATGCAGTTGAATGTCCCAGCCATTTCAAGTTGTTTTTTGTATTAAGATCTAGTTAGAACCATACGAGGCTACGTGGGAAGAGGTGGGGTGAAACTAGAGATTCTTGTGAGGTGTTGTTGGAGATTGTTGAGAAGACGATCCTTGAGATGAGATTCAAACAAGGGACTCTTTTGATCAATGATTCCAAGTAAGTTGGTCGACACAAGATAATAGCCACAAGTAAGGATATCTGGTACCCGTTTACTATGTAGAGACTAGTCTTGCACCAAGACCACTAGTGAAGTTCTATGACCTACTAGGGTTACTTGAATCCAAAATGATCTGAAAAAGGGTCTTGCACTAATCTGATATGGATATTTGACTTTGTTTTGAGAAGACCTGGTAGAAGGTGGATGAGAAGACCGACAAAAGAGGGGGTATGCTATGGAAATGGATGGAAGCGGTGACTACATAGTAGATCTGAACTTAGAAACTAGAACAAGGTTGAAATGGGTATCTAGAAAACCTAAAATTTTTCTCCCAAAAGATGTGGAAATGCTCACTGTTGCGGATGCACAGAAACAGAAGCGCTGAAATAGGGGATATATACATAGGAAGTCGAGATAAATGTGCAGCTCTGGTAAAATTTAAAGGCATAGACACAGATGATAAATGCGTAGCAAGTTGGAATGTATCATAGTAGGTCGAGGTATATGCACAGCTCTGCAGGACAGATGTGCAACTCTGATTTTCTTGACTATTTTTTTAATTTTTTGGCACAGTTTTTGATACTTTTTTTTGGTTTCTTGGTTGCAAGCTGGTGTTTTTGATATGATTTTCTCAATTATGGCAAGTAAAACACAACAAACACAAAGAGGTTTTTATGATTTTTTTGAGTTTTTTTACTAAAAATAGTTACGAATACTAGGATAGTAAAGGCAATATTTCTTGGATCCCTAGCTATGCATATTCAAAGAGGATAGCTTCAAGGTCTTGGTAGCACTAGATCTCCTCCACAGCACTCACTTCTCATGCATACCAAGATCTAAGTTTCCTAAGGCTCGTACCCCCCACCGAACCTTAAGATTGTCCCTACTATCTCTACTAAGAACCACAAGAATCGGGGTGGCTTTGAAGGTCCCACCTTCTACACCAACAAATAGAGGGTCTTTGGGCTACTAAAATAAAGGATGACTAGTAAGTGCAACCGTTCGAGTGGTTATATGTGCGGCAATGCTACTCTCTGTTATGGAGTCTTCCAACCTTCAAGGGTTACACCTTGGAGGGTTTTGGGGGAGGTTGGTTGTCGCTATAGAACAACTTCACTCATTGTTTGAAGCTTTTGCTCCAAACATAATTTATTTATAGTGGCTCGGCAAGGCTTGGCTTTAGCCTATTACCACTTAAGGTCGTTCCCACTTGGATGGAAGGATATCCAAGGGCAGGCCTCTCTAAAGGTTTAACACATGCAAAAATGATATGTCTAGCATTTTGGTCACCCAAGATAGGGGAGAGCATAGGCCTAGTATCATTCCCAAAAGCATGAAAGACAATTATTCTTTTCCCCTAATTAAAATGAAAAAGACTATATGAGCTCACTACTTGGGCACACATGCAAGTTGTTAACTTTGAAAGCAAGATAGCAGTGGTTCAATTTTATCCTCCTAGCATTGGGACTAGAATCAATTTGTTGATGCAAAAAGATTCAAGTTACTCCCTTCCTAGTTAGATCTAGATGTGATTTTGCATGAACATTTGATTACTATCCTTTAAAAAGATGACGTGTGTTAACAATGCAACTAGAATGACTATCCAACTCTTTAACCTTGCAAGTAGATGAGAGAATATCCCTACGAAAAGTGTTAGTGTTAGTAAAAACCACAAGAAATATCCTAAAATCACTGTTCAGAATAGATGCGCAGCTTCAAAGCCTGAATGTGTAGAAACAAAGCTCAGAAGCACAGGAATTTCAAAAGTGCAGAGACAAAAATTAAAAGTGTTGAAATAGAGAGCATATGCATTGTTCGATAGATGCGCCATAACAGAAGATGAATGCGCAACTTTAGGAGGTAAATGTGCCAAAAGAGTGGATGTGCCGGAACAAAGCTCATATGTGTGTTAGAATTGTTTAGATGCATCAAATCCTCCTTTGTATGAAACCTTTGAACAAAAAACTTAGTTTTTGGTTAAATCGGGGCAAGGCCCTTAGTTTTTGGTTAAATCGGGGCAAGGCCCCATAGTGGGTGCCAAAAATGTTATGGGAAAATTGGTGTAAATGAATAATCAATGTATATCAACAATACCCAATAACTCAATGAAATAAGAAACAAAGAAATCAATCAAACAAAGAACTTCAAACCTTAGAAAACCTCTTCACTTCATGGCTTCCATTCATTGCCTATCACAAATGATCTTGTCTATGAGTATGGCCCTTAGAAGGTGCACTTCCTTGCTATTCCAAGATGTCAAATGGGAATGGCTATGATAGTTTATTGCAATGAAGATGAGCTTCACAACAATGGTTGTGATATGGTAACAAGTTGATCGCAAGCAAATGGAATGACTTGGGTGCCAAAGCCACACTGTAATTCCTGTAGAGTAACGATACTAAAAGATTGGATGAATGAAATGGAAGAATAGGGTTCAATTTATAGACTTGTGAGAGAGAGGATCAACGGTATAGAAAGAACAAGAAGATCAATGGTATAGAAAACTTGAGAGAATGTGTGTGAATAGAAAGAAGACAAGTGTCACACAAAAGCTGTTTTATTTGAGTTAACTGCTTTCTTTTATAAAGATAAGATTTGATTTCATAAATTAGAATGTTTTTTTTTCAAATTTAAGAGTTATTGATAAAAACAAGGTTGATTGAGTTAGTTAACTCAACTTGTGATTTGCTTTTGCATGATTTGAGAGAAATTAAATAATAAATTATTTAATTTTGTGTGCATGAAGAAGAAGATTTATTTTTAGAAGATTTGGAAATTTTTGAAGAATTAAAAGATAAGAAAGAAAATTAAATAAATAGATTTATTTAATTGTTGTGCATGATTTGGAAGAATAAATAAAATATTTTATTATATTTTATTTTTAGAGATTGAGAGGATTTAAATAAATTTAATTGATTTATTTAAATTTGGAAGAAGAATTGACTTAATTAAATAATTAAGAATTATTTACTTGTTTTGGAAGAATTTAATTAAATAAAGGATTTTATTTAATGTTGACTTTAGAAGAGGTAATTAAATATTTTGATATTTAATTAACTTAGAGGAATATGAATCAAATAAATAAATTTGTTTATTTATTTATTTGATAGAGGAATTTAGACTTAAATAAATATTAAGAATATTTATTTAAACTGAGTCGTGTCATTTTTAGGTGTATACACCCCTAACCGGGTTTCCATGTAAAAATCCTGGTGTTATGTGTGTTGATTTTGTTTCTCCTCATGTGTTGTTGATTCATGCTTTCATGGTTATATCATTCATCTCTTATTAAGTGGTAAAGAACTTTAATTACAACAAAAGATAAAAGTTTTGGTGACAACTGATTCATCCCCCCTCTCAGTTGTCTTCCCTTATTTCAACAATTGGTATCAAAGCCGGTTCCTCTAAAAGAAGCTTGACCACTTGAGGAGATCTAGGATATTGGCTTACAAGAAGGACTGTATAAGATTTGATGGAACAAATTACTCTCTTTGGATTAGTCTCATGGAATACCATTTGTAATGCATGGGTGATGCCTATTGGTTGATAAAAAAGGATAAGTATGAGCCCCTAGAGAAAGGTCCTTCAACTCTAGATGAACTCAAAGATGCTGAAAACAACATTCAAGCTAAAGAAGCTTTTCTAAGTGCCCTGACTGATACAAAAATGACAAATGTTCTGGAATTGAAAATTGCTCATGAAATCTAGAAGAAGTTGGAAACTCTATATGAAGGTGATGAATATGTCAAATGTGCTAAGTTGCAGAGCTTGAAGATTAGGTATGAAAATTTGATGATGAGTGAAAATGAAAACCTCACTTCCTACATGTAGAAAGTGAATGAACTTGTGTGCAGTATCAGGTGTGCTGGTGGAACACTGGAAGAATCATATATTGTTGGCAAAGTGCTCAGATCATTACCTGCTTCATACAAGCATAGAGTTGTTGCTATTGAGGAGATTAGGACTATGACAACTATTACAAGAGATTAGTTGGTTAGAAAACTCTTAGCATTTGAAATGAGTGAGTTTGGTGATTCTCTTCCTAAATCTAAATCCACATTTAAGGTCAGTGTTTATGGAAAGCAAATATTTGATCCAAGTGAATGCTTTTGAAGAAGACTAACCAGATTTGAGAAAGCAACGAAGGAAGTTAAAGAAGATGAATCAGAGTTTGATGAACTTGAAGCCCTATTTGCCAAAAGATTACCAAGAGGATCTGGTAAGTATGAAGGAAAATTTCCCTTCAAATGTTTTTCTTGCAACAAGATTGGTCATTTTGCTTCAAGATGTCCAGAGAGGGTTTCAAAGCCAAACCCTAACAAACCTAGGGTTCAGAAGAAATGCTACTATGTTCAAGAAGCTGCTGAAGAAGGAGTCATTGATGATGAATCTCATAAGGGAACTACCTCAAGAAATGAATGGGTGCCCATTGCCATCAAAGAAGAAGAGCTGGTGCCTATTGAATCTGCTAGCTATGTGAATGTGGAAAGAGCCTTAGTTGCTCAAGTTGAAGAAAATGATGAATGGGTAATTGACAGTGGATGCTCTCATCATATGACAGGTGATAAGAGTAAGTTTGTAAGTATGGAAAGGTATGAAGGTGGAATTGTGAAGTTTAGAGACAATTCAGATGGTAGAATGCGTGGTAGAGGATCCATCTCTTTTGATGGTAAGAATAACACTAATGATGTTTTTAATGTAGAAGGGTTGAAGCATAATCTTCTCAGTGTTGGACAGTTGGTTGACAAGGAATATGATCTCTGATTCAAGGATGGAAAATGTAGAATTTTGGAGAGCTTTGGAACTGAGATTACATCCGATACATAGACTAGAGGTAACATCTTTCATTTAAGTGGTACTGGTAAAAGTTGTTTGCTTACTCAGATTGATCAGAGTTGGTTATGGCATAAGAGAATGTGTCGTGTAAATTTTCACAACATTGTCAAGATAATTGCTACTCAAGCTATGAGATTTCTTCGAAAGCTTGTGAAACCTACTAATAACATGTGTAAGGAATGTTAGTTGGGAAAATAGAGTAGAACTACATTAAAAAGTAAAGAACAATCTTCAAGTGGATTGTTGGAACTTGTGCACACTAATTTGTGTGGTCCTGCCAGGGTTAGGAGTTTGCAAGGAGACATATACTTTATCTTTATGATTGATGAACACTTCAGGATGATGTGGGTCACTTTCTTGAGAGAGAAATTAGAGGCTCATGACAAATTCAAAGTGTTTAAGGCCAGGGTGGAGAATGAGATTGGTGTGAAGATAAAGTGTCTAAGATCTGACTGAGATGGAGAGTTTACCTCCAGTGAGTTCAATGCATTTTGTGAAAAGCATGGAATAAGAAGACAATTGTTTGCTCTGAGGACTCCTCGGTAGAATGGAGTTGTGGAAAGGAAGAACCGGACTATTCAAGAGGCTGCTAGAACCATGATGATGGAAGGAAATGTTCCACATGTCTATTGGAGAGAGGCTATAAGTATTGTTGTCTACACTCTTAATCGGGTGCATATCAAAGGTAATTCTAGTAAAACACCTTATGAACTATGGTTTGGTAATGCTCCTTCTGTGAAATATTCCAGAGTTTTTGGTAGTAAATGGTATATCAAAAGAGATGAAGATCAAGGTAAGTTTAATGCAAGATGTGATGAAGGAATATTTCTAGGTTATTCTAATCAAAGCAAGGCATATCGATGCTTTAACAAGAGATTGAGAAAGATTGTTAAAAGTGCTAATGTCAAGGTAGATGAAAGCAACGAGAGACCTTCAAGGTTCTATGGATATGAATTAGATGATCAAAATAAAAGTCTAAATGAAGGAAAGCAAGTTTAGTTTACTCCAGAGAATCCAATGACTCAAGAAGTTAATGCAAATGTTGGGGAATAAGTTTAAGAATCAGAAGTTGAAGAAAATCCCAAAACTCCCAAGTATGTAAGATTGAATCATTCCAAAAATTAGATCATAGGAGATAAAAATAAAGGTGTTCAAACTAGAATGAGAATTGCTGAAGAACAAGAGGAGTATTGTCTAATTTCAAATATTGAACCAAAATTAGTGAACGAAACTTGTGTTTAGGGGAAAATTAGATTTGTTAATGTTTTAGATTTTAGATATTTAAATCCACCTCTCCACTATACATTCAAGGATCTAGGGTCGAGTGATGAGCACTATCATACCCTAGGTCACTTGTAGATGTAGGGAAACTTGGATTAGGAAATTTAATTAATATTTTTCTTCTCTTATGTCCAATTAACCATTAAAACCCTAATTATGCAAATATGACAACAAATTGATGAATGACACAAAAAGCTCTTGCAGATAGAAGTAAAATGCCAAATTACAGAATACCTATTTTCAGGGTTCTGAAGTGAAATAGTCAGGCACAGCGGAGCGAGTGCCCAATTCCAAGGTACTGGTTTCTTCACAGAATTCAGACCTCCTTCTGACACTAATCATCCCTATAACTTATGTTTCCTGAAACTCAGATGCGGAGGACACTAGAGCGAATGCCCAAGTCTTGGAAGTGCTCATGTGTCCTTCTTTTCTTCAGATCCTGAATCTCTGATGCCTACCAATCCTTCTTGCAACTCCACATTTTCTAAATGTGACACCTATAACCTGCAATCACAAGACTTGGTTTGGGGTTTGTGGTGTTTAGACGCTTGCCTTAGTCAAGCCCTAGAGGACACTTAAGTCTCTGAACACCATTGTCAAATAAAGAGTGTGTGCCCTTGTGAGGCAGAGGCAAAAACCAAAGGAATCAATAATAAAAACACAATATTATGTCACCTTGTAGTGAATCTCTCATGGGAGGAAGATGCTCTTCATGCCATGAGGAAATTGATGCTCAATTCTACAAATATCAACACACAAAACACACAAGCCTGCTCTTGCAACATAATAGAAATCCTTGAATCACCTTAAGAACACAATAGCTTGCTAGAAATCATCTAGTTTACAAATGAATGCCTAAGCATTCTTATATATGCAACTACAAGCACTCCCACCAAGATTTTAAATATCAAAACTTATCGTGTCGGTGAAAGAAAAAAATAACGATCATAAACCAACACCCAGAAATTGGTGCTACCCCAAAATAGGGTAGGACTAGGGTGCAAGCGTCCAAGTCCTCCCCCCTATTTTGGGTAGGGTACAGCTCAAGGGGTCTTCCTAGGTCCTATTTATCATGGAACCTAGGTCGTATTCCATTGAGATGCCAAAATATGAACTAAGATGTCCTAAATGCATACTAAAGACCCGTGAGCTAAACCTTATGAGGGAAAATCCCCCAAGGGGACATTTTCTGACATTACATTTAGCCCCCACTTTAATGTATGTATAAACGCGAGGCCAATACATGCATTAAAGTAAGGTCACAAACACAACAAACACATCAAACACGGAGAAGAAATGACAATCACATAGAAGACATTAACAACCATGCAAAACACAGAGAAGATAGTTATAGTCATGTACAACACAAAGAAGACAACCAATGCAAAGAAGACACATTAATACATGGAAGATAGAAATGATATCTTTTCTTTTCTTTTTGTCATATATATGAAATGCAGATGCAAGTACTGGAAAGTAAACAAACCTCCCATAATACAAGATGCACTCATCGAGCAAGTCTTTAAACTATATATATGGGGCAACACACAAGCAAGACATGCAAAACTTCCCAAAATGTAGGATGCACTCATCAAGTAAGTCTTTAGACTGCATATGGGGAAACAAACATGCCACATAAAATAAGCATGCCAAAACACACACACTTGAAGACACAGAGAAAACATGGCAGACAAGCGATGGACTATACCTATTTCTAGGTCCAACACCATCTTAGGCACATTACAGGCACACACCAATGATTGAGCTTTGCCACAATAATCACTAAAAACACTCTTAAGGGTTGAGTTAGTCATAGAACCACTCCCTGCCTCCGTAGAGGACTTTTGAAAATGACAAGATGATGCAATCTTCTCTGAGAAATACACCATCATTGCCTTCACAGAGGGCTTAAGAGAAAAAGGATATATGCAATATCCTGCCTCCATAGAGGGCTTACATTATTGATTGATTGATTGCAAATAAACTTAGGATGCAGGATGCACTCATTGAGCAAGTGTTTAGATTACACCTGAGGACGAGCACATAGCTAACATCTACAACAGATAACTTACCTTATATATGCCCCCACCTTAAGTTGGTTGATATCGGTTATTGATATCAAACACGTTAAGGTAGGAAGAAAAACACACAAGGAAACACTGACTTTCGCAAAGCCCATGCCCCCCAGAGGTGACATGTACTTTACGATCGCCAAATGTTCCCACAAACACATCCCTACAAGAAACATGTTAGTGTCTACAACATCATGATAAACAACAACATTAATGCATATGATTAACCACACAAAGAGCTAAGGTTATACAACAAATTTAGAGTTTGAGGATAACCGTGGGGCTATATCACGAAGCTCTCCAAATTGAGTACCACCAAAGCCAGATTCAAAGGCAAACAAAGGTGCATAGAGTAGTTGTATTGTTAAGGTTTGTAAATGTGACAGAAACATCATGAAATTCACTATGCGGAAAGCACAAGTGCTTCCACTAGCCAAGTGTCAGATAGGATATACAACCCCATCATCATATTAGGAACTAATTCCATTCATTGATTGCTCTTGAAAGGGACACTAGGTCCACATCAATATAAATTTTTGTCATCGTCTGCCTGCTAGGTGGAAACTCTAGAGGAAGGGAAATAATAAATAAGAGAGGAGAAATAAGTGTCTTAGGGACAATCACATAGGAGGGTACCCCCAGGTCACCAACCACGATGCTATGTCTGTAAGACACAACACTCAACAATAAAATCAGAGAGAGAAATGTAGAAGAATGATGATACAAATAGAAGAAGATCACAATAGAGGTGGTCTCCTGGTATGCCAAACCTTACGAGAGAATCTGAGGTCATTCCAAGAGGCCTAAACAACATATAACACATCATGGGGGAAGCACATCACGAGAGAGATAAAGGGTTAGACACTTACCTGTAGGGCCCCTGCTG
This sequence comes from Cunninghamia lanceolata, assembly GCA_027924645.1. Lineage (NCBI taxonomy): Eukaryota > Viridiplantae > Streptophyta > Pinopsida > Cupressales > Cupressaceae > Cunninghamia > Cunninghamia lanceolata. The sequence goes on from BSBN01001067.1 coordinate 5,512,044, forward strand.
AGATAGAAGTCATCAACAATTAAATCATTCTCTTTCCATTTGCAAATAGAAAGTACTATTGCCAAGTCTTTGTAATTATTCTTTTGTTCATTCTTAAATGATTCTTGGTCTAACTCAATGTTAGGTGGAATGTTTTCTTGTTGAAGTTCATTACTACACATATTTGCTATCATCTTAGGTGGTGGGAGAAGAAAATTATTTTGAGTGATCTCAACATCCATCCTTGAGGGATTTAATGTGAGAGACTTCTCCTCATCCACTAGGACTACATCCTTAGTGATGTCCAAATGACTTGAATATTCAAACAAAGGAGGGACATAAAAGGTCTTCTCTTCCTTAATGAAATCCAAGGTGTGTGAACACTCAACTAAAGGAATAAGATTGGTAGGATGAGACATAGAGGTTTCATGCATAGAGTTTTTATTGTTGTTAGATGAAAGCTCATTTTCGACCCATGGAATGTTCTTCGTTAAAGGAAACTCCTCATTCACCAATGCTTCATCTTGGCCAGGGAGAGCAATGGAATGGGAAGGTGGTGGTATGATGGTAAGAGATGTATCATTGAAATCATCCTCTTGCATCAAAGTGTCCTCATGAGAAGGAACAACTTTGGGAGAGGGATCATAAGGTAAACCAAAGTTATCATCACATGTTTTAGCAATAGGTACCATAGTAGAATTTCCCATAAAGTCTTCCAAGGCTTCATCTAACATTTTAAGATCATCACTAGTATATATATTGTTGATCAAGAATTTAGTGAGATCATCCAATATCAAAGGGTATATTCCCATGAGAGTTGTGAAGATATCAAAGTCACCTATATGACAAAGGATTTCATATGTGGAGCACATAGAGAGATCAACATCATGAATGTATGCTATTTGTTCCAGAACTTCAAGATGTTTATTAGTGAATTTAGAGAAATGACCAATGTCTATGATGTATGCAAACAACTCTTCTAAAGAAGTAGTCATGTTATATGTCTTCAAATCAATGCAAAATCATATTTTGAAATCTTCTCAAAAGTATGCAAAAGACAAGGGCAAAACTATATGCAAAAATAGCCTAAAAAGCTTGATTTTTTGTACTTTTTCAATGCTAATGAATGAAAGAAAGGGTGTTGTAAGGATTTAAGTCAATGGGAAGCAATTTATATGTCTTATATTAGTCCAAAACAGAAATATAATTACTCTTAAAACACTCTTGATGCAAATCCAATATAATGCCAAGTCAAAATATAGTGAAAATATGTCAAAATAGGCACTTTTTCACCAAAATTCAATGCAAAAGAGCATAAAAAATGGTGTTGTGACAAAAATGATGATGGAAAGAAAATAATATCAGTAATAACATCAAGCTGGTGTCAAAATACCCAGCACAACACACTTTTAGTGCCTGTGATAGGTGAAAGTCAGGTGTGGAAGATCAGACATAGTCATGAAACCCTAACCCTACCATCATCAAGGAATCTAATCTAAATGAAATCAAAGAACAATGCAATTCAAGCATAACATCACCTAGACCGTGCGATTCCTTGTTTGAGAGAGAGAGATGTGGACTACTTCTTCAACAATAAGCAATTACAAAGCTGAAAGCTGCCATGATGGATGATAAAAAGCTCAAATGCTCAGATGCTCAAGATGATAATGTAGGTGCTATATGATAGCTGGATTGCTGGATTGCTGGATTGCTGGATTGCTGGATGTCTCATATGGAATGAGAGGGTGTTTATATAGAACTCAACCAAGATCAATTGATGGTGGAGATTCAGAGGCTATGTGAATGGCTAGGATTGAAAGTTACTAAATTTAGGTCCAATTAGTTGTGCATGTGAAGGATTTTAAATGAAAGTTGTCTTACAACATGTGATGAATGGGAAATGGACAAGTGTTGAAATGTGATAGATGATGAGGGCTTAATTCAAATAAAACATTTGAATTAGTTGGGATATGAGTTGGAAATTAATTAAATAAATAAAATTTATTTAATTAATAGGATAAATGCATAAAATGAGATAAGACATGATGTGGAATTAATTAAATAAATACAATTTATTTAATTAATGGGCTAAGTGGATGAGAATGGGATTTTAATTAAATAAATAAAATTTATTTAATTAATTAGCTAATAGATTAGTGATTTAACAAGGTGTCGCTAGACATGGACAAATTTGGGTGTCTACATTTTGCCCCTCTTTGATACAATGTTCTATAGAACGTTGTGTCAAAGAAGATGTGAGATGCGTTCGATAAACGAGTTATGCCCCAGTGTAACTGACAGGTGATGCCCCCTCGAGAGGGAAGCTAGGCTAACCAGGAAGGGCTGGGTTGGCTCTCGATAGAAGAAAAGGCTAAAAAGAGGGTAGACACAAAGGAAAGGGGGATTGCATGGAAGAAAATAGGCTGTGGCATAGAAGAATTAGGGTTTTGAGAAGGGCTATAAGTAGGTGCTTCAAGGGCAAATAGGCTCATTTGAGCTCATTTGTGCTGAGAAACTTAAAGAAATCCAGAGCTCCGGAGAGTGAGAGTGGTAGAGCTAACAGGATGGTGATTCCACGCAGAGATCATCGTGCGGAGCGAGTGAGGACACATGGACGACCAGAGGGAGCAGGCGCACTGGTATGTTTCAAAACTTTTCCCAAAAGCGTGCATTTAATAGCCTAAAAGCGTAATTAATTCACACACGTCACCAAAAGCACTAGGTTAGGACATGGCACATTTAGGTCGCTTATATAGGAATAGAGATCGCTTAGAGTAATTCAGCTCGCATATGGGCGCGGGTAGGTCGCTTAGGGAAAATGAGGTCGCATCCTGTCGGTGGGAAAATATCGGCGAAAATGCGCATATAGACGAAAACTGGTCGCTTATGAGCAAATAGGAGTCGCATAGGGGAATACAGCGCGCATATGAAGGCAAGTAGCTCGCATAGGGTAGATAGCGCGCTTATAGAGCTAGAATAGGCGCATATGGTTAGGTAGCTCGCTAATAGTGAAAAGCTATGCGCATATAAAATAGAGCTCGCTTTTAGGGTAAATAGAGTCATACATAAGATATGGCTCGCATATGAAGGAATAATGAGCGCATAGGGAAGTTGAGGTCGCGTATAGTGAAACAGTGAGCGCGTGACGTAAAATAGCTCACATATAGTCAAAACAGAGGCGCATATGGTAAAGTGGGTCGCTAATGAGCAGGAAAACGGTGCATGTAGTAAAATGGACCGCTTATAGTAGATGTAGGATAAAATAGCAGATAGATAGGCAAATTTTGATATGAATGGCTAATGGAATGGACTGACAAGGGTAAATGGATGATGCAGGATGTACTACCGCCATTGCTATCACGGGAGCCCCATCCGAGAGATTTGTGGCTAGTGAGACGGTTGGATGCAGAGGAGCTACTGGTGTTGGAGATCCTGGGCTTAGAGCATGTATCCCGATTAGAGCCAGTTTAGGCACATCGAGGGCTGATGACAGCGATGGTGGAGCGATGGATGAGCGAGCACAATTCATTCTTGTTACCGACAGGAGAGGCGACCATTACCTTAGAGGATGTATTCCGGATTTTAAGGATTCTGATAGATGGGGACCGTGTAGATTATGATCCGGAGATGGGTCCAGCTGCATTCAGGAGATTGTTTGGGACACCAGACATCGGAGAAGAGGGTTCAGAGATACCGATGGGGAGGATGGAGGAGCTATGCGACAGATTACAGTGGGTGGTAGTGGCTATCATTAGATGGCTAGTGGGTGATAGGAGAGCCAGAGGTTTTCCTGTAGGATGGGGGACAGTGATGGAGGGCATGTTCTCCTATGGCACGAGATATGCATGGGCAGAGTGCGTGTTGGGACAGCTCTATCATTACCTGCATGATTGTGCGTACATGTTTGGAGCCAGTATGTCAGCAGGAGTGACAGTTTTGCATGTATGGGCGTATGAGCACATTCCGGTGACGAGACCAGAGGGATGGGTTGCTAGAGCAGCAGGAGAGCCATTTGCACGGATGTATAGAGGAGCCTTGACTTATCGACAGCGCCGAGGGGTGGTATACTGGCGGCGGAGATTAGATGAGATAGATAGATTTGTATGGAGGCCATGGCTAGGATGTGAGCAGTGGGAGGAGGAGGATGCGGAGCTTGCCTATGCTAGACAGGCGAGGTACATTTTTGGACGCGGCGTGTACATTATAGAGCGCTATTTGCCAGAGAGGGCCCTGAGATAGTTCAGAGAGACACAGGCAGTACCTGTAGGTGATGCCATTTTTGGGAGGACGAGGCAGGAGGTATTTGATTGGGGTCCAGAGGTTGTGGTGGACACAGCCTTGGCAGAGAGAGATGGACTGTAGCCAGCAGCACGGCAGTGGAGACAGGGTCCTGCAGATCCAGGCACATTGCCAGAGTACGATGTATATTGGGCGACAGCTAGGCCGACTCAGTTGACACGAGATGGGGAGATTGGAGAGATTGGGATGGAGAGACGATGACGGCCTCTGCCAACACAGGTAGTAGTTCCAGCTGCACCAGGGATACAGATGCCAGGGCAGGTGCCAGGTCAACCTGCTATATTAGCATAGCCATAGGCACTGATCGGAGCAGGAGATGATGTGGGTATTCAGCAGCTGCGGAGATGGATCAGAGAGGAGAGGAGATGGAGGCAGCGGGCACAGATGAGGCTGAGGAGAGTGCAGATGGATAGGCATCAGGCTGTGATTAGTCTGCGGCATGCTAGAGCACAGGCACAGACTTATCAGGCTCAGCTACAGTTGGGAGCTCAGAGAGGAGATGGACAGGATGACGGTGCTCTGGCTAGAGTGACAGGAGAGAGGGATACAGCTAGGCAGCATGAGCAGATGATGAGGCTCGAGCGAGATACTGCAGTACAGCAGGAGCAGGCTATGAGAGCAGAGAGAGATGGTCTGCGAGCTGAGAGAGATAGGGTAGTGCAGCAGCTGCAGGGGATGACTAGTGAGCGGGATAGAGCAGTGGCTGCCTTGGGGACTGATGGAGCTACCATGTACTTGGCCACACCGTTGACAGCGGTACAGGCTGAGCTTCGGAGAGTGCAGGGGGAGGCTGAGTATTACAGAGGCTTATATTATGGAGCTGTGCCGGCAGAGCAGAGACAGCCTAGCTTCAGGAGCAGGTCAGGGGCTTCGAGCTCACGGAGGTCAGGTGGATCTCGATCAGTAGCTTCAGTGATGGGGCCACCAAGAGATGAGGGACCAGGTACAGGACCTGTTGGTGGTGGTGGTCAGGGCGAGGGAGCTGGTAGTAGTCGCTAGGGCATACCTTGTTGACATTGTATCATGATGAGGCCTAGAGCCATTGTTGTACATTCATTCTTTTCAGGGCTCAGCTTGTATTGTAGACACTTGTATTTTGACACACATGTATATATATATATATATATATGGCAGTTTTGGCGATCTATATGATGTTATAATGATTGTGATATTTATATTATGATGGCTATGCATGTTATGTGTATGGATTATATATGGATTATGGATGGAAGTTTATGCAAATGGTAAGGAATAAAAAGTGTTTGAATACGTAAAAGGTAATGATATGAATAGATGTATGCATATAGGTAGATGGTAATGAAAGAGATATATATATAATGGACTTATTTATGGCTGACACTTGTTTTGCAGGAGCGGGAATATGGAGAAAAGATGGTAGAGATGATCGACCTTGACTGAGGATGATGGAACGAATGGATAGATAGAATGAATAGATAGGATGATGATGGGCAACTTTCAAGTAAATGCTCAAAATGAAAAGAAATGCAGTCCTTATGTTTGATATAGCATATGGATGTTATGCACCAGGGTATAAGAAACCAAGGTGTCAAGGTATCCAATGCGTAACTAGCATGTTACAATCTTGTTTGAACGTATGTAGTCAAGATGTGGAGCCAACATGCACAAGATATGAATAACAGCCAGTGTTGGACTTTGATGCTACAAATAATGGTTTGAGCTTATCTCCACTACACATAATGATAGCTTGCTGGTTATATGTATGGAGTTAGTCTTAACATAAAATAGTCTCAAATGCATAAGAGACTGTTTAGCTTCTCAGATGCTAGAGATATTGATATGTAAGATGCTAATCCCAACACGTACAAGATACCAATACACATAGGAAGAGAATAAGATCATCCCACAAACACGGCATACGAAAGCTATATGACCATACCCCAGTCCTTACTTCATCGCAACATACCAAGATATAAATAGATCAAGGCAGTCTTGATTAGGTATAGAAAAGGGACAAAAGATAAATCAAAAGATAAAACAAAAGATACTGTCATCACATTCTCTTGCCAATTTTGGGTGCTCTTGGATAAATTAAGTTGGCACCTTGTTAAGAGGAAAGCAACATCCTGTTGAAGGCTAAAGTTGTTGATAAACTGCTATAGCAAATGTTGGCTTAAGGCGTGCGGACAAATAGCTTCTGGCATACCTTTGATTGATTAAAGTGCTTGAGCTTGCAATATACACATGGTTTGCTTCTTGTTTGAGCTGATCAAAGAGAAGAAGATGGATGATGCATGAAGATGAAGAAGATGGGGTGGATCATCTATGCTTGAGTACTGGAAACTTCCTTCGTATTCCAGACTGCCTACATACCCTGTATCCATGGGATCAAAGCACATTTACGATGAAGATGAGACATGATGAATATGTAGTTCTGGGTTTTATTGATGATGTAAGTGATGAAAGATAGAAGAATGTGAGCTGAAAGATTGAAGGATGTTTAGAAGAAAGATGAAAGATAACTGATGAAAGGGGCTATCGTCTTAGCCTGAATCAGAGTGCTTCCTTCGCATCTCAGATTGCCTACATACCCTATATCCACGGGATCAAGGCGTCAACGATAGAGCTAGATGTAGTTATTATTGATGTGGCTAATCGATTGGATGTTTGATCAAGCGATGTTTGTTATGATTGTTGGATGAATGTGGATGGATTGCGAAGATGAGTTCTGGTTGCAAGCCGTTAAGTCATATTTGTCGGTGGACATGTGCCATGGCTGAAGTTGATAAGGTGTGCTATGTTGTAAGCTGAGTTGTTTGATGTGTTATGAGCTAGAGATAACAGGATCCACTTCCAAATAAGACTCAACAAATGCCCCCAGTGCGGGATGAGGTTTATTATGCAGAAGCGATAATGCAGAAAAGATGTAGCCAAGATGCTAAGGTGCCAAAAGATATAGATATCACGACAATGTATCAAGTATGATAGCCAGCATTGACAAAGGATGAAGATGAAAGGTTATGTGTGGGATTGCGATAGGGCTTATGAGTATGGCTTATACAAGATGCTGTGGAAAAAATGATCAAACGAACCAAACAAATGAGGGAAGCTGGTCACTACACATAGTGCCTGTTTGCCAGGTTTTCACTATGGTACTTATCCAAGGCGCCTGTTTACCAGGTTTTCACCAGAGGATAGATTATTTATTGAATATATATTTTATTTTATTTTTTTTATTTGATTTTTTTGGATTTTTTGGCTCTTTTTGGGGGATAGCTGAGATTCATGGATAAAACTTCTTGAGATGAACGCTGTTGACGGGTTCATCCAACGGAATGCCTTCAGGTGTTGACAGAGTGTATGCACCGGATCCATAGACTGCTGTGATAATGAAAGGACCAAGCCAATTGGGTTCAAACTTGCCCTGTTTCTCTTGATGCTGTTGATTCCTTTGGTTTTCTTTAAGGACAAGGTCGCCAACCTGAAATCTGCGTTCTCTGATCTTTTTGTTGTAGCTGTGGCGTAGCCGGTTTTGATAGACTTGAAGATGGTTCAATGCTATAAGGCGGCGTTCATCTAATAGCTTAAGATCATGGAGTCTGGACACTCGATATTCTTCATCTGAGATAGTATGTTGCAAGGATATGCGCAAAGAGGGGATCTCGACCTCGATAGGCAAAATAGCTTCAGTGCCATAGATGAGAGCATAGGGTGTGGCGCCAGTAGGAGTTCTGACACTTGTTCTATATGCCCATAAAGCAGGATGCAGTTATAGATGCCAATCTCGACCAGCTTCATTAATAGTCTTTTTAAGGATCTTGATGATTGTCTTATTAGAAGCTTCAGCTTGACCGTTGCTCTGAGGATAATAAGGCGTAGAGAACCTATGTTGAATATGGAACTTATTGCAAAGATCTCTAACCTCTTGGTTCTTGAAAGGCCGACCATTATCTGTGATAATAGCTTGAGGAATTCCATAACGGCAGATAATGTAATGTAAGATGAATTTAGCTATTTGTTTACCTGTGATGTAGGTCATTGGTATGGCTTCTACCCACTTTGTGAACTACTCAGTGGCAGTGATAATAAACTTATGACCATTTGATGAAGTAGGATGGATTTTACCCACGAGATCAAGTCCCCATTGCGAAAAAGGCCATGGAGTGACAATAGGCTGAAGCTCATGTGCTGGTGCATGTATTAGATCTCCATGTTTCTGACATTGTAAACATCACTTTGCAAATTGTTGGGCATCTTTTTCCATAGTTGGCCAATAGTATCCTGCTCGCAGAAGTTTCTTAACAAGGCCAGGGCCAGCGGAATACGAACCGCAGACACCTTCATGTACTTCACGTAAGGCCATTTTTGCTTCCTTGGAATCAAGACATCTAAGAAGGATACCATCAAGACTCTGGCGATAAAGGGTGTCTCCTAAGATAGTGTAACGAGAGGCTCAATGGATAAAAGTTTTACGCTGGGTGTTGGATAGTTGAAGAGGCAAGGTTTGATTATGGAGATACTCGTATATATCCTTGTACCACGACGAGTTGGGACCAACAATCTCACATATGAGCTCAGACTGTGGAACTTCGAATGCTGGGATCAAAAGCTGTTCGACCAAGAATTCACATTTATGGGTGTTAGATGGCATGTCTAAAAGAGATCCAATCATAGCCATGGCATCTGCTGCTCTGTTTTGTAGTCTTGGAATTTGCTCAAAGGTAATGTCCTCAAAATATTGCTTGAAATCGTCCACCATTAGCTTGTATGGAAGAAGCTTCTCGTCTTTTGTTTGATATTCATCTAAGACCTGTTTGATAACCAGCTGAGAATCGCCAAAGACTTGTAACTATTTGATAGCCCATTGTACTGCCATGCGCAAACCTGTGATTAAAGCTTCATACTCTGCTATGTTATTGGTACATGGGAATGCTATTCTGTATGATTTAAGTATGCAGTCTCCTTGGGGAGTGACAAACAAGATACTTGCTCCAGATCCGTGTTGAGTATATGATCCATCAAAGTATAGCTGCCATCATGCTGGAGAATTTAAATTAAACAATCCTTCATCAGGGAATTCTGGATATATTGGCTGAATGTCTGTGATGGGTGCTGCAGCTAATTGATCAGCAATGACTTGTCCTTTGATAGCTTTACGATTCACATATTGTATGTCAAATTCACTCAAGATCATAACCCATTTTGCTAGTCTCCCTGTGAGAAGTGCTTTTGAAAGGAGATACTTGAGGGGATCCACATTAGAGATGAGCTTTGTTGTTTGGTTCAACATATAGTGTCGCAACTTTTGGGAAGCAAACACTAATGCTAAACAAGCTTTTTCCATGAATGAGTAATTGAGTTCATATCCCACAAGGGTTCTGCTAATGTAGTAGATGGCTTGTTCTTTTCCTAAATCATCATGTTGAGCTAGAAGTGCACCCAATGCTGCGGTTCTTGATGATATATAGAGCAGTAATGGACGATCAAGTACAGGAGGTATTAACACAGGAGGTGTTGCCAAGTATTCCTTTATCTTATCAAAAGCCTATTGACACTTTTCATCCCACTTAAAAGGTTCACCCTTACGAAGAAGATGCTGAAAAGGATGACATTTATCTGCTAGTTGTGAGATAAATCTGCGGATAGATTGTAGCCTACCCTGTAAACTGCGGAGCTGTTTGAGATTCGTTGGTGGAGGCATTTCTATGATAGCTTTTACCTTAGCTGGGTTCACTTCTATCCCTCGTCAAGACACAATATATCCTAATAGTTTTCCTGATGTTACGCCAAATACACACTTCTTTGGGTTTAGTCTGACTTGGTATTTTTCTAATCGATCAAAAATTTGTGCCAATACTTGTAGATGTCCTTCCCTTGTCTTAGATTTTCCCAGGATGTCATCAACATAGTCTTCCATGATAGTATGAAAAAGGTCATGAAAAATAACTGTCATGGCTCGTTGATAGGTAGCTCCAGCGTTTTTGAGACCAAAAGGCATTACAACCCAGCAATATGTGCCCCATGGACAAATAAAAGATGTTTTATCTTGGTCTTCCTCTGCTATTCTGATTTGATTATAACCTGAAAATCCATCCATCAAAGATAGCATTTCATGTCCTGTTGTAAGATCAACAATGTTGTCTATGCTTGGTAATGGAAAATCGTCTTTAGGACATGCTTTGTTAAGATCTCTAAAGTCTGTGCAGCAGCGAACTCGTCCATCTGGTTTTGCTACAGGTACTAAGTTTGAAACCCATTCTGGATAATCAATAGGCTTTATGAACCTTGCTTCTAACAGCTTCTGAATTTCTGCTTTGACCAATAAGGCAACTTGTGGATGCATTTTGCACAATTTTTGTTTGACAGGCTTTGCATCAGGGAATACTGCTAAATGATGTACCACAAGTGAAGGATCTAGTCCTGGCATGTCTGCATAAGTCCATGCAAAATTTATAGCTCTTCTCAGAAAAAATGCTGTGAAGATCTTTCATTCTTGCTCTGATAGTGATGCTGCCAAAAAAGTGATCTTTGGATTCTGTTCTGTTCCCAAGTTCATGTCTTGTGATTTTTCAACTAGCACAGTTGATTTCTCATGGTAATCAGTGGCAACAGGAAGATCAAATCCCTCATCCTCAGGCGCCTCCAAGAGGTTTTCACCTTCGGATACGTCCTTTATTTTTGCTTTTTCACGGTCAAGAGGCGCCTTGCGGTTTTCACCTAGTGACCTATTTTGTTGAATTTTGTTTATTTCACTTTTGCGACTGAAGGATTTGATACTTCCACCAAAATATGCTAGTTTAGGTAATTCCATCATGAAACCTGCTTTATGATCACCCAGTGGAATACCTTGTCTCAAACCCATGAATTCGGCAATGGCTTCGTCATTTTCAAATGTATCTAATATCGGTGCCCCCTGTTGGTCCCAATCGATGAGGTCAGGATATACGAGTGAAAGGCTAATGGAGGAATCGTGATGGCTAGAGGAGGTTGCGGAAAACATGAAGATGGAATGTTCTTGAAAAAGATCAGTGATATGAAGGGAGGAGTCATCGATGGTATCCGAATTAGAAGGCTCTCCTACCGAAGAAGGTCCAACGTCAATATCGGAAATACACTTAATGTCTTTGGTTTGCGGTACCTCCGGTTGGTAACCAAGGCCTTGCTTATTAAACTTCTTAGACACAATAAGGGGCTCAAGAGGTCCTTGTTCCTGTGATCCCAAGCCGCCATGTCCTTTATAGCCCATGTTCTTTATGATACGAAACCCATTATTGTATCACTCCACTTCAAGTTGGACTTGGTCATTTTCATCAAAGAATATCCAAGAGTCGATGTCCTCAATGTCTTCGTCATCCAAGAAACCACCTTTAATGAATACGGTAGGGGGAGCTTTGATAACGGCGGAGGATGAAGTGGGCTTAGATGTAGAGGGCTTACCATGGGATTTAGGAGATAATGGAAGGGTACCAACGCAATAGGATTCCTGCAATTTGTATTCACCAGGGCCATGTTCGGTATATTTGATATGGAGGTTGGAAGTGGCTTTGCTAGATGAGGGCTTGAGAAGATCGGATGGGTCTACATAGGAGGAAGACGGATATGCCTCGGTGTTGATAGGGATACGGTTCGGGCTCTGATATTTAGCTTGAAAGGCACGGCAAAACTCAAATGGATTGGGATCAGCTTGAATGGTAACTTCAACACCCTTATGTGGAAATTTAAGGCATTGGTGATATGTAGATGGAACTGCTTTAAGGGTATGGATCCAAGGGCGACCGAGGATGATGTTGTAAGGCAGATCAATATCAAGGACTTGACAGCGAGTTTCTGTAATGACCGGCCCAACTTGAATAGGCAATAAGATGATCCCTTCAGTATCTCTTTCAGCGTCATCATATGCTCTGATAGTTATAACTTTGGAAGTGTCAACATCTTTCTCAGAATATCCCAATTGCTTGATAAGTTTCAAAGAACATATATTTAGACCAGCTCCCCCATCTATCAAGACTCGTTTGATATGGCGTTGGTTAACAAATACTTCAATATGGAGGGCCTCATTGTGTGACGGATGAATGGAGGGTTGAAGATCTTTGTCGGAAAAGGTCAAATGACAAGGGGCTACAATACTAGTGACCATAGATTGAAATTGTGTGATATTAATATTATTAGGCACCGAAGACTCTTGTAAGGCTTTATCAAGGATAGCTTTATGTGCAGGGGATATGCAGAGCAGCTCAAGGATAGATATGTGTGCGGGTGTTTTACCAAGGTGATCCAAGAGGTTATAGTCAGAGAGAGGTCGAGGAGGATGAGGAGGTGCTCCTTGAATGGTAACTCGGCCTCTTCACGTGGTTACGGCACAATCAGGTGCTCTCCCTTGGACGGTAATGGTAGAAATGCGAGCATGGTCAATGCGGCCAATAGTAGATGATGCATAGTTATAGGGAATAGCATTTCCAGCTTGAAGGTTATTTATCTGATCATGAGATGGAAGTGGATTCTTGAAAGTCTCTAGATCATAGTTTGATGTGGATGGTTGAGCAGGTTGAGCTGTTGAAGGTGTGACGTTGATTAGACCTTGATCAATGTAGTCTTGGATAACATGTTTTAAGCGCATACAACCATTTGTTTTGTGCCCTTTAACTCGATGGTAATCACAATACTCATTCTCTTTGTACCAAGGAGCTCGAAAGAGTGGTTCGCCATTTGGTGGTGCATCAGGTAGAATAACGTCTCCGGCTTGAAGCAGCTTTCGAAGAATAACTTCCATGGGTTCCACTAATGGTGTAAATTGTCGGCATGGATTAGAAGTTTGGCGTTGGTTTCTTCATTGTGGAAAAGGCTGTCTTGGTGTAGAGGCTGCTTGAATGTTGATGGGAGCTCTCATAGTTTGAATATTCTTTGTATCGACAATACCTTCATTGACAACATTCTTGTTCTTGTTCCAAAAGCGAGACTTATCATTGGAATTTTGGGGAGAATCTTTGTTATCACGAAAGATCTTGATAGTTCCTTTGGCAATTAAGGCTCGTTCAATAATAACTCCTTTGGAAACTAATTCGTCAAAGGTGCTAGCACTTTGCAATTGTAGTTGGAATGACAGCTCAGGATGAAGATTTTGAACAAAGATGTCAAGCTGTTGTTTCTCAGGGATTTCCCATGATAATTTGCTAGCAATATTACGCCATCGTTGGGTAAATGAGGAAAAGGTTTCACCATTGCATTGTTTGTTGTTGACAAGGTCATTCATGTTTACCTCATGTTCAATGTTGAAGGCAAAGTGTGATCGAAACTTGTTTGCCAATTCTGAAAAAGTCTTAATTCCTGGAGGTAAATGGGAAAACCATTCGAGAGCTTGTCCTACTAAGCTTCGAGGAAATAGTCTCAAAAGATATGTATCATCATAGGCAACATCGAGACATGCCACGAAAAAGGCTCGAAGATGGTCGTCTGGATTTCCTTTCCCTTTGTACTTATCAAATTGTGGGATTTCAAAATGTGGCAGAAAAGGTATAATATTAAGAGACTTGTCAAATGGATAGGCGCATATGTTTTCGAGAGAGAAAGGTTTCTTGCCTTGTCCTACCCTTTCATCGATCATCTGTTGGATATCGGCTGAGGATAACTGCTGTTGTTGCGAAGGAGGTGGAGTATGATATGAGACATATTGTGGTTGCAGTAGTGGTATATGTGGAGTTGTGACTGTTTGTTGTGGTTGTGGGATATATGAAGCTGTGATTGTTTGTTGGGGTTGTGTGCCTACAATGTATGTCAAAGGAGTGATATGTGACATGTATGTGTTGGAGGATTGCTGTCCTTGAGACACAAGCGGCAATTGGGTGTGCATCACATGAGAATTGGATATTGGATTGATAGTAGCTGATGGTTGGGAAGTTGGGATTGAATTCATGACATGGTAAGTGACGGAGGGATTGGTAGATACGACAGAAGGATGAACATTTGGATTTGTATTTTGGACAATATGAGGATTGGTATATGTCATGTGTTGGGTGATATTAGAGAAGCCTTGGGTAGCATAAGATGGATTGATGGTGTGTGAAGGATTGGAAGAAGAGGACAGCATGGATGTAAGCTGATCAACATAAGCGATCTTATTGTTTGGATTGGCTTGAGAAATGAGGGGATCACTCATGTCAATGAGACTAACATTGGGATTATAGGATAGCATGGAGGAATTAGCAGTTGGTATATGAGATGTGGTAGATTGTAATGGGTGTGAAGCATGGACAACATGTGTTGTTGGAATAGTTTGGGAGGTTTGCACACCATAAGACATGGAACTAGCTTGTGATGCTCGAAGTGTTTGTGCTTGTGTTGCATGGATAGCTTATGTTACCTGGGGCATGGAAACAATCATGGTAGAAGGAGAGATATGTTGAGGGACATGAAAAGGTGGAATGTTGATATTTTGTGACATGAGAGGGAGCACATTGGTGGGCACTATCAATGGTTCTAAAGTATGCTCTGATCGTGGTAACTCAAATGAAGCAACAATAGGCAATGAGGACGATGTTTGCGATGTAATAGGAGATGATGCGACTATAGTAGATGGTCTATTTGCAACAATAGCAATAGTGTTGGGATCTTGCTCTCTAATAGCTGATATGTCAAAATCTTTAGGTAGTTTAGCACCCATGCGAACAAGTTGGAGAAAACAGCGATCAGGCTCAGATATCATGAGTTTCTCGACTTGGTCCCATAGATAGGTATCTTGGAATTCTGATGAGTCATCTTGAGATTGTTCTTCGAAAGTTTCCAAGGATGGTGGAGGTTGCATTTGTTGTGAAGATGATTCGCCCCTAGTGTATCCTTGAGGTATAAACATATGAGAAGGCATACCAGTTGTGAATTGAGTTGCGTCCTTAAGAGGTGTTGTGAATTGTGTCATCTCAGCTTGCAATTTGGCGTCCATTTCAACTTTCAATTTGGCTTCTATTTCAGCTCGATATTGACTCCTAGTTTGAGGCATGATGTTGATGATGAAGTTAAGCTTGTCAAAGTTTTGAGACCCAAAAGATGATAGTTGGCTAGTTGGTTGATTGGTTGTTGTTTTGGTTTGCTGGTTTGGCTAAGTTGCTTGGTTGATTTGTGTTGGTTGAGTTGTTGTTGGTTGTCCCTAGAGGTAGCTTAATCACTCAAGGGAAAGATTGTTTGCTGCTGATGTCTGTTGGAGCTAAAGCTAAAAGAGATTGTTTGCTGAAGCTAAAGCTGAAGGATGTTTGTTGGTTGAAGCTAAAACTGAAGGTTGTTTGCTGATTGAAATGATTGGATTGATGTCTGACTTGCTGGTTGGGGTCTCAAAAAGATGGAAAAGCTCATGAGTTGTGATTGATTGATAAGCTCAAAAATAGGAGACAAAGTCCAGGTAGTTGCTGTTGATCAAAGAGAAGTCTGAAAGCTGATATATGAGATTCAAGCAAGCTAGACCTGAGGCTAATTCAGCTGATAGATTAAGGTTTGCAGGTATTTTAGCTACAGGCGACTGATGATAGCTCAAATGTGACTCAAAGGATGCTAAAGGTGATTAATGATAGCTTAGATGTGACCTGGTTTAGTTTTGACAGACAAATGACAGTGCTAACCAGAAGCGAATGCTATGCCAGAGGTGATGATTGTGGGTTCAAAGGTGATTTCCTGTTAATCAGAGGCGACTCAGATATCCCTATAGGCGACAGTCTGTTGTTCAGAGGCGAGCTTGTTCATGAATCAGGTGAATAACTGCAGCTTAAAAGTGATTAGGCTCAGACAAGATGCGATTGGTTATGACTCAGATGCGACTTGGTTCAGGCAATAAGCGATCAGCTGTGGTTCAAAAGCGATTCTGTTCAACCAAAAGGCGATCAACTGTGGTTTAAAAGTGATTCTGTTCAGGCAAAAGGCGATCAACTGTGGTTTAAAAGCGATTCTGTTCAGGCAATATGCGGGCATTTGCTGTTTAAAAGCGATGCAGTTCAGGCAAAAAGTGAATTACTACAGTTTAGAAGCGATGTCTGTGGTTTATGCGAGCAGTTTTGGTTCAAAAGCGACTGTGTTTGTGTAACAGTTGTCTGATTTTGCAATTTTTCAGCAAGAAAACTGTTGGCAAGAGACACTATATGGATTCATGGTTGTTGTCATTGATGGCAACAAAGGTCATCCCACATATCCGCAAGTCATGATGTGTCTCTACCGGAAGTCAGAATAAAGAATGTTGTGGTCCGGTGAAGAAGAACAGAGCATGTGGCAAGGTCTGACAGATTGGTCCGGACCTCTCAGTGGAAGTGTCTTGGTGCAGTGCGGATTTGGGGAAGTCAAGAGGACTACCTTGAGTGGTATATTCTAAGGATTTAGCCTCCGGTGATGGACAAGGAAAAAGATATGAATGGTTGAGTACCAGATTCCTGAGAGACAGTGAAAACAGAGGAAGAACTGACTGGCAGAGTATCAGACTGCTTTCCGGATGGGTTACTGTTGATGACAGAGGTTGTGAAGGCATGAATCATGTTTGGCCAACATGATTAATGATATCTACAAGTATATGCTTGATCCGCATTGCTTGGTGAGGAAGGATTCAGCCGACAGAATGAGAGTTTATAAGAAACTAGACTGTTCCGGATGCCGACTAGAAAGGTGATGAAATTACTTGTGCGGATATATATAAAGGATGGATTTAGTTGTGAGAGGTGTCAATGTGCGAAGATATATGCGAACAAGTCCAGAACAGAGCAGAAGTAGCAAGAAAGATCCGGTATGTGAAAGGATAGCAGAATAAAGAACAAAGGAAAGATGAAGTGCAGCAGATCAGTGTACTGAGCCTAACCGGAACTGAACTCCAGCATATGCAGATGCTTCCAATCAGTTCAAGACTGTGATTCTCATCACTTTGTAGACAGTGTGTCTTCTTGTAGGCAGTGGGCCTCTTGTGAGCAGTGTGCTCGGGCAGTGAGCCCTAATTGGCAAGTGCCATCTTTGTAATTTCCTATTCTTCTAACAGAGAATAATTTTGGGTTAATCACCCCGTGGTTTTCTCCCTTAACAGGGTTTCCACGTCAAAAATACTGTGTCATGTGTTTCCTGTTTTATGGTTAATGTTTATGTTTGATTTTATGCTGCATCAATTAAAAGGAAAGTTCAATAAGGGAAATAATTAGGATAACTGATTCACCCCCCCCCCTCTCAGTTATCAACAATTGGTATCAGAGCTAAGTTCCTCCTAATAGAGCCTAACAGCTTGAGGAAGATCTGGGATTTCAAATGGATGCATATGGTTTAAGGGAGCAACTCAAGACTGCCCTTGAGGATCTTGAACAGTCAAATTCTGAAGTCAGTGAATTAAAGGAAAGACTCAAACAGGCTGATGAATTCATGAGAGAATTAAAAGACAAATTAAGTCTCTCTATGAAAAAGAGAAAGGAGCTGCTTCAACAGTTGGCAAGACAAAGTGAAGAAAGCAATACAAATGAGGAATTGACTGAGCAAACCAAGTTATGTGAAAAGTTATCAAAAGAAGTCATTATGTTAAGACATGAAATGGAATCAGGAACTATAAAGTTTACTCAAGAGATTGAAGAAAAAAGAAAGGCTGAAGACAATCTAAGACAATCTCTTAAAGAAAAATTAGAAGAATGCCACCAGATGGACAGGATTATCAGACACCTTGAATCTGATCTTGAAGATGCCAAAGATAATGAAGGAAAACTTGAGGATCAAATTGCTTCTCTCAAAAGAGACCTTCAAACAGCAAATGAATATAAAGAGAAATTCAAGATAAGTTCTGCTCAACTTGAAGTTCTTCTTGGAAGTCAAAAGAGGACAGATGACAAGTATGGCTTGGGATATGAGAAAGGAGAAAGCTCCGGATCCGGTCAGAAGAATCTTGGATCAGAAAATCCAAGGAGCAGGCCTAGAAGACCTCCGGTAAGACAGCCAAATGCTCAAAGATATCCATCCTTCAATGGATACTGCCACAACTGCAACCACTTTGGTCACAAAGCTAATCAGTGCAGAATGAGAATGAATCAGAATAATTCATCCTTCTTCGGACAGTGCTTCAACTGCAAAAGGTATGGACACAAATCCCATGAATGCAGAATTATGCAAGTAAACAAATCATTCAAAGGTAGATGCTTCACATGCAATAGAATAGGTCATATGGTAAATCAATGCAGATCAAGAGGATATCAGTCAAATATGCAAAGAAATGTTATTTGCCAAATCTGCAATAGGTCCGGTCATAATGCTAAAGTCTGCAGAAACAAGAATCAGGACAAAAGAGGTCCGGTGTATAATCAGAATCAAGACAAGGGTAAACAAAAGATGAATGCGGATGAGGTTAGGAATCAGATGAGCAAGATTTGGGTGAAGAAAAGTTCAGAGAATGTAGAGGTTGGATCCGCACCAGACTCTGGTGCTGATATTTCTTCCGGAAATTAAAAGTGAGCTCAGGCTCAGGGGGAGACTCAAAGAAAATCTTGTTCCCCCAGCCAAACAAGTGGTGCCGGATGTGGCACAAGATGCGGATCAAAGGGTTTGTAGATATGAATCTTGAGATACTTCAGTCAAGTTTTCAGAGGTCCACATGAAGTTATGAAGAAGCTGTGATCGATCAAATAAGACCTGTTCAGGGAGATGCTCCGGTATGATAAAGGATTACAAAAAGGTCCGGAAAGATCCGGAAATGCACTATCTTGTTCTGCGGATTGGACAGAGTGTTTGAGATGATCTTGTAATATGCTACCTCAATTTATTCATGATTGAAAGATCCGGATGATATCCACAGATCAGGACTAATCCGGGATACTCCAAGCTATCCAGACAAGGCAAACCGGAATGATGTAGGTGAAGCATTTATTGCAGACAGGTATTAGGGTTCGCGGAGCAATTTAAGGGATTTCTCAAAGGTCATTTGCTCATTCTGCACTCGAGAAGAAGCGAAAAGTGGAGCTCTGCAACAAGGTTCTTCAAGCACACCAAGGATCTCCTGCCGAAGCTATTGGATAAAGAAATCAATCCAACCACTCCGTGCAAACCGAAGGCGCATAAGGTATTCTCCGTTTTTCATTACCTCACTGCAAATCTTTGAAGAATGGCTACTCCAAACATAGTTAAGATCTCCGATAGACCTCGCCCCTCATTCAAGAAACATCCCTACAAATCATTGGAGGTAGACCCACTAGGAGCCTTCTCTAGTGTTCCTCACGGAGTTTTACACACCGAAGACATTAGGGTTTACATACATGCAAACATTGAGGAATTTGGGGAATTCAAATTAAGAGACCTCTATCACAAGCAGCTGATTGACAATGCTTTTGAGCTTAAACCAGAGTATAAGGATATTCAGAAAAAACAATTTGAGCAATTTATTCATTTCCCCTGTTTTGAAGAGGATGAATGGGTCCGGTATGTATTGAGCAGGATGCATGACAACTTTCTATGGCTAGATAGACCCTGCAAGATCACAAAAGAGGCAATTAGAGCAGTAACTGGCCTATACTCCTCCAGAGGAGTACCTATCCTCAAATCTGTCAAGAACAACATTGTAACTGAGGCCACCGGATCAAAATTTGACAAAAGGGCAATGACCATTGAAGACATCTCCGATCCGGATATCAAATATGCATCAATGATAATAGGATACAAGATCTACCACTCCAGCAGGGAGAATTCTGTATCCGGAACTGCAGTATACACTGCCTATGAGATGCTAAGAAAGAATGCAGAGTATGATCTCTGCAAACTACTGCTAAGCCAATTAATGGAAAATATACAGAAAATCAAGAAGGATAAGAAGAATTCCTTTAAGTATGGTACTCTGATTGTATGTCTATTCTTCTACTTCATGAATGAGCTACTCGGAACAAGTGGATGGGTATGGCAGAATGACAAACCTGTTGCAGTCCAGATAAGAGACTACTTGCATGGACTTGGGGATGCAAAAGCGAGAAATCCAGCTCTATGGGGATACTTCAAAAACTTTCAGAGCATGATGCAAGCAAGAGAGAGAATTCCCCAGTCTCTCATTGAGAAATACAAGGACTCAGTGTGCTTTATGGTTGACACTGATCAGTGCCTAATGGAGGCAGTGGAGCCAAGGACTGTCTGGATCATGCCCATGGGGTATGAAGTTGATGAACAGATAGTGGAGCTGCATGTTCAACACATGCTAAGTCAGCCCAAAGATCCTAAGGCAGAAAGGTTTGGAACCTTTGAGGAGCTGAGTGTAAAAATACATGTAGAACTCAGGGAACCTGAGATTAAAAGAAAGGTAAGAAAAGAAGTAGAGCACATTGCTCAAGGCCTAGGTATCTCAAAGGAGGCACTTGATGCCAGCCGGGAAAAGAGGAGGAAGGCCGAGGAAGAAGAGAAAAGCAAAGAAAGTGCTCCGGTTGGAGCTCCCACCCGGACCAGATCAACAAAGAGATCTACACCTCCCTCAACCAAAAGTTCAAAACCGGAAGTCCAGGCATCCGGTAAGAGATCCAAGACAAAAGCCACAAGGGCTTATGGAAGCCAAAAGGATGAAGAGGAAACAGAATCAGATGAGGGAGTAAGAGAAGTAAAGAAACAGAAGAAGAAAGGATCTGGTAAGCCCTCCACAGGCCAAGACAAGGATGAAATGGCAGAGGTAACTGTTGAAAAGCCCACTCTGTCACTAGAGAGCATAATCAAGTCGGTCACGGTGGATGGAAACCTTCAACCAATGACTGAATCCTATGATGACTTCAGTGAGGCAGACCAAAAGACTCTGCAGGAAGCCACAGTTAAATATCTGAACATATACAATAAGGCTTTCATTGAGATCATATCTCTCATTCCTAAAAGCCTAGAGAAGGAAATGGAAGTAAGAAAGAATAATGCTCATGCCAAAGATCTTGAGATCCGGGAGCAGATAGCTATTCAGCTATATCCTCAAATTGATCCCAAGACAATGAACATTATCTTCAAGGACTGCAAAGATGAGTTCAGAAGCAAAGCCAGGATGAATCAACTCATGCTTGGTGAGACTGACAAAGTGGCCCAAGAAACAGAAGAGATCCTCCGGAAGGCCTTCAAAAGGTTCAATCTTCCTGTTGTAGAGGACTTAGGTGCAGAAACAGCTGCTGATTTGGAATCTTCTGTTCCGGAAGAAGTGAGCCCTGAACAGACAAGTGAGGACTTGGGACCCTCTGCTCGAGAAGAAGGGGCCCATGAACAAGTTAGCATCTCTCCTCCGGTTTCCCCTACAATCTCCGGATCCAAAGAAGAAGAGCAATTACAGGAGAAGGAAGCAGTGGTGAAAGACAAAGAGGTTGACAGTTCTAAGACTGCAGAAGAAAAGAAACATCTGTCTCCGGCAAGAGACACTGCACAAACTGTTCAACAATTTTTGAGTAAAGAAACTTTAGAGATTGATGAACCGGAGCTTCTAAAAGGCCCATTTGATTTTGACTCTCTCTCTCCGGTACAAACAATGAAGATAGCTTCATTTGCAAATGCCAAGGCAAATGAAAAGCTCCTGAAGTCTCATATGGAAGACTGTGAGTTGATAGAGGCTGCCTCCAGAGTACTTGTGAAGATCATGCCATCAATCCAAATAGATCCGACAGCCTCCACTTCCGGTAATCTAAAAACCTTAGTCAGCAGTGTTGATACACATTTTGATTCTCTAGAAAAATCAGCTGAAGAAAAGGTCCGGAAGGAATTTTTGGATAAGAGATTTTCAGAGATATTAGAATTAATTTCTAAAGATAGGAAGATTGTAAGCATTGGAATAAAGAGCTTAGAGAATGCTCTTAAGGATGGCGGTGATATCTATAAATTTTGTATATCCTGGTCAAAGGCAACAGCAGCATTTGACAAGAAAATAAAAGAGGAACAGGATAAGCTACAAAGCTTATCTCAAAGTTTTGATCCTCTCTCTTCCTCTATAATAAATCAAGAATGTCAGACTATTGCAGTCTTGAACGAAATAAAGAATCTTGAGAAGGAAAGGAAGAACATCACCAACCGGATGGGAGAACTTAGAAGGATTATAATCCCTAAGTTGGAAACCATGCATGAGGCCATCAGTGATGCTAGGACCACCGCCCAAACAAAAGATCCGACAGATCTCAAGCGGGCAGAAGCGTTTGCATTTTTGTTAAGTGGTCACATTTCAATTTTGGACAGAATGAAGCAAAGTTGGGCTACCGAAATGATTCAATTACAGACATCCTTTGCAGACATTCTTCAATATATGTGAGTATGTAAATATGCGGCTAAGTATAAGAAATTTTTGAAAATTTTGATATGCGGACCCTACCCTTTGCCATTGATGTCAAAGGGGGAGTGAGGAGCAGTGAAAAATGAGGGATCCAACTAAGGGGGAGTTCCGGAAATTGTATATAAAGACAGAGCATCAGCAAAGGGGGAGCATAGTGAAAACACTTAGTCATTTTTCACTAAGTGTTGCCATTAATGCCAAAGGGGGAGATTGTTGGCAAGAGACACTATATGGATTCATGGTTGTTGTCATTGATGGCAACAAAGGTCATCCCACATATCCGCAAGTCATGATGTGTCTCTACCGGAAGTCAGAATAAAGAATGTTGTGGTCCGGTGAAGAAGAACAGAGCATGTGGCAAGGTCCGACAGATTGGTCCGGACCTCTCAGTGGAAGTGTCTTGGTGCAGTGCGGATTTGGGGAAGTCAAGAGGACTACCTTGAGTGGTATATTCCAAGGATTTAGCCTCCGGTGATGGACAAGGAAAAAGATATGAATGGTTGAGTACCGGATTCCTGAGAGACAGTGAAAACAGAGGAAGAACTGACTGGCAGAGTACCAGACTGCTTTCCGGATGGGTTACTGTTGATGACAGAGGTTGTGAAGGCATGAATCATGTTTGGCCGACATGATTAATGATATCTACAAGTATATGCTTGATCCGCATTGCTTGGTGAGGAAGGATTCAGCCGACAGAATGAGAGTTTATAAGAAACTAGACTGTTCCGGATGCCGACTAGAAAGGTGATGAAATTACTTGTGCGGATATATATAGAGGATGGATTTAGTTGTGAAGTGTGTTGTGAGGTGGAGAGATATGCGAAGAAGTCCAAAGAAAGAGCAGAGGTAGCAAAAAGGATCCGGTATGTGGAAGATAGCAGAATAAAGAACAGAGGAAAGATGAAGTGCAGCAGATCAGTGTACTGAGCCTAACCGGAACTGAACTCCAGCATATGCAGATGCTTCCAATCAGTTCAAGACTGTGATTCTCATCACTTTGTAGACAGTGTGTCTTCTTGTAGGCAGTGGGCCTCTTGTGAGCAGTGTGGTCGGGCAGTGAGCCCTAATTGGCAAGTGCCATCTTTGTAATTTCCTATTCTTCTAACAGAGAATAATTTTGGGTTAATCACCCCGTGGTTTTCTCCCTTAACAGGGTTTCCATGTCAAAAATACTGTGTCATGTGTTTCCTGTTTTATGGTTAATGTTTATGTTTGATTTTATGCTGCATCAATTAAAAGGAAAGTTCAATAAGGGAAATAATTAGGATAACTGATTCACCCCCCCCCTCTCAGTTATCAACAAAAACAGTGATAACAGTCACTCACACTCACAACAAGCACAAACTAATACAACCTAGGCTAGGATAGGACAGTATCTGTTGAATCCCCTAGCTACGCCTATTCAAAGCGGGTAGCTCCAGGATCTTGGTAGCACCAACTCCTCCTTACATTTGCACACACTTCTCACGCATACCAAGATCCAGGATTCTTATAAGGCTTGACCCTCTCCAAACCTTTAGATTGTCCCTGCTACCTCGGCTAAGAACTACATGAATCGGGGCCGCTTCAAGGGTTTTGCCCTCTGCGTCAACAGATAGAAGGTTTTTGGCTACTACACAAAGTTGCTAATAAGGGCATCCATTCGGGTGGCTATACGTGCGGCAGCACTACTCTCCGTTATGGAGTCTCCCAGCCTCCAAGGGTTGCACCTTGGAGGGTTTTGGGGGAGGTTGGCTGTCGGTATAACACAACTGCACCCGTTGTTTGTGGCTTTCGACACAAACACTTTTCTTATATAGCGGTTCGGAAGGACTTGGCTTTAGCCCGTTACCGCTTGGGTCGTATCCCTTCTAACACCGGGAAGGCAGGCCCTCTAAAGATAATGACAAGTTTTCATACACCCAAGATCCATTTGATAGGCAAGGGGAGAGGATACTTTTGTCATTAAATTTGGGTTACAATCAGGCACATGCAAGCAATCAAAAAAGATAAATCAAGCACGGAGCAAACAGTAGTTCATTTTAAGCACCAAGCCCAAATATGCCTAATTTAGTGAAAAAAACCACAAATCTTAGACCGATCGAACCTGCAACAGATATGTCAGTAGTTTGATAACCTCCTTTCTTGGACAAATCGATAAGATGCTGCGCAAATACTCAGTTAATAGCCAAAAATCAAACTGAAACTGAAACAGATTTGAAAACAACAGAACTTACCAGATGCGATTCACTACTGATCAAAAGCGACCTTCATTATATCAGAGGCGAAATACTGCAGATCATATGCGACGCATAAAAACACAGGATGCGACACCTGTTAGCTCATAAGCGATGCAGATTGGCCATAAGCGATCAACTAAGGGCTAAATGTGAACAGTATCTGCAAAAACACAACCGACAAACAAAACCCTAGTCTAACAGGTGAGTATTATCAGTCCATAAGCGATGCTAATGAAGTCAAATGCGGCGTCTGTTGACTCATATGCGATCCAGATATACCCAGAAGTGATCTGTTGCAAGACAAAAGCGACCTGTATCTGCAAGCAAAAGCTAAAACCTTAACCTGCACAGGTGATCACTATTAGCTCATAAGCGACTCAGATTGGTATAAAAGCATGTACTGTTAGATCAAAAGCAATGCTAAATTGTGCAAAAGTGGCCACTGTTAGGTTAAAAGCGACCTGATTATGTGTAAAAGCGGCGGCTGTTAGGTCAAAAGTGATAAATACTGTCAAAGCAGCCACAAAAATAACAGGCGAACATTTTAAAATCAAAAGTGATACTTTTAACCTCAAGCGACAACTGTTCGTTTAAAGGCGATTTGGAGTGGAAAATGCGGCCTGTTCCAGCTTAAAAGCGACGCAGAAATTCAGAAGCGGCGGATTTTCGTTCAAAAGCGACTGGAATTTCCTGCGAGCACCTGCAAAATCTGATCTTCAAAGAAACAACTCCAAAAAATGAAGTTAATCAGGGACGTGAGTCCCACCGGGCGTGCCAAAATGTGATAGGTGAAAGTCAGGTGTGGAAGATCAGACATAGTCATGAAACCCTAACCCTACCATCATTAAGGAATCTAATCTAAATGAAATCAAAGAACAATGCAATTCAAGCATAACATCACCTAGACCGTGCGATTCCTTGTTTGAGAGAGAGAGATGTGGACTGCTTCTTCAACAATAAGCAATTACAAAGCTGAAAGCTGCCATGATGGATGATAAAAAGCTCAAATGCTCAGATGCTCAAGATGATAATGTAGGTGCTATATGATTGCTGGATTACTGGATTGCTGGATTGCTGGATTGCTGGGTTGCTGGATTGCTGGATTGCTGGATTGCTGGATGTCTCATATGGAATGAGAGGGTGTTTATATAGAACTCAACCAAGATCAATCGACAGTGGAGATTCAGACGCTATGTGAATGGCTAGGATTGAAAGTTACTAAATTTAGGTCCAATTAGTTGTGCATGTGAAGGATTTTAAATGAAAGTTGTCTTACAACATGTGATGAATGGGAAATGGACAAGTGTTGAAATGTGATAAATGATGAGGGCTTAATTCAAATAAAACATTTGAATTAGTTGGGATATGAGTTGGAAATTAATTAAATAAATAAAATTTATTTAATTAATAGGATAAATGCATAAAATGAGATAAGACATGATGTGGAATTAATTAAATAAATACAATTTATTTAATTAATTGGCTAAGTGGATGAGAATGGGATTTTAATTAAATAAATAAAATTTATTTAATTAATTAGCTAATGGATTAGTGATTTAACAAGGTGTCGCTAGACATGGACAAATTTGGGTGTCTACAGTGCCACTTAAGGTAAATCCCTAGTGAAAATATAGCAAAATATGCAATTTTTCACGGTTTTTCAACTCCCAGACCTAGGAAGAGGGGTGTTGTAATGAATTTCAGTAGGTAAAACAAATAATATTGATAATATCTATCACCTCAATCCATAAAATTGATCACAACACACTTAGAGTGCAAACTAGGTCAAACCCTAAGGCAAAAATAGCTAAAATGTGTAGTTTTTCATAGAATTTTTACTACAAGAGCCCGTTAAAAGAGTTTTGTGAATATTTTTATGAGGGTAATAAAATTATTACACTAATAATAGTAGATTAATGTAAAACTACTCCTCACAACATGCCTATGGTGCAAGTTTATAGAGTCGATAAGGCCAAATTTAGTGAAAATCGTTGTTTTTGAAGCCCTGGGTTTGAGATCTTGGGACAAAATGCTATACGAATGTTTTGAAGTCTGATTTATGATGGAAATTAAATACTCTTAGATATGAAAATGATTTTCAAGCCTTTTTATGCAAAATGTCAATGTAAATCTAATGAAAATGCATGAAAATTGCTAGCTTTTTGTTGAAATTTTCTATGCAATAATGCAAATATTTTAAACCTAAATGCAAATTTACACTAAAATGCAAGACTATAGACAAATGTTAATTTGAATGAGCCTCTAAAATCAATAGAAAAATTTGAGAAAAGATTTTGCCTACTAACCCTAGATTTTGGAATTACTAGGTTATATAAAATTGTCAAAATTTCCACAAAACCCTAGCAATTAAATCATGAAAATTCAATGCAAATTTATAAATTTTTGGATTTTAATGTATTTTATATCAGATCTGATGCAAAAATCATGAATTAAGAAAATTTAGGAAGAATTGATGCAATTTAGTAAGCCAAACAATGCTATTTTTTTGTATTTTCCAAAATTATTAATTTTTTTAAAAATTTTCTCAATGCAATAAAATGAATGACTATATGAATGAATGAATGAAATCCAAATTTGAAGACACATGCTCAGAAAGTCACAATTTAAGTCCAAAAGCATGGGTTCACCAAAATGTTTAGGGGAAAATTAGATTTGTTAATGTTTTAGACTTTAGATGTTTAAATCCGCCTCTCCACTATACATTCCAGGATCTAGGGTTGAGTGACGAGCACTATCATACCCTAGGTCACTTGCAAATGTAGGGAAACTTGGATTAGGAATTTAATTATTAATTTTCCTTCTCTTATGTCCAATTAACCATTAAAAACTTAATTATGCAAATATGACAACAAATTGACGAATGACAAAAAAAGGTCTTGCAAACAGGAGTAAAGTACCAAATTATAGAATACATGTTTTTGGGGTTCTGAAATGGAATAGTCAGGAACACTGGAATGGGTGCCCAAGTCCAAGGTACTAGTTTCTTCACAGAATCTAGACCTCCTTCCGATACCGATCAACCCTGTAACTTTTGTTTCCTAAAACTCAGATTTGGAGGACACTAGAGCGAGCGCCCAAGTCCTGGAAGTGCTCATGTGTCCTTTTATTTATATCTCGAATCCTTGATGCTTGCCAATCCTTCATGCAACTCCACTTTTCCCAAATGTGACACCTATAACTTGCAATCACAAGACTTGGTTTGGGGGTTGTGGTGTTTAGAGGCTTGCCTCAATCAAGCCCCAGAGGCTTGTCAGATAAAGAGTGCATGCCCTTGTGAGGCAGAGGCAAAAACTAAAGGAATCAATGATGAAAACACAATATTATGTCACCTTGTAGTGAATCTCTCATGGGAGGAAGATGCTCTTCATGCCATGAGGAAATTGATGCTCAAATCTACAAATATCAACACACAAAACACACAAGTGTGCTCTTGCAACACAATAGAAAGCCTTGAATCACCTTGAGAACACAATAGCTTGCTAGTAATCATCTAGTTTACAAATGAATGCCTAACCATTCTTATATATGCAACTACAAGCACTCCCGCCAAGATTTTAAAAATCAAAACTTACCATGTTGGCAAAAGGACCAAATAACGGTCATAAACTGACACCCAAAAATTAGGGCTGCCCCAAAATAGGATAGGACTAAGGCATGGGTACCAAAGTCCTCCCCCCTATTTTGGGTAGGGTACAGCTCAAGAGGTCCTCCTAGGTCCTATTTGTCATGGAACCTAGGTCTCATTCCATCGGGATGCCCAAATATGAACTAAGATGTCCTAAATGCATACTAAAGACCTGGGAGCTAAACCCATATGAGGGAAAAGCCCCCAAGGGGATATTTTCTGATGTTATAGCTTGTAATGATGAAAGTTGGGTAAAAAAAATGGAAGAAGAATTAATGTAGATTGAAAAGAATCATACTTGGGATCTTGTTCCTAGACCTGAAAACAAAAATGTAATTGGAAAAAAATTGGTCTTCCAAAATAAATTTAATGAAGATGGTGAAGTTGTGAGATACAAAGGAAGATTGGTGTGCAAAGGTTACTCTCAAGTAGAGGGAATTGATTTTGAAGAAACTTTTGTTCCGGTGGAAAGAATTGAAGTAGTCAGATTTTTTCTTGCCTTTGCTGCTTACAAAGATTTCAAAGTTTACCAGATAGATGTCAAGTCAGTATTTCTGAATGGATAATTGGAGGAAGAGGTCTACATTGAGAAACTGGAAGGATTTCAGTTGTCTGATCAAGAAGATAAGGTCTACAGATTGAAGAAGACATTGTATGGACTTAAACAAGCCCCAAGACCCTAGTATGCAAGATTAGATAAGTATCTACTAAAGTTAGGCTTTAACAAAGGCACTGCTGACAGTAATCTTTATTTCAAAATTGATTATGAATACATCTTGATAGTTGAGGTATTTGTTGATGATATCATATTTGGTGGAAATGAGAGCATGTGTAAAAGTTTTGTTGATTAGATGCAAAGTGAATTTGAGATGTCCATGCTTGGTGAAATAAATTTCTTCTTAGGTCTGCAAATCATTCAGTTAGAAAAAGGCATCTTCATATCTTAGTCTAAGTATGTGAAAGAGTTGTTGAAAAAGTTTAGAATGGAGGATTCAAAACCAATCAGTACTCCTATGGTAACCGGATGCAAGTTGAGTAAAGAAGATGATTCCACTAAGGCAGATCAAAAAAGGTATAGATCAATGATTGGAGGACTGCTTTATCTGACTCATACCAGACCTAATATTATGAATGTAGTTGGCCTTATTGCTAGATTTCAAGCTAATCCTAGAGAATCTCATGTTGTGGTAGTCAAAATAATTTTTAGATATCTAAAGGGACCATATTACTATGGCTTATGGTATCCTAAGGGTGATGATTTCACTCTTCATGTATATACAGATACTGATTGAGCAGGAGATGTGGATGACAGGAAGAGCACTAGTTGAGGTGCATTTTTCTTGGGAAAGAGATTAGTTTCATGGTTGAGCAAAAAGTAGGAGGCAATATTTCTGTCTACTACAGAGGTAGAGTACATAGAAGCAACAAGTAATTGTACTCAAGTTTTGTGGATGAAGCAAATGTTGAAGGATATCAGAGTTGTGTTTGAAGAACCTGTTACAATCTTCTATGATAATTCAAGTGCAATAAACATTTCAAAGAATCTGGTGTTGCATTCAAAGACAAAGCATATATCCATCAAGTTTTACTTTTTGAGAGAGAAGGTAAATGAGAATGAAGTCAGATTGGAGTTTATCTCTTTAAATGATCAGATTGCGGATATATTTAGTAAGCCTCTACCTAAGGATACTTTTAACTATCTAAGAGGGAAGCTAGGGGTCATTACCCCTCTTGTTTAGAACTAAGGTGCACTAATGTGCATCAGTCCAATGGAATTCACAGTCATATCTTGTTATTTGAATTGGTGTTAAGGAGCTACTACTCAAGGGAAGTAGTCAATATGCTGATTCTGGATTAAGAAACAAAAAGGGTGAGAGATGACTACAAATATGTACCCTTTGCCATTGATGTCAAAGGGGGAGATAAGCCATGTGAAAAACTTGGAAGTGAGTAGTTTCTAATGAAAGGGGGAGAAGTAAAGAAAATGGTTGTAGGTGTGATAAGAGAAAGGGGGAGAATTTCTTGTCTTGATGATTGAAATAGTTTTTCACATCATATGTTGCCATCAATGACAAAGGAGGAGATTGTTGCAAATATGTGCCTAATCAGTGTTGTCAGTGATGTCAACATATCCTTGTTGTCATTAGTGTCAACTATATCTCATTCTAGAAGACTTGTATGCTGAGGATATTGAGATAATTAGCCTCTTTGGAAGAAACAAGTGAGTTACATATCTCTCTGTCAAAGATAGTGAAGACAGTATAGTTTAGTGAAGTAGATTGCTAGTAGGATGAAGATCTGAGTCTGTGGATTAAAGGGTTTGTAGAGGATTTTCTAAAGTTTCTCCATTCAAGATTTGAGAGGTTCGCATGAAGTATTGATGAAGTTATGGCCATCTAAGTAGAACTGGGTTTTTGCAGTGTTCAGAGGTGGCATAGTGACAGGAGTATGGTCTAGATTGATCCACATTGGAATATTATGATTTGCAGATCTAGAGGTGTGTTTGGGATGTTGGTGTGTGTCCTCAACTCAAGTGGTTCATGGTTTGGAGATCTGCAAGCAATCTTTCTAGTGTGACAGTCATGATAGTTGGTGTTCTTGAGTTACTGGATGGAGATGCAAGGGTTTCTGGTGAAGTGAGGTGGTGTAGTTGTTCTTGTTGATTTCATTGTGCTTGTGGTGGTCTCTAGATCATGCGCCTACTATTTTGATGGTCCACATTGAGGATTGAGCTTGTGATTGAAGATTTATCCTTGGGTGTTATTGTTCTTTCTATTCTTGGCTGATCGGATGCTTTGTACATAATGTAGATGATCTAAGAGAGGTTCTATCAAGTGTAGCATGGTGTTCGAGGAAGATTTGGATCCCAACTATGATTAGCCAACAACATAGTGATTTGCATGTTTGTAGTGCTGACCTTGATGTTTATTCCAAGGTGGATGAAGCTTATAAATATGTGTGGTTGAGTTGTAGAAATGCATCCTTGTGCGAAAATGACAAGATCCTAAGAAACAAGAAAAGGCAGAACAAAGAAGAGGAAGAGCAGAAAAGGAAGAGCAATAAAGGATGAGGAGATAGCAAAGAAATGTTTGGGGCAGAGCAGAAGTGTAGTGTGCTTAAATGGAACTGACCTTGGCATAAAGAAGGTGTTGTTTTATAGTTCAATCTCTCTGTAATAAACTTATAAATATTTCTATAGGCAATGAGCCTCTTGGAGTAGTGAGCTCTTGGTAGTGCACCCTGAAGGTATGTGACTTCCCTATTTTCTATTCTTTTAATAGAGAATAATCTTGTGGGTTAACCCCACCATGGTTTTTCCCTTAACTAGGTTTCCACGTAAAAATCCTAGTGTTATGTGTGTTGATTTTGTTTCTGCTCATGTGTTGTTGATTCATGCATTCATGGTTATATCATTCATCTATTATTAAGTGGTAAAGAAGTTTAATTATATAGAATGATAAAAGTTTTGGTGACAACTGATTCACCTTCCCCCCTCTCAGTTGTCTACCCTTATTTCAATAGTTGGTACTATTGCTAGAAGAATGTATGAGATGATGGAAATGATGAAGATAATACATGTTCACTTGGATGTTCTTGAAGAAGATCAAAGAAGAGGACTTACACCTAGACCTGATGTTGAAAGTGATTAAGCTAAAGAATTTCAATCTGCTAATCAAAATGAAGAAACCCTAGATGAAGAAGAAGAATCAGATCAAGTAAAGATGTTGCAAGCTATTTTGAAGATTGGGAAAAGACCTAGAGTGGATGTACCGAACTATACTAGAAATTTGAATCCTAAGGAGCTAATTGATTGGATAAATGACTAGAAAAATACTTTGAATATGAGGAAATTGAAGATCTAGAGAAGGTGAAATTTGTAAAGTCTAAGTTGAAGGGACATGCTACTATTAAGTGGAAAGAAGTTTGGTTGGATAGAAATAGAAGAGGAAAAGAGAAGATAATAAAATAGGATAGAATGGTGACAAAGTTGAAGAATCAGTTCATACCTGCTGGCTATGAGTTGAAACTATTAAAGAGATTGCAGAACTTGAGGCAAAAGGAGAAATCTGTGAAGGAATATACTGAAGAATTTCATAAGATGATCATAAGGATAGGACATACTGAAGCAAGCAAGGAGAAAGTGGCAAGATACATCAATGGACTGAGATTGAACATTCAATAATAATTAAGTTTGGTAGGGCTGACAACATTCAAAGAAACATATTAGTTGGCCCTGAAAGTTGAAAAATTGAACAAGAAGCATGAGTAGAGACAAACAAGTAGAGGAGATAAATTTTAGAGAGGCAGGACATTTTCCAGAGGAGAAAGATCATTTGTGGAACATAGCAAACAATATTGCACATTCAAGAAGGAAGACAGAGATAGTAATTCATATCAAAGAAATGACAAAACTTTCTACCACAGAGGAAACCCTAATTCATACTAGAGTGAAGGATACAAAAGAGAGGGAAGAGGACCCGATAGGAGAACATTCAGAGGAACCTATTTTAAGTGTGAAGGTGAAGGACATAGAGCATTTGAATGTCATCAAGGAAGTACAAGCAACCTATGTGGAAGAAGAACCTATTGGATCACCTTGTTCAGTTGGTAAACAAGTGGGAAAGGAGAATCACTTGTCATGAGGAGAGAACTATTTCAAGTAGAGACAAATGAAGAACCACCGTACAGGAAAAGTTTGTTCTAGACCAAATCCAAATCAGGAGGTAAATGTTGTAAGGTTGTAATTGATAGTGGTAGTTTAGATAATTTGGTTTCAGAGGAGATGGTGACTAAACTGAATTTGGAAAGATTGAAATACCCTAGGCCATATCGGATAGCATGGATTCAAGATGATCATAAGGTACTGGTGAGTGAACAATGTTTGGTAAAATTTCATATTGGATCTTATCATGATGAAGTATTGTGTGATATTATGCCTATGGATGTTTCTCATATATTGTTGGGTAGACCATGACAGTATGATAGAAAAGCTATACATGATGGGAGAAAGAATAACTACACTATAACATCAAATGGAAAGATAATTACTTTGATTCCTTTGGAAGATGAACCTAAGAGTGAAGTATGTGGGAATGCTAGAATATGTTTGGTAGATGGAAGGAAATTTCTGGATGGTTTGAGACATGAGAATATGTGTTATGCCTTGATTCCTATCAAGCCTAAAAACCTAAAGACAAAGACTAAAGAATCACAACCAGAGGAGATAACTTAGTTGCTAACAGAGTATGAAGACATCATATCAGATAATGTACCTGAAGGATTACCACCAATCAGGAGTATTAGTCATCACATGGATCTTATACTTGGAGCTAGTTTGCCTAACAAAGCAACACATAGAATGACATTGGAAGAGAATGAAGAATTGGACAGACAAATACATGAATTGTTGAGGAAAGGTTTGATCAAAGAAAGCTTGAGTCCTTGTGTAGTACCTGCAATGTTAGCATCAAAGAAGGATGGAGAATGGAGAATGTGTATAGACTCTAGAACAATCAACAAAATTATAGTTAAGTAGAGATTCCCATTGCCTAGGATGGATGACATTATGGATTTTTTTGAGTGGAGCAAAATATTTTACAAAGATAGACTTGAAGAGTGGAAACCATCAGATCAAAATTAGAGAAGGAGATGAATGGAAGACTGCTTTTAGGAAAAATGAAGGATTGTATGAGTGGTTAGTGATGCCTTTTGGATTGATAAATGTACTGAGTACTTTCATGAGATTGATGAATGAAGTTTTGAAGAAATTCTTGGGTAAGTTTGTTATTGTATACTTGGATGATATTCTAATTTTTAGTAAGACAAAAGAAGAACATTTGTGGCACCTGAGACAAGTATTGCAGAGACTGAGAGAACAGAAATTGTTGATAAACATCAAGAAGTGTAGTTTCCTAAAGGAAGAATTAGTATGTTTGGGATTTTTTATTTTTGTGGAAGGATTGAAGATGGACCCTAAGAAAGTTAGAGCAATTGTTGAATGGCCTACACCTGAGAACATTGGAGGAGTCAGATCATTTCATGGATTAGCTAGTTTCTATCGAAAGTTCATCAGATATTTTAGTTCAGAATGTAACCCTATGACAGAGATAATGAGAGGTGATAGAAAGGACTTTGAGTGGACATCAGGAACAGATAAAAGTTTTGAATTGCTAAAGCAGAAAGTGATAGAACAACCTATGTTGGCATTACTAGATTTCAATAAGGTATTTCAAGTAGATTGTGATGCAAATGGAATTGCAATAGGAGCAGTGTTAATTCAAGAAGGTAAACCTGTAGCATGTTTTAGTGAGAAGTTGAATGATGCAAGGAGAAGATATTCAGTTTATGATTAGGAGTTCTATGCCATAATTTAAGCCTTGAAAAAATGGAGACATTACTTGTTGCCTAAGGAGTATGTGTTGTATACAGATCATCAAGCTTTACAATATTTGAATAGTCAAGGAGAGTTGAATTAGAGACATATGAGATGGGTAGAGTTCATGAAGAGTTATACTTTTTTACTCAAGCATAGGAGTGGAAAATCAAACAAGGTTGCTAATGCATTGAGTAGGAGAAGGAACTTGCTGACAGAGATGAGAGTTGAAGTGTTAGGATTTGAGGAATTGAAGAACATGTATGAGAGAGATCTTGATTTTGTAGATCCATGGAAAGCATGTAAAGAACCTGTTGTGATAGATAGGAGTAAGTGGTTGGACTATTTCATTCAAGAGGATATGTTGTTCAAAGGAAATCATTTATGTATCCCTAGGAGTTCAATAAGAGACAATTTGATAAAGGAGAAGCACAGTAGTGGATTGACAAGACATTTTGGAATTAACAAGACAGTGGCTTTGGTAAGTAAAAATTACTTTTGGCCTCAAATATATAAGGATGTTAGGAAGTTTGTGCAGAGTTGTAGAGTATGTCAAGTTGCAAAAGGAAGTAGTCAGAATAGTGGATTTTACAAATCTTTGACAGTACCAGAGAGACCTTGGGAAGACATAAGCATGTATTTCATATTGGGATTGCCAAAGACACAGAGAAGACATGATTATATATTTGTAGTGGTGGATAGATTTTCAAATATGGCACATTTCATGCCTTGTAAGAAGACAACTATGCAGTTCATGTGGTTGACCTATTTTTCAAGGAGATTGTGAGATTGCATGGATTACCTAAGAGCATAATTTCAGATAGAGATACAATATTTCTTGGATACTTTTAGAAGACACTTTAGAAGAAGAATACAATAGATTTTAAGTTCAGTTCAACATTTCATCCAAAAAGTGATGAATAGACAGAGGTAGTAAATAGGAGTTTAAGTAACTTGTTGAGATGCTTAGTTGGAGAGAAGGTAGGAAATTGGGATTTATTTCTATTACAAGTAGATTTTACATATAATAATTCAGTGAATAGGAGCACAGAAAGAACACCCTTTGAGATTATGATAGGAACTAACTCTAGAGGAGTAGGAGAATTAAGAGATATCAGCATGGAGGATAAAAGGAGTGTAGAAGCTGAAGAAATTGTAGGACACATGGAGACCATGCATAATCAGGTTAAGAAGCATTTGGAGGAGATGAATAGTAAGTATAAGAAGTAAGTAGATGAGAAAAGAAGACACATAATTTTTAGTGGGAGATGAGGTGATGGTTTATCTAAGAAAAGAAAGATTTCTAGTTGGGACATATAACAAGTTGAAGATGAAGAAGTTTGGACCATGTAGGATACTCAGAAAGTTTGATTCAGGAAATGCATATGAAGTGGAGTTATCAGAGACATTGGGAATATCACCTATTTTCAACATTGCATACCTATATCAATATCATGAAGTAGAGTTTAGTGACAACATTGAAGACCATTTGAAGAAGTAGTTACCACAACAAGCACCAGAGCAAATTGAAGACATCTTGGAGAACAGAATTGGACGTAGCACTAGAGGCAAGCAATACAAAGAATATCTCACAAAGTGGAAAGGCAGATTGGAAGAAAACTCATCTTGGATTTCTCAGGCTGAGGTGGACAACCTTGGTTTTCCTCTAGCCCTAGAAAAGTGAGGGACACACTTTTTCAACAACCCCAAGTGTCTGATGTAGGAGCATCTCTGGTTCAAGAGTAATCTTGCATTAACCAAAAGTATTTGCATTTCATTTTGTTTCTTTCACTTTCTAGTTAGTTTAGTCAGTAGCAGTTTTTTGTATTTTTGTCCGCATTCTACCACAGTTTCATTTTAGACCTTGTGGAGTTGGACTTAGCATCTAGACATCTTCATGCACATCATATCCAAAACTCAGATCATTTGGATCAGTTTCTGGAAAGATATCACTATTAGAAGATCGACTGTTTCTTAGAACAAAGCATTCAGACAGTCTCAAACAATAAGCTAAAGGAGAAGACTTGCAGAGCACTTCCATGACTTGTGGAGATAAATGACATATCATTCAAGGTACTTTGGGATGTGGCTGACCTTCCCTTAGATCAGCATGTTATTCCACTCACTTCTGGAGGATTTCCACATGTTTAGGTCTGACCTATCCATGTACACACGTTACATCTCTTTCAGTGGAGTTTGTAATCTGTTAGTCTGACACAAAGGAATCTTGTGATCTAGTGATGATATATAATCATGTAATAGATGCCTAGGAAAGCAATGAATCATAATATGTAGGTGTAATCTTAGGATTTCATTCTATAAGGCACTTCAAAGCTATATCTAGAGCATATACTGTAACTAGAAAATTAGGCTTGTGAGCCCTAATCTGTAAGTCCGCATGTTGCCAACCTGTTTGTATTTTGAATCTGCATTTGTATTCTATACAAGTGAGTTGCTTTTGTTGTGTTTACTCTTGTTTCACAGTCTAGATTGTTCACTCTTTGGACCCTCCTAACTGTGACTACACCAGCGGAGGTGTGCTAGGGTGGCGATAGGGATTCCTAGGTAGATAGGAGGTAGTGGATCTCTATGAGTGACTTTCTACCTAAGAGTCAATGTTGGATGTGCTCCAACTTGAGAGAGATACTTTCTAGGGGAGACTAGAGAGTCTAGAGGCTAGATTGGATGTTGTGACATATTATTCACATCGAACACATAGAATTCTTTACAATAGAACCTATCTCTCATGAAAGAGTCCAAATTCACATAGAATTTGCAATCCCAAGGCTCTGATAGTCAGGTCTTGATGTGCGTGTGTTCACTCAGGGTTCATTGTAGATCTTGTTGTTTTGACAAAGGGACTTATGCGTGTTTTTCTCTTACAAAGTTAAGAAATTATCAAAGGATTTGGAAAATCATCAAGCATCTAGAAATGTACTCAAGATTCCATAGGATCTGCAATTATCTTCTTAGGTTCTACAAGTATCTTGTTAGATTTTCTTAAAGGAAAGGATGACTTAGACTAATTCTTCTAGATCTAGAACTTTGATCAATTCTTCTAAAACTACTCCTAGATCTTCCTGAAATTAACAAATTCACATGTATTTTAGTAATTACTTATGTATTCAGTTAGATTTGTAATAAACATTAAATTTCCATAGTCCATAATATTGTTATATGCTTCTAGATTAAACTGTGTGATATTATTTTTGCTCAACATTTTGAATCACACTACATGATCCATCATCAAGAGCACAGAAAGAAGGAGAGGAGAAATGAGATAGATCATTTGCAGACCAAGTAAGTTAAATAGGAAGGGGTGAGAAAAGCAGCACGGGGACCAAGAGACCAACTAGGGAACAAAAACAAAAAAGAACTCAATCTCATACACAAGGAAAAACAAGGGGTTAGCTAAGCCCACCATGCAACCAAAAAATTAAAAGAAAACTAAATGAAAATACTAAAACAACAACCATCTTCAATAAAA
Source organism: Cunninghamia lanceolata (assembly GCA_027924645.1). Taxonomy (NCBI): domain Eukaryota; kingdom Viridiplantae; phylum Streptophyta; class Pinopsida; order Cupressales; family Cupressaceae; genus Cunninghamia; species Cunninghamia lanceolata. The sequence continues at coordinate 5,550,267 of BSBN01001067.1, forward strand.
CCAACATGAAAAATATATATATTTTAATAATACATAAATAATCAAACAATAATAAATAACAAAATACTAGAACAATGATATATATATATATATATATATATATATATATATATATATATAGTAAAGGGTAGAATTTAGATAGTTGGTTTTTGGCAGTTTTGTGTGTATCGTCCTTTCACCCTTTCATTCAAGGACCTAGCATCGAGTTGTAATGTACTATCATACTCCAGGTCACTATGAGATGAAGGGAAACTTGGATTTGTATAATTTGATTGTCAATTATGTTCACTTATGCTCTATTATACATCAAAACTCTAATTATGCAAATACGACAACAAATAGATGAATATCAGAAAATGCTGCTATAGAAAGATGCAAAATGACAAATAACTGTACACCTATTTTCAAAGTTTGGAAGCAGAACAGTCGGGGACTAAAGAGCAGGTGCCCAAGTCCAAGGCCCTACTTTTTATTAGGATTTGCAAACAAGATCTGCAACCTGTTCCTGCTATACCAAAGGTTTTCCTGTCACTGAACTTCAAGGACTAATGAGCAGGTGCCCTAGTCTAGGGAGCTATTTTCTTCTCTGATCTATAAATCTAACACTCTGTAGTGCCCTCTTGCAACTCTACTTTTCTTGTATCTTCAACCTATAACTTGTAATCACATAAAAGTGGGGAGGGGATTGTGGTGTTTAGAGGCTTGCCTTAGTCAAGCCCTGGAGAGACATTCAAGTCTTCTAAACACTGTTGTCAGATAGAGAGTGCATGCCCTTGGAGGCAGAGGCAAAAACCAAATGATAAATGCTCAAAACCACATATGATGTCACCTTGTAGTGAAGATCTCATGGAAGGAAGAAGCTCTTCATGGCATGAGGAGATGGATTCTCAAATCTGCAAACACAAACACATAAACAACACAAATTTGCTCTTACTACACAATGAATGTCTTGAATCACTTTCAAAATGCCAATGCTCATGAAATTTCCATCTAGTTTGCAAATGATAACCTAAACGTGCTTATATATGCAACTATAAACACTCCTGCCAAGAATTTCATAATTCAAACTTACTGTGTCGGCATAGGACCTAAATAACGGTCACAAGCCAACACTCAAAATTTGGGACTAACCCAAAATAGGGTAGGATTAGGGCACAGGTGCCTATGTCCTCCCCCCTATTTTGGTCAGGGTTAGGTTTAAGGGATCCCCCTAGGTCCCATTTGTCATGAAACTTAGGGATCATTTCATCGGGGTGTCAAAATATGATGTAATATGTCCTATGTGTAGCTAAAAGACCCAAGAGCTAAACCTTATGAGGGAAAAGCCCCCAAGGGGACATTTTTCAACATTACATTTAGCCCCCACTTTAATGTATGTATAAATGTGAGGCCAATACATGCATTAAAGTACGGTCAACAAACATAGCAAACACAAGTACAAAGAAGACACGTCAAACATGTTGAAGACAATGAGAGGCACGCAAAACACGGAGAAGACAGTTACAGTCACATAAAACACAAAGAATACAATAGATGCATAGAAGACAATTAATGCATAGAAGGTAGGAATGATTTCTTTTCTTTTCTTTTTCTCATATATATGAAATGCAAATGCAAGTACAAGAAAGTAAACACACCTCCCATAATGCAAGAAGTACTCATCGCACTAGTCTTTAGACTGCATATGGAGAAACACACACACAAGACACACCAAACCTCCCAAAATGTAGGAATCACTCATCACATTGGTCTTTAGACTACATATGGGGCAACAGACACACTAAACAAAGCAAGCACACCAAACACACACACTTTGAAGACATGGAGAAAACACAATAGACAAGCGATGGAGTGTTCCTATTTCTAGGCTCATCACCATCTCAGGCATATTACAGGCACACATCGATGATTGGACTTCACCACAACAATTACCAAAGACATGCTTAAGGGTTGAGTTAGTCACATAACTATTCCCCGCCTCCCAATGAGGACTTTTTGAAAATGATAGGATGGGCACTCTCCACAAGAGATACACCACCTCTACCTCTACAAAGGGCTTAAGATAATTGATTGATTGATTGATTGATTGCAAACAAACTCAGAGTGCAAGAAGTACTCATCACACTAGTCTTTAAATTGGACCTAAGGACAAGCACATTGCTAACATCTACAATAGACATCTTACCTTATATATGCCCCCACCTTAAGGTGGTTGATATCAGGTATCGATATCAAGCACGTTAAGGTAGGAAGAAAACACACAAGGGAACATAGACTTTTGCAAAGCCCATGTCCCTAAAGGTGACATGTACTTTACGATGTCCAAATGTTCCCACAAACACATCCCTGCAAGAAACATGTTAGTTTCTACATAACCATGGTAATGGATATGAAAGTTGAGGCATGCAAGATTTAAGATAGACAAAGTGCATAGAGTAGCAGTATTGTTATGGTTTGTAAGTGAGACAAAAAAAATCATCAAAATCACTACGCAGAGAGCACGAATGCTTCTACTAGCCAAGCATTGGATAAGATATTACAACCCCGATGTCATATTAGGAACTAAGTCCAGTTTTTGATTTCTCGCTAAAGAGATGCTAGGTCCTCATCAATATAAATGTTTTTTCGTCATCCGTCCACAAGATAGAAACACTAGAGGAAGGGAAACAATAAATAAGAGAGGAGAAACAAGTGTCTTAGGGATAGTCATGTAGGAGGGTGCCCCCAAGTCACCAACCGCAATGCTATGTCTATAAGACACAACACACAACAATGAAATCAGAGAGAGAGGCAATATAGAAGAATGATGATACAAATAGAAGAAGGTCACAATAGAGGCGGTCTCCTAGTATCCCGGACCTTACAAGAGAATCAGGGGTCATCCTAGGAGGCCTAAACAACACATAACACATCATAGGGGAAGCATATCACGAGAGAGATAAATGGTTAGAAATACTTACCTTTTAGCACCATCGTTAAGAACATACATATCTAGGATATCTCTCATGTTGTTTTGATATTGTATTAACATTAAGTTTAGGACGACAAGAGGCTTTGGTGGGTTTCAAAGAGTGGTATCCTATACCGGTCATGTAGTTAATTTTGGCAACTTGTAAAGGTGCTCTAATTCCTTGTTGATTTACACCAAAACCATTGCCTACATAGTCATTATTTTTGTACAAGATTTGAAATCCATGACCATATAGAGAGTCTATTACTTTACAATAAGGTGAAGCCTCGTAGGTATCATAATTTGTAGTATAAGTGAGAGTATTGTCTTTATTTTCAACCAAGGAGACTTTTTTTTTCTTAGATGTTTCAAAAGATTGCTTAGATGAGATCGATGCAACTTTTGATGTGTCAAGGTTATTAAGTTTATATTCCCCTACATCACAAGGATTAAAATCTACTGAACCCCAATCATCACCAAATAGTGCATTTGATGGTTTAGATTCTTTCACAACATCATTTGTGGCTAAAGGTATTGATGGATCACCTCGCAAATTATTTAAGCTCATATGATTGTAAACTAGTTTTTGCATTTCAATGTGTAAATAGTTATTTGGTTTAGGATCAACATGAATAGTATGAAGTTTACCTTTGAATATAAATTTGATTAAACAATGTAGAGTGGAAGGGACTGCCCCCAATGCATGAATCCAAGGTCTACCAAGAATCATGTTGTAAAATAAATAACCAAGCATGGCATGAATCAGGGTAGGCACAATCACATGTCCCACTTGTATAGGTAAAGTTATAGTTCCCACAGATTGTCGTCCAACATTGTCAAAACCATGGATACTTAACAATTCTGGCTTGATGGCAGATGTATCAACTTTAATCTTATGTAACAAGTCAATGCCACAAACATTAAGAGATAATCCATTATCAATCATAACTCTCTTAACCAATGTTTTGTTTATTGTGACAAAGATTATAAGAGGATCATATTGGTTTTGAACTTCAATTAATGGAAATTCATGTGGTTGAAAGAGAATATCTATTTTGGTCACATGCATACTATCCAATATAGCTGCTACATCATTTGGCTTAACAACAAGTGGCACAATCACCTTTTGTAAAGCTTCTTGGAGCATTCCATGGTATGTAGGCGATGTTTGTATCAAATCCCAAAGAGAGATCTTAGCTGGAGTAGCGCGAAGCTGTTTGACAAGATCATACTCTTGACTATTTTTATGAGTAAGACGAGGTGGTGGAGGAAGCATAGGTTGAGAAAATGGAAGAGAGACAAGCACATGTGGTGCTTTCTTACTTTGCTTGTTATTACGAGTGTTGTATGTGTGAGCAATCACATTGTCATGTGGCTATTGTAACACATTTTGAACACCTTGAATTGTAATCATGGGCTTTAAGCAAGAGGGTGCACTACGTACCCCCCGTACAACCATCTTAGGAATATTGCTACAAAATCTATTAATGACTATTGAATTAACATTGTTTTCCTCTTGATTTCACCCAACATCCATTCCTAAAGGATTTAATGTGAGAGACCTTTTCTCATCCACTAATGCTACATCTTGGCCAGGGAGAGCAATGGGATGAGACGAAGGTGTGATGTTGTTAGGAAAAATAGAGTTATCCATATTATCCTTATTGATGGTTCTTGAGTTGTCAATCAAAGGTGGAAGGTCTAATGGATTATCCATAGAGGTCTCATGCACCAAATGATCGTTAGGTGAATAGTCTTTTTCCACCCATAAAGAATCCTTCTTGAGAGGGAGCCCTTTATTCACTAATGTTTCATTTTCCAAAGAGGGTAGGGTGATGTTCAAGAATGTGTCAATGATTTCATTCTCTTGTGCTAGTATATCCTCATAGGAGGAATCATTTTCTATGTCATCATCACATGTTTTTTCTATCAAATCCAAAGCATTAAGAGAATTGTCACTCTCATCATTCTCAATGTGTTCTATCAAATCTTCTACTACCCAAGGATATCTATTCATGAGAGATGTGAATTTGTCATAATTAGATACATAGTCAAGGATTTCAAATGAAGTGTCTTTAAATATATCCTTGTAATGCATAGCTTGTAAGTAAGTGAGAGCATGAGGATTCATATTAAGGAATTTGTAGAAACTCTCAAAGTTTTTGATATATGCATGTAAGGATACCAAAGGGTAATGATATGAAGATGCCATGGTTAAATTTATTGTAACATCAATATAAAATAATATTTTAAAATCTTTTCAAAAATTATGCAAAAGACAAGTGCAAAACTATGTATGGAAATGACCTAAAATGCTTGATTTTTTTTGTACTTTTTCAATGGAAATATATGAAGAAAAAGGTGTTGTAAGGATTTTGATCAAGGGAAGAAAATAATATGTCTGATATCAATTCAATACATAAATAAGATCCTTTACAACACACTTTTGATGCAAATCTAAGATGATGATAAGCCAAAACCTAGTGAAAATACACTAAAATATGCAATTTTTTCACCAAATCTTAATGCAAAAGAGCATGATAAAGTGTGTTGTGAGGAAAATGATGATGGAAAAAAAATTATATCTGTAATAACAGCCACCTAATGCTAAAATATCTGTCACAACACTCTTATAGTGCTACTCAAGATCAAACCCTAGTGAAAATATAGCAAAAATATGCAATTTTTCAAAAAAATTCAATTCCAAGACCTAGAAAAAGGGGTGTTGTAAAATATTTTAGGAGGTAAAAAAAGTAATAGAAATTAAATCAGTCGCATAAAATCATAAAATATTTTACAACACATTTGGAGTGTAAACTAGGTCAAACCCTAGGGCAAATATAGCAAAAATGTGCAATTTTTCACCAAATTTTCAATACAAGAGCCCAATAAGAAGGTGTTGTGAAGATTTATAGGAGGGGAAGTAGATAATTACACTAATAAAAGCCAATTAGTGCAAAAATACTCTTCACAACACACCTATGGTGCAAATTTAGAGAGTTGATAAGGCCAAATTTAGTGAAAATCAAGGTTTTTCAAGTCCTAGGTTTGAGATCTTGATATAAAATGCTATATGAATCTTTTGAAATCTGATTTATGATGAAAATTAAGTCCAATTAGATCTAAAAATTATTTCCAATTCCTAATATGTAAAATAAAAGTTCAAATCTAAGGAAAAATCAATGAACATGCTAGTTTTTGTTGAAATTTTTATGTAAAAATGCAAAATTTTGAGATCTAAATGCATATTTACACTAAAATGCAACACTACAAAAAAATAAAAATTTGATGAGTTTCTAAGATCAGTAGAAAAATCTAAAACAAGATTTTGCCTACAAACCCTAGCTTTTGGAATTACTAGGTTATATGAAAAATTTACAATTTTCAACAAAACCCTAGCAATTTTATGATAAAAATGTAATGCAAGCTATTAAATTTTTGTAATTTTCTCCAATTTAGCTAAGATCTAATGTAAAAATTAGAAATTTGATTAAATTCAAATTAATTGATGCAACACGCAAACCCTAAAATGCAATTTTTTTTTCAATTTTTCCAAATTTTCAATTTTTTTGTAAGTTTTCCTATGTAATAAGATGAATAATACTATGAATGAATGAAATTAATGTAAATATGAAGCACAAAACTTAGCAATGTGCAAACAAGTCTAACAACATGGGTTCACCAAAATGTAATAGGTGGAATTTCGATAGTTGAGTCTTAGGTAGTTTTGTGTGTGTATCCTCCTTTCACCAATTACATTCAAGGACCTAGGGTTGAGTTGCAATGTACTATCATACCCTAGGTCACTATGATATGTAGGAAAACTTGGATTTGTATGATTTGATTGTCAATTATGTTTAATTATGCTCTATTATACATCAAAACCCTAATTATGCAAATACAACATCAAACAGATGAATATAAAAAAATGCTGCTACAGAAAGATGCAAAATGACAAATAACTATGCACCTATTTTTAGAGTTCAGAAGTGGAATAGTTGGGGACTAAAGAGCGGGCACCCAAGTCCAAGGTCCTACTTTTTGTCAGGATCTGTAAACAAGATCTGCAACCTATTCCTGTCGTACCAAAGGTTTTCTCGTCATGGAACTTCAAGGACTAATGAGTGGGTGCCCTAGTCCAGTGAGCTATTTTCTTCTCTGATCTATAAATATGACACTCTATAGTGCCCTCCTACAACTCCACTTTTCCTGTATCTTCAACCTGTAACCTACAATCTCAAAAAAGTGGGGAGGGGGTTGTGATGTTTAGAGGCTTGCCTCAATCAAGCCCTGGAGAGACATTCAAGTCTTCTGAACACCGTTGTTAGATAGAGAGTGTGTGTCCTTGGAGGTAGAGGAAAAAACCAAATGATAAATGCTTAAAAACACAATGATGTCACCTTGTAATGAAGATCTCATGGAAGGAAGAAGCTCTTCATGCCATGAGGAGATGGATGCTCAAATCTGCAAATACAATCACATAAACAACACAAATATGCTTTTGCTACATAATGAATGTCTTGAATCACTTTCAAAATGCCAATGTTCATAAAATTTCCATCTAGTTTGCAAGTAATAACCTAAACATGCTTATATATGTAACTACAAGCACTCCCGCCATGAATTTCGTAATTCAAACTTACCGTGTCGAAATAGGACCTAAATAACGGTCACAAGCCGACACTTAAAATTTGGGACTGACCCAAAATAGAGTAGGACTAGGGCACGGGCAGTAAGTCCTCCCCCCTATTTTGGTCAAGGTTAGGTTCAAGGGATCCCCATACGTCCCATTTGTCATGAAACTTAGGGATCATTTCATCAGGGTGTCAAAATATGATGTAATATGTCCTAAATGTAGCTAAAAGACTTGGGAGTTAAACCTTATGAGGGAAAAGCCCCCAAGGGGACATTTTCTGACATTTATATATATAACTTCAAATAAACAAACATGAAAAATATATATATTTAAAAATACTTAAATAATCAACAATAATTAAATATATAACAAAACACTAGAACAATGATAAAGAAATAAGAAAAAGATAGGGAAAGAAAGAGAAAAGGTCGTAAGAAGTTATATTTTCAGTAATTCCACACGTATACTTTGCCAAAATAATGAATTGAGACAAATCGGCTTATACTTCATTAGAATTATTCACATCTAGGCATAAGTGATGCAAGTATTCAAAGGAAATTTGTAACAACATGAAAGAACTAAAATGCACTCCAAATCAAACACATAAATTTGATATTTCACAAACTATTCACAAATGTACAATCATTTGAGATTTACAATTGGGTATGACCAACAATTGGTCTTAAATTCACAATTCTACACAAAATAAACAAGTATTCTCACTGAGAGTGAGCAGAAACCATGAAGAAAGAAAAAAGTTATAAATTTTGCACTTCAATCTTGACAGTTATCAATAATTCCTAATCCCCCTTTAAAATGAATGAATCGGGTCCTTTTATAGAATAAGGATACCCTGAGTCAGTTACAATTCAATGATCTTGATTCCATCAAAAGAATCAATGGTATGTATTCAAATATGGCCAGTGGATGATAGTTGGTATCCCAAAATATTCTCATGAAATCTGGACCTCTGACAACTAGCATGCACTACTGAAAGATTCTAGAATCTATGAAATGACATGGCACTTGGTCTTGGAAGAAAAATATAAAATAAACTACATGTGGACATCCATGGTGAGATACCCAACAAAAGAATATAACAACCACCCATCTGGACATCTAGTCCACTTGATATGCTGCTTGCATTTGCTATCATGACTTTGTCCAGTTGACAAAAATAATGCATAGAATATAAAAGAATGAGGCTAGTCACTATCTATATATTGTTCAATTATACACTCTCCTGTCTCCCAGACTCTATAATCATCATATAGTATCAAAAATTTTATGATCTCATTCTTGTCATAGGCTTGCACCTTTCCTTTGACAAATTCCTGTGCTTCAAGACTATTCTCAATCACCAACAAGTTATCTGGCCTAGACTTTATATTTTGCATGTATTCTTTTATTTTTATCTTCTTATCCATCATCTTATCTACAACTGCTTCCGTGAGATTCTGTATAGGATCATCAAGAACCTTTTTAAAATTGATCTTAAATTCTTTAAGAGCTAGATCCTCATTGTATTTTACTTCAATTCCAGAAATGTGACATACTAAATCTTCTAGGATGTCAACATCATCTGCCAAAAATTCATTGATCTTCTTCTATAGATCATCGATCTTATCCCAACATTCCTTGAGAAGATCCCTTTCAAACTTAAATTATTTAATCCATAAGGGAATTAAAGATAGGGTCTAATCTAGTTCTATGTTCTCCTTAATCAAAATGTCATCTTCAGTCTCCTCAATAGACTCCATCCTAACCAACTCAATGTCATTCTGTTGTAACTGCTCTGTACATTCCTCTCTCAATGATGCAATTTTATCCTTTAACTGAATAATGGCATCCCAATTTAAACTAGCCATTTTGATTGTTTCCTTCCCCATAGATAGGAATTTCTTAATCCAGCTTTCCATGACATTAGCTTCATGCTTCTTTGTGTCCAATTCTATAATCTTCTTTTCTGAAATCAAAGCAAGATTAGCCAGAATGTCAATAATTACTTGATTAGGCATCACTAGCTCCTTGATGAAATTTTGTAACTGGGCAATTTGTCCCTTAAGTTCCTGTTGTGTGGTTACACAACACGCCCCATTTTAACTTATCAAAATAGGGACCCAACTTTTTGGCTTGGCTTGTGTTGTCTGCTTTCTGGCAGTTTGGTAAAAATGAGTCAGGTGCATCATCATCATGATATTCGATGAGGTTGGTCATCATCATGAGGTCAGTTTGTCAAAGTTCATATTTTGTTTCTATGACCTCATATTTAGAAAGAGCTTGAAATTCCATGCAGGTTTCCCTTTTACATCACCCTAAAATTTGTCCATATGAGGGAGTTATGAGCAGTCAAAGTTTTGGTCAAACCTGATATTCGCAAGAGGATCATCATATTTTTATATCCTCAGTCATGTTGTCAAGGTCATCATGATCTTGGTTTATCACCCGATAAAAATCATGCAGTCGCAATATCCGGACGTCAATCTTAGGTGATAGTGCCCTTTACCCGTCAAATGACCTTATGCGCATAGAGAGCATCATCTTCCTAGTGTAACCTGATATTTCATAACAACGAGCATCATGATACTTTTACATCACCTGATATTATAATATCATGCTGATATTATAATATCACCCTGCCTAGAAAATCCACCATCTATATATTTGCATGCGCATGTCAAAGTCCTATCGGAGGGTCATCATCCTGATCTTTCAAGGGAGGGTCATATTTGCTGATATTCGCTAATATGATGATGACGTCATCATATCCTCCTGATCTCCTTTTGCATGATCATGATGATCACCCTATCTTTTAAGGGAGGGTGATATTCCATTCCTCAGCATGATCATATTTTAAATATCACCCTAGCGCTAACCTGATGATGACCTCAACTCATCCTCATGCTCCGAAGGCAGAATATGATGGTTACGTCATCATGATATTCGATGAGGAGGATCATCTTCCTAATGTAACCCGATATTTCATAATGTCCTCCTGCTGAGAGATATGACCTTTTGCAAATATTCTGATGACGTCATCCCGATTTGATAAACGAAGAAGCAAATATCAGGATGACATCATCATCACATTTCTCCTTCGACAGGATATTTTCCAAAACATGATCCGGTTCACGAATATGACGATGACGTCATGTTCTAAGTTTAACAAAAGCCTTGGATATCCTGATGATCATCATCATCCTGATCTTTCGAGAGGGTTACCTTGGCCGCAAAGGGGTCATATTACATTCACCACCTGATCATCTTCCTTGGGTGACCCGATATTACATTTATCCCCTGATCTTAACTAAACATGACGGTGATGTCATCTTTTGCATTTTAATGAAGCCCGAATATGACGATGACGTCACCATCATACTCCTTTCCTCAGCAGCAGGATCATATTTCATATCCTCCTATTTTCCTTCGACATGATGATGATGATGATGTCATTCTTTTCCCCAATATACAGAAGCGAAACATGACGGTGACATCATCTGGACATTCGGAAGGGGGAGCATCATATTTCCAAAATATCATGCAGACGCAAGTTTTAAGTCTTGCTATCGGCCTTATCTTGAGTTATCATGCTGATAGAACATGTCTTCCCGATGGATGGACATCATCATGATTTTTGGCGTTGGTATAAGTTTAACCATCGGCCTAATGTAAAATTGTCATTCCGACAGTATGTGGTCACGCCGAAATACATACATGCATCACATACAAAGGCAGACCCGAAATATTATGAAATGCGATTTAATCATTGTATATGTTGCGATGCATGATCATATTTGAACCCGATATACAAGGAAATGGGCGGGAAAATGAAACGATGGTTGACCCGAGTGTTTTGACGCTGTTTATGCATTTAGTGCATAATTTTCACTGATTTGGAGCCCGATTGCCTGTAGCTGCACATTTTGACGCCTGTTTAATAAAACGTTTAAATTCCTGTTGTTTATCCACATGATGATGAACTTAATGTTTGTCTGTTTACTTGCAGGAAGTCATGATGCTATTAGGGCTGTTGCTGATAATTACAAAGTTGCACACGAAGGCAACATGAACCAGAAATGAGGAGGATATTGTCAAATATGCTGTTTGCCAGCTGGAGACCGAATCAAATCAAAGATGCTAAAATATTCTGTGCCAGCTGTACATTTGCCAACTGGCGAAGCATGTGCTTTTCATCTGGACCGTTGATTGTTATGAGAGGATCCTGATCCTTGGATCATTGTAACTATTTTCTGGCATTTGTTCTATATAAGAGCCAGATCCTGATACATTAGAGGGAGAAGAGAAGGGAGATAGATAGATATATCTGGCAATAAGGCCAATTACTGTAGAATCAATTAGGAGATCGGATTACTGAGACTAATGAGGATAGAATTGTTGAAATGTCAAGGTTCTTTCTTCAAATCACTGTAAATGTACCTATTCTTGAGCATACTGAATGGATATGAAGTTTCAGATTACATCCTGATTGTAAATTTTACGTAATCTTCATGTTGATTTCTGGATATGTACTGGTGAATGCTGTGTTCAACTGGAAGCGCTTTCATTTCATTACATGTTGTTGTCAACTTTTCCTTTGAAGATTTGCACTGGATCATGCGGATTTGTGGAATGTCCTGGTGAAGTATGATTCTAGTTTCCTTCTTTTCATTGCATGTATGGGAGCTTGTATGTGGACCAGTGATCTAAGTCAAGTAGTTTTGGGAATCTCATTCTTTAACCCTTTTCCTTTTTTTAATTTCATAAATTCATCACCATAACTGCAAATCATGATAAATAACAAGCAGAACAGAGAAATATGCTGACATCCCATAGGTAACTGAAAATCATTAGCATATTTGAGTTAAATGCATGTAGTATTGAAAATATCATGCAAAGAATTGCAAATAATGGTAGAAATCATGCAAATATGAGCCTGTAAGCACATTATTTGACTAAATTCACAGTGCAGAGGTAGAATTATTGGAGATTTATGTAGGGCAGACATACAGAGCAGGATATTTGGAGGAATAATGATGAACTTTGCAGAAATACGTAAGGCCTCTGAATGGAAAATAGCAACACACATCAACCACTGAGTAACGTCAGTAGATTAAGACCTAATCAACGGAGACTTGGGATCATGAATTCTCTGAATTCATCGTATCTTTCAAGATGAGTAAAGGTTGTTGTGTAACTTTTATTCTATGTTTGTGTATGACTAACATCATCATCAACATAAATTGGTGCTAGAAGGAGGGCAGAACTGGAAAAGGCACCATTGCTTCAGTCATCATTCATTTTATGCAGGCCCCTGGCTCCTATCGCAACATAAATTAGTGCTAGAAGGAGGGCGTGAGCTGTTTCTCAGCAAATAAATTCTTTTCAGTTGAAGTGATATCCCCTGCCTCTGTTTATCAGCCCGCTTTAAATCTTGCAAACATATCTGCAGACCCCTCGCTTCTAACGCAACATAAATTGGCGCTAGAAGGAGGGCAGAACTGGAAAAGGCACCATTGCTTCAGTCATCATTCATTTTATGCAGGCCCCTCGCTCCTATCGCAACATAAATTGGCACTAGAAGGAGGGCCTGAGCTGTGAATTTCTGGATTTCTACAAATATTGCATAAATGTTTTGGCATTTGAGTTAAATGTCTGCAAATATCTCTTATCTGAGATGTTTTGGTTGCACCTTTGCCAAGATCTAGCTCGAAACATCAAAGATTAGTTTGATTTTCTGAACTTTCAAGTTTTATTATAAGATATGATGGATCTCATTAAAATTTCAAAATACTAATAAATTGAAAAATATAGTCTCATTTTGATGGATGAAGGCAATTGTCAAATTAACATTCCTTTATTTTAGGAAACTTTGAGTAGGCAGCTTTACCCTTACAGTTTGTCTAACTTTGGTTTATCTACCTATTGCAGGATACACCAGACTGTGGAACACAGTGAAATTAATTGTTTAACTTTCCTTACAAGGTTGGATTTATACTTGAAAGGATTAATATTCTTCCCGGATGTGTTCAGGGCTGAAATTTGCCAGGAAAATGAAGAAGTCTGGCAGGAAAATAAAGAAATTCTGGAACAACAAGCAGATGCAGCACCAGAAGTTATTAATTGTCCAGACACTGAAGTGGATCGTTCTAAAGATTTTGAATTATACTTGTCTAGAAATATACAGTGTAGTCAATTATTAGGTTTACCCATTGATGATGTCTTGATTGAAAGCTGGTGCAGATTACATGATGAAGAGCATTCAGAGAGAGATTGCTACCCTTGCTTGGTCATGTTGAAAAAGACTCTAGAAAATACAATAGCTGAATCGGTTATAAAAGGTAATGAAGAGGAAACATCTTTCCTCGATTCATTTTATGGTGGGATTGATAGGAGTTCTCCACTTCCTAATACAAGTAAGGATCAGTCAGTATGCAGGTATGAATCTTGTGAAAATTTTAGAGAAGAAATCACTCATCAGGATAATATTTTTGATTCTGATCCTAATACTTTTGATAAAGAAGATGAAACGTCTTTCCTGGAGTCATTCTATGGTAAAGAGAAGTGTAAACAGATAGTAGAGCAATTTAAATGCACTCCTGATGATGAAGTTCCTATGATAGTAACTCAGGGAGTCATAAAGAAGAAAATAAATGCTGATTTACTACTTAACTGGGTTGAATTGAATGATCAAATACAAGAATGTTGCAGGTTAATGGAACCAGATCCTCTAATAGATAGAAGATGTGAATTATTTAATGAACAATTCCTGAAAGATGAAGATGTAGAAAACTTTGGAGTTGTTGTGCATAATCAGACGTTACTCCAGAAATATTTTGAGAATGAAACAGGGGAGTGTCCTTATCAAGTGAAAGTTGTTTCTCCTTTACAGTCAAATGATTTAGAAATGATAAATTTCTGTATATTAGGTTGTGATAATAAAGATACTTATTTAGATGCTGATGTGTAGGAAATTGAAGAAAATATTGAGAAGTTTCCTGAACTGGAAGATAAACTGAACATCCGGAATGAAGGGATAAAGCTGGATAAAGATGAATTAATACATCAAGAGTCATACATCCTTCAATTTGAAGCGAGACCAGGCATTGGGCTAAGCAATGAAAATATAGAATTAAAGGGAGGACCAACTGCCAATGAAGAAGCATGTCCAACAGAATCAGAAATACACCAGGTTGTATTTCTCCTTTCCACAGTGAATGATGTTGAATACTATTTTGATTATGGAAATTCAGGAGATAAGACATGCATATGGATTAATCATGAACATGATGAGCTTCCTCAGTTGCTGATCATCAAGAGTTATTCTGTTGAATACAATGAATTCAAAATATCAGAATATTTTTCAGAATATAAAGATAAATTTGCTAGGTTGAGAACCATAACTAATACCCTAATGATCCTGCACAATCAAAAGAAGTATGCAAATACAGGTGTCTTTGGGTCCTTTGCTGGTTTTTGTTTGCCTAGTAGTGGTTTGTATATAATTTTGTAGGTTAGTTGTTTGTACAGTTTGCTTGTTCTGTTTCTTTTGTTTCCTTTCGTAGGTTAGCTATTTGTACAGGTTGCTTTTTGCTTTGCGTTGTTGAGTCTTTGTTTTTCTTGGGCAAAACTGGTGCACCTTGTTACTTAAGAACACTACATAAATTGTTAGAATTCAAAAGTTGAATATAAGTTTTTACATAGGTTGTAATTCATATCAGTATAGGTATTCTTGATCAGGTCTGTGGTATCATATTCATCAGTACTACTTTTCTTGAGTCAAGGTGATCCTCACAATGACACACCTAACAGCCTTGGGTTTATTGAACATATCAGTGTAGGTGTTAAGTGAAAAATCTAAAGGTTGCCCTTGCTACCATTGCAATTCTCAACTTAATTTCAACAAGTGACCATTCCTTGTATCATGAGGCTAAAACTGTTATATCTTAAGAATTAAATTCAAAATATAAAATAAATAAAATAATAAAATGGATTTTCTGAAATCCAGATTAAGTCATCTAAGTAACTCTACCAGGGCTATAGACGCTTGCTGGCAGTGGGGCTCTACTTAGGAGAATTGCAACGATAACCTTGCCGGGGCTATGGACGCCTGCTGGCAGCAAGGCTCTATCCGGTTGGCTATGAGGGATGAACCAAACTATGTAGCTTAACACCAGTCACTGACTTATTCAACTCACTTTCAAGATGAGTACATGAATCACATGCACACAATTGATCCCTTATCAATTAATTGTTACATTGATGAACATGATACCAGTTAGAAAGGATTAGGATGCTCATGCTTAATAGGAGTTGGAAATTTATGTTTTAATTTATCCTCACCTTTTGAATTATTTGAATTTTGTTGTTTTCTTTGGTGGCAAGGTGTTGTGTGGTTACACAACACGCCCCATTTTAACTTATCAAAACAGGGACCCAACTTTTTGGCTTGGCTTGTGTTGTCTACTTTCTGGCGGTTTGGTAAAAATGAGTCAGGTGCATCATCATCATGATATTCGATGAGGTTGGTCATCATCATGAGGTCAATTTGTCAAAGTTCATATTTTGTTTCTATGACCTCATATTTAGAAAGAGCTTGAAATTCCATGCAGGTTTCCCTTTTACATCACCCTAAAATTCGTCCATATGAGGGAGTTATGAGCAGTCAAAGTTTTGGTCAAACCTGATATTCGCAAGAGGATCATCATATTTTTATATCCTCAATCATGTTGTCAAGGTCATCATGATCTTGGTTTATCACCCGATAAAAATCATGCAGTCGCAATATCCGGATGTCAATCTTAGGTGATAGTGCCCTTTACCCGTCAAATGACCTTATGCGCATAGTGAGCATCATCTTCCTAATGTAACCCGATATTTCATAACAACGAGCATCATGATACTTTTACATCACCTGATATTATAATATCATGCTGATATTATAATATCACCTTGCTTAGAAAATCCACCATCTACATATTTGCATGCACATGTCAAAGTCCTATCGGAGGGTCATCATCCTGATCTTTCAAGGGAGGGTCATATTTGCTGATATTCACTAATATGATGATGACATCATCATATCCTCCTGATCTCCTTTTGCATGATCATGATGATCACCCTATCTTTTAAGGGAGGGTGATATTCCATTCCTCAGCATGATCATATTTTAAATATCACCCTAGCGCTAACCTGATGATGACCTCAACTCATCCTCATGCTCCGAAGGCAGAATATGATGGTTACGTCATCATGATATTTGATGAGGAGGATCATCTTCCTAATGTAACCCGATATTTCATAATGTCCTCCTGCTGAGAGATATGACCTTTTGCAAATATCCTGATGACGTCATCCCGATCTGATAAACGAAGAAGCAAATATCAGGATGACATCATCATCACATTTCTCCTTCGGCAGGATATTTTCCAAAACATGATCCGGTTCGCGAATATGACGATGACGTCATGTTCTAAGTTTAACAAAAGCCCCGGATATCCTGATGATCATCATCATCGTGATCTTTCGAGAGGGTTACCTTGGCCGCAAAGGGGTCATATTACATTCACCACCTGATCATCTTCCTTGGGTGACCCGATATTACATTTATCCCCTGATCTTAACTAAACATGACGGTGACGTCATCTTTTGCATTTTAATGAAGCCTGAATATGATGATGACGTCACCATCATATTCCTTTCCTCAGCAGCAGGATCATATTTCATATCCTCCTATTTTCCTTCGACATGATGATGATGATGATGTCATTCTTTTCCCCAATATATAGAAGCGAAACATGACAGTGACGTCATCTGGACATTCGGAAGGGGGAGCATCATATTTCCAAAATATCATGCAGACGAAAGTTTTAAGTCTTGCTATCGGCCTTATCTTGAGTTATCATGCCGATAGAACATGTCTTCCCAATGGATGGACATCATCATGATTTTTGGCGTCGGTATAAGTTTAACCGTCGGCCTAATGTAAAATTGTCATTCCGACAGTATGTGGTCACGCCGAAATACATACATGCATCACATACAAAGGCAGACCCGAAATATTATGAAATGTGATTTAATCATTGTATATGTTGCGATGCATGATCATATTTGAACCCGATATACAAGGAAATGGGCGGGAAAATGAAACGATGGTTGACCCGAGTGTTTTGACGTTGTTTATGCATTTAGTGCATAATTTTCACTGATTTGGAGCCCAATTGCCTGTAGCTGCACATTTTGAGGCCTGTTTAATAAAACGTTTAAATTCCTATTGTTTATCCACATGATGATGAACTTAATGTTTGTCTGTTTACTTGCAGGAAGTCATGATGCTGTTAGGGTTGTTGCTGATAATTACAAAGTTGCACACGAAGGCAACATGAACCAGAAATGAGGAGGATATTGTCAAATATGTTGTTTGCCAGCTGGAGACCGAATCAAATCAAAGATGCTGGAATATTCTGTGCCAGCTGTACATTTGCCAACTGGCGAAGCATGTGCTTTTCATCTGGACCGTTGATTGTTATGAGAGGATCCTGATCCTTGGATCATTGTAACTATTTTCTGGCATTTGTTCTATATAAGAGCCAGATCCTGATACATTAGAGAAAGAAGAGAAGGGAGATAGATAGATATATCTGGCAATAAGGCCACTTACTGTAGAATCAATTAGGAGATCAGATTACTGAGACTAATGAGGATAGAATTGTTGAAATGTCAAGGTTCTTTCTTCAGATCACTGTAAATGTACCTATTCTTGAGCATACTGAATGGATATGAAGTTTCAGATTACATCCTGATTGTAAATTTTACGTAATCTTCATGTTGATTTCTGGATATGTACTAGTGAATGCTGTGTTCAACTGGAAGCGCTTTCATTTCATTACATGTTGTTGTCAACTTTTCCTTTGAAGATTTGCACTGGATCATGCGGATTTGTGGAATGTCCTGGTGAAGTATGATTCTAGTTTCCTTCTTTTCATTGCATGTATGGGAGCTTGTATGTGGATCAGTGATCTAAGTCAAGTAGTTTTGGGAATCTCAATCTTTAACCCTTTTCCTTTTTTTAATTTCATAAATTCATCACCATAACTACAAATCATGATAAATAACAAGCAGAACAGAGAAATATGCTGACATCCCGTAGGTAACTGAAAATCATTAGCATATTTGAGTTAAATGCATGTAGTATTGAAAATATCAAGCAAAGAATTGCAAATAATGGTAGAAATCATGCAAATATCAACCTGTAAGCACATTATTTGACTAAATTCACAGTGCAGAGGTAGAATTATTAGAGATTTATGCAGGGCAGACATACAGAGCAGGATATTTGGAGGAATAATGATGAACTTTGCAGAAATACGTAAGGCCCCTGAATGGAAAACAGCAACACACATCAACCACTGAGTAACATCAGTAGATTAAGACCTAATCAATGGAGACTTGGGATCATGAATTCTCTGAATTCATCATATCTTTCAAGATGAGTAAAGGTTGTTGTGTAACTTTTATTCTATGTTTGTGTATGACTAACATCATCATCAACAGTTCCCTTTTCTTTTGCTTATCCTTTTGTAACCAGGTTGTAGTTACTTCAACATTTTCTTGGATCTCGTCAATTTCATGCTCCTGGGTACTATGACCCAAATCAATTGTGGATATATGATATTCATCCACACTTATTTCTCCTTTATCCTTATTAGTAGCAGGAATAACCAATTGGGCTATCCTAGATCTGCTTGCATCTATCCTAATTGAGTACATTATTTGGGCGTTTATTTTAGACCTAAAAGCTTCTTCCTAAAATAAACTCTTGAAATATTATGGAACTAATTGCACATGTTGGAGGGGTTTCTAGTTTGGAATATCCACAATTGGTTGTTCCTTTTATTGATCTTCTATTGGATGTTGTTCCACATGTGTGTCCTATGCTTTGGTTGGCACTTCTTGCTCAACTTGATATTGTGGAACATCCTATTGTGGAACCTCTTGTTGTGGAACTTCTTGTTGTGGAACCTCATGTTCAACTTGATGTTCTAGAACTTCTTGTTGTGGAACATCCTATTGTGGAACCTCATGTTATGGAAACTCATGTTCCTTATTTGTTTCATCTTATTTATTCACATCCTTTGTGGATCCTTGAACATCATCATATACACGCTTTTCTAGTTGACTTTTAGGAGGATCATATATGTTGTCAATTGTAGGGACATCCAGTTTACTTTCAGTAGCATCCCGTATGTTGCAAATCTAGGGACATTCAGTTGACTTTTAGTAGCATCATCTATGTTGTCAACTCTAGGGACATCTGGTTGACTTGGATGATCTCATTGCATTTGTTCTGTATGTAGATCCTGATTCTTTTCTTACACTTGTACATCAACAACTTCTTTATTAATATCTTGAGACTGGGTCTAAGAAAGAATAAAATCTTTTACTATCTCCACCACTTGTTCACTATGAACTATGGGAGCTTCTTTATTTATCAAAGGAATATCATCAAAAAATGGGTTTGTTTGAGTTATCTCAAGAGATAACAAAGAATGTGAAGTAGATATTTGTAGAATTGACCCCATGTCCATGCTTTCTATCAACTCATCATCCGAGAGATCCACCACTTCTGATAATGACAATGTTGTAGTTTTAATGGTGGTCTATTTATTCACCATCTCATCCATTTCTTGATTTACTTTGATAATCCCATCAATTTTCTCTGTCTCCTACTACTGGGCATCTTGACTTCATTGGGCTAGGGTTAATGGAGCTGTAATTTTCCTTTTTCCCTTAGGAAATGCACCCTTTAATGCCTTTTCAAGTGTAGGGGTTTGCATACTAGGCTATGGTGTTGTTTCCATTGTTGCCACTACATTTGGTGAGCCAATAAAATTGTTGGTATGGCTCACCATGGTTGCTCTATGGTTGAAGGGGAGCTACAATAGTTACACCTTCAGTAACCAACTCTTCTTCCATTGATCCTGAACCTCTAGCCTCTGGTACCTTAGCTTCTTGTATTCTTCTTTTCTTCATAAGGCATTCATCATAATAAAAATATTCTTGGGCTTTTCTCTTACCCCTCTTGCCAGGATATGTTATGGCCACTCTCATTTTCTTCATTGCTTGGATGAATTGGTTCAACTAGCCCTTACTTGTTCTAAGATATCCTTATATATTGCATCTATGGACGTCTCTTTGGCCTATGACAAATCCGGATATGTTAAGCTATGTTTGAATATTTTATTGAGCTTATAGCAAGGATACAATACTTTTTTATTATCATTGTTGAGCTGTGGGGGTACTTTATGTGTGTCGAGGGTCCTCATATGGTTGAGAGTCAACCTTTGGTACTACCTCTTTTAGACCTCATGATCGTCAGCACAGTCCACCCAGTAATCCTTTATATGTGGCTCATGTTGTATCTTCTTGTTGATATACAAGTCTCAATTCTATGATATGGATCATAGATTCTCTTCAAATCAAAAGGTTAAAAACCTAGTACTTGTAGCTCTTTGTTTGATGCTTTTGCATTTGTAAGGGTATTGCATCTATACCACCCTATGTCAATGGGGAACCTGACATTCCCATGCCTATTCTAGGCTTGAAAATCCTCATAAGATTTGATCATTTGGTGGGAAAACTCTAATAGGATAACCTTATCCATTGGGTATCAGGGAAACATATATGGGATTCTTGTAAATCCTTCCATCCTGATATATGTGAAGCTTGGAAGCTATATAAACCAACTGCCATGAGGATCAATGGCGCTCTGGCATTTGTCGTCAATCTTTTGGTTTTATCTCCCTCCATGGTCCTGACAAACCACATGGAGAATGTATTGTTGACTCTTTTGTAATTCAATATAGACTATTCCATCTCTAATTGTAGGTAATACTTATAAATAGGGTTATGCCCTAGCTTATTTCCTAGTGTGCCCACCTTTTGGAGTCCATTGAACTATACTCTCACTACACAGGAGTACACTACATACTAAGTTATGTAGAAATTTTTTGTTTTCCTCTAGTTGATCATTTCCTTATGGATCAAGTCGCTAATGGCTTGGGCCCAACAGATCATGTATGTGCCCTCTTTTACAATCTTCACCAGTCCATATATCTTTAGTTCTAACATTCTTGAGTTAGGTAATCAAACTATCCAGCTCAACAAAGTGATAATATCTCTAATTTTGGCCTTGAAGTCACTTTGGTATAGGGTCTTGGCCATTTTTGATATGGCCTTAATCTTCTCATCCTCTGCTATCCAAAAAGTGAAGATGGCTTTCCTATATGCATCTTCATTCTCTTTGTATTCACTATCCAATTTATCCTTCTCGAATTGATGCATTGTGGCTTGCAATGAGATGTTGAATGTTTAGATGATGCCCTCAAGAGAAAACTCTGTGTAGACCCCACCCTTGTGAATTACCCTACGGTTCTGGGCATTGTACCTATGAATGCACTGTAGCATGAGCTCCTAAGTTTCCAATGATATGGATAACCCTATAGCCTTGTGTAGTCCACTCATTACAATATTTTTAGCAAACAGGCTGGCATCAGCTATTGTGATCCTCTATTAAAACTCGTTCATGTCAATGTGCCCTAGGTTGGTGTAAGAAATAATCTTGAATCTTGGCCATATCTGTGAAGTGTGAGCCACCCCTTTGAACTCATCCTTCATCTCTTTCGTGTGCTTGGTCATTTTTCCTGTTGACATTTATGAAAGAATACATAATTACCTTAATTGAATTTACCTAGGGTTTACAGTCAATCCATTTCTCAATTAAAATTTATGCTTGAGTTCATTTACCATGAAGAAGAGCATTTTACTACAGTAAAAATCTATTCCCTTTACCTTTGATTAAATTTAACTAATTCAGTTAAAAATTCACTGAAATTTTAGGTTAGAGTTTTAAGTATTAGACATACCTGATTAACGAATATCCCTCAAACCTTTATGTAAATGAAATACATGTTGTTGTAACTTTACCTTGCACTTCTTCACTCTATAAATTCACTCTGTGACTCAATTTTCTATTTCCCTGATTGCTTTGGTAATGAAATGATGAAACAAAATTTTACTTTTAAAGAGCAAAAAAATAACAAATTCTAAGTGCATTTAATGTGATCTGTAGCAGGTAAGCATTAATGGTGATTGACAAGAAGATATCTTATGTATCAGCTTTAGTGTGATTTCCTCTTATGTTTCAATTCAAAATCTAACATTTATTCAAGTTGCTCTTTCTATGAGTGTAGTTGGAAGTAGTTTAGTTTCAATCAGATGTAGAAAGTCTTACAGGATGTGAAACATTCAAAATTTAAATGGGTTTAGTTTAAATTCCCTGCAAGTGACATCATCATCATAAGAGTTGGCATCATCCTATCAGCATACCATCAGGTAGGTATTGGTAAGGTTGAATGACATAATCATGACATATCAATGATGATACAAGATGTGGAACTGAGGAAAAAGAAGTGAATTAGAATTTTAGGTGCCAAAAAGGTGAAGTTCACTTGGAGCACAATCTTTCGTAATTGTGGGGATTTCCATGTGAACTAGAATTTTATGTTTTGGATAAGATTAGGTTTAGATGGAAGTGAATAACCCACTAAACTATTAATAATTGTTAGGTTGTAGGATTTTTCTAGCCAACAGGACATTTGTAGGGATTTCTAACTAAATTGGAACGTTAAGTTTACAGATATCAGGTTCAGTTGAATACCAAGTTCTTGGTAAGTTAAGTTGCATTTTACATTTGCATCAAGTCTAGGATAACTTCTCCAAGTTATTTTAATAATTAAGAACTCCCTTCTAATATGATCTCTTCAAAAGGACTTTTTGTGGGGTTTTCTACTAGATGTGGAAAATTACAAATAATTCTGGGTGAAGTAGAACAAAGTTTTGATTGGGCTCAAAACACCCGCTAAAGGATAATTTACTCATTTGGACAAATTTTCAAGAAATACCAAAGGTAACCCAAGATAAAATCTAAGGCTCTATCTATCTATGACCATACTTGGGATTACTAAGGTTTTGAAACTGTTGCTTCATGATAACTTCACATTTTACCATTATTGCCAAAGAAAACAAAAAGAAGAAAACACAAGCAAAAAGAAACTCATTTTGTTGGGAGAAAAATGGGGAGTGTTTTGAGACTACACAATGATAGGCTATAGGTAGCCTATGATGGAATGTAGGTGTAGCTTTAGAGAGTCCATGTTGATGTGTAGAAGGTCCAATAAGATTGAGATCAAGTGAGAGTAGAACTGAGTAGGGTAGGGCTAGCTTAGACAATAGCATATGCATAGATATAAATATGAGTAATGAGGCAGGTGAGTAGGGAGGTGATGTACTATCACTCCCTGTATGAGTGGGCCATGCCAATAGAGTAGAGGGAGCCATCCTATGTATAGCATTCATAGAGAAGATCATAAAGATCTAGGAGATCAGAGAGGTTGGTGTTCGTGGGGATGTAAAGGTAGATCTCCTTTAGGATCACAAAACGATAGTGAAAGAAAGGGCTAGTGGATTTTGATGTGCTATATTGTGTGCATGTTATACATATATATCAAGTACAATCATTTTGGTGATGTACAATCATTTTTGTCGATGATATTATGCTCTATGGAGTGTCATGTACTATGCTTGATTTTTTAATGGTGTGTATATATCAGATAGCTATACCATGATGGATTTTGGGTTTGTATTACAATTCATATTTATGATGTGATGTGATTTATGCACATGTGATGATATGGATGGATGTATATGATGATGTATTTAATTATGGATATGTTATATGTGGTGATATGATATGATGATTTTTGTTTTATGATGATTATGGATATATGAGATGATTCATACAATGATGTTATGTATGTAATGTTGATAGTATGCTTTTATGGGATGCAGTGAGATGATATGATGTTAGTGTGTGTTTGTATGGGATATGTATCTAGAATTGGAAATAAACATTGTAACAAAAAGGCTCTTTTGATTGTCGATACATACTATATATGGAGGATATGTATTATGATAGATGGATGCATGATAATGTAAATGAATTAAATGATTTTTGTTTTGTTCATGGTATAACTATATGTGGAAGAAATGTGATGAAAATAATAGATAGGAAATGATGATGTAAGTGAATGATGATAAAGATGAGTAACTAACAACATTAATCATTTCCACATCTCAAATTATAATTAATCAATGAAAAATAGACAAAATTTTCATAGTGCATAATGGGAAAGCTAATGATTGGTGTGCTCTTGAATACAGGTATTAAACTAAAATGTAGGGAGCACTCATTTTGATATTGCATGAGATATTATGCACTAGGGTATAAAGACCAAGGTGACAATGTATTTTCTATGTAGGACTAACTCACAAATAACATACAAGAGGATTCCCTAGCATAACGCAAGGTGTTTAACAACCTTGCTGGGTATTGTGATGGGAAAACCAATAGGCAAAAGGATGTCCTATCACATCACAAGGCAAGTTATATGACCTTGGTGCGTACATTACTAGGATATCCAAACAAACATAACACATGAAATGATAAGACCATGCCCTTGCACACACCATTATATGAATGATCATGGTGACCTTGAGGAGGGGTAATGCAAGACATAATAAAAGATAAACAAAGATCAAAGAGAAACAACCAACTACATACAATAGTCTTACCCTTTCGTCAAAGTCTCAATGAGTGGATGGGATTGATGAGGCCAATGTTGGGAATGATATATCCCATGAAGGCAGATGTTGATGATGTATGTGTTATTACAAGGTAAAATGGATAGGACTAGGGCATGTTGTCAAGGTTACTAGTGGATCTTAGTTTATATGCATCATAAATAGGTCTTTTGTGTAAATTTTATAGGTATTAGTTTATAGGGTGTGCAAGTGCATGAAACTCAAGGTTGAGAAGAAAAGATATCTAGATTGTGGAATGAGCAATGGGGGAACTACCAGGATCATTATCCTAAGGGACAATATGTTGCCCCCAATGTAGGGTGGGTTGGATGATGGTATGTTCCAAATGTCTCTATAAAAATCATATTTGGGGGAGGAATATCGTGGGTCTCAAGGACAAGAGGGACGGACCATTCATGTGATGATTATACAATATATTTTAAATAAAATTTTCTTAGGGCTTTGAATAGGTTTATGGACATTTAAATAGTGTAACCTCGATAAAATGGCCATTGAAAAGTAGTGAATATTTAAGGACACTGTTCATTCTATTATGTAGCTGGGGTGAATGAGAAGACATGCCATTAATCTAAGATCTAACTAACATTTTTTACATGGGTTGCATAAATTGGTCCTAGATGAAGGGGTGGAAGAATGCATTATGGTAGGGGGGATAATTAACTTATGAAATGTGTCCTATAAAATAACCACAAGATGGGTAGGAGGGATGGTGGGAAGGACATTTGTGGGAGGAATGAGGGATTTTATGGTGGCATGTTCAACAAATATCATTATATAAAACATATGGGTGGGAAGAGGGATTGTGTGTGATGCAATCAACTTGGTAAGATTATGCATATACAAAAAACATATAGGGTTGGGGTGGTATGGAAAGAAGTGCAAGAGGAATGGTTGTGTGTGGGGTAGTGTGTAAGACAATGGGTGGCATACATGAATGTATAGTCTACCCCTTGTAGGAAGGTACTGTGATACCAAGGACAAGACCATTATTAGTATTACAACATTGAAATTCCTACCAAGCTTCAAAGTGATTATTTTCTTATAGCAATCTCTCAAGATTAGGCAATTAAAGATGGAAGAATATGGGGTTGGGAGGGATTGGTGGAGGATGTGGAAGGATGTAGGTGATAGATGACCTTAAGCATAACAAAATTTGTCTTACATGCATGGAACATATGAATAGGTTTTCACCATGGTGCTTGTCCATGGTGCCACAAGGAGTAGTTTCACCATAGGATTGCAAATTAATTCTCTTTACTTTTTTTATTTTTTTGATAAACTTTTTTGTTTTTTTTAGATACAAGATTAAGCATGGAATTTTTTGAGATGGATGATATTGAGAAGCTTATCAATCTCCTAACCATCAAATGTGACCAACTTATATGCACCTAAACCATATTTGGCAATGACCACATAGTGACCTGGCCAATGAGGTTCAAATTTTCCTTTCTTTTCTCACTCTTGAAGATTTCTCTTATTATCTTTAGTACAAGGTTGCCAATTTAAAATTCACAAGCTTGGATCTTCTTATTATAGCATCTACAAAGGTGGTTCTAAGAATCCTATAGGTGATTCAAGGGATTGAGGCATCATTCATCAAGAAGTTCTAGTTCATGGAGGTGTGCAACATGATACTCCTCATCATCAATAAAGTCATGCAATGAGATGCACAAAGATTGGATTTCAACATCTATCAACAAGATATCTTTGGAACCAAAGATAAGTGAATATGGGGTGGTACTGATTGAAGTGTGAATGCTAGTGTGATATTCCCAAAGAGTGAGATTTAGGTGGAGTTCCAATCATGGCCAACATCATTGATGTTTTTCTTTAGAATCTTGAGTAAGGTTTTATTTTTTGCCTCTTCTTTACCATTTATTTGTGGATAATAGGAAGTGGACCAATAGTGTTAGATATGGAAGCATTTTCAAAGGATGCATACTTCACAATTTTTGAAGGATTTAAAATTGTTAGTGACAAGGGCGGATGGGATGACATAATGACAAATGATGCGATAGAGGATTTGGATATTTGGGTATTGCTGATAAAGGTGAGGGGGATGACTTCAACCCACTTCATGAAATGCTCAAAGGTGGTGATAATGAGTTTGTGGACACTAGAGGAGGAGGTATGGATCTGATGTAGAGGTAGGGGCAGCACAAAAATACAAGATTTCATTTACCACTTGACTGTTCACATATTGTCTTGACTGTCCTCTTAGAATGCATTGTTTTAAGACTAGGAAAAGATGCCATTTCATGGTTTGAATGCATAAGCTACCCACCAAACTTCCAAACCACCTTGAACCACACTAAAATGACCAAGGGATAGTCACAAAACTCACAAAACAACTTAGTAACTTGATGTTCCTACTGTCCCTTCACAACTAGGTCAACTTTGCTTGTAACCCTTGGAATAGGGTTTTTGGGGCATAACTTTCAGAATCTACAAACAACCCATGAAAAAATTACCTTTTTGAATACCCATTAAGCCCCTCCATAACATATCTAACATCCAGGGTAGGTTGTTTTGGACCAAAATCCTCAAAAATGGACTGTACCTGTTGTTCCTAGGCCTAATTAGGACAACAAATGAAGTATTTTTGGAATAAATCTCATAAAACGACTCAAACCCATGAAATAAAACCTGTTTTGAGTACTCATTATCCCCTTACATGACATATATTTCATGCAGGCATGATTGTTTTGTAACATAAGGCCTTAAAAATGACTGGTAATTCTGGTAATTTACCTAATTAGGTCACTTTTACAAAGGAGGTGCCTCAAGATCACCAAATTTTTACCAAAACTCAATGGAAAATCTTAAGTTATGTATTAAAATAGAAGAATCCACCATTTTTTTGATCAGGACCCTCACTTATCTCATCAAATTCAAACATGCAAACTAGAAACCCTCATTCTTCCTAAAAAATAGGAAATTGCAGCAATAAGAACGTTTCAAAACACCAAGAAAACTCATTTTTTTCTCCACAAGTGAATAAATATTTTGCAGGACTTCAAAATATTTCATTCCACTATTTTGTGCCATTTTCCCATGGTTGTGGTACACAAAAACATAAAATTTCTCTCTAGAACTGTCAAAACCTAGGTTATTGGACTATTTTTTAGTAAAATGAGCATAAAATCCACAAAACTTGATACCAGACCATAAAATTATATGAAAAAGAAAGGTAATCTAATACCCCATCCAACCATGTATGTTTTAGGGTGCTAAAGGGCCATACCAGGCTGTACAAATGCAAAGAACAACAAAAAATGCAGAAAAACTGTGAAAAACAGAGCTAGAACAGCATAAAAAATCATTTTATCCTATTTCCTTCATTCCAAAAGCTTCATATCCTTTTTCCATGACTCTTATCTCATATAAAAAGCATGTTGTACAATATATAACTTCACTCCACTCCTCCTCCATCTAGAAAACTAAAAAAAAAGGCTAAAAAATAGCCTCTCCACTAAGGCTACCAAAATAGAAAATACTAAACTTAAGCAAAAACTTAAAGACCCTAGTCCTATAATTACCCCCACTACAAAAATGCCTCAAATAGGATTTATTACAATAATGAATGGTATTTTAAGACCTTATTTTATGCAAAAATCAAAACTAAAGCCTAGATTTTAATAATTGTCCACCTTTGACAAATGGTGCTCCTGCACCATACACCCCAACATAGAACTTTTCCAAGTCCCTTGGAAAGAATTTATCAGTTTGTCCTCCATTATGCTTTACTTGTCTCTGACCTTCATGCTTGCCTTCAATAGGTTCACCTTGCTTTGGCTTTTCACTCTCTTTGTAATCCTTGTTCTTGTCTTCTTTTGAAGTTGGCTTCCTGCTGTCATATAGTACTGCCATCATCTTCTTCTGTCTTTCATGCATAGTTCCATGCTCAGTACCCTTTGCCTCTTCAAGTTTTTCTCTATCAGCCTTACAAAAATCTATACCAATGCATTTAGTGATCTTTGTCAAACTTGCACCTACCTTTTCCACTGTCCAACCAGCATCACAATCCACTATCCTTCTATTCACTACCCTACAAACTCCTGTTTCAACATCACTAGGATGCCTTTGTACATGTTTCATCACCACAGGACACATGACTGTCCCTATCAATATGCCTTCTTATACCTCAAACTTACTCTTGTCTGTACTAACCTGAGATATCATGCCACATTCTTCCTCTTTCCATACAAAAACATTCTTCTGTTGATAACTAAGAGGGGGGGTGAATCAGTTATCCTTAATTTGCATTCAATTCAATCACTTAAATCCACTTTGTTAATCAATAGCATAGCAATTAATCATTCATGAAAGCATAAGATGTAAACACCAGAGCAGATACACATCGACACATAAAACACCAAGATTTTGACTTGGAAAACCTGGTTAAGGGAAAAACCACGGGATGATTAACCCAAGGATTATTCTCTGTTAGAAGAATAAGAAAAATAGATGGCACATGCCAATTAGGGCTCACTGGTCGAGTACACTACTCACAAGGAGGCACACTACCTACAAGAGACACACTGTCTACAAGATAACAAGTATTACAAACTTGAACTAGAGATTGACATCTTTACCATGCCAGGATCAGTTCCATTTAAGCCCAAAAACTCCTACTCTGCCTTTCACACTTCTCTTTGCTATATCACACTCATCACCACAAGACACACTTCAAAATGAATTCACAAACTCTTATTTATACAAGGCATCGACTTAGGAACAATCATCTAAGTCGGCAAACACCTAGAAGATCATTCGCAAGACGTGTAATACATCCGGTCGGCCTGTCTCAGGAAGAACACCAACAACTGGTGGTCTTTACATCAAATCCAAACTCTAACTTCGATGCGGACCGCCAACATGAATTGGACATGATCCATAGATCACCACAAGCTTACCTAAATCACCAAGAACATCCGCACTTCATCTGCTTACTGGAATCCTTCTGTCCTTCATCTGGAACTTCAAGAACACAGTCTATCATCACTGTCATAATGCAAAAGGTTCTTCTAGACCTCCAAACAATGCACAAATTAGGTTGTCACTTCACACCAACTTCTTCAGCACTCCCTCCAATCCACAAAATGAGATAATGTAATTCTGGAGCTCACCAGACCAATCTGTGACACTCTGTCACCACTAAACGCCTGTCAGAACTAGTTCTACTTGAGCAAACATAACTTTTTCAAATCTTCATGTGGACCTTTGAAATCTTAACTGGAACATCTAAAGACTCATATCTACAAACCCTTTAATCCGTATCCTCTGATTCTCAACCCATTGAGTACTTTTGCCTTCTTCTTATCACTGTTCTTCACTGTTCCTGATTGAGACTAATTTTCTCAATATCCTCAACACATAGCTCATCCAATCCTTCTTATCAATGCAATATGAGTATGTTGATATCAATGACAACACTGGTTAACCTCACACTTGCAACAATCTCCCCCTTTGTCATTGATGGCAACATGTGATGTGAAAAACCATCAAGACAAGAACTCCTTTCTGTCACAGCTCCCCCTATCAGCAACAACTCTTCACATGTCTTCTCTTCCTTTACTGCTCCCCCTTTGATCATCAACCACTTGTTTTTCACATGTCTTCTCTCCCCCTTTGAAATCAATGGCAAAGGGCTCATACTTGCAATTCTAACACATCAGAATCATACGAGCTGCTCCCCCTTAGTAGCAGCTCCCCATCATCAATCCGGATCACAAGATATGACTATGATATCCACCAGACTGATGCACATCAGTGCATCCTAGTTCATCACCAGAGGGGCCATGACCCCTAACTTCTCCCTGAGATACTCAAAAGAGTCCTTGGGAAGAGGTTTAGTAAAAATATCTACAAGCTGATCCTTGGAGGGCACATACTCCAATCTGACTTCACCCTTGTTCTCTCAAAGTGAAATTTGATAGACATATGCTTGGTCTTAGAATGCAATACCGGATTCTTAGAAATATTTATTGCATTTGAATTATCACAGTAAATTGTGATAGGCTCCTCATATTCTACTTGAATATCTCTTAGCATTTGCTTCATCCACAAAAGTTGAGTGCAACTACCTGCTGCTGCAATGTATTTTGCTTCTGTTGTAGACAAGGATATTGCTTCTTGTTTCTTGCTTAGCCAAGAAACCAACCTTTTTCCCAAAAAGAATGCTCCTCCACTTGTACTCTTCCTATCATCCACATCTCCTGCCCAATCTGCATCTGTATATGCATGAAGAGAAAAGTCATGATCTCTGGGATACCATAGGCCATACTCAACTGTTCCTTTCAAGTACCTAAAAATTCTTTTGATTGCCATGACATGAGATTCTCTGGGATCAACCTGGAATCTCGCCACAAGACCAACAACTTGCATTATATCTGGTCTAGTCTGAGTGAGATACAATAATCCACCAATCATTGATCTATACTTTGTCTGATCTATCTTGGGAGAGTCATCATCTTTGCTCAACTTACATCCGGTAGCCATGGGAGTGTTCATTGGCTTTGAATCTTCCATTCCAAATTTCTTCAATAGTTCTTTCACATATTTGGTTTGAGAGATAAAGATTCCTTTTTCAATCTGAGTAATTTGCAGACCCAAGAATAAATTCATTTCACTGAGCATTGACATTTCAAACTCACTTTTCATTTGGTTTGCAAAGGTTTTACACATATTGTCTCTTCCTCCAAAGATGATATCATCAACAAATACTTCAACAATCAAGATGTTTTCATGATCAATTTGGAAATATAGGTTACTATCAGTAGTACCTTTATTGAAACCAATCTTCAAAAGATGTTTGTCCAGCCTCTCATACCATGCTCTTGGGGCTTGCTTTAGACCATACAATGCCTTTTTTAATTTGCAGACCATATCACCATGCTCAGATAACTGAAATCCATCTAGTTGTTCAATGTACACCTCTTCTTCTAAGTCACCATTTAGGAAGCTAATTTGACATCCATCTGATACACTTTGAAATCTTTGAAGGTAGCAAATGCAAGAAATACCCTAACTGCTTCAATTCTTGCTACCGGAGCAAAGGTTTCCTCAAAATCAATCCCTTCTATTTGAGAGTAGCCTTTGTAGACTAATCTGACCTTATTTTTTATTACTTCACCAACTTCATTTAGTTTGTTCTGAAAGACCCATTTGGTTCCAATCACATTCTTGTTTCTAGGTCTAGAAACAAGATCCCAAGTGTGATTTTTCTCAATTTGCATTAATTCTTCTTTCATTGCTTTTGTCCAATTTTCATCATTGCATGCTTCATTTATTGTCTTAGGTTCAATCTTTGAAATCAGACAACATTCATCTGAATTTTAAGCAACATTCCTTCTAGTTTGCACACCTTTGCTTTTGTCACCTATGATCTGATCTTCAAAGTGGTTCAGTCTTACATACCTTGGAATTTTGGGAGTTTCTTGCACTTCTGCTTCTTGATCATTCTCATTCAGACCTGTCTCTTCTTCTTGATTTACTGGATCAGTCTGAATTTGTCTTTTAGGAGAGGATGGAGTACCTTGAACCAGAACATCACTCTGATCATCTTCATCATACTCATAAAATCTTGAGGGCTTCTCAATACCTTCATCAACCTTCACATTTGTACTTTGTATCATCTTTCTCAGTCTCTTATTGTAACATTGGTATGCTTTGCTTTGAGTGGAGTAACCTAAGAAAATTCTATCATCACTTCTAGCATCAAACTTTCCTAGATCTTCATCTCTTTTAATGTAACACTTGCTACCAAATACTTTGAAATATCTCACAGTAGGAGTGATGCCAAACCATAGTTCATAAGGATTCTTACCGGTATTGCTTCTGATTTGAACTCGATTGAGAGTGTAGACTACAGTGCTGACAGCTTCTTTCCAAAACATCTGGGGAACATTTGCTTCCATCATCATTGTCCTGGATGCTTCCTAGATGGTCCAGTTCTTTCTCTCAACTACTCCATTCTACTATGGAGTCCTAGGAGTAGGCAACTGTCTCTTTATACCATGCTTCTCACAAAAGTCTATGAATTCACCGGATGTGAATTCACCACCTCTATCAGACCTCAAACATTTTAGTTTTAATCCGGTTTGATTCTCTACCATAGCCTTGAAGATTTTGAACTTCTCAAAAGCTTCTGATTTCTCTTTCAGAAAGGTAACCCACATCATCCGAGAATGATCATCACTCAGTAACATGAAATATCTATCACCTTGCATACTCTTGATTCTTGTTGGACCACATAGATCTGTATGAACTAACTCCAATAATCTGGTAGAGGACTGATCCTTTCTCTTGAATGAGACTCTGCTCTGTTTACCTAGCTGACATTCTTTGCACAAACTATTTGTAGGTTTTACCAACTTTGGAAGATCTCTTACAACCTGATTATTGCTTATCTTGATGATGTTATCAAAATTTACATGACACATCCTTCTATGCCATAAGCAACTCTGATCCACTTGAACAAATAGACAACTTTTATTAGTACCAACTAGATGGAAGATATTACCTTTTGTTTGAGTACCAGATGCAATCTCAGTTTTGGAGCTTTCAAAGATCCTGCATCTTCCATTCTTGAACCGGAGATCATAGCCTTTGTCCACCAACTGACCAACACTGAGAAGATTGTGCTTCAATCTTTCAACATACAGTACATTACTAGTTTTGTTCTTTCCATCAAAAGAGATAGTTCCCCTACCTCTGATTCTACCAGCTGAATTGTCACCAAATTTTACCATTCCTCCTTCATACCTTTCCAAATCTAAGAACTTGTTCTTGTCACCTATCATATGGTGAGAGCATCCACTGTCAATAACCCAATCATCCTTTTCTTCAACTTGGGCAGCCAAAGCTCTTTCTATAACCTTATGATTGATAGATTCAGAGAATGTTGGATCTTCTTCTTTGATGGCAATGAACACCCATTCATTTCTGGATTTGTCTCCTATTTTTGATTCATCATCTGTTACTCCTTCATTATCAGCTTCTTCATGAACATAATAACAATTCTTTTGGAACCTTTATCTGTTGGAATTTGATCTTGTGGATCTTTCTAGACATCTTGAAGCAAAGTGACCAATCTTATTGCAGTTGAAGCATTTAAAGGGTAATTTTCCTTCATACTTACTGGATCCCCTTGGCAGTATTTTTGCAATGAGGGCTTCAAGTTGAGCTATTTCTACTTCTTCCTCTTCCATGTCTTTTCTTGCTTGATCATACCATGACAACTTTCTTGAAGAGTTTTCTCCCAGATCAAATCTTTGTTTGCCTTTCACATAGGCACTGGCTTTGAATGCAAATTCAGTCTTGGGAGATCATCTCCAAACTCGGTCATTTTTAAATGCAGCTAGTTTGCTAGCCAATTGGTCTCTTGTGACAGTTGTATGGGCTCTGAATTCATCAATGGTAGCAACCTTGATTTTGTAGGCAGCAGGAAGGGATCTGAGAATTTTGTAAACAATCTCATTTTCATCCAAAACTCCACCAGCATTCCTAATTCCACACACCAGCTCATTTACTCTTGGCATAAAGGTAGTGATATTTTCATCATCTCTCATCTTCAATCTTTTAAATTTCCCTTTAAGACTCTGCAACCTTGCACTCTTAACAAACTCATCTCCTTCATGCAGAAGTTCTAGTTTAATCTAGATCTCATAGGTAGTTGGTAGGTCAATAACATTTGAGAGCTCTAAGTCGGTTAATGCACTTAGAAGAGCCTCTTTAGTCTGCAAATTGTTTTCAGCATCTGTGATTTCATTTAGAGTTGTCAGACCACCTTGTGGAGGTTTATATGCTTTTGTGACCATGGACAAGTACGCCTTTCCCATACACTCCAAGTAACATTTCATGTGGCCTTTCCAAAGAGTGAAGTTGGTTCCATCAAACTTCAGACTGTCCTTCTTATATGACGACATCCTGGATCTCCTCAAGCGGTTAAGCTCCTTTTAGAGGAACTTGGCTCTGATACCAATTGTTGATAACTGAGAGGGGGGGTGAATCAATTATCCTTAATTTGCTTTCATTTCAAACACTTAAATCCACTTTGTTAATCAATAGCATAGCAATTAATCATTCATGAAAGCATAAGACGTAAACACCAGAGCAAATACACATCAACACATAAAACACCAAGATTTTGACGTGGAAAACCCAGTTAAGGGAAAAACCACGGGGTGATTAACCCAAGGATTATTCTCTATTAGAAGAATAAGAAAAATAGATGGCACATGTCAATTAGGGCTCATTGCCCGAGCACACTGCTCACAAGGAGGCACACTGCCTACAAGAGACACACTGTCTACAAGATAACAAGTATTACAAACTTGAACTAGAGATTGACATCTTTACCATGCCTGGATCAATTCCATTTAAGCCCAAAAACTCTTGCTCTGCCTTTCGCACTTCTCTTTGCTATATCACACTCATCACCACAAGACACACTTCAAAATGAATTCACAAACCCTTATTTATACAAGGCATCGACTTAGGAACAATCATCTAAGTCAGTAAACACCTAGAAGATCATTCGCAAGACGTGTAATACATCCGGTCAGCCTGTCTTAGGAAGAACACCAACAAACGGTGGTCTTTACATCAAATCCAAACTCTAACTTTGATGTGGACCGCCAACATGAACTAGACATGATCCACAGATCACCACAAGCTTACCTGAATCACCAAGAACATCCGCACTTCATCTGCTTACTGGAATCCTTCTCTCCTTCATCCGAAACTTCAAGAACACAGTCTGTCATCATTGTCATAATGCAAAAGGTTCTTCTAGACCTCTAAAAAATGCACAAATCAGGTTGTCACTTCACATCGACTTCTTTAGCACTCCCTCCAATCCGTAGAATGAGATAATGTAATTTCAGAGCTCACCGGACCAATCTGTGACACTCTGTCACCATTGAATGCCTGTCGGAACCGGTTCTACTTGAGCAAACATAACTTCTTCAAATCTTCATGCAGACCTCTGAAATCTTAACTGGAACATCTAAAGACTCATATCTACAAACCCTTTAATCTGTATCCTCTAATTCTCAACCCATTGAGTACTTTTTCCTTCTTCTTATCACTATTCTTCACTATTCCTGATTGAGACTAATTTTCTCAATATCCTCAGCACACAGCTCATCCAATCCTTCTTATCAATGCAATATGAGTATGTTGACATCAATGACAACACTGGTTAACCTCACACTTGCAACATCTTCTTCATCTTTGTCTGCACATTGTGTTTTTCCTTCTCATTTGTTGTCCCAACAGCATCAAACTGTGACTTGGCTACAAATTTCACACTCTCACCTTCCTCATTGCTCACATATTCTTTTCTCCCTATCATGATGATCTCACCTTGCTCTCTTACCTCTTCAACCAATGGAGTTGGAATGAATGATCTCCCATCCTTTTCAATGTTATATGTATTTTGTCTCCCATTATACATTGCTGACCTGTCAAACTACCAAGGCCTTCCAAGTAAAACATGGCAACAACTCATAGGTAGAATATCACAAACAACTTTATCTCTATATTGACCAATTTGAAATTCAACAGTAGCTTGTTCACTCACCAAAATGGTTTGGTTTTCACTAACCCAAGACACTTGATAAGGCTTTGCCATAGGCACTCTTTGCAAGTTCAATTTGTCCACCATATCACTAGATACCATATTATCAGTGCATCCAGAATCAACTACTACTTTGTATACCTTATTTTTGCATCTGTAGGCTATCCTAAACAAGGCTCTTCTTTGAATTAGCTCTTTCTCCCAAGATGTCTTCAAGAGTTGTCTTCTCACCATCAATTATTCACCCACCTCTGGTGCAACATGGACACTTTCTCTTTCATCTTCCTATACAATTTGGACTCTCTTTTCACCTCTTCTTTCACCTCCACTTGAAGTAGTACCAATCTTGTCAGGGCACTTATAGGATGGACGACCAAACTCACCACAGTGATAGCACTTTCCAGTAAACACATTTGAACCTCTTCCTTGATATGCATATCTGCCCATAAAACTTGTTCTTCCACCTCTCCATCCTCCTCTAGACTCAGGTACTTGTTCTTTACTCTTATCAGCATCTTCAAAATCTTCTTTGGATTGTCTTGGTGTTGAAAATGTACCTCCACCCCTAGAAGTACTAGCTTTTCCTCTTGTTGCCTTCTCTTGTCTCCTCTTGAGTTTTTTTTCTACTCTTATTGCCATTTGAAAACATTATTCCACTATTTTTGGTGCCAACAAACTGATTTCATCTTGAATGTTATACCTTAGGCCATTAAGATATCTAGCCACTCTTTCTTCCTCATCCTCCTCATGCTTTGTCCTTATACTTAACCTATAAAACTCCTCAGTGCATGCTTGCACATCGAAGTCCTTTTGCCTAAGATTTTGTAATCCTTTCAGTAATAAACATTATAGTCACCATGAAGGAACTTACCTTTCAGTTTTGCCTTCATTTTCTCCCAAGAAGTGATCTTGTTCTTCCCTTGTTTCTATCTTTCCTCTTGCACAAAGTTCCACCACAGCAAAGCATGTCCTTTTAGTTTGGTTTTAGCCTTCCTCACCTTGTGATCTTCATCTATCTCTTCACTTTCAAAGTAATTTTCCATGGCTCCTATCTAGTCTAAGAGCTCTTCACCATCTAGTTTGCCTCCATACATTGGCAAATCCATTTTGCTATGTCCATCACCTTTCATAGCTTTCAAAAAATTTACCATCCTCACATCCTCTGGATCCAACTCTTCTTCTTTAGACTCACTTTCACTCATGGTGCCTCCAGATTTAGACTTCAATGTAGCAATCTCCTTCTTCAAGGCTTACAGCTCTCTAGCCTGTTGATCAATCTTTCTTGCAATTGAACTTCCTTTAGGAGGCATCTTGACTTCTCAGATTTCACTTTGCTCAAACTCCAACCTTCAAATCTCAAGAGAACTACTTCCTATGCTCTGATACAACTTGATGCAGAGACAGGGGTAGCACACAAATGCAAGATTTTATCTACCACTTGACTGTTCACACATTGTCTTGATTGTCCTCTTAGAATGCATTGTTTTAAGACTAGGAAAAGATGCCATTTCATCGTTTGAATGCATAAGCTACCCACCAAACTTCCCAACCACCTTGGACCACACTAAAATGACCAAGCGATACTCACCAAATTCACAAAACAACTTAGTAACTTGTTGTTCCTACTGTCCATTCACAACTAGGTCAACTTTGCTTGTAGCCCTTGGAATAGGGTTTTTGGGGCATAACTTTCAGAATATAAAACAAACCCATGAAAAAATTACCTTTTTGAATACCCATTAAGCCCCTCCATAACATATATAACATGCAGGGTAGGTTGTTTTGGACTAAAATCCTCAAAAATGGATTGTACCTGCTATTCCTACGCCTAATTAGGACATCAAATGATGTATTTTTGGCATAAATTTCATAAAACGACTCAAACCCATGAAATAAAACCTGTTTTGAGTACCCATTATCCCCTTATATAACAAATTTTTCAGACAGGTATGATTGTTTTGTAACATAAGACCTTAAAAATGACTGGTAATTCTGGTAATTTGCATAATTAGGTCACTTTTACAAAGGAGGTGCCTCAAGATCACCAAATTTTTACCAAAACTCAATGGAAAGTCTTAATTTATGTATTAAAACAGAATAATCCACCATTTGTTTGATTAGGACCCTCACTTATCTCATCAAATTCAAACATGCAAACTAGAAACCCTCATTCTTCCTAAAAAATAGAAAATTGCAGCAATAAGAACGTTTCAAAACACCAAGAAAACTTTTTTTTTTGCTCCGCAAGTGATTAAATATTTTGAAGGACTTCAAAAGATTTCATTCCGCCATTTTGTGCCATTTTCCTATGGTTGTGGTACACAAAAACATAAAATTTCTCTCTTGCTAGGTTATTGGACTACTTTTAGTAAAATGAGCATGAAATCCACAAAACTTGATACCAGACCATAAACTTACATGAAAAAGAAAGGTAATCCAATACCCCATCCAACCGTGTATGTTTCAGGGTGCTACAAGGCCATACAAATGCAAAGAACAGCAAAAAATTTAGAAAAACTATGAAAAATAGAGCTAGAACAACAAAAAAATCATTTTATCCTATTTCCTTCATTCCAAAATCTTCAAATCCTTTTTCCATGACATGTATCTCATATAAAAATCATGTTTTACAATATATAACTTCACTTCACTCCTCCTCCATCTAGAAAACTCAAAAAGAAACTCTAAAAAATAGCCTCTCCACTAAGGCTACCAAAATAAAAGATACTAAACTTAAGCAAAAACTTAAAGACCCTAGTCCTATAATTACCCCCACTACAACAATGCCTCAAATAGGCTTTATTACAATAATTAATGGTCTTTTAAGACCTTATTTTATGCAAAACTCAAAACTAAAGCCTAGATTTTAATAATTGTCCACCTTTGACAAATGGTGCTCCTGCACCAGGATCTTATCGACAAGGTCTAGGCCCCACTAGGAGAAAGGAAAAGGAGTGGTGATGGGTTATAATGCTTGTGAAGGTGTTTGAATAAGGTCTCATTTCTATTGATTAGGCACCATTTGACATATTGACAAGCATTATGCTCCACGGTGGGCTAATATTAACCTATTTGGAGAAGCCTTTTAGCTAGAAACATGCCATTAGTATGGGAAGCATAGATACCCGTGTGTACTTCTAGGAGTGTGAGATTAGCCTCTTCCATGTTTAGGTACCATAGTAGGGAACCATCATAACCTCTTCAGTAAAGTGTGTCATTGAGGATAGTGAATAGATATGTACATTGGATGAAGGATTTACAGTGGTTGTGTGAGAGGTTAGGTGGAAGGGTTTAATTATGGAGGTAGGTGTAAATATCATGGTACCAACAATGTCACAGACAAGCTTAAATTCTAGGGCATCATACATGGATATAAGTAGTTTTTCAACAAAGAACTCACAACGTTGACTACCATGTGACATATTTATCAAGCATCCAATGGTAGTCATGGCATCCACAACTTTATTATTGAGATGTGGGACCTACTCAAACTAGATGTGCATGAAAAACTACTTGAAGCTATCTACCATCCTTTTATAGGGGATGAGTTTGTCATCTTTCATTTGTTATTTGAATCATTTACCTATTTTATTACAAGTTGTAAGTCCCCATATACCTTAGTTATTGGATATCCCATTTGATAACTATTTTGAGACCTACAATGAAATCTTCATACTTTTCCATATTCTTTGTGCATGGGAAACACAATTTGAAGGCCTTTGGTATAAAGTCCCTTTGTGGAGTAACAAATAAGATGTCAACACCTAATTTTTTGTTTGTGTAGGAGCTATCCAAATAAAGCTTCCAAGATATTTGTTATATAATTGTGAAGATGGATTCATTAGGGAAATCCATAACTAGAGGGTGGTGATAGGTCAATGGTTCTTATATACCAACTAATCAGTGACAACCTATCTACATACTCTATGTTGAACTCACTTGGTAGCATAACCTACTTAGCCATGTGCCCTATGAGGAAGCCTTAGAGAGAAGGTATTTGAGTGGGTTGATTTTTTATGTGATCTTGGCCTAATGACTTAACATGTAGTGTTAGAGATTCTAAGAGATAAAAATGATAGCTAAACATGATCTTTCCTTGGGTGTGTAATTAAGCCCATAACTAACCAATATTTGACTAATCTAGTAGATTGACCTTTTGTATCCTATTTCATCATGTTGTGCTAATGGTTCCCCCAATGTGATGGGTGTAGCAAAGATGTAGATGAGTAAAGGCTTGCTAGGAATAGGAGCCATAAGCACTGGTGGCAATGTTAGATATTACTTTATTTTATCAAAAGCCTATTGACATGATTCATCCTAGTGGAAACTGACACCCTTTCTATGAAGGTGGGAGAAGGGTTGGCATTTGTCAACTAGCTAGGTGATGAACCATCTAATATCCTAGAGTTTTTCTTGAAGGCTGTGTAATTGTTTCAAGTTTCTTGGTGGAGGAATTTTTGTAATTTTTGTGACCTTGGTAGGGTCTACTTCAATGCCTCATTGACAGACAATGAAGCCTAGGAGTTTACCTGATGTTACTCCAAAGACACTTTTTTGGGATTCCAGCACACCTTATATTTTTTGAGATGTTGAAAGATGCACTCAAGGACACATAGGTTCCCTTCTAGTATTTTATATTTTGAGTAGATAATCTACGTGATCTTCCATGATGTTATGTAACATGTCATGGAAGATGACATTCATTTCCTCATAATAAGTTGCCCTATATTTTCAACCTAAAAAGCATCACATGATAGCAATATGTACTCCAAGGAGAAGTAAAGGATATTTTATGTTGATCTTTGGGGGTAATCTGAATCTGAATGTATCTAAACAATCCATCCATAAGTGATAACATTTCTTGGCTTGTTGTGAGGTCGATGATGATGTTGATGTTCGGGAGTGGAAAATAATCTTTGAGACATGCTTTATTAAGGTCTCTAAAGTCAGTACAGATGCAAATGCCACCTAGTTTCTTTCTAAGGGGTACAATGTTGGAAACCCATTAAAGGTATTCTATAGGGAAAATAAAACCCACTTCAAGAAGTTTATATAGCTCCAATTTGACAAGAAAAGTGATCTATGGATACATTTTCCTAATATTTTTCTTGACTGTCTTAGCATCAAGATGGACTACAAGGTGTTGAACCATGAGTGATGGATCCAATCCCAGGATGTTGGCACAAGACCAAGTGAAGATGTTAGGTGCATTATGTAGAATAGTGAATGTATTTTGTTTTTCTATAGATGAAAGGGAGGTGGCCATGTATGTGATCTTTGACTCTTGTTCTATTCCCAAATGGATTTCCTATGTATCCTCTACCAAGAGAGCAGAGCATTCCTACTAACATGGAAGGATTCCTACCAACATGCATTTGGAAACTTCAAACTCAATACAAGAACAAAAAGTGAGATAATTTTGTCAACTAATAATTGTAGATCCTCAAAAGCATAAAAAATGTGATTTTATGTTAGAAAAGCATAGAGTAGGGGAATAAATATAGCACGTGGGTCTAAAACCACATGTTATTCATTTTTTATATTGTTGCTCACATTTTTAGGTAATCTAAAATATGAGCGCATTATAACATACTCACATTTTTCATTACATTGTGAATTTTCAACCCTAAGGGTTGGATTTACCTTGGACATCCAACCCAAAGTGTTGGACCTACCTTTTAGATGCCCAAAGATGTGTTTTCAAGAAATCATAGAAAATTAACTAAATCTTGAGGCTTACATGTTTTTCAATATTAATCTAAAAAAATGCTAGGATGACTTCAAGTTTTTTATTAGCTTTCTAACCATGTAATTTTTTCTAAAATATGAAAACATTAAGGTTTCCATATTTAATTTCTTTTTCTATTGTCTTCTTTTTTTGCCAAAAACCTATGTATAGTACTTTTGGTGTCATTTTTACCCCTTCATCAAAATTTGAAATAAATTACATTTTTAGATTTTTAGACTGTATTCTATACACATTGAAAAAAATGATTTTCTATTATTTTTCAAAACTTTAGGGGGGAGGAAACTCAAATTTTTGTTTTTAAGGATGTGTCCACATTGAAAATTCATTTAAAAATCATATATTCATTAAAAAATTAGCAAAAAAAAAGGCATAAATTATGTGGTGTTAGCTAATTTTCAACTAAAGTGGTTTCTGAAATACTTAAAAAAAGTTGACATTTTAGGGGGAGCACACTATATATGTTATATTTTTCAAACAAAAAAAGGAGCACTTTGTGTGCTCCCTCTATTTGAACCTCTTAATCTCCACCATTTTAGAAAAATAGTAGTTTAGAAACTAGATTCTAAGCACTACGAATCTTCTTCTTCTCACATCTTCATATTTTGAGCATGACTATCTTTAGTTTCTCATTTAAGATTAGTTTTTACTAATTTTAGGAAAAAAGTGGCCACTTTAGACCCCCATTTCCATGCACATACCCTTAGGTAAAATATTAAATTAATACCTCAGGCTAGTGATCTAGAGCTAATTTAGAATTGGAGACCATCACTTTTAATAATGTAGATCCTATAAGACTATTTCCAAAGTTCTTGTGTTGTATATATATCACCTTCTTCTACTTATTGTTCATTCTAAGAAAAATATATTCATCAAGAGTACATCTATCTTAGATAAAATTTATAGTTTGGGAAGGTATGGAATGGGCACATAAGTCAAACAAAAAGGCCCATTTTTCTCAAAATTTACATTGAAAAGGTGTGTGGTATGATTGAATGACTATTTATCCTTGCTATGCTCTAATATTAGGTTTAGGGATAATTTTCTCTATTTCTATAAATGTTGTTCATAGATGCTTCTACCTACTTGAGAATCAATGGCACTCAATTAGAGAAATTTGGAATTTTAAGGTCCGAAAGGCAAGGATCTCCCTTAGTATACTAGCTTGTTATGGTCTAGTTGTTGAAGGGTTTATCTATCTTCTTACTTGATCTCATTTTTGTCTAAGATCAAAGGACAACTTCACATGTAGGTAAATTTATAGTTAAGCCAATAGAAATAGGTTTACTTCCAATAGAAATCTTGAGTTATTGAAGTGTTGTTATATAATGCTATGGTTGGAGTAAAGAAGAGACATGACAAATGTATGAAGAATATTTTATTATATTCATTGGTGTTGTAAGCATACAATGTTAAATAGAGGTTATGGAAGGAAGCAAGGTCTCGTGATTAGGTAGTGAGAGATTGCATACATTTGATTTGCTAGAATTCCTTGGAGAGGTACAAACTATAGTAATGGCATTTCTATAAGGCTACATATGCAAAATTGCAATAAATTGTACTTTGTATTCTAAGCTAGAAACCCTCTACCTAAATTATATACAAATTTGTACTTACATATAGTGGTTATTAGTTAGGCCTAGAATTATAAGGCTAATAGATGTCATGCATGTATGGTGCACTTTATGTGTGGATGAATATATGATAGATGCTATTACTAGTTGGACAGTTGTCTTACATGACTCTATGTGTTGTGATGTGTCTAAAGAATATGGTGTTGAAATACCATGTTGGAGTAGATGTATTTGCACCCATGTGTTTATTGTGCATATTTCAATGTAATTTTGTAGGATCAAACTATATTGTTGTCAAATCTTTGAGTGTTGACCCTTGAAGTTGCAAAACATGACTAAGG
This sequence comes from Cunninghamia lanceolata, assembly GCA_027924645.1. NCBI lineage: Eukaryota > Viridiplantae > Streptophyta > Pinopsida > Cupressales > Cupressaceae > Cunninghamia > Cunninghamia lanceolata. The sequence goes on from BSBN01001067.1 coordinate 5,594,816, forward strand.
AACATGTGCATATCTATCTTACATAGAATTTCATAAATCTATTAGAATTAATTCTTATGTAGATGTGTGCAAATCTATTCTACCATAATCTAATGTCTATGCAAAGCATCTTGGCATTGTTTTGAACATACAAGAAAAGGTTGTATCATAAAATTACCTTATGTTGAACCATTGTGTAAGAGTGCAAGTTGCACATAGATCATTCACCCTTTCTTGTAGAGTAATGGCCTCTCTTGCACCTAGTGCACATATGAAGTAGTTAACTAACTAAAAATCACTAATTGTGTTAAACTATTGCATGGTTATGTCTAGCTCACTTTACCCTTTCTTGTAGAGAAATGTCTATTCACACTAGATAGACTTGGAGGTATTAATGTAGAAAGCAAGACTAGTTACTCTTTTTCTTGTAGATTTGTGTCCTCATTACGTTGGAAATGCCTAGAGGTATCAACATTGAAAGTGTGACTGATTGCATGTGGGGTGTGGCTTAGTGATGTATGTGCCTGCTAATTACTTGCAAATATAAAGTCACAAATATTTTACAAAGATCAAGAGTTAGTAAAGATCTAATGCATTCATACTTCTACCGAAGAACCAAAAAATATTTAGAGTGTGTGGGAATGGTTGCAAATTGAAATGTGGTCTTGATTATGCATGCTTGTAGATGTCAAGGGGAGCTTACCCCTATACTTTAGTATTGAAATGAGAGGGGTTCATGAAGCCCATGCATTCTTTTCAAGATAAGATAGTTACTATAGTAGAAGAAGGAATGTAGAGTGGTGCTTAATGTTGAAACTAGTAATCTAACATAGTGCTACCGGATTAAGAAGTGGCTTGTTGGAACATAGTGCTAAATTTGAATTGTGCAAGATTATACTGAGTGGTATTGAGAAACACTTTAGTGTGGTTGTTTCTTAATGTAGTGTGAGTATAATGTAGTCACACTAAGAACCTAGCCATCAAAATGAAACTATTGAGGCTTTGCACACTTCTTATCTTGAGGAGAGTCAAGCGCTTTTGATGTGTTCCTGAATGTTGCTTGTTGTGAAAGTGAAGTTGTATACTATTTCCTTGTATAAATAGGTGTCTAGGGAATAGTCAAATGTTCCTATATGGTTTATTATGGAGGTTGTGGTTTTCATGAGTCATCCACTGAAGATATTATTTTTTGCCGATTGAAAATGCTCAAATATTGCTCCTACTATCATTTAATAAGTAGAGAAATAATTTATTATTTCACAAAGAATGATGTGAATTTTTAGAAAATCTATTATGCACTTGGAGATAGAGGATACAGTTGCAACCAATCTAGGATTAGCCTAGTAGTGTTGGTGACTTGAGCGAAGGTTTGGACCTCGTAGTCATCATTGTGTGCACATGATCAAGGGAGGAATATTTTGGAACCTTTTCCCCCATATTTGCCCATATATATATAAGCGATCTTAAGGAAACATCACATAGTGTAGAGGGCTCAATGTAGCTCTTGTGAGGAATAAATGTTTTTGTCCTTAGTTTTAGTAAAGCCACTAAGGACTAGGGTAGTGAACTACAACTTTATGAGTTAAGGGTAGGTCATGTAGCTGACACTTTTGATGTCAAAGAGATTTGGTCTCCAAATATAAGTAATTGATTTCTTCTAAAGATGATAGCTAAAAGGCCTTTCCTTGGGAGAAGCTCAACTATGTATCTTCATTCTCTTTGTCATGGTGTAGAAAAATATAAAAATGCTAGGATGCCTTGGTCAAGTGAATACATGTGCCTTATAACTGGTAGCATGAGATTGACCCTTTACAATTTAATACCAGTTATCTAATTTATGTTTGAGATTAGAGGATAACTTCACAAGTAACTCAAGTTATAGCCAAGCCAATGAAATATATTTACTTCCAATGGAAAATTTGTATTTGTGTAAGCATTGTTATATTATACCATGGTTGGGGTAAAGTAGAGACACATATGACAAATGCACAAAGAATATTGTCCTATGTTCATTGATGTTACATGTGTATAATATATAAACAAAGGTTATGTTAGGAAGCAAGGTCCCATGATCAAGAAATCATAGACTATGGACACTTGATTTTCCAAAATGCCTTAGAGAGGTACAACCCACAGTAATGGTGGTTTTTTCTTAAGGCTACATATGCAAACCTATAATGGACCATATTTTGTATTGAGTTGGAAACCCTGTCTAAACTATGTACAAATAGGGTACTTATATAGTGCAATCAATTAGACCTACAAATACAAGGCTAATAGATGTTATGCACATATGGTACACTTTACATGTGGATGAATATGTAATAGATTTTAAACCTATATGGTGCTAGTTTGGTGGTTGTCTTATCTGGCTCTATGTGTCGCCACATGTGTAAAGTGAATGGTATCAAAGTAACATGTTGGATCAAATGCATGTGTACCCATGTGTTGATTATGTGTATTCTAAATAAATTCTTTAGAATTAGATTATGGTAATGTTGAAGCTTGGAGTGTCGACCCCTGAAGTTGCATGGTGTACATGGTGGACAATTGATGAACATGAATGAATTAGAATCAATGCATGCATAGATGTGTGCAAAGTCATTCTACTAGAATCTCTTTCATATGCAAAACATCTTAGTATTGTGTTCAACATGAAAGGGAAGGTTGTGGTGCAAAATGAACTCAAAGTGAATTGTTATGTAGGAGTGTGGTTTGCATATGAATCATTACCAACACCATTCTCAAAAGTTAGTTTGTAGTCTCTCCCTTCATTGTGTTAGCTTGCAATAGTTTGTTAATGGTTATTTTTCTAGTAACTTGTTATTCACTTATATTGAGGATGAAGAAAATATCTAACTAGCCTTAAAGTATCCCAGCACTTAATCCCTAGCATAATATTCCATCATTCAATGTCACAAAAGCTAATGTTACAAATAGTAGTTTTCACCTCTTCTAGATTAGATTTAGACCTACTCATGGAAGTGAATCAATCATGGGAAACATTCTAATTTATGGGTGTTACTTTTGATTTTTTAGATTTTTTTCCTCTTTATTACAATATTGCATGAGAGGTTTGAAAATAAGCTTCCCTACTATATAACAAAGCCACTCTCTCTTACTAGAAAATTCTATTTATGCTCTAAGGTTCTCTTAGCTACCCATGTTTACTACTCCTCTTTTGAGGCTTCTTAAACCATAAGTTGGATAAGTTGCATCAATATATTCTCAAGGACAACTTCAAACAAGATATAAAAAGATAACAATTTCAATTTGTGATCTGGGATTTATGTTGTCTTCCCAAAGATTTTTAGGTTCTTGTGTTTGATTAATGTGCAGTGCCAAGGCATTGCTCTTTTTTCTCAATGGGTTATTGAGGCCATTGAAGAGAATTAAACCTATAAAATCCTCCTAAGGAATGTATCTCCTCATGTTTCCCCTACAATTGTTACAACTTCGAATAATCTAGGATTTCATACCCTTACTATTACTGTTGTGCCCATCAAAATGTTCCATACTATTGTGGTTAAAAGCATTTGGAATTCTTTGAAATCCATTAATCGTTACCTTATTTAGAATGGAAATGGATTCCAACATGGGCTCTCCATTAATAAATGATTTCGTTCGTGGTCTCCTATGGTTACCTCCCATGATGCTCCATTGTTTGAGATTCCATGAATTAATTTCCTTATTTTTTTAGAAGACATACTTAGACTACTCATAATCTTGTTTCTAAGTCCACCTCTTCTTGGCTTTCTTGGCTTGAAGCTAAAGCTAAATATAATTTGTATAAAGAAGATTGGGAATCTTTAAGTAAATTTCAAAGGGTATGCCCTAACATCTGCAACAAAAAAATTGCATTCATTCCAACTAAAAATGGTGGAAAGACTAGACATGATTTGTAGACACCAATTTTCATAACTACACTCTTAATAAAGGGTATAACTAGCTCTAACCTCACTTTTCTATAGTTCAAAAATTCAATGAGACATGGTTTCTTCATTCATCTACTCATGTCAAGAGTAGGATATTTCAAACAATTTAGAAGGTCATTGTGGAACCCAAACTTGCCCATTTTGCTTGGTGGATTTTATGCCAAGGTCTTCCCATTAGCAAGCACCTTTTTCATTTGTCTCTAAAACCCTAGATGCCCTTTATACAATCATTCTAAGACTCTTAAACATTCTTTTATAACACCATCTCACCCAATCAACTTGGTCATGGATTTGTGACTACTTCAAGCCTTTCAAACCAAAATTATTTTCATTGCACAATGTTAGTTTTGGACATGGACAAAGGCTTACAACCAATTTCACCTAGATCTAACATACTTTGAGATTTGAGATTCTTTTCTCCATTTGGAAAGATAGAAATATTGCTTCATTTGTTATAGTTGATAAGCATTTTTCAACATAGTCGAAATCTTGGGTTTCTCCATTGTGTTTATGTAGATCTAAGTAGAAGCAAACAAAGTGGCTCTAAAGGTGGCCCATCTTTAGACCATATTAGATCATTGGGACAATGCTCAATGTATTGTTTCTTAGGTCCTTCCTTCACCCCCTTATGGTCATTCCCCATGTGAGGATCAAAGGCATGGACATGGTGATAGCTCTCAACGATGCTCTCAAAGAAAGGCTAGTTGGTCTCCTCCCCTAGCTAGTCATTACCCTTCCTTCGTGTCCTCTCAACAACATGGATGGCTTCCACCTTCTAGGAAAGACAAGTTCAAACTTTTGGCCCTTGTCATCTCTCCTCAATAAAACATTACTAACACTCAACTACCTAAACAAGAGGAACAAAATAGTGATAATAATGCTCTTATAGGTTGGGAGCCTATTGAGGATGGTCAAGACTTATTGAATGGGGATGGGGTTCAAAACAAAATGATCAAAATCCACCTCCCACTATTTGTTTAATTACTTTTACTACATGATAATTTCTATCAAATTATGAACATTCCTTTTGATCAATTATTTCCTTTCTGAGATCAACTAATATAATTATTTATCATTGTTTCCTTTTAAAAGTCACTTTAACTTTAATACTTTGATTCTCCGAGACTTGACCCAATTTACATGACCATAGAATGTGATACTATTTTATCTACTTTATATATATATATATAAACATATATTATTTTATTTTAAAGGGATATTGGAAGGTTTGTGCATTACGTTCTCCCGAGAAAGTGGGGGTTCATGGGCTTTCGCACTTAACCCTTCAAACAACATGATTCGACGTATTGGAATCTCTGCTCACAGCTGACGTTTCACTCAAAAAAATCATTGAACAAGAGATCAACATAAACATCCTTAAAATCTGTGGGGAAAGGTGACACGCCCACAAATATTTAGTTCTAGAATTGCTACTAGAAAAAGTACCTGTTCACGTGGACTTGGGAGTGGGAATCTCATTAGAGCTTATTTGCTTGAAGCTATTTAGCCAAATATAATTTCAATAGTCAAGATAGAGAATTCTTTAAGAAAATTTCAAAGGAAATGTCTTATCATCTACAACAAAAAAATTTCCATTCATTAAAATGGATCGTGGTGGAGAGACTAGAAAGGTTTATAGACACTACTTTTCATGACTATACTTCTAATAAGGGTATAACTATCTCTATCATTAGTTGTCTATAGTTTAAAACTTTGATGAGATATAGTTGCTTTGCTTATTTACTCATGTCCAGAGTATTAGTTGTCTATAGTTTAAAACTTTGATGAGATATAGTTGTTTTGCTTATTTACTCATGTCTAGAGTAGGAAATTTTAAATAGTTTAGAAGGTCATTGTGGAGCCCAAACCTACCCATTTTGCTTGGTGGATTTTATGCCAAGGTCTTCCTATTAGCAAACACCTCTTTCATCTAGGTGTCTCAAACCCCAAATCCCCTTTATGCGGGCATTCTAAGACTCTTAAAACATCTTTCTTTAACACCAATAGACCAAGTCAACTTGGTCATGGATTCGTGACTTCTTCAAGCCTTTCAAACCAAAATTATTTTCGTGGCACAATGTCATTTTGGGACATGGACCTAGGATTCCAACCAAATTCACCTAGATCTAGCATACATTGTGATTCAAGATTCTTTTTTCCATTTGGAAAGACAAAAATATTGCTTCATCTGTTAATTTACTTTAGTTGATAAGTATTTTTCAACATATTCCAAATCCTGTGTTTCTACAAATCTAGATGGAAGCAAACAAAGTGGCTCTAGAGGTAGCCTATCTTCATGCCATTTTAGATCATTTGGGCAATGCTCAATGTATTATTACTTGGGTTCCTCCTTCACCACCTCATGGACGTTCCCCATGTGAGGGTCAAAGGTGTAAGCATGATGATTGCTCTCAACGATGCTCTCAAAGCAAGGCTAGTTGGTCTCCTCCCCTACAAGCTAGTCATTGTCCTTCTTCCATGTCCTCTCAATAGCATGGATGGCTTCCACCTTCTAGGCAAGACAAGTTCCCACTTTTGGCTCTTGTCATCTCTCCTCAACAAGACATTCCTAACACTCAACTACCTAAACAAGAGGAACAAAATGATGATAATAATGCTCTTATAGGTTAAGAGCCTATTGAGGATGGTCAAGACTTATCAAATGAAAGGGGTTCAAAACATTCTGTCAAATTATGAACATAGTTTTTGATTAATTATTTCTTTTTCAAGATCAACTAATATAATTATTTATCATTGTTTCCTTTTAGAAATTGCTTAATGCTTTAATTCTTTGATTCTCCTAGATTTAACCCAATTTACATGACCATAGATTGTGATACCATTTCATGTACTTTATGTGAAAATAATTTATTTAATTTAAAGCATAAACTATTTTATTTCAAAGGGATATTGGAAGCAGGGCCTAAATTTGACAGTCGACCTTGTTTGTCAAACACTTTTTTATGACAGATATCTCTTCAATGTTGCCTTTAAAATACTATGACATAAATAGATTATATAAAAACCAAATATATATATCAGCATAATTCTATATAAATTTTGACAGTTTGTCCAAAATCTCTCCTTTCATATAATACGGTCTTTTAAAAATTTGATTGTATTTTACAGTAAAAATGCCTAAATACAGCTATACAACTGTGAAATTTATGCCATGATTCGAAGGTTTGTGCGTTACGTTCTCCCGAGAATGTGCGGATTCATGGTCTTTTGCCCTTAACCCTTCAAAACACCATGATTCGACGTATTGGAATCTTTGCTCACAGTTCACATGGTATCCAAGACACTTTTTCAGTCAAAAGCCTTGAACAGGTGGCAGGGGAATTCTTAGTCCTTTATATTAAGGTCGTTAGTTCATACGGCGATTCTTTCAGGATCGAGTTTGCCTCACAATTAACTTCTAATTGACCGTAATATTTTAATTTCATTAGGTTACACAGGAAACAAGGAAACGACATAATGAAATATCAAAAGAAATCATTCAACAAGAATAGGCGGTCAATATTCTTGTTGATCAAGAGATCATGATAAACATCCTTCAAACCTGTGGGGAAAGGTGAAACGCCCACAACTATTCACTTCTAGAATTGCTAGTGAGAAAAAATACATGTTCACGTGACTTGGGAGTGGGAATCTCATTAAAATATTTAATAACACGAAGTTGCAATGTGGGATTTTGAAATATATTTCCTCATCAGTTGAACATTGAAGAGGCCATTTTAGCTTTCTGGATTTAACATTTGCTGTCACGAATCGAATATCTCTGACCAATATGACTGCAAACAGGGTTTAAGACCTTTTATTAAATTAAGGGCATTGCCTATATATTGGATTTGGTGTTAGTTGTGTTCAACCATACTTGTCTGTTCTTTATTTCGCTCTCAGATACATAGATATTGGCATCTCATAAGCGAAGCCTCTTTTAGCTAAACTGTGAGTTCAGTTTTCCACTTTCCTTTCAAAATTTTCAGTAGTTTCTTACCGTGGAATCTTCTTCATAGTTTTCACTCTCTCTGGTTTTTGGGTTTTAGGTTGTAAGTTAAAACCGATCAGGTGGGCGGACAAGTTGCCATAGTTTTTAGTTGGACCGGTCCTCAAAATCTCACTGAAGATGACTGCCAACTGGTTTTACAGAATGATATTTGGATGCTTCTCAGGGAGTGAGAAGCATCAACGCCCCAGACAAGTAAGACCATATGAGCCTTCTGTATCATTTTATTCTCGTGAGAATGGGTACGAAGTACCTCAGAAAATCCACTACATAGGGAATGAAGAGGAAGATGTAGATAAGGCCTCAGAGTTTTTCATCGACAACGTTCACAAGGACTTGAAGTTGCAGAAATCCTTGTCTGATGCTCAATACAATGGATACCTTGCAAGAGCTACATAACCATTTTCAGGAATCTGTGATCATCCATTGTAGTTACTGTGGTAGAATTGTTAGCCATTTGCTATGTTTAACAAGGTGATGTTAAGAAAAACAGTTTTATGCTCTATGGTTTTTGCTCATTGAATTAAAAGAATCTTGGATGCAGTTTTTCCTAAATGTGCGTGGTGCCTTTACAATTTGTCATTGTATTATAAGTAGTAATTGGACCCTGATTAAAGCAAGTTAATGACTTTGTTAAAGTTTTATAATTTCTACTAATGATTATTTATAGTTATATAATGTATAGAGAAGACCACTGGTGTTTTATAGAGTGTAAACTTTTTTTTTTTTCTTATTTAATTATAAAAATGAAATATGTATACCCGTGTCATTTTTCATTTAGTTTTGTGTTTGTTTTGGTATGATATCATAAATGTAATAATATAATAACAAGTGGCATATTTTTATGTTTTGTTTAATTTATGATTTCATTTATATCTACTTTTATTTATTTTTGTTTACACTTACTTTCATATATTTGTAATTTACTCATTATTACTATACCTTCATTTGCACTTACTTTCATACATTCGTTAACTATCTCAAAGCTACCATTTTAGTCCCAAGGTTCATTTTCAGACGGCTCAAGATTACCACATTCAATTCTATAGCACAAGGGAAAGAACTTGAAATTTTAATTCAAATTATAAGTTTCCCACCCACTTCTACTAGTCATTATGAGCTGACTTAAGGAATATTTGTACAACATGTTGATATTCAATGTGCACATAATTCTATATGAAAGAAGAATTAGAACACTTCTCACTTTTGAAAGGAATCAAAGAGTCAAATGTGCAATCGCTGTCATCTAAGCCATCAACATGTCTACATATGTTGTCTTCCATTTTTCATTACCATTAATCTAGCCCATCAAAGTTGTTTGACCTAGGAGAACCTATTCACCTAGATTCAACAAACCCCTAAATGGTGTCTCTAAACACCACCTTGACAAACTTAGAAAACAAGAAGGTGGAGGTCAATAACTTTTCAAGAGCCCATTTTGTCAATTTTTTCCACACGTCACAAATTAGTTTCGTGTGTGAAATTGAATTTATGCTACTTAGAATTGACCCCTCAACACTCAAGATTGAACCATAGAATTTTTTGAGAATGTACAAACTCTAACACATTCATCAAACTAAGCATATTAATTTATGGATAGTGGCAAATGGATGTAGCATGAGATCAACAAAAATTCTTCGTCATCACTTCTAGAGCTAAGTACCTCTACTCATCATATCTAATTTCCATGTACTTTGTAATTATCAATCCCAATTCTATTATCTAGGTTACTTTATTCTTATTTGATAATATTTATTTAATCACCCTAGATAATCCATGTAGTGTTATTCATTTCATTACATTTTTGTGAACCCACCATTTTATTACATGAAATAGAGTGTTACCTTAGCGTTTATTCCTTCTTCATTAAGGTTGTAGATCTAACTTATTTACTGTCTTTATCCTATATCTCAGTGTTTATTAGGATCTAATTTCCCTTTCCTCTTTGTCTTTCATAATTTTACCTTTTTCTAGGGTTTGTGGTTCATAGTGTGACTAGTGCTCTCAACTACCCTACTCCACCCTTGATTTTAAAATCATTATAATATTTGAATCTATGATTATATCCTTTATTTAACATTTACCTAGATTTTCATTCACCTTTGTTTGCCTTTACTTATAATATATTGATTAGGTTTTGAGCATATATTGTGATTTATCTCTTTGATACCATGCATCCACCCTTGGATAATCTATCATCATGGATTTTCATAGGTCATTTTTCTTAGTTGATATACATGCATATACTTTTTATTTTGATGTGTTCTTATCTTTTATGATATATGATCCTTCCATCGTTGATAATCTCATGACATGTTATGCTATTTGTAGACACCTGAAATCATCTCATTACCATTTCAATCACCATCAATTCATCACTCAAAATTTCTACTATAATTAATTGAATAAATCCTATTTATTTGATTAATTATATAAATTTTCCTTCCAAAATTAATGAAATAATTTTTATTATTTTATTAATAAAATGACTATTCATCCACTATTCATTCACTATTTAGCCAAACATTAATTAATTTTTTAGTGGTTTCTTACTATGCCCAACCATACTTGTCTATTCTTTATTTCCCTCTCAGATACAACTAGGTTACATAAATATCAATATCTCATAAGTGAAGTTTCTATTAGCTAAATTGAGAGTTCAATTTCCCACTTTCCTTTTAAAAATTTCAGTAGTTTCTTAGTGTGGAATCTTCTTCATAGTTTTCACTCTCTTCAATTTTTCAGTTTTAGTTGTAAGTTAAAACTAATTAGGCGGGTGTACAAGTTACCATAGTTTTTAGTTGGACTAGTACTCAAAATCTCATTGAAGATGACTACCAAGTGGTTTTATAGAAAGATATTTGGATGCTTATCAAGGAGTGAGAAGCATCAACACCTTAAACAAGTAAGGCCACATGAGCCTTTTGCATCTTAATCTTCATTTTATTCTCATGAGAATGGGTACGAAGTACCTCAAAAAATCTGTAACATGGGGAATGAAGAGGAAGATGTAAATGAAACCTAAAAGTTTTTCATCAATAGTGTTCAAAAGGACTTCAAATTGCATAAATCCTTGTCTGATGCTCAATACAATGGATACCTTGCAAGAGCTACATAAACATTTTCATAAATTTTTGACCATCCCTTATAGTTACTGTGATACAATTGTTAGCCATTTGTTATGTTATACAAGGTGATGTTAAGAAAAAATAGTTTTATGCACTATGGTTTTTGTACATTGAAGTAACAAAATCTTGGATGCAGTTTATCCCAAATGTGCATGGTGCCATTATAAGTAGCAATTGGACCCTGATTGAAGCAAGATAATGACTTTTTCTTAATTTTTATAATTTTTACTAATGATTATTTAGAGTTATATAATTTATAGTGAAGATCACTAGTGTTTCATAGATTGTAAACTTTCATTTTTCCTATTTAATTATTGTGATGAAATTTCTATACCCATTCCATTTGCCATTTAGTTTTGTGTTCAGTTTGGTAAGATATCATAAATGTAATAATATATTAACAAGAGGTATATTTTTGTTATTAGTTTCACTTATGATTTGGTTTATATCTACTTTTATTTATTTTTGTCTGCACTTGTTTTCATGTATTTGTCATTTACTCATTATTATTACACCTTCATTTGCACTTACTTCCATACATTTATTCACTATCTCAAAACTACCATATTAGCCCCAAAGTTCATTTTGGAGTGGTTCAAGATTACCACATTCAATCTTGTAGCACAAGGGAAGGAACCTGAAATTTAATTTTTTAATTGAAGTTATAAGTTTCCCACCCCCTTCTACTATCAATTATGAGCTAACTTAACACACATTTGTATGACATGTTACTAATTCATGGTATTTAAAAATATTCAATGTGCACATAAATTCTATATGGAAGAAGAATTAGAACACACCTCAATTTTGAAAGGAATCAAATAATCCAATGTGTAATCATTATCATATAGGCCATCAACATGTCTACATATGTTGTCTTCAATTTTTTTGTTACCTTTAATCTATCCCATCGAAGGTGTTTGACCTAGGAGAACCTATTCACCTAGATTCAACAAACTTTTAAATGGTGTCTCTAAACACCACCGTGACAAGCTTAGAAAGCAAAGGTCAATAACTTTTCAAGTGCACATTTTGTCAAAATTTTCCCACACGTCACAAATTAGCTTCTTGTATCAGATTGAATCTACACTACTCAAAATTGACCTCCTAATACTCTGATGAAGGGGGTAAATCATAGAAAACACAACAATAGAAATTTCACATAGAAAATAGAACTTTCTTTATTGATTTGGACAACTTATTACATTACAGAAGCTGAAATACAATCAGAGGAATCAACCCTCCATAGGTTACAACATATTACAACTTCCTCTTAAAGGACTCTGGAATCATCTGCCATCTGTAACCCCAAATCTACTAGGGTTTATGTTTTCCCGCCTATTTTTGACTCTACACTTTCCCCATTAGCTCTACTACCGCCTAAGGTTCCCAAAAATGGTTATTAATAGCCTTTTTGGTGGCCAACAACCTAATTTCAGAATTTGCATCTCCCTCCAAAAATAGGTCAACTTTCAGGAGCCATAACTTTTGATCCGGGTGTCTGATTGATGAACCATTTTATGTGTCAGAAAGATCGTGGAGTGATCTATGCACTAAGAACCTGATCTATTAGGTCTAACCATTTTTAGGCCCATATGTGTTTGTTTAGTGCCTCAAACCTAAGTTTGAATAATTTTCAAGCATTTTCAGGAAACAAAAATTTTAATATCTTTAAACTCGCAAATGATCTTTGCATGATTCCTTCACCAAAGGTCTTATTTTTCATTTATGAAGCTTCTTGTAAATTTGCACTTCAATCTGTCTCCAAATACAAACTTTCCTAAAATAGCAGGTTGCTATTTTTAGCAGTTTGGAAAAACTAAAAATTCTACATCATTATTCAAGAGATTATGGAACCAAAAACACAAATTTTGAAAAGAAATGGAAATAACATCAACAATTTTGAAACACATCTTTTTTTGGGTGATGCAAGATTGCCCTTACACCACTGGATGCTCCTGCATCAGACACCCATGGTAATTTGAGAAGTGACCCTATCACGTCTTAGGTGTTTATGTAAGGAAAACCCAAACGGTCAACCTTTGCCTTAGACAACCAAGAAGAATCTTCAATAGGCCTTCCTTCCCATTTCACCAGATATTCTTCATACTACCTATTCTGAGTATTTCTTCCCACATGGCTATCCAAGATCTCTTCTACCTCCTCTATTGAAGTAGATGCCAAAATACTCCACTGTTCTTTTGTTGGTCCATCCTTTATTCCACCATGATATTATGATAAATTAGAAATGTTGAAAATAGGGGAAATGTTGATCCCACTCAGTAGCTCCATGTCATATGCATTTTTTGAATCATGTTTCTTCAAAATTCTACATGGTCTAAATTTCTTCATTTTTAGCTTATTGTATGTTCCAATTGGGAACCTTTCTTTTCTCAAGTGAACCATGACTTCATATCCTACTTGGAATTCTTTATATCTCCTCTTTTGATCTGCCTTAGCCTTGTACTAAATATTCATCTTATTAATGTGTTTTTTCACCTCTTCATGCAAATTCTTCATATGTTCTGCAAAGTCTTCAAATTCAGCACTTGTCTTTTCTCCTTTGTCCAACTTCCTTAACTCAGAAGCATTCCTTGGGCTAATGCCATATACAATTTGGAATGGTGATTTACCAATATTCCTATTGACAAAATTGTTGTAAGTAAATTCTGCCTGTGGTAAAATTAAATCACATCCCTTGGGCTTATCTCCTACTAAGCATCGTAGTAAGTTACCCAAACTCCTATTCACCACTTTGGTCTATTCAGTAGTCTATGGATAGTGTGTAGAATTGAACTTCAAATCTGTCTTCAACTTCTTCCACAATGTCCTCTAGAAATAACCAACAAACTTGGTAGCTCAATCTGAAACTATGCTCTTTGGTAGACTATGTAATCTCACCACCTCCCTGAAAAATAACTCTACAATATGAACAACATCAGTAGTCTTCTTGTAAGGAATAAAATGTGCCATCTTCAAGAATCTATTCATCACCACAAAAATAGAATCATGTCCTCTCTGTGTCCTTGGTAAACCAAGAACAAAATCCATACTAATATCATCCCATGGCTTCTCAGGTACAGGTAGTGGTTGATACAACCCTGTATTCTGACTTGTTCCTTTTGCCATCTGACACACTTAGCAAATCTGCACAAATTTCCTCACATCCTGCTGCAACTATGGCCAATAATAATTTTTACCAACAATAGCAATGGTCTTATCTCAACCAAAGTGTCCAACTAATCCCCCACTATGCTTCTCTTTTATCAGGTTCTTTCTCATGGAACTCCTCGGAATGCACAACTAGCTTCCTCTAAACAACATGCCATCTTGAATTATGAAATCCAACCATTTTGTCCTATCCAAAGTAACAGGTTCCAGACAAGCTTTGTAGGTGTTGGAACTAGAATTTTCATAAAAGTTCTGAGTGTTTTATTTGTGTATCCATGACCCCTACTCTTATTTTTCCATAATAAATCATGTTATTACCATTCATAAAGTCATATTTGCCTTTTACCGTGATACCGCTATCACAGTGGCTAGCCTTCATAATACCCATATCATACCTCCTTACTGTAAAACATTCTCAAACAACCCACGGTATGATGGTAAGAAGAGTTTAATAGTATACAATATGCACTATACCTCTATACCTCAGGGGGGCAAAACCTAACCTATGGCAGTGCGATAATCAAGCCATTGGGTTATTTAAAGCATACCAATCATATCAACATCAAAATATAAATATTTAAGATGAACATGAAGATTTGAATCATGTAAATTTAGGAGCCATAAGTAAATGCGTCTTGGTCTTGAAAATACACAAAACAAATTAAGATTTCTCACTCATAGTAGCAGAAGAGAAATTACATAGGAGCTCAAACTGCCGGAGTAAAGAGAATTCTTCAAGGTGATTTTTTCGGGTAAGATCTACTCATCATTTCTTGTGAATTTCATAAAATGGCACCTAAAAAGATAGAGGTAGGACCTAAGAAGGATGAAGCCAAAATTAGTAAGTCTTCATTACAATCCCCTTTGCTTTCATTATTTCCTGGCTCAATTGACAAAGGTTCTAAAAAGGGTTTTATAGACTTAGCTCAAGGCTATAGGGACCCCTATATACCTCTGTCAGGATGGAATCTCTACTGGTACTTTTATCTAAAAATGAATGACCAAGAACCAGCATCAAACCCATGGGCCCTAGATTTGGCTAAATTAATTATTTCGAACATTTTCATTGACATTGAGCTGATTAAAGCCCTTGCCCACAGTTACCATGCCCCAACCAAAACTGTGAGGCTTCCAAATGGTGAGTGCTTAGTGGATATCAATAGAGATGTCATTATCAAATGTTTTAACCTAAATAAACAAGTAACAGTCGTGAACATAGTGAAACTTGAGCAAGAATATAAGATGTTGAGGAGAACATATTGAAGTGATGAGCTCCCTTTACACATGAAGAGGGGTGATGATAACATAAGGATCTCTATTCCTTCTACCAAAATGGAACCTTTCCAAGTTCCTGAATTCCAAGTTTATTTCAAGAATACCTATTATGCATTGTGTCAAGTTTTGGGGATAGATGCAGAGGAGCACATGCAAATAGGGTTGATGAGAATGGATATGATAATTCAACATTTTGAGTCAAATGTAGAATTTGATTTTGCATCTATGATTGAAGAACAAATACATGAAGGTTTGCTACAAGTTAGGGAAGCCAAGGCCCCTATTCCTTTCAGAAAATATTCTTTATTGTGTCACTTAATTATGTATTAGAATGAAACGAAGTGGACTAGAAGGATTCAATTGTGTACACAAGAAGGAGGAGTTAGACTCCCTATGCAAAACTGGTGCTACATTTGGGATAGCAGGTGTACAAAAGGTACTTTTGTAGTGTTTCAAGATGATTTTGTTATCAGATTGATTATTGCTCTTGGTTAGCCAACACCAAGAATGCCTGCGTCATTAATGAAGGTAAAGAGGTTTGTGCTGTATGGGCTAGACCAAGGCTATACTCATACTTATGTTGATTGGTTTCTTATGCCACAACACACTATTATACTAGTATATGGGTGCAACCAAGCACCACACATTTTACCTAAGTTTATACCTACAAGAGTGTGTTTCCTAGAGTTTATGTGGCAAATGCTCTGGATGGAACATCACTTGATGAGAAATCAGAGGAAAGGCACATTTTTACCTAACTTGACTATGTTTGAAGATCTGGCCATTGGGTTAGATATGCTCGAAGAAGTGTAGAGGTTTATAAAGGTCAATTACTCCCTCAAACCTGGAGCAAAAAGAGTATGTGACCCAGAGGTTCACATCAATATGATCAGAGGAATCCTATTGATGAAGAAGGCTATTTCACATCAATTTCATTCTAGAGAGGATGTTATAAAGAATTTGGTGTATTTTACTAATGTAATGCAGGCCAAAAAAGGTGGAATGCAATGATGAGGTGGGAAAATAAGAAGAAGGAGAAAGATAGAAGCTTCAAAGTCTTTTTTGTAGATGAGCCCAACCTTCTAAAAAGAATACAAATGATTTTGAGTAAACTTGATGAATTATCTAAAATGGCCCAAGATGAGGGTCTCATTCCATTGCCCACATCTCAGATATCACCCAAATCACCTACACATCCATCCCCTCCATCTCCCACTTATGAGACATAGGCAAAAAAATAGATGGAGCCATTAGTGGAATATGATTCAAGTAATGAGGAAGAACAAGAAGTAGTCTTGGCCTTGACTGAACTGAAAGAGGTAGTGGAACAAAAAAAAAGTCAAAAGCCTCATGATCCAAAGGTCAGGCTATCAGAGGAGGCATTTGATGAGATTCAGGAAGATGAGAGGGTAGTGGCCTCTCCGAGATTCATAGAGGATGATAATTTTATACATAGAAACGAGTTCAGATATTTCTGGATCAAAATGAAAATGAAACAATTTGATAAAAAGTTGAAGATTAATCTTATAGGAGCTAATGAGTCAAAACAGGCTGAGATCCAGGCTCCAACATTTGTAGAATTGAATATTGATAATATTAATGTCACTCCCCAGGAGGCAAGAGAAATGGTGTTGAAAAGTGATATGTTGATTATACCAGGGATGGAGTTGTCCAAAATATTTCTTTTAGATCAGATCAGAGCACAAGATGACCCCATGTTAGTTGCAAATTTTGATTCAGAAGAAGGTGTCTTAGGAGTAGGGTATAAACCTACTACCCAAACACTTGCCTTATGGACAAAGCAGAAGAACATAAGGAAGCCTCGGGTCCTTGATGTAGTACAAGAAATGAGGGGTTTAGCCATGATTAGAACTATGAAAGACACAACTCCTACTGAACCTACCACCATAACCATGCATTCTACAATGTTCACCAGAGATGTGGTAGAAAATATGGAAAAGAAGATTAATGAATATGAGAAAAGGTTAAAGCTATCTAATGATGAGGTGAACAAATTGTTCATTGAGAATAGAAAGATGAAACAACAGTTGCAACAAGCCACCACAGTAAGGGGAGATGAATTAATTGTCTATCACCCACTAGTCCATATAGAGGATCCCCAGATCCAACAAATGAAAGAGGAAATTGATAAGCTAAAAAAACATAATGAGGAAGATGTCAAAAATCACATCATAGAAATCTTAAGTAGGATATTAAAGCATAGAGTTGATATATTGAAAGATAAAATAAATGGGGTACATGAACAATTCAGCAATCTGATCAAATCTCTGGAACAGATAAACACTAACTCACCCATTCTCAAAAATATTCAAAAGAGATGGCAACCTACATTCCACATATTGACTACTTTATGCAAATCCACACATAGAGATCTAGATGCCTCATCAAGGCTCAAGCCTACACAAGAAATGGTGAAAAGCATAATTGAAGCGTATTAGTATTTGGTAGATACAAAAAAGAAAGTGGAAGGTAAGAGGAGTACATTTGACTCCATCAAATGTCATTTCAGCCCATCAATCCTCAAAGATGATAACCAATTGAAGGGTGTAGATGAATGGAGAGAAGAGTTTGATCGGATGATTCCTAAATGTTTGGCACACATGTACAAAATGATGAGGAAATTAAACTCACTGAGTTCCATACTCTGCTCGATGGAATTATCATGTTGGATAATGGATACACAAAGTTTGTGGTGGACATTAGGAAGCTCTTAGACATTAGATGGAAAAGCCATCTTGTAAGCTTTGTAGCCACACAGGAATTTAAGTGGCCTAGTGACATGAAAATAAGTGAATGGCATGAAACATATTTGGGTTCTAAAGAGGATTGAATGTGAAGAGGAGATACCACATCAGAAAATAGAATACCTTGCTCAGGCCTTGATTGGTCATAGGTTTCTATTCAGTGAATAACGGATTGGTCTTTCTAATTAAAAATATTTTCTTAAATCTTGTTAGTTTACAAGTGTTTTCTAAATAGTTATGAATAGTTATGTCTTTTCTATTGTAATGGGTCTAAAGCTTGTTTGCCTCTCCTATAAAAAGAGAGACCAAGACCCAGAAAAAAAAGAGGAGAGGGAGTAGTAGTAGATAGGAGAAAAGTTCCATAATATTTACAAAGTCAAAGACCAAATTGCAAGCATAATTTTGAAGAAGTTAATGGAAAATCTCTGATCCTGTGGTGCGATATTGGTATCAATTATTTGTTTAAGTTATTCAATTATTTGGTTGTCTCCATTTTAGTGCTTCCTTATTATTAAAATTGATATATTAAGTATATACTCAGTTTATCAATGCACATTTGTAGTATTTGTGTGATATGATTAATTGGTTTCCTCAAAGGAATTAAATCCTTCTAGTCAATCATAGTAATCTAGGAGTATTAATTGGATCAATAAGAAGAACCACATAATTAGGGTTGGCATTCTGTCTCCAATTTGATATAATCTATTGTTCTTGTTTGACTTATTCAATTGGTTCCTTCAAGTACAGATTAAAATCCTTAAATGATAAATTACAAGTAACCTAGTTGTGTCAGTTGGATTATTGAGAAGAGTTTGTCAATTATTTCCTTGCACATTTATACAAGTTATTAACCAATATTAGTGTGCCAAACAGTTAGAATTACCACCAAATATAAGCCACTCATCTTAGATTTTCGTTTGACTCTATTTACCCAACAAAGCACTGGTCTCACTCATTTCATTTTACTTAAACTTTCTATCAATTAAACATAGGTTTTACCTTGATATTGCTTATACAATTTATACCAAATTAGAACTATATCTTTCCATTTCTAATTGCCATTGTGGATAGATTGCTAGATTAGGAAACACACAACTTAAGTCTACCTCATTTACATGGGTATACCCACCTAGGTCTGTTAGAGCCAAAAGAGAAGGGGATCCTATCACACAAACCCTGTCTTGTTGACCAAAAATGTAACAAGAGATTGGCAACCTCTTGTGGCCAGAAGCTTGCATTTTTTAGAACCAACCAATTGGCGACTCTACTAGGGAGTAAGCCCACTTTAAACCTTAGCTTTCCATCATAGAGTTATCTCAAAGCATCATAAGATATTTAAGACTCTGCTGGGAAAAACTGCAATCATTTTCCTACAAAGATGTAGGTGGCAACTCTAAAATTTTATGTCTGATGAAATAAATATCATATCAGAAAAAATAGACGATAGACATTAGAGATATACTATACCATCAAACATGAATGGAAGGAGGTCTATGCATCAAGAAATCCCCACAAAAAATAATGTTAAATTCATAGATAAGCAGGGACCTCCTTGAGGGAAGAACAATACAAATAAGGGTGAAGCAGCACCCAAACAACCTGAAGATAGTATAAACACAACAGAATAGCCTTTTACAGTATTCAACTCTTAGTATACAATGATGGTAGAAATCCCTCAACATATCCTAAAAAGATCAATACAAATGATAATATACTCAGTTACAGGACAGATTCTCAAGAAGTAACAGAATTTGAGGACAGGTTGAATGAAGAAGGGGGCAAAAACATGTAGAGCCTGAAAGGGGATTTTTATCACAACAGGGACAAGAAAACCAAGAAGGGTTTGTGGACCATATTATTGATTTTGATGTTATGAGTAACCAAGAAATTGAAATACATTTGGAATGGCAAAGGTAGCGGCTTAGGAGAAGACAACAGTTGATACAAGAAAGTCAAGAACTGGGTAGACAATTGGCACAATTGGACATCTAGACATCAAAACCTCCAAAATATGTCCCTCCACACAAACAAAGTAATAATACATGTTCACATGGGACATCTCATAATACAAATGCTCTGAGTACTTCAAGAATGCCTCCTAATGTAGGAGGAAGTTCAAGACAGCACACCCGAAATAGTATGCCATCATAGAGATCCCAAATGCCAAATACTAGTGATGTCCCCCAATATCACCCACCTCTAGGTCATCATGGTATTCCACAACATCAGCAACATATACCACCCCAGCATATACCACCTTAGAATATACACCCTCAGCAACCCATACGGAAACACCATCAGCCTCCATATGGATATCAGTATTACCCAAATCCACCACCAATGAATATGCCCCCACAAAATCTCATGAATATATGTAGACAAGTTAATCTAATAGGATATCAATTATATCCATACCCTATAGATAATAGTTGGAGAAACATGGTCTCCAAATTCACTTGAAATAATGCAATATCAGCTAAAGATCACATTAGAAATTTCAATGCCTTTGTACAAGACATTGGTATAGAACATGAAGACGTAAACATGAGATTATTCATGATGCCTCTGACTGAAGATGCGAGGGATTGGTTCAATAATTTACCAAATTCCTTAATTTATTCTATAGTAGATTTTCATGACAAGTTCAAAGAACAATATGGAAATCAGTATGCTCCTGAATTTGCCCTGCATGAGCTAATAAACATCCAGAAAAATCAACATGAGTCAGTATATGACTTCAATCAAAGATTTTCCAAATTGATTGATTTAGCAGCTCTGAGTATTTATCTAAAGACTTTTGATCCAAAGACTGGGTATGAACTCAGGAATAGGGCTCCCATGACCTTGATAGAGGTGCAAAAAGCAACTATCAGTGTTGAAAATAATAGGAAAGTTGCAGGGATGATTGGCAAAAGAGATAACCTTAGAATTCCTCAAAACTCTAATAATCACTAGAATAAACAAGAGAGTCAATACAGAAATGAAAGACCAAGGTTGCATGACATGCCATATCATACCAATTGGAAAAATGGAAGACCTGTGGAGAATAATACAAGGAAAAATTATGGCAAGGATACTCTTGACCCTTTAAAAGGAAATGGGGCACACATGGTCGAAGATAGTCCATGGCTATGAAAGAGACAGCCATACCATAAATATGTTGGGAATGTCGCCTTACCAGATAAATGAAGAGAATTGCTCTACAAAAGAAAACGGATATGAGTATGATGTAGGGAATCAAAAATATAATGTTAATATGGGAAGACAAGAAGTTTTCTTGGATCAGGAGGACACCTACAGGAAGAGTACTTATAATCCTAATAAGCCACCACATCGTCAATGGAGAAAACCTACTGAAGAAGAAAGGAGAGCTCTTATAATGGCTACAGTAGTATAGGCTAAGAACAATTATAATCTAAGAAATAGGATGATCAACACGAATCAAGGAACACCTGGGAGTATCTTTATAAAAGATCAAAACTATAATAAAAATGACATGATTTAAATACATCAAAAGAGCCAAAAAAATTGAGCAAGGAAAAGTAAAAGACAAAATACTAGTTGGAGAAAAGGGCCATAATAAAATAGAAAAAGCTGATCAAACAACAACTCCCTCATTTGACATAGCTCAGGCAGTATCTCAAGTAAATATATTAGTACCACTTCTTGAAATGATGAAGATAGATCAATACAGGAATATAGTGGTTAAAATGATTTTAGATATACCAAAAAAGAAACAAGAAAAGCCTGAAAGCACAATAAATAATGTTCAAACTAAGGTTGCTAAAATTCTAGAAGTAAATTTGGGTGATACATTGACAAAAAAATCCATCTCAAGTAGATCCTTTCTACATTACCTTATTGATAAAAAACAAGTTGGTGAGGAACTGTATGATTGATTCAGGGGTAGC
This sequence comes from Cunninghamia lanceolata, assembly GCA_027924645.1. Lineage (NCBI taxonomy): Eukaryota > Viridiplantae > Streptophyta > Pinopsida > Cupressales > Cupressaceae > Cunninghamia > Cunninghamia lanceolata. The sequence goes on from BSBN01001067.1 coordinate 5,616,989, forward strand.
CATGAACATCATGCCAATAGCAATCATGAAGGAATTAGGAATGTGGGTCGACACTACATATGGTAAATGTTATCCTATGGACAACAAATGCATCCCAGTTGTAGGTATTATGAGGGATGTAGAGATAAAGTTAGATACCTATCCTGAAGCAGTTTATAAGATTGACATCACTGTAGTGGATATCTCACCTTACTATGGGATGTTGTTATCAAGACAATTGGCTGCAATGGAAGGAGGGAATGTTCAATTAGATCTATCCTATGCCACTATACCAGTGGGAGAAAAGGAAATTAAGTTATGTAGAGAACCAAGGTATGAGAACATCATAGAATGTATTAACCATAATCAAGTAAATTTCTTCTATGATACAGACCCTGGTGCATTTAGAATTGAAAAAGGTCAACCAAAATTACAGAACACTAACCCAATGCACCAAGAAGCCCAAACTAATCAATATGGTATATGGAGAATATATTTTGATGGTGCATGTAGTAAGGCTGGTAATGGATCAGGAGTAGTGTTTATCTCACCAACTGGTAAAACTTTCAAATACTCATTCATGTTGACATTTGAGTGTACCAATAATGTGGCAGAATATGAAGCTTTGCTCATTGGACTAAACATTGCCATAAAGCACAAAATAAAATGCCTTGCTGTCTATGGAGATTCAGAACTAATTATATCTCAGGTCAGAGAGAAGTATTCATACAAGAATAAAAGATTGAAACAATATAGGAATGTTGTCTAGGATGATATTGAATTGTTTGATGCTTTCTCCATTAATTGGATAGATAGATCAAAAAATATAATGGCAGACTTCTTAGCAAATATAGCCTTGAAAAGGGATGATATCACATTGGCAGGCATTACTGAAGTTGAGTTTAAAACTAGGCCTGCAATCCCAAACAATATCTATAATTGGCAAGTTTTTAATGATGATACTGATTTGCTAAAGTTCTTACAGTGCATCAACCAATATGAGGCCCAAGAGATTGATTTTAATGCATTTGTGGAAGAAGTAGATGACAAACAAACTTTATTTGGTAAAGAAATCATCCAACTTAAAACTAATAAGATACCCAAGGGGCTTGTGGCACTAGAAAGGGTGTTTGATGGACATGACAGATCTTATAAAGCAGATACCAGTGAAGAAATAAAACCTTGAAGAAATCAACTTGGGTACTAAAATGACACCGAAAAGGGTATATATTGGGAAAAAGATAATCCCAACAATTAGGAAAATGCTGATTGCTCTATTAAGAAAATATAAACATGTCTTTTCTTGGTCTTATGATGACCTTAAGGCATACATGGAAGATCTATTTCAGCATGAAATCCCACTCAAACTTGATGCAAAACCTTTCAGACAAAAATAGAGACCTATAAACCCAACCTTGTAGCCCAAAATGTATGAAGAACTTGTGAAACTCAGGGAAGGAGGTATTATTAAGCCTATTAGACATTCTACATGGGTTTCAAACCTGGTACCAGTTAGAAAAAAGAATGGTGACATAAGGTTGTGTGTAGATCTTAGAAATCTAAATATCTCATCTCTTAAAGACAACTATCCACTCCCAAATATTGAGGTAGTTTTACAAAGAGTCATGGGATGTGAGTTGTTATCTATGATGGATGGATTTTTAGGTTATAATTAGGTGAAAGTGAAAGAATCAGAACAATAAAAAACCACATTTACCACTGCTTGGAGCACTTATGTATATGTTAGAATGTCATTTGGACTCACAAATGCTGGTGCTACCTTTCAGAGAGCTATGGATGTTACCTTTGCCGATTTAATCAATGTCATAATGGTATTATACCAAGATGATCTTACTACCTATTCCAAAAAAGAAGAAGACCATTATGCACACCTTGAACAGATCTTTTTGAGAGCATTAGAATATGGCATTTATCTAAACCCCAAAAAATGTCAATTCACAGTAATAGAAGGAAATCTATTAGGGCACATAGTGTACAAAGATGGAGTCTGGGTTGACCCAGAAAGAGGAGAGGCTATAGATAAGATTCCTACCCCTAAAATAGTCAAAGCCATTCAATCTTTCTTTGGGTAGATAAATTTCATGAGGAGATTCATACCAAATTTTGCTAATGTAGTTAGTCCTATATCAAGAATGTTGAAAAAGAATGCAAAAATAAATTGGACAGCTGAAGCCTTAGAAGCATTTTCCTCTATCAAGAAAGAAATCAAAGAAGCCCCAGTTTTAAAGTCTCCAAACTTTAGTAAACCATTTTAGATTTTTTCATTTGCATCCTTTTACACAGTTGCAACAGTGATGCTACAGAAAAATGATGAGGGATATGAGCAACCCTTTTCATTCTTCAGCAAATCCCTCCAACATGTAGAATTAAATTATGACATCATAGAAAAATAGGCCTATGCACTAGTGAAAGTTGTCAAAGCATTCATACCTTACTTGGTTGGAGCAAAGGTAATAGCCTATGTGCCTAATGCTACAGTCAAGGATGTATTTGTGCAAAATGAGGTGACAAGGAAAAGGTGTAGATGGATTAACCGAATCCAGGAGTTCAACATAGAAATTCAAAACACAAAGCTTGTGAGAGGACAAGGATTAGCAAGGTTGATGGCTGAAACAAATTTGGAAGCTACCCAAGTATGCAATGTGAATGGTGAAGAAGATATGGTCACAAGTATTGAGAAGACTCCATGGTATACTAATATTGTGTACTATCTCAAATATTTAAAATGTCCTGAAGGGCTTGATGATAGCAGAAAAAGGACACTCAAGCTGCACACCTTAAAATATGTACTCATAGAAGGTGACCTCTATTGGAAAAATAAGGATGACATTCTACTATTATGCCTAGATGAAAATCAAGCAAGACATGCTTTAAAAGAAATGTATGAAGGAGTGTGTGGGGGGCATTTCTCAGCAAAAACCACTACACATAAGGTGTTAAGGGAAGGCTATTATTGGCCTAAAGTTTTTAATGATGCTTATGACTATACCAGAAAATGTGAGGCATGTCAAAGGTTCTTTGGAAAATTAAAGTATCAAGGAGCATTACCCTTGAGACCTATACAAGTTGATGCCCCATTCCACCAACAAAGAATTGAATTTATAGGAGAAATTGCAGAAAAATCTAGTGGAGGACACAAATGGATATTGGTGGCTACAGACTACTTTACAAAATGGGTAGAAGTTGTACCTACAAAGTAGGCAACTAGTAAGATTGTGACAAATTTTTCTGTTAGAAAATGTCATCACTAGATTTGGGGTGCCAGTAAAAATTATAACTGACAATGGGACGTGCTTTAGATCAAATGAATTTAAGGGGTTTTGTCAATACTATGGCATAATGATTTCATACTCCTCACCATATCATCCACAGGCTAATGGGCAGGCTAAGTCCGGTAATAAGATTATCTTGAAAATTATAAAAAGGATGTTGGATAATAACAAAAGGGCTTGGGATTCCTAGTTGAGACTAGCATTGTGGGGAAACAGAATTGTAGTGAAGAAAGCCACTAGAAAATCACCTTTTGAACTTGTGTATGGGACTCAAGCTAGGCTCCCTATGCATAATTTATTTCCAATATGTAAATTCATCCTACAAGAAGATTGGGATGTCCTTGAACCAATGAAACAAAGGATAGAATAGTTGATGGAGCTTGATGAAATCAAAGATCAGGCACAACAGCAAAATAAAAAGATGCAGCTGCAAATGAAATATTTATTTGATAAAAAAAGCTAAAAACATAAAATTTGACATTGATGACATAGTCCTTATGTGGAATGCCAGGAGTCAGGAAAAGGGGAAACATGGAAAATTTGAAGCCTTATGGGTTGAACCCTTTGTTATCATTGGAAAAGGAGGGGAGGACTCCTATTATCTACAGAACATGTCAAGAGAAGAAAAAGAATTGCCAGTACATGGGCAATTCCTAAAGAACTTCTTTTCTTGATGAAAATTAGAGAATTAAGAATTGTCAGTGCATGGACAATTCTTTAAATAATCTTTTTCCATGCACAGTAGTTTCAGAGATCAAAAAGGCAACTAGGACTTGCTAGTACATGGACTCTCCCAAAATTCCCTCATTAAAAACAAAGTTTACTTCCATGTACAATAGTATAGGATAAACAAACTCCTAAATGGTGTCTCTAAACACCACCTTGACAAACTTAGAAAACAAGAAGGTGGAGGTCAATAACCTTTCAAGTGCCCATTTTTTCAATTTTTCCACACGTCACAAATTAGTTTTGCATGTCAAATTGAATTTATGTTACTTAAAATTGACCCCTCAACACTCAAAATTGAATCATAGAATTTTTTGAGAATGTACAAACTCTAACACATTCATCAAACTGAGCATATTAATTTATGGATAGTGGCAAATGGATGTAGCATGAGATCAACAAAAAATCTTCATCATCACTTCTAGAGTTAAGTATCTCTACTCATCATATCTAATTTCCATGTACTTTGTAATTATCAATCCTAAATCTATTATCTAGGTTACTTTATTCTTATTTGATAATATTTATTTAATCACCCTAGATAATCCATGTAGTGTTATTCATTTCATTACTTTTTTGTGAACCTACCATTTTATTACATGAAATAGAGTTTTGCCTTAGCATTTATTGCTTCTTCAATAAGGTTGTAGATCTGACTTATTTACTATCTTTATCCTATATCTCAGCTTTTATTAGGATCCAATTTCCCTTTCCTCCTTGTCTTTCATAATTTTATATTTTTCTAGGGTTTGTGGTTCATAGTGTGACTAGTGCTCTCAACTACCCTACCCCACCCTTGACTTCAAAATCATTTATAATATTTAAATCTATGATTATATCCTTTATTTAACATTTATCTAGATTTTGATTCACCTTTGTTTGCCTTATCATATATTGATTAGGTTTTGAGCATATATTGTGATTTATCTCTTTGATACCATGCATCCACCCTTGGATAATCTATCATCATGGATTTTCATAGGTCATTTTTATTAGTTGATATACTTGCATATACCTTTTATTTTGACGTGTTCTTATCTTTTTTGACATATGATTCTTCCATCGTTGATAATCTCATGACATGTTATGCTAGCTGTAGACACCTAAAATCATCTCATTACCATTTCAATCACCATCAGGTCATCACTCAAAATTTATACTATAATTAATTGAATAAATCCTATTTATTTGATTAATTATATAAATTTTCCTTCCAAAATTAATGAAATATTTTTTGTTATTTTATTAATAAAATGACTATTCATTCACTATTTAGCCAAACATTAATTAATTTTTTAGTGGTTTCTTACTGTGCTCAACCATACTTGTCTATTCTTTATTTCCCTCTCAGATACAACTAGGTTACATAAATATCAATATATCATAAGTGAAGTCTCTATTAGCTAAATTGAGAGTTCAATTTCCCACTTTCCTTTTAAAAATTTCAGTAGTTTCTTACTGTGGAATCTTGTTCCTAGTTTTCACTCTCTGATTTTTTGGTTTTAGGTTGTAAGTTAAAACTAATTAGGTGGGCATACAAGTTACCATAGTTTTCAGTTGGACTAGTACTCAAAATCTCATTGAAGATGACTGCCAAGTTTTTTTATAGAAAGATATTTGGATGCTTATCAGGGAGTGAGAAGCATCAACACCCTAAACAAGTAAGGCCACATGAGCCTTTTGCATCTTCGTCTTCATTTTATTCTCATGAGAATGGGTACAAAGTACCTCAAAAAATATGCAACATGGGGAATGAAGAGGAATATGTAAATTAAACTTAAAAGTTTTTCATCAATAGTGTTCACAAGGACTTCAAATTGTAGAAATCCTTGTCTGATGCTCAATACAATGGATACCTTGCAAGAGCTACATAAAAATTTTCATAAATTTTTGACCATTCCTTATAGTTACTGTGATACAATTGTTAGCCATTTGTTATGTTATATAAGGTGATGTTAAGATAATATAGTTTTATGCACTATGGTTTTTGTGCATTGAAGTAACATAATTTTTGATGAAGTTTATACTAAATGTGCATGGTGCCATTATAAGTAGCAATTGGACCTTGATTGAAGCAAGATAATGAATTTTTATAAATTTTACTTATGATTATTTAGAGTTATATAATTTATAGTGAAGATCACTAGTGTTTCATAGATTGTAAACTTTCATTTTTCCTATTTAATTATTGTGATGAAATTTCTATACCCATGCCATTTGCAATTTAGTTTTGTGTTCAGTTTGGTAGGATATCATAAATGTAATAATATATTAACAAGTGGTATATTTTTGTTATTAGTTTCACTTATGATTTGGTTTATATCTACTTTTATTTATTTTTGTTTACACTTTTTTTCATGTATTTGTCATTTACTCATTATTATTACACCTTTCTTTTCACTTACTTCCATACATTCATTCACTATCTCAAAACTACCATATTAGCCCCAAAGTTCATTTTGTAGTGGTTCAAGATTACCACAATCAATCTTGTAGCACAAGCGAAAGAACCTGAAATTTAACTTTTTAATTGAAGTTATAAGCTTCCCACCCCCTTCTACTATCAATTATGAGCTAACTTAACACACATTTGTACGACATGTTACTAATTCATGGTATTTAAAAATATTCAATGTGCACATAAATTCTATATGGAAGAAGAATTAGAACACACCTCAATTTTGAAAGGAATCAAATAATCGAATGTGCAATCATTATCATCTAGGCCATCAACATGTCTACATATGTTGTCTTCAATTTTTTCATTACCTTTAATCTATCCCATCGAAGGTGTTTGACCTAGGAGAACCTATTCACCTAGATTCAACAAACTTCTAAATGGTGTCTCTAAACACCACCATGACAAGATTCAAAAACAAGAAGGCAAAGGTCAATAACTTTTCAAGTGCACATTTTGTCAATTTTTTCCCACACATCACAAATTAGCTTCTTGTGTCAGATTGAATCTACACTACTCAAAATTGACCTCTTAATACTCTAATAAAAGGGGTAAATCGTAAAACACACAAGAATAGAAATTGCACAAAGAAAATAGAACTTTCTTTATTGATTTGGACAACTTATTACATTATAGAAGCTCAAATAAAATCAGAGGAATCAACCCTCCACAGGCTACAACACATTACAACTTCCTCTCACAAGACTCTGGAATCATCTGCATCTGTAACCCCAAATCTACTAGCGTTTCTATTTTCCCACCTATTCTTGACTCTACACTTTCCCCCTTAACTCTACTACCACCCAGGGTTCCCAAAAATAGTTATTAATAGCCTTTTTGGCAGCCAACAACCTAAATTCAAAATTTGCATCTCCCTCCAAAAATAGGTCAACTTTCGGGAGCCATAACTTTTGATCCAGGTGTCTGATTGATGAACTATTTTATGTGTCAGAAAGCTTACCAAGTGCTCTATGTGCTAAGAACTTGGTCCACCAGTTTTGACCATTTTCAGGCTCGTACATGGCTGTTTAGTGCCTCAAACCTAAGTTTGAATAATATTTAGGCATTTTTTCAGGAAACAAAAACTTTAATATCTTTCAGATCGCAAATGATCTTTACATGATTCCTTCGCCAAAGGTCTTATTCCTCAACTATGAAGCTTCCTATAAATTTTCACTTCAATCTGTGCCCAAATGCAAACTTTCCTAAAATAGCAGGTTGCTATTTTTAGCAGTTTGGAAACACTAAAAGTTCTACATCATTATTCAAGTGATTATGGAACCAGAAACACAAATTCTGAAAATAAATAGAAAGAACATCAACACTTTTGAAACACAATTTTTTTAGGTGATGCAAGATTGCCCTTACACCACTGGATGCTCCTACATCAAACACCCAGGTTAATTTGAGAAGTGAACCTATCACGTCTCAAGTGTTTGTGTAAGGAAAACCCAAACAATCAACCTCTACCATAGACAACCAAGAAGAATCTTCAACATGCCTTCCTTTCCATTTCACCAGATATTCTTCATATTACCTATTCTGAGTACTTCTTCCCACATGGCTATCCAAGATCTCTTCTATCTCCTCTATTGAAGTAGATGCCTGAATACTCCATTGTTCTTCTGTTGGTCCATCCTCTATTACACCTTCATGATATTCTAATAAATCACCAATGTTGAAAATAGGGGAAATGTTGATCCCACTCGGTAGCTCCACCTCATACACATTTCCTGAATCATGTTTCTTCAAAATTCTGCATGGTCCAAATTTCTTCATTTTCATCTTATTGTATGTTCTAATTAGGAACCTTTCTTTTCTCAAGTGAACCATGACTTCATCTCCTACCTAGAATTCCTTCTATCTCCTCCTCTGATTTTCCGTATCCTTGTACTGAGTATTCATCTTATTAATGTGTTTTTCCACTTCATGCAAATTCTTCATATGTTTTTGCCTTTTCTCCTTTGTCTAGCTTCCTTGACTCAGAAGCATCCCTTGGGCTATTGCCATATACAATTTGGAATGGTGATTTACTAGTACTCCTATTGATAGAATTGTTGTAAGAAAATTATGCCTGTGCTAAAATCAAACCCCATCCCTTGGGCTTATCTCCTACTAAGCATCGTAGCAGGTTACCCAAACTCCTATTCACCACTTTGGTCTCTCCATTAATCTGTTGATAGTGTGCAAAACTGAACTTCAAATCTATCTTCAACTTCTTCCACAATGTCCTCTAGAAATAACCAACAAACTTTGTATCTCAATATGAAACTATGCTCTTTGGTAGACCATGTAATCTCACCACCTCCCTGAAAAATAACTATGCAATATGAACGACATCATTAGTCTTCTTGCAAGGAATAAAATGTGCCATCTTCGAGAATCTATCCACCACAACAAAAATGGAATCATGTCCTCTCTGTGTCCTTGATAAACCAAGAAAAAAATCCATACTAATATCATCCCATGGATTCTCGGGTACAGGTAGTGGCTGATACAACCCTGTATTCTAACTTGTTCCTTTTTCCATCTGACACACTCAGCAACTCTGCACAAATTTCCTCACATCCTACTGCAACTGTGGCTAATAATAATTTTCACTAGCTATGGCAATGGTCTTATCTCGACCAAAGTGTCCAGCTAATCCCCCACTATGCTTCTCCTTTATCAAGTTCTCTCTCATGGAACTCCTCAGAATGCACAATAGGCTTCCTCTAAACAACATGCCATCTTGGATTATGAAATCCAACCATTTTGTCCTATCCGAAGTAACAGTTTCAAGACAAGCTTTCCAAGTGTTGGAACCAAAATTTTTATAAAAGTTCTGAGTGTTTTATTTGTGTATCCATGACTCCTACCCTTACTTTTCCATAATAAATCATGTTATTACCATTCATAAATTCATCTTTGCCTTTTATCGCAATACGCTATCACAGTGGCTAGCCTTCATAATACCCATATCATACCTCCTTACCACAGAACATTCTCAAACAACCCACAGTATGACGGTAAGAAGAGTTTAATACTATACACTGCGCATTATACCACTATACCTTGGGGGGGCAAAACCTAACCTACGGTAGTGCAGTAATCAAGTCGTTGGGTTATTTAAAGCATACCAATCATATCAACATTAAAATATAAAGATTTAAGCTCAACATGAAGATTGGAATCATGCGAATTTATGAGCCAAAAGTAAATGCGTCTTGGTCCAAAAAATACACGAAACAAATTAAGATTTCTCACCCATAGTAACAGAAGATAAATTACACAGGAGCTCAAACTACGAGAGTAAAGAGAATTCTTCAAGGCAATTTTTTGGGTAAGCTCTATTCATCATTTCTTATGAATTTCATAAAAATGGCACCTAAAAAGACTGAGGTAGGATCTAAGAAGGACGAAGCCAAAACAAGTAAGTCTTCACTGTAATCCCCTCTGCTTTCATTGTTTCCTGGCTCAATTGACAAAGGTTATAAAAAGGTTATTAGAGACTTAGCTCAAGATTGTAGGGACCCCTATATACCTCTGTTGGGATGGAATCTCTATTGGTACTTTTATCTAAAAAGTAATGACCAGGAACTAGCATCAAACACATGGGCCCTAGATTTGGCTAAATTAATTATTTCCAACATTTTCATTGATATTGAGCTAATTAAAGCCCTTGCCCACAGTTACCATGCCCCAACCAAAACCGTTAGGCTTCCAAATGGTGAGTTATTAGTGGATATCAATAGAGATGCCATTATCAAATTTTTCAACCTAAATAAACAAGTTGTAATAGACGTGAACTTAGTGAAACTTGAGCAAGAATATAAGAGGTTGAGGAGAACATATCGAAGTGATGAGCTCCCTTTACACATGAAGAGGGGTGATGATAATAGAAGGCTCTCTATTTCTTCTTTCAAAATGGAACCTTTTCAAGTTTTTGAATTCTAAGTTTATTTCAAGTATACCTATTATGCATTGTGTCAAGTTTTGGGAATAGATACAGAGGAGTACATGCAAATAGGGTTGATGAGAATGGCTATGATAATTCAACATTTTGAGTCAAATGTAGAATTTGATTTTGCATCTGTGATTGAAGAACAAATACATGAAGGTTTGCTACAAGTTAGGGAAGCCAAGGCCCCTATTACTTTTAGAAAATATTCTTTATTATGTCACTTAATTATGTCTCAGAATGAAATGAAGTGGACTAGAAGGATGCAATTGTGTACACAAGAAAGAGGAGTTAGACGCCCTGTGCAAAACTAGTGCTACATTTGGGATATAAGGTGTACAAAAAGTGATTTTATAGTGTTTCAAAATGATTTTGCTATTAGATTGATTGCTGCTCTTGGTTACCCAACACCAAGAATGCCTGAGTCATTGATGAAGGTAATGAGACCTGTACAGTATGGGCCAAACCAAGGCTATACTCATAATTATGCTGATTGGTTTCTTATGCCACAACACACTATTATTAGAGTATATGGGTACAACCAAGCACTACACATTTTACCTAAGTTTGTACCTATAAGAGTGTGTTTCCTGGAGTTTATGTGGGAGATGCTCTATATGGAACATCACTTGATGAGAAATCAGAGGAAAGGCACATTTTTACCTGACTTGACTATGTTTGAAGAGTTGGCCATTGGGTCAGATATGCTCGAAGAAGTGCAAAGGTTTATAAGGGTCAATTACTCCCTCAAACCTGGAATAGAAAGAGTATGTGACCCAAAGGGTCACATCAATATGATCAGAAGAACCCTATTGACAAAGAAGGCTATTTCACATGAATTTCATTTTGGAGAGGATGTTATAAGGAATTTGGTGTATTTTGCTGATGTAATGTAGGCCAAAAAAAGGTGGAATGCAATGATGAGGTGGAAAAATTAGAAGAAGGAAAAAGAAGCTTCAAAGGCTTTTTGCAGATGAACCAAACCTTCTAAAAAGAATGCAGATGATTTTGAGTAAATTTGATGAATTATACAAAATAGCCCAAGATGAGTGACTCATTCCATTGCTTACATCCCTCGAACCACCACATGAAACATCCACATCTCATATATCACCCCCATCACCTACACGTCCATCCCCTCTATCTCCCACTCATGAGCCACAGGCCAAAAAAATAGAAGATGGAGCCAATAGTGGAATATGATTCAAGTGATGAGGAAGAACAAGAAGCAGTCTTGGCCTTAACTAAATTGAAAGAGGCAATGGAACAACAAAAAGTCAAAAGCCTCATCATCTAAAGGTTAGGCTGTTAGAGGAGTGAACTGATGAGATTCAGGAAGATGAGAGGGTAGTGGCCTCTCTGAGATTCATAGAGGATGATAATTTTATACATAGCAATGAGTTCAAAGATTTTTGGATCAAAATGAAAATGAAACAATTTCATGAAAAGTTGAAGATTAATCTTATAGGAGCTGATGAGTCAAAATAGGCTGAGATCCAAGCTTGGACATTTGCAAAATTAAATATTGATAATATTAATGTCACTCCCTAGGAGGCAAGAGAAATGGTGTTGAAAAGTGATATGTTGATTATACCAGGGATGGATTTGTCCAAAATGTTTCTTTTAGATCAGATCAGAGCACAAGATGACCCATGTTAGTTGAAAATTTTGAGTCAGAAGAAGGTGTCTTAGGAGTAGGGTATAACCCTACTACCCAAACACTTGCCCTATGGACAAAGCTGAAGAACACAAGGAAGCCTCAACTCCTTGATGTAGTACAAGAAATGAAGGGATCAACCATGATTAAAACTATGAAAGGCACAACTCCTACTGAAGCTTCCACCATAACCATGCATTCTGTAATGTTCACCAGAGATGTGGTAGAAAACACGGAAAAGAAAATTAATAAAAATGAGAAAAGGTTAAAGCTATCTAATGATGAGGTGAATAGATTATTCATTGAGAATAGAAAGATGAAACAACAGTTGCAACAAGCCACCACAATAAGGGGAGATGAATTAATTGTCTATCACCCACTAGTCCATACAGAGGATCCCCAGATCCAACAAATGAAAGAGGAAATTGATAATATGAAAAAACATAATGAAGAAGATGTCAAAAATCACATCATAGAGATCCTGAATAGGATATTAAAGCATAGATTTGATATATTGAAAGACAAAATAAATGGGGTACATGAACAATTCAGCAATCTGATAAAAGCTGTGGAATAGATAAACACTAATTCTTCCATTCTTAAAATTCTTCAAAAGAGATGGCAACCTACCTTCCACATATTGACTACTTTATGCAAATCCACACATATAGATCTAGATGCCCCATCAAGGCTCAAGCCTACACGAGAAATGGTGAAAATCATAATTGAGGAGTATCAATATTTGGTAGATACAAAAAAGAAAGTGGAAGGTAAGAGGAGTACATTTGACTCCATCAAATGTCATTTCATTCCATCAATCCTCAAAGATGATAACCGATTGAAGGGTGTAGATAAATGGAGAGAAGAGTTTGATCAGATGATTCCTAAATGTTTGGCACATGTACAGAATGATGGGGAAATTAAACTCCCTGAGTTCCATACTCTCCTTGATGGAATTATCATATTGGACAATGGATACACAAAGTTTGTGGTGGACATTAGGAACCTCTTGGACAATAGATGGAAAAGCCATCTTGTAAGCTTTGCAACCACACAAGAATTTAAGTGGCCTAGTGATATGAAAATAAGTGAATGGCAGGAAGCATTTTTGGGTTCTAAAGAGGATTGAATGTGAAGAGGAGATACCACATCATAAAATAAAATAACTTGCTTAGGCCTTGATTGGTCATAGGTTTTTATTTGGTGAATAACAGATTGGTCTTTCTAATTAAAAATATTTTCTTAAATCTTGTTAGTTTACAAGTGTTTTCTAAATAGTTAGGAACAATTATGTCTTTTCTATTGTAATGGGTCTAAAGCTTGTTTGCCTCTCCTATAAAAAGAGAGACCAAGACCCGAAAAAAAAAGGAGGAGAGGGAGTAGTAGTAGATAGTTAAAAAGTTCCATAATATTTACAAACTCAAGGACCAAATTGCAAGCATAATGGAAAATCTTTGATTTTGTGGCACCATATTGGTATCAATTGTTTGTTGAAGTTATTCAATTATTTGGTTGTCTCCATTTTAGTGCTTCCTTATTATTACAATTGATATACCAAGTATATACTTAGTTTATCAATGCACATTTGTTGTATTTGTGTGATATGATTAATTGGTTTCCTCAAAGGAATTAAATCCTTCTAGTCAATCATAGCAATCTACGAGTATTAATTGGATCAATAAGAAGAACCACATAATTAGGGTTGGCATTCTGTCTCCAAATTGATATCATCTACTATTCTTGTTTGACTTATTCAATTGGTTCCTTCAAGTAGGGATTAAAACCTTTTGATAAATTACAAGTAACCTGGTTGTGTCAATTGGATTATTAAGAAGAGTCTGTCAATTATTTCCTTGCATGTTTATACAAGTTATTAACCAATGTTAGTGTGCCAAACAGTTAGAATTACTACCAAATATAAGCCACTCATCTCAAATTTTTGACTCTATTTACCTAACAAGGCACTGGTCTCACTCATTTCATTTTACTTAAAACTTTCTATCAATTAAACATAGGTTTTACCTTGATATTGCTTATACAATTTATACCAAATTAGAACTATATCTTTCCATTTCCAATTGCCATTGTGGATAGATTATGAGATTAGGAAACACATAGCTTAAGTATGCCTCATTTACATAGGTATACCCACCTAGGTCTGGCAAAGCCAAAAGTGAAGGGGGTCCTATCACACAAACCCTATCTTACAAAAAATGTATCAAGAGATTGGTAACCTCTTGTGGCCTGAAGCCTGTGATTTTGAGAACCAACACCAGGCCTCTACAAAATATGGATCTTCAGGATACAAACTTTTGAGCTCATTCAACCCAACAACCTCTATCTTCATTTATGTCAACAAATTTTGCCTTCTACTCAAGACATTTACAACTCTATTGGACTTCCCACTCCTCGGCTTCAAAACAAAAGTATAACTCTGCAAAAACTCAACCCATTTTAAGTGCATTTGATTTAACTTTCCTTGACTATTAAGATACTGCAAAGCCTAATGATCAGTATATAAAACAAACTCTTTTGGAAACAGATAATGTATCCATTTCTTCAAATCCTGAACTATTGCATAAAATTCTTGGTCATAAACATAATACTTTTTCTTGGCGTCTTTAAGCTTCTCACTAAAATAGGCAATGGGCTTACCTTCTTGACTTAAAATAGCTCCTATAGCACTACCACTAGCATCACAATCTACCTAAAATACCTTATTGAAATCTAGAAGTGCCAAAACAGGTTGCTCTGTGACTTTTTGCTTCAATGTATCAAATCTTTTGTCTACTCTTTTAGTTCATCTAAACTCTTTTCTATCCCCTCTCATTGTCTCAGTTAGGGGTGCACAAATTCTACTAAAATTCCTGATAAACATTTTGTAAAAACTTGCCAAACCATGAAAAGATCTTACCTCAGAAGCACTCCTTCACATAGGCCATTCAATGATAGCCCTCACCTTCTCTGAGTCCATCTTAAGACCTTCCTCTGAGACAACAAATCCTAGGTATACCAACTCCTTCTTTGTAAAGCTACATTTCTTCAGATTGATCAACAACTTCTCCTCCCTTAGCTTCTCCAAAACTCTTCTGATATGCATCATATGTCTATCCCAAGTCTTATTGAAAATCAAAATATCATCTAAATAGATAATAACAAAACTTCCCAAAAATTATTTCAATACCTCATTCATGAGCTACATGAATGTGCTTGGTGCATTGGTTAGCCCAAATGGCATGACTAACGACTCATACAAATTTCCTTTGTCTTGAAGGTTGTCTTCCATTTGTCTCCTTCCCTAATACAGATCTGGAGATACCCACTCTTCAGGTTAATTTTTGTGAAGTACTTGTCTCCACTCAAATAGTCCATTATGTCATCTATTCTTGGTAATGGAAACCTATACTTGATAGTGATCTTATTGATGGCCTGAGAATCTATACACATTCTCCATTCTCCATCTTTCTTTGGTGCTAATACTACAGGTACCGCACATGGACTTAGGCTCTCCCTTGTTCGCCCCTTCCTTAATAGCTCTTGAAATTGTCTGTTCAGCTCTTCACTCTCTCTAGGAGTCATTCTATGGGCTGCCTTATTTGGCAAACTAGCTCTTGGTATCAAATCCATTTGATGACTTATCTTCCTCACCAGTGGTAAACCTTCTAGTATATTATCAAAGATAATATCCTGAAATTCTTCCAACATATCCGTGACTTCTACTAATACATATTCACATTTCTCTTGACTAATCTTAGGAATCAATGCAAAGCAATGACGCTAATGCTTCATACCCTCCAAAAAATTTCTACCATCTACCAAGCAAATTTTGGTAGTACTACATAAGTTTTCTTCCACCTCATTCAAGGGCTTCAATTTATGATGAACTCCATCCTTTGTTAGGGAATATGTGTTTACATGACCATCATGGACAATGCTCCTATCATACTGCCACAGCCTCCCCAACAACATATGACATGCATCCATTGGTATGATATCACATAGTACCTCATCATGGTAGTCTCCAATCTTGAACTTCACTAAACACTGCTCATTAACCAAAGCTCTATGGTCCTTCTGCAACCATGCAATCCGATATGGATGTGGATGCTTTCTTCTTGTCTACTATCTCCTCTGAAACAAGATTATCAGTGCTCCTATTATCAATAATAATATCACAACACTTACCTTCACATTTGCACCTTGTGCGGAATAAGCTCTTCCTCTGATTGGGTTCTTTCTCCTCATTCAACAATGTTCTTCTGACAACTAGGGTTTCTCCCCTTTCAGCATCTTTAGAGCACTCAGATTGTGCATCTTCATCTATATGTGCAACTTGTGCATTACCTTCAGGTCTTCTATTCATCCTTCCTTGATGTTGCGGACACTTGTATGCTCGATGCCCTTCTTCTCCACATTGGAAATAGGTTCCTTTGAAACCTCCTCTTTCAGGTCCTTGCCCAAGTCTTCCTCTTCCTTTTCCTCTTTGCTCACCATTGTTCTGGTCATGAGTATGGTAGGCATTATCTCCTCTTTGATTTCAACTGGTGCTAGCTTCTTCACTTTTCTTTTGATCTTCATTACGGCCTCCATAGGTTCTTCCACTAGTCCTTCTGCCTTGACCTCTTCCCCTTTGCTTTCTATCAAATCTTTTATTCAGCTTCTCTTCCACCTTCAGGGAAAACTGGTATGCATCTTCTATGGTAGTCATTCTGACCAGGCTCAGCTCCTCTTGAATACTTGGCCTCAACCCATTAATGTAATGGGCTACCTTCTCCTTGTTGGCCTCTACATGGCCTATCCTAATAGTAATCTTATAAAACTCTTCTGTATACTCCTTAATAGACTTGTTACCTTACTTCAATCCTCGCAGCTTCTTCAACAACTCCATCTCATAGTCCACAGGAATGAACTGCTTCTTCAGTTTCTCCACTATCTAATCCCATCTGGTAATCTTTCCTTTTCATCTCATATTCCTATCTAACTAGACCTCCTTCAACTGAATATTTACATGGCCCTTCAACTTTTTTTTTGCAAACTTGACCTGATCTGGGTCCTCCATGTCTTCATACTCAAAATACTCCTCCATGTCATTGATCCAATCAGTAAGCTATTCCAGATTCAAATCTCTAGAATATGTAGAAACTTCGATCTTCAAAATGGCCCTCAACAACCTAACTTCTACAAGATCTCCTGTAGCTTCTTGTTCTTCCTTAGATAGCTCTTCTTTAGCTTCATCCTCTCTTTCTTCTCTTGTTCTCAGCTCAAACCCTCTTTGTAGCTCCTCTTGCAATGCATTGATTTGCCTTTGCAGGGCTCTAAAACCCTCTTCCATCAAAGCATTCCTCCCAATATGATTTCTTCATGGAGGCATGTTGATCTCTATAGCAAACCCACAATCTCAGGTCCTGGTGCAAAATGCCTCATGGTTGGTGATCTATCTACACACTCAGGAACCCTTGCTCTAATACCACTTAAGGAAGGGAGTAAATCATAAAACACACAACAGAAATTACACACAGAAAATATAACTTTATTTATTGATTTGGACAACTTATTACATTATAGAAGCTCAAATACAATTAGAGGAATCAACCCTGCATAGGTTGCAACACATTACAGCTTCCTCTCACAAGACTCTGGAATCATCTGCCATCTGTAACCCCAAATCTACTAGGATTTATGTTTTCCTTCCTATTCTTGACTCTACACATTTCCCCTTAACTCTACCACTACCCAGGGTTCCCAAAAATGGTTATTAATAGCCTTTTTGGTGGCCAACAACCTAATTTCAAAATTTGCATCTCCCTCCAAAAATAGGTCAACTTCTGGGAGCCATAACTTTTGATTCGGGTGTCTGATTGATGAACTATTTTATGCGTTGGAAATCTCGCAGAGTTCTCTATGCACTAAGAACCCGCTCTTCTAGTTTCATCCATTTTTGGGCTTATATGAGGTCATTTAGTGCCTCAAACCTAAGTTTGAATAATTTTCAAGCATTTTTCAAGAAATGGAAACTTTAATATCTTTCAGCTTGCAATTGATCTTTGTGTGATTCCTTCACCAAAGGTCTTATTTTTAAGTTATGAAGCTTCCTGTAAATGTTCACTTCTATCCATGCCTAAATGCAAACTTTCCTAAAATAGCAAGTTGCTATTTTTAGTAGTTTGGAAAAATTGAAAGTTCTACATCATTATTAAAGTGATTATGGAACCAGAACCACAAATTTTGAAAAGAAATGGAAAGAAAATCAACAATTTTGAAACACATATTTTTTGGGTGATGCAAGATTGCCCTTACACCATTGGATGCTCCTGCATCATACTCAAGATTGAACCATAGAATTATTTGAGAAATTACAAAATTTGACACATTTATCGAATTGAGCACATTAATTTCTGGACAATGGTAAATGGATTCAACATGACATTAGTGATATTTCTTCATCATTTCTTCTAAATCTAAGTACTCATACTTGTTGCATCTACTTTCCATATGTACTTTGTAATAATCAATCCCAATTCTATTATCTAGGATACTTTATGCTTACTTGATTGTATTTATTTAATTGCTCTAGGTAATTCATGTAGTGTTGTTCATTTCATTACATTTCTGTGAACCTACCATTTTCTTACACAACCTAGAGTTTGGCCTTAGGGTTTATTCCTTCTTCATTAAGGTTTTAGATATAATTTATTTTTGTATTTATCCTCTATGATTAGGATTTGATTTTCCTTTTATCTTTATATTTCATAATTTTATCTTTTTCTATATTTTGTGGTTCATAGTGTGACTAGTGCTCTCAACCACCTCTCACCCTTGATTGCAAACATCTAGGGTATTATAATCAGATTTGACTCTATGATTATGCCCTTTATTTCACATTTACTTAGATTTTGGTTCACTTTTGTTTGCATTTACTTATCATATATTGATTAGTTTTTTAGCATATATTATGATATATCTCTTTGATCCCATGCATCCACCCTTGGATAATTTGTCATCATGGCTTTTCATAGGTCATTTTCTTAGTTGATATACATGCACATACTTTTTATTTTAACATGTTCATATCCTTTCTAATATAAGATCCCTCCATTCTTGATAATCTCATGACATATTATGCTATGTGTAGACACTTGAAATCATCTCATCACTATTTCAGTCACCATTATGTTATCTCTCAACATTTCTACTATAATTAATTGAATAAATTCTATTTATTTGATTAATTATCTCAATTTTCCTTCCAAAATTAAATAAATTATTTCTTATTATTTAACTAATAAAATCACGATTCATTCACTATTCACCTAAACATTAATTAAATAAATCAGGACTATTTATTTAATTAATTAATCATTCTTCATAGTCTAACCTTAGATAAATAAATTCAAATATTATTTACCTAATTTCATCTCATCCCATCCCAAATTTAAATAAATTCAAATATTTATTTAATTCCTTATTTTCTCCACTTTTCATTAGTTGTCAAAATTAAATCATTAACTTTTCATAATCATTTATGTTAGTGTAGTTTTCTATTTCTGAGTTGGGATGTTTATTTTCCTATATTACTAGGTTTTTCCAACACATTTTATTAATTTTTCTTAGGTTCATAAAGCATGTTTAATTAAGTGAGTGGGTTATGAGTGTTGGAGTCCAGGACAACACTTAGAGGGGGGGTGAATCAATGTTGTATAAATTTTGAAACCTTTTTGCAAACTTTAACTTTCAAGACACAAAGAGAGAAAGATATCATTGATTTGTTACACATATGCATATAACTAAGAATGAAAGGTGTGAACAAAACCTCATGAGCAAAACATTAATACACACACATAGAGGAAATCAATATGAATCATGACACAAGTTTTTCATGAGTGGAAAACCCTCTTGGGGTAGAAAAACTACTCAAAAATTGCCTCACTAGCTTATTTAAAACCTCACTAGTTACACAAAGGTCTCACTAACCAAGAAAGCTTCACTAGCTTTACAAAATACCTCACTAGCATACACTGTGCCTCACTGGATGATACAAGGCCTCATTGGCATAAGGAAAGTCTCATTGACTTCTCACAAACACTTTGGGTGCACATACAAGTCTTATCAGGGGATCACCCTATTTCAACCAACTACAAAACCTTATACCTCCCCTTTTGATTTTCACAACAAATTCATTTCAAAAATTATATTCTTCAACCTCTACAAAATAAACAAATTGATGTCATCTTTGATGTTAACTAAATCACCAAATCACCATTTGATATCTGCACAATCCTTTAATAATTTATTCAATGTATTCTTGGTCGCAATTTCAATGTTTGAAAAAGGACTATCTCTGCAAAAGAAACACATCATAAATACAAATTATCTTTGCAAAATAATTCATCCTTGCAAAATAAGTCATCTCTGCAATATTCTTGAAGCCATCTCTACAAAGCATGATCTCACATGACTCATTTGTGCATATTTCATGACACACAAACCCATCAATCTAGAACCTGCAAAAATAAATCTTACAAATCTTCTTCAAAGCCCTTCATATTCCTCTTCCATCTAATAACAAATTCATCTCCTTTATTTTTGTTTTTAATTTTCTTCATCTCAAAACCCTTCAACTTCTTCTCCTTCAATTTGCAAAAACTTCAATAAAAAAAGTTTGCCTTCAATAATCTCCAATCCTTTCATATTCCAAAACACATCTCTTCTCTACACAAACCATCTTCACAAAAAAAATTAGATCATAAAAAAAACTTCAATCAATTTTATCAATCTCCAAAAACTCTCTACAAAAAAAATGAGTTAAAAAAGTCACAAAATAAATCCCAAAAACATTTTTAATATCCTCCACCTTCTTAGCTTTCATGTCACAAAAATTTGAAACAAATCTTTCATCTTAAAAATTCCAAAAAATATCTCCTCAAAATACTAAAAAATCTCCTAAAAAAAATCTTATAAAATCCATTTTACTTGATGTCATAAAAAGATGACATTTAGAAAGCCATCGGAATTAGGAGATTAAAAAAAATAGTTTTTAAATTAAAAGCAAAGCCAATGATGACTTAATCGAAATCCCCAAACCATATTTAAATATAGCCTTTTATGGCTTTTTGGGCGATCATGCGCTTATGTCAAGACCAAACCAATTAGTGTCAAGACAAAGAATGAACTAACTCCCACTGAGAGCAACTCCAATGAAATGTGCTAAAGCTTGATCATAACATTGCATTATGAGAACTTTGAAGACATAAACTCCTATTATCTTGTTATCTTCATATCAACCAAAAACAAATTGAGAACCACTTACCAAAATCTTTGATACCACCAGACTTTCAAAAGATTGAAGGCAAAACTTATGCAATTTGCTGTCCTAAACTTATCTTGAAATCTCTGTCCTTGTACACTTGCATATTAAACAATTTTTCAAATTGATAGCAACAAGTCACCATGAGTATGCACACAAATTTTGTGACATCTAAACACCATGAAGACCCCTGAATATCACACAATCTACTCAACACCTTTTTGACATCAATGATAATCAATCTCTATCAATCTCCCCCTTTGTCATTGATGGCAAAACTATATTATTTAATTTCTCTTTCTCCCCCTTTTTGACATCTGATGACAAAGACTCAAATCTATTTTCTCCCCCTATATTGAAGTGCACAAACAAATCACTACTCATAAATATTACTAGACAAACATCGTTGTTACACCATCTACACAAAAGAGCACTGTCCTGCTAAAATGAAACATGTATGTCAACCTCAACATAATACCACTTCTTGACACAAATATGAAGATGAAAACTTGACATATCTCTGCAATCAAATACCAACTTCTTTGATATAACTTATATGAACTTGAACTCTATGCAAGGATGTCATAAACACATCACAACACATGATGACCACTCTTGAGAAGACTTTCCCAAAACTTTCATGATAGTGACAACAAGATCACTCAATCCTACAGAAAAGAAATAGAGAAGGCACAACACCAACTAATAATTGAACTTTACTATTATCATCTACCATTACTAATTCAAGACACACCTTTAATTGCCTCTGATTGAAGAACTTGATGAATATCATAAGTGAATTTAGATTGTAATAGCTTGAATCACATGCCTAATACCACTTCAAAACTAGAAGCACACAATTTGCACATACCTTCCTGAAACATATTAATGAGGAAGACCATCAAAGAACATGTCAAATTATTACACCAAGAACACTTTCAAATGAACATGACTTGACATCTAGTCCACCATGTTATTTTGGTACTATTTCCAATCCACCTAAAGGCTCCAATTCTCATGCAATACACATAGCTCAAAACACATGATCAAAATACATGAATATCAAGAACATTTGAATTGCAACAACATGACAACTCAACATGATATGAACAAGATATAAATAAGATCACCAAGTTACTCAACATCATCAATCACTTTGTACATTGAACCCTTGAACAAATAATCAACATCTTGTATACATCATGATGTCATGAACCACTGATCACCTATATCACAGACATATACAAATGATATCCTCCTGAAACTTCTTGGGGTTAATTGATAGGACATGAACAACTCCCCCTCACATCATGTTATTTATTATTCAACTGATGATGTAACTTGTGCAAGAAGCACAAGTTTAGGATTTGTCTTCTCATGACTTTGTTTCTGCTTCCACACTTTTACATGATTTTTCTTCCTCCAAACTTTTTTAGCCTCTTTCCATTTCCAACCTATCAAATCAAGTGATGCTTTTCTGCAACTATGTGCTTTGTGACCAAAAGAGTTGCACAGATGACAAATTATATTGTAATCATAATCAAATGACTGATAATACCTTTTTGACATCCCTTAAGCATTTATGTTATGCTTCCATCCAAGATCATACCTTCTATTCATTTTGCAATTTCTTTGTGTGTGACCAACATTATTGCACTTGTAACATACAAGATTAGTATTCCTTCTGCAATCAACTACTTTGTGACCAAAATGATTACAAGTATAACAATAACCATTAAATGAATAATTATACCTATACATATATGCTTGTCTTATTGGAATATTTCTTTTGAACTTTCTTCTTTGATTCTGTATTTTTACAAATTCATCTTTGGTCATCTCCTCAGCTTCACTTTTCTTTTTACCTTTAGGAGTAGCAATATGATGATTTAAATCAATTTTTCTTCTTGGAGCTTCTCTGGCTTTGGAACACTCTCCTTTTTCATATCCTAAACTAGTTGTGTTCTTATGATGTTTCTATTTACCCAGCATATCATGTAACTTGCTTGTGCTCTCTTCAAACTCCTCATACTTCTTGGATAAAACTTTAAGACTTTCATAATTTTTTCTCAGATTAATAATTTCACCCTCTAATTTTAGATTTTCAATTCTTTTAACCTCAAGGTCAGATTTTGATATATCATCTATCCTATTAGCTTCCTCAACCTCTGTCTTCAAACTGATATTTAAATTGTTTGATTCATTAATTTGTGTCCTTAAACTCACAATCTAACTTCTTGCCTCTTCAAGATCTGAAGATACTCTTTCAAGGTCTAAAAATGCTTTGTCTTTTGATTCTTTTTCTTGTTGTAGCTGCAATTCTAATTTTTGGTTCTCCTTTTTATATTTCTTGAGTTCACTCAGAGTACATATGAGCTCTCCTTCTATATCAACTTCAAACTCTTGTTCATCATCACTTATAATTTGATCTTCTTCTTCTGAATCTGATTGAGTCTCATCTCCTTCATTTGAAAGTCTCCTTTCATTGCCACTTTCTTCACACACCAGGATGTCCTCTTCTTTAAGTGTATCATCTTGATAATTTGTTTTCAATTCCTTCCACATATCCTGAGCTATATCACAATACATCACTTTACAAGAAACTTCATTAGATAATCTAGATAAAATAGCCTTCTTTGGAGTGTCATTGTATTTATAAGCCTCTTTATTACTTGTATCACTAGGTGATAGAGAGGAAATAAAATAACCATTCTCAACAGACATCCATACACCATATCCTAATGAAAATAGATAGGCTTGCATCCTAAAACACCAAACATAGAAATTTGAACCATAAAAGAAGAGAACATCTGAAAACTTATCCTCTAATTTAATACTTGACTCAACTTTTGAGACATTGCTATCAACTAATTTTATATCAATATCTAAATTTTATATAGGCTGCACCTTTTGATCAAAATGAGACTTGACATTCCTCATGTTCTTATTTCTTCTACTCTTTCCCATGGTAATCCACTAATAGGACCTCCCTGAGCCTATTAGACTTCAAAAATGGAATCTAGGCTCTGATAACACTTGTTGGAGTCTAGGACAACACTGAGAGGGGGGGTGAATCAGTGTTGTATAAATGTTGAAACCTTTTTGCAAAATTTAACTTTCAAGACACAAAGAGAAAGATATCTTTGATTTGTTACACATATGCACATAACTGAGAATGAAAGGTGTGAACAAAACCTCATTAGTAAAACATTAATATATACACAAACATAGGAAATCAATATGAATCATGACATAAGTTTTTCAAGAGTGGAAAACCCTCCTGGGGTAGAAAAACCACTCAAATGTTGCCTCACTAGCTTATTTAAAACCTCACTGGTTACACAAAGGTCTCACTAACCAAGAAAGCTTCACTAGCTTTACAAAATGTCTCACTAGCATACACTATGCCTCACTGGTTGATACAAGCCCTCACTGGCATACAGAAAGTCTCATTGACTTCTCACAAACACTTTGGGTGCACATACAAGTCTTATCAGGGGATTACCCTGTTTCAATCAAGTACAAAACCTTATACCTCCCCTTTTGATTTTCACAACAAATTCATTTCAAAAATTATATTCTTCAACCTCTACAAAATAAACAAATTGATGTCATCTTTGATGTTAACTAAATCACCAAATCACCATTTGATATCTGCACAATCCTTCAATAATTTCTTCAATGTATTCTTGGTCACAATTTCAATGTTTGCAAAAGGACTATCTCTGTAAAAGAAACACATCATAAATACACATTATCTCTGCAATATTCTTGAAGCCATCTTTGTAAAGCATGATCTCACATGACTCATCTGTGCATATTTCATGACACACAAACCCATCAATCTAGAACCTGCAAAATTAAATCATACAAATCTTCTTCAAAACCCTTCATAGTCCTCTTCCATCTGATAACAAATTCATCTCCTTTATTTTTGTTTTTCATTTTCTTCATCTCAAAACCCTTCAACTTCTTCTCATTCAATCTACAAAAACTTCAATAAAAAAAATCTGCCTTCAACAATCTCCAATCCTTTCATATTCCAAAACACATCTCTTCTTTGCACAAACTATCTTCACAAAAAAAATTAGATCATAAAAAAAACTTCAATCAATTTTATCAATCTCCAAAAACTCTCTACAAAAAAATGAGTTAAAAAACTCACAAAACAAATTCCAAAAACATTTTTAATATCCTCCACCTTCTTAGCTTCCATGTCACAAAAATTAGAAACAAATCTTTCATCTTAAAAATTCCAAAAAATATCTCCTCTAAATACTCAAAAATCTCCTTAAAAAAATCTTATAAAATCCATTTTACTTGATGTCATAAAAAGATGACATTTAAAAAGCCATCAAAATTAGGAGATTAAAAAAAACAAAGTTTTTAAATTAAAAGTAAAGCCAATGATGACTTAATCGAAATCCCCAAACCATATTTAAATATAGCCTTTTATGGCTTTTTGGGCGCTCATGCACTTATGTCAAGACCAAACCAATCGGTGCCAAGACAAAGAATGAACTAACTCCCCTTGAGAACAACTCCAATGAAATATGTTAAAGCTTGATCATAACATTGCATTATGAGAACTTTGAAGTCAAAAACTCATGTTATCTTGTTATCTTCATATCAACCAAAAAAAATTGAGAACCACTTACCAAAATTTTTTATACCACCAGACTTTCAAAAGATTGAAGGCAAAACTTATGCAATTTGCTATCCTAAACTTATCTTGAAAGTTCTGTCCTTGTACACTTGCATATTAAACAATTTTTCAACTTGATAGCAACAAGTCACCATGAGTATGCAAACAACTCTTGTGACATCTGAACACCATGAAGACCCTTGAATATCACACAATCTACTCAACACCTTTATGACATCAATGAAAATCAATTTCCATCAATGAGGTGTCACCATCATAAAAGGGAGCACCCATTAGCTATCTTGGGAAGATACTTTTCTATCTTTACACTGATAGATGGTTTCTTTCTATTAGTTGGTGTTGCCACCTCCACCCTCTCCCTTTTTCTATATAAACATGCTACCTATTTATGTGTTTTTTATGCACAAGGCAACATGTAGAATAAAATTCTAAGTATTCTACCCTGTCTTGAACAAAGTCTCTCAAAGGCTAATCTATGTCATGTAGTGAGACAACTCCAAGGTTCATTATTTGTGGTTTGCAAAGGATAGACTCAGTAGTTTGAAATGATATGTTGTTAACACAAAGGGACTTACACTGGATTTACTTCTTCACTCACTCAACTTATTACTCCTTTTCATGGATGGAAACCTTCTAATTCCACAATTGGATGATATTGTGAGAGTTATAACCATGATTACAAATAAAATGCAAAAAAGCCAAGGGTTTGGAGAGGCTCTACTCTACTTCTAAGTACAATGAGACAATGAATGATGCCAAGTTAGACAAATTCCTTCATAACAATCTCCACTTTTCCATGATGAATTCAACAACTACGTAGAACAAGTACAATCTCCCAAGGATGACTAAGTATTTTCATATTGCAAATACACATTCAAGCACTGTCAGCTAGTGCAACTTAAACAAGCATCAACAATCAAACTATTGCAATAAGTTGAGGTTCAAGCTAACTTTACACAATGACTTGCCAGTGACAAACCATCAAAAGTATGAGCTTAGGAATTCATCAAATATCTTCACAATGCATTCACTATATAAATGAACTTTCTAATCTACTCTACTTCTACTTGGAAACACATCTCAATCATCTTCAAGAAATAAGAAACCATGCAACATTCCAAAACAAGACAATTGTCACCATGTTTCAATGAGAAATGTATTAATCTTGGAAGTGATTACAACAATTTCATGAGTTCTCTCCAACAATTTAGAAGACCTTCCTCGACTCTACTCCTACTCTACCTTCTATTCTACTCTCCTATAGCAATAATAATAAATAAAAATGAGGTGAATGAGCCTTTTATAGTTTTCCAAATTACAACGAATGGCAGAGATCAATCTGTGAAATAGATGGACGAGATTTTGACAACAAGGCACATATGCCTATTTTTGGTAAATGGAAATGTAGCCGAGCTAATGGTGTACATGTGCCTTACTACTTCTATTCATTCTAAAAATTCATTCAAGCTCATGTATATATTTGGGTATTTTGAGTCGTGTCCGCTCTTTCTACATAGTTAGAGTAGGTTTTTCTTTTTTCTTTTTTCTTTTTCTTTTTTCGGTTGTCATAGTTTAGAATTGTTCTCCTTGATGTCATTTGACTCAAGTTTTTTTTTCCATAGATTAGTTTTCTTTCATAGTTTAGAAGGGTGATATACTTCATAATCACACTCTAGTATAATTTTTCTATATTATGTTAGTTCATTTCTTAGACAATTATTCATGAAATTCTTAGAGTCAGAAGATCTTTTTATTTCAATTTATCAAGTTAGATTTTGTACTTGACTCAAAAATTAATCATATATTGTCTCTCGACACTGCTATCTTTTGATTATAATTTTTTAAAATGATAAATCTAAACTTTATGAATTCTTATGTCTTCCTTTGGGAAACATGGGTCATGACTGATGGATTTCCTGTGAACTCCACGCTAGTATCAAATAGCATGACTGCTTGCTCTTGGGAGATGAGTTAGATGTTTAGTATTACTTGAAGTATTTTAAGATCTTATATCTTACACATTTTAATGATCCTGAAGTAGCTAAAAGGATCTGGGTGATCTCATGTTAAGTGAAAAATCTAAAGGCCTCATCTTTACCACCATTGTGAATCTTGTCAGTGAAGTTGAAAGGGTAAGTGGTGCTACATTGTACTCTACCAATATAAAAAAAAATATCATCATGCCTATCACACATTGCAACTCAATTAGTTGGTAGATTTACAAGATAACTTTGTCGAGGCTATAAACACCTCACTAGCAATGGGGTAATGTCAAGGTGGATGAGACATGTGTCAACTCATGTAGCTTAATACAAAGGAACTTGGATGATCTTAGTTGCCAAGGGATGTGAATGAACACATGCACACATACTTGGATCCTTGGAATATGGATGGTCATGCTGACAGTTGGTTTTGAATCCTTGATCATGTAGTTGTGTTTATTCGGCCTAGTATGTGGGTGTACATGGAAATTTTGAAACCTGGATGTTGTTTGTCTTTGGAATACTTAAGAACCTTGTTTTTAATGAAACCAATCTTTAAGTACATAGTAGAAGATGAAGTGTCTTGAACCAATTTATGATTCTTCTTCCCTTTCAAGTACATTTTCTAAATAGTTGATAAGTTTGGAGGGAATTATCTAAAGGTTCTGAGTATGGATTGAGTCATTTTCTTTGAAATGTTTAGGAACATTTATTTGGATTGGTGCTAGATGTTGTGACATTTTCACACATCGCCCCATTGCAAATGGAGACCCACCATTTTTTTTATTTTGGTCATCGTAGGGTGTTAGGCAAAGCTTCGAGTCATTGAGTCTTGGATAGTATCAGGTAGTCGATTAAGTCTTCTCTACAAACTGGGAAGTGAGTCTCTCTGAAAATGAATCAAGTAAGTCAATCAACATGCAAATGAGGAATCACTAAAGGGTCAATTTGATGAACAAGATACATTTAGAACACTAAAGTCAATTCTTGAGACTAAGAGTGATGAAATTTCATCAAAATTGAAAAACAGAGCAAATTGCAAAAAAATGGCCAAGTAAAATTTTAGCACAATTTCCATGCACCTGTAGAAATTGCACCAAAAAGTGCATTTTTAGGCACATGTGGAAATTGTGCCATTTCTCTTGAAGGGCTTTTAAAAATGAAATTTCATAATTTGTTTACTATGAATTGATTGATAGTTGGAAAATTTTGGCGTTTCGTGTTCAATTTTGATTAACATTTCATCTGAAAAACTAGAGAAATTAGTTAAGTAAAATTTTAGTGCAATTTTCATGCCATAGTGGAAATGGCGCCGAAAAGCATAATTTCCAGGCACTAGTGGAAATTGTGCCATTTCTCTTGGAGGCTGTCAAATGATAAAAATTGCACATTTTTCCAGATAGATTGTTGAAAGCTAGCATTTCATATTTAAATGTTGATTGAAATTTCATGTGAAAAACTTAGAAAATCATCATTATCATGAAAAAGTGCAATTTCTAGGGGATAGTGGAAATTGCACCTAGAAAAACTTGGCACTCAATTGTTGCAAATTTGAAAATTATCCAAAACCTTAGCAAAAACATGAAGAAATCATTTAGAAATTATCTAAGGAACATGAAAATCTTTGAATAAATCTTGTGAAAAGGTCTAAAAAATCATTGAGAAACCCTTAGGAAAAACACCATCATGAAGTGAAATAGCTCAAATTTTGATAACAGGTGGAAATAGTGTAATTTCCACTCATAGGTGGAAATTGTACCACTTTTGGACCTCACAAAAGTTCAAGAGAAATGGAAATTCCTAAGTATCCTTTTGAAAATCATTAAGGAAAAGATCAAAAGTTTTGTGAAGAAATCATAAGAAAAATCAATGTAAAAATGAACAACATCATGTCGTTAGCGCAATTTCAAGTAGCATGAGGAAATTGCATAAAAAAAAAAGTGCAATTTCAAGTGACATGAGGAAGTCACGCCAAAATGGGATTTCACTCTTAGCTCATGATACATCAAAATTCAACTTGAAAATATTGAATTCAATTTTTCCACATACATAAAGGTAAAAGAACTTGACATGATGCCCCCATTATCAAATACTATGACTTGTGAATTTTCATCTTCTAGGTGCGTGAGAATCTGGAGGTGAGGTATGCATCCAAAGAAGAGGAGCATCTAGAGAATCAAGACATCATCAAGTTCACCATCATCCTACCTCTAGAGAGAAGAACTTCATCATCCATCTTGTAAGTTTTACCATCCAAGCATCCAGAAGATCATTTCCATGTTCAAGTTCAAGAGCCTTCCATTTCATGCACCAGAAGAAGATCGAGAGAAAACATCATAAGGTCTACTCTAGGGATTCATGCCTAAGTCATCTCCTCTACTTCAACAATCCAGAGCAAGAATCTTACATGAGCATCACAAGAAAAGTTAGTCAAATGATAAAGATTATCAAGAAATCCAAAATTACACTAAGGAGCAAAAAGACAACAACAAGGAGTGAAGAACAAGGACCAAATTCCCAAGTTCTACGTTGAAAGCTCCATAAGTGAAAATCTAGTTTCAAGACTTTGCCAAGAAAAGAAGATAGAATTTGGGAAAATGCATCAAGAAGCACAAAAAAAAATTAAAAATCTAGAATTTTTCTCAAAATACTCAAGTGACATTCATACATCATCAGCCAATCATTTCTCGCCACATCATCACGTCCATGTTCAACGTATATGCAACAAAGTCCAAGAGAAAGAGGGTACCCTATCTAGAAGATTCCTAGAGATTCCAACATGTCATGCTTATCACCTTGGGAAGCGTGCCTTCATTGCCTCTCTTCTTATGTACATGATTATAGTTGGTAGTTGTAACTAATTTATGACGTGGCAAAATCTTGGCCATCAGTTGCTCAAATCAATCTTGGCTTGTCATTGTATTTTGAGGACTATAAAAAGGCCTCCCTTCTATTTCATTTGTAAGGAGAGAGTTGATGTAGGAGAGAGTAGAATAGCAAGTAGAGTAGGAGTAGAGTAGAGGAAGCTCTTCTAAGTTGTTGGAAGAGAAATTGAAATTGTTCTAATCACTTCCAATATTAATACATTTCTCATTAAAGCTTGGTGACAATTGTGTTGTTTTGGAATGTTGCATGGTTTCTTATTTCTCAAAGATGATTGAGATGTGTTTCCAAGTAGAAGTAGAGTATATTAGAAATTTCATTGATATAGTGAATGCATTGTGAAGATATTTGATGAATTCCTAGGTTCATACTTTTGATGGTTTATCACTGGCAAGTCATTGTGCAAAGCTAGCTTGAACCTCAACTTATTGCAATAGTTTGATTGTTGATGCTTATTCATGTTGCACCAGCTGAGGGTACTTGAATGTGTGTTTGTAATATGAAAATCCGTAGTCATCCTTGGGAGATTGCACTTGTTCTACATAGTTGTTGAATTCATCATGGTGAAGTGGAGCTTGTTATGAAGGAATTTGTCTATCGTGGCGTCATTCATTGTCTCATTATACTTAGAAGTAGAGTAGATTCTATCCAAACCCTTGACCTTTTTGCATAATTCGAGTGAGTAAAGAAGTAAATCTAGCATAATCCCTTTGTGTTAATAGCATATCACATCAAACTACTAAGTCTATCCATTTCAAATAATGAATAATGAACCTTGGAGTTGTCTCACTGGATCACATAGTTTATCCTTTGAGAGACTTTGTTCAAGAGAGGATAGAATATTTAGTATTTTATTCTGCGTGTTGCCTTGTGCATAAAAAACACATCAACACTACCTAGCTTGTATTTTGTATCTTTTGCTTTGCATCCTCATAATGCTATTTTTCTTCTAGAATTTGGATTACTCTCGTGCATACTAACTTTGTGTTGTTATTTTGATCTTGTATCATTTGCTTTCACAGTTTGATATCTATTAGTTTGAACTAGTTTTCTGGGTTATTCATCTTTTTAGATTAACAATTTACACATTTCAAAACATTATTAATAAAGGTAAATCTTCCAAAATCCCAAATGTGTACATGGGGTCAAAGGTATGGCCTTGATTTGTATGTGATTGGTACTTTAGGAATGGGCAATATTTTCAAATACCTCCAATATTCTAGTTTTCAATCTCCCTCTTGGAATGTTCACTATCACTGAGAGGGGGGTGAATTAGTGATATACAAAAACCAAAGCAATTAATCAATGTTAACTTTTGACAAGCACAAACTTCAATGGAAACACATAAAGATCACCATGACACAAGATTTATAAGTAGAAAACCCTAGAAAGGGCAAAACCACTATGCTAGTTGGATCAATCTAAACCTCACAATTTGTTGACCATTAGGTCTCACTGATTACAGACAAAAGGAACACCAAT
This sequence comes from Cunninghamia lanceolata, assembly GCA_027924645.1. Lineage (NCBI taxonomy): Eukaryota > Viridiplantae > Streptophyta > Pinopsida > Cupressales > Cupressaceae > Cunninghamia > Cunninghamia lanceolata. The sequence continues at coordinate 5,649,359 of BSBN01001067.1, forward strand.
TCTCTACACAAGAAGCACCAACTTCAAGTCCTTAAGGAGCACCAACTTGAGGCTTCCAAGAAGCACCAACTCCACAAATAAACTTCAATGCAAATAAAGACAAAAATATAGAGTACTACTCTGTTTACAATATGCTCCAAATCAAAGATTCTCCTGTTTCACTTACAAACATTCAAGACTTCAACTTCCTTGAATACATGAATGATAACTTCTTTACAAGCGATCCCTTATTTCAACAAACACAAACAAGACTTCAACTGTTGTCTATATGAACAAGGAATCTTCAACCCCTGTACACCTCATGACTATATCCTGCTTTTGAATGCACACATAATGACACACAAAAATAACTTTTAAACAACTATGACTGATGCTATAATGATAGTTTATAGTCACATGGATATCTATACATTTAAAGCACTATTTGACAATCTTTCACAGTATCCTTACATTTATTTAAGCTTCAGTCACCAGTGTTCATATTTAAATTACATTAATTTGTGCATAGAGAAGTAGCTACATGAAAACAGTGAGATAATGGCATCATATAGCACTGTCATTCAATTCTCCCTCTTTGTAAATAATCTTAAGATCAAATCAAACTACATATACTTGTGATCTCATTCAGATGATTAAACTATACCAAATAAAAAGACATTCCAAGAATACAGTCACTCAAATCTTTGAAACCTTTCCTTAAGCTATTAATTAGATTTCTCATTCTATCTATTGTCACTTAAAAAGCATGGTTTCATCATGTTCAATATTCTCGCACAGAGCATTAACAATCCTTAGAATACACTACAAGCTCTTAAAGATCTACATTCCATCTCTCCAACCTCTACATAGAGAAAAATCTCCAACTTAATCATCGCTGCCAGTGGAAGTTATGAAACTGCCAGGAAGCTGTACACTAACCATAATACTTGCAACCACCCATCAAAGTCTATTCTTCAAAGAATAACCATTGGATATTTGTACATCTAGAGCATTATTTGACAATCTTTCACACTATCCTTACATTCATTTAAGCTTCAGTCACCAGTGTTCATATTTAAATTACAACAATCTGTGCATAGAGGAGTCACACTACATGAAAATAGTGAGCTATTAGAAACATATAGCATTGTCATTCAATCCTCCCTCTCTATAAATAATCTTGAGATCAAATCAAACTACATATACTTGTGATCTAATTCAGATAATTAAACTATACAAAATAAAAAGACATTCCAAGAATATAGTCACTCAAATCTTTGAAACCTTTCCTCAAGCTATTAATTAGATTTCTCATTCTATCTATTGTCACTTCAAAAGCATGGTTTCATCATGTTCAATACTCCCACACAGAGCATTAACAATCCTCAAAATACACTACAAGCTCTTAGAGATCTATATTCCATCTCTCCAACCTCTACATAGAGAAAAATATCCAACTTAATCATTATTGCCAGTGGCAGTTATGAAACTACCAGGAAGCTGCACACTAACCGTAATACTTGCAACCACTCATCAAAGTCTATTCTTTGAAGAATAACCATTTATCTTTTTGAATGTACACTGTTAATATACCTTGTGGCACTATCTAGAGATTGAATATTAACCACTGATGATTTAACTCCCACCTAAGTGTAAAGAGGTTTTGGAAGGAGCCCATGTCTCTAGGTAAGAGGGTTGGTTAGACAACGAGGGTGACCCCTTCGAGTCACAACTTAAGTGACTTGTCACTGACTATCTCAAGTCACCATAACTTTATAAAACGGAAATTTTATATATACATGCTTACAAAGGCTTAGGGTTTTTGATGTTCTAGGACATCTTTACAATGTATAAACCCTAAACATGTTTTAAAGACTCAACAACCCATGAGTGTTTGAGATATGTCTTTTGCCCTCTATGATAGTATTGACAAATGTAAGGAATGTATCAATAATTACATTGTGTATGAACATGACTTCAACGAACAACCTCATTTAACCTTTAACACTATTGCGTATGAAAATGATTCAGAGGATGTATCAAAACCATGAAATGCATCAACAAACTCTAACTTCCAACTCTCTTAATGAATGTTCAACAAGGACTTTATGAAGAAGCAATACTGTCATATCTTGTCATGAAGCAACGACACTAACCTTGTCTTTATCATGTTCAGATCAAAGGATGTTTCAAAAACATTCAACACCATGAAGTATCAATAGTGACTTGTTGCCTGAAGCAACTCCTGAAGCAACACTCTGAAGCAACTCTGTGAACCATGAACACCATATTGACATCAATGACAAACATCAACAAACTCCCCCTTTGTCATTGATGGAAAAACTCTTTCTTACAAAACTATCACTCCCCCTTTGATATCAAATACAAAGGATTACTTATTCCCCCTACATAATAGGAACACCTTCATGGAGAGCTAGAAACTATCATCTTGGCCATGCATATCACTGACAATTATGGTAGCAGATATATCATTGTTAGTCCAAAACTGACTGCACCTACAAACTGTGACTGAGATAACATTAGAGCACTATCAAAGCATCACCAAACTATCCATCATCATCCTATCACTGAAGCAAAATATCTATACCATTGTCATAAGAAAAGCATTGATACCATAATCACAAACCATTTGCAAACCAATAAGAGCATGGATACCACTATTACAATAAGAGCTTAGATAGAAGAACCATTTGATAATGTAATTGCAAAGATCAAACATGAACTACCACCAACTTCTGAATCAAAAATACCAAATCATTATCCAAGCAAAAGAGTATCATGATTTCAATAAGAACAACTGCAATTAAAGACTGAACCAGTGCAACCAAAATTGAAACAATCTTTCAAGGTTTAGGGATGATAGAACAAAAGTAGAAGATCCCCTTGAAACTAGGCTTAAATAATTTGATTTCACAAAGAGAGGCAAAAGAGAGAACCCCTAATCTCTGACCTTAATATTATGTAATTTGAAGTGGAGTATTGCTATTATCAACAAGAAACTTCCTAGGATGGATGATCACACTTGACACTTTCTCCCTCGTGATTTATCACTCCACTCTCCTTTTCAAAACTTTCTCCTATCATACTCCAAGAGAGAGAATTGTCTTTATGTCATGTGCATTTGCAAGCCCTAACACCACTATCACTTTTCTATGACTATCCTTTGAACCTTCATTACTTTCATGCCTTCAAGATTGTCCTTTCATAAGCATTGTGCTTATATGGTATCCTCCACTACCCTCCATTTATAGACCTGTGATGTTTCTCTTCAATTGTGCCATTGATTTGGCTAGGGTTTTGAATCATGGATCTTTATCTTTTTGCTATGACTATTCCATAATTTAGAGAGGCCACTGTCCTTCTTGCAACTTTAATCTTGACTATCATAATTTGAAAACCTTAAAGATCTCTACCCACCTGTGTCTTTTGGCCCTGTCTTAGTCCAACGTAAAATTCTCCACCATCTTCTTTGTATTTTCTACATACTCTCCATGTTTTAGAGTTTTGGAAAGAAACCTTAGAGAATCAGGTTTCCAACTATCCTCCCATGATGGTGTTAACCCTAATTGTCCTAGGTCTGAAACTTGGCTATGTTTTGTCTTTTGTGACTCTCCATGCTTCTTGATTTTCGCCATCATGCATGATCTTCTTAAATAAGTGATTGTCCATCCTTGAGAAATTTGAAAACTTGTTCTAAGTCATCTCATTATTCTTGCACAATTCAATGTCCATCCATTATGCACTATCTTCTTTGATATTCATGGTGACTGTCCCTCTGTAAACTTTCACAAACCTGCCAACTGTATTCATTTTTATTATTTCTAAAACCTTTTCAACAAACATATCTTGTGTATATCCTACTAATATTGCAAAGACCTGACAATACTTTGAGACACCATAGTCATTGTTGAACATGTCTAAATGACACAATGTACCAATGAGACAAGTTTGATACAGTCCATTGACAGAATAGCAGCATAATCACCACTGTTACAAAATGTTATCAGAATTTTATTCCCTATAACTTGTTTCACCTTTACATCATTTTCAAAGGTAGTGTCTAGCCTACAACCCAATGCTAGACCAAAAATATTGACCACTCAACAAATCATTACAAGTACACTGTCCTTGCCCATATCTGATATACACTACAATGTATTGGACTTGACAATATTTCACCTTGACTTGAGTTAAACAAATTTAACACACTTTTATGCCCTTATAGTCTTTAAACTTGTGACATTCTTATTGGTTCTACACTATTCTTTGTGAAGAACTACAAGTCCTTGTTTAGGACTTTACACTGCCCTCAGTATGTTGTCAAGTGGTGACTTGCTAATCCTATACACTCTCTTGTAATAAACCTTGCTTGACTATAACAATGCATGAATACTTATCATGCAAGTATAAACAAACCTCAGAGAAAAAAATTCTGATTCAAACTACTATTTAAACTACGCCAAACACCTGCAACTGATAACATCAACTTTAAGAATAATGGCACACATTGACTTCTATAAATCTCATCCTAATAACTGAAATACAACCTCTTGTTGTTGTCTATGGGGCTAAATGATAAGACAATAAACATATCCCCCTGACCTCATGCTACTCTTTAAGCAATTAGAGATGCCTCTTGTGCAACATGCATAAGATTAGGTTTTTCTTTCTCTTGATCTTGTTTTCTTCTCCAAACTTTTATGATACCTTTCTTCTTTTTTCTCAAAGTAGCTGCCTATTTGATATGTCTAGATGACTCCATCAATCTACTTCTATAGAACCTTGTTGTATGCCTAATGTTATTGCATTTACAGTAAATAATATTGTTACCTAGGGCAAAGAAAATTATAGTTTGTTCTTGACAGCCCATAAGTACTTCTATTTTGTTCCATACATAATTATATCTTTCATGTGCCCTACAATCCCTTTCTTTATGACCAAAATTGTTACAATTATAACATACTAGATCCATGTTTCTTATTAAGGAAAAAGAGTTCCTACTCATAAATTTAGACCTTCTCCTATGAGAAACTCTACAAATTGGAGCCTTATGACCATAACCATTACATGAATAACAATAACCAGGAAAGGAATAATTGTACCTTATTGATTGATTTTGCTTGGTAGGTGGAGATCCTATGGACCTTATGGTTCTTCTTCTTCTACTACTATTGATGACATTGAACAATTCATCATCAACACTCTTATCTTTTGTCTTCTTCTTGTCTTTAGTCTCAAGAGCAATAGAATGATAGTTAAGATCTATTTTCTTCCCAAGAGCATCTCTAACCTTAGAACTCTGCCCTCTTTCATATCCTAAGCCAGTTGTATCCTTGTGATATTTTTACTTGCTCAACATCTCATTCAACCTGTTGGTGCTATCTTCAAATTTTTTATTTTTCTCTGATTGAATCTTTAGATTTTCAAGATATTTTCTTAGAGTGACTATTTATGATTCTAGTTTTTGGCATTCAATTGTTTTGGCTTCAAATTCATATTCTGTCACATCTTCTATCTGTTTGATCTCTTCAATCTCTATTTTTAGGCTAATGATTAATTTATCTTATTCTCCAACTTGTACCCTTAATTTTTGGTTCTCCTTTTTGAGTTTCTTGATTTCATTTAGGGTAGAAATAAGTTCACCTTCAAAATCAATTTCAAACTCATCTTCATCATATTCTTGTTCATATTCACTCACAATGTGGTCTTCATAGATCATGACATAACTTTTTCTTGTTTCTTTATCACCTTCTAGGTTAGAGTTAACCTCTTCTTCAAGTATAACACATGATTTGTTTGAGGCTGGTTGATCAAATTTTTGCATAGGATTTCTTCTCCCCTTATTTCTTTTAATTTTTCCAATAGTATTCCACCACCAAGATCAGCCCAAGTCTATTAGACTTCTGCAAGGAACTTGCAGAGTTGATACCAATTGTTGGAATACTCACCGTCAGTGAGAGGGGGGTGAATTAGTGATATACAAAAACCAAAGAAATTTATCAATTTTAACATTTGACAAGCACAAACTTAAATGGAAATACATAAATATCACCATGACACAAGCTTTATAAGTGGAAAAACCTAGAAAGGGAAAAACCACTGTGAGTTAAACTAATCCAAACCTCACAATTTGTTCACCATTAGGTCTAACTGACCAAAATCTCACTAATTATAGACAAAAGGAACACTAATTCCCTACACAAGAAGCACCAACTTCAAGTCCTTCAAGAGCACCAAATCCAACAACTTTTAGGAGAATCAACTCCACAAATCAACTATAATACAAATAAAGACAAAAATATAGAGTACTACTCTATTTATAATATGTTCCAAATAAGAGATTCTCCATGTTTCACTTACAAACATTCAAAACTTCAACTTCCTTGAATACATGAATAATAACTTCTTTACAAGCAATCCCTTATTTCAACAAACACAAAAAATACTTCAACTAATGTTTATATCAAGAAGGAATCTTCAACCCATGTACACCTCATGACTGTATCCTACTTTTGAATGCACACATAATGACACACAAAAATAACTTTTGCACAACTATGACTATTGTTATAATGATAGTCTATAGTCACATGGATATCTACACATCCAAAGCATTTTTTGATAATCTTTCACACTATCCTTACATTCATTTAAGCTTCAGTCACTAGTGTTCATTTTCAAATTACATTAATCCCTGCATAGAGAAGTCACACTACATGAATACAGAGAGATAATGGCATCATATAGCACTACCATTAAATTCTTCCTCTGTGTATAATCTTGACATCAAATCAAACTACATATACCTGTGATCTCATTCAGATGAATAAACTAGACAAAAGAAAAAGACATTCCAAGAATACAGTCACTCAAATTTTTGAAACCCTTCCTTAAATTGTTAATTAGATTTCAAGCATTCTATCTATTGCCACTTCAAAAGCACAGTTTCATCATGTTCAATATTCTCTCACAGAGCATTAACAATCCTCAGAATACACTACAAGCTCCCTTAGAGATCCATATTCCATCTCTCCAACCTCTACATAGAGAAAATTGTCCAACTTAATCATCGCTACCAGTGGAAGTTATGAAACTGCCAAGAACCTGCACACTAACCATAATACTTGTAAGCACCCGTCAAAGTCTATTCTCTAGAGAATAATTGATTACCTTTTGAATATACACTTTCGATATACCTTTTGGCACTATCTAGAGATTGAATATTAACTAGTGATGATTTAACTCCCGCCTACGTGTAAAGAGGTTTTGGGAGGAGCTGGTGTCTCTAGGTAAGAGGGCTGGTTAGACAATGATGGTGACCCCTTCAAGTCACAACTTAAGTGACTTGTCACTAGCTATCTCAAGTCACCATAAGTTTATTAAAAGGAAACTTTCTATATACATGCTTACAAAGACTTAGGGCTTTTGATGTTCTAGGACCTCTTCACAATGTAGAAACCCTAAACATTTTCAAGACTCAACAAGCCCTGATTGTTTGAGATATGTCTTCTGCCCTCTATGATAGTATTGATAGATGTAAGGAATGTATCAATAATTGCATTGTGTATGAACATGACTTCAATGAACAACCTCATTTAACCTTTAACACCATTGTGTATGAACATGATTAAGAGGATGTATCAAAACCATGAAATGCATCAACAAACTCTAACTTCCAACTCTCTTAATGATCGTTCAACAATGACTTTATCAGGAAACCAATACTGTTATATCTTGTCATGAAGCAAAAACACTAACCTTGTCTTTGTCATGAAGATCAAAGGATGCATCAACAAAATTCAGCACCATGACTTGTATCAACAATGGCTTTATTTGTTGAAGTAACTCCTGAAGCAACACTCTGAAGCAACTCTATGAACCATGAACACCATATTGACATCAATGACAAACATCAACTCAAATGACAAACTCCAACTTTTGACATCAATGAGAAACATCAACACTCCCACCATTCACTTTATCCAAGGAAAATCTCCACCCTTGATTCCCCTTGAATCTTTGAGCTCCCTTTGACCACCATTCACATGATGCCACTTGGAAGCCTCCCATGTCTCACATCCTCTTGATCAATCTCATCCCTTAATCTCTTAAAGAAATCCTTGTCCTTCATCCACCTTGCTAGTCTCCTACAATGATTTAACAACTAAGCCCATAAGCTATGACTCAGAGATTGGACATCTAACTTGAATAGCTGTCTTAATCACTATGAAGATGCATTTATCTTGTCAACCCAGGGACGTGAACTTGAAATGGATCAGCACAGTATGTGCACTAGGAACTCCAAAGTAGCCACATTCATTCTATAGTTAAGAAGGACATAATGCTAAAAGTAAACTACTTGGAAAGAAATAACATAAATGCTAAACACCAACCAACAACTATACTAAGCTGAAGTGCATGATAGAAAATGAAAATTTGGGCAAACAAACAAGAAACTACTATGTCTACTTTGGCTGCAGGAACAGACATAGAATGGAATTCTAGTGGCTGTAGGAACATTCAATGCCAGATTTAACTAACTGCTTAACAGAAAATAACAACTAAACTAAAGGATGGAATGCTCGCCAAGTGGGCCCCCTTGGATGAGTATCCCTTAAGACAAATGTAAACTTAGAGATATAACTTCATTTTATTCATCAAAAAACATTAGTACAAATGAGCAACATAACTGTATTACTAAAAAACTTAATAATGGAAGTACAACCTTAGATTAATCAACCCCTCAGAAGGAACATATGAGTATTATTTATAGAAATAAAACTACAAACCAACTACCTAGTAAGGCAGTCAACTCCAACAGAATAGGAGGACACCACTTTAGGGAAAGCATAGAAAGTGGAAAGGAGGTTATGCATGTGTGGAATCTAGTCAAGCATGCTTTCTTTAACACAGATCTAGCACAACAGTAACTCTTATATTCACTCAACAAGTAATTAAGACTAGTTACAAGGTGGTTATCTTCCCTCCATTTGACATTTCAACGACCACCTTGTTTGACTTTGATGCTGAGTAACCAACTGATAGAATCTTCCATGACTTTATAGGCTACTAATTATATCTACATAACAATATTAGTATGCACAATAATTGCATATTTGTAGCTATCTTAGAGTAACATTCATTAACCAAATGTAAAATTAACATAGATAGTTCATATAGCATGTCAATGTCATTAAAGATTATAGGAAATAACCCATGCCCAATATCTTATGGTTTTGAGGAAATGTCATGAAAAGATCAAGATCTAAGTACCAAAGTCCATGATAACTACAAAAAATGGATAATAAATTCTAACAAAATTGAGTCATAAACTAGACTCATCACTCTCCCCAACCTAAGACTTTGTTGGTCTTCTAGCAGAGGAAGGGTTGTTCTTCTATTTGCTTAGTGCCCTAAAATTGGCAACTGCCAGCTATCCTATATTAGTTTCAGCAGTGTGTGAATTAGGATCCCAATAGAACCCTTGCTGTCTATCCAACCTATTCCATCTCTATCTCTCTTTAGCAATATCATATTGGTAGTGCCTATAATTTGGCATAGGCCACAATAGGATAGGTAGTTGAAAAATTAAGGGAAGCCAGAATTGCCCCTTTGTCCTCCCAATCTATATGTATCTACCTACTCTTTTACATGATGCAACATAGTTCTATAGAGAGTGAGGCTCTACTTGCTTTAATTCATCAGACAAATTGTTCCACCTTTGTGCCAAATGTCCCTTTATAGATTCTCCTATAGTGTTTGCTACCTTCTCATATTCTTTGTAAGTTGTTTCTCTCAGGCAGGATTCTATTGCCATAGCTTGGTCCATAAAGCATTATGTGCCAATCATTGAAAATGCTTCCTAGATTTCTAGATTTAGCTCTGATGGGCAGGGGAGTGTTGAATTCTGTTTGCCTATGAGCCCTAAACTGTTGTCCCCAATTAATCTCATTTTGTATCTAGGACATAAATGCCCTTAATTGAACATCTCCAACATACAACAAGGGATTCCAATCATGATCTTGGGATAACTTAATTATGTAAATAGAATTCACACAACAAATTCTTCATTTCAGGAGGAGCAATGCTATAAGCATTGAAAAATTCAAGAGGAGACTCAATGGAAGGATTCAAACCTGAAACAATCCTTACTATTTTAAAAGAAAGATACTTCTCCTTTAAATACAGAGCATAGAGCAATGGAGGAGTCCTAAAATCTAATACCTGAGGCACTAAGGCTACCATATTATCTACTCTCTCCTTTAAAGTTGCAATTTATACATTCTTATCTTCAAGTTCTTCATCTTTCTTTTGAATTTCTTCCTCCAGCCTGCATTTCTCTTTTTTCCATTCTTCTTCTTTCCTCTACATTTCATTCCATAAATTCATAGATACCATATGCATTGAAAAATTAGAGGGCCTGTGTATTCCTACCAGCAGTTTTCCCGACACTGATGGTTGTCCTTCACATAGCACTAACTACATGATTCCTGAATGTTTATCCAATTTGAGCTATAGGGCTTCTTGCTGCAGGAACTTCTAGTTGTCTTCATGTCCCTGACTCTCAATTTATTTAGAGGCAGTGGCAAGGTCTACCAATGTTACATTTGCTACTTCCTCAAACATATCCTTTTCTTCAACATTCACATGCCCCATTGGGGCTTCTGTATCTTTTGGTGACATTTCTTCAGCCCTAGGGCTTCTCTGTAGAGGCACACCAAAGGCTATCCTAGTAGGTCTTGATTTTCTAGGAGGGCTCTCATGTTTTTCTTCAGCTATAGGAAGAATAGTGTCAACCTTCCATTTCTTAGAGATTGGCACCTTCTTTCCTATGGTTTTCTTTTTAGATTTACCCTTCCTTATTTTTGCCTTTTTCTTATGTGCCCTAGTTTGAATTAGATTGCTAAGAGGAACATCATCATCAGAATTGGAAGAAGAACTCACTTTTTCTGAATGCTCAGCCTCAAAAGAACTAATCTCTATAGTTTATTCAGCTACAGGAGAGTTTATACCATAAGTTGAGGTTCCAAGAGTAGCTTCAATAGAACTCACTCTCCTCCTAGTCCTACGAGGTTGAGGTACAACTGTAGATGGCAAATGTCTTGGTCCCATTTGATCAATATTTAAAAATTCTTCCCAAGTCATATCAGACACATCATGCAGAGACTTTTGAACTAACAATTTGATCAAACAATGGTCAAAAACAAAATTAGCCCTACCATTTTGGGTCTCAGCTGCCATGATTGAGAGAAGGTGGTAAAGCACATTTGGAACATTCATTCTTCTCCCATGCCTCATATGATTCAATAGTTTGAAATGCACAGAATAAAGATTGACTGATGACCTTCACAAGTAATGTACCTCACAACATGAACAACGACTTGCTTCCACAGCTCAGGTAGAGAGGTTCTCTTGGCTCCCTATTTGTCTACAATTATTGGATGGTCACCAGGTTCTGTAAATTTGGTCCTAGCTGACTTGGTGTCTCTGGTAATAGGGTAATTTTCATTGTCAGCAGGCAACCCTGTAACTTCTACAATCCTTTCTTCAGTAGCCAATACCCATAACCCTTTTACAGTGGCCTTACCTTTAGACAATGTCTAGGAAAATTCCAATGCAACATCTTCATTAAAACCATTCAGCTTCAAGACATAGTCTAACCACCCACAATTTCTAAACTCAGCCTAGCTAGGTACATCTTGCATTAATGCGTCATGAACCATGGGTTTATTTGAAATTAATCCACCTCCCATTATTTAGCTGCCTGAAAATAATCACTCTACAAAGTTTTTCTTCCTGCATTTTTTGTCTGAAAACTGAACTTCACCTTCCTGTAACACTGTTAAATTTTCAAACACCAATGTTGTCTCAAATTTCCTTATTTAGGAACTCAATACTATGACAAGAGTAGTATAGGCAGTAAGGAGTAATCAATGAAGGCTATCACCTCACACTTATGAGCTGTCATCTCACTCAGAATTCAAATCAACTTAATTTTGAACTTTGTTGACATGCTGGCATAAAGAAAATGAACTGAAATGTGGACATGGTATTCATATCCCCTCCCCAACCTAAATTTGAGCATGTGTCCTCACATGCGGAATGGTGATACGTGATTAGATGGGGTAGGGAATAATGACATGCTATGGAAAACATCAACATCAATTTACAATAATTAAATGAATGTACTAAAAGATAAGTAAGATATAACATATTAAAGTGCACATACCTTGATGTTTGGAAGATCAATTGTAGAAATGATAGAAAAAGTACCAGTCACCTTTTAAGAATTTGTTTGAGCAATGAATGAAAGTGGATGGAAGAAAGTGAGATAGAATGAAGTGAGATCATGGCAACATAATGGAAGAGAGAATAATGGAAATGGATGGGCAGATGGGTGAATGAATGAAGAAGTGGACCCCCACAAAAGTGGAAGTCTTTATTATGACAAGTGTCATACCTTGGTTAGCCAGAAGGAGGGACACTAGATCCGCTGCCTTCAGCTCCAGAAAGTTTAGGAGTTACATGCTGAGTGAATTGTTGTAGTAATTCTTCCTTCGAAGTTGGCTTATGATACAACCTGAGGTGATGACCATTGACTAACAGCTAAAATTTGACGAGGTCAATGGTGGTAAGTTGAATAGCACCATTGGAAAAAACTTTAGCAACCTCATATGGTCCTATCCACCTTGTCTACAACTTCCTTACATTATCCTGATATCTTGAGTCATAGAGCAATGCCTAGTCACCTGGCTGGAATTTCTTTTCTTTGATGAATTTATCATTCCACTTTATTCTTTGATTCTACACTACCTCAGTGTGATGCAAGGCTACTTTCCTCATCTCATCCAAAGCATTGAGCTACATGATTTTGTCCATTTGTGCCTCAGAGATATCCATCCCCAAGTCTATTATAGTATGAAGAGTCTTATGTTCAAATTCAATATGTATCATAGTTATTTTTCCATATAGTAACTCAAAAGGGATGAACCCTGTGGTTGTTTTCTAGGTTGTCCTATAAGTCTAGATAGCTTCTGGCAACCTATTTGCCTAATCCTTCCTATGGATAACCATAGTTTTGGTCAGAATAGATTCAATTTCCCTGTTAGTCACCTCAACTTGGCCATTGGCCTGAGGATGATAAGGACTAGATTTCTTATGCCTTATGTTATACTCATTGATGAGTGTTGCAACTAGGGTTGAGGTGAATTGAACTTCTTGATCAGTCACTATCTCTCTAGGAACCCCATACCATGTGAAAATTTCCTCATAAAGAAATTCTGCAACCGTGTTATCTCTTGCATGCTTCATGGCCTTAACTTCTACCCATTTGGTTACATAATCAGTGCATACTAAGATATAGGATTTACCATTGGATGGAGGATCAATGGGTCCTACAAAATCTAATCCCCACTTCTTAAATGGAGTGATCACAAGCTAAGGGTAAAGGGGCATCTCATTAGATTTGGTTTGCCATCCCATCCTCTAGCATCTGTCACATTTCCTTGTATATCTTCCTGCATCCTTGTAGAGTGTGGGTCAGTAATAGCATGTGTTCAAAATATTCATTGTTGTCCTTTTTTCTGCAAAATGCCCTCCACATGGTTCATTGTGGCATACATGCAAAATGTCAGATGTTTCATCTTCTCTCACACATCTCCTCATGACATGATCTGGTCCAGTATAGAACAAATATCCAGCAATCCATGAAAAAGGAAAAGACTTTTCAATGAGCACCCTTCTTTAGAGAAATGAGGAGGGACTCTCTTTATGACCAGATAATTGGCTATGTTAGCATACTAGGGTGTTTGTACAGTGATTGAAAACAAATGTTCATTAGGGAAAAAGTCATCAATGACTTGGTTGTCCTCTGATGTAGTTAGTCTTGAAAGAAAGTCTGCAACAACATTGGCTTGCCCTGGCTTATCCACAATAGTGATGTCAAATTCTTGCAATAGCAACAACTATCTTTCTAATCTACCTGATATCAAGGATTTATCCATAATATACCTAATGGCTGCATGATCTATGTGCACAAAGATTTGATAACCTGTTATGTAGTTCCTGAATTTATTGAGGGCATAGATTACTGCCAACATTTCCTTCTCTATCACTGTATAATTGAACTCATCTCCCTGCAAGTTTTTGCTAACAAAATAAATAACATGTTTGATGGCTCCTTCTTTCTACCCTAAGACTGCTCCTATGGCATAATCTGATGCATTAGTATGAATGTGGAAAGGGAGCTCCCAATTGGGCCCTTTGAGTACAAGAGCATGAGTTAATGCTGCATTTAAATCAGAAAATGCCTTGTTACAGTCTTCATTCCACTAAAATTTAGAATCCTTAGTGAGAAGAGTATACAATGGGGCTACCATTTTTCTAGAACCCTTGATGAAATGTCTATAGTACCCTGCATGACCCAAGAAGCTTTTGACATCTTTTTGCTTTGCAGGAGTGGGCAGATTGATGATGACTTCAATCTTTACTGGGTCTACCTGAATTCCTTTTAGAGAGACATAGTGGCCAAGCACTACTCCTTCTTGCATCATCATGAAGCACTTTGCACTGTTCAAGGATAGATTGTGGTCTTCACATCTCTCCAACACCTTCCCTAAGTTTTTAAATGCCTCTTCAAAAGTAGCACCATAAGTAGTGAAATCATCCATATAGATTTCCATGAAATCATGTGAGATATCTGAAAATATGCTAATGACCGCCCTTTGGAAAGTTGCAGGTGCATTGCATAAGCCAAATGAAAGCACTGAGTAGGCATATGTCCCCCAAGGATAGGTAAATGTTGTTTTCTCTTGGTCCTCTGGTGTAATCTGGATCTGATTGTAACCATTGAACCCATCCAAAAAAGAAAATTATTGCTTTCCTACAAGTGAGTCCAATACCTAGTCTATGAAAGGAAGGGGAAAATGATCCTTTTTGGTGGTAGAGTTTAATTCTCTGTAATCAATACATACTCTCCATTTCCCTCCTTTTTTGGGCATGAGAACCAAAGGAGACACCCACTGGCTAGCTGAGATTGGGTAGAAAAATCCTACATCTAATAGCTTCTATAATTCTTCTTTGACAATCTCTCTTAATGCAGGGTTGATTCTCCTTTGTGGCAGTCTTACTGGTGTACAATCTTCCTTTATGTAAATCCTATGGGTGCATAATGTGGGATCTAATCCTTTCATGTCATGGTAATCCCATGCAAAGGCATTCTTTTGTTTCTTTAACAGGTTTGTCAAAGATAGTTGTTGTTCTTGAGTTAATTTGTTGTTAATATTAAGATATCTTTCTTCTGAAATCTCCACTTGAGTTGTTAACTCTACCATAGTTGCTTCATTAATACTTGGTACCTTAATTTCTTGTGGAAGCAATGTATGACACATACCTGTTGCTGCAGGAAAATTGGGAATAAGTGTCTTCACTGGATCAACAGAATGAGAGGATGACGCTTCCTCTACTTCACAATGATTCTGAATAATGTTAGACAATACCTCATCATCCTATTGAAGCTCCATGAAAGAGCTTCTGCCTAACATCATAAGTTGTTCTATAGAATTAGCTTCTTTGGCCTCTTCACCAACACGTGGCCAAACGGTATTATCCATATCATGAGATGGCTATGCAGGTGGGTAGAGAACAAGATTTTTAGTGCTTCTCCCATCAGAGATGGTCATGTCTCTTGACCGACATCCAATGTCAGCTGTGGCTAACCACGACCTTCCTAGAATGATGGGATACTCTCCCAATGTAGCTTTAAGAGAAAGTATCATGAAATTAGATGGATATTCCCATGAGTCCAGGGATACCACAAGGTCCTCTACTATCCTATTAGGTTTAACAATAGAACTATCAGCAAGTTGCAGGACTATAGGAGTAGGTCTCATGTTTACAACATTTAGTTGCTACAAGATATCCTTGGTCATTACATTTATGGCTGCTCCCAAATCAATCAGAGCATTTCTAATTTGGATCCCATTTATAAAAACTCCTACCATAGGACTCCCTGGATCATTATATTTGGGAACAGTCACTTTCCCAAGCATGATGTCAGCCAACTGTCCCACCACATGAACCATAGTGGGGTCTTTCCTCTTTCTACATGGCTTCTTAAGGCATGCTTCCTTGATTGCTTTTCCATATACAAGAACATATTTTATGGCCTAAAATAAAGGGATCTTGACACATACATGTTTCAAATTCTCTAGAATGTCAAAGGTGGGTTCCTCTTTCTCTTCCATTTGTTTCACAATTTCCAATCTCTATGGAAATGGTGGTTTTTGTGTAGTCTGCTTAACTGGGACTAGTTTAGGATTTTTAGGTGGATTTGGCTGAATGGGGGCATTTAAAGGCTCCTCTTCCTCCTTAGGAAGCTCAGTAATGATGGGTCTAGAAGAAGCTTCCAAGGTAGTTCCTGAACGCAGGTGGATGTCACTTACACTCATAGCATATGCAAGGAATTGATTTGGATCAGCAGAGTATACTGGCTATTGTTGTGGTCTATTATTTTGGTTAGGTGAGGGCTGAGCTAGTAACTAAGTAGGTTTAGGTGTATTTGAATTTGTACTAGTAGGAGGAGGCATTATAGAAAGTTGCTAGGGCTGAGAAGGTGGCTGCATGTAATTAGTTGTCTGGTTTGGCTATTGTTGTCCTCCCCTCCATTGTGTTGTTTGTTGCCAGTTTCCTAGAGGTGATTGCCAATTCCCTTGAGGTTGTTGCCACTGGGGTGTAGGGTTTTGGTAATTTTTCCAAGTGTTTGGAGGGTTGTTCCAAGGCTAAGGTGAATATCCTCCATAGTTAGATGGAGATGGTTGTTGCCATTGGTTACTAGATGCATAAGTATTAAAATATGGTTGAGCAAATGATAATGGATCTAGTGGCATACCTTGTCTTGGAGCCCATGGCCTCCTTTGTACAACATAGTAGAATTGATCTTCTTCAACCTAGATTGGCTTAAACTTAGGTGGAATCTGCTTACTATCAATATTAGCTACCATCTTGCATCTGCAGTCCCTCTTCTTTTGTCTACAATGAGGGCAATATTCAGCCAACATTGCCTCTGCCTTGTCTTGCTGCTTCTTTGCCTGAAGTGTGTCCAGCTAGGTGGCCTTATTATTTATGATATGTTTCTTAAAATAAGATAGCAAGTGACTTATCTCCATCCCTAAAACTCCATTGGTAGGGGTTTTGCCCATAAGGGAATGGTAACCTCTTCCTTTCTTTATGGCTGCTCTGGAATAATTTTGGCACAACTTCTTAATATCCTTCCAAGGTACTTGGGTAATATCTCCTCCTCCCATTAAATCCAAAGCATCCATGCAATGCTCACTTATTCCTCTAAGGAAGAGTAGTTTCTGAGACTCCTCATTAAGTGTATGATGGGGAGGTTTTTGTAAACAAAATAGGAACCTTGAGATGTAATCCTCCAAACTTTCATCCTCTTTCTGCTACATTCTAAAAATATCATTTCCTCTCATATCTCCACCCCTACAGTAGTATTTATACTTCTCAAGAAATTTATCTTTCATCTCGTCCCAAGTATTGACAATATAACTACCTAGACACATAAACCACCTCAATGCAGCATCTTTCATGGTAGTAGGAAACAACTTAAGCCTATGAGCATCAGTGGTGTAGTCATAACTTCTACAGAGGATATCAAATTCAAACAAGAAAGTGTCTAGGTCCTCTGTTGCAAGTCCATAGAACTTGGGGAGAGCTAAAACAAGGATGTTTTTGAGGTTATCCACTTCATTTTGATGAGAAACCTGAAATGGAAAGGTGGGTTGATTGGGTCTGTTTTGGGTAGCCATAGATGTTTGGCTGATTATCAAGGCAAATGGATTGTTAATCAAGTTTTGGGCAACTTATTCTTTAGAGGATGTTTCAAAACTATTCAAATCAGGGAATGCATCAAGAAAAGGATTCACTTCTACTTCTTCTGTTGGGTAATTTGGATCATTAGGAAGGAATCTCCCTAAATCATCTCTTCTTCTACCTCTATGCATGCAATATATACTCAGTATTAGCCAACTCACATTAAGAATGTTGTGAATAGATTGTGGGTCGCTACTTCCTAAATAAAGTATATACTAAGAGCACACTTCAAAAATACTTCTGCAACTAATAATACTAAAGATGAATCCAAAGTTCTTCCTAGTTTGACACCATTCCCGAAAACAGTGCCAAAAATGTTGGTCTCCTACAATGATTTAACAACTAAGCCCATAAAGTTGTCACTCAGAGATTGGACATCTAACCTAAATAGTTGTCTTAATCACTATGAAGATGCATTTAACTTGTCAACCCAGGGACGTGAACTTGAAATGGGTCAGCACAGTATGTGCACTAGGAACTCCAAAGTAGCCACATTCATTCTACAACTAAGAAAGACATAATGCTGAAAGTAAACTACTTGGAAAGAAATAACATAAATGTTGAACACCAACCAACAACTATACTAAGTTGAAGTGCATGACAAAAAATGAAAATCTGGGCAAACAAACATGAAAATACTATGTCTGCTTTGGCTATAAGAATAGACATAGAATGGAATTCTAGTGGCTGCAAGAACATTCAATGCTAGATTTAACTAACTACTTAACAGAAAATAACAACTAAACTAAAGGATGGAATGCTCACCAAGTGGGCCCCCTTGGATGAGTATCCCTTAAGACAAATGTAAACTCAGAGATGCAAAATTATAACTTCATTTTATTCATCGGAAAACATGAGTACAAATGAGCAACATAACTGTATTACTGAAAAACTTAATAATGTAAGTACAACCTCAGATTAATCAACCCCTCAGAAGGAGCATTTGAGTCTTATTTATAGAAAGAAAACTACAAACCAACTACCTAGCAAGGCGGTCAACTCCAACAGAATAGGAGCACGCCACTTTAGGGAAAGCATAGAAAGTGGAGAGGAGGTTATGCATGCACAGAATCTAGTCAAGCATGCTTGCTTCAACACAGATCTAGCACAATAGTAACTCCTATATTTGCTCAACAAGTAATTAAGACCAGTTACAAGGTAGTTATCTTCCCTCCATTTGACATTTGAATGACCACCTTGTTTGACTTTGATGCTGAGTAACCAACTGACAGAATCTTCCTTGACTTTATAGACTGCTAATTATACCTGCATAACAATATTAGTACACACAATAATTGTATATCTGTAACTATCTTAGAGTAACATTCATTAAACACATGTAAAATTAACATAGATAGTTCATATAGCGTGTCAATGTCATTAAAGATTATAGGGAATAACCTATGCCCAATATCTTATGGTTTTGAGGAAATGTCATGAAAAGATCAAGATCTAAGTATCAAAGTCCATGATAACTACAGAAAATGGATAATAAATTCTAACAAAATTGAGTCATAAACTAGACTCATCACACCTATCCAAAAATTCTATAAATAGACCCCTCTAGATGCCTATTTTATAGAAAGTTTGAATATAATGTTATGCTCTTGAGTTGAGCACTAACATAGTAATATATTCTCATCACAATCAATCTTGGAGCATAACCACCATGGCTTGGTGTAACAAGGAGACTTGTGGGTGAGAATTGTTCTTTCTAAATCATCCATTTTAGTTAGTTTTCTTAGGCTTAATCTTGATGTTGCTTGTAGTTGTGAATAACATAGGTTAGACTTAGTAAGCATCCCCAGAGCCGCACTCTCTATACTATGAGTAGACTAGTACTCTGTCATCCATTAGAGATCAATGCTTAGGGAGGGATGTCCAGCAAAATACCCAAAAGGGAAAAAATGCCCAAAAGGGAAAAAATGCCCAAAGGGGCAGGAAAATAGCGCCCAATTCCATCCCTCATTGGGATTGAGGAGCAATTCTGGTTATCCAGGGGAAACCCACAAAACCCAACCCCCAACACCCAGCGTTGGAATCTACTGGGTAGCCTATTTAGAATGGGAACAATTTATGGCTGACCCCCACCAAGTGGGATTCCATGGGATCAATCTGGTAGGCCAGTTACAAAGAAGGATATTCTCTAATCCAAGGGTGCCCATTAGATCAGTTCAGGAATGATTTGGGGAGGTCACCGGAAGACTGACCCTCACCTACACCCCAACCCTTACAACCTCCACCTTACATGTAAACCCACCCCAGCTCCAACCCTCAGCCACTTAAAACTGTCGCCCCAACTCCAGAAGGATAGGAGCAAGGCGCCCACAGAAAAGCCACCCCAAGCATGACTGACCCCAACCGCACATGTTACATATAGAATCAACCGCCTCCCCCGCACACCCAACAACCCCCACTCTTCTCACCCACCCATCACATCTCACCCACCCAGACCACACACTCACTCAAACCCCTACCGAACCTCCACCCCTTCTAAAAAGACACCGGGGGCCCCACACTTTACACACACCCAAACAACCTCCCACTAACACCCAACCCTCAACCTACACATGACACAGAGCCACTCTCATACCACCATCTACAGATACGCAGACAGTTAGATAAAGATAGACAGACAGAGATAGAGACAGATCACCCACACTACACAATCCTCAACACATAGTAACCAATACCCATATACTCTACAATACATAGGCATACTCTTTATACACCTACAACGGAATAGCATATATACTTTACTACCAAGGTTCTAAGGGGATCAGACCAGATGGTGATAGGAATGGGCAACCCCTACAATCTCCACAGGGGCAGCTAACCACTTGCAGTGCAACAACAGATATTCTCCACTACAAATGCAACTCCACTCACTGCCATTTCTAAAGCTAAATACCCCTGCAAAACCCCCACTTCACTCACCCCCATTCACTTTTGTCATTGCCTAAAGAAACAATAGGGCCACTGCGACCATGCCAATGTTAATAAGTAGACACTTCAAGCAGTGGAGGACCAGACAATTCTAATACTAAAAAGATTTTGTGTGTCTACCAGGTCAAAAGATTTTATGTAGATTTCATCAGTACAAATCAGTTGAGCAAGTCAAAATATTTTATGTAGATTTCATCAGTACAAATCGGTCGAGCAAGTCAAAAGATTTCAAATCTAATCATATGATGTCTAAACAAATCTTGTCCACCAAAGAGGGAGGATAATCATACGATTTGTCAAGAAAATCTTGTCCGCCACCACTTTGAAAAAAAGAGAAGGGACCACCACTTCGAGAAAGAGAGAAGGGACCATCATTTTGAAAAGAGCAACTCAAAAGAAGATGCCTATGTACATTCAAAATTTTATCAAATCTTTTCACTTTATAGGGCTGGTACTGCAGACATGATAAGACTGCTACTTCATATTGGACATGCTAAGACTACTACTGCTGACATGATAAGGCTGATACTAACAACAAAATTTTGGCAAAGAAAATGAGTATAGAAGCATTAAAATGACCCCCGAGACAATAGAATTTTGGCAAAGAAAATGAGTATAGAAGCATTAAAATAACCCCTAGGACAATAGAATTTTGGCAATATCATTTTGTACAAGACCAAATTATTAGCTCTCCCTCCCCCTCGGTCAAAGCGATCACAAGCGGATGGACCGGGCTGACCTAAGGAAGAACGGTCCAAAAGTGATCTTGTGCGCTAGACAGATACCAAAAGTGCTCATACGAACAAATCTAAAGATTCCATGTACTTAGCCAAACCACCAAACAAGTTCCCTATGGGGGTACCCTCTACATGCATGGGGGGGTAACAACAACAACCATTGGGAACTTTAGAATCAACGAGTTAACATGCAAGCCACCCGGTTAGGACAGTAACAACCGAACATGGAAACGAAGGATGGAATGAAGGATGAAGGAAGTAAATGATGAAAGTAAACTACTTGGAAAGAAATAACATAAATGTTGAACACCAACCGACAACTATACTAAGTTGAAGTGCATGACAGAAAATGAAAATCTGGGCAAACAAACATGAAACTACTATGTCTGATTTGGCTGCAGGAACAGACATAGAATGGAATTCTAGTGGCTACAAGAACATTCAATGCCAGATTTAACTAACTGCTTAACAGAAAATAACAACTAAACTAAAGGATGGAATGCTCACCTAGTGGGCCCCCTTGGATGAGTATCTCTTAAGACAAATGTAAACTCAGAGATGCAAAATTATAACTTCATTTATTCATCGAAAAACATGAGTACAAATGAGCAACATAACTGTATTACTGAAAAACTTAATAATGTAAGTACAACCTCAGATTAATCAACCCCTTAGAAGGAGCATTTGAGTCTTATTTATAGAAAGAAAACTACAAACCAACTACCTAGCAAGGTGGTCAACTCCAACAGAATAGGAGCATGCCACTTTAGGGAAAGCATAGAAAGTGGAGAGGAGGCTATGCATGCACGGAATCTAGTCAAGCATGCTTGCTTTAACACAGATCTAGCACAACAGTAACTCCTATATTCACTCAACAAGTAATTAAGACCAGTTACAAGGCAGTTATCTTCCCTCCATTTGACATTTGAATGACCACCTTGTTTGACTTTGATGCCGAGTAACCAACTGAAAGAATCTTCCTTGACTTTATAGGCTACTAATTATACTTGCATAACAATATTAGTACGCACAATAATTACATATCTGTAACTATCTTAGAGTAACATTCATTAAACACATGTAAAATTAACATAGATAGTTCATATAGCATGTCAATGTCATTAAAGATTATAGGAAATAACCTATGCCCAATATCTTATGGTTTTGAGGAAATGTCATGAAAAGATCAAGATCTAAGTATCAAAGTCCATGATAACTACAGAAAATGGATAATAAATTCTAACAAAATTGAGTCATAAACTAGACTCATCACACCTATCCAAAAATTCTATAAATAGACCCCTCCAAATGCCTATTTTATAGAAAGCTTGAATATAATGTTATGCTCTTGAGTTGAGCACTAACATAGTAATATATTCTCATCACAATCAATCTTGGAGCATAACCACCATGGCTTGGTGTAACAAGGAGACTTGTGGGTGAGAATTGTTCTTTCTAAATCATCCATTTTAGTTAGTTTTCTTAGGTTTAATCTTGATGTTGCTTGTAGTTGTGAATAACATAGGTTAGACTTAGTTTAATTTAATCTTGTATGTTCACTTTTTCATGTACACATTCTTTGCATGCCCGATGGGATCCACGTTCCTTTTACTAATCATATTTTGAGTTCGTGTAGCATTTGTCATTTAAGTTATAGTTCAACACTATAGACCTAGTTCTAGGATTGTAGATGGAGGGCTAGGATTGATTGGAGAGATCAATGGATGAGGATTGTAGAGAGGTTCAAATGCATGATCACTTAACAAGTGGAAAGCATTGGTTGGATGAGAAGGGGTGTCTTTCCTTGGATTGAGGAAGAATAAAGGGTGGAAAAGTGAATTGGATAAAGTGAAGGGATAGGATTGAAAGAGGAAAAAAGGACTCTTGTACAGAGGACTTTGACCATACCTTTGAGACCCATGTGCTCTTTGTGAAAGAGGCCATGCCTTTGTACACATAGGAGGATGTGAGGGTTTGACTAGGATTAGTTTAAGATAATGGAATGTGCAAGTAGAGGATTAGGTAATTAATTAGGTTTAGGTCACCTAATCAAAAGTGTAGAAAATAGGTAATTAACAGGGATAAAGTTGCTCCAGCCACTTCAAGCAAGAGTGATGAGTATGGATGATGTTAAGGATGATGATAGGGATGAAACCCCCTTGAGAGGGAAAGCAAGTTCCAAGAATGCGGGTGCTCTCTCGAAAGGATGAAGAGGATTGGATTAGAAAGAAGAGAGTGGAATTTAAAAGACCACATGGTTTGGAAGGATAGATGGGAGTGGATGGGGGGATAAGGTAGATTGGATGCAAGGATTAGAGGAAAGGGGTGATGGGGATAAATGATTGGAGAAAATGATGGGATGAAAGTATTGAGGGGAGGAAAATGGATGGATGCAAGTGGATTCATGACTCCATGGATTATGTGTAATGCTAGACTGGTAAATGAGAGCCATCTTTTTTCGATATGACATGAGACATTATGCACCAAGGTATATGGAACCAGGGTGACAAAGTGTCCCATGCATAAAAGCTAACCGATAAGATCACAAGAAACCCTATGTCATATAGAACCATGATATGGAAGACCATGATACTTCTATGGCATGTAGGTTATAGGGGTTGTTGCTAATCCAAGTTAAAAAGATAATGCATGCACACAAGCAATCACACATCCAAAAAAATGATACAAAGACAAACATGATGTTGACCCTAAATCTTACACACTATGAAGGTTGGGATTGTGAAGGTACACACTATGAATCTTACACAAGATAATACCAATTTTGAGAAACTTGGTATTTGTTATAGCATAGGCATGATGCATCATGATAGAATGGACCATAATGACAATGTGCCGCATGCTTAAGGAACTAACCCAAACAGATAAAGTTGCAAGCAAGTAGATGAAATTTGATACGATGATATGAAATGCCATGATGTAACTGTCATGATATGTTTCAAGAACTTATACACATAAAAAGATAAATCCATCAAGCAAGCCAAACACAAAAGCATAGATGAAAAAATGGAAAATAATATTTGCCCCTAGTCAAGCTAAGAACTTGATTTTGATAATGATGATGATGATTGGTAGATTGGGAATGTTATATCCCAATGATTGGATTTGTTGCACCTCCATGAAATGATATATGCAAGGGAGGCAAATGAGGGAATGATATATCCCAAAGGTTGTGATGGTTTTCATAGAGCTAAGAAATACAAACGACAAGGTTTATGGGTTTGTTGTTTTTTAGGGTTGATTTGGATTCCATTAATATGATGCTATACTATATAGTTAGATGGATTTGGATTGCTTGCATTTAGATGGATTGATTTGGCAATTAGGGTTGGATTTGGATTTACTTTTGGATAGTCTTTTAATTTTTGTTGTTGGATGGGATTTTCATGTCTCCATATGATAACCGATGACAAGCGAACACCACGTCTTGGAACAAGGATGGGAGATAGGTTGATTTAAGATTATGAGTTCAATGGAATAAGATTTTGATGATTGAAGGATCTCCAAGCACTATTACGTAAAGGAAAAAATGCCCCACTCCATAAATGTCTTTTAGGATGTTGGACTAAAGGGATATAGAGTACTAGACAATCTATAACAAGATGTTTAGAGGATTTGTTGCAGAAGGATTTTCTATGTCAAGAGATTGCTCAAGCATGTTTGAATATCATGCCTTAGTCCTTATCAAGATAAATTGAAAGAAGGGCTTGTATGGATGGGAATGACGACAAAGATATATGGATATGATAGACTAGGATGCTATGAGGGGGATAGGATGGGATAGATGAGACAGCTTGCCCCCAAGTCTAAGGTACATAGACAACCAATTTACACATTGCACCCATGAATGGGTTTTCATCATGGCACTCATCCAACACACCATGAAATATTTTTTGCCCTTAGATGAATGATTTTATGTTTACTATTTTGATTTTTCTTTTATTATTTGTTTTTTTGCTATCTTTTTTATCTTGTATATATTTCCATTTTTTATTTTTTATTTTTTGGATTTGCTGATTGGATGGCATTGATAGCTAGATATTCAAAGATTCATCACATGTCCATGTCCAGCTGATATAGTTGAGGTAGATGCTCTTGTCATAACTTGCCAATAGTGACCTACCTAGAGTAACAAATTTGTTATCAACGAGGATCACAACAACATCAATGGATTGTACATAAGCACTATGATCCTAGCCCTTATATGAATGTTTACATCTTGATAGAGTACCATCATATCCTTTATGATAAAGTGTTATTGCCACAATGCAATGGATTTGGGATTGTGGGTAATTAGATTTTTTGCATGATTTTGGATTTGGATGGGGTATGTTGGATGTTGAATTAGATGATTGAGATTTATAGGATTTAGGTGGATGGAATGGTCATTTAGATTATGTTGGAGGATTCTTGACTTGCCATACTTGCGATGGTGGCGTATGGAGAGTTTAGATACTAGATTAGGATCGTGATTAGGGCTAATGTATTCTTATATAATCTAGAAGGTGGTGGAAACCTATTATATGAAAGGTACGTCTTTCAATGTGGCTCCACATTGTGAGTGGTTGCTTGATTTGGATATTTTTCTTCACTTGATTTTATTGGTCCATTATGCTTTGGGACCCATATTGTTTTTATGTATTTTCCTCATCTCTTGGATCTATTCACCTTTGATGTTTTATTTAGATCTTTTATTGTGTATGCTTTACAATTTTGTTGGTCCCAATTGACAGATTGAGCATATGGAGGATAAAGTTTATGGTATGGATAGTGGATGTGGAAGGATTGTTAGTAGCAGGCTTATTTTATGGTCTATAAATGGTCCCTATCTCAATGATTTCATTAGATAAATATGCCTCAATGATTGTTGAAGTATCACTAACATCATTAGTGTTCTTAATTAAAGAGTTGTTGATTCCTTGATCATTGTTGATGTAGATTGGGATAGGCTCTAGGATACCTTGCTCATGAAGGCCCAATATTTTTCCTTAATAGTTCATGCTTTTACATATCTTTTTTGTGATAGGATACTTGTTTTTGAAGTATGATGCTAGCCCATTAGTTTGTTTCCAAGAACTATCAGAACTTTCTACTATCCCATCCATGAGAAATCTTGACATGATGAAGGTGAAAATCCTAGTGTACACTTGTCATGCCTCAGCCACTATTTATTCTTTTTGTGTCTTGATCATTGTTTGTGCTTGTAATTCCTTGATCATTTGAATTCTCTATGTGATTCATTGTGACTTTATTTTCCTCATTCTTTATGTGATTAAGATCTTGATTACTCCTATTCTAATTAGGATTATGTGTGATATGATCAATGCCATTTACTTGATTGTCTATGTGTTCATATGGACCAAGTGTCTCATCATGGAAAGTGGATTTTGTTGAATATTGAATAGGATTAGTATGGATTAATTGATCATAGATGGGATCTTGATCACAGATAAGATCTTCATCATAGATAGGATTAACATGGATAGTTTGATATTGATTATGGATAGGATGAGTTGGGGTACTTTGATATTGATTTGGTTTAGGACATGATTAGGTATGCTTTGGATTTTGTTCTTGTCATGGCTCGAATAGTGGATGTTGTTTAATGATTTGGATGATCAAGGTTTGGAAGGTGAAGGATTTATGGCTATTAGTTGTTCACATAGGATTTGGAGTTTAGCCATAAATTGTTTGATAGGATCTTTTTTTAGGATGGCATTGTTACCATTTTTTCACCACAACTCAAAAATTGGTAGAGCTGATGTGACAAGTTCATTTTTAGGGTGAAGGTTAACATTCTTCTGTTATGAGTTATTTGCATAGTTATTGTGTTTCAGTATTAATTGTAGTTCAGTTGTGTTGTTCAAGAAAAAAAAATTCTAGATCATTCATTGCATTGTAGGACAGTCACATGATAGATAAGTATTTCATTCACTACAATGATTATTAATTTACAATTGAAATACATAAAAGGATAAACATTGCATCGAAAGAAATAATGACATATCAAATGTCCCACACAAGCTGTGGGCATAGCTAAACAAAATGCTATGCATCTAAGAACAAGAAAGAGAAGGTCATAGCCATCATTGCCTTAAAGGTTTTTGATCTTCAAAGTTGTCTTCTGTCTTACTCCTGATCTTGACATGAACCTGCAAAATGTGGGAAGGTCTTGTTAGAGCTTTGGTTATGATATCTCTATATCCTATTAGAAGAGGCCTAACACTTTGTTTATAGTACATTGATCAATGAACATCATCCATATGTAGAAGGAAGTGAGAAAGAAACAACCATGGAACTTCATTATTTTATGCTAACATGTTTGTTTCATGTGCAGCTATAGGATAAGTTATGTAGTTGTTTGAAGACATATTAGCATGTGGTGTAAAGTGGGTTCCCACAAGGGTTGAGACCAACATGCTTTTCCCTCTAATTATGAAAGGGGTGAAACAGATTTGTTAAAACATTTAGCTCACTTACTCATCTATGATCAACAATCTAATGAAAAGAGTATCCATCATATATCAATGGGCAAGATTTCATGAATAAGTGAGTATCAAAGCATTATTTGTCTCATTCTTATGAAATGGCAAAATCAGAATTAAGTTACATAGCAACATTTCAGATGAGGAAATATATCCAATTATGCATCACATTTTTCTACTGATGAAGTTTTGTGCATTATGACAACTTGTGTCACATGCTATAATCAATATGCTATTATATGAATGCCAACATGGTAGTATTACACCAAGAAAATCATGCAAGTATTGCTCAAAGATCTGGAAATGAAATACAGAAGCAATCCCAAGCACAGGGACAATTTTGTCATTGGTAAGGAATAGTCACAGAAAGTACAACAGGTACTTATAAGTACATAATCAAATAAATCTCATCATTGTTTCAATGGATAAGGGACTACCATCAATATCAAGATAGATAGATCAATGTGATGACCCATTATACATTTTCCATATCTCATAGAAAGTACAAGAGATACAAAAGACTAACAGATCAATAGTGCCCTTAATCAAAGTATGTCACACCTTATGCCTGTATGCCATATTGATATGTTATAGTAGTACAAATGCAATGTCATCACAAATACAGAAGGTATACAATGTAGCAGCCAAGCCAGTATCATGTGTTCCATGGGCCAAAGGATCATTAAAATGTAAGTATTCACATATCTTGTGTTTATGTGTTATACAATGATCAAAATGTTGATCAAGTATTATAGGTATGACTCATATTCACAGAAGATTGATCTAAATTACATCAGATAATGAGATCAAGTGTTACCATCAAAAGGTGTAATGCTATAGTTGCATAAGTATGTATATGCCAACAATATTTGGAATGCATGAGGGATGTTTATGGTAACATCCATACATGAGTATGATGCAAAGAACAGTGAATTAGGTTAAGCATGCTTTTGGAGTAGTAGAGTACACAATCTCTAATAAATGGCTGCATGTGAATCAATCATGCTAGTGTGTCATGTATATAATGCATTGAGGAGCAGATGGTATTGTTTGTGGCCATGTTCAAAATATGCAAGAAAATGTCAACTACCAAAAGCTAAATCAAGGTTTGTCCATAGTGTTCTCTTACAGGCTGAGGCTTCAATAATGGCAATAGTATTATGTAAACTGAGCATGCATATGGCCACAGGCCTGAGGGTTTCACCCTTTATTTTCATCAAGGAAACATTTCTGTGTGCTAGGGTTTATGACAATAAAACTCAGAAGAGAAAATTCTTCAAACCCTAATGATATGATACAAGCATATGAATGACTGAACCCAGAAGAGGGTTTTGTCTAAAAAATGCTCAAAGATTTACAAAGTGATCAAGGGCCTAAAGACTCCATTTCAACAATAATGAGAATCCTTATTATGCATAGAAATGAAACAAAGTGACACTTTTGTGTCAAGTATCAGGTAAGTTGAGTATGTGTATGGTCGTGGCCCAAAGTGAGAGTGATCTGAAGAGTTCAAGGTTCGATGCCTTAGTTTTTCTTTATTTCTAAGTAGCAAGGGTATGATAAAGTTGTGGGTTTTGAACCTCAAAACACATAGAATACCATGAAAAATGAAAGATATAATTATAGAAATAGAGGTTACCTATGTATAGATTTGCATGGTGATACAGATCCAAAAGGCTTTCTTTTGTTCCATTTCCTCTTGAAAACACAGTGATGGCGACCATATACAGATATAAAAGGTGACAAAGAAACAAAGGTAACAAGTTTCATCAAAAATAGCATACAACCGGCAGCTAGAGAGGCCTTTTAATCTCAAAAATTCAAAGCAAACTGAAGAGAATCGAAGGAAAAGAGTCATATATGCATTAAAGAGACCTTTTTACCTTTCATTTTCTACAAAATTTCATGGAGGTCAAGTTCAAAAAACCAGAAGGATGAAGTTGCATGCTTGAAACCCTAGCTAGGTGCCACCACAGAGCTCTCATCTTCAAAAGTCACAAAGTTAAAATGACAAATGAGCGTTAGGGTTTGAATGTTTTGTTCTAGGGTCTCCTTTTGCCCTAATGAAAGTAAAGGAATTTTATGGCATTTATTTTTTATTTTCTTACCTCAACTAATGCCATCAAGGGGTCTTGGGACCATATGCATATGCCTAGGCTTTTATGCCTTTGAAATGTTTTGAAGGAGTTTCTTTACATGCATATGGTGACATATGAGAAGGCTTTACGCCTTAGAAATTATTTTATTTACCTTAATATCACCTTCAGAGGACTTTTATGCCAAAGGAGGATCTTTTATGCCAAGTCTTATGCCTTTTGACTTATATTGCAAATCCTATGGAGGACAAATCATATGCCTTAGAGTATTCTTGTAGATCCTTTTAAGGCAAGTTGGAGTGCCTTAGTGTTTTTTGATCCAAGTGGATTCATGGTGGGCCCATAGGGCATTTTTTTATTTTCTCCAAGACACGTATTATTTTTATGATTTTTTATTAAAAAATCAAACATTGTAATTGCTCTAATTGGAAAAATTATAAACCTTAGGTGTTGTTATTTTTGCAAAAATTCAAATCGAATAGGGGTATGAGATAAACTATAGATTATTGTAAAACAATATTTGAAGCAATGTTTCTATAAATTGCTTGCAAATATTTATTATTTATGTAGTTAAGATAGAGTAAAACTAGCAGGAATCTTTCCTTTTTAGTCTGATTTTTCTTTCGGGGTAAAATTGGAAAAAAACTAAACAAAAAAGACCTTCTATTTTTAGTCTCCAATAGGCTAAGGCATGACTTTTGGCAATTTTTTAGGTGGGGACCACTTGACAAAAGTTCTGACAGCTATTTTTTCCAATTTGGAGGCAATTTAGCCCCTGTTTTGGAGTCTTTCTTTTGGAGCTAGGGAATGGCTTGAGAAGTTGCCTTTTTTTTATTTTTGTTGAGTTGTTCCATCCTCTCTCATTTTAGAAAGCCTGTTGGCTATAAAAGGAGGGTAGGGAACTTGGTTTGGGTTGTTGATATCTTTGTTTCTTCTCTTTTGAGCAAAGGCAAAGAGTTTGTAAACTAATTTTAGCTCATATTTTTTAGAGTTAGATGTGCCCCATTTCATTTCAATACAGCAAAGCATTCCTATTTCACATTTGTTGCCTCTTTCATAACTTTGATTTGATGTTTCACTATGATTTTGATGTCTAATCCTCTAATGATGTCTCAATGTTATTGAAATCGATGTAGCTATTACCCTTCTTATCTAGGTTGTGTGTTGTGTTTTAATTAAGCCTTCATACAAAATACTTTTGTATTTGTTGGACTTAGGTGAAACTGAGAAGGTTATAGGCTTGAGAGTTGTTTGTGGGTAAAATTTTAGATTTTTAGATCATCTTTAGATAAAATAGAATTTCATTTTCCTCATCCCTTTTCTTAGACAAGTCATTAGATTAGAAAAAATCTTAAGGAGAACCAACTCACTCTAGAGATTCACTCTTGATATAGGAAACCCACATCCTCATAGTGTTTCCATGTTTCAACAGATAGCTAAGTCAGTTATAGGCTTAGCATAGGGTGCATATCTGATTGACAACAGGTTTTGGCATGTCTAGTGGGACTCTAAAAGTATTTTCCAGAGAAGTTTTTAAATCTTCAAGCTATTGTTTTGGTATATGCAGTAGTGTTCCAGCCTTTAGAGGCTTTTTACAAGTATACCTGGCAACTCATTCTTCTAGTTTTGCATATAGAACTAGTGCATTGAGCTTGTGAAAACAAGATCAGGACATATTGGATTATTTTAGTCCAACAGTTTGATCATTTATCATTGATATTTGGTGTGTGTATTAGAGATTTCAGCCTTTGGAGGCAGAAAGTCAAACACATCTAGTGACTCTGAATCAAGATCTATTGGTTTTGGTATGATCTGGTGCTAGTATGTTATAGAAATCACCTTTTCATTCCATTTTCTAGCTTACATATGAGTAGAAATGTTATATTTTCATAGGCAGTATGCATATCCACCACCATAATATGAAAATGCTATCCATATGGCCCCTTATCAACTATATCAGGCTAATTATGTTGTTGTTTCCAATCCCATGGCCCATCAAAATCAGCATGCACAGTATAATTGCCACCAATCCACCCCTACTTAGCCTCCTTACCAACCATACACAAGTGGCCATGATATTGGTTTTAGTCCAAATCCTCAGGATGCTTACCGCATGCCTATTCCTACCCAATCTTCCAATCAGCTTCAAAATTCTCAAATTAAGGAGCTTAATGACATTTTGTTAGACTTTAATAAGCAGATAGAGGAGGTTAACAAGAAACAGGAGTATAATCAACACTAGGAGGAACTGGCTTATCAGGCCTATCTACACGAGTAAGAGTTGGAGGCACAAAGAACACAATATGAGCTAGAAATTGCAAGCATGAAGAGTTATCAGTACCAAAAAGGAGAGGGATTTCAACCAAGGCAGTATGAAGAATCTGATTTGTAGTAGCAAGAGTTGAATCACCAAGTTTACCTTCAACAACCGATGCAGCCACCCTATGAGACCTTTGTCTCTGATCAAGAGTGGGAGACACAAAAAAGATAGTGAACAATCTTGAGAGGGAAGCAGCTACACAAACAAAGCTCTTGCTTGCTCAAGCCCAAGCAGCTCCTGTTGTTCCAGAATAGCCTATTCAAGAAGAGGTACGTAAGTATAAATTTCCAAGTTTCAAATAGAATGAACCTCTTAAATCTCCTAAAGTTGAAATCCTGAGTTTTAGGTAGAATGAAGTTCTTGAACTCGCAAGGTAGCCTAATAAGCCTAAAATAACTAGTTTTAGAAGCCCTCACCCCTTGCAAGTTAAGGAAAATAACCATGTTCAGCCTAGTACAGTTGCAGATCAACCACTTGAAGAGTCTCTTTTCCTCCAAGAAATCTAAGAAACTCCCCAAGTTTCCCAACCAGACAAATATGATTGTCCTATCACTATTCACCTTTGTAAGGATGGACCTATTATCTTAAAAAATGATTCATTCACCATGAAAGAAGCTATAAATGTAGATTTATTGCACATAGCTATGGAGCAATATCACTTAGAGCAAAAGAAGATCGAACAAGAGAAGGCTCCCCCTAATTAATCTATCAATATTTGCACCAAAGAGCCTCCTTGTTTTGAAAAGGATGATAACAGTTTTTTAGAAAATCAATTAGCACAAGAGGTTGATTCACATGGAAAGGTTGTTGCTATTTGTGTAGAGCAAGTTGATTCAAATATGACCGTGAATCCTCTGCATTTTGATTCCTTAAAAAAAAATTCTAATGTTGTTCATAAGATGCATGAAAGCGGGGAACAAAAGTCACAAGGTGAAAGCCTCCAATTGCAAAGATAAATTATCCAAGTTCAAATATAGGATGAACTAGAAAAGGAAGATGATTTAGTTTCCTTGTTTGATTAGCTATCCGCTTATGTTGGTGATGATGAAGATAGCATGCAGGAGTCCCTTTTATCGGTTGATTTAGAATAGCCAGAAGGTGTTGCAAAAGGTCATGTATTGTTGTTTTGTAAAGACAATAATGAGCTTGGGGCCTCAGTACAGTTTGAAGAGCAAAGAGGTGTTTTTGTTTCCAAATTTACCATGCTTGTTTCACATGAAGACCCTCAGTACAAGGATAAATCAGATCCAATTCTTTATGAGGATGAAGTATCTTGTTTGTTCTGAAAGATCCCATTATACTGTAATGAAGAATCTATCATGAACGAGACTAGGGTGGATTGCCTTGCCAAGCAGTCAATTTGACCAGCTAAAGATGATCAACTTGTCCAATACAACTTCATACTTGATTGTTAGGATCCTAAATGTTCAGCTTGTATAGAGCTTGCCACTCTACTGATTTCTTGCAGCAATCAAAAGCCCGAGCCAGTTGATGATGAGGACAATAAGTAAGAGGAAGAGAATCAGTTAGGCAAAGTGTAGATTCAGGAAAAATCAAGTGAGGAATAGCATGACTTGTAGCTGAATAAATCATGGTTGGAGGAGCCACCTTTCCCTTATAAACAAGATCAAGAGGCTGATGTTGAAGGTATGTGTTTTGAAATCCATTGTGAGGATAAGTGAGAGCACGTGTTGCATGACAAAATCATTCATGAAGAGGATTTATTCTCAACAGTTGTTGAAAAAATTTGCTCTAACACTATTGATAGCTGGATACCTTTCAAGACGAAAGTTTGTGATCAGTATGATCAAGTGATCAAGGAGGTTGTGGTGGAAGAGGTGATTCCCGAAAGAGAAACCAGAAAAGAGGGTTTTCAATTTATCATCTCCAAGGGGTGTCCAATCAGGCATCTTTCCAAGATGGAGCCTAAACATGAGAGTGTTGTTGGAGGAGAACAAACTCAAGTAATTCTATCACCACAGGATAGTAGTGTTTCCATTCCAAATAAAGAGGTTAGTGGTCTTGTGTATATTCTTCAAGATGTGGTGTAGTTCATGGTCTTTCAACCATTGTGCTTTTTCATGTAGATGTCCAAGATTATGTGAAACATCAAATATTTTGTAGAAAGGGCAGCTATTTAACCCAATCGGTGAATGGTTTTGTTTGATCAGATTCCTTAGCTGGTTATAGTAGGGTTAGGTTAGTGTTTTTAGTCAATAAGTACTTCATGGCACATCTACTTTTGGTTATTTTTATTTCCCTAAGTGTTATTGCACATGTTCTCTGGCCATTAGGGCCTGTTAGTTTGCTTTCAGTTTAGTTTGTTTTTAGTTTGCAGTTGCTGTTTGAACTATTGGAGGGATGAATTACAGTGTTTTCTGAGTTTAAGAAGAGTAGAGTATAACTCAAATGCCTAATCAATATTCAAGGCAACTGGTCCAATGCTTAGTAGGAAAGCATATAGCAAAAGTTGCCAAAAATGTTACCATTTTTTCATCACAACTCAAAAATTGGTAGAGCTGATGTGACAAGTTCAATTTTAGCGTGAAGGTTAACATTCTTTTGTTATGAGTTATTTGCATAGTTATTTTGTTTCAGTATTAATTGTAGTTTAGTTGTGTTGTTCAAGAAAAAAAAAGATTCTAGATCATTCATTGCATTGTAGAATAGTCATAGGATAGATAAATATTTCATTCACTACAATGATTATTAATTTACAATTTAAATACATAAAAGGATAAAAATTGCATTAAAAGAAATAATGACATATCAAATGTTGCACACAAGCCGTGAGCATAGCTAAACAAATGCAAATATAAAGAAAATACTATGCATCTAAGAACATGAAAGAGAAGGTCATAGCCATCATTGCCTTAAATGTTTTTGATCTTTGAAGTTGTCTTCTATCTTGCTCTGATCTTGACATGAACCTGTAAAATGTGGGAAGGTCCTATTAGAGCTCCAGTTATGAGATCTCTATATCCTATTAGAAGATGCATAACACTTTGTTTATAGTGCATTGATCAATGAACATCATCCATATGCAGAAGGAACTAAGAAAGAAACAACCATGGAACTTCATTGTTTTATGCTAACATGTTTGTTTCATGTGCAGGTATAGGATAAGTTATGTAGCTGTTTGAAGACATATTAGCATGTTGTGTAAAGTGGGCTCCCACAAGGGTTGAGCCCAGTATGCTTTTCCCTCTAATTATGAAAGGGGTGAAATAGATTTGTTAAAACATTCAGCTCACTTACTCATCTATGATCGATAATCTAATGAAAAGAGTATCCATCATATATTAGTTGGCAATATTGCATGAACAAGTGAGTATCAAAGCATTATTTTTCTCATTCTTATAAAATGGCAAAATCAGAATTAAGTTACATAGTAGCCTTTCAAATGAGGAAATATATCCAATTATGCATCACATTTTGGTACTGATGAAGTTTTATGCATTATGACAACTTGTGTCACATGCTATAATCAATATGCTATTATATGCATGCCAACATGGCAATATTACACCAAGAAAATCATGCAAGTATTCCTCAAAGATCTAGAAATGAAATACTAAAGTAGTCCCATGTACAGGGACATTTTTGTAATTGGTAAGGAATAGTCATATAAAGTACAATAGGTACTTATAAGTACATAATCAAATAAATCTCATCAATGTTTCAATGGATAAGGGACTGTCATCAATATCAAGATAGCTAGATCAATGTGATCACCCATTATACATTTGCCATATCTCATAGAAAGTACAAGAGATACAAAAGACTAACAGATCAATAGTGCCCTTGATCAAAGTATGCCACACCCTATGCATGTATACCATATTGATATGTTACAGTAGTACAAATGCAATGTCATCACAAATACATAAGGTATACAATGTATTAGCCAATCATACCAGGCAGCCATGCCAGTATCATGTGTTTCCATGTGCCAAAGGATCATGAAAAAGTAAGTATTCACATATCTTGTGTTTATGTGTTATACAATGATGAAAATGTTCATCAAGTCCTATAGGTTTGACTCATATTCATAGAAGATTGATCTAAGTTACATTAGATAATGAGATTAAGTGTAGCCATCAAAAGGTGTAATGCTATAGTTGCATAAGTCTGTATATGCCAACAATATTTGGAATGCATGAGGGATGTTTATAGTAACAACCATGCATAAGTATGATGCAAAGAGAAGTGAATCAAGTTAAGCATGCTTTTGGAGCAGTAGAGTTCACAATCTCTAATAAATGGCTGCATGTGAATAAATCATTCTAGTGTGTCATGTATAAAATGCACTGAGGAGTAGATGGTACTATTTGTAGCCATGTTCAAAATATGCAAGAAAATACCAACTGCCAAAAGCTAAATCAAGGTTTGTCCATAGTGTTGTCTTACAGGCTGAGGCTTCAATAATGGCGACAGTATTATGTAAACTTGGTGCAATCACAGTAGGAGAGTTCACAGAATGAACAATCTAGACTATGCAGCAAGAGTAAACACAACGGAAACAACTCAAAGAAAATGGAACAAATGCAAATTCAGTCATTCAGTATATCAAAGAATTCAAATACAATCTAGCCAGCAACATGCAGGCTTACACTATGGGCTCAAAGGCCTAATTACATACATGCGCAAGATAAAGCTTTGAAGTCCTCTTGTGAAAGGAGCCAACTATCTATCCTCTAAATCATGAGAACTTGATAACTACTTTCCTAAGGATCTATTACATCTTTATATATTATCTTTAGACCAATAGATTCCTCTGTGTAGGCCAAGGAAGGTCACAAACTCCAATGAAGAGTTGTAACGTGTTCACAGATTGGTCAGACCTAAATGCATAGAACACTTCCTCAAATGAATAGAACAACATGCAGACCCTTAGGGAAGGTTGGCCATGAACAAAGGACATTGAATGATGTGTAACTGAGATCCACAAGTCAAGGAATGATCTGCAAGCCTACTCCTTCAGCTGATTATCAGTAACTGCTAGATTTTCTCTGCTTTGAGAAAACAATCAATCTTCTAATAGCAATATCTTTTCGGTAAGTGATCCAAATACTCTAAATTCTTGATATGATGTAGATGCTAAGTCCAGATCCATAAGATGTGAAATGCCAAAACTAGACCACAAGTTGAAACTGCTTCTGACTGAACTACTTTGAACTGAACTAGAAAATGAAAGAACTAGCATGCAAGCAAACTGAAATGCAAATGTTTTTGGTTGATGCAAGATTACTCTTGAATCAGGGATGCATCAGACATCTAGGGTTATTGAAAAAGTGAGTCCCTCACTTTGCTGGGGCTAGGGGAGAATGAAGATAGTCCACCTCAGCCTAAGAAATCAATGATGAATCTTCTTCCAGTCTGCCTTTCTACTTCACAAGATATTCTTTGTATTGTCTTCCTCTAGTGCTACGCCCAACTCTGTTGTCCAAGATGTCTTCAATCTATTCTGCTGCTTATTGTGGTAACTGCTTCTTCAAGTCTTCTTCATACTGTCACTAAACTCTGCTTCATGATACTGATAAAGATCTGCAATGTTGAAAATAGGTGAAATACCCAATGTCTCTGGTAGCTCTACTTCATATGCATTTCCTAAGTATCCTACAAGGTCCAAACTTCTTCATCTTCAACTTGTAAGTCCCAACTCAAAATCTTTCTTTCCTCAAGTACACCTGTAGACACCCAAAATTGAGCTAATCATCATTAGTATCAAATATTGCATTAGCTATCATTTGCATTTGTCTAACACACTTGAGCAATTTCCCTAACACCTATTTCTTCTATTAATTAAATAAATTTATATTTATTTAATTAATTCATTAGCTATTTCTTCTATTTTCTCTAATCTATAATTAAATAATCTTTAATTATTTAATTATCTTATTTCTATCTATTTTAATTAAATAAATCTTATTTATTTAATTAAAATCCATTCACAAACCCACTTTCCAATTAATTAAATGAATTTTATTTATTTAATTAATTTCTCTTATCATTTATCTTCATAAGCCGACATGTGTGCCTTTTTCATTTAAAAAGATAAGTGGTACTACATCTTTTATTTAATATCTTTCACATGTAGTACTTTTTATGTACACGGTCACACATAAGACTTATCTTCCCTCCACATGTCATCTACACATTTATCTATTATCATCTTTTAATCTTAGCCATTCAAATAGCCACCAAATCTCCACCGTTGATTAATTTTGGTTGATGTCTATATAAACACTCTCTCATTCCATACTACATCGATCCAGCATTCATATAATGTCTACATTATCATCTTGAGTATATTGAACAATTTAGCATCCATCTAGCTTATTATCATTATCATCCATCCATCATGGTAGATTTTATCTTTATAATTATTCATTGTTGAAGAATCAATCCACATCATAAACAAGGAATCATACAATCTAGGTGATATTGTTTTTGAATTGCATGCTTTTGATTTCATTTGGATTAGATTCTTTGATGATGGTAGGGTTAGGTTTTGATGGCTATACTTGATCTTATCAACCTAATTTTTTACCTATCACATTTTGGCACTCTTAGTGGGACCCACATCCTTGATTAACTTTGCTATTTGAAGTTGTTTTTGTGAAGATCAGCTTTTTTGAGTGCTTGTGGTAAGTTTCAGTTGCTTCTGAGTGAAAACTAGTCACTGTCTGATTATATGCATCACTTTTAAGTTGAAATGAATTGCTTTTAGCATTTCCAGGATCACTTCTAAGCAAACAGTAGTCATTTATTATCTTTTTTTCATCATTTACAAGCTAACAGTCATCTCTTATGACTTTATTGGCATCTCTTTTAATCTAACAGTGATCTTTTTTAGCTGTCTGGATCGCTTTCTACAAAAACTAGGGTATTTTGTTATATCTTGTCTTTTGCAAATCTGAATCACTTATAACCTACAATCAACCACCTATTTCTTTTTCACATCACTTCTGAGCTTTATCATTTTGCATTGGGTTTTACTGGCATCGCTCTTAAACAACAACATTTCACTTGCAGTAGAATATAGATCGCTTATGATCAATAGTTGATCGCCTATGGTAACTGTGTCACTTTCAATCTTTATCATATGCAATTTGGTTTTCTTGGTTACTAATTGGGTATTTGTGCAACATATTATCAATTGTCCAAGAGAAGGAGGTTATCAAACTACTGGCATATCTGTTGTAGCTCTGATCAGTCCAAGACTTGTGATTTATTACTAATTTAGGAACATTTGGGCTTGGTTCTTAAAAAGAATCATCGCTTGCTCTATGCTTGTTTTATCTTTCTTGATTGCTTGATTGTGCATGTTTGTGACCCAAATTTAATAGAAAAAGTATCCTCTCCCCTTTCCTATCAAATGGATCTTGGGTGTATGAGAACTTGTTATTATCTTTAGAGGGACTGCCTTCCTAGTGTGAGAAGGGGTATAACCCAAGCGGTAATGGTCTAAATCCAAGTCCTTCTGAGCCACTATATAAGAAAAGTGTTTGTGTCAAAAGCCACAAACAATAGGTGTTGTTGTGTTATACTGATAACAAACCTCCCCCAAAACCCTCCAAGGCATAGCCCTTGAAGGCTGGGAGACTCCATAACAGAGAGTAGCGCTGCCACACGTATAGCCACCCAAATGGATGCCCTTATTAGAAACCTTGTGTAGTAGCTAGAAACCTTCTATTTGTTAATGCAAAAGGTGGGACCTTTGAAGCTGCCCTAATTCACGTGGTTCTTAGTAGAGATAGCAAGGACAATTCTAAGGTTTGGCGGCAGGACAAGCCTTAGGAAACCTAGATCTTGGTATGCGTGAGAAGTGTGTGCCGTGGAGAGGAGCTGGTGCTACCAAGATCTTGAAGCTATTCGCTTTGAATAAGCACAGCTAGGGGACTCAACAAATACAGTCCTTTCCTAGCCTAGGTTGTACAAGTTTGTGATTGTTGTGAGTGTGAGTGACTGAAATCACTATTTTCTTGTCAAAAACATAATTCAGACATATTCCCTGATAGGCACAAACCACTTTTGAGCTTTAACTACCTGCATATAGACAGTTAGATCACCTTTAAATATCAGTTAGCCACCTCTTGCTTAAACTGAATCACCTTTGAACAATAGCTACTTGCCTTTGGTCTGAACTGAGTTGCTTTTAATAGACAGTAAATCACCTTTGAATCAAAACTTCTCACCTATAGAAAATTGGCTCGCCTCTAGTTAATACTGTAGACTAACACCTAAACCAAAACCATATCACTTTTAAGCTATTGTTAGTCACTTTTCACCTTTTATGTGTCAGATTTGAGCTATTACCTATCACCTTTGGCTAAATATCAGCACATCTTATCAACTTAGCCAAATTAGTTACATTTCCAACTTGCTTAGCTTTAGCATTAGCTTTCAAACCTGCCTCTGATCATTTACAGATACCTGGACTTTGTCTCCCACTTTGAGCATACCAAACAATTGGACTTTGTGAACTTTCCATCCTTTTGAGACCCCAAACCAGCAAACCAAACATCAAACAATCAACCCAACAACATCAAAACATCATCTTTTGGCTTTAGCCTTAGCAACATCACCAAAATAGCAACATTAGCAATCAACTTTTCCCTTGAGTGTGTGAGCTATCCTCTAGGGAAGTTTAACTAAGAAAACCAACAACTAGAAAACAACCAAGCAACCCAACAACAAAAAAGTAAATAGCAAACTAGCAAGCAACCAACCACCAAACAAATCAGCAAACCATCATCTTTTGGGTCTCAAACCTTGACAAGCTAAAGTCCAATTTTCACCATCAACCATGATGCCTCAAACTAGGAGCCAATATAGAGATAAAATGGAAGCAAAACTATGCGCTGAGATGGAAACCAAGATGCAACAATGATGATCAACACCCCTTAGAGATGTAACTGAATTTACAAATGGCATGCCTTCTCACATGTTTGTGCCCCATGGGTACACCATTGGAGAGTCATCACAACAAGTGCAATCTCACACATTTTTAGAAAATTATGAAGAGCAATCCAAAGAGGACTATCAGAATTTAGAGGCACACATGTATGGGATCAATTTGAAAGGCTTGTTTTATCTGATCCTAATTGCTACTTCTTGCAATTAGCATGTATGGGAGCCAAATTACCAAGAGACTTTGACATATCCACTATTCGAGAACATGATCCAAGCACTCCCATTGTTGTTACAAAGGGACCATCCATTATAGCCACACCATCTCATACCATGTCCATATTACAAAATCCATCTTCCAACACATCTTTTTCATTGCCTATTGTTTCTTCATTTGACCCGCCATGCTCAGAGTACACTTTAGAACCTTTGATAACTCTGACCAATATACTTCCTTTTCTTTCACAAAATATGAGTGTTCCACCTTTCCATGTTCAAGAACATATGCCTTCTCCTACCATGACCGTATCTCGCTCTCAAGCAACATAAGCTATCCATGTTGCCCAAGTGAAAACTCCTCAAACATCACAAGCTATCCCCATATCTGATACTCCGCAAGTTTCCCAAGCTATCCAAACAACACCAACTGTCCAAGCTTCACAACCATTACAATCCACTAGTCCCATTACATCACATGTGGAAACCAAATCCCATGTTCCTATCACTACTAATATGGTCTCCATGATTTCCACGGATCC
This sequence comes from Cunninghamia lanceolata, assembly GCA_027924645.1. Lineage (NCBI taxonomy): Eukaryota > Viridiplantae > Streptophyta > Pinopsida > Cupressales > Cupressaceae > Cunninghamia > Cunninghamia lanceolata. Next base: position 5,691,515 of record BSBN01001067.1, read on the forward strand.
ATCTAGCACACCATATAACCCCAATGTTAGTCTCATTGACATGAGTGACCTACCTATTATTTCACAAGCTAATCCTAGAACTACAATCTCTTATGTTGATCAGCTTACATCACTTCCACCATCTTCCTATAATCCTTCACAAACCATCACTCCATCTTATACTACTCAAGGATTACCCATCATCACCCAACACATGACATATACCAATCCTCATGTTGTTCAAAACAAAAACCCAAATGTCCATCCTTCTTTCACATCTACCAATCCTTCCATCACTTACCATATTACAAATCTAACTCTGAATTCACAACCATTGACCAACGTCAATCCATCTTCTACTTCCCATGTGATGCAAACCTTTGGCACTAATTCATCGCAATATACCCAACCACCGCTTGTGTTTCAAGGACAACAATCCTTCAACACATATGTGTCACATACTAATCCTTTGACATATATTGTGAGTACGTAACCTCAACAAATGGTCATGGCTTCATATATCCCGCAACAGCAACCACAATATACATCATATTACACTTCACCTCCCAACACAACAATAATTATCTTGAATAGATGTTCAACAAAAGATTAACAAAGCTATAGGACAAAGCAAGAAGACGTTTTCCTTGGAAGACATATGCGCTTATCTATTTGAAAAGTCGCTTCATATGACACCTTTTCCACCACACTTTGAAATTCTACAATTTGACAAATACAAAGGAAAAGGAAATCTAGAAGACCATCTTAGAGCTTTCTTTGTTGCATGTCTTGATGTGGCTCAAGATGATACATATCTTTTCAGACTATTTCCCTGAAGCTTAGCGGGACAAGCTTTTGAATGGTTCTCTCATCTACCTCCAAGAATTATGTCTTTTGCAAAACTAGTAAATAAATTTTGATCACATTTTACTTTCAACATTGAACATGAAGTGAACATGAATGACCTTGTCAACAACAAATAAAGTAATGGTGAAGCTTTCTCTTCATTCACTCAACGATGGCATAATATGGCTAGTAAACTATCATGGGAAATACCTAAGAAACAACAACTTGCTATCTTTGTCCAAAATCTTCATCCTGAGCTTTCATTCCAACTACAATTGCAAAGTGCTAGCACCTTTGATGAACTTGTTTCCAAAGGAACCATCATTGAATGCGCTTTAATTGCTAAGGGCGCTATCAAGATTTTTATAGATAACAAATACTATCCTCAAAACTCCAATGATAAATCTTGCTTTTGGAACAAGAACAAGAATGTTGTTAATGATGGTGTTGTAGATGTAAAGAACATACAAACAATGAAGGCTCCTATTAACATTCAAGCCGCATCTATAGCAACTCAACCTTTTCAACGAACTTGACAACGACAAACTTCAAATCCTCGATGACAATTCACACCATTAGCAAAACCTATAAAAGTTGTCTTTTGAAAGCTTCTCCAAGTGAGAGATATCATATTTCTTGATGAACCACCCAATGGCAAACCGCTCTTCATTACTATCAAAGCATATGATGATACTGAGAGAGATACTGAAGGGATTATTCATCTACCTATTCAAGTTGGGCCGGTCACTAATGACACCCATTGTCAAGTCCTTGATATTGAGCTTCCTTATAACATCATCCTTGGTCATCAATGGATCCATGCCCTCAAAGTAGTTCCTTCTACATACCATCAATGTCTTAAATTTACACAACGGTGTTGAAATTACTATCCATGTTGATCCTAATCCATTTGAATTTTGTCATGATTTTCAAGCTAAATATCAAAGCCCTAACCACATTCCTATCAAGACCGAAGCATATCCATCTTCATTTTATGTAGATCCATCTACCCTACTCAAACCATCATCTAGAAAAACAACTTCCAATCTCCATATCAAGTACACCGAACATGGCCCAGGTGAGTACACATTGCAAGAATCTTGTTGTGTTGGAACTCTTCCCTTGTCTTCCAAATCTCATGGCAAACCTTCTACATCTAAAGCATCTTCATCCACAACTATCATAAAAGCCCCACCCACAGTATTTATTAAAGGTGGATTCTTGGATGATGAAGACATTGATGACATCAATTCTTGGATATTCTATGATGAGAACGACCAAGTCCAACTTCAAGTTGAAAGATATAAAAATGGGTTCTGCATCATTAAAAACATGGCTACAAAGGACATGGTGGATTGGGATCACATGAACAAGGACCTATTGAACCCATTGTTGTGTCTAAGAAGTTTAATAAGGAATGCCTTGGCTATTAGCCAGAGGTACCGCTTTCCAAAGATATTAAGTGTATTTTTGATATAGAAGCTGGACCTTCTGGTGGTGCCCACCTGGGTTTGGGTTTCGATCATTTGAATCCATAGGCATTTTTCATTCAAACCCATAAAATTTTCTAAGTTTGTCGGCCTTCACATTTTCATGTATGTATCTTTGTATATGGCCGCTTGTATGTGTCTTTGTATGTACAAGTGCAGATGTACATTAGCAAGACTCGATAGCGAATGCAATCTATTTTATGAAGATTTGGGGTCCACACCTTGTATGTGTTGCAGTTGTATGTATATGCATTTGCATATACAAAGGCAAAAATGTATGTTGTGATGAAAAAATTCAAAGAAGCAAAAGCCACCTATGTGGCACATTTTCATGGGCCAGTGACTTTTCAAAGTGATTTGGAGCTACAGATCTCAACGGGAAGAAGGAAATTAATGGCCCTGTTTTGAATGCCCGAGGAAGGAATTTCTATGTGTTCGCTGCATCTTCTCCAAGCAGGAAAAAACTTCAAGAACACATGAACCATTGCTGCATCCTGAAATGGGTAGGTTGGCCATTAATGGCAAATTTGTAGGGGTATGGATCTTGATTGACAGGCTAGCTACTTTCTTCATGAGGAAACTCTTCAAACGGAAGCACATCTCTTGATTTCACCTGCTTTTCCTTCCTTTTCTGCATGGAGCATTGAATATTTTAGGCGCCATTCTGATGGTACGCTATATCTAGAAAAAATTGAGTTGACCATTGGACTTGAATGTTGAGTACACATTCCTACTATATAGCGAATTGTGTTACTCAATTTTTGGGTTGTTGAAGACCTAGGCAATTTTTGGGAGAAATAACGAATATAAAGCATTTCTTGGTTGTTCTGTCTCTTTTAGAGTTTATGAGTTTCATCTGAATGCACATTGCACATATTTTTAGTTTCATTGTTGTTTTATATGAAAAATGCTTCATTGCATGTGTTTAGTTGTCTGTCTCTGTTGTTGTATGCATCTCTTCTTCTGAATCTGGTTGCTTAGGGTTCCTCAGATTCTAGAATATAGACTTTCTGTATTGCATGCTTGATCTATGACTTCCATTCAAGGAGTGGATTAAACTGTTGTAGGTTAAGTATGAGGAAGAATGTATGGCAACAGGGATATTTGTAAGTAGAGATTGCTAAATACCCTTTCTTGGGTGGTGTTTGTAAGGCAAGCGCCAATTTGACCCCTTGAAACTTGAATGCCAGTGCAAATCATTCATTTGTATATGTCTAGTTGACTGCTTGTCTCGAGATAGGCACCGATCTGTCCTTGTGTAGTAGTTATGATCCAAAACCTCTTATCTTGCATCCACAACATAAATACAAAACATTTCATAACTCCAACTTTTTAGTTTGTAGGACTAGAAATAGGACCCATGCATGCTCTCATTCCCAACTAGTTAGATATGTCCAAGAACACTGCTAACCTTGTGATTTATCATGCAAATCTTGGTCCATACATGAGAGTATTCTACCTGTTGTCGTAAAGCTAAACCTTTCTGTCATTAGGTGAGTCAAAGTAAAATATTTAGCTATAGGGATACCCCCTTGGTGCAGCAGAACTAGAAGTGAAGGGGAGGCAGCTCACACAACCTCCTATATTTGTTGGCTGAATCTACTATGGATTGGAACTAGCAAACCCTCTACCAATTTGGAGAGAAAGCACCAACACCTTCCTCGGTAGGAGAGACTTCTAATGTGGATACCATCGATAACTCCTCCTTTCATATTACCAACCTTTTTCAAGAAACTTCCATCTTCATGATTTCCACAACTTCATCTAGTTGAAACCCTTCATCTGTTACCCTTTCACTTGTATATCCTAACCTCGTTGATTGGGAAGAATAGGGGGCACCTATATTGGATACATTTGAAAATGATGAAGCTATTGCTGAATTCATAGGCTTATGATAAGGTATTCCATTGGGTGATCATAAAGAAGGTTTCATGATGGATCTCCCTAAACTAGCATATTTTGGTGGAAGCATCAAATCCTTCAGTCACAAAAGTGAAATAAATAGAATAAAAAAAGATAGGTCACTAGGTGAAAATTGAAAGGTGCCTCTTGACCATGAAAAAGTAAAAATAAATGACATATATGAGGGTGAAAACCTCTCCGAGGCTCCTGAGGATGGGGGATTTGACCTTCTTGTCACCACTGACTATCATGAGAAATCAACAGTGCTAGTTGAAAAATCACAAGACATGAGCTTGGGCATAGAGAAGAATCCAAAGATCACATATTTGACAGCATCACTATCAAAGTAGGAAAGAAGAGACTTCACAACATTTTTCATAAAAAGAGCTATCAATTTTGCATGGACTTATGCTGACATGCTAGGTCTAGATCCATCACTTGTGGTTCATCATCTAGCAGTATTTCCCAATGCAAAACCTGTCAAGTAAAAATTGTGCAAAATGTATCTGCAAGTAGCTCCATTGGTTAAGGAAGAGATTCAGCAGTTATTAGAAGCAAAGTTCATAAGGCCTATTGATTATCCAGAATGGGTTTTAAACATGGTACCTGTAGCAAAACCTGATGGATGAGTTCGCTGTTGCACAGATTTCAGAGATCTTAATAAAGCATGTCCTAAAGATGACTTTCCACTACCAAGCATAGACAACATTATAGATCTCACAGCTGGACATGAAATACTATCTTTGATGGATGGATTTTTAGGATATAACCAAATCAGAATATCAGAGGAAGACCAAGACAAAACATCATTCATTTGTCCATTGGGTACATACTATTGGGTTGTAATGCCTTTTGGTCTCAAGAATGCTGGGACTACTTATTAACGAACCATGACAGTTATTTTCCATGACCTTTTCCACACTATCATGGAAGATTACATTGATGATATTATAGGGAAGTCCAAGACAGGAGAAGGACATCTACAGGTACTAGCATAAATCTTTAATTGACTAGAGAGATATCAAGTTAGACTGAACCCAAAGAAATGCATATTTGGTGTAATATTTGGAAAATTGTTGGGATACATTGTGTCTCGACAAGGAATAGAAGTGGACCCTGCCAAAGTGAAAGCTATCATGGAAATGCCTCTACCAGCAAATGTCAAGCAGCCCCGTAGTCTACAAGGAAGATTACAATCCATTCATAGATTTATCTCACAACTAGCAGATAAGTGTCATCATTTCCAACATCTTCTTCCAAAGGCTGAATATTTTTAGTGGGATGAAAAATATCAATAGGCCTTTGATAAAATAAAGGAATATCTAACAACACCTCCTATGTTAGTACCTCCTATATTTGATCAACCACTATTGCTCTACATATCTTGAACAACATCAGCCTTGGGTTCTCTTCTAGCTCAGCATGACTATTCAAAGAAAGAACAAGCCATTTACTATATCAGTAGAACTCTTGTGGGATATGAACTTAATTATTCATCTATGGAAAAAGCATGTTTAGCATTCATGTTTTCTTCCCAAAAATTACGATATTATATGTTCAACCAAACAACAAAACTCATATCTAACACTGATCCACTCAAATATCTTCTATCCAAAGCAATCCCTGCAGGAAGATTAGCAAAATGGGTTATGATCTTAAGTGAATTTGACATACAATATGTGGATTGAAAGGCCATAAAAGGACAAGTTATTGCCGATCAGTTAGCTGCAACACCCATTACAGATATTCATCCAATGCGTCTAGAGTTCCCTGATGAAAAATTGTTCAGCCTAACTTCACCAACATTGTGGTAGCTATATTTTTATAGATCTTACACACAACATGGTTTAAGAATAGGGATATTGTTTGCTACCCCTCAAGGAGATTGTATCTAGAAATCATACAGAATTGCATTTCCATGTACCAATAACATAGCATAATATGAAGCTTTAATCACAGGATTACGCATGTCAGTACAATGGGCTATCAAACAACTACAGGTATTTAGTGACTCTCAATTGGTTATCAAGCAAGTCTTAGATGAATATCAAACAAAAGATGAGAATCTTCTTCCATATAAGCTAATGGTTGATGATTTTAGTATTACCTTTGAACAAATCCCAAGGTTACAAAACAAAGAAACATATGCCATGGCTATGATTGGATCTCTTTTAGACATGCCGTCCAATACACATAATTGTGAGTTTCTGGTTGAATAGCTTCTAAACCCAGCATTTGAAGTATTGTAGTCTAAAAATTCACCTTGGTACGAGGACATATATGAGTATCTCTGCAATCAAACCATTCCATTCCAACTATCTAATACCCAATGGAAAACCTTTATCCTTCAAGCCTCTCCCTACATTATCCTAGGAGACACCTTTTATCACCACAGTCTTAATGGTATCCTTCTTAGATGTCTTAATTCTGAGGAAGCAAAAGTTGCCTTACGTGAAATACATGAAGGTGTCTACAGATTGCATTTCGCTGGCCCTGGTCTGGTTAAGAAACTTCTACGAACTAGATACTATTGGCCAACTATGGAGAAAGATGCACAATAATTTGCAAAGAGATGTCTACAATGTCAGAAACATGGAGATTTAATACATGCACCAGCACATGAACTTCAGCCTATACTACTCCATGGCCCTTCTCGCAATGGGGACTTGATCTCATAGGTAAAATCCATCCTACTTCATCAAATGGTCATAAATTCATTATCACCACCAATAAGTACTTCACAAAGTGGGTGGAAGCCATACCAATGTCTTATATTACTAGAAAGCAAATATCCAAGTTCATCCTACACTATATCATTTGCTATTATGGAGCTCCTCAAGCTATTGCCACTAATAATGGTCATCCTTTCAATAACCAAGAGGTTAGAGATCTTTGTAATAAGTTTCATATCCAACATAGATTCTCTACACCTTACTATCCTCAAAGTAATGGCCAAGCTGAGGCTTCTAACAAAACAATTATCAAGATCCTCAAAAAGATAGTCAATGAAGATAGTCGTGATTGGCATTTGAAACTTAATCCTGGATTGTGGGCTTATAGAACAAGTATCAGAACTCCTACTGGAGCTACACCCTATGCTCTTGTGTATGGCACTTAAGTTATCCTGCCCATTGAGGTTGAGATTCCCTCACTGCGAGTATCTCTATAGCATACTATTTCAAATGAAGAATATAGAGTATCTAGACTCCATGATCCTGAGCTCCTAAATGAACGACATCTTATAGCACTCAACCATCTCCAAGTCTATCAAAACTGTCTAAACCATAGCTACAACAAAGAGATCAGAGAACGCAGATTTCAAGTTGGAGACCTTGTCCTTAAACCAAATCAAAGAAATCAGAAACATCATGAGAAACAGGGCAAGTTTGAACCTAATTGGCTTGGTCCTGTATACGCCTAAAATTGACATGATTCAGTCTAAATAAATATTCTTAATATTTATTCCATTCTAATTCCTCTATCAATAAATAAATAAAGAAATTTATTTATTTGATTCACATTACTCTAAATTAATTAAATATCAAAATATTTAATTATCTCTTCTAAGGTCAAAATTAAATAAAACCCTTTTATTTAATTAAATTCTTCCAAACAATTAAATAATTCTTAATTACTTAATTAAATCAAATCATTCCTCAAAATTGGAATAAATCAAATCAAATTTATTTAAATCCTCTCAATCTCTAAAAATAAAATACAATCAAACATTTTATTTAGTTCTTTCAAATCATTCTAAATTAAATAATTTCAAATTATTTAATTATTTTCTTCCAATAATATCTTCTCTAAATTTAAATAAATTAATTATTTATTTAAGTTACCTTTTCTTCTAAATTGAGTTATCTCTAAATATAATTCAAGCTTTGTGCACATGCAATTAAATATTCCTAATATTTAATAAAGAAAACTATCTTCTTATTCTCATGCAAATCTATTCTTCTTGTTTTAAATCACTTAACTGATTGTTATATTCTTTTAAATGCTTTAACTCATTCTTCTATTCTTGATAACTCTTCTGATACAAAAGAAAGCAAGACATGTGTCCTCTTCTTATTCATTGCACATTCCTCAACTATTCTATACCGTTAATCTTCTCAAGTCTTCTATACTATTGATCTTCACTCTCGCAAGTCTATAAATTGAACCCTCTTCTTCCATTCTATTCATCCAAGCTTTAAGTATCGTTACTCTGCAGGAATTACAGCGTGCCTTTGGCACCAATTCCTTCATTACTTGTGATCACATTTATTACTATGCACTACTACCATTGTTGGGAAGCTCCTCTTCATTGCAATAAACTATCACTGCCATTCCCAATTGACATTCTTGAAAGAAAGCAAAGAAGTGCACTTTATGAGGGCCCTATTTCATACATGCAAGATCAATTGTGATAGGCGATCAATGGAAGCTTTGAATTAAGGAGATTTGCTTTGTTGTTGTTCATTGTTTATTTGAATCTCTTTCACTCACCATTTCATTGAAGTTTTGGGTATTTTGATATTGATATATTGATTATTCATTTGAATCCAATTTTCCCTTAACATTTTTAGTGCCCACCATGGGGCCTAGCCCTAAACTTAACCCAAAAATTAAGTTTTTGTGTTTTAGAAAGCCGTACACAGGAGGAAATAGCGCATCTGATACATCCTAATATGCATCTATTACTTGTCATGACGCATACGTTTCTGCAGTGCATACAGTCTCTATTCTCACACATCTGTTACCTATCACGGCACATATGTTCAGTGCATACAGACATTGTTCTAGCGCATTTACCATATGAGATAGCGCATACATCAGATCAACGCATATACATTGTTTTCATATACATTGTTTTCCATCGCTTTTAACCTCTATTTAATGCATATGTACTGTGGCGCTTCTATTCACTGTTTCTACACATTCAATCTCTGAAGTGGTGCATTTGTTTTAGGCAGTGATTTTTTTAGGGTTTCCTTGAAGTTTTTGCTAATGCTGACATCTTTTTTGCAGGAACTCCCTTGATCTATTTTGTAGGCTAGGTACTAGTTTAGATTCATATAGTTGCACTTGATTAGCTCACACTTCGATTTCTAAATGGGAAAGTAATATGGATGCTCATGCAAATCTCACATAGTTTAACTAGGAAGGGGGTAATTGAATCATTACTATTGCTATCTTTTCAAAGTTAACAACTCATTGCTATCTGGATAAAACTATCTGGGTAAAACTGAACCATTGCTATCTTGACCATCACTTCAAAGTTAACAATTTGTGCTACGTGGTTAAAATTGAATTCATCATTGCTATCTAGGTAAAACTAAACCATTGCTATCTCGATGTTCACTTCAAAGTTAACAATTCATGCTATCTGGGATAAAATTGAACTCATCATTGCTATCTTGGTAAAACTAGACCATTGCTATCTTGTTATCACTTCAAAGTTAACAAATTTTTGTGCTTGCCCAAGTAGATAGCTCATCTAGTTTTTCTCATTTTAACTAGGGGAAAAGAACCACTGTATTCTTTGTTTTGGGAATGATACCAGGCCTATGCTCTCCCCTATCTTGGGTGACCAAAATGCCAGCATATCATTTTTGCATGTGTTTTTCCTTTAGAGGGGCCTACTCTTGGATACTGTTCATCCAAGTAGGTATAACCACTCGATCAGTTGCCTTTATTACTCATCCTTGTTTTAGTAGACCAAAAACTCCTATAATCTGGTGCAGGGAAGGAAGATTATTACTTCCCAAAGATGCCTCACCTAGAGATAGGGAGAATTTAGTTTTATACTATCCTTTGAAACCTAGGAGTGTACTTTCTTTCTTTTTAGTCCAAAAAAGAGTCAAAAAGTCACAAAAAATAAAAAACCATAAAAATATTCTTTGTGTTTGCTATGTCTTCTTGCCATAATTTTAGAAAATTAGATCAAAAGACCTTTTTGCAACCAAAGTACCAAAAACATCAGAAAAAATCCAAAAAATTGCAAAAAATATTGAGAAAACCAGAGCGGCGCATCCGTCCTCTATTGTTGTGCATTTGTGCCGACCTGTGGTGCATCTGTTGTGACTTACACCACTTTTACTGTCTGTTACAACACGTTTGCTTTTTACCAGTGTGGCGCATATATCCTAACTTACGGGGCATTTGTCATTTTTCCTAGTGCATCTGTACCAGTACATGCATGACAGTGAGCACTTGTACAATCTTTGAGAGAATTTTTATAAGTTATGGGTACCCATTTCAGTGTAGTTTCAGGTTTTGAGATTAGGTCTTACCTTGTAGTCTTTTTCCCATCCATTTCGCGTCAAAATCTCATTTTTGTTAGTCATCCCATTCACCTTCTATCAGGTCTTCCTAGTCCACGATCAAAAGTATCCCATATTAGGTCAGCTTAGGCCCCTTTTTTGTATCACTTTAGATTCAAGTAACCCTAGTAGGTCGCGAGACTTAGCTAGTGGTCTTGGTGCATGACTAGTCCCTACACAGTAAGACAGGTATCGAGTACCCTTACTAGGGGCTATTGTCTTGTATCGACTGTCTTACTTGGAATCATTGATTAAGAAAGTCCCTTATCCAAGTCTTGTCAAAACTATCCTATTCTCCACAGTCTCCATCAATATCTTGCCAAAATCTCTAGTCATCCCTCGTCACCTTGCATGGTTCTTACTAGATCTCAATACAAAAAGCAACTTGAAATGGCCAAATCATCTAACCACATCATCACCCCTCATGATAATGATGAAGAAATCTCTCACAAAGAGTATCAAGGAAGCCTCCAAGATTGGAAATTCCAACACTTGCTAGAGAAAGCACTCCATGATGACCCTCATAAGTATTTTTATCATCTTGTAAGTCTTGGAATTAAACTCCCCGTAGATTTCGATATAAACACAATCCAAGAAAATGTGGAGAATAATCATGAGAAAGGAAAGAGAACCATAGACCAAAATGCAAAAAATGATAATGAAAAAGGAAAGAAATCCATAGACCCAAGCACTCCTATGGAATAAATGAGGAAACAACTCGAAGGTCTAAAGCAACAAATGTCAGATCTCAAGACAGGTACAAACAATAAAACCTATTCTTTGGAAGATATTGCACTGTACCCCTTTGCTAAAAGTTTGAACATGACACCCTTTCCCTTTCGATTCAAAGTTCCTAAATTTGACAAATACAAAGGAAAAGGGGACCCTAGAGTTCACATTAGGGAATTCAATGTAGCATGCATGGAAGTAGCTCACAATGAGACCTACTTAATGAGACTATTCCCTAGATCTCTAGGTAGTCAAGCCATGGAGTGGTTCTCACAGCTCCCACTGGGTATCAAATCTTTTGATGAGTTAGTCAACAAATTCATCACACACTTCTCTTACAATATTGATCACGAAGTCTTTATGCTTGATTTATGTAATACCAAGCAAAAGAGTGGTGAATCATTTGCCGCCTTTTTACAAAGATGGAGACAACTAGCAAGCAAGTGTTCATATGATGTACCAGAAAAATAGCTAATGGATATGTTTGTCCATAACCTCAACTTTGATCTTAGATATCAAATACAAATCCAATGCCCTACTTCATTCTCGAAGGTCATTAAAATGGGATTGTTCATCGAAAAAGCTATGATTGCGAAGGGGCAAATCAAGTTATACAAGGACACACCTACCTCCAACTACATGACTGACAAATCAAAGTTTTGGACTAAAAACAAAAATGTCGTCAACGATGGAGTAGTTGATGCCAAGGTGGCGGCTCCCAAGAAACAACTAATATTTACTCTCAAAGGAGAGGCAAGCAATGTTACACCCAATAAAACATTTTCTCAGGAACCAAGACCATGGTTCAACTCAAATCCAAGGTGAAAGTTCACACCGCTAGGTGAGTCCCAAGAATCTGCATTGAGGAAGCTATTGGCCAACAATGAAATTTCTCTACCACCAACAAGTGATTATGAGCCTCAAATCAAACCTCACTATTGGAAAGAGACCAACTATTGTGAGTATCATAGAGGAAGGGGACATACAACCAACAATTGTATCTATCTCAAGCATGTTATTCAAGATGTGCTTGATCAAAATCAAGGGGGAACCCAACAACATACCTCCAATGAGACACATGTGTCTTATAAGAATCCACTTCTCAATCATGACAAGATGAACAACAATGACAATAACAACAATGGTAACAACAACAACAACTACAATAGTCAAAATCAGAATAGTCAGAATAGTAATGCCAACTACACAAGTGTGCCATTTGACTATACCATCAATTGCATATCAGACCATGTCCCACAAATCAATGTGGTCATGCCCAACCAACAATCAGAGCCTAACCTCAATGATTGTAGTATCATTACCCGTAGTGGTAAAGTCATGTTGAATATCATCCCTCCAAGGTCGTCACCTTCTCAGTCCAACTTCCATCAGTATAGCATCATAGACCAACTTCAGAAGACTCCAGCCCACATTTCTATCTTAGAATTGTTGCATCTATCTCCTTCCCATAAGGAGATTCTCAATAAAGCCTTAGCGGAGACCACTATCCCCACTAACTTGGCCCAATAGAAGTTTCAGGCCATGGTAGGTAATCTAACCTCCTCAAGTACCATATCATTTACCAAACAAGATGACCTCTCAGTGTCTCAACCTCATAACATCCCTCTACATATCGTTGCCTTCATCCACAAGCACTGCATCAAGAGGGTTCTCATTGATGGGGGAGCCAGTTTAAATATTTGCACATTAAAGCTAGTCCTTACATTGGGGTTGTCTGAAAATGTAGTTGATCCAAGAAATAAGATAACCATCAAAGACTATGATGAAGAGGAGAGAACTACCAAAGGAATAGTGGTTTTATCCATACAAGGGGACTGATAATAAAAGATGTTGTGTGCCAAGTCCTAGATAGGGAGATCACCTATAATATTCTCCTAGGGAGACCATGGATCCATGCCATGAAAGTTATTCCCTCTACTTATCACCAATGTATAAAATTCTCACATAATGGCAAGCAGGTCACAATCCAAGGTGACCCTAACCCATTTCATCATTGCAACTCTGTTCTTTCAAAACCTGATTGCATCATACCAAACAATAGAGCATCTACATCGCCTACCCCGTAGCATGATCATACCTCTGAAGCTTCTTCATCAAAGCTCAAAGAGCAAAAAATTACCATCAAAGAAACCGGAGTTGGGGAATACTCCATAGAGCATAGCCTCAATCTAGCCAAAATGCCTTTATCTCCTAGATCCTTTGGTTGACCCAACCATTTTCCAAAGCCATCTTCTCCTCCTATACCTCCCACAACTCCCTTTGTAAAATGGGGGACCTTATCAGATGAAACAGAGGAAAGAGATGTCCTACAATGGCTTTATATTGAAGAAGAAGAGAGCACACAATAGGAACCACCTAGGCTCTCAATAGAAATCTATGGGCAAGGTGAGTCTATCCTACATAGAATGGGTTACAAAAGATAGGGCCCCATCAGCCTAAGAAAAGAAGGAATTATAGAACCCATTCAACCTCTTCATCCTGATTAGTTAGAAATACAAAAGGCCTAGGATATAAGGATAAAGGCAAAGCTAAAGAAAATGCTTGTCTAGTGGAAATGATCCATACACTTCAAGTGGACAGTGACATAGATTCTAATGAATATGAGTGGGATGAGCTGACAGAGCATTCCTATGATAACAAAGAGGTTGATACCATTCAAACTTATAGCCCCTACCATGAGGGACAAATGCTACGGCATAGGCCATTAGAGTGTTATTTGCCTATCCCTGAGAATACAACTTTCAAAGAAGGTTCGAGTTGTATCGCAATAAACAACTTGGAAGAAAGTACCATCCTGAACACTCCCCCTACCAATACTCCTAGCATATCCATTCAAACTATCAATGAATTAGATCTATCCTCTCATTCCCTCCCCCTTGTGATTCCTAAACTTATTGACTGGGATTTACGAGGAACCCCGCAACTAGAAATGTTCCAAAATGATGATGTTTATATTGACTACATGGAACTTAGGGACCACCTACCTAAAGGAGATCATAAAGCTAGTTTTTCTATTGAACTTAATACCATGGCTTATTTTAGAGAGGGTGACAAGCCTTCCAGTCGCAAAAATATCAAAATAAAAACTAGATTTGACAGTGAAAACTGTTCTGCGGTAGTGTTAGGTCCCAAAATAGTAAAAAGAAAGGATACATCCAAAGGTGAAAACCCAACTGTGGCACCTGACTATGGAAGGCTTGACACTCTCCTCGATGAAATGCACTAGGAGAAGTCTCAAATTGTTGTGGAACCCATAGAACCAGTTAACATTGGAACAGAGGAACAACCTAAGATCGTTCACTTTGCTAAGTCTCTAACCCCACCAGAGAAGACTAAGTTTGTACCATTCTTCAAGAGAAAGCAAGTCAATTTTTCTTGATCATACATAGATATGTCAGGGTTAGATCTAGATTTAATTCTACATCATCTTCCATTAGCTCCACAAATGAAACTAGTGAAACAAAATCTTAGAAAGATGCATCCACACATAGCACTGCTTGTAAAAGAAGAACTCAAGAAACTGTTGGATTTAGGGTTCATCAGAGCTATAGACTATCTGGAATGGGTTTCCAACATTGTACTAGTGTCCAAACTAGATGGCCAAGTCAGACTATGCAATGACTTTAGAGATCTAAACAAAGCTTGCCACAAGGATGATTTTCTATTGCCAAATATAGATATCATAGTTGACTCAACAGTAGGGCATACCATGTTATTTCTCATGGATGGCTTCTTGAGATACAATCAAATTAGGATAGTGCTATAAGACCAGCATAAGATAGCTTTTACTTGTCCATGGGGCACTTTCTGCTGGAATGTCATGCCATTTGGGCTAAAGAATGCAGAAGCCACATATCAACGTGCTATGACCACTATATTTCATGATATGATGCATGTAACAATGGAAGATTATGCAAATGATATCCTAGCAAATTCAATCACAAGAGAATCACACCTAGATATGTTAGAGAAGGTCTTTAAAAGACTCGAGCAATTCAAAGTTAGGTTGAACCCAAAGAAGTGTGTGTTTGGAGTCACCTCAGGAAAACTCTTAGGTTTTATTGTTTCAACAAATGGAATAGATGTGGACCCTACCAAAGTCAAGGCTATCATGGACATGCCACCACCCAAGACTCTCACTCAACTAAGATCTCTACAAGGAAAGCTCCAAGCAATCCATAGATTCATATCACAACTGGTAGACAAGTGTCAATCATTCAGTCATCTCCTACACAAGAACATTCCATTCAGATGGAATGAGAAATGTGAAGAGGTATTCAACAAACTGAAAGAATATCTTATGAATCCACCTATTCTCATGCCTCCTATCCAAGGGAAACCATTGATACTATACATATCTACTACACCTACAACTCTTGGGGCTCTTCTATCACAACAAGATTATGAGAATAAAGAAAGAGTCATCTACTATATCAGTCGCACATTGGTAGGCTATGAGTTGCAATACTCTCAAGTTGAAAGATCATGTCTTGCAGTAGTTTTTGCTTCCCAAAAACTTTGACATTATATGCTTGCACATCTAGTCAAACTTATTGCAAAAATAGATCCACTGAAGTACCTACTAAGCAAAGTAGCTCTAACAGGTTACCTAGCAAAATGGGTAATGCTCCTAAGTGAATACAACATTGAGTATGTAGACAAAAAAGCTATCAAAGGGCAAGTCATTGCTGATTAGTTAGTGGATACACCATTAGAGGACACCACACCAATGCAATTTGAATTTCTAGATGAATCCCTATTCAACATCTCAACACATTCCTAGAAGCTCTACTTTGAGGGGTCCTACACAAACCATGGATTGGGGGCATGAATCTTATTTGTAACTCCTCATGGAGACATAATACTGAAGTCTTACCATCTATTATTTCCATGCACAAACAACATAGTAGAGTATGAAGCCTTAGTCATTGGCCTCAAAATGGCAAAAGAGTGGAAAATCAAAGATCTACATGTCTATGGTGATTCTCAACTAATCAGGTCTATAATGATTACCAAACCAAAGATGAGAATCTTGTCCCATACAAGCGGATGGTTGAAGACTTCAAGGAATACTTTGGGATCATCTCTTTTGAGCAGATACCTTGCATTAAGAACAAAGCAGTAGATGCCATGGCAACCATTGCCTCTCTTCTTGAGATACTAGAGAATGAGTCATGGTACGAGTTCTTAGTGGAAACTATTCAACAACCAGCTTATGATCTTCCTAAAACCTATTCCATATGTCTTTTAGTTGGATCTAATTCACCTTGGTATAATAAGGTTTACACCTACCTCAAGGAAAACACCCTCCCACCTAACTTATCTACAAACCAACGATGAACCTTTATATGCCAAACATCTCGCTACACCATTATTTCCAACACCCTATACTGACGTGGTCTAGATGGTACTTTACTCCATTGTTTAGAATGAGAAGAATCCCAAGCTACCTTACAAGACATGCACAAAGGGATTTGCAAAACATGCTCTAGCGGTCATTCCTTAGCTAAGAAACTCATGCGTTTGGGTTATTACTAGCTGAACATGGAAACAGATTCATATCAGTTTGTGAAGAACAACAAGCAGTGCCAAATACATGGGAACCTGATACATGCACTAGCTCAAGAGTTGAGACCTTTAACAACACCTTGGCCCTTTAGCTAGTGGGGACTTAACCTTGTAGGAAAGATCCATCCACCCTCATCTAATGGCCACAAATTCATCATAACTGCCATTGAGTACTTTACCAAGTGGATTGAAGTTGTTCCCCTCACCACCATCATAGCTAAGTAAATCTCTTCATTCATCCTGAATTACCTCATCTACAGATACAAGATTCCCTCATCCATTATCACGGATAATGGAAGACCCTTCAAAAACTAGGATGTCTAAGAACTCTGTGACCGATTCAAAATCCAACACCGTTTCTCGACACCCTATTATCCACAAGGCAACAGTCAAGATGAAGCATCCAACAAGACCATCTTGAAACTCCTCAAGAAGACAGTCAATGATGCTAGCTATGATTGGAAAATCCAACTCAATCCCACTCTGTGGGCCTACAAAACCAGTATACACACTCCCACAGGTGCTACCCCTTATGCCCTTGTCTATGGCTTAGAAGCTATCCTCCTCATAGAGGTCAAATTACCATCTCTCAGGGTGTCGTTAAAAGGTCTCATATCAGATGAAGAATACAGAGTTTCTAGATTGCAAGAACTAGAGTTGCTAAAGGAAAGGAGACAATAAGCCTTTGACCATCTCAAAGCATATCAACAAATGATGTCAAGAAGCTATAACCATAGGGTTCGCCCAAGAACCTTTAAAGTTGGAGACCTAGTACTTAAAGAGAACCCCCACAATCAATAGGATAGGGAAAAGAAAGGCAAGTTCGAACCCAACTGGCTTGGGTCTTATGTGATTGTAGCTACTTATGGATCAGAGGCATATTAGCTAGCAACATCAAAGGGTGATCTATTAGATGACCCAATCAACAACATGCATCTTCACCGATTCTATACCTAGGAGAACCCCAATGTAAGGGGGCATAAAAATGCAAAAAAATCAAAAAAATCAAAAAATTAAAAAAATACAAAAAAATCAAAAAATTAGAAAAGTACAAAAAAATGTCCTTAGGTGAAAACCTGGCAAACAGGTGCCTTGGATAGGTATCATAATGAAAACCTAGAAAATAGACATCATGTATACTTTCTAGCTTTTTGTGCAAATAAAAGCAAGTGGTGAAAACCTAGTAAATAGGTGTTGTGATAAACTGCTTCCTCCATCTTTGGGAAACCAATCACCTTGTGTCCATTCTTCCTCATGTCCCATTTGATCCATATCTATCCCATAATAAAAACCTAACAATAACCTATCAAGGCTTGATACTCTATCTCTTTGTTGCCTTGTTAACCAAGGTTTTATCCCATATCCTATCCATAGTGTCAGCCTAGCATAGTGTCTCTCATTAGTAGCCATGGTCCAAACCCATGAACTACGGTGCCTCTATGTCGTCACGTAGGCAAGGCCATTTCTCAAATGTGCCCTTGAGGCTCCACTGTCCCATGTCTAGTCCTTCTATCTATCTGAGTTCACACCACTTTCTACCACCTAGGTCTTAGGTCCATTAGGGTTTACCCTGAACTACGTTGCCTCTGCGTCATCACGTAGGCAAGGCCATTTAGCAATGAGCCCCCGAGGCACTAGGTTAGTCCCTTAGGGTCCGTCTCACCAATAAAGATTGTGGAATCTTCTCACCAGGCAAGCAAGCACAAGAAAAACCTGCTCTTTTTAAGCAGAAGCCCTGACACAATACATTAGCCTATCAAAAGCAAAGAAAACAAACACCTAAGGCTTTCTAAATGATTTTACCCAAATTATGGCAAAAAACAAACACATCTAAATGCAAAAATGTTTTATGGATTGGAAACATGGTTAAAATATAGAGTCTTGATTTTTGCTATCATGTCTTTCTATGCTACTCAAGGATGCCAAAAGCTAGAGATGCTATGATGGGGGCATGATTATTTTTTTTGTTTGTTGTTTGTGGATTAAACTTTAGTAATGTGAAGCCTTGTCTAAAGACATGATCGGCAAAAAGATCATCAAGGACAACAAAGGTCTAACATGAATAGGGGCACTCCTTGTCTATTGATACGCAAGAAATACTCAGGTCATCTTGGTTCAATTATACCTCGATGCTTGTATTAACTTAGTAAAGCAAAATCCATGTAAGAAATGCTCAGGTCATCTCAGTTCAATTATACCTAGATGCTTGTATTAACTTACAACATTTCAGAAAAAGTACCAAAAAAATCACCCAATGATGAAATAAGCACTTCAAAGTACTTGCTCCATCAAGATGTCAAAATCAAAGCATCCATCATACATCTAGTTATACATCCATATTCCATGCAATAAAAGATCCAAACAATGCAGAGTAATAGTACCAAAGTCAAAGCTTGTGAATCTGTCTATCGACTCATTTTTCAATCAATCTTCTATCTACCATTACATCATTTCAGTGTCGATAAGGTACATTTGGACATCACAAAAACATAGCATATAGGTGTATATCGTATCATATGAGATAGTCATTTACATGATTAAATCAGTTGCATACATAGTAAGTGCATCACCTAAGTTGCATAATCATGTAGATACCATTTTTTAGTCACACACATTAGAGACAATAGTATCTACTCCATCCAAAGCATGCCGCCAGTACTCAAGCTTCCCTAGCCTATGTTGAAAAATCACTCCTGTATAACCATAGCAATATGGCTCTCCTCTCTATCTGCCAAACACACATATCAGTTTGGTGATCGCTATGTGCTCCCATAGCCAAAACTGTAACAACAACATGCTTGTAAATAGGCTTGTACTCCTATGATATACCACCTGATGTATATCGTGGTATAGGTGCACTAGTACATAGACACCCCAAGCACACCAGGTGCCCTCTGTAATCATCCACTCCATGTTCTAACCCCATCCAATGGGGACCTCGTGTGATCTCCTATCTAGGCATACCATGCCTCCGATCAGTCCTGCTACAATACCTGGGAAGTAGTTGTAACAGTCATAGATATCCTGCTAAGAGATGACCTACTCGACCAACTTGGGGTCATCAAATACTCACCTGCACTCGGCAAGTCCTGCGTCTCTCTATGGATCGTACTCCACCAGCTCACCCTAAATGGGTAAGTGAAGAATCTTGTACACGTCCTCTAATGTAATGGTCATCTCACCAATAGGGAAGTGGAAGGTCTCGTCCTCACTGTGGAACCTCTCCACTACTGCAGTCAGCAACCCATGGTTTGCTTGAACCTCAGGCATCAAGCAAACATAGTCGAGTCCCATTGCACCGAGTGCCTCTCTATCTATCACAGTCAACATGTGTCTCTGCAATAAAGGTATAGAGAACTACTCCCTCGACTGAAGCATCTCTTGTATATCCTCCTACAAGAATGCAAAGCAAGGCATCAACCTAAGGCTGCAAGTACCATACTCAACATATCTATAGAAACATATCAACTAACTTAGCATTTCAAATTGATCAAAATAGTACACTACATCTCTTGACTAGATTCCTACAATCTTAGAGATAGCTTATCGATTGACATGTCAAATAGGATGCCAATCGAGTCAATTTTGCTAAGTAGACTACTTATTTATATCATATGCACCATAAAAGGTGGTAAATGTGCCATTTCTTGACATATGCACCACTTCTAGCAAAAACGTAGCAAGAATCCATGCATGCGCCATCCTATGCTGTAAATGTGCTTCCCTGTCGCATGCGCCGCTACATACCGTAAAAGTGCTACAAAATTATGCATGTGCAGCTTTCACATATGCACTGCTTTATATCATAAATGCATTGCAGAACTATGCATACGTAGTTTCACGTGGCATATGTGCCACACTGTCTTTCAGCGTATTTATCTATCCTAATTTTTTCCTAGTATTTATTGCTATCAAACTCAACCCTAGGAGAAATTTTCTGAGATACATACTAAGGGTCCTGCCTCTACTGTTCGATCGAATCGACAGACTCACTCGAAACGATGCTTCTTGCATGGAATATCAATCCTCGTGATGACTGCTCTATGCTCTATGCTCTCCTAAGCTCTCCGAGGCAAGTCAAACCAAGACAAGTGTGTAAATGAATTGTCATATGGACCTAGCTCCTATATATAGCGTACAAACCCTAATTTGGTTTGATAGTGACTGTGACTACTCCCTGCACTCATTTCTTCTAGTTTTCTTCCCATTTCTCTGAAACATGTCCCATTTTCTTCAAACCTAACCTCATTTCCCTTTGTCTTCATGAGATTATCTATCTCTCGTCCTTCTGCCTTCTTCTCGTCCAATCTCCCGAGGGGGCATCCTATCATCATAACCTGTACCAGGGGCAAACTAGGGCATGTATCATTATCAGACTAATTATTCTTTGAGGTAATGTCGTAAACTGCATTACATCAAAGAGGGGCAAAATGCATATGCCTAAAATTGACACGATTCAGTCTAAATAAATATTCTTAATATTTATTCCATTCTAATTCCTCTATCAATAAATAAATAAACAAATTTATTTATTTGATTCACATTTCTCTAAATTAATTAAATATCAAAATATTTAATTATCTCTTCTAAGGTCAAAATTAAATAAAACCTTTTTATTTAATTAAATTCTTCCAAACAATTAAATAATTCTTAATTATTTAATTAAATCAAATCATTCCTCCAAATTTATTTAAATCCTCTCAATCTCTAAAAATGAAATACAATCAAACATTTTATTTAGTTCTTCCAAATCATTCTAAATTAAATAATTCCAAATTATTTAATTGTTTTCTTCCAATAATATCTTCTCTAAATTTAAATAAATCAATTATTTATTTAAGTTGTCTTTTCTTCTAAATTGAGTTATCTCTAAATATAATTCAAGCTTTGTGCACATGCAATTAAATATTCCTAATATTTAATAAAGCAAACTATCTTCTTATTCTCATGCAAATCTATTCTTCTTGTTTTAAATCACTTAACTAATTGTTATATTCTTTTAAATGCTTTAACTCATTCTTCTATTCTTGATAACTCCTCTTATACAAAAGAAAGCAAGACACATGTCCTCTTCTTATTCATTGCACGTTCCTCAACTATTCTATACCGTTGATCTTCTCAAGTCTTCTACACCATTGATCTTCACTCTCGCAAGTTTATAAATTGAACCCTCTTCTTCCATTCTATTCATCCAAGCTTTAATTATTGTTACTCTGCAGGAATTACAGTGTTCCTTTGGCACCAATTCCTTCATTGCTTGTGATCACATTCATTACTACGCACTACTACCATTGTTGTGAAGCTCCTCTTCATTGCAATAAACTATCACTGCCATTCCCAATTGACATTCTTGAAAGAAAGCAAAGAAGTGCACTTTCTGAGGGCCCTATTTCATACATGCAAGATCGATTGTGATAGGTGATCAATGGAAGCTTTGAATTAAGGAGGTTTACTTTGTTGTTGTTCATTGTTTATTTGAATCTCTTTCATTCACCATTTCATTGAAGTTTTGGGTATTTTGATATTGATATATTGATTATTCATTTGAATCCAATTTTGCCTTAATAGGTCCTTTTGTCATCACATCAGTCTATGGATCAGGTGCATACACTCTCTCAACTCTTGAAGGCATTCCCTTAGATGAACCAATCAACAACATCCATCTCAAAAAGTTCTATCAATGAATCTCAGCTATCCCATCAAAAAAAAATCCATCCAAAAGTGAAAACCACTTTGTGGCTCTTTGGATAACAAAATAAATAAATAGTACAAGATAAACAATTTGTCCTTTGGTGAAAACCTAGTAAACAAGTGCCTTGGATAAGTACCATATTGAAAACCTGGCAAATAGGCACTATGTGTAGTGACCAGCTCCCATCATCTTCTTAGTTTGTTATGATCATAGCTTTTCATAGCATACTCCACCATTCTATCCTACATAATCCACATTTCACCTTGCACAAACATCATTGTCTATTTATTCATCCTTAATAACAGTCTTTCCATTCTCACTTCTGCCATGCTAGCCTTCATAGTTTAGACTTCATTGGGGTAATTATATCATTTGGCACCTTAGCATCTTGTTCGTATGAATGCATCCATCACAGCTTCTCCATAATAAACCTCATCCCACACTCGAGGCACTTGTTGATCCTTATTTGGAAGTGGATATTTATAGCTCTAGCTCATAACACAGCAAACACCCAAGCTCATAACACAACAAACATTCAACTTCAAACACAACACACCATCCAACTTCAAACATGGAAAACATTTGCAACTAGGATCAACATCCTAGCAATCAGTCCAAACCCAAACATCATAAAAAACATTAAAAATCTCAAAAAAATCAAAACATCGTAAAACCTAAGCAATAAAGTTGATCCTTTGACATCAACCATCAACACAACAAGCAAGAACTACATCGCCAACTCTATTGTTAAAGTCTTGATCCCGTGGATATAGGGTATGTAGGCAATCTAAGATGCGAAGGAAGCACTCTGATTCAAGCAAATATGATAGCCACTTCTCTCATCATCCATCTTTCATCTTTCTTCCAATCATCCTCCAATCTTTCATCTCCCTTTCTTCTATCTCTCATCACTCGCATCATCAATAAACCTAGAACTACATATTCATCATGTTTCATCACCATCATAAATGTGATTTGATCCCATCGATACAGGGTATGTAGGTAGTCTAGAATATGAAGGGAGTATCCAGTACTCAAGCACAGATGATCCACCCCATCTTCATCTTCTTCCATCTGTCATTTTCTTCTCTTTGACTAACTAAAACAGGAAGCAGACTATGTGTATCAACGAAAGCTCAAGCACTTTTACCAATCAGTGATAAGCTAGATGCTATTTGTCCACATGCCTTAAGCCAACGTTTACTATAGCATGTTATCAACATCTTTAGCCTTCAACAGGATGTAGCTTTCCTCTCAATAAGGCGCCAGCTTAAATCCATCCAAGAGCACTTCAATTTGGCAAGAGAACATGATGACAGTATCTTTTGTTTTATCTTTTGATTTATATTTTGTCCCTTTCCTATGTCTAATCAAGAAGGCCTTGATCTATCATATCTTGGTACATTGCGATGAAGCACGGAATGGAGCATGGTCATATTGCTTTCATATGCCATTTTTGTGGGATGATCTTATTTTCTTCCTATGTGTATTGGTATCTTGTACCTATTGGGATTAGCATCTTACATATCCATATCTCTAGCATCTGAGAAACTAAACAGTCTCTTATGCACTTGAGACTATTCTATGTTAAGAACTAGTTCCATACATATAACTAGCAAGGTGTCACTATGTGTAGTGGAATTAAGCTCAAACAATTGCTTGTAGTGTCAAAGTCCATCTCAGAACACTAGCTACTATTCATATCTTGTGTATGTTGGCTCAACATCTTGACCTCATGTGTTCATACAAGATTGTCGTATGTTAGTTTTGCATTAGATATCTTGACAGCTTGGTCTTCTATACCCTGGTGCATAACATTCATATGCTATATCAAACATAAGGATTGCATTTCTTTAATTTTTTTGAATAATTATTTTTAAAATCTGCCAATCATACCATCTATCCATTCCATTATATGCCTATAAAGTCCACAACCACGATCAATCTTTCCTGCATCATCCTTTTTCTACATTCCTTATCCTACAAAACAAGTGTGTTAGACATATCCTTATCATTACCATTTAGACATGCATGTGTCCATATCATATCATTACCATCTACATATTTGTATTATCATTAGCATAAGACATTTCCATTATTCCCATTTACATATTTATATCATTTGCATAAACATCCATATAAATCATGAAAATACAAAACTGCATAACCATCATAATATCATAAGTGCATCCATAATCACATAGAACCAAAAGCCATCTCATATATGTGTGTGTGTGTGTGTGTGTGTGTGTGTGTGTGTGTGTGTGTGTGTGTGTGTGTCAATGTACAAGTGTCTACAAAAACAACATGGCCTATCCATGAGCCATCAAAAGAATATATGTACAATCAGCCCATAAGCCTCATCATGATACACTAATATACAATAAAAACAAGGTCACCCTAGTGACTACTGGTAGCCCCCTCTCCCTGTCCACCACTGGGTCCTGCACCTAGCCTATCATCTCTAGGAGGTCCCATAATTGAAGCCACAGATCGTGATCCACCTGTCCTCAGAGAAGCTGAAGCTCCTGACCTACTCCTATAGCTAGGTTATCTCTACTCCACCGGCACTGCCCCATGATACAATCTCCTATAGTACTCCATCTCACCCTATTCCTGAGTCAGCTGTGTAGCCAAGTACATCGTAGCTCCATCTATCTCCAAACTAGCAATTGCTCTATCTCTCTCCACTGTCATCACCTGTAACTGCTACATAGCCGTGTCCCTCTTAACCCTCACCAGCTGCACCTGTTGTACTACAACATCCCACTTAGCTCTAATAGCCTATATCTACTATAAAGCTACATCTCTCTTAGCAGTAACTAGTTGTACCTGCTGCATAGTTGCATCCCTCTCTCCAATCACCCTAGCAAGACTACCATCATCTTGTCCATCACCTCTATGAGCTCTCACCTGTGCTCTTGCATGCCGCAAGCCTATCACCACCTAATGGTAACCTATCTCTGTTCTCCTCAGCCTCATCTACGCCTACTACCTCCATCTCCTCTCATCCCTAACCCTCCGCCTTAGCTGCTATATACCTACATCATCATCTCCTATCATCTGTGCTACTGGCTACGCTAATACATCTGGCTGCACATGACCATTTCCCAACATCTGAATCCTAGGAGCTGTTGGCACAACTGCCTATGCTGGTGGAGCTCATTGCCACCTCCTCCTCACTGCCCTCTCCATACCTACCTCTCCTATCTATCCCACCCTTGTCAGCTGAGTAAGTCTAGCCATCACCCAATGTGCATCATAATCTGGTAAAGTCCTAGGATCTGCAGGACCCTATCTCCACGGCCACATAACTGGTTGTAGCCCATCTCTCTCTGCCAAAGCTATGTCCACTACAATCTCTAACCCCCAATCAAAAACCTCCTGCTGTATCCTTCCAGAAATAGCATCTACCATCGGTGCTCCTTGTGGTAAGCTGAATTGCCTCAATACCCTCTCAGGCAAATGCCACTCTATAATTTATCTGTCATTACCAAAAATGTATCTCACCCACCTCACATGGACAAGCTCTGCATCCTCCTCATCCCAGCTCTCGCATATGAGCCATGGCCTTTACACAAACCTATCCACCTCATGTAGTGTCTGCCTCCAATACACAAGTCCTCACCACTGCTGATAGGTTAGATCTCCTCTATACATCCTATCATAGAGCTCTCCTATTGCTCTTGCCACCCATCCATTTGGCCTCATCACTGGGATGTGCTCATATCCCCACACATTTAAAATTGTAACTCTAGCTGACATACTTGCTCCAAACATGTATGTGTAGTCATGCAAATAATGATATAACTACCTTAGCACACACTCGGCCCATGTATATCTGGTCCCGTAGGAGAACATCTCCTCCATCACTTTCCCCCATCCAACTGGAAATCCTCTAGCCCACCTGTCTCCAACTAGCCATTTGATAATAGCTACCACTACCCACTGTAGTCTATCGCATAGCTCCTCCATCCTAGCCATGGGAATCTTTGAACCCTTACCTCCAATGTCTGGTGTCCCAAACAATAATCTAAATGCAGCTGGACCCATATCATGATCATAATCTACTTGGTCCCCATCAATAGGAACTCACAAAATCTGGAACACATCCTTGAGACTAATCGTCACCTCTCCCATCGGCAACAAGAAAGAACTATGCTTGCTCCTCCATCACTCCAACATTGACGTCATCAGCCCTCGATGCACCTGCACTGGCTCTAACCTTGACACATGCTCCAATCTGAGAATCTCTAGCACTAGCTACTCATCTACATCCAGTAATCTAACCAACTGCAAATCTCTAGGATGTGGCTCTCATGATAACAATGGTGGTAGTATATCTTGCATCATTCTGCTCATTGTATCAGTCTTTGTGCTATCAAACTTGACTTTTCCTTACTATACTTGCATATCTCTACTATAAGTGACCCATTTTTCTATAAGCGCTATCTTTTTGAGCATAAGCTAACAATTTACAATATGTGCATACTATTAGCTTCTGCACGACCTGCTTACCCTATGCGTGTGACTATTGACTGCAAGTGACTTTAAACACTAAAGTACCCACTTTCTACCTATAAGTGATTTATTTGTCGTATTCGTCTACCTATTCCTTCCAAGCAAGCTATTTTTATACATGTGTTTCCTTTTCCTCTATAAGTGACCTATTCTAGCCACATGCACATTTAGCCTATCTATTTCCTCTATCCAACCACAATCAACTCACTTTCCTCATACGCAACCAAGCCGCACCCATATGCAACCTAATCTATCCTAAGCGACCGCTTTTAGTCCACTAGCGACCTGAACTATCTAGCCTCTAACCTAGTTACTTTTGGTGACGTGTGTGCATTTATGATGCTTCTAGCCTACAAAAATCACACTTTTAGCAAAAGTTTCAATACATACCAGTATGCTTGCTCACTTTGGTCATCCTGTGTCCTCACTCACTCAACATGATGATCTCTGTGTGGAATCACCATCCTTATAGCTATCCAACTCTCATCACACAACACCTCTAAGGAGCTCTGGATCTCTCTAGGTTTCTAAACACAAATGAGCCTATTTGCCCTTGAGGGACCTACTTATACCTCCTATCCAAACCCTAATTCCTCCATACCGCAACCTATTTTCTTCTAAACCATCCCATTTATCCCACCCAACCCCTTTTTTCTTCGTGTCAACCTTGTTTTCTAGCCTTTTATTCTATCATGAGCCAACCCAGCCCTTCCTAGTTAGCCTGGCTTACCTCTCAAGGGGGCATCATCCATCACCTACTAGTTACACTAGGGCATAACCATTTTTATCAATCAAATCATCATATCTTATTTGACACAACACTCTATCAAACATTGTATCAAAGAGAGGCAAAATGTAAACACCCAAAATTGACCTAATTATCATTAGTATCAAATATTGCATTAGCTATCATCTGCATTTGTCTAACACACTTGAGCAATTTCCCTAACACCTATTTCTTCTATTAATTAAATAAATTTATATTATTTAATTAATTCATTAGCTATTTGTTCTATTTTCTCTAATCTATAATTAAATAATTTTTAATTATTTAATTATCTTATTTCTATCTATTTTAATTAAATAAATCTTATTTATTTAATTAAAATCCATTCACAAACCCACTTTCCAATTAATTAAATGAATTTTATTTATTTAATTAATTTCTCTTATCATTCATCTTCATAAGCTGACATGTGTGCCTTTTTCATTTAAAAAGATAAGTGATATTACATCTTTTATTTAATATCTTTCACATGTAGTACCTTCTATGTACACAGTCACACATAAGCCTTATCTTCCCTCTACGTGTCATCTACACATTCATCTATTATCATATTTTAATTTTAGCCATTCACATAGCCACCAAATCTCCACCACTGATTGATTTTGGTTGAGGTCTATATAAATACTCTCTCATTCCATACTACATTGATCCAGCATTCATATAGTGTCTACATTATCATCTTGAGCATATTGAGCATTTTAGCATTCATCTAGCTTATTATCATTATCATCCATCCATCATGGCAGCTTTTATCTTCATAATTGTTCATTGTTGAAGAAGCAATCCACATCATAAACAAGGAATCATACAATCTAGGTGATATTGTTCTTGAATTGCATGCTTTTGATTTCATTTGGATTAGATTCTTTGATGATGGTAGGGTTAGGTTTTCATCGCTATGCTTGATCTTATCAACCTGATTTTTTACGTATCACATTTTGGCATGCCTAGTGGGACCCACGTCCTTGTTTAACTTTTCTATTTGAAGTTTTTTTTTTTTTCTGAAGATCAGATTTTCCAAGTGCTCACGGCAAGTTTCAGTCATTCTGAGCAAAAGCTAGTCACTGTCTGATTATATGGATCACTTTTAAGCTAAAAACAACCACTTTTAGCATTTCCAGGATCGGTTCTAAGCAAACAGTAGTTGTTTATTATCTTTTTTACATCACTTACAAGCTAACAATCATCACTTATGTCTTTATTGGCATCTCTTTTAATCTAACAGTGATAGATTTTAGCTGTCTGGATCGCTTTCTACAAAAACTAGGGTTTTTTGTTATATCTTATCTTTCACATATCTGAATCACTTATGACCTACAATTAGTCGCCTGCTAGTTTTTCACATCGCTTCTGAGCTTTATCACTTCACATCAGGGTTTACTGGCATCGTTCCTAAACAATAACATTTCTCTTGTGGAAGAATACAAATTGCTTATGATCAACAGTTGATTGCCTATGGTAACTATGTTGCTTTCAACCTTTATCATTTGCAGTTTGGTTTTCTTGGTTACTAATTGGGTATTTGTGTAGCATCTTATTGATTATCTAAGAAAAGGAGGTTATCAAACTACTAACATATCTGTTGCAGCTCCAATCGGTCCAAGACTTGTGATTTATCACTAATTTAGAAATATTTGGGCTTGGTGCTTAAAAAGAATCATTGCTTGCTCCATGCTTATTTTATCTTTCTTGATTGCTTGATTGTGCATGTTTGTAACCCAAATTTAATAGCAAAATTAGCCTCTCCCCTTGCCTATCAAATGGATCTTGGGTGTATGAGAACTTGTTATTATCTTTAGAGGGCTTGCCTTCCCGGTGTGATAAGGGGTACGACCCAAGCAGTAACGGGCTAAAGCCAAGACCTTTCTAATTGCTATATAAGAAAAGTGTTTGTGTTAAAAGCCACAAATAACGGGTGTTGTGTTATACCAATAGCCAACCTCCCCCAAAGCCCTCCAAGGCGTAACCCTTGAAGGCTAGGAGACTCCATAATGGAGAGTAGTGTTGCCGCACATATAGCCACCTGAACGGATGCCCTTATTAGCAACCTTGTGTAGTAGCCAAAAACCTTCTATTTGTTGATGCAAAAGGTGGGACCTTTGAAGCTGCCCTGATTCACGTGGTTCTTAGTAGAGATAGCAAGGACAATCCTAAGGTTTGGTGGGGGGACAAGTCTTGGGAAACCTAGATCTTGGTATGCATGAGAAGTGTGTGCCATGGAAAGAAGTTGATGCTACCAAGATCCTGAAGCTATCCGCTTTGAATAAGCACAACCAGGGGACTCAATAAATAGAGTCCTTTCCTAGCCTAGGTTGTACAAGTTTGTGATTGTTGTGAGTGTGAGTGACTAAAAATCATTGTTTTCTTGTCAAAAACACAATTCAAACATATTCCCTAATAGGCATAGACTACTTTTGAGCTTTAACTGGCCGCATACATATAGCCATATCCCCTTTAAATAGCAGTTAGCCGCCTCTTACTTAAACTAAATCACCTTTTGAACAACAGTTGCTCTCATTTGGTCTGAACTAAGTCACTTTTAACTAGCAGTAAATCACCTTTGAATCAAAACTACTCACCTATAACAAATTAGCCCACCTCTAGTTAATACTGTAGACTGTCACCTGAACTAAAACTAGATCACTTTTAAGATATTGTTAGTCACTTTTGGGCTTTTCTGTGTCGCATTTGAGCTATTACCTATCACCTTAGGCTAAATATCAACAAATTTTAGCAACTCAACCAATTTAGTTACATTTCCAGCTTGCTTAGCTTCAACATTAGCTTTCAGATTTGCCTCTGATCATTTCCAGCTACGTAGACTTTGTCTCCCGCTTTGACCATACCAAACAATTGGACTTTGTAATTTTCCATCCTTTTGAGACACCAAACCAGCAAACCAAACATCAAACAATCAACCCAACAACAACAAAACATCATCTTTTGGCTTTAGCCTTAGCAACATCAGAAAAACAACATTAGCAATCAACTTTTCCCTTGAGTGTGTGAGCTATCCTCTAGGGAAGTTTAACCAAGCAAACCAATAACTAGCAAATAACAACTAGCAAACAACAACCAAGCAACCCAACAATATCAACCCAGCAACCCAACAACAACAAAGCAAACAACAAATTAGCAACCAACCAACCACCAAATAAATTAGCAAACCATCATCTTTTGGGTCTCAAACCTTGACAAGCTAAAGTCAAATTTTCATGATCAACCATCATGCCTCAAACTAGAAGCCAATATAGAGCTGAAATGGAAGCAAAATTACGAGCTAAGATGGAAGCCAAGATGCAACAATCATAATCAACACACCTTAGAGATGCAACTCAATTTACAACTAGCATGCCTTCTCACATCTTTGTGCCCCATGGTTACACCATTGGAGAGTCATCACAACAAGTGCACACTCTCACATTTTTAGAGACTTATGAAGAGCAATCCCAAGGGGACTTATCAGAATTTAGAGACACACCTATATGGGATCAATTCAGATCCTAATCACTACTTCTTCCAACTAGCACGTATGGAAGCCAAATTACCAAGAGACTTTGTCATATCTGCCATTCAAGAACATGATCCAAGCACTCTTGCTGTTGTTGTAAAGGTACCATCTATTATAGCCACACCATCTCATACCATGTCCATATTCAAAAATCCATCTTCCAACACATCTCTTTCATTTCCTATTGTTACTTCATTCGACCCACCATGCTCAGAGTACACTTTAGAACCTTTGATAACTCTAACCAATGTACTTCCTTTGCTTTCACAAAATCTGAGCATTCCACCTTTCCATGTTCAACAACATGTGCCTTCTCCTACCATGACCATATCTCTCTCTCAAGCAACACAAGCTATCCATGTTGCCCAAGTGCAAGCTCCTCAAACATCACAAGCTATCCCCATATCCCATACTCTACAAGTTTCCCAAGCTATCCAAACAACACAAACTATCCAAGCTTCACAACCATTACAATCTGCTACTCCCATTGCATCACATGTGGAAACTACATCCCATGTTCCTATCACTGCTAATATGGTCTCCACTATTTCCACGAATCCATCCAACACACCATATAACCCCAATGTTAATCTCATTGACATGAGTGACCCACCTATTGTTTCACAAGCTAATCCTAGCGCTACAATCTCTTATGTTGATCATCTTACATCACTTCCACCATCTTCCTATAATCCTTCACAAACCATCACTCTGTCTTATACTACTCAAGGATTACCCATCATCACCCAACACATGACATATACCAATCTTCATGTTGTTCAAAACACAAACCCAAATGTCCATCCTTCTTCCTCATCTACGAATCCTTCCATCACTTACCATATTGTAAATCCAACTCCGAATTCACAACCATTGACCAATGTCAATACATCTTCTTCGTCCCATGTGATGCAAACCTTTGGCACTAATTCATCACAATATACCCAACCATCGCTTATGTTTCAAGGACAACAATCCTCCAACACATATGTGTCACATACTTATCCTTTGACATATACTGTGAGTATGCAACCTCAACAAATGGTCATAGCTTCATATATCTCACAACAACAACCACAATATACGTCATATTACACTTCACCTCCCACCCAACAACCCCCTTTTCAACAACAACAATTATCTTTAGTGGATGTTCAACAAATGATTAACAAAGCAGTGGGACAAAGAAAGAAGATGTTTTCCTTGGAAGACATATGTGCTTATCTATTTGATAAGTCACTTCATATGACACCTTTTCTGCCACAATTTGAAATTCCACAATTTGACAAATACAAAGGAAAAGGAAATTCAGAAGACCATCTTAGATCATTCTTTGTTGCATGTCTCTATGTGGCTCAAGACAATACATATCTTTTGAGGCTATTTCCCTGAAGCTTAATAGGACAAGCTCTTGAATGGTTCTCTCATCTACCTCCAAGCATTAAGTCTTTTGTAGAACTAGCAAATAAATTTTGATCACATTTCACTTTCAACATTGAGCATGAAGTGAACATGAGCAACCTTGTCAACAACAAACAATGTAATGGTGAAGCTTTCTCTTCATTCACTCAATCATGGCATAATATGGCTAACAAACTATCATGGGAAATACCTGTGAAAAAATAGCTCAATATCTTTGTCTAAAATCTTCATCCTGATCTTTCATTCCAACTACAATTGCAAAGTGCTAGCACCTTTGATGAACTTGTTTCTAAAGGAACCATTATTGAATGCACTTTAATGGCTAAGGGCGCTATCAAGATTTTTAGAGATAACAAAGACTATCCTCAAAACTCCAATGATAAATCTCACTTTTGGAACAAGAACAAGAATGTTGTTAATGATGGTGTTGTAGACGCAAAGAACATACAAACAATGAAAGCTCCTATTAACATTCAATCCGCATCCATATCAACTCAACCTTTTCAACGAACTCAACAAGGACAAACTTCAAATCCTCGATGACAATTCACACCATTAGCGGAACCTATGGAAGTTGTCTTTCAAAAGATTCTCCAAGTGGAAGATATCATATTGCCTAATGCACCACCCAATGGCAAACCGCTCTTCAAAGCTGCTTGGTACAAAGAGAATGAGTATTGTGACTACCATAGAGTCAAAGGACACAAAACAAATGGTTGTATGTGCTTAAAGCATGTTATTCTAGATTGCATCGATCAAGGATTAATTAAAATCACACTCCCAACATCGCAACCTACATAGCAACCGACATCAAATTATAATCTAGATGCTTTCAAGAATCCACTTCCATCTCATGACAAACCAAGTAACCCTCATACTGGTAATGCCATTTAGTACAATTATGAATCATCCACTATTGGCTACATTGACCATGCTCGCATTTCCACCCTTACTATCCAAGGCAAAGCACCTGACTATGTTGTGACTACTTGAATAGGTCATCTTACTATTGATGATTGTTTTTACACATTCATAACAAAAGATAAAATTCACAAAATGAACCTAATTGTCTTGAAAGATATGAAGAAATCAATGAAGATTACTTAATCCCAAGTTTCTGTATGGTCAGGGCTTGACCTTGTGGACAATTTAGTAGGTTAATGTGAAGCTGTAATATGCAAGGGGCCTTACTTGATTTAAGGTGTTTTATGATTCACTGGACTCTAATTATGCAAAATATCACAAATATCAACATTTTCCTCATTCCTTTGCATAAATTTGTTACTGTATCAGAAAGCTTTATATGATTTATATTAATACAAGCTTTCCTTTTCAAATATTATGAAAACTATCAAATATTAACTCAGTTGTTCATGTTTGCTTCAAATATTAGACAATCTCCTTTAAATCTCTGCGTTTAAGCTAAGTATTTCAAATGGTTTGGGAAAAGTTAGAGAAATCTAAACTAAACTTCATTCTGCTACAGGATCTAAATGCTCTGTTATGGATGTTATAAGAAGTATAGTAAACCTGATTAAATCCATAGACTAAACCTTTAAATGTGAATGCCCTGAGTATTTTCACGAACACACATTCAAGATTGCAAGCTTTAAGAGATATTATTTCAAATACAAAGAAGAGCCAAAAGACACTCTGAATATAGACGCAAAATTCCAGATTCATTTGTATTCAAAACACATAGTCATATATGATTTACAATGTATGAATGACTCTTAACTTCATTAATCAATTTATAGAAAACTTACAATGCCTTTATAGATACAGTAAGGAAGCTAGATGTTCCATGCATTCCTTATTGCAGACATAGGCGGCCTCCTTCTACTCTAAACTAAAATGCTCTTCTAAAAAAAATTGTTAATTACAACTTCTAGCTCTGTTCTATAAATCCTGCGTGTCCCTGTGTCCATGTGTCCCTATGTAACTCATTACAAAGTAAAGGGGCTAAATATATAGATTTGATGATCCCTAATATGGTTCCAAAAACCCTAGTCAATCAACGATCCACCCTTCAAGTGCAACATCAATCGATGGAAAATAAATCCGGCCAAAAAAATCCCTGAGTAGCACAACCATACTGAGCATAAGGATGCCCTTTGGAAACCCTAACAGCCACCAAAATATCTTTTGTTGTTCTTTTAATAATGTTTCTTTCCATATGCATATCTCTTCTCACTAAAATCTTTCACTTCTTTTGCGATCTTTTGTGATCCGATCTGCCTCCTGTGATGTCATTGCCATCAAAGGTCCGCCTTTATATCTACCTACATACCTATGGAATAGACATAAAAAATAGATTTAAAAATCATGTCACCTTCATCAATTTATACCTCTTTTGAATGTTAGATGGGCGTTAATTACTGTAATTAATGCACCCAAAAGTTTGGCCTTCTGCTTCAGTATTTGCCTTTTAACTTTTACCGCTAGTTTTAATTCTGTATACATCCCATTTCTTTGCATGTTTTCTTGTATGTTATGTTTGTATGTCTTCTTTGTATGTCTAAACATACAAACAATTTATGCAAGAATTAAAACCAAAGTTCCCTCCCTTTTTTCTTTTCATACACCCTTATATCTTTTCTTTGTATATCGGCTCATGCATATCATAAACATACAAGCATTTTAAACATTCAAAGACTTTTCTAAATTGAACTTCCGAAATGCAACAATACTTGTATCCAATTTTTAGATACAAAGATGAATACATGCAAACTCCTTTGTATCACCTCTTCAGACTTATCGACATGACTTCCTTCATTGTTATAAGAATAATGTTCTTCCTCGATCTCTCAAGTGTGACCGATACAGTTATTGGTGAGAGTCTCGCTGATGAATGTTACTATCATTGTCATCAGGGTAATCTATGTCATCGGGATAACATATTTAGGGTTACCCGATCATAGTCATTTCCCTGATAGCCTTTCATATCTTTTGATCGAAGAGACCTTCACAACATGTCACCGACATCGCTATGAGTATTTGTTTGGCTAGAGTTACAAACTTTATTCCGATTCATTGGCTTTTGCCAATGGTTCTTATACATGTCAGCATGACTTACACCGAAACATTTTCATCAATCACCGAGACATTATAGCGTCAAAAACTTCTTAATTTCTTATTCTGATACTCATTTCCTACCAATGACCATTAGTTTCCTCCCCTCTATTGGGTGATCAGTGAGAGTCTCACCGAGCTCCTCCATCGGTATGATTTACGTTGTCGAGTAGGTTTTTGGAGTTTTCTCCGATGGTCTTTTCTTACACCAATGAGGGGTGGAGCCCACATTACTTCCCCCTTGTATCTCTACGATACAACAATAAAACCAACTTTAATACTTCCTTCGGTTCTGCGGCATGTATAAAGTGTAATGCATCTTCTGATATACATTGAGTTATGATGCATCACTTTAACTAAACTTTAATCTTTCTTGAGTTCCGCATTGTATGTTTCACCTTGTATGTCTCAAAACATACATACAAAGCCTGAAACATATGACAATTACATATCATTTCATAACTTTTTGATTCCGTGACTTGCATAAAGCCTTGTATATCCACTTTGTATGTTTTGCCTTTGCTAAACATATAAACATAAAATACACTCAATGGACTTGACCGAATATACATTTAAACTCTGAGCTCTATCGGGTCCACCTTGTATGTACCGAAATAAAACGTTAGCCAAATGCATACAAGTAAAATGACTTAGAAAACTCGACAACCCATTTTTGTGACTTGTATATGCAACTTGATAAACAAAGGACCCTGTATATGAGTTACATGCAAACCCGATATACAAACAACTTTGTATATGCAACATACAAACCCTCCCATTGTACATTTTACCAAAACACTCATAACTTGCAAAATATTGTGAATTTTAACATAGTTCAAAAAGCAAGCCTCACTCATTTTTGACAAGGAATTCACTCATATTCAGTTCTGGTACTTAATGTTATTTTTTCTTTGTTTTCAACAAGGTTTGTAACTTTCACTCTCTTTTCCCTTTTGCCACCCAACAGACCCACACACAAAAGCAAAAAGCAAAGCCACATCAGGGGTCCTCATTTTGCTAAGGAGTAAAATGGGGCATGTTGTGAGCATCACAACAGTTACCATTCAAGGGAAACCTATCCATCTTCCTCAACCATCTTCTAGCTATAATATCCTTGATCACCTTGGCCAAACACCTGCACATATTTCCATTCTTGAGTTGCTTCGCATATCCCTTGCCCATGAAGATCTTTGTAGGAAAATGTTAGGTGGCAAGGGGCTACAATGCTAGCTACCATAGATTAAAATTGTGTGCTATCAATATCGTTAGGCACCGAAGATTCTTGTAAGGCTTTGTTGAGGACCCTAATGTCCTCCCACCCACCCTGATGCTACTAGATAAGCTCCTAGGTATATTTATGCTTACTTTGCTACTGCCGGATAAACTACTGAATAAGCTACCAAAACCTATCTCCCCCTACCCACAATTTAGAGAGGGGGCGTGTGCTTAAAGTACGTAATCTACTTATGGATCATACACATCAATAGCTACTGCTGGTATTGCTGCTTGGTCAATGACTAAATCTACTGGATCAAGCTAAGCAACTGGGTCACCCACTATATCTACTTGTGCTTCACCGACTGCTTAACTGACTGAACCAACTGCTTCATCGATCTTTGCAACTATAGTGCTACTGGATCCACTTAATCTACTTATGCACCTACCCTTTCTCTTATTTATGATGCTATGTATGCTTCTGGTTCTCGATCTGGTTAAGATACTAGCTTTGATGCTTATGGATAAACTGGATCATCAACTAGATCAACAAGATAATCTACTGATGGTGGTTCTACTGCTTAAGCAATAGAGTCTACAGGCTCCCATAGAATAGTAGGGTTGTTTCATCTACATTAAGGGTTGGATCTACTGAGTCAACTGGTTCTAGTTATCCAACTAGTTCTTAAGCTACCTCTGTCTCTGTCGCTGGATATGGAACTAGTGCTTACTCAACAGAATCTACTGGGTCAACTGCACGATCAAAATCATAAGCTGTTAAAATGCCCCTCTCTAGTGCCACTCTCTCTAGTTCCCCTCTCTCTAGTGCCCCTACTATTGCCCCCAACTATTACCTCCCACCCGCCCACCCCATTAAAGATGCCCCTCTCAAAATGCCCCTCTCTCAAAATGCCTTACCTCCATGGCCACTATCTCCCACCCACCCGCCCCATAAAAAATGCCTTCTAGTGCCCTCTCTCTAGTGCCCTCTCTCTAGTACTGGAACACCCCCCGACCTTAGCTGAGAAGGAATCCCACAGTTTGCCATGCGACCAAATCTGGCGGGATCTCAGAAGGAATCAGGCACCTAGTAATAGCAGGAAATCCAGCAGTTAGGAATGGGCAACCCCTACAATCTCCACAAGGGCAGCTGACCACTTGCAGTGCAATAGCGGATATTCTCCACTTCCAAATGCAACTCCACTCACTGCCATTTCCAAAGCTAAATACCCCTGCAAAACCCCCACTTCACTCACCCCCATTCACTTTTGCCATTGCCTAAATAAACAATAGGGCATTTTTACCTTCCTTCCAGTTGTTGGATGTTGGGAGGACCTTAAAGGTTGGAGGGTTGGTTGGAGGGCATTTTGGATTGTTGGAGGGCATTTTTCCCTGCTACCTATGTACTGTCAAAATCTTATCAAATCTAAATCACTAGAGGGGCAAATCTGAAGAAAATCTTTTGATTGTAACTGACCTACCGGATTGATCCCATGGAATCCCCCTTGGTGGGGGCAAATCTGAATAAAATCTTTTGATTGTAACTAATCAAATGACCTCAGTAGAGAGGGGCAAGTCATTTCCAATTTGTACCCATAAGATCTATATAAAATGACTTGGTGGACCTACCTTAACACCACCTACACTTACACCTACACTTGCACCTACACAACTCTTTCTATTTAAGCCACTCATAACTCACTCACTATCCCTCCATTCACCCATCACATAATGAATCCCTCCACATAGAAGTGTTTGTCAACCAATGCTGTATCAAATGAATCTTAGTCGATGGTGGAGCTAGTCTTAATATATGTTCTTTAAAATTAATAAAACAATTGGGATATTTTGAGAAAGATGTTGACACTTCTAAGATCATTACTATCAAAGCATATGATGATGTTGAGAAAGATATTGAAGGGATTATTCATCTACCTATTCAAGTTGGGCTGGTCACTACTGACACTCATTGTTAAGTCCTTGATATTGAGCTTCCTTATAAGATCATCCATGGTCATCCATGGATCCATGCCCTCAAAGTAGTTCCTTCTACATACCATCAATGTCTTTTTCCACATAACGGTGTTGAAATTACTATCCATGTTGATCCTAATCCATTTGAATGTTGCCATGCTTTTCAATATAAATATCAAAGCCCTAACCACATTCCTATCAACACCGAAGCATATCCATCTTCATCTTATGTAGATCCATCTACCCTACTCAAACCATCATCTAGCAAAACCACTTCCAATCTCCATATCAAGTACACCGAATATGGCCCAGGTGAGTACATATTGCAAGAATCTTGTTGTGTTGGAACTCTTCCCTTGTCTTCCAAATCTCATGGAAAACCTTATACATCTAAAGCATCTTCATCTGTAGCTGTCATAAAAGCCCCACCCATAGTATTTATTAAAGGTGGATTCCTCGATGATGAAGACATTGATGACATCAATTCTTGGATATTCTATGATGAGAACAACCAAGTCCAACTTGAAGTGGAAAGATATAACAATGGGTTCCACATCATTAAGAACATGGGCTACAAAGGACATGGTGGATTGGGATCATAGGAAGAAGGACCTATTGAACCCATTGTTGTGTCTAAGAAGTTTAATAAGCAAGGCCTTGGCTATTAGCCAGAGGTACCACTTTACAAAGACATTAAGTGTATTTTTGATATAGAAGCTGGACCTTCCTCGGTAGGAGAGACTTCTAATGTGGATACAATCAATGACTCCTCCCTTCATATTACAGACCTTTTTCAAGAAGCCTCCATCTTCATGATTTCCACAACTTCATCTAGCTGAAACCCTTCATCCATTACCCTTTCACTCATATATCCTGACCTTGTCGATTGGGACCAACAGGGGGAACCTATATTGGATACATTTGAAAATGATGAAGCTATTGCTGAATTCATGGGCTTACAACAAGGCATTCCATTAGGTTATCATAAAGCAAGTTTCATGATGGATCTCCCTATACTAGCATATTTTGACGGAAGCATCAAATCCTTTAGTCGTAAAAGTGAAATAAATAGAATAAAAAAAGATAGGTCACTAGGTGAAAACCGAAAGGTGCATCTTGACCATGAAAAAGTAAAAAAAAGGGACGTATCTGAGGGTGAAAACCTCTCTGAGGTGCCCAAGGATGGGGGATTTGATCTTCTTGTCACCATTGACTATCATAAGAAATCAACAGTGCTAGTTCAAAAATCACAAGACATGAACTTGGGCACAAAGCAGAATCCAAAGATCACATATTTGGCAGCATCACTATTAGAGCAAGAAAGAAGAGACTTCACAGCCTTTTTCATAAAAAAAACTATCAATTTTTCATGGACTTATGCTGACATGCTGGGTCTAAATCCATCACTTGTGGTACATCATCTAGCAATATCTCCCAATGCAAAACCTGTCAAGCAAAAATTGCACAAAATGCATCCGCAAGTAGCTCTATTGGTTAAGGCAAAGAATCATAAGTTATTAGAAGCAAAGTTAATAAGGCCTATTGATTATCCAGAATGGGATTCAAACTTGGTACCTATAGCAAAACTTGATGGATGAGTTCACTGCTGCATAGATTTTAGAGATCTTAATAAAGCATGTTCTAAAGATGACTTTCCACTACCAAGCATAAACAACATTGTAGATCTCATAGCTGGACATGAAATGCTATCTTTGATCGATGGGATTTTAGGATATAACCAAATCAGAATATCATAGGAAGACCAAGACAAAACATTATTCATTTGTCCATGGGGTACATAATGTTGGGTTGTAATGCCTTTTGGTCTCAAGAATGCTGAGGCTACTTATCAACAAGCCATGACAGTTATTTTCCATGACCTTTTCCACACTATCATGGAAGATTACATTGATGATATTCTAGGGAAGTCCAAGACAAGAGAAGGACATCTACAGGTACTAGCACAAATCTTTGATTGACTAGAGAGATATCAAGTCAGACTGAAGCTGAAGAAATGCGTATTTGGTGTAACATCTAGAAATTGTTGGGATATATTGTGTCTCAATGAGGAATAGAAGTGGACCCTACCAAAGTAAAAGCTATCATGGAAATGCCTCCACCAATAAATCTCAAGCAGCTCCATAGTCTACAAGGAAGATTACAATCCATTTGTAGATTTATCTCAATACTAGCAGATAAGTGTCATCCTTTCCAATATCTTCTTTGCAAGGGTAAATCTTTTAAGTGGGATGAAAACTATCAATAGGCCTTCAACAAAATAAATTAATATCTGGCAACACCTCATGTGTTAGTACCTCTTATACTTGATCGACCACTATTGATCTACATATCTTCAACAACAACAGCTTTGGGTTAAAGAACAAGCCATTTACTATATTGGAAGAACTCTTGTGGTATATGAACTTAATTATTCATCTATGGAAAAATTATGTTTAGCATTGGTGTTTACTTCCCAAAAGTTGTGACATTATATGTTGAACCAAACAACAAAGCTCATATCTAATGTTGATCCACTCAAATATCTTCTATCCAAAGAAATCCTTATGGGAAGATTAGCAAAATGGGTTATGATCTTAAGTGAATTTGACATACAATATGTGGATTGAAAGGGCATAAAATGACAAGTTATTGTCGATCAGTTAGTTGTAGCACCCATCATAGATATTCATCCAATGCGTCCAAAGTTCCCTGATGAAGAATTATTCAGCCTAACTTCACCAACATTCTGGTAGCTATATTTTGATGGATCTTACACACAACATGGTTTAGGAGTAGGGATATTATTTGTTAACCCTCAAGGAGATTGTATCCCAAAATCATATAGAATTACATTTCAATGTACCAATAATATAGTAGAATATGAAGCTTCAATCATAGGATTATGCATGGTAGTACAATGGGCTATTAAATAGCTATAGGTCTTTGGTGACTCTCAATTGGTTATCAAGCAAGTCTTAGATGAATATCAAACAAAAGATGAGAAGCTTCTTCCATATAAGCTAATGGTTGATGATTTCAAGAAGTATTTTAACAATATTACCTTTGAAAAAATCCTAAGGATACAAAACAAAGTAGTAGATGCCATGGCTATGATTGGATATCTTTTAGACATATTGTCTAATACACATAAATGTGATTTTCTAGTTGAACAACTTCTAACCCCAGCATTTGAAGTATCACAGTTTGAGCTTATATGTGAGATTGTTGGTCCCAATTCACCCTGGTACGAGGACATATACAAGTATCACCACAATCAAACCTTTCCATTCCAACTATCTAATACCCAATGGAAAACCTTTATCAATTGAACCTCTCACTACATTATCCTAGGAGACACCTTTTATTGCTAGAGTCTTGATGGTATCCTTCTTAGATGTCTTGATTCTAAGGAAGCAAAAGTTGCCTTACGTGAAATACATGAAGGTGTCTGTAGATCGAATTCCACTGGCCCTGGTCTTATTAAGAAACTTCTATGAGCTGGATACTATTGGCCAACTATGGAGAAAGATGCACAATAATTTGCAAAGAGATGTCTACAATGTCAAAAACATGGAGATTTAATACATGCACCAACACATGAACTTCATCCTATCACTACTCCATGGCCCTTCTTGTAGTGGGGACTTGATCTCATAGGTAAAATCCATCCTACTTTGTCAAATGGTCATAAGTTCATTATCACCACCACTGAGTACTTCACAAAGTTGGTGGAAGCCATACCAATGGCTTATATTACCAGCAAGAAAATGTCTTAGTTCATCCTACACTATATCATTGTCCATTATGGAGTTCCTCAAGTTATTGCCACTAATAATGGCCATCCTTTTAAGAACCAAGAGGTTAGAGATCTTTGTAACAAGTTTCATATCCAACATAGATTCTCTACACCTTACTATCCTCAAAGTAATGGCCAAGTTGAGGCTTCTAACAAAACAATTATAAAGTTCCTGAAAAAGACACTCAATGAAGATGGTTGTGATTGGCATTTGGAACTTAATCCTGCATTGTGGGCTTATAGAACAAGTATTAGAAGTCCTATTAGAGCTATACCCTATGCTCTTGTGTATGGCACTGAAGCTATCCTACCCATTGAAGTTGAGATTCCCTCACTGCGAGTATCTCTACAGCATACTATTTTAGATGAAGAATATAGAGTATCCAGACTCCATGATCTTGAGCTCCTAGATGAATGGTGTCTTATAGCACTCAACCATCTCCAAGTCTATCAAAATTGTCTATGCCACAGCTACAACAAAAAGATTAGAGAATACATATTTCAAGTTTGAGACCTTGTCCTTAAAGCAAATCAAAGAAATCAGCAACATTGTGAGAAATAGGGCAAGTTTGAACCTAATTGGCTTGGTCTTTTTGTCATCACATTAGTCTATGGATCAAGTGCATATAATCTCTCAACTCCTGAAGGCATTCCCTTGGATAAACCAGTCAACAGCATCCATCTCAAGAAGTTCTTTTCATGAATCTCAACTATCCCATCAAAAAAAAATCGATCCAACAGTGAAAACCACTTTGTGGCACTTTTGATAACAAAATAAATAAATAGTACAAGATAATCAATTCATCCTCTGGTGAAAACCTAGTAAATAGGTGCCTTGGATAAGTACCATAGTGAAAACCTAGCAAACAGGCGCTGTGTAGTGACCAGCTCCCATCATCTATTTAGTTTGTTCTGATCATAACTTTTCATAGCATACTCCACCATTCTATTCTACATAATCCATATCATAATCCACATTTCACCTTGCACAAAGATCATTTTCCATTTATCCATCCAGAATAACAGTCTTTCCATTCTCGCTTCTGCCATGCTAGCCTTTGTAGTTTGGACTTTGTTGGGGTAATTATATCTTTTGGCACCTTAGCATCTTGATAAGTAGGAGGTATTTTTCGTAGCATGTTAAATTATGATTTTATTTTAGGGTTTAACTACGTAGTTTTTGAGTCAAAAACATGACCCATATTTCATGAGTAGTGGTTCACATGAACCCATCTCTCATGTTAATGAATGGTCGACTTAGCACTCATTGCATCTAGGTGATGCACACAGGGGTGAAGCATCGGGACTTCCCGGGAGATCACCCATCCCAGTACTACTCTGACTCAAGCATGCTTAACCATGGAGTTTCCCCCAAGATCAAGCCCACTTAGCTTGCTACCCCATTTGCAAAACCTTCAGCAAGTGTTGTGCCTTATGAACCATTCATTATAGAGCCCCTTTAGCTCATCAATTGATAAGTAGGAGGTATTTTTTGCAGCATGTCAAATTATGATTTTATTTTAGGGTTTAACTGCGTAGTTTTTGAGTCAAACACATGACCCATATTTCGTGAGTAGTGGTTCACATGAACCCATCTCTCATGTTAATGAATGGTCCACTTAGCACTCATTGCATCTAGGTGATGCACATAGGGGTGAAGCATCGGGACTTCCCGGGAGGTCACACATCCCAGTACTACTCTAACTCAAGCGCGCTTAACCATGGAGTTTCTCCCAAGATCAAGCCCACTTAGCTTGCTACCCCATTTGCAAAACCTTCAACAAGTGT
Organism: Cunninghamia lanceolata; assembly: GCA_027924645.1. Classification (NCBI taxonomy): domain Eukaryota; kingdom Viridiplantae; phylum Streptophyta; class Pinopsida; order Cupressales; family Cupressaceae; genus Cunninghamia; species Cunninghamia lanceolata. The sequence goes on from BSBN01001067.1 coordinate 5,736,136, forward strand.
TGTGCCTTATGAACCATTCATTAATATGAGAGATGGGTTCATGTGAACCACTACTCATGAAATATGGGTCATGTGTTTTGACACAAAAACTACGCAGTTAAACCCTGAAATAAAATCATAATTACCTTAGCATCTTGTTCACAGGAACACATCCATCGCAGCTTCTCAATAATAAACCTCATCCCACATTGGGGGCACTTGTTGAGCCTTACTTGGAAGTGGATACTTATAGCTCTAGCTCATAACACAACAAACATTCAACTTCAAACACAACACACCACCCAACTTCAAACATGGCAAACATTTGCAACCAAGATCAACATCCTAGCAATCAGTCCAAACCCAAACATCATCAAAAACATAAAAAATCTCAAAAAAATCAAAACATCACAAAAAACCAAGCAATAAAGTTGATCCTTTGACATCAACCATCAATACAACAAGAAAGAACTACATTGCCAGCTCTATCGTTAAAGCCTTGATCTAATGGATACAGGGTATGTAGGTAATCTGAGATGCAAAGGAAGCACTCTGGTTCAGGCAAAGATGACAACCCCTTCTCTCATCATCCATCTTTCATCTTTCTTCCAATCATCCTCCAATCTTTCATCTCCCTTTCTTCTATCTTTCATCACTTACATCATCAATAAACCTAGAACTACATATTCATCATGTTTCATCACCATCGTAAATGTGCTTTGATTCTATGGATACAGGGTATGTAGGCAGTCTAGAATATGAAGGGAGTATCCAGTACTCAAGCATAGATGATCCACCCCATCTTCATCTTCTGTCATCTGCTATTTTCTTCTCTTTGACCAGCTCAAGTAGGAAGCAGACTATGTATATTAGCGAAAGCTCAAGAACTTTAACCAATCAGTGATAAGACAGAAGCTATTTGTCTGCATGCCTTAAGCCAACGTTTGCTATTGCATTTTATCAACATCTTTAGCCTTCAACGGGATGCAACTTTCCTCTCAACAAGGCACCAGCTTAAATCCATCCAAGAGCACTTCAATTTGGCAAGCGAACATGATGACAGTATCTTTTATTTTATCTTTGATTTATCTTTTGTCCCTTTACTATGTCTAATCAGGACTGCCTTGATCTATCATATCTTGGTATGTTGCAATGAAGCACGGAATGGGGCATGGTCATATTGCTTTCGTATGTCGTGTCTGTAGGATGATCTTATTTTTCTTCCTAAGTGTATTGATATGTTGTACATGTTGGGATTAGCATCTTACATATCAATATCTCTAGCATCTAAGAAGCTGAATAGTCTCTTATGCACTTGAGACTATTCTGTGTTAAGAACTAGCTCCATACATATAACCAGCAAGGTGTCACTATGTGTAGTGGAAGTAAGCTCAAACCATTACTTGTAGCATCAAAGTCCATCTTCGAACACTAGCTACTATTCATATCTTGTGTATGTTGGCTCAACATCTTGACCTCATGCGTTTAGACAAGATTGTAGTATGTTAGTTTTGCATTGGATATCTCGACACCTTGGTCTTCTATACCCTGGTGCATAACATCCATATGCTATATCAAACATAAGGATTGTATTTCTTTAATTTTTCTAAGCAATTATTTTCAAAATCTGCCAATCATACCATCTATCCATTCCATTATATGTCTATAAAGTCCTCAACAATGATCAATCCTTCCTCCATCGTCTTTTTTCTACATTCCTTATCATGCAAAACAAGTGTGTTAGACATTTCATTATCATTACCATTTAGACATGCATGTGTCCATATCATATCATTACCATCTACATATTTGCATTATCATTAGCATAAGACATTTCCATTATTCCCATTTGCACATTTATATCATTTGCATAAACATCCACATAAATCATGAAAATACAAAACTACATAAACATCATAATATCATAAGTGCATCCATAATCACATAGAATCAAAAGCCATCTCATATATATCACATTTGTCAATGTACAAGTGTCTATACAAACAACATGGCCTATCCATGGGCCATCAAAAGAATATATGTACAATCAGCCCATAGGCCTCATCATGATACACTAATATACAACAAAAACAAGGTCACCCTAGTGACTACTAGCAGCCCCCTCTCCCTGTCCACCACTGGGTCCTGTACCTAGCCTGCCATCTCTAGGAGGTCCCATAACTAAAGCCACAGATCATGATACACCTATCCTCTGAGAAGCTAAAGCCCCTAACCTGCTCCTATATTTGGGTTGTCTTTGCTCTGTCGGTACTACCCCATGATACAAGCCCCTATAGTACTCCATCTCATCCTGTGTTGTCCTCAACTCACCCTGTGCCTGAGTCAGTTGTCTACCCAAGTACATTGTAGCCCCATCTGTCCCTAAAGTAGCAACTACTCTATCTCTCTCCAATATCATCACCTATAACTGTTGCACAACCATTTCCCTCTCAACCCTCACCAGCTGCACCTGCTATACTGCCACATCTTGCTCAGCTCTAATAGCATGTATCTGTTGTAAAGATGTATCTCTCTTAGCAATAACTAGCTGCACCTACTACACATCTGCATGGCTCTCTCTAGTCACCGTAGCAAGACTATCATCATCCTGTCCATCACCTCCATGTGCTCTCGCCTACAGATGTGCCTGGTATGTCCGAGCTTGTGCTCTCCCGTGCCGCAAACCTATCACCACCTAATGGAAATCTATCTCTGCTTTCCTTAGCCTCATCTAAGCCCACTGCCTCCATCTCCTCTCCTCCCTAACCCTCCACCTTAGTTGTTGTATACCTACATCATCATCTCCTATCACCTATGTTGTTGGTTGTGCTAATACCTGTGGCTGCACATGACCCTGTCCTTACATCTAAATCCTAGGAGCTACTGGCACAACTGCCTATGCTGGTGGAGCTCATCACCACCTCCTCCTCACTGGCCTCTCCATACCTATCTCTCCTACCTCTCCCACCCTCGTCAACCAAGTCGGTATAGCCATCACCCACTATGCACCATAATCTAGTAAAGTCCCAAGATCTATAGGACCCTGTCTCACAGCCACATAACTGGTTGTAGCCCATCTCTCTCCGCCAAAGCTATTTCCACTACAATCTCTAGCATCCAATCAAAAACCTCCTATTGTGTCCTCCCAAAAATAGCATCTCCCATTAGTGCTCCCAATGGTAAGTTGAACTACCTCAATACCCTCTCTGGAAAATGCCGCTCTATAATGTATCTGCCACGTCCAAAAATGTATCTCGCCTACCTCATATGGACAAGCTCTGCATCCTCCTCATCCCATCTCTCTCATCCAAGCCATGGCCTCCACACAAACCTATCCACCTCACCTAGTGTCTGCCTCCAATACACAACTCCTCGCCATTGTCGATAGGTCAAAGCTCCTCTATACATCCTAGCATATATCTCTCCTGCTGCTCTCACCACCCATCTATCTAGCCTCGTCACTGGGGTGTGCTCATATGCCCACACATGTAAAACTATAACTCTAGCTGACATACTCACTCTAAACATGTATGCATAGTCATGGAGATAATGATATAATTGCCCTAGCACACACTCATCCCATGCATATCTGGTCCTATAGGAGAACATCCCCTCTGTCACTATCCCCCACCCAACTGGAAATCCTCTAGCCCACCTATCTCCAACTAGCCATCTGATAATAGCTACCACTACCAGTTGTAGTCTATCACATAGCTCCTCCATCCTAGCTATGGGACTCTCTGAGCCCTTAGCTCCAATGTCTGTTGTCTTGAACAGTCATCTAAATACAACTGGACCCATATCAGGATCATAATCTACTTAGTCCCCATCAATAGGAACTCACAAAATCTAGAACGTATTCTCCAAAGTAATGGTCACCTCTCCCATTGGCAACAAGAACAAACTATGCTCACTCCTCTATTGCTCCACCATCGACGTCATCAATCCTTGATGCACTTGCATTGGTTCTAACCTCGACACATACTCTAATATGAGGATCTCTAGTACTAGCCACTCATCTGCATCCATTAATCTGACCAACCACAAATCTCTAGGATGTGGCTCTCCTAATAACAATGGTGGTAGTATATCCTCCATCATTCTGGTCATTGTATCAGTCTTTATGCTATCAAACTTGACTTTTGCTTACTATACCTGCATATCTCTACTATAGGTGACCCATTTTTCCATAAGCACTATCTTTTTTAGCATAAGCGAACCATTTTACAATATGTGTATATTGTTAGCTTCAATGCAACCTACTTACTCTATGCACGTGACTATTGACTGCAAGCGACTTCAAACACTATAAGCGCCTGCTTTCTACCTATAAGTGACTTATTTGTTATATGCGTCTGCCTATTCCTTCCAAGCGAGCTATTTTAATACATGCATTTCCTTTTCCTCTATAAGCGACCTATTCTAGCCACATGCACATTTAGCCTATTTATTTCCTCTAACTGACCACAAGCGACTCACTTTCCTCATACATGACCAAGTTGCACCCATATGCGACCTAATCTATCCTAAGTAGCCACTTTTAGTCCACTAGCAATCTGAACTATCTACCCTCTAACCTAGTCACTTCTGGTGACGTGCGTGCATTTATGACACTTCTAGCCTACAAAAATCATGCTTTTAGCAAAAGTGTCAATACATACCAATATGCCTACTCCCTTTGGTCATCCATGTGTCCTCACTTGCTTGGCACAATGATCTTTGCGTGGAATCACCATCCTGATAGTTCTCCAACTCTCATTGCACAACACCTCTAAGGAGCTCTGGATCTCTCTAGATTTATGAACACAAATGAGCACAAATGAGCCTATTTGCCCTTAAGGGACCTACTTATAGCCCCTATCCAAACCCTAATTCTTCCATACTGCAGCCTATTTTCTTCTGAACCATCCCATTTATCCCACCCAACCCCTTTTTTCTTCGTGTCAACCTTGTTTTCTAGCCTTTTATCCTATCACGAGCTAACCCAACCCTTCCTGGTTAGCCTGTCTTACCTCTCGAGGGGACATCACCCATCACCTACCAGTTACACTAGGGCATAACCTTGTTTATCAAGAGAATCATCATATCTTCTTTGACACAATGCTCTATCGAACATTGTATCAAAGAGGGGCAAAATGTAGACACCAAAAATTGACCTAATTATCATTAGTATCAAATATTGCATTAGCTATCATCTACATTTGTCTAACACACTTGAGCAATTTCCCTAACACCTATTTCTTCTATTAATTAAATAAATTTATATTTATTCAATTAATTCATTTGCTATTTCTTATATTTTCTCTATCTATTTTAATTAAATAAATCTTATTTATTTAATTAAAATCTATTCAAAAACCCACTTTCCAATTAATTAAATGAATTTTATTTATTTAATTAGTTTCCCTTATTATTTATCTTCATAAGCCAACATGTGTGCCCTTTTCATTTAAAAAGATAAGTGGTACTACATCTTTTATTTAATATCTTTCACATGTAGTACTTTTTATGTACATAGTCACATATAAGCCTTATCTTCCCTCCACATGTCATCTGCACATTCATCTATTATCATCTTTTAATCTTAGCCATCCACATAGCCACCAAATCTCCACCATTGATTGATTTTGGTTGAGGTCTATATAAACACTCTCTCATTCCATACTACATCGATCCAACATTCATATAGCGTGTACATTATCATCTTGAGCATATTGAGAATTTTAGCATCCATCTAGCTTATTATCATTATCATCCATCCATCATGGCAGCTTTTATTTTCATAATTGTTCATTGTTGAAGAAGCAATCCACATCATAAACAAGGAATCATACAATCTAGGTAATATTGTTCTTGAATTGTATGCTTTTGATTTCATTTGGATTAGATTCTTTGATGATGGTAGGGTTAGGTTTTCATGGCTATGCTTGATCTTATCAACCTAATTTTTTACCTATCAAAAAACCATTACTTCATCTCCCATGTCAAATTCCTTATGTTTTCTCTTCTCATCTACCTTCTCTTTGTACTCACTGTTCATATCCTCTAAATGTTTCTTCAATTGATTATGCACTATCTTCATATGGTCTGCAAATTCTTCTGCTTCTGTACTCCTCTTTTCCTCTGTACTGATATCTCTCAATTCTACAACTCCTCTAGGATTCACTCTGGTGACAATCTCAAAGGGTGTTCTTCTAGTACTCCTATTTACTGAATTATTTTATGCAAACTCTGCTTGTGAAAGAATCAAATCCCAACTTCCAGCTTTGTCTCCAACCAAACATCTCAACAAGTTTCCCAAACTCCTATTCACTACCTTTGTCTTTCAATTTGTCTGTGGATGAAAAGTAGAACTAAACTTCAAATTTGTCTTCATCTTCTTCCAAAGTGTCTTCCAAAAATATCCAACAAGCTTTGTATCTTTGTCTGAAACTATACTCGTAGGTAATCCATGCAATCTCACAATCTCTTTGAAAAATAGGTTAGCTACATGCACTGCATCAGTTGTCTTCTTACAAGGTATGAAATGAGCCATCTTTGAAAATCTATCAACCATTACAAATATTGAATCATGTCCTCTCTATTTATTAGGCAATTCCATTACAAAATCCATGCTTAAGTCTTCCCAAGGTCTCTCCAGAACTGTCAAAGGTTTATAGAATCCAATGTTCTGACTACTCCCTTTTGCAACTTGACAAACTCTATAGCTCTGCACAAATCTCTAAACATCCTTATGTATCTGAGAACAAAAGTAATTTTCACTCACAAAAGCCACTGTCTTATCAATGCCAAAATGTCCTGCTAATCCACCGCTATGCTTCTCCTTGATCAAATTATCCCTCATTGAACTTCTAGGTATGCACAATTGAATTCCTTTGAAAAACTTATCTTCTTGAATGAAATAGTCCAACCACTCACTTCTATCTATCACAACAGGTTCCTTACATGCTCTCCAAGGTTCAACAAAATCAGTGTCTCCCTCATACATATTCTTCAATTCATCAAAACCCAAAACTTCAACTCTCATCTCTATCAACAAGTTTCTTTTTCTACTCAAGGCATCAACAACTTTGTTTGATTTTCCACTCCTGTGATTCAACACAAAGTACAACACTACATGAACTCTACCCATCTCATATGTCTCTAATTCAACTTACCTTGACTATTCAAATACTGTAAAGCTTGATGAACTGTATACAACACAAACTCCTTAGGCAACAAATAATGTCTCCACTTCTTCAAGGCTTGAATTATGGCATAGAACTCTTGATCACAAACTAAATATCTTTTCCTTGCATCATTCAAGTTCTCATTGAAATATGCTACAGGTCTACCTTCTTGACTTAATACTACTCCAATTGCATTTCCACTAGCATCACAATCAACTTGAAATACCTTATTGAAATCTGGTAATGCCAAAACTAGTTGCTCTGTCACTTTCTGCTTCACTAGTTCAAAAATTTTGTGTGCTCCTGATGTCAACTTGAAATCTTTTCTGTCACCTCCCATTGTCTCTGTCATAGGGTTACAAACTGAACTAAAATTTCTAATGAACTTTCAGTAGAAACTAGCCAATCCATGAAATGATCTAACTGATGGAAGTAGATTGTCATTGATGTCAAAAAGGAGTTGAGATGGTGTTTGTCTTCTCATTGTTGTTCATGCTTCAACAGGAGGTTTCACATGAATGTGTTCTTGCTTCATTCTTTGTTAGGAGATAACTTGTTTATAATATGATTTTGAACAAGATAACATTGCCTATTCACATGCCATGATGTATTTGATGTTTTGATATTATTGATCTTCATTTGATGATTGATATGTCTCAAGGTGTATTGTTGTGTTTGCAGATGTAACATGATTTCATACTGATCTTCCATTCAGAGAGTTTGGAGTTGCTTCATGTTCTTGTGTGCTTTCATGCATTTCTTGTGCATTCATATACATAGATATAAGTTATGACAGATACAAGATTCATGATTATGATAGGACTTGTTTGATCTGCTTGATCACATCATTTGTTGATGCTCACATATTATGGATAGATGATGTCAAAGGTTGGACAAGAGGATCTCAGTTGGATATTAGTTGAACAATATTTGATGCTCTAGGTCACGATTATCATGCGTTGTGTCTTCATCAGGTTGTGGCTTTAGAAGATGATTATGGTGGACAGGTATTGTCTTGGTATTGATTCTCATCATAATAAGAAGATTTGATGCTCATACTTCATGTCAGGGGATTATGTTACAGTTCATCTTGTTGAGTTTTCTTTATAGTTGTCATGTTGATGTTGGATTGATTTCATTGAGTTGCTTTGAAAAATACATCATCAAGAGTTGAGGAGTTTCTTATCATAGTCATTTCATCATGTTCATATTCATATTGTTCTACTTCTGTGATTTTTATTTAGGCTCAGTATCTCAGTGTTTGGAGATGGAAACAAGACAAGGAAATGTCAAGTCAAGGAAGTAATCACAACTTGTAATGTTTTTAACTTCTTCATATCAAGTCAAGGATCATTACAAAATTTTGAGACATATATGCAAGAAATCAGGATATTGTCTTCAAGGATTAAAGAGCTATAGGTGTTTTGGAGTCAATAAAGTTCAATGTTCAATGATTAATTTTATGAGCCAAGTGCATTATTTTTATGACTTAAATGTGTTAAGCGATATGGTTTTACTCTTCTCACTACTGGTCCTCTATTTCTTATGATTTACAGTTGACTTGCTAAAGGGGTTCTTTTACATTGTTTTGACTGGCCTCTCTTCTAGGTGTTACCAAATACACCAGTTACCACATGTGTTTCGAGCGGGAAAAGAAAATCAAAGGTGGAATGAAAAGTTTTAAAAGGCCATTTATGACATTAAAAACCAACCTTTCCTTATAAGCATAGGTCCTTATTTAAAGGGGGAGCTCAATGCCCTTTATAAAGTGGAGATTTTCTTTAAGTATTGAATAAGTCTTAAAACTTTTATTTCCTATTTTCAAGGCTTTTCTTAAGGCAGATTTTGGGAATCTTTTAAGGAGTTTTTATAAAGATTTTTTTCTTTTCTAATTTTAAGCTTTCTCTTGCAGGCTTTTCAATGCATTAAATAGCTATAAAGAAGGAAATTCCTTATAAGGATTTATATGCAATAAAAGCGAAAGTTTATAAGGATTTATTTGCAATAAAGGAGAAAAGTTTAGAGAATTTATTTAAAATGATTTTTTCTTCTCTAATATTTTTGAGACAATTTTATTTTTTTGAGGGCAGAAGAATGGTCTTTTATGATCATATTTGTAGAGAAGAATTTGAAGAGGATTTTTTTGGAGAATTGAATTTATTTTTTTAGGGGGCATTGTATGCAGATGTTTTTGGTGCAGAGGATTTCAATGTGATTTTTTCTCAGATTGAAGAATAAATTTTTTTGAGGAAGATTAACAATATTTTATTGAAGAAAACCAAAGGTTATTTGCAGGTGAATAGGCATTTTGAGAATGATGTATGATGGAGAAGATTTTCTTTTGTGGGAAGAAATTGAAGGGATTTTGCAGAGAGGAGAAAAAGAAAATAAATGACATATTGAAGATTTATTTTTGTTTTTGCAAATGATTTTTTTGGTGTAGGTGATTGAATTTCTTTTACAGAATATGAAAGGTTTTATACACAATGAAATTGATTTACAGGACATAGAATTTGAAGAGAGCATTTTTGCAGATGCAAGGATATCAAGGATTGAAATAATTGTGGAGAGAAGAGAAAATATGAAAAGTCATCTTGTATATAATGGTTTTGCAAGAGCATTGAAGTTGTTGTTAAGTGGATCCGCATACAGGGTTGAATATATTTTGAATATCCTCTTGAAGAGAAAATACAGATGATAAGTTTTGTATGTAATTTGAGTTGATGAGAAGTATGGTGATATGACAGACACATGTGAAAGAAGTGATTTGTATTGAAACAGAGAAACCCTCTAAATTCTGGGTTTTAATTTGAGTATGTATTAGGGGTTGGTGCTCCTTCAAGTTGGTGCTTCTAAATGAATTAGGGGTTGGTGCTCCTTGAAGTTGGTGCTTCTAAATGTATTAGGGGTTAGTGCTCCTTGAAGTTGGTGCTTCTAAACATTGTAACCAATGAGGTTTTTGCTTAAGCCAGTGAGGCATTTTGAGTGGTTTTTCTACCTCGGGAGGGTTTTCCACTCTGTAATTTTCTTGTGTCATAATCTCATGTCTTGATGTCTTCCATAGCTTCATTTACCATATGTGATTTATGTGATTGATCATTTGTTGATTAATTGTTCAAGTAATTAGTTAAATTTTGATAAAGCTCATTATCAATCTTGGAAAATTGTAAAAATAATACAACATTGATTCACCCCCCTCTTAGTGTTGTCCTGGACTCCTACAATTTGTATCAGAGCCAAGTTCCCTATAGAAGTCTAATAGGCTCAGGTAGGTCCTGATAGTGGAGTTCAATGGGTAAGAAGAATAGAAATAAGGCCTCAAATAGAGAAAAGAAAGATGCTGATCAAAAGATTGTTAAACAAGCCTTAGTTAAGTCCTGCAATGAGTTGTTGCTTGATCCATTACTGAATGTAGATACAAAATGTAATAAAAGGATTGGTTCTATAGTTAAGAGTCTTGAAAGAAAGAAAAACCTCAATGATGATGAAGAAGAGATCAACTTGGTATGTGAGAAAAATGACAATGATAGAAGACATTCACATGAAGGAGTTGAGATCCACTCTATTTTAGAAGAAGAAGATCACATTATAAGTGATGATGAACAAGAGTTTGAAGTTGATATAGAAGGAGAGCTCATATGTGCTCTAAGTGAACTCAGGAAATATAAAAAGGAGAACTAGAAATTACAATTATAGCTACACCAAGAAAAAGACCTCAAAGACAAAGCACTCTTTGAACTTGAAGAGGCAAGAAGTCAGACTGTGAGTTTAAGAACACAAATTGATGATTTAGAAAAATTGATTACAAGCCAAAAGATTGAGATTGAAGAGGCCAAGAGAATGATAGATTTTGCTAAGTCTAAAAATGAAGCAAAATCTTTTGAATGCATAAAACTTGAAGTTGAAATTATTATCTTGAGAAAAAATATTGAAAGTCTCAAAGCTCTTTTAAAGAGAAATAATGAGTTTGAAAAGAGCACCACCAAGTTATATGAGATGTTGGGAAAGAAAAAACTATATGGAGACACTACTGGACTTGGCTATGAAGAAGGAGAGCGTTCCAAATTCAGAGAAACTCCTAGAAAGAAAATTGATCTTCATACTACTATTCCTAAAGGCAAAAAGAAGTCAAAAGCTGAAATGAGTACCAAAGATGAATTTGTAAAAATACACAATCAAAGAAGAAAGTTCAGAAGAAATATTCCAATAAGACAAGTTTATATGTATAGGTATAATTATTCATTTTTTGGTTATTATTATACCTGTAATCACTATGGACACAAGGCAGTTAATTGTAGAAGAAATCAATTGGCTTCAATAAGGAATTCTAATATTTGTGTGTTTCAAGTGTAATTCTCTTGGTCACAAAGCATATAGTTGTAGAATGTATGAAAGAATAGAATCACCTGGTTTGAAAGGTTGGAAAAAGAAAAAAGATTGAAAAGGTTTGGGTGAAGAAATCTAGATAGAAGAAAGAATCTATGAAAGTTTGGAAGTAGAAACAAGATCAAGAGAAAATAAATTCTAAACTTATGCATATTGCACAAGTTATTTCATCAGTTACATAACACATGGCATAATGTGAGGGGGAGTTGTTCATGTCTTATCAAGTATACCCAAGAAGTTTCAAAAAGGAAATCATTTGATGCTTTGTTTTGTTTATTATGCTATTGGATTCATCTATGATTATGTTTTCTAAGATGCTTATCAAGTTCATAATGGTGTTCTTCAGTGTATGTCTGTGATTCAAATGATCAGTGGATGATGTCATATTGCAAATAAGATGTTCAAGGATTCAATGCACAATTTTTTTTGATGTTGAGTGGTTTGGTGATTTTTTTATCTTGTTCATATCATACTTATAAAGATTGAGTTGTTATGATGCTACAGTTCAATGAGCTTAAGATGTTTTCAAGGACCTCTTATCAGATTTTAGCATATGTTGAATGAGGAGGCTGAAAATTAAAAATTAAACTCATAACTCTAATCTATGCATTTGTTGTTGCAAAGTTTTGTTGCAAGAAGAACTTGTTGGTGCATATTAGTTGGTTGATGTCTCACATTTGATGGGCTGATTTGAATGATTTAGTTAAGACTCATCAATTCTTGTTTATTGTAGTATGTTTCAGATTTGATATTGTTTTGAAAAAAGTGTCTTGTGAAGAAATAAAAGGATGGTCTTAATCAAGATAGTCTTCAGATAATCTTCATCATGCCAAGAAGTGTGTGCAGGAGTAAATTGATTACAGGATGTTGCAGATTGATTGTTCATCTCTTATATAGTCATTATGTCATCATGAGTTGTGAATTGTGTGATGAGTAACCTTCATGTTTGTGTTTATGGGTGTTCAATTGATTATGGGCAGCTTATAACAATGGTTTGATGCTTGGTTTGGTATGCCTTATATGATATTGTCAAGTCTTGTGCTTCAGGATATGTACCTTCAAATGTGTACTTTGTGATGGCTTGTTGCATTCAAGTTGTTCAATGTGTAGATATACATGAACAGAGCTTTCAGAATAAGTTTTGGATATCAAATTGCAAAATGGATCAGTTCTATTTCAATTCTTGGTTGGTATGAAAGATAACAAGGTCAATGATTGTGTTTGTGATTCAAGAAATGAGTAAGCAGTTGGTTGATATCAACATAGTTTGCTAGTCTTTTGCTAATATTATTTATGAGTTACTTTTCTCAGGGGTAGACAATAGCCTTTGTCATCAGATGTCAAAAAGGGGGATAGAAAGAGAAAATGCATCATGAAGTTTTTCCATCAATGACAAAGGGGGAGATTGATGGCAGTAGATTGTCATTGATGTCAAAAAGGAGTTGAAATGGTGTTTGTCTTCTCATTGTTGTTCATGCTTCAATAGGAGGTTTCACATGAATGTGTTCTTGCTTCATTCTTTGTTAGGAGATAACTTGTTTATAATATGACTCTGACCAAGATAATGTTGCCTATTCACATGCCATGATGTATTTGATGTTTTGATATTATTGATCTTCATTTGATGATTGATATGTCTCAAGGTGTATTGCTGTGTTTGCATATGTAACATGATTTATATACTGATCTTCCATTCAGAGAGTTTGGAGTTGCTTCATGTTCTTGTGTGCTTTCATGCATTTCTTGTGCATTCATATACACAGATATAAGTTATGACAGATACAAGATTCATGATTATGATAGGACTTGTTTGATCTGCTTGATCACATCATTTGTTGATGCTCACATATTATGGACAGATGATGTCGAAGGTTGGACAAGAGGATCTTAGTGATGGTGACAGGTTGTCATTGATATCAAAAGTGTGTTTAGTTGACAAGATGTCATACTTCAGGATGTAGTGTCAGTATTGGCTGATCAAGCTTCTTGTCAGTTGATTTGTTATTGCTATTGTTTAGGATATGGTTGATCAGGTATTCATCATGAATTTCATATAGTTGAGGCAAATTCAGATGTGGTGTTGGTTTGGTTCTATTATGTCTTGTTTTGAAGAAGCTCAGTTGATTAAAACTTCATCAGGTCTATTGGTATGATGTTGTATTGGTAAAGAATGGTTGGGTCAGGTGACAGAGGTTTTAATGCAGAGACAACATATTATTTGTAATACTAACTTGTTGTGTTGGAGATGGTTGTTCTTGTTTGGCATATTGGTTTTCTCAAGATGTGATCATCTCATGTTCTTGTTTGGCATATTGGTTATGCTTCATTCATGTTCATCATGCTATCATGATATCTTCATGATACTCACATTGGTGCTTTGGAATAAGAGGATTAGATTAGAGATACTCGGGAGTTAAATTGAATCATTTAGGAGGTAGCTTCATGTCATGACTGAGTTCACATTATGTGATAGTGTCTTGAAGATGTTGGGTTGTTGGTTGGATATCTTAATGATTGTCAGGATGTCTTGATACCTGGAAATTGTTATCAGGATGTTAAGTCATAAAGAATTGCTTTATGTTAGATGATTTTTGCAGAATGGATTTATGTTGTGTGGATAGTGTTGGTGTTGAAAGTTATTTCATACTTCATGATATGATGTGTGTACAAGATCTCTTCATGATGATAATGTATTATACATAATTCTCATTATGAAAATGCATCATTGTAATCAGGTTCACAGGCAGATATTGTGGCAGGTATGAATAGTGTTTAACAGAGAAAAGGCAGAGAAGTGTTTTGACAAAGATTGACAATGTATTATGCATAAGGGTTGTGAAATTGAAAATTCCAAATAGATTTAATTTCCTTAAGTCTTCTTTCTGCTCGTCATTCATGGTGATCACTTTTGTTATAATTTACTGTTGACCTGAGATCCCAGGTCACCTTACTAAAGGAAACCTACAGAAGGGGATTTAAGTCATTATTTAAACCAGCCCCTTTTACCCTGTTAACTTGCTAAACCGGTCATGACTTAATGTGAGCGGGAAAACAACTTTTGAATAGGAATTCGACATAAGTATTAAAGTTTAGACTTCTATTCAGTGGAAAGCATAAGATATATTTAGAAAAAGGAGATTTATGCCTTAATAAAAAGCTATTGAATGGAGACCATGAGGAGCATGAATTTTATAAAGAAGCCATTAGTTTTTTTGCTTGAAGTTTTATTTTTAATGGAGAAATACAAAAAGCATTAAAAATGCTCTATGAAAATGGAGAGCTAGTTTCACGTTTAAATGGGGAATATGCATAAGACATTTAAATGGAGAAAAGCATCATATTTTGTGGATGGTGATGAAGTTAGAATTTTTTTATTTTCTATTTTCTTGGAGGGATCATGATAAAGGATTTTTAAGGAGATTTTTTAGTTCTTTTAAAAAGGCAATTTTCTTGTGGAGATTTTTATGACAAGAAGGCTATTATTAGAAGATTTTTTAGATTGAAGTTTATTTGTAAAATAAGAAGACAAATTGGTGGAGTTTTTTTATTCAATTATTCTTGAAGTTTTTTTTGCAGGATATGAAGAGTCTTGTTGAAAAGAAAATGAAGGGTTTGAAGAAAATGAAAGAGATTTTATTTGAGAAGATGAAAGTTCTCAGAGATTTTATTGATTAGATTTTATTGAAGATGTTTTTTAATATTTTATGGTGGAATTCTTTCATGATTTTGTTTATGTAGGGCATATGAAAGAATGAAGATTTTTGAAAGAGATTTTATTTTCTCTTACAAGGGTAGATTGAAAAATAAAATTTTGAAAACATTCAACTTGATGAAGATGAAAATTGAAGAGAAGATGAAAGGTTTTGAAAAGAGGATAATGAAAATTTGTTTGAAGAAATTTGCAGGCAGAGAAGATAATCAGATTGAAGGGTTTTGTGATTTGGAGAATATGAAAGGTCATTTCATATTTAATGGTTTTGCAGGTGGATTGGTGTGTGTAGGGTTGCAGATCAATGATGAAGACAATTTTATGAAAATTCTGTATAAAATGTGAAAAACTAATTTGTAATGTATTAGATATATTTCCTGATCAGGTGAATTAGATGATTCAAGGATAAAATATCAAAGGATTAGAATGATGGAATGTATGTTGCAGATGAGTTGATTTGAATGGTGCAAAATAGATTGAGCAGCAATCACTTCTTGCACATGAGATTTTTGTTTCTGATTGATTGAGAAATGCCAGTGAGGCACAATAGTATGCCAGTGAGGCTTGTAGGTCAATAAGACCATTTGTCAGTGAGACACTTACATCAGCCAGTGAGGCTTGTAAAGATATTTTCAAGGTTAAGCCAGTGAGGTAGTTTTGGAGTGGTTTTTATACCCTCGGAGGGTTTTCCACTCATGCAAATATGTGTTATGTCTCTTATTGATTTCATTTGTATGTGTGTATGTTAATATGTTGCTTATAAGGTTTTGTTCTCTTTCTTCATTCTTAGTTTTGTGCATATGTGTTTGATAAATCAATGATATCTTTCTCTCCTTGTGCTTTGAAAGTTAAAGTTTGCAAAAAGATTTGAAAATTTACACAACACTGATTCACCCCCCCTCTCAGTGTTGTCCTGGACTCCTACAATTGGTATCAGAGACAAGTTCCCTTTTTGAAGTCTAATAGGCTCAGGTAGGTCCTGGTAGTGGAGTAAAATGGGTAAGAAGAATAGAATTAAGATGTCAAATAAAGATGCTGATCAAAAGATGGTAAAACAAGCCTTAGTTGTGCCCAACAATGATTTGTTGCATTTGTCACCCTTGATAATTGATACAAAGAATGGTCATGTAGTTGAGAATTTTGATAAATTTAATGAAAGAAAAGATATCTTTGCTATTGAGACTAATGATGAAGATGAACAGGAATTTAATGAAGATATTTGTGAGGTTGATTTTGAAGGAGAGCTTCTATGTGCCCTGGATACAATTAAGCAACTCAGTAAAGAAAACAAGAGATTAAAAGATCAGCTTAAACAAGAGAAAGAATTCAAGGACAAAGTTGTTTTAGATCTTGAAGAGGCAAGAAACTTGATTGTAGACTTGAAGAATCAAGCAGGTGAATCAGACAAATTGATTGTCAGTTTGAAGACAGAGGTTGAGAAAGCTAAGAAGATAACTGATGAAACAAAATCTGAGTTGGAGGCTAAAAAGGTTGAATGTCAAAAGCTAGAAAAAGAAATAATTTCTTTAAGTAAAGAAATTGACGATGCTAGAAAGCAATTGGAAAAGAATCTCAAATTTGATGAAAAGGGAGAATGTTCAAAAATCAAAGAGACTCATAAAAGGAAGATTGATTTAAATTATCATACTACTGCCCCTGAAGACAAAATGCATAATCAAAGGAGAAAATTTAGAAGAAATGCCCCTGCAAGACAAGCATATATGTACAGGTATAATTATTCATTTAATGGATATTGTCATACTTGTAATCAATTTGGACATAAATCAGTTAATTGCAGAAGAAATCATTTTGTTTCAATCAGGAATACTAATATTGTTTGTTTCAAGTGTAATTCTCCTAGTCACAAAGCATATAGTTGTAGAAGGTTTGGAAGAATTGCTTTACCTGATTTGATGGATTGGAAAAAGAACAAGGTTGAAAAGATTTGGATAAAGAAATCTAAACAGAAGCAAGAACTTGAGAAAGTTTGGAAGCAAAAAGAAAGTAAAGAGGAGTCAAAATCTAAGCTTGTGCATCCTGCACAAGTCACTTCATCAGTTGCATAACAGATAGCATGAAGTGAGGGGGAGTTATTCATGTTCTATCAAGTATCCCCAAAAGGGTTTCAGGAAGAAGATTAATTGATATTTATCAGTTTGATGATCTTGTTTTTGTTGAATTCATCTTTGATAATGTTTGATAGTGATACAGGTAATCATTAACTTATTATGCTTTCAAGATATTGAAAAAGTGTTTGAGGAGTTCAAATGCACAATTTGTTAGACAAATGATCCTGATTATTTTGATAAAGTCAAGAGGCAAGAGTTCTTGTTGATTGCAGTATGTTTCAGATATGATTATTTATATATCAGATTTGATAGTGTGTTGTAAAAAGATGTGCAGGAACAGCAAGATGGTCTTCATTCTTTTCATGTCAAAAAGGATGTGCAAGAATTCTTGGTTGTAGAATGAATGATTCATTGGTGTAATAAAATGACATGTTCTGTGAATGCAAGGTGTTGATAAGTTGTTAAAGGATTTAATGCTTAAAGAGATTGATGATGTTGAATGTCTTGTCTTATTCATATCATGTTGGTGCTCACAAAGGATCTTGGATAGATGTTTTCTTATGTTGCCTGAGGAGGTTGAAAAAGGGAAGAAGTTAAATTATTGTCTTTGCATTTGGTTTTGCAAAGTGTTGTTGCAGGAAGAACTTGGTGTGCAGTCTTGATGGGCTAAGTTGAATTTTAAGGTTAAAAAGGGATCAGTTCTTATGTTGTGAAAACTATCTTGTGCAGAACAGGAGGATAATAGTTCATGTTGGAAACCATTGGCAAGGACATCTCTTGTATCATGGATTGTGCTTCAGATGTAAGTTTCATGGTATCTTTTTGCTCTCAAGTTTCAAATGTTGATGTACCTTCAATATTTTGAAAGACAAGTGGTATCAAAGATTTTGGGGGAGTTGATTCAGGCTTTGTCATCAGATGTCAAAAAGGGGGAGAAAGATAAATTGCATCATAAAGTTTTGCCATCAATGACAAAGGGGGAGATTGATGGTGACAGGTTGTCATTGATGTCAAAAGTGTGTTTAGTTGACAAGATGTCATACTTCAGGATGTAGTGTCAGTATTGGCTGATCAAGCTTCTTGTCAGTTGATTTGTTATTGCTATTGTTTAGGATATGATTGATTAGGTATTCATCATGAATTTCATATAGTTGAGGCAAATTCAGATGTGGTGTTGGTTTGGTTCTATTATGTCTTGTTTTGAAGAAGCTCAGTTGATTAAGACTTCATCAGGTCTATTGGTATGATGTTGTATTGGTAAAGAATGGTTGGGTCAGGTGACAGAGGTTTTAATGCAGAGACAACATATTATTTGTAATACTAACTTGTTGTGTTGGAGACGGTTGTTCTTGTTTGGCATATTGGTTTTCTCAGGATGTGATCATCTCATGTTCTTGTTTGGCATATTGGTTATGCTTCATTCATGTTCATCATGCTATCATGATATCTTCATGATACTCACATTGGTGCTTTGGAATAAGAGGATTAGATTAGAGATACTCAGGAGTTAAATTGAAACATTTAGGAGGTAGCTTCATGTCATGACTAAGTTCACATTATGTGATAGTGTCTTGAAGATGTTGGGTTGTTGGTTGGATATCTTAATGATTATCAGGATGTCTTGATACCTGGAAATTGTTATCAGGATGTTAAGTCATAAAGAATTGCTTTATGTTAGATGATTTTTGCAGAATGGCTTTATGTTGTGTGGATAGTGTTGGTGTTGAAATTTATTTGATACTTCATGATATGATGTGTGTACAAGATCTCTTCATGATGATAATGTATTATACATAATTCTCATTATGAAAATGCATCATTGTAATTAGGTTCACAGGGCAGATATTGTGGCAGGTATGAACAATGTTTAATAGAGAAAAGGCAGAGAAGTGTTTTGACAAAGATTGGCAATGTATTATGCATAAGGGTTGTGAAATTGAAAATTCCAAATAGATTTAATTTCCTTAAGTCTTCTTTCTGCCCGTCATTCATGGTGATCACTTTTGTTATAATTTGTTGTTGACCTGAGATCCCAGGTCACCTTACTAAAGGAAACCTACAAAAGGGGGTTTAAGTCATTATTTAAACCGGCCCCTATTACCCTGTTAACTTGCTAAACCGGTCGTGACTTAACGTGAGTGGGAAAACAACTTTCAAATAGGAGTTCGACATAAGTATTAAAGTTTAGACTTCTATTCGGTGGAAAGCAAAAGATATATTTAGAAAAAGGAGATTTATGCCTTAATAAAAAGATATCAAATGGAGACCATGAGGAGCGCGAATTTTATAAAGAAGCCATTAGTTTTTTGCTTGAAGTTTTATGTTTAATGGAGAAATACAAAAAGCATTAAAAATGCTCTATGAAAATGGAGAGCTAGTTTCACGTTTAAATGGGGAATATGCATAAGACATTTAAATGGAGAAAAGCATCATATTTTGTGGATGGTGATGAAGTTAGAAGTTTTTTATTTTCTATTTTCTTGGAGGGATCATGATAAAAGATTTTTAAGGAGATTTTTTAGTGCTTTTAAAAAGGCAATTTTCTTGTGGAGATTTTTATGACAAGAAGGCTATTATTAGAAGATTTTTTAGATTGAAGTTTATTTGTAAAATAAGAAGACAAATTGGTGGAGTTTTTTTATTCAATTATTCTTGAAGTTTTTTTTGCAGGATATGAAGAGTCTTGTTGAAAAGAAAATGAAGGGTTTGAAGAAAATGAAAGAGATTTTATTTGAGAAGATGAAAGTTCTCAGAGATTTTATTGATTAGATTTTATTGAAGATGTTTGTTAATATTTTATGGTGGAATTTTTTCATGATTTTGTTTATGCAGGGCAGATGAAAGAATGAAGATTTTTGAAAGAGATTTTATTTTCTCTTACAAGGGCAGATTGAAAAATAAAATTTTGAAAACATTCAACTTGATGAAGATGAAAATTGAAGAGAAGATGAAAGGTTTTGAAAAGAGGATAATGAAAATTTGTTTGAAGAAATTTGCAGGCAGAGAAGATAATCAGATTGAAGGGTTTTGTGATTTGGAGAATATGAAAGGTCATTTCATATTTAATGGTTTTGCAGGTGGATTGGTGTGTGTAGGGTTGCAGATCAATGATGAAGACAATTTTATGAAAATTCTGTATAAAATGTGAAAAACCAATTTGTAATGTATTAGATATATTTCATAAAATGTGAAAAACCAATTTGTAATGTATTAGATATATTTCCTGATCAGGTGAATTAGATGATTCAAGGATAAAATATCAGAGAATTGGAATGATGGAATGTATGTTGCAGATGAGTTGATTTGAATAGTGCAAATCAGATTGAGCAGCAATCACTTCTTGCACATGAGATTTTTGTTTTTGATTGATTGAGAAATGCTAGTGAGGCACAATAGTATGCCAGTGAGGCTTGTAGGTCAGTAAGACCATTTGTCAGTGAGACACTTACATCAGCCAGTGAGGCTTGTAAATATATTTTCAAGGTTAAGCCAGTGAGGCAGTTTTGGAGTGATTTTTATACCCTAAGAGGGTTTTCCACTCGTGCAAATATGTGTTATGTCTCATATTGATTTCATTTGTATGTGTGTATGTTAATATGTTGTTTATAAGGTTTTGTTCTCTTTCTTCATTCTTAGTTTTGTGCATATGTGTTTGATAAATCAATGATATCTTTCTCTCCTTGTGCTTTGAAAGTTAAAGTTTGCAAAAAGATTTGAAAATTTACACAACACTGATTCACCCACCCTCTCAGTGTTGTCCTAGACTCCTACACTTAGTTGGACAAGAGGATCTTAGTTGAACAATATTTGGTGCTCTAGGTCATGATTGTCATGGGTTGTGTCTTCATTAGGTTGTGGCTTCAGAAGATGATTATGGTGGACAGGTATTGTCTTGGTATTGATTCTCATCATAATAAGAAGATTTGATGCCCATACTTCATGTCAGGGGATTATGTTACAGTTCATCTTGTTGAGGTTTCTTTCTGGTTGGCATGTTGATGTTGGATTGATGTCATTGAGTTGCTTTGGAAAGTACATCATCAGGAGTTGAGGAGTTTCTTATCATAGTCATTTTATCATGTTCATATTCATATTGTTCTGCTTCTCTGATTTTAATTTAGGCTTAGTATCTCAGTGTTTGGAGATGGAAACAAGACAAGGAAATGTCAAGTCAAGGAAGTAATCACAACTTGTAATGTTTTTAACTTATTCATATCAAGTCAAGGATCATTGCAAAATTCTAGAACATATATGCAAGCAATCAGGATATTGTCTTCAAGG
This sequence comes from Cunninghamia lanceolata, assembly GCA_027924645.1. Lineage (NCBI taxonomy): Eukaryota > Viridiplantae > Streptophyta > Pinopsida > Cupressales > Cupressaceae > Cunninghamia > Cunninghamia lanceolata. The sequence goes on from BSBN01001067.1 coordinate 5,757,729, forward strand.
ATTAAAGAGCTATAGGTGTTTTGGAGTTAATAAAGTTCAATGTTCAATGACTAATTTTATTAACCAAGTGCATTATTTTTATGACTTAAATGTACTAAGTGATATGGTTTTACTCTTCTCACTACTGGTCCTCTATTTCTTATGATTTACAATTGACTTGCAATAGCAAGTCACCAGTCACTTAAGTGACTTGCTAAAGGGGTTCTTTTACATTGTTGTGACTGACCTCTCTTCTAGGTGTTACCAAATACACCAGTTACCACATGTGTTTCGAGCGGGAAAAGAAAATCAAAGGTGGAATGAAAAGTTTTAAAAGGCCATTTATGACATTAAAAACCAACCTTTCCTTATAAGCATCGGTCCTTATTTAAAGGGGGAGCTCAATGCCCTTTATAAAGTGGAGATTTTCTTTAAGTATTGAATAAGTCTTAAAACTTTTATTTCCTATTTTCAAGGCTTTTCTTAAAGTAGATTTTGGGAATCTTTTAAGGAGTTTTTATAAAGATTTTATCCTTTCTAATTTTAAGCCTACTCTTGCGAGCTTTTCAAGGCATTAAATAGCTATAAAGAAGGAAATTCCTTATAAGGATTTATATGCAATAAAAGGGAAAGTTTATAAGGATTTATTTGCAATAAAGGAGAAAAGTTTAGAGAATTTATTTAAAATATTTTTGTCTTCTTTAATCTTTTTGAGAAGATTTTTGGGCAGAGAATTTAAAGAAGATTTTATTTTTTTGAGGGTAGAAGAATGGTCTTTATGAAGATCATATTTGTAGAGAAGAATTTGAAGAGGATTTTTTTTGGGAATTGAATTTTTTTTTTTAGGGCAATTTAAGAGATCAAATTGGTAAAAATTGTTTGCAGATGTTTTTTGTGTAGAGGATTTTAATGTGATTTTTTTAGATTAAAGAATATTTTTTTTTAGGAAGATTAACATTATTTTATTGAGGAAAACCAAAGGTTATTTGCAGGTGAATAGGCATTTTGAGAATGATGTTGATGGAGAAGATTTTCTTTTGTGGGAAGAAATTGAAGGGATTTTGCAGAGAGGAGAAAAAGAAAATAAATGACAAATTGAAGATTTATTTTTGTTTTTGCAAATGATTTTTTTGTTGCAGGTGATTGAATTTCTTTTGTAGAATATGAAAGGTTTTATACACAATGAAATTGATTTGCAAGACATAGAATATGAAGAGACCATTTTTGCAGATGCAAGAATATCAAGGATTGAAATAATTGTGGAGAGAAGAAAAAATATGAAATGTCATCTTGTATATAATGGTTTTGCAGGAACATTGAAGTTGTTGTTAAGTGGATCCACATACAGGGTTGAATATATTTTGAATATCCTCTTAAAGAGAAAATACAGATGATAAGTTTTGTATGTAATTTGAGTTGATGTGAAGTATGGTGATATGACAGACACGTGTGAAAGAAGAAGTGATTCATATTGAAATAGAGAAACCCTCTGAATTCTTGGTTTTAATTTGAGTATGTATTAGGAGTTGGTGCTCCTTGAAGTTGGTGCTTCTAAATAAATTAGGGGTTGGTGCTACTTGAAGTTGGTGCTTCTAAATGTATTAGGGGTTGGTACTCCATAAAGTTGGTGCTTCTAAACATTGTAACCAGTGAGTTTTTTGCTTAAGCAAGTGAGGCATTTTGAGTGGTTTTTCTACCCTGGGAGGGTTTTCCACTTTGTAATTTTCTTGTGTCATAATCTCATGTCTTGATGTCTTCCATAGCTTCATTTACTGTATGGGATTTATGTGATTGATCATTTGTTGATTAAATGTTCAAGTAATTAGTTCAATTTTGATAAACCTCATTATCAATCTTGGAAAATTGTAAAAATAATACAACACTATTTCACCCTCCCTCTCAGTGTTGTTCTGGACTTCTCCAATGCTCTCCAATGCTCTCCAATGTATGCCATTCAATAGTTGCTCTCACTTTCTCAGGGTCCATCTTCAATCCTTCTGCAAAAATAACAAATCCCAAATATACCAACTCTTCCTTCATGAAACTACACTTCTTGATGTTTATCAACAATTTCTCCTCTCTCAACCTCTACAAAACTTGTCTAATATGCCACAAATGTTCTTCTTTTGTTTTACTAAAAACTAGAATATCATCCAAGTATACAATCACAAACTTACCCAAGAATTTCTTCAAGACTTCATTCATCAATCTTTATGTAGGAGCATCCAGAGGTGTAAGGGCAATCTTGCATCACCCAAAAAGAAGTTAATTCAAAACCATTGTAGTTGTTCTCATTTATTCCCATAATTAGTGTTTTTGGTTCCATAATATCCAAAATAATAATGTAGGACTTTCAGTTTTTCCAAAACTACTAAAAATAGTGACCTGCCTATTTTGGAAAGTGTACCTGCTATTTTTAGAAAGTTTGCATTTGGGCACGTAATGAAGTAAAAACTCCCATAAAGTTACATAATGGAAACATAAGACCTTTGGCAAAGAAATCAGGCAAAGATCATTTGTGAGCTGAAAGATATTAAAGTTTTTGTTTTCCAAAAAGCCCCTAAAAATTTACGGAACGAGATATGAGGCACTAAAACTTCTCATAATGTCTCAAAAAGTTGAAAAAAATCCATTTATGAATTTCTTGCGTGATAGTTCACATCGCGATCTTTCTGGTACTTAAAACAGTTTGTTAATTAGACACCCAGATCAAAAGTTATGCTTCCCGGAAGTTGACCTACTTTTGGAGGGAGTTGCAAATTTCAAAATTTAGCTAAAGGCCACCAAAAAGTGCTATTTATGACTATTTTGGGAACCCTGGGTGGTAGTAGAGTTAAGGGGGGCCAGTGTAGAGTCAAGAATAGGTGGGAAAACAGAAACCCTAGCTAATTTGGGGTTACAAAAGGCTGAAGATTCTAGTCTTGAGGTTGGGGAAAGCTGTAATGTGTTGCAGCCAGTAGAGGATTTATCCTCTAATTGTAATTGAGCTTCTATAATGTAATGAGTTACCCAGTTCAATAAGAGAAAGTTCTATTTGTTGTGTTCAATATATGTTATTGTGTCTTTTGTGATTTACCCCCTTCATCAAGTGGTATTAGAGCAAGGGTTCTTGAGTGTGTAGACAGATCACCGACCGTGAGGCAGTTTGTACCAGGACCTGAGGTTGTGGGTTTGTTGTAGAGATCAAGATGTCTCCATGAAGAAATCATGTTGGGAGGAATGCCTTGATAGAAGAGGGTTTTAGAGCCCTACAAAGGAAAATTGATGCATTGCAAGAGGAACTGTGAAGAGGGTTTGATCCGAGAACAAGAGAAGAAAGCAAAGATGAATCTGAAGAAGAGCTATTTGAGGAAGACCAAGAAGCTATAGGAGATCTTGTAGAAGTTAGGTTGTTGAGAGCCATTTCAAAGATCGAAAAAAGGCCTAGAATCAAAGTTTCTACATATTCTAGAGATTTGAATCCAAAACAACTCATTGATTGGATCAATGACATGGAGGAGTATTTCAAGTATGAAGATGTGGAGGACCTAGATCAGGTCAAGTTTGCAAAAAGAAAGTTGAAGGGCCATGCCAGTATTTGGTGGAAGGAGGCCTAATTAGAGAGGAACAAAAGAGGAAAAGGAAAGATCACCAGATGGGATCGGATGGTGGAGAAACTGAAGAAGCAGTTCATTCCTGTGGACTATGAGATGGAGTTGTTGAAGAAGTTGCAAGGACTAAAGCAAGGTAACAAGTTTGTCAAGGAGTATACAGAAGAGTTTTATAAGAGTACTATCAGGATAGGCCATGCAGAACCCAACAAGGAGAAGGTAGCCTGTTACATTAATGGGTTGAGGCCGAGTATTCAAAAGGAGCTGAGCCTAGTTAGAATGACCACCATAGAAGATGCATACCAGTTTTCCTTGAAGGTGGAAGAGAAGATGAATAAAAGATTTGATAGTAAGCAAAGGGGAAGAGGTCAAGGCAGAAGGACTGGTGGAAGACCCTATGGGAGTCGAAATGAAGATGCAAAGAAAAGTGAAGAAGCTGGCACCAATCAAAATCAGAGAGGAGATAACACCTATCGCCCTCATGACCAGAACAATGGTGAGCAATGAGAAAGAGGAAGAGGCAGACCTGGGCAAGGACCTGGAAGAGGAGGTTTCAGAGGAATTTGTTTCCAATGTGGAGAAGGAGGGCATCAAGCATATGAGTGTCTCCAACATCAAGGAAGGACAGATAGAAGACCTAAAGGTAATGCACGAGTTGCACATGTAGATGAAGATACTGAAAGGGGAGAAACCCTAGTTGTCAGAAGAACCTTGTTGAATGAGGAGAAAGAACCAAATCAGAGGAAGAGTTTATTCCGCACAAGGTGCAAATGTGAAGGTAAGTGTTGTGATATTATTTTTGACAGTGGAAGCACTGATAATCTTGTGTCAGAGGAGATGGTTGACAAGTTGAAGTTGACAAGAAGAAAGCATCCGCATCCATATCAAATTGCATGGTTGCAGAAAGACCATAGAGCTTTGGTCAATGAGCAGTGTTTAGTGAAGTTCAAGATTGGGGACTACCATGATGAGGTGTTGTGTGATATCATACCGATGGATGCATGTCATATGCTGTTGGGGAGGCCGTGGTAGTATGATAGGAGTGCTATCCATGATGGCTATGCAAACACATATTCCCTAACAAAAGATGGAGTTTGTCTTAAATTGAAGCCCTTGAAGGAGGTGGAAGAAAAGGTATGTAGTACTGCCAGAATTTGCTTAGTAGATGGTAGGAAATTTTTGGAGGGAATGAAGCATGAGCATCATTGCTTTGCATTGATTCCTAAGATTAGTCAAGAGAAATGTGAAAATGTACTAGAAAAAGTTCTAGATATGTTGGAAGAGTTCCATGATATTATCTTTGATAATGTACCAGAAGGTTTACCACTAGTAAGGAAGATAAGTCATCAAATGGATTTGATACCAGGAGCCAGTTTGCCAAAGAAGGCAGCCCATAGAATGACCCCTGCAGAGAATGAAGAGCTGAACAAACAAGTTCAGGAGTTGTTGAGAAAGGGACTGATAAGGGAAAGCCTAAGTCCATGTGCGGTACCTGCAGTACTAGCACCAAAAAAGGATGGAGAATGAAGCATGTGTACAGACTCTCGAGCCATCAATAAGATAACATCAAGTATAGATTTCCATTGCTAATAATGGATGACATCATGGATTGTTTGAGTGGAGCCAAGTACTTCACAAAGATTGACCTAAAGAGTGGGTATCACTAGATCCATATCAGAGAAGGAGATGAGTGGAAGACAGCCTTCAAGACAAAGGAAGGGTTGTATGAGTGGTTAGTCATGCCATTTGGGCTAACCAATGCACCAAGCACATTCATGTGGCTCATGAATGTGGTACTGAAAGAATTTTTGGTAAATTTTGTTATTGTTTATTTGGATGATATTTTGATTTTTAGTAAGACTTGGGATGAACATCTGATGCATATCAAAAGAGTTCTAGAGAAGTTGAGGGAGGAAAAGTTGCTGATTAATTTGAAGAAATGTAGTTTTACAAAGAAGGAGTTGGTATACTTGGGATTTGTTGTCTCAGAAGAAGGTCTTAAGATGGACCCATAAAAAGTAAGGGCTATCATTGAATGGCCTACGCCAAGGAGTGTCACAGAGGTAAGATCTTTTCATGGTTTGGCAAGTTTTTATAGAAAGTTTATCAAGAATTTCAGTAGCATTTGTGCACCCCTAACTGAGACAATGAGAGGGGATAGAAAAGAGTTTAGATGCACTAAAGGAGTAGACAAGAGTTTTGATACATTGAAACAGAAAGTCATAGAACAACCTATTTTGGCACTTCCATATTTTAATAAGGTATTTCAGATAGATTGTGATGCTAGTGGTAGTGGTATAGGAGCTGTTTTGAGCCAAGAAGGTAAGCCCATTGCCTATTTTAGTGAGAAGATTAATGATGTCAAGAAAAAGTATTATGTTTATGATCAGGAATTTTATGCAACAGTTCAGGCTTTGAAGAAATGGAGACATTATTTATTGCCAAAAGAGTTTGTTTTATATACTGATAATCATGTTTTGCAGTATCTTAATAGTCAAGGAAAGTTAAATCAAAGGCACTTAAATTGGGTTGAGTTTTTGCAGAGCTATACTTTTTTTGTTGAAACACAGGAGTGGGAAGTCCAACAGAGTTGCAGATGCCTTGAGTAGAAGGCAAAATTTGTTGACAGAAATGAAGATAGAGGTTGTTGGGTTTGATGAGCTCAAAAGTTTGTATCTTGAAGATCCAAATTTTGCAGAGGCTTGGAAAGCTTGTTTGGAACCTATTACTTTGGACAGGACAAAATGGTTGGATTTCATTATCCAAGATGGCATGTTGTTTAGAGGAAGCCAGTTGTGCATTCCAAGGAGTTCCATGAGAGAGAACTTGATTCATAAGAAGCATAGTGGGGGATTGGCTGGACACTTTGGTCAAGATAAGACCATTACTATTATTGGTGAAAATTATTATTGGCCATAGTTGCAATAGGATGTGAGGAAATTTGTGCAGAGTTACAGAGTGTGTCAGATGGCAAAAGGAACAAGTCAGAATATAGGGTTGTATCAACCATTGCCTATATCAAAGAAGCCATGGGATGATATTAACATGGATTTTATTCTTGGTTTACCAAGGACATAGAGAAGACATGATTCATTTTTGTGGTAGTGGACAGATTCTCCAAAATGGCACATTTTATTCCTTGTAAGAAGACTAATGATGTTGTTCATATTGTAGAGTTATTTTTCAGGGAAGTGGTGAGACTACATGGTCTACCAAAGAGCATAGTTTCAGACCAAGATACCAAGTTTGTTGGTTATTTCTAGAGGACATTGTGGAAGAAGTTGAAGACAGACTTGAAGTTCAGTTCTGCACACCATCCATAGACTGATGGACAGACTGAAGTGGTGAATAGGAGTTTGGGTAACCTACTACGATGCTTGGTAGGAGATAAGCCCAAGGGATGGGATTTGATTTTACCACAGGCAAAATTTGCCTACAACAATTCTGTCAATAGGAGTATTGGTAAATCACCATTCTAGATTGTCTATGGTAATAGCTTGAGAAATGCTTCTGAGTTAAGGAAGCTGGACAATGGAGAAAAGACAAGTGCTAAAGCTGAAGACTTTGCAGAACATTTGAAGAAATTGCATGAAGTGAGAAAGCACATTAATAAGATGAATATTCAGTACAAGGCTAAGGAAGATTAGAAGAGGAGGTATAAGGAGTTCCAGGTGGGAGATGAAGCCATGGTTCACTTGAGAAAAGAAAGGTTCCCAGTTGGAACATATAATAAATTGACAATGAAGAAATTTGGACCATGCAGAATCATGAAGAAGCATGATTCAGGAAATGCATATGAGGTAGAGCTGCCGAGTGGGATCAATATTTCTACTATTTTCAACATTGCTGATTTATCAGAATATTTTGAAGGTGGAACAGAGGATGGACCAACAGACGTGCAGTGGAGTATTCTGCAATCTACTTCAACAGAGGAGATAGAAGAGATCTTGGATAGCCATGTGGGAAGGAGCACTCGAAACAGGCAATACAAAGAATATCTAGAGAAATGGAAAGGAAGGCCTATTGAAGATTCTTCTTGGTTGTCTAAGGTAGAGGTTGACCATTTGGGTTTTCCTCACACAAACACCTGAGACGTGACAGGGTCACTTCTCAAATTACCCTAGGTGTCTGATGCAGGAGCATCCAGAGGTGTAAGGGCAATCTTGCATCACCCAAAAAGAAGTTAATTCAAAACCATTGTAGTTGTTCTCATTTCTTCCCATAATTAGTGTTTTTGGTTCCATAATATCTAGAATAATAATGTAGGACTTTCAGTTTTTTCAAAACTGCTTAAAATAGTGACCTGCCTATTTTGGAAAGTGTACCTACTATTTTTAGAAAGTTTGCATTTGGGCACGTAATGAAGCAAAAACTCCTAGAAAGTTACATAATGGAAATATAAGACCTTTGGTGAAGGAATCAGGCAAAGATCATTTGTGAGATGAAAGATATTAAAGTTTTTGTTTTCCAAAAAGCCCCTGAAAATTTACGGAATGAGATATGAGGCACTAAAACTTCTCATAACATCTCAAAAATTTGATGGAAATCCATTTATGAATTTTTGGTGTGATAGTTTACATTGCAAGCTTTTCGGTGCTTAAAACGATTCGTCAATCAGACACCCAGATCAAAAGTTATGCTTCCCAGAAGTTGACCTACTTTTGGAGGGAGTTGCAAATTTTGAAATTTAGCTAGAGGCCACTAAAAAGTGCTATTTATGACTATTTTGGGAACCCTGGGTGGTAGTAGAGTTGAGGAGGGTTAGTGTAGAGTCAAGAATAGGTGGGAAAATAGAAACCCTAGCTGATTTGGGGTTACAAAAGGATGAAGATTCTAGATTCTTGAGGTTGGGGAAAGCTATAATGTGTTGCAGCCAGTAGAGGATTCATCCTCTAATTGTAATTGAGCTTCTATAATGTAATGAGTTGCCCAATTCAATAAAAGAAAGTTCTATTTGCTGTGTTCAATATCTATTATTGTGTGTTTTGTGATTTACCCCCTTCATCAAATCTCATGAAAGTAATCGGTCTATTTGTCAATCCAAAGGGCATCACTAACCACTCATACAATCCTTCATTTGTCTTAAAAGTAGTCTTACATTCATCACCTTCTCTGATTTTGATCTGATGGTATCCACTTTTCAAATCTATATTTGTGAAATATCTTACTCCACTCAAACAATCCATGATATCATCCATCCTAGGTAAAGGAAATCTATACTTAATTGTGATCTTGTTTATTGCTCTAGAATCAATACACATTCTCCATTCTCCATCCTTCTTCAGTGCAAGTACTACAGGTACTACACAAGGACTCAAACTTTCTCTGATCAAACCTTTTCTCAACAACTCTTGTATCTATCTATTCAATTCTTCATTCTCTATTGGTGTCATTCTATGTGCTACTTTGTTAGGCAAACTTGCTTCTAGTATAAGATCTATGTGATGACTGATACTCCTTATAGGCTATAATCTATCAGGTACATTATCTGATATGATGTCCTCATACTCTGTTAACAACTCTCTTATCTCATCCGGTTTAGTCTCTTTCTTCAATGCTTCAGGCATTTTAGGAATCAAGGCATAACACATACTTTCCTATTTCAAACCATCCACAAATTTCCTTCCATCTACCAAATAGATTCTAGCATTCCCACATATCACATCTTTAGGATCATCTTCCAAAGGAATCAAAGTAATTCTTTTCCCATTTATTGTCATAGTATATGTATTCTTTCTCCCATCATGTATAGCTTTTCTATCATACTGCCAAGGTCTACCGAACAAGATATGACAAACATCCATAGGCATAATATCACACAAGACTTCATCATGATAAGATACAATATGAAATTTCACCAAACATTGTTCACTCACAGTACTTTATGATCATCCTAAATCCATGCTATCTGATAGGGCTTAGGGTGTTTCAATCTTTCCAACTTCATCTTAGTCACCATCTCTTTTGAAACTAGGTTATCTGAACTACCACTATCAATTACAACTCTACAACACTTACCTCTAGATTTGCATCTAGTTCTGAACATACTTTTCCTCTATGATGGTTGTAAGAGTCAATGTGACTTAGCAAGCCAAGATCACCTACAATCAAGACAACCTTCCACACAAAGATAATAGAGAAGATGCTAAAACAATGGAGCAAAGAATCTATACAAAGATCATATGAATCTGTATGAAATACAATGAGTGAGCCTTGCTTATAAAGGCAAGGTGAGAACTAGAAGGGTGGAGCGAAAGGTGGAGATATTCCTACAACATGTGTCAATTAGAGGATGATAACTAATTACACATGTGGAGGATAAGACAACTCACTCCAACTATCAACAATTCAACACACAACTAGACTCAACTAGACATCTAGAAGACTCACTAAGTCACCCCTCTTAAGTGCAACTTAGGGAGTAGTTGACTAAAACAAAGATGCACTGATGGATGGGTCTTAGCTACTAGGCCATGTTAGATACCCATGTACAACAAATCTTAAGTGGAGAAAAAGAGAAAACCTCATGGGACAAAACTCCTCTCCAAAAGTGAGAATACAGAAAACAAATGAAAGATGTGATGGAAGGAGGACTCAAGACCCTGCAAGGACTACATCCAACACATATATACAATCAAGTACCCCCCATAGGAGAGCAAGTGTGAGACTATAGGTCCCCCCCACAATGAAGTAGCTCTTGTGCCGATGGTGAACGCCTGAAGAAGAATGCTGAAGACAATCCAAGGCCTACAAACAACATTCTTCCCCTTAGGAAGAAACAAGTCCAAAGGTTGATGTCAAAGGAACTCCATCTCAAGGTATGAGGGAAAAAGCCTCATGATGTATGTTGTCTCTGAAAACTACTCAAGTGTCCACATGTCACAACCAAAAGATGTCACATGATTAGGTGACAATCCAAGACAAGATGAAAACTCAAGATCATCAATCTCCAAAGATAAAGAATCCTCCGAATGGTGGTCAAGACACTCCAACTCAATGCCAAACTATGATAAGTGAAGAGGAGAATATGGTGCCTACTCATCTGAAGTAGAAGAATCAACTCCTTCAAAGAGGAGATGAATGTCATCAATGATGTCCTCCAAGTCATCAAGATAGGACTCACGAAACAAGTCTGAAATACCTATCAAGTACTCATCCCAAAAACCTATATCTGGAAGACAAATAATATCCTACTCAACTGAAGTGGATGAAGCTATGTCAACGCCAATGCTGGAAGACACAGGAGAAGGAGGAAGCTCAAAACTAGTCTTAGGAACTGAAGTAGATGCAAGAAGACCAAGGTTCAAGTGACGAAACTTCTCCTTAGAAACATGATTCACACTTGATGCATGCATGTGAATAGCAATCAATGGATCTACATCATCATCAAAAACAAAATGGGACAAAGTAAACAAGTGAGATGCATGATCAGCCATGCCAACAACAATGATGTCTCTGCTCTCCAAGTCTCGAATAATCACAGAATTAGGAGTGAACTTAACTATCTTCCCTACACCACAATGAGTAATCTGGTAGATGGAAAGGACATTGGTTGTCAAGGAAGGTACACAAAACACATTGTTGAATGTATTCTAACCAACATCAATATTTCCTCTTCCAGTTGCATGCATGTATGTATTGTTACCCATCAAAATAGGTGGCAAAGTACATGACTGAAATGAAGAGAACATCCCCTATAAAGATGCCATATGATGAGAAGCTCCAGAATCAAGAAGCCATCTCTCTGACTGTAGACTTGTTGAAGCAAAGAGTGCTTTTCCTTTTCCTTTATTTGTCCAATTTGCAATGCCTGATGTCCCTGTAGATGTAGATGTTGATGGTGGTGAAGGAGAAGACTTGGGTAAAGTTGTTGTTGATGGAGAATACTCAATGTTATGTTTTTGAAGAAGTTGTGACATCTCTTCAAACTTTTTTTCATAACATTTAGTCTCGTCATGACCTAATTTCTTACAATAAGAACATTGTGGCTTCTTCTTCTTATTGGACTCCTCTTTAGAAGAAGAGTTGGGGGTTTTCTTTGATTCTTTCTCTTGCTCATTAGACTTTGAATCCTTTTGTTTCTTTCCCTTATTATGTGAAGCCTTAGGAACTTTTGTGCCTTATGTTGCAACTAGAGTCTGCTTTCTAGGAGACTTCAATATGTCCATGTGTAGTAGCTTGGCTTGTTCCCTTGTGAGTTGTGCAGCAAACTCCTCAAGTGAAGGCATAGTAAACTTACTACCAAAGGCATCCATTGTAGCATAAAAGGTAGAAACATAAATTGAATATGCAGGACCCAATTTTGCAAGAATAGATAGAATCAATTGTTCATCTTCTTTCTCAAGACCACTTTGTTTGAGTTGCAACCTGAGAGACTTAAACTTGGTGAAGAAATCTTTGATTTGATCAAAATATTGAGGATTAAGTGCAATTAACTCATTCTCCAATTTGAACCTTCTTATTTTATCTTGCTTGCCAAAGAGATTGTCCAACGTTGTCCATATCTCATTTGGTGTAGTACAAGACTCAACATGAAATCTCAGATCTAGAGAAATAGCAAGACAAAGTGTGCCATAAGCCTCATCTCTTCTATCTAACTATTTTCTTCTCTCAGTAGCACTTGTGGGTTCAAGATCTGTGCCTAAAGTTATTCTATATAACTATTGTTTATACAACATAAACTCCATGTTTTTCATCCATTCAAGATAATTATATGGAGTTAAAAGTGGAAATTGAGGCACAACCATGATGAAAAAGAAAGACAACAAGACAATAACACCCCTTTACTATATAAGAGAGCCCCCCCAATTTGTTTGTGGCACTTTATACTTAATGCAATTTGCAATTGTCCTCAAAGGATCAAGATGGGGAAAAATAACAAAATCTCTTAAAAAGGAGATCCGAGTGAGATTACAATCACTCACAATGATGTATTACATCAAACAAATCCTCTCAAAACAAATTTCACCCTCTCAAGTATCAAAATGCCCAAGTTATCAATCAAATGACAAAAATTTGACAAATGAAATACAATGCACATGGAGTAGAATTTGAGAAAAGTGTATGGATGGCTGTCTAGAGCTCCTAAATACCTTTCTAATGTCGCTTGAATCGCAAAAAATGGAGATCATGGAAAAAAGTTATGAGCTCGGGAGACAAAAAGAGTGATCTATCTTCGACCTATAATAAATGCCATCAAACAAAAAAATTAGTGAAAATGGTTGATCCCACTGTGAAATTCTCTCTATTAGCTTTCCAACGATATCTCATTTGCCCAATTTTAACACTGTGGGCAAAAGTTGTGCAAAAAAGTAAAAAAGCCCTATTTTAGGACTTTGAGGGGCAAAATAGGCCCCCTAGTGGAATATTCCCTTAGGCCACTAGAATATTCTCTGGATGCTGGAAACCACCAGTTTGAAAAAAAACACTGTCAGAGAAAAAAAATCACTAGTTTGGGTGAAAACACCTTTAGGAGGAAAACCACTGTTTTGGAGGCAAAAACACCTGATGTCAAAGCTTTGGCAAAACCACCTATGGAAAGAGTCAAAACCACCTTACTGTGCTTGACCAGTGATCTAAACCTTTGACCGCTAGTAAAACAAATGCTGGCCAAAACTACTGAGGGTAGATCTAAAGTCGCCAAAGACTCTGATATGGGTATGTGTGGTTTAAACCGTCGTGGTTGCCAGTGGAAGCTACCAAAGGACGTCAACTTTTGACTATCGTGGAGATGTTGATTTGAGCTAGCCAAGATCTATGCTTGGTCACTGGTGCAATAGAAATCGATGATGGCTTTGATCCAGAGAATTCTCTGCAAAGGCTAATGGCTGTTTGCGTGAGAACTTAATTCTTCAAACACTATTGGATCCACCTATGTTGAAGGGTTGACTGCCAATGCCAAAGGGAAATGGTCGCAGTTTAAACTTGATCAGTCACTGTTTCAGATCCACCAAAGTTGATTTTAAGATCTCACTGGGAGATCAAATATCGACTGCTGCTGCCGGATGTATTGGTCACCAAGGGTGGTAAAACTGTCGATGCTACCAGAGATCTTCAAGTGCAAACTATGCAAAGCTTAGGTTCCCAATATAGAAGACCACCGAAGATCTATGGGAAACTGTCAAAACTTCCTAAATGGTTTGGAACTTGCGAATCTTAAAAGTGACTGCCAATTTAAATATGAAAGGTCCACTGCCAAAAGAAAATCATCGAAAAAAAATGATAGATCACCGATGATTCAATAATATTCGCCGGAGCAAATGTTTTGAATGCTGACGAGGTAGAAACTGGTTGACTACTGCTAACTCTCACTGGTGGAAAATCTGATGAAATATATATGGTCAACAGTAATATGTATGTTGTCGACAATGAAATGTATGCTGGTCGGTTGCCTATCAAAGCTGTGGACTTTGCAATAGAAACCGTCGAAGACCCTGATGTGGTTTAGATCTGCTACACAGAGAAGATTTTGACTTCCAATTGCTTTTGAACCGTTGCTGAAGACTATTTATGTAGACCACTGGTTGCAAGAGGCAAGAAAGCCAATTGTTGGATCTAAATTGCCAGAATAAACTTTAAAGGCCGCTGGCATTTGCTTTGAAGCCCGCTGAATAAATTTTAAACTGTAGAAAAAATATTAAAAGGCCGAAGCCTAAGTTTGAAGGGTATGGGGGCTCAAGCCTAAAGGCTCCCCGCTAGGCCTACCTACCTACAGGGATTGGCAAATATGGGGCCGACAGGGACTATGAACCCTATCGGTACCCTTCAATTATTATTTGTTATTTAAAAACAAATCTTCTGCAAATTTAAAAATGATGGAAAAAAACTTTTGACGAAAACAAATTACCCCAAGTACGATCGTTGGCATACGCTTGTGCAGGATGATGAGGTAGATCTGGTTAGTGAAGCAGAGATGGTATAGGGTATAGCCGTATGAATTTTGCCAAGGGACTAGGGGCAGAAAAATTTTGCCAAAATTTTTTATGACGAAATTCGGTGAATGAACAGTCAATTTATACTGATTTGGGCCTCCTAATCGCAACTGTGATGTCAGATTTGCTCCAGGATGTTCCTATGATACTGCTCCAAGCAAAACCTCTCCAATGAGGGAAGGAAATTATAGATTAGTCTCTGATACCATGTAAGAGTCAATGTGACTCAGCAAACTAGGATCACCTGCAATCAAGACAACCTTCCACACAAAGATAACAGAGAAGATGCTAAAACAATAGAGCAAAGAATCTCTACAAAGATCATATGAAGTTGTATGAAATACAATGAGTGAGCCTTGCTTATAAAGGCAAGGTGAGAGCTAGAAGGGTGGAGTTAAAGGTGGAGATATTCCTACAACATGAGTCAATTAGAGGATGATAACTAATTGCACATGTGGAGGATAAGACAACTCACTCCAACTATCAACAACTCAACACACAACTAGACTCAACTAGACATCTAGAAGACTCACTAAGTCACTTAACATGTGTGAATTATGTGTTCACACCAACAATGGTTCCTCATTTATTTCTATTTGAAATAGTGCTCTCCTCATCACCAATGATTCTCCTTTCTCAAGTTTTGACAAGGTGTCATTGTACCTCATCATTTAATCATATTTTCAAATGTCAAAATCCAAGGTTGTGTCCTCGGCTGTCTGCAAATAGGGATTCTACAGTTACCAGTTTTCTCTAGCTAATTCTAATGGATTTCACTAATTTAAAGAGATTGATCTATCTGCTTATGAAATTAATTCAAAGAATGTTGGAAACAAAATTTAACAGTAAATTACTCAAAGCAAATCTATAACTGCAACATGCATCTGTCTATCAAAATTAGTAAGTATTCTATAAAGCAAAACATGAAACAAAAAAATAGTGGTACTAGCCTTCTACCTTGGTGGTGAGAGTGGGCCCTTGCTCCACACCTTTAGGGCCGAAGGCTACAGTAAAGAATCAATACTAGAGAATAAGATCACAACTAGATTCGGTTCAATTTCATTCCTCTATGTTAATCAAAAAATTGATATCTCAATTGAAATTATACAAAAATAATCTGTCCTTTTTCTACTGCTTCAGTAAATATATATATCAAATGAGTGATGACATATCACTCCTCTTATCTACCAGTTCTTCTATGAGATGACATCCATCTCTTTATTATACTAGTTGTCTAACTATGAAAAATAATCATGCAATAAGGATAGAATGAGTGGAACAGAAGTCCACTCTGAATTCTATGTTTGAGTTTTAATACATTTGGATAGTGAGGCCCTAAAAATATGGATATTAGATCAATTTCATTGGTAACTCATGAAAAAACTTAAAAGAGATAAAAACTCTCAGTAGTTAACTAAAGATGGCCCTTAATTACTCAAGTGATGATTTGAGTAATAAAAAGGGGGTATCACGATCACTGTTGAAAGTGCCTGACTGACAATTGTGCTAGAAATCTGACCTATTCTAAAGAGGCCCTAGAGATGTATGTCTCTGTCTGCAGCTCTGGAGATATGTTTGTTGCTTCAGAGATATAATTGTGGCCTTCTTGCTTGGCTCTGGAGATACTCTTCCTCTTACTTCAAAACTTATGCTATCATGAGATTTTGGTATAATCTCTGGAGATATTTAGGACTACCTCCAGAGATGTACAAAATTGCCATCCTGAGCATCTATACTTATTGATTCAAAAAGAGAATTTTTTTTGCATATTTCCATCAATTCCATGCACATTAGTCATTTAATCAGAAATCATGATCCTGAGTAATTTATCTTCAGTTAAACATTATTTAGAACAACCTTGCTAGCCTTTTCGGGTGTAGACATCAAGAAGTTGGGATCAGAAAGGAGAAAAAGAGAGGTAAAAAGATGTATTTTATGGGTGCCAATTGGCACTCATCAGGTTTACCTATAGAACTAAGTGATTCAACAGGTTCTTCTTCAACATAGGCTACTCTTGAACCAAGGATGCTCCTGCATCAAAACTAAGCATGCATATGGCCATAGGCCTGAGGGTTTCACCCTTTATTTTCATCAAGGAAACATTTATGTGTGCTAGGGTTTATGACAACAAAACTTAGAAGAGAAAATTCTTCAAACCCTAATGATATGATATAAGCATATGAACAACTACGAACCTAGAAGAGGGTTTTGTCTAAGAAGTGCTCAGAGATTTACACAGTGACCAAGGTCCTAAAGACTCCATTTCAACAACAATGAGAATCCTTATTATGTATAGAAATGAAACAAAATGACACTTTTGTGTCAAGTATCAGGTAAGCTAAGTATGTGTATGGTCGTAGCCCAAAGTGAGAGTGATTTGAAGAGTTCAAGGTTTGTTGGCTTAGTTTTTCTTTATTTCTGAGTAGCAAGGGTATGATAAAGACGTGGGTTTTGAACCTCAATACACATAGAATACCATGAAAAATGAAATATATAATGATAGAAATAGAGGTTACCTGTGTATAGATTTGTATGGTGATACAAAGCTGAAAGGCTTTCTTTTGCTCAATTTTCCTCTTGAAAACACAGTGATGGCGACCATATACAAATATAAAAGGTGACAGAGAAATGAAGGTAACAAGTTTCATCAAAAATAGCATACAAGCCGTGGCTAGAGAAGCCTTTTAATCTCATAAATTCAAAGCAAACTGAAGAGAATCAAAGGAAAAGAGTCATATATGCATCAAAGAGACCTTTTTACCTTTCATTTTCTACAAAATTCCATGGAGACCAAGCTCAAAAAACCAGAAGGATGAAGTCTCATGCTTGAAACCCTAGTTGGGCACCGCCACAGAGCTCTCATCTTCAAAAGTTGCAAAGTCAAAATGACAAATGAGCTTTAGGGTTCAAATGTTTTGTTCTAGGGTCTTCTTTTGCCCTAATGAAAATAAAGGAATTTCATGGCATTTATTTTTTATTTTATTACCTCAACTAATGCCATCAAGGGGTCTTGGGACCATATGCATACGCCTAGGCTTTTATGCCTTTGAAATGTATTGAAGGAGTTGCTTTATATACATATGGTGACATATGAGAAGGCTTTATGCCTTAGAAATTATTTTATTTACCTTAATATCACCTTAAGAGGACTTTTATGCCAAAGGAGGATCTTTTATGCCAAGTCATATGCCTTTTGACTTATATTACAAATCCTATGGAGGACAGATCGTATGCCTTAGAGTATTCCTGCAGATCCTTTTAAGGCAAGTTGGAGTACCTTAGTGTTTTTTGATCCAAGTGGATTCATGGTGGGCCCATAGGGTATTTTTTTTATTTTCTCCAAGACACGTATTATTTTTATGATTTTTTATTGAAAAATCAAACATTGTAATTGCTAAAATTGGCAAAATTATAAACCTTGGGTGTTGTTATTTTTGCAAAAAAAAAATTGAATAGGGGTATGAGATAAACTGTAGATTATTGTAAAACAATATTTGAAGAAATGTTTCTATAAATTACTTGCAAATATTTGTTATTTATGCAGTTAAGATAGAGTAAAACTAGCAGGGATCTTTCCCTTTTGGTCTGATTTTTCTTTCTAGGCAAAATTGGAAAAAACTAAGCAAAAAAGACCTATTTTTAGTCTCTAGTCAGATAAGGCATGAATTTTGGCAAGTTTTTAGGTGGGGACCACTTGACAGAAGTTCTAATAGCTATTTTTTCCAATTTGGAGGCAATTTAGCCCCTATTTTGGAGTCTTTCTTTTAGAGCTCGGGAATGGCTTGAGAAGTTGCCTTATTTATTTTTGTTGAGTTGTTCCATCCTCTCTCATTTTAGAAATCATGTTGGCTATAAAAGGAGGGTAGGGAACTTGGTTTGGGTAATTGATATCTTTGTTTCTTCTCTCTTGAGCATAGGCAGTGAGTTTGTAAATTGATTTTAGCTCATATTTTTCAAAGTTAGATGTGCCCCCTTTCATTCCAATACAGCAAAGCATTCCTGTTTCACATTTGTTGCCTCTTTCATAACTTTGATTTGATGTTTTCACTATGATTTTGATGTCTAATACTTTGGTGATGTCTTGATGTTATTGAAATCTATGTAGCTATTGCTCTTCTTATCCAGGTTGTGTGTTGTGTTTTAATTAAGCCTTCATACAAAATACTTTTGGATTTGTTGGACTTGGGTGAAACTGAGAAGGTTATAGGCTTGAGAGTTGTTTGTGGGTAAAATTTTAGATTTTTAGATCATCTTTAGATAAAATAAAATTTCATTTCAGTTATTCCTCATCCATTTTCTTAGACAAGTCATTAGATTAGAAAAAATCTTAAGGAGAACCAACTCACTCTGGAGATTGACTCTCGATATAGGAAACCCACATCTTGAGAGTGTTTCCATGTTTCAACAGATAGCTAAGTCAGCTATAGGATTAGTATAGGGTGCATATCTGATTGACAACAGGCATTTCCCTTGTCATAATTACCTTGGGGATAACCAATAGATATGCAATTTGAGCTTAAGGGATAGCTATTAATGGCATTTTCTTGGTTGAAAGGATATTAATTATGCATGATTGGGTGATTATAACTTAAGGCATTCTTTCTCATAATGGTGTTTTTCAAGGGTTTAATAATCAATATTATCATCATAGTGATATTCATCTTGATCTAAAAGGCTCTCAACATCATCAAATGTATAGTTTCTATCTTCGTTTGCAAATATAATGGACCATCTAAGGGGCTCATATTATTTTATTTGGCTTTTGAATTTGACTTGGGAAAAAGGATAATAGTTAGAAAAGGTTTTGGATTATAAATGCAAGCACAAGTTTCACACATGTGGAAGACACACTAAACACAAGAACAAGCCTATGCTATTCAAGTGGGAGTATCAATCTCCATGGGCTCACCACTATACTAATAAGTTGTGAATAGATAGGGAATGCAAGGTCATGTACCACCTATACACCCCTTATTATGAAGGCTAAGGCCCTCCCCATAGTGATCTATATCTCTACAAACTAAAAAGTAAGGTGTGAGTAACTTCCCAAGGCTAACTAATTACTAGTGTACCATAAAAAAAGGATAATTAAAATGACTTATCTAGGCTACACAAGAAACTATGGGATGCCCTAGTTATACACTAGGTACGTGGGGGCAAGATCTATGAACTAGAGCCCATATACAAGGATGTGGAATAAGCACAAGAAAATTCCACTTCACCTTGAATCCTTACGAAAATGGGTGCCAAGGCTCTCCAAACATGATGAGGACTTCTTTGAGGTATAGATTTCACTCTACCCATTTATATACCTTTTCAAAACATGTGGATTAGGTCATCCCCTAAGGTGATGAAACCCTTAGGTAGGCTGACTAAATGGAAATAAATCTAAGTACTTTTGATCTCTAAGATTGCTTTGCGGTGCGAGGAGAGAGCATACACACTTAGAATCTTCGTATAAACACAAAAATATAGAACTTAAAGAGTGCATTTGATCTCCAAGCTCACCTTTCAGTGTGAGGAGAGAGAATACACACGTAGAGGCTCCCAAACATAGAAAAAAATAATTTTCTTTAAGAAAATATGTGTGCCACTAAGCTAGTTAAAAAATATGATCTTTGACAAGCGTTGTTGCACATGTGTTAGTAGTTTCAAAATTTTTCCTTTGACATGTAAGGATAGCTAAAAATAAGGTGTTAGAAATGATAATAAACCTACCAAATAATTAGGAAAAGATGTGTTCAAATACTAGCATAGATGTTACCATAATGTTCCTTATGATTTTTTGATAAATTTCAAAATAAAAATTGTAAAAATAGGCTTGCATTTGCAAAAGATATGAGCATTTGAATTTTGAACATAAAGAATAGGTTTCAGATTGTTATACTTGATTTTTGGTGCAAAATCTATAATTATTATCTAATCCATTGCATAGTTCTCCAAGTCATCTTTCTAATGCCTGTAAAAACTCAAAAATATGATATATTAGCAAAAAGCTATGTGATTTTAAAAAATAGCTATATTATGGGCATGAGAGGGGGGACTAAACATTATTCATAGCTTGAAAACATTGTTCATGGCCTAAAAACAATATTCACAGCTAGAAAATACTATTTATGGCCAAAAACATTATTCACTTCTGGAAACATTGTTCATCACTAGAAACACTATTCATTTTCAGAAATATTATTCATCGCCAGAAACACTTTTCACTACTAAAAATACTATTTATGACTGGGAAAATTGTTTGTAAATTCAAATTGAACTTATAATCTCTAACTTGGATATCTGAATGTTGAGTATTTGTATTGCAAACTTAATTTATTACTTTCTTTTATTTTAGAATCGATTTGTACTTCTCATACACTTCTGATTTTTGTGTTGATCCGTGGTATTGTAGGGTGAAGATGTTTGATATATATGCGATTTACGGTAGGAGTCACATCTGTGATAAACATGACTCCTCAAGGAGTCATGCCTATCACAGGTGTGACTTCGTCACCCTTTCTTTAGCAATCATCATTTGAATCATTGACTTTAACAATTTCCAATTACGGTTAGAATGCAGTCAGTGTTTATACTTTGGTAACATGTCATTCGATCATATTATATTGATATTTATTTAACATACTTTATATATTAAGTATGAATATATAAGTAATATTTAATATTACTTATATATTCATATTTATTATGATCATAATGAATATGTTATCTGATTGAAGCTACAAACAACTCAATACTCCCTCTTAGCTCGGGAAGATAACAATATCACAATAATTTCTGTGAATATCAATTATCTGATCTGTAATGAATTTCACAAAGTAATTTAATATCACATAACTCATGATATATAGTATCACCTATCTCGTGATATGTAGCATCACCTACCTTGTGATACTAAAGGATATACTATACTCGAGAACATTACATTCTCCTTATATATCCTAGTTATGGTATGTGCACTGACATTAAGTCACATAATGTCTACCATAACTTAATCATGATAACTCCATGTTTCATACAAATATCAAGTCACATGATATCAGTCTAATAAACATTATAAGATCGTCACCTTATAATGTTAGGTACAAATGTAGATTATACAAAAGATCGTCACCTTTTAGAAATAAACACAGAATGGGTAGGCCCATAATGTCATAGAGTCACACATATGACACAAGATGTTTATACATTAAACATCTTTAGTATATTAGTACAAATCAATTATAAATTTACATTTCAATCATACCAAGATTTTTCCTGAAGTATTTAACTTTCACCTTGAGGAGTGGTTTGGTAAGAATATCTGTAGTTTGATCTCATGTACTAATATACTCCAACTGAATCACATTCCTTTCCACCATATCATACACATAGTGATGAGGAATCTCAATATGTTTAGATCTATCATGGAATACTAGATTCACGGATAGCTTAATATAGCTTTGATTGTCGCAGTGGATGATAGTTGGTTTCAGAGGTTTACTAAATAATCCCACAAGTAGTTTTCTAAGCCATACTGCCTCTCTAGCAGCCATAGAAGCTATAATATATTCAGCTTCTGTAGAGCTCTGAGCAACTGAAGACTGTTTTCTGCTGATCCATGATATCATTGTTGACCCTAAACTGAAACAACATCCGGAGGTGCTCTTCTAGTCTGTTACACTTCCAGCCCAATCTGAATCTATGAATCCATGTAGATCTAAGTCAACCTTTTCATATTTTAAGACATAATTTAGAGTACCTTGAAGGTATCTCATTATATGCTTCACAACCACAAGATGTATCTCCTTGGGCTCACACATAAACTGACTTAAGGCATTTACAGCATAGCAAATATCAGATCTAGTATTGACCAAATACATCAAGGATCTAATTATCTGTCTGTATAGAGTGGGATATGCCAATGGAGAATCTGCTGCTGCTTCCTTCAATTTATGAAGATTTGTTTCCATGGGGGAAGACATAGGTTTACATTCCATAATACCAAACCTTTTTAATATATCAATTGTGTAGTTCCCTTGGTTTAGAATAATACAGTCTGATTTCTACCATACTTCTAGTCCAAGGAAGTAGTGTAATAGACCTAAGTCCATGTCAAATTTTGAAGCTAGATCTTTCTTACACTGATCAATAAGGTGATCTTCCCCTGTAATCAATTGATCATCAACATATAATATCAATATTAACATATCACCTTTGCTTTGTTTGAAGTAGAGATTTGGATCTACATCATTCTTTGAGAAGCCTAATCTCAAGAGATAACTGTCAATTCTTTCATACCAGGCTCTAGGGGCCTGTTTAAGTCCATATAGAGCTTTCTTTAATTTACATACATGGGATCCTGCATTGTGAATCTCAAATCCTTTGGGTTGCTCTAAGTAAACCTCTTCTTCAATGGTTCCATTTAAGAAAGTAGTTTTTACATCCATTTGATGGACTTTCCACCCTTTGACTGCTGTAATAGCTAGAACTGCCCTGACTAATGTATATCAAGCAAGTGGAGTGAAGGTTTCGTCATAATCAATTCCTTCCTTTTGTGAAAATCCTCTTGATACAAATCTTGCTTTGTATTTCCCTATACTACCATCTGCAACATGTTTGATTTTAAATAGCCATTTTGAAGAAACAATAGATTTCCCTTTTGGTCTAGGTACTATATCACACACATCATTCTTCAGGATGGATTAATACTCCTCTGTCATGGCATCCTTCCATACTTGGTGCTTAAGAGCTTCTATAGCACTAGAAGGTTCTGATTTAATGAATTCACTCATTAAAGCTACATAACTAGAGAATCTCTTAGGTCTTGTGCTTTCCCTAAAAGTCCCTGATGGAGTGGCATAATTTTTATCTTCTTCCATTGTTTTGGTGGCCCAGAGTGGTCTTTTCTTGGGATTTTCTAGTGATGTGATTTGTTCATGATTTACCTCTTCCTCAGGATACTCCCTCTGAAACTCAGGTGTAGGATCCTCTTCTATGCTTGAGTTGGAAGTTTGAAATTCTTACTCAATATGATTTCTAGCTGTTTTGAAAGCTATGTCTTCCTCAAAAATCACATCTCTGCTTAGTTCAGTATGTCTTTGACCAGGTATATATATTCTATAAGCTTTTGATGTTTCACTATAGCCTACAAAGATGCCTTTTCTCCCAGAAGGTTCTAGCTTAGTTCTTTTCTCTTTGGGCACATGAAT
Organism: Cunninghamia lanceolata; assembly: GCA_027924645.1. Classification (NCBI taxonomy): domain Eukaryota; kingdom Viridiplantae; phylum Streptophyta; class Pinopsida; order Cupressales; family Cupressaceae; genus Cunninghamia; species Cunninghamia lanceolata. Next base: position 5,781,426 of record BSBN01001067.1, read on the forward strand.
GTAAACAGGACAACCAAATATCCTTAAATGACTAATGTCTGGTTTTGTACCAGTGAAGGCTTCTTTAGGAGTTTTGTCATCAATATGAGAGTGAGGACATCTGTTCTATATATAGACAGTAGTACTAGATGCTTCTGCCCAAAGTGAAGTGTCTATATTCTGATCAAGTAACATAGCCCTAGCAGCTTCTACAATGGTTCTATTTTTTTTTCTGTAACTCCATTTTGTTGAGGATTATAAGGTACAGTGAACTCCCTCTTAATCCTAGTGTTTTTACAAAAGTCTTTAAAAATATCTAAAGTGTATTCACTCCCATTATCTGTTCTTAAGGTTTTGATTTTTCTCCCAGAAGAGTTTTTAGTAATGGATTTGAATTCCTTAAATCTTTTAAGGATTTCATGTGATTCTTTACATTTAAGAAAATAGATCCATGTCTTTCTGGAGAAGTCATCAACAAAGATTACATAGTATAGAAACCCACCTAAGGAGGGTATAGACATGGGTCCACATAAATCTGAGTGGACTAGTTCTAATACTTTATTATTTTTGCTAGAACTATTTTGAAAGGATCCCTTTGTATTTTTCCCTATGGCACACCCCTTACATACCCCTGAATTACATTGTGTGAGTTTGGGTAACCTTGTAACTAGTCTTTCCATGGAAGATAGGGCACAAAAATTTAGGTGTCCTAGTCTTCTATGCCATATTTCATTAGATTCTACAATTTCATGAATTAGGGCTAGATTTGGTTCCGTACATAACTTGTACAAGTACCCTTGTCTATGAGACCTATGGTTTTAGCTTTCTTAATAGTAGAATTCTTTGGCCATGCCAATACTTTGCTATCCATAAAGGTCACCCTATATCCATTATCTTCAAGTGCAGATATGGAGACTAGATTTCTTTTGATTCCTGGGACAAACAATACTCCAATAAGTTGGATGGAGATGCCAGTCTTTAATTTGAGGGTGCATGTGCCAACACCCTTGACTGGATGTACAGAGTTATCTCCAATTGTTACTTCTTCGTCAGTCTCTTCTATCATGGTGTCTAGTAGTTCCCTGAACCTTGTGATGTGTCTTGATGAACCACTATCTATAACCCAGGTGTTGAATTTATTTGTTACTTTGTTTGAAAGTGCAGAGTATAATACATATTTATCAGTTTCATCCTCCCTTATTTTGGCATAAGATGCTTGTTGCTTGGTTCTGTTAGGACATCTAACTACATAGTGTTCATATTGGTCGCATTTGAAACATTGGATGCGGTAAATATCTTTCTTGAATGAACCTTTCCCATGATGATTTTTCCTCTTCTTGAAGTGTTTCTTCTTCTCTTTCTTTTGAGAGTTTGTATTTAGAACATGAAGGTCTTCATCTATATTTTTCTGTTTTGACCCTTTCTTTGTCTACGTAGATTCTTCTTGAAGACAGTCTGATCTTAGGCGGTCAAATTTTAGAAATTTAGACCTTGCACTAATGCCTTGAAAAAATGTCTCCCAGGAATTTGGGAGACCATCTAGAGCAATAAGTGTTAGTTCCTTGCTTTAAATTTGGTACCCAAGTGTTGATAGTTGATCCCTTAGTGTAGATATTCTCATAAAGTATGCATTGATAGATTCTCCTTTGTTCATACTTATATGATTTATTTCTCTCTTTAGGGCTAAGGTTCTGCTGGAGTTATTAATTTCATAATTGCCTTCAAGTGACTTAAACATATGATATGTAGTCTCATGTTTTGTCAGAATCGGCATGATATGATCTCTAACTCCATCAACTATGATTTTCATGGCTTTGTCATTTCCTTCAATCCATGCTGTTTTATCAGGATCATTCTCTGGTTCCGTTTTGTTTTCTCTCACAAATGAATCAACTTTATTTTCTTTTAGTATCATCATAATTCTAAATTTCCATGATGTGAAGTTATGTCCTCCTTCCAATCTATCTTCGAATCAGATTGCTATTGCCATTTGAGAAATGAGATGTATTAAATCTGAATTTCTTAAGTTTGATTTTCTGCCCAGATTCTGCTTAACTTGGCTCTAATACCATGTAAATTCAAATCGAACTTATAATCTCTAACCTGGATTTTTGCTAAATGTTGAATATTTGTATTGCAAACTTAATTTATTACTTTCTTTTATTTTAGAATCGATTTCCACTTCTCATACACTTCTAATTTTTGTGTTGATCCGTGGTATTGTAGGGTAAAGACATTTGATATATATGTGATTTACGGTAGGAGTCACATCTGTTATAGACGTGACTCCTCAAGGAGTCATGCCTATCACAGGTGTGACTTCGTCACCCTTTTTTTAGCAATCACCATTTGAATCATCGACTTTAACAATTTCCAAATACAGTTAGAATGCAGTTGGTGTTTATACTTTGGTAATATGTCATTCGATCATACTATATTGATATTTATTTAACATACTTTATATATTAAGTATGAATATATAAGTAATATTTAATATTACTTATATATTCATATTTATTATGATCATAATGAATATGTTATCTGATCGAAGCTACAAACAACTCAACATTGTTCATCATTGAAAACATTGTTCACAGGTGACCATACAACTCAATTTGTAAATATTTTTTTTTCTAACTCAAACATCAAAATTAGGAAAATCTTATATGAAAATTGGGGTTCTTAGGTCTTTTGGATGCAATTGTAAGTTTCATTTTGTCCCAATATCCTTCCTTCAAAAGTACACCCCTAGATCTTCCCCAAAAAGAGAATTAAAACCCACAATAAGAAGATACAAAACTTGCAAACAAGGAATTAGAGAAGGAACAAGAGTCCCACTGGGCATGCAAGAATGTATATGCTAAAACATGAAACAAATAAAGTCCAAAGTAATATAAACAATAAAAACTATTTCATATCTAACACTACCTTTGATTGAGCTAAAGTTGCATACAAAAGAGTGAAAACAATAAAATATCTCACCAATGCAACCTTGGTGCACCAATAAATGGAAGTTGTGCTCAATGATTCAATGAATGTGGTTTCTCACAAGTTTGTGCAAGAATTCTATAGCATGTACATGTGTATTTGTGTTCTTCATTCCTCCTTTGATAGAGGATGAGGATGAATTTATAGATTTTTTATTGTAGGATGGGTGGATAAAGATAATATTTTAGAAAAAAATAGGATGAGGATGAGGATAAATCATGAAGAAGATATAATAAGATATTAGTGACTAATTAATGGATTTGTTTATTTATTTAACTTGTTGCACACTAGTTAGAAATAGAAATAAATCATGGAAGATATATGATAGGTAAAAATGGATTGATTTATTTATTTTGGAGGACAAATAGGTGGATATTGTTGCAAGTATGTGCAGTCAATGTTGTCATTGATGTCAACAAGCTTGTGTTGTCATTGGTGTCAACTGTATGAGTAAGAGATGTTGCAAGAGTATGAGTAGTTGGTGTCAAGTGGATGCTATATCTGATGATAAGGAAGTGCTAAAGATGGTGATAATATGCTTTTGGTGCTTGGTTTCCAAGTGTTTTTGAGAAAATTTGAATAAAATAAGTAAACAGTGTGTGGTAGTGGTATTCTGTATTGCAGAATAGTGTTCTAGTTTTGCTCTACATTTATTTTATAATCAAGATCTATTTGTGTAGTTTAGATATAGTGTTTAGAGGTGGTTAGGGATGCTATATTTAGAATTTGGCATGCTGGATCGATGTGCAGAGGAAGATGTGTTCACTAGTATATGAACTGTGTTGTGTAGAGGTGTCTGGGAGAAACTTTTTTGCTCCACATTTCTCTACAAAGTAGTTTCATGTCTTGTAGTTTTGGAAGTATGCTTATAAGGTTAATTATATCTATCTTCAGTCAAAGTTGTTTATGGTTTGGTGCTCCAGAAGATGATTTCTTGATTTGCAGTGTATTACAGAGATATTTGAGTATGTTGGGTGTAGACACCCAAAAATGTCCACTTGTCGCAACATCTTGATCATTAGAACATCTTGTAGCATTTTTTCCCTAGGCACCCTTTTTCATCACCTAACCTAGCATTTTCGTCCAATTAAATTAAATAAATATAACATTTATTTAATTCATCCTATTCCTCACATTATTAAATAAATAAATTTTATTTATTTATTTAATCCACTTTCTTCTTAAGTTAAATAAAATGAATATTTTATTTTATTTTATTTTATTTATCACTCCTCACATTTCCTCATAATTTAAATAATATTAAATTATTTAAATTATTAAGTCCACCTTCCATCTTTATCTCTCGAGATGACTCTAATTACCTCTTGAGTTATCTCTTCCACCTTCCAATTTCTTCTCCACTCATTTCTCTCACTTTCTAATTATCTCTTGAGTGAACTCACCCACTTTCCATTTTTATTTTTAAGTTGCACAAAGCAACTTTCCATTTCACCATCACTTGCAAATTGGAAGGTTTATCCTTCCATTTTCTCAAAAAATATATAAATTGACCCATTTTCATGCCACTCTCGTGGATGAATCTTCTAAGTGCCGTTACTCTACCAAATTTCCTCCTCATCCATCACCTACCTATCTTCTTCACATCAATCTTGCATCTATCAAATCTCATATCAATCATTATGCTACAAATTGTGAGCAATCTACATTTCAAACAAGGAATCTCTAAAAACCCTAGGTGAATTTGTTATGTTTTGCATGTCTTCATTTTATCTTTTGGGTTTGATTTTTTGAGTTTGGGTTGGATTGATATTTGTTTTTTTGGTTTTTTTTAAATCTTAGTCAATTTTTACCCAACACAAAATTGCACTCCCGATGGGACCGAATTGTTAGTTTTTTTGTAGGTTTTGCTTTAAAATTTTGCATTATTACCTAGCCCTTATTGTCAAGTTTTACAAAGAAGCTATCACAGACAACCTTTGGGGCTCAATCTGACTGCACCATCGCATTCAGAAGGCTGATTCCATGCTCTCAGACTATAAATTTACATAAGTTTTGTCACTATAAAAATTTTGTAGAAAATTGAAAAAAAAATTTAATCACAGATCCGTACAGTATGGATCCATACCATACAGATGTTGTGTCGGTGATATTCTATAAGTATTTTGCTTCATGTTTGGTTGCCCCCAGATTTGATGTTCTCTTATAGATTTAACATTGTTGTTTTTGGGTTCCATATTAATATTTGCAGATTGGAGGTCGATGACAGTAGACCCTAAGTCGATATTTGTCATAGCCACCACTATACTGCCAAGTCACCTCCAAAAGGCTTTAAGTCACCACCCAAACAATGCTCTTGTCTGCCTTAATGACCTCCATCTGCATGGTCAATAGTCTTAGTTGACATCCATCTTGAACCTTACGACCACAGTCTTCTTGCCGATGCCCTATACATTTCAACCTTTCCCTTTCACCACCATCGTCTACAACAAGTCTGATTCAACCTGGTCTTATAGTCACCACCTAAACCTTTAAGTTGTAGCCTCTCTTTATTACAGTCAACCAAATATCTCATTGCCACCTTGTTGCTATCATTTTCCCACAGTCAACCGCCTTCACTCGTAGACTCTTGATCCGACCACTCGTCAGGGCTAGTCCCTACCAAGTCAATTCTTAGGTTTCATAGATCTGTCAAAGTTTCATAAACCCCTGACAAAATGTTTGTCATAGTCCAGAAGCTTAGTCATTGTCACACCTTCTCGATTGCCAAGTCAAAGTCCCCTCGTTGGTATAATATCACTGGTCGACAGTGAATGTAGGCGGTCGATTTTCCATCTTCAACTCCCGCCCAACTTTGCCAAACCAATGCCCATATCAACCTTTAAAACCCTAGATACATAGCTTTCAACTCAACATTTTAAGTGTTTAGCTTTTGACTTTAGGTTTATGATTTTGGCATATAGGGTTTTCTTTGCTATAGTTAACATCGCAATCTTAGTTTTGGGTTGTTAATGATTGGACTCTGAAATTTTCAAAAGGGGGTGGGGTCCATTCTAATTGCAAAAAATAAAAAGTAGTTGATCATAAATATTGCAAATTGTTCACCATCAAAAAGTTAAAGTCAAACTGGTCAACTGGTCAAACCTAGTTTTTTAAACATACCAAAGGGAGGGTTCCTTTTCTTTTCACCATAACAGAAGCATACGGAGGCAAAATTTTGCAAATAAATAGTTGTTGGAAAGGTAATTCTATGAACTACGGAGGCAAAATTTTGCAAATAAATAGTTGTTGGAAAGGTAATTCTGTGAACTGCACAATGGAGCAAGTCTCATTAGGTAATTTTGATATTTTGATAGGTAATTTCTTAGGTAAACCTCATCCTTCTTTCAAACTTAAATTGATCATAACTTGAGAAAAACACATCAAAATTTAACGATTTTTTTTTAAAATTACATGGAAGTGTCTGAATTTTTGTTTATGCACTCTGTGTTTCCATATCAGATCATTTATTCCAAATTTTTAATAGATTCCTTTTTTTCTAGAAATTGATCATTTCTTGGTGCAACTTGACTAAAATCATGTCAAAGAATGACGGCAAGCAAACTACTAATATGTTTTATGTAGATATGAGTGGTCAATGAACATTGATTATCACTAAAATAGGCACATTTAGTTTTGGGCATTAAAATTAATCTATCTTCAGTGTGTCTTCTTTTAATTTTTTGAGCTTGCTTGTCTAGTCTGATTGTAACCCAAGGTAGCAATACAAGTATCCTCTCCCCCTACCTAACCAATGGATCTAGGGTGTAAGAGAACATGTTGCTAACTTTTAGGTGGGCCTACCTTCCCATTTTGAGAAGGGGATGACCCAAGCGGAAACAGGTCAAAGCCAAACCATTCCAATCCACTTGATAAATAACGTGTTTGAGCTAAAAGTCACAAATGATGGTGCTAATTAGCTATACCAATAGCCAACCTCCCCCAAAACCCTCCAAGGTACAAACCTTGAAGGTTGGGAGACTCCATAATGGAGAGTAGCAATGCCACACATATAGCCACCTGAATGGAAACCCTAACTAAAAACCTTGTCTTAGTGGCCAACAACCCCTAACTGTTGGTATAGGAAGAAACTCTGATAGCCATCCCACATTTTCGTGGCTTGTCACAAAGATTGCAAGTTATCACAAGGTGTGTGAGCCTTGTGGACCTAGAACTTGGTGTGCCTGATAAGTGAGTGCACTGTAAGGGGGAGCCCATGCCCCAAGTTCCTAGAGCTCTACACCATAAGTAGGCGCGGCTGGGTAAAACCAAGTGGGAACCCAATAGATATTGTCCTTGCCTAGCCTAGGGTGTACATGTTGATCATTGTGTTTGGTGTGCATGCATGTGTATGTGAGATCTTATGTTTGATATTGCCACATCATCCTTAATCCTACTTGTCATAGCACCTTTCCCAATCATTACTCTTTATCCTATCACATCATCCTATCATCATACTCATCCCAATCAATCCAAGCCATCTAACCTCATCATTACACATCACCTTCTTTCTAATCCAATCCACATCATTCTACACCATGTCGGCCTTAGAGGACATGACACAAGAGATCATTGACATACTTCACGAAGTTCAAACAAGACGATCACCCTTAAGCCATCAAATGATTCAACGTATCCATAACATAATCCAAGGACTTCAAGAAAGCCAATCCCCACAAATGATGTACCTCATAGCACAAATCCACCACCTCATAGCTACTTGCCAATTACAAAGCCAACAAGTACATCATCATCCCTTATCCATTCAACACCAACCAATTCCACTTCATTCCTATGTGGCATCCCCTTTCATTTCACACCAATCAAATCCATCCACATTTCAAATCACTTCCACATCACCTTATCTTGCAGCTTTCCATAACAACCCCACATCACCTTATCTCACATATTCCCATAACAATGCCACATCATCATACCCTACTTCTAACATCTACCATTATCCACAACAACCTATACCCCAAGATCTTTCACCTACACATCCTACCATTTGATCTCTTCGTCAAACACATTCACAAGACTATCAATGGCCCCCACAACATGAACATACAAATTTGAGTGACTCTTTGTACATAAATCAAGTGAACCCAAGTCCACTTTTGCAACATGACCTAATAGACTTAAGTCCCCCTATGCAGCAAGACTTAATATCCTTTGATGAGGGAGACACTAGCCTAGAGCAAGCATCCTATGAACACCCTCCATCACCATCTGATCACATGCCAACACTTGAGCTTACTAGTCCCATTTTGACACCATCATGTGATCTCATTACTAGTCTATTGACCCACCAACCATCTAATCCATCTGACCTCACTATCCCTCCATCCAATTCGAATCCTACTTCTAAGCCTATAACACCATCCACTATCATCATCCATCCCCTCTATTATCCATCCACCCATACACTTGCAGAGGATGTGATCCATTAGCTATTAGCAAGGAATAAATTGTTGCCATGTCAAGTACCCATTCATGAGCCAATCAAAGATTCTCCCAATACCTTTCTTATTCCTCCAACTCTGCCATGTGGCCCTCAAACCCTTGAGCTTATTGAAAAGTCTTCTTCCATGAGTCCATAGCAAGACCTATCATACCCTCATGTTGTTGACCAAAAGCCTATCCAAGAGTCATCCCCTTCCATCCAAGTAATCAAAGAGCTATGTCAAGAGCATAATCCAACGCATGTGGAAACACCAAGCCTCCATCTGAATCAAGATCAAAGCACCTCTAAGTCCATGACCTATATATTTTATGTGATCAAGATATTAGCTATGATCATAACTCTATTCGTGAGCAAATGTATCCCATTCATAGCCAAATTAATCTTTTTAATGCTCCCCTTTATGATCAAGATTCTATATATGTTCATGAAAACCACAATGAGCCTCTTAGCCAAACTTTATGTAACTCATGATAAAGAGGTTATCACTCCACCTGTCCTTCCTTCCATACCCATCCATAAGAAAGATATCCAAATTTCTCCTATCCATCCTCCATCTAACCCTAATGAGACAACATCTAATTCTCATAATGAGACATGTGCCTCCCAAGAACACATAAACATAGAAGATTAAATCAATATCTTGGATCATAATGAGCAAAAGCAAGATCCTAATGATCCTCCATCACCTACTATTGACCCCATTTCAAATCCACCTCCATATCCACTTGGTCTATCCACCTTTACCCATGAATGTTCCTCCTTAGAACACTGCCAGACACTATCTTCCATCTCGCCTTCTTCATCCAATAAGGAGCTCATGTCTAGTGTTCCACCTACACCTAGTCCCATTATCGATCATATGCTTCAAGACATGAACTATCAAGGTAAAGGCTTAGGCCTTCTTGAACAAGGTGTTTTGGGGCTTGTCCATGTCAATGTCCCTCAATGCTCATATGGCCTTGGATACACACCCCAAGGTCAATAATCTAATGATGTTGGTACTTCTTCCATGCCTCCTTAGTCCACCAGTTCCTATCGCAAACCCCATCATACTCCTAAAACATATGTTGCCATTCTGCCTCCCTCATCCTACAAATCACAAAAGCATGTGACCATACACCTCCCACCATCCACTTTGCCTCTATTGCTTCCAACTCCTAACATCCCTCCATCAAATCTCCCTCCACTACTTCCAACACCTAATCCATCCATCTATAAATCTTCTATAAATCCCAATCATGGCTAATAAATGCACACATTGTCTAAACAAGGAGCTTCCACCAACCCCACTTTCAAACACCCCATGGGATTCAAAAGAAAAAATTTATATGCCTATACCCATAAGGCCAAAAATCCTACAAATCCTAATGCCTTAGGGCACAAATGCAAAGAATCAAAGAAAAATCCATCCACTAAGCTACATACACCAACACATCTCAAAGTAAAAATGGAAAAGGTGTGGGTCCCCAAGCAACAAGCAATTACCTCAAAAGTTGCACAAAAGCTACATATATCCCAACCCATACCTCCACAAGCAAATTTAAAAACTAAAATGGTATGGGTCCCTAAGCAAAAAGCCATCAAGTCAAATGAGGCATCCACCTCTCAAGAATCCCAACCATCTCCTTCCATCCATTTCATCCAAAAGCAGCAAAATCCTCCATCCCACATGAAAAGAAGAAATCATAAAAATACTAAGTCCATGTGGGTCCCCAAATGCTTATGCCATCCATCTCCTAAGCAAACATCACCATTTCTTCCTACACCACCATCTACCCAAAAGCTTCAAAGTTTATCATGGTGTGTACAATCATTGGTCATGATTCCTTTCAATCCCACAACACTTCCACATACCCCCATTTCCCCACCTTTCATCCATTATCCTACATATCTTCCTCATTACTTCCTTATGGTCCATGCTTTTGCATAAGCCATCCATCCATAAGCCCTACATAATCCATATCATAATCCACTATCATTCCTATCACGATCCACTATCGCACCTTTCATAATCCACTGTCTACCTAATCTATCTTTCATGAAATCACCTTATCAACATCTATGAGCACACTTGACATGGTCCATGTTATGACATCCATCTAGAAGGACTACCGTGGAACCAAACACTAGAGTCCTCCTAACCATAATCCACCTTCTCCTATCCTATCAAAAAAGTAAAAAAAAAAATATAGATAAATCCCTTCTTCCAACAGTGAAAATCTGGCAAATAGGCATCATGCATAAGCTGATCTTCTATGTGACCTACACTTGGGGGCACCTTGTCTCATCCTACCTATCATTTTCCATTCTATCATATCCTACCATACCATTTCCTACCATCCTTATCCATTACACCTACACATACCTATCCTATTAAGTCCATTCATCCTTCCTCTTCTTGATCTTGATAAATATTGGGGGCAGAAATGTTGAAACATGCCTTGGAAAAACTTTTGGCATACCTCATCCCTTCTAATTCATCCTATCATTATTCTCTTGTCATTAGCCATTTTTCTATTATGATCCTATCGCCATAAGCGTTGTCATGAAAAATCCTAAGTATTACACCTAGAATGGGGCATGTTATTCTGATGCAACACAGCCTTTGGAGATCACATCCTTGCTCTCTTATGCATACATCTGATGTCACCTATCCTCTTATCCAATCATTTATCATGAGTATTCCTTCCCATCCTTTATTTCCCAGCCCTTCATCCAATCACACCTACCTACCTCCTGCCACCTAGACTTGGTCCTCCCTCGTCATTGGTATCTAGCACAAAGGCTACACAAATTGTAAATCCATTGACATCCTAAATATTCCAAAAAATTCAAAAAAATCATAAGTTGTCCTAAAAAAATTCAAAAAAATCACAAACCATCCTAAAAAAATCATAAAATGTCATGAACAAAATCTAAAAAATCATAAAAAGCCCTGAAAAAAATCCAAAAAAAATGTAAAAAGTCCTGAAAAAATCCATAAAATTGTAAAAAGCCTTGAAAAAATACCAAAAAGTTATAAAACATCCTAAAAAAATCATAAAATCAAACAAAAATTCATGCAATCAATCAATCATCAAAATCAATCAAATCATTCAATCAACAAATCCAATTCTTCCAATAAGTTCAAATCATCAAATTCTATCATTTAACTCTGATCAAATCAAATCACTTCCTTGAATCATCAATCCATCACATCAAATCTAATCAAATCATCAAATCAAATCAAGCCAAACTTCTAATTGAATCAACAATCAAATCATTAATCCAATCATTAGTCCAATCATCAAATCAAGCCAATCTCTCAAATAATCAAAATCATATCAACATCATTTAATCAATCAATCAATCCACCATCAATCATCATCACCATTAATAAAACACCAATAAGAACTACATCTCATCTCTATCATTACATGCCTTGACCCCATGGATACAACGTATGTAGGCAGTCTGGAGTACGAAGGAAGTGCCCAGATTTAGGCACAAATGATATTCTTCTTTCTTCTCTCATCTATCTTCATCAATTCATCAATCTTTTAGAACAATTCTTCTAATCAATCTTCATCAATCAATTCTTTCATTACCTCTTCCAATCTATCTCATCATCAATAAATCCAAATGCAAATCAATCCTTTATCCATACCAATCAAGTTAATCAAGCTTGTCAAATTATCCAATTGCATCTTTGGTCTTGATCCTAGCCTTGTTGTAAACCCAATCAATCAGTCAATCATCAATCAATCATCATCATCCTTGTGTTGCTCTAGGGATATATCATTCCCTGCAATGACAACACTCTTGTCATCATCAATTAGCAATCAATCATCAGTTTACAGCTTGACAGGGGTAATACCTTGTTTGTTTTTGTATCATTTATGCATGCTTACTTGCTTGCTTGTGGTTGTGTTATCATTTTATATTGCATTTGCATCTATATCACACCCAGCTAATATTCATATCTTGTACCTAGACAAGGTTGTATTACACTAGGGCATGAGAGAAATTGTCACTTTGGTCCTTATACCCCGGTGCATAACATCTCACACTATATCAAACATATGGTTGCTCACTTTCATTGCAACATAACGTATCTTTTATCTCTTTCCTCCATTTCCTTATCCTTCTTCCTTGACCAATCCATTTCATTTCTAGAGCCTACACGTGTTTGTCCAACCCACCTATCCTCTCAAGGGGGCATCATCATCCCATCCTCATCCTATCATTCCATCCTCATCCTATCTTTTTGTTCTATCCATACCTTAGCTTCTTTGAAATGATGTTACTCAACATAAATCTCATCATCTCAAAGAGGGGCAAAATGTAGACACCCAAAAATGTCCACTTGTCACAACATCACGGTCGTTAGAACATCTTGTAGTATTTTTTCCCTAGGCACCCTTCTTCATCACCTAACCTAGCATTTCATCCAATTAAATTAAATAAATATAACATTTATGTAATTCATCCTATCCCTCACATTATTAAATAAATAAATTTTATTTATTTATTTAATCCACTTTCTTCTTAAGTTAAATAAAATGAATATTTTATTTTATTTTATTTATCACTCCTCACATTTCCTCATAATTTAAATAATATTAAATTATTTAAATTATTAAGTCCACCTTCCATCTTTGTCTCTCAAGATGGCTCTAATTACCTCTTGAGTTATCTCTTCCACCTTCCAATTTCTTCTCCACTCATCACTCCACTCATTTCTATCACTTTCTAATTATCTCTTGAGTGAACTCACCCACTTTCCATTTCCTTTTTTAAGTTTCACAAAGCAACTTTCCATTTCACCATCACTTGCAAATTGGAAGGTTTATCCTTCCATTTTCTCAAAAAATCTATAAATTGACCCATTTTCATGCCTCTCATAGATGAATCTTCTAAGTGCCATTACTCTGCCGAATTTCCACCTCATCCATCACCTGCCTATCTTCTTCACATCAATCTTGCATCTATCAAATCTCATATCAATCATTATGCTACATATTGTTAGCAATCTACATTTCAAACAAGGAATCTCTAAAAACCCTAGGTGAATTTGTTATGTTTTGCATGTCTTCATTTTATCTTTTGGGTTTGATTTCTTGAGTTTGGTTTGGATTGATCTTCATTTTGTTTGTTTTGATCTTAGTCAATTTCTACTCAACACACTAGGTAAATAGGATAAGGTTGTACGGTAGGTGAAAGTCATTGCAAAGGAATTTGATGGTTTTCAAGGTGTTTATGGAATATTCTAGATTGTGCTCAAGCATGGAGTATGGTCCATGAGTTGTCTTTGGATTTGAGGAAGCATGTACATAATTGTTCATGGTGTTAACACCGGTTTGACCAACCTTGGGTGTTTACACTAATTGTGGAATTTCTTTGAAGTTTGTGGAAATGTGGTGTGGCGTGTATGGATGGATTTAGGTCTGAACTAAGGTATGGTGTCATCCACCATCATTCCTTTCCACCATGGGAATGTTTTGGTGCTGACCTAATTTGAATTTGCATGATCAAGGTACCTTGCCGACATTGGAGAATGTCCTTAAGGTTGAAGATGGTATAAATAAGTGTTAAGCTATTGAAGGCTGATAAGATGGATGAGGATGATGGATGTGATGTGAATTACAGAGTTATAGAGTGTGAATTTGTGGAGTGTAGTGCAAACTTTAATGTGTTAGATTACTGGATACAGTAAGAAGAAGGTATCTACAATTCCTTAGTGAGACTACAGAGGTGATGATGGCGTGGCGGTGGACTTCTTTGTTGCATTGAGATAGTTTTCTCTTTGTAACAATATTCTCTATCTTCTCTATTCTAGCAGCAAACCTTTGGCAATGAGCCTTTCTTTCTTTTGGGCAGTGAGCCTATTGATTTTTAATGTTGATATTACTTTATATTGTGAGCTAATCCTCATCGTGGTTTTTACCTTCTTGGGTTTTCCAGATAAATCTAGTGTTCTATTGTGTTTGATGTTGATTTGATTCAATTTCTATTATTTGTTTTCATGCTTAATCATCACAACAATTTAAGGGTTAATTGAATTGATGTGGATCTAAATGTATTTGAGGGTTTTAAAATTATAATTTACAACTAATACACCCCCCCTCTCAGTTGTCTTGTGCATTCAATAATTGGTATTAGAGCCAAGTTCCTTGGAAGAAAGCTTAACTGCTTGAGGTAGATCTGGGATCGTGCACAAGAAGGATGTTTCCCTATTTGATGGAACCGATTATGCATTATGGAAAATAAAGATGGAAGGTTATCTGACTTCTCTTGGATATGAGATCTAGAAGTCTTTTGAGACTGAATACACTATACCAAAAAAAAGGTCCAAGTATTGCAAATGAGATCAAGGCCTATGAAACCAATGGTAAAGCATAGTATGCTCTTTTAAGTGGTCTTACTAATTATAAATTAGTGAAAGTTATGAATCTAAAAACTACTAATAAAATCTAGAAAATGTTAAAAAGTATTTTTGAAGGAGATGATAAGGTCAAGCAAGCTAAAATGCAAAATTTGAAGCTCATGTTTGAGACCATGTGAATTTCTGAAGATGAAAACATTACAAGCTACAAGTATAGAAGGTGGATGAAGTTGTTAATAGCATCAGAGGACTTATTAGAGAATTGGATGAAAAAGAAGTGATATTGAAGGTACTCAGAACTCTTCCTAAATCTTATATTCATAAAGTTTATGCAATTGAAGAATTACAAAATCTGGATCACTTTACCAAAGATCAATTGCTTGGTACCTTAACTACTTTTGAAATTAGAGAATTTGGTACAAGTAGTACAAAGCCTGAGACTGCCTTCAAGGTTGGCAAATTTGAGAAGACTATGGAATTAGATCAGGAAGATTCTAATGATGTGGAATCTAACTTTGTGAGAAAAATGAAATTGGGTACTGGTAAGTTGTTTTTCAAGTGTTTCTGTTGTGGCAAGATAGGTCATTATGCTTCAATATGTCTGAAAAGAATTTTGAGAAGCAAAAATAGGGAGAACAAAAGTATAGTGCCTAAGAAAAGATACTATGTTAGAGAAGATGCAAGTATATTTGATGATGAATCTGATTATGAAAATGATGAGGATAATGAATGTTTGTTCATAGCTTTATAAGATGATAGTGTTTCTGCTAACTATGAGAAATGTGTAAAGGAAAGGGCTCCAAAAATAAATCTTAATACTGAAGACACTCTGATGTCTACTTTTCATACCAAATAGGAAAAGGACTATTGGGTCATTGATAGTGGATGCTCAAATCATATGACTGTTGATAAGAGTAAGTTTGTTAAACTTGAAAAATATGATGGAGGACTAGTAAGATTTGGTGATGATACATTTGCTAATATATGTGGAAGAGGTTCAATCATTTTTTATGGCAAGCATAATACTAATGATGTTCTTTATGTTAAATGTTTAAAGCATAACCTCTTGAGTGTTGGACAAATGTGTAGCAAAGGATATAATCTTGTGTTTTAGGATGGTGGTTGTGAGATCAGAAAAGATTTTGGAACTATGATAGCTGCTAGAAAGAGGGTAGATGGAAATGATTATCAGCTCAAAGGTGGTGATGGTTATTATTTCATGACTTAGATTAGTGAGAGTTGGCTATTGGAATTGGTGCATAGAAATCTTTGTGGTCCTACCAAGGCAAGGAGTTTTCAAGCTAATAGGTATTTCATACTATTGATTGATGATTATTCTAGAATGAGATGGGTTACTTTTCTCAAAGAAAAATCAAAAGCCTTAGATAAGTTCAAAGAATTCAAAGTTGTGGTTAAAAATGAAATGGATATGAGAATCAAATGTTTGAGGTCTGACAGAGGTGGAGAGTTCACTTCCAATGAGTTTAACATGTTTTGTGAGAGTCATGGAATAAAGAGGCACTTAGCCACCCCTAGGACTCCTCAACAGAATGGAGTGGTTGAAAGAAATAATAGCACTATTCAAGAAGCTGCAAGGGCAATGATAAAAGAAGCAAATCTACCTAAGGTCTACTAGAGAGAAGCAATTCATACTACTATTTATATATTGAATAGAGTGCGGGCAAGAGAAAATAGTACAAAGACTCCTTATGAGTTATGGTATGGAAGGATTCCTACTACCAAATACTTCAGTGTTTGGAAGCAAATGTTATATCAGAAGTGATGAAGAAAACCTACAAAAGTTTGATGCAAGGTCTGATGAAGATATCTTTCTTGGGTATTCTAATAAAAGCAAAGCTTACCGGTGCTACAACAAGAGGATAAGAATGATTGTTGAGAGTGCAAATGTCAAAGTTAATGAAGTTCTACAAAAGAATTTAGAAGTAAATGGATATGAATCAGATGAATCTTCTTACAGAGAAGAAGAAAATGCTAAGGAAAAGGATGTGTAGGTTGAAGAGGAAGAAGCACTGAAAAAGACTCCTAAAACTCCCAAGTATGTGTAGAAGCATCATTCTAAAGATTAGATCATTGGTGATAAGATCAAAGGTGTGCTAACAAGAAGGAAAGTTATTGAGAATAGGTAAATCTATGTTTACTCTCTAAAGTTGAACCTAAAATAGTAATTGAAGCATGTAAGGATAAGTATTGGATCAAGGCTATGGAAGAAAAACTATTGCAGATTGAAAAGAATCAAACTTGGGAACTGTAGGAGTCAATGACAACACTAAGAGGGGGATGAATCAGTGTTGTGTTAATTCTTAACTTTTTGCAAACTTTACAAGACAAGTAGAAAGAAAGACATTAATGGTCTATTGATCTCATATGCACAAGACTAATAGTCAAAGATGTGAACCAAAAACTTATCAATAAAACACAAATATGTACACATAGAGACAAATTATAACACAGAAATTTCTGGAGTGGAAAACCCTCTCGGGGTAGAAAAACCACTCACGAAGTGCCTCACTAGCTTAACTTTAAAAACTTCTTACAAAGCCTCACTCGCTGAGGAAGGTCTCACTGACCACAAGCCTCATTGGCATACTGTGCCTCACTGGCAAACACAATCACTATTAACAAAACATCAAACTTTGTGTGCAAGACATGATTGTCATTCAATCAGATTTGCACCATTTTATACAACCTTATAGCTCCTGTTTGATTTTCAAATCAAGACCATTTCCTTTTCTGCAAACAAGCTCCATATACAAATCTCTATAAACAATTTTCTCTGCAAATTATCTCTATCAATCTTTTATCAATCACTGCAATCAAAGCTTGATTCAATATTTCTTCTACTCTGCAAATTGATCATCTGTATCATCAAATCATTAATCTGTATAACCTTGACACACATTATATGTATTCAATCTCTCATCATCTGTATTTTTCATCTATGTCTTCTTCATCAACACACACACCAAAGCACCTGTAAGCTCAATAAATATTAGATAACCATTCATCTTCCTCTTGCTCTGCAATGAACCAATCTTGTAATCCATTCACCTGCATCAAAAGACTTTTCATATTTTGTCTTCTCTTTGATATTCTTGCATGAAACAAAAATAAAAAATGACACTCCAATTTAAAGCTTCCCACAAAAATCTTTTCATATTCCTTCAATAAAATCATCTCCTCAAAAAATATTTTCAAGAAAACATTTTAAACTTTTCATCTATAACAATATGTCATTTTTGTCTTAAAAAAAAACTCTTCAAATTCTTTAATATTCTTCAAATCAATCAAAAAAAAATTCTTCCAATCTTCCTTTTTATCTTCCTCTGCATCTTCCTTTTATTTAAAAAAAATAGATCTTAAAAAAAACTTTCTTCACAAGTTCATTCAGATTCAAAAGCCTTCACAAGGAAGTTTAAACATAATAATAAAAAAAACTCTTTCCAATAAAAACTTCTCCTTATTTATTTCTCTGCCACGAGATGTAAAAGTTTAGAAAGAATTCCTTTTAAAAATCTCACAAAAAAAAAACTTCTAAAAACAAATATAGGAATCCCAAAGAAATTCCTTCCAATCGGGCTAAAAATTAGGTTTTGACAGCAGTTTAAACATTAATGACATTTCAAAGACCTTCAAATTTGAACGGCAGAGGAGGTGGTCAGGTTTTCAAAGACATCCTTTGATTTAAAGTTTCTTGCCTATCAGGAATTAAACATACGCCGTTGATTTTATTTTGGCGCCTGCATAAAAGGTAATGACCGGTGTTACCGGTAAGCAAAGTTGAAGGGGCCAGTGGTTCACAATGCTCAGACCCTTTGAACAACCACTTAAGTGGCCCGTGACCTATTAGAAAGGTCAACACACTTTTATAATGAAAAGTAACCTGTCATATATTTTGCTCTTTAGGTTTTGTTAGCAATTAAATCATTCTTAAGATTTAGGATTTAGACCTTTTTCAAGAACCTCAGAAGAGAAACTTTGACCAAAAAAGCATCTTCAACAACTTAGGGAACATTGTCACAAATTTGATGAATAGAATATCTGTGGTCCTTAATCTCTGCCACTATTGTAGAGAACACAAAAAAATTTAGATCCTTGGTAACAAACATCATACCAACTTAAACTGACTGCACCATGCATCAACACTTGATCATATCATGAAGCAAAGAAGCAAACCATGAATGATCATAGCTCATATCTTGTCTTGAGTACAACCTGACAACCAACCTTATGTCCTGATCTCTGAGTTATTCTTCATGACCTCACATCTGATCTTAACAACCTGTTATGACCTTATTAGGCATGATGTGAACTTGAAGCATGAATAAATTCACAACATCAATATTGCAACAACTCAACATCCTGTGTGAAGAAATGATCAAACATAACAAACCAAATATGACATCTTTGATACTCCCGAGTATCTCTACTCTGATCCTTTTCATATGAACTCTCTATAATCTGATCCTTTCATATGAACTCACAACATTACATCACATGTCACTTTAACCGAGAAGAACATTATGAACACCTGAAACTTCCTACCAAACCAACACACATCTTTGTGAACTGACCAAGCAATGAACAACTATCTCCTCCTGATGTCCTGCAACAACACACTTTTGACATCAATGACAATCTATCACTATCAGGAACTTGTCCCAAGACCAACAAATAAAAATGTGATTAGAACTAAGTGGATATTCTAGAACAAACTGAATGAGAATGGAGAAGTGGTAAGAAACAAGGAAAGGATTTTCTATAAAGGTTTCTCACAAGTAGAAGGAATAGACTATGAGGAAACTTATGCTCTGGTGTGAAGAATTGAGGCCATCAAGATGTTTTTGGCTTGTGCAGTACATAAATATTTCAAAGTATATTAAAGGGATGTGAAGTCTACTTTCTTGAATGGTGAATTAGAAGAAGAAGTATACATAGAACAACCTGATGGATTTCAACTATCAAATAAACTAGATATGGTTTGTAGGTTGAATAAGGTACTATATGGATTGGAGCAAGCCCCTAGATCTTGGTATGTAAGGTTAGACATGTACTTATTACAACAAGGATTAAATAAAGGTACCGCAAATAGCAATTAGTACATCAAAGTAGGAGAAGATCAAATTCTGATTGTGGAAGTATATGCGGATGAGATAATCTTTGGTGGAAATGAAGGTATGTGTAAGAATTTTGCAGATGAAATGCAGTATGAATTTGAAATGTCAATGTGTAGGGAAATGAACTTCTTCCTTGGGCTATAGATCAATTAGATAGATAAAGGTATTTTCATTTCACAATCAAAGTATGTCAAGGAAATGTTAAAGAAGTTTGGAATGGAAGATTCTAAACTTGTATGTACCCCTATGACTACTGTTGAGCAAGAATGATAAATCTCCTAAGGCTGGTCAAAGAAGATATAGATCAATAATTGGTGGATTGCTATATTTAACTACTACTAGACCAGATATTATGCATGTAGTTTGTCTTGTGGCTAGATTTCAAGAAGATCCTAGAGAGTCACATGTTGCAACAGTAAAGAGGATATTCAGATATTTAATAGGCACTCCAGATCATGGCTTGTGGTATCTAAAGGATAATGACTTTGCTCTAAGTTCTTATATAGATGCATATTGGACTGGTTGTGTAGATGACATGAAAAGTACCAGTGGTGATGCATTCTTTCTTGGAGGTAGAGTGGTGTCATGGCTAAGTAAGAAGTAGGATTCCATATCTTTATCTACTACAGAGGCAGAATACATTGCAACAGCATCTTTCTACACACAAGTATTATGGATGAGACAAACCTTGAAGGATATCAGAGTTGTATATAATGAACATATTCCTATCTTCTATGATATTACAAATGCTATTAACATTTCAAAGAATCTAGTGATGCACTCAAGGACAAAACATATCTCAATCCAGTATCACTTTCTAAGAGAGAAGGTTGCAGAAAATGAAGTGAAGCTTGAGTATGTGCCTACAAAGGATCAGGTTGCTGATATATTCACTAAGGCTCTTCCTAAGGATACATTTGAGTATCTCTGGGAGAAGTTAGGGGTTATTTCACCTCCTTCTTTAATCTAGATGCATAAGGAGATGCATCAGCCTAGTGGATTTCATTCATTCCTTATTCTAGACTAATGTTGGAGGCTACCTCTTAGGGGGAGTAGGTAGTGGTCATGATAGTTGTTGCAGTCAGGGGGAGTAAGTTCTAATGTTGGTTTCTTCTAAGGGGGAGTATGTAGAATAGTAAAAGAAATGATGTTACAAATTAGTAGTGATTATGTACAAGCTTGAGTAGTTGTCTAAAAGTGAGATTGAAAGAGAGATGTGTAGCCCTTTGCCATTGACGTCAAAGGGGGAGAGAAAGCAATGTGAAAAAGGAAAGAGTCGGTTGTCAAAAAGAGAGTAGTAAGCTGAGGGGGAGAGAAAGAGAAAGGAAAAGAGTTGGTATGGATCACAATATTAAGGATGTTGATATGTTGATGGTTTTTCACATTATGTGTTTCCATCAATGAAAAAGGGGGAGATTGTTGCAAGTATGTGCAGTTGGTATTGTCATTGCTGTTAACAAGCTTGTGTTGTCATTGGTATCAACTATATGAGTAAGAGATGTTGCAAGATTATGAGCAGTTGGTGTCAAGTGGATGGTGTATTTGATGATGAGGAAGTGTTGAAGATGGTGATAATATGCTTCTGGTGCTTGGTTTCCAAGTGTTTTTGAGAAAATTTGAATAAAATAAGTAAACAATGTGTGGTAGTAGTATTTTGTATTGTAGAGTAGTGTTCTTTTTTTTCTCTGCATTTCTTGTATATTGAAGATCTATTTGTGTGGTTTGGATATGTTGTTTAGAGGTGTTTAAAGATGCTACATTTAGAATTCGGCATGTTAGATCAATGTGTAGAGGAAGATGTGTTCACCAGTATATGAACTGTGGTGTGCAGAGGTGTTTGGGAGAAATGTTTTTTCTCCACATTTCTCGACAAAGTAGTTTCAGGTCTTGTCAGTTTTGGAAATATGCTTATAAGGTTAATATCTATCTTTAGTCAAATTTGTTCATGGTTTGGTGCTCTGGAAGATGATTTCTTGAGTTGCAATGCTTTACAGAGATATTTGAGTATGCTGGGTAAATAGGAGAAGGTTGTGTGGCAGGTGAAATTTGTTGTGGAGGAATTTGTTCATTTTTAGGATGTTTATGGAATATTCTAGATTGTGCTCAAGCATGGAGTATGGTCTGTGAGTCATCTTTGGATTTGAAGAAGTGCGTACATAATTGTTCATGGTGTTAACACCTGTTTGGCCTATCTTGGGTGTTTACACTAATTGTGGAGTTGATTCAAAGTTTGTGGAAACATGGTGTAGTGTGTATGGATGGATTTAGGTGTGAACTAAGGTATGGTGCAGTCCACCTTCATTCCTTTCCACCATGGGAATGTTTTGTTGCCAACCTAATTTGAATTTGTATGATCAAGGTAACTTGTTGACATTGGATAATGTTCTTAAGGTTGGAGATGGTATAAATAAGTGTTAAGATGTTGAAGGATGATAAGATAGATGAGGATGATGGATGTGATGTGAGTTACAAAGTTATAGAGTGCATATTTGTGGAGTGCAGTGTGAACTTTCATGTGTTAGATTATTGGATGTATTGAGTAGAAGGTATCTACAATTCCTTAGTGAGACTGTGGAGGTGATGATGGCATGGTGGTGGACTTCTCTATTGTATTGAGATAGTTTTGTCTGTGTAACAATCTTCTCTATCTTGTTCTCTATTCTGGCAATAAGCCTTTGCCAGTGAGCCTTCTGGTAGTGAGCCTATTGATTTTCAGTGTTGATATTACTTTATATTGTGAGCTAATCCTCACCATGGTCTTTCCCTTCTTGGGTTTTCCACATAAATCTGGTGTTCTCTTGTGTTTAATGTTGATTTGATTCAGTTTCTATTATTTACTTTCATGTTTAATCATCATAATAGTTTAAGGATTAATTGAATTGATGTGGATCTAAATGTGTTTGAGGGTTTCTAAATTATAAGTTACAACTGATTCACCCCCCCTCTTAGTTGTCTTGTGCATTCAATAGATATTATTCTAATTAACTAAATAAGAAAAACTATTATTTAAATAGTGATGGTAACTAGTAATGACAAGTTAGTATGATGATGAAGATGTGTTAATGTGATATTAGAATATTAATATATGATGTAATGTTAGGTACGATGTTATGAGATGGTGTAATTTATGTGTCTACAATAAATATCTCTATCCTCAGTTTTCTATAGTTCAAAAATTTAATGAGATATGGTTGCTTCACTCATCTACCCAAACCTACCCATTTTGCTTGGTGGATTTTATGACAAGGTCTTCCCATTAGAAAGAACCTTTTTCATCTAGGTGTCTCAAACATCTTTCTTTAACACTAGATATGTAAAAACTAAGTTCCAATGAACAAAACAAATACCCAATTTTAACTTAATAAACAATTATCGATTGCATACCAATATATATATAATTTATTATTTTTAAAGTAAATAAAAACATTACATTATTTTAATCCATAATTCAACAAAAGTTAACATTATTAAATTACATTACTCTAAAAAAAAATCATTATCAAATTGGGTCCAATATAAATTGTACAACTAATTACAAAGTATTCATTCCAAGATTACATATAAGATGATACAATACAATTCCAAATTTATGGCATTACAATCTCATGATCTCATATTACTTTGAGTTGAAGCTTATGGTTATTTGTCTAGATACATGGAGGGAAAGCATCATTTGGTTGCTTTTCCTTGAACCATAGACCAGTTGTCCCTTGGAGACCTTCATGCTAGAGGTAACCCTTCCCTTTATGAGGGTGACAGATAAATGCATCAGCAAATGTTCCATGATCATCTAAGAACCAAGAGTATGATGTATTAACACAATTACATGTAATCTATCATACAACCCTAGATACCCTCTAGCTAAGTATGGCATTTGACTAACATGCAAAATTGACAGTAATGTGAATTGACAATGTAGGTAGCTATTACACTACTTTGGCCAAAACATTTATTATTTTCACATTTCATCTTGGATATATAGTTTGTACGTTCACACACTACAATCTTAGCTTGAATCAATGTAAAACAATCACATTCACTAGTTACTTATTAAAATCACACATTCCAATGAATAAAATAACATCGAGACTTAGTTGACTAGCCTCATACTTGACTACCCTTAAGGTTCCATCTTACCTTGTTCTGGGTCAATCATCTATGTGGTTGTTCAATTAAATCCTAGAACTATACTAGTATTTCTCAATAATCCCAACAAGCATATGATTTCTATATTCACACATATATAGTTTGCAACTATACTACTGATATAAAATTATAAAAATCAATGTACACGTATTTAACAATCAAGGAAATTAACCATACTACAAGTACAAAGTTTCCCACAACTACAATAATAAATGTATACTCTGTACACCACAATCCCTCACTACTTACCACCACTCAAACATCACAACTTTGATTAAAAGTCATTCTGCTGCTCTACATAGTTGATACCTTAACATAATGATAAAATATAATGGTAGACATTGTTTTCTATGGGTAGAATCAAGATATATATAAGTGATTGTGACATGCCCATAAAAATATATTGAATCCCATAGAAAATAGTGATGAATACTTAATTTCAAAGACTTACTCTACTACCAAAGTTCACTAGTAGGCACAAAGCTAAGAAGAGTTTACTCATAAACTTGATCTTACCCAAATATTAGGCTATCAGATGTGGTCATAAAATAATCTCTAAAAATATAGGTTAACAATAACACATAATCAATGATACAAAGGTTTACTTCACCTTTTCTTGATGAGTTTAATATATATCTATAAAATGGATCTGTCAAATGGATTCATGTCGTTTGTACTCATGCAGAGTTATATCCATATAGCCAAGTAATGCCAAGAAAGACCTACATAATGCATTATGGTCTAGCCTTTAACTAAATGGATATAGCCCTACCTAAGTGCATAGGTTAGCACATGTATAATGACAATAGTATTTAGCCTAAACTTGTAATAAATAGGACTTTAAGACAATAAAGGTAATATTAAAAGACTTATGCATGAGGGAAATATACAAGAAACTCTTATGATTATATGACCTAGTTGATGAGGCATATATCAACCTTATATATTGGAGAGCTCTGCCTAAGTTAAGATTCAACCTTTATATAAAGAATATCAAAAGCATTTTGAACAAAAATGTTGTATGAAAGAAATATGACTTTGATTGTATTATGAATTAGCTTTTATCATAAGTAATATCGTTAAGACTGTTGGATGTGAGAAATATGGATCTTCATGTATCATAATTCAGCTATAATCACAAGAAATATCATTACATACTCATGCATAAGTCAACAATCTAAAACTTATCAATACTTACATAGCCTTGCATTTATCAGTGTTTCTTTGGCCTAGATAGGAACTATATAGATATACATCAACTAGATTTACAATGATTTATGAATTGACTTAAATTATAAAGGTATAAAACATGAATTGACCTAATATACAATGACTAAGGTAATGACCTATTTACAAAAGGTATGAATTGACCCTATATACAATGGCATAAGAATCGACCTATTTAGTAGAGGTATGAATATGCATTGGCCTAGTGTAGAATTGTCCTATCTAAAGTATAAAGCTATATATAAGAAGACTCTAGAAATGGGTTGACTTGCTTTCTAGAAACATGTGAATGTGGGGACAAATGAATATTCACCATACTTATAAATAATCTAGTTCTCAAAGAGGATTCGTTCTAACAAGAAAACTTTATAACAAAACTAAAATCATACCTAGAATTTGCAACAAATATATGTATTAGAAACACTTTTCCTCTTCTCCCCAGAATGCTACACCCCATGAGTATATGTTTCTAGTTTGATCACCTTCTTTTCTCACAACCTTTTCCACCTTCCTCTTCTCATCATGACATGTTCTCCATCCTTTTTCCTCTATTTGAATCCTCTACAAAACCCCTAAAACTTGCCCAAATTTTAGGTAACTAGCATGCCCTCTAATTTCTATCTAGTTGCTAGCACTATGAGTGCCATAACTTTCCAACACTTCCACTTCCCCATTCCATTGTGAATGGGTAGGTTTTCTCCCCTAAATTCAAGTAGTGGGTTAGCCATTATGCAACCTAAACTTTACTTCACATTCCCTCAAAACCTCCCATGACTATGCCATAATAAAAGAGGAGCAAAAAGAAGATTTCAAAAACTTTAAAGAAAATTAATTACACTAGATTTAATTTAATAATGACCAAAACAAAAATAATTCATGCTATCTCTTATCAAATACCAAGGTAGTTCCTAGAAAGCTCACACAAAACTAGAGACTAGAAAAAATCAAAACCATTGACTGTGAATGAGATGATAGACTATATCATCTAGTGCAAATGTGACATCAATGAATAAAAATGAAAAATGCAACTATGACATAAACAAATGTAGCTAACAAAGGCAAACATGACTTCAATTAATGCAATGTCACATTAAACTAAATGCCATGATAATGACTCAAAAAAAAATCCAACAATACAAATACCATTTAATATTGTTTTGTGTGAAAAAGTAGGGTTCCTCAAACTATGTTAAGTCCAATTCTTTCTCACACAAAAACATTAGCAAGATAAGAACCAAGCTTGGAATAAAGCTATAAGTTTCTTATACATTCCTTTATGCTATCTAAGTTTGATTAGGTGTTTAGATTAAGGCTTCACAACATACAACTATAACCTATTGAATTTAGAGACAAAACTAGATAAACAGATCACATAAACACAAAGAATAAGGTACAGAGATCATGCACCTAGAAAATGAGGACCAACTAGACTAGGGCACTCACTCATTAGTCTCACAACTTTCTATCTATAAAAACCTTTTGTAGCAGATGTCTGACAATCTTTGGTAGCTCCTAGATCTTAAGGAATCTCTCTAGGTGGACTATGGTGCCTGCTCATTAGTCTTGAAAGTATCGTGATCCAAAAATCTGAACTCTATGATGACTATATCAGCAATATCCATCTTCCTCTCACTCCTTTTCGTCATATCAAATCAAACCTGAGCTATACCTACAAAAAGAGGAGAAAGATGTTTGTGGCTATATAGGAAATTGCCTCAGTCAAGCCCTATTTTTGGTATTCCTACCTCAACAATAGCTAGAGATAAAGATCTATAAAAGTGTGTGCTGATCTAATAAATGTGTATGTAGAAATATCAAACCCTAGATGCCTCAAGCATCAAGGAAAGATCAATAACTTACTTAAAATCAATGAACACAAGCAACTTTAGCTCAAGGAGATGAAAGAAATGAAGACTTGCATGAACAAGAAGGCGAATCAGCTATATCCATGGAGGATCCCCAAGCTTGATGTTGGAGGCTTCAACCCTTCTCATGATCATGCAAAAGGTATGCAAACCCTAGGAAGAGAAAGATAGTCTCAAGATCTTAATTCCTAATCTCCATCCATTGTCTCCATGATAGCAAATTCAAATGACTTCAAGAGCTTCAACAAATCACTGATCTTCAATGGAAATTTTAGCAGAGTTTTGGCATAAAGCTTGCATAAAAATTGTGTGTGATAAAATAATTTTTAAATGCCTTTAAATATCTAACCATAGGAACTTCAAATTTTGAAATAACATCTTAACATCACATGAAAAATGAAAATGTGAAAACAAAATCCTAAGATGTATAATGGAAGCTGACACCCCACTAAGATTCTAAATCTCAAAAAATGTGGCAGGAC
Organism: Cunninghamia lanceolata; assembly: GCA_027924645.1. NCBI lineage: Eukaryota > Viridiplantae > Streptophyta > Pinopsida > Cupressales > Cupressaceae > Cunninghamia > Cunninghamia lanceolata. The sequence continues at coordinate 5,809,073 of BSBN01001067.1, forward strand.
TAGGGTGCGGATGCCTAAGTCCAATCCTCCATTTTCAATCAGATCTGCCTCTGGGAGGTTTTAGGGACCTAAAATCTAATTTCCCTTTTCAGGTTCAGTCAATAGTTATCTCAAAAAATAAAACTTTTTCAACTAGACATAGGGTTTTAGGAAGGCCAAAAAAAGAGGTTAAAAGGACACCAAAGGAGAGGAGCTAAACTGAGGGAAATTATACCATTCCATATAGGAGGACACTTTTCAATGTAACATTTAGCCTCCACTTTAGTGGCCATATGACACTACGTGCATATGTAACTAAAGGAATAGTAAATACATCAATCATGAAAATGATACCCAAAAGGATAGTGTAGAGGAAGCTAAAGTGTTGTCACAAAAAAGGAAGAAGCCCCCAAGTCTATAATTCTGCAAGACCACAAAGTTAGAAACCACAACTTGCAAAGGAACACTTGTCATAGAATCAAAATCAAATCAACCTGCAACCACCACCAATAAGTCAGTCCATAAACACTGAGGGGTTGAGTGATGAGACATGATGAAGGAGGAAATCGAGGGAGATATATACCCCCCTTATTTCTTAACAAGGAGATATTTACATGTGTCAATTTCAAGGAAACTTGATGAGAAATGTGTTGCAAGAGTTTTTAAACAAACAATGCCCAAGTACAACACATTAGGTAGAATGGAGAGCAAAACAAGGATTCTAATGCAATAAACAATGTGAAAATTGGAGTTTTCTAGCTCAAGATAGAGGCTTAAAAGTGAAATAGTTTAGTTTTGCTCCTAGATAGTGATAGGAATTCTCATCCATTTACCATATGTAAAGGGAGTTTTCACTTCTCACTATTCATTGTTACTTGTCATTGTGTAGAGGAGAGAAGAACAAGGAGAAGAGGAGAGCAACCATGCCAAGTCAATGCCCTTATCATCCCCCATGACTAGAGATGCTCCAAGCCCGAGTAGCAAAGAGACATTTTGAGGCTGAGGTAGGGTTCAAAACTCACACTTATGTCATCATTTTGCTTTCGTTTAAGTTAATTTTTTCTTGTTCTTCATACCAAAAGGGTCTTTGTGGATAGGGGTCCCCGACAGGGGCACCCAAGTCCTTGCAAGATGCTAGTGTCCTACCAAGGCACCCTAGTCCCCCTAGGGTACCAGTGTCCCTTTGGGGTGTCCAAGTCCTCCTGGGGTGCCCAGGTCCAAAAAGGACACTAGCCCTAAGGTTTAGGCACACTATGTTAGGTTTAGTTATTGTTTGATGGTTTGATGATGAAAACGAATATCATTTGTTGTTGTTTGACCTACATGATGTTCTAGAGACACGAGAGCACACAGGCGGTCACCTAATGTTACTACTTCGAGAGCATATCAGTACTATGACTAATGTAGAGAGGGGTCACTTGCAGGCAGTGGGCTTATGGTGGGTGTTTGACATGCCCACTATCAAATTTCATTGTAGCATGTTGATGGCCCTAATGGAGAGATCGAACGCAGACATATCCACATTCAATTTACCCATAAGAGAGATGACTATCATGCTAGAGGATGTGTACTGGTTCCTTTGATTGCTTGCCTAAAGAGAGAAAGTGAGGGTCATGGAGTAGCATTTAGTGGAGTATACTCGTGAGAGTCAGATGTATTTTTTGGGTCGTACAGTCACTCATGCGGAGAAAGGACACATACAACTCTAGCTTTAAGAGCAGGGATATGGGAACATCCCTTTGGTTCGTAGGATCATGATGGTCACTATCGCATTAGCTGTCACATCTGATGGATGAGGTACTCACCTTCATAGGGGTCTCATTCACACCATTAGAGTGATGGAGGTGCATCAGATTGTATACACGTGGGGGCATAGTATGCTTGCATACCTCTACTATGAATTAGAATGATACATCCATTATGAGGTACATAGCCTAATTATCTACACTCTACTACAAGTTTGAGCCTTTGAGCATATTAGGTGTATGTGTCCAATGGGTTTCCCTATAGAGCTAGTATTCACCCATCCACATGTTCATGCTTATCCATTAGTCAGATGTTGGAGACATGACAATATGTTGTACTGGAGAGTTGTATTTAATAGGTTATAGCCCAATGATATTATCTAGAGACCATATTGTAGTTATATAGCATGGCCAGGTTAGCAAAGACAGCGAGGATGCAGAGGGAATGATTGATGGCTAGTCACCTCAATCATATTGTGGTTTGGTTCTACCTTAACAGGGTGGAATGACAATTTAGACATGTACAAGATGTCCCTATGATACACCTGAGATATGCATGCTCATTACACAGTGCAATCAGGGCGAACGACACCCGACAACTTACGATAGTAAACGTAGTCATTAGTGATGATGATGGTATCGAGGATACAGAGCCGGCCTTAGATGCAGATGATGTTGGTTGTGTTGGGATTAGAGATGACAACTGAGAGGGGGGTAAATTAGTTGTCTTAAAACTTTAAAACTTGCAGCAGTTAATTCCTTTTACTACTTCATTAATAGATTAATAATGTTATCATGAAAAGAAAGAATCAACAACACATGAGCAGAAGTAGAAATAACACATTTGACACCAATATTTTTGGCGTGGAAACTCGGTTAAAGGAAGAACCATGGTGGGGGTCAACCCACAAAGATTATACTCTATTAAAAGTATTACGATGGGGAATGCACATGCATTCAGGCTCACTGCCTAGAGCTCACTACTCAAAAGAAGGCTCACTACCTATAGAAAGGAGATTACAATGAGTTTGAACTGATAATTAGCATCCACCAATGCAAGGATTCAGTTCTGGTTAAGTACAAAATATTGACTTGATACACTTCATCCTCACTCTGCCTTTTTATTGTTCTTCTAACATCTGAACCTTAGATCTCTACCTTTTTCACAGTTAATCCATAGTCACATCATACACACACACCAAAATCACTTAAATCCATTAGCTATATATATCTGCATCATGATGTTCAATCACTTTTCAGTTGGCTTCAAAAACACTTAGAACTTTGATGAAGACTCTACTCTGTCGGCTAAATCCATGCATAACTTGTAACGTGGACTAGAACTGTCATTCACAAATCATTAATCATGGTGGCCACTATCACTGATCATGTCAAATCATCCACTTGACAACTTCCATTTATCTGAAACCAAGATCAATTTCAAGGTCAACCTATTCTTCTATTGTCTACACTGTCAAACTGTAACCCCATACTCAGATGTAAATAACTTTTGAATCCTTCATCGCTGGAGGTTAAAATTCTGAATTAGATTGCCCTGACAATCCTTATGACTCCTTCAAATCTATAGCACACTCTGATTTACCACCAGAGAGATCCAGACCAAGATATCAGACCCTGGTGCATGCCCTTTCTCTGGCTACTCAGACTTAGATAAATTTTGATTCAGACATCCTGTAAGAACAAATTATGTTATGCGGATGAGTGGAATAGTCTTAGTTGCCATCAATGACAACACCATTCATGTGAAGTAGTGTCTCTTGCCAACAATCTCCCCCTTTGGCATTGATGGCAACACTTAGTGAAAAATGACTAAGTGTTACTCCCCCTTACTCTATACTCTTATGCTCTCCACTGATTCTAGAGCTCCCCCTTTGCTGGATTCCTCATTTTTCATTATTCTTCACTCCCCCTTTGACATCAATGGCAAAGGATGAGGTCCACAAGCCAAAATTCTCAAAAAAAATACAGTGCCACATATGTACACCCAATCATTAAGTTATATTTACATGAACTTGAGAATATCTGCAAAACTACTTTTCAGTTGCTCAAGAACACTTACAACTTTGATGAAGACTCTGCTCTATCGGCTAAATCTATGCATAACTTGTAATGTAAACTAGAACTATCATTCACAAATCATCAATCATGTCAGCCACTATCACTGATCATCTCAAATCATCCACCTAACAACTTCCATTTATCCAAAACCAAGATCAATTTCAAGGTTGGCCTATTCTTCTTCTATTTGCACTGTCAAACTATAACCCCATACTCAGATGTAAATAACTTTTGAATCCTTCATCATCAGAGGTTAAAATTCTAGATTTAGATTTCCCTGACAATCCTTATGACTCCTTCATATCTGCAGCACACTCTGATTTACCACCGGAGAGATCTGGACCAAGATACCAGACCCTATCGCATGCCCTGTCTCTGGCTACCTGGACTTAGATAAATTCTGATTCAGACTTCCAATAAGAACAAATTATGTTATGTGGATGAGTAGAATAGTCTTAGTTGCCATCAATGACAACACCAGTCATGTGAAGTAGTGTCTCTTGCCAACAGGTTGTACTTGAGCATATCAGACCTAGTAGCATATGGCGTGGCCTGCTCCAATGTATCCTCTTAGTCACCCTACAGGTGATCCTCGACCTTGGGCCAATCACACTAGACACAGGGGTAGAGGATAATGTTAGTGACTTTGTGGGATACTATGATCTAGAGGAGGATGCACATGATGATGATGATGAGGAGGAGGATGTCCCATCTTAGTACATCTTTAGAGCGAGACCACAACAGGATTAGAAGGAGGTGGACACTGACGAGGAGACCGAGTCGAGGCCACAGTCTAGAGCTCATGGTCCAGTCCCTATAGATGTTGAGAGAGCGAGCTGACATGAGCGAGGGGAGACTAGTAGGCCTGTGCTCCCAGCTATAGGTCAGACTGCATAGCTTGTTACACCTTCAGCGATCCAAGATCCATCTTGGTAAGATGAAGATCTTGGTGAGGTTTTTATTAGATTGATGTTCTTATGGTTATGATTATTTATAATACTTATATGAGAGTCTAACATATTTTCTATTTTCTATTTTGCAATTGGGACAGATGCATGGCAGGAATTTGTGAGTTGCATCATAGAGGACATAGTACCTGCTGATGTAGCTAAGCAATGGGTATGAGTGGGGTATTCACCACGGCCATCTGTTGGGTGACATGCAAAGATATTAATGATTTTTTTAAGATACAAATTAGCTATGGAGTCTACTTTAGATTAGGCTATTCAGAGAGCTGAGTGTGTAGAGGTGGAGCTCTAGATGCTATGGGATCAGGCTATAGCAGTGCCTACATCTGAGAGAGATTATGTCACCAGTAAGGTCTTACTTCCTGAGTTACGTCAGGTGAGAGCTAATAGAGACAAAGCTCAGGCATAGAGAGACCAATATTAGTCAATGTATCAGGAGGCACACAATGAGGTGATAGGATTGAGAGGTGAGATCAGGGGGTTACGGTCGTGAAGTGTGTCTAGGAGTCATTTGCGATCCGTAGCCACACATAGTCAGTCTTCATTCACACACATACCACTAGGGCCTGAGGGGACTCAGGATCGAGGTTCAGCTATGTGATATATCTCATATTGTACTACAACATCCCATTTTTTTGTAAGGGATAGTCGATTCTTATGTATATTGAAATGATATATATAATGATCATGTATTCTTACTCTTTGTTTGCAATGTTTTAATCTATCTCATTTATATGAAATACAACTAGTGACAAATTTTAAACACTTATATGGAAATGTGATTAATGCTAATGTGATATACTAAATGATTCTTTGTAGAACATATAGTAAAAAGCACAATGATTAACAAATTTCACATATAATCAAAATTCTATGCTATATTGAGTTAATGCAAAAGTGATCTTAATAAAGCATGTATAAGAAAGATACTACAATGATTAACTAAATAAGAGATGTGATGTTAAATGAATTAAGACAAAATAATCATATCTTGTAAAAATTGAAGCTAATCTAACTAATAAATTTTCTTATAGAGTAACATTTAACATTCAAATCTTAAGCATGGAATTTCCTGAGGTGCGCTACATTAATGGGTTCTTTAAGTAGTGTAATCCTTGTTCATTAGCTAGTTTATACACTCCTGATCCAAAGGCTTTAGTAACTACATACGGTCCAAGCTAATTAGGGCAAAATTTTCCTTTTTCTCTAGGAGGTGCATTCACATTGCGTTGATTTTCATAAAGTACCAAGTCTCCAATGTCAAATGAACCTTGTATAACATGTTCATTGTATGATCGTTGTATACTTTTATGATGAGCCTTCAGGTGCTCAAGAGCGTTTATACATTGTTCATCGAGCATCTCAATTTCTTGTAATCTCTTCTTGTATTCTGTATCATCATCAATAATGTCTCTTAGGAAAATTCTCAGTGAAGGAATTTCTAACTCTAAAGGCATTATCACATCTACGATGTAGACAAAATTATACGGTGTGCTCCTAGTAGCCATACAAATGCTTGTTCTATAGGCCCATAATGCATAACATAGTTGAGTATGCCAATCCTTTTGATGCTTATTAATAATTTCTTGTAAAATCTATCTAATAACCTTGTTTGAAGCTTCTTCTTGGCCATTTGATTGAGGGTAATAAGGCATAGAGAAGAGATATTGAATATGATATTTCTCAAGAAATTTCTTCACATCCTTGTTCTTAAATGGCGTACCATTATTAGAAACTGAGGAAGGTATACCAAATTGAGAAATGATATTATCTTGTATAAACTCACAAATTACATCAGTAGTCATGGATCGTAAGGGAATGGCTTTGACCCACTTTGTGAAGTAATCAGTAGTAGTAATAAAAAATGTATGCCCTTGAGAGGAGGGTGGACATATTTTACCAATTAGGTCCAAGCCCCAAACAAAAAATGGCCAAGGTGAAACTTGGGCACAAAGTTCCTGGACGGGTGCTCAGATTAGGTGATTATGTTGTTGACATTGTGTGCATTTCTTGACATATGTAAAGGAATCTTGTTCCATATACTGCCAATAATATCCCATTCGTAATAACATTTATACCAAAAATTTTCCTCCAAAATGCCCTCCAAAGGCACTAGAGTGAACCTCTTCTAAAGCTATTAGGATTTCTGAATTACTTAGACATCGGAGTAGAACACCATTATAACTTCGTCTATATAAAACATTAGACAAGATGATGTAGTGCGCCACAAGTTTGCATAGGCAAACTCAGGCATTCTTAGATTTTGAATTAGGAATGGTTCCATCATGCAAATAATTGAATATATGGAAGAACCTGTTGATGATTACAGTATATAGCCTTCTAGCCCTCCTTCTAGCGCCAGAAAACTGTTGATGATTACAGTATACAGCCTTCTAGCCCTCCTTCTAGCGCCAGAAAACTGTTGATGACTGTTTTGATGCAATCATAACAATAAGTTAAAATTCACATATAATGAACTGAAACTATACTTGAAAGATAAGAAGGAATCATTTGAGATTCAACTAATCCCAAGTCTACAGTGGTTCGGTTGGTCAAGTTCAGTTGGTCAATGTGAAGCTGTAATGTTCAAGGGGCCTTACATAGTTTAGGTTTGTTTTGTGGTTTACTGGCCTAAGAATATGCAAAAAGGTCATAGATTTCAACAAGTATTCTATTCATTTTGCATAAAGGTGATACTGTGCTGCAAGTTTCAGAGGGTTTTCTTGGATTTTTTTGCAGCTTTCTTCTTTATCTGTTTATGAAAACTGTCTACTTATAGCTCTGTTATACATGCTTCTTCAAATTTGAGACAATTTCCTTTGGATTTCTACGTTTTCAGCTAAATATTTCAGATGGGTTGGGAAAAGTTAGAAAGATCTACTCTATACCTCATTTAATCTACCGAAGGATCTAATTGTTTCTGTTATGCACTATGTAAATACCACAGTAATTTGATCAAATCCACAGTAAAAACCCTAAATGTAAGTTCTGAGCATTTTCACAAACATACATTTAAAATTGCAAGCTCTCAAAGAAGATATTTCAAAACACAAAGAAGAGCAGGAGAACACTCAGAAGATAGATGCAGAACTCCAGATTCTATTGTATTAGAAACGAATAGTCATACATGATTTACAATGTAGGAATGACTCTTAGTTTCATTGATCATACTACAGAGAACTTACAAGCTTTACAGATATAGTAAGGTAGCCAGACATTCCACGCGCACCTTACTGCAGACAAACAGGCGACCTCCTTCTTCTACTTCTAAACTATGCTAAGTTAACTTGCTGTGTTTTCCTAGAATCCCTATGTGTAGGCCCTAAAAATCCCTGTTGTAAAGTATTACAGTGTAGAGAGGCACAATATATAACATTCTGATTGTCCTCACTACAGCAAAAAACCTAACTGAACCCCTGGTTCAAACCCTTGGTTACAGCAATAAATGCAGGTGAACCAGCTCTCAAAAAAATCTCTAAGCAGTGTCAAATATGGGCGAAATATTGCCCCTTCTGAGAAGTCCCGGCAGCTGGGCAATAACTTCTGTTTGTCTGTTGTAGTAATACCTCCAGCTGCAACTCTGTCTTTCACTTGAATGGCCTTGACTTTTCGCACTTTATCCTTATCTTCTTGCTCCTGAGATCAGATTTTCTTTCCTTCATGAGGTCACTGTGTTGACTTTCCAGCTGCTTCCTCAACTGCAAGCCTGCAAGACAAGACAAGCAATAAGTTTCACATTTATCATAAAAATAGCATGAAATTAAAATAAGCATTTAAATCCAGGTGACTGCACAAGTTTGCGGAAATCGGATCAGAAATCCTCTCAAAACGCGTCAAAAATGCGTTCAGACTGCTCAAAGCTTCATCGGGTCAACCATCGCTGACCGAAAAATGCCAGAGGCGCCAAAAAAAACACTTTAAAATTCCACCGCTTCATTTCCCGCCCATCGGCATGATCATCGCCATCGGCGCGTCAAAAAAACATGTTGGTCGACAACTTCATCATCATGATATTTCGCTTCTGCATATTGGGGAAAAGAACAACATCATCATCATCATGTTGAAGAAGAATAGGAGGATATGAAATAGAATCATGCTGCCGAGGAAAGGAAAATGAAGGTGACGTCATCATGATATTCGGGCTTCATTGAAATGCTAAGGATGACATCATCATCATGTTCAGTTAAGGTCAGGGGGGTAATTGTGATATCGGGTCACCTAAGGAGCATGATCAGGATGATAAACGTAATATGATCCTCTTGCGGCCAAGGTAACCTTCTCGAAAGATCAGGATGATGATGAGCATCAGGATATTTGCTCCTTCGTTTATTAGATCGGGATGACGTCATCATGATATTCGGAGCCTTTGTTAAACTTAGAACATGACGTCATCATGATATTTCGCCAACCAGATCATGTTTGGGAAATATCCTGCCGAAGGGAAAATGTGATGATGATGATCATCAGGATATTTTCAAAAGGTTGTATTTCATCGGCAGGAGGACTTTACGAAATATCGGGTGAACCAACAAGATCATGATGATCTTGACAACAGGAGAGGATAATACAATATGATGATGACCCTCCTCATCGAATTATCATGATGACGTCATCATGATATTTTGTCTTCGAAGCACAAGGATGAGTTGAGGTCATCATGATATTCGATAGGGTGATATTGTAAAAAATGATCAGGAGGATATGAAGTTGTCATCATCATATTTCGAACTTCAGCAAATATCATGATGATGACCTTGCGATAGGATTATAACATGCGCATGCAAATATGCCGAAGGTGGATTTTCTAAGGGGTGATCAGCATGATATGATAAGATTAGGTAATGTTGAAATATCATGATGATGCCCGCTATACAAAGACCGCTCGACGGGGAAACTTACCCTGACTTAAAGTTGATGTCATCATGATATTCGGGCTTCAGGATATTATCGGGGGGGGTCAAATATCATGATGATGATGTTCTTTATGTAACCAAAACCGAGTTTATAACGTATGACCCTCCTAAAAAATATCATGATGATGCATAATGCGCATAAGGCCATTTGACGGGTAAAGGGCACTACCACCTAAGATTGACGTCCGGATATTGCGACTGCATGATTTTTATCAGGCGATAGACCAAGATCATGATGATCTTGACAACATGACTTAGGATATAAAAATATGATGATCCTCCTGCGAATATCAGGTTTGACCAAAACTTTGACCGTGCATAACTTTCACATATGGAAGAATTTTCGAGTGAAGTAAAAGGCAAACCTGCATGGAATTTCAAGCTCTTTCTAAATATGAGGTCATAGAAACAAAATATGAACTTTGACAAACTGACCTCATGATGATGACCTACCTTATCCAATATCATGATGATGATGCACCTGACCTTCATTTTTACCAAACCGCCAGAAAGCAGAAAAAAACACAAGCAGAAGCAAAAAGCAAACATCAGCAGGGGTCCCCATTTTGCTAAGGAGCATAATGGGGCGTGTTGTGAACATCACAACAACTAGCAACCAAAACAAAACAATTAAATTCAGAGTGTTCAAGGAAACTAGATGAAATGAACTCATAACTTCCAACTATCTTTTCCTGCAAATTACTATTCAGCTTGAGACTCAAAGTATTCAATAAAGATGCATGAATTTCCATTTTCAGTTTAGTTGTGTGCATGTGATTAATTATCCTCATCTTGAAGATCGGTTGAACAAACTAGTGACTGACATTAGCCTACGTAGGTGAGGATATTCCCTCATAGCCGACCGGATAGAGCCTTGCTGCCAGCGAGCGTCTATAGCCCCGGCAAGGTTATCGTTACAATTCTCCTAAGTAGAGCCCCACTGCCAGCGAGCGTCCATAGCCCCGGTAGAGTTACTTAGATGGCTTAATCTGGATTTTCAGTATAATCCGCTTTATTTATTTATTTATTTATTATTATTATTATTTTTATTTTTTTTTATTTATTTTCTAATTTCGAAAGATTTCATAAGATATAGCAATTTGTAATTTCATGATGCAAGGAGTGGACACTTGCTGAAATTAAGCTGAGAATTGTAATGGTAGCAAGGGTGACCTCTGATTTTTCACCTAATATCTACACTAGTATGTTCAACAAATCCAAGGATTTTAGGTGTGTCATCGTGAGAAACCTGCTTCGAATCCTCAATCACATTTATTGAATACAAAACTTCAGAAGATGAACAACTCTCTACATTCATGACAGTGACAGGTTATGTGTAAATTGCAAATGGTTAACCTGAATATCCTAAATTATATACTGTTTTGAATGGTTGCTAGTTTTGCTCCTTAATACTCTACAGTAAAATAAAGATCCCTACTGAGGAGACAACAAACAAGCCAAACAAACAGGCTGTACAAACAGAAACAAAAGGCAAAAACAAACAGAAGACAAGCTACACAAACAGCCAACCCAAAAGAAAACAACAAAAGAAGAACTGTACATTATCTACAGCATTTCACATTAAGAAAGAAAGGACTGCCTCATCCTGACCTTCAAGCCTGGAAGTAGTGTTTCAAATGCTGGCCATTAACTGGTAATGGCACATCTTCTCCAGTCAAGGTCTTAAGTCTAAAGGTGTTATCTCCTATTATTTCTGAGACTTGTAATGGACCCAACCATAATTTATCGAATTTTCCATGGCTTCCTTTCTTTTCATGTGCTTTGTCCCAGCACAACACTAAGTCTGATATCCTAAATGTCTTGACTCTTGCCCTTTTGTCAAACCACCTCTTAACAACTGCTTGGTGTTTGGCAAACTTCTCGAGGGCTTGACCTTTTTTCTCCTCTAGTTGTAACATTTGCACTATTCTGGCTTCCCTATGGTTATCAAAGCCTAGATATTCATTGGCAAACTTCCAGGTTGGTATTCTCAGATTAACCGGAAGTATGGGATCAGTCCCATAAACTAAGTGATAAGGTGTGCTACCTAAAGTTGTTTTGAACTTGGTCCTGTCTACCCATAGTGCATATCTTAACAGGGTATTCCACTCTCTAGGACTTTTGGTAATTAACCTCTTGATGATGTCTAATAAAATTTTGTTTGTTGATTCAGCCAGTCCATTACCTTGAGGGTAATAATTTGAAGAAAACCTTAGAATGATCCCATATTCAAATGCCCATTTAGAAAATTTTAAAGAAGAGAAAGCAGGGCCGTTATCACATACCAATGAATAGGGTGTTCCAAACCTGGTGATAATGTTTTCTTCAAGGAACTTGATAACTACCTCAGTTGTGGAAAACTTGCAGCAGGTGGTCTCAGTCCACCTTGTACAATAGTCTGTTACCGTCAATATAAATTTGTGTCCTGCAGAAGATGGGGGATTGATGACTCTGATAAAATCCAAGCCCCACTGTGCAAATGGTCTGGACTCGATCACAGGTTGCAGTGGATTGGCTAGATTTCTCCTTTTGTCTGCTGCAGTCTGATAGGTGTGGCAGCTTCTGATGTGACTCTTAGTATCTTTGAATATAGTGGGCCAGTAATAGCCCGCTCTCAATATTTTGTGTGTTGTAGCTAAATGGGAACCATGACCGGTTCCGTACTTATCATGTAGTTCTGTCAACACTTTATCAGCTTCAGTTCTGTTTATGCATCTCAAATAAATTTCATCATGGTTCTTCCTGAATAGAAGACCTCCTTGCACCATATAATTTTGTGCCTTAATCTTCAAATCTCTCCTCTGAGAAGCCTTCATCTTGCTTGGGTACTTTCCAGCTATCAGGAAGGTGCTTAAATCATCGTACCAGCCTGATGCGTCTTGGGAATTCAATACATATTGTTGTTTTATCAGATTTGGATCCATGTTTGCTATTGTCTGCACCAACGCCTGCCCTCTAACCAGCTTTGTGGGAATGATCTCCATGTCGAATTCTTGCAGTGTGGTGATCCATTTGGCTCTTTTTTCTCCAGGCTCATTTTGCATCAGCAACATTTTTACTGCTGCGTCTGGTACTATGGCTTTAATCTGGCTGCGCAGAATATAGTGTCTAAACTTTTTCACAGCCTTTACTAATGCGAATGCCTGTCTTTCGATATCTAGATATCTCAGTTGTGCATCCTTCAGGGGCGCACTCATAAATGCTATGGGCCTCTCTTCATTAGTTTCACCTTTCTGTGTCAAGGCAGCAGCGACAGAATGAGAAGATGCAAAGGAGTAGATGTAAAACGGGCTTGTGTAGTCTGGACTTGCCAATACAGGGGCATTAGAAATTGCCTCCTTGATATCTTCAAATGCGGCTTTGGCCACTGGCGTCCATTCCATCTGTGCATCTTTCTTTAACATGGCATTCAACGGCTGCACAATCTCTGCAAAACCTGTTATAAACTTCCGAACAAAGTTAATTTTACCAAAAAATGATTTCAATTCTTTCCTACTATTTGGTATTTGCAAATTTTTTATGGATTCTATTCTATCTAGATCAATTGAAATTCCATTTTCAGAAATGACATGGCCTAATAATTTACCTTCAGTTACGCCAAATATACATTTCTTAGGATTAAGGGAAATCCCATACCTTTCACATCGCTGGAGTACTTTTCTGAGGTCCTCAGCGTGGGTGGATGCATCCTTGGAATACACAGTTAAATCATCCATATATACAACAATACATTTACCTGATAATCCACAAAAAGCAACGTCCATGGCCCTCTGAAAAGTGGCACCTGCATTAATCAGACCAAAAGGCATTCTTCTATACGCATAATTTCCCCATTTGCAAGTGAAGGTGGTTTTTAGTCTATCTTCTCTGTCAATTAAAACCTGGTTATAACCTGAAAAACCATCTAAAAAAGACATCATCTTTGCGCCATTTACTGCTTGCAATACTTCATCTATTGGGGGCAAAGGATAATTATCTTTTTCAGATGCCTTGTTTAAGTTTCTAAAGTCTACGCACAACCTGATGTCTCCATTTTTCTTCCTCACTGGTACTAAGTTAGCTACCCAGACAGAATGTCTGACTGAAAAAATTATTCCAGCAGACAGTAATTTTTTAACTTCCTCAAAGATTAAAGGCTCTAGAATGGCATTTACAGGCCTCTGTTTCTGCCTAAATGGTTTGACTTCTTTTCTTAAAGGTATTACGTGAGTTATGATGGACTCATCAAATGTTTTCAAGTCTTCATAAGTCCATGCTATGACATGTTTATATTCTTTCAGAACATCTAAAACCTCTTTTCTGATTTTTTCAGAGCAAGCTTTCCCAATTAGTACATTTTGCGGATTGAGCCCAGTCCCTAAGTTATGCAAATCAGACTTACCCCCCTCTGTTTTGGGTAAGTCTTTCTGTCTTATTATTCCGTCGAAGTCAAAGATGTGTTCTAAATCAATTACTCCTTTTGGTAAGAAGTTGCTCTTTAAGTTGATCATATCTTCTTCGTCCCATGTTACTTCAGGTCTTTCTTGTTCATCAATGATTTGGGCCTCAAATGCCTCATTACAAGTCAGAAAATTAATAATTTGCTGATCCTCTCCAAATACCTGAAAGTGTGTAACATTGTCTGGTATACTGGGCACGTTAATTAGCTCAACAACAGATCGTCTTAATCCTGACAGTGTCAATGGTTCTAATGTACTAGCAGCAACTGCTAACGCATCTGGCCTGTGGTTCAGTTCTCTAGGAATGTGCTGTATGTTAAAAGCATCAAATGAATCCATTAAACCCCAAACTCTATGTCTGTAACTGATCATTTTCTTATAATTGCAGGCATATAGTTTCCTCACTTGTCTGACTACTAATTCAGAGTCTGAAAATACTCTGATAGTTTTTACCCCTTTCCTGATGGCCATGACAAGTCCTAAAATTAGGGCCTCATATTCAGCAATATTGTTAGTGCAGGAAAATTGTAATCTATATGCTGCCAAATGAGATTTACCTTGAGGATCTATGAGTTCAATACCCGCACCTGCGCCCTATTTTGATTTGGACCCATCACACTTTAACATCCACATGCCATCTTTTCTTTTCTGATCTTTTACCTTGGCATACTTTGTCTCTTTTATTGCCTGTGGGGTGTTGTCTTGTTTATTCATGGGTTTTTCCATTTGGTTATCTTGCATATGTGTGTTTGTAGTTTGCAGCTCAGAAAGATAACTACCCTCGTCCTCTATTTCTTTCCCTAGATCTGGGGTCAGGGCATCTATGTTATCCTGAACATATCTTTGTGTTGGATCAGGATTCTCATTTTTCTCTTGTGACTCTATCCTCCCTATGCACTTTTTGTATTCATATTCAATGATGTCTTTGCATATTTCACAATTCTCCTCAGAATGTTGCCTATCATGGACTCTACACCTATTTTTATATAACTTACATTGGACTGGGAGATTGTGTGTAACGCACTCTTCCACCTCTTGTCTAATGGCATGACCAAATTTGTCTATTGCATTGTTTTCCTCATCTGAAGAATTTCTGTCAGACTTAATGAATAGTGCCGTTCTATTGCTGACACACTTCTTTCTAATGTTTAACATCATAATCTCTTCAATCTGCATCCCATTGCTGGTAATTCTATTGACACCTGGTTCAACAGCAGCATATAATATTTCATTAGTTCGATTATACTCTGTTATCATATGTTTCATTCTGGGCTCTGCCCCTATTCTGATCTGGTTTGGGATGCCTCTCCATGGTAACCACATGTGTGAAAAGTTAGTGGCCATATATCCGTTTAATGTCTTGGACCAATCCCTACTTAGCAACATTCCGTAATTTACGGGTATATCCACTACTTGAATGTCAATGATTTGGCTTACCGTAGGGTCTGAAGCTAATTGCACTTGTATGTTCATGAGTTCTCCCATCACGTTAACCTCGGTCTTATCTAATTGCGTGACAACCTTGGTAGATTTGGTGGGAGTCAGCCCGAGAGTTTTACATATTCCTAAGGGCATTACGTTGGCTGAAGCACCAGAATCTACCATGCAATTGTGTATATTCTTCCCACACAACCTAACAGTTAACAAGAAAGGTTGAGTATCCCTCTTATCCGTATGTATTACCACATTTGTATTGGAAGGCTGCTCAACTTTCTTACCCTTCTCCTTAGGTGGTGAATCACTATTAGGAACAGTTATATCAGCAGACACCCTGTTTGTCATGGATGTATCCAGGGATTTTAAAAAAACATTTCTGATCCCAGGGGGTCTTCAATAATTCATTTAGAGGTATACTGACCTTAATTTTCTTTATTTTCTCTGATAAGTAACTCATTAATCTTGTTGTCTCTATTGTTTATGTCTTACTTGTTTGATCCTTTTGCACTGCTGTTCCATTCTTTGTGTGCTGACTAGCTTTAAGTATGGCAGGATTGTTGCTAGCATTCTGATCTGGGGGTGTATTGATGTTATTCGGAGGAGTGGAGGTGGTGAAAGGTCCTCCCGGCTTAGGGTTGTTCCTCAAATTGTAGGTGTGGCTTTTATTTGTTTGTTGAAAGGACTGCACCTCCTCTGTTTCATTTAATATCTCGTTTTCAGATTCAAAAGGAAACTGAAAAGCATTTAACACAAAGGCTGATTCAGGATAAAGACTTTCACAACAGTATGGTTCATCCTCTAGCAATTCATCCTCTTTCTCTTCTGCAGTTGCGAAGGTAAACGTTTCTAAGACTAATGTTGTGTCATATTCTGAGGGTACTACCTCATTACCCTTAGGAATGAGAAATTCAGAGGTAGGAGGCTGTACATCTACGTTAAAAATACTAGCTGCCAAGTGGAACTGTGGACAGTCGTGCTCAGCATGGGCATTGGTATTGTGAAATCTGCACCAATTTTTGGGTGCTGTATTGGCCATTTGTATGTTAGTTATTTGTTTTGCACCATGATTATCTGTATTCTCAAAAGGAGAAGCCAGAGTACCATTGTTGGGCCCAGTGTTCCATGTCTTGGGTGGCCTAGGTTGATTCTGATTTTTGTTATTATTGCCCCAGGTCCTATTATCTATCACTGGCCCCCTATTTTGCATTGGTTGCCCTTGACTGGGGCCTTGATGCTGATTGTAGTTTTGGTTCTGATTGTACTGCTGATTTTGATTGAGACTATAATTTTGATTTTGGCCTTGGTTGTGATTTTGAGGTGGATTGTAGTTTTGGTTGCTTCTTCCATAGAGGTTCTCATTTCTTAGCTGTGTCACTTCGGTTGTTAATCTTTTCAAATGTGCAGTAATCTCTTTGATGTCTTCCCTATCCTCTTGTGCTTTTGCCACAGTTATATCCCTAGGAAGTTGGAAGAAAGGCGGACCATTATTTTGACTGTTATTGGAAGTACTAGCCGTGTAAGGAGTTATAGCCTGGATTGGAGTAGGATTATACACAGGTGTGTAAGAAGGAACTGAATTTACTAGTGGAGCATGTTGTACAGGGACTCCGTTCCACGGGTGTGCCTGATTCTGAACCCCAAAATTTCCTCCAAATGGACTGTAAGTTGTATGTCTCATTTCTTGGTTCACTGAGGCTGCCTCTTTATAGGCTTTGGATATTGAATCTATGTCAGGTTTTCTTTTAACAAACATGGCAGTTAAAGGATCCAAGGCAGCATAGTACATAGCCAACAAGGGAGCATCATCTATGGTATAAGGGGCTACAAGCCTAGAATAGGCCTTTTGAAATCTGTCATTGAAATTATCAATTAGCTCTCCCTCACCTCGTTTTATAGCAGCCAGTTTATGATACAAAGCACAAGGGTCAATGGGTCCTCTAAATCTTGACAGAAATGCTTCTTCCATAAGTGCCCAGGAAGAAATGTAACCATTGGGTAAGTTTACGTACCAGCTAGAGGCCTGCTCATTAAAGGTGTAAGGGAACAATCTACACACAACATCCTCATGTTCTAACATAGCCCTAAAACATGCTTCCTTAAATATTCTAATATGATCTTTTGGGTCTTGGTGCAACTGGTACTTGGGGCATATCTTTTCCGGATTTTTTGGCATGTCATGATAATCATTGAAGAATATGGGAGAATTGACATCGAAATAAGCCATTGCAGGTGTTTGAGCTTGACTTGAACTTGCAGAAATACCTGGATTGATTGGTGGATTAGGATTTAGAGGAGGATTGAGACCTCCAGGAGTGCCTGAACAAAGATTTAAAGATCTGAACAGTGATCTGTCAGGACTTACAATACTACGGATGTTAAAAGGTGACCCAGGAGGTGTTCCAGATGAACTTCCTGCTTGCGATATCTTTGGATTCCAAATTAAAGGGCTTTTACTTTGCCTTGTATCAGGTAGTTGCACAAAGATATCTCCTGAACTGGACCTAGACCTAGTCACTCTGTTACTGTCGTTGGCCAGTTTGAAATGAAACCTAACTCAGGAAGGCCCTCCTTCTAGCGCCAGAAAACTGTTGATGATTATAGTATACAGCCTTCTAGCCCTCCTTCTAGCACCAGAAAACTGTTGATGATTATAGTATACAGCCTTCTAGCCCTCCTTCTAGCGCCAGAAAACTGTTGATGACTGTTTTGATGCAATCATAACAATAAGTTAAAATTCACATATAATGAACTGAAACTATACTTGAAAGATAAGAAGGAATCATTTGAGATTCAACTAATCCCAAGTCTACAGTGGTTCGGTTGGTCAAGTTCAGTTGGTCAATGTGAAGCTGTAATGTTCAAGGGGCCTTACGTAGTTTAGGTTTTTTTTGTGGTTTACTGGCCTAAGAATATGCAAAAAGGTCATAGATTTCAACAAGTATTCTGTTCATTTTGCATAAAGGTGATACTGTGCTGCAAGTTTCAGAGGGTTTTCTTGGATTTTTTTGCAGCTTTCTTCTTTATCTGTTTATGAAAACTGTCTACTTATAGCTCTGTTATACATGCTTCTTCAAATTTGAGACAATTTCCTTTGGATTTCTATGTTTTCAGCTAAATATTTCAGATGGGTTGGGAAAAGTTAGAAAGATCTACTCTATACCTCATTTAATCTACCGAAGGATCTAATTGTTTCTGTTATGCACTATGTAAATACCACAGTAATTTGATCAAATCCACAGTAAAAACCCTAAATGTAAGTTCTGAGCATTTTCACAAACATACATTTAAAATTGCAAGCTCTCAAAGAAGATATTTTAAAACACAAAGAAGAGCAGGAGAACACTTAGAAGATAGATGCAGAACTCCAGATTCTATTGTATTAGAAATGAATAGTCATACATGATTTACAATGTAGGAATGACTCTTAGTTTCATTGATCATGCTACAGAGAACTTACAAGCTTTACAAATACAGTAATGAAGCCAGACATTCCACATGCACCTTACTGCAGACAAACAGGCGACCTCCTTCTTCTACTTCTAAACTATGCTAAGTTAACTTGCTGTGTTTTCCTAGAATCCCTGTGTGTAGGCCCTAAAAATCCCTGTTGTAAAGTATTACAGTGTAGAGAGGCACAATATATAACATTCTGATTGTCCTCACTACAGCAAAAAACGTAATTGAACCCCTGGTTCAAACCCTTGGTTACAGCAATAAATGCAGGTGAACCAGCTCTCAAAAAAAATCTCTGAGCAGTGTCAAATCTGGGCGAAATATTGCCCCTTCTGAAAAGTTCCGGCAGCTGGGGAATAACTTTTGTTTGTCTGTTGTAGTAATACCTCCAGCTACAACTCTGTCTTTCACTTAAATGGCCTTGGCTTTTCGCACTTTATCCTTATCTTCTTGCTCCTGAGATCAGATTTTCTTTCCTTCATGAGGTCACTGTGTTGACTTTCCAGCTGCTTCCTCAACTGCAAGCCTGCAAGACAAGACAAGCAATAAGTTTCACATTTATCATAAAAACAGCATGAAATTAAAATAAGCGTTTAAATCCAGGTGACTGCGCAAGTTTGCGGAAATTAGATCAGAAATCCTCTCAAAACGCGTCAAAAATGTGTTCAGACTGCTCAAAGCTTCATCGGGTCAACCATCGCTGACCGGAAAATGCCAGAGGCGCCAAAAAAAACACTTTAAAATTCCACCGCTTCATTTCCCGCCCATCGGCATGATCATCGCCATCGACGTGTCAAAAAAACATGTTGGTCGACAACTTCATCATCATGATATTTCGCTTCTGCATATTGGGGAAAAGAACAACATCATCATCATCATCATGTTGAAGAAGAATAGGAGGATATGAAATAGAATCATGCTGCCGAGGAAAGGAAAATGAAGGTGACGTCATCATGATATTCGGGCTTCATTGAAATGCTAAGGATGATGTCATCATCATGTTCAGTTAAGGTCAGGGGGGTAATTGTGATATCGGGTCACCTAAGGAGCATGATTAGGATGATAAACGTAATATGATCCTCTTGCGGCCAAGGTAACCTTCTCGAAAGATCAGGATGATGATGAGCATCAGGATATTTGCTCCTTCGTTTATTAGATCGGGATGACGTCATCATGATATTCGGAGCCTTTGTTAAACTTAGAACATGACGTCATCATGATATTTCGCCAACCGGATCATGTTTGGGAAATATCCTGCCAAAGGGAAAATGTGACGATGATGATCATCAGGATATTTTCAAAAGGTTGTATTTCATCGGCAGGAGGACTTTACGAAATATCGGGTGAACCAACAAGATCATGATGATCTTGACAACAGGGTAGGATAAAACAATATGATGATGACCCTCCTCATCGAATTATCATGATGACGTCATCATGATATTTTGTCTTCGAAGCACAAGGATGAGTTGAGGTCATCATGATATTCGATAGGGTGATATTGTAAAAAATGATCAGGAGGATATGAAGTTGTCATCATCATATTTCGAACTTCAGCAAATATCATGATGATGACCTTGCGATAGGATTATAACATGCGCATGCAAATATGCCGAAGGTGGATTTTCTAAGGGGTGATCAGCATGATATGATAAGATTAGGTAATGTTGAAATATCATGATGATGCCCGCTATACAAAGACCACTCGACGGGGAAACTTACCCTGACTTAAAGTTGATGTCATCATGATATTCGGGCTTCAGGATATTATCGGGGGGGGGGGGGGGGTCAAATATCATGATGATGATGTTCTTTATGTAACCAAAATCGAGTTTATAATGTATGACCCTCCTAAAAAATATCATGATGATGCATAATGCGCATAAGGCCATTTGACAGGTAAAGGGCACTACCACCTAAGATTGACGTCCGGATATTGCGACTGCATGATTTTTATCAGGCGATAGACCAAGATCATGATGATCTTGACAACATGACTTAGGATATAAAAATATGATGATCCTCCTGCGAATATCAGGTTTGACCAAAACTTTGACCGTGCATAACTTTCACATATGGAAGAATTTTCGAGTGAAGTAAAAGGCAAACCTGCATGGAATTTCAAGCTCTTTCTAAATATGAGGTCATAGAAACAAAATATGAACTTTTACAAACTGACCTCATGATGATGACCTACCTTATCCAATATCATGATGATGATGCACCTGACCTTCATTTTTACCAAACCGCCAGAAAGCAGAAAAAAACACAAGCAGAAGCAAAAAGCAAACATCAGCAGGGGTCCCCATTTTGCTAAGGAGCATAATGGGGCGTGTTGTGAACATCACAACAACTAGCAACCAAAACAAAACAATTAAATTCAGAGTGTTCAAGGAAACTAGATGAAATGAACTCATAACTTCCAACTATCTTTTCCTGCAAATTACTATTCAGCTTGAGACTCAAAGTATTCAATAAAGATGCATGAATTTCCATTTTCAGTTTAGTTGTGTGCATGTGATTAATTATCCTCATCTTGAAGATCGGTTGAACAAACTAGTGACTGACATTAGCCTACGTAGGTGAGGATATTCCCTCATAGCCGACCGGATAGAGCCTTGCTGCCAGCGAGCGTCTATAGCCCCGGCAAGGTTATCGTTACAATTCTCCTAAGTAGAGCCCCACTGCCAGCGAGCGTCCATAGCCCCGGTAGAGTTACTTAGATGGCTTAATCTGGATTTTCAGTATAATCCGCTTTATTTATTTATTTATTTATTATTATTATTATTTTTATTTTTTTTTATTTATTTTCTAATTTCGAAAGATTTCATAAGATATAGCAATTTGTAATTTCATGATGCAAGGAGTGGACACTTGGTGAAATTAAGCTGAGAATTGTAATGGTAGCAAGGGTGACCTCTGATTTTTCACCTAATATCTACACTGGTATGTTCAACAAACCCAAGGATTTTAGGTGTGTCATCGTGAGAAACCTGCTTCGAATCCTCAATCACATTTATTGAATACAAAACTTCAGAAGATGAACAACTCTCTACATTCATGACAGTGACAGGTTATGTGTAAATTGCAAATGGTTAACCTGAATATCCTAAATTATATACTGTTTTGAATGGTTGCTAGTTTTGCTCCTTAATACACTACAGTAAAATAAAGATCCCTACTGAGGAGACAACAAACAAGCCAAACAAACAGGCTGTACAAACAGAAACAAAAGGCAAAAACAAACAGAAGACAAGCTACACAAACAGCCAACCCAAAAGAAAACAGCAGAAGAAGAACTGTACATTATCTACAGCATTTCACATTAAGAAAGAAAGGACTGCCTCATCCTGACCTTCAAGCCTGGAAGTAGTGTTTCAAATGCTGGCCATTAACTGGTAATGGTACATCTTCTCCAGTCAAGGTCTTAAGTCTAAAGGTGTTATCTCCTATTATTTCTGAGACTTGTAATGGACCCAGCCATAATTTATCGAATTTTCCATGGCTTCCTTTCTTTTCATGTGCTTTGTCCCAGCACAACACTAAGTCTGATATCCTAAATGTCTTGACTCTTGCCCTTTTGTCAAACCACCTCTTAACAACTGCTTGGTGTTTGGCAAACTTCTCGAGGGCTTGACCTCTTTTCTCCTCTAGTTGTAACATTTGCACTATTCTGGCTTCCCTATGGTTATCAAAGCCTAGATATTCATTGGCAAACTTCCAGGTTGGTATTCTTAGATTAACCGGAAGTATGGGATCAGTCCCATAAACTAAGTGATAAGGTGTGCTACCTAAAGCTGTTTTGAACTTGGTCCTGTCTACCCATAGTGCATATCTTAACAGGGTATTCCACTCTCTAGGACTTTTCGTTATTAACCTCTTGATGATGTCTAATAAAATTTTGTTTGTTGATTCAGCCAGTCCATTACCTTGAGGGTATTAATTTGAAGAAAACCTTAGAATGATCCCATATTCAAATGCCCATTTAGAAAATTTTAAAGAAGAGAAAGCAGGGCCGTTATCACATACCAATGAATAGGGTGTTCCAAACCTGGTGATAATGTTTTCTTCAAGGAACTTGATAACTACCTCAGTTGTGGAAAACTTGCAGCAGGTGGCCTCAGTCCAACTTGTACAATAGTCTGTTACCGTCAATATAAATTTGTGTCCTGCAGAAGATGGGGGATTGATGACTTCGATAAAATCCAAGCCCCACTGTGCAAATGGTCTGGACTCGATCACAGGTTGCAGTGGATTGGCTAGATTTCTCCCTTTGTCTGCTGCAGTCTGACAGGTGTGGTAGCTTCTGATGTGACTCTTAGTATCTTTGAATATAGTGGGCCAGTAATAGCCCGCTCTCAATATTTTGTGTGTTGTAGCTAAATGGGAACCATGACCGGTTCCGTACTTATCATGTAGTTCTGTCAACACTTTATCAGCTTCAGTTCTGTTTATGCATCTCAAATAAATTTCATCATGGTTCTTCCTGAATAGAAGACCTCCTTGCACCATATAATTTTGTGCCTTAATCTTCAAAGCTCTCCTCTGAGAAGCCTTCATCTTGCTTGGGTACTTTCCAGCTATCAGGAAGGAGCTTAAATCATCGTACCAGCCTGATGCGTCTTGGGAATTCAATACATATTGCTGTTTTATCAGATTTGGATCCATGTTTGCTATTGTCTGCACCAGCGCCTGCCCTCTAACCAGCTTTGCGGGAATGATCTCCATGTCGAATTCTTGCAGTGTGGTGATCCATTTGGCTCTTTTTTCTCCAGGCTCATTTTGCATCAGCAACATTTTTACTGCTGCGTCTGGTACTATGGCTTTAATCTGGCTGCGCAGAATATAGTGTCTAAACTTTGTCACAGCCTTTACTAATACGAATGCCTGTCTTTCGATATCTAGATATCTCAGCTGTGCATCCTTCAGCGGCGCACTCATAAATGCTATGGGCCTCTCTTCATTATTTTCACCTTTTTGTGTCAAGGCAGCAGCGACAGAATGAGAAGATGCAAAGGAGTAGATGTAAAACGGGCTTGTGTAGTCTGGACTTGCCAATACAGGGGCATTAGAAATTGCCTCCTTGATATCTTCAAATGCGGCTTTGGCCACTGGCGTCCATTCCATCTGTGCATCTTTCTTTAACATGGCATTCAACGGCTGCACAATCTCTGCAAAACCTGTTATAAACTTCCGAACAAAGTTAATTTTACCAAAAAATGATTTCAATTCTTTCCTACTATTTGGTATTTGCAAATTTTTTATGGATTCTATTCTATCTAGATCAATTGAAATTCCATTTTCAGAAATGACATGGCCTAATAATTTACCTTCAGTTACGCCAAATATACATTTCTTAGGATTAAGGGAAATCCCATACCTTTCACATCGCTGGAGTACTTTTCTGAGGTCCTCAGCGTGGGTGGATGCATCCTTGGAATACACAGTTAAATCATCCATATATACAACAATACATTTACTTGATAATGCACGAAAAGCAACGTCCATGGCCCTCTGAAAAGTGGCACCTGCATTAATCAGACCAAAAGGCATTCTTCTATATGCATAATTTCCCCATTTGCAAGTGAAGGTGGTTTTTAGTCTATCTTCTCTGTCAATTAAAACCTGGTTATAACCTGAAAAACCATCTAAAAAAGACATCATCTTTGCGCCATTTACTGCTTGCAATACTTCGTCTA
This sequence comes from Cunninghamia lanceolata, assembly GCA_027924645.1. NCBI lineage: Eukaryota > Viridiplantae > Streptophyta > Pinopsida > Cupressales > Cupressaceae > Cunninghamia > Cunninghamia lanceolata. The sequence goes on from BSBN01001067.1 coordinate 5,833,785, forward strand.
TTGGGGGCAAAGGATAATTATCTTTTTCAGATGCCTTGTTTAAGTTTCTAAAGTCTACGCACAACCTGATGTCTCCATTTTTCTTCCTCACTGGTACTAAGTTAGCTACCCAGACAGAATGTCTGACTGAAAAAATTATTCCAGCAGACAGTAATTTTTTAACTTCCTCAAAGATTAAAGGCTCTAGAATGGCATTTACAGGCCTCTGTTTCTGCCTAAATGGTTTGACTTCTTTTCTTAAAGGTATTACGTGAGTTATGATGGACTCATCAAATGTTTTCAAGTCTTTATAAGTCCATGCTATGACATGTTTATATTCTTTCAGAACATCTAAAACCTCTTTTCTGATTTTTTCAGAGCAAGCTTTCCCAATTAGTACATTTTGCGGATTGAGCCCAGTCCCTAAGTTATGCAAATCAGACTTACCCCCCTCTGTTTTGGGTAAGTCTTTCTGTCTTATTATTCCGTCGAAGTCAAAGATGTGTTCTAAATCAATTACTCCTTTTGGTAAGAAGTTGCTCTTTAAGTTGATCATATCTTCTTCGTCCCATGTTACTTCAGGTCTTTCTTGTTCATCAATGATTTGGGCCTCAAATGCCTCATTACAAGTCAGAAAATTAATAATTTGCTGATCCTCTCCAAATACCTGAAAGTGTGTAACGTTGTCTGGTATACTGGGCACGTTAATTAGCTCAACAGCAAATCGTCTTAATCCTGACAGTGTCAATGGTTCTAATGTACTAGCAGCAACTGCTAACGCATCTGGCCTGTGGTTCAGTTCTCTAGGAATGTGCTCTATGTTAAAAGCATCAAATGAATCCATTAAACCCCAAACTCTATGTCTGTAACTGATCATTTTCTTATAATTGCAGGCATATAGTTTCCTCACTTGTCTGACTACTAATTCAGAGTCTGAAAATACTCTGATAGTTTTTACCCCTTTCCTGATGGCCATGACAAGTCCTAAAATTAGGGCCTCATATTCAGCAATATTGTTAGTGCAGGAAAATTGTAATCTATATGCTGCCAAATGAGATTTACCTTGAGGATCTATGAGTTCAATACCCACACCTGCGCCCTGTTTTGATTTGGACCCATCACACTTTAACGTCCACATGCCATCTTTTCTTTTCTGATCTTTTACCTTGGCATACTTTGTCTCTTTTATTGCCTGTGGGGTGTTGTCTTGTTTATTCATGGGTTTTTCCGTTTGTTTATCTTGCATATGTGTGTTTGTAGTTTGCAGCTCAGAAAGATAACTACCCTCGTCCTCTATTTCTTTCCCTAGATCTGGGGTCAGGGCATCTATGTTATCCTGAACATATCTTTGTGTTGGATCAGGATTCTCATTTTTCTCTTGTGACTCTATCCTCCCTATGCACTTTTTGTATTCATATTCAATGATGTCTTTGCATATTTCACAATTCTCCTCAGAATGTTGCCTATCATGGACTCTACACCTATTTTTATATAACTTACATTGGACTGGGAGATTGTGTGTAACGCACTCTTCCACCTCTTGTCTAATGGCATGACCAAATTTGTCTATTGCATTGTTTTCCTCATCTGAAGAATTTCCGTCAGACTCAATGAATAGTGCCGTTCTATTGCTGACACACTTCTTTCTAATGTTTAACATCATAATCTCTTCAATCTGCATCCCATTGTTGGTAATTCTATAGACACCTGGTTCAACAGCAGCATATAATATTTCATTAGTTCAATTATACTCTGTTATCATATGTTTCATTCTGGGCTCTGCCCCTATTCTCATCTGGTTTGGGATGCCTCTCCATGGTAACCACATGTGTGAAAAGTCAGTGGCCATATATCTGTTTAATGTCTTGGACCAATCCCTACTTAGCAACATTCCGTAATTTACGGGTATATCCACTACTTGAATGTCAATGATTTGGCTTACCCTAGGGTCTGAAGCTAATTGTACTTGTATGTTCATGAGTTCTCCTATCACGCTAACCTCAGTCTTATCTAATTGCGTGACAACCTTGGTAGATTTGGTGGGAGTCAGCCCGAGAGTTTTACATATTCCTAAGGGCATTACATTAGCTGAAGCACCAGAATCTACCATGCAATTGTGTATATTCTTCCCACACAACCTAACAGTTAACAAGAAAGGTTGAGTATCCCTCTTATCCGTATGTATTACCACATTTGTATTGGAAGGCTGCTCAACTTTCTTACCCTTCTCCTTAGGTGGTGAATCACTATTAGGAACAGTTATATCAGTAGACACCCTGTTTGTCATGGATGTATCCAGGGATTTTAAAAAAACATTTCTGATCCCAGGGGGTCTTCAATAATTCATTTAGAGGTATACTGACCTTAATTTTCTTTATTTTCTCTGATAAGTAACTCATTAATCTTGTTGTCTCTATTGTTTATGTCTTACTTGTTTGATCCTTTTGCACTGCTGTTCCATTATTTGTGTGCTGACTAGCTTTAAGTATGGCAGGATTGTTGCTAGCATTCTGATCTGGGGGTGTATTGATGTTATTCGGAGGAGTGGAGGTGGTGAAAGGTCCTCCCGGCTTAGGGTTGTTCCTCAAATTGTAGGTGTGGCTTTTATTTGTCTGTTGAAAGGCCTGCACCTCCTCTGTTTCATTTAATATCTCGTTTTCAGATTCAAAAGGAAACTGAAAAGCATTTAACACAAAGGCTGATTCAGGATAAAGACTTTCACAACAGTATGGTTCATCCTCTAGCAATTCATCCTCTTTCTCTTCTGCAGTTGCGAAGGTAAACGTTTCTAAGACTAATGCTGTGTCATATTCTGAGGGTACTACCTCATTACCCTTAGGAATGAGAAATTCAGAGGTAGGAGGCTGTACATCTACGTTAAAAATACTAGCTGCCAAGTGGAACTGTGGACAGTCGTGCTCAGCATGGGCATTGGTATTGTGAAATCTGCACCAATTTTTGGGTGCTGTATTGGCCATTTGTATGTTAGTTATTTGTTTTGCACCATGATTATCTGTATTCTCAAAAGGAGAAGCCAGAGTACCATTGTTGGGCCCAGTGTTCCATGTCTTGGGTGGCCTAGGTTGATTCTGATTTTTGTTATTATTGCCCCAGGTCCTATTATCTATCACTGGCCCCCTATTTTGCATTGGTTGCCCCTGACTGGGGCCTTGATGTTGATTGTAGTTTTGGTTCTGATTGTACTGCTGATTTTGATTGAGACTATAATTCTGATTTTGGCCTTGGTTGTGATTTTGAGGTGGATTGTAGTTTTGGTTGCTTCTTCCATAGAGGTTCTCATTTCTTAGCTGTGTCACTTCTGTTGTTAATCTTTTCAAATGTGCAGTAATCTCTTTGATGTCTTCCCTATCCTCTTGTGCTTTTGCCACAGTTATATCCCTAGGAAGTTGGAAGAAAGGCGGACCATTATTTTGACTGTTATTGGAAGTACTAGCCGTGTAAGGAGTTATAGCCTGGATTGGAGTAGGATTATACACAGGTGTGTAAGAAGGAACCGAATTTACTAGTGGAGCATGCTGTACAGGGACTCCGTTCCATGGGTGTGCCTGATTCTGCACCCCAAAATTTCCTCCAAATGGACTGTAAGTTGTATGTCTCATTTCTTGGTTCACTGAGGCTGCCTCTTTATAGGCTTTGGATATTGAATCTATGTCAGGTTTTCTTTTAACAAACATGGCAGTTAAAGGATCCAAGGCAGCATAGTACATAGCCAACAAGGGAGCATCATCTATGGTATAAGGGGCTACAAGCCTAGAATAGGCCTTTTGAAATCTGTCATTGAAATTATCAATTAGCTCTCCCTCACCTCGTTTTATAGCAGCCAGTTTATGATACAAAGCACAAGGGTCAATGGGTCCTCTAAATCTTGACAGAAATGCTTCTTCCATAAGTGCCCAGGAAGAAATGTAACCATTGGGTAAGTTTACGTACCAGCTAGAGGCCTGCTCATTAAAGGTGTAAGGGAACAATCTACACACAACATCCTCGTGTTCTAACATAGCCCTAAAACATGCTTCCTTAAATATTCTAATATGATCTTCTGGGTCTTGGTGCAACTGGTACTTGGGGCATATCTTTTCCAAATTTTTTGGCATGTCATGATAATCATTGAAGAATATGGGAGAATTGACATCGAAATAAGCCATTGCAGGTGTTTGAGCTTGACTTGAACTTGCAGAAATACCTGGATTGATTGGTGGATTAGGATTTAGAGGAGGATTGAGACCTCCAGGAGAGCCTGAACCAAGATTTAAAGATCTGAACAGTGATCTGTCAGGACTTACAATACTACGGATGTTAAAAGGTGACCCAGGAGGTGTTCCAGATGAACTTCCTGCTTGCGATATCTTTGGATTCCAAATTAAAGGGCTTTTACTTCGCCTTGTATCAGGTAGTTGCACAAAGATATCTCCTGAACTGGACCTAGACCTAGTCACTCTGTTACTGTCGTTGGCCAGTTTGAAATGAAACCTAACTCAGGAAGGCCCTCCTTCTAGCGCCAGAAAACTGTTGATGATTATAGTATACAGCCTTCTAGCCCTCCTTCTAGCGCCAGAAAACTGTTGATGATTACAATATACAGCCTTCTAGCCCTCCTTCTAGCGCCAGAAAACTGTTGATGACTGTTTTGATGCAATCATAACAATAAGTTAAAATTCACATATAATGAACTGAAACTATACTTGAAAGATAAGAAGGAATCATTTGAGATTCAACTAATCCCAAGTCTACAGTGGTTCGGTTGGTCAAGTTCAGTTGGTCAATGTGAAGCTGTAATGTTCAAGGGGCCTTATGTAGTTTAGGTTTGTTTTGTGGTTTACTGGCCTAAGAATATGCAAAAGGGTCATAGATTTCAACAAGTATTCTGTTCATTTTGCATAAAGGTGATACTGTGCTGCAAGTTTCAGAGGGTTTTCTTGGATTTTTTTGCAGCTTTCTTCTTTATCTGTTTATGAAAACTGTCTACTTATAGCTCTATTATACATGCTTCTTCAAATTTGAGATAATTTCCTTTGGATTTCTACGTTTTCAGCTAAATATTTCAGATGGGTTGGGAAAAGTTAGAAAGATCTACTCTATACCTCATTTAATCTACCGAAGGATCTAATTGTTTCTGTTATGCACTATGTAAATACCACAGTAATTTGATCAAATCCACAGTAAAAACCCTAAATGTAAGTTCTGAGCATTTTCACAAACATACATTTAAAATTGCAAGCTCTCAAAGAAGATATTTCAAAACACAAAGAAGAGCAGGAGAACACTCAGAAGATAGATGCAGAACTCCAGATTCTATTGTATTAGAAATGAATAGTCCTACATGATTTACAATGTAGGAATGACTCTTAGTTTCATTGATCATACTACAGAGAACTTACAAGCTTTACAGATACAGTAAGGCAGCCAGACATTCCACGCGCACCTTACTGCAGACAAACAGGCGACCTCCTTCTTCTACTTCTAAACTATGCTAAGTTAACTTGCTGTGTTTTCCTAGAATCCCTGTGTGTAGGCCCTAAAAATCCCTGTTGTAAAGTATTACAGTGTAGAGAGGCACAATATATAACATTCTGATTGTCCTCACTATAGCAAAAAACCTAACTAAACCCCTGGTTCAAACCCTTGGTTACAACAATAAATGCAGGTGAACCAGCTCTCAAAAAAAATCTCTGAGCAGTGTCAAATCTGGGCGAAATATTGCCCCTTCTGAGAAGTTCCGGTAGCTGGGCAATAACTTCTGTTTGTCTGTTGTAGTAATACCTCCAGCTGCAACTCTGTCTTTCACTTGAATGGCCTTGACTTTTCGCACTTTATCCTTATCTTTTTGCTCCTGAGATCAGATTTTCTTTCCTTCATGAGGTCACTGTGTTGACTTTCCAGCTGCTTCCTCAACTGCAAGCCTGCAAGACAAGACAAGCAATAAGTTTCACATTTATCATAAAAACAGCATGAAATTAAAATAAGCATTTAAATCCAGGTGACTGCGCAAGTTTGCGGAAATCGGATCAGAAATCCTCTCAAAACGCGTCAAAAATGCGTTCAGACTGCTCAAAGCTTCATCGGGTCAACCATCGCTGACCGAAAAATGCCAGAGGCGCCAAAAAAACACTTTAAAATTCCACCGCTTCATTTCCCGCCCATCGGCATGATCATCGCCATCGGCGCGTCAAAAAAACATGTTGGTCGACAACTTCATCATCATGATATTTCACTTCTGCATATTGGGGAAAAGAACAACATCATCATCATCATCATGTTGAAGAAGAATAGGAGGATATGAAATAGAATCATGCTGCCGAGGAAAGGAAAATGAAGGTGACGTCATCATGATATTCGGGCTTCATTGAAATGCTAAGGATGACGTCATCATCATGTTCAGTTAAGGTCAGGGGGGTAATTGTGATATCGGGTCACCTAAGGAGCATGATCAGGATGATAAACGTAATATGATCCTCTTGCGGCCAAGGTAACCTTCTCGAAAGATCAGGATGATGATGAGCATCAGGATATTTGCTCCTTCGTTTATTAGATCGGGATGACGTCATCATGATATTCGGAGCCTTTGTTAAACTTAGAACATGACGTCATCAATATATTTCACCAACCGGATCATGTTTGGGAAATATCCTGCCGAAGGGAAAATGTGACGATGATGATCATCAGGATATTTTCAAAAGGTTGTATTTCATTGGCAAGAGTACTTTACGAAATATCGGGTGAACCAACAAGATCATGATGATCTTGACAACAGGGCAGGATAAAACAATATGATGATGACCCTCCTCATCGAATTATCATGATGACGTCATCATGATATTTTGTCTTCGAAGCACAAGGATGAGTTGAGGTCATCATGATATTCGATAGGGTGATATTGTAAAAAATGATCAGGAGGATATGAAGTTGTCATCATCATATTTCGAACTTCAGCAAATATCATGATGATGACCTTGCGATAGGATTATAACATGCGCATGCAAATATGCTGAAGGTGGATTTTCTAAGGGGTGATCAGCATGATATGATAAGATTAGGTAATGTTGAAATATCATGATGATGCCCGCTATACAAAGACCGCTCGACGGGGAAACTTACCCTGACTTAAAGTTGATGTCATCATGATATTCGGGCTTCAGGATATTATCGGGGGGGGGGGGGGGGGGGGGGTCAAATATCATGATGATGATGTTCTTTATGTAACCAAAACCGAGTTTATAACGTATGACCCTCCTAAAAAATATCATGATGATGCATAATGCGCATAAGGCCATTTGACGGGTAAAGGGCACTACCACCTAAGATTGACGTCCGGATATTGCGACTGCATGATTTTTATCGGGCGATAGACCAAGATCATGATGATCTTGACAACATGACTTAGGATATAAAAATATGATGATCCTCCTGCGAATATCAGGTTTGACCAAAACTTTGACCGTGCATAACTTTCACATATGGAAGAATTTTCGAGTGAAGTAAAAGGCAAACCTGCATGGAATTTCAAGCTCTTTCTAAATATGAGGTCATAGAAACAAAATATGAAATTTGACAAACTGACCTCATGATGATGACCTACCTTATCCAATATCATGATGATGATGCACTTGACCTTCATTTTTACCAAACCGCCAGAAAGCAGAAAAAAACACAAGCAGAAGCAAAAAGCAAACATCAGCAGGGGTCCCCATTTTGCTAAGGAGCATAATGGGGCGTGTTGTGAACATCACAACAGAACCATTTGTCTAAATTTCTATTACTACAGAGTTTAGTATTCAAAACTATAGGATCTTCTACTACTAGTGTTTTAAGGTTATGAATAATAAAAGTAAATTCCTTAGGACTATCATAAGGGGATATGAGGGAAGTTGTGATTGCCATTGCATTTGTATGTCAATTGTCTTTCCTAGGAGTAGTATCGATTGAAAACAATGTGAAACATTTTAATAGAGATAAAGCAAAGTCGTGATATTGAGATAGCTTGTCTTGTTTAGTTCTTTATGATCCAATGATTTGTCATACAATTAGTTGTGAATCACTGTATATAGTAATGTTTTTTATGTCAAGAGCCAAAGCGGCATGAAGTCCTATAATGAGGGCTTCATATTTCAACAATGTTATTTGTACATGAGAAGTTTAGATGCTAAGACATAGGAATCAGCTTACCTATAGGGGGTATTAGTATAACACCATCACTAGAGCTAGTTTGACATCTTAATCTATCAAAATACAATTCCCATTTATCCTCCTTCTTAATAGCTAGAATTTGATCATCAAGGAATGTGACCTGATTTTGTATAGCAAAAGGTGAAGGTGCTTTGGTTAAATGGTCAGTTAATGCTTGTCCTTTAATCGCTTTCTAAGAAATAAACTTAAGATCAAATTTAGTTAACATCACCTACTTAGTAACACGGCCTGACAAATCAGTTTTAGTAAAAAGATGTTGCAAGGGGTCAAATTTCACCATCACATGCATTTCAGCATTTAAAAGATAATGTATAAGCTTCTATGTCGCAAACACTAAAGCTAAGCAATGCTTCTTGATAATAGTGTATCACACTTCATAATCGAGAAAGGTTTAGCTGATATAATATACAACACATTCTTTTCCTTCAGTATTATGTTGTGCTAATAAAGCCGCAAGAGCATTATTAGATGTTGATATATACATTAAGAAAGGTTTATTAGAAACAGCTGGCTGTAAAACAAGAGGATTAGCTAGATAAGTCTTTAAATCTTTGAAAGATTTCTAACATTAAGAATTCCATTGAAATTTTGAATCCTTCTTTAGTAATTGTGTAGAAGGGTGAGTCCTATCCACAAGTTGTGAAACAAATCGACGAATGGCTTGCATCTTCCCTTGCAAACTACGAAGTTGAGATATGTTCTTAGGTGTTGGCATATTAACAATTGCATCAATCTTTTTCATATCAACCCAAATAGTTTTCCACTATCTATGCCAAAAATGCATTTACAAGGATTTAACCACATGTTGTACTTCTTTATTTGCTCAAAGATCTATTAAAGAGTCATGGCGTGATCTTGGTGATGAATGGACTTCACCAAGATGTCATCAGCATAATCTTCTAAGATATTGTGCATGTAATCATGAAATATAAGGGTCATAGCACATTGGTAAGTTGCTCCGACATTCTTAAGTTCAAACAACATGACTACCCAATAAAATGTTCTCCATGGTGTTATAAAAGTTGTTTTATATTGATCTTGAGGAATTATCATGATTTGATTATATCTAAAAAACCATCCATGAAGGAGAGTGTCATTAGGGTTTAAACTTTCAAACATGCATAACTAAGCTACAACAAAACCCTAACTGCAATAGAGTGCAAGCAAGCCTAGAAAATAGTCAAATAAACACAAAAACAAGATTCTAAGCTAACATTGACTAATCTCCATTGTCCTCCTCAATCCTTCATAACATTCTTAGATTTTGTAGGTTTTGCAACTATCTAGAGAAGCTCAAATGAGTGAGAATGGAAAGATGTTGGAGAGTTACAATCTAAGGGAGATGTCTCAGAGCTAAAGGATTAAGGGATCAAAATGATGCTGGATAAGTAATTTTATAGAAGAGCATTTTTAAACGGAGGGCTAGGAACTGATGTTGACTTTGGAGCAAAATGGAGGGTGGAGATCGATTAGGGTTCATCCCCACTAAAAGATGAGATAATTTTAAATTGGAAGAAATGATGAGGTGGAGAATATTTTTAAATTAAATAAATTGGGTTCATTTATTTAATTTATTTGAGAAGGGGGAAAATGTAATGGGATTAATTTGCATAGGTGAGACCTATTTAATTAGAACAAGGCCTATAATTTAAATAAATGTTTATTTATTTAAATTAAAGGGGGAAAGAGGATAGTTGATAATTAAATAATTAATCCATTAAAATTAAATATTTAACCATAGAGGAAAATTAGGGAAAAATAGTAGAATGTGGAAGAGATTGGTGTTTTGCAATTTGAGGACACTTTTAGGTGTCTACATTTTGCCCCTCTTTGAGATGATGTTCGAGATGATGAGATTTATGTCGAGTAACATCATTTCAAAGAAGATAAGGAAATGGATAGAGGAAAAGGATGATGATGCCCCCTCGAGAGGATAGGTAGGTTGGACAAACACAAGTAGGCTCTTGAAATGAAAAGGGATTGGTCAAGGAAGAAAGATAAGGGAATAGATAAAAGAAATGAATGATATGTTAAGCTGCATTGAAGGAGGAGGAATGAAGATGCGAGAGAGAGATGGTGGAGGAATGAAAGATTGGCTAAAAGAATGGGAATGAGATCTTACTTTGTTAGATTTTTGAGCTTCTCACTTGTAGTTTCTACTTATCATTATAGAACTTAATATGTCAAGGGATGATAGACATAATGGCGTGACAAAGGCCAAAGTGTGAAATTGTGATCCCTTGCAAAATAGGCACATGATAGACAAGGAATGCCTGACTCAGACTAGTAACCATGGTACCTTGTCGGAACATGCAATGAGATAATCATGAGGTATGCAAATCCTCATGCAAGGAAGCATTTATTCTTTCCTATGCATAGAATGTCTTTGATTCACACCTAATGGAATCTCGATCACACACAAGGCACCAAGTTGCCCCAGTCATTTTGCCAAGACAAACCTCAAACAAAAATCAAAGAAAAAGGTCTTGCTCTATCCTCGCTTATCTTTATCACTTAGGGACTGCCTTGAGAAGCATAAGAATGAGACTAAACAACAATCCAATAAAAGATAAGACAAACTAGACCAACAAAGTCAATAACCATTAGATCATTTGTCGAGTGATATGTGTTTGTTTGATTATGATTAGATGAATAAGGCTTGGTTTTAGGATAGGAAGCATGTCGTATAAGATGCTAAGTTTGGTTTCTACAATGCAACTACCTGTATAAGGCAAGTGACAGGATTAAGTCCGGTTTCAGATATGGGACACCTCGTATAAGATGCCTAGTCTAGTTTCGAGAGTGCAACAATCTGTCTAAGACTGATGATTGATAGATAATAGTGTCTAGTTTTAGGAAATGAGGCATCTCGTATAAGATGTCTAGTCTGGTTTTGATGATGTTGCATCCTATATAAGACAAGTGGTAGTTGATAGGAGGTCATTTAATAGTGATGATCCTGATTAAGCAATTGATCATGTCTAACTGAAGGTTGCTTGGGTAGTTTGTCTAGTTGATTGTTTGGGATTGTTTTCAACTATGAAAGACTAATTGCTTTAGTCTGATCAAAGTGTCTATCTCATTAACGGATGACTTATTATGATAGTTGACTTGACAAGGGACTGACCTAGTGTCTCAGGTTCTCATCAAAGATGGCCTTGCCTACATGACAACACAAAGGCGACATAATTAGACAAGGTGGTTCGACATGGTTTATTGCTTGGGTTTTTTGGTCGATTATTTAATTTTCTATGATTTTTGATGTTTTTGATGTTTTTGGATTTTTGAGAATTTTTTATTGTTTTTGGATTTTTGAGAATATTTGGATGCTTTTAGATTATCAAGATAGTTGGATGTTTTTGGATTTTTGAGAATATTTGAATCTTTTTGGATTTTTGAGATATTTGGATGTTTTTTGATTTTTGAGAATATTTGAATATTTTTTGGATTTTTAAGGATATGTGAATGTTTTTAGATTTTTGAGAATATGTGATTTTTTTGGGTTTTTCAGAATATTTCAATTTTTTTGGATTTTTGGAATATTTGATTTTTTTGGATTTTTGGAAAGTTTTGATGGGTTTGATTCAAATGCAAGATAAATGATAACACACAAAAGAAAGCAAGCATGCCCAAATGATACCAAAACAAGCAAGGTATTGCCCCTATCAAGCTATAAACCAATGATTAAGTGATTGATTGATTGATTATGATAATGATGGTGTTTGGTTTCAAGAAATGAAACATGTTGTATAAGATGCCTGGTTTGGTTTCAACAATGCAACATCCTGTATAAGACAATTGATTGATTGACACTAGTTTTGTTGTCCATGTGAATCAACACTAGGATTTGATTAACTGATTGATTGTTTGATTGATTTAGATTACATCAAGATTAGGATCAAGACCATTGATGTAATTGGATAATTCGGCAAGATTGATTAGCTTGATTGGTATAGATTGATGATTGACTTGCATTTGAGTTATTGTTTGGGATGATTTGATTTTATGGTTGATTGGATGATTGGAAGAATTGAATGACTTAGAGAATTGGTTGATTGAATTGATTGATGAATTGATTTGATGAATTTGATAGAATTGATTAGATTTGAAGAAGTGATTTGATTTGGAAAATATATTTTTTGCTTGTATTTTTTGTTGGATATTTGATTTTTTTTAGATTTTTGAAGTGTTTTGATTTTTTTGGATTTTTTGAAATGTTGTGATTTCTTTTTGGATTTTGAAATGTTGTGATTTTTTTGGATTTTGAAATGTTGTGATTTTTTTGTATTTTGAGGAATATTTGATTTTTTTTGTATTTTGAATGTTTTAGGGATGTCAATGGATGACAATTTGGGTATCCTTTTTGCTAGATACTAATGAAAAGGGAAATCCAAGTCTAGGTACAAAGATGTAGGTGTGATGAATGGATAAAAGGATGGGCGATAGTGGATGGAATGGATGTATGTGTAAGAAAGCAAGGATGTGATATCCAAGGACTATGTCGTATAGGAATAACATACCCCATTTGAGATGGAATGCTTAGGATTTTTCATGGCAAGGCTCATGACACTAGGATGATGATAGGATTGTGAATAGGATTAGTTTAAAAGGGATGAGGTATATCAAGAGTTTTTACAAAGCATTTGTCAACATTTTCCCCCCATATCTTTATCAAGATCAAAAGAGAAAGGGTAGATTAATGGAATTGATAGGATAGGTATATGTAGATGGGTGTAATGGATAAGTATGGTAAGATGGTATGAAAATGGTATGATATGATAGGATGGAAAATGATAGGTTGGATAATACAATGTGTCCCCAAGTGTAAGCGACATAGAAGATCAACCTACACATGATGCATGTTTGCCAGGTTTTCATCATGGTACTTATCTAAGGCACCACCAAGGGTGGTTTTCACCATTGGATGAATGGATTTCTCTTTACTATTTTGATTTTTTTTTTTTTTCAATTTTTAATTTTTGGATGGAAGAAGGTGAATACAGATGAGAGGGACTCAAGTGTCTAGTGCCATGAAAGGTGATAGCCCCATTAGAGATAGGTGTCATCGCATATGGACCATGTCAAATGTCATTATGCTCATAGATTTTGATAAGGGTTGCATGAAAGCGAGATGGATTAGGTAGATAGTGGATCATGATGTGGATTATGTAGGGAAAGATAATGGATTATGAAAGGTTTATGCAAAAGGATGGATGAAAGGTTTATGGAAAAGCATGGACCATAGGGATAGGATGGGCCATTAAGTATGTAGGATAATAGTTGAATGATGGGGTGGTGGAGGTATGGAAAGGAATCATGACCGATGGTTGCACACACCATGATAAACTTTGAAGCTTTTTATGGGAAGGTGGTTTAGGAAGCAATGGAGATTTTTTCTTAGGACATGGGTGATGTAGGCATTTAGGTACCCACATAGACTTAGTATTTTTATGATTTTTGCTTGACTTGTGGGATTGAGGAATTTGATATTTTTGAATGAAATGAGATTTTTGAATGGAAGGGGATGGTTGGGATTTTTGAGACGTGGATGCCTCTTTTGACTTTTTTTTTCTTAGGGACCTAAACCATCTTAGTTTTTGACTTTTCTTGTGAAGGTATGGGCTTGGGTACATTTTTAGATGGATTCTTCTTTGATTATTTGCATTTGTACCCTAAGGCATTAGGATCCTTAGGATTTTTGGCTTTATGAGTGGAGGCATCCAAATTTTTGTTTTTGAATCCATTGGGGTTAGTGGAAGCTTTATGTTTAGATGATGTTTGCATTGATTGGTCATGATTGGGATTGTGAGGGAATGTGTGAATGGATCGATTTGGCATTAGGAGAAGTTGTGGTAAATTGGATGGAGGGATATTAGGAGTTGGAAGTAATGGAGGTAAAGTGGATGGTGGAAGGTGTATGGTCACATGCTTTTGACACTTGTAGGATAATGGAGATAGAATGGCAACATATGTTTTGGGAGCATGGTAAGGTTTGTGATGGAAAGTGGTAGACTTAGGAGACATGGAGAAATTACCAACATCTTTAGATTGTTGTCCTTGAGGTCTATATTCAAGGCCATATGAGCGTGGAAGGACCTTGACATGTATAGGATCCAAAATTCCTTGTTCATGAAGGACTAAGCCTTTACCATGATAATTCATCTTTTAGAGGATGTGGTGGACAATGGGACTATATATGTTTTGGGAACTAGACTTGAGTTCATTATTGGATGGAGAAGGTGAAGTGGTGGACAAAGGTTTTTGTTGTCCTAAGGAAGAACATTCATGGATGAAGGTGGATAGATCAAGTGGATATGATGGATTTGACATGGGATTGATAGTGGATGTGGAAGGACCATTAGGATCTTGACTAGCATTGTGTTCACTAAGATCCACGCTATTGGTTTGATCATCCATGTGTTCTTGGGAGCCACTTGTCTCATCATGAGGGAGTGGAAGTTTGTGAATAATGAATAGGTGGAGTGATAATCTCTTGACCATGGAATGCATAAATTTGACAAAGAGGATCATCATGGCCTTCTTGATCATAGAGTGGATCTTGATCATATATGGGAGCCTAATCATAGATAGGATTAAATGTGCTATGGATAAGTTGGATGGAGGTGATTTGATATTGATTTAAATTAGGGACTAATGTTTCCTCATATGTTTATTTATGCTCTTGACATAGCTCTTGACTTTGGGTGGAAGTGGATATGGATGACTCTTGGATAGGTTTGATATATTGTGGACCACATGATGAGGTTGAGGGGATGGACAAGGTATTGGAAGGCTCTTTGGTAGATTCTAGGGTAGATGTTTGACATGGGGATAGGTTGTTCCTAGCTAGTAGCCAATGGATCACATCCTTTGCAAGTGCATGTGTGGAAGGACAATATAATGGATGGGCAATGAGGGTAGATGATGTGGACTTATGATTAGGACTATGTGGAGTGGAAAGTTCCTATGGTGGAGGGATAAGAGGGATTGACGGTGTTGTAGGATCAAGGTTTGGAATTTGATTATGTGGAGTGTCAAACAGATTGAATGGATTGGTTGATATGGCGAACCCTTAGGCTTGCTTTTGTAATGTTTGATTCTAGGATGTGGAGTTGATGTAGGATTAGAGTGCGGTGGTAGAATGTACTTATAGGATAGATGAAGTAGACTTATGTTCCCCTTGTGAAAGGTAGAATGAGAATTTAAAGGCACTTTATCTTGTTGCCAAGGTGGACTTGGGCTCACGTGTTATTTTTGGGAAGTGAATGGATAGGTTGATGTGGCGTTGACATGGAAAGAAGTGGGATTTGTTGATGTGGAATTAATTTGATGTGTGGATGAATTGGGTTGGTATGAAGTGGAGGGGGATGAAACATAAGATTGGTTCATAGGTCTTGGATTACTACTATAATTTGAAGGAGGGCCTCCTCGAAGTATAAGTTTTGGTCTTGGATTGGGCATAGGATTGTTAAGGATGACCACCATGTTGACAAGTGTTTGACTAAGACTAGGATGAATGATGATGTGGAATGATTAGGATTGATAGAATGGAATGATGACAAGGATGATGTGGAATGAAAAGATTGGATGACTTAGATTGATTAGATTGAAATTGATTGGGATATAATTAGAATGATGTTGATTAGATGACAAGGATGATTAGGATGTTGAGGAATGACAAGATTGGATGACTTGGATAATGATTAGGATGAAATTGGTTGGATATGAATGGGTTGGTGAGAATGTTGTGTTTATGTATTCACTATAGGGATGACTAAGATGATCTACTCCCTTTCTCTTCTTTTGCAACCGTGTCTCTACCATATATGACTTGTGAAATTTAGGATGCTATGGGGATGTCAATGCAAGGTGATGAGGCCCAAACTATGATAGAGGCTAATAGATATTAGTCTTCAAAAATTATAGCTCCAAGAGGGTACTATTGTCTACTAATGACCTTGTCAAAGTATAAATTGGATTTATCAAGACCTTGAGGTATGGAAGAAATGAATGATTAAAGTGAACTCATGAGTTTTAGACTTCACTTGGAAGGATTGACTTAAACTAGCCTTATTAGTATTAAGCCCAAGTTGTGATTGATTTGAAAAAGATATCAAGGTCTCTTGGTCTAGATTTGTACTTGTGATATAGTCAAGCTTTGATAGTTTCTCCTTATGTATCAACCTTAAGAAGACTATTTTTGGGAACCTCTATAGATGTCAAGGGCTGAATTCTAATGTTCAATGCAACCTACTCCTAAAGGAATGAAATTGAATATGTAGTGGGTGAGTAGAACCAATGAGTCTATAATGTTTTGACACAGTTGCAGTCAATTTTGATAGGGAGAGTAGATGCTCAAAGGTTTCCCTGTAGTTGTGGTGTATTGTGATTGGGAATCATTAGGATGAAATTGATTGGATTGGAATGAATGGTTAGGATATGATTAGGATGTGATTGATTGGATTAGTATTAAGATGATGATGTGTAGTGATGAGATTAGATGACTTCGATGGATTGGGAAGAAGTTGATTGGATTATGAATGAAGATGATTAGGGTTTTGACTAGGATGATTAAGATGATGGTGATTGGGGTTTGATAAGGATGACTTGGATATGATTAGAAGAATGATTAGTATGATGTTGATTGGATGAGGATGATGATGTGTAATGATTAGGAATGATGATTGGGATATTATTAGGATGAGGTGTAATAATTAGGAATGATGAATAGGATATGATTAGGATGTGGTTGAATGATGAAGATATGATAAGAATGTGATTAGGATAGGACAAGTAGGATGATCAAGATGTGGATGGTTGGATGATGTGATTAGGATATGATTAGGATAATGTGATTAAGATATGGTTAGAATGTTTAAGATTAAATTGATTGGCTTAGGAGGGTGATTAGGATATGATAGGAATGCAATGATGATATGATGACTTGGAATGAATGTGTTGGAAAGAATGTTTAGGGTGATGACTAAGAAAGCACTTGAAAAAGACACATCAGTCATAGAAGACACTTGGCAATCCGATTGGTTGTATTTGGTGACTCTTGAAATGTTTGAAAACACTTGTAAACATGTACAATCCTAGGCTAGAAAGAGGATACTACTTGCTGAGTCCCTACTTGGATTGCTCCAAATACTTAGACAAAGAGGACAACTAGAGAATTTGGTGACATTGGCTCCCCTTACATGGCACTAGCACACCAACTTCTCTTACACTTTGGATTGTGTGAACCAAGGGAATTTCTATCTCTATAATGAATAGTACATGTAGGGCAGCTTCAGAGGTTTGACCTCTTGCACCAACAAGTAAATGGGTTTTTGGCCTCTAAAACAAGTGGTTTCTAGTCTGTGTTTCAAGATAATCTAGTGTCTATACATGTGGTTCACTCATTTAAGAGGCCTCCCATCCCTCAAAAAGGGTTTTCACACATCACATGGATACTGAGGGAGACTTCCATCATTATAGAACATCGGCACTAGGTGATTGATGCCTTTCGTCATGACCACAATTATTTATATAGCAGATTGAAATGAGTGTACTGCTTGGGTTATTCCCTCTCACAAATTAGGAGGCATGCCTCTCTAATGAGGTACAAAAGTGACACAAGTACAAATGATTTTGATCTCCAAGTTCATACAATGATGTGAGGAGATAACATACACATTTGAATTGGCCACACTAAACAAAGTTCATTGACCTTTGAATTTAAATGTGTGATGTGATAATGAAAGTGTTGAGAGATTATTTTGATTCCCAAGATCATATAACATGTGAGGGAAGAGCATACACACCTCAAAATACCAACAAAATCACCAAACAAAGAAGACAATGAGTGCAAAAACAATAAGCTAATGTTCTTTCTATGCACAAAATCAAAATGTGCCTATGATAGCAAATCACACACATAAGAATGAAAGGAACCCTGCATCAAATTTTTTAGTAGTTTCAGTCAAGAGTCTCCTCCCAACGAGTGCCACAAGCTATAAATTAGATATTAGTAACATAAAATCTCTATGATAATGTGTAAAATGTGAAGCATCAAGTAAACACCCCCTTTACAAAGCCTTGAAGACCAAAGAGGCCAAGAAAGCGAACCTAATAAATATCTGAAAAATTCAATCAATCACAGAAAAACCAACTACAATATCAAAAAGTAGGCAAAATTCTGAGCAATTTGAAAATTTTTTTGTTGAAATCTGATGAAAAATGTGAAAGATATGCACATTTAAAGTTCAAATGTAGTGTTGACTTTGACCAAAAGTTTACCTAATAAAATTATGTCATTACCTAATGAAACCTATACCATTATGAAGTTCTCCAAGTCATCTTTCCGATGAGCCCTTGTTTGTGAATTTTCAATACTGTATGGCCAAGTTATGAGAAAAAGAAAAAAATGCCCTATTAGGGCATGTGGAGGGAGGTGGACAAGCTAACTGTTAATGCCTAATCGCTAGAGGTTAAGACTGGTTGGTCACATGTTGAAGGTTCAAACACCTGGTGGTTAATTGGGTGGTTATGGTTAGTAGTGCCCATGGTTGCTAATATGACCAGGGGTTGAGATATAAAAAAATAAAGAAGCAAATGCTTCCTCCCCCTCCTCTCTTTACACTTGGTCATAGATGTGACCACGGGCCCGTGCTATGAGCGTGGGGCTCTAGGGCTAAAAGCTAAAGGTTAGGGTTTAAACCCTAGCTCCTAATGCATGGTGATAACCCAAAACAATGACCCTCTAGTTTGAAAGTAGTGACGCACAATATCAAAACACCAAAACCCTAGTATGGTGACCTAGGGGAAATAGAGGATGGCAAGTGGTGACAATAGAGATGGCAATGACAAGGTAAATACATGCTGGGGTGTGGACCCTGGTCACCCACAAGGGTAGTGACTGGGCCATGTACCAGTGTTGACAATAGATTCCCAGAGTGGTGGAAGGGTTTTCCAAGTGGTGGTAGAAGATTTAGTGAGCGGTGGGAGGATGATTGTTGGAAGTGACAAATCGTACATAGAGATGAATCTAGGGTTTAGGTAGGTCAATAGTTTTGAGGCAAGTAGGGTTTTTCGATGGTAGCAGCTAGGGCTTAATGCCTGGCATAGGAAAAAGGAGTGGTGGCAGTGGCTAGCGAGTGGTGACCAGAGGGTTTGGCTGAGCGACATGATAAGATTTATAGAGTCTAGTGGCACCTAGGAGGCAAGAGTTAGGGATTATATAAATAGCCAAAAACTTTCAAAAACCCTAATTCTTTTTACCATTAAAAAATATTACAAAACTTGCAAGAACAATGCCAAACATAGACATGCAACATAGTCAGTATGGCAGATACATATGGTACGGATCCATATAGATCCGCACTGTACGGACTATGATTATAAAAAATATTCAAAAGGGCCTCCCAGACTCAACGGTGAGGTCCGTTTGAGACCAAGCAGCCACCTACGAAACTTGTCTTTCAAAACTTGACAAAAAACACTTGAATTCATGCCAGGTTCACCATTTGTCATTTAGGATTTAAACTTTCAAACATGTATAACTAAGCTACAACAAAACCCTAACTATAATGGAGTGCAAGAAAGCCTAGAAAATAGTCAAATATAGATAAAAACAAGTAAGATTCTAAGCTAACATTGACTAATCTCCATTGTCCTCAATCCTCCATAGTGTTCTCAGATTTTGTAGGTTTTGCAACAATCTAGAGAAGCTCATATGAGTGAGAATGGCAAGATGTTGGAGAGTTACAAGCTAAGGGAGATGTCTCAGAGCTAGAGGATTAAGGGATCAAAAAGAAGCTAGATAAGTGATTTTATAGAAGAGCATGTTTAAACAAAGGACTAGGATCTAATGTTGACTTTGGAGAAAAATGGAGGGTGGAGATCGATTAGGGTTCATCCCCACTAAAAGACAAGAGATAATTTCAAATTGGAAGAAATGATGAGGTGGAGAATAATTTTAAATTAAATAAATTGGGTTCATTTATTTAATTTACTAGAGAAGGGGGAAAATGTAATGGGATTAATTTGCATATGTGAGACCTATTTAATTAGAACAAGTCCTATAATTTAAATAAAAATTTATTTATTTAAATTAAAGGGGGAAAGGGGATAGTGGATAATTAAATAATTAATCAATTAAAATTAATTATTTAACCATAGAGGAAAATTAGGGAAAAATAGTAGAATGTTGAAGAGATTGGTGTTTTGTAATCTAAGGACACTTTTAGGTGTCTACAGAGAGTAATTCATGACCAGCTATAGAATGTACAATCATATCGATGTTAGGAAGTGGGAAATCATCTTTCAATATGCAAGATTCAAATCTCTAAAATCTATACACATGCAAATACAACCATCAAGTTTAACGACATCCACTATATTTGAAATCCATGGTGAATAATCAATGGGGCAAATAAAGCCAACTTGTAAAATCTTTTCTATCTCAGCCTTAACGAGTAATGCAACCTTAGGATTCATCTTATGAATATTTTTTTCAAACATCTTAGCATCTGGTTTCAATACAATATTGTGTGTTACAATTTGAGGATCAATACCAGGCATATCTGAATAGTTCCAAGCACACAATTCAGAAAATTCATGCAACAGCTTGGTCATTTCTTCTTTTTCTTTTTAAGTTAAACAATCACCTATAGGAATGACGTTTTCAATATTATCTTTCTCGATGAAAATATCAACAGTCTTTCCATTAAGTAGAGTACTATGGTCTAGGAGATGGGGTGATTGTGGTAAGTCTTCGGATTCTTCCTTAGATTTTAAAGTGGTATTTATCATGCTAGTGGACTTTCCAAAATATGCACTATTGTTCAAACAATAGGGTAATCCACGTTTATGATGGTGACAGGGAATATTTTTGTAAGCACCCAAGAATTCAATTATTACTTCATCTGTTGAAAAGATATCTGAAGGGATCTCTCATGGAGGACAATTAACATCAATCATCTCAGGAAAGATCAAATTAAGTGTCAATATTGTATTCACATTAAGAGTAGGACGTCTATGGTCTTTAGGTTCCTTGAAAGGGTTATATCCAATGCCACTTGAGTAATGTCGTGAAGTGGATTATATAGGTGCTCAAATTCCTTGTTGATTATTACTACAACCATTACCTACATAGTCACAGTTCTTATAAAGGATCTGAAATCCTCAACCATAGAGGGAAGCCATTTCTTTAGAAGAAGGTGGGGCTTCATAAGTCTCATAATCCTTAGTGTAAGCAAAAGTATTATTTGTATTTGTTAGCAAAGAGACTTTAGGTTTTGTACTTGAACATTTAGATGAGATCGATGCAACACTTGATGTTTTAGGAGCAGGGTTGTTAATTTTATTTGCACCTATAGAGGGAGATGTAAAATCTAAGGAACCCCAATCATCACCAAAGAATGCATTCGATTGTTTAGACTTTTACACAACATTATTTGTGGCAAGAGGAGTTGATGAATTATCAAATTTCAAATTATTTAAGATCTTATGATTAACAACTTGTTTTTGTGATTCAATTTGTTAACAGTTATCAGGTTTAGGATCAGCATGAATAGTATGAAGTTTATCTTTGAAAATAAACTTGATTGAATGAAGGGTATAAGGAACTACCCCCAATGCATGAATCCAAGGTCTACCAAGAATCATGTTGTAAGATAAAGAACAAGGCATGACATGAATCAAGGCAAGTAAAGTCACAGGCCCAACTTGTATAGGTAAAGTTATAGTGCCTATTGGTTTTTTCTTCTGAATCAGCAGAGGGTTTGCCAGTTCCTATGCACGGGTAGATTCAACCAAATAATATAGGAGGTTGCGTGAGATTCCTCCCCTTCACTTCTGGTTGTGCCGCACCAAGGGGGGTATCCCTATAGCTCAAGATGTAACATTGACTAGCCCAATGATAGAAAGATTTAGCTTGACAACAACAGGGAGAATACTCTCATGTGTGGACCAAGATGTGTATGATACATCACAAGTTTGGCAACATTCTTGGACATATTTGTCTGGTTGTGGATGAGAGTATGCAGGGGTCCTAATCCTACTCCTACAAACTAACATGTTGGGATTTTGAAAGGATGGATTTTATGTTTTGGATGCAAGACAAGGGGTTTTGGATCATAACTACTAACCCAGGTGCAGACCGGTGCCTTTCTTAGGGCAAGGAGTCAACTAGACGTATACAAAAGAATGGATTACATCTGGAATTCAAGCTTCAAGGGGTTATATTGATGCTTTCCTTACAAACATCACCCAAGAATGGGTATTTAGCTACCGCTACTTATAGATTTCCCTGCTAACATACAACCTTCTCCATGCTTAACCTAAAATAGTTTAATCCACTCCTTGAATGCAAGTTAGAGATGAAGCATGTGATATAGAAACTTGTATCCTAGAATCTATAAAACCCTTAGCAACCATATTCAAAAGAAGGAAAGCATACAGCAAAGGAGACAAACAGCTAAACACATGCATAAGAGCATTTTTCATAGAGATCAACAATGAAACTGAGTATATCTGCAATATACATTCATGATGCAACTCATAAACTCCAAAATGAGATACAACAGCAAGGAAATGCCCTATTTTTTGCTATTCACACAAAAAATGCCCAAGTCTTCAACCACAACAAATGAGTAACACCGTCCACTATATACAATAGGAAGGTGTACTCAACATTCAATACAATGGCACATCAAAAAAAATTGCCAGATACAGTGCATCGTGAGAAATGGCGCCCAAAGACATTCAATACCACTAGCAAAAACAAGGGAAAGAACAGGTGGGATCAAGATCTACACCACCGCTTGAAGATTTTCCTTACCAATTTGGTAGTTGACCTGTCCATCAGATCCATGCCTCTGTAAATCACCATTAATGCCCAGCCTACCCACAAGATGCAGTAGTTGCATGCTCCAGAACTCTTCCTGCCTTGGAAAGCCACTGTGGAAGCATGGACAACCCTTCCTTTTGAATATTTAAATCAGGACTATCAATCTCCTTCTTTCCTACCAAGATTTGTGGTTGCAATCATGCTGAAAAGTCACCCATCAATTAGAATGTGCCACATAGGCATCCTATGCATCCATCATTGACTTTTCAAATTATGTGAGAACCAATTATCCCACATTCACCCCGTAATGACCTCTCGAATACTTTATAAACTAGGCCGTGAGCATATATGATGTCAGTGATTTTTCTCCCGACGACGCCAGTTTAGACCTCATCATGATGACCCGTGCCAATACTGCCTCCTGCATGATAATCCTCTTATATGAAATATCACCCCGATAAGAAATATTACCAAACCATATCACCTGATATTCAAAATCATCCTGATCATGTTCATGTCATCATCATGTTACAATATCAGGGGGATCTTCATAAGGTGACCAATATTTGAAACATGACCCCCCTCTTCAGAAAATCAGGCTAGACTTGAAAATTTCAACTATGACCCTATCAGACTTGGATGACGTCATCATCATATTGGCATTGGGGTGATATTCATAAGATCACCTAATATTTGAAATATCACCCCCCGCAAAAATATCAAGGTCATAATGAAACCTCACAGCAGCATCGGGGTGATCTTGTGAGATCAGGTGATATTTGAAACATGACCCCCCTGCGAAATATGATGAAGCCGTTAGACAGGTACTTCGCGGATCAAGTGATGATGAAGTGATAATGTAACATTAGGGTGATACCACAACATCAGGGTGATCTTCTCTAAGATGACTGATGTTCGAAACATCACCCCCACCAGATATGAGGCTGATATTTGGAAATATGATGACCCCCTCCTCGCGAAATATGAGGCCTGATAGAAACTTTGCCTCAACATGATTTTTTGTATTTTTTGGGAAGGTGCCTACAAAATTAAGTGCTTGAAACCTGAATGTTCATGTAGGCACCAACAGTGCCTACAGATTATCTTCCAACATTTTCAAATCCATTGATACTTATCCTATCTGGCTTAATAAGAGATGTATCAACTTTAATCTTATGTAATAAATTAATGCCACAAACATTAAGAGTTGATCCATTATCAATCATAACTCATTTAATCAGTTTCTTGTTTATTGTAATGAAAATAATCAAAGGATCATACTAATTTTTAACTTCAAGAGATGACAACTCATGTTGTTGAAATAGAATGTCTATTTTTGTCGCATGCATACAATCTAATAGAGATGTTACATCATTCATCTTGATAGTAGGTGGTACAATCACCTTTTGTAAAACTTCTTGGAGCATTCCATAGTATGTAGGTGAAGTTTGTATAAGTTCCCAAAGAGATATCTTAGTAGGAGTAGCACAAAGCTACTCAACAAAATCATAATCTTGACCAACCTTATGCATTAAATGAGGTGGTTGAGGAAGCATAGGTTGAGAAGCTAGTAAAGATATCAGAATGCTTAATTATTGTTTACTTTGTTTATTATTCTGAGTATTATATGTATGAGCAACCACAATATTACTAAGTTGTTGTGAGTTTCAATGTGTTATCTATTTAGCATAGTTATAAATGTAATTAGGAGGTTGAGAAGAAGGCGGGAGACCTCTAATAGTGAGCACTAATTTAGAAGGAGGTTGAACCACATCTAAACACAAAGTGACCAGTATTTTTGGTTTCACAAGTTCTTCTTGAGGTTTAGAAATATAAATTGTATTTACTAATCTTTGAAACAATGACAATTTAGGAGTCGTAGTTGAACATTCAATCGAGATAAAGTCCTCAAGGGCTTCATATAACATATTGAAGTCATCATAACTAAATGGCTCATCATACACATGAAAGTCTTGCAAAAAGTAATCCAACATTATAACATGCTCAAATTAACCCAAGACTTAAATGTAAAGTGATATAGCATAAACTTTGTGAAATTAAATAGCATAACATTATGCAAAACACAAAGTTGTAATTTGAAAACTCTTTTAATGAATGGATAAAGGAAATCACTCAAATTTCAATGCATGCACTTTCATAAAAGAGGGTTTGCAATCTAAATGTGATTTAGGACAGCAAACTAATTTAGATCTAATGTTATAAAGGATGCTAATTCTTTAGAGTTCGGGTTCACCAAAATGTTTCATTTGAAAAAGTAGGGTTCCTCTAACTATGTTAAGTGTAATTCTTTCTCACACAAAAACATTAGGAAGATACAAACTAAGCTTGAAATCAAGATATGGGTTTCTTATACATTCCTTTATGCTATCTAAGTCTAATCAGGTGTTTAGATTAAGGCTTCACAAGTTCATTTCACCCACTAACCATGAAATCCTAATTAAAACATACAACTGTAACCTACTGAATTCACAAACACACCTAGATAAACTGATCACAGAAACATAGAGAATAAGGTATAGAGATCATGCACCTAGAAAATGAGGACCAACTAGACTAGGGTGCCCACTCATTAGTCCTACAACTTTTCATCTGTAAAAACCTTCTGTAGTAGATGTCTGATAATCTCCAGTAGCTCCCAGATCCTAAGGAATCTTTCCATGTGGACTAGGGTGCCTGCTCATTAGTCTCAAAAGTATTGTAATCTAAAAATTTGAAACTCTGTGATGAATATATCTGCAATATCCATCTTCCTATCTCTCCTTTTCGTCATATCCTATCGAACATGATCTGCACCTACAAAAAGAGGAGAAAGATGTTTGCGTCTATATAGGAGCTTACCTCAATCAAGCCTCATTTTTGGTATTCCTACCTCAATAATAGCCAGAGATAAAGATCTGCAAAAGTGTGTGTTGATCTAATAAATGTGTATGTAGAAATATCAAACCCTAGATGACTCAAGCATTAAGGAAAGATCAATAACTTGCTTCAACTCAATGAAAAAACACAACTTCACCTCAAGCAAATGAAAACAATGAAGACTTGCATGAACAAGAAGGTAAATCAGCTATATTTGTAGAGGATCCCCAATCTCGATGTTGGATGCTTCAACCCTTCTCCCGAACATGCAAAAGGTGTACAAACCCTAGGAAGAGTAAGGTAGTCTCAAGATCTTGATTCCTAATCTCTATCCATTGTCTCCATGATAGAAAATTCAAATAACTTCAAGAGCTTCAACAAATCACTGATCTTCAATGGCAATTTTGGTAGAGTTTTGGCATAAAGCTTGCATAAAAATTGTGTTTGATAAAATGATTTTCAAATGTCTTTAAATATCTAACCTTAGGAATTTTAAAATTTGAAATAACGTCTCAACATCACAGAAAAAATGAAAATTCAAAAATGGAATCCTGAGATGCACAGTAGGAGCTGATACCCCGCCAAGATTTAAAATCCCAAAAAATGGGGTAGGACTAGGGTGCGGACGCCTGAGTCTAGTCCCCCATTTTTCAGTCAAATCTACCTCTAGTAGGTTTTAGGGACCCAAGATCCAATTTCTCTTTTCAGGTTCAGTCAATAGTTATCTCAAAAAATGAAACTTTTTCAAGTAGACATAGGTCAATTAGGGTTTTAGGAAGGCCAAAAACAAAGAGGTTAAAAGGACACCAAAGGAGAGGAGCTAAACCAAGGTAAATTGTACTGTTCCATATAGGAGGACAATTTCTGATGTAACAAATATCTAAGGAATAGTGGAGTTTGTAGGTATTTATCAATGTCATGTTACATTCTGTTGCATCTCCTTGATTTGTAGCCCTCTCCTAAATAATACTCTCCCTCTTCAAATGAGAGGGGAAAAGACTATTCTTGCATTTACCTCATGACCACTAAAATAGTAGTTAGTCTGAAATGATTCACCAATTTAATAATATTAATATATTAATCATTGAAATACAAATTAATCACAGAATCAACCAATTGCATCATAGTAATTAATTTTCATTCAAAGATGTAATCATGAATTAAGTACCTACTATTCATGGTTAGTTGATAGTAATAGAATAATAATTAAACATGTTTATACTCAATCAAAATGTCATCATTTGAAATACATGGTATCTAGGTACTCATAACTAGATATCAAACTTAACCAAATCAAAGCAATTAAAAATGTTTGATTGCATAGCCTAAAAATAGGGTGTGACATCCTTCTCCATAGGAAAAAGTCATCATCCCAATGTCTTAGTTCAAAATAACATAAATGTTTTACTAAGAGTAGAAAGTAAAACTAATAATACAAAGCAAATAAATGAGGAAATGCTCTGTGAAATTCTTCATAGTCCTCCTAGGTGGAACTATACTTAGAATATTGGTCCCACTAGACCTTGCATTAAGTCACCTCTTTGTTATGCAAGTGAAGCTTGTGAACCTCAAGTACTCTAAGAGGATCTATCATTACCACCCCTGGTTCCAAAACCTATAAAGAGTTTCAATCAAGAACATGTACAAAGTTAGATACATATTTTTTATATAAGAGACATGGAAAACATTGTGTAATCAAGCAAGAGTAGGTGGTAAGGAAAGCCTATATACAAAGAGATTAACAACTTCAAGCACTTAAAATGGTGCCACATATCTAAGAGCTATCTTTTCTAATATTTTGAACTTAATAGAACTTTTATGTGGTTTTACTATGAGTATCTAACTTTGTCCCCAAAAGAAAATTGTCATGGTGTCTTATTTAAATTAGCATAGATTTTGTCTATCATTGGCTTCATCCAACCTCTAACTAATCATCATAACTTGTTATTCCATCTCTGCTAACATTTATGGCCCTATGTGTACTTTATCTTCTATTTTATCCCAACTAACAGACCTATCCTACATTTTTGTCCATATAGTACTTCAAATGGAGCTATTTTGATAGCAAAGTGGTAAGAGTTATTGTACGTGTCTTCTAACACCTGGTTCACCCTTTCTATTTGACCATTAGTCTTAGGGTGATAATATAAACTAATTTTCAACTAAGTTCCTAAAACTAAGAACAAGGTTTGCCAAAACCTTGAAGTCATCCATGAATCTCTATATAAGATAATTTTCTCAAGAACTCCATGTAGTTGAAAAATCTCGTGAACAAACCTATTATCTAGAACTAGTTCTCCATTAGTTATGCTTCCTGATACAAAGTGGGTAACTTTAGTGAGTTTATCTACCACCACTAGGATCATGTTGTGGCAGTTTCTCAATTTTGGAAGCCCCTGAACAAGATCCATGTCAATAACCTACCATTTCCACTCATGAACATCATGGGGATAAATCAATCCCATAATATGCATGTGTTTATCGTTAACCCATTGACACTCCAAAAACCTAGCCACAAAATTGGCGACATCCTATTTGATACCCTTCCAAAAGTAGAGTGGTTTCAGGTCATCCATTAACTTAGTCACACCAAGGTGCCCTGAGTAAGGTGCACAATGAATTTTCCTTAGAATCTTAAATCAACCAAATATGACACATATATTCTACCTTTGTACCTCATAAATCCACTCAACTCAAATCAATATCCATCATACCTAAAATCTTGAGGGTTTTTCGTGAGATCTCTCTTGACCTGCTCATAGAAATTTTAACTTGAAGAGTTCTTTGAAATCTAGTACTAGAAACTCAATTAAATAGAGGCTATTATGGAAATATGCCATCTTCGGCTAAAATAATCAACTATATGGTTTTCCTTAGTCTTAATGTAGCTAATGTCAAAATCATAGTCTAATAACAATTGTAATTATCACCTCTACCATGCATTCATGTTGGGCTAAGTAAATATATACTTAAGCCCCTAGTTATCAAACTTAAGTTCAAATGTTATTCCTAGAAAATATTGCCTCCATACTTGTAAAGAGTGCACTATTGTTGAAAGCTCCAAATCATATGGGACATAATTCAACTCATACTAATGGAGTTTTATAGATTCATAAGCCATGATTTACCCATGTTGCATAAGTACATCACCTAAACCCTCTCTAAAAGCGTCTTTGATGATAAGAAAAAGACCCTCAAGGTCAAGGACCCTAACAATAGGTGCTAAAGTTAATATTTATTTCAAAATTTGGAAATCCTCTTTGCACTTATTTTTCCATTTAATCTATCGACCCTTCCTCTAAAGTGAAGTTATAGGGTTTTCAATCTTCAAAAAGTTTGACACAAACTTCCTATAATAGCCTACTAAACCCATAAAGCTTCACACTCATGAACATTCCTAGGGGATGGAAACTCCATTATTACTTTTATTTTTGTTAGGCCAACTGAAATCCATTTTGTAGAGATTACATGACCTAAGTACTACACTTCATTTTGCAAAAAAGTGCACTTAGATAGCTTACCATAAATCTTGTGCTCTCTTATTCATTGCAACAATAATCTCAAATGATATGAAGGATCCTCCTCATTCTTGGAATATATTAGTATATCATCAAAAAATATGAGAACAAACTTATCTAAATAGTCTCTAAAGACACTATTCATCAAGTTTATGAACATTTCTATAGCATTGGTTAATCCAAAGAGTAGCACAATAAATTCATATTGCTCATATCTTGTTCTAAAAGTTATTTTTGGGACGCCCTCATCCTTTATTCTCAGTTGATGACTCTTCTCTCCTAACCAATAGCACTTTGTTTCATACAAAAGTGCTGCACTGTTGTCCCAAAAGTGCCACACTGCTGATGCACAAGCGCTTCACTTTCTCCTACCAAAGGCAACCTATTTTATAAGGGCACTTTACTACCTATCCAACTGTGTCTCACTGTGCTACCAAAGGTGACCTGATCTTTTCCCATTCCGCCTCACTATCCAGCCATCCACACTACTCTGCTCTACCAAGAGCGCTTTCCTATCCTACCAAAAGCACTACGGCGCAACCCCTAAAAACCAATAGTTCAGCTTCACCAGTAGCACTGAACTACCCTGCCAAACACGTTGCAGCATGCCAAAAGTGCCCAACCCAACTACCAATAGCGCCATTCTAGCCTAAAGAGCTTTTGGCTAACCCAAATGACCTCCCTAAACCTAGTCCTAAAGCGCCCTAAAACATCAAATTCAAGTGAGGTTTTTGAACACTTACCACTACCGAAGCTCCTGTTGGCCTCCCGTATGTCCGCACTAGCTCTACTCGATGCCTGTGTGCTGGAATCAGCATCTCTCCACACTGTCCACTACTTCCACTCAACTCTCTCACCCTACGTTTGGAGGCTCTACTCTCTAAATTTAGAAACTCTTAGGGTGCAAATGAGGATTGTGGTCCCCATGGGACCTATTTATAGCATCCCTCCCTCTTTTTTCTTTCTTCCCAACCCATGCTACTTTTCCTTCTAACCTCATCACACACGTGTGTAGTCGACCATCAACCCAGTCCTTCTATTGCTTCCTCATCATTCCGCTCGAGGGGGCATACACTGGGGCATCAAAAATTGTATCATGTCTTCAACAACCATTTTCTTTGATGCAATGCTGCAAACTGCATTGTATCAAAGAGGGGTAAAATGTAGACACCCTAAAATGACCAAGTCATCGCACTACTTGTATTTCATCAAATCTGTCTAATCACCTACATTTCAAACATTAATTAAATAATCTAATTATTTAATTAATTTCAACAAAATCACCAAATTCTTCTAAATCACATAATTGTGACATTAATTGAATAAATTCTCTTTATTTAATTAATTAAATTAAATTCCTCTATTATTCTTCCTCAAGTCTCCATTAATTAAATAAATCCCATTATTTAATTAATTCACCACAAATTCCCTCTTATCTACAATTAAATAATTCTTAATTATTTAATTAAATCAAATTCATTCTTCCAAAAAATGAAGTATAATCAAATATTTTTTTATTCCTCCAAAATCATGCACAACAATTAAATAAATTTATTTATTTAATTTTCTTTCAAATCTTCTAAATTAAATAATTCTAATTATATAATTGTTTTCTTCCAATAATATCTTCTCTAAATTTAAATAAATCAAATATTTATTTAAGTTACTTTTTCTTCTAAATTGAGTTATCTCTAAATATAACTCAAGCTTTCTTGCACATGCAATTAAATATTCCTAATATTTACTAAAGCAAAATATCTTATTCTTATGCAAATCCCTTCTTGTTTTAAATCACTTAACTGATTATTATAATCTTTTAATTGCTTTAACTCATTCTTCTATTCTTAGCAAATCTTCTCATGCAAAAGAAAGCAAGACACGTCTTTTTCTTATTCAATGCACATTCCTCAACTGTTCTCCTCCATTGATTCTTCTAAATTATCTAGACCATTGATCAATCTTTGTTGAAACCTATATAAACCCCCCTCATCTCCTTCACAAATCCTCTTCGATCACTTATTCTCAGGCATCCTTTAACACCGCTTTGAGCATACATCACATCAATTGAGCAACTTTACAATCTTTTGACATTGATCTTTGAGCACTTTACTTGCTTGTTGCAAACATGGGTTCACAGCATTATTGAGCAATCCACATTCATCCAAAGGGAACAATACAAATCTCGGTAAAAGCTTTCATGTTTTATTGATTTATTAGTAATGGCTTTTATTTAGATCAGTTCTCTTTATGTTATTGGGCTTTCGATTTAATTAGTTTATCTTAGTCAATTTTCCTCTTACAAATCTTAGTTTATTCACGACACTTTTTTTTGATTTTTATTAATTTCACGATATAGATCTATCAGATATTACTTCTCAAAACATTAGATCAATCATGAAATCCTATCTGAACCTAATTATTTTTGACAAAGCATAACTCTTTTTAGATCTGAGACAGAACAACGCTTTTGGATATACAGTATTGCGCTTTCGGCAGCTCGGTACGACGCTTCTGGTAACACAATAGGTCACTTCTGGTCTACATCACCACACTTTTGGAAACACAGTGCAGTGCTATTGGTATCATAGTAAGTCGTGTCTGGTAAGACAGTAGCTTGCCTTTGGTCAAAAGTTTTGTTTTTGCTAACGGGTGAGTTTTTGTGGAAGTTATTTACTTGTTGCAGCTTCTTATCACTCACACAGAGCAAAAAGGTTTTTCTAATATGTTCATGTAGGATGAGCATTGAAGAAATCTTGATTTATCTCACTAAGTCTTAGAAACATATTGCCTTCTTAAGGGATAATTGAACAAATCATTTCGGTAATCTAAGTCTTAGGAACATACTGCTTTTCTTAAGGGACAATGGACATGTATGCAAGAACACCTCAATTTTCCAAGGGAGAATGGACATGAATGCCAAACACTTCAATTTCATAAGGGACAATTGACAACTACAAACTTGTGTGTGCCTAAATTAGTTGCACCTTATTTTTCTTATAAGGGGACAATTGAACCTTTGTTTGACATGCTTGCTCTTACATTTAAGTACTTCCTTTAGAAGGGCCTACTTTTGGATTGCGTTTCATCTAAAAGGGATGATCCTAAGTGGAGTTTTTCTTTGAACTGCTATATAAGAGGGATAAGGTGAAAGCCAAGTCCTAACCGACATCAACCTTACCTTGTGGTGCCAAACTGAAAAGAGGTGTACTAGCTCTTTGTGAAAATAATTTTCACATTGAGCGAAGTGTTTGATACTCTTAGTAGGATTGGTTAAATCTTTTAGAAGCTTGTCACATTGCTCGTAAGGTGTTGGTCCCTCAAAGTTACTAAGAACCATTCTAGATAGTGACTACCTGATCTACCTCCAAACATTGTGGTAATCATCAGTGCAAGGGGAATCGATTTAAGCCCTTAAGATACTCACCATTGGCTCCCTTGAGAAGAGATAGTATTCCCTTGGCCATAAAGCTCTTGTGACCTACTTGAGCTTTCCAAGGGGAGGGTGAGATATCCCTACCTATCATCTCTCGCAAAGCTACAAGATATCTGACACCTTTAGGGAATGATATTTTTATCGACGAAGTATTAAGCTGTGAGCTGATCTACTGCAATGAAACCTTGTCTCTAGGGATACAAAGTGCTTGATATTGTTTGCAAATTGTCTCATACCTGTGGAAACATTGGGCTTTTTGGTGAGCCTCGAACATACATTATCTGTTGTGTCAGTCCCTTGTTTTTGCCAACATTTTTTGTTTTGTTTTCTCTTGCCAAAACAAATCCAATCAGAAATAGAACCAAATCTATCAAATTTTTGCATCAAACACTACTTCAGCACCTTTGGTATAGCAGTACCTCACCTTTGGTAGCTCAGTCCATCGCCTTTAGTTTTACAGTAGCACGCTTTTGGTTGCACAGTCCAGCACCTCGGGTCAAACAGTATAGCACCTTTGGTCCAGTGAATTGTGCATCAAGAGTTTGTCTTTCTCAAGGCACAAACAGAATCTCAACATTACCTTTTGTGCTAGTGTATTCCATGGTAACCACTAGGCTCCATCAAACTATGAAGTCCAAAAAAGTTGTCCCTAGGAAGCGCAAATCACCTCCTCACACATTGCAATTAGGTCGACTCAACATTACTCCCAAGGTTACTCCTAGAACACCCGCAGAAAGATCTACCAATTCTCCCAACATGCCACAGCTAGACCACCCTAGCACTCCTCAAGAAGGTAGGGTCCCTTTGGTAAGTACACCTCACTATACCACCGGCATGCCTCCAGATTTTGTGCCACAAGGATATACTATTGATCAAGTCCCATCTCAGGAAGGTAGAGTCCCTTTGGTAAGTACACCTCACTATACCACTGGCTTGCCTCTGGATTTTATCCCTCAAGGTTATATTATAGATCTAGCCCCATCTCAAGAAGAGTGACACTTTGAAATAGGTCAATCCTCTCAAGAAGATGGGAAAGATCTTGATAAATTCATACAAGAGCCTAGAGTTGTGGCCGCCTTTGACAAAATCCTTAGTGAGAACCAAGATCATTTCTTTCGCTTTCTTGCAAAGCAAGGAGCCAAGTTACCTCAAGATTTTGATTTATCCACTCTCAAGGAGACAAATAACACCCTAAGTGCCATACATGCAGTCCAAACCATGTCAACAATGACCATGCCTTTACCTGAACAAGGCTCACAAGGGAAAATGATGGTACAATATGAGAATCCACTTTATCAAAACCCAACAGGAAAGAGGGCCATATCACTGCTTCTGACTCCTATGGAGATCTACAAAAACCAACAAGAGACTCTCCAACATCAAGCGGAGCTAGCTAAGCAAGCCACCCTAGCTTAATCAAATATACAACAAACTTCTAAAGTGTCCACACCAATCGCAAGTAGAATTTTGGTTACCCCATCACGAGGTGGTTTCCCACCAAATTACAATCGAGGGAACAACTATGTAGCCATGCAACAAGGGTCTCAACAAATACCACCTCCCATACCATCAAACCTTCATGTCTCTCAACCAACTAGAGTCATGCAATCTCAACCACAACATTCTTCTACACTCATCCCCAATCAACCATCACAAATCACATCTACCTATGTCCCTCCTCCACTATGTTCATCAGCACTAAATTTCTTTCACACATTGCCTAGCCACCCTCAACTTTCCCAACATCAAGTTTCCCAAAGCTATGTGCCGCAATTGCAACCTAACCCACACTTTACCTTTCCTCCACCCAATTCTTTTCTTCAACCATCACAAAGCCAACATTCTTACCTAGCGCCACCCCCACCTCCTCCTAATCAAAGCATCCAATTCCAACCCAATCTCAACCCAACATATAATGCATATGACCCCAACCAATCATATGACCCTTATAACACCAATGCTCATGGCTTACACTACAATCTTCCATATGGGAAACAACAACCACTTCTAGGACAACAGGAGATGTTTCCAATCCCTCCATGACTATGGAGCTAAAAATCATGGAAGTTCAACAACAACTATCTGATCTTACGTTTGGCCACACCAAAAAGATGTTCTCTTTAGAGGAAGTGTGTCCTTATCCTTTTGATCAGTCATTACCTATGATCCCTTTTCTTCAAAATTTCACTATTCCCAAATTTGATAAATACAAAGGAAAAGGTGACCCCAAGGACCATCTCAGGGAATTCTATCTTGCTTGCTTTGAGGTCTCACATAACGACACATATCTTATGCATCTATTTCCTCACAGTCTTGGAGGTCAAGCTATAGAATGGTTCTCACACTTACCCACAGGAATCAAGTCTTTTAACGAGCTAGCAGAGAAATTTGCCACCCATTTCTCCTACAACGCAGAGCATGAGATCTCCATGATAGATCTATGCAACAATAAATAGAAAAATGTTGAAACTTTCATTTCTTTCCTTCAATGATGGAGACAAATGGCTAGAAAATTCCCTTTCAAGATTCTTGAGAAACAGCTTGTTAGCATATTTGTGCAGAACCTCAACCAAGAGTTAGGTTTCCACTTGCAAATTCTTAGTGCTACAACCTTTGACAAAATCACATACAAGGGAATCAACATTGAAAAGGCCCTCATTGCTAAAGGTGTGGTCAAAATCTTCAAAGAAATGAAAGACAATGCTCCTCAACACCAAATGAATGATAAACCTAGATATTGGAACAAAAATAAAAATGTGGTCAATGATGGGGTGGTCGATTCTAAATATGTTCAAACATTGCAAACACCACTACAGCTTTCCAAACCAAGTCAAGCTCCACCTCAACAACAGCAACAACAAAGACAACCTTATCAAAACCAACAATGACAACAAGAGCTGCCTTAACAAGATTACCCTCCACGGCATCAATTCACTCCCTTGGGAGAGCCCATAGAATTAGTTCTACAAAAGCTTTTACACAAAGGGCTCATCACCTTACCTGATGCTCCCCCATATGGTGAACCGGTTTACAAAACTGCACGATACAGGAGAAATGAATATTGTGAATTCCATAGGAGAAAAGGGCATAGAACTGCATCATGCATGAAACTCAAACACCTAATCAAAAATCTCATCGAAGGCAACCAAATCTCTCTTGAAGATGATCCACTAGCTCAACACATGAACAAAGACCTCAACATGTACAAGGAACCATTTCCCCATCATGGTCTGCCTCCTCCACAGGATAAAGGTAAAGGTGTCAACTGTGCTTCCACTTCTTTTGACTCCATTGTGGGTCATTTTGAATAGAGTCAAGTATCTACCCTCACAATCAAAGGAAAATCTACGGATTGCACTATTACAACTCATCGTGGTCGTGTAACCATTCGTGGTCCTACACCCAGTCTCCCACCTTAATCTGATTATAATCTTGTTGAACATCTAGGGAAAACACTAGCACATATCTCTATCTTGGACCTTCTACAGTCATCACCTACACATAAAGTGGTGCTAGACAAAGCCCTCCAAGAGTCTTCGGTTCCTAACAACATAGCGATCGTGGATTTCTGAGCTATAGTAGGTAATATTGCTTCACCCTACAATGTGGTCTTTTCTGAAAAGGACCTCCCCTCCCATGATCTGTGTCACAATGATGCCCTTCATATTGAAGTTCTCATCCATAAGCGCAAAATCAAATGCATACTCATCGATGGTGGTGCTGGTCTCAACATTTGTTCTTTAAAATTACTAAAGCAATTGGGATACTCTGAGGATCATGTCAACACTAATCAAAGTATCACAATCAAGGGATATGATGATGTCGAACACCGTTCAGAAGGTATTATTCATTTGCCTATACAACCGGGCCCCGTTATATTGGAAACTAGGTGCCAAGTCCTTGACATTGAGCTGCCTTACAGCATTATCCTAGGCCGCCTGTGGATCCATGCAATGAAGACTGTTCCCTCCACATACCATCAAGTTCCCATACAATGGTATGGAGATCACTATCCCAGGAGACTCCAATCCTTTTGAATTCTATTGTGTCTTGCAACACAGTTATAAGAATTGCAACCAAGTACCTAAAAATGAAAAAGCCCTTGAATCCCCACTATATGTCGATCCTATAACTCTGACACAAGCCTCTACAAGTGACCCTAATCCTCTTCGTGAAATCAAAGCTCACATCCATGATATAGGCTTTGGAACATATGATATCTCAAAATCTTGTTGTGTAGGGCAGATGCCTTTATCCCCTAAATCTTACGGCCAATCGCCCATTGCCAAAGCAACTAAAAAAGTAGCTATTCCTCCTCTAGCATTCTTAACCCAATTCCAATAGGGAAAATTATTGGAAGAGGAAACTATTGAGGACATTTCTTCTTGGCTCTATAAGGAGAAAGAACTAGTCACAATACCAATCAATCAATATGGCAATGGCTTAAGGATAGTAAAAAACATGGGCTATAAAGGGAAAGGTGGCCTAGGGAAACAGAATCAAGGAACCATGGAACCCATTATTGTGATGAAGAAACTAGACAAGAAGGGATTAGGATTTGGTAGAAAGGTACCGTACGCCTTCGACATTGAGTATATCCTCGACGAGGTAGCTGAAACTTTTCCCACCAGTTCAACATCTAATGAAGATACCATCGATGACTCTTCCCTCCATATGACCAACCTATTTGCAGAATCCTCCATTTTTATGCTATCATCTGTATCCCTAACATCCACCACAAACACCCAGAATGTAACACTTATCTACCCTGAACTTATCGATTAGGACCAACAAGGGTCCCCCATTATAGATGTATTTCAGAATGATGAAGCTATAGTTGAGTTCATGGGACTTCGAGATGGTATCCCTCTTAGTGATCATAAAGTAGGTTTTGTAATGGAACTAGAATCAACAACTTATTTTGGTGAGAATGCCAAATCCTCCAGTCGTAAAAGTAAAAATAAAGAAAGATCTCTAGGTGAAAACCACACTGTGGCACCTCCCAATCACAAAATAGTAAAAACAAAGGACGTATCCAAAGGTGAAAACCCAACTATGGCACCTAAGGATGGAGGATTTGACCTTCCCCTACCATCTAAGTACTAAGAGAAGTCAGTGCTTCTAGTGGAAGATTCTATAGAGATAAACCTTGGCACAGAGCAAAATCCAAAAACCACATTCCTAGCAGCATCATTATCAGAAACAGAGCACAAGAATCTTAACACATTCTTCTTTCAGCGAACCATCAACTTTCCATGGACCTATGCGGATATGCCAAGGCTAGACCCTAAGCTTGTAGTTCATTATCTCACAGTTGATCCAAAAGTGAAACCAGTCAAGCAAAAGCTAAGAAAGATGCACCCACATATAGCTCTCTTGGTAAAATTGGAAATACAGAGGTTGTTAGATGCAAAGTTCATCCAACCTATTGATTATTCAGACTAGGTATCAAACATTGTACTTGTGTCTAAACCCAATGGGTGCATCCACATGTGTAATGATTTTAGAGATCTTAATAAAGCATGTCCCAAAGATGACTTTCCATTACCAAATATTGATATTATAGTAGACTTGACACAAGGTCATAAAATGATTTCACTCATGGATGGATTCTCAAGCTACAATTAGATAAGGATAGAAGAAGAAGATCAACATAAAACAACTTTTACTTGTCCTTGGGGTAACTATTGTTGGTGTGTCATGTCGTTCGGTCTAAAGAATGCAGGAGCAACCTATCACAGAGCAATGACAGTGATATTCCATGACCTCTTTCATCATATCATGGAGGACTATGTGGATGACATACTAGCTAAATCTTCTAGGGCATATCACATACAGGTTCTAGGATAGATCTTTGATAGGCTCGAGAAATACCAGGTGTGTCTCAATCCAATGAAGTGTGTCTTTGGTGTAACATCGGGGAAACTATTGGGATACATTGTATCTCACAGAGGTATCGAAGTAGACCCCGCAAAAGTAAAGGCTATAGTGGAGATGCCTCCACCAAAGAACCTCAAAACATTAAGGAGTCTTCAAAGAAGGTTGCAATCCATTAGGCATTTCATCTCACAGCTAGCAGATAAATGTCAACCATTTTAACACTTGCTCTAAAAGGATGTCTCATTCCGATGGGATGATAAGTGTCAAGCAGCATTTGATCAGCTCAAAGAGTATCTAGCTACACCTCCTGTATTGGTTCCACCAGTTGCTGATAAACCTTTGATATTATACATCTCAACTACTACTTCGGCCCTAGGGGCCCTTCTAGCACAAAACGATGAAACAGGAAAAGAGCATGCAATTTATTATATCAGTAGAACCTTTGTGGGATATGAACTTAATTATTCACCAATGGAAAGAGATTGTTTAGCAGTAGTGTTCACTTCCCAAAAGCTGTGGCATTACATGCTGAACCAACACACAAATCTTATAGCCAAAATTGATCCATTGAAGTATCTACTAGCAAAAGAAGCTCTTATAGGTAGACTAGCTAAATGGGTCATGATCCTTAGTGAGTTTGACATTGAGTATGTGGATCGCAAAGTAATCAAAGGACAAGTTCTAACAGATCAACTAGCAAAACCACCCATGACAGATACATACCCTATAGTAGCAGACTTTCTGGATGAAAATCTCTTCACTCTTTCTAACTCAATAATGTGGAAGTTATACTTTGATGGTTCCTACACATAGCATGGATCAGGGACCGGCATCTTATTTATCACACCTCAAAATGACTATATTCCTAAGTCATATCGGCTTGCATTCCCTTGCACCAACAACATTGCCGAGTATGAAGCACTCCTCATAGGTCTCAATATGGAAGTTCAATGAGACATCATAGAATTACAAGTATATGGAGACTCACAACTAGTCATTCGACAAGTCACAAATGAGTACCAAACAAAAGATGAAAAGTTGGTTCCCTACAAGCAACTAGTGGATGCCTACAAACCACACTTTTCTAGCATCACATTTGAGCAAATTCCAAGAGAGCATAACAAGGTTGTGGATTCTATGGCTTCTGTAGGGTCACTGATTGACATGCCGGCTAATACACAGAAATGTGAATTCTTGATTGAGCAATTGTTGATACCCACTGTCGATGTTCCAGTTACTGAAATCATCTGCAAACTTGTTGGTCCCAATTCCCCATGGTACAAAGATATCTATGAATACCTTCAAAACAATACCTTTCCCTCTGACCAATCATCCACCCAACACAAAACCTTTATCCGTCAATCCTCCCGTTATATCATTCTGGGTGATACATTATATCAATAGAGTCTTGATGGTATCCTCTTACGATGTATTAATGTAGAAGAAGCTGAAGCTACCTTACGAGACATACACAGGCTCTTTGGCACACATTCTACCAGTCCTAATCTCACTAAGAAGATACTCAGAACAGGTTATTACTAGCCTACAATAGAGCAAGATGCTACACAGTTTGCTAAGAAGTGTCTACAATGCCAGCATCATGGGGATTTAATTCACTCACTAGCTCATGAACTCCAACCTGTGACTACTCCGTGGCCTTTTTTCTCAATGGGGTCTCGACCTCGTAGGACAAATCCACCCATCCTCATCCAATGGCCACAAATTCATCATTACTGCCACTGAGTATTTCATGAAGTGGGTTGAAGCCATTCCCATGACCTATATCACCGGTAAGCAAATAGCCAAGTTTATCCTAAACTACCTCATATGACGGTATGGTATTCCCCAAGCCATTGTCACTGATAATGGGAGACCATTCAAGAATCAAGATATCTATGCCTTATGGACACAATACAATATCCAACATTACTTTTCAACTCCCTACTATCCACAGAGTAACGGCCAAGTGGAGGCTTCCAATAAAACCATTCTCAAAATCCTCAAGAAAACAGTCAATGAAGCTGGTCGTGATTGGTACCTACAACTCAATCCCACCCTATGGGCCTACCATACTAGTATCAGAACACCACCTGGTGCCACACCTTATGCCTTGGTCTATGGCTCTGAAGCCATCCTACTTATAGAGGTCAAGATGCCATCCCTCAGAGTATCCATGCAGGACCTGATCGACAGAGAGGAGTATCACACTTCCAGATTAGCTGAGCTAGAACTACTCGATGAAAGGCACCTTGCTGCGCTTAATCATCTCCATGTCTATCAAAACTGCCTCTAGCGTAATTACAACAAAAAGATCAAAGAAAGACAGTTTCAAGTTGGTGATCTTGTACTTAAAGAGAATCAAAGAAATCAAGTAGACCAAGAAAAGAAGGGTAAGTTTGAGCCTAACTAGTTAGGTCTCTTTATTGTGACAGTAGCATATAGATCAGGAGCTTACACTTTAGCTACACCTGATGGCATTCCTCTGGATGAGCCACTTAATAGTGTTCATCTCAAGAAGTTATATGCCTGATCCTCAGAGTATTCCAAAAAAAAATGCAAAACAAAAACAAAATAATCCATCCTATGGTGAAAACCTGGTAAACAGGTGCCTTGGATAAGTACCATAGTGAAAACCTGGCAAACATGTGCTATGTGTAGAGTCAGCATCCATTGTCTATCGAGTCCTGTCCACTCCATGTCTAGTTTACAAGCAACCTTCATCCATCCATCCATAATATAACCATTGACCTTGTTTGCATTTCCATCTCCCTATCTAGTATAGCTTGGAAATTTGTCAGTGTCCCTCATCGTCATCCCATGCATTGATCTGTGTCAGCAGTTTGCACTGTCTTGTCCTAGGTCAAGCTATCGGTGTCTTCTTCATTAGTCACCCATGCAAATTCCTCTACCAGAATGGGGGAAACTCTTTCCTTAACCTAGGTCTAGGAGGGGTTCCTTGTTCATGGTTCACAAAGCACTTCAATCTCTTTCTCATTGTTCACAGGTAACACCCTTTAATGGATGCATCACTCCTACAATAAGGCTATTATCTTCTTAGCACTTTTCCTACATCATCACTCTAACCAGAACTACATATTATCTCATTTCAATCTTAAGGTACCTTGATCCCATGGATATGGGTATGTAGGTGGTCTGGAATACGAAGGAAGTTTCCAGTACTCAGGTACATAAGATCTCCCCCTCATCACCTTGACCCATCTCATCACTCTATCCAAAACTACATATTATCATTTTTTCACCTTTCCTCGTAATGTGCCTTGATCCCGTGGATACAGGGTATGTAGGCAATCTAGAATATGAAGGGTGTATCCAGTACTCAGGCACATACGATTCATCATTCTTCACCTATCTCAATCCATTAGCATGTCACCTTTCTGGTCTTTTGTTGGTCAAAATCCATTCACCTCAACTTGACTAACTCAAGCAACAGGCTAGCACATCCTTTCAAAGCAAAAGTCCTTAACAAGCCTGAAGCAAGGCAGCTTTCTTCCAAAGTCATCTACTGTCCTAACTATTCTGATTGCCAACATCAGCTAAATCCATCTTCACCAAAGCACCAGATTAACAAGCTTGTCTTCTGTGGAATGTTCCATTGTCGAGACCAACACACGTGTCTCCTGCAACATGTAGCATTTTCTATAGCACAACATTGTCTTTTTAGATAGATAGCCCCCTTTAACGGACATAGAGTTCCTATGATAAGGCTGTTATCTTTCCTATCCAATCTATCCTAAGCAACCTCTTTGGCAAGAGAATATGTTGGTTGTATGTTTACTTTGTAAGTTAGTCAATGTGCTTTTTGGTTTATCTTTTGCTCCTTTGTCCATTACCTATTCAAGGCTACCTTGATTTATCTATAATCTTGGTATGTTGCGATGCAGTATGGATCGGGGGCATAGTCATTTATTTTGTATGCCGTGTTTGAGGAATGATCTTTAGTATCTTTCTTAGCAGCATATTTATCTTGTGTGTGTTATGACATAGCATCTTACATATTAGTACTCTTCTTGCATTTACAAATATTGAAGTTTATTTTATGTTCAAGGCTATGGCTCATTCACATATTTCAACAAGGTTATATTATGTCTAAGGGATCTAAGTTCAAACCGCTTGCTTACAAAGTCAACGTCCACACACTCAGATATCATAGCACCTTGGTCTTTTATACCTTGGTGGTGAACTATCCACATGCTATATCAAAAATAAGGATTGCTCTTTATATACAATTGTGAAACCAATGCAACAAGCTCATCTTTCATCCATTCACAACAACCTTTATATCATTTTCATTGCAAAGATCGATCAACAGTCTCTGTCTTCCATCTCCCCTTTTCTTCTCTTTGGTGCATATCTACAAAACCCACATGTTAGATATCACAGGTCATAGCATCTCCTTTTTTTCTTCTCTCTGGTGCATATCTGCAAAACCCACATGTTAGATATCACAAGTCATAGCATCTATATCATCATACATCTATAAGCATCTTATAAGCAATATACATCATCACATAAATCCATAATCATACATGTCATCACATCCATAACATCAAGAAGTGCATACACAAAAGCATGAACATCAGTGAGCACAATAAGTCATCATATATAAAAAATGTATGTGTCTACATCAATAGTCCATATATACATCAATATAGTACATCAAGGCTATCAAGAGCCCACAAAATATACATCAAGACGCACGCAGGAATCAGTCCAAAATGATACAATATACAAATGTAGGTGCTCTAGTGGGTAGAGCTCCCCTCCTGTTGTGGCCCCTATCCTCCACCTGTGCTCGGTGCAGGTCCCCCTGCTTGTCCGCCTCCCCCTAGTGTCACCCCTGGTCCTCTAACTAAGGATAGTGACCGCCCTATCCTGTGGGACCTGGATCTACTCCTGTCTCTGTAACTGGGTGCCTGCTGAGCTTCTGGCACCGCACCCGCATAGAGCCCCCTGTAGTACTATGCCTCTCTCCTTGCTGACACTAGCTCTCCCTGCACTTAGACGAGCTCGCTATATAAGGTCCTCTAATCTGCACCCAATGCATGGCGTGCCTCATCTCTCTCCTGCCTCACTCTATGAAGTGTGGCCTCTACTATCAACCATAGATGTACCTCTGTGTCTCTCTCCCTCATCACCTAGGCTAGCGGCCCATCATCCACTATTGGTGCAGCCGGTGCCTGTACCTGTGCCTATGCCTAGATCTACAACTATGCCTATACGTGTGCTAGGGCTATCTGTATTGCTACTGCTATCTGTGTC
This sequence comes from Cunninghamia lanceolata, assembly GCA_027924645.1. Lineage (NCBI taxonomy): Eukaryota > Viridiplantae > Streptophyta > Pinopsida > Cupressales > Cupressaceae > Cunninghamia > Cunninghamia lanceolata. The sequence goes on from BSBN01001067.1 coordinate 5,877,790, forward strand.
TGCACCTGTGCTAGGGCCTTGACCTGTCTCACCTCGACCCTTGTTGTATCCCTATTTCTCCTCAACTGTACCATCCATAGCTCTAATCGAGTCCTCCGAGCTATCTCCTCCTATAACAACCGCTCAGCCCTCTATAAATCAGTCTCTACGACCGGATCCCACTCCTTCGCCATCTCCACATCTTCTTGGGAGCCTCTGTCCTCCCCACCTACCTGCTACCTGGGACTAGTACCTCCTCCACTACCCCTTCCACTCCTGGTGTAGTCAACCACACTGGCCTGTGTGTCTATCAATATCTATCATACTCTGGCAGTGTACCTAGATCTACTAGTCCTTTATCCCAATCCCATCTCACGGAGACAAGTCCTCGTACCTCTGCCAGTACTATAGCCACTGGAATCTCTACATCCCAGTCCCCTGCCTCCTGTCGAGTCCTCGCGTGTGTCACCTCTCCAACTGGTAGCCCCTATGGCAGTCCAAACTATCTGAGTACCTGCTCTGGCAGGTATCTCTCAATTGTGTATGTCTGCCTCCTGAATAAATAGCGAGCCTGTCGGTAGTACATAAGATGCTCATGCTCATCCTCCCACTCCTCGCATAGTAACCATGGCCTCCAAACAAATAGGTTCATCTCATCAATCTGCCACCTCTAATGGCTAATAGATCCAAGCCTCCTATGTGTAATGACTCCCTCGTACAAAAGTGCATATAGCTCTCCCCTCTCTCGGTGGTGCTGTGTCAAGGGTTTGATCAATGGGATGTGCTCCTACGCCCACACCTGTAATAGAGTAACTCTTGCTGAGAGAATCTGGCCTCTCCTGTAAACGTAATCGTGCATATCGCGATATAACTGTCCAAGCACACAAGACCCCCATGCATACTATGTCCCATGTGTAAACATACCTGATAATACTATTCCCCATCCAACAGATAGCCCTCTGGATCACCTGCCTAAGCATAGGAAGCTGCCAATTAGTGACACAACTATCAATTTGATCCTGTCACAGAGTCGTGGGATGCCTGCCCACTGAATCTCACCATCATCTATCCTCAGGTCATCTGTGCAGAAGACCTCTACCAAGCCTACCTCACCCCACGCCAGGTCAAAGTCCACTCTCTCTATCAATTTGAATCCCCAAGATGTGATACACATCCTCCAACGTCACTGTCGCCTCCCCTATCAGAAAGTGAAATGAGTCTGTCTTGGTGCGAATTCTCTCCACAACTGTTGTCACTAGGGTGAGATTCGTCCTAATGTGTGTCAAGTGTGCCACATGCCATAACCTCGTGTGCTCTAGGAATGCATCCTCCTCCCATGAAAGCTATAGTACCTCATGTGCTATAGCATGGTGCCACTCTTTTGACATCAACGGTGGCATAATCCTTTGCATTCACAGCAAACCACTTGTCAGTCAGTGTAACCATTCCTCTCTAGTCCTACCAACTTCTACCCTATGACACAAAACCCTAGGACCAACGCCCCCCTTGCTCTAATCTAAGTCGTTACATCCATGGTCAACTCTAACTTGACGACTCTTCTCTCCTAACCAATAGCGCTTTGTTTCATACAAAAGAGCTGCACTGTTGTCCCAAAAGTGCCACACTGCTGATGCACAAGCACTTCACTTTCTCCTACCAAAGGCGACCTATTTCTTTACTACCTATCTGTTGATGATGATGTTAGTCATAAACAAACATAGAATAAAAGTTACACAACAACCTTTACTCATCTTGAAAGATACGATGAATTCAGAGAATTCATGATCCCAAGTCTCCATTGATTAGTTCATAATCTACAGACGTTACTCAGTGGTTGATGTGTGTTGCTGTTAATCATTCAGGGGCCTTATGTTCTTCAGTAATTTCTACAAAGTTCATCATTATTTCTCCAAATATCCTATTCTTTATATCTGTCCTACATAAATCTCCAAATTATTTTACCTTTGCACTATGAATTCACTCAAATAATGTGCCTATAGGTTGATATTTGCATGAATTTTACCATTATTTGCAATTCTTTGCATGATATTTTCAACACTACATGCATTTAGCTCAAATATGCTAATGATATTCAGTTATCTACGAGATGTCAGCATATTTCATGTTATTTTCTTCTGATTATCTGTTATTTGTAATTATGATGGGGAATTACTCTGAAATTCAAAGAAAATTAAAAGAATACTTCAAATTTGGTGAATCTTAGCTATTGAACCACATACATACCAGATACAGTCATGAGGAGAAGAAATCAAACCATATTTTCACCAGGATGTTCCACAGCTAGGTACAAATGATGCTAACTTCGAAGGAAAAGGAATGAAGAATTCAAACACTGATTACTCAAGAATTCAAACACTGATTACTCAGGATTTATGATGATTTGTAATCAAACGGTCTTCTCTTTCATTAAGTATGCAATGATATGTATTCTTACAATAACTTTGAAATAAGCCCTGATAGTTCAGCAGTCAAATTTCAATTAAGCTTCTGAATAATCCAATTATCACATCCCTACACCTTTTATAGGATAAGGTGAGGGAATGGTTACAGATGACCTAAGGTTAGGATTTATCTATTAAGATCAATAGTCTAGATGAATAGCACATGTCTGCCAGTTGGCAACTACACAGCTGGCACAGAATATTCCAACATCTTTGACCTAGTCCATCCTTCAGCTAGCAAATAGTATATTTGACAATATCCTCCTCAATTCTGGTTCATGTTACCTCTGTATGCAACTCTGTAACTTGTATCTTTGTAAATTTTGCCATTTCCTGTGCAAACTTCACCTTCTGATATGCCCTCGCCACTTTGTCATTTTCCAGATATCTGCGCACCTGATAACAGACACAAGGATTAAGCATCATCATCATCATTAAAAACTTTAGTAGGAAAATAAACATTTAAATCAGGCTTAGAATATGCAAATGCAGATAATCAGATGGTGAATCCGTGAACAATCGCATACAAAATGCATATATGATGCTAAAATTAGTCGAGTCAACCATCATTGACCAAAATCATGCTATCAGGCCCTAAAATGGCTTCAATATCTGATCGGGTCCAGGGTCATTTGAGTGATTTTTGATAAAAATATCGAAAATATGATTTTTGGTATTTTCTACATCTTGGTAAATCGCATTTTCAGAGGCCTTAGGAGTGGAATTAGGGCTCAAGACTTCATCGGTGCTTGGCATTAAGCCTAAGCAACCGAGCAACTCAAACTAGATAACTAGTTTATCTTTCCAATGAGTCCAAAAAGTTTAAATTCCAACACAGTAGCTAGGAGTTATGACCTTGCCAAGGGGAAGGTAAAAAAATTTCCTAATTTTTGAATTTTTTGCAAATGGTTTCACCTTGCAGTAGCTCCTTTTGTATTCCAAGGGTGATGTGACACTTCATATGATATGCAAGCCTTACATTTTCAGTTATTGCATGCATAAGATCATGCATATGCAATACATGCGCTTTTGCTCACTAAATTCCATTGAATGAAACTATCGGGTCTGGGTATGCACATTAGTTAATAGGTGGGATATTAACTAATATGACTCTCTTCATAGATCGAGATATGATGATGATGTCATCATCATGGACAAGCTTCGTTAAAATGTGAAAGGCTGACGTCATGGTCATACTGAAGGAAATCAAGTGATGTTAAGAAATATGACCTTGATATTGAGGAATATCACCCTCCGAATAGGATGATGTCACGGTCATGTCGAGCTTTTTATATATCGAGTCAGAATGACGTCACCATCATGTTAGGAAAGATTAGTCATATTAGAAAAGATGACAGATGTTAGAAATTAGATGACCTTCGGATGTCAAGCCGATTGATGATGTCACAATCATATTGGGTCCTTTATGGAATGGGATAAGCTGATGTCATCCTCATGTTATTAAAAAGGGTGATCATTGGAAAAATACCTCCGTGAGATAAAAAAGGATGATGACGTCACCACCAGGGTGATTTTCTTTGTTCATCAGGGTTGGATGACGTCATCATCATATTGGCCCTGGGGTGATATTCTGCGACAGGGTGATATTTGAAATATCAGGTGATATTTGCAAGATCGGGTGATATTCAAAAATATCAGGATGATGTCATCAGGATAATGACTTAGTTTATCGTTGTTGCACTAAGACGTCATCGTCATGTTATGTAGAAATGGTCGCTATTGGAAATATACCTCCGCGAGGTAAAAAGGATGATGACATCATCATCATGTCCATTTTCTTATCTATCGGGATTATATGATGCCATCATGATATTGTCTTTAGGGTGATATTTTGCGACGGGGTGATATTTGGAAGATAGGGTGATATTTGAAATATGACCCCCACAAAATATATGAAGCTGTTTGATGGGTAAATGCTTCTATCACCTAAAATTGACATCTAGATCTCTCGATAAATGATTTATTAAGTGATAAAATTGGATCAGGGTGATCTTTCATAAGATGACTGATGTTAAGAAATATGACCCCCCTCAGAATATCAGGTTTGACCAGGACTTTGACTCACCATAACTCTCGTTCCCTAAGGAATATCAGGGTGATCCAAAAGGAAAACCTGCATGAAATTTTGTACTCTATCCAACCATGAGGTTATTGACATGAAATATGAAATTTGAAAAATTGACCTCATCATGATGACTTACCCAGTCCCCTTATGCAGGATCATCTGCATGACTTACTTTTACTAGACCGCCAGCAAGCAAAAAATGCAAGCCAAGCCAAGCAAAAAGTTGGGTCCCTATTTTGTCAAGTCAAAATGGGGCATGTTGTGTAACCACACAACACTATCCAACCACGCCTCACTGTGCTACCAAAGGTGACCTGATCTTTTCCCACTGTGCCTCACTATTCAGCCATCCGCGCTACTCTACTCTACCAAGAGTGCTTTCCTATTCTACCAAAAGTGCTGTGGCACACCCCTAAAAACTAATAGTGCTTCGGCTTCACTAATAGCGCTGAACTACCCTACCAGATGCACTGCGGCATGCCAAAAGCACCCAACCCGACTACCAATAGTGCCATTCTAGCCTAAAGTGCTTTTGGCTAACCCAAATGACCTCCCTAAACCTAGCCCTAAACCGCCCTAAAACATCAAATTCAAGTGAGGTTTTTGAACACTTACCATTGTTGAAGCTCTTGTTGGCCTCCCGTATGTCCGCACTAGCTTCGCCTGATGCCTGTGTGCTAGAATTAGCATCTCTCCATGCTATCCACTACTTCCACTCAACTCTCTCACCCTAGGTTTGGAGGCTTTACTCTCTAAATTTAGAAACTCTTAGGGTGGAAATGAGGATTGTGGTCCCCATGGGACCTATTTATAGCATCCCTCCCTCTTTTTTCTTTCTTCCCAACCCATGCTGCTTTTCCTTCTAACCTCATCACACATGCGTGTAGTCGACTGTCAACCCAGTCCTTCTGTCGCTTCCCCGTCTTTCCGCTCGAGTGGGCATACGCTGGGGCAACTACCTACACTGGGGCATCAAAAATTGTATCATGTCTTCAACAACCATTTTCTTTGATGCAACGTTGTAAACTGCATTGTATGAAAGAGGGGTAAAATGTAGACACCCTAAAATGACCAAGTCATCGCACTACTTGTATTTCATCAAATCTGTCTAATCACCTGCATTTCAAACATTAATTAAATAATCTAATTATTTAATTAATTTCACCAAAATCACCAAATTCTTCTAAATCACATAATTTCAACATTAATTGAATAAATTCTCTTTATTTAATTAATTAAATTAAATTCCTCTATTATTCTTCCTCAAGTCTCCATTAATTAAATAAATCCCATTATTTAATTAATTCACCACAAATTCCCTCTTATCTACAATTAAATAATTCTTAATTATTTAATTAAATCAAATTCATTCTTCCAAAAAATAAAATATAATCAAATATTTTTTTTATTCCTCGAAAATCATGCACAACAATTAAATAAATTTATTTATTTAATTTTCTTTCAAATCTTCTAAATTAAATAATTCTAATTATTTAATTGTTTTCTTCCAATAATAACTTCTCTAAATTTAAATAAATCAAATATTTATTTAAGTTATTTTTTCTTCTAAATTGAGTTATCTCTAAATATAACTCAAGCTTTCTTGCACATGCAATTAAATATTCCTAATATTTAATAAAGAAAAATATATTCTTATTCTCATGCAAATCCCTTCTTCTTGTTTTAAATCACTTCACTGATTACTATACTCTCTTAATTGCTTAAACTCATTCTTCTATTCTTAGTCAATTTTCCTCATACACAATAATGACAATAAGATTCAACCTATATTTGTAATAAATCAACCAAGTTAAGGAAATAGAGGTAATATTAAAAGACTTAGGCATGAGGGAAATATACAACAACCTCTTATGATTATATGGCCTAGTTGATGAGGCATATATTAGCCTTATATATTGGAGAGATCTACCTAATTTAAGATTTAGACTTTATATAAAGAATATCAAAAGCATTGTCAATAAAACTAGTGTATGAAAGCAATATGGCCCTTCTAATATTATGAATAATATTTTATCATAAGTAATACCATAAAGACTATTAAGTGTGAGCAATATGGCTTGGAATGTATCATAAATCATCTATAATCACAAGAAATGTCATTATATACTCACACATAAGGCCATATTATACAACTTATCAAGACTTACACGAGCTTTCATTTATTAGTGTTTCTTTGTTCTAGATAGGGACTATATAGATATCCATTGAGTGGATATACAATTATAAATGCATCAACTTAAATTGTAAAGGTATATAAACATTAATCAGCCTGATATAAAATGACATAGGCAATGACTTGTTTAGCATAAGTATGAATTGACTTGAATACAATGGTATATATGCATCAATATATTTAGTAGATGTATGAATATGCATTGGCTTGGTGTAGAATCAACCTATATGAAATATAAAGCTATATAGAAGCAAACTCTAAACGACTCGACTTACTTTCCAGAAACATGTGAATGTAGGGATAAATGAATATTCACAATACTCAGCAATAATTTAGTTCTCAAAGAGGATTCATTCTAGCAAGAAAACTTTGTAACAAAACTAAAATCATACTTGGAATTTGAAATAAATCTCTATATTAGAAATAATTATTCCTCTTCTACCTAGTATGCTATGCCTCATGATTATATGTTTCTAGTTTGATCACCTTCTTTTCTCACAACCTTTACAACCTTCATTTTCTCTTCATGCCCTATTCTCCATCCTTTTTCCATTATTTAATTCCTCTACAAAACCCCCAAAATTTGGGTGACCAACATGCCCTCTAACTTCTCTCTAGTTGCTAGCACTATGAGTGCCATAACTTTCCAACACTTCCACTCCCCTATTTCATTGTGAATGAGTAGTTTTTCTCCCCTGAATTCAAGCATTAGGTTGGCCATTATGCCACTCTAACTTTACTTCACATCCCCTCAAAACCTCCCATGACTACTCCATAATAAAAGAGGAGCAAAAAGAAGATTTCAAAAACATTAAACAAAATTAATTCCACTAGATCTAATTTATTTAAGACCAAAAGAAAGATAATTTATGCCAACTCTTATCAAATACCAAGGGTAGTTCCTAGAAATATCACACAAAACTATAGAGACTTTAAAAACACTCAAACCCATTAGCTATAAATAAGAGGATAGACTATATCATATAGTGCAATTGTGACATTGACAAATACAAATGAAAAATGCAACTACTATATGAAAATAATACAACCCTTTTAGTATTATGAATTAGATTTTATCATAAATAGTACTACTAAGACTATTGGGTGTCAACAATATGGCTTTACATGTATCATAATTCAATTATAATAAAGAGAAATATCATTATATACTCATGCATAAGGAAATAATCTACAGCTTCTCAAGACTTATACAACCTTACATTTGTTAGTGTTTATTTGGCCTAGATAAGAAGTATATAGATATAAATCAAGTGGATATAAAATGATTTATACATCGACTTAAATTATAAAAGTATATAAACATGAATTGTCCTGATATACAATGACATAGGTAATGACCTATTTAGAAAAAGTATGAACCAACTTGATATACAATGGTATAGGCATCGACCTATTTAGTAGAGGTATGAATATGCATTGGCCTTGTGTAGAGTCAACCTAGAAGAAGACTTTAAAGGGGTCAACTTACCTTCCAAAAAATTGTGAATGTATGGATAAATGAATGTTCACCATACTCAGCAACAATTTAGTTCTCGGAGAGGACTCATTCTAGCAAGAAAACTTTGTAACAAAACTTAAATCATGCCTAGAATTTACAACAAATCTCTATATTAGAAACACTTCTTCTTCTCCCCAGAATGCTATTCCCTATGAGTATATGTTTTTAGTTTGATCACCTTATTTTCTCAAAACCTTTACAACCTTCCTCTACTCCTTGTGCCCTATTATCCATCCATTATCTTCTATTTCATTCCTTTACAAAACCCACGAAACTTTCCCAAAATTTGGGTGACCAACATGCCCTCTAACTTCTCCCTAGTAGCTAGCACTATGAGTTCCATACCTTTCCCAAACTTAAACTCCCCCATTCCATTGTGAATGGGCAGGTTTTCTCCCATGAATTCAAGTAGTGGGTTGGCCATTATGCCACCGAAACTTTACTTCACATTCCCTCAAAAACTCTCATGACTAATCCATAATAAAAGAGGAGCAAAAGGAAGATTTAAAAACTTTAAACAAAATTAATTCCACTAGATTTATTTTATTTAAGACCAAAGAAAAATAATTTATTCCAACTCTTATCATATACTGAGGTAGTTCCTAGAAATCTCATACAAAACTATAAATACTAAAAACACTTGAAACCATCAAATGTGAATGAGATGATATATTATCTACTGGTAAAAGACACTGCTACACATGACAAGTGTTGTCATTGATGGAAACTAAGTCTATCCTACACATCTGCATCACAAGATTTGTTCATACTAGAAGTCAGAGTGAGGATTTGTCTAAGTCCGGGAGTAAAAAATAGAGTAGGTGACAAGGTCTGGTATCTTAGTCTGGATCGCTCTGGCAATAAATCACAGTGTGTTACAGATCTGAGGGAGTGATAAGGATTGTCCAAAATATCTAAATCTAGGATTTTACCCTTCAGTGGTGAAGGATTCAAAAGTTATAAGCATCTAAGTATTGGGTTCCAGTTAGTCTGCATAGTCAGAAGAACATGTCGACCTAGTATCTGATCTTGGTCCGGATGAATAAAAGTTGTTGGATAAGCAATTAGTGATAATCAATGATATTGGCTGACATGTCTAATGATCTAGGAACACAAGTTTTTGGTCTACGTTGATATTTGTGCATAGATTCAGTTGACAGAGCAGAGTGCTTAATAAATGTTCTAAGTTTTATTGAAGCTGACTATAGTTGATTGAATTTCTTGATGTGGATATATATAGCCAATGGATTCAAGTGTTTTGGCATATGATTGTGATGTGTTGATGGAGTAAGTGAAAAAAAGGAAAAAAGGAGTGTGAAGGAGAAGAGATCTGAGGACCAAATAATGGTAGAACAATAAACAGAGCAGAGCAAGGATGAAGTGTGTAAGATTAGTATTCTATACTTAACCGAAACTCAATTCTTGCATTGATAGATGTTATTCATCAGTTCTAACACTCTGTAATCTTCTTATAATCATTTCGATAGGCAGTGACCCTCTTTGAGCAGTGAGCTATGGGCATTGAGCCTAAAAGCATGTACCTTCCCCATTTGTAATACTTTTAATAGGGTATTAATTTTTGTGGACTAACCTCCACCGTGGTTTTTCCTTAACCGGTTTTCCGCATTAAAAATCTTGGTGTCAAGTGTGTTATTTGTGTTTCTGTTTATGTGTTATTGATTCATGCTTTAATGATCTATAAATAAGTGGTAGAGAAGAATTAATTACAGTAAGTGTTAAAGTTTTGAGACAACTAATTCACCCATCCTCTCAGTTGTCTGCCCTAATTCCAACAATTGGTATTAGAGCAAGGTTCCTTGGAAGAAGCCTAATAGCTTGAGGTAGATCTAGGAAGTAGTTTTTATGGGCTCACTCAGAGAACAACTTCAATTGGCTTTAGAAGATCTTGATCAGTCCAAAGCAGAAATAAATGAACTAAAAGTAAACCTTAAAGATGTTGATGATTGCATTAAGATGTTAAAGGAAAAACTAAAGAAATGTATGGAAAAGAGGAAGGAGCTACTTCAGCAGCTAGCTAATTTCACTGAAGAAAATGGCATGAATGAGGCCTTGGAAGAAAAGACAAAGGAATGTGAGAAGCTGACAAAAGAAGTTTGTGTTCTAAAACATGAGATGGAATTTGGGGTGATGAGGCTAACCAAAGAAATTGAGGAAATAAAGAAGACTAAAGAAAACCTAAATCAAACTCTGAAGGAAAGAATAGAAGAATGCTGCAGAATGGACAGAACAATTAGTTACCTAAAATCTAATATACAAGAATACAAATATAATGAGGAGGAACTTGAAAGGCAAATTGTCATTCTTAGACATGACCTAGAAGTTGCAAATGAATACAAGGAGAAGTTCAAGATAAGCTCAGCTAAACTTGAAATGTTGCTTGAGAGTTAGAAGAAGTCTGATGATAAGCATGGTCTTGGGTATGAGAAAGGTGAAAGCTCTGGATCCGGACAAAGAAATTCTCAATCAAGGAATGGGAGAAATAGACTTAGAAGACCTCCGGTAAGACAACCAAATGCTCAAAGGTATCCATCTTTTAATGGAAATTGTTTCAATTGCAATAAATTTGGTCATAGAGCTACTCAGTGCAGAAGCAAAGTAAATCAAAGTGGTCTATCCTTCTTTAGTCAATGCTTCAAATGTCAAAGGTATGGTCATAGATCCAATGAATGCAGAAGTATGATAATGAATAACTCTAACAATAGAGGAAATGGCAATTCTTTCAATGGCAAATGCTTTACATGCAATAGATTTGGACATATGGTTAACCAGTGCAGATTAAGAGGAAATCAGTCAAATGGGCCAAGAAATGTTGTGTGCTTCAATTGTAACCAATCCAATCATATTGCAAGATTCTACAGAAGCAAGAACAATGAGAGAAGAGATCCGATAAATAGAAAACTGGATGAGCATGGTGCAGGAGCACCAAGGGGCTTGGAGTGAGCCCATATGTATATAACGCATTTTGGTGTACTGACCTTAGTGGTCATAAAATATGTTAGTCATGAAGTTTTCTTTGTTTTTTCTTTTGGTTCTAGTGTATCAGGTTGACCGAAAACTGCAGACTATTATATCAGTGTGAGAAAAACTATCGGGTAAACAAAGTTGTGTCGAGCCGATAGCATATAGTCTTACCAATGGGATAGAATGGTCAACAAGAGTATTGATATCAGAGAATAAGTAAAAAGTTTCACTAACAGGTTAAAGTCTTGGTGAAAGTGAATTTGGTGTTAGGCCATCGGTATGACGAGTGCCATCGGTGGAGAGGTGAAAGGTTTCACCGATGATGTTAGTCACACCGATGAAGGAGATCCGAAGGCTCATCGAGATGACTAAGGATATCAGCGGGAGAAGTTGAACATTGGCCGATGTTGAAGGTCACACCGACAAGTGCAAAGGGAAGGCTCATCGAGGAGAAGATGGGTATTAGCCAGAGATAAGAGGACACCACCGATAACTAATATCTTGCCGAAAGCAAAGACAATGCAATGCATATCGGGAGGAGTGTGTAGTAAGTTTAGGCAATGAATACAGCAAATGTATATGTCGATAAGACAGCAGATTATCTTGCCGATGAATGAATGCATATTTCAATATAGTATGATACAAATGAATGTATACGCAAAGGAACAATACTAATACAAGAAACCCTAACCGTCTGGTAACGAACACGGGTAGAAACTATAAAAGGCCAAATTCATTTTGTGAAGGGGTTGGAAGTTAGAAGTTGGAGGTTGGAAGTTCGGAAGCTTGGAAGGCTGCAAATGTAATAAGCATTTTCATTACAATAAAAAAAAGCAAAACTTGGATTGTCTAATTTATTTTGTGAAATTCTATAGAGTGTGCATATTTTGGTTTAAAACAAAGAAGTTTTCTTTCCTGTTAATTTTGTTTCTATCTGTACATAATGGCTCTAGTTTGATGTCCTCACATATCCTCTATACAGTCATGGGAGGGCATCAAGCAGAGTCTCCTTTTTTTGTTTTTCTTTTTGTTATAGTGAATGGAATGCTAGAGAGCGGCCATGTGAACTTGTGCTAGGCGAGCTATGCTATAGCCCGGCTAGTATGCAAGTTGCAGTCTAAGAAGACATGGGTGAAAAATAGAGTAGAAAGAGTTGAGCACCAAGCAATCAGAACCCTAGACCCAGAGAGGAGGGCTAATAATGGGCTCAAGAAGGCTAGAAGCCTTGGAGATTGGGAATCTTGGAAGCAGTGAGGATAAGGAAGAGTACCTCACACCAAGAAAGCAGAGTCTGTATTGGAAACAACAGACAAATAGGTCTTTCACCTCTGTAATAGATTGCTTAGGTTGTTTTAGACATTTTGGGGTAGAAAATGTCTATGAGCACTTGAATTGGTAGGGAAACCCAGGGGATGGCATAGGTCTTGAAGTGTTGTGTCAAGATAGGTTTTTGAAACCCTTAGGTCTCCCTATCAAATTGGTATCAGAGCAAGTTAAAGATTTGGGCTATTCCTAGGTTGGAATAGAAGAAGTTGTATGTCATCACTGAGTTCAAGTGAGTCTGTAGGCTCAGCTAAAGAGATGGTGACTAATGCAGAATTGGCAAAGAAGGCTGATGATCAAGAAGAGGAGAATAGGCTCCTACAGGAAAGATTGGCAGAAATGGAAAGTAAACTGGGTGTAATGATGGAGAAGACTGAAAGAGTCGATCAGAAAATTAAAAATTCTGAAGATAAGGAAAAAGGTGTGTTTATAGAAGATGAAGATCCCACACCTGATCCTAAGATGGAAGAAGAACCTTTTTTGAAGGCCTTGAAAGCCATGAGTGGTAAAACATTGGAAGGAGTTCCTCTTTTTAGTGGAAAGATGGAACCTGATTTAGTTATAGAATGGATAGAAGGTTTAGAAAATCACTTTGAATGTGATGGAGTGAGTGAAGCTCAAAAGGTGAAGGTGGCTAAATCAAGACTCAGAGGAGCTGCCTTGACATGGTCGAAATTTGTTCAAACTGAAAGAGAAAAAGAAGGCAAGAAACCAATAGCTACTTGGAAGGGTATGGTGGCTAAAATCAAAGAAGTATACATTCCTGGAGATTATGAAGTCCAATTGTACAAAAAATAGCAAAATTTGAGACAAAGAGAATTAGATGTCAGTGCATACACTGAGGAGTTTCAAAAACTGTGCCTGAGGTCTAAGGTGATGGAAGATGAAAGTGTAAAAGTGGCAAGATATCTCAATGGTTTTAAGTGGAGTATTCAAGAGGAAATTAGCTTGTTTAGTCCTACAACAGTGCATCAATGCTATCAACTAGCACTCAAGGTAGAGGAGAAGAGTAAGAAGAAACAAGAGACAAACAACAGATCAAGAGGAAGAGGTAGAGACAATAGAGGAAGAGGAAATTATGGTGGTAGGAATACTAATCAAAGACCCCAAGGAGAATCCAAACTCACAGAGCAGAGTGGGGAGACTAGTAGTAGAGTAAACTATAGAGGAAGGGGATCTAACAGAGGAAGATCAGGAGGACCAGGCAGATGATCCTACTTTGCCACTATGAAATGCTACAATTGTGGTCAATTAGGCCATCCAACATATAGGTGTCCTGATAAGGGCACACATTCTTCTCACGGAGTTGATAAAAGAAATCATTATGTGCAAGATGATGCTTCAAGCAGCAAATCACCTGAAGTTAGCCTAGCCTTAGAAGTGGGAGAGAACATCATGGTAAGGAGAACCTTGATCAAAGAACTAGTGAAAGCTGAACCAAGCCAGAGGAGAGCTTTATTCAGAATCAAATGCAAGATTATGAACAAGGTATGTCAAGTAATCATTGACTCAGGGTCTACTAATAACATAGTATCAGATGAAGCAGTTAGAAAATTAAATTTGCAAAGAATACCTCATTCAAACCCATATAGAGTCACATGGTTAAATAAAGGTCAACATGTGATAGTCAATGAGCAAACTTGGGTAGAGTTTGGTATAGGTGGATACAAAGACAAGGTACTCTATGATATCCTACCCATGGATGCATGTCATCTCTTGTTGGGTAGACCATGGTAGTATGACTGAAAGGCCATACATGATGGTCAGAAGAATGCATATTCTTTTCAAAAAGAAGGTGTCACCTATAAAATTCAATCATTAGAAGATGAAGAAACAAATAACACAAAAAGTCCTAATGTCTTAATTGTGAGTGGAAAAGAGTTTTTGAACACTCTTAAAGAGGATGGTATTGGCTATGCTATCATACTAAAGCCTAAGGAGGAGCAAAAAGACAAAAAGATAGTAGTCCCAAAAGAGGTACAGACTATACTGGAATAGTATAAGGACATCATTAGTGATGGAGCACTAGCAACACTACCTCCACAAAGAACTATTAGCCATCAGATAGATCTGATTCCAGGAGCATCTTGCCTAACAAAGCTCCTTACAAGATGACTCCAAATCAACATAAGGAAATAGCCAGACAAGTGCAAGAGTTACTTGAACAAGGCTTGATTAGGAAAAGCATAAGTCCTTGTGCAGTGCCTACAGTGTTAGCACCAAAGAAAGGAGGAACATGGAGACTATGCAAAGACTCCAAAGCTATCAATAAGATCACCATAAGGTACAAATTTCCAATTCCCAGAATTGAAGATCTTATGGACTGTTTAGGAGGGGCTAAATATTTCACCAAGATAGATCTGAAAAGTGGTTATCACCAGATCAGAATCAAGGAAGGTGATGAGTGGAAAACAGCCTTCAAGACCACAGAAGGACTATATGAATGGCTTGTTATGCCATTTGGTTTGTCAAATGCTCCCAGCACATTCATGAGGCTCATGAATGAAGTCCTTAAGGACTATACAGGTAAATTTGTAGTTGTTTATCTAGATGACATCTTGATTTTTGGTCAAACTAAAGAAGAGCATCTTGAACATGTAAATACTGTTTTGAAAAAGTTACATGATGAACAACTAACCATAAATTTGGAGAAGTGTGAATTCATGAAGCAGGAATTGGTATGCCTTGGTTTTGTGTTGTCCAAAGGAAAATTGAAGATGGACAAGTCAAAGGTAGAAGCCATATTGAACTGGCCTACTCCCAGAGTAGCAACTAAGGTGAGAAGTTTTCATGGCTTAGCTCAGTTTTATAGAAAGTTCATAAAGAATTTCAGTGCTATTTGTGCACCCATGCTTGATACAATCAAAGGTCGGATGAAAATAAAGTTTCAGTGGACACAAGCAGCTAATAACAATTTTGAACTATTGAAGAAAGAAGTAGCCACATAGCCAGTGTTAGTGCTGCCTAGTTTTGACAAGTTGTTTACTTTAGAATGTGATGCTAGCAATATTGCAGTAGGTGTAGTACTCAGCCAAGAGAATAGACCAGTAGCCTTTTTCAGTGAGAGGCTAAATGAAGCAAAGAGTAGATACTCTTCATATGACTTGGAGCTCTATGCTCTAGTCCAAGCACTTAGAAAATGGAGGCATTATCTCCTACCTAAGGAATTTGTTGTGTATATAGACAATCAAGCTTTGAGTTTTCTGAATTCACAGGATAAGTTGAGCCAAAGGCATATCAAGCGGATGGAGTACTTGTAGTCTTACACATTCACAATTAAGCATAAGAAGGCACAACTCAACAAGGTAGTAGATGCTTTAAGCAGGAGGTTGTTCACAGTACAAGAAGTGCAATTAAGAAGTATAGGGATGGAGGAGTTCAGAGCCCTTTACAAAGAGGATGAAGATTTTGCTGAAGCATACAAAGTCTGTCAAGACTTTGAAAATCACTTTCATAGTGAATTTGTAGATTACACATTGCAATAGGGATTGTTGTTCAAAGGTGGACAATTATGTGTACCAAAAGGATCCATGAGAGAAAATCTCATATAGGAGAAGCATAATGGCAGTTTGAGTGGACATTTTGGTTTGAATAAAACATTGGAGTTAGTCCAGAGGTTCTACTATTGGCCGAAGATGCACAAAGATGTCAGAAAGTATGTGGAACAGTGTATCATCTGTCAGAAGGCCAAAGGAACTTCTTCAAATGCTAGACTGTATCAACCATTACCCATTCCTTCCAGACCATGGGATTGTGTAAGTATGGATTTTGTAGTTGGTCTACCAAAGACTAAGACTGGTTTTGATAGTATTTTTGTAGTTGTTGATAGATTCAGCAAGATGAGTCATTTCATTCCCTGTAAGGTAACTCATGATGCCAGTCATATAGCTCATTTGTTTTTCAAAGAGGTCATAAGGATTCATGGACTACCAGCAAGCATCGTGTCTGATAGAGATGCTAAGTTCATGGGACATTTCTGGAAAAATTTATGGCAGAGGTTAGGAATAAATCTGTCTTTTGGATCAGCATATCATCCATAAACAGATGGCCAAACAGAAGTGGTGAACAAAATGTTGGGCAACTTGTTAAGGTGTCTGACAAAAGAATATGGATAGAGTTGGGATCAAGTCATTCATCAGGCAGAATTTGCCTATAATGATAGTGTGAATAGGACTACTGGCAAAAGTCCATTTGAGATAGTGTATGGAATGCACCCTTGAGGTGTATATGAACTCTGACATCTTAGAGACATGGAGTATAGAAGTGGTCATGCAGAGGATTTTGCACAGTCTATGCAGGAGATACATGCACGGGTACAGAAAACATTGATGGAGAATACTTAGAAAATCAAAGATAGAGTAGATGCACATAGGAAGGATGTTCAGTTTTAAGTTGGTGATTTAGTCATGGTTCATTTGAACAAAACCCGGTTGTAGAAAGGGATACCAACTAAACTATAGATGAGACAGATTGGTCCTTGCAAAACTCTGAACAAGTATGGCAACAATGCCTATAGGATTGATTTGCTAGCAGACTTGGCAATTTCACCAGTGTTCAATGTTCAGGAATCGGTACATTATAAAGGTCCTCATTCAGCAGCAGGGGAATCTAGTTCAGAAGCTGCACAGACAGTGAGTGATGTGACCTTGCCACCTAAACTCAAACCACAGGCTGAGAGAATTCTGGATTCTCGAGTGCAGAAACAGACTAGACATATTGTGTATATGGAGCATCTGATCAAGTGGAAATAGTTGCCTGAAGCAGAGCCTACCTGGGTTGCAGAGACAGAGTTCAAGAAATGGGGCATTGGTTTTGCCTTGCTGTCACCGGAGGTGACTTGACTTTTTCCGCGCAGGGGGAGTATGGTGCAGGACCACCAAGGGGCTTAGAGTGAGCCCATATGTATATAACACATTTTGGTGTGCTAACCTTAGTGGTCATAAAATATGTTAGTCTTGAAGTTTTCTTTGTTTTTTCTTTTGGTTCTAGTGTATCAGGTTGACCGAAAACTGTAGACTGTTATATCGGTGTGAGAAAGACTATCGAGTAAACAAAGTTGTGTCGAGCCAATAGCATATAGTCTCACCAATGGGATAGAATGGTCGGCAAGAGTATTGATATCAGAGAATAAGTAAAAAGTTTCACCGACAGGTTAAAGTCTTGGCGAAAGTGAATTTGGTGTTAGGCCATCGGTACGATGAGTGCCATCGGTGGAGAGGTGAAAGGTTTTGCCGATGATGTTAGTCACACCAATGAAGGAGATCTGAAGGCTCATTAGGATGACTAAGGATATCAGCGGGAGAAGTTGAACGTTGGCCGATGTTGAAGGTCACACCGACAAGTGCAAAGGGAAGGCTCATCGGGGAGAAGATGGGTATCGGCCAGAGATAAGAGGACACCACCGATAACTAATATCTTGCCGAAAGCAAAGACAATGCAATGCATATTGGGAAGAGTGTGTAGTATGTTTGGGCAATGAATACAGCAAATGTATATGTCGATAAGATAGTAGATTATCTTGCTGATGAATGAATGCATATTTTAGTATAGTATGATACAAATGAATGGATACGCGAAGGAACAATACTAATGCAAGAAACCCTAACCGTCTGGTAACGGACACTGGTAGAAACTATAAAAGGCCAGATTCATTTTGTGAAGGGGTTGGAAGTTGGAAGTTGGAGGTTGGAAGTTCAGAAGCCTGGAAGGCTGCAAATGTAATAAGCATTTTCATTACAATAAAAAAAGCAAAACTTGGATTGTCTGATTCATTTTGTGAAATTCTGTAGAGTGTGCATATTTTGGTTTAAAACAAAGAAGTTTTCTTTCCTGTTAATTTTGTTTCTATCTGTACATAATGGCTCTGGTTTGATGTCCTCACATATCTTCTGTACAATCATGGGAGGGCATCAAGTAGACTCTCCTTTCTTTGTCTTTCTTTCTGTTATAGTGAATGGAATGCTAGAGAGAGGCCATGTGAACTTGTGCTAGGTGAGCTATGCTATAGCCCGACTAGTATGCAAGTTGCAGTCTAAGAAGACAGGGGTGAAAAATAGAGTAGAAAGAGTTGAGCACCAAGCAATCAGAACCCTGGACCCAGAGAGGAGGGTTGATAATGGGCTTAAGAAGGCTAGAAGCCTTGGAGATTGGGAATCTTGGAAGCAGTGAGGATAAGGAAGAGTACCTCACACCAAGAAAGCAGAGTCTGTATTGGAAATAATAGATAAATAGGTCTTTCACCTCTGTAATAGATTTCTTAGGTTGTTTTAGACATTTTGGGGTAGAAAATGTCTATGAGCACTTGAATTGGTAGGGAAACCCTGGGGATGGCATAGGTCTTGAAGTGTTGTGTCAAGATAGGTTTTTGAAACCCTTAGGTCTCCCTATCAGAGCAGAAACAAGACAAAGGCAAGGGAAAAATTGATGTAAATAAGATCCAAAATGAAATAAACAAAACATGGGTAAAGAAAATTGAAATGAATGTTGACAATAGGTCCGCACCGGAATGCAGTGCTGATAATGCCTTTGGGAATTAAATTAGGAGCTCTGGCTCTGGGGGAGCTGCATTGAAAGTTAAATTCCCCTAGTCAGTAAGTGGGTGCCTGAATCTGGCATGATAAGAGGAGATAATTTGGGTTATTGTAGATCTGTTGAAGCAAATTCTGGAAGAAAAGAAGTAAATGTGATTGATTGCGGAGCAATTGAAGATTAACTACATGCAGAAATAGTGTAACTGGATGTACTAGGGCAGAGCATTTATTACAATGACAAATTAGGTTTTGTGGAGGATAAAAATTCACTCATTCAAAGCATTTGAATCACCTTGCATTCAAAGAGAACAAGAAGAAGAGCATCTGAGCTAAAAATCTAGAGATTTGAAGCATGAAGAACGAATTCGACCAGAAAAATTGTCAGTTAACCCTAACTCAGTGGAAGAGAAAGGTATTTTTCTACAAAGCTTTGAACTCGTAATCTTTTGAGATGGCTACTCCTCTTGTTGTTAATATTATTGAAAGGCCTCAACCAAAATTTAAGAAGCATCCATACAAGTCAGTCGAAGTCAAACCATTAGGATCTTTTTCTGGTGTATATTAGGGCATACATCCATTGTAGTGTAGATGAATTTGGCAACCTGAGATTACTGGATTTATTTGAGAACTACCTTAAGGATGATAATCATGATTTGAAACTAGAATACAAAGCCCTAGAGAGTAAACATTTTCTATAGGTCATTGAGTTTCTGACATTTGATGAGAGTGAGTGGGTTCAATACATCTTGAGTCGAATGCATGATGAGTTCATATGGATATTGAAATCATTCAAGATTATAAAGGATGTTATCAGGATTGTAACTAGGTTAAATTCAATCAGTGGTTTACCCATGTTGAAATCTGTGAAAAACTAGACCATTACTAATGCAATCGGTGCCAAATTCGACAAGAGGGCAATGACCATCAATGACATTATTGATCTGGATGTTAAGTTTGCCTCTATGGTAATTGGTTACAGGATTTATTACTCCAACAGGAAGAATTTTGTGTCTGGAATGGCCATATATGTTGCATACCAAATGTTGAAAGAAAATGTAGATTATGACCTATGTGAGTTGTTACAGAACCAGCTGATTGAGAACTTGAGAAAAATCAAGAAGGACAAGAAAAACACCTTCAAATATGGTTCCTTGGTTATATGTTTATTCTTCTACTTCATGAATGAAGTGCCTGGAGTAAAAGGTATGCACTAGACTAGTGACAGGCTAGTGACCACTTAGATAGGAGATCATCTACACAGTATTGGAGACTCTAATGCACAGAAAACTATAATTTGGGGATACTTTAATAGTTTTTAGAGTATGATGCATTCTAGGGAAAGGATCCCTAAATTAGTTGTTGAGAAATACAAGAATGACATATGTTTCATGGTGGACACTGATCAGTGCCTAATGGAAGATGTAGAACCCAGAACTGTTTGGATTATGTGTATGGGTTATGAGGTTGATGAGAAGATTTTGGAAATGTATGCTTAACATCTTTTGAGAAAACCCAAAGATTACTCTGTTGAGAGGTCTGGGACTTATAAAGAGCTTGATGAAAAGCTACATGTTGAACTCTGGAAGCCAAAGATTAAGAGAAAAGTTTAGAAGCAAGTAGAAATTTATGTTGAAAGCATTGGGATAACAAAGGAAGATATGAAGCAGAACAAAGAAAGAATAGAAAAAGCTGAGAAGGAGAAGTAGGATAAGAAACAAGGAAGTACTCTAGTAGAATCCTCCTCCACTCTAAGGACTACTAGGAGCTTTGTTGCTGCCCCTGTTCCCCCAAAACCTACCAAATCTGAGAAACTGGAAGACATCTAAAGTAAAGGCAAAGAGGTCATATGATAGCTTTCAAAAAGAGGATGAAGAAAAGATAGAATCTAATGATGGGCTTAAAGATCTAAAGGAAATAGGAACTAAAGTAGTCAAAGTGTCTAAGGAGAAGGAAAGAAGGATGACAAATAAGAGGTAGAAATCAGAAACTAATGATGAGAAGCCAATTCCCTCTATGAAAAACATTGTCAAAATAATCAATAATGATGGGAATTTAAAACCATTGACTAAATTCTATAATCTTTACAATGACGCTAACAAAAGACTTTTGGAAGAAGCCACTATCAAGTACTTGAATGTATTCAACCAGGCACTGTTAGAAATTTTGTCAGAAGTTCCAAAAGGATTAAGAAACATCTTGGAAATAAGAAAAGAAGATGCCAAGTCAAAAGATATGGAGCTGAGGGAACATGTGTTAACCACTCTATGTTCGGTAATCTCCAGTAGAGAAGTAGATAAAATTTTTAAAGAGGTCAAAAATGAGTTCAGGAGAAAGACAAGAATGAACAAACTAATGATTGGAGAGATAGAAGAAGTAGTCCAAGAAACTGAACAAATTCTAAGGAAAGCTTTGGATAAAAACAAGTTCTTTGTAGTTTCAGATGAACCTACTGATGACACATTAGTTCTGAATGAAGAAGAGTAGCAAAAAGATGAGCAACAATTTGGAATAGATGACTCTTCTATCCTGGAAGAGGAAGCAATAAATAAGGAAGATGAAAAGATAACAGATAAAACTGTTGATGCAGGAGGTATTCTAAACCCTCTGGATCATTCTGACAAAGAAGATACAGAGAAAAATATAAAAATAGATGATCAAATTGAAGATGATTCATTGAATATTGGAGAGCATGAAATAGAAAAGGCTAAAGACCAAGAAGTAGGAGTCAAGGAGAAAAATGATAAAGATGAAGAGATTGCAAAGGATGATGAAGAGCTCAAGCAGGACAATCCAGTTGACAGTACTGATAAGAATCAGATAGACACATCATCATTTTGGGCAAGAGACATTGTGGAGACAATGAAGGAAATTTTGGAAAGAGACAAATAAATTGAAGAAGATTAGGACATTATACAATGTCCAATAAATTTTGATATGTTATCTCTGGTGCAAAAAATAAAGTTGGCTTCTATAGCTCAAGCCAAACCAAGAGAAGAAATTTTGAAGTCTCACTTAGAAGATAGTGAGCTACTTGGTCTAGAATTAGGGATTTTAGAGAGAATCATGCCAACTCACCAAAAGGATTCTTTAGCATCCCCTCTGGAAAGTTAAAGAACTGAATAAACTCTATAAGTACACATTTCAAATCCCTTGAGAAGTTTGCAAAGGTCAAGGTCCAAAAGGAATTCAATGATAAAAGATTTGATGCTCTTAAAGGTTTGATTCGAGTTGATAGAATGGTGTTGGATGCTAGTATAAAGAGTATTCAAAATGCTCTTACAAAAGGAGAAAATGTATATAAATTTTGCTTATCCTGTCCTAAAGTTTTAGAGGATCATGAAGATAAAATAAAAGTTTCTAAGCAAAACTTATCTAGTATATCAAATTCCTTTGATCCCATGACAACATCAGTGGCAAGTAAGGAGGGTC
Source organism: Cunninghamia lanceolata (assembly GCA_027924645.1). Lineage (NCBI taxonomy): Eukaryota > Viridiplantae > Streptophyta > Pinopsida > Cupressales > Cupressaceae > Cunninghamia > Cunninghamia lanceolata. Next base: position 5,900,294 of record BSBN01001067.1, read on the forward strand.
AAGTGATCAACCTAATTGAAGATATAAAGAAATTGACAAAAGAAAAGGAGAGTATAGAGGCCAGAATGATTGAGCTCTGGGGACTAATTTCCCCCAAAATGGAAGCAATGTTCAATTCCTTAACTGAAGTCCAAGCTGCAGCTCAGTGACCCCATTGATCTCCGAGCGGCCGAATCTCAAGAATTTCTTTTTAATGGCCACATCGCAATTTTGAACACTATAAAGAAGAGTTGGGATAGTGAGCTGGCACAGTTAAAGAGCATTTTTGGTGATGTACTTAATTTTATGTAAATAGGACTTAAGGACTGTTTGTACATATGCAGCCTGGTATGTAGAATTTTTGTACAAATTTTGGTTTGCGGACCCCACCCTTTTCCATTGATCTCAAAGGGGGAGTGAAGAGCAGTGAAAAATGAGGAATCCATCAAAGGGGGAGCATTGGAGAACATTGAAAAGCATAAGTGCACATAGAAAGGGTGGGTTGTTCTGACACTTAGTCATTTTTCACTAAGTGTTCCCATCAATGCCAAAGGGGGAGATTGTTGACAGAGACACTACTATGCATGACAGGTGTTGTCATTGATGCTAACTAAATCTATCCTACACATCCGCATTACAAGATTTGTTCATACCAGAAGTCAGATTGAGGATTTGTCTAAATCTAAGAATCACAAACAGAGCAGGTGATAGGGTCCAGTATCTTAGCCCGGATCTCTCTGGTAGTAAATCATAGTGTGTTGCGGATCTAAGGGAGTGATAAGGATTGTCCAAACTATCTAAATCTAGGATTTTAGCCTCCAGTGGTGAAGGATTCAAAAGTTAAAAGCATCTGAGTATTGGGTTCCAGTTACTCTGTATAGTCAGAAGAAGAACAGGCTGACCTAGTATCTGATCTTGGTCTAGATGAATAAAAGTTGTTGGATAAGCAATTAGTGATAATCAGTGATATTGGCCAACATGACTGATGATTTGGGAACACAATTTTTTGGTCCAGGTTGATATTTGTGCATAGATTCAGCTGACAGAGCAGAGTGCTTAATAAATGTTCTAAGTTTTATTGAAGCCGACTATAGTTGATTGAATTTTTTGATGCAGATATATATAGCCAATGGATTCAAGTGTTTTGGTGTGTGATTGTGATGTGTTGATGGAGTAAGTGATAAAAGGAAAAAAGAAGTGCAAAGGAGAAGAGATCTAAGGACTGGATCATGGTAGAACAGTAAATAGAGCAAAGTAAGGATGAAGTGTGTAAGATCAGTATTATGTACTTAATCGAAACTAAATTCTTGCATTGGTAGATTCTATTCATTAGTTTTAACACTCTATAATCTTCTTATAATCATTTTTGTAGGTAGTGAGCCTCTTTGAGCAGTGAGCTCTGGGTAGTGAGCCCAAAGGCATGTGCCTTCCCCATTTGTAATACTTTAAATAGGGTGTTAATTTTTGTGGACTAACCTCCACCGTGGTTTTCCCTTAACTAGGTTTCCACATTAAAAATCTTGGTGTCAAGTGTGTTATTTGTGTTTCTACTCGTGTTATTGATTCATGCTTGCATGATTATAATAATGATCTGTAAATAAGTGGTAGAGAAGAATTAAGTACAACAAGTGTTAAAGTTTTGACACAACTGATTCACCCCTCCTCTCAGTTGTCTTCCCTAATTCCAACATTATCTAGTGCAAATGTGACATTGATGAATACAAATGACAAATGCAACTAATGTATGAAAGAAATATTGCCCTTCTAGTATTATGAATTAGCTTTTATGATAAGTAATACCCTTAAGAGTATTGGGTGTGAGCAATATGGCTTTGCATGTATCATAACTTAGCTATAATAAGAAGAAATGTCATTATATACTCATGCATAAGGCAATAATCTATCGCTTCTCAAGACTTATACAACCTTGTATTTATCATTGTTTCTTTGGCCTAGATAGGGACTATATAGATATACATCAAGTGGATATACAATGATTTATGCATTGACTTAAATTGTAAAGGTATATAAACATTAATCAACTTGATATACAGTGACATAGGCAATGACCTATTTAGAAAAGGTATGAATCGACCTGATAGACAATGGTATATGCATCAACATGTTTAGTAGAGGTATGATTATGCATTGACCTAATCTAGAATCAATGTATTTGAAGTATAAAGCTATATAGAAGAAGTCTCTAAAGGGGTTGACTTAGTTTCTAGAAATATGTGAATGTAGGGATAAATGAATATTCACCATAATAAAACAAGAGAAAAAAGAAGATTTCAAAAGCTTTAAACAAAATTAATTCCACTATTTTTAATGTCTTTAAGACCAAAAGCAAAATAATTTATGCCAACTTTTACCAAATACCAAGGTAGTTCCTAGAAATCTCACACAAAACTATAGAGACTGAAAACACACAAAACTATCATCTGTCAATGAAATGATAGACTATATCATATTTCAAATGTGACATCAATGAATACATATGACAAGTGCAACTATTGTATGAAAGAAATAATGCCCTTCTAGTATTATGAATCATATTTTATTATAACTAATACCAATAAGACTATTGGATGTGAGAAATATGGCTCTACATTTATCATAACACAGTTATAATCACAAGAAATATCATTATATACTCATGTATAAGGAAATAATCTATAGCTTCTCAAGAGTTATATAACCTTGCATCTATCAATGTTTCTTTGGCCTAGATATGGACTATATAGATATACATTGAGTGGATATACAATGATTTATGCATTGAGTTAAATTGTAAAGGTATATAAACATGAATCAACCTAATATACAATGACTTAAGCAATGACTTCTTTAGTGGAGGTATGAACCTAATATACAATGGTATAGGAATCAACCTATTTTGTAGAGGTATGAATATGCATTGGCCTAGTGTAGAATCAACCTCTTTGATGTATAAAGATATATCTAGAAGAAGACTCTAAATGGGTTCACTTACTTTCCACAATTCAATGTGAATGTAGGGATAAATGAATATTCACCATACTCAACAATAATTTGTTCTCAAATAGGATTCATTCCAATAAGAAATCTTTGTAACAAAACTAAAATCATACATAGAATTTGCAACGAATCTCTATATTAGAAACACTTTTTCCTCTTCTCCCTATAATGCTATGCCTCAAGTGAGTATACATTTCTAGTTTGATCACCTACTTTACTCACAACCTTTGCAACCTTCCTTTGCTCTTCATGCCATGTTCTCCATTTGTTTCACTCTATTTCATTCCTCTACAAAACACACAAAAATTCCCCAAAATTTGGCTGACCAACATACCCTCTAACTTCTCTCTAGTTGCCAGCACTATGAGTGCCATAACTTTCCAACACTTCCATTCCCCCATTCCATTGTGAATGGGACAAGTTTTCTCCCCCAAAATCAAGTAGTGGGTCAGCCATTATGTGGCCACCCAAACTTTACTTCACACTCCCATAAAACCTCCCATGACTAATGCATAGCAAAAAGAAGATTTTAAAAAGTTTAAATAAAATTAATTCCACCAGATTTAATTTCTTTAAGACCAAAAGAAAAATAATTTATGCTAATTCTTATGAAATACCAAGGTAGTTCCTAGAAAGCTCACACAAAACTATAGAGACTAAAAACACTAGAAACCATTAGTTGTTATCGTCTAGTGCAAATGCAACATTGACGAATACAAATGACAAATGCAACTATGACATCAATGAATGCAAATGACTACTATAAATGTGACAACTGCAAATACAGATGCTGAAGGAAAATATGACTCCAAATTTAATGTGACATTAAACTAAATTTCATGATAATGACAAACAAAATCCAACAATATAACACTAGTTAATATCTAAGGAATGGTGGAGTGTGTGGGTAGTTCTCAATGTCATGGTACATTCTGTTGCATCTCCTTCATCTGTAACCCTCTCCCAGATGATACTTGTATACGCCTAAAAATGACACAAATCACCCTAAATAAATATTCCAAATATTTATTCCATTCTTCTATTAATTAAATAAGTATTCCAAATTCATTTAATCAATTCACTATCTCACAATTAAATAAATTCTATTTATTTAATTAAAATTCTTCTAAAGTCCTTCACAATTAAATAATCATAAATTATTTAATTAATCCCATTTCCTCTATCCTAAAGTTCTAAATTCAAAATTCCACATCACCTTTTCCACCTCACCTTGTCCACCTCATCAGGTTGCACATGTAATTAAATATATTTAATATTTAATTATCTTATTTTCCCTCACCCACATGGCCTATTTCTTCTCCAATCAGAGGTCAGTTAACCAATCAATCAAATCTGTTAACTAACCTGTCAGTTGAGTCAAATCCTCAATCAATTCAGTCAGTTCCACAATCCACTCTTCTAACTGATCAATCAATTCTGTTAACAGACCAGTCAATGGAGTTAACTCTCCAATCAGTTTTGTCACATCCCACCTTTCATGATGGAGCTGGGACACTTGGCACGTTTCCACTGGTTGCACATTCCTCAACCATCCTCAGCCATTGATCTTCATATCTCCTCTCAACCGTTGATTCCTATTCCTCCGAGTCTATAAATGAAGCTTCATCCCTCCATTCTAAGGATCCAGGCTTTTGACATCGTTACTCTGCAGAAATATCACCAGCGCGCCTTTGGCACCCATTTGTCACCTACAAGCTTGAGATCACCATTGTTGCATTGGAGCTCACCTTCATTGCATATCACATCATAGCCGTTCACCATCGACTTCCTCAAACAGCTTTAAAAGATTGCACTCTCTGAGGGCTCATCTCATCTGCGAAAGGACGATTCGTGATAGGCGAACAACGGAAGTTTTGAAACGGAAGAGGTTTGCTGTGTTCGTTCATTGTTTATTTCATCTTCTTTGTTTCTCCATTCTGTTGATGTTTGGGTCATCTGTTATTCATTTGATTGATGCACTATTTTACCCTCACATTTTTGGCGCCCACCGTGGGGCCGTTGCCCCTTTATTTCACCATTTTTGAGCTTTTTTGAAGGCAGGTTCCGTACAAGTCCCGCAGAGTCACGCATAGGTTCTTTCGGCGCATCTGTTCATTTTTACGGTGCTTTTGAAGATTGCTACGGCGCTTTCGTTAAAACGGCGCATTTGTTGACTGTAACGGCGCTTTTATAGACTGTTGCTGTGCTTTTGTTTAAATTGCGCATTTGTTGATTTTTGCTGCGCTTTCATATAATATTGCGGCGCATACACTAAAACGGCGCATATGTTATATGTTACGGCGCTTATGAGGACTGTTGCTGCACATACGTTCAAACTGCGCATATGTTCATATTAACGGCGCATACGTTCATTTTTACAGTGCATTCTTTAATGCTGCGCTTCTGTTGATCACTTCTGCGCATCTGATCACTGAAGCTGCGCATTTGTAACTGGCTCAGGTTTTGGTACTTTTCTAGGGTATTTTGCTAACGCTAACCCTTTTGCAGGTGTTCGCTGGAGCGGTTTTGCAGGTTAGGCTCGGGTTCAGTTACATGTAGTTGCATCTAACTAGCTCACATTTCATTTTCGGGGAAAGAGTAAAATGGTTGTTCATTACAAATCTTCATCTAGTCTTAATTAGGGAGGAAGTAACTGGTTTATTTCATGCTTGCATTGCAAACAAACTTCCAAGTTATTGCTATCTAAGATTTAAAATTGAACTCACAACTGCATTCTGAAGTTAAAATGAACCATTGCTATATCGTGAGACCTGAATTTCAAAGTTAACAATCTCGCGCAACGTGGATTTAAAATTGAACTCACAACTGCATTCTGAAGTTAAAATGAACCATTGCTATATCGTGAGACCTGAATTTCAAAGTTAACAATCTCGCGCAACGTGGGTTTAAAATTGAACTCACAACTGCTTTCTGGGACTTAAAATTGAACCATTGCAATATTGTTGAAATCACTTCAAAGTTTTGTTTGACTAGCTTAGCCCATTTAGTTTTTATCTTTTTAACTAGGGTGGATTAATCAGTGTATTCTGTGCTTGCGAATGACAATAGGCTTATGCTCTCCCCTCTTCTGGGCGATCAGAGTGCCAGACCTGTCATTCTACTTGTTTAACCTTTAGGAGGGGCCTGCCCTTGGATGCACGCTTGTCCAAGCGGGAACGACCCTGAGTGGTAACAGGCTAACGCCAAGCCCTACCGAGCCACTTAAAATAAATTGTGCTTGAGGTGAAAACCTCCTGCAACGAGTGCTGTTATGTTACACCGACGGCCAACCTCCCCCAAAACCCTCTCAGGCGCAACCCTGTGAGGCTGGGAGACTCCATAACGGAGAGTAGCACCGCCGCACGTGTAACCACTTGAACGGTTGCCCGAATTACAAACCTCTTGTTTTAGTGGCCCAAATCCCTTATAATCCATTTCTCGCCTAGGGTTTTGTACTTGCTTTTGTCCAAAATAGAGTCGAAAAACTACAAAAACAATGAAAAACTACAAAACATTCTTTGTGCTTGCTGTGTTTTCTTGCTAAAATTTCTAATATCAGATCAGGAAGACCTTTTCCAGCCAAGGAATACCAAAAAAAATAGAGAAAAATCCCAAAAATTTGCCAAAAAAGTACCAGAACTGCGCATATATCCACTTCTACGGCGCATATACAGCGACTTGCTGTGCTTTTGTACCGACTTGCAGCGCTTTGGTACCTTTCTACTGCGCATATACTCTGTTCTGCTGCGCTTTTACAGCGACTTGCTGCGCATATAAGCCGACTTGCTGCGCATATACTTTTCTGCTGCGCATTTGCACACTGTTACTGCGCATACATACCTCACCAGAGCGGCGCATATACTACGACTTACTGCGCATTTGTCTATTCTTGCTGCGCATCTGTTTCTGCGCATGCGTGACAGTGAGCATCTGCCCTATTTTTGAGAAATTTTTGTCAGCTGTTCGGAGTACCCATTTCAGCCTAGTTTCATTTTCCAAGGTCAGAATCAACCTTGCAGTCAGTTTTCATCCATTTCACCCTTTTCTCTCTCTTTCGACGGTCGTCCCAGTCACCTTCTGTCCTAGTCACTCTTGCCCCAACGTCATTCTGTCCCATACCGATTCGACATAGGTCCTTCTTTAGTGAATTCACGTAAGCCTAGTAGGTCACAGTACCTTTTGCTAGTAGTCTTGTTGAACGACTAAGCCCTACACAGTGAGACTGGTATCGACTACCCTTGCTAGTGGCTAGAGTCTTGTGTCAACCGTCTTACCTGAAGTCATTGAGCAAGAGAACCCTTTGTCCAAGTCTTGTCCTAGGTATCCCATTCACTACAGTCTTAGTCGGCACCTTGCCAAAATTTTCCATCCTAGTCCATTTCATCCCACCCCACCTTGCATGGTTCTTACTCAATCCCAGTACAACAAGCTAACTGAAATGGCCGACTCTTTCGATCACATCGCCCCACCACACGATGATGATGAAGAAATTTCTCGTGAAGAATTAGTGGCACACATGCAAGATAGCAAATTCCAACGCCTAGTGGAGAGAGTACTCCTTGAGGATCCCACCAAATATTTCCATCATCTTGCTAATCTCGGACTCAAACTCCCTGCAGACTTTGACATTAGCTCCATCATGGAAAATGCAGACAATGAACGTGAGAGGGACACAAATGCCACAGTCCCAAATGCACATGAGAGAGGCACAAATGACACGGTCCCCCAGGCCAATGAAAGAGGAAAACAACACGTAGATCAAAATGCTCCTATAGCGGATGTGAGACAACAAATTGAGAGTCTAAAGCTAGAAATCTCCAACCTTAAGATCGGCACCAGCTCCAAGAACTACTCCTTGGAGGATATAGCACCGTACCCCTTTGACAGAAATTTGGTCATGAAACCATTCCCCTTTCAGTTCGGAATCCCGAAATTCGACAAATACAAAGGGAAGGGGGACCCTAGAGATCATATCAGGGAATTCACTGCAGCATGTTTAGAAGTAGCTCACAACGAGACCTACTTAATGAGACTATTCCCAAGATCTTTAGGGGGGCAAGCTATGGAGTGGTTCTCGCGTCTTCCACCAGGAATCAAAACTTTTGATGAGCTTGTCAATAAATTCATAACGCACTTCTCTTACAACATAGAACACGAAGTATCTATGCTAGACCTATGCAACACCAAACAAAAGGGTGGTGAGTCTTTCGCAACCTTCTTACAACGATGGAGACAGCTAGCTAGCAAGTGTTCTTACGACATGCCTGAGAAACAACTATTGGAAATGTTTGTCCACAATTTGAATCCCGACCTTAGCCATCAGATTCAGATACAATGCCCTACCTCATTCACCAAAGTCATCGAAATGGGGCTATTCATTGAGAAAGCTATGATCGCTAAAGGGACTCTCAAGCTCTACAAGGACACACCTCCTTCCAATTACACAACTGACAAGTCAAAGTTTTGGACCAAGAACAAGAATGTGGTCAACGATGGAGTAGTGGATGCCAAGGCGGCAGCCCCTAAACAACAACCCATATTCACTCTTAAGGAAGAAGCAAATCACGGTGCACTCAACAAGCCATCCCCTCGGGAATCTAGACCTTGGTTCAATTCAAATCCAAGGAGAAAATTCACGCCGTTAGGAGAATCTCAAGAGTCTACTCTCAGGAAATTGTTGGCTAACAATGAAATTTCTCTACCGCCAACAAGTGACTATGAGCCCATAGTCAAACCTCCCTATTGGAAGGACACAGACTATTGCGAGTATCACCGAGGAAGGGGGCACACAACCAATAATTGCATCCGTCTTAAGAACGTCATACAGGATATACTGGATCAGAATCAGGGAGGAACACAATAGCATACCTCCAATGAATCTCATGTGGCCTACCGGGACCCTCTCCTAAACCACAACCGGCCGTATAACAACAATCACAACAACGGTCACAATAACAACAATGGTTACAACCACAACAATGGTCACACTGGCAACAATCCCAATGGTCATAACAATAATGACAACAATCGCAACAGGCCGAACCAGAACAGTGGGTCGAGTAATGCTAACTATGCAAGCGTTCCCTTTGAGTACACCATTAACTGCATTTCTGAGCACATTCCGCAAGTCAACGTCATATCCCCCAACCAACAACCAGGACCTAACGGAACTGGTTGTAGTATAATTACCCGCAGTGGTAGAGTCACTATCAGCACCACTCCTCCCAGGTCGTCGCCATCTTCGTCTAACCCCCGCCCATATAATGTCATCGACCAATTGCAAAAGACTCCGGCTCATATTTCTATATTGGAGCTCCTGCGTCTATCTCCTTCTCATAAGGAGATTCTTGAGAAAGCCTTAGTGGAGACTACTGTCCCCACTAACCTCGCCCAAGAAAAATTTCAAACCATGGTGGGTAACTTGACATCCTCCCCTTCCATATCATTCACGGAACAAGATGACCTTTCCATGTCTCAACCCCACAACACTCCTCTGCACATTGTCGCATTTGTGCACAGGCACCGCATCAAGAGGGTTCTCATTGATGGGGGTGCCGGTTTGAATATTTGCACTTTGAAGCTAGTCCTTGCATTGGGGTTCTCTGAACAGGCAGTGGATCCACGGAGGAAGATTACCATAAAGGCCTATGACGAGGAGGAACGCACCACAAAGGGCACGGTTGTCCTACCCATTCAAGTGGGACCGGTAATTAAAGATGTGGTGTGCCAAGTCCTTGATCGAGAGCTTGCTTACAATATTCTGCTAGGGAGACCATGGATCCACGCCATGAAAGCCGTCCCCTCCACCTACCATCAATGCATAAAGTTCCCACATGATGGCAAGCAGGTCACCATACACGGCGACCCCGATCCCTATCAACACTGCAATTCTTTCCAAGCTAAACCTGAATGCGTCATTCCCAACAATAGAGCCCATATTTCCCCTACTCCGCCACAAGACCATACTGTCGAAGCTTCCTCTTCACAGCCCAAACCAATGAAAATCACCATAAAAGAAAATGGCGTGGGGGAATACCAGATTGAGCACAGCCTCAACCTTGCAAAAATGCCCTTGTCTCCTCGCTCCTTTGGCCAGCCCAAGCATCAACCCAGGCATTTTCCAAAGCCCTCTGCTCCTCCTACAACTCCCGCAAACCCCTTTGTAAAATGGGGGACCTTATCCGATGAATCAGAGGAGCGAGACCTCTTGCAATGGCTCTATGCCGAAGAAGAAAACACATCCCAAGATCCACCCAGACTCCCTACAGAGCTCTACGGGCGAGGTGAAACCATCTTGCATAGGATGGGATATGAAGGACAAGGCCCTATCGGCCTCAGAAAAGAGGGGATCATCGAACCTATACAACCCTCTTCCTCCTCTTCGGCTAGAAACACGACTGGCCTAGGCTACAAAGGTAAAGGTAAAGCCAAAGAAAATGCCTGCCTAGTGGAGACAATTCAAACACTCCAAGTAGATAGTGACGCAGATTCAGATGATTCCAATCAGTATGAATGGGACGAGCTGACAGAACACTCCTACGATGACAAGGAGATTGACACCATCCAAACCCTTAGCCCATATCATGAGAGACAAACGCAACGGGACAGACCACTGGAGTCTGATTTGCCCCTCCCTGAAGTTATGGCTCTCGAGGAAAGTATAGATTCCATTGCGATAAACAACCTGGAAGAAAGTACCACCCAGAACACTACCCCCACCTGTGCTCCCAATATTTCCATCCACACTATCAACGAATCAGGTCTTTCATCCGACTCCCTTCCCCTTTTACACCCTGAGCTTATCGACTGGGACCTGAAAGGGACCCCTCAATTAGATATGTTCCAGAATGATGATGCCTACATTGACTATATGGAACTTCGAGATCACTTACCAAAAGGAGATCATAAAGCCGGTTTCGCTATCGAACTCAATACTGTAGCTTACTTTGGGGAGGGTGCCAAGCCTTCTAGTCGCAAAAATGTAAAGATCAAAAAGGGATCTGACGGTGAAAACCGCCATGCGGCAGTGTCAGATCATAAAAAAGTAAAAAGAAAGGACGTATCTGAAGGTGAAAACCCAACTGTGGCATCTGACGATGGATTGCTTGACACCCTCCCAAGTGACATGTATCAAGAAAGGTCACAGATCGTGGTAGAGCCAACAGAGCCAGTGAACATTGGAACCAAAGAGCAGCCTAAGATAATCCACTTTGCAAAATCTCTCACGCCGCCTGAGAAAACCAAGTTTGTGCCATTCTTTAAAAAGAAGAGAGGCAGCTTTGCTTGGTCATATGCCGACATGCCAGGTTTGGACCCAAACCTGATTCTACATCACTTGCCATTGGATCCAGGGGTGAAGCCCGTAAAGCAAAAACTGAGAAAAATGCATCCCCATATTGCTCTCCTGGTCAAGGAAGAACTCAAGAAATTGTTAGACGTGGGGTTCATCAGGGCCATTGATTACCCCGAATGGATATCAAACATCGTGCCAGTGTCTAAACCAGATGGCAGGGTGCGACTATGCAATGATTTTAGAGACTTAAACAAAGCATGCCGCAAGGATGACTTTCCCTTGCCTAACATCGATATCATAGTCGACCTCACGGCGGGACATACAATGCTGTCACTAATGGATGGATTCTCAGGGTACAACCAGATCAAAATAGCACCAGAGGATCAGCACAAAACCGCTTTCACTTGTCCTTGGGGTACCTTTTGCTGGAATGTCATGCCGTTTGGGCTAAAAAACGCAGGTGCTACATATCAGCGAGCCATGACAACTATATTTCACGACATGATGCATGTGACCATGGAAGATTATGTTGATGACATCTTGGCAAAATCACTCACCAGGGACTCACACCTAGACACATTAGAGAAAGTCTTCCAACGGCTAGACCAATTCCAAGTAAAATTGAACCCGAAGAAATGTGTGTTTGGGGTCACATCAGGGAAGCTGCTAGGCTTCATCGTGTCAGCAAACGGTATAGAGGTAGACCCGGCCAAGGTCAAAGCAATCATGGACATGCCTCTGCCCAAAACTCTAACACAGTTGAGATCCTTACAGGGCAAGCTACAGGCCATCCGCAGGTTCATCTCACAGTTGGCCGACAAGTGCCATCCTTTCAGCCATCTCCTACATAAGAACGTTCCATTTAAATGGGATGAGCAGTGCAAAGAGGCATTCAACAAGCTCAAGGAGTACCTCATGAATCCTCCTATACTCATGCCTCCGATCCAAGGAAAACCTTTGATTCTCTACATATCTGCTACACCTACTGCTCTTGGGGCTCTCCTAGCGCAGCAAGACTATGAGAACAAGGAAAGAGCTGTGTACTATATCAGTCGAACCTTAGTGGGCTACGAGTTGCAGTACTCACAGGTGGAACGTTCATGCCTTGACAAAAACTCTGACACTACATGTTGGCACATCCTGTCAAACTCATTGCCAAGATCGACCCACTAAAATATCTTCTCAGCAAGGCGGCTCTCACAGGTCGACTAGCCAAATGGGTTATGCTTCTTAGCGAATATGATATAGAGTATGTGGACAGAAAAGCCGTCAAGGGGCAAATCATCGCGGACCAACTAGCTGAGGCACCATTACAGGACACTTCACCAATGCAGTTTGAGTTCCCCGATGAGTCTTTATTCACTCTGTCCACATCTCCTTGGAAACTCTACTTCGACAGGTCTTACACCAACCATGGATCGGGGGTAGGTATCTTGTTTATCACTGCCCAAGGCGACACAATTCCAAAGTCTTACAGGTTGTTATTCCCATGCACTAACAATATAGCAGAGTATGAGGCTTTGGTAATTGGTCTCAAGATGGCCACGGAGTGGAAAATTCAAGCACTATGTGTCTATGGTGACTCGCAGCTTGTCATAAACCAGGTCAACGATGAGTATCAGACCAAAGATGAGAAGCTCATCCCATACAAGCGAATGGTCGACGATCTCAAAGAACATTTTGGGACCATCTCGTTTGAGCAAATACCCAAGATAGAGAACAAAGCAGCTGACGCAATGGCAACCATAGCCTCTCTTCTTGAGATACCTGAACAGGAGTCACGGTATGAGTTCTTAGTAGAAACAATTCGACAGCCGGCTTATGATCTCCTTGAAACCCATTCCATCTGCCACCTAGTGGGATCTGATTCACCTTGGTACGGTAAGACCTACACTTACCTCAAGGACAATATCCTTCCTTTGGACCTCTCTTCCAACCAAAAATGAACCTTTATCCGACAAGCCTCCCATTACACCATTATCGCCAATACCCTTTACCGACGTGGTCTAGATGGTACTTTACTCCGTTGTCTAGAACAGGAAGAATCTATAACTGCCTTGCGAGACGTGCACGAAGGGATCTGCGGAACACACTCCAGCGGTCCTTCCTTAGCTAAGAAACTCATGCGTTTGGGTTATTACTGGCCCAATATGGAAATGGATTCATATCAGTTCGTCAAAAAGTGCAAACAGTGCCAGATACATGGGAACCTGATTCATGCACCCGCTCAAGAGTTGAGACCTCTAACGACACCCTGGCCCTTTTGCCAGTGGGGACTAGACCTCGTGGGAAAGATTCACCCGCCTTCTTCCAACGGCCATAAATTCATCATAACCGCCACTGAGTACTTTACAAAGTGGATTGAAGCCGTTCCCTTATCAACCGTCACAGGAAAGCAAATTTCCTCTTTCATTCTGAATTACATTATCTGTCGATATGGCATCCCTTCATCCATCATAACGGATAACGGGAGACCTTTCAAAAATCAGGATGTCCAGGAACTTTGTGAGCGTTTTAAGATCCAACATCGCTTCTCCACCTCATATTACCCCCAAGGTAATGGCCAAGCTGAGGCATCAAATAAAACCATTCTGAAAATCCTAAAGAAGACTGTCAATGAAGCTGGTCGCGATTGGCACGTCCAACTCAATCCCGCTCTGTGGGCCTATCGAACCAGCATACGCACTCCCATAGGTGCTACACCCTACGCCCTCGTCTATGGTTCCGAAGCCATCCTTCCCATCGAGGTCGAACTCCCATCCCTTCGGGTGTCGTTGAAAGGTCTCATATCAGACGAAGAGTACAGAGTCTCCCGACTACAAGAGTTAGAACTGCTAGAGGAACGGCGCCAGAAAGCTTTTGACCATCTCAAAGCCTATCAACAGATGATGTCAAGAAGCTACAACCACAAGGTTAGACCAAGATGCTTCAAGGTTGGGGACCTAGTTCTAAAAGAGAACCCTCACAACCAGCAGGACAGAGAAAAGAAAGGTAAGTTCAAGCCTAACTGGCTTGGACCCTATGTAATTGTAGCAGCTTATGGATCGGGGGCATATCAGTTGGCCACATCAGAAGGTGAGTTGTTTGATGATCCAATCAACAGCATGCACCTTCGTAGGTTCTATACCTAAGAGAACCCCAACGCAAGGGGGCACAGTAAAGTCAAAAAATCAAAAAAATCAAAAAAAGCTACAAAGAGAAAATACAAAAAAAAAAAAAATTGAAAAAAAAAAAATAGAAAGCATAAAAAAAAAAAAAAAAAAAAATCGTCCTTTGGTGAAAACCTGGCAAACAGGCGCCTTGGATAGGTATCCTGATGAAAACCTGGCAATCAGGCGTCATGTTACTTTCTAGCTTCTCGTGCAAATAAAAGCAAGTGATGAAAACCTGGTAAACAGGCGTTACTTATGACAAACCGCATTCTCCATCTTTGGGAATCCAATCACCTTGAGTCCATTCTCCCTCTATTTTCCCCCATTCGACCCATATCCATCCCACAATAAACACTTGACAATTACCTATCATGGCGTGATACTCACCTTGTGGCCTTGTCAACCAAGGTTTTGTCCCATACCGTCTCCTCGCAGTGAGCCTAGTGTGGTGTCTCTCGTCGGTGTCTGTGGTCCGAATCCGTGAACTACGTTGCCTCTGCGCCGTCACGTAGGCAAGGCCATTATTCTAATGCGCCCCCGAGGCTTCCCTATCTCCCAAGGTCCCATTCGTCTCCTCTCGTGTCTTCATTCTGGTCGTCTTTCTTCTAGTCCATCCATGGTCCATTAGGGTTTACCCCGAACTACGTTGCCTCTGCGTCGTCACGTAGGCAAGGCCATTTAGCAATGAGCCCCCGAGGCACTAGGTCAGTCCCTTAGGGCCCGTCTTCTCAATAAGGATTGTGCCATCTTCTCACCAAAAAAGCGAATGCAAGCAAACACCCGCGCTTCAAGCAGAAATTTTGACTATGAACCTCTTAACCTATCCAATGCAAGGCAAATACCCAAGGTCTTCTAAATGATTTTATACAAATTAAGGCAAGAAATAAACACATATCAATGCAACTATGCTTTTGTAGATTGGAACCTAGGGTTAAGTTACAGAGTCTTGATTTTTGCTATCATACCTTCCTATGCTACTCCAGGATGCCAGAAGCTAGAGATGCTATGAAGGGGGCATGATTACTTTCTTTGTTTGTTATTTGTGGATTAAACTTTAGTAATGCGACGCCTTGTCTAAGGACATGATCAGCCAAAGATCATCGAGGACATCAAAGGCCTTACATGAACGGGGGCAATCCTTGCTTGTTGAAACGCAAGAGATACTCAAGTCATCTAGACTCAATTTTGACTAGATGCTTGTATTAACTTGCTCAATTGCACTCCATGTAAGTGATACTCAGGTCATCTCAGTTCAATTATACCTAGATGCTTGTATTCACTTACAACATTTCAGAAAAGTACCAAAAACAAAATGCCCAATGATGAAATAAAGCAATCTAAAAGCAATTACATCCGTCCTATATCCATACACCCATCCATACAGTCCTCATTATTCAAACTATGCGGAGTAACGATATCAAGAACAGTTCCTAAGCCATTCTTTCGCAACCATTCCTCTATCCATCATGTCATTCTTCTGTCGATACAGTACATTTGGACATCACAAAAACAAGGCATATAGGAGCATATCATATCATTCGCAGAAACTAGTCATACACATGATTAGGTTCGTCGAACACACCATCCAATGCATTAGGTCACCAGTACATTTGCATCACATCTTAATCTTAAAAGCTCAGAAAGTCAAACAACATAGCTAAGTGCATCACATATATAGTTACATCACCACATAGTACTCATGTTACAAATGCATACACTCAAAGCATTACATCATATAAACATCCAGTAGCATCTCACATATCTATACAGCATCTTAACATAGAAATCATGTTCCACACACACATCTGCCTTAGCTCATTTTAGACACCACATATACAGTTATTTCATAACATAGAAATCATGTTTCATATACATACATTTGCATCATCACATAGACATCATATTACATTTTGCATTCATTTGTCACATTAGATCATATAGACATCATATAGCAGCATATCACAGTATTTCTCATATAGCATCATATAAACCATCTAACTATGCAATAGAATCACGTCATGCAATAGACATAATCATCTCATAAACACATGCAATAGATACACAAAGTTGCATCATCATCCATACTATCATATATACAAAGAGGTCCAAATGTACAAAATCATCATCTCTCTCAAAATCAAAGTGTCATATACAATATGCGTCTAAATAGACGGTGATACATGTCCCAAAATGTACAAAATCTGGTCTCTGACTACCCCTGCTGCTGTGGGCCGCCACTGCCAGCTCCTGACTGCTGAGGTCCCATGACAGATGCCCCTGACTGGGATGGACCTGCTCCGTGAGCCACCCCAGACTGAGTCCTGAAACTCCCTGCCCTCTGGCTCGACGACACGGCACCATGGTACAAGCCTCGGTAGTACTGTGCCTGCTGCTGCGCTCTGGCTAAGTCTGTCTGCGCCTGTGCCAACTGCGTCTGCAACTGGCCTACCTGTGCCTGTGCCTGCTGCACCTGCCCAACTAGAAAAGAGCTCGCTGCATCTGTACCCATGGCAGCCACTGCTGTGTCCCTCTCTACTCGGATGAGGCGTACCCGGGCATCGGCCATGTCTCACTCGCGAGTCAAACCGGCGATCACCGCTGCGTCTGTATCTCGCCTCCTCTCCACTCTCCTCAGCTGTGCCTGCAGCTCTCGCACCTGTCCTCTCAGACTGGCTATAGTCCTGTCCTGTGCCTCACCCTGCACTGGCCCCTGTGCTGCCTCTGCCTGTCCTAACCCCTGCTGCTGGGGCACCTGCTGCTGTGGCACCTGCTGCTGTGGTACCTGCTGGGGTGGTGGCATCTGTGCCTGCTGCTGCGCCTGCTGCGGCACCTCTCCCTGTCCTGGCACTGCCTGCCCAGCTCGATCTATCCTCCTCCGCTGCCTCGGCCTCTCTGCAGCCCGGCCACCCCGCCCTCGACCTCCTCTCGCGGCCCTCCGCCCTGGGCCAGCCTCTCCCTCCTCCTCTGAATCCGCCTCGTCAATACGAGGCACCAGCATACCAGGCCCTGAATATCTCAGGAAGGGATGTGCAGTAATCCAATCCTCATACTCCTGGGTGATCCCTGCATCTGCTATCTCTCGCCGCATGTCCCGGGCCACATACGGCAACTGCTGAAACTCTGCCAGAGCCTCCTCATAAGAAGCCATCGGCCCCCATCGGACCCTCTCTGCATGTGTCCGTGCGAACATGGCCTGTCCCTGCGGCATGCCCTGTCTCCTGCCAAACTGTCTCAGTACTCGGCCCACCGTCTGCCTCTCCAAGATGTGCCGTGTCCGGCCTATCAACCACCTGGTCTGAAAGTAGAAAGGCAGCTCATCTCCCTCATCATCCCACGGCTCGCAGTCCAGATACGGTCGCCAGACGACCACATCTATCCCATCCAACGTATGCCGCCAATACTCTAGCTTCCCCAGCCTGTGCTGGGAAATCACTCCTGCGTAGCCATAGCTGTACGGCTCTCCCCTCTGCCTAGCAAAGACGCATATCGGCCTGGTCACTGCTATGTGCTCCCACAGCCAAAACTGTAACAGCAACACCCCAGCTGATAGACTCGTGCTGCGGTGATACACCACCTGATGCATGTCGTGGTATAGGTGGGCTAGCACGCAAGGTCCCCACGCATATCGGGTGCCCTCAGTCAGCATCCGCTCCATGATCCTGCCCCATCCAATAGGGAACCCGTGCGATCTCCTGTCAGGGCATACAACGCCCGCAATCAGTCCGGCCACAATCCCAGGGAAGTAGTCGTAACAGTCATATATGTCCTGCCACGGGATGACCTGTCCCACCAGCTCGGGATCGTCAAATACTCGCTGACACTCGGCGAGTCCCGCGTCCCGCTGTGCATCATACTCCACTAACTCGCCTACCACGGGCAAGTGCAGTATCCTCTAGACGTCCTCCAACGTCACTGTCATCTCTCCAGTGGGGAAGTGGAAGGTCCCGTCCTCGCTGTGGAATCTCTCCACGGCAGCTGTCAACAGTCCTCGGTTCGCCCGCACCTCGGGCATAAAGCAAACATAATCTAGGCCCATGGCACCAAGCGCCACTCTATCAGCCTCCGTCAACATATGTCTCTGCAATAGAGGCATCGGGAACGTCTCCCTCGACTGCAATGTCTCTCGTATCTCCTCCTGCAAGCACGCAAAGCAAGGCGTCAATCTCAAGCCGCATATACCATTCAAACATATCTATTGAACTATATCAACTAAACTTAGCATTTTAAATTGATCAAAACAGCACACTACATCTCTTGACTAGATTCCTGCAATCTCGGAGATAGCTCATCGATTCTTGCGTCAAACAGGACGCTAATCGAATCAATTTGGCTAAGTAATTTGCCATCCCAAGCAAATGCGCCACAACAGGTGGTAAATGCACCATTTCTGGTATATGCGCCGCAAAAATCAACGTATGCGCCGCAATAATGCATATGCGCCGCTACAGCGCACACATGCGCCGTTATAACACATGCGCCGCTAAAATCCACGTATGCGCCGCTAAATTACGTATGCGCTGCATTAAGTCACATATGCGCAACTTTAACAAATGTGCTGCTACATTTCACGCATGCGCGGCAAAAATACCAAAGCGCCGCCCAATTACGAAAGCGCCGCCAAAGTGCACAAATGCGCAGCTTTGACGCATGCGCCGCCGAAACCGGCATATGCGCCGCGAAATCACAAAAGCGCAGCTTCGCGAGGCATATGCGCCGTTCTGCGTTTCGGCGCATTCATTTCACCTATTTTCTACGAGCATTTATGACACCTAAACTCGACCCTAGGAGAAATTTTTCGAAGCACATACCGGGGGTCCTGCCTCTGCTGGCCGCCCGAATCGTCGGACTCGCTCGAATCGGTGCTCCTCGCGTGGAATGTCTGCTGCTCTGGCCGCCATGCTGCTCTAAGTTTGCTCTGAGCTCTCCTTCTCCAATCCAGATCAACCAAGTGTGCAAATGACTATTCTTGTGGACCCAGCTCCTATTTATAGCCTCCAAACCCTAATTCTGGCTAGGTGATGACTGTGACTACTTCCCGTGTCCGTTTTTCCTCCCGTTTTCTTCCCGCATCCCTGACCGCATCCCTATTCCTACAACTTATCCTTACCCCTTCCTCGTCGTGAGATCGTCCGTCTCCCAAACTTTCGCCGTTTTTCCTCGTCCAATCTCCCGAGGGGGCATCCTATTGTCATTTAACCTGTACCAGGGGCAAACTGGGGCATGTATCATCACTCAGACTATCAATTTCTTTGAAGAAACGCTGTAAACTGCATTGCATCAAAGAGGGGCAAAATGTATACGCCTAAAAATGACACAAATCACCCTAAATAAATATTCCAAATATTTATTCCATTCTTCTATTGATTAAATAAGTATTCCAAATTCATTTAATCAATTCACTATCTCACAATTAAATAAATTCTATTTATTTAATTAAAATTCTTCTAAAGTCCTTCACAATTAAATAATCATAAATTATTTAATTAATCCCATTTCCTCTATCCTAAAGTTCTAAATTCAAAATTCCACATCACCTTTTCCACCTCACCTTGTCCACCTCATCAGGTTGCACATGTAATTAATTATATTTAATATTTAATTATCTTATTTTCCCTCACCCACATGGCCTATTTCTTCTCCAATCAGAGGTCAGTTAACCAATCAATCAAATCTATTAACTAACCTGTCAGTTGAGTCAAATCCTCAATCAATTCAGTCAGTTCCACAATCCACTCTTCTAACTGATTAATCAATTCTGTTAACAGACCAGTCAATGGAGTTAACTCTCCAATCAGTTTTGTCACATCCCACCTTTCATGATGGAGCTGGGACACTTGGCACGTTTCCACTGGTTGCACATTCCTCAACCATCCTCAGCCATTGATCTTCATATCTCCTCTCAACCGTTGATTCCTATTCCTCCGAGTCTATAAATGAAGCTTCATCCCTCCATTCTAAGGATCCAGGCTTTTGACATCGTTACTCTGCAGAAATATCACCAGCGCGCCTTTGGCACCCATTTGTCACCTACAAGCTTGAGATCACCATTGTTGCATTGGAGCTCACCTTCATTGCATATCACATCATAGCCGTTCACCATCGACTTCCTCAAATAGCTTTAAAAGATTGCACTCTCTGAGGGCTCATCTCATCTGCGAAAGGACGATTCGTGATAGGCGAACAACGGAAGTTTCGAAACGGAAGAGGTTTGCTGTGTTCGTTCATTGTTTATTTCATCTTCTTTGTTTCTCCATTCTATTGATGTTTGGGTCATCTGTTATTCATTTGATTGATGCACTATTTTACCCTCACAATACTATCTCTCTCTCTCTTTAAATGAGAAGGGGAAAAGACTATTCCTACATTTACCTCATGACTACTGAAATAGTAGTCAATCTGGAATCATTCACTAAACCAATAATCTTAATATAATAATCATTGCAATATAAATTAATCATAGAATCAACCAATTTGATCATAATAATTAAGTTTTAATCAACAATTTAATCATGAATTAAATATCTAGTATTCATGGTTTTTTGAAGGCAATAGAATAATAATAAAACATGCTAATACTCAATCAAAATGTCATCATCTAAAATGCATGGTATCCAGGCACTCCTAACCACATATCAAACTTAACCAAATTAAAGCAATTAAACTTGTCTTATTGCATAGTCTAAAAAGGGGGTGTGACAAACTCACTGAATCAAATTGGTCATGGATTCGTGACTTCTTCAATCTTTTCAAACCAAAATTATTTCCATGGCACAATGTTATTTTGGGACATGGATGTAGGCTTCCAACCAAATTCACCTAGATCTAGCATACTTCGTGATTCAAGATTTTTTTTTTCCATTTGGAAAGATAGAAATATTGCTTCATTTGTTAATTCTTTAATTGATCAGCATCTTTCAACATACTCAAAAGGTGGCTCTAGAGGTGGCCCATATTTAGACCATTTTAGATCATTGGGCAATGCTCAATGCATTATTACTTGGGTCCCTCCTTCACCACCTCATGGCATTCCCCATGCCAAGGTCAAAGGCATAGGCACGATGATAGCTCTCAATGGTGCTCTAAAAGCAAGGCTAGTTAGTCTTCTCCCCTACATGCTAGTCATCACCCTTCGTCCATGTCATTTCAATAGCATGGATGGCTTCCACCTTCTAGGCAAGACAAGTTCCCACTTTTGGCTCTTGTCATCTCTCTTCAACAAGACATTCCCAACACTCAACTACCTAAATAAGAGGAACAAAATGATGATGATAATGCTCTTATAGGTTAGGAGCCTATTGAGGATGGTCAAGACTTATCGAATGGGGGTGGGGTTCAAAACAAAATAATTAGAATCCACTTTCCACTATTGTTTTTATTGGTTTTACTAGATGACAGTTTCTATCAAGTTATGAACACACTTTTTGATTAATTATTTCCTTTTTAAGATCAACTAATACTTTAATACTTTGATTCCCCTAAACTTGACCCAATTTACATGACCATAGAATGTGATACCATTTCATCTACTTTATATGAAAATAATTTATTTATCATTAATTTTTTTTGTTTTAAAGGGATATTGGATGGTTTGTGCATTACGTTCTCCCGAGAAAGTGTGGGTTCATGGTCTTTCGCCCTTAACCCTTCAAACAACATGATTCGACGTATTGGAATCTTTGCTCACAACTGATATTTCACTCAAAAGCCTTGAACAGGAGGACTGGGAATTCTTAGTCCTTTAAATTAAGGCCATTAGTTCATAGGGCGATCTTTTGAGGCTCGAGTTTGCCTCACAGTTAACTTCTAATTGACCATAATATTTGAATTTCATGAGATCGCACAGTAAACAAAGGAACAACATAAAAAAAAAAGTCATTCAACAAGAATAAGGTGGTGGCGGTAAATATTCTTGTTGATCAAGAGATCAACATAAACCTCCATAAAATCTGTTCACGTGGACTTGTTAGTAAGAAAAAATACCTGTTCACGTGGACTTGGGAGTGGGAATCTCATTACAATATTTAATAACGAGAGGTTACAATGTGGGATTTTAAAATATATTTCCTGATTAGTTGAACATAAGAAGCAATTTGAGCTTTCTGGGTTTAACATTTGCTGTCACGAATCGAATATCTCCGACCAATATGACTGCAAACAGGGTTTAAGACCTTTTATTGAACTAAGGGCATTGCCTATATATTGGATTTGGTGCTGTTGTGTTCAACCATACATGTCTATTCTTTATTTCCCTCTCAGATACAACCAGATTACATAGATACTGGCATCTCATAAGCGAAGTCTCTTTTAGCTATACTGTGAGTTCAGTTTCCCAATTCCATTTTAAATTTTGCAGTAGTTTTTTATTGTGGGATCTTCTTCATAGTTTTCACTCTCTGGCTTTTTGGGTTTTAGATTGTAAGTTAAAACTGATCAGGTGGGTGGACAAATTGCCATAGTTTCAGTTGGACCGGTCCTCAAAATCTCATTGAAGATGACTGCCAAGTGGTTTTACAGATTGATATTTGGATGCTTATCAGGGAGTGAGAAGCATCAGCGCCCCAGACAAGTAAGGCCACATGAGCTTTCTCCATCTCCATCTTCATTTTATTCTGGTGAGAATGGGTACGAAGTACCTCAGAAAATCTGCAACATGGGGAATGAAGAGGAAGATATAGATAAGGCCTCAGAGTTTTTCATCGACAACGTTCACAAGGACCTGAAGTTGCAGAAATCCTTGTCTGATGCTCAATACAATGGATACCTTGCAAGAGCTACATAAACATTTTCAGGAATCTGTGATCATCCCTTATAGTTACTGTGATAGAATTGTTAGCCATTTGTTATGTTTTACAAGGTGATGTTAAGAAAAACAGTTTTATGCATTATGTGTTAGTGTAGAATTTCTATTCTAGGATATTCTTCTAGATAAGTTTGCTAGTTGTTAGGTTGTTAGGATAATGATTGCTTAGTTGTGCAATCTTGCATGGAACTGCATGCCTCTTTTCTAGTTGGCAGTTGCTGTTCTAGATGGCTCATCTTCTACTATATATATTGTACTAATTCCTAAGCTATCAATCAATGCAATTATTCATAGTTTATTCTTCATTCTAATTTGTACAAGTGTAATTTACAGTTCCACTGATTCACAAATTTTACACTATGGTTTTTGCTCATTGAAGTAAAAGAATCTTGGATGCAGTTTTTACTAAATGTGCATGGTGCCTTTACAATTTGTCATTGTATTATAAGTAACAATTGGATCCTAATTGAAGCAAGTTGATTACTTTTTTAAAGTCTTATAATTTCTACTAATAATTATTATAGCCCCAAGGTTCATTTTGGAGTGGCTCAAGATTACCGCATTCAATCTTGTAGCACAAGGGATAAGACATGAAATTTAATTTTTTAATTCAAATTATAAGATTCCCACCCCCTTCTACTAGCCATTATGAATTCATTGACCACACATTTGTAAGACATGTCGAGCTATCTCATGGTATTTAAAAATATTCAATATGCACATAATTCTATATGGAAGAATAATTAGAACATGCCTCAATTTTAAAAGGAATCGAAGAATCAAGTGTGCAATCACTGTCATCTAGGTCATCAACATGTCTACATATGTTGTAATCAATTTTTTCTTTACCATTAATCTAGCCCATCAAAGGTGTTTGACCTAGGAGAACCTATTCACCTAGAGTCAACAATCTCATGAATGGTGTCTCTAAACACCACGTTGACAAATTTAAAAAACTAGAAGGTGGAGGCAATAACTTTTCAAGTGCACATTTTGTCAAATCTTTAAGAGATGTCACAAATTAGTTTTGAGTGTCAAATTGAATCTACACTACTTAGAATTGACCCCTCAATGCTCAAGATTGAACAATAGATTTTTTTGAGAATGTAAAAACTCTAACACATTCATCAAACTAAGCACATTAATTTCTAGATATAGTGGCAAATGGATTTGGCATGACCTCAACAACATTTATTCATCATCACTTCTAGAGCCAAGCACCCCTACTCATCACATATGATTTCCATGTACTTTGTAATTATCTATCCCAATTCTATTATCTAGTTTACTTTATGCTTATTTGATTGTATTTATTTAATTACCCTAGATAATCCATGTAGTGTTATCCAGTTCATTACATTTTTGTGAACCTGTCATTTTCTTACATGACCTAGAGTTTGGCCTTAGGGTTTATTCCTTCTTCATTAAGGTTTTAGATCTGATTTAGTTATTGTCTTTATCCTCTACGTCAAATCTGATTAGGATTTGATTTCCCTTTCCTCTTTATGTTTCATAATTTTATCTTTTTCTAGGGTTTGTGGTTCATAGTGTGACTAGCACTCTCAACCACCCTCCCATACCATTGATTTCAAACCTCTAGGGTATCACTATCATATTTGACTCTATGATTATATCCTTTATTTCATGCATTTACCTAGATTTTGGCTCACCTTTGTTTCCCTTTACTTATCATATATTGATTAGGTTTTGAGCATATATTGTGATATATTTCTTTGATCCCATGCATCCACCCTTGGATAATCTATTGAATCATGGCTATTCATAGGTTATTTTTCTTATTTGCTATACATGCATATACTTTTTATTTTGACATATTCTTATCTCTTGGTGACACATGACCCTTCCATCCTTTATACTCTCATGACATGTTATGCTATGGATGAGGCTTTATTTTGTATGGAGGTGTTATTCTATCAATTATTTATTTTTCCTTCATTTGTTAAGTTGGATAGTGCTTATCCCTTACTTTTAGACACTTCACTTGTCTATGAGCTTCCCATTGAATCTATTTTACCTATGACTTATGATAATAATGATCATGTTAGTGATACACCTAGATTGAGGGGCATTGCTAAGATCTCATCTTATTTATCTATTCATGTCATTGTTACACTTTTTTATAATACCCATCTTGTACATCATCATTGATCTATGTTCATGTACATTCATGTGGTGTAATTGAATTACCTTATTTTATACATGATGATGTGTTCCATGATGATCATTCTTCTACATCCCATGTTAGTTCTATGCATATGCATGATAGTCTTTCATATAGTGATACCTTAAATGATGATAGTATGCACCTTGATATTAGTTCATTAGCTCATTGAATATGGATACAATTGATACATAATTTCCTTCTAATACATTACATGGTGCCACTAGGTTCCTAGTGAGAAATTATTACACGATGATTATGATGGTAGTACAATTACTTCATTACATGTTATATCTTTATTGCTTTCTAGTTATGAGTATTTATATGATGATATCTTATTGAATTGTGAGTTTAGACTTCATTTGACTGGTAAAGTATTACACTAGTTTGACTCATCTTTTTTTCATTACTCTTCTTATATGGTTTTGGCACATGCTTTTATTGCTTCTTTTTCTAAACCTAATGACTAAGAAACAAGATTCCAAATATTTTAGTGTTCATGTTTGTAAGGAGAAAAGAACCAAGTTATATAACAAAGCTCAAAAGTGTATTTTTATTATTTATAGTGAAAATGCTAAAGGTTATAAGCCTTGGAATCTTGTTTCTTTGAAAGTAGTCTATAGTAGGGATGTAATTTTCACAAAAATCATAAATTCTCCTAATGATAGAAAAACAAAGGAAAGTGAAGACAAAGGCGATAAATAAGATATCCTATGTAGCTTGATATGAAAAAGGAAAGAAATACTAGTACTTGAAAATGAACTTATTGAGGTGAGGTTGGTGGACAAGAGAAAGGAGGAGGAGATTCAAAAGATGATTCAGATAGAGATTGTTAGGATTAGATGTGCTATACACCTTGAAAAATCTTATGTATCTATTGTAACATTTAATTATTCATAGATAGTATAAGGTATGTGTCTCCAAGAATCATGGAGTGGAAAAATGTTATGATCATTCATGAGGGTGGAAATATTTTTTAATTATTATTTATTCTCCAACTACTTAGAAGTATTGTTGCAAGGAGGTATTGAATAGGGGAGTTAAATGGGAAAGGTCAAACTTGAGAGATAGTTAACCATCTTCCTTATTTAGTGGGTGAGGTGTAATTAGTGCTTCATGGGCGAGTGCTTGGAAGTTACTATTTTCCATTATGGTCACTTTGGTCCAAGATGTTTGTGTTTGGAGTTACTTTCTATTTTGGAGGTTACTCTCATATAGTGTTGTTTCGTCAAAAAGAGTGATCTATCCTAAAGAATTAAACTAAGTCAAAACCCTCTTCCATAATATTATGATACAAACCAAGCTTGACTTCTTCCTAAGAAGGAGAGCCAAACTATAGGGGTTCTACCCTTTTGTTGTATATAGATGAATCAACCAAGTTTAACCAAAGTCAAGAAAGTAAGATAAGACTAGTGATCAAACCCTAGAAGAAGAAGAAGAAATGACTATAACTAACTATCAAAAGTAGATCATAGTAAATAGAAAGTACAACAAATGTTAGAGGAAGATTAAAAACCTAGATCTTATAGCAGATATAACCAGGACTATGATGCTTGGATGCCATAGGCCTTTTCTAGGGTTTAGTAGAAACTCTAATGTCACTAGACCTATACATGTCTCCTCTACCTTCTTCCCAAAAATCAACTCTTGAAAACTATTTCTCTGACCTGCACACACAAAGAGAGGAAAAGGTTGTGTTGTGTTTAAGGGGTTTCCTCAATCAAACCTCATGTTGGTGTTACCACCTCCACTACAACAATGATTAGATCCAAGAGTGTGTGCCCTAGGAAGGCAGAGGCTAGATCTGCAACAATATGAAGAATAATGAATGATAATGATGATAATAACCAAAAAGGAGATGACCTTAGTTAATGAATATGACTCAAGATCCAACACCAACAAAGGAGAGTGATGAAGAAGGCTTCAAACTTTCTTCAAATCCTACAAACAAACTTCAATAGCATCCACAAGGAGATAACACTTCAACTATGAAGAACACTTTAGCATAGAACACAATATGAGAGCAACATTCACATTAATCCTCTAGGTGTCATATAGGTGTAAAATGAACAACAATACTCATTTAAATATGCATTCCCCCTCACCTACGACAAATAAAACTTAATTAGGCCAACAAATACAAACCAAAGAAGTGTCCTAAGATGACACCACAAAGTGGGGCTAAAATTTCCAAGTGGGACCAAGGTACTTGGGCACCCTAGACCTTTAGCCCACAAATTCTAGAAAGTGTCCAGTTTAGCAAGCTTAGTTGAGTCCTAAGTTGATCTTGTTAGGTTTATTTATCAGGATTAAGACATTCATCATTTAAATCCCAAAAAGGTGTTAAAATAGGTCCTAATTAACAAAGGCAACAAAATAGGTCCAACCAGGTGCTAAACTAAGTGTAAAATGATAGTGTACACATTTTACGACTCAACATTTAGCCCCCGCTTGAGTGTGGGTACGAACTTATGTTTGAACTAATACTAAAGGATGGACAAAACACACAAACATAGAAGCCCAAATAATTCCGCCAAGTAGTGTACTACAAGTATCCCCCAAAACTTAGGATACTAAGGTTGCAAACACGCAAGACATTACAACACACACATGGAGCATATATAGGAATACACATGGAAGACATGCAATACACAATGCAAACATGCTTAACATGAGGCATACACATAAGACACAAGGCATACACATAAGGCACAAAGTATACACATAAGGCACAAAGCATAAGTTAAAATATAATGTATAAAAGAAACAAACATAAGAACGCATATAGAACAAACACACAGGGAACATGACTCTGACGCTAGCTTGCTCAACTATAATCACAATAAATATCAGTATATACTCATGCATAAGCATATAATCTATAGCTTCTCAAGACTTATAGATCTTGTGCATATATCATGGTATCTTTGGCCTAAATAGAGTCTATATAAATATGCATCGAGTGGATATACAATGATTTATGCATTTACTTAAATTGTAAATGTATATAAACATGAATCAACCTGATATACAATGACATAGGCAGTGACGTGTTTAGCAGAGGTATGAATCAACTTGATATACAATAGTATAAGCATCAACCTAGTGTAGAATCAACCTATTTGAAGTATAAAACTATATAGAAGACTTGACTATAAAGGGGTTGACTTACTTTCTAGAAACATGAGAATGTAGCCTGATAAATGAATATTCACCATACTCAACAATAATTAATTCTTAGGGAGGATTCATTCCGACAAGAAAACTTTGTAACAAAACTAAAATCATACCTAGAGTTTGCAAAAAATCTCTATATTAGAAACACTTCTTCCTCTTCTCCCCATAATTCCATGCCTCATGAGTGTATGTTTCTAGTTTGTATCACCTACTTTACTCACAACCTTTGTGACCTTCCTCTCCTCTTTGTGCCATGTTCTCAATCCTTTTTCCTCTATTTGGTTCTTCTACAAAACCCACAAAACTTCACCAAAATTTGGATGACCAACATGCCCTCTAACTTCTCTCTAGCTGCTAGCACTATGAGTGCCATAAATTTCTAACACTTCGCCTCCCCCATTCCATTGTGAATGGGTAGGTTTTCTCCCTTAAATTCAGGTAGTGGGTCAGTCATTATGCCAACCAAACTTTACTTCACATTCCCTCAAAACCTCCCTTAACTACTCCATAATTAAACAAGAGAAAAAAGAAGATGTTAAAACTTTAAACAAAATTAAATTCCACCAAATTTAATTTCTTTAGGACCAAAAGGAAAATAATTTATGCCAACTCTTATCAAATACCAAGGTAGTTCTTAGAGAGCTCACACAAAACTATAGCGACTAAAAACACTCAAAACCATTAGCTATGAATGAGATGATAGACTATATGATCTAGTTCAAATGTGACATTGACAAATACAAACAACAAATGCAACTATGACATTAATGAATGCAAATGACTACTACAAATGTGACATTTACAAATGCAGTTGACTAAGGCAAACATGAATTCAATGAATGTAATGTGACATTAAACTAAATGTCATAACAATGACTCAGACAAAATCCAATAATATAACACCAATTAATATCTAAGGAATAGTGGAGTGTGTGGGTAGTTCTCGATGTCATGGTACATTCTGCTCCATATCTTTGATACTCTCTCTTCCAGATGATACTCTCTCTCTTTAAATGAGAAGGGAAAAATACTATTCCTACATTCACCTCATGACCATCAAAATAGTAGTTAGTCTGAAATTATTCAGCAAATCAATAATGTTAATATAATATGCATTGCAATATAAATTAATCATAGAATCAACCGATTTCATCATAATAATTAATTTTCATTCAAAAATATAATCATGAATTAAATATCTAGTATTCATGGTTTTTCAAGGCAATAGAATAATAATAAAACATGTTGACACTCAATCAAAATGTCATCATCTGAAATCCATGGTATCCATGCACTCATAACCACATATCAAACTTAACCAAATTAAAGCAATTAAACTTGTCTGATTGCATAGTCTAAAAAGGCAGTGTGAAAAACTAACCGAATCAAATTGATCATGGATTCATGACTTCTTCAAGCTTTTCAAACCAAAATTATTTTCATGGCACAATGTTATTATGGGACATGGACCTAGGCTTCCAACCAAATTCACCTAGATCTAGAATACTTTGTGATTCAGGATTCTTTTTTCCATTTGGAAAGATAGAAATATTGCTTCATTTGTTAATACTTTAGTTGATAAGCATTTTTCAACATACTCATAAGGTGTCTCTAGAGGTGGCCCATCTTCAAACCATTTTAGATCATTGGGAAATGCTCAATGCATTATTACTTGGGTCCCTCCTTCACCACCTCATGGTCATTCCCCATGCCAAGGTCAAAGGAATGGGCACGATGATAGCTCTCAATGGTGCTCTCAAAGCAAGGTTAATTGGTCTTCTCCGCTACAGGCTAGTCATCGCCCTTCCTCCATGTCCTCACAATAGCATGGATGGCTTCCACCTTCTAGGCAAGACAAGTTCCCAATTTTGACCCTTGTCATCTCTCCTCAACAAGACATTCCTAACACTCAATTACCTAAATAAGAGGAACAAAATGATGATGATGATGCTCTTATAAGTTAGAAGCCTATTGACGATGGTCAAGACTTATCCAATGGAGGTGAGGTTCAAAACAACATGATTAGAATCCACCTCCCATTATTGTTTCTATTACTTTTATTACATGATAATTTCTATCAAATTATGAACATACTTTTTGATTAATTATTTCCTTTTTAAGATCAACTAATATAATTATTATTTATCATTGTTTCCTTTTAGAAGTCACCGATTCTCCTAAACTTACCCAATTTACATGGCCATAGAATGTGATTCCATTTCATAAAGGGATATTGGATGGTTTGTGCATTACGTTTTCCCGAGAAAGTGTGGGTTCATGGTCTTTCGCCCTTAACCCTTCAAACAACATGATTCGAAGTATTGGAATATTTGCTCATAACTGACGTTTCACTCAAAAGCCTTGAACAGGAGGACTAAGAAGGAATTCTTAGTCCTTTAAATTAAGGCCGTTAGTTCAAGGGCAATCTCTTGAGGTTCGAGTTTGCCTCACGATTAACTTCTAATTGACCATAATATTTGAATTTCACTAGATCGCACAGTAAACAAGAGAACAAACATAATGAAATCTCAAAAAAAATCATTCAACAAGAATAAGGTGGTGGCGGTCAATATTCTTGTTGATCAAGAGATCAACATAAACATCCAGTTATAGAATTGCTAGTAAGAAAAATACCTGTTCACGTGGTCTTGGGAGTGGGAATCTCATTAAAATATTTAATAACAAGAGGTTGCAATAAGGGATTTTGAAATATATTTCCTGATTAGTTGAACATAAGAGGGGTTAACATTTGCTGTCACGAATCGAATATCTCCGACTAATATGACTGCAAACAGGGTTGAAGACCTTTTATTGAATTAAGGGCATTGCCTATAAATTGGATTTGGTGCTGGTTGTGTTCAACCATACTTGTCTGTTGTTTATTTCCCTCTCAGATACAACCAGGTTACATAGATATTGGCACCTCATAAACGAAGTCTCTTTTAGCTATACTGTGAGTTCAGTTTCCCACTTTCCTTTTAAAATTTGCAGTAGCTTTTTATTGTGGGATCTCCTTCATAGTTTTTACTCTCTCTGGTTTTTTTGGGTTTCAGGTTGTAACTTAAAACTGATCAGGTGGGCGGACAAGTTGCCATAGTTTTACAGCATCTCATTGAAGATGACTGCCAAGTGGTTTTACAGAATGATATTTGGATGCTTATCAGGGAGTGAGAAGCATCAGCGCCCCAGACAAGTAAGGCCACATGAGCTTTCTCCATCTCCATCGTCATTTTATTCTGGTGAGAATGGGTACGAAGTACCTCAGAAAATCTACAACATGGGGAATGAAGAGGAAGATGTAGATAAGGCCTCAGAGTTTTTCATCGACAGCGTTCACAAGGACTTGAAGTTGCAGAAATCCTTGTCTGATGCTCAATACAATGGATACCTTGCAAGAGCTACATAAACATTTTCAGGAATCTGTGATCATCCCTTATGGTTACTGTGATAGAATTGTTAGCCATTTGTTATGTTTTACGAGGTGATGTTAAGAAAAACAGTTTTATGTACTATGTGTTAGTGTAGAATTTCTATTCAAGGATATTCCTCTAGATAAGTTTGCTAGTTGTTAGGTTGTTAGGATAATGATTGTTTAGTTGTGCATTCTTGCATGGAGTTGCATGCCTATTTTCTAGTTGGCAGTTGTCATTTTAGATGGCTCATCTTCTGCTATATATATTCATGTACTAATTCTTAAGCTATCAATCAATGCAATTATTCACAGTTTATTCTTCATTCTAATTTGTGCAAGTGTAATTTGTAATTCGACTGATTCACAAATTTTACAGTATGGTTTTTGCTCATTGAAGTAAAAGAATCTTGCATGCAGTTTTTACTAAATGTGCATGGTGTGTTTATGATTTGTCATTGTATTATAAGTAGCAATTGGATCCTGATTGAAGCAAGTTGATGACTTTTTTAAAGTCTTATAATTTTTGGAGCGGCTCAAGATTACCACATTCAATCTTGTAGAACAAGGGAAAAAACATGAAATTTATTTTTTAATTCAAATTATAAGCTTCCCATCCCCTTCTACTAGCCATTATGAATTGACTGAACACACATTTGTAAGACATGTCACTATATCAAGGTATTTAAAAATATTCAATGTTGGTGCAGTCATGGTAAGAGGGTTCACAAAATGAACTATCTGGACTGGGCAATAAGAGTAAACACAATGGAAACAACTCAAAGAAGTAAAGGAAATACAGATTCAGTCATTCAGTATATCATAGAATTCAAATACAGATTGGCTGGCAATATGTGGGCTTACAATTAAGGCTCAAAGGCCTAATCTTAGAATATCAGAATATGCATAAGATATAGCTTTGAAGCTCCTTCGTGCAAAATACAAACTATCAACTATCACTATGTGAATTACTATTTTCCTAGGGTTCTATTACATCAATATATATCATCTCCGGAACAATAGATTCCTCTACATCGGCCAATGAAGGTCACAAACTCCAATGAAGAGCTATAATGTGTGAACATGGATAGGTCGGATCTAAATGCATAGAACACTTCCTCAAATGAATGGAATAATGTGCGGATCTTCAGGGAAGGTCGGCCATGAACCAAAAATCATTGAATGATGTGTCATCAAACTCTAAAAAGCAAGGGATGCTTCGCAAATCTTCTCCTTAGCTGATTGTCTAAGACTATCAGGATGCTCTACTCTGAGAAAATAGTTGATCTTCTGATAGTGATAACTTTCTAATAACTAATCCAAATGCTCTAAATTCTGGACATGATGTGGATGAATGAATCTAGATGCTAAGTCTAAATCCACAAAGTGTGAAATGCAACTGCAATAGAATACCGGACCAAAAAAGAAGAAACTCCTTCTGACTGAACTGCTTGGACTGAACTAGAAAATGAAAAGAAACAAACTGAAGTGCAAATATTTTTGGTTGATGCAAGATTTCTCTTGAACCAGGGATGCTCCTACATCAGACATCTGGGGTTATTGAAAAAGTGAGTCCCTCACTTTGCTGAGGCTAGGGGAGAACCAAAATGGTCCACCTCAACCTAAGAAATCCATGATGAATCTTCTTCCGGTCTGCCTTTCCACTTCACAAGATATTCTTTGTATTGTCTTCCTCTAGTGCTGCATCCAACTCTACTGTCCAAGATGTCTTCAATCTGCTCCGATGCTTTGTGTGGTAAATGCTTCTTCAAGTCTTCTTCCATGCTGTCACTAAAGTCTGCTTCATGATACTGATATAAGTCTGCAATGTTGAAAATAGGTGATATACCCAATGACTCTGGTAACTCCACTTCATATGCATTTCCTAAATAAAATTTTCTGAGTATCTTACAAGGTCCAAACTACTTCATCTTCAACTTGTTATATGTCCCAACTAGAAATCTTTCTTTTCTTAGGTACACCATCACTTCATCTCCCACTTCAAATTCCTTATGTCTTCTCTTCTCATCTACCTTTTCCTTATACTTACTGTTCATATCCTCCAAATGCTTCTTCACTTGATTATACACTATCTTCATATGATCTGCAAATTCTTCTACTTTTGCACTCCTCTTGTCTTCCATGTTGATATCTCTTAATTTTTCTACTCCTCTAGGGTTCATTCCAGTCACAATCTCAAAAGGTGTTCTTTCAGTACTCCTATTTACTAAATTATTGTATGCAAACTCTACTTGTGAAAGAATCAAATCCCAACTTCCTGTCTTCTCTCCAACCAAACATCTCAACTAGTTTCCCAAACTCCTATTCACTACCTCTATCTGTCCATCAGTCTGTGGATGAAAAGTAGAACTAAATTTCAAATCTGTCTTCATTTTCTTCCAAAGTGTCTTCCAAAAGTATCCAACAAACTTTGTATCTCTGTCTGAAACTATACTCTTAGGTAATCCATGTAATCTCACAATCTCCTTGAAAAATAGGTTAGCTACATGCACTACGTTAGTTGTCTTCTTACAAGGTATGAAATGAGCCATCTTTCAAAATTTGTCAACCACTACAAATATTGAATCATGTCCTCTCTGTGTCTTAGGCAATCCCATTACAAAATCAATGCTTATGTCTTCCCAAGGTCTCTCTGGTACTGTCAAAGGTTTATGCAATCCAGTGTTCCGACTACTCCCTTTTGCAATTTGATAAACTCTACAACTCTGCACAAATCTCTGAACATCCTTATGTATCTAAGGCCAAAATTAATTTTCACTCACCAAAGCCACTGTCTTATCAATGCCAAAATGTCCTGCCAATCCACCACTATGTTTCTCCTTGATCAAATTATCTCTCATTGAACTTCTACGTATGCACAACTGATTTCCTCTAAACAACATATCTTCTTGAATGAAATAGTCCAACCACTTACTCCTATCTTTCACAATAGGTTCCTTACATGCTTTCCAAGGTTTTGGAAAATTAGTGTCTCCCTCATACATGTTCTTCAGTTCATCAAAACCCAACACTTCAACTCTCATCTCTGTCAACAAGTTTCTTCTCCTACTCAATGCATTAGCAACTTTGTTTGATTTTCCACTCCTATGCTTCAACACAAAAGTATAACTCTGTATGAATTCTACCCATCTCATATGTCTCTTATTCAACTTACCTTAACTATTCAAATATTGTAAAGCTTGATTATCTATATAC
Organism: Cunninghamia lanceolata; assembly: GCA_027924645.1. NCBI lineage: Eukaryota > Viridiplantae > Streptophyta > Pinopsida > Cupressales > Cupressaceae > Cunninghamia > Cunninghamia lanceolata. The sequence continues at coordinate 5,935,499 of BSBN01001067.1, forward strand.
AACACAAACTCCTTAGGCAAAAAATAATGTCTCCACTTCTTCAAGGCTTGAATTATGGCATAGAACTCTTGATCATAAACTGAATATCTCCTCCTTGCATCATGTAACTTCTCACTAAAATATGCTATGGGTCTACCTTCTTGACTTAATAATGCTCCAATTGAATTTCCACTTGCATCACAATCAACTTGAAATAACTTATTGAAATCTGGTAATGCCAAAACAGGTTGTTCTATCACCTTCTGCTTCAACTCAAAACTTTTGTCTGCTCCTGATGTCCACTTGAAATCTTTTTTGTCACCTCTCATTGTCTCTATCATAGGGTTACAACTGAACTAAAATTTTTTATGAACTTCTAGTAGAAACTAGCCAATACATGAAATGATCTAACCTCTCTAATGCTCTCTGGTGTAGGCCATTCAACAATTGCTTTCACTTTCTTAGGGTCCATTTTCAATCCTTTTGCAAAAATCACAAATCCTAGGTACACTAGTTCTTCCTTCATGAAGCTACACTTCTTGATGTTTATCAGCAATTTCTCTTCTCTTAACCTCTGCAAAACTTGTCTAATATGCCAGAAATGTTCCGCTTTTGTCTTACTAAAAATCAGAATATCATCCAACTATACAATCACAAAATTACCCAAGAATTTCTTTAGAACTTCATTCATCAATCTCATGAAAGTACTTGGTGCATTTGTCAATCCAAAGGGCATCACTAACCACTCATACAATCCTTCATTTGTCTTAAAAATAGTCTTCCATTCATCAACTTCTCTGATTCTTATTTGATGGCATCCACTCTTCAAGTCTATCATTTTGAAATATCTTGCTCCACTCAAACAATCCATGATATCATCCATCCTAGGTAAAGGAAATCTATACTTAACTATGATCTTGTTTATTGCTCTAGAGTCAGTACACATTCTCCATTCTCCATCCTTATTAGGTGCAAGAATTGCACCTGTACTACACATGGACTCAATCTTTCTCTGATCAAACCTTTCCTCAATAACTCTTGTATATGTCTATTCAATTCTTCATTCTTTTCCGATGGCATTCTATGTGTCTTTTTGTTAGGAAAACTTGCTCCCAATATAAGATCCATGTGATGAATGATACTCCTTATAGGTGGCAATCCTTTAGGTACATTATATGATATGATGTCTTCATACTCTGTCAGCAGTTCTCTTATCTCCTCCGGTTTTGTCTCTTAAGTCTTTTTCTTCAATGCTTCAGGCTTCTTAGGAATTAAGGCATAACACATTCTCATGTCTCAAATCATCCAGAAATTTTCTTCCATCTACCAAATAGATTCTAGCATTTCCACATACTTCACTCTTAGGATCATCCTCCAAAGGAATCAAAGTAATTCTCTTTCCATTTTTTGTTATAGTATAAGTATTCTTTCTCCCATCATGTATAGCTTTTCTATCATACTGCCAAGGTCTACCCAATAAGATATGACAAACATCCATAGGCATAATATCGCACAAGACTTCATCATGATAAGATCCAATATGAAATTGCACCAAACATTGTTCACTTACTAGTACGTTATGATCATCATAAATCCATGCTATCTAATAGGTCTTAGGGTGTTTCAATCTTTCCAACTTAAACTTAGTCACCATTTCCTCTAAAACTAGGTTATCTGAACTACCACTATCAATTACAACTTTATAACACTTACCTCCTAATTTGCATCTAGTCTTTGAACAAACTCTTCCTCTGCGGTGGTTCCTCATTTGTCTCTATTTGAAATAGTTCTCTCCTCATCACAAGTGATTCTCCTTTCTCAGGTTTGCCAACTGAACTAGGTGATCCAACAGGTTCTTCTTCCACATATGTTGCTCTTCCACTATTTTCTGCTCTCTTACTTATACTACCCTAATTACATTCAAATGCTCTATGTCCTTCACCTCCACACTTGAAACAAGTACCTCTCAATGTTCTCTTATCAAATCCTCTTCCTTCTTTTCTACATCCATCATTTTGGTATGCACTAGGGTTTCCTCTTCAGTAAAAATTTATGTCATCTCTCCAGTAAGCATTGTTATCTCTGTCATCCTTCTTAAATAGGCTGTCAAACTTGTTCTACTCTGTAAATGACCTATCTCCTCTAGAAAATGTTCTACCTCTCTGAAACTTACCTCCTCTGCGTCTCTGTCTCTAATCATGCCTTTTATTCATCTTTTCTTCAACTTTCAGGGCAAACTGATATACTTCTTCCAGAGATGTCATCCTTACCAAGCTTAGTTCTTCTTGAATGTTCAATCTTAGTCCATTCATGTATCTAGCCACCTTCTCCTTGTTTTCTTCACTATGTCCTGTCCTTATGATCATTTTATGGAATTCTTCAGTGTACTCCACAGATTTCTCCTTCTATCTCAAGTTTTGCAATCTTTTCAACAATTCCAACTCATAGTCAGCAAGTATAAACTGATTCTTTAATTTTGTCACCATCCTATCCCATTTGTAATCTTTTATTTTCCTATTTTGTTTCTTTCCAACTAAACTTCTTTCCACCATATAGCAGCATGTCCTTTTAGCTTTGTCTTTACAAATTTCACCTTCTTCAAATCTTTAATTTCCTCATATTCAAAGTATTATTCTATGTCATTTATCTAGTCAATTAATTCTTCAGGATTCAAATTACCAGTATAATTTGGCACATCCAATCTAGGTCTCTTTCCAATCTTTGAAATAGCTCACAACTTCTTTACTTGATCTAATTCTTCTTCTTCATCACCTCCTAGGGTTTCGCTAGTTTGTTCAACAGATTGAAATTCTTCTTCATCATCGCTTTCGACATTAGGTCTCAGTGTCAATCCTCTTCACCTATCTTCATCAACATCATCCAATCGAATTCACATTTTTTTAATCATCTCCATCATCTCATACATTCTACCAGCCATTGTTCCAACAGTAGCAGCTTTTCACAATGGCATTCTTCTTAGGATCAAGTGCAAACTACCTCAAGTTCAGTGATTAGGCTACAAGGTGACAACTAGCTCTTAATCAGTGATAGGTTGTGACACAAGTAACCCACCTTAATTCAATGATTTGTCCACAACAAGATCTTACAGAATTCCCTCACCAACTTCACTCAATTCTCTCCCAAAGATTCGAACTTTCACTCTAATACCACTTGGTATAGTCATGGTAGGAGGGTTCACAGAATGAACTGTCTAGACCGTACAGCAAGACTAAACACAATGGAAACAACTCAAATAAGTAAAGAAAATGTAGTTTCATTCATTCAGTTTATCATATAATTCAAATACAAATTGGCTGGCAATATGTGGGCTTACAATTAAGGCTCACAGGCCTGATCTCAGAATATCAAAATGTGCACAAGATATAGCTTTGAAGCTCCTTCACAAAATCTAAACTATCAACTATCACTATGTGAACTATTGCTTTCCTAGGGATCTATTACATCAATATATATCATCTCTGGAACAATAGATTCCTCAGCATCGGCCAATGAAGTTCACAAACTCCAATGAAGAGTTGTAACGTGTGAACATGAATAGGTCGGACCTAAATGCATAGAACACTTCCTCAAATGAATGGAATAACATGCAAATATTTAGGGAAGGTCAACCACGAACCAAAGATCATTGAATGATTTGTCATTAAGCTCTGTAAAGCAAGGGATGCTCCGCAAATCTTCTCCTTAGCTGATTGTCTGAGACTATCAAGATCCTCTGCTCTAAGAAAACAATTGATCTTCTGATAGTGATAACTTTCTAGTAACCGATCCAAATGCTCTAAATTTTAGATATGATGTAGATGAATGAATCTAGATGCTAAGTCTAGATCTGTAAGGTGTGAAATGGAACTGTGGTAGAATACAAAACCAAAAAAAAGAAACTGCTTCTGACTGAACTTCCTGGACTAAAATGGAAAATGAAAAGAAACAAACTGAAGTGCAAATATTTTTGGTTGATGTAAGATTGCTCTTGAACTAGGGATGCTCCTACATCAAACATGCACATAATTCTAAATGGAAGAATAATTAGAACATGCCTTAGTTTTAAAAGGAATCAAAGAATCAAGTGTGCAATCACTGTCATCTAGGCCATCAACATGTCTACATATGTTGTCTTCAATATTTTCTTTACCATTAATCTATCCCATCAAAGGTGTTTGACCTAGGATAACCTATTCGCCTAGAGTCAACAAACTCCTAAATGGTGTCTCTAAAAACCACGTTGACAAATTTAGAAAACTAGAAGGTGGAGGCAATAACTTTTCAAGCACACATTTTGTCAAATCTTTCCCACATGTCACAAATTAATTTTGTGTGTCAAATTGAATCTACACTACTTAGAATTGACCCCTCAACACTCAAGATTGAACCATAGAATTTTTTGAGAATGTAAAAACTCTAACACATTCATCAAACTAAGCACATTAATTTCTAGATAGTGGCAAATGGATTTGGCATGACATCAACAACATTTCTTTAGATCATCACTACTAGAGCCAAGTACCCCTACTCATCACATATGATTTCCATGTACTTGGTAATTATCAATCCCAATTCTATTATCTAGGTTATTTTATGCTTATTTGATTGTACTTATTTAATTATCCTAGATAATCCATGTAGTGTTATTCATTTCATTACATTTTTATGAACCTATCATTTTCTTACATGGCCTAGAGTTTGGCCTTAGGGTTTATTCAAGAAGCTTCATTAAGGTTTTATATCTGATTTTGATATTGCCTTTATCCTCTACATCAAATCTGATTAGGATTTGATTTCCCTTTCCTCTTTGTGTTTCATAATTTTATCTTTGTATAGGGTTTGTGGTTCATAGTGTGACTAGCACTCTCAACCACCCTCGCCCACCATTGATTTCAAACCTCTAGGGTATCACTATCAGATTTGACTCTATGATTATGTCCTTTATTTCACATTTACCTAGATTTTGGTTCACCTTTGTTTTTATTTACTTATCATTTATTAATTAGGTTTTGAGAATATATTGTGATATATCTCTTTGGTCCCATGCATCCACCCTTGGATAATTTATCATCATGGCTTTTCATAGGTTGTTTTTCTTATTTGCTATACATGGATATACTTTTTATTTTGACACATTCTTATCTTTTGGTGACACATGATCCCTCCATCCTTGATACTCTCATGACATGTTATGCTATGGATGAGGGTATATTTTATATGGAGGTGTTATTCTATCATGTATTTGTTTTTCCTTCATTTGTTAAGTTGGATAGTGCTTATCCATTACTTTTAGACATACTCACTTCACTTACATCTATGGGCTTCCCATTGAATCATTTTTGCCTATGACTTATGATAGTAATGATCATGTTAGTAATACACCTAGATTGAGGACCATTGATGAGATAACATCTCATTTATCTATTCATGTCATTGTTACACTTTTGACAATACCCCTGTAGACATCTAAAAATGGCATAACCCATGCTACCATTTCCCGACATGCTTGCACTAATTTATCCCCTTCCCTAATTAATTAAAGAAATTCAATTTATTTAATTAATTTAACAATTCCCTATAGTCCATTGTCCATAATTGATTAAATAAATAGTATAATTTATTTAATTAATTATCATATCCTTTGCCACTAACCTAAATTAATTAAATAAATTCCACTTATTTAATTAATCCACCTAGCCCATGACTAAACCTAGGCTAATTAATTAAATATCATTTATTTAATTAGCTACCATACCCTACCTAGCCCCTAGACCTAAATTATTTAAGTAAACCCTTAATTAATTCATGCCTCTAATTAACCCATCTCTTAATTTCCAATAGCCATATTAATTAAGTTAATCACTTAATTGTTTAGTATTAACAAGGTAAATGATGACAACTAGAATGCACACTAGATCAAACCCTTTTCCATATAACATTCAAGGACAAGGCCGAGCGAAATCACTATCAAATGAAGGTGGACTCAACTATTGATCTTGTACTCAGGTATGTTATAGATGGATCAGATTTAGCTTACACTTTTTATCAAACCCTAGGTTAACAATACATGAAACCCTAGTTCTACAATGGACTGCTCATAATAGAGAAAGCACAAAAGATATCTAGAAACTAATTGCACAGGGATGATCAGAGAGATGATAAAACCTATCTCCCAAAAGTATAGGTGTCAAAGGACCAAGGTGGGACTGCCCAGATCCTGACTAGAAGAATCTTCTAAAACTGTAAACTAGAAAGATGTGGCAATCGATGTCTTGATGCCAGATCTAATATCAAAAAGTACATGAGGACATGGGTGGTATCACCCAAGTCCTAGATGAGTGAATTCTCTAAAACTATTTCTAGATCCTGAAACATTGATCTTCACACAGTCTTCCTGTAGCTTTGTATTTTCTGTATACGCCTAAAAATGACACAAATCATCCTAAATAAATATTCTAAATATTTATTCCATTCTTCTATTAATTAAATAAATATTCTAAATTTATTTAATCGATTCACTGTTCCATAATTAAATAAATTCTATTTATTTAATTAAAATTCTTCCATTTATCTCACAGTTGGCCGACAAGTGCCATCCTTTCAGCCACCTTCTACATAAGAACGTTCCATTTAAATGGGATGAGCAGTGCGAAGAGGCATTCCACAAGCTCAAGGAGTACCTCACGAATCCTCCTATACTCATGCCTCCGATCCAAGGCAAACCTTTGATCCTCTACATATCCGCTACACCTACTGCTCTTGGGGCTCTCCTAGCGCAGCAAGACTATGAGAACAAGGAAAGAGCTGTGTACTATATCAGTCGAACCTTAGTGGGCTACGAGCTACAGTACTCACAGGTGGAACGTTCATGCCTTGCGGTGGTTTTTGCCTCACAAAAACTCCGACACTACATGTTGGCACATCCTGTCAAACTCATTGCCAAGATCGATCCACTAAAATATCTTCTCAGCAAGGCAGCTCTCACAGGACGACTAGCCAAATGGGTTATGCTTCTTAGCGAATATGATATAGAGTATGTGGATAGAAAAGCCATCAAGGGGCAAATCATCGCAGACCAACTCGCTGAGGCACCATTACAGGACACTTCACCAATGCAGTTTGAGTTCCCCGATGAATCTCTATTCACTCTGTCCGTATCTCCTTGGAAACTCTACTTCGACGGGTCTTACACCAACCATGGATCGGGGGCAGGTATCTTGTTCATCACTGCCCAAGGCGACACAATTCCAAAGTCCTACAGGTTGTTATTTCCATGCACTAACAACATAGCCGAGTATGAGGCTTTGGTAATTGGTCTCAAGATGGCCACTGAGTGGAAAATTCAAGCACTACATGTCTATGGCGATTCTCAGCTTGTCATAAACCAGGTCAACGACGAGTATCAGACCAAAGATGAGAAGCTCATCCCATACAAGCGAATGGTCGACGATCTCAAAGAACACTTTGGGACCATCTCGTTTGAGCAAATACCCAGGATAGAGAACAAAGCAGCCGACGCAATGGCGACCATAGCCTCTCTTCTTGAGATACCTGAACAGGAGTCACGGTATGAGTTCCTAGTGGAAAAAATTCGACAGCCGGCTTATGATCTCCTTGAAACCCATTCCATCTGCCACCTAGTAGGATCTGATTCACCTTGGTACGGTAAGACCTACACTTACCTCAAGGACAATATCCTTCCTTTGGACCTCTCTTCCAACCAAAAACGAACCTTCATCCGACAAGCCTCCCGTTACACCATTATCGCCAATACCCTTTACCGACGTGGTCTGGATGGTACTTTACTCCGTTGTCTAGAACAGGAAGAATCTATTACTGCCTTGCGAGACGTGCACGAAGGGATCTGCGGAACACACTCCAGCGGTCCTTCCTTAGCTAAGAAACTCATGCGTTTGGGTTATTACTGGCCCAATATGGAAATGGATTCATATCAGTTCGTCAAAAAGTGCAGACAGTGCCAGATACATGGGAACCTGATTCATGCACCTGCTCAGGAGTTGAGACCTCTAACGACACCCTGGCCCTTTTGCCAGTGGGGACTGGACCTCGTAGGAAAGATTCATCCGCCTTCTTCCAACGGCCATAAGTTCATCATAACCGCTACTGAATACTTCACAAAGTGGATTGAAGCCGTTCCCTTATCAACCGTCACAGGAAAGCAAATTTCCTCTTTCATTCTGAATTACATTATCTGCCGATATGGCATCCCTTCATCCATCATAACGGATAACGGGAGACCTTTCAAAAATCAAGATGTCCAGGAACTTTGTGAACGGTTCAAGATCTAACATCGCTTCTCCACCCCATATTACCCCCAAGGTAACGGCCAAGCTGAGGCATCAAACAAAACCATCCTGAAACTCTTAAAGAAGACTGTCAATGAAGCCGGTCGCGATTGGCACGTCCAACTCAATCCCGCTCTGTGGGCCTATCGAACCAGCATACGCACTCCCACAGGTGCTACACCTTACGCCCTCGTCTATGGTTCCGAAGCCATCCTTCCCATTGAGGTCGAACTCCCCTCCCTTCGGGTGTCGTTGAAAGGTCTCATCTCCGACGAAGAGTACAGAGTCACCAGACTGCAAGAGCTAGAACTGCTAGAGGAACGGCGCCAGAAAGCTTTTGACCATCTCAAAGCCTACCAACAGATGATGTCAAGAAGCTACAACCACAAGGTTAGACCAAGATGCTTCAAGGTTGGGGACCTAGTTCTAAAAGAGAACCCTCGCAACCAGCAGGACAGAGAAAAGAAAGGTAAGTTCGAGCCTAACTGGCTGGGACCCTATGTAATTGTAGCAGCTTATGGATCGGGGGCATATCAGTTGGCCACATCGGAAGGTGAGTTGTTTGATGATCCAATCAACAGCATGCACCTTCGCAGGTTCTATACCTAAGAGAACCCCAATGCAAGGGGGCACAATAAAGTCAACAACAACAAAAAAAAAAAAAAAAAAAAAAAAAAAAAAATCGTCCTTTGGTGAAAACCTGGCAAACAGGCGCCTTGGATAGGTATCATGGGGAAAACCTGGCAATCAGGCGTCGTGTTACTTTCTAGCTTCTCGTGCAAATAAAAGCAAAGTGATAAAAACCTGGTAAACAGGCGTTACTTGTGACAAACCGCATTCTCCATCTTTGGGAATCCAATCACCTCGAGCCCATTCTCTCTCTATTTTCCCCATTCGACCCATATCCATCCCACAATAAACACTTGACAGTTACCTATCATGGCTTGATACTCAGCTTGTGGCCTTGTCGACCAAGGTTTTGTCCCATACCGTCCCCTCGAAGTGAGCCTAGCGTAGTGTCTCTCGTCAATGTCTGTGGTCCGCACCCGTGAACTACGTTGCCTCTGCGCCGTCACGTAGGCAAGGCCATTATTCTAAATGCGCCCCCGAGGCTTCCATCTCCCCCGAAGCTTCCATCTCCCCTCTTGTCTTCGTTCTTGTCGTCTTTCTTCTAGTCCATCCATGGTCCATTAGGGTTTACCCCGAACTACGTTGCCTCTGCGTCGTCACGTAGGCAAGGCCATTTAGCAATGAGCCCCCGAGGCACTAGGTCAGCCCCTTAGGGTCCGTCTTCTCAATAAGGATTGTGCAATCTTCTCACCAAGCAAGCAAATGCAAGCAAAACCCGCGCTTCAAGCCAAAATCTTGACTATGAGCATCTTAACCTATGCAATGCAAAGCAAATACCTAAGGTCTTCTAAATGATTTTATGCAAATTAAGGCAAGAAATAAACACATATCAACGCAAATATGCTTTGTAGATCAGAAACAGGGTTAAGTTACAGAGTCTTGATTTTTGCTATCATACCTTCCTATGCTACTCAATGATGCCAACAGCTAGAGATGCTATGATGGGGGCATGATTACTTTCTTTATTTGTTGTTTGTGGATTAAACTTTAGTAATGTGAAGCCTTGTCTTAGGACGTGATCGGTAAAAGATCACTGAGGACATCAAAGGTCTAACATGAACGGGGGCAATCCTTGCTTGTTGAAACGCAAGAGGTACTCAGGTCATCTAGATTCAATTTTGACTAGATGCTTGTCTTAACTTGCTAAATCACAATCCATGTAAGCGATACTCAGGTCATCTCGGTTCAATTATACCTCGATGCTTGTATTCACTTACAACATTTCAGAAAAGTACCAAAAACAAATTGCCCAATGATGAAATAAAGCAATCTAAAAGCAAAGCATCCATCCTATACCCATATACACATCCATGCATCCATATCCCATACAATCCTCATTATCCAAACTATGCAGAGTAACGATGTCAAGAAAAGTTCCCAAGTCATTCTTTCGCAACCATTCTTCCATCATGTCATTCTTGTGTCGATATAGTACATTTGGACATCACAAAAACAAAGCATATAAAAGCATATCATATCATTCGTAGAAACTAGTCATGCACATGATTAGGTTAGTAGAATACATCATCCAATGCATTAGGTCACCAATATATTTGCAAAAAGCCCAGAAAATCAAACAACATAGCTAAGTACATCACCCCATAGTACTCATGTTACAAATGCATACATTCAAAGCATCACATCATATAGATATCCAATAACATATCATATATCTATACAGCATCATAACATCGAAAGCATGTTCCATATACATACATTTGCATTAGATCATATAGACATCACGTATACAGTTACATCATAACATAGAAATCATGTTTCATATACATACATTTGCATCATCACATAGATATCATATCACATTTTGCATTCATTTGTCACATTAGATCATATAGAAATCATATAGCAGCATATCAAAATGTATCTCATATAGCATCAGATAGACCATCTAACTATACAATAGAATCACATCATACAATAGAAGTACAATCATCATCTCATAACGCACGCAATAGGTACACAAGGCTGCATCATCATATATATAAAAGAGGTCCAAATGTACAATATCGCCATCTCTCTCAAAATCAAAGTGTCATATACAATATACGTCTAAATAGACGGTGATACATGTCCCAAAAAGTGCAAAATCTGGTCTCTGACTACCCCTGCGGCTGTGAGCCACCACTGCCGGCTCCTGACTACTGAGGTCCCATGACAGATGCCCCTGACTGGGATGGACCTGCTCTGTGAGCCACCCCAGACTGAGTCCTGAAACTGCCTGCCCTCTGGCTCGCCGACACGGCACCATGATATAGACCTCGGTAGTACTGTACCTGCTGCTGTACTCTGGCTAGGTCTGTCTGTGCCTGTGCCAACTGCGTCTGCAACTGGCCTACCTGTGTCTGTGCCTGCTGCACCTGCCCAACCAAAAAGGTACTCGCTGCATCTGTGCCCATGGCAGCTACTGCTGTGTCCCTCTCTACTCGGATCAAACGTACCCGGGCATCTGCCATGTCTCGCTCGCGAGTCAAACCGGCGATCACTGCTGCATCTGTATCTCGCATCCTCTCCACTCTCCTCAGCTGTGCCTGCAGCTCCCGCACCTGTCCCCTCAGGCTGGCTATGGTCCTGTCGTGTGCCTCACCCTGCACTGGCCCCTGTGCTGCCCCTGCCTGTCCTAGCCCCTGCTGCTGTGGCACCTGCTGCTGTGGTACCTGCTGGAGTGGTGGCATCTGTGCCTGCTGCTGTCCCTCCCCCTATCCTGGCACTGCCTGCCCAGCCCTGTCTATCCTCCTCCGCTGCCTCGGCCTCTCTGCAGCTCGGCCACCGCGTCCTCGTCCTCCTCTAGCGGCCCTCCGCCCTGGGCCAGCCTCTCCCTCCTCCTCTGAGTCCGCCTCGTCAATGCGAGGCACCAGCATACCAGGTCCTGAATATCTCGGAAATGGATGTGCAGTAATCCAGTCCTCATACTCCTGTGTAACCCCAGCATCTGCAATCTCTCGCCTCATATCCTAGGCTACATAGGGCAACTGCCGGAACTCTGCCAGAGCCTCCTCGTAAGAAGCCATCGGCCCCCATCGGACCCTCTCTGCATGTGTCCGTGCGAACATGGCCTGTCCCTGCGGCATGCCCTGTCTCCTGCCGAACTGTCTCAGTACTCGGCCCACCGTCTGCCTCTCCAAGATGTGCCGTGTCTGGCCAATCAACCACCTGGTCTGGAAGCAGAAAGGCAGCTCATCTGCCTCGTCGTCCCAGGGCTCGCAGTCTAGATATGGTCGCCAGACGACCACATCTATCCCATCCAATGTATGCCTCCAATACTCTAGCTTCCCCAGCCTGTGCTGGGAAATCACTCCTGCGTAGCCATAGCTGTACGGCTCTCCCCTCTGCCTAGCAAAAACACATATCGGCCTGGTCACCGCTATGTGCTCCCACAGCCAAAACTGTAACAGCAGCACCCCAGCCGATAGACTCGTGCTGCGATGGTACACCACCTGATGCATGTCGTGATATAGGTGAGCTAGCACGCAAGGTCCCCACGCGTATCGGGTGCCCTCAGTCACCATCCGCTCCATAATCCTACCCCATCCAATGGGGAACCCGTGCGATCTCCTGTCAGGGCATACAACGCCCGCAATCAGTCCAGCCACGATCCCAGGGAAGTAGTCGTAGCAGTCATAGATATCCTGCCACGGGATGACCTGTCCCGCCAGCTCGGGATCGTCGAATACTCGCTGACACTCGGCGAGTCCCGCGTCCCGCTGTGCGTCGTACTCCACCAACTCGCCTACCACGGGCAAGTGCAGTATCCTATAGACGTCCTCCAACGTCACAGTCATCTCTCCAGTAGGGAAGTGGAAGGTCCCGTCCTCGCTGTGGAATCTCTCCACGGCAGCTGTCAGCAGTCCTCGGTTCGCCCGCACCTCGGGCATGAAGCAAACATAATCTAGGCCCATAGCCCCAAGCGCCACCCTGTCAGCCTCCGTCAACATATGTCTCTGCAATAGAGGCATAGGGAACGTCTCCCTCGACTGCAGTGTCTCTCGTATCTCCTCCTGCAAACACGCAAAGCAAGGCGTCAGTCCCAAAACCGCATATACCATACTCAACATATCTATTGGACTATATCAACTAAACTTAGCATTTCAAATTGATCAAAACAGCACACTACATCTCTTGACTAGATTCCTGCAATCTCGGAGATAGCTCATCGATTCCTGCGTCAAACAGGACGCTAATCGAATCAGTTTGGCTAAGTAATTTGCCATCCCAAGCAAATGCACCACTACAGGTGGTAAATGCGCCATTTCTGGTATATGCACCGCAACAATCGACGTATGCGCCGCACAAATACATATGCGCCGCTACATGCCACATGTGCGCCGTTATAACGCATGCGCCGCATAAAGCAACATATGCGCCGCTAAATTACAGATGCGCCGCAATAAGTCACATATGTGCAACTTCGGCAAATGCGCTGCTACATTTCACGCATGCGCGGCGAAAATACAAATGCGCCGCTTAATTACGAAAGCGCCGCCAAAACGAACACATGCGCAGCTTTCACGCATGCGCCGCCGAAACAGGCATATGCGCCGCGAAATCACAAAAGCGCAGCCTCGCGAGGCATATGCGCCGTTCTGCGTTTCGGCGCATTCATTTCACCTATTTTCTATGAGCATTTATGACACCTAAACTCGACCCTAGGAGAATTTTTTCGAAGCACATACCGGGGGTCCTGCCTCTGCTGGCCGCCCGAATCGTCGGACTCGCTCGAATCGATGCTCCTCGCGTGGAATGTCTGCTGCTCTGGCCGCCATGCTGCTCTAGGTTTGCTCTGAGCTCTCCTTCTCCAATCCAGATCAAACAAGTGTGCAAATGACTATTCTTGTGGACCCAGCGCCTATTTATAGCCTCCAAAACCCTAATTCTGGCTAGGTGATGACTGTGACTGCTTCCCGTGTCCATTTTTCCTCCCGTTTTCTTCCCGCGTCCCTGACCGCGTCCCTTTTCCTCCAACCTATCCTAACCCCTTCCTCGTCGTGAGATCGTCCGTCTCCAAAACTTTCGCCGTTTTTCCCGTCCAATCTCCTGAGGGGGCATCCTATCGTCATTTAACCTACACTAGGGGCAAACTGGGGCATGTATCATCATTCAGACTATCAATTTCTTTGAAGCAACGCTGTAAACTGCATTGCATCAAAGAGGGGCAAAATGTATACGCCTAAAAATGACACAAATCATCCTAAATAAATATTCTAAATATTTATTCCATTCTTCTATTAATTAAATAAATATTCTAAATTTATTTAATCGATTCACTGTTCCATAATTAAATAAATTCTATTTATTTAATTAAAATTCTTCCATTTATCCTTCACAATTAAATAATCATAAATTATTTAATTAAGCCTAATTCTTCTATCCTAAAGTTCTAAATTCAAAATTCCACATCACCTTGTCCACCTCATCAGGTTGCACATGTAATTAAATATATTTAATATTTAATTATCTTATTTTCCCTCACACACATGGCCTATTTCTTCTCCAATCAGAGGTCAGTTAACCAATCAATCAAGTCTGTTAACTAACCTGTCAGTTGAGTCAAATCCTCAATCAATCCAGTCAGTTCCACAATCCACTCTTCTAACTGATCAATCAATTCTGTTAACAGACCAGTCAAGGGAGTTAACTCTCCAATCAGTTTTGTCACATCCCACCTTTCATGATGGAGCTGGGACACTTGTCACATTTCCACTGGTTGCACATTCCTCAACCATCCTCAACCGTTGATCTTCATATCTTCTCTCAACCGTTGATTCCTATTCCTCCGGGTCTATAAATGAAGCTTCATCCCTTCATTCTAAGGATCCAGGCTTTTGACATCGTTACTCTGCAGAAATATCACCAGCGCGCCTTTGGCACCCACTTGTCATCTACAAGCTTGAGATCACCATTGTTGCATTGGAGCTCACCTTCATTGCATATCACACCATAGCCATTCACCATCGACTTCCTCCAACAGCTTTTAAAAGATTGCACTCTCTGAGGGCTCATCTAATCTGCGAAAGGACGATTCGTGATAGGCGAACAACAGAAGTTTCGAAACGGAAGAGGTTTGCTGTGTTTGTTCATTGCTTTGTTTATTTGAATCTTCTTTGTTTCTCCATTGTGTTGATGTTTGGGTCATCTGTTATTCATTTGATTGATGCACTATTTTACCCTCACATTTTCTACATCTCATTCCTGTAACCTGTACAAAAGAAGATAAGAAGGGGTTTGGGGGTTATGGTGTTTAGGGACTTGCTTTAGTCAAATCCCAAGATAGTATTCAAGCTTCCCAACACTGTTGATTGATAAAGAGTACTTGCCCTCATGGGGGCAGAGACTGAAAATAGTGATAATGAGATGATTCAAATGATGATAAACAAACAATGATATCACCTATATGATGATGCCTTAGAATGCTGAAGATCCTTCAAACCCTAAGGAGGATAGATGATAGCTCCATGCCTATAAAAAATATACAATAACAATACACAAATATGCTCTAGAATCACAATGACTGCTCTTGCTTGCTTCACTTCAATATCTCAAGTTATGCCTTTTTCCACCTTTTTCAACCTAGTTACAAATGAACACAAAAACACACTTATATATGCTTTCCCACTCATAATCATGAAATTAAACCAAAAGAGCCTACAAGGAGAAACCTTTTGAAAGCTCCCAGGCTGACATACATTTAGATTAAGCGAGAACTAAAAGGGGGGACATGGTCAGTACCACCTAGGTCCATCAACCCTTTTTGGGTCTGGGGTAAGGTAAGTGAAGGGGCCCATATTCTAATTTTTCTTTGGTGTCAGGCAATTTTGTGTCAGGATAAACATTTTGAATGTATAATGTAATCACAGGGACCTAGGAGCTAATCAAGGATGTAAAAAGACAAGTGGGTGTACTTTTTACTCAAAAACATTTAGCCCTCACTTTAATGTGTGTATGATCTTATGATCAATATATGCATTAAAGTATGGTCAAAACACATCAAGCACGTCAGACACTAGAGTTGAAAGCACACCCCAAGTTTAGAAGACCATTTCTAGCCCCCAAGCTTAGGCAAACATAAGAAAACACTTGACAATCACACAAAACATAGAGAAGATAGTAAAGAAGCATGCAATACATGGAGAAGACATGAACACAGTCACACAATACACAAGGTATACATGGAAAGAAGACATGATTAAAGAATTACACTATACTAATGGGCAATGGGTAGCTCATCGCTATGTGCCACCATCAAAGCACACAAAACACATAGTTTGGGGGGGAGCTCATCGCTACACACCTCCACAAAACATGCAAGACACATGGCATGGGGGGAGATCATCACTATGCACCTCCACAAAACATGCAAAACACAGAAGGAAAATATGTAAAAACACATAGAATACCCGAGCGTCATAGAGTGTGTTGTTGACCCACTATATGTCTTATACAAAACAAGCACAGGCAATGGGGAGGAGATCATCGCTACACTCTAGCATCTAAAATACACCAGACACACCTGACAGTTGAGCTATGCTACGACTGCCAAAGACATGCTTAAGGGTTAGTCACTCAAGACCCAACCGTGCCTCCCACGAGAGGACTTTTTCAAAAGGGTGTGCAACCACTCAAGGGAAGACACAACCCTGCCTTCCATAGAAGGGATTTCAAAAGCATACAACCCCACCTATATCGTGGAGATGCCTTATGGTGAGAAGGAATCATGTGCACAAAGTATACAACCCAACCTGCATTGCAGAGATGCCTTACAGTGAAAGGAAGCATATGCAAACACACAAAAAATTATACAACCCCACCTGCATCATGAAGATGCCTTACAGTGAAAAGGAAGTATACACAACACAATTTATCACAATATCTAAGATATCCAAGCATTTACCACAATATATGCCCCCACCTTAAAGTGGTTGCTCCCACTTGCCGGTAGAAATTACGTTTAAGGTAAGGTTGAAAACATGTGAGGGAACAAGAGCTTTCACAAAGCCCATGCCCCAAAGTGACATGTGCTAACAATTACCAAATTGTTTGCAACAATCAGAATAGAAAGACATAAATATTATTTACTAATAATCATTGATCAATAATAATAATTTGTTAGAAAATCTAAGCTAAGGTAACAACCAAATCATCTCTTGAAACTAATACAGAAATAAGGTAACATACAACTCAAACAAACCAAGGCTATACTTACAGGTTTGGAACCTAGTATAGTCATGAGGTTATACTTCAAGTATCTCAAAATTGAGTGTAGCTACAAATTGATACAAAAACATTTCAAAGTGCATAGAAGCATATTTAAAGTATTGTAAAGGTTTGTTAGAACAATTTTGCAACACGATACACGATCACATCACAACATAAAGTGATTCTACTAGTCAAACGTGTAAAGTATGTATTCCATAACAAAACTTACTAAAGTAAATAATCCACTTAATTACATCAAGTCAATTAAAAATATAGATCTTCTTAATCATATCAACAATAATGAAATTACATCTTATAATCTACATTCCATAACTAGGTGTTAGAACTATAAAATAATATATAATGTCCATCTAGTACACATGCCATAAGTTATCATAATAAATAATAAGTACAATAATCTGGTACAAGTAATGAATAATATTTGAATCAATATATCTACCCACCACTAACCCACATGGTCATCCGCAAACTGAGAGATGAGAACATGGCTTAGGCACTTTTTTGCCCAACCACGAAGTAATTACACTTTCCCAAATCCCTTCATAGCACGAAGGAAACCCATCCCTACATGAAATTCCTAGCAACTTGGAAACAACTAGTAGGAGGGAACACCTGATACAACTTGATGTCTAAATGCAAATCTAAATGATGATGTACAAATGTCTCACAACAAGATGTGGTAGAGAAATATATAAATAAAGTTTTTCTAGACAATCTTTCATCTATTTCAATGAACACAGCTTGGCCCAAGCACTTATAATAATTACGGTCAAATCTTGAAAAAGAGGAAAACCCTTCTTTGTTGCCCACATTCAGCATCCTAGCCCAAAAGTAACCTAACATGCATATAAAGCAAGAAAAACATTCTACCCCCTTTGTCTAAATATCATAGTATCACATGTAATGAACATATCTAGCCATGTATCTTTTCACACAATTCATAATCTCAATAATGAGATTTTAAATAGATTCATACACTTTGACTATTACCATGAGTACATTTCAATCTTTAATAGGACTTGTCTAAAATTCCTTGACACATTGTAATTCATACAATCACATGAATAATTTATAATTACTTTGTCCACCAAAATTAAAATTGATCTATGCTAATTTTTTTCATTGGATAGATTCTAATATTGCTACTATCTTCACTTAGGTCTTTACCACCATTCCATATGGATTTAAACTAGGAGAAAAGAATTTGGATATACTAATGAAAGTTTTAACAATAAGCAACTATGACGGACTAAAGGAGTAAATCTCCATAACCATAATTATAATTATAATTCCTTCCTTGTATACATAATTGCTTTTCAAACATTTAATATCTCTTCTTAACATATAGATAAGGTAGGATAAAATAGGTGTATACTTTGAAAGATAAAAGAAAAAGAATTAAAATTCAATTTAAAGTATGGCTCGAAGAAAACGTGGGGCATGAGGTCAAAAAAAGTAAGACCAAACTCTATGTCTATGAAGCCAATCAAAAGACGAACCAATGGATCTAAACTAAAGGCCAAAACCTAGAGGAAATTGGTCGAACACATGCTTGAGGCTAGTTACATTACATAAATAGGAAATACATCAACATAGGGCCTATAAAAGGCTGCTCTACATCAAAGAAAAGCCAAACTTATGCCCTGGAAGGTCATTGACTCAACAACGCTGCAAATATAAAAAGAACAACGGTCTTGATTTCAGTCTACTCCCAAAGGAAACATCACAAAGACCATTTGGGTTTTACAAAAGTTGTTTGAAAGGCCAACACATCAAGAGTCATCCATAAAAGAATGGTTTACATGCATACCAATCTACATGTTTGGTCGATAAGAGGATATCATGGTATAAAACAACAAAAAAAAGATAAGTAACAGGTAACAAGAGGTCATAATCAAAGATAATTAAAATCAAAGATAATAATTAAGGTTGACAAAGGAACAATGAAATGCTTGGGCCGAATACTCAATCAAAAACAAGACGCTGCAAATTAGATAACATAGGCTGAAACGTAAGAAGGAAGATGTTCCAAGTTACAAGAAAAGTATTTCATTACAACAAAAGGTGTTTTAATTGGTAGTAAGGATAGTCAAAAACAAACAACACCATTTAGGCAGTTAAAACACTAGTAGGTAGTTGTATATTTTATGTAGGTCATTCTAAGCATGAAGCGAGCCATACATGGGTCATTATAACCAACAAGCCCATTACATTGGATTTGAGGCAAAAAAACATCACTGGATAGCGACAATAGTTATCTACAAATGTTTTGTAGAAAAGAGTTTTAAGACGTTGAAAAGGAATGCTTGTCAGGACCTTGAGAGGCCTCATGAAAATAGAGACAAAGCCATTAAGAACACATAAAAATAAAGTCATCTAAAATAAGAAGGACGTTGGATTTTAAAAGAAAAGCTGATTTGTGAAAATAAAAGGATCAGTCTAAGAAGTGGGAGTTGGTCGATCTATGCATGTAATCAAGGATGATTTGTTTGTTCAATAGAAAATCAACAAAAAAACAACTAATTTAAACATACAAGGGGTCAACCAATACAACACATAGGCAGATCATTAAGTAACTAAATTTCACAAGGTAAAATACCTGGATCTTGAGCATTTTCCTTCCTTTTTCCTCTATTTTGAGAAAGATGTTTCCTCCATATAACTACTCTCTACCTTCCTCTTGTTTGTTTCTTTTTTGTGTCGCTTCTTTTGCAAATCTCCCCTCTTTTCTTTACTTCTCTGTGTGTCCTTTCTTTCTTTCCCCTTCTCATTTTCATTATTTTCTGCCTCCATATTTTTGGTGTTGTAATTTTAGAACTCAGACTTCTCTTTTACTTATCTTCCTTCTTGGAATGCATGGCATTGGGCACTTGTTTGTTCTCCATGCAAGCTTTTTTTTCTAACTTTTTATTAAATATAGATATCTATTTTTATAATATATTAGTATTAAAATATTGTATTCATAATTACCCCACACTAATATTATTATACCATATTTTTATTAAGGAGATATTTATATAAATATTTATTTATATTTATCTATATTAAATCTCTTTACGTAAATAGAAGAGTAACAAGATATAATAATTGCAAAACTATTAGAAATCATCTTTTATACATTGATACAAAAGCTCCAATAATTAACTAGATCCCTTTGAAGTACATGCATATATTTATTGTTTCAAGACACATTGATATTTTGTACTAGAACAAGCATACTTGAAGCACGAAAATCAAATACTTTATCTAAACCACACAAATCAAACATGTCACTCAATTGCACAATCAGATTATGACATAGGAATTCGTGAATTTAATCAAGAATGCAAAATGTCATGATGATATATACTCTATGTGTGTGTGTAGGTTTTTAGGATTTCATTCCCCTCAGTTCTTGCCAGGCTGCTAGAACATCTCTACTTTAGCCATGTTCTCGTCTTCAATGAGTACCTACGTTCAGTTACACTCAATTTCACATCAGTAGGTTAGTTTCCCCAAAATCATAGTTGAAGCTTGCAAAAGATGATACATAATAACATACATGAATTAACCATGCAATAAAACATTCAAAGTAACAATCAATAGTTTGAGTAGTAAAAGAGAGTCCAAATGATCGAGACATGACATCCTTCCCCACTAGGAAGATACATCATCCCAATGTCTTATTACACAACTGAAATAATAATGTAACTATCTAATGTATCCAAAATATCATCAAAACAAATAACTGTACCTCAAAGTATCATCAACTATGCATGAATAAAGAAACTATGCTATATCCTCAAATGAGGAAAAGATCTGTTAATCTCCTTAGCATTCTCCCATGTGGCACTATCCATAGAATATTGGTCCCACTAGACCTTGTACTACACAATATCCCTATTACGCAACTTAACATTATGCCTCCCAAAAATTCGAATGGGCTCCACTAGCACCACTCCTAGATCCTGTACCTGTAATGCATGCCAATCAAGAATATGTGATGCATTAGGATGATAAAGCTTAAGTAAAGACACATGAAAAACATTATGGATTCTGACAAGATCAGGTGGTAGAGCAAGTTGATAAGCTATAGGATTGATCATTTCTAGGACATCAAATGGTCCTAAGAATTAAGGAGCAAGTTTTGATGCTTTGCCAAATGAAACTGAATTCTACTAAGGCTTGACCCTCAAGAAGACTTTGTCACCTAGTGAGAACTATCTGGGCATCCTATTTTTGTCTATGTATCTCTTCTGACAATCTAAATCTTGCTTCAGTTTCTCTTTGATCAACCTCATCTGATCATCCATCTCCCTAAGCATGTCAGGACCAATCCCTATTATGTCTTCCACCTTGTCCCAACTGTTAGGTGTTTGACACCTACACCTATAAAGAGCTTCAAACAGTGTCATTCCCAATTATGCATGGTATGAATATTTATAAGTGAATTCCACCAATGGAAGTTACTCAGGTCCCATTTGTACTGTTGATCCATACAATACATCCTAAGAAGGTCTTCTACTACCTGATTGACTCTTTCCATTTGACCATTTGTTTGTGGATGATATGCCAAACTAAAATTCAACTTAGTTCCCAAGGCTACATTCAAATTTGTCCAAAACCTTGAGGTCATGTGAGTGTCTCGATCTGATATGATCATTTCCAGCACTCCATGCAATCGAAAGATTTCCTAGACAGACTTCTTAGCTAAAACTAACGATCCATCTAAAAGATTCCTAGGGATAAAATGTGCTACTTTCATCATGATGACATCATGTCGATTCTTAGACATGGGCAACCCATTAATAAAATCCATACTTATCACTTGCCACTTATGTTCTGGAATACTGTGTGTGTACAACAATCCTACTAGATGCACATGCCCAGCCTTGACTCATTGGCACTCCAAACATCGAGACACAAATTATGTTACATATTTATTAAGTCTAGGCCAAAAGTATAAAGGTCTCAAACCTTCGACCATCTTTGTCACTCTAGGGTGCCCTGAATATGGTGTTTTGTAGATCTCCTCAAGAACTAACTTTCTCAACTCCCCCAAGTCAATAATATACATCCTTCCTTAATATCACAAAAGCCCATCCAACTCAATCACATAACCATCAAATCGATGATCTAAGGGGTCTACTGCTAAAGCTTTCTTTACTCTATATAAATTTCATCCCCTTGCAGATTTTGAATTACTTTCTATCTCAAATTAGATCTCGTGGTAACCATGGTAGCCAGGTGCCTTCTTCTGCTAAGAGCATATGCTACTCTATTCTCCCTTCCTTTTATGTACTCAATCCCAAAGTTGTATTTGCTAAGGAATTCTAACCATCTTCTCTATCATGCATTAATGTTAGCTTGTGTAAAAATGTACTTGATCCGTAAATGATTTGTCTTTAACTCAAAGGGCTTACCTAGAAGGTAATGCTTCCACATCTAAAGAGCATGAACTATGGCAGCTAACTCAACGTCATGTGGCACATAGTTTAACTCATATTTCTTTAACTTC
Source organism: Cunninghamia lanceolata (assembly GCA_027924645.1). Taxonomy (NCBI): domain Eukaryota; kingdom Viridiplantae; phylum Streptophyta; class Pinopsida; order Cupressales; family Cupressaceae; genus Cunninghamia; species Cunninghamia lanceolata. Next base: position 5,958,140 of record BSBN01001067.1, read on the forward strand.
CTTGACTCGTATGCAACCACTTGCTCATCTGCATCACTCCTACTCCTTCTCATGAAGCATTAGTTATAACTATGAAATGACCATTAAGATCTAGTATGGTCAAGATAGGAGCAATTGTGAGCTTTTCCTTTAACACCTAGAAAGCTTGCTCACACCTTTCTATCCATTCAAAATTTTTACCTTTCTTCTGTAGTGAGGTAATTGGAGATTCTATTTTTGAGAATCCTTCGACAAACTTTCTGTAATATCTTGCAAGTCCCATAGAACTTCTGACTTCTGTCACACTCTAAGGTGTAAGCCATTCCATTATCACCTTAATCTTTTCAGGGTCTACTATAATCCCTTCAGCTGAGATCACATGACCAAGATAGTGCACCTTGTCCTGATAGAATGTACACTTAGATAGCTTACCAAAAAGTGTTTTCTCTCTTAGGTGTTGTAAGACTATCCTCAAATGCTTCTCATTCTCTTCCACTGATTTAGAGTAAATCAATATATCATCAAGAAAGATCAAGAAAAAATCATCTAAGAAATCAATGAATATGCTATTCACCAAATTCATGAAGGCTACTGGAGCATTAGTCAACCTAAATGGTACCACTGTGAATTTGTAGTGACCATAGTGAGTTCTAAAAGTTGTCTTAGAGATGTCCTCATCCTTAATTTGGAGCTGGTTATATCCCGATCTCAGGTCTATCTTCAAGAACATCGTAGCCCCCTTCATCTGATCAAAGAGATCATCTATTCTCGGGAGTGGGTACTTGTTTTTTATAGTAGCTTTGTTAAGTATCCTATAATCAATGCATAAACACAAAGTCCCATCCTTCTTCTTTACAACAATGACCGATGCGCCCCATGGTGACATGCTTGATCTTATGAACCCTTGGTTCAACAACTCCTACAATTATGCTCTAAGCTCATACAATTCTATAGTGGTATTCCTATAGGGTGCCTTAGATTGAGGCTCAGTCCCTGGTAGAAAATCAATTGAGAAGTTAAATTCTATCTTTAGTGGTAACTCGGTCAACTCCACAGGAAATACATCTTAGATTTCTCTAAGGATTGGGAAGTCATTAAATGTTAGTTCCTCATTTTCAAGGTCTTTTACTTGGACAACATATATGACACACCCTTTTCTCTCGTCTTTCTTTAATTGCATAGCCGAGATTTATCTAAGTTACAAGGGTCTCTTAGAACCATTAACCTCCACCTGATTTCCTAGGTCATCCAAACATCTAATAACCTTGTCTTCACAGCTTACTATTGACTTATGTTTAGTTAACTAGTTGATTCCCAATATCGAATCATAAGACCCTAAAGGTGCTACATACATATTGACTTGCATTTGAAAACTTGGGAGCTCTAACTCACTGCATGCAAGACATGAGGCTACTCTCTTTTCTGCTCTATTGCCATATTGTACCATCTACGAGTTTTCCATATGCCCAAGTCTAATAGATAACTTAGATACTACTCTAGGATCTACAAAACATTATGTGTCACCTGTATCAATCAAAATTGAAATAGGTAGTCCATAGAGTGTACCTTGAAACTATATAGGTGTTGCCTAAAAGTCATCTTGTTGATTGTCCATGGCTACATGAATCTGGTGTTAAGGTGCTCCATGTTGATTCTTGTTTCATGTTCCTACTAATCTCTAAGGACAAGTGTTAGTGTAATACTCTCTTCCACAAATATAGCATCTTCCATGAGGTGCCCTGGGTCCCTCTAACCTATCCCTCTGGTTATTGTTGCAGTTGTTATTTTTGTGGCCACCTCTTTTGTTTCCTTCATTCTGGTTCCCACCATTCCTATCCTGAGAGTTGTTACCTCTATTCAAGTTCCTGATATACAATCTATTATTTCCCTAATTGTTATTCTAATTATTGTTCTAGGATTTCTTGTTTCCTAACTTTGCATCTTGGAACTTACGATAACTAGTTGCTTGCTGCAACTTCTATTCATGCTTAATAGCTCTTTTGAAAACTACACCCATAGTCAATGGATTGTGAATATCTACATCCACTTCGATCTATGACTTTAAGCCCATGATAAACTTCTTAATCCTGAATCTCTCATCCATCTGGTATTGTAGGACATAGTTAAGTAAGTGAGAGAATCTTTCCCAATACTGAGTTACCGACATTCCTTCTTGTGTCAAATTTTGAAAATTCATCATCTTCTTATCGAAGAAGAGTTGTAGTAACCACCTTTTCCTAAAGAGTTGTAGTAAAATTTCCCAAGTGATTTAGCCATGCAACAATCTTTTATCTACCTTATCATTATCTCACTGCATCATTGCTTCTCCAATAAGTTGATATGAACCCCACATTGCCTTCATCTGATTAGAAAGATTTTGGAGCTTGAAATATTTTTCCATTTCTATAATCCATGCCTCAGCTCCATCATCGATGGTCCTACCATCAAACTTGGATGGTGAGACCTTCTTGAGGTCTTTGCCCAACTCCTCTGCAATCATTACTCAATTTTTTGCATTCCCTTCAACCTCTGGGATCTGTACCTCTACCCTCAGGTTCTTATTACCTTGATTTGGATTTGCACCTCCCTGACTTTGGTTTTCATTTTGATTCTTCTCTCTACAATTCACTCAGATCTCCTACTCAAGATTATCTATTCTCGTATCTTGTTGGGTTAGGAGAGCAAGGATTCGATCCAACCTTCCATCTTGTTCATTGTTGGCGTCACCACAATTCCTTTCATTCTATCCATTGTTTGAACCCCCACTATGGTTGGTATTTCTTGTATCCATGATGACTAATCTGCATCAAATTTGCAACTTACCATAATAGTCCAAAAAAGGTCCTAGTGTTCAACCTAGAGCTCTGATACCAAATGTAAAGTATGCATTCCATAACAAAAGTTACTGAAGTAAATAATCCACTTAATTACATCAAGTCAATTAAAAAGATAGATCTCCATAATCATATCAACAATAATGAAATTACACCTTACAATCTACATGCCATAACTAGGTGTTAGTACTATAAAATAATATACAATGTCCATCTGGTGCACATGCCATAAGTTATCATAATTAATAAGTGCAATAATCTGGTACAAGTAATAAATAATATTTGAATCAATATCTCCAACTGCCACTAACCCACATGATCATCTGTAAGTTGAGAAATGGGAACATGGCTTAAGCACTTTTTTGCCCAACCATGAAGCAATTACACTTCCCCGTATCCCTTCATAATATGAAGAAAACCCAGCCCTACAGGAAACACCTAGCAACCTAGAAACAATTGGCAGGAGGGGATACCCGATGCAACCTAATGTCTAAATGCAAATCTAAATGATGATGTGCAAATGTCTCACAACAGGATGTGGCAGGAAATATATAAATAAAGTTTTTCTAGACGATCTTTCATCTATTTCAATGAACATGGCTTGGCTCAAGTACTTATAATAGTTACGATCAAATCCTGAAAAAGAGGAAAGGCCTTCTCTGTTTCCTACATTCGGTATCCTATCCCAAAAGTAACCCAACATGCATATAAATCAAGAAAAATATGCCACCCCCTTTGTCTAAATATCATAGTATCACATGCAATGAACATATCTAGCCATATCTTTCCACACAATTCATAATCTCAATAATGAGGTTTTAAACAGATTCATACAATTTGACTATTATCATGAGTACATTTCAAACTTTAATAGGAGTTGTCTATTATTCCCTGACATAATGTAATTCATACAATCACATGAAAATTTGATAATTACTTTGTCCACCAAAATTAAAATTGATCTATGCTAAGTTTTCACATTGGATAGATTCTAATATTGCTATTATCTTCAATTAGGTGTTTACCACCATTCCATGTGGATTTAAACTAGGAGAAAGGAATTTGGAAATACTAATGAAATTTTTACTGATAAGAAACTATGACAGGCTAAAGGAGTAAATCTCCATTACTATAATTATAATTATAATTCTTTCCTTGTATACATAATTGCTTTTTTAATATTTAACATCACTTAACATATAGATAAGGTAGGATAAAATAGGAGTAGACTTTAAAAGATAAAAGAAAAAGAATTAAAATTATGTTTAAAGTATAGCTCAAAGAAAACGTCAAGCATGAGATCAAAAAAAGTAAGACCAAACTCTTTGTCTATGAAGCCAATGAAAAGACGGACTAATGGATCTAAAATTAAAGGTCGAAACCCAAAGGAAACCAGCCGAACACATGCTTGAGGGTAGTTACATTACATAAATAGGAAATATATCAGTGTAGGGCCTATAAAAGGCTGCTCTATATCAAAGAAAAGCCAAACTTATGCCTTGGAAGGTTGTTGGTTCAATAAGGCTACACATATAAAAAGAACAATGGTCTTGATTTTAGTCTACTACCAAAGGAAACATCACAAAGACCATTTGGGTTTTACAAAGGCTATTTCAAAGGCCAACACATCAAGAGTTAGCCATAAAATAAAGGTTTACATGCATACCAACCTACACATTTGGCCGATAGGATGTTATCATGGTATAAAACAACAAAAAAATGATAAGTGACTGGTAACAAAAGGTCGTAGTCAAAGATAATCAAAATCAAAGATAATAATTAAGGTTGGAAAAGGAACAACGAAATGCTTGGGCTAAATAATCAATCTAAAACAAGACACTGTAGATTAGATAACACAGGCCGAAGTTAAAGAAAAAGTATCCTGTTACAACAAAAGGCATTTTAATTAGCAGTAAGGACATTAAAAAACAAACGACACAATTCAAGTCATTAAAACACTAGTAATTCATCATATATTTTATATAGGCCATTCTAAGTGTGAAGTGGGCCATACATGGGCCATTATAACCTAGAGGCCCATTACATTGGATTTGAGGAAAAAAAACATCACTGGATAATGACAATAGTTATCTACATTTTGCATAAAAGAGTTTTAAGACATTGAAAAGGAAGGCTTGCCAGGTACTTGAGAGGTTGAATGAAAATAGAGGCAAAGCCGTCAAGAACACAAGAAAATAAAGTTGTCTAAAACAAGAAGGACATTGTATTTAAAGCAAAGATGACTTGTGGAAACAAAAGGGCTGATCTAAGAAGTGGAAGTTGCCTGATCTAAGTATAATCAAGGCTGATTTGTTTGTTCAATAGAAAACCAACAAAAAAACAACTAATTTAAACATACAAGGGGTCAACCAATACCACACATAGGCATATCATTAAGCAACTAAATTTCACAAGGTAAAATACCTAGATCTTGAGCATTTTCCTTCCTTTTTCCTTTGTCTAAGAAAGTTATTTCCTCCATATAACTACTCTCTGCCTTCCTCTTCTTTGTTTCTTTTATGTGTTGCTTCTTTTGTAGATCTTCCCTCTTTTCTTTATTTCTCTCTATGTCCTTTCTTTCTTTCCCCTTCTCATTTTCATCATTTTCTGCCTTCGTATTGTTGGTATTGTAATTTTAGAACTCGGACTTCTCTTTTACTTATCTTCCTTCTTGGAATGCAACCTTCTTTTTTAAATTTTTATTAAATAAAGATATCTATTTTTATAATATATCAGTATTCAAATATTTTATTCATAATTACCCCACACTAATATTATTATACCATATTTTTATTAAGGAGAGATTTATATAAATATTTATTTATATTTATCTATATTTAATCTCTTTACGTAAATAAAAGGGTAAACATGATATAATAATTGCAAAACTATTAGAAATCATATTTTATACATTGATACAAAACAATCCAATATTTAACTAGATCCCTTTAAAGTACATGCATATATTTATTGTATGAAAGAACATTGATATTTTACACTAGAACAAGCATACTTGAAGCATGAAAATTAAATACTTTATCTAAACCACACAAATCAAACATGCCACTCAATTGCTCAATCAGATTATGCCATAGGAATTCATGAATTTAATCAAGAATGCAAAATGTCATGATGTTATATGCTCTACATGTGTGTGTACAGGTTTTTAGGATTCTATTCCTCTCAATTCTTGTCAGGTAGCTAGAACATCTCTACCTTAGCCATGTTCTTGTCTTCAATGAGTACTTGCATTTAATCGCACTCAGTTTCACATTCATAGGTTATTTTCCCCAAAATCATAGTTGAAGCTTGCAAAACATGATACATAATAACATATATTTTAATCCATCAAAATTATGACAATTCACCAGTTAAGCTTATGAATTAACCATGCAGTAAAATATTCAAAGTAACAATCAATAGTTTGAGTGGTAAAAGAGAGTCCAAATGATTGAGACATGACAAAATGTCAGTAACCAATTACCCCTGTCTTGATATATGGACCGAGTCCATTTTATTTTCTTGTTTACGGACACATGGTCCTTATTAGAAGTGTATATTTGTTATCATCATCCATCGACTAGTAGAGCCACAAACTTTACAATGGAAGAATGAAATGACAAAAGGTGAGAGAGGAGACAAAAGTGACTTAGGGTCACAACATGGGAAGATGTTGCAGAAGCATCCTAGGTTGAAGAGCAATCTTGCATCAACCAAAAACATTTGCTTTCTTTTTTTTTTCATTTCGGTTGGAATTCAGTGATTTACAATTTAGCATTTTCTACCGCATTTTACCGCATCTTCATATCAAAGCTCATGGAGAAGGATTTAGCTTCTATGCCATGTCAGCTACATCATACTCAGATTTTAGGAGATTTGTATTTTTCTATAGAAATTTATCGCTATCATAAGATCATTAGTTTCACATAACAGAGCATTCATTCACTCAGCATGAGAACAGAAGGTTTACAGAACAATTTTGTGACTTGTAGAGCCAAATGGAACATATCACAAGGCAAATAAGGACTAGATAGGCCTTCCTTGAAATCCACACCAAGTTTCATTCATTTTTGGAGCAATACCATGAGTTGTAGGCCGACCTACATGTTATCTACACGTTTCATCATTTATTGGAGTTTGTAACCTCTAGAGGCTAATGCGAAGGATTCTATGAGCTTGAAAATTATATATATATATATATATATATATATATATATATATATATATATATATATATATATATATATATATATATATATATATATATATATATATATTAGATGCATTAGGAAGTTAGTTAGAGTTAGTAGTTTTAGATCATAATATAAGGAGTTAGATTCTTTTTGGAAGGCACTTTAATGCCATATCTTTCATTTCTGTTGTAACCTAAAAAGCAAGCCTATGAGCCCTTTCATTGTAGCTCATATGTTGCTGGCATATAAGCATTGTGATTATATGATATATTGAGCATTTGAAACTTCCATTGCATTTTGTTATTGTATTGTTTCTATTGTGTTTACTCTTGCTGCATGGTTTGGATAGTCCCTTCTTAGGACCCTCCATCTATGATTGCACCAAGTGGTATTAGAGAAAAGGTTGTGTTCCTTTGGGAGTGAAGGCATTCCAAAAGATCTTGTGGTGAGCAGATTGCTAATCTGAGGCAATCTACTTGTGTTTGTAAACAAAGTGTTAATTGTGAGGTAGTTTCTACCTTGTAGTCAGATCACCAAATTGAGGTAGTTGCATCAGATCCTAGGAAGAGATGTCACCAAGGAGGATGTCTGATATGGCCAATGTTGCTAGAAGAATGGAAGAGATGATAGAGATGATGAGAACAATGCAAGTTAGATTAGATGTTGTAGAAGAAGATAGAAGAAGAGGACTAAACCCTAGACATGAAGATGAAAGTGATGATGATTAATTTCAAGCTATTGACCAAAATGAAGAATCCCTAGAAGAAAAAGAATCAAAGTGAGTGTGAGATCATGATGGGCTAAACAGTTGCAATGGAGAAAAAACTTGCTAGTTGAAAAAGTTCTAACATTCTGACTAATATTTAGATTTGGATAGAAGGAATGTTAATATTTCTAGCTCAAATATGGATTCCCTCCAAAAATACCCTGGCATTACCTCATATTTAGGTAAGTGGAAGTCACAAAACTTGCCAAAGAAACTTGCAAAACCACCCATTTAGTGTTATCCTGAATTTTTCCACAATTTCATCCTTGAAGCTGACAGACTTTTTTGTAACTAAATTTATTAAAATGAAAAGGGTTTATAGAGGAAGATATTGAGATTCTAAAAATATAATATATTCCTCATAATAATTTTAATAGGTAATTATTATTAATTTTCTACATGTCTAATTTCCTGATAGATATACATATTGAAAAACATCCATAACTTTCAACATATTAATCCTTTTTTAAATTTAAAAGATGCATCGCATTCTAGGATTTATTAGGTATACATTAAAATTTTTAAAAAAATATTTTCATATATTTTTGACCAAGTTAGGTTGGCTGGAAAATTAGTTATTTATATTTTTAAAGAGTCACAGCAAAAAATTCAAAATTAATTATTTATTTACTTAAAAAAATCAAAAAAATATGCTTCACATTAGCTCATGTTTCCTTTACTTAAATCCAAATCATGGAGGAAAAATATTATCTTTATTTTCATACTTATGTTGGCTAGAATAACACATACTTTTTACATCTTTCTAAAAATTTTAGTAGTGCTTCATTGAAATATCCAATTTTCACCTAACTATTTTTTAAATTTTCAAGAAAAAAGTAGTAGCCCATAAACTATATTCAATTTATTACAACTTTTATTACTACCTTATTTCTAGAATGTGTAGATAACTCATTCAATTTTTACATGAGGTTACTTAAGTCTATTTTTCACATTTACATTGCCACGTAGGAGTAGTGTTTGGCTCATCATGATCCTGCACTCACCCATCAGATCAAGTAAAGATGTTGAAGGCTATTTCTAAGATGGGTAAGAGGCCTATTATGGAAGTATAAAACTATACGAGAAATTTAAATCCTGACGAATTCATTGACTGGATAAATGACTTGGAGGAATACCTTGAATATGAGGAAATTGAAGATCCAAAGAGAGTAAGATTTTCAAAAACTAAGTTGAAAGGACATGCTACTATTTGGTGGAAAGAAGTTCAATTGGACAGAAATAGGAAAGGAAAAGAGAAGATCATAAAATGGGATAGGATGGTGGTAAAGTTAAAGAATTAGTTCATACCTGCTAGCTATGAATTGGAATTGTTGAAGAAATTGCAAAACCTAAGGCAAAATGAGAAATTTGTGAAGGAGTACACTAAAGAATTTCATAAGATGATCATAAGGATTGGACATAATGAAGCAAGAAAGGAGAAAGTTGAAAGGTACATAAATGGATTCAGGATGAACATTCGAGAAGAACTAAGTTTGGTGAGGATGACAATAGTAGAGGAAGCATATCAGTTTGCATTGAAAGTTGAAGACAAGTTGAATAAGAGGCATCAACAGAGACAGAGAGGTAGAGGAGGCAAATTTCAAAGAGGTAGAACACATTCCAGAGGAGAAAGACCTTATACGGAGCAAAACAAGGAGAGTAGCCCATACTGGAAGGAAGACAGAGATAACAGTTCATATCGAAGAGATGATAGGAGTTTCAACCACAACAGCAAAGGGAATCATAACTCTTACCACAATGAAGGATACTGGAGAGATGAAAGAGGATTTGACAAAAGATCATTCAGAGAAACTTGTTTGAAGTGTGGAGGAGAAGGATAGAGAGCATTTGAATGTCATCAAGGAAGTACAAGCAATAGGGCAGAGAATAGTACAAGAGAAGCATATGTGGAGGAAGAACCTGTTGGATCACCTAGTTCAGTGGGAAAGCTAGAGAAAGGAGGTTCATTGGTCATGAGGAGAGAATTATTTCAAGTGGAAACAATTAAGGACCCACCACAAAGGAAAAGTTTGTTCCGGACAAGATGTAAATCAGGAGGTAAATGTTGTAAGGTTATCATTGATAGTGGTAGTACTGATAATTTGGTTTCAAAAGAGATGGTGACTAAGATGAACCTAGAAAGATTAAAACATCCAAAGCCCTACAAGATAGCATGCATTCAAGATGAGCACAAGGCACTGGTGAGTGAACAATGTTTGGTGAAATTTCATATAGGATCTTATGTTGATGAGGTATTGTGTGATATTATGTCGATGGATGTATGTGTTGGTAAGAGACACTGTGTGGGTTCATAAGTGTTGTCAATGATGGCAAAAAAGTCTATCCCACACATCCATAGACCATAGTATGCCTATACCGGAAGTCAGATTGAAGAGTGTTTTGGTCCGGTGAACAAGAACAGAGCATGCAACAAGGTCTGACAATTAGGTTTGGATCTCTGAGATGGTGTAACTCAGCAAGTTGTGGACTTGGACAAGTCAAGAGGAGTATCATGACTACTATATTCCAGAGATTGAGCCTCCAGTGATAAAACATGGAAAAAATATGAGCATCTGAGTGTTGGGTTCTAGACAGGCAAAGCAGACTAAGGAAGAACTAACTGACAGAGTATCAGACTTCAATCTAGATGAGTAATTGATGTTGATCAAGCTATTTGAGGGATCATACATTGTTGGCCAACATGATTGATGACTTCAATGCCTATGATTTTGATACACATCACATAGCAAGCATGGATTCAGCTGACAGATCAGTAATTTGTAAATATCTTGAGTATTCTGGTTGCCAACTAGAAAGTTGTTGAAATCCTTGGTGCAGATATATATACCAGATGGATTCTAGTATGAAGGTGTGTGTGTACAGATATGATAAATTAAAGTGCAAAGAAAGGTAGAAATAAGTGAGGAAGCAGCAATACAAGTCTGGTATGTGACAGAGCAGCAGTACTAGAGCTGAGGAAGAATGAAGTTCATCAGATCAGTATATTGTGCCTAACCAAAATTAAACTCTAGCATTTGTATATGCCTCTCATCAATTCAAATACATGCTTACCTTCTATAAGTTCTGTAGACAGTGAGTCTCTTGTAGGCAGTGTACCTCTTGTGAGTAGTGTGCTCAGGCAGTGAGCTCTAATTGGCAAGTGCCATTTTGTACTTCTTATTCTTTTAATAAAGAATACATTCTTGGGTTAGTCACCCCATGGTTTTTCCCTTAATAGGTTTTTCCACGAAAAAATCCTTGTGTTATGTGTGTTGATTTTATTTTTGTTCTCATGATTATATATGTTTATATGTTTTGATGCTACACAAATTATAAAAGAAGAAAAGAAAGTGAAGATAATAGAGATAACTAATTCACCCCCCCTCTTAGTTATCTGCCTTGTTTCCAACAATTGGTATCAGAGCTAAGTTCCTCTAAATAGAGCCTAACTGCTTGAGGAAGTTCTGGGAATCTCAATGGATATGTATGGTATGCAGGAACAACTTCAGTCTGCCCTAGATGATCTTGAACAATCTCACTCTGAAGTCAATAACTTGAGAGAAAGACTCAAACAAGTTAATGATTTCATAAATGAGCTAAAAAAAAAATTGAGTATCTCTGTGAAAAAGAGAACAGAACTACTTCAAGAATTAGCAAGTCAGAGTGAAGCCAATGATACTAATGGAGATCTAAATGAGAAAAACAAGCTATTTGAGAAGCTATCAAAAGAGGTCATTATGGTAAGACATGAGATGGAATCAAGGGTTATGAGATTCACCCAAGAAATTGAAGAGAAAAGGAAAATTGAAGATAATCTAAAACAATCCCTCAAGGAGAAGATAGAGGACTGCCACAAAATGGATAGAATAATTAGCCATCTTGAATCTGTTCTTAAAGAAGCTAGAGATAATGAAGAACAACTTGAGAATTAGATAGACACTCTTAAACAAGATCTTCAAACAGCAAATGAATACAAAGAGAAATTCAAGATAAGCTCAGCTCAACGTGAAGTTCTTCTTGAAAGCCAAAAGAGGGTAGATGACAAGCGTGGCTTGGGATATGAGAAAGGTAAAAGCTTTGGATCTAGTCAAAAGAAATTTGGATTAGGAAATCAAAGAAACAGGCCTAGAAGACCTCCAGTAAGGCAACCAAATGCTCAAAGATATCCATCCTTCAATGGATACTACTTCAATTGCAACAACTTTGGTCATAAAGCAACTCAGTACAGAAGGAGAATGAATTAGACAAATCCATCCTTCTCCGAACAATGTTTCAACTTCAAAAGGTATGGTCACAAATCTCATGAATGCAGAAATATGCAAATAAACAATTCATTCAATGGTAGATGCTTTGCATGCAATAGAATGAGACATATAGCTAATCAATGCAGATCAAGAGGATATTAGTCAAATATGCAAAGAAATGTTGTTTGTTACAATTGCAATAGATCCAGTCATACTGCCAAATTTTACACAAGTAAAAATTAGGATAAAAAGGGTCCGGTGCATCATAATAAAAAACAAGATAAGGGAAAAGGCAAAGTGAATGTGGATGAAGTTCAAAGAGAGATGAGCAAGATTTGGGTGAATAAGAGTACAAAAAATGTTGGGGATGGATCCTTACCAGAATCTCGTGTTGATATTCCTTCTAGAAACTAAACAGATTAGCTCTGGCTCAGGGGGACTCACAAAGAAAAATAAATTCCCCCAGCTAGTCAATTGGTGCCTAAATTTGGCACATGGAATGTTGCGGATTAAAGGGTACTCAGAAAAATATCTAAATAACCCTCGGTAAAAATATGAAAGATCCGCATGGAGTTTTGCAAGAGTTTAATCATCCAAGATTGATCCGGTTTGACAGCCATCCAGTAAAGCAGGATTTTCACAGACAGATCTAGTATGATTCAAAATTGAAATACTTTGATATGCAGATTCATGGCATGATTGGAGAAAAGAAGATACATTGTCAATCCTCACTGAAAATGATTCTAAGTGCAACACAGTGGTTTGAAAAGATCTCTCTCAGAACAGGGCAACCAAATAACTCAAGTTGTGCATTTATTGCAAAAGGAAATTAGGGTTTGCGCAAGAATAAAAGGGTTCTTTCACTCATCATTTTCACATTTGCATTCGAGAAGAAGAAAAGAAGAGCTTTGCATCAAGTTTCCACAACTCTCTCAAAGATCAACTGAGCGATTTGTTCCGGCTCTTATTTCAAACCCTAAAGCATAAAAAGATACTTCCATTTTGAAAATCTCTCTCTAAATCTTTCACAAAATGGCTACTCCAATGGTTGTTAAGATCATTGATAGGCCGTGCCCAAAATTTAAGAAACACCCCTACAAATCCCTAGAAGTTGATCCTTTAGGTACTTTTTCTAGTATTTTGCATGGGGTATTGCATGTAGAAGATGTTAGGGTCTACATCCATGCCAATATTGAGGAATTTGGAGAATCTAAGTTGATGGACATCTATCATAAATAGTTAATAGATGAAAGTTTTGATCTCAAACCTCAATACAAGGCCCTCCGGGATAAGCACTTCAGACATTGCATCCAGTTTCCCTATTTTGCAGAAGATGATTGGGTCCGGTATGTCTTTAGTAGAATGCATGATAATTTCATGTGGTTAATGAAGCCCTTCAAGATAAAAAAAGATGTCATTAGGGCATCAACTGGACTGCACTCATCTGGTGGGTTACCTGCACTCAAATCTATCAAGAACCAGACTGTAACTGAAGCTACCAAATCTAAGTTTGACAAGAGAGCAATCACCATAGATAACATCATAGATCTAGATGTCAAATTTTCCTCAATGATAATTAGGTATAAAATCTATCATTCTAGCAAGGAGAATTTTGTGTCTAGGACTGCAATATATGTAGCATATCAGATGTTGACAGAAAATGTAGATTATGACCTATGTGATCTTCTTTTAAACCAACTATTAGAAAACCTGCAAAAGATCAAGAAGGATAAGAAGAACTCATTCAAGTATGATTGTCTAATATTGTGTCTATTCTTATACTACATGAATGAGCTACCTGGATCAAGTGGTTGGGTTTGGTAAAATGACAAACTGACTACAATACAGATTAGGGACTATATGTATAGACTTGGTGATGCTAAAGCTCAAAGGACAGCACTCTGGGGTTACTTTAAGAACTTCCAAAGGATGATGCAAGCCAAAGAGAGTATACCTCAATCCATAGTTGAGAAATACAAGGATACAGTGTGTTTTATGGTAGATACTAATCAATGCCTAATGGAGGCAGTTGAGCCCAGAATAATTTGGATAATGCCAATGGGATATGAAGTCGATGAGAAAATCTTGGAGCTGCATATTCAACACTTGTTATGTCATCCTAAGGACCCTGAGGCAGAAAGGTTTGGAACCTTTCAAGAACTATGTGTAAAAATACATGTTGAGCTAAGACAACTAGAGATAAAGAGGAAAGTTAGAAGGGAAGTTGAGGAAATTGCCAAAAGATATGGCATATTAAAAGAGGCAGTAGATGCAAACAGAGAGAAAGTTGAAAGAGCTGAGAAAGAGAAACAAGAAGTAGAAAAAGGAAGTGTTCTAGTACAAGCCTCCTCCTGAACTAGATCCTCCAAGAGCTCTGCACCTGCCACTTCTAAGAGCTCAAGAGCCACCAAATCGGAAGTCAAGACATCCGGAAAGGGAGAAAAGAGAATGAAATCAAAAGCCACAAGGTCTTACACAAGTCACAAGGATGATGAAGAAACAAAGTCTGATGAGGAAATTAAGAAAATGAAGAAGAAGAAGAAAACATCCAGGGAATCCTCTACCGGTAAAAACAAAGAAGAAAAGGTAGAAGAATTTGTTGAAAAGCCCACTCTTTCCACTGATGATATCATCAAGGAAGTCACTGTGGATGGGAATCTGCAACCAGTAACACAATTCTATGATGAATATAGTGATACTGACAAAAGGATCTTGGAAGAAGCTGCAGTCAGGTACTTGAATATTTATAATAAAGCATTCATTGAAATCATTTCATTAATTCCCAAAAGTCTAGAGAAGGTACTTGAACTTAGAAAAGACAATGCAAAGGCAAAATACTTAGAGATCTGAGAACAAATAGCAATTCAGCTCTATCCTTCTATTACTCCAAAGCAAATAGACATTATCTTTAAGGACAGCAAGATGAATTCCAGAGCAAAGCAAGAATGAATAAACTTGTGCTTGGAGAAACTAACCAAGTAGCAAGAGAGATAAAAGACATCCTCCAAAATACCTTCAAAAGATTCAATCTTCCTATTATAGAGGAAACAAATGAAGAACCTTCCACCATGGATGTTGAAGGATTAAATGCAGCCAATGAAGAATCTTTTGATAAAAATGTAGAAAGTTCAAAAGAGATAGGTGAAGAGAAGACTAAGGACTTGGATTCCTCTGTTCCAGAAGAGGAAGTTCATGAAGCAGTAAATATAGGTAACATCTCTCCTCTGGATCCCACTATAGACATTCTGGATTTTGAAATTGAAGGAGAAGGAAGAAAAGAAGAAAAAGTGAGTCAATAAGAGGAGGTAAAGGGAAAAGAAGAAGAACAAACAGAGAAGACCTTTGATGACAGTTTTGAGATTCCAAAAGAAAAGAAGACTCAATCTCCTGCAAGAGACACTGCAGAGGCAGTGAAGAATTTCTTGAATAAAGAGATGATGAAAATAGATGAACCTGAGCTATTTCAAGGACTACTAAATTTGTATTCTCTCTCCCTAGTCTAGACAATGAAAATAGCATCTTTTGCTCAAGCCAAGGCAAAAGAAAAACTTTTGAAGTCTCACATGGAAGACTACGATCTATTAGAGATTGCATCCGCTATGCTAGAGAAGATCATGCCATCTTTTCAAAAGGATCCTTTGGCCTCTCTATCCGGTAATTTGAAATCTCTGGTAAACTCTGTTAGCACTCATTTTGATTCTTTAGAGAAATTAGCAGAAGAAAAGGTCTGGAAAGAGTTTTTGGGAAAAAGATTCACTAAAGTATAGGGACTCATTACTAATGATAGGAGGACCCTAGATATTGGGATAAAGAGCCTTGAAAATGCTCTTAAAGATGGTGGGGACATGTACAAATTTTGTCTATCTTGGCCCAAAGTGACAGAGGATATTGAGAAGAAGGTGAAAGAACAAGAAGGTAAATTGTCAAGTTTATCTTAGAATTTTGATCCCCTCACTACATCGTTAATGAATCAAGAATGTCAGGCCATTGTCATTATAAATGAAATAAAGAGGCTGGACAAAGAAAAGAAGAATATAATAAACAGGATGAGTGAACTTAGAGGGATAATTATCCCTAAGTTAGAGGTAATGCATGAGGCCTTGATAGATGCTCAGACCACAGCCTGAACCAGTGTTCTAATAGATGTAAGAAGGGTAGAAGCATATGCATTTTTGTTAAGTGGTCACATCTCCATTTTGGATAGGATGAAGTAGAGTTGGCCCATAGAGTTTGTATAATTGATGGCCACTTTTGCGGATATACTTAAGTATATGTAAGTATAACATGTATATATACTTATGCGACCATGTATAGGTTAATTTTGCAAATTTTGGTGTGCGGATTCCATCTTTTTCCATTGATGTCAAAGGGGGAGTGAGGAGTAGTGAAAAATGTGGAATCTAGCTAAGGGGGAGCTCTAGTAAAATAGTGCATAAGACAGAGCATCAGCCAGGGGGAGTTTGTTGCGACACTTAGTCATTTTTCACTAAGTGTTACCATCAATGCCAAAGGGGGAGATTGTTGGCAAGAGACACTATGTGACTTCATAAGTGTTGTCATCGATAGAAACAAAGTCTATCCCACACATCCACTGCCCATAGTATGCCTATACCTGGTGCAGGAGCTCAGTTTTGTGTTATTTTTCTAGTTAATTTTCATGTTAGTTATTTTTCTCTAAGGCTTTGAAAAGCCATTTTTGATGTGTGGAAATAAAAGACTTAGTCATTTGTTTGACTAGTCTAAAATAGAGTGAACTAAGGCCTATTTCATAGGAAGTTCTTTTAGAAAATTTGGTTTTATTAAGATAAAACTTATTGTTTTATTATTTCTACTTTTTCCTTCAGTTTCCAGCCTTTCTTGGGCAGTTGTACGGACTGAGAAGGAAGAGAAACAGTTGGGAAAGTTCCTATAATACTGGAGTTTGTAAACATGCCAAAGAGATATGAAAAGGAGGAGTTTTTTTAGGAGAAAAAAATAGTTTTCTACATTTTTTATTAGAAACAGCTCTTTGTACGGCTTTGTACGGATTCTTGTGAGTTGAAATGTTTTAAAATCTGTTAATATTGCAAAGTAGCTTTTCTTTACACATTTTTGGAGTTCTTGACATTTTATTTGAAGGGAGAAAATATCTAGTTTATATAAGCTGTTCTGAAACTCTCTTAGCTAGGTTTGTGCATAAAAATGGTGGATTCTTCCCCTATCCTCTGAGAAATTCAATCATTTTTAGTAGGATGGGGAAGATTAGATTAGATTTTACTCTTTTCCATGCTGTGCAGGTGAAAAACTCCTTCTTCAGATGTCTGGCATGTGTCTAGCTAGTCAAAACACTGACTAGTTGAGAAAATAAACAGTGGACAGCAGCTATAGGGAGAAAACAGTCATAGGTGTGAGAGATTAGAGTTGTTCTTTGTGTTTTAGAGAGGATAAAGGTCTGCACAAGAATCCTACCACTCATACAAAGGATCTGGTTTCACCTCTTTGCCCTATTACCAACCTAAACCTTTCTTTAGAAGGCAAACATCAAATGCTGACAGAAAAAAATAGCTTGCTGTCTTGCACGTGGGTACAGTACGGCCTGTAGGATTCATGAATGGAAAATCTCTTAATAATGGTGTTTGGTTCATACACTAACCAATGAAGGTCATAGAAGGTCAAATATGGTGTCATTTGTCTTTTTGTTTGCAAGGAAACCCAATCTTTAACCTTGTTTAATTAAAAACAGCAATTCTGCCGTACTTTTTATGACAGTACAGTACGGTGGTGAGTGTAAAAACAGCAGGGATCTATTCTATTGGTTGCATGTGTGTTGTGGTCTTTATTGGAGGAGTTTTTGTAGCTTGGAGTCTTCTTGAAGGAGATAAGAATCACTGGAAACTTCAAAACTGTCATAGGACAGTCATCCTCTTATTTGCTGTCCTCTATCTTTTTAAACACTGTATGGGCCTACACACAAGAAGTTAGTGGTTTTCTCACATCAAATGTTGAGTGGGCATTAAACCTTGATGGTCATTTGAAGTCCTGGAAGGGTGTTGTAGATTTACTCCTTGTGTATGTTGCAATATTAAATACTCTTGACTGCTGTCTTAAAACAGTCACAATGCAATTTGCTATCCACTGTTGTGTTTGGGAGTAGAATGGTAGTTTATTGGTCAGAGACCTTTGCCCATGCTGATCACAAGATAGGTGTATGATTACCTATGTTGGTAGAGGTATTGGTAATAGTTGTGTTATGTTCTTGAAGGTGGATTGTGCTCCTGAGTTGGGTGGAGTTCTGACTCCCCAAGGTAAGTGGTGAGTAGCCTATATGGATGGCACCAGAGGGTGATCCTAGGCCAAGTGGGTTCCTATAATAGCCTTGTGAGGCTTGTAAACACAAACACCTTGTAAACCTTTTGAAGTAAGTTGAGAGAACTAATACAACCTTACCTTACCTCTGCATCAATACCAGAAGTCGGATTGAAGAGTGTTTTGATTCAGTGAACAAGAACATAGCATGCAACAAGGTATGACAATCAAGTCCGGATCTCTCAGATGGTGTAACTCAGTAAGTTGTGGACTTGGACAAGTCAAGAGGAGTATCATAACTACTATATTCTAGATATTGAACCTTTGGTGATAAAACATGGAAAAAATATGAGCATCTGAGTGTTAGGTTCTAAACAGGTAGAGCAAACTGAGGAAGAACTGATCGGTAGAGTATCAGACTTCAATCCGGATGAGTAATTGATGTTGATCAAGCTATTTGAGGGATCATACATTGTTATTTGACATGATTGATTACTTCAATGCCTATGATTTTGATACGTATCACATAGCAAGCATGGATTCAACCGACAGATCAGTAATTTGTAAATATCTTGAGTATTCTGGTTGCCAACTAGAAAGTTGTTGAAATCCTTGGTGTAGATATATATACCAAATGGATTTTAGTATGAAGGTGTGTGTGTACAGATATGATAAAATAAAGTGCAAAGAAAGGTAGAAATAAGTGAGGAAGCAACAATACAAGTCTGGTATGTGACAGAGCAACAGCACTAGAGCAAAGGAAGAATGAAGTGCATCAAATTAGTATATTGTGCCTAACCAGAACTAAACTCTAGCATTTTTAGATGCCTCTCATCAGTTCAAACACCTAGTTACCTTCTATAAGTTTTGTAGATAGTGAGTCTCTTGTAGGCAGTGTGCCTCTTGTGAGCAGTGTGCTCGGACAGTGACCCCTAATTGGCAAGTGCCATTTTGTACTTCTTATTCATTTAACAGAGAATACATTCTTGGGTTAGTCACCCCATGGTTTTTCACTTAATAGGGTTTTTCATGTAAAAATCCTTGTGTTATGTGTGTTTCTTTTATTTTTGTTCTCATGATTATATATCCTTATATGTTTTGATGTTGCACAAATTATAAAAGAAGAAAAGAAAGTTAAGATAATAGAGATAACTGATTCACCCCCTCTCTTAGTTATCTGCCTTGTTTCCAACAGTATGTCATATATTGTTGGGGAGACCATGGCAGTATGATAGAAAGGAAATACATGATAGGAGGAAGAATACTTATACTATAGCATCAAATGGGAAGAAGCATATCTTGATACCTTTAGAAGATGAAACTAAAAGTGAAGTATGTGGGAATGCTAGAATCTGTTTAGTAGATGAAAGGAAATTTCTAAATCAATTGAGATATGAGAATATGTGTTTTTCTTTGATTCCAAAGAAGTGTCAAACCCTAAGTGCAAAAACTGCCACCGTAGAAGAAGAACCACCGCCAGAGGAAATAACTAAATTGTTAACAGAGTACCAAGATATCATATCAGATAATATGCCTAAAGGATTGCCACCAATCTAGAGCACCATTCATCATATGGACCTTGTACCTAGAGCTAGTTTTCCAAAAAAAGAGGCACACCAAGTGACACCAGCAAAAAGTGTAGAGTTGACAGATACAGGAGCTATTAAGGAAAGGATTGATCAGAGAAAGTTTAAACCCATGTGCAATACCTATAGTACTAGCACCAAAGAAAGATGGATAATGGAGGATGTGTATAGACTCTAGAGAAATCAACAAGATCTCTATTAAGTATAGATTTCCATTGCCAAGGATGGATGACAATGATGTAGAGAATAATAGAAATCAATACTACAATGGAATTACTGTTTCACAAGTTTCCAAAACCCATAAACCTACCCCATGGTTCACATTTTATATGGCTTAAACTAATCAATCTCTTCAAGGAAGACATGGAGGGGTCCTTTTACACCTAGGACAATCTATCCAAACCATCCAATGAGTTCTTACACCTACTCAAACAACACTTCCTTTACAATGTTGTCCTAATCCTTGTAGCCTTGTTTTTGGGTCTGACAGAGGATAACTTCAATCTTAAGCATTTTCTTGGGACTATTAAAGTTGATTTGAGTACCCTTTATGGATCTTGATAACATATCAAAAGTTTGATATGGGTTCCTTAAGAACATGTGTCATTTATTTTATGACAGACCTAATCGGAAGAGCCCTAATTACGTCACCCTTACAAAGAGACCGCTCTAAGATAGGCTCACAAAACTTTCTCACCTATAGGAACATGTCAAGTACATATCCAATCAATAGATTTTAGGGGTATTTTGTCCCTACAGTCAACTTTGTTGGTTTTCTATACTGTTGTTTCTTCGTTCAAGCTTAACACATGGGTTTACTAAGCCCTATCAAGCAACCTACCTCTAAACCCACTCCCTCTGCATGAAGACTATCACAACAACTAAAAAACATAAATATGGATCCATTCCACTGACTCTAGGGCATCGACACTTAGTGGAATGGATTCAATAACATTGTTTACACACAAAACCCTAGATAAGGGTTTCTTGACCTGTTTGACGAAAACAACTTAGAACTCCCCTCATGTTTTGTGTCAAGAAGTCAAATTACCTACAAACTATTGTTAGTTCACTCCCCTATCAAATTAGTATCATGAGACTCTATGACAATCCCATACAGGAGTAGGGTATGGCCTGTAACATGAAAAAAGACACAAAATTGCAGAGAGACTGAGTTTATTGTATTGATTTGCTTACAAAATCCTTCCACACCAACTTCCATGGGTCTAAGGAAGTTTATAGACATGTTTTCAACTTCCTACAATAGTTTTCGGTCGAAAAGCAACAAAACTGCCTTGTAACCTCCAAATAGTCAAAACTGCCTCTGTTTTTGTCAACTTGTGACTATGCTCATTGATATACATTGATCACAATGTGAACAAATTGTTATTACAACTCCTCTATACAAAGTGAACATGCCAACAATGGCCTCCCAACACCAATGGCATGAGTGCCCTTCCATTATGATCCTTAGTGATCAAGTAGGACTTGAATGTCTACACACAACTATAGGCATCAATACCATACATCATTATCAAAATTACATGAAACCAACATGAAATTGTCCAATGGACCTTATTACATCACAAAAAATGAGACAACACAAATGAAACAAAGATTTTCTTGAGCCTCTAGGTGCTCCTGAACCATACTCCCGGGGGTGGAAAAAAATCATAGGTCCCTTGAGGAACCAGATTAGCAACAATAGTACCATGCTTCAAAATATCTTCCTCACTGATCCAAGTGGCATCTTCAGAAGGTAGGCCACTCCATTTGACAAGGTACTCCTTATAGGTCCTCTTTCTAGTCTTCTTAATCACCTTGGTGTCCAATATGCTCTCCAACTTCAATGGTTGGCTAGGTGGTAGGTCCTTAATCCATTCTTCATCCTCTTGTGCTGTCAAACCTACATTTGGACCAGCAGCATTATTACCTTTGTAGGGAAATAGGTCTGAAACATTGAAGATGGGAGATATAGCCAAGCCTTGTGGAAGCTCAATCTCATAAGCATTGGGCCCAAACTTGTGCACAATCTAGCAAGGACCTATCTTCTTCATGAGGAGTTTGGTTGGCTGCCCCTTTGGAAGTCTTTCATTTTTCAAATGTGCCATGACCAAAACCCCAACCTTGTATTGCACATCTCTCCTTCTCTCATTGGCTTCCTCCTTGTAATTCTCATTATTCCTTTGAAGAGTTTATCTTACATTATCATGGATGTCCTTCATGTCCAATGCAAAGTCTTCACCTCAAGCACTCTTCCTCTCCAATCCATGTAGATCCCTCAATTAAAGAATGCCTCCTGGGTGAGTCCCATAGACAATCCCAAATGGACTCCTTCCTGTGCTTCTATTGGTGGAGTCATTGTAAGCAAATTCAGCTTGAGGGATGATCATATCCCATGCCTCTCCATGCTTCTTTGTAAGACAGCTAAGGAGATTTCCCAAAGACCTATTCACTACCTTAGTTTGGCCATCAGTCTGAGGGTGATAGGCTAAAGTGAATGACAATTGAGTGTCCAACTTCTTCCACAAGGTACACCAATGGATCCCTGTCAGCCATGGATTCTAACAATTTCTTTGAAGAATAAACTAGCAATGTGTGAGGCATCATTAGTGCATTTACATGGCAAGAAATGAGTCATCTTACTGAATCTATCCACCACAACAAATATGCTATCAAAACCTCTTTGAGTCCTAGGAAGACCCAAGACAAAATCCATACTAATACTCTCCCATGGCCTATTAGGAATAGGAAGTGGCTGATATAGACCAGCATTAGATGAAGTACCTTTTGCCCTTTGACATATACTACAACTCTCAACAAATTTTATGATGTCTAATTGTATTTTTGGCCAAAAATAAAATCTTTTCACATAATCCAATGTTTTATCCAGCCCAAAGTGACCTCCTAGTCCACCATAATGCTTTTCCTTTATGATGTTCTCCCTCATGGAACACCTAGGAACACATAATTGATTGCCTTTGAACAACAACCCCTGCTGCAACAAAAACTCAGAAAAATCAGAATGATATGCATCCAAAAATTGAGAGAAAACTTCATATACCTCATTAAAATCTTCATCATCCCTAAAAAGTTTCTTGAGGGACTCAATCCCCATACTTTGCAACTAAATTTCTTGAACCATGCACACTCATCTACTTAATGCATCTACCACTTTATTAGCCTGTCCTTTTTTGTGCTTGATGGAAAATGTCTAGGCTTGGAGTTGTTCAACCCATTTCATATGTTTATGACTGAGTTTTTCCTGTGAATTTAAAAAACTAAGTGCATGATTGTCAGTGTAAACAATGAATTCTTTAGGCAAGAGATAGTGCCTCCATTTGTTCAAGGCTTGCACCATGGCATATAACTCCAAGTCATAAGTAGAATACTTTCTCTTAGCATCATTTAGTTTTTCACTAAAGAAGGCAACTGGTCTACCCTCCTGACTCAAGACAGCCCCTATAGCAAGGTTACTAGCATCACATTCTAACACAAACAACTTATTAAAATCAGGAAAAATAAGAATGGGTTGATGTGCTACCTTTTGTTTCAGAATTTCAAAAGAATCATTGATTGCCTTTGTCCAAGAAAACTTACATTTCTTCCCCCCTTTAATGGTATCCAAAATAGGTGCACAAATATGATAAAACCCCTTATATACTTCCTATAGAATGTTGCCAAACCATGAAAATGTTTTACATCACCTACTGTTTTAGGAGTTGGCCATGATAAAATAGCCTCTTCCTTTGCTAGATCCATCTTCAAATTGCCTTGGGAGATGAGAAAACCAAGATAGGTGAGTTCTTCCCTCTTGAAGACACTCTTCTCCATGTTAATCATCAATATCTCATCATGCAACTTCTTCAAAACCTGATCCAAATGCTGCAAATGTTCTTCCTTGGTTCTACTAAAAACAAGAATGTCATCAAGGTACACCACAACAAATTTGCCAATAAATTTCTTCAACACTTCATTCATGAGATGCATGAAAGTACTTGGAGCATTGGATAGACCAAATGGCATCACCAACCACTAATAAAGACCCTCATTTGTTTTGAAGCCTGTCTTCCATTCATCCCCTTGCTTTATCCTAATTTGATGATACCCACTCTTAAGATCAATCTTGGAAAAGTATCTAGCCCCTCCCAAATAGTCCATTAGGTCCTCAATCCTTGGCATAGGGAACCTATATCTTATGGTGATCTTGTTAATAGCCCTAGAATCCATACATAGTCTCCATTTACCATCCTTTTTAGGGGCTAGGAGTATTGGGACAACACATGGGCTAAGGTTCTTCCTCACTAAACTCTCATCCAACATCTCTTGTACTTGTTTGACAATTTCTTCATTTTTTGATGGTGTCATCTTGTAGGCTACTTTGTTTGGCAAAGTAGATCCTGGTATGAACTCAATCTGATGGCTTATGTCCCTAATAGGTGGAAATTCATTAGGCATCTCCTCTACCATGATACCCTTGTATTTCTCTAACAATTGTTGCACCTCCTTGGGAACTTCTTCCTCACTAGGACCATGCAAACTATGACTGTCTTTAGGCTTCAAAATTAGAGCACACCCCTAGGTTCCTTCCTCCTTAAGGGTGTTAATAAACTATTTACCACTCACCAACTTGACACTTGACCCTACATTCTTCTCCACACTCTCATTTGACAAAGGATCCATTTTATACTTCCTACCATTCTTGGTTATGACAAAAGAGTCTAACTTCCCATCATGTTGTGCCTGTACATCATACTACCAAGGACGTCCTAACAATAGATGACAAGCATCCATGGGGATTATATCACACAAAATCTTATCCTTATACTCCCCTATCTCAAACTCTACCCAATTTTTTTCATCTACCAAGACTTGCTGCCCCTTATTCAACCATGATACTTTATAAGGACTAACATGAGGAAGTCTTTTCAATTTCAACTTGTCAACCATTTCAATAGAAACTAAAGTTTTAGTTGAACCTGAATCAACAATTACCTTGCACATCTTACCATAGGCCTTGCATGTTGTCCTAAATAATATCTTGCTCTAAGGGGGTTCTTGTTTGAGGCACCTTCAACATGGTTCTCCTCATCATCATTTTTTCTCCATCATGGATAGGGGTTGCACTTCCAATTGGAGAGTTAACACTTTGGCAATCTTCCTCTTGGATCAACTAGTTCCTTTTCTCTCTATCATGAGACCTTGAGGCTTGCTTCTTAGGACATTTTAAGGTTGGGTGTCCCACTTGGTTGCAATTGAAACATCGCCCTGTGAAGAAACTAGGACCTCTACCTGGTCCACTGAATCTACCCCTTCCATTGGGTCTCCTTCCTCTAAAGCCTCCTCTTGAACTTGATTCTCCTCTTTGTTCTTGGGAACTAGATTCCCCTTGACTTCTTTGGGACTAATTTCTTCCCCCAAAACTGCCCCTAGGGACTAATTTCTTCCCCCAAAACTACCCCTACCTCTAAAATTTATGCCCCCTCTTCCTCTATTTTGTTGATCTCCTTTCCTCTTCAACTTTTCTTCTACCCTTAGTGCCATTTGAAAGCATTATCCACTATTTCATGGGTTATTATACTGTTTTCATCTTGTATACTAAACTTCAAACCATTTAGATACCTTTCCACTTTACCTTTTTCATCCTCCACATGTCCACAACAAAGAGATAACTTGTGAAACTCCTCGATGTAAGTGGCCACATCCAAATCTCTTTGTTTGAGATTTTGCATCTTCTTGTAGATCTGCACCTCATAGTCTGATGGAAGGAATTGGGACTTTATCCTTTCCAACATTCTTCTCCATGAAGAGATCATGCTCTTCCCACTCTTCACCCTCTCATCTTGGGTGTAATTCCACCATGTGAGGGCAGCACCCTTGAGTTTTATTTTGGAAAATTTTACCCTCTTGTTCTTTGGTACTTCCTTGTACTCAAAGTAGTTATTCAGGGCCTCAATCCACTCCATAATCTCCTCAGCATCCATCTTCCCACTAAACATTGGGATCTCCATCTGAGCCTCTAATGAATCCTTGCCAAGTGTCTTCATGGCTTCAAGAAAATATCTCTAATCAGCAGGTATTTCTGCCTGCCCTTCGGGTTCTTCTTCTTCTTCCCTTTCTTCTTCTCCATTAGACTCTTCATCTAACCTCTTTCCAATCCTCAAGGCTTTCAATTCTACCTTGAGTGAATCCTTGACTCCCACTTTGATCATCTCTTCCATTTCTTGAAACTTCTTGGCCACCTCAGTGGTCATCCCCTTTGGAGGCATGATGCTAGCCTCTCCTTCACTCTCCTCTACTGACATACACAAGGGACCTTCTCACAACCATAAATAGAACCTTGTATGGCTGTGATACCACTATGATCTAGAGAATAATGGAAATCAACACTACTTCAATGGAATTACTGTTTCACAAGTTTCTAAAACCCATAAACCTACCCCAAGGTTCACATGTTATATGGCTTAAAACAATAAATCTCTTCAAGGTAGACATGGAAGGGTCCTTTGACACCTAGGACAATCTATCCAAACCATCCAATGAGTTCTTACACCTACTCAAACAACACTTCCTTTACAATGATGTCCTAATCCTTGTAGCCCTGTTTTTTGGTTTGACAGAGGATAACTTCAATCTTAAGCATTTTCTTGGGACTGTGAAAGTGGATTTGAGTACCCTTTATGGACCTTGATAACATATCAAAAGTTTGGTATGGGTTACTTAAGAACATTTGTCATTTCTTTTATGACAGACCTAATGGGAAGAGCCCTAATCAGGTCACCCTTACAAAGAGACCCCTCTAAGACAAACTCACAGAACTTTTTCACCTATAGGAACATCTCAAGTAGATATCCAATCAATAGATTTTAGGGGTATTTTGTCCCTACAGTCAACTTTGTTGGTTTTCTATACTGTTGTTTCTTTGTTGAAGCTTAGCACATGGGTTTGCTAAGCCCTATCTGTTGGAAACAAGGTAGATAACTAAGAGGGGAGGTGAATCAATTATCTCTTATAGTTTTACTTTATTTTGCCTTTTATAATTTGTGTAGCATCAAAACACATAAGCATATATAATCATGAAAGCAGAAATGAAATCATAACACAAGGATTTTAACGTCGAAAACCTTGTTAAGGGAAAAACCACAGGGTGACTAACCCAAGATTGTATTCTCTGTTAAAAGAAGTACAAAATGACACTTGCCAATTAGGGCTCACTGCCCGAGCACACTGCTCACAAGAGGTACACTGCCTACAAGAGACTCACTGTCTATAAGTTTATAGAAGGTAACTAGGTGTTTGAACTGATGAGAGGCATCCATATATGCTAAGGTTCAGTTCTGGTTAAACTCAATATACTGATCTAATGCACTTCATTCTTCCTCTGCTTTAGTGTTGTTTTATCACATACCAGACTTGTATTGCTACATCCACACTTATCTTTTCCTTTCCTCGCAAAACTATATCTACACACACACCTTTGTACCGAAATCAATCTAGTATATATATCCAAAAGATTTCAACATCTTTCTAGTCAGCAACTGGAATACTCAAGATATTTACAAAACATTGATCTGTCGATTGATTCCATGCTTAATATGTGATGCGTATCAAAAACATAGCCATAGAAGTCATCAATCATGTCAGCCAACCATGTATGATCCCTCAAATAGCTTGATCAACATCAATTAATCATCTGGATTGAAGTCTAATACTCTGCCAGTCAGTTCTTCCTCAGTCTACTCTGCCTATCTAGAACCCAACACTTAGATGCTCATATCTTTTTTGTGATTCATCACCGGAGGCTCAATCTCTAGAATATAGTAGTCATGATACTCCTCGTGCCTTGTCGAAGTCTGTAACTTGCTGAGTTACACCATCTGAGAGATCCGGACTTGATTGTCAAACCTTGTTGCATGCTATGTTCTTGTTCACCAAATCAAAACAATCTTCAATCTGTCTTCCAGTATAGACATCATCAAGAAGCCACACAGTGTCTCTTGCCAACAATCTCCCCCTTTGGCATTGATGGCAACACTTAGTGAAAAATGACTAAGTGTCATAGCAAACTCCCCCTAGACTGATGCTCTATTTTATGTACTATTTTACCAGACCTCCCCTTATTTGGATTCCACATTTTTCACTACTCCTCACTCCCCCTTTGACATCAATGGCAAAGGGTGGAATCTACACACCAAAATTTACAAAAATAAACCTATACATAGTCGCATAAGTATATATACATGTTATACTTACATATACTTAAGTATATCTGCAAAAGTGGTCTTCAACTATATAAATTTTGTTGCCCAACTCTGCTTCATCCTATCTAAAATTGAGACGTGACCACTCAACAAAAATGCATAAGCTTCTTCCCTTCTTAAGTCTACCGGATCACTGGTCCGGGTTGTGGTCTGAGCATCAGTTAAGGCCTCATGCATTGCCTCTAACTTACGGATAATTATCCCTCTAAGTTCACTCATCCTACTTATTATATTCTTCTTCTCCTTTTCAAGCCTCTTTATTTCATTTATAATGGCAATAGCCTAGCACTCTTGATTCATTATGGATGTGATGAGGGCATCAAAATTATGAGATAAACTTGACAGTTTACCTTCTTGTTCTTTCACCTTCTTTTCAATATCCTCTGTCACTTTAGACCAGGATAGACAAAATTTGTACATTTCTCCACCATCTTTAAGAGCATTTTCTAGCCTCTTTATTCCAATATCTAGGGTCCTCCTATCATTAGCTATGAGTCCCTGTACTTTAGTGAATCTCTTTCCCAAAAACTCTTTCCGAACTTCTCTTCTGTTGATTTCTCTAAAGAATCAAAATGGGTGCTAACAGAGTTAACCAGAGATTTCAAATTACCAAATGGAGAGGCCAAAGGATCCTTTTGGAAGGATGGCATGATCTTCTCTAGTATCCCAAATGCAATCTCTATTAGCTCACAGTCTTCCATGTGAGATTTTAGAAGCTTCTCTTTTTCTTTGGCTTGGGCAAAAGATGTTATTTTCATTGTCTAGACCAGAGAGAGTGAATCAAAATTTAGTGGTCCTTGGAATAGTTATGGTTCATCTATCTCCATCATCTCTTTGGTCAAGAAATTCTTCACTGCCTCTCTAGTGTCTCTTGCCGGAGACTGAGTCTTCTTTTCCTTTGGAATCTCAAAGCTATCATCAGAGATTTTCTCTATTTGTTCTTCTTCTCTTCCCTTTTTCTCGTCTTCTTGACTTACTTTCTCCTCTTTTCTTCCTTCTCCTTCAATTCCTGAATCTGTAGTGGCATCTAGAGGAGAGATGTTAACTTCTTCATGAACTTCCTCTTCTAGAACTAAGGAATCCAAGTCCTTAGTCTTCTCTTCATCCATCTCTTTTGACCCTTCTACAATTTTCTCAGTAGATTCTTCTTTTGATGCACTTAATCCTTCGACATCCATGGTAGAAGGTTCTTCATCTATTTCTTCTATGATAGGAAGATTAAATCTTTTTAAGGCATTCCAGAGGACATCTTTTGTTTCTCTTGCTACCTGATTAGTCTCTCCAAGCATTAATTTGTTCATTATTACTTTGCTCCAGAATTCATCCTTGTAGTCCTTGAAGATCATGTTCATTTTCTTTGGAGTAATGGAAGGATAGAGCTGAATAGCAATCTGATGTTAGATCTCTAAGTCCTTTTCCTTGGCATTTTGTTTTTTGAGTTCAAGTACCTTCTCTAGACTTTTGGGAATTAGAGAAATGATTTCAATGAATGCTTTGTTATAAATGTTCAGGTACCTGACTGTAGCTTCTTCCAAGATCCTTTTGTCAGTATCACTATAATCATCATAAAATTCTATTACTAGTTGCAGATTTCCATCCATAGTGACTGCCTTGATGATATCATCAATAGAAAGAGTGGGCTTTTCAACAAATTCTTCTACCCCTTCTTCTTTGTTTTTGTCGATAGAGGATTCCCCTGATGTTTACTTCTTCTTCTTCATTTTCTTAACTTCCTCATTAGACTCTGTTTCTTCATCATTCTTTTGGCTCATGTAGGACCTTGTGGGCTTTGTTTTCATTCTCTTTTCTCCCTTTCTGGATGTCAACTTCTAGTTTTGAGGCTCTTGAGCTCTTAGAGGTGGCAGATGCAGAGCTCTTGGAGGATCTAGTCTAGGAGGAGGCTTACACCGAAACACTTTCTTTTTCTACTTCTTGTTTCTCTTTCTTAGCTTTTTCTATTTTCTCTCTGTTTGCATCAACTGTCTATTTTGATATGCCAAATCTTTTGGCAATTTCCTCTACTCCCCTTCTGACTTTCCTTTTTATTTCCAGTTGTCTCAACTCAACATGTATCTTTTAACTTAATTCTTCAAAGGTTCCAAACCTTTCTGCCTCAGCGTCCTTAGGATGACTCAGCAAGTGTTGGACATGCTGCTCCAAGATTTTCTCATCAACCTCATATCCCATTGGCATAATCCAAACTATGATGGGCTCAACTGCCTCCATTAGGCATTGATCAGTGTCTACCATGAAGCATACTGTATCCTTATATTTTTCAACTATCGTTTGAGGAATTCTTTCTCTGGCCTGCATCATACTTTGGAATTTTTAAAATATCCCCAGAGTGCTATACTTTGAGCCTTGGCATCACCAAGCCCATACATATAGTCTCTGATTTGTATGGCAACTAGTCTGTCATTTTGCCATACCCAACCACTTGATCCAAGTAACTCATTCATATAGTAAAAGAATATACATGGTATTAATCCACCATACATGAATGAGTTCTTCTTATCCTTCCTGATCTTCTACAAGTTTTCTAATAGTTGGTTCAGAAGAAGATCACATAGGTCATAATCAACATTTTCCCTTAGCATCTAATATGCAGTATAAATTGTAGTTCCAGACACAGAATC
The DNA here is from genome assembly GCA_027924645.1 of Cunninghamia lanceolata. NCBI lineage: Eukaryota > Viridiplantae > Streptophyta > Pinopsida > Cupressales > Cupressaceae > Cunninghamia > Cunninghamia lanceolata. The sequence goes on from BSBN01001067.1 coordinate 5,988,924, forward strand.
CTCCCTGTTGGAATGATAGATTTTATAACCAATTATCATAGAGGCAAATTTGATATCCAGATCTGTGATATCTTCTATTGTCATTTTTCTTTTGTCAAACTTAGATCCGGTAGCTTCACTTACTATCTGGTTCTTGACAGATTTGAGTGCAGGCAACCCACTAGATGAGTGCAATCCATTTACTGCCCTAATGGTATCTTTTGTTATCTTGAAGGGCTTCATCAACCACATGAAATTGTCATGTATTCTACTAAGAACATACCAAACCCATTCATCTTCTGCAAAATAGGGAAAGTGGATGTAATGTCCAAAATGCTTATCCCAGAGGGCCTTGTATTGAGGTTTGAGTTCAAAAGTTTCATCTATTAATTATTTATGGTAGATATCCATCAGCTTAGATTCTCCAAATTCCTTAATATTGGTGTGGATGTACATCCTAACATCCTCTACGTGTAGAATCCCATGTAGAATGCTAGAAAAAGCACCTAAGGGGTCAACTTCTAGGGACTTGTAGGGGTGTTTCTTGAACTTTGGGTACGGCCTATCAATGATCTTAACAACCATTGGAGTAGCCATCTTTACAAAAAATTTAGAGAGAGATATTCAAAAATGGAAATACCTTTTTACACTTTTAGGGTTCACAATAAGAGCTGGAACAGGTCACTGGTTGAATCGGATTCTGCGGTTGATCTTTGAGAAAGTTGTGAAAACTTGATGCAGAGCTCTTCCTTTCTTCTTCTTGAATGCAAATGTGTCATGATGAGTAAAAGAACCCTTTTATCTCTGTGCAAACCCTAATTTCCTTTTGTAATAAATGCACAACTTAAGTCATTTGATTGCCTTGTTTTGAGAGAGATCTTTCCAAATCACTAAGATGCACTTAGAATCATTTTTAGTGATAATTGACAATGTATCTTCTTTCCTCCAATCATGCCATGAATCCACAAATCAAGATATTTTAGTTTTGAATCATACTGGATCTGTCTATGAAGATCCTACTTTACTGGATGGTTGTCAAACTGGATCAATCTTGGCTGATTAAACTCCTCAAACCTCCTTGTAGATCTTTCATATTTTTACCGAGGGTTATTTAGATATTTCTCTGAGAACCCTTTAATATGCAACATTCCATGTGCCAAATTTAGGCACTAATTGACTAGTTGGGGGAATTTATTTTCCTTCGTGACTCCCCCTGAGCTAGAGCTCATCTGTTTAGTTTCTGAAAGGAATATTAGCACTAGATTCTGGTGCGGATCCATCCCCAACATTTTCTGTACTCTTCTTCACCCAAATCTTATTCGTCTCCCTTGAACTTCATCTGCATTCACTTTGCCTTTTCCTTTATCTTGATTTTGATTATGATGCACCGGACCCTTTTTATCCTGATTCTTACTTCTACAGAATTTGGCAATATGACCGGATCTATTGCAATTGTAGCAAACAATATTTCTTTTCATATTTGACTGATATCCTCTTGATCTGCATTGATTAGCCATATGTCCCATTCTATTGCATGCAAAGCATCTACCATTGAATGAATTGTTTATTTGCATATTTCTGCATTCATGAGATTTGTGACCATACCTTTTGTAGATGAAACACTGTCCGGAGAAGGATGAATTAGTCTGATTCATTCTTCTCTGCACTAAGTTGCTTTATGACCGAAGTTGTTGCAACTATAGTAGTATCCATTGAAGGATGGATATATTTGAGAATTTGGTTGCTTTACCAGAGGTCTTCTAGGCCTATTTCTTGGATTTCCTGATCTAGAGTTCTTCTGACCAGATCCAGAGCTTTCACCTTTCTCATATCCCAAGCCACGCTTGTCATCTACCCTCTTTTCACTTTCAAGAACTTCAAGTTGAGCTGAGCTTATCTTGAATTTCTCTTTGTATTAATTTCATGTTTGAAGATCTTGTTTAAGAGTGTCTATCTGATTCTCAAGTTGTTCTTCATTATCTCTAGTTTCTTCAAGATCAGATTCTAGATGGCTGATTATTTTGTCCATTTTATCACAGTCCTTTGTCTTCTGCTTGAGGGATTGTTTTATATTATCTTCAATTTCTTGGGTGAATCTCATAACCCTTGATTCCATCTCATGTCTTACCATAATAACTTCTTTTGATAGCTTCTCAAATAGCTTGTTTTTCTCATTTAGATCTTCATTAGTATCATTGGCTTCACTCTAACTTGCTAATTCTTGAAGTAGTTCCATTCTCTTTTTCACAGAGATACTCAATTTTTCTTTTAGCTCATTTATGAAATCATCAACTTGTTTGAGTCTTTCTCTCAAGTTATTGACTTCAAAGTGAGATTGTTCAAGATCATCTAGGGTAGACTGAAGTTGTTCTTTCATACCATACATATCCATTGAGATTCCCAGAACTTCCTCAAGTAGTTAGGCTCTATTTAGAGGAACTTAGCTCTAATACCAATTGTTGGAAACAAGGTAGATAACTAAGAGGGTCGGTGAATCAGTTATCTCTATTATCTTAACTTTCTTTTCTTCTTTTATAATTTGTGCAGCATCAAAACATATATGCATATATAATCATGAGAATAGAAATAAAATCAACAAACATAACAAAAGGATTTTTACATGGAAAACCCTATTAAGGGAAAAATCATGGGGTGACTAACCCAAGATTATATTCTCTGTTAAAAGAATAAGAAGTAAAAAATGGTACTTGCTAATTAGGGCTCACTGCCTGAGCACACTGCTCACAAGAGGCACACTGCCTACAAGAGACTCACTATCTACAAGTTTATAGAAGGTAACTATGTGCTTGAACTAATGAGAGGCATCCATATATGTTGAGGTTTAGTTCTAGTTAGGCTCAATATATTGATCTAATGTACTTCATTCTTCCTCTGCTTTAGTGCTGCTGATCTGTCACATACCAAACTTGTATTACTGCATCCACACTTGTCTCTGACTTTGCTTGCAACACTATATCTACACACACCTTTGTACCAAAATCCATCTGGTATATATATCCATACCAAGGATTTCAATATCTTTCTAGTCAGCAACGAGAATACTCAAGATATTTACAAAACACTGATCTGTCGGCTGATTCCATGCTTATTATGTGATGCGTATCAAAAATATAGACATAGAAGTCATCAATCATGTTAGCTAACCATGTATGATCCCTCAAATAGATTGATCAACATCAATTACTTATCCGGATTGAAGTCTGATACTCTATCGGTCAGTTCTTCCTCAGTCTGCTCTACCTGTCTGGAACCCAACACTCAGATGCTCATATCTTTTCCATGATTCATCACCGGAGGCTCAATCTCTAGAATATAGTAGTCATGATACTCCTCTTGACTTGTCCAACTCCACAACTTGCTGAGTTACACCGTCTAAGAGATCCGGACATGATTATCGGACCTTGCTACATGCTTTGTTCTTGTTCACCAGATCAAAACAATCTTCAATCTATCTTCCAATATAGACATACTATGTGTTGCAGATGTGTGGGATAGACTTTGTTGCCATCAATGACAACAATCATGAAGCCACACAATGTCTCTTGCCAACACTATCAAGAAAACTACCTCCAAACCCACTCCCTCTGCATGAAGACTATCACAACAACTAAACACATAAATATGGATCCATTCCACTGACTCTAGGGCATCAACACTCATTCGAATGGATTTAATAGCATTGTTTGCACATAAAACCCTAGATAAGGGTTTCTCAACCTATTTGAAGAAAACAACATAGAACTCCCTTAAGGTTTTGTGTCAAGAACTCAAACTACTTGTAAACTCTTGTTAGTTCACTCCCCTATCAAATCAATATCATGAGACTCTATGACAGTCCCGTACAAGAGCAGGGTACAGCCTATAACATGAAAAAAAAGACACAGAATTGCAAAGAGACTGAGTTTATTGTATTGATTTTCTTACAAAATCCTTCCACACCAACTTCCATGGGTCTGAGGAGGTTTATAGACATGTTTTCAACTTCCTACAAAAGTTTTAGGTCAACAAGCAATAAAACTACATTGTAACCTCCAAACTATCAAAACTGCCTCTATTTTTGTCAACTTGTGACTATGCTCAACTCCTCTATATAATTTGAACATGCCAAGAATGGCCTCCAAAGACCAATTGCATAAGTGGCCTTCTATTATGACCCTTAGTGATCAAATAGGACTTGAATGTCTACACACAACAATAGGCATCAATGCCATACATCATTATCAAAACAACATGAAATGGTCTAATGGACCTTATTACATCACAAAACATGAGACAACATAAACAAAACAAAGATCTTCTTGAGCCTCTAGGTGCTCCTGCACCATACTCCCATGCGTGGAAAAAAAAATCAGGGCCCTTTAGGACCCAAATCAGCAACAATAGTACCATGCTTCAAAATATCTTCCTAACTCATCCAAGTGGCATCTTCAGAAGGTAGGCCACTCCATTTGACAAGGTACTCCTTATAGGTCCTCTTTCTAGTCTTCTTAATCACCTTGGTGTCTAATATTCTCTCCAACCTCAATGGTTGGCTAGGTGGTAGGTCCTTAATCCATTCTTCATCCTCTTGTACTATCAAACCTGCATCTGGACCTGTAGCATTATCACCTTTGTAGAGAAATAGGTCAGAAAAATTGAAGATGGGAGATATAGCCAAGCCTTGAGGAAGCTCAATCTCATAGGCATTGGGCCCAAACTTGTGCACAATCCGCCAAGGACATATCTTCTTCATAAGGAGGTTGGTTGGCTGCCCCTTTAGAAGTCTTTCCTTTTTCAAATGTGCCATGACCAAATCCCCAACCTTGTATTGCACATCTCTCCTTCTCTCATTCACTTTCTCCTTGTACTTCTCATTGTTCCTTTGAAGAGTTTCTCTTACATTATCATGGATGTCCTTCATGGCCAATCCAAAGTCTTCACCTTGAGCAATCTTCCTCTCCAATCCATGTAAATCCCTTAATTGAAGAATGCCTCTTGGGTGAGTCCCATAGAAAATCCCAAATGGACTCCTTCCTATGCTTCTATTGGTGGAGTCATTGTAAGCAAATTCAGCTTCAAGGATGATCATATCCCATGCCTCTCCATACTACTTTGTAAGACATCTAAGGAGATTTCCCAAGGATCTATTCACTACCTTAGTTTGGCCATCAGTCTGAGGCTAATAGGCTGAAGTGAATGACAATTGAGTGTCTTCTTTCACAAGGTACGCCAAAAGTGGCCCACAAATTTTGGATCCCTATTAGTCACAATGTTAAGAGGCAAACCATGGATTCTAATAATTTCTTTGAAGAATAAACCAAAAATGTGTGAGGGATCATTAGTGCATTTACATGGCAAGAAATGAGTCATCTTATTAAATCTATCCACCACAACAAATATGCTATCAAAACCTCTTTGAGTCCTAGGAAGACCTAAGACAAAATCCATACTAATACTCTCCCATGGCCTATTAGGAATAGGAAGTGGCTGATATAGATCAGCATTAGATGAAGTACATTTTGTCCTTTGACATATACTACAACTCTTAACAAATTTTTTTATGTCTAATTGCATTTTTGACCAAAAATAAAATCTTTTCACCTGATCCAATGTTTTATCTAGCCCAAAGTGACCTCCTAGTCCACCATAATGTTTTTCCTTTATGATGTTATCCCTCATGGAACACCTAGGAACACATAATTGGCTACCTTTGAACAACAACCCCTACTACAACAAAAACTTAGAAAAATTAGAATGATATGCATCCAAAAATTTAGAGCAAACTTCTTATCCCTCCTTGAAATCTTCATCATCCCTATACATTTGCTTGAGGGACTCAATCCCCACACTTTGTAATTGAATTTCTTGAACCATGCACACTCTTCTACTTAATGCATCTGCCTCTTTATTAGCCTGCCCTTTCTTGTAATTGATGGAAAATGTGTAGGCTTGGAGTTGTTCAACCCATTTCATATGTTTATGACTGAGTTTTTCTTGTGAATTTAGAAAACTAAGTGCATGATTGTTAGTGTAAATAATGAATTCTTTAGGCAAGAGATAGTGCCTCCATTTCTTCAAGGCTTGCACCATGGCATATAACCCCAAGTCGTAAGTAGAATACTTTCTCTTAGCATCATTTAGTTTTTCACTAAAGAAGGCAACTGGTATGCCCTCCCGACTCAAGACAGCCCCTATAAAAAGGTTACTAGCATCACATTCCACCACAAACAACTTATTAGAATCAGGCAAAACAAGAATTTGTTGTTGTACTAGCTTTTGTTTCAAAATTTCAAAAGAATCATTGGCTGCCTTTGTCCAAGAAAACTTACATTTCTACCCCCCTTTAATGGTATCTAAAATATGTGCACAAATATGACTAAAACCCCATATAAACTTCCTATAGAATGTTGCCAAACCATGAAAACGTTTTACATCACTTGCTGTTTTAGGAGTTGGCCATGATAAAATAGCCTCTAGCTTTGCTGGATCCATCTTCAAATTGCCTTTGGAGATGACAAAACCAAGATAGGTGAGTTCTTCCCTCATGAAGACACTCTTCTCCATGTTAATCATCAATTTCTCATCATGCAACTTCTTCAAAACCTGATCCAAATGCTGTAAATGTTCTTCCTTGGTCCTGTTGAAAACAAGAATATCATCAAGATACACCACAACAAATTTGCCAATGAAATCCTTCAACACTTCATTCATGAGATGCATGAAAGTACTTGGGGCATTGGATAGACCACATGGCATCACCAACCACTCATAAAGACCCTCATTTTTTTGAAGCCTATCTTCCATTCATCCCCTTACTTTATCCTAATTTGATGATACCCACTCTTATGATCAATCTTGGAAAAGTATCTAGCCCCTCCCAAACAGTCCATTAGGTCATCAATCCTTGGGATAGGGAACCTATAACTTATGGTGATCTTGTTAATAGCCCTAGAATCTGTACATAGTCTACATTTACCATCCTTTTTAGGGGCTAGGAGTATTGGGATAGCACATGGGCTAAGGCTCTTTCTCACTAAACCCTTATCCAACATATCTTGTACTTGTTTGGCAATTTCTTCATTTTGTGATGGTGTCATCTTGTAGGCTGCTTTGTTTGGCAAAGAAGACCCTGGTACGAAGTTAATCTGATGGCTTATGTCCCTAATAGGTGAGAAGTCATTAGGCATCTGCTCTACCATGATACCCTTGTATTTCTCTAACAATTGTTACACCTCCTTGGGAACTTCTTCCTCACTAGGACCTGTTGTGATGTTCATAACATGCCCCATTTTACTCCCTAGCAAAATGAGGACCCCTGCTATGGTTGTTTTTTTCTCGTGTGTGTTATTCTGTTTGGTGGTAAAGGGAAAAGTGAGTGAAAGTTGCAAACCTTGTTGAAAACAGAGAAAAAATACATTTTAGTACTAGGGCAGAGTACAGATGAATTCCTTGTCAAAATGAGCTAGGGTTGCTTTTTGAACCATGTTAAAATTCTCTATATTTTGCAAGTTATGAGTATTTTGGTAAAATGTACAAGGGAGGGTTTGTTGTTGCATATACAATGTCTTTTGTATACCGGGTTGCATATACAAGGCCCTTTGTATATCACTTTCCATATAAAAAGTCATTTTTATATGCAAAGTCATTTTTATGCATAGTCGCATGAGTCATCAGGTTGCATATACAATGGCCTTTGTATGTTAGGTCGTTGTATGTTGCACATACAAGAGGTTTTGTATATCAGGTTTATATACATTGTTTGCCTTGTATGCATTTCACTAATGTTCAATCTGTACATGCAAAGTGGACCTGGCACGGTTGGAATTTGAAACAAATATTTTGTTAAGTCTGCTGAATGTATTTTTGGTTTATATGTTTGAAAGTCTGAAATATACAAAGCGGACATACAAGGTTATACAAGCGGCGGAACCGAAATGTTTATGAAATAAGATTTTATGTTTGTATGTTCCGCACTTTGTATATCCATGTTTCATTGTATACATTTCAGGATTTATACAAAGGCGGGCCCAAAAGTTTTATTAAAGTTGATTAAGTCAATGTATGTTTTGTGCTTTGTATATTGATGACATGCATTGTACTTTTGCAAGCTGCGGACCTGAACAGGTTATAAAACAAGGTTAAATCCTTGTATGTATGCGGGCTTGTATATTGGAGAGATACAAAGGTTATATACAAGCCATAGATTTGTAAAGGTTATAAAATGGAGTTAGATGCTTGTACATTTTGCGCCTTGTATGTATGCTTCGAGACATGCATTGCTTTACATACAAGCACCGAAACTCAGAGGAAATTTAAATCGGGTTAATGCAATGCATCTTAACCCAATGTATATCCGATATACATTGCATTACATACAAGGTGGACCTGAAATAGTTCAAAGTTTGAATGCATAAATCATGGGTTCCGACAGATGTATGAAGTGTTTGTATGAATTACAATGTATGTTTAAGAGGTGCAAACCTCTATACAAGCTCGATGTGAAGAAGGAATTAAATACAAGAAACTCTTTGTATGTTTAAGGTGTTCATATGTATTGAGCCTACATACAAGGCAAAATATGCAAAGGGCCGGATGCAAATGGAGAATTAAAGATTGAAAATGCTTTGTATGTTCACTACAATCGTATATTTAAAACATACATTCACGATAGACAAGGATTTAAGCAAGGAAAAGGGCAGGAAAGCAGAGCAATGGATTTTTTGAATCCATTTTAGAGCCCGATGCATGTTTTTGGTCAACGGTGGTTGACTCAGATGTTTTTAACACTGTATATGTGTTTGGGGACGTGATTTTCATGGTTTCATGGCCCAATGGCTGTGCTTGCACATTTAGAGCCTAATTTTTAATGTAATGTTTAAATCTTCCTACTAGTTTATTAAATGACGATGCTTAATTCTTGGTTGTTTGTTGTAGGATGCTGGAGCTATTTCGAGGTAGCTGAAGTCGCAGAATTGAGAACATAGTGGTGGTGTGTAGGTGGAAATAAAGCAGGGCTTTAATGGTGAGGATATCCTAGGTGGCAGATCAGATCCTGAGAGATTGCAAGCACATAAGGAGAAGAAAAGGCTTTCAATGCGGAGGAAATTGCAGGTGGGAACATTATTATTGGAGAGGCGCTCGGTATGGGCACTAGATGGCTACGAACCATTGATTCATTAGGGTTTTTTGGGCACTGTATTGGGGATAACCTGAGGGATATATTGAGCTCCTTTATTGTGTAACAAAGAGGGGGTCAATCATTCAAAATCAGACCTATAGTACTTTCATGTAGGAGATCAGATTACTGAGGCTAATGAGGACTGAACTGTTGAAACATCAAGGTTCCTTCTTCAGATCATTGTAAATGTACTTGTTCTTAAGCATACTGAATGGAGATGAAGCTTCGGATTACATCCTGATTGTAAACTTTCTGTAATCTTCAAGTTGATTTCTGGATATGTAATGGTGAATGTTATGTTCGACTGGAAGCGCTTTCATTTTATTCCATGTTGTTGTCAACATTTCCTTTGAAGATTTGCACTAGATCATGTAGATTTGTGGAATGTCCTGGTGAAGTATGATTCTAGTTTTTCTTCTCTTCATTGTTGTATCGGAGCATGTATGTGGATCATTGATCTCAGTCAAGTAATTTTGGGAATCTCATTCTCTAACCTTTTTTTACATTTTAATTTCATAGAAATCACTTCCATAACTACAAATCATGATAAATAATATGCAGAACAGAGAAATATGCTGACCTCCTATAGATAATTGAATATCATTAGCATATTTGAGCTAAATGCATGTAGTGTTGAAAATATCATGCAAAGAATCAGAAATAATGGTAGAAATCATGCAAATATCAACTTAGACACATTATTTGAAGAAATATACTATGTAGAGTAACCTCTCTATGTAGCATAGTTGCAGAAGTAGAATCTACTAATCTACGTAAGGCCCCAAAATGGAAAACAGCAAGACACATCAACCACTGAGCAATGTCAGTAGATTATGAACTAATCAACGGAGACTTGGGATCATGAATTCCTTGAATTCATGATATCTTTCAAGATAAATAAGGGTTGTTGTGTAACTTTTATTTGTGTGTTTGTGTGTGACTAACATCCACATCAATAGATAATTGGCACTAGAAGGAGGGCCAAAACAAGGAAACTGTAGATTCCTGCAAACATTGCTTAAATATCCTGTCAGTTTCAAATTTCTGACCCTAAACACAGCCTTAGCTAGGGAGTTTCAACTGGTCTTCATAGTAAACCAGCCAATTTTTCCTTAAAAATTTAAGAAATCTTGGCTTTCGGCCAAATACCAGGTCCAGATCTAGTGGACTCTTTGAAGAATTACATATTAGGGGATTTAGACCTAGAACTGTGGACATTCATTACACTCCTGATTCTAGTGCATCAGAAGCTTCACCAGAGCATGTTCCTATAACTCCTCTCAGGTTTCTAACACCTACAAGACCACTTGTCACACCTTAGGTCCAGCCTCAACCTGTCATACCTCAGGTTCAATCTCCAGCAGTTCCAATGTCATTCTTTGCTATAGAGTCGCCTTTGACCTTCAATGTATATCATGATTTTCCTAAGATTCCTGATAAAATTTTCCCTAGGTATCATCCATATCAGGATGCTGATGATCATGTTAGAACATTCAAGGAAGCTTGTTGTAGGGCTAGAATTGCGCATGAAGATGTGGTTTGTAGGTTGTTTCTATTTTCCTTGGGGGAAGAGGCCTATAACTGGTATATTAGTCTTGGTCAAGGTTCTATCAGTTCATGGGCTGTCCTAGAGAAATCTTTCAAGGATAGGTTCAAAGTACCTATAGACCCTTCAATGAACTATCATTTATTTGCCACAATCAAAGGATTTGAAGGAGAACTTATTGCCAACTTCAATGCCAGGTTCTAAAAGATGCTATCTAAGCTAGTTGCTCCCTATGTTGTAACAGATGAAGCTACTAGGAGCATTTACTACTCAGCCTTAGATCCCTTGACTTCCATGTTTATCAGGAGAGCACATCCTAGTGTAACCACTTTGGCAGAAGCTTTTGAAGAAGCTATCAAAGTCATCCAGCAATTGGCTCCTGCTACCACACCAAATATTGCCTTCCCTACACTTCCTGGTTATCCTACATATCCTGTTCACCAACAAACTAATGGAGCCATGATACCTTTAGCAATAATGCTGGCCCCTTTACAGATACCTCCACTCAGTATCATGCCACCACCAAATGGTAATGGCCAAATGTTACAATATTTAGGACAAACACAAGTACCTCAGGTTGTGGAACCACCCAACAATAACAATGGATCTTCCTTTTTCAAGCCTTAGACAGAGAGTGTAGTGGCCAAGGTTCAGGAAGAGGGAAGAAATCAAAGAAATATCAGCGCAGTTAAGGAAACTTACTACTAAGGTCACTCATCTAAGGAGTCGAAACTTCTTTTCTCAACCAAATCAAAATAGAGGTTATGCCAATGACAAACCTAATTATCCTGATAGCGGGTACAACAATAATTACAATAACAATAATCGCAACAATAATCCTCCTAGATAGCCTAGAGTGTGGAACACTAGGCCAAACAATGGTTCCTTGCCATCACCCCTAGACAATCAGCCTCCTAATTAACCTAAATAGACCACTAGAGTAAACCTTACAGAGGCAGCACTTACAAACTGGTGCAGGATACATAACACCAATGCTCATGTAGAGCTAAACTGTCCTCAATTCAGGATTGCTACCAGTATTTTCCAAGCTGAAGTGTCCAGTACTTCAGGCAACCCACCTTATGCAGAGGGAAATTAAATTGTCCCCTATGAATATGATTCTGCCTTGGTGCTAGAAAGCTTCATGCATCATCCTTATCGGCTGACAATTTCATCTCATCACGATTACACCTCAGCATGTGAGGAATCAGCCATGGCTTTTGAATCTAACTATGTTTTTCCATTTGAGGATGAGAATGAGCCATCTATTGAGCATGAGGAAGTCAATGCTTATCAATAACAACCTCACGATAGGCACAATTACAACTTGAGGAATAACTCAAACAAATCTGCTGATCCTTTGACCACATGCTTGGCTCCAAACAATTTTAATACTCCACCTAATCCTAAGACAAGTAATAACCCTAGATTCCCCAAGGTTAATGCTCAATATTTGGCACCATAGAACACAGCACCAAAAGCAGCAAATCTACCTCCTGAGCCTGACAAGTTGGTCACTTATTTGACTGATGAAATGAAAAAGATCAAAATCAGCCTACCATTGTCAGAATTTCTTAAAACCCATACTATTAAGAGAGCTTTCATGAAATTATTGGATGATCCTGCTCAAAAGGAAGATAGTCATATCTCAGGTCAGTTTGGAAATAAGGATCATGCCGCTAAGGATGTTAATGTCAAACATAAAGTCTCAGCTACTATTCAAGCTACAGAGATTTCCCACATGACCCTATACAAAGACAAGAGTGAGTCACCTCCTTTCCTCCTTACCATAAGGATGTTTGGTAAAAACCTGCACAACTACTTAGTGGACTCAGGAGCATCTACCAATGTAATGCCCTTGTCCATATGCAATGCTTTAGGGTTACATCCTGCTAAATCATTAAAGAAAGTGACACAATTGGACAAAACGGAGGTAAGAGTGGTAGGAGAACTGACCCACATTCACATGCAGTTAGCATCAGATCCCAGAAATTGGTATTATATTGATATTCAAGTAGTTGATATACCTGATAAATATGGGATGTTACTCAGGAGAGACTGGTCAAAAACCCTTAATGGGTACATGTCAACTGATTTCAATCATATGTGGTTGCCCTAGAGAGGAATACCAAATCAAATAAGGATAAATGTTGAACCCCACATGAAACACATGATCACTAAATATAACAAAACTAATGAAATCATGTATGTGGATGTGGAACTTGGAGTTTACTCTATCACACCCCAGACTATCAGCATAGAGGAGATCCTGATGCTTGACTTTCATGATCATGATGATAACCCTCAAGGTGATGAAGTAAATTTAGAATCTGATTATAATCCTGAAAATAAAATAGAACTGGATCATTTCAAGAATTTTGAGATGCATTTGTTTAAAGAGGTGAAAGATGTCACTTATTGAAAAATGCCTATTCAGGATATTCTAATTGATGGATGGTGCAGGCTGCATGATGAAGCTCATTCTGAAAAGACTTGTGATGCCTGTTTAGACATGTTGGAGCTAGAACAAGCATACAATAAGTTATCTTTATCATCATCCGTGGTGAGTTTTGCAGATTATGATAGTGAAGCTGATTTGTGTTTGTCTTCTGTAGGAATAGGAGAATGCACATATCAAGATGAGAGTTCTATTCAGATGCCAGAAGAGATTCTGGTATGCAACATGAGTAATGCTAAGAACAAGAAGAAAATCACCCCAGGGAGTGATTGTTTAGTGGAATCAGATTATGAGTTATCTGATGAAGATAGGGGCAGCAATATGTCCAAGTTTGAAGAGTTTCTATCAAAAGAGATTCAAAGGATGATACAGCAGTAGAGACCCCCACAAGATGTCTTGATTGAGGGATGGTGCAGGTTACATGAAGCACCACATTCAGAAACTGCCTATTCATTGTGTCTGCATATCTTGAAGAGGCAAACATTGCCTAGTCCAGAAGATTTTTCTTCTGAGGATAAAAAGAAAGAAGAAATATTAGCTTCCCATAAGGCTGATAAAGTGAGGTCTAAGAAAGATGAGATACCAAAATTAAAGTGGATATCAAGTGGTGCAGCTGCCAAAGCTAAGAGAAAGAAAGGAGGCCCAGACAAGCCTTTAGTTGAGGATTGTTGATAACTGAGAGGGGGGGGTGAATCAGTTATCCTAATTATTTCCTTTTGAGCTTTCTTATTAATTAATGTAGCATTGAATCAAACACAAAAACATTACCATGAAATAAGAAACACATGACACAATATTTTTGACGTGGAAACCCTGTTAAGGGAGAAAACCACGGGGTGATTAACCCAAAATTATTCTCTGTTAGAAGAATAGGAAATTACAAAATGGCACTTGCCAATTAGGGCTCACTGCCCGAGCACACTGCTCACAAGAGGCCCACTACCTACAAGAAGACACACTGTCTATAAAGTGATAAGAATCACAGTTTTGAACTGATTGGAAGCATCTGCATATGCTGGAGTTCAGTTCCGGTTAGGCTCAATACACTGATCTGCTGCACTTCATCTTTTCTCTGTTCTTTATTCTGCTATCCTTTCACATACCGGATCTGTCTTGGTACTTCTGCTTTGTTCTGCTCTTTTTCATATATATTCTTGACATAGTCACCCCCTTCACAACTAAATCCATCCTCTATATATATCCACACAAGTAATTTCATCACCTTTCTAGTCGGCATCCGGAACAGTCTAGTTTCTTACAAACTCTGTTCTGTCGGCTGAATCCTTGCTCCCCAAGCAATGCGGATCAAGCATATACTTGTAGATATCATTAATCATGTCGGCCAAACATGATTCATGCCTTCACAACCTTTATCATCAACAGTAACACATCCGGAAAGTAGTCTGATACTTTGTCAGTCAGTTCATCCTCTGTTTTCACTGTCTCTCAGGAATCCGGTACTCAACTATTCATATCTTTTTCCTTGTCCATCACCGGAGGCTAAATCCTTGGAATATACCACTCAAGGTAGACCTCTTGACTTCCCCAAATCCGCACTACACCAAGACACTTCCTCTGAAAGATCCGGACCAATCTGTCGGACCTTGCCACATGCTCTGTTCTTGTTCACCGGACCACAACAATCTTTATTCTGACTTCCGGTAGAGACACATCATGACTTGCGGATATGTGGGATGACCTTTGTTGCCATCAATGACAACAACCATGAATCCATATAGTGTCTCTTGCCAACAATCTCGCCCTTTGGCATTGATGGCAACACTTAGTGAAAAATGACTAAGTGTTTACACTATGCTCCCCCTTTGCTGATGCTCTATCTTTATATACAATTTCTGGAACTCCCCCTTAATTGGATTCCTCATTTTTCACTGCTCCTCACTCCCCCTTTGACATCAATGGCAAAGGGTAGGGTCCGCACATCAAAATTTTCAAAAATTTTCTATACATAGCCGTATATTTACATACTCACATATACTGAAGAATGTCTACAAAGGATGTCTGCAATTGGATCATTTCTGTAGCCCAACTTTGCTTCATTCTATCCAAAATTGAAATGTGACCACTCAACAAAAATGCAAAAGCTTCTGCCCGCTTGAGATCTGTCGGATCATTTGTTTGGGCGGTGGTCTGAGCATCACTGATGGCCTCATGCATAGTTTCCAACTTAGGGATTATAATCCTTCTAAGTTCTCCCATCCGGTTAGTGATATTCTTCCTTTCCTTCTCAAGACTCTTTATTTCATTCAAGACTGCAATAGTCTGACATTCTTGATTTATTATGGAGGAAGAGAGAGGATCAAAACTTTGAGATAAGCTTTGTAGCTTGTCCTGTTCCTCTTTTATTTTCTTATCAATTGCTGTTGTTGCCTTTGACCAGGATATACAAAATTTGTAAATGTCACCGCCATCCTTAAGAGCATTCTCTAAGCTCTTTATTCCAATACTTACAATCTTCCTATCTTTAGAGATTAATTCTAATACTTCTGAAAATCTTTTATCCAAAAATTCCTTCCGGACCTTTTCTTCAGCAGATTTTTCTAGAGATTCAAAATGTGTACTAACACTGCTGACTAAGGTTTTGAGATTACCGGAAGAGGAGGCTGTGGGATCCTTTTGAAAGGATGGCATGATCTTTTCTAGCACTCCAGATGCTACCTCCATAAGCTCACAGTCTTCCATGTGAGATTTCAGCAGCTTCTCTTTGACTTTCTCATTTGCAAATGAGGCTATTTTCATTGTTTGCACCGATGACAAAGAGTCAAAATCTAATGGTCCTTTCAGCAGGTCCGGTTCATCAATTTCTATAGTGGCTTTGCTCAAAAATTGTTGAACAGTTTGTGCAGTGTCTTTTGCCGGAGACAGATGTTTCTTTTCTTCTGCAGTCTTGGAACTGTCAACCTCTTTATCTTTCACACTTGCTTCCTTCTCCTGTAATTTCTCTTCTTCTTTGGATCCGGAGACTGTAGGGGAAACCGGAGGAGAGATGTTTGTCTGTTCAGGGCCCACTTCTTCCGGAACAGATGATTCCAAATCCGCAGTTGTTTCTGCACCTAAGTCCTCTACAACAGGAAGATTGAACCTTTTGAAGGCCTTCCGGAGGATCTCTTCTGTCTCTTGGGCCACTTTGTCAGTCTCACCAAGCATGAGTTGATTCATCCTGGCTTTACTTCTGAACTCATCTTTGCAGTCTTTGAAGATTATGTTCATTGTCTTGGGATCAATTTCAGGATATAGCTAAATAGCTATCTGCTCCCGGATCTCAAGATCTTTTGCATGAGCATTATTCTTTCTTATTTCTAATTCCTTTTCTAGGCTTTTAGGAATAAGAGATATGATCTCAATGAAAGCCTTATTGTATATGTTCAGATATTTGACTGTAGCTTCCTGCAGAATCTTTTGGTCAGCCTCACTGTAGTCATCATAAAATTCAGTCATTGGTTTCCATCCACCGTGACTGACTTGATTATACTCTCTAGAGACAGAGTGGGCTTTTCAACAGATACCTCTGCCATTTCCTCCTTGTCTTGGCCTGTGGAGGGTTTACCGGATCCTTTCTTCTTCTGCTTCTTTATTTCTTTTACTCCCTCATCTGACTCTGTTTCCTCTTCATCCTTTTGGCTTTCATAAGCCCTTGTGGCTTTTGTCTTGGATCTTTTACCGGATGCCTGGACTTCCGGTTTTGAACTTTTGGTTGTGGGAGGTGCAGATCTTTTTGATGATCTGGTCCGGGTGGGAGTTTCAACCGGAACACTTTCTTTACTTTTCTCTTCTTCCTCAGCCTTTTTCCTCTTTTCCCGGCTGGCATCTAGTGCCTCTTTTGAGATGCCTAGGCCTTGAGAAACATGCTCAACTTCTTTTCTTACCTTCCTCTTTATCTCCGGTTCCCTGAGTTCTACATGTATCTTTACACTCAGTTCCTCAAAGGTTCCAAACCTTTCTGCCTTAGGATCTTTGGGCTGGCTTAGCATGTGTTGAACATGCAGCTCTACTATCTGTTCATCCACTTCATACCCCATGGGCATGATCCAAACAGTCCTTGGCTCCACTGCCTCCATTAGACACTGATCTGTTTCAACCATGAAGCATACTGTGTCTTTGTACTTTTCAACAAGGGATTGGGGTATTCTTTCTCTTGCATGCATCATGCTTTGGAAGTTCTTGAAGTATCCCCATAGAGCTGTGTTTCTTGCTTTAGCATCCCCAAGTCCATGCAAATAGTCTCTGATTTGGATAGCAACCGGTCTGTCATTCTGCCATATCCATCCACTGGATCCAGGAAGCTCATTCATGTAGTAAAAGAAGAGACAGAGGATCAGATTGCCATACTTGAAGGAGTTTTTCTTGTCCTTCTTGATCTTCTGCAGATTTTCAAAGAGTTGGTTCACAAGAAGCTCACACAAGTCATAGTCTGCATTCTCCTTTAACATTTGATAAGCTGTGTAGATTGCAGTTCCCGGTACTGAATTTTCCCTACTGGAATGATAGATTTTGTAACCAATTATCATAGCTACAAATTTGACATCCAGTTCAGTGATGTCATCAACTGTCATAGCTCTCTTGTCAAACTTGGATCCGGTTGCATCACTGACTGTCTGATTTTTGACAGACTTGAGAACAGGTAATCCACCGGATGAGTGCAGACCAGTTACAGCCCTAATTGCATCTTTGGTGATCTTGAAGGGCTGGTTCAACCATAGGAAGTTGTCATGTACTCTACTTAGTACATACCGGACCCATTCATCTTCTTCAAAACAGGGGAAATGAATGCACTGTGCAAAGTGTTTGTCCCAGATGGCTTTGTACTGAGGTTTGATCTCAAAGGAGTCATCTATCAATTGTTTGTGATAGATATCCATCAGCTTTGATTCTCCAAAGTCTTCAAGATTCGCATGGATGTAAACCCTAATATCTTCCGTATGCAATACACCATGAGGAACACTAGAGAAGGCTCCTAGTGGATCTACCTCCAATGATTTGTAAGGATGTTTCTTGAATGTGGGGTGAGGTCTATCAGAGATCTTAACTATATTTGGAGTAGCCATTCTTCAAAGATTTGCAGTGAGATAATGAAAAACGGAGAATACATTATGCGCCTTCAGTTTGCACGGAGTGGTGGGATTGATTTCTTTATGCAATGACTTCGGCAGGAGATCTTTGGTGTGCTTGATGAATCTTGTTGCAGAGCTCCACTTTTCGCTTCTTCTTGAGTGTAAAATGAGCAAATGATCTTTGAGAAATCCCTTATATTGCTCCGCAAACCCTAATATCTGTTTGCAATAAATGCTTCACCTATATTCTTCCGGTTTGCCTTGTCCGGATAGCTTGGAGTATCCCGGATCAGTCCTGATCTGTGAACATCATCTGGATCTTTCAATCATGAATAAATCAAGGTGACACATTGAAAGAACATCCCAAACACTCTGTCCAATCCGCAGAATAAGATAGTGCACTTCCGGATCTCTCCGGACCTTTTTGTAATCCTCTGTCATACCAGAGCATCTCCCGGAACAGGTCTTACTTGATCGATCACAGCTTCTTTATAGCTCCATGCGGACCTCTGAAATCTTATTTGGATCGTCTCAAGACTTATATCTTTAAACTTTTTACTCCGCATCTTGTGCCACATCAGGCACCACTTGATTGGCTGGGGGAACAGGATTTTCTTTGAGTCTCCCCCTGAGCCAGAGCTAACTTTTTAATTTTCGGAAGAAATATCAGCACCAGAGTCTGGTGCGGATCCAACCTCTACATTCTCTGAACTTTTCTTCACCCAAATCTTGCTCATCTGATTCCTAAATTCATCCACATTCATCTTTTGTTTACCCTTGTCTTGATTCTGATTATACACCAGACCTCTTTTGTCCTGATTCTTGCTTCTGCAGACTTTAGCATTATGACCGGACCTATTACAGATTTGGCAAATAACATTTCTTTGCATAATTGACTGATATCCTCTTGATCTGCATTAATTAGCCATATGACCCACTCTATTGCATGTAAAGCATCTACCTTTGAATGATTTGTTTACTTGCATATTTCTGCATTCATGGGATTTGTGTCCATACCTTTTGCAGTTGAAGCACTGTCCGGAGAAGGATGAATTAATCTGATTCATTCTCTTTCTGCACTAATTAGCTTTGTGACCAAAGTGGTTGCAGCTGTGGCGGTATCCATTGAAAGATGAATATCTTTGAGCATTGGGCTGTCTTACCGGAGGTCTTCTAGGCCTGTTTCTTGGATTTTCTGATGCAAAATTCTTTTGACCGGATTCAGAACTTTCTCCTTTCTCATATCCCAAACCATACTTGTCATCTGTCCCTTTTTGACTTCCAAGAAGAACTTCAAGTTGAGCAGAGCTTATCTTGAATTTCTCTTTATATTCATTTGCTGTTTGAAGGTCTCTTTTGAGAGAGGCAATTTGATCCTCAAGTTTTTCTTCATTATCTTTGGCATCTTCAAGATCAGATTCAAGATGTCTGATAATCCTGTCCATCTGGTGGCATTCTTCTGATTTTTCTTTAAGAGATTGTTTTAGATTGTCTTCAGCCTTTCTTTTTTCTTCAATCTCTTGAGTAAACTTTATAGTTCCTGATTCCATTTCATGTCTTAACATAATGACTTCTTTTGATAACTTTTCACATAACTTGGTTTGCTCAGTCAATTCTTCATTTGTATTGCTTTCTTCACTTTGTCTTGCCAATTGTTGGAGCAGCTCGTTTCTCTTTTTCATAGAGAGACTTAATTTGTCTTTTAATTCTCTCATGAATTCATCAGCCTGTTTGAGTCTTTCCTTTAATTCATTGACTTCAGAATTTGACTGTTCAAGATCCTCAAGAGCAGTCTTGAGTTGCTCCCTTAAACTGTATGCATCCATTTGAACTCCCAGATCTTCCTCAAGCTGTTAGGCTCTATTAGGAGGAACTAAGCTCTGATACCAATTGTTGATAACTGAGAGGGGGGGGGGTGAATCAGTTATCCTAATTATTTCCTTTTGAGCTTTCTTATTAATTAATGTAGCATTGAATCAAACACAAAAACATTACCATGAAATAAGAAACACATGACACAGTATTTTTGACGTGGAAACCCTGTTAAGGGAGAAAACCACGAGGTGATTAACCCAAAATTATTCTCTGTTAGAAGAATAGGAAATTACAAAATGGCACTTGCCAATTAGGGCTCACTGCCCGAGCACACTGCTCACAAGAGGCCCACTGCCTACAAGAAGACACACTGTCTATAAAGTGATAAGAATCATAGTCTTGAACTGATTGGAAGCATTTGCATATGCTGGAGTTCAGTTCTGGTTAGGCTCAGTACACTGATCTGCTGCACTTCATCTTTTCTCTGTTCTTTATTCTGCTATCCTTTCACATACCGGATCTGTCTTGGTACTTCTGCTTTGTTCTGCTCTTTTTCGTATATATTCTTGACATAGTCACCCCCTTCACAACTAAATCCATCCTCTATATATATCCGCACAAGTAATTTCATCACCTTTCTAGTCGGCATCCGGAACAGTCTAGTTTCTTACAAACTCTGTTCTGTCGGCTGAATCCTTGCTCCCCAAGCAATGCAGATCAAGCATATACTTGTAGATATCATTAATCATGTCGGCCAAACATGATTCATGCCTTCACAACCTTTATCATCAACAGTAACACATCCGGAAAGTAGTCTGATACTTTGTCAGTCAGTTCATCCTCTGTTTTCACTGTCTCTCAGGAATCCGGTACTCAACTATTCATATCTTTTTCCTTGTCCATCACCGGAGGCTAAATCCTTGGAATATACCACTCAAGGTAGACCTCTTGACTTCCCCAAATCCGCACTGCACCAAGACACTTCCTCTGAAAGATCCGGACCAATCTGTCGGACCTTGCCACATGCTCTGTTCTTGTTCACCGGACCACAACAATCTTTATTCTGACTTCCGGTACAGACACATCATGACTTGCGGATATGTGGGATGACCTTTGTTGCCATCAATGACAACAACCATGAATCCATATAGTGTCTCTTGCTAACAGAGGATAAGCCATGGATCCTTAGATTTGATAGGTCCAAATCCAAACAAGGAGCTGGAGTAGGGATAGATCTCATTGATCCATCTGGAAAATCCTACTTAGCAGCATACAGATTGCAGTTCCCATGTACAAACAATGTGATAGAGTATGAAGCTCTAATTCATGGGATATTGTTTGCACTCAGAAAGAAGGTGAAAATTCTGCATGTCTATGGAGACTCAGAATTAGTTGTCAGATAGGTAAGAGGTATATACTCTTGCAATTACAAAAGGTTGTCCAATTACAAACATAGGGTGTGGGACTTAATAGAAGATTTTGATGCATTCAATATCACCCACGTACCCAGAGAACAAAATCACAGAGCAGATGCTTTGGCCTAGGCTGCAAGTACTCTAGAACCTCTATCCATATCTGGTCTAAAAATATTTTCAGTAGAATTAGTATCAATACTGTCTGTGCCTGATAATGTAACTAATCTTCAGGTGTTTGATGATGATCAACATATATTGGATTTTATTTCCAACAGAGATGTTTTTGAAGCGCAGATCATAGATGAAATAAATATGGAAGATCACATCTGGGAAAAAGAGGAAATCCTGGAGTTGCCTAGCAATAGAATTCCTAAGGGAATGATAGAGTTGGAAAGAGCATTTGATCTAAACAACATGCTAAAATAGAGGGATCTTCCAGAGGCCGATGGAGGACAGTACCCACCAGTTAACATTGGACAGGGTGGTAAAGGA
The DNA here is from genome assembly GCA_027924645.1 of Cunninghamia lanceolata. Classification (NCBI taxonomy): domain Eukaryota; kingdom Viridiplantae; phylum Streptophyta; class Pinopsida; order Cupressales; family Cupressaceae; genus Cunninghamia; species Cunninghamia lanceolata. Next base: position 6,010,876 of record BSBN01001067.1, read on the forward strand.
AGAAACGTTCTGATTGGGAAGATCTGTATAGAGAAGGAGTTGGAAGGAATAACCTAGGCTCTTAAAGACTATATTCATGTCATTTCTTGGATGTATGATGAGCTAAAAACTTATGACACATCAGTCATCACTCATACAATACCTTTGAAGCCAAACACCAAGCCTTTTCAGCAGAAACAAAGACCCGTCAATGCTTTGCTAGAGCCCATCATCTTTGAAGAGGTTAAGAGGCTACTTGATGCCAAGATTATATTTCCTATGAGACATTCCACGTGGGTGGAAAACCTAGTCCTAGTAAGAAAGAAAAATGGCGACATCAGATTGTGCGTGGACTTCAAGAACTTAAACAGAGCCTCTAAAAAGGACAATTATCCTTTGCCTTCTCTGGACGAAGTCCTGCAAATTGTGAATGGTGTCAAGATGATGTCATTCCTGGATGGCTTCTCTGGTTATAACCAAGTAATGGTGGACAAAATTGACAAATTGAAAACCACATTCACCACGAAGTGGGGAATTTTTGCCTACAGACGCATGCTGTTTGGGTTAATAAATGCTGGGGCAACATTTCAATGAGCAATGGACATAGCCTTCAGAGGCTTGATTGGTAAATGCATAGTCATATACATGGATGACTTAATAGTTTTCTCTAAAGATAGAACAAACCATGTGGAAGACCTGAGAAAGGTGCTGAAGAAGTGTGAGCAATACGAGATATCCCTGAACCCTAAGAAGTGCATATTCAAGATAACCATAGGAAAATTATTAGGCCACCTGATAACTAAAAATGGGATCATCATTGATCCTGACAGAGTGGAATCTATCATGAAGATACAACTGCCTGGAAGCAAGAAAGAGCTCAAATCTTACTTTGGTAAGATTAATTTTGTTAGGAAATTTATTACTGGCTTTGCAGAGATTGTCAGACCCTTGAACACCATGCTTAAGAAGGATGCTAAAATTCAGTGGACACCTGAGGCTAGAGCAGCTTTTGAAGAAATTAAGAAAGCCATATCAAATGCTCCAATTCTGATTAGTCCAGATTATACCAAGGGATTTTACATCTACTCATTTTCTTCAAAGCATACTTCTGTAGTAGTGTTGACATAGAGAAATGAAGAAAAAGAAGAAAAGCCTATAGCTTTCATGAGCTACCCTTTCAGAGATGCAGAGCTCAGATACATGGACATTGAAAGATAGGCACTTGCTCTAGTTTGAGAAGTTAATAAATTTAGGCATTACAATCTGAGAAGTAAAGTGATCACTGTGGTACCTGATGCAGTAGTAAAAATGTTATTAATGCAAAGTGAACCAGGAGAAAAGAGAGCTAAATGGATCACTGTCCTCCAAGAGTATGATATGAATATTACACCCATGAAGTTAGTAAGAGGACAAGCATTGAGCCAGATGATATCAAAGATTGATCCTAATATCATGAGCCAGCAGTATGTTGTGAATGCAAAGAAAGATGGAGAATGGTACTCAGGCATTAGACAAATCCTGATTACTAGAAGATGTCCTTCAAGACTGCAGGCCTCGCAAAGGAGAGCCTTAAAGATAAGATCACATAAATACATGATAAAGGGAGGAGTCATTTTCAAGAAAAATTATGAGGGGATATACCTAAGGTGCTTGGAAAGATCAGAAGCAGATAAGGTGCTAGCAGAATTGCATGATAAGTTCAGGACTGCACATGGATCACCCTTAGCTACCACTCATGCTATCCTCAAGGTAGGGTATTATTGGCCCACTATTTTTAAAGATACTGCTGAACACATCAAATGTTGTCACATGTGTCAGGTTGCTGCAAACAGAGAAAAATATGTTGCTCAACCTTTGCAGCTAGTGATGGAGATGCCCCCATTTGCTCAATGGGGAATGGACTTCATAGGACCAATCAATCCTCCATCATCTTCAAGCCATAGGTATGTTTTAACTATTACTGACTATTGTACTAGGTGGACTGAAGCTATTAGTAGTAAGACATGTAATACTGAGGATTTCATTAAGTTCTTGGAAAGCAATATAGTGACCAGGTATGGAGTTCCATATGCTTTGGTATGTGATAATGGGCCTACTTTTTCTTCAATTAAACTATCAAGTTGGGCTTTTGATTATGGGATCATCTTGAAATTCTCCTCGAATTACTATCCCTAAGGGAATGGATTAGTAGAATCCACAAACAAGAACCTATTGAACATCATAAAGAAATTAATAGAAAAGAACCCAAGGGAATGGAGCACTTTATTGAAATATGCCTTGTGGGTAGATAGAACCAGGAATAAGGCTGCATTATGAAATTCACCTTTTCACTTAGTATATGGGGTAGATCCTATCCTCCCTGTTAACTTAAGAATTCCTACACTACAGTTTACACAAGAATACCTGGGCATAGATAATAAACAAGAAGTTAGGTTGCTGCAGTTGATGCACCTAGAAGAAAAAAGAAGTGAAGCAATTAAGCAATTTGCTAAACATCAAGCTGTTGTCAAACACTAGTTTGATAAAAGAGCCAGAATTAAGGCTTTCAGAATCTCAGAACTAGTCCTGATGTGGGACAAAGCACATGAGAGGAGAAGAGATCATGGTAAGTTTGATAAACTCTAGATAGGTCCCTTTCAAATTTCTAAAATTTTAGGAGACAGCACCTACAGGCTTAAGACCTTAACCGGTGAGGATGTTCCATTACCAGTTAATGGACAGTTTTTCAAACATTACTTCCAAGCCTGAAGTGGTGCCATGATAGCCATGTGTATCATAGTGTACATTTGTTTTATAGTTGTTTATATAGTCTACTTTGTTCTATTTGTTTTCTTTGTTTCCTTGGTAGGGATCTTTATTTTGATTTAGAGTATGAAGGAGCAGACTAACAACCATTGAAAACAATGGAAAATTTAGATCATTCAGGTTAATTATTTGAAATTTATGTATAGCTTGTTGTGACTATCATGAATGTAAAGAGTTGTTTGACTTGTGAAATTTTGTATTCAATAAGAATGGATTGAGTATTCAAGGAATGTTTCTCATGATGACACACCTAAAATCCTTGGGTTTGTTGAACTTACCAGTATAGATATTAGGTGAAAAATCATAGGTCACCCTTGCTACCACTACAATTCTCAACTTAATTTTAGCAAGTAACCACTCCTTGCATCATGAAGTTACAAATGCCATATCTTATGAAGTTCTATCAAATATAAAAATAAATAAATAAATAAATAAAATGGATTTTACTAAAAATCCAGGTTAATCCATCTAAGTAACTCTACCAGGGCTATAGACGCTCGCTGGTAGTGAGGCTCTACTTAGGAGAATTGTAATGATAACCTTGTAGGGGCTATGGACACCTGCTGGCAGTAAGGCTCTATCCGATTGGCTATGAGGGAATGTCCACACCTACGTAGTCTAATATTAGTCACTGGTTTGTTCAACTGATCTTTAAGATGAGGCTTATTAATCATGTGCACCCACTTAAACTAAAATGAAAATTCATGCACCTTGGAATACATTGAGTCTCAAGTTAAATGATGATTTGCAGAAAAGATAGTTGGAAGTTATGAATTTATTTCATTCAGTTTCCTTTAATGGTTTTAATTTGATTGTTTTGTTTGGTTGCTAGTTGTTGTGATGTTCACAACATGCCCCATTTTACTCCCTAGCAAAATGAGGACCCCTACTATGGCTGTTTCTTTTTGCTCGTGTGTGTTGTTCTGTTTAGTGGTAAAGGGAAAACTGAGTGAAACTTGAAAACCTCATTGAAAATAGACAAAAAATAGATTTTAGTACCAAGGCAGAGTACAGATGAATTCCTTGTCAAAAATGAGCTAGGGTTGCTTTTTGAACCATGTTAAAATTCTCTGTATTTTGCAAGTTATGAGTATTTTGGTAAAATGTACAAGGGAGGGTTTGTTATTGCATATACAATGTCTTTTCTATACTAGTTGCATATACAAGGCCCTTTGTAAAGAAATTCACTTGTATACAAAGTCCTTTGTAAATCGCTTTCCATATACAAAGTTGTTTGTATATGCAAAGTCGTTTGTATATGCAAAGTCATTTTTATGCATAGTCGCATGAGTCATCGGGTTGCATATACAATGGTCTTTGTATGTTATGTCATTGTATGTTGCACATACAAGAGGTTTTGTATATTGGGTATATATACATTATTTTCCTTGTATGCATTTCTCTAATGTTCAATCTATACATGCAAAGTGGACCCGGCACGGTTGGAAGTTGAGATGAATATTTTGTTAAGTCCGCTGAATGTATTTTTGGTTTGTATGTTTGAAAGTGTGAAATATACAAAGAGGACATACAAGGTTATATACAAGCGGTGGAACTAAAATGTTTATGAAATAAGATTTTATGTTTGTATGTTCCGCACTTTGTATATCCATGTTTCATTGCATACATTTCAAGATTTATACAAAGGCAGGCCCAAAAGTTTTATTAAAGTTGATTAAGTCAATGTATGTTTTGTGCTTTGTATATTGATGACATGCATTGCACTTTTGTAGGCTGCGGACCTGAACAAGTTATAAAACAAGGTTAAATCCTTGTATGTATGTGGGCTTGTATATTGGAGAGATACAAAGGTTATATACAAGTCACAGATCTGAAAAGGTTATAAAATGGAGTTAGATGCTTGTACATTCTGCACCTTGTATGTATGTTTTGACACATGCATTGCTTTACATACAAGCGCCAGAACTCAAAGGAAATTTAAATCAGGTTAATGCAATGTATCTTAACCCAATGTATATCCAATATACATTGCATTACATACAAGGTGGACCTGAAACAGTTCAAAGTTCAAATGCATAAATCGTGGGTTCTGATGGATGTATAAAGTGTTTGTATGAATTACAATGTATTTTTAAGAGGTGCAAACATTTATACAAGCCAGATGTGAAGAAGGAATTAAATACATGAAACTCTTTGTATGTTTAAGGTGTTTGTATGTATTGAGCCTACATACAAGGCAAATATGCAAAGGGCTGGATGCGAATGGAGAATTAAATATTGAAAATGCTTTGTATGTTCTCTGTGATCGTATATTTAAAACATACATTCATGATAGACAAGGATTTAAACAAGGAAAGGGCGGGAAAGCAGAGCAATGGATTTTTTGAATCCATTTTAGAGCATGATGCATGTTTTTGGTCAACGGTGGTTGAATCAGATGTTTTTAATGTTGTATATGCATTTGGGGATGTAATTTTCATGGTTTCATGGCCCAATGGATGTGCTTGCACATTTAGAGCCTAATTTTTAATGTAATGTTTAAATCTTCCTACTAGTTTATTAAATGACGATGCTTAATTCTTGGTTGTTTGTTGCAGGATCCTGGAGCTATTTCGAGGTAGCTACGGTCACAAAATTGAGAACACAGTGGCAATGTGCAGGTGGAAATAAAGTAGGGCTTTAATGGTGAGGACATCCTAGGTGGCGGATCAAATCCTGAGAGATTGCAAGTGCATAAGGAGAAGCAAAGGCTTTTAATGCAAAGGAAATTGCAGGTTGGAACATTATTGTTGGAGCAATGCTCGGTATGGGCATGCTGCTCAGAATTTTTGGCGGGATTCACTTTCCACCATCTGATGTTGCACTAGATGGTTATGGGCCATTGATTCATTAGGGTTTTTTGGGCACTATATTGGGGATAACCTGAGGTATATATTGAGCCCCTTTATTGTGTAATAAAGAGGGGGTCAATCATTCAAAATCAGAATTGTAGCAACTTCATGTAGGAGATTAGATTACTAAGACTAATGAGGACTGAACTATTGAAACATCAAGGTTCTTTCTTCAGATCATTGTAAATGTACTTGTTCTTAAGCATACTGAATGGAGATGAAGCTTCGGATTACATCTTGATTGTAAACTTTACGTAATCTTCAAGTTGATTTTTGGATATGTAATGGTGAATGTTGTGTTCAACTGGAAGCACTTTCATTTTATTGCATGTTGTTGTCAACTTTTCCTTTGAAGATTTGCACTGGATCATGCGGATTTGTGGAATGTCCAGGTGAAGTATGATTCTAGTTTTTCTTCTCTTCATTGTTGTATCGGAGCATGTATGCGGATCATTGATCTCAGTCAAGTAATTTTGGGAATCTCATTCTCTAACCCTTTTTCTCATTTTAATTTCATAGAAATCACTTCCATAACTACAAATCATGATAAATAATAAGTAGAATAGAGAAATATGCTGACCTCCCATAGATAACTGAATATCATTAGCATATTTGAGCTAAATGCATGTAGTGTTGAAAATATCAGGCAAAGAATCAGAAATAATGGTAGAAATCATGCAAATATCAACTTAGACACATTATTTGAAGAAATATACTGTGTAGAGTAACCTCTCTATGTAGCATAGTTGTAGAAGCAGAATATATTGATCTATGTAAGGCCCCAAAATGGAAAACAACAACACACATCAACCACTGAGTAACATTAGTAGATTATGAACTAATTAATGGAGACTTGGGATCATGAATTCCTTGAATTCATCGTATCTTTCAAGATAAATAAGGGTTGTTGTGTAACTTTTATTTGTGTGTTTGTGTGTGACTAACATCCACATCAACAGGACCATGCAAATTAGGACTATTTTTAGGCTTCAAAATCAGAGCATACCCTTGGGTTCCTTCCTCCTTAAGGGTGTAAAGAAAATCTTTACCACTCACTAATATGACACTTGACCCTACATTCTTCTCCACACTCTCATCTGGCAAAGGATCCATTTTATACTTCCTACCATTCTTGGTTATGGCAAAAGAGTTTAACTTCCCATCATTTTTTTCTTGTACATCATATTGCCAAGGATGTCATAACAATAGATGACAAGCATCCATGGGGATTATATCACACAAAATCTTATCCTTATACTCCCCTATCTCAAACTCTACCCAAGTTTGTTCATCTACCAGGATTTGTTGCCCCTTATTCAACCATGATACTTTATAAGGACTAACATGAGGAAGTTTTTTCAATTTCAACTTGTCTACCATTTCAATAGAAACCAAATTTTTAGTTGAACCTAAATCAACAATTACCTTGCATATCTTACCATAGGCCTTGCATGTTGTCCTGAACAATGTCTTCCAATTGGAGAGTTAACACTTTGGCAATCTTCCTCTTGGATCAACTGGTTCCTTCTCTCTCTACCCTGAGAGCTTGAGGCTTGCTTCTCGGGACATTTGAAGGCTGGGTGTCCCACTTGGTTGCAATAGAAACATCTCCCTGTGAAGACACTAGGACCTCTACCTGGTCCACCAAATCTACCCCTTCCATTGGGTCTCCTTCCTCTAAAGCCTCCTCTTCAACCTAATTCTTCACTTTGTTCTTGGGAACTATATTCCCCTTGACTTCTTTAGGACTAATTTCTATCCCCAAAACTGCCCCTACCTCTGAAATTTCTACCCCCTCTTCCTCTATTTTGTAGATCTCCTTTCCTCTTCAACTTTTCTTCTGCCCTTAGTTCCATTTGAAATCATTTATCCACTATTTTAGGGGTTAGCATACTGATTTCATCTTGTATACTAAACTTCAAACCATTTAGATACCTTGCCACTTTACCATTTTCATCCTCCACATGTCCACAATGAAGAGATAACTTGTGAAACTCCTTGGTGTAAGTGGCCACATCCAAATCTCTTTGTTTGAGATTTTGCATCTTCTTGTAGATCTGCACCTCATAGTTTGATGGAAGGAATTGGGACTTTATCCTCTTCAACATTATGCTCCATGAAGAGATCATGCTCTTCCCACTCTTCACCCTCTCACCTTGGGTGTAATTCCACCATGTGAGGGCAGCACCCTTGAGTTTTATTTTGGCAAATTTTACCCTCTTGTTCTCTGGCACTTCCTTGTACTCAAAGTAGTTATTCAAGGCCTCAATCCACTCCATAACCTCCTCAACATCCATCTTCCCATTAAACATTGGGATCTCCATCCGAGCCTCTGATGAATCCTTGCCAAGTGTCTTCATGGCTTCAAGAAAATATCTCTGATCAACAGGTATTTCAACCTGCCCTTGGGCTTCTTCTTCTTCTTCCCCTACTTCTTCCCCATTAAACTCTCCATCTGACCTCTTTCCAATCCTCAAGGCTTTCAATTCTGCCTTGAGTGCATCCTTGACTCCCACTTTGATCATCTCTTCCATTTCTTGAAACTTCTTGGCCACCTCAGTGGCCATCCCCTTTAGAGGCATGATGTTAGCCTCTCCTTCTTTCTCCTCTGCTGACATACACAAGGGACCTTCTCACAACCAAAAATAGAACTTTGTATAGATTTGATACCACTATGATGCAGAGAATAATCGAAATCAACACTACTTCAATGGAATTACTATTTCACAAGTTTCCAAAACCCATAAACCTACCCCAAGGTTCACATGTTATACTGCTTAAAACAATCAATCTCTTCAAGGAAGACATGGAGGGGTCCTTTGACACCTAGGAAAATCTATCCAAACCTTCCAATGAGTTCTTACACTTACTCAAACAACACTTCCTTTACAATGTTGTCCTAATCCTTGTAGCCTTGTTTTTGGGTCTGACAAAGGATAACTTCAATCTGAAGCATTTTCTTGGGACTGTTAAAGTGGATTTTAGTACCCTTTATGGACCTTGATAACATATCAAAATTTTGATATGGGTTCCTTAAGAACATGTGTCATTTCTTTTATGATAGACCTAATGGGAAGAGCCCTAATTAGGTCACCCTTACAAAGAGACCCCTCTAAGACAGACTCACAGAACTTTCTCACCTATAGGAACATGTCAAGTACATATCCAATCAATAGATTTTAGGGGTATTTTGTCCCTAAAGTCAACGTTGTTGGTTTTCTATACTGTTGTTTCTTTGTTGAAGCTTAGCACATGGGTTTGCTAAGCCCTATCAAGAAAACTGCCTCCAAACCCACTCCCTCTGCATGAAGACTATCACAACAAATAAAACACATAATAATGGATCCATTCCACTGACTCTATGGCATTGACACTTAGCGGAATGGATTCAATAACATTGTTTACACACAAAACCCTAGATAAGGGTTTCTCGACCTATTTGAAGAAAACAACTTAGAACTCCCTTCAAGTTTTGTGTCAAGAACTCAAATTACTTAAAAACTATTGTTAGTTCACTCCCCTATCAAGTTAGTATCATGAGACTCTATGACAGTCCCGTATAGGAGCAAGGTACAGTCTGTATCATGAAAAAAAAGACACAGAATTGCAGAGAGACTAAGTTTATTGTATTGATTTGCTTACAAAATCCTTCCACACCAACTTCCATGGTTCTGAGGAGGTTTATAGACATGTTTTCAACTTCCTACAATAGTTTTCAGTCGACAAGCAACAAAACTACCTTGTAACCTCCAAACTGTCAAAACTACCTCTGTTTTGTCAACTTGTGACTATGCTCATTGACATACATGGATCACAATGTGAACAAATTGCTATTACAACTCCTTTATACAATGTGAACATGCAAATAATGGCCTCCCAACACCAATGGCATGAGTGCCCTTCCATTATGACCCTTAGTGATCAAGTAGGACTTGAATGTCTACATACAACTATAGGCATCAATGCCATACATCATTATCAAAATGACATGAAACCAACATGAAATGGTCCAATGGACTTTATTACATCACAAAACATGAGACAACACAAACAAAACAAAGATCTTCTTGTGCCTCTAGGTGCTCCCACACCAGACATCATGGATTGTTTGAGTGGAGAAAATACTTCACAAAGATAGACTTGAAGAGTGGATACCATCATATTACGATTAGAGAAGGAGATGAGTGGAAGACTACATTTAAGACAAATGATGGATTGTATGAGTGGTTAGTGATGCCCTTTGAAAATTAACTAATGCACCAAGTACTTTCATGAGATTGATGAATGAGGTTTTGAAGAAATTCTTGGGTAAGTTTGTTATTGTATACTTGGGTGATATTCTGATTTTTAGTAAGACAAAAGAGGAACATTTGTGGCATATCAAACAAGTATTACAGAGGTTGAAAAGTATATTTGGGATTTATGATTCCTATGGAAAGGATGAAGATGGACCCTAAGAAAGTTAGAGCGATTGTTGAGTGGCCAACATTTGTGAATATTGGAGAGGTAAGATCATTTCATTAACTAGCAAATTTCTACTAAAAGTTTATCAAAAAATTCAATATAGTATGCACACCAATGACAAAGACTATGAGAGGTGACAGAAAGGACTTTAAGTGGACATCTAGAGAAAATAAGAGTCTTGAATTGTTGAAGCAGAAGGTGATAGAGCAACAAGTGTTAGCATTACCAGATTTTAACAAAGTATTTCAAGTTGATTGTGATGCCAGTGGAAATACAATAGGAGTAGTGTTAAGTCAAGAAGGGAGACCAATAGCATATTTCAGTGAGAAGTCGAATGATGCAAGGAGAAGATATTTAGTTTATGATCAAGAGTTCTATGCCATAATTCAAGCCTTGAAGAAGCAAAGACATTACTTGTTACCTAAGGAATTTGTATTGTACACTGATCATCAAGCTTTGCAGTATTTGAACAGTCAAGGAAGTTGAATCAGAGACATATGAGATGGATAGAGTTCATGCAGAGTTACACATTTGTATTGAAGCAAAGGAGTGGGAAGTCAAACAAAGTTGTAGATGCATTGAGCACAAGAAGGAATTTGCTGACAGAGATGAGGGTCGAAGTATTAGGTTTTAAAGAACTAAAGCATATGTATGAAGAGGATATTAATTTTGTAGAAGCATGGAAAGCATGTAAGGAACCTGTTGTGGCAGATAGAAGTAAGTAGTTGGATTATTTCATTTAGGAGGATATGTTGTTGAAAGGAAATCAATTGTGTATACCTAGGAGTTCAATGTGAGATAATTTGATCAAGGAGAAGCATAGTGGTGGATTGGCAGGACATTTTGGTATTGACAAGACAATAGCTTTGGTAAGTGAACATTATTTTTAGCCTTAGATATATAAGGATGTAAGGAAATTTGTTTGGATTTGTAGAATTTGTCAAGTTACAAAAGGGAGTAGTTAAAATACAGGTTTGTACAAATCTTTGACAGTACCGGAGAGACCTTAGGAAGATATAAACATGGATTTCATATTGGGTTTGCCAAGAACATAGAGGGGATATGATTTGATATTTGTAGAGTGGACAAATTTTCAAAGATGACACATTTCATTCCTTGTAAGAAGACAAATGATGTTGTACATGTTGCTAACCTATTTTCAAGGAGATTGTGAGATTGCATGGATTACCAAAGAGTATATTTTCAAACATGGATACAAGATTCATTGGATATTTTTGGAGGTCATTGTGGAAGAAGATGAAGACAGACCTAAAGTTCAGTTCAACATTTCACCCACAAACAGATAGACTAACTGAAGTGGTAAATAGGAGGTTGGGTAACTTGTTGAGATTTTTAGTAAGAGAGAAGGCAGGAAATTGGGATCTAATTCTACCACAAACAGAGTTTGCATACAATAATTCAATAAATACGAGCATAGGGAAGACACCATTTGAAGTTGTGATAGGACTACAACCTAGAGGAGTTGTGGAATTGAGAGACATCAATATACAGAATGAGAGAAGTGCAGAGGTAGAAGAATTTGCAGGATACATGGAGACACTGCATAATCAAGTTAGGAAGCATTTGGAGGAGATGAATAGTAAGTATAAGGAGGAAGCAGATGAGAAGAGGAGATATAAAGAATTTTCAGTTGGAGATGAAGTTATGGTATATCTAAGGAAGGAGAGATTTCCAGTTGGGACATACAACAAGCTAAAAATGAGGAAGTTTGGACCATGTACGATTCTTAAGAATTTTGATTCAGGGAATGCATATGAAATGGAGTTACTAGAGATATTTGGTATATCATCTATATTCAACATTGCAGACCTATATCAGTATCACGAAGGAGAGTCAAGTGACAGTCTTCGAGATGGATTGAAGGACTAGTTACCATAGCAGCAATGGGAGTAGATAGAGAACATCTTGGATAGTAGAGTTGGACATAGTACCAAAGGCAAGTAGTACAAAGAGTATTTGGTTAAGTGTAAAGGAAGACCAAAAGAGGATTCATCATGGATTTCTTAGGCTGAGGTAGACCGCCTTGGCTTTCCTCTAGCCCTAGCAAAGTGAGGGAGTCACTTTTTCAAAAACCCTAGGTGTCTAATGTAGGAGCATCCTAGGTTGAAGAGTAATCTTGCATCAACCAAAAGAATTTTCTTTCTTTCTTTTTTCTTTCATTTCAGTTGCAGTTCAGTGATTTATAGTTCAGCATTTTCTACTGCATTTTACTGCATTTTCACACCAAATCTCATGGAGTAGGATTTAGCTTCTATATCACGCTAGCTACATCATACTCATATTTTAGGAGATTTGGATTTGTCTATAGAAAGTTATCACTATCAAAAGATCATCAGTTTCACAGAACAGAGCATTCATTTAGTCAGCATGAGAACAGAAGGTTTACGGAGCACTTTCATGAGTTATGGAGCCAAATGGAACATATTGCAAGGCAAATAAGGACTAGATAGACCTTCCTTGAGGTCTGCACAAAGTTTCATTCCTTTGTCGAGTAATACCATGAGTTGTAGGCTAATCTACATGTTATATACATGTTTCATCATTTATTGGACTTTGTAACCTCTAGAGGCCGATGCGGAGGATTCTATGAGCTTGAAGATGATTATATATAGATATCTTAGATGCATTAAGAAGTTAGTTAGAGTTATTAGTTTTAGATCATAAGATAAGGAGTTAGATTCTTTCCGGAAGGCACTTCAATGCCATATCTTTCATTTCTATTGTAACCTAGAAAGTAGGCCTATGAGCCCTTTGATTTTAGCTTTGCCAACATATAAGCATTGTGATTATCTAATATATTGAGCATTTGAAACTTCCATTACATTCTATTATTGTGTTGTTTCTGTTGTGTTTACTCTTGCTGCATGGTTCAGATAGTCCCTTCTTAGGACCCTCCATCCATGATTGCACCAAAAGATGCCCTCAAGACATCCTCCACAATGTTATGTCCCCAAGGCACCACATATAACAATGGCAACAAGCCAAGTGTAGAAGAATGGAGAAAGAAATAGAAGGTATGTCACAACAAAGGTAGACTACTTGTATCCTTGACCTTACAAGAGTATCAAGGGTCGTCCAAGGAGACCTAAACAAACATTTAACACTATACAGGGAACACAACACAACGACAACATATATATATATATATAAGAGGAGGTCAAGCTTGCGAGCATCTTGGAGAGGTGCTCTATCAAGTGTGAAGGAATAGATGAGGAATTCATACCTGTTTGATTTTCAAAATAGTTATGTGGTGATTGATACACAAATTTTTGTATGTTTGAAATCTTTTGATGCTTACAATGAGGTGAAACATTACCTTTTTCAGTAGATTTTGATGACTCGTGCCTTGCTCTTTTTCTTTCTTTTGTTTTCTTGTTCTATTTTTCTTGATGAATAAGCTTTTCACTATGAAATGGGATACTTTTCGTCATTATAACTTTCTCCTTCTTATTATGATTAGATGTAATCTATTCCATTTGTGTATCTTGTGTATTTTGGTTATCTCTCGATCCTTGAAGGGATAATGGAGGAGGAACCTCAACATAGATACCTTTTGCTCGTGGATGAGGTGGATCCTGGAATTCAGGAGAATCTTCTTTTTTCACCTTACCTGGTTCTATTAGGCTAACTATTTCATCATATTCGAGAAGTTCAACTTTAGGTTCCATTTCATTTTGTTGTTCCACCATGTTGTTGATGTTATGCTTAGGAAAAGGATTAGTGAAGATTTCTATATTTTGATTCAGAGGAGAAACTAACTTATTTCCATTGCCATTCACACCAGTCACCTGTATTATGTTAGAATCAATGAGGTCTTGAATTTTGTGTTTAAGACGCATACATCTTTCAGTGTCATGTCATGTCAAGAGGTGATACTGGCAAGAGGCATTAGCATCAAATGAATGTCCTTCCATCTTGCTATTTTCTATTAGATGAGTAGAAGGAAGCTTCAAAATATTGTTAGTTACTTCTTGAATCATTATCGAATGAAGAGAATCTGATAATGGAGTGAATTGTCTCTTTTGCTGCCTAAATTTGAATGGGGTCCAATTTGAAATGGCTTCCACTTGTGATTGGAATTTGTTCGACTGTTGCCCATTGATATTGATGAAACCCTTGTTATGCTTCTTGAATGATGTTTTAGATGTTCTAGCTTTAGATTAACCAACTGAAGTCAATGAGTTATGATTCTCATAATGGCTAGCTAAAAGTTGGTAATTGCGAAGAGCTGGGCATATATGTTGAAAAGAACTATACTTCATTAACAAAAATTTTTCACATATGTTCAGTTTTAGATTTGTAATGAATACTTTTTGAACATCCTCATCTATAATCAGATATTGTATTTGTGCAAAGAGATCTTGATACCAACTAATGAACTTTGTTAATTTCTCTTTCAGTCCTTGTTTACAATGGACCATGTCAATCAATGAGATAGGAGGTCCAATGCTTGCTTGGAAATGTTGCAAGAATTGATCAACTAGCTATGAGAAGGAATGTATTGAATTAGAAGGTAAAGAGAAAAACCATTCAAAAGTTGTATCTTTGAGAGATCGTGGACAGATTTTTGCTAACAATGCCTCGTTAAAGAAGAAATCATTACACATTGTTGTGAATGTTGCCACATGATTGTTAGGATGATCTTTGCCACTATACTTTTCAAAGTGAGGAGTCTCAATTTTTTTAGGCATTTGAGCTCTTAAGATTGTGTAAGATAAAGGACTATGAGCATGATATGTTGGTATATTGGGTTGAGATGAAGCATTGGTCATATTCACTACTTTTTGATGCAAGGATGTCATACTTTGCAAAAGTTGGTTTAGGATTGCATCATTCAATGATGTGGTTTGTATATTGGAAATAAAGGTGTTTAATGGTGAAATCATGGAAGTGAGGGGTGATTGAGAATAGTTATTCATGGGTATGGACACACAGGGTATTGTGTTTTGGTAATTATAATGTATGGATTTGTAATTGTTTAAATTAGATGTTCCCATACCAATCATATCATTACCACAAGCTTGTGTAGTGGTAGTAATAATTGATGATGTATAAGTGGATACTCCCATAGTTGACATGGGTGTCAATACTTTTGTGCTTGTTTGATTCAATGATGACACATTTTTATGATATTCACGCAGTTAGTTGCTGACCTAATGTTGTTATCCACTATATGGGATATTCCATGGAGTATGTCAAAACCTTCTTGTCCTTCTTGCAATAATCCTCTTATACCTTCAACAACAAGTACTGCTTCTTGAGCTAGATGTTCATTTCCCATAAATTCTTAAAAATTAGCTAGTTCTTTGTCCAATTTCTTGATTTGATCTTTAGGTACATGTGCAACTATGTCAATTATGTCCTCAGAGTCATTAAATGTTTTCTCTTCCAACATATTGGTGTTGGTGATATTTTGCCAAGATGTTGATTTACCTTTTGTAAAGTGGTTGAGTAGTGGATTTTCTAATGTTTGCACATCATTGTTATTTAAAGCACTAGAACCCATCAATCTACAACTTCATTTTGTAACCAAGGTGTTGGTGTTAGGGAAATGAGTTATACAACTCATACAAAGTTTTATAACACTTAATCCACTAACCAAGCATATGATCAATAAGATTATGAATATTAAGGTAGTTATGCTAGTTGAAATACAAAATGTATAATTGAAAATGTATGAATTTTCAAATCAAGGATGTGAAATGATGCAATAAATTTCCAAATGAATATTGATAAATATGCAATAAATCAATGCACGATGTGATTTGAACAATTAGCAAGATGCAAATGCTCGAAGCTACAAGTTCACTAAAATGTTTAGTATGAGAAAGGTGAATGATGATAAATAAAATGTTGCAAGTATGAGCCTAACCAGTGTTGTCATTGATGTCAACATACTCTTGTTACTTTAATGATAAGGTTGGATGAGTTGTATGCTGAGGATATTGAGAAAATTAGTCTCAATCAAGAACAGTGAAGAATAGTGATGGCATAAGGTAAAAAGTCCAAGACAGGATGAGGATCAGAGGATACGGTTTAAAGGGTTTTTAGATATGTGTCTTAATATGTTCCAGTTGATATTTCAGAGGTCCACATGAAGACTTAAAGAAGTTATGGTAGTTCAAGTAAAACCAGCTCCGACAGATGTTCAGTGATGACAGAGTGATACAGATAGTTCCGGTGAGATCCAAAAATACATTCTATGGTTCTGTGGATTTGAGGAAGTATTGGGGAAGTCTGTGTGGTGTGTCAACTTGATTGGTTTGGGGTTTGAAGGTCCGCAAGTATCTATAGTAATGGCAGACTATGTTCTTGAGGTTCCTGATGAAGAAGAGAAGGATTTTAGTAAGTAGAGGAAGTGTGGATGTTCTTGGAGATTCATGCATGCTTGTGGAGGCCTTTGGATCATGTTAAGTTCATTTTGATGATCTGCATTAGAATTGGAGTACTAGAAATGAAGAATAACTTCTGGATGATGGTGTTATTTCTGTGACTGGCCAACTAGATGAATTATACATCTTGCGGATGACCTTGTGGATGTTTCCCAACTTAGATGGTTGTTCCTAAGTTGATGTCATGTATAAATAAGGGATTGCAAAGTCATTTCAATGTGGATGACATGAAAAATGAGTGTGTGGTAGCGAGGAGAAGAGTGAAAGGTAGAGCAGAAGGTTTGGACTTAAATGGAACTAACTCAAGCATGGTGAAGATGCTATTTACCAATTCAAGTATGTGATACTTATTCTTTTGTAGATAATGTGTCTCTTGTAGGCAGTGAGCCTCTTGTGAGTAGTGTGCTCGGGCAGTGAGACCTAATTGGCATGTGCCATTTTGTTCTTTCTATTCTTCTAACAGAGAATACAATCTTGGGTTAGTCACCCTGTGGTTTTTCCCTTAACCAGGTTTTCCACGTCAAAATCTTGGTGTCTCATGTATTGATGTGTTTCTACTCTTGATTAAGTGTATTAAGTTTCTTGTTTGATTCATTGTTATACTGCTAAGTGAATATAAGTGTTGAAATAGAAGAAAGTTTCAGACAACTGATTCACTCCCACCCTCTCAGTTGTCTGCCCAAGTCTAACAATTGGTATCAGAGCCAAGTTCCTCTAAAAGGAGCTTTACCGCTTGAGGAGATCTAGGATGTCGTCTTACAAGAAGGATAGTCTGAAGTTTGATGGAACTAACTTTGCTCTTTGGAAAGGTCGCATGAAATGTCACTTGCAGTGTATGGGATTTGCATATTAGTCCATGGTTACAAAAGCTTATGTACCTCCATAGGGTGGTCCGACAACCTTAAATGAAATCACAGATGCTGAAAACAATCTACGGACCAAAGAGGGTCTTTTAAGCACATTATCTGACTCAGAACTCTCAAATGTTATTGATCTACCAACTACCTTTGAGATTTGGAATAAACTGGAACTTTTGCATGAAGGAGACCAATATGTTAAATGTGTAAGGTTACAGAGTCTAAAAGGAAAATTTGAAAAATTGAAGATGAGAAATGATGAAAATATTACCTCTTTTATGCCAAGAGTGAATGAACTGGTTTGTGGAATTAGAAATGCAGGTGGAACCCTGAGTGAAGATGAGATCATCGGCAAAGTTCTCAGATCCCTTCTTGAGTCTTATAAAATCAAGGCTTTTGCAATCAAAGAATTCAGAGCTCACACAACAGTCACAAGAGATTAATTAGTTGGTAAGTTGGCTACTTTTGAAATGGTCAAATTTAGAGATGATCCTCCAAAGACTGAATCTGCATTCAAAGCCAATGCCTCTGTAAAAGGAAAACAAAGGTTTGATCCAGGAGAAAATTCTTCAAGGAACCCTTCATGTATGAAAAAGTAAGAAAAGACTTGGAAGAAGAAGAAGCTGAAACTGCTCATCTTGAAGCTCTTATTGCAAAAAGACTGCCAAGAGGATCTGGTAAGCATGAAGGGAAATTACCTTTTAAGTGTTTTAACTACAATAAAATTGGTCACTTTGCCTCAAGATGTCCAGAAATATTTTCAAGACCAAATCCTAACAAACCAAGGTTTCAAAAGAATTGTTACTATGTTCATGAAGAAGATTATAATGAAGGAGTAACAGATGATGAATCAGAGACAGGAAACAAATTTGGTAATGAATGGGTGTTTATTGCCATCAAAGAAGAGGAACAAATATCCTCTGTATCTATCAATCATAAAGTTGAAGAAAGAGCTCTGGCTGCCCAAGTTGAAACAAAGGATGATTGGGTCATTGACAGTGGATGCTCTCACCATATGATAGGTGACAAGAATAAGTTCTTACATTTTGAAAAGTATGAAGGAGGAATTGTAAAGTTTGGAGATAATTCTGCTGGTAGAATCAGAGGTAGAGGAACTATTTCTCTTGATGGAAAGAACAAAACCGTTTATGTACTATATGTTGAAGGATTAAAGCACAATCTTCTCAATGTTGGACAGCTGGTGGACAAAGGCTATGATCTCAGATTCAGGAATAGAAAATGCAAGATCTTTGAAAGTTCCAGAACAGATATTGCATCTGGTACTCAAACTAAAGGTAATATCTTCCACTTGGTTGGTACTGGTAAACATTGCTTATTTGCTCAAATTGATCAGAGTTGGTTATGGCATAGGAGGATGTGTCATGTGAATTTTGATAATATCATCAAGATAAGCAATACTCAGGCTATAAGAGATCTTCAAAAATTAGTGAAACCTACTAATAGCTTGTGCAAAGAATGTCAGTTGAGCAATTGAGCAGAGTCACATTCAAAAGTAAGGAATTGTCTTCTACCAGACTGTTGGACTTAGTTCATACTAATCTTTGTGGACTAGAAAGAGTTAGGAGTATCCAAGGTGATAGGTACTTCATGTTGCTAATTGATGACTATTCCTGGATGATGTGGGTAACCTTTCTAAAAGAAAAATTAGAAGCACTTGAGAAATTCAAAATATTCAAGGCCATGGTGGAGAATGAAACTGGATTAAAATTGAATGTCTGAGGTCTGATAGAGGTGGAGAATTCACATCCGATGAGTTCATAGACTTCTATGAGAAACATGGAATAAAGAGACAGTTGTCTGCCCTTAGAACTCCACAGTAGAATGGAGTAGTTGAGAGAAAGAACTGAACCATCCAGGAAGCATCCAGGACCATGATGATGGAAGCAAATGTTCCTCAGATCTATTGGAGAGAAGCTGTCAGCACTGCAGTCTACACTCTCAATCGAGTTCAAATTAGAAACAATACCGATAAAACTCCTTATGAACTTTGGTTTGGCATTACTCCCACTGTGAGATATTTCAGAGTTTTTGGTAGTAGATGTTACATTAAAAGGGATGAAGATCTAGGAAAGTTTGATGCTAGAAGTGATAAAGGAATATTCTTGGGTTACTATACTCAAAGCAAAGCATACCGGTGTTACAACAAGAAACTGAGAAAGATTGTAGAAAGTGTAAATGTGAAGGTTGATGAAGAAATTAAAAGACCCCCAAGAATTCATAAGTATGATGAAGATGATCAGAATGGTGTTCAGATTCAAAGTATGCAAGCCTCTTTTGAGAAACAAAGTCAAATTGATCCGGTAAGTCAGGAAGAAGAGATAAGTCTCAATGAGACTAATCAAGAGTTAGAGGTGCAAGAAATCCCCAAAGTTCCAAGGTATTTAACCCTAAACCACTCTAAAGATCAGATCATAGGTGATAAAAGCAAAGGAGTGCAAACAAGGAGGAGAATTGCTCAAAATTCAGATGAATATTGTCTAATTTCAAAGATTGAACTTAAGACAGTAAATGAAGCTTGCAATGATGAAATTTGGTCAAAAGCAATGGAGGAAGAACTAATGCAAATTGAGAAAAATCACACTTGGGATCTTGTTCCCAGACCTAGAAACAAGAATGTGATTGGAACTAAATGGGTCTTCTAGAACAAACTGAATGAAGCTGGTGAAGTAATCAGAAATAAAGCTAGATTGGTCTGCAAGGGTTACTCTCAGATTGAAGGAGTTGATTTTGAAAAGACTTTTTCTCTGGTGGTAAGAATTGAAGCAATCAGATTATTTCTTGCATTTGTTGCCTTTAAGGACTTCAAGGTGTACCAGATGGATGTCAAATCTGCCTTCCTAAATGGTAATTTGGAAGAAGAAGTGTACATTGAGCAACCGGATGGATTTTAATTGTCTGATCATGGTGACATGGTCTGCAAATTGAAAAAGGCATTGTATGGACTTAAGCAAGCCCCAAGAGCCTGGTATGAAAGATTGGATAAGCATCTCTTGAAGATTGGTTTCAACAAAGGTACTGTTGATAGTAATTTATATTTCAAAATTGATCATAAAAATATCTTAATTGTTGAAGTATTCATTGATGATATCATATTTGGAGGAAGAGACAATATGTGTAAAACTTTTGCAAGTCAAATGAAAAGAGAGTTTGAGATGTCCATGCTTGGAGAAATGAATTTCTTTTTGGGCCTACATATTACTCAAACAAAAAAAGGAATCTTCATTTCTCAGTCACAATATGTGAAAGAATTGTTGAGGAAATTTGGGATGGAAGATTCTAAGCCAATGAACACTCCAATGGAAACCAGATGCAAGTTGAGCAAAGATGATGACTCTCCCAAGGTTGATCAGACAAAATTTAGGTCAATGATTGGAAGACTATTGTATCTCACTCAAACTAGACCAGATATTATGCAGGCTATTGGTCTTGTTGCTAGATTCCAAGCTGATCCTAGAGAATCTCATGTTATGGCAATCAAGAGGATTTTTAGATATCTAAAGGGGGTAGTTGAGTATGGGTTGTGGTATCCTAGAGATCATGATTTCTCTCTTCATGCATATACAGATGCTGATTGGGCAGGAGATGTGGATGATCAGAAAAGTACCAGTGGCAGATCATTTTTTTTGGGGAAGAGATTAGTTTCTTGGTTAAGCAAGAAACAAGAAGCAATATCTCTGTCTACTGCAGAAGCAGAATATATTGTTGCAATAGGTAGTTGTACTCAAGTTCTGTGGATGAAATAGATGTTAAGAGACATTAGAGTAAAGTATGAGGAGCTAGTGCAGAGACCACCATAGTTAATTTTGGTTTGTATGCTCACTAGGAGCCTTAAATTTTGGATTTTATGCTCATTATGAGCCTAGATGGAGTCTTGTATTAATTTATTATTGTAATAAGGTCTGAGTCAGACCACTCTCTCTATTTTAGAAACCACTCCCTCTATTCTAGAAGTCAACTAGTAGTGGAACTCCAAATAGCATGTGCTATGTTTGGAAAAAAAATAGTCTTAAGGCTAAAATTAGTGAAATTAGTGAGTTTTTATTGCCTTTTTAGATAGGAAAAGAATCTTGCACGAAATGGTGATGATTTGGATTGTATTTATCCCTTGGGGGTTGTGGAAAACATTTTCATTGAATTTGGAAAAGAAGAAATACAAAAAAAAAAAACTGTTTGCTATTTTTTTTCTGTGTAATTTGCTACTCTTTGCCATAGTACTCACACGTACAGCCATTTCAAGGGATCTCACATTTTGGATGTTGTAAATGAATTTTTTACCTTTCATTTAAATCATATTTGGTGTCTTGAAATTACAGGAGAAAGAAGAACAAAACGCTGTCCCAAAATTGCTGTTTCTAGGAAAGTTTGGTAGGGATTTAAGAGTTTTATGGGGTTCTGACCCAAATCTTTGAGTTAGAGCCCCAAAATAGATTTTTTGGGTCTGTATAGGTATATTCTACAATGGGTTTTGTGTGTAGGTGCAGGGGAGCAGTCCAAGACAAGATTTGAGGAAGATTTGGCTTGATATCTCTATGTATTAAGCCATTGGTGATAGCTAGAGGAAGATTTAGTTGGAAAACTTGTTTCTAATGCCCATGGAGGTACAAAACCTATTGAATCCATCCATTTGAAATCCATACCAACTTCTAGAATTGGTTAGAAAGTTTTGGGTCACTTTGGTAGGGTACTCCCTTTGTAAACCTAGGGCTAATTACCCCTTGGAATAGCAAGAACAGTCATTTTTAGAGGCTTGTGTTCCAAAACAATGTACCCTGCATGTCAAGTATGTTATAGAGGGCCATAATGGGTATCTAAAAAGATAAAGAGTTCTAGAAGTTGTTTGAAAATTTTTTGAGTTAAGCCCTCTAAACCGCATTTCTAGGGCTACAAGGAAAATAGGCCATTTGTGAAGGAACCTTGGGTAGGACAATTGGCTGGGCTAATTTATGAGTTTGATAAGTGTTCCCCTACTCTACATCAGGAGCCCATCACAATTTTCTGTAATAATTCAAGTGCAATAAACATATCCAAGAATCTGGTGTTGCATTGAAAGACTAAACACATATCCATCAAATTTCACTTTCTGAGAGAGCAAGTGAACAAGAATGAAGTCAGATTGGAGTTTGTGTCTTCAAAGGATCAGATTGCAGACATCTTTACTAAACCTCTACCTAAGGACTCTTTTGAGTATCTCAGGGAGAAGTTAGGGGTTATTGCCCCTTCGGTGGTGAACTAAGGTGCACTGATTTACATCATTTCGGTGGTTATCACAATCACATCTTGTGGTCCAGACTAATGATGGGGAGCTGCTACTCAGGGGAAGCAGCAGGCATGCTTCTAAAGTAGTGGAATTGCAAGTATGTGCCCTTTGCCATTGATGTCAAAGGGGGAGAGAAGACATGTGAAAAACAAGTGGTTGCTGATCAAAGGGGGAGCAGTAAATGGAGAGAAGACATGTGAATGGTTGTTGCTAATAAGGGGAGTTGTGATAGTAAAGAGATTTTCTTGTCATGATGGTTAAAATAGTTTTTCACATCATATGTTGCCATCAATGACAAAGGGGGAGATTGTTGAAAGTATGAGCCTAACCAGTGTTGTCATTGATGTCAACATACTCCTATTACTTTAATGATAAGGTTGGATGAGTTGTATGCTGAGGATATTGAGAAAATTAGTCTCAATCAAGAACAGTGAAGAACAGTGATGGCATAAGGTAAAAGTCCAAGATAGGATGAGGATCAGAGGATGCAATTTAAAGGGTTTTAAGATATGTGTCTTAAGATGTTCAAGTTGATATTTTAGAGGTCCGCATGAAGATTTAAAGAAGTTATGGCAGTTCAAGTAAAACCAGTTGCGGTAGATGTTCAGTGATGATAGAGTGATACAGATATGTTCAGTGAGATCTAGAAATGTATTCTCCAATTTTGTGGATTTGAGGAAGTATTGGGGAAGTCTGTGTGGTGTGTCAACTCAATTGGTTCGTGGTTTGAAGGTCTGCAAGTATCTATTCCTTTGTGACAGTAATGGTAGACTATGTTCTTGAGGTTCCGGATGAAGAAGAGAAGGATTTTAGTAAGTAGAGGAAGTACGGATGTTCTTAGAGATTCATGCAAGCTTGTGGAGGCCTTTGGATCATGTTAAGTTCGTGTTGATGATCTACATTAGAATTGGAGTACCAGAAATGAAGAATAACTTCCAGATGATGGTGTTCTTTCTATGACTGGCCGACCGGATGAATTATACATCTTGCGGATGACCTTGTGGATGTTTGCCGACTTAGATGGTTGTTCCTAAGTTGATGTCATGTATAAATAAGGGATTACGAAGTCATTTCAGTGTGGATGACATGAAAAATGAGTGTGTGGTAGTGAGGAGAAGAGCGAAAGGCAGAGCAGAAGGTTTGGACTTAAATGGAACTAACTCAAGTATGGTGAAGATGCTATTTACTAGTTCAAGTATGTGATACTTATTCTTTTGTAGATAGTGTGTCTCTTGTAGGCAGTGAGCCTCTTGTGAGCAGTGTGCTCAGGCAATGAGCCCTAATTGGCATCTGCCATTTTATTCTTTCTATTCTTCTAACAGAGAATATAATCCTGGGTTAGTCACCCCATGGTTTTTCCCTTAACTGGCTTTTCCACGTCAAAATCTTGGTGTCTCATGTATTGATGTGTTTCTGCTCTTGATTAAGTGTATTAAGTTTCTTGTTTGACTCATTGTTATACTGCTAAGTGAATATAAGTGTTGAAATAGAAGAAAGTTTCAGACAACTGATTCACCCCCCCTCTCAATTGTCTGCCCAAGTCTAACATAAAATGCACACTAGATCAAACCCTTTTCCATATAACATTCAAGGACAAGACCAAGCCAAATCACTACCAAATGAAGGTGGACTTAGTTGTTGATCTTGTACTCAAGTATGTTATAGATGGATCATATTTAACTTAGCCTTTTAATCAAACTCTAGGTTAATAATGCATGAAACCCTAGTTCTACAATGATCTACTCATAATAGAGAAAGTACACCAAATATCCAAAAACTAATTACATAGGGATGATCAAAGAGAAGATAAAGCATGTGTCCTGAAAGCAGAGGTGTTGGAGGACCAGGGTGGGACTGCCTATGTCCTAACTGGAAGAATCTGCCAAAACTATAAACTGAAAAAT
The DNA here is from genome assembly GCA_027924645.1 of Cunninghamia lanceolata. Taxonomy (NCBI): domain Eukaryota; kingdom Viridiplantae; phylum Streptophyta; class Pinopsida; order Cupressales; family Cupressaceae; genus Cunninghamia; species Cunninghamia lanceolata. Next base: position 6,035,428 of record BSBN01001067.1, read on the forward strand.
ATGTGGCAAATGATGTCTTGATGCCAAATCTGATATCAAAAAGCACATGAAGACATGGGCAGTAAAACCTATGTATGAGGAAAAATCGATTAAATCTAAACTAATAAAACTAAAAACCAATCACATAAAGCGAACCAATCTAAGTAAAAGCCATTATCATAAAATCAAAGACAAATGAAAGCTCTTACCAAAACCTGTATTGTTCCCTTTTGGAGATGTGTGGATTGCTCAATCAAGTTGTGAAACCATAGCTGCAACAAGCAAGTAGTGTGCTCAAGAGATCAATGTTAAGAGATCGTAAGGTTGCTCAATCGAATCATAGTATGCTCAAAGCGCTGTTAAGTATGCCTAAGAATAAAATCGAAAAGAGAGAGGCTTAATGAAGGAGATGAGGGGGTTTATATAGATTTCAATGAAGATCAATCAACGGTCCAGATAATTCAGAAGAATTAATGGAGGAGAACAGTTGAGGAACGTGCAACGAATAAGAAGAAGACATGTGTCTTGCTTTCTTTTGCATGAGAGGAGTTATCAAGAATAGAAGAATGAGTTAACTGAAGAGATAAATCAATTAAAAGAATAAAACAATCAATTAAGTGATTTAAAACAAGAAGAAGGGATTTGCATGAGAAAAGAAGATATTTTGCTTTATTAAATATAGAAAGCTTGAGTTATATTAGAGATAACTCAAATTTAGAAGAAAAGGCAATTTAAATAAATAATTGATTTACTTAAATTTAGAGAAGATATTTTGGAAGAAGTAATTAAATAATTGGAATTATTTAATTTAGAAGATTTGAAAGCAAAATAAATAAATAAATTTATTTAATTGTTGTGCATGTTTTGGAAGAACAATTTGATTTAATTAAATAATGTAAGAATTATTTAATTTTAGATAAGAGGGAATTTGTGATGAATTAATTAAATAAACAAAATTTATTTAATTAATGTAGATTTGATTTTTGGAAAGAGGATAATGATCTAATTAAATAATTAAAATTATTTAATGGAAGAATAATAGAGGAATTTAATTTAATTAAATAAATAAAGAGAATTTATTTAATTAATGTCGAAAGTATGAGATTTAGAAGAATTTGATGATTTTGGTGAATTTAATTAAATAAAGGGGATTTATTTAATTAATGTTGAGTTTTGAAGTCTTGAAAGAATTTGATGAAATTAATTAAATAATTAGATTATTTAATTAATGTTAAGTGTAGGTGATTAGAAAGAAATAACGAAATGCAAGTGGTGCAATGACATGGTCATTTTAGGGTGTCTACATTTTGCCCCTCTTTGATGCGATGCCATTAATAGCGTTGCGTCAAAGAAATTAATTATCGAAGATGTGATAATTTTTTTTTTTTGCCCCAGTGTAGGTAGTTGCCCCAGCATATGCCCCCTTGAGTAGGAAGACAGGGAAGCAACAGAGGAACGGTGTTGACACTCGACTAGAAGAGTGCACGACCAGGTAGGAGGAAAAACAGAAAGGGGTGGGAAGAGAAGAAAACAGGAGGGAGGGATGCTATAAATAGGTCCCATGGGGACCACAATCCTCATTTGCACCCTAGGAGTTTCTAAATATAGAGCCTCCAAACTAGTGGGAGAGAGTTGAGTGGAAGGAGCTGACAGCAAAGAGAGATGTCGATTCCAACGCACAGGCATCGGGCAGAGCTCATGCGGATGTACGAGAGGCCAGCAGGAGCTCCGACAGCGATAAGTGGTCGAAAACCCCATTGTATTTTGTCGTTTAGGGAAGTTTTAGGGCTAGGTCTAGGGGGGTCGAATAGTGAAGCCAAAAGCGCTTTAGGGAGTCGCAGCGCATATGGTAGTCAGTTATAGTGCTTTTGGCGCGCCGCAACGCGGTTGGTAGGGGGTTGTAGCGCTAATGGTAAAATCGCAGCGCTAATGGTTTGCAGGTCAGCGTCGCAGCGCGTTTGGCAGTATGCCGCAGTGCGGTTGGTAGTATGCTGCAGCACCTTGGGTAGGGTAGAATAGCGCAGTTGGTAGGAGATAGCAGAAATCGAGTCGCTTCTGGTAGGACAGAGTGGCACGGTTGGTAGCATAGCGCGGCGCACTTGGTATAAAAAAATGCAGGGCTTTGGGATAGATAGTGCGGCGCTTTTGGCTGGAAGGTACAGTGCCTTTGTAAAAACAAAGCACTTTTGGCTTGAGTAGAAGAAAATTATAAGTGTGGGGTGAGAAAAGGGATGCCTATCCTAGGGGTCAAAAGAGGAAAGGGATGGTTGGGGGTTGCATAGCATAGCATATGGGTAGATAGGATTTTGAGGGATTGGTTATAGAAGAACTAACAAGTGATTTGTTATGGATGCAGAGGATTCTGCCACCACTGATGTTGCGAGAGTGACACCACCCAATAGCGCAGGAGGTTGTACAGCTGAGCTGGGAGGAGGACACATTCCTGGAGCATGCCAGATTGTGGCATGTTGCGCACTTGACACACATTAGGGTGAATCTCGCCCTAGTGACGGTAGTGGTAGAGAGATATCATAGCGAGAGCTCATCCTTTCACTTTCTGATGAGGGAGGCGACAGTGACACTAGAGGACGTTTACCACATCCTAAGGATTCAGATTGATGGAGATATAGTAGACTTTGACCTGGCACGAGGCCAGGCAGGCTTGGTGGAGGTCTTCTGCACAGATGACCTATGGATAGACGACGGGGAGATTCAATGGGTAGACATCCCAAGACTCTGCAACAGGATCAGATAGATAGTGGAGTCACTGATTGGTGGCTTCTTGTGTTCTGATAGGAGATCGAGGGGATTATCAGTTGGCTGGGGTACTATGTTATCAAGGATGTTCACACATGGCAAATAGTATGTGTGGGGCCCCTGTGTGCTAGGACAGTTATATCATGATATGCACCACTACGTGTATAGGAGAGGCAGGAGTCTCTCAGCAGGGGTGACTTTATTACAGGTATGGGCGTGGGAGCATATTCCAGTGATCCGACCTATGGCACAGTGCCATCGGGATAGAGGCGAGCCCTACGCATTCTTATATGATGGAGTGATTACACACCGGAGGATGGGGTCTGTTAGCCACTGGAGGCGGCAGATCGACGAGATGGACTTGTTTGTGTGGAGGCCCTGGCTACTGTGTGAGGAGTGGGAGGATGAGCACGAGCAGCTTATGTATTACCGACAGATGTAGTACTTGTTCAGGAGATGGATAGATATGATAGAGAGGTACCTACCAGAGCGGGTACTCAGGCAGTTCAGATTGCCATAGGGACTACCCATGGGGGAGGCAACACATGCCAGGATGTGGAGGGAGGTTGGAGACTGGGATGCAGAGATCCCAGTGGCAACAGCTTTGGTAGAGGTATGGGGGCTTGTCCCCGTGAGATGGGATTGGGACACAGAGCTGGCAGATCTAGGGACACTGCTAGAGTATGACCAATACTGGTAGACACACTGGCTAATTAGATTGACTACACCAGGTGTAGCAGGGGCAGTGGGGGAGGTACTAGTCCTCGGTGGGGAGGCTAGGATGAGATGGTAGGCCCGAGCAGCCAGGCAGCAGGCAAGTGGAGAGGGCAGTGGCCAGTAGGCCGATGTGGAGATGGTGGAGGCAGGGGGCCCGGTCGTAGAGACTGATTTGCAGAGAGCTGAGTGATTGCTATAGGAGGAGATAGCCTGGAGGACTCGATTAGAGCTCTGGATGGTGCGCTTGAGGAGGGATAGGGATGCAGCACAGGATGAGGCGAGACAGGCTGAGGCCACAGCCCAGGCATAGACACAGGTAGCCTCAGCAGCACAGACCGCCCTGGCACAGGTACAGGCACAGCTATAGGCTCAGGTACAGGCATACACATAGCTACAGACCTAGGTACAGGCACATGCACTGGTACAGGTGCAGCTGCCAGCCGCACCAGCAATAGATGCCGAGCAGCTAGCACAGGCTAGGAGAGAGAGAGACGCAGAGGTATAGCTGCGGTTGACAATAGAGGCCACACTATTTAGAGTGAGGCAGGAGAGAGATGAGGCACGCCGTGCACTGGGTGCAAATCAGAGGAGCCTATACAATGAGCTCATCTGAGTGCAGGGAGAGCTAGTGTTAGCCGGCTGGGAGGCCAAATATTACAGGGGTCTGTATGTGGGTGCGGTGCCAGCAGCTCAGCAGGCACCGAGCTATAGAGAGAGGAGCAGGTCAGGGGCATCTGGATCCCGAAGGACAGGGCAGTCAGTGTCTTCCATTAGAGGACCACCTTTACCACTAGGGGGAGGAGGAGGACCAGCAGGGGGACCTACACCGAGCACAGGGGGAGGACAGGGGCCACAGCAGGAGCGCAGCTCTACCCACTAGGGCATGTACATGTATATTGTATCATATTTGTACCATACTTGTATCACGATGGACATTTGTATTTTGTACCATTTGTATCATTTTGGATAGATGCCTGTGTGCATCCTGATGTATATTTTGTGGGCTCTTGATAGCCTTGATGTACCATATATATGGATTATTGATGTAGACACAGACATATTGTATTATGATGACCTTTATATGAGATATATGATGATCTATTCGACTCACTGTTGTTCATGCTTTTGTGTATGCATTATGTGATGTCATGGATGTGATGATATGTATGTATGATTGTGTATTCATGTGATGACATATGTTACTTATATGATGCTTATAGATGTATAATGATAGAGATGTATGATGATATAGATGTGATGACTAGTGACATCTGACATGTGGGTTTTACAGATATGCCCCAGAGAGGAGAACAAGAGGAGATGGAGACAGAGACTGTTGGTCAATCTTTGCAGTGAAAATGATATAAAGGTTGTGGGAATGGATGAAAGATGAGCTTGTTGCAATGGTTTCACATTTGTATATAAAGAGCAATCCTTGTTTTGATATATCACGTGGATAATTCGCCACCAAAGTATAAAAGACTAAGGTGCTGTAATATCCGAGTGCGTGGATGTTGACTCTACAAGCAAGCGGTTTGAACTTAGATCCCTTAGACATAATATAACCTTGTTGGAACATGTGAATAAGCCATAGTCTTTAACATAAAATAAACTTCAATACATGTAAATGCAAGAAGAATATTAATATGTAAGATGCTAGGTCATAACACACACAAGATGAATATGATGCTAAGAAAGATACTAACGATCATTCCTCAAACATGGCACACAAAAGTAATGACTATGCCCCCAATCTGCACCACATCCAACATACCAAGATTATAGATAAATCAAGGTAGTCTTGAATAGGTATTGGAAAAGGAACAAAAGATAAACCATAACACAAATTGACTGGCTTACAAAGTAAACATACAGCCAACATATTCTCTTGCCAAAGAGGTTGCTTAGGATAGATAGAATAGGAAAGATAACAGCCTTATCGTAGGAAATCTGTGTCCGTTAAAGGGTGCTATCTACCTAAAAAGACAATATCTTGCTGCAGGAAATGCCACATGTTGCAGGAGACACGTGTGTTGGTCTCGACAATGGAACACTGCGCAAAAGACAAGATTGTTGATCTAGGGCTTGGGTTAAGCGATACTTAGCTGATGTTGGCAATCAGAATAGTTAGGACGGTAGTTGACTCTGGAAGAAAGCTACTTTGCTTCAGGTTTGTTAAGAACGTTTGCTTTGAAAGGATGCGCTAGCTTGTGGCTTGAGTTAGTCAAGTTGAGGCAAATGGATTTTGATAAACGGAAGACTAGAAGGATGACAGTGTTTGATGGATTGAAACGGGTGGAGAATGATGGATCGTGTGTGCCTGAGTACTGGATACATCCTTCGTATTCCAGACTACCTACATATCCTGTATCCATGGGATCAAGGCACATGATGATGAAAAAGATGAAAATGATAAATATGTAGTTCTGGATAGAGTGACAAAATGGATCGAGTTGGAAAGGAGGGGATCTTATGTACCTAAGTACTGGATACTTCCTTCATATTCCAGACTACCTACATACCCATATCCATGGGATCAAGGTACCTTAAGATTGAGAAGAAATGATATGTAGTTCTGGGTGATGTGATGATGTAGGCAAAGCGCTAAGAAGATAACAGCCTTATTGTAGGAGCAATGTGTCCATTAAAGGTTGTTACCTGTGAACAATTAGAAAGAGATTGAAGTGTGCGTTGCGAACCATGAACAAGGAACCAATCCTAGACCTAAGTTAAGGAAAGAGTTGCCCCCATTTTGGTAGAGGAAACTGTATGGGTGACTGCCGAAGAAGACATAGAAAGCTTTGACCTAGGACTAGACAGTGCAAACTGTTGACACAGGTCACGATGTGGGATGAAGATGAGGGACATTGACAAATTTCCAAGCTATACTAGATAGGGACATGGCAATGCAAACAAGGTCAATGGTTTTATTATGGATGGATGGAAATGCGTGCTTTGTGCACTAGACATGGAGTGGATAGGACTCGATAGATGAAGGATGTTGACTCTACACATAGCGCCTGTTTGCCAGGTTTTCACTATGGTACTTATCCAAGGTGCCCGTTTGCCGGGTTTTCACCAAAGGACAGATTTTTTTGGATTTTTTTTGTTTTTATATTTTTTTTGTTTTTTGGTTTTTTTTGGAATACTCTGAGGATCAGGCATAAAACTTCTTGAGATGGACACTGTTAAGTGGCTCATCTAGAGGAATGCCATCAGGTGTAGCTAAAGTATAAGCTCCTAATCCATATGCTGCTGTCACAATGAAGGGACCTAACCAATTAGGCTCAAACTTGCCCTTCTTCTCTCGATCTGCTTGATTTCTCTGATTTTCTTTTAGTACAAGATCACCAACTTGAAACTGTCTTTCTTTGATCTTTTTGTTGTAATTACGCCGAAGGTAGTTTTGATAGACATGGAGATGATTAAGTGCGGCAAGGCACCTCTCATCTAAGAGTTCTAGCTCAGCTAATCTGGAAGTGTGATACTCTTCTCCGCCAATTAGATCTTGCATGGATACTCTGAGGGATGGGATCTTGACCTCTATAGGTAGGATGGCTTCAGAGCCATAGACCAAAGCATAAGGTGTGGCACCAGTTGGTGTTCTGATACTAGTGCAGTAGGCCCAAAGGGCGGGATTGAGTTGCAAGTGCCAATCATGACCAGCTTTATTGACTGTTTTCTTGAGGATTTTGAGAATGGTTTTATTGGAAGCCTCAGCTTGGCCGTTACTCTACAGATAGTAGGGAGTTGAAAAGTGATGTCAGATATTGTATTGTGTGCACAAGGCATAGACATCTTGATTCTTTAATGGTCTCCCATTGTCAATGACAATAGCTTGGGGGATACCATACCGGCATATGAGGTAGTTAAGGATAAACTTGGCTATTTGCTTACCGGTGATATAGGTCATAGGAATGGCTTCCACCCACTTCGTGAAATACTCAGTGGCAGTAATGATAAACTTGTGGCCATTGGAGGAGGAGGGGTGGATCTGTCCTACAAGGTCAAGACCCCATTGAGAAAAAGGCCATGGAGTTGTCACAGGTTGTAATTCATGAGCTAGTGTGTGAATCAAATCTCCATGCTGCTGGCATTGTAGACACTTCTTAGCAAACTATGCAGCATCTTGCTCTATTGTAGGCCAGTAATAACCTGTTCTGAGTATCTTCTTAGCAAGATTAGGACCGGAAGAATGTGCGCCATAGACACCTTCGTGTATGTCTCGTAAGGTAGCTTTAGCTTCTTCCGCGTTAAGACATTGTAAGAGGATACCATTGAGACTTCGGTGATATAATGTATCACCCAGAATGATATAATGGGAGGATCGGCAGATAAAGGTTTTGCATTGGGTGGATGATAGGTTAGGGGGAAAGGTTTTTTTCTTGAAGTATTCATAGATATCTTCATACCATGGGGAATTGGGACCAACAAGTTCGCAGATAATTTCAGTAACAGGAACATCGACGGCTGGTATCAACAATTGCTCGATCAAGAATTCACACTTCTGTGTATTAGCAGGCATGTCAATCAGTGATCCTACAGAAGCCATAGAATCTGTAGCTTTGTTATGCTCTCTTGGAATTTGCTCAAATGTGATACTAGAAAAGTGTGGTTTGTAAGCATCCACTAGTTGCTTGTAGGGGATCAACTTTTCATCTTTTGTTTGGTACTCATCCGTGACTTGGCGAATGACTAGCTGTGAGTCTCCATATACTTGTAATTCTGTGATGTCCCATTGAACTATTATATTTAGACCTATGAGGAGTGCTTCATACTCGGCAATGTTATTGGTGCAAGGGAATGCAAGTTGATATGACTTTGGAATGTAGTCATTCTGAGGTGTGACAAACAAGATGCCGGCCCCTGATCCATGCTGTGTGTAAGAACCATCAAAATACAACCTCCACATCATGGAGTTAGCAAGAGTGAAGAGATTTTCATCAGGAAAGTCTACTACCATAGGATGTGTATCTTTCATAGGTGCTTCTGCTAGTTGATCAGCGAGGGCCTATCCTTTGATTGCTTTACGATCCGTGTACTCAATGTTGAGCTCACTAAGGATCATGACCCATTTAGCTAGTCTACCTGTAAAAGCTGCTTTGGCTAGTAGATACTTCAAGGGATCGATTTTGGCTATCAAATTTGTGTGTTGGTTCAGCATGTAATGCTGCAACTTTTGGGAGGCAAACACTACTGCTAAACAAGCCTTTTCTATTGGTGAATAATTGAGCTCATATCCCACCAAGGTTCTACTAATATAATAAATTGCATGCTCCTTTCCTGATTCATCATTTTGTGCTAGCAGTGCCCCCAGGGCTGAATTTGTAGTGGAGATATATAATATCAAAGGTTTGTCTATGACTGGTGGAACCAATACAAGAGGTGTAGCTAGATACTCTTTAAGTTGATCAAACGCAGCTTGCAACTTGTCATCCCATCGAAATGAGACGTCCTTTCGGAGCAGGTGTTGAAAAGGTTTACATTTATCTGCTAGCTGTGATATGAAATGCCGAATGGACTACAACCTTCCTTGAAGGCTCCTGAGTGCTTTAAGGTTCTTGGGTGGAGGCATCTCCACTATAGCCTTTACTTTTGCTGGATCAACTTTGATGCCTCTATGAGATACTATGTATCCCAACAACTTCCCTGATGTTACACTGAATACACACTTCTTTGGATTGAGTCTTACTTGGTATTTTTCAAGCCTGTCGAAGATCTATCCTAGAACCTGTATGTGATCCGTCCTAGAAGATTTAGCTAGTATATCATCCACATAGTCTTCCATGATGTGATGAAAGAGATCATGCAAGATCACTGTCATTGCTCTCTGATAGGTTGCTCCTGCATTCTTTAGACCAAACGGCATGACACACCAACAATAATTGCCCCAAGGACAAGTAAAGGTTGTTTTATGTTGATCTTCCTCTGCTATCCTTATCTGGTTGTAGCCTGAGAATCCATCCATGAGAGAAAGCATCTCGTGACCTGCTATCAAGTCCACTATAATGTCAATGTTTGGTAGTGGAAAGTCATCTTTAGGACATGCTTTGTTTAGATCTCTAAAGTCATTACACATGCGGATGCACCCATTAGGTTTAGACATAGGTACAATGTTTGAGACCCAATCTGAATAGTCGATTGGTCGTATAAACTTTGCATCTAACAGCTTTTGTATTTCCACCTTTACCAAGAGAGTGATCTGTGGGTGCATCTTTCTCAACTTTTGCTTGACTGGTTTCACCTTGGGATCAACTGTGAGATAATGAACTACCAACTTAGGGTCTAACCCTAGCATATCGGCATAGGTCCATGCAAAGTTAATGGTTCTCTGTAAGAAGAAATTGTTAAGATTCTTGTGCTCTATTTCAGATAATGATGCTACTAGGAATGTGGTCTTTGGATTTTGTTCTGTGCTAAGGTTTATCTTTGTAGAATCTTCCACTAGGAGAGCTGACTTCTCTTGGTACTTAGATGGTAGGGGAAGGTCAAATCCTCCATCCTCAGGTGCCACAGTTGGGTTTTCACCTTTGCATACGTCCTTTATTTTTACTATTTTGTGATCAGGAGGTGCCACAGTGTGGTTTTCACCTAGAGATCTTTCTTTATTTGTACTTTTACGACTGGAGGATTTGGCATTCTCACCAAAATAAGCCATTGGCTCTAGTTCCATTACAAAACCTGCTTTATGATTGCCAAGAGGGATACCCTCCCAAAGTCCCATGAACTCAGGTAAAGCTTCATCATTCTGAAATACATCTATAACGGGGGACCCTTGTTGGTCCCAATCGATAAGTTCAGGGTAGACAAGTGTGACATTCTAGGTGTTTGTGGTGGAGGTTAAGGATACGAAGGATAGCATAAAAATGGAGGATTCTATGAATAGGTTGGTCATGTGGAGGGAAGAGTCATCAATGATATATTCTGTAGACGTCGAATCAGCGGGAAAAGTGTCAACTACCTCATCGAGGATATACTTGATGTCCAAGGCATGCGGTACCTTCTTACCAAATCCTAATCCCTTCTTGTCTAGCTTCTTTGTTACAACAATGGGTTCCATAGTTCCTTGATTCTGTTTCCCAAGGCCACCTTTGCCTTTATAGCCCATGTTCTTTACTATCCTTAAGCCATTGCCATATTGCTTGACTGGTATTGTGACTGGCTCTTTCTCCTTATAGAGCCAAGAAGAAATGTCCTCAATAGTTTCCTCTTCCAATAACTATCCATGTTGGAATTGGGTTAGGAATGTTGGGGTAGGAATAGCTTCTTTTTTAGTTACTTTGGCAATGGGTGGTTGGCCATAAGATTTTGGAGATAAAGGCATCTGCCCTACACAACAAGATTTTGAGATATCGTAAGTACCAAAGCCTATATCTCGGATGCGAGCTGTGATTATAGGCAGAGGATTGGGTTCACTTGTAGAGGCCAGAGTCAGTGTTGCAGGGTCAACATATAGTGGGGATTTAATGGCTTTGTCATTTTTAGGCACTTGGTTGCAATTCTTATAGCTTCCTTGCAAGATGCAGCAAAATTCAAAAGGATTAGGGTCTCCTGGGATAGTTATCTCTGTACCATTGTATGGGAATTTTAGAGATTGATGATACATGGAGGGAACAGCCTTCATTGCGTGGATCCATGGGCGGCCTAGGATAATGTTGTAAGGCAACTCAATATCAAGAACTTGACATCTGGTTTCAAGCATGACAGGGTCCAGTTGTATAGGCAAGTGAATAACACCTTCTGAACGGCGTTCTGCATCATCATATCCCTTGATTGTAATACTATGATCAATGTTGACATGATCCTCAGAGTATCCCAATTGCTTTAGTAACTTTAAAGAACAGATGTTGAGACCAACACCACTGTCTATGAGTATGCGTTTGATTTTGCGTTTATGTATGAGAACTTCAATATGAAGGGCGTCATTGTGACAAGGGTCATGGGATGGGAAATCTTTCTCAGAGAAGACCACATTGTAGGGGGAAGCAATGTTACCTACTATAGCTTGGAAATCCGTGACCGCTATGTTGTTGGGAACCGAAGACTCTTGGAGGGTTTTTTCTAGTACTACTCTATGTGCAGGTGATGACCGTAGAAGGTCCAAAATAGAGATCTGTGCTGGTGTTTTCCCTAAATGTTTGACAAGATTATAATTAGATTGAGCTGGAAGACTGGGTGTAGGACCACAAATGGTGATACGACCACGGCGAGTTGTAACAGCGCAATCTATAGATTTGCCTTTGATTGTGAGGGTAGACACTCGACTCTCTTCAAAATGACCTACAATGGAATCAAAGGACGTGGAAGCATGATTGATACCTTTACCTCTATCTTGAGGAGGAGGTGGACCATGATGAGGGAATGGTTCCTTGTACATATCAAGATCTTTGTTTGTGTGTTGAACTGGTGATTCATTCTCAAAAGTGATTTGATTACCTGATGAGGTTTTGGATGAGGTGCTTGAGTTTCATGCAAGATGCGGTTCGATGCCCTTTGCTCCTATGGAACTCACAATATTCATTGTCTCTGTAACGTGTAGTTTTGTAAACAGGTTTGCCATATGGGGGAGCATCAGGTAAGGTGATGAGCCCTTTCTGCAACGCTTGCTGTAAGACTAATTCGATGGGCACTCCCAAGGGAGTGAATTGACGTCGCGGAGGGTAATCTTGTTGGGGCCGCTCTTGTTGTCATTGCTGTTGGTTTTGATAAGGTTGCCTTTGTTGCTACTGTTGTTGAGGTGGAGCTTGACTTGGTTTGGAGAGCTGCAGTGGTGTTTACAAAGTTTGGACATGTTTAGAATCAACCACACCGTCGTTAACCACGTTTTTGTTTTTGTTCCAATATTTGGGTTTATCGTTCGATTGTTGATGAGGAGCGTTGTCTTTCATTTCTTTGAAGATTTTGACCACACCCTTAGCAATGAGGGCTTTTTCAATGTTGATTCCCTTGTATGTGATTTCGTCGAAGGTTGTAGCACTAAGAATTTGCAAATGGAAACCTAACTCTTGGTTGAGGTTCTGCACAAATATGCTAACAAGCTGTTTCTCAGGAATCTTGAAGAGAAATTTGCTAGCCATTTGTCTCCACCGTTAAAGGAAAGAAATGAAAGTTTCCCCATTTTTCTGTTTGTTGTTGCATAGATCAGTCATGGAAATCTCATGCTCTACGTTGTAAGAAAAGTGGGTGGTAAACTTCTCTACTAGCTCATTGAAAGACTTGATGCCCATAGGTAAGTGTGAGAACCATTCTATTGCTTGACCTCCAAGACTGCAAGGGAAGAGACGCATAAGATACGTGTCGTTATGTGAGACCTCGAAGCAAGCAAGATAGAATTCCCTAAGATGGTCTTTTGGGTCACCCTTTCCTTTGTATTTATCAAACTTGGGAATAGTGAAGTTTTGAGGAAAAGGGATCATTGGTAATGACTGATCAAAAGGGTGAGGACACACTTCCTCTAAAGAGAAGGTCTTCTTGGTATGGCCAAATGTAAGATCAGATAGCTGTTGTTGAATTTCTACGATTTTTAGCTCCATAGTTGTGGGAGGGGTTGGTAACATCCCCTGCTGTCCCAAAAGTGGTTGGTGTTGCCCATACGGAAGATTATAATGTAATCCATGCACACTGGTGTTATAAGGGTCGTAAGATTGATTGGAATCATATGGGTTGTACGTTTGGTTTGGATTGGGTTGGAATTGGAGGTTTTGATTTGGCAGAGATGGAGGTGGCGCTAGGTAAGAATGTTGGCTTTGTGATGGTTGAAGAAAAGAATTGGGTGGAGGAAAGCTAAAGTGCATTTGATTAGGTTGTGATGGTGGCACATAACTTTGGGAAACTTGATGTTGGGAATGTTGATAGTGGCTAGGCAATGTGTGAAAGAAATTGAGCAAGGATGGACGTTGTGGAGGAGGGACATAGGTAGAAGTGTTTTGTGATGGTTGGGGTTGATTGAGGATGAGAGTAGAAGAATGTTGTGGTTGGGTTTGATTGAGGATGAGAGTAGAAGAATGTTGTGGTTGGGGTTGCATGACTCTAATTGGTTGAGAGACATGAAGGTGTGATGATATAGGAGGTGGTATGTGTTGAGACCCTTGTTGCATGGCTACATAGTTGTTCCCCGGATTGTAATTTGGTGGGAAACCTATTCGTGATGGGGTAACCAAGATTCCACTTGCGATTGGTGTGGACACTTTAGGGGGTGGTTGCATATTTGATCGAGCTAAGGTGGCTTGCTTAGCTAACTCTGCATGATGTTGGAGAGTTTCTTGTTGGGTTTTATAGATCTCCATAGGAGTCAGAAGCGGTGATACGGCTCTCTCTTCTATTGGGTTTTGAAAAAGGGGATTCCTATACTGCGAGCCTTGTGCAGGTAAGGGCATGGTCACTGTTGACATGGTTTGAACTGCTTGTATGGTATCTTGGGTGTTGTTGTTCTCCTTGAGAGTGGATAAATCAAAATTTTGAGGTAACTTGGCGCCTTGCTCTGCAAGCAAGCGAAAGAAATGATCTTGGTTCTCACTAAGGATTTTGTCAAAGGCGGCCATGACTCTAGGCTCTTGTATGATTTCATCAAGATCTTGCCCATCTTCTTGAGAGGATTGACCTATTTCAAAGTGTCGCTCTTCTTGAGATGGGGGTTGATCTACGATATAACCTTGTGGGACAAAATCGGGAGGCATGCCTGTAGTATAGTGAGGAATGCTTACCAAAGGAACTCTACTCTCTTGAGATGGGATTTGCTCAATAGTATATCCTTGTGGCACAAAATTTGGAGGCAAGCCGGTGGTATACTGGGGTGTACTTACCAAAGGGACCCTACCCTCTTGAGGATTGCTTGGTTGGTCAATGTGCAGCATGTTCAGAGAGCTGATTGGTTTTGTCGTGGGTGTACTAGGAGTAACCTTGGGAGTAATGTTGAGATGACCCGATTGCGGTGTGTGAGGAGGTGACTTGCGCTTCTTAGGAACAACTTGCTTGGACTTCATAGTTTGCTGGAGCCTAGTGGTTACCATGGAATACACTAGGACAAAAGGAAATGCTAAGATTCTATGAGGTGCTTTGAGAAAAGGACAAACTCTGATGCACAATGTACTGGACCAAAGGCTCTATACTGTTTGACCAAAGGCACTGGACTGTGCAACCAAAAGCGTGCTACTGTGACACCAAAGGTGACAAACTGAGCTACCAGAAGCAAGTTACTGCTATGCCAAAGGCAAGCTCTAGTGACCAAAAGCAAGCTACTGTTATACCAAGGGCGCTAAAGTAGAGTTTTACTAGAGGCAAGTTACTGCTATGCCAAAGGTGATCTATTGTACTACCAAAGGTGAGCTGCTGTAATACCATGGGCGCTGAAGTAGTGTCTGATGTTTCTAAAAGGCAAAATTTTAATGGATTGTTTCTGTTTCTGATTGGATTTGTTGGCAAGAGAAAACACAGCAAACAATGTTGGCACAAACAAGGGACTAAAACAACAAATAGTGTATGTTCGAGGCTCCAAACAAGCCCAATGTTTCCATAGGTATAAGACAATTGCAATCAATAACAAGCACCTTTTATCCCTAGAGACAAGGTTTCATTGCAGTAGATCAGCTCACAGCTTAATACTCCGTCGATAAAAATATCATTCCATAAAGGTGTCAGATATTTAGTATCTTTGCGAGAGACGATAGGTAGGGATATCTCACCCTCCCCTTGGAAAGCTCAAGTAGGTCACAAGAGCTTTATGGCCAAGGGAATACTATCTCTTCTCAAGGGAGCCAATGGTGAGTATCTTAAGGGCTTAAATCGATTCCCCTTGCACTGATGATTACCGCAATGTTCGGAGGTAGGTCGGGTAGTCTCTATCTAGAATGGTTCTTAGTGACTTTGAGGGACCAATGCCTTACGAGCAATGCGACAAGCTACTAAAAGCTTTAACCAATCCTACTAAGAGTATCAAACACTTCGCTCAATGTGAAAATCATTTCCACAAAGAGCTAGTACACCTCTTTTCAGTTTGGCAACACAAGGTAAGGCTGACGTCGGTTAGGACTTGGCTTTCGCCTTATCCCTCTTATATAGTGGTTCAAAGGAAAACTCCGCTTAGGGTCATCCCTTTTGGATGAAGTGCAATCCAAAAGCAGGGCCTTCTAAAGGAAGTACAGAAATGTAAGAGCAAGCACGTCAAACAAAGGTTCAATTGTCCCGTTATAAGAAAAATAAGGTGCAACTAAACTAGGCACACACACGTTTGTAGTTGTCAATTGTCCCTTATAAAATTGAAGTGTTTGGCATTCATGTCCATTGTCCCATAGCAAATTGAGGTGTTTGTGCATACATGTCCATTGTCCCTTAAGAAAAGCAGTATGTTCCTAAGACTTAGATTGCAAGAAAAATGATTTGTTCAATTACCCTTTTAAGCATGCAATGTGTTTCTAAGACTTAGTGAGATAAATCAAAAGTTCTTCAACACTCATCCTGCATGAACATGTTAAAAACACCTATTTGCTCTGTGTGAGTAATAAGAAGCTGCAACAAGTCAGTTAATTCCACCAAAAATTGATAAGTTTAGCAAAAAACAAATCAATTTGACCAAAAGCGCTGCACTATCTTACCGAAAGTGACATACTGTATTTTCAAAAGCATTGTAACATAGACCCAAAGCTTCGCAGAATATTACTAGAAGCGTTGAACAAGAGACAGAAGTGTTGTACTGTGCATCCAGAGGCATGATACTGTTATGCCAAAAGCAATGTAATGCACACCAGAAGCATCGTAGGATACTACCAAAAGTGTTGAACAAGATCTAGAAGCACTGTACTATGTATCTGAAAGCGCGATTACCTTATACCAAATGCGCTGCACGGTCTCAGATCCCAAAAAGATTAGCTTTTGTCAAAATAACCAGGTCAAAATAGGATTTCATGATTGATCTACTGTTCTGAGCAATAATATCTGATAGATCTAAATCGTGAAATCTAAAAAAACTCAGGAAGTGTAGCAATATAATAGATTAACGCAAATATCGAAGATACCCCTAAATAAATCAGCTTAGGAAGTATCAAAAATCAGGTTTGAAAGACAAATACAACAGCTTGTCAGTCAAAAAAAGATATGTAACGAGAAAACCCTGCAACAACACCAAACGAAGTCAAAAACCTAATTTAGCCGAAAGCGCTGAACAATACTACTGAAAGCACCAGTCTGCATTAACATAAGCGCTTTTCTATATTACCAGAAGCGCTGTATAATCTACCAAGGGCGCTGCACAGTACCTCCAGAAGCGCTGTAAGATACCTCCAGAAGCACTTTCCTGTGTATTTTGCACTGTACCGTACTGTAACTTCAAAACAAATCAATTTCTTAAAGAAAAAGAGGGTTTAGTGGGTCCCACCGGGCGTGCTAGAATGTGTATGAGGAAAAATTGATTAAATCTAAACTAATAAAACTAAAAACCAATCACATAAAGAAAACCAATCTAAGTAAAAGCCATTATCATAAAATCAAAGACAAATGAAAGCTTTTACCAAAACCTGTATTGTTCCCTTTTGGAGATGTGTGGATTGCTCAATCAAGTTGTGAAACCATAGTTGCAACAAGCAAGTAGTGTGCTCAAGAGATCAATGTTAAGAGATCGTATGGTTGCTCAATCGAATCGTAGTATGCTCAAAGCGTTGTTAAGTATGCCTGAGAATAAAATCGAAGAGAGAGAGGCTTAATGAAGGAGATGAGGGGGGTTTATATAGATTTCAATGAAGATCAATCAATGGTCCAAATAATTCAGAAGAATTAATGGAGGAGAATAGTTGAGGAACATGCAATGAATAAGAAGAAGACATGTGTCTTGCTTTCTTTTGCATGAGAGGAGTTATCAAGAATAGAAGAATGAGTTAACTGAAGAGATAAATCAATTAAAAGAATAAAACAATCAGTTAAGTGATTTAAAACAAGAAGAAGGGATTTGCATGAGAAAAGAAGATATTTTGCTTTATTAAATATAGAAAGCTTGAGTTATATTAGAGATAACTCAAATTTAGAAGAAAAGGCAATTTAAATAAATAATTGATTTACTTAAATTTAGAGAAGATATTTTGGAAGAAGTAATTAAATAATTGGAATTATTTAAATTAGAAGATTTGAAAGCAAATTAAATAAATAAATTTATTTAATTGTTGTGTATGTTTTGGAAGAACAATTTGATTTAATTAAATAATGTAAGAATTATTTAATTTTAGATAAGAGGAAATTTGTGATGAATTAATTAAATAAATAGAATTTATTTAATTAATGTAGATTTGATTTTTGGAAAGAGGATAATGATCTAATTAAATAATTAAAATTATTTAATGGAAGAATAATAGAGGAATTTAATTTAATTAAATAAATAAAGAGAATTTATTTAATTAATGTCGAAAGTAAGAGATTTAGAAGAATTTGATGATTTTGGTGAATTTAATTAAATAAAGGGGATTTATTTAATTAATGTTGAGTTTTGAAGTCTTGAAAGAATTTGATGAAATTAATTAAATAATTAGATTATTTAATTAATGTTGAGTGTAGGTGATTAGAAAGAAATGACGAAATGCAAGTGGTGCAATGACATGGTCATTTTAGGGTGTCTACAAAACCCAAGTCCTAGATGATTGAATTCTCTAAAACTATTTTTGGATCCTAAAACCTTGATCTTCACACTATCTTCCTATAGCTCTATATTTTCCAAAACTCGCTCTTGTAACTTGCAACAAGAAAATAAGAAGGGGTTTGGGGGTTATGGTGTTTAGGGACTTGCCTCAGTCAAATCTTGGGACAAAATTCAAGGTTCCCAATATTGTTGATTGATAAAGAGTGCGTTCCCTCATGGGGGAAAAGGATAAAAACATAGGTAATGAGATGATTCAAATGATGATAAACAAACAATGATATAGCCTATGTGATGATCCCTTAGAATGGTGAAGATCCTTCAAATTCTAAGGAGGATAGATGATAGCTCCATGCCTGCAACAAACACACAATAACAATACACAAATCTACTCTAGAATCACAATGAATGCCCTTGTTTTCTTCACTTCAATATCTCAAGTTATGCCTTTTTCCACCTTTTTCAACCTAGTTAAAAATGAACTCAAAAACACCCTTATATATGATTTCCCACTCATAATCATGAAATTAAACCAAAAGATCCGACAAGGAGAAACCTTTTGAAAGGTCTCAAACCGACATACCTTTAGATTAGGCTAGACATAAAAGGGGGAACATGGGTAGTACCACCCAGGTCTATTAGCCCTTTTTAGGTTCAGGTAAGGCAAGTGAAAGGGTCTATATTCCAATTTTTCTTTGGTGTTGGGAATTTTGTGTCAAGATAAACATTTTGAATGTATAATGTAATCACAGGGACCTAGGAGCTAAACAAGGAGGTAAAAAGACAAGTGGACACTTCTTACTCCATAACATTAATTAATTAGCTTAAACCCTCATTATCCCATGTCCCCACACTTGATTAACATTATTTAATTAAGGGGAGTCACATGTGTCTCCACCTCATATTTCCTCATTCATGTAAGAGAATTATTTAAATAATAAATCTCTCATACATGTCTTCACCTCACCTTTCTAAATCCATGCATGAGTCAATTCTCATCCCATTCATCCATAAAACCCAATTTTTAAATACACCCTCCCCTACATAAATAAATTTGTAATGCCTTCATAAGTCATTATCTTAATTAATGCAAAGCCTTCCCAAGGTGGAATTTAAAATTCCAAAATATTTAATCCTTCATAATGGCTCATATTCCAAGGTAGGCATATAAAATCATTATCTGGTGCAGTCACAGATGGAAGGTCTAGAGAATGCACTCTCCAACCATGCAACCTGAGTAAACACAATGGATACAACACAAAGAATGCAACAACAAATGTATATATATTGATTAAAGATCATGAACAAGTACAAACATCATATGCCTATAACATGCGGATTGTTATGGGCTCACGGGCCTATCCTCCAGTAGAATTACATAAAAGATATAGCTTTGAAGTGCCTTCCTCAAATCCACACCTAAAGACTAGAAACATTCTATCATATTCTATATCACTAACTATGGCCATCCTAATTCATCTAATGAATGCTCATATATCATCTCCCAGCTCAAGGAATGCTCCGTATCCACATCAAGAGGGTTAAAACTCCAATGCATGATGAAATGTGTAGGTCAACCTACAACATGTGGTAATGCTCCACAAATGGATGAAACATGTTGTGGTTATCAATGAAGATCTATATGTTCCCATACTACCTTGGGAGATGTTCTATTTGGCTCCACAAGTCACGAAAATGCTCAACAAACCGTGTATGTTCATACTGAATCTTAAATACTCTGTTATGTGAGTTCTAATGATGTTCTAATAGTGATAACTCTCCGCAGACAATTCCAAACCTCAAGGAATCTAGATACGATGTAGATGACATAGTGTAGTGGCTAAATCCTACTCCATGAGATGTGAAATGATGATGTGGTAGAATGGAGTGCAATCTACTAAGACTATATTAATTGCAATGTAACTAAAATGCAAGAAAAGGAAAGAAATCAAATATTTTTGGTTGATGCAAGATTGCCTTTCAACTTGGGATGCTCCTGCATCAAACACTCAGGGTTGTTTGAAAAGTGAATGGCTCACTTTGTTGGGGCTAGAGGAAAACCAATGTGGTCTACCTCATCCTGAGAAATCCATGATAAATCTTCCTCTAGTCTTCCTTTCCACTTAACCAGGTACTCTTTATACTACTCGCCTTTGGTATTGCACCAGATTATATTGTCCAAAATCTTCTCTATTTTCTCTGGTTGTTGCTATGGTAACTAATCCTTGAATCCAACTTTAGTGCTATGACTTGATTCTCCCTCATGATACTGATATAGATCTGCAACATTGAATATGGGTGATATACCAAATGTTTCCAATATTTCTAATTCATATGCATTTCCTGAATCAAACTTGCTAAGAATCCTACATGGTCCAAACTTTCTCATCTTCAACTTGTATGTCCCCACGGGAAATCTTTCCTTTCTGAGATACACCATGACTTCATCTCCAACAGAAAATTCCTTATGTCTCTCTTTTCATCTACATGTCCCTTATACTTGATATTCATCTCTTCCAAATGCTTCCTAACCTGATTGTGTACTGTTTCCATGTAACCTACAAATTCCTCTTCCTCTGTACTACTCTTGTTATCCATACTGATGTCTCTTAGCTCCACATCTTCTCTGGGTTGTACTCTAGTTACAACTTCAAATGGTGTCTTCCCTGTGCTTCTACTCACTGAGTTATTGTATTCAAACTCTAATTGCGGTAGAATTGTATCCCAATTTCCTTCCTTATCACCTACTAAGCATCTCAATAAGTTATCAAAAATCTTGTTTACCACTTTTGTTTATCCATCTCTCTGTGGGTGAAATGTTGAACTAAACTTTAGGTTTGTCTTCATCTTCCTCCACGGTGTTCTCACTAGTAGAATTTTGGCAAATAAATGACTACGTCACTAAACCTTTTAGTCACGACAACTAAAAATGACTAAATTCTAATCATTTGTTGCAACACAACTATAAATGACTAATTTGATCATCAGGTAAAATCACAGCTATAAATGACTAAATAATTAGACACACAAATAAAAATTAGACAATATGATATTAAAGTGGGTAATTAAAAAAAATATGGGCACCAAAAGTGAAAAGGAGTTTTTTCCAGGTTTGACCTTGTGAGACCCACTCATCTCAAAGGGCTAGGGTTTCCTAGTTTTGGTGTGAAAGGAGCTCCAATGTTGATATTGAAGGAGTTTAAAGATTTTTGTCACCACATTGTTGAAGTTTAGGAGATATTCTTGGACCACGTTGTTGGCTGAGAAGGAGGCATGGATATTGGGAACTTAAAGGAAGTTATTAGTTTCACCACATTGCTAAGGTCCAGGGATTTCAAGCGTGTTGTAGGTGGAGTGTTGGATTTCATAGTATGAAAGGTATGCCCTACTGTGGTAATGCAAATAATATCTTTGTTAAGAGTTCAAAACCATAAAGATATAATATATTGGCTTGTTGCATTGCCATTAAATCCATTGTGTTAGGTTCGTTAAGGAGGCAGTATTCATCAAAAATGGAGATCAATCTAATTGTGCATCAAAATGAGGATCTAGTCTCTTTGACAGTAATGGGAATCAAGTCACTGTGAGGGTTAGTGATTTTGTAGTGGTTGTGTGCATTAATGAGGTTATTTTATCTAAGAATATAGATGTGAATGTCATTGTGAATTTGATGATATCCAAGTGATAATAACCATTTAGATTTTAAATGATATTTCACTTCCATGAGGACAAGATATAGTTACTTTACACTAATGATGCAAGGTTTTCACCATATTAAGTATGAGGATGTTATAAAAAGAATGCATGATGATCATCATTTCAAGGGTTTAATGTATGAAAATAGTGATAAAATGGCCTTCAAGGAGATTAAAAGTAGTGAAGATGGGTATCCTTGGAGTCCCCTTATGCATTTAAACCCTTAACAGTGTAGTAAGGTGTTCCTTGATTCATAGCTAGTAAGAATATGGGATTAATATATCATTCTAAGGGTAAAAGGGTAGTGGCAGATATACCATTGGAATCTATGCTCATAATAGGTATTTGCTTGAGGGTTATGACACTCAAAGGATGGTATTGTTAATAACTATGTGAAGGTTCAATATGTTGGGATAGTCAAATATCAAGGACAATAAAGTATAATGTAGACCACAGTGGCAGGCTTGAAGGCAGATGACAATGAGAAGCAAGTAGACAAAATTTCATTGCTATGGAAGTAGTATTCACACCTATATCCATTAGAGTAACTATTTCATCATTTTTCACTCCTCAATGATCCCTATGATGACTTCATACCAATGAGACCACAATGTGTTATATATTTCATATTACCAAAAGACTGTGACTATGTTTTCTAACAAAAAGCATGTCATTGTAATTCATTATTTGGTTTCATTTCACCATGCTTCAACATGGAACTAAAACTACTTTCAACTTGTATTGCCATTGTCATCTCTTCATCATTGTAACCCTACTAATCTCACAACATTGTGACATCATATTAACACTTCCTTCTAAAACACAGACTTGTACCTATCAAAGTTAGCATTATGACCATGTTTTTCTATTCACTATTTCTTCATGAATTTAATGTATGCATAAGCTTCCTAAAGTAGGGATACTAGATGCAAATGTTACAAATCTTTAAACAAGGTTTGAATTTGTCCTCCTTAATGTTGTTTCAAGCATGTTATCTATCAACAGACCTCATGTGCATGGTCTGCTCCTTCTTCACAACAAAATATCTACCCTCAAAACTTGGAAACTTAAATATGTGATTACCACTGTAATCTCTGTCACTATTATTATAGCCTATCTTCAAGCTCCTTATCCTTGGGTATGTGTTTCTTTGAATTCTAGGACCTGCCTCAAGTGTTGGTATCTAGAGAGAGAACCAAACCTTTCTTATCATCAATCCTATCCATTTAGTGAGAAATATTACTCATCTGGTAGGCTTTTATGTCCAATATTCTCTTTCTGATCTCTTGAGCTCTCTAATGAGTCCCATCTTAGGTTTCCCTTTTACTAGCCACTTCTCCAAATTTCTTTGTTTGGTAAATTACTAAATTCATATAATAAATTTAATCTCTCAATTTGAATCTAAAGCTCCTCTTGGGTTTTCCAGTCTGGTCATGCTAGCCTTAGTATTGAAAGATTTTTATAGTTTTATGACAATTTTAGCTTTATTCTTATATTATTTTTTTCTGCCATCCAATGAGAAGAGAGTGCCCTAGATTAGTACTACCTCTGTGACCTGATATTGGTCTATATCTCCACTTATGTATATCTTTCATTAAATATTAGCACCATCTCTGTGAATTGATCTGTTTTACATTTCAAATTATGCATATCTTTCATGAAAGAGAGCTCTATGCTAATTTTCTAAAACTACAAAACTAAATGTGACTGCTACTATCAAATAGAGTATTTGACCATTTCACAAGTAGAACCTTATGGTTCATCCTCAAATAGGAAAAAGAAGATTTCAACACAATAGGTCTGGCTATAGTAAGAAAGGTCTTGATCTTATGTGTCTTGCTAATATTAGTTGGATGATTATGTAGTCTTGACTACCTAGAAATATCTTAATGTTATCTTCAGGCATATTATGTGTTTGACACCATCTAGTTTCTTGCACTTGTAGTATGCTCTAAAAGTCTACTTTAACTTAGGATTAATATTATATAGTAATGATGCATAATGAGAAGTTGGTTTGTGGAAAAACTATTTTGTGTGCTTTATGTATAGTCAAATTATTTCTAGAATGTTCATCTATCCATTATGATGCATTTTGATGACTTCTAATGGTGATTTTTTTCACTCTCATATCAAAACTAGTTACTACATTTTCAAATTAAAGCTTTGGTTTTGAATGTATTGTCCAAATTTCATAGGAGATGTATGGATTGGGTTAGACTGGTTTTATATGCCTTTCAAGAATTGTTGTTGTTTAGTTGGACTTAATTGCCTATAGTCTTGTATGGGGTTGACAGCCCACTAATTTCTCATTTAACTATGTTACTTGTGATTTCTACACCATATTTATCTCTAGTATTCACATTTAAGCTTTTAAAAGACAATAAATACAAAGACTATCAATATGAGCTACAATCTTGCTCTCACTAATATTTACAATAATTTTTATATTTTTTGGTGTTAAATGTGATTTTTTTGTTTTGTCTCTTCAGCAAAACTACTTCATTTGTTGAATCATAATATTTCAAATGACAAGCCTTGTTTGAGATAGTTTATATTTTACTTCATCTATTATTTTCTTATACAACTAAATATTGTTTTAACCTTCTATAGTTCCTTGCAGTCACTAGATGGAGTTTGAAAGTAGTGTAGCTTTGAAATTGCAAATCATGGTTAGCTACTCCAGATTGGATTGCAAGTAATCTTCATGTAAAATAAGAAATCTCTTAAGTATAGGATATTTCATAGGTCGTATGGGATTAACATTCCTATACATGTCTTTGTTTAGGGGATTGTAGCATCCTCAATGTTTGTAAGTTGAAAAAGTAAAGAGTCTACAAAATCCATTTGCAACATGGTACTAGTGTAATGAAACAACTTGCACAATATCTAAATATAATAGTAAATATGCTGAAAATTCTTGATAATAATATGCCACTTCGAGGGGGCAACCTCCTAATCCACTTCAAGGGGGATACCTCCAACAGTCTTCAATGAGAACACAATATTGAATATGATATGAAATGAGACTCACTACCTCCTATATATACCTATTTATGCCTAGGATATCACCCAGGCCGACTTAGATAGACCTATAGAAGCCTTAGGCCGACCTAAACAACTAAATAACAATATAATAATGATAATATGACTTAATTAGGAGTTAAGATAGCCACAAGCTGACTATTCATAACCCTATGTACACCAATATTAAGGGCATAGCATGCCCCCCCTTCAAAGAAGCATTGTCCTCAATGCTAACCAAGTGTGGATTCTTTTGAATGAACTCTTCATCCTCCCATGTGGCCTCTTCAACTAGTAAATTCTTCCATTGGATGAGATACTGAGTGATGGTTCTATTCCTCAGCTTCTTTGTGCGAGTTTGAAGAATGCCCTCTGGTTCCAAAATTATTCTTCCTTCTTCATCGAGTTCTGGTATTACTGTTTGAGTAGGAATATTCTGCCTAATTACCTTCTTCAAACAAGAAACATGAAAAACTGGATGTATCTTTGTTGTTGGTGGCAACTCTAGCTTGTAGGCAACACTACCAATCTTTTGCATGATTTGGTATGGCCCATAATATCTTGGAGACAACTTATTATTCTTTTTATGTTGCTTCATTGAGATTTGTTTATAAGGCTGCAATCTCAAGAAGACCCAATCCCCAACTTCAAAATTTCTTTCACTACGATGTTGATCCGCCTGTTGTTTCATTCGATTTTGTGCCATAGCTAAATTCTCCTTGAGTCCTGAAAGTACCTGTTGTTGATGATGCAAGTGGTCCTCTACTGCCTGAACTCTTGGTGACACCTTTAACAATGATGTGATGGAAGGAGGATGATATCCATAAAGTGCCAAAAATGGAGACATTTTTGATGAGCTATGAAAAGAAGTGCTATACCACCATTCTGCCAGTGGTAGCCAATCTACCCATTGAGATTGCTTTTTTGAAGTGAAACAACGTAGATATCCTTCCAAACATTTATTAACAACCTCAGTTTGCCCATCTGATTGAGGATGGTATGAAGAACTATGAGCCAATTGAGTACCCAAACATGAGAATAAATCTTTCCAAAAGTGACTAGTAAAGATAGGATCACGATCACTGACAATAACCTTAGGTGTACCCTTTAGATTTGGGAAGCCCTGTGATGAAGTCCATGGATACCTCTTCCCAACGCTAGCTAGGAATAGATAAGGGCTGCAAGAGACCTGGTGTCTTAATTGTCTCCCCCTTATTTCGTTGACAAACCAAACATTCAGCCACAAATTTTTGAACATCACCTTTTAACCCTTCCCAAAAAAAATCTTGCTTGACCCGATGATATGTCTTCAAAAATCTTGAATGACCACCAACTGGGGACTCATGTAGCTCTGTGAGAATCTTATGTTTAAGAGTGGAATTCTTGCAGAGATACAAACGCTCTTTATACCAAAGAATATCTCCCTTCAAACAAAACTTATCTGAACTACTAGGATCACTTTTTAATTGTTGGATGAGATTACTTGTTGCAACATCATTTTGCCATTCTGCTTTGGCTTCTTCCACCCAATTTGCTTGTAATATTGAAAGGGCACACAATAAGGCTTCATCTTTCTCATCCTTCCTAGAAAGTGCATCAGCCACAATATTTTCCTTCCCTTTCTTATATACAATCTCAAAGTCATATCCCAACATCTTAGTGACCCATTTTTGTTGCTCTTCAGAGGATAGTCTTTGTTCCAAAAAATATTTTAGGCTATCATGATCTGTCTTAACCTTGAAGTGTCGACCCATTAAATAAGGCCTCCATTGTTTAACTGCGTGAAGGATTGCTAGCATTTCCTTCTCATAAATAGGTTTGAGCTGATTTTTACCCTTTAATTGATGACTTTCAAAAGCAATTGGTCGACCTTCTTGCATGAGAACTGCTCCTATCCCATTTCTAGAAGCATCACATTCCACAATGAATTCCTTGGTGAAGTCTGGAGTGGCAAGTACTGGAGTTGTACACATAGCCTCCTTCAATTGCTCAAATGCTACATTAGCAGACTCATTCCAATGAAAAGAATCCTTCTTCAAGAGAGTAATGAGGGGTGCTGCTATACGACCATAATTCTTCACAAATCTCTATAGTACCCTGTCAATCCCAAGAAACCCCTCAGTTTCTTAATGGTTTTTGGAATAGGCCATTCCATGATAGCCTTAATTTTGTTAGGGTCCACCTTTACTCCTTCATGTGAAACTATGTGTCCCAAATACTCCACCTCCTTAAGACCAAAAGCACACTTGGATGGCTTAGCATAGAGTTGATGATCTTTGAGTAATTGTAATGCTTGATCTACATGCTGCAAATGTTCTTCCCAAGTCTTGCTATAAATCAATATATCATCAAAGAACACTAACACAAACTTTCTCAAGAACTTCTTAAAAATGGAATTCATCAAACTTTGGAATGTAGATGGTGCATTGGTAAGGCCGAATGGCATCACCAAAAATTCATAATGACCCTCATGAGTTTGGAATGCTCTCTTACAAATATCTTCCTCCTTAATCTGAATTTGGTGATAACCAGATCTAAGATCTAACTTGGTAAAATACATAGCTCCATTCAATTCCTCTAGCAAATCATCAATGACTGGAATAGGAAACTTATCTTTAATGGTGTACATGTTGAGCACTCTATAATCTGGACACATGTGCCAAGTTTCATCCTTCTTATGCACCATCACCACAGGCGAGGAGTAAGCACTTTGGCTATGCCTGATAATTCCTGCCTCTAGCATCTCCTCAACAATTTTTTCTATCTCACTTTTTTGTATGTGTGGGTACCTATAAGGCCTGATGTTTGGTGGTTGGCTCCCTGGAACTAGTTGTATGGCATGGTCATGATCCCTCTTAGGAGGAAGTCCTTTAGGCATATCTCCAAGAACCACTAAGTGACGATCAATTATTGCTTGTAAATCTGGATGAGTAGGAGCAATAGATTAAGAGACTTCTAATGAACATAGCTGGGCCACAAATCCATCTGCTCCTTTCTTAAGCAACTTTTGCATTTGATGAGAGCTTACCATCTGTGGGGATTTTGCCTTCAACCCCCTTAGCTCCACTACCTTTCCTTCTGATTGAAATCTCATGAATAGTTCTTGGAAGTTCATCTCAATTGTTCCCAATGTAGTAAGCCATTGTACTCCCAAAACAATATCTGCTGCACCCATGGATATTGCATACATTGGGGTATCAAGTTGATAATCTCCCATGGATAATTTAATGCTATGACACTTCCCCGAACAACTAACTATACCCCCATCTGCAATCAAAACCTGAAACTCTGGGGCTGGATATATAAAACAATTTAGACGAGTTGCCAACTTTTTGTTGATGAAATTATGAGTACTACCTGAGTCGATCAACACCGTTACTTTCTGCTTCTTTAAGAAACCCACTACCTTGAGAGTTTGTGGTGCACTGAAACCTGAGAGTGCATGACAAGAAATGATTGGCTGAGAATCATGTGATTCCTCACTTGACTCCCTATCCTCCTCTAATATGGGTTCCTCCTCTTCTTCCTCACTTGGACCTTCAATATAGAACAATTTCTTTTCACTACATTTATGTCCGCGACTGTATTTGCTATCACAATTGAAACACAACCCTTTTGCTCTTTTCTCCTCAATTTGCTGTGGAGTCAACCTAGTAGGTTGAGGAAGAGAAGGTGTTGAATATCCTTTCTCTCTTGTCATATTAGCCCCTTGCTTTCTAGGAATCAAATATTTCTCCTCTACCCTGCGTGCCAAGATAAAAGACTCATTTACTGAGCTAGGACTAAACATACATACCTCATGTTGAATGTAATCCTTGAGACCACCCAAGAATAAATCATTCAAGTTCTCCTCTGTAATTGTATCCACTCTTAATGATAGATTTTGGAATTTTCGAATATAATCCTTAACTGATCCTGTTTGTTGAAGTTTAGTAAGCTGGCTGAAGAAGTTGTTTGTCACACTATTGCTATATTGTGCTTGGAGTTCTTCTGTAAAATTGACCATGAGACGGTGAGACCCTTTTTTCTCTGATGAGTACAAAGCCAACGATACCAAATGAATTGATCTAGTTCTAGATATAGGGAAGCCATCGTGACCTTTTGTCCATATGGGATTTGATGTACTTCAAAAAAATTCTCCATTTGGTTAATCCATGTTAGAGGATCCTTACCATCGAACTTGCGCATATCCACCTTAGGAAAGAAATTCTTAGATCCCATAGGAGTATTAAAATTTGTGTCATTATTAGCCGACTTGAAGGTTTCACCTTGGTTGCTTGAGAACTCCTTTCTTGGTTCATTCATATAGGCACTGAACATGCTTCGTAGATCTGATATATCTCCTCTTAGGTCACACATATCCCTCTTAATTGAGGACACATCTTCTTTGACCTTACTCATTTCCTCATTGGGATTACTATCCTCTATTATTTCCTCATCCTTATCAGAGGATTTCCCTGGTGTGGCAGCATTCTTTTTGCCTCTTGTTGCAAGCCCCGTCATGATGGAAACCAATATTTTTGAAATAAATCACACAAATGAATTGTAAATTTTCTAAAATTTTTACTGTCGCTTACTAAGGCCAAGATACCACTTACCTAGAAAAAAATCCAAAAACTTAGCAAATTTGCTGCCTTGAGAGCGAATTTGTTGGAAACCCTAATTTTGCAATAACTCGCTTATTTTTGCTTCAATTCCTCTGAAATCTAGACTGTATCTTCTTTAATATGGTCTTCAGAAACCCTTTAAAAATATTTAAAAAATTCGCTAAAATCTGAAAGTTATCCTCTTCCCAAAATCGCCTCCAATGTTGAGAAAAAATCTTGCCTCTACGGTGCCAAGATCATGCTCTGATACCACTTGTAATGAAACAACTTGCACAATATCTGAATATAATAGTAAATATGCTGAAAATACTTGATAATAATATGCCACTTCAAGGGGGCAACCTCCTAATCCACTTCGAGGGGGATACCTCCAACAGTCTTCAATGAGAACACAATACTGAATATGATATGAAATGAGACTCACTACCTCCTATATATACCTATTTATGCCTAGGATATCACCCAGGCTGACTTAGATAGACCTATAGAATCCTTAGGCCGACCTAAACAACTAAATAACAATATAATAATGATAATATGACTTAATTAGGAGTTAAGATAGCCACAAGCTGACTATTCATAACCCTATGTACACCAATATTAAGGGCGTATCAACTAGTGATAGATACTGCTAATGCATACAAATTTGAATAAATATCTAGTGAAGGTAAATCATGAAGTTCTAGAGGATGTAGAAATTAAGTATATTGTGACATGCTTCTTCTTCTTCTTCTTTTTGTCCTTTTCATCTTTGTTTGATACAATAATATTATTTTATATTCCCTGAAGACAATGCCTACATATTTATTCTTTGTAATCTTAACATCCTCTCCTCCATTAAAATTTTAAATTAATATTTAGACACATGCCTACAAATTTATTCTTTGTATCTTAACATCCTATCCACCATTAGAAATTTAAATTAATATTCTCTAGACAATGTCAGGGACATGTGGGAACAAACTAGCCATAAGCACGAAGTGCATGTATTTGTATTTTAATCTTCATTTCAAAACATACCTAAGATAGCATTCTCAAGGTCCATATGAAGCTAGGTATGACAATTTTTCTAAATTGTATTTATAAATCTTTAATTATGCCTCTTTAACTTTTTGCAGGTTGCAATAGTTGGAAGGCCAAATATAGGGAAGTCTAGCCTTCTCAATGCATGGAGAAAAGTAGGTTAGATTACCAACTTTAGTTTCACCATGTCATCAAAATCTTATTTAAGAAAAGCTATGGGAATTCAATGATACTATTTATTTGAAGCCATTTTGATTATTTGTGTATTGGTTCTAGCAATCTAAAAGAAACCAACATTCTTAAGGTCTACTAGCCCTATCATCTTGCGCTTAAAGTCCCTCAAATAATATACATGTATTAATATTGTCTACATGTTAATAGTAATGTTGTGTCTTAATTGTATATAAATGACAAATGTATGCTTTATGGTAAATTAAGCATATGATGCAATGACCAATGGCTTATGAATATTGATTAACTACGATACAACTCTTATTAGTTGCAATATAATTGAAGTTCAGATATAATGAAGGTATTTGTAAGTTGTTACTAAAACAAAGAAATAGCTTGTTCTTCTATGGTGAGACTGTTGAAGGCAAGTATTTAGTCTTAAATATTCATTTCTTTTAGGTTTTAGCATTAGTATTTGTTATGATTGAACTAGGAATGTGTAAAATAGCTTGTGGGTTTCTTTCTTGTAGCCTTTTAGTTCTCCTAAAATTTGAAACTAAAAAGAATGCCTTTTTTGGGTGGTGTTAATTCTTGCAATAGTGTTTTACTTGCCATTTAGAAGACAAGTATATGAAAGTTGCAGGGCAATCATCTAGAAAGCAAGTATGCACAGTTCAGTCACCACAATAAGTGAAGACCAAGGACACTAAATATGACTGCCTACCAAGTGTCCAATGTAATAGAGGTAAGGTAAGTGAATGGTTTAGACTCATAAAGAGTCTTTTGAAGATGCATTGAAGGAAGAATCTAATTCCATGCCCTAAGAGGACATGATATCTTCAAACTCAATAAAAACATATCCCATAAGTAGTGTTGATGACAATACAAGACACAAGAATATAGTGATGTTTCATTAAGGAAGCCTGATCTAGTCCATGTTTCACATTATGATCCTATCACAGACTTGACTACATATGACAGTACATTTCCTTTGGTTGCAGTCAAGAAGGACAAGTGCTAGACTGATGGGGTAGATTAAATGACCTATGACAATAGTTAGGCTAGTTGAGAATCAATTACTGATAATTCACACATGCCTTATTACCATGCAAAGTACTGAAGAGTCAATTAAGGATATTTAGTGTTTAATTTTGTCATTTCCAAGCATCGAGGGAGCAGGTTGAACTATCCAGACAATTGCAAGTATCTAGGATGCAAAAAAGTAGGGATGTTAAAGAAAGATCAACATTCATCCTTCCCCACACCACTTAGGAGTTATTTTCAATAGCAAAATAAGAGTAAGTAGCAGTTAGGCATCCAATGGCTTTTTGACTTTTCAAACTGTGACACATGTCATTTATCTATTATAACAGATTGCTAAGGATTTGGAAAGGCTTGTAGGCTAAAGGGCACGCCTTCTTTCATTTTGAGTTAGTTCTTTTCACTTTTTGACAAAGCATTGTAAACTTGGAGAAGTTGCTTTCTTGTCATTTGTGTGCATTGTAACTCATATTTTTAGTCTTGTGACTAAAAATAAACATTGTAATACTCTATTTCTAAGCATTTTTTAAGATAGATATTTCAGACTTGTGCAAGCTTTAAGAACACCTTTCTTTTAATAAAGTTTAGCAATTTTGCCTTCTCAATGGTTGTCTTATTGTCTGCAATTGATGATTGATGTGTATTTCTATGTTTTATTTTTAAATCCTCAAATATCAGACTAAATATACTACCAATTGACAAAAATTAGTGAATAAATATGACTAAACATATGTCTAAATATACTACTAGTTGACAAATATTAGTGAATAAATATACTACCAATTGACACAAATTTGGTCGCATTATAAATTTGGTCACATTATAAATGACTGGCAGTAAACTACTAATGGTCATCTGACCAAGCTCAATGAATAAATATGACTAAATATATGACTAAATCAATGACTAAATGACTAAATCAATCAATCAAAACAACCAATAAATGACTAAAAATGGTTTAGTCATCAATTCGGTCATGTTATAAATGACTAGCAATAAACTACTAATGGTCATGTGACCATGTTAATCATTTATATGCAGTTTTTAGTAGTTTTTTTAATCATATATTGTTGTTTCTGTACTAGTGTCTCTTGAAATATCCCATGAATCTTGTATCCCTATTTGAAACTATGCTTTTTGGTAATCCATGCAATCTCACAATCTCCTTGAAAAATAGGTCAGCAACATGTACAACAACATTTGTCTTCTTACAAGGAATGAAATGTGCCATCTTTAAAAATTTGTCCACTACTACAAATATAGAATCATGTCCCCTCTGTGTTCTTGGTAAACCTAATATGAAATCCATGCTTATATCTTCCCAAGGTCTCTCCGGTACTATCAAAGGTTTGTACAATCTAGTATTCTGACTACTCCCTTTAGCAACTTGACAAACTCTGCAATTTTAAAAAAAATTCCTTACATCCTAATATATCTAAGCCCAAAAATAATTTTCATTCACCAAAGCTACTATCTTATCAATACCAAAATGTCTTGCTAATCCACCACTATGCTTCTCTTTGATCAAATTCTCTCTCATTGAACTCCTAGGATTACACAATTGATTCCCTTTGAACAACATATCCTCTTGAATGAATTAATCCAACCATGTGCTTCTATCTATCACAATAGGTTCTCTACATGTTTTCCATGATTCTGTAAAATCAAGATCATCTTCATACATGTGCTTAAGTTCTTCAAAGCCTAGTACTTCTACCCTCATGTCTGTCAACAAGTTCATTCCTCTACTCAATGCATTTGCAATATTGTTTGAATTTCCACTCTGGTTCTTCAATAGAAATATGTAACTCTGCATGTACTCTACCCATCTCATGTGTCTCTGATTCAACTTACCTTGATTGTTCAAATGCTGCAAATCTTGATGGTCAATGTACAACACAAATTCCTTTGGCAACAAGTAATGTCTCCACTTTTTTCAAGGCTTAGATTATGGCATAGAACCCTTGATCATAAACTAAATATCTCCTTCTTGCATCATTCAAAATTTCACTGAAATATGCTACGAGTCTCCCTTCTTGACTTAACACTACTCCTATTGCATTATCAAAATTTTCTAATGCTAACACTGGTTGCTCTATCACCTTTTGCTTCAACAATTCAAAACTCTTTTGTGTTCTCGATGTCCACTTAAAATCTTTTCAGTCTCCCCTCATTGTCTCTGTCATTGGTGTGCATACAGCACTGAAATTTTTTATGAACTTCTGGTAGAAACTTGCTAGTCCATGAAATGATCTTACCTCTCCAATGTTCACAGATGTTGGCCACTCAACAATTGCTCTGAATTTCTCTAGGTCCATCTTCAATCCTTTCGTAGAAATCACAAATCCCAAATATACCAGTTCTTTCTTCACTACATTTATTGATGTTAATCAACAATTTCTCTTCCTTGAGCCTCTAAAGTACTTGTCTAAGATGTTGCAAATGTTCTTCTTTTGTTCTACTAAAAATTAGAATATCATCCAAGTAGACAAAAACAAACTTACCTAAGAATATATTCAAAACCTCATTCATCAATCTCATGAAAGTACTTGGTGCATTAGTTAATCCAAAAGGCATGACTAACCACTCATACAATCCTCCATTTGTCTTGAATGCAGTCTTCCACTCATCTTCTTCCCCAATTCTAATATGATGGTATCCACTTTTTAGGTCAATCTTTGTGAAATATTTTGTTCCACTCAAACAATCCATGATGTCATCCATCCTTGGCAATGGAAATCTATACTTGACGATGATCTTGTTGATTTATCTTGAGTCTGTACACATCCTCCATTCTCCATCCTTCTTCGGTACTAGTACTGTTCGTACCACACATGGGCTCAAACTTTTTCCAATCAATCCTTTCCTTGACAACTCCTGTATTTGTCTATTTAGCTCCACATTTTGTGTTGGTGTCATCTTATATGTTCCACTTTGTTTGGCAAACTGGCTTCAGGTATGAGGTCCATATGATGAATGATACTTCGTATTGGTGGAAATCCTTCTGGCACATTCTTTGATATGATATCTTGGTATTCTGTCAGCAATTTAGTTATTTCCTCTGGTAGTGGTTCTTCTTCTTTTGTGGTGATAGTTTCTGTAGTTAGGGTTCCGCACTTCTTCAGAGTCAATGTAAAATGCATGTTCTCATGTCTCAATCCATCCAAAAATTTCCTTCCATCCACTAAACAAATCCTATCATTGCCACATACTTCACTTTTGCTTTCCTCTTCCAAAGGTATCAAGATATGTCTTTTCCCATTTGATGTTATAGTATAGGTATTCCTCCTTCCATCATGTATTGTCTTCCTATCATATTGCCATGGTCTTCCCAACATTATATGGCATACATCCATTAACATAATATCACACAATACCTCATCACTATAAGATCCTATATGAAATTTCACCAAACATTGTTCACTCACCAGTACGTTGTGCTCATCTTGAATCCATGCTATCTTGTAGGGCTTCAGATGTTTCAAGCTCTCTAGATTCAGCTTCCTCACCATCTCTTCTAAAACCAAATTATCAATACTACCACTATCAATGATAACCTTGCAATATTTACCTCCTAATTAACATCTTGTTTCAAACAAACTTTTCCTCTGTGATGGCTCCTCAGTTGTTTCTTCTTGGAACAAAGCTCTCCTTGTGGCTAATGACTCACCCTTCTCTAGCTTTCCTACTAAACTAAGTGATCCAACCAGTTCTTCCTCTGTATATGAGCGCTCTTAACTGTTCTCTATCCTTTTGTTGGTATTCCCTTGATGACATTCAAATGCTGGGGGCCCTTCACCTCCACACTTGAAACAGGTTCCTTTGAATGATCTTTTGTTAAATCCTCTTTCATCTCTCTAGTATCCTTCATAGTGGTAAGAATTATGACTCCCTCTATTATTGCAGTAGAAATTTATATCATCTCTCCCTCTGTGGTATGAATTATTGTCTCTTTTTTCATTGTGGTATGGGCTACTCTTCTTATTTTTCTATGCATATGGTCTTCCTTCACCGAATTATTTTCTACCTCTTTGGAATTTTCCTCTCTACCTCTCTGTCTTTGCTCATGTCTCTTATTCAACTTTTCTTCAACTTTCAGTGCAAATTGATATGCTTCTTCCACTATTGTCATCGTTACCAGAGATAGTTCTTCTTGAATGTTTATCCTCAGTCCATTTATGTACCATGCTACTTTCGCCTTGCTTGCTTCACTATGTCCAATCCTTATAATCATCTTGTGGAACTCTTCAGTGTACTCCTTCACTATTTTCTCCTTTTTCCTTAGGTTTTGCAATATCTTCAACAATTCCAACTCATAGCTAGTAGGTATGAACCGATTCTTCAATTTTGTCACCATCCTATCCCATTTTGTGATTTTCTCATTTCCTCTCCTATTTCTATCCATTTGAACTTCTTTCCACAAAATAGCAGCATGTCCCTTCAACTTATTTTTTGCAAATCTTACTCTTTCTGGATCGTCTATTTCCTCATATTTAGAATATTCCTCCTTGTCATTTATCCAATCAATCAATTCCTCAAGGTTGAAATTTCTGGTATAGTTTGAAATTTATATCCTAGGTCTCTTACTAATCTTAGAAATAGATTTCAACATCTCTACCTGATCTAATTCTTCTTCTAGGGTTTCTTCATTTTGGTCGGTAGCTTGAACTCTTAATTGATCATCATCACTCTCATCCTCATGTCTAGGGTTTAGTCCTCTGTTTCTATTCTCTTCTACATCATCCAATCTAAGTTTCATTATTCCCATCATGTCTATCATTTATTCCATTCTTTTGGCAACATTGGCCATAGCAGGCATTCTCCTTGGTGGCATATCTTCCTTAGATTTGGTGCAACTATCTCAATTTGGTGATCTGACTACAAGGTTGCAACTGCCTCACAATCGACGCTCTATTGAAAAACACATGTAGACTACCTTAGGTTGGCCATCTATTCAATTTAAGATCTTCTGGAATGCCTTCTCTCCCAAAGGATTCACAAACTGCTATGATACTACTTGGTGCAGTCATGGATGGAGAGTCCAGAGAATGGATTATCCAACCATGCAACCTAAGTAAACACAATGGAAAAAACACAAAGAATGCAAAAACAAATGTATATATTGATTAAAGATCGTGACCAAGTACAAACTTCATATGCCAATAACATGCAGATTGTTATGGACTCATAAGCTTGCCCTCTAGTAGAATTACATAAAAGATATAGCTTTGAAGTGCCTTCCTCAAATCTACACCCAAAGAATAGAAACTTTCTATCATATTCTATATCACTAACTACTGCCATCCTAATGGATCTATGAATTCTCATATATCATCTCCCAGCTCAAGGAATACTCTATGTCAGCATCAAGAGGGTTAAAACTCCAATGCATGATGAAACATGTAGGTTGGCCTACAACATGTGGTAATGCTCCACAAATGGATGATATGTGTTGCGATTCTCAATGGAGATCTATATGTTCGGGCATATTGCCATGTGAGATGTTCTATTTGGTTCTGCAACTTGAGGAAATGCTCCACAAACCTTGTATGCTCATATTGAATGTTGAATGCTCTGTTCTGTGAGTTCTGATGATATTCTGATAGCGATAACTCTCAACAGACAATTCCAAACCTCAAGAAATCTAGATATGATGTAGATGACATAGTGTAGCATCTAAATCCTTCTTTGTGAGATGTGAAATGATGATGCAGTAGAATGTGGTGCAATCTATTGGGATTGTACTAACTATAATGTAATTGAAATGCAAGGAAAGAAAAGAAATCAATTTTTTTTGGTTGATGCAAGATTTCCTTTCAACTTGAGATGCTCTTACATCATTATCCAACTAATATGGGACCCACCAACAACATTTAAGATGATCTGCTACTAAATTCTCATGCCCAAGTTGAGAAATATGCTAAAAATAGCATCATAATCACCACTACCAACTCCACCTCCTTCAAGAAAACCATTACAACTAAAATTCCAAGTCAATAATGAGAATATGAATATCTCTCAACAACATGGGTGTCCAAGTACCGATTTCAAGATTGTTGGAGATGCACAAAAAATAATACATTAAGATTGTAAATAAATATCACACTATCCTAACATGCTTGAGTGAAGGTTTGGACCTTGTAGTCATCATTGTGTGTGAACATGATCAAGGGAAGAAGATTGGAAACTTTTCCCCCATATTTGCTCATATGTATAGAAGTGAGCATAAGGAAACATCACATGTTGTAGAAAGATCAATGTAGCTCCTATGAGCAATCGATGTTTTTTCCTTTGTTGTAGTAAAGCCACTTATGACTAGGGTAGCAAAATACAATGTTAGGAGTGAAGTGTAGGTAATGCAACTGCCACTTTTGACGTTAGAGAGATTTGGCCTTCAAATAAAATAACCTATTCCTTCTAGAGATGATAACTAAAATATCTTTCCTTGGGAGAAGCTCAACTCTATATTTTATTTCTCTATGTCATGGTGTAAAGAAATATGAGAATGCTAAGATGCTTTTATCTTGAATAGATGTGTCTAACAATAGGAAACATGAGATTGATCCTTTACACTTTGATACCAATTATCCAATTTATATTTGAGATTAGAGGATAACTTTGCAAGTAGGTTTAAAGTTATAGCTAATCCAATGGAATAATTCTTGTTTCAATTGGAAATCTTGAGTTGTGGAAGCATCTTTATATTATGTCATCACTAGGCTAAAGCAAAGATGTGCCAAATGCATGATGTATATTGTCCTATATTCATTGATGTTACATGTGTACAATTTATAAATAAATTCTATGTTAGGAAGCAAGGTCCCATGATCAACCAATGGGGGACTATGTACACTTGATTTGGTAGAATTCCTTGGAGAGGTACAATCCATACTAATTGTGGTTTTGTAAAGCTACATATGTAGACCTATAATGGACCATGTTTTGTATTAAGTTGGAAATTGTATGCCTAAGCTATGTATATAGGTTGTACTTATATAGTGCCCATCAAGTAGGCCTACAAATAGAAGACTAATAGATGTTATGCACATATGGTGTACTTTACATGTGGATGAATGGGTGATAGATGTTAAACATATATGGTTCCACTTGGATGTTTGTCTTAAATTTGGCTATGTGTGTTACCATGTGTCAAAAGTGTATGGTTTCGAACTAACATGCTAGAGTAGATGCATGTGCACCCATGTGCTAATTACGTGTATTCTAGCACACAATGATGCAAGATCAAACTATGTTAGTGTTGAAGCTTTGGCTGTCAAGACCTAAAGTTGCATAGTGTGACTGAGGAACATGCATGTAGTTGACTTACATAGAGCTACTAGAATCAATAAATGCATAGATGTGTGAAAATCCATCAACCAAACTCTCGTTCATACACAAAAAGTCTTGGCATTGTATTTCATGCAAGGAAGTTTGTGGCATAAAATGACCTTAAAATGATATGTTATGCAAGAGTGTGGGTTGTGTACAAATCATTACCAATGTCATATCTCAAAAGTTGGTTTGTTGATTGTCCCTTCCTTGTATTAGCTTCCAATAGTTTGTTAATGGTTATTCTACTAGCAACTCATTACTTACTTGTATTAAGGATGAAGAAAATATCAAACAAGCTTTAAATTGCCCAAATGTTTAATCCCTAGCTTAATGTTCTAACATTCAATGGCACAAAACCCAATATTACAAATAGTATTTTTCACCTCTTCTAGCTTGGATTTAGACCTACTTATGGAAGTGAAGAAATCATGGGAACTTTCTAATTCATGGGTGTTCCTTTTATTTTTTAAGACTCTTCATCCTCTTTGTGGCAATATATCACTAAGAGAGTTGAAAATAAGCTTCCCTACTACATAAAAAAGCCAATCTCTCTTACTAGAAAATTTTAGTTGTGCTCTAAGGTTCTCTTAGCTACTCACATTTAATACTCCTCTTATTAGGTTTCTTCCAAGGCTTCTTATCATAAGTTGGATAAATTGCTTCAATATTTTCTCTAGGAAAACTTCGAAGAAGATAAAATAAGATAAGGATTTCATTGCATTACCTATGATTTATGTTTTCTTCCCAAAGATTCTAAGGGCTTCAGCTTGATTGATGTGTAGTGCCAAGGCATTACTCTTTGTGCTAAATGGTTTAGAAATACTAATGAAGAAAATCAATCCTATAGAATGATATCTCATCATATTTTCTCTATGTATGCACAATTTAGAATAATCTAGGATTTCATACCTATCCAAATGTTCAATACTTTTGTGGCTAAAAGCATTTGAAAATCTTGGGAATCCATTAATCCTTACCTCGGAAATGGCTTCCAGTATGGGTTATCTACTAGTCAATGATTTCTTTGATGGACTCCTATGGTTACCTCCCATGATGTTCCACTATTCAAGATTCCATGTATTCACTTGCTCAATTTTTTTAGAAAAAGGTATTCAAACTATTCATGATTTTTTTTCTAAGTCCACCTCTTCCTAGCTTTCTTGTCTTGAAGCTAAATCCAAATTAATTTGAATAATCAAGATAGGGAATCCTTTAAGGAAATTTCAAGGGAAATGCCTTATCATTTGCAACAAAAATTTTCCATTCATTCAAATTGATCATGGTGGAAAGACTAGAAATGGTCTATATGCATTGCTTTTCATAACTACACTCCTAATAAAGGGTATAACTAGCTCTATCTTCACTTGTGTGTAGTTCAAAAATTCAATGAGAAATGGTTGCTTCCCTCATCTACCATGTCTAGAGTAGGAAATTTCAAATAGTTTAGGTCATTGTGGAACCCAAACCTGCCCATTTTGCTTGGTGGATTTTATGCTAAGGTCTTCCCATTAGCAAGCACCTTTTTCAATTGGGTGTCTCAAACCCTAGATGCCCTTTATGCGAGCATTCTAAGACTCTTAAACATCTTTTTTTAACTCCAACTTGCCTAGTCAACTTGGTCAAGGGTTCTTGACTTCAAGCCTTTCAAACTAAAATTAAATTTTCATGGCACAACGTTATTTTGGGACATGGACCTAGGCTTCCAACCAAATTCACCTAGATCTAGCATACTTTGCAATTGGAGATTCTTTCTTCCTTTTGGAAAGATAGAAATATTGCTTCATTTGTTAATACTTTAGTTGATAAGCATTTTTCATCTTAATCCAAATCTTGGGTTTCTTGAATGTGTTACTATAAATCTGGATGGAGGCAAACAAAGTGGCTCTAGAGGTGGTCCATCTTCAGACCATTTTAGATCATTGGAACAATGCTCAATGTATTATTTCTTGGGTCCATCCTTCACCACCTCATGGTCGTTCCCCATGCAAGGGTCCAAGGCATGGGCATGGTGATAGCTCTCAATGATGTTCTCAAAGTGAGGCTAGTTGGCCTCCTCCCCTACAGACTAGTCATTATCTTTCTTTCATGTCCTCTCAATAGCATGTATGTGTTCCACTTTCGAAGCAAGACAAATTTCCAATTTTAGCTTTTGTCATCTATCCTCAACAAGACATTCACAACACTCAACTACCTAAATAAGGGGAACAAAATGATGATAATAATGTTCTTATAGGTTGGGAGCCTTTTGAAGATGATCAAGACTTATCAAATGGGAGTGGGGTTCAAAACCAAATGATCAAAATCCACCTCCCACTATCACTTTTCCTTTTTAAAATTAACTAATATAATTATTTATCATTGTTTTCTTTTAGAAGCCACTTGATGCTTTAATAGTTTGATTCTCCAAGACTTGACCCAATTTACGTGACCATAGAATGTGATACCATTTCATCTACTCTATGTGAAAATAAAATAAAAAATAAAAACATAAATTATTTTATTTTGAACGGATATTGGAAGGTTTGAGCATTTTGTTCTCCCGAGAAAGTGCGATTTCATGGTCTTTCGCCCTTAACCATTCAAACACTGTGATTCGCCGTACTGGAATCTTTGCTCACAGCTGACATGATATCCAAGAACAGGTGGCATGGGAATTCTTAGTCCTTTAAATTAAGGCCGTGAGTTCATACGGCGATCTTTTGAGGCTCAAGTTTGCCTCACAATTACTTCTAATTGACCATAATATTTTAATTTGATTAGATCACACACGGTTTAAGACCTTTTATTGAATTAAGGGCATTGCCTATTTATTGGATTTAGAGTTAGTTGTGTTCAACCATACTTGTGTGTTCTTTATTTCCCTCTCAGATACAATCAGGTTACACAGATATAGGCATCTCATAAGCGAAGTCTCTGTTAGCTAAACTGTGAGTTCAGTTTTCCACTTTCCTTTTAAATTTGTCAGTAGTTTCTTATTGTGGGATCTTCCACATAGTTTTCACTCTCTGTTTTTTTGGGTTTTAGGTTGTAAGTTAAAATTGATCAGGTGGGTGGACAAGTACAGGTCCTCGAAATCTCATTGAAGATGACTGCCAAGTGGTTTTACAGAATGATATTTGGATGCTTCTCAGGGAGTGAGGAGCATCAGCGCCCAGACAAGTAAGGCCACATGAGCCTTCTGGATCTCCATCTTCATTTTATTCTCGTGAGAATGGGTACGAAATACCTCAGAAAATCCACTACATGGGGAATGAAGAGGAAGATGTCGATAAGGCCTCAGAGTTTTTCATCGATAGCGTTCACAAGGACTTGAAGTTGCAGAAATCCTTGTCTGATGCTCAATACAGTGGCTACCTTCAAAGAGCTACATAAGCATTTTTCAGTAATCTGTGATCATCCCTTATAGGTACTGTTGTAGAATTGTTAGCCATTTGTTATGTTTTACAGGGTGAGGTTAAGAAAAACAGTTTTATGCACTATAGATTTTGCTCATTGAAGTAAAAAAATCTTGGATCCAAGGGGTTGAGCTTAATTGGTTTAATATTGGGTTTTCATTGTGGAGATCCAAGTTCAAATCCCCACAGGGACATCTAATATGGAATTCCAAGTTTCTATAGTTGGCTTCTAATGTGGATGTGGTTTAGAACTTGTGTTGGTCTCATATTGATGCTCGTATGAGCAAAATATTTGTAAATAAATGATATGCAATATAATATAATGACTGCCTTAATTTTGAAAGGAATCAAAGAATCAAATCTACAATCAGTGTCATCTAGGCCATCAACATGTCTACATATGTTGTCTTGAATTTTTTCATTACCATTAATCTAGCCCATCAAAGGTGTTTGACCAAGGAGAACTTGTTCACTTATCAAGTCACCAAACTTCTAAATGGTGTATGTAAACACCACCTTGACAAACTTAAAAAACAAGAAGGTAGAGGTCAACAACTTTTCAAGTGCGTATTTTGTCAAATGTTTCCCCCACATAAAAAATTAGTTTTGCATGTTAGATTGAATCTACATTACTCAGAGTTGACCCCTCAACATTCAAGATTGAACCATCGAATTTTTTTGAGAATGTACAAACACTGACACATTCATCAAATTGAGCACATTAATTTATAGATAGTGGTGAATGGGTTCAACATGACATCAACAACATTTCTTCATTATCACTTCTAGAGATAAATACACAACTCATCACATCTAATTTCCATGTACTTCGTAATTATCAATCCCAATTCTATTATCTAGGTTACTTTATGCTATATTTATTTAATTACCCTAGATATTCCATGTAGTGCTATTGATTTCATTACATTTTTGTGAACCCACCATTTTCTTACATGACCTAGAGTTTGGCCTTAGGGTTCATGTCTTCTTCATTAAGGTTTGAGATTTAAATTATTTTTTGTGTTTTTATCTTCTATCTCAAATCTTATTAGGATTTTATTTCCCTTTCCTTTGCATTTCATAGTTTTATATTTTTCTAGGGTATGTGGTCCATAGTGTGACCAGTGCTCTCAACCACCCTACCCACCCTTAATTTCATACAAGTCTAGGGTTTCATTATCATATTTGACTTTATGATTATATCATTTATTTTCACATTTATCTAGAATTTAGATTCACCTTTGATAGGCTTTACTTATCATATCTTGATTAGGGTTTGAGCATATAAGTCTACGATATATCTTTTTTATACCACTCACCCACACTTGGATAATCTATCATCATGGATTTTCATAGCCCATTTTCCTTATCTAATATACATTCATATACTTTTTATTTTGACATGTTCTTATCTTTTGTGACACATGATCCTTCAATCCTTGATACTCTCATGAAATGTTATGATATGGATGAGGATTTCTTTTTTATGGAGGTGTTATTTCTATCATGTACTTATTTTCCCTTCTTTCATTAAGTTGGTTAGTGCTTATCCCTTACTTTTATATATACCCACTTCACTTGTCAATGAGTTTCCATTGAATCTATTTCACCTATGACTTGTGATAGTTTAATGATCATGTTAGTGATAAATCTACAGTGAGGGACATTGATGAGATCACATCTTCTTTATCTATTCATTACATTGTTACACCTTTTGATAATGGCAAGGTAAGTGCATGGAAATCGGGGGTCAAAAGTGGCCACTTTTTTCTTGAAATCAGCTAAACCTAAATTTGGATGAGTAATTTCAGATGCATGCACTCAAAATTTGAAGATACCAAAAGAACAAGAATTGTAGTACTATGAATCTAGTTTTTAAACTAATAAAGTTTTTTAAAAATAGTTAAAATTAAGAGGGGTGAGATGTTGTGCACACACAAAAGTGTTCTTGTTTTTCTCACTAAAATATAGCATAGTTTCTGGTGTGTGCCCCCCCTATTTTTTTTGTTGCATTTAGTATTTCCTAAAACTAGTTGGGAAAAATATAGTAAGAGTGAGTACTAGAAGTTGTGTATTTTTTGTAGTTTTTTATGGAATATTTTTTTTTATGAATTTTCAAAGTGGATGCATCCTAAAAACTACATCACTAAGCATGCACGTCACACAACTTGCACAAAAATAATTGAAAATCTAAAAAAAAAATTGAATGTATAAAGAATGAAGCATAGAACGATCCTATATTTTTTTTTAATTTTGACAAGCGGATCAAAAGTTATAAAGAAAAATCAATACATATATGATTGAAGAATATGAGGACACTATTCAACGAAAATAAAAATAAATATCTTAACTTATTCAAAATATATAATATATATATATATATATATATATATATATATATATATATGGTTAGAAAGCTAAGAACTAGCTCATCATTTTGGTGGTG
Source organism: Cunninghamia lanceolata (assembly GCA_027924645.1). Lineage (NCBI taxonomy): Eukaryota > Viridiplantae > Streptophyta > Pinopsida > Cupressales > Cupressaceae > Cunninghamia > Cunninghamia lanceolata. The sequence continues at coordinate 6,080,227 of BSBN01001067.1, forward strand.
GTTTCATCAAATTTTGTTATAAAATAAATAAATCTAACACGTGAAGTTCAAAAATGTTATTGACTATGAAAAACACGTCTCTAGGAGGTATCATAGAGGTCCAGTCCTTGGGCTCGGTTGCCCCAAGCCAATTCCAAGCCTAAAAAGGTGGGATAAAAAATTTAAAAAACTAAAACACGCTCATGTTTTATGTTCCACAAAACACAAGCGCATTTTGTAGAACATAAAATGTGCTTGCATTTCATGTTCCACAAAACATGAGCGCATTTTGTCAAACATAAAATGTGATTGCGTTTTATGTTCATGTAAAACATACTTTTTGTTTAGAATTGAAAGAAGACTATCATATTTAAGCGTTGAGCATGAGGTGACCTCATCTCAATTGATCTTTTCCCATACCCAACCATAGCAAATCTAGTACATCCAATTGTTTACCCCAACTTCTCCACCACTTGCAATGAATCAAGTTTTAGATAAGACCCAAAAGGAACTAGAGTAGAGACACTAACTAGGAGGTGCAAGGATGTGATTAGTACAAGGATAGGAGGTGGTCAAGCACCTATAGTTTGGTATGAGGAGGTGGTCAAGAATCTATGGTTTACAATCATTGCCCCCTCTTTTCCAAAAGGACCTAAACTTCTCTTAGAAGGGCACAAGAAATAGTGGAATTCAAATTAGAATAGGGAGGGGAACTCCGTTGACCTAGAGAATCCTTAATATATATAAGGGTGTAGATACCCCCTCTCTATAATAAAAGAAGTTCACAAAGGGGTAAAAACCTTTAAGAAAGCAATATGAAAGCTTGACCCATAGGAAAGAATGCTAGAGAGAGGAATGTGAATCAATAATGTTGTGCTCCCTCAGCTACTGTAGATGGAGTAACTTATCTCAATTTAGAGTTAAAATACCTAAAGGGCTAGAGATTCAAAGATCATAGGGAGAGTATAGAATCCACCTGTCTATAGTAGGGGCAAAATAGAGGTAGGGGTATTGGTTATACCTTGGTCAAAAAACTTAAAGAAAATGATAAAATCATTCTCTTAAATGTCAAGTAGGATAGATCCAAACTGTCAAAGTTCCTAGCCTCACCATCCTTCTCTTTCACACAGTCATCACCAATGAGATAGGGGACCCAATATGAGCCAAATAATGGACAAAAGGAGAAAACTTCCCACATACTTTGTAGTACAAGAAATTCATGGACGTATAATCATGGTGTACTCGTATCCAAACTCATGACCCTTCTCATTATCCTAAAGGGGTCCAATTCCATGATGAAGTAGATGAGAGTGGAAATTCTATTTAGGAAGATGATGAAAAAGGTGACAAAATAAATATGGACTGCACTAAAATCCTAGGGCTAAGCCTAGTCCAGAAGGTCTCACAATTCTTAATGAGATGATTGCTTAGGTACACTCCACTTATGAGTCTAGGCATAGGAAATTTGGAAACCCTTGAATGGATAGACTAGAATAAGAATGAGTCTCTCTCTCTCTCTCTCTCTCTCTCTCTCTCTCTCTCACTCTCTCTCTCTCTCTCTCTCTCTCTCTCTCTCTCTCTCTCTCTCTCTCTCTCTCTCTCGTCTCTCTCTCTCTCTCTCTCTCTCTCTCTCTCTCTCTCTCTCTCTCTCTCTCTCCTCTCTCTCTCTCTCTCTCTCGTCTCTCTCTCTCTCTCTCTCTCTCTCTCTCTCTCTCTCTCTCTCTCTCTCTCTCTCCTCTCTCTCTCTCTCTCTCTCTCTCTCTCTCTCTCTCTCTCTCTCTCTCTCTCTCTCTCTCTCTCTCTCTCTCTCTCTCTCTCTCTCTCTCTCTTCTCTCTCTCTCTCTCTCTCTCCTGATCTCTCCCACCCTCTCTTTACATTACTCTTCCTTACTATCAAAACCTAAGTTCCCTAAATGTGAACCAAAACCCTAAACATCGACACTAAAGCATTAAGAAAACCCCTCTATATCTCACTCTCTCTGTCATGGTTGTTCTATTATGTTTTCATTCTAGTTATTATTTAATGTCATTACTATGTCAAAGTGGTGATAATTTGTATAGATCAAATAATTTGTGACATCTCTTTTTATAGGATTAAGTTGAAATTTGTTTTGTACTTCCCTTCATGAAGAAAGACGTGATATTTTCCTTGTCCATTTTGAAATAATGAGATTGATAAGATGGCTTATCTATTTCTTTCATTTTTTAGAGCAATATGAACCTGCTTAGATGGCTATGAAGGCCACATACATACTTCATCAAGATATCATCTTCTTGCATATATCATTTCCCATTTGAATAACTCTTCTACAAAATTCACTAGTGTACACTCTTGTACACTTTGACTTTGTTTTTAATTATTACATTACCACTCAATAGACCTATCTTCCTTGTTGACATAAGATAGAATTTTTTTAATTATCTTCTAACATTCAACCCATGAACATATAATTGCTATTTTTCTTAAAATTAAAGAATGGGAATATCTTTCAAACAAAATAAGATTATTATTATTTAGTCTTAATCCAACAAAGGAAATTTTATGTTCTTCACTAATGTTGTGCATACTTAAATATACCTCAAGTTATGACAACCAATTATCAATTTATTAACAAGATTACATCTCCTCTATAAGGCATTATTTCTATATTCACCCCCAACATTGAAAACATGTGCTCATCAAATAATTTTCTCACCATGGGATTACACATTTTTCTAAGAAATTAGCCACTCTTTATGCTCAGGATTCTCTAGATACATCTCTACTTTCTCCATTAGTACATCATTTCTTTTTAGATTCCCCATAGAGAGAAATTATTATAACATCTTATAAACTTATAAATCTCTCCTCCATCAAGAGGTATAGAATCATCATTTGCTATGATTCTTAGTAGTTGTATCCAATCTTTAGACTCTATCTCTTGTTGTAAAGGAGAAAAATCTACTTTCTCACTTCTATTATTTAGTAACAAGCACAATTATACATAAGTAATCTTGTGCAAACAAACAAACACAAAATTCAAGAAAATTTGCTTTGATACTAATATTATCCATATTTATTGTGGATATTCCACTATGAAATTCATTAATTGAAACATATTAAACCTTAAAGAACATTAATTGATGAATTCATGAAGAATTTATTATTACATTAATTTTGAATACATGTCTCACAAGGCAGTTGCAACTACAACATCTGACAAAATTTCTATATCCTTCACGCTTTGATGGATGTCCATACTCTATTCCAAAGATCCCATTTTGGCACATGCAGGGACGATGATGGCAAAGGCTGTGGAATTTGTCTTTACACCCACCAATTGCACTTTTTTGAAAGTGTCTAACACCTTTTCAACAAATCCATTTTGTGTATATCTTGTAATCATGGCATTCCATGAGACCACATTTCTTTGAGGTGTTATGTCAAATAGTTCATGTTCCTTGTCTATGCTTCCACATTTTGCATACATGTCTCACAAGGCAGTAGCAAATACATCTAACAAAATTCCTGTATCTTTCATGCTTTGATGGATGTCCATACCCTGTTCCAAACACCCCATTTTGGCACATGCAAAGAGGATGCTGGAAAAGGTTGTGGAATTTAGATTTACACCTACTAATTACATTTGCTTGAAAGTGTCTAACATCTTTTGAACAAATCCATTTTGTGCATATACTACAATCAAGGCATTCTATGAGACCACATTTCTTTGAGGTGTTCTATCAAATAATTCATGTGCCTTGTTTATGCTTCAACACTTTGTGTTCATGATTCCTAGGATAGTTGTAACTACAACATATAATAAAATTCCCATATAATTCATGGTTTGATGGATGTCCATACCCTATTCCAAAGATCCCATTTTGGCACAGGCAAGGAGGATGTTGGCAGAAGTTGTGGAATTCAGATTTACATTGGCCAATCCAATACTTCTCCAATATTTATTTATGCTAAGTTATTATATGGATGCTTAGGAAAACATAGTGACATAGGGAGAGAGACACGTTTGGCATGCTTTGCAATTCCTCATTTCACTTTCTACATGTTTGACATGATTTGCTTCTCCTCATTTCACCTTCTATATGTTTGACCAGGAGCCATATTTTACATTCTTGTCTTGATGAGTCCAAACTAATAGCACCAACACATCAACGTGGGTGGTTGAATGCCATGGGAGATGTCCTTTTGGTGGTGAAGCCTCATGGTTATTCTTGGCTACATCCAATGGAGATAGTCTCTTAAGAGCTCTAAGACAAAAAAGGTGCCAAACTTTGGACTGACTGTTCTCTCAAAACATGGCACCTAGGAATGCCTTCTTTGCATGTATAGGTGGATGTCAAGACTACCTGCAAATACCTACCTTGGTTTTTTAAATCAGTTCCATTTTCCCATGGTGGCAAGGAACACAGGGTTCAAAAAATGCTTCAGTTTCATGCAGTGGAAAGGTGCTAGGAGTGAAATTTTGCATTCTACACTCTATGGGGCCAAATTGATTACACCAAAATATCGGGGTGGGTGAATGAATGCTACAGGATGTCTCATTTTCTACTCTAGGCCTCCCAATCATTCTGGGCTATAGGCTACTAATAAAGTCTTTAAGAGCCATAAGAGCCAAAAACTGTCAATCTTTGACGAGGTAGTTCTCAGAGTCTTTGACACTTGGGAATGTTTTGTTTTGACCTATAACTATATGAGGCATCCATCCATAATAACCTCTCTCATTATAAACCATTTGACCGTGAGGACAATGAATACATTCTTGAAAATACTTTTGTGGCATTCAGGATAACCTTGTAAGGAGCCATATTTTTTGTTCTGCATCTCCTGGGGCCAAACTGACTATCCCAAAACATCGGGGTGGGTAGGTGAATGCTAGGAGAGTTCTCATTTCATACCCCAGGTCTCCCAATCATTCTAGGCTACAAGCTCCTGGAAAAGTCTCATAAGAGCTCTAAGAGCCAAAAACTACAAATCTTTGATGGGGCAGCTCTTGAAGTTCATGACACGTGGGAATGTTCCATTTTAACCTATGGCTGCATGAGGGGTCCATCCACAATAACCTATCTTAGTTTTTGTCAACTCCAAATAGTTTGACCTTGAGGACAATGAATAAATTATTGAAAAATGCTTCAATGGCATTCAACATAACCATGCAAGGAGCCATATTTTTGAGTTTGCAACCCGTGGGGCTGAAAAGACTACAAAAAAACATTGGGGTGGGTAGGTGAATGCTAGGGGAGGTCTCATTTTGTACCCTACGTCTCTCATTCATTCTGCTTGTTATATGCTCCCAACAAAGTCTCTCAAGAGCTCTAAGAGCCAAAAACTACCAATTTTTGACAGGGCAATTTTAAGAGTCCATGACACCTAGGAATGTTTTGTTTCAACCTACAACTGCATGAGGGGTCCATCCATAATAACCTCTCTTAGTTTTTGTCAACTCCAAACCATTTGATTGTGAGGACAGTGAATGCATTCATGAAAAATGCTTTAGTGGCATTCAACATAACCTTGCAAGGAGCCATATTTTTTGTTCTACACCTCATGAGGCTGAACCAACTATGCCAACACATCGAGGTGGGTGGATGAACACTAGGAGAGTTCTCATTTTGTACCCCAAGTGTCTAAATCATTTAGACTATAGTCTTCTGGGCAAGTCACTAGGTAAGACAACCAACCTTCATCTTTGAGGAATATCCATCCTCTTGTTTTGTCATCATGGTGGCTTGGTCACACGATTATCGAAGTCTTTCACTTGTGTTTTTGTGGTGGTTGTGTTCCTCCTTGTCGATTCTCCTCTTGAGTTAGTTGGTCTAGATTGTGATGGTTGTGTTGGGCCCTTTCTCACCCTTGTGTATTTTGTAGAGTGTGGTGTTGTTCCTTAGTATGCAATCATGTGGTTGGGATTAGGGGTTGGCATTGTGGGAACAATTAGTCTTGTGTTGCACCTTGATATATGTTATGATTTTGGATGTGAAAGTGATGATGGTGTGTTTTTATGCTTGGGTTCTTTGAAAGAATAATGAAGTCTTAATGCTTGTCTGATTAAGTCTTGCCTTGTGTACTTTGTGTGTGTGATTGCATTATAGTAAATGTAAAATATTAAGAAAGAAAGAGGTGAAAATAAGTTCTATGCATGGCAACTTGTTAGGAATTAACGTATGTTTTCAAAATATTTCAATGATGCATTGTGTACTTGGTGACCTTTTTGTAAAGTACTTCCATAATGGAAATTTTGTATCTTATAACTTTGTTCTTATGTGAATTTGATATCATGTTATGCATACCTTGTGCGAAAAAGATGTTTGGCATCATATGGTAGAATATGAAATTAGAGACTTGAGATTGGAATTAGATTCTTCTTATGATATGCCTCTACTGTATAAACTTTGTGTTAGATAAATATGTGTTTTATTCGTAGTGCATATGTAGGGTTATATGGTTTATCAATAGCTCCATGATGTGTGAGATGTTGTGAGTCACCATCTTACAAGTTGAAATAATGTTGTTTGGATTCAATTATGACCTAGTATGCAATTGCTAGTATGTTGGTATACTTGTTGGGGTGTATTGCAAATGTCTCTAAATGTGAAGTTACAGTTAGATTCCATTTATGCCTTAGAAAGGTTAATTCAAATTGGTGTTAGATAGACTTCTTAGTAATCCTTATGGTAAATATTATGTGATTTTGTGTATGAAAGTTGTTCTTTTTCACTAAGTAATGAATGGTAAAGGAAAATTGTGTGTGTTGCCTTGTGAATGTGAATACCTGTTATGAGAGTACTTGCTATTTGTTGTGAATATCCCATACATGATTTGTGTACTCATGAGCTTGTAATACTAGGTATTCATCCATGGGTTGAGTGTATAGCTACAAGTATGGTGGAGCCATGCTTGGGTGGTTGCTTGTTTGTATATCTTGTAAGGTCCAACCTTGGAGTTGAAGACCTTTCATGTGTGGAGTTAAGTAGTGGAGAGGAAGAACTTAGGAAGCTATGGTGACATGTTGTGACATTGGTTTGGGGTAACCCAACCAACCATATCTCCCTATGCAAGAGTACCCCCTACTTGTCCTTAGTGAATGGACCTTTGAGAGGTTCATAGTGCTATCCTATCATGCATTGTTTCCTTGATGATACTATTGGCATCTAACTTGGGAATCTTGGTTATGGTTTGGTATGGGCATGTGATTTGCTTGAGGCCATGTTACTTAGTGTAGGTTTGCTCTTACCTTTGGTATTTTATTTTGAGTTGGATGTGTAGTAACTTAGAAACATTGGCACTATGATAGAGTTGGCATTTATACAAAAGGAATATATGTTTAATTTTGATTATATTAGAGTATTAATTGAGTTCTTTGGACTTATGCTATGTTATGGTATTTATGTGCATCAACACCTGGTTGACATGATGCTAATAGTGGTGATGCCACACCACACTGATGTTCCAACATAGTGTTGGTGATGATGATGTGTTACCTTTGAGAAGGGCATGATTCCACGTAGTCATACATGAAGGCGCATTTGATACTACTTGCCTACATGATGCTATTGCATTGGTTGTATTTACATAGCACATGTAGTGACCGTGATTTCCCTCCTTCCTTATTGGTGACTTGATGATAGTCACATTGTGATGTAATGTGCAATTTCATGAATTGTGATCTTTCTTTCGATTATTGATGACCTTTATTTATCTTGCTTGTGACAACCACCAGTGTTATTTTATCTTGTCTGTAAGTAGCTTAGCCATAAATTTTTTAATCTTCCTTTTTTGTATGACTCATTGTGGTTACGTTGCTTTATTGTTTTAATTGTGTGCATTTATTTATTTTATTGTTGATTTTAGAAACTTCTCCTTTTGGTTTTTTTTTGTGTGTTGGCTAAGCTAGGTTCTTACTGTTTTCAAATGCTAGTCTTGTGTTGTGTTATTCTTCTCGCCATGTCGATTGAGTGACCTCTGGTTGAGTGTATATAAGGAAGCAGACGTGGGAAACTTATGAGGATGGGGGTAAGTGTGGGCTAGTATGGGCTGGTCATTATCCACTTACCTTCCTAGTGAATTATGTTTTTATGTTGACTATCTCTTGGAGGCTAATCCCCTTGAACAAACAAGAGGTAGGTCAATTGTCAAAATGTATGGTGGGGCCCCCAGATGTGTGGCCTCGAATACCATCATTCCATTGAGTTCTTGGAGCTTTAGATACTTGGTACTGATATTTGGTTACACAGTACTATGATGAGACTGTTGCACCCCCGTGGACCTATGTGTGAGCCTTGTGTTGTTATCCATGTGATGTGGATGAATGAAAATGGTTTTTTAGTGGTAAGATCTGCATTTGATGTATCTGCATATGAGTTTATGTTTTCTTTGTAAACATGTTGTACGATGTGTGTTTGTGTGCTCTATTCTTGAGATGGTTGCTTATGAAAGTTAGAGAATTGAAAAACTTGTGTATTGAAAAGTGTAATTTGCTGCAATTTATGAGAAAATTATGTGGTTATGCTAGTATGAATGTGTAAATTGATGGTTGTGAGCAACTAATTGTTTGATGAGACAATGATCCTATGAGAAAAATAAATGTTATGGCATCATTCTTTTAATTGGATTATAGAAAAATTGTTATGCTAATGTATATTTTATGCTAATGTATATTTTAAATGATATTGCATGCCTTGCCTCTTCTTCACCTAGGTACTGTGACACATTGTACGTAATTGGGTATATCGAGAGGAATGTGATTCCCTAAATTTTATATTATATTAAATATCATGGACTAATGTGTGTTATGGTCGCTTCTTAGCATTGTGACTTCCAGGAGTAAGTCCAGTTCTTGGGAGAAAGTGTGTAGTGCCTCCCTAGTCTTGGCCTAATCCAGGCGACATTGAAGTATGAGATTCAGATTCCATGTGATGTTGAGATACTAACGTTTCATTTATGTTGATATCCTTGATGATGATTATGTTGTTATCTGATGATTAGAGCTGTTGTAATTGTGATTATATCATGGTGTACTAACTGATTCGCTATGTTATGCTTCATATAGAGGTTTTGTGTACATGTGGAGAGGATGACACCGTGACATTCAAATACTATGTGAATGATTAAGGATGTTAGAATCCTCTTATGTGAATTATTCATGCTTTGGCTATATCTATATGGTAATTATATATGCACATGTACTTTGACATGTGATTGATTGGTGCAGGTACAGGGCTTCGACTTCACCTGACTTCACAGGTCTGAGCGAGCCTAGTTAAGTCCCAATGGTGGTTATTTAGAGATAGTCACACAGGCCAAACACCCTAACCCTCACCATCATCTTTGTTTTTGGATGAGTGTTTGATTCTTGTGTTTTTACCCTCGGACACCTCCTAGGTTTCATCTGTCTACCTGGTCCATTGTGTTACGAACCCATGAGGCTTAAGTGTTGGGTTAGTTATGTGTGAGGTGGTGATTGTGTATTCATGTATTTTCTATTTCATGGTGATTTTTGTTCATGATGTGGTCATAGTGTTGTATTTCCGCATGATCCCTAGTGATGGGATAGTTTTTTAGTCTTATGTTATTTGGCCTCATAAGCTCCAATTTTCGGGTGATGTTCATTTATTTTCCTCATTGTTTTAAGTGGGAAAAGCATATCATTCTAGTCGATCTTGCTTTTCAAGCATTTTGTTTTATGGAAAGTATTTATTCATTGATGTGCTTTATAATTCTATGCCATATCTTATAAGAGTAAGTGATATATATATAATTCTAATCCTAAGTAATTGTCGACAACATTTCTATTAAACCCTCCTTTCAAGTCATTTTTGTATGACACTAATCTTTTCAATGGTGCCTTTAAAATACTATGACTTATCTTAGTATAAGTAATTTATACAAAGACCATATATATTTATATATCCCATCATAATCCTTGATAAAATTTGTCTGGTTGTCTAAAATATCTCCTTCCATACGATGCGACCTATTTGAGTTTTGGAGTGTATTTGTTTTGGGAAGGAGGGGTTTATTGTTTGGAAGGTTAAGTTGGAGGCACCTTGAGTTGAAGCGGGGATTTTTTTTATTAGATAACTTTGTTTGAAAAAAAGGGGGGGTCGTGAGGAAAAAAGGGGGCTTCAGAATTAGGTTTTGGGGGGCATGCTCTGGAATTTGGGGTAAGGAGAAGGATAGAGGAGAAGGAAGGGTTTGAGGATGGCTGAGAGGAGGAGAGGGCAGTGGCTAGGGGTCTTTTTACCTAGTAACTCAAAGATTCAAGTAAGTTTCTAAAAGCTCTTAATCAGACCTAGCTTGTACATATCCTGAAATCATTGCATTCCTAGAGATGACTCCTCTTGAGGCAAAATGTTGGCATGGGTAGGGAATCTAGTTTTACCCTGTTACTTACATTGTTGGTAGGGAACCAACATGTGAGGTATTTAACATAAATATTTTCAATCAGTTCCAGGCTAGCGGATGAAGTAAACTTTAGCCCCAGGCATTTGTGTATTAAGTTCTTAAATTCATATTTTAGTAGTTTAATCTCCGATTGAGGAATTGAGATAAGGCTACCATTTTGGTGCAACATTTTGCAACAATTTTATCCTCTTCAGCTTCTATTGTTTCTAAATATTTGCGGCATTATTCAGGTCATAATTTCAAACAACTATGTTTGGAGGGTTTATCTCCATCCTATGTTTTTAAGTAGGTTTTATCATAAAGGGAAATTTGGTCTAACAGACTTAATGTAAGTAGTAATATAAATAGTTTATGTAGTGTTAATGTCAGTAAATTGTTTGGGTTGAGACCTTGTCATAATGTTGAGAATATGCATTCATACATGTCTATCAAGATTAGATTTGAGCAATAAACTTAAAGTAATCATGTTAGAATGGATTTTCCTGGTAGTGGTTGTGGAACTTTACTTTCCACCCGCCAGTTACATTTGTCTAAAAGTTTCTAAAGCCCTTCTAACTAGTCCACTTTGTGCATATCCTGCTATCATTACTTTCCATGAGAAGACATCACTTTGAGGCTTGTTGTTAGATAGTTTATGTGCCTTGTCCACGCTCCAACAATTCGTATGCATGTGCCTACCAGTGCACTTGAAAACTATAACATCTAACAAATATTCCCCTTCTACAATGCTTTGATGGATTCCTACCTTTTTCCATAGCTCCCATTTTGGAATGGGCTGGGAGGATGCTAGCCAAGGTCGTGGGAATCAACTTTATACCTACCAATTGCATTTGTTTAAAAGTTTCTTAAACCTATTTGACATATCCATTTTGTGAGTATCCTACAATCTTTGCATCCGTGAGATGACATCTTTTGAGACACTCTACCTACAGGCCACATGTCTTCACTATTGTTGGCAGAGGCTGTGAGTTTAGTATTTCACTTGCCAATTGCTTTGACTTGAAAGTTCCTCAAGCCTGTTTCCTAGTATTATGTGTTTCTTGTGAGTTATTGTCTTGTGACATTTTAGCTTTGTATTGTTTTATCAGTAATGTCACAACTAGTTTCATCTATCATTGAAGATTGCAGATGGCATAGCTGGTTTGAAGTGTAACTAAACTAATAGTGAAGCACAGTCATGCCATTTAACATTATGTGCAGAGACAATTGAAAAGAATACATTTCTTATAATCAAATTTGATACAATAACACTGATATCAAAAAAGGAGAAAATGGCATTGCATAATCAATGCATAATGAACTTTGAATAGTCCTCCATGGAAATGTATTTTGATGATTTCAAAAGAGAATTCTAAATGTCTTTGTTACATGGTTTAAAACATGATTTGGTGCCAAAGAGATCTATTTGGATTTCTTACGCATATTCACATTTGATTATTTAGTTAAAATGCTTGCAAGGTTAATTCATTATTAGAAACATGTCATTATTTTTCCTCCGTTCCACCCAAGTTTAAAAGTTTTAGGCAGTTGGTTCAACTTTGGAATCTTATTGACGATTTTGACATTTGTCAAATCCTAAGTTATCTGCAAATAGAAATAGGTCCAAGTGTGGATTTGAGTTTGGTAGTTACCATTATTTATATTTTGAGTGATTATAAGAGGATAGTGCACTCTTGTGTATTAGTACTTATGAGCTTGGATGCCCTTTTTGCACCATTGTTGTGTGTGTGTAAGCCTTCCTCTTCCTCGTATGACTGGTGTTGTTGGCCTTGTGACTATCTCCTTGCACGGGGAGTGGACCTTTTTGGATCCATGTGGTTGGGTGGTGTGCAACCACCGCCATTGGGGTCTTGTGACTCATGATTGGTACGACTTCATAGCAGTTGTCCTTCTTCTTTAGCTCGTGAGTATGGTGTATACCTTCGTTTATCTAATTGTATTCTTGATGTAAATCTTATACTTGTAACATTGTAAATTGTAATTGTATGTTACTCCAGTTGGAGAATGTTGTGATCATCTTATGTAATGTAATCTTATTGTCTATGTAATTTACTTGATCTCATATGATTCGTCAAATGTTATTAACACATACCTCCTTTGGTGTTTAAAAGAAAGCATACAATGCTGGTTTGAAACTTGATCTTAGACTTTATCAGAATGCTCTTGTATGCTTGAATTATTAAAATTGTTTATCATCTCCTTTGAAAGGTTTATCTTAACTTTAGATGAAAGAATGTTTCTTTTTACTTCTTTCCGTATGGATGATTTTTGATGCTTCATATTAGTTTTCCTTGGTTTGGTTCACCTAACAAGGTGTCATGGATATCGTATCCCATACCTTGTATGCCTTCCCTGCCTTTGTGCGATGGGGTTTTAGGGACAGGTAGAAATTTTTTTGGTGGTTTATGTCATGACCACATGGAAAATGTGGACATGACATGTTGTTTTTCATGTCATGACCACATGGAAAATGTGGACATGACATGTTGTTTTTCATGTCATGACCACATGGCAAATGTGGGCATAACAAAAATAAAAAATATGGCTCCTTGGAAGGTTATGTTGAATGTTGCAAGGAGCTATATTTTTCATTCTGCACCTTGTGGGTTTGGACTAACTGCGCCAAAACATTAGGGTGGGCTAGTGAATGCTAAGGGAGGTCTCATTTTGTACCCCAAGTCTCCCAATCATTCCAAGCTATAAGCTCCCAACAAAGTCTCTTAAGAGCCCTAAGAGCCAAAAACTACTAATGTTTGACATGGTAGTTCTCAAAGTCTGTGACACCTGGGAATGTTGTTTTGACCTATGGCTACATGATGGGTCCATCCACAATAACCTCTCTTGGTTTTTTCAACTCCAAACCATTTTCCTATGAGGACAATGAATGCATTCTTAAAAATGCTTCAGTGGCATTCAACATAACCTTGCAAGGAGCCACATTTTTCATCCTGCACCTCGTGGGACTAAACTAATTGTGGCAACACATTGGGGTGGGTGGGTGAATGATAGAAGAGGTCTCATTCCATACCACAAGTGTATGAATCATTCCAAACTACACACTTCTAGAAAAGTGACTTTGCTAGAAGCGTGTAGTTCAGAACAATTCACTTTGCTGGAAGCTTGTAGTTTGAAATGATTTAGACACTTGGGGTATGGAATGAGACCTCTCCTAGTGTTCACCCACCCACCCCAATGTGTTGGTGTAGTTAGTTCAGCCCCACAAGGTACAGAACAAAAAATATGGCTCCTTGCAAGGTTATGCTAAATGTTGCATGGGGCCATATTTTTCGTTTTGTACCCCGTGGGGTAGAACCAACTATGTTAGCACGTTGGGGTGGATGGTTGAATTCTAGGGGAGGTCTCATTTTGTACCCTAGGTCTCCTAGTCATTCTAGGCTAGAGGCTCCCAATAAAGTCTCTTAAGAGCCCATGACACCTGGGAAGTTCTATTTCAACGTACGGCTGCATAAGGGGTCCATCCACAATAACCTCTCAATTTTTTTCAACTCCAAACCATTTGATCGTGAGGATAATGAATGCATTCTTGGAAAATGCTTCAATGGCATTTAGCATAACCTTGCAAGGCGCCATATTTTTTGTTATGCACCTTGTGGGGCAGAACCAACTCTGCCAACATGTCAAGGTGGGTGGGTGAACACTAGAAGAGGTCTCGTTCTGTACCCCAAGTGTTTGAATCATTTTTTACTACATGCTTCTGGGGTAAAAGTTCAAAGTTGTGTCACACTTTGGGCCAACTTATCAGCATAAACAAATTTAAGTATTTTCAGGGTGAGTGCGAGATCATGATGGGCCAAATAATGGCAATGGAAAAAAAACTTCTTGGATGAAAAAGTGCTAATAGTTAGACTTATATTTAGATTTGGATGGGAAAATTTTTAATATTTCTAGCTCAAATATGGATTACCTCTAAAACATCCTTAGTATTATCTTAGATTTAGGCAAGTGAGAGTCCTAAAACTTGCCAAAGAAACTTGCAAAACCAACTATTTAGTGTTATCCTAGAATTTTCCACCACTTCATCCTTGAAGCTGACAAACTCTTTTATTAAAAAATAATAAAATGAAAAGGGTTTGTAGAGGAAACTAGCAAGATTCTAAAAATATAATATATGCCTAATTATAATTTTAATAGATGATTATTATTAATTTTTTACATATGCTATGTCTGATTTGCTAATAGATATACTTATTGAAAAACATTCATAACTTTCAAACTATTTATCCTTTTTTAAATCTAAAAGATGCATCACATTCTAGGTTTTATTGGCTATAGGTTGAAAAAAATAAGTTTTAAATTTCATATTTTTTGACCAAGTTGTTAGGAATTTGTGGGTCTAATTAAACCAATTCTACATAACCCAATAAGAGAAACAAGATGCTGAAACAAACCATAATGCAAAGATCAAATGAACAAGAAACAAGGAACACAAGATATACCCTGGGAAAACCCTTTGCAAGTAAAAACCCAGCCCCCAAAAGTATCCATGCTCAGATGTATTATTCAGCAATATGAAATTATAATACAATCCATGAGCCTCCAGGAATACCTCTGAATCCATCAAGCACCTCCAATACATCCTCCATATGTACAAGCTTGAATCCACACATCACCTGCCATGCTTCACAATATGCACTTACAGGAGAGAACTTAATACAATGATAATCTCTCACAAACCTCCAATCCACCTACAATGAAATAGCCAACATTACCCAAACCACTAACCATGTGCTTGCTTTAATAGACCAAGCTAACACAAATACAACTTGTGGTATTGGATAAAACCATGTGCCCCAAAACCATGGTAACACAAAACCATTAACTTATAAACCCACTTGACACCACATTTGACTATTGGTATTAACTTTTCCCAATTAATCAAATAATACAAATAATAATTAATTACTCTATGTTTCCCACACACACAAAATAACTAACCCAATGTTACAATACAACTTATACAAGTGGTAACCAAATAAAATAGTACAATATTATGCAAGGTGTACAACACCTATCCCAACATTCTCCCACTTGTTTTATACATTGCATAAGGTTCAATACATGAAATACATAATCATAGGTAAAACATGAAATCACATGAATCTCTAGAATGCTCTCGTGCTCCAACAAGATACCTGCAACAAAGCAAAGTGACCACCATCTCAAGCAAGAACTCATGTCATCCTCCAACGTGCCACCTATGGAAGAAAAGGAACATGCCAAGGTGAAGATGCACCAATCCAAAGAACACAAGCATCAAATCCAAGTGATAACATAAGGCTCCAAGCTTCTGTCAAAAGGTAAAAACCCCACATGACTAAAAATAGCACCCACAACATATGCTAATACATCCAACCATCCATACCACATAGGTATCAACAACATCAATAAACTCATGCCAACAACATATCCAACCCATATACTGCAATAACAATCTCCATGAATAAAACCTGCCAATGAAGAACACATACATCCAGGAACTCCCACTGCATGGGTAATGTCAAATCTAAAAATAGATCCAAGGCATATCAAGTCTATCAATCAACACTCAAACCAAGGTGTGGCTAACCAACAAGCCAATGTAGTATCAAGAACAATCAAAATGATCCACACATGCATGATAAATTGTTGCATACTCTCTCACAACATGTCCACCATAACTATCCCAAAGTCCAACCATATCAACATGATCCTCTAGGAAGTAGCCATAAGACAAAGAGAGAAAACCTGTAAATCATAATGTCCTTCTAGAAACACCTCAAAGTGCTAAGTTGTGTCAAGTATGATCTCCTCTACAACCCCAAATGAAAAGCCTCAACAACACCCAACCATTCAATCTCATAAGATCAAATGAACATATGTAACATGTAACCAACATGGATGTAAGCCTCTCTAATCAAGGTAGATCAAACTCATAACCATTCCATAAATAGGAATAAGCCCAATAACATCTCCTAAACTCCTCATAATGAACATCATAAATCAAACCATATGAACAAGGAGATAACCATACTAACATCCCTCAAATGAACCATCTAGAACCAATAACTGTGGCTCAAGATCCATATCTATGAGAAGATGAAACATAAAATAAAATGCATCTAAAAGGATGGGCAATACCTCATAGATGATAAACCACCGAGTAGACCAAGAGTGGGGAAAGAGAATGCTCCTCAAGGATACACAAAGCCACATAGACTCTCTCCAAGAACAATCTCCTCTAGGTCCATAATGAACTTACGTCCATATCCAGGTGTAAGGCTTCTCAGTCTATCTGTTGAAACCTCCAAAGAGTAATTATCTCAACAAGTGTCTCTGATCACAAGAGAACTCCAGCCTCACCTAAGTCTCCAAGCATCCGCGAGAACCTATAACTAACCAATCCATGCCAAACTCCAAATGCAACATAACACCATCACGAAGTAATCAAGAAAATGATCAAAGTACTCAATATCAAGAGAACAAAGAAGACCACTATCAATTCTCCTACTGTACATCTGCATTATCAAGAATCTCATCATGACATCATGATCTAACCATCTCCTCGTAAGAAGATCACAAGCACCAAAGCATACAATGATGCATACATCTTGTCTCAAGAGAACCTGTATCATGCCAATACTCTAATCTAGAATCAAGAGCCCATCAAGACACAATAACAACATCTCTAAACAAGGATAAACATGTCAAACTGACAAATCATAAGCCCGACACCTCAACCAAAGACACAAATAAGTCCTCCATGGTAAACCAAGATGTCAACATCTCCAATCATATGAAGATAACCATCTATTGTCAATAGAACTGAAAATGTCAAAGAACTCCCACAACCAAGAGCTCCCCCATGACACCAACATCCACTGCAAAAGATCATCCATCACGTATGATGAATCCAACATGCTACCAAAGTTCCCACTAAACTGTGATACCGAGCTATCCATGAAAACAAAATAACCATCTCCTAAATGAAGATTATCCATGGCTCCAAACCAATCAAGGAATCCCACTGTAACATCAATAGATTCTAAAAGGTCTAGTGAACCAAAATCTCCAAACAAGAAGATAAAACCATCACTATAAAAAACTAACATAGAATCATGTATCCAATCTCTCCATGACATCGTGATAAACATGTTGCAAGTCCCAACAACCGACTATCCAGGCACTCTAATTATCCATCCTCTTATCCCAAAGCAATCATACCAATGCACAAATGACCACATACAAGGCCAACTGACAAAGTCTACATAAACACTAAATCAATCTGGTGGATATAGACAATCCACATCCGAGTCATCTCACTACAGTCAAGGGGTAGCTAATCCACAAAACTACATAACTCGTAGATCCAAACAAATGTAACATGCAAACTCATCATCACACTAGTAAACTGCAAACTAAGATATCAAAGAAGATAACCTGTAAACTCCAAGACTCAAACACAAAATCAACTCTAGATTTGATTTGCCAACAAGTCCACAAACAAGTAACCATAGTCAAGGAACTAATCAAGCATCTAGGAGATAAGAACAATCCCATAAAACAACACCACACCACCACCTGTAATCATGAATCAAATATCATACCCCATACCTATCAATCGCATACATGATCATGTTGTGCCAATGCAAAAGTGTGCCTGCATATCCATGACACCATAATTATAGTCATCATTGTACATGTACTCAACTCCCACTAAAATGAGACTCCAAGTCTCACACGAGTATCAACCATGTCCTCAAACCAAAAGACAACTTGTACCTATCTCCATCAAAGTCGTAACTCTGAAAACACCTATAAACCTATATCAGGAAGCACCAAATCTAAAAACTTACTATACCATGTTGACGGTCTCATAGCAACATGTACTCCCACAAGTCTATGCTAACAAATCCATCTGAATGCACTCTGAATCTCAAGCTCCTACAAGTGAACAAATAAGTACCAAACTATCTCTACACACTAAACTGAACATCTACATGATCCAAACTGTAGTACACTACAAGAGCTCTCCAACACCTATCTGAAATCCAAAATCTAATTCCGTATAGGAAAGTTATGAGCATAAAAGTGTACTGGAGAAATGCAGGCTTCAAACAACAAATTCTAACACAAACAGCAAAATATGATCATGAAAACTATACCGCTACGTAGTTCTTGGAGAGAGCTTTTTGACACCTATAAGAAGTTGAAAAACTGATACCGTATGTGAAATTTACACCCCCGGAAGAAAAGGCACTCCTAGGGCTAAAATTGGACCCCTGGTGGGCCCCTGTACCATGATGACGTGCCATGTCATCATTGTTGATGTCATCATTTCTATTTGGGCATGAGGTGGCTCTGACGTTGCACTAGGTTGGCATAATTTCATGTCTTCAATTGACAAAATTAAAAAAGTTTTCCAATTTGCTTAATATTTTCCATTGGACCTCATGGCATTAAATGGAGAGTTTAATTTTTATAAAGGTCCAAATAATTAATAATTTAATTGTTGCCATATCAAAATCCACCACACTTTTCTTTTAAAGTTTTAATGAAAATTTTTTATTTTAAGCCCATACGTGGGCTAAACTCCCCACCCCCCCTTCAAACCTTTTAAAAGGTTTAATGAAAAAAAATTTAAGTTTTTTTTTAAGAGCCCATATGGGATATGCCTTGGCCGATGGGGGTGGATGGTGTGGGACCGGCAGCGTACAGCTAGCGATATCACTGCAACTCTACAATGCAGAGTACAGGGGGGTACGGGGGTACCCACCCCCACCTACCCCCCCCTCAATAATTTTTTTTTGTTTTTTCTATATCTTGCAAAAACGAAGACCCTAAGTTTTTAAAAAGAATTTTTTTAATCAAAACTATAGGAAAATCAATTTTCATGTGTAGGTATATATTTTTTTTTAAAAATTCTTGCAGAGCGTACCTATGGTCATACGGCCATATCAGTGAACAGGGGGTGGCATAGAAATTTTGCATTTTGCTCCTGTGGCTGAAAATAGGCAAATTTTATATGAATCTTCATCTCTTAGGCCTCCTGGACTCAATGGTGAGGTCCATTTTGTCCCAGGAGGTCATCTATAGAAATTCCCTCAAAACCCTTATGAATCCAAAGCCTAAAAACCCTCTTCAGCCATGATTTTTCAATCACCTGATCTGCAAAATATATAGCAAATCTACAATACCCAAAACCCCCAATCTACAATACAACCTACACAAAACCTTCTAGTGTCCAAAATCCTTACATGCATTTCCATGGCTTCCACTTTACACTTGATCTACACACACAAGGGTTATACATATCCAGGGAACTTACACCTTCCTCAACCATGAACATGGCTCTGATACCAACTATTAGGAATTTGTAGGTCTAATTAAACCAATTCCACATAACCTAATAGGAGAAACAAGATGCTGAAACAAACTATAATTCAAAGATCAAATGAACAAGCAATAAGGAACACAAGATATACCCTAGGAAAACCCTTTGTAGGGAAAAACTTAGCCTCCAAAAGCATCCACACTCAAATGTATTATTCAACAATATGAAATTACAATACAATCCATGAGCCTCCATGAATACCTTTGAATCCATCAAGCACCTCTAATGCATCCTCCATGTGTACAAGCATGAATCCACACATCACCTGGCATGCTTCACAATATGTACTTATAAGAGAGAACTCAATACAATGACAACCTCTCACAAGCCTCCAATCCACCTATAATGAAATAGCCAACATTACCCAAACCACTAACCATGTGCTTGCTTTTATAGACCAAGCTCACACAAATACAACTTGTGGTATTGGATAAAATCATGTGCCCTAAAACCATGGTAACATGAAACCATTAACTTATAAACCCACTTTATCTGACATTTGACTATTGGTACTAACTTTTCCCAATTAATCAAATAATACAAATAATAATTAATTACTCTGTGTCCCACACACAAAATAACTAACCCAATGTTACAATACAACTTATACAAGTTGTAACTGAATAAAATAGTACAATATTATGTAAGGTGTACAACACCTATCCCAACACAAGTTAGGTTGGGTGGAAAATTATTTTTTAATATTTTAAATGGTCGCAATAAAAATTTCTTAAATAATTATTTATTTATTAAAAAAATTTTAAGAAATATGTGTCACATCCACTCATGTATTATTTACTTAAATCCATCGATTGTAGGAAAAATGTTTTATTTTTCTTATATTTAGGTTGGCCGAAATAACACCTAGTTTTTATGTTTTTTCTAAAAAAAATTAGTAGTGCCTCATTGAAATATCCAATTTTCACCAAACTAATTTTAAAATTTTCAAAAAAGAATTAGTAGCTCATAAAACAAATTCAATTTCCTACAACTCTTATTATTACCTTATTTTCAGATTATGTCAATAACTCATTCAATTTTTTACATGAAATTACTTAAGCTTGTTTTTAGCATTTTCATTACCACTTAGGGGATTGTTTGGCCCATAATGATCCTGCACTCACCCTCCAACTAAAAGTCAATTTTGGTGAAACTTTGATGAAGGGGGTAAATGGAAAAACACACAACAACAGAAATGGAACATAGAAAATAGAACTTTTTTTAGTGATCTGGGTAACTCATTACATTACAAAATCCCAATTACAATCAGAGGATGAATCCCCTACTGGCTGCAACACATTACAACTTTTCCCAACCCCAAGACTCTAGAATCTTCAGCCTTCTATAACCCCAAATCTGCTAGGGTTTCTATTTTTCCCCCTATTCTTGACTCTACACTTCCCCCTTTTACTCTACCACTGCCCAGGGTCCCCAAAATAGTCATAAATAGCACTTTTTGGTGGCCTCCAGCTAAATTTTGAAATTTGCAACTCCCTCAAAAAGTAGGTCAACTTCCGGGAAGCATAACTTTTGATCCGGGTGTCCGATTGACGAACTGTTTTAGGTGTCGGAAAGCTCGCGATGTGAACTATCATGCTAGAAATTTATAAATAGATTTATGTCAACTTTTTAGGGAAGTTTTAGTGCCTCATATCTCATTTCAAAAAAATTTAGGGGTTTTTCAGAAAATAAAAACTTTAATATCTTTCAGCTCACAAATGATCTTTGCCTGATTCCTTCGCCAAAGGTCGTATATTTCTATTTAGTAACTTTCTACAAGTTTTCGCTTCAATCTGTGCCCTACTGCAAACTTTCCAAAAATAGCAGGTAGACTTTCCAAAATAGGCAGGTTGTTATTTTTAGCATTTTTGGAAAAACTGAAACTCCTACATCATTATTCTAGATATTATGGAACCAAAAACACTAATTGTGGAAAGAAATGAAAACAACTACAATGATTTTGAATTAACTTTTTTTTTTTGGTGATGCAAGATTGCCCTTACACCACTGGATGCTCCTGCATCAGACACCCAGGGTAATTTGAGAAGTGACCCTGTCACATCTCAGATGTTAGCATGAGGGAAACCCAAATGGTCAACCTCTGCCTTAGATAAACAAGAGGAATCTTCAATAGGCCTTCCTTTCCATTTTACCAGATATTCTTCATATTGCTTGTTCCAAGTACTTCTTCCCACATGGCTATCCAAGATCTCTTCTATCTCGTCCATTGAAGTAGATGCTAGAATACTCCACTGCGCTTCTGTTGGTCCATCCTCTGCTCCACCTTCATGATATTCTAATAAATCAGCAATGTTGAAAATAGGGGAAATATTGATCCCATTCGGCAGCTCTACTTCATATGCATTTCCTGAATCATGCTTCTTCAAGATTCTGCATGGTCCAAATTTCTTCATTTTCAACTTATTGTATGTTCCAATTGGAACCTTTCTTTTCTCAAGTGAACCATGACTTCATCTCCTACCCGGAACTCCTTATATCTCCTCTTCTGATCTGCCTTAGCCTTGTACTGAATATTCATCCTATTAATGTGCTTTCTGACCTCTTCATGCAAATTCTTCAGATGTTCTGCAAAGTCTTCAGCTTTAGCACTTGTCTTTTCTCCTTTGTCCAGCTTCCTTAACTCAGAAGCATTTCTCAGGCTATTGCCATATACAACCTGGAATGGTGATTTACCAGTACTCCTATTGATAGAATTGTTGTAAGCAAATTCTGCCTATGGTAAAATCAAATCCCATCCCTTGGGCTTGTCTCCTACTAAGCACCGTAGCAGGTTACCCAAACTCCTATTCACCACTTTGGTCTATCCATCAGTCTGTGGATGGTGTGCAGAACTGAACTTCAAATCTGTCTTCAACTTCTTTCATAATGTCCTCCAAAAATAACCAACGAACTTGGTATCTCGATCTAAAACTATGCTCTTTGGTAGACCATGTAGTCTCACCACCTCTTTAAAAAATAATTCAGCAATATGAACAGCATCATTAGTCTTCTTGCAAGGAATAAAATGTGCCATCTTCAAGAATATGTCCACCACCACAAAAATGGAATCATGTCCTCTCTGTGTCGTTGGTAAACCAAGAACAAAATCCATACTGATATCATCCCATGGCTTCTCTGGTACAAGTAATGGCTAATATAGACCTGTATTCTAACTTGCTCCTTTGGCCATCTGACATACTCTACAACTCTGCACAAATTTCTGCACATCCTACTGTAATTGTGGCCAATAATAATTTTCACCAACAATAGCAATGGTCTTATCTCAACCAAAGTGTCTAGCCAATCCTCCACTATGCTTCTCCTTAATAAGGTTCTCTCTCATGGAACTCCTTGGAATGCACAACTGGATTCCTCTAAATAACATGCCATCTTGGATTATGAAATCCAACCATTTTGTCCTGTCCAAAGTAACAGGTCCCATACAAGCTTTCCAAGCCTCTACAAAATATGGATCTTCAGGATACAAACTTTTGAGCTCATCGAACCCAACAACCTCTATCTTCATTTTTGTCAACAGATTTTGCCTTCTGCTCAAGGCATCTGCAACTCTGTTGATCTTCCCACTCCTGTGCTTCAAAATAAAAGTATAGCTCTACAAAAACTCAACCCATTTTAAGTGCCTTTGGTTCAACTTTCCTTGACTATTAAGATACTGCAAAGCCTGATGATCAGTATATAAAACAAACTCCTTTGGTAGCAAATAATGTCTCCATTTTTTCAAAGCCTGAACTATTGCATAAAACTCCTAATCATAAACAGAATACTTTTTCATGGCATCATTAAGCTTCTCACTAAAATAGGCAATGGGCTTACCTTCTTGGCTCAAAACAACTCCTATACCACTACCACTAGCATCACAATCTACCTGAAATACCTTATTAAAATCTGGAAGTGCCAAAACAGGTTGTTCTACAACTTTCTGCTTCAATGTATCAAATCTCTTGTCTACTCCTTTAGTCCATCTAAACTCTTTTCTATCCCCTCTCATTGTCTCAGTTAGGGGTGCACAAATGCTACTAAAATTGCTGATAAACTTTCTGTAAAAACTTGCCAAACCATGAAAGGATCTTACCTTCGTTGCACTCCTTAGCGTAGGCCATTCAATGATAGACCTTACTTTTTTTGGGTCCATCTTAAGACCTTCCTCTGAGACTACAAATCCCAAGTATACCAACTCCTTCTTTGCAAAACTACATTTCTTTAGATTAATCAGCAACTTCTCCTCCCTAAGCTTCTCCAGAACTCTTCTGATATGCATCAAATGTTCATCCCAAGTCTTGCTAAAAATCAAAATATCATCCAAATAAATAATAATAAAACTTCCCAAAAGTTCTTTCAATACCTTGTTCATGAGCCGCATGAATGTGCTTGGTGCATTGGTTAGTCCAAATGGCATGACTAACCACTCATACAAACCTTCCTTTGTCTTGAAGGCTATCTTCCACTCATCTCCTTCTCTGATACGGATCTGGTGATACCCACTCTTCAAGTCAATTTTTATGAAGTACTTGGCTCCACTCAAACAATCCATGATGTCATCCATTCTTGGCAATGGAAATCTATACTTGATCATTATCTTATTGATGGTTCAAGAGTCTGTACACATCCTCCATTCTCCATCCTTCTTTGGTGCTAGTACTACAGGTACCGCACATGGACTTAGGCTCTCCCTTATCAGTCCCTTCCTCAACAACTCCTGAACTTGTCTGTTCAGCTCTTCATTCTCTACAGGGGTCATTCTGTGGGCTGCCTTGTTTGGCAAACTGGCTCCTGGTATCAAATCCATTTGATGACTTATCTTCCTTACTGGTGGTAAACCTTCTAGTACATTATCAGAGATAATGTCCTGGAACTCTTCCAATATATCTGAAACTTCTACTGGTACATCTTCACAGTTCTCTTGACTAATCTTAGGAATCAATGCAAAGTAATGGCACTCATGCTTCATACCCTCCAAAAATTTCCTACCATCTACCAAGCAAATTCTAGCAGTACTACATACCTTTTCTTCCACCTCCTTCAAGGGCTTCAACTTATGACAAACTCCATCCTTTGTTAGGGAATATGTGTTTGCACGACCATCATGGACAACACTCTTATCATACTGCCACGGCCTCCCTAACAGTCTATGACATGCATCCATTGGTATGATATCACATAGCACCTCATCATGGTAGTCCCCAATCTTGAACTTCACTAAACACTGCTCATTGACCAAATCTCGGTGGTCCTTCTGCAACCATGCAATCTGATATGGATGTGGATGCTTTCTTCTTGTCAACTTCAACTTGTCAACCATCTCCTCTGAAACAAGATCATCAGTGCTTCCACTATCAATAATAATATCACAACACTTACCTTCACATTTGCACCTTGTGCGAAATAAACTCTTCCTCTAATTGGGTTCTTTTTCCTCATTCAGCAAGGTTCTTCTAACAACTAGGGTTTCTCCCCTTTTAGCATCTTCAGAATGCTCAAAATGTGCATCTTCATCTACATGTACAACTCGTGCATTGCCTTTAGGTCTTCTATTTGTCCTTCCTTGATGTTGCGGACACTCGTATGCTTGATGTCCTTCTTCTCCACATTGGAAACATGTTCCTCTAAAACGTTCTCTTCCAAGTCCTTGCCCAAGTCTACCTCTTCCTCTTCCTCTTTGCTCACCATTATTCTGGTCACGAGGGCAGTAGGTATTATCTCCTCTCTGATTTCGACTGGTTCCAGCTTCTTCACTTTTCTTTGCATCTTCATTTCGGCCCCCATAGGGTCTTCCACCAGTCCTTCTGCCTTGACCTCTTCCCCTTTGCTTGTTGTCGAATCTTTTATTTATCTTCTCTTCCACCTTCAGGGAAAACTGGTATGCATCTTCTATGGTTGTCATTCTGACCAAGTTCAATTCCTCTTGAATACTTGGCCTCAACCCATTAATGTAACGGGCTACCTTCTCCTTGTTGGGCTCTACATGGCCTGTCCTAATAGTAATCTTATAAAACTCTTCTGTATACTCCTTAACAGACTTGTTACCTTGCTTCAGTCCTTGCAACTTCTTCAGTAACTCCATCTCATAGTCCACAGGAATGAATTGCTTCTTTAGTTTCTCCACCATCCAATCCCATCTAGTGATCTTTCCTTTTCCTCTTCTATTCCTCTCTAGTTGGACCTCCTTCCACCAAATATTGGCATGGCCCTTCAACTTTGTTTTTGCAAACTTGACCGGATCTGGGTCCTCCACATCTTCATACTTGAAATACTCCTCCATGTCATTGATCCAATCAATAAGTTGTTCTGGATTCAAATCCCCAGAATATGTAGAAACCTCGATCATGGGCCTCTTTTCGATCTTTGAAATGGCCTTCAAAAACCTAACTTCTGTAGGATCTCTGGTAGCTTCTTGTTCTTCCTCAGATAGCTCTTCTTCGGCTTCATCTTCGCTTTCGTCTCTTATCCTCGACTCAAACCCTCTTTGTAGCTCCTCTTGCAATGCATCGATTTGCCTTTGCAGGGCTCTAAAACCCTCTTCTATCAAAGCATTCCTCCCAACATGATTTCTTCATGGAGGCATATTGGTCTCCGCAGCAAACCCATAACCTCAGGTCCTGGTGCAAAATGCCTCACAATCGGCGATCTGTCTACACACTCAGGAACCCTTGCTCTGATACCACTTGATGAAGGGGGTAAATGGAAAAACACACAACAACAGAAATGGAACATAGAAAATAGAACTTTCTTTTATTGATCTGGGCAACTCATTACATTACAGAATCCCAATTACAATCAAAGGATGAATCCCCTACTGGCTGCAACACATTACAGCTTTTCCCAAACCCAAGACTCTAGAATCTTCAGCCTTCTGTAACCCCAAATCCACTAGGGTTTCTATTTTTCCCCCTATTCTTGACTCTACAATTCCCCCTTTTACTCTACCACTGCCTAGGTCCCCAAAATAGTCATAAATAGCACTTTTTGGCAGCCTCCAGCTAAATTTCAAAATTTACAACTCCCTCAAAAAGTAGGTCAACTTCTGGGAAGCATAACTTTTAATCTGGGTGTCCGATTGACGAACCGTTTTAGGCATTGGAAAGCTCGCAATGTGAAATATTATGCTGGAAATCCACAAATAGATTTCCATCAACTTTTTGGGATGTTTAGGGAAGTTTTAGTGCGTCATATCTTGTTTCAAAAATTCTTAGGGGTTTTTCAGAAAATAAAAACTTTAATATCTTTCAGCTCCCAAATGATCTTTGCCTGATTCCTTTGCCAAAGGTCTTATATTTCCATTTAGTAACTTTCTGCAAGTTTTTGATTCAATCTATGCCCTACTACAAACTTTCCAAAAATAGCAGGTAGACTTTCCAAAATAGGCAGGTTGTTATTTTTAGCATTTTTGGAAAAATTGAAACTCCTACATCATAATTCTGGATATTATGGAAATAAAAACACTAATTGTGGAAAGAAATGAAAACAACTACAATGAATTTGAATTAACTTCTTTTTTTTTGGGTGATGCAAGATTGCCCTTACACTACTGGATGCTCCTGCATCAAACTTATGTTATATCTAGATTCATTCTAGCTAAATTAGATCTAGGCCACAACTTTTCCAGTTGGAACCATCCACTAAAAACATAACATCACTTTGGGGCTCATTTACCAAAACAATAAAATTATTTGAACAACTTGATGCTCTAACAACTCCTACTCATGCAAATAATTATTTTAAAATAATCTAAAAATACCCTTTTGTAGATCAATCAATCTACTTTGTAAAAATATAACTTTTTAAACATTTCAATTAGTGTTTATATATTTTTTATTTCTACTAAAAGTAGGTCATCAACACCAAAATATGGTGTCAATTGTCCTCTCAAGAGAAAATAGTAAAGTTTACCAAAAAATTTGATAAAAATATGATGCAGTAAAGGAGAGATTCCTTGTCAAGATGACATAATTTTTCCCTATTTTGGATAAATAATGAAGACAAAAGTTGGTGTCCCACTGAAATAATTGTGTTTTCATTACACACAACTTCTAAGATTTATTTAAAAATATATATTTATCAAATTAGGAAAGAAAATAATCCATGCACTAAAGTTTTGAGCTATGAATACACAAAAAAATAAAGAAGGAAAATAAATGAAATTTACTATATAAAGTGTGACATCCCATTCAACCTTATTTTTTAGCATTTTATTAGCAACTAAATTATAGTGTCAATTTTTAAAAATACTATATTTAAATATTTTAAAAAATTTTTTTAAAAAAATAGAAACATAAAATACACTAAAAAATATACATTTTATTGGTTTACATAATTTTAAATTTCAAAACATATACGTCACTTTGTTGTGATTTAAGTTAAAAAGTTAGATCAGTGTTGGTTGTTTCCTTTATAAAAGTGTGACACAGGGTTGTGTTTTTACCCTTCGACTAAGTCACCTTGCTAGAAGCATGTAGTCTGGAAGGCTTAGACACTTGGGGTATAGAATGAGACCTCTCCTAGCATTCACCCACCCACCTCAATGTGTTGGTGTAGTCAGTTTAGCCCCACCAGGTGCAAAACAAAAAATATAGCTTCTTGCAAGGATATACTGAATGTTGCAAGGAGCCATATCTTTTGTTCTAGACCCCATGGGGCCGAATCGACTATGTCAACACATTGGGATGGGTGGTTGAATACTAGGGTAGGTCTCATTCTATACCCTAGCCCTAGGTCTCCTAATCATTCTAGGCTATAGGCTCTCAGTGAAGTCTCTTAAGTGCCCTAAGAGCCAAAAACTACCAATCTTTGACGAGGTAGTTCTCAAAGTTCATGACACCTAGGAATGTATCATTGTAACCTAAAGTTGCATGAGGGGTCCATCCACAATAACCACTCTCAATTTTTTTCAACTCCAAACTGTTTGAACATGAAGACAATGATTGCATTCTTGAAAAATGCTTAAGTGGCATTCAACATAACCTTACAAGGAGCCATATTTTTCATTCTGCACTCCATGAGGTTGAATCAAATATGCAAACACACTGAGGTGGGAGGGTGAATACTAGGAGAGGTCTTGTTTCGTACCCCAAGTGTCTAAATCATTTTGGACTACACACCTCCGGCTAAGTCACTTTGCCGAAAGCGTGTAGTTTGAAATGATTCAGACACTTGGGGTATGGAACAAGACCTCTCCTAGCATTTACCCACTTACCTAGATGTGTTGGCATAGTCGATTCAGCTCCAAGGAGTGTAAAATGCAAAATTTCACTCCTAGGACCTTTCCATTGCATGAAACATATCAGTTTGGACTCATGAGGACAAGAATGCAAAATATGGCTCTTGGTCAAACATATAGAAGGTGAAATGAGGATATAATGTCAAACATATCATCTCCCTTATGATGCTTATCATGATTTATGATGACTTGGATGCACTTTCTTATCATGACATATGATAAGGATATAATGTCAAAATAATCTCTCTTATCAAGTCCATGACCACATTGATAAGTCACTTCATGGTTGAAGGATTGGTGTTTAGAGGTCTTATGAACTTTAAGAAAGAAATGATGGATGAATGTATTCATACTTGTAGAGTCCTATGGAGTGTTAGCATGACTAAATGGATGGATGTATTCAAGAACTATGGTTAGATCTTATGAAGCCATTATTAGTAATTTTATGTTCTTTAGCATTCCAAAGGTTTAATCAAGGTCATAAACATAAAAACCATCATATACTCCTTCAAATATTCTTCAATTTATCATACATCCCTATAGTTGTCCCACCATACTAAAAAGACCCTAAGCAATCCTAAAACCTCTATAATAGGTTTTGGTGCCAAAATATTTGAAAAAAAATCAAGTGAGGATGTGTCTAGATCTATAGGGAAATTACTTGTAATCTTAAATTGATGGTTAGAAGACAAATGCAATCTTTAATTTTCACATTTTCACCCTTGTACATCTGTCATGAAGAGATTTAGTGTTAAAAGTAACCTTTGAAGGTTAGTGTTATAAATACAGAATGGATTTGTTGAAAAGGATTTAGACACTTTCAAGCAAATGTGATTAGCAGGTGTAAATCCAAATTCCACAACCTTTTCTAGCATCCTCCCAGCATGTGCCAAAATGGGGTCTTTGGAATAGGGTATGGACATCCATCAAAGCATGAAGGATATGGGAATTTTGTCAGATGTTGTAGTTGCAACTACCTTGTGAGACATGCTCAATTTAGAGTTACAAAGTTGTGCTCCCTCAACAAATGTAGATCGACTAATCCTCAATTTAGAGTTAAAGAGACTTAAATGTGGGGAATTAAGGTGTCTCAACCTTTGCAAATTCCTAATGTTGTATTTATTTATCCCATGTTGAGTTAGCATAGTCAACACCTTGTGTATATGCAGCAGGGTAAATTTTGGTGACTTTGGTAGCTGCGGTTTCCCCCTTGAATAATTAACGGGGGTTTGGGGGCAACGCCCCCAAGACAGGGTCAAGGGGCATAGCCCCTTGCGGGGTCCAGGGGCAGTGCCAAGGTTTGGGGCAACGCCCCCAAGACAGGGTCAAGGGACGTAGCCCCTTGCGTAGCCCTCGAAACCTCAAACGATTTTTAATTAATGACAATTGTCAGTGAGTATCTCTACACGAGAGAAAGGCATCTTTGGGCAGTCAAAGGAGGTTATGACATGTAAGAGGAATATGATATTTTAGTCAGTGTATGATAGATTCTCTTACAACTGTAAGGTGCGTAAGAGCATCTGTCCTAACCTATCTTGGGACCAGGCGCCCACTTCAAGATGGGATGTTGGACAAGTGTCCTTAGGTGTGGGTTTTGGGGCATGAGTCCAAGATGGACACCCATCTCTAGAAGGTTCCATATTTGCCTTGTAAACTCTATATAAACAGGTGCTTGGATGGGAGATAGATAACTTTTGGTACAAGTACTGTTATGCTGCCAAAATATCTCTAGATTCAACATTCAAAGACTCCTGAAAGAGTATTGGCTCTGAAACTATATTGTAATCTATTACTGTTTATTGTAATACATTTGAGCTATGTTTTGGAGTGTGGGGTTTTTCACCCGTAAGGGTTTTCCCCACGTATATCTTGTCTCTCTTCTTCTATCTTCTTTCTGGTTCTTGTGTTTTATTGCAATATCTCATGTTAATGGTTTAACATTGCTGTAATAGTTAGGATAAAGTTGAATTTGCATAGCCCTCTCCTCATTAGATTAGTGTAAGAAGCATTTTCTGCACACCTAGCTTCCTTTCACTAAAGAGGCTAGAGATTCCAAAGATCATAGGGAGATCAAATAATCCACTTATCTATAGTAGGGGGGCTATATAGAGGTAGGGGCATTGATTATACCTTGGTCAAAAACTTAAAGAAAATGATTTAACCATTCTCTTAAATGTCAAGTAGGATATCCAAAGTGTGAAAGTTCCTAGCCTCATCATCTTCTCATTCACACAATCATCACCAATGAGATGGGAGACCAAGATGAGTACAACAGTGGACAAAAGGAGAAACCTTCTAAATACTTTTTAGTACACCAATTTCATGTAAGTATACTCATGGTGTTCTGCTTGTATCCAATCTCATGACCCTTCTCATTGTCCTAAAGGGGTCAAATTTGATGATGAAATAGATGAGAGTGGAAATTCTATTTAGGAAGATGATGAAAAAGGTGACCTATCCAACTATGGTATAATCATTGGGATGATGACACTTGGATTTGTTCTATGGATGAAAAAGAGGAACTACCCCTATATTTATAGAGTTAGTTGAATTGATATAGCCTAGTTCAAGGCTTATCTATCTTCAAAAGAAACATGGACTACACAAAAATCCTAGGGCTAAATCTAGTCTGGAAGATCTCACAATTCCTAATGAGATGATTTATTAGGTACTCTCCACTTATGAGTCTAAGCATAGGAAAGTTGGAAAACCTTTTAATGGATAGACTAGAATAAGATCAACCCTCAACTAATGATAATGTTCATATTTAATGTTTGAGGATATCAAGGCAAGAACTTATTGAATATATTGTTTGGCCCCATAATAAATTTAAAGTTGCTCTTTTTGTCCTCCCTAGAGCCTTGAGTATTGTTTGGTCTTATAATAAATTTTGAAGCATGGGTCTATAAGCACCCAAAATTACATGGGTTGATGTCACACATTTGATGATGATTTGACAATCTTGTGCATGACCCATGTGGTGTGTTTATTTTTCCTCATATATTTTTTCCTTGATGGATGTTTTCATAGCATATTAGCACCATCCCTCAGATGTTTTACATCCTCTTGGACTCCATAAGCTTTCTACTTTCTGAAGAAACCTATTTCCTTCCTTAAGATATAGGGGTTCTTGGGAGACCTCTAGGTCACTTGTGCAACCCATGTTAAGATGTAAGTTAACTTAATAAATTAACATAGGCAAAAGACGTGACCTAGACCCTAACATGGGTGACCCTATCATGTTTTAAAATACGTTTGAGTTGCTTATTTTGGCTAGTTTCTTCCAATATCCCTCTTAATGAATAGTTTTTTCCATTCTTTCTTCTTAGATTTCTTTCTTTATTTCTTTCATGGTTAGCTTTATCCTATTTTATTCCCCAATACTCTTTATTCTTCTCCTATAAAATCCATTTTTTCTATCATTCATAAAAAAATATAGGAGAGAGTGAACAAGTAGAGCTTACAGAATAGAGAAGCACCCTTGCACATCAAAAATTTGTGGAATTACTCTTCATAGGATGGATAGGATTAATAGGATACCTCTGTAATTCTTTACTAAAATCTTTGTATCCCTTCCCCAAGTATGAAATCACCTTATAAGATTGCATGCCCCACTATATAGTCCAATCCCAAACCCCCATTCCTAGACTATCATAGGAAGCTAATTCACCTTCCTTCTAACTCAATTCCAAATTGAATATTCTCTTTCCATCAAGAGGAGTACCCCAAGGATTTAAGAGGAGAAGAAATGGATAAAATATAGAGCCTCTAAGGACACAATTACAACATTTAGCAATGAAGCTTCACAACTTCTTTCAAGTTCTTTTCATATAAATAGCATCTTTGTTTAAAGTTTCTTTAGTAATTAGATCATCAAATTTGTCTAAGGATTGTAACTCTCTATTGATGTTTCTTAGTTAGTTTATATTTTAATTCCTTAAGTGAAGTTATACTAAAGTTACTTTCTTACAAGTAGATTATAAACTGCTTTAGAAGCTCTTGTCATAAATCAAAAAATTCCAAAAACATAGTGTAATTGCATCATAGGTAGTTGCATTTAGTAATTCGATCACACTTCATTTTTAGAAAAAAATAAAAATCTAGAATAGATTATTTTCTATATGCACTTAGATTAGTTTTTCTTCATTCTTTCAATGCTTCAAATGTAGAGCAAATAACTCTTTCAATGTTTGAAAACCAAAGTAAACAACTCTTTCAACTACTTGAAAATAAAAAATGCAAAAGAAAATATAGAAAACATTTCAACTTCATCAAAGAAAGAAATAACCCAAGTAATCACTATCTTTCAAGTTCTTTGTCCCTCACTTGTCTTTTCACACCAATGTGTTCTAGGATTACAAAAGATTGGATTGAGTTGGTCCTTGACGAAATTCAAGAAAAAGTACCCACACTTAGGAAAACAAGAGAACACAATGAATAGATATGGATAAGAGAAGATAATCAATTAAGAGAACCCACTTTCTTAGACAAGATCATTGCACACATTGATGCTAGACTCACAATTTGCTAGCATTGCAAAAAATGTTTAAACACCCCAACAATTCAAGTGGCAACCACTCCACATTCCACACCTCAAATCAGCACCATAGTCTACCACTAGGAACTCCTTCCTCATGAAGTGAGTGTACTTGGTCACATGACTCCCATTCCACACAACCATATCACTACCATCTATGAGATCCTCTTTCCATGAGAAGAGAGTAATTAGTCAAATTCTCTTTTGCGTGGCTTGATTTTTTGGAAGAGCAGGAGTAATTCAATCCATGCCATCAGCAAGGGTGTAGTACATATTGCATGTTCTATTTTGAGTCCAACTCATTCAATTTTTCTGATGAGAAGATTTAGAATGTCACATATTTTGGTGAAAATGACATGAAAGGAAATTCCTTTTCGACAAGCCCTCTCATTTTCTTTCTTCCACCTTTCACCCACCTTGTCTTCCCATTTTATATGGTACTTATGGTACCATTGAATATGTCTAGACCATTAACACAATAGTGACAAGGTCCCTTATACCTAGCTATCCTTCATTCAACTAGTCCATCCTTCCCAATCCATTAGCACATATCTCAAATAGGTATGATCATAAAGATGCTAACTTGAATGGTCAAAAATAGTGACCACATAACTTCATCACGTTTGATAGCCTAGTTTGGAACAAAGATACTCTGATTCAACCAAACCTAGATCAAATTAGAGCATTCAAGTGTTCATTTTATAAAAATACATCATTAGGGTCATCCCATCACAAATGACAAAGACACTAACACTTGAATCGACAATGAGGTGTGACTCTTAGAGAGAGACCTAGAAGAATCTTGTATAGCACGAGAGGCTCCCCATATAGCTTATCAATGTGAATGAGATGAATCATGCCAAGGGGTACTAGAAATATTTGTTGAGGAAAGAACCAACATGGCTACTCAACCCTTGCTTACTAAACAAAACCATCTCATGATGGAAAAATACAAAAATAGGAGATGCTAGCTCAAGAGCTCTAATACCTACCATGGTCCAATAAATTAGGATCCTTGAAGAGAGAGGTGGGGAGATAGAGAGGGAGACGTAGATAGAGAGAGATAGAGAGGGGGTAGATTATGATATATAGATAAAGAGAGGGAGAGAGAGAGAGGGAGGGAGAAATAGATAGAGGGATGGAGGGAGAGATAAAGAGGGATGGAGGGAGAGATTGAGAGGGACTAATACAAAGAGATGGAGGATACAAACACTGAGATAGATATGGGGGTGATAGATATATAGATGGAGAGACGGGAGACAAAGGGGGGAGATTGAGGGATATAGATAGAGACTGGGAGAGAGGGGGAGATTGAGGGATATGGATAGAGAGAGGGGGGATATTGAAGGATAGAGAGTGGGAGAGAGGGGAGAGATTGAGAGATATGGGTAGAGAGAGAGAGTGGGAGAGTGACAATTTGAGAGATAGATATAGAGAGGAAGAGATATAGATAGAGGTGGAGAATGAGGGAGAGATAGAGATAAAGAGGGAGAGGAGAGATTGAGAGAGGGAGAGATAGAGAGATGGAGAAGTATAGAGATATAGATATAAACATATATAGAAAGGGAGAGAGAGGAAGAGGGGGAAATTGAGATATATAAAGAGAGGTAAATATAGAGATAGAGATAAAGAGGGGAGATTGAGAGATATAGATGGAGAGGGAGAGATAGAGAGAGATAGAGAGATGGGGAGATATAGATAGATAGCAATAGAGAGAGGGGTAGAGATAGAGATAGATATATAAATAGAGATAGAGATCTCTCTCTCAATCCCTCTCTATCTCTCTCTATCTCTATCTCTCTATCTATCCTTCTCTCTATCTCTATCTTCATCCCAATCATGTTGCATTTGATCTTGAATTTACTAGAAGCAAGTGTTTTTTCACATCGACCAAGGTGTGGAACTGAAACCTTGGCCATTTGATAGGTATTGGACTAAAACACCTCCATTTTGTTACAAACTAGTCACTTTAGATAATTGGGGACTTGGTTACATGTACTTCCATGACCTTTTCTAGTAAATTAGATCATTGAATATCTAACATTCTAGCTCTCTATAGTAGTCTTATTTATTGCTATTATTTTGTCATCATTTTATGGATAAAAAAGATAGACCTTACTAATGATTTATTAATGGGGGATATCATACACCTTGAATTGGTGTAGTGCTTTGTGGTGACCTAAAGCACTACCAATTATCCTTTTACCTATACATACCATTACCCTTTTTACAATTACTATTATTTGTATCTTAACCCATCTTTCAACTATTATGCTTATTCAACACATGTTTTGTTGAGTGTGGTTTCACATATTTTTTCACTAAATAAGGCATGGGGCTAATGGGATTTCCTATGGAATCAATGGTACAAGAGATTCAGTTCTTCACTATTAAGCATTGTTGTATAATATATTTGGTTCATTACTCTATAATAGTTATACATCAATTACGTGATATCTTGTTATGAACAGTTCTTTTTGTAAATCTTCCGATTGCATGAAGGTCACAAATAGAGATTTAAGAGCTCTTCAACATAAGCCTGAGTTTACTATTGATCAAATCTA
The DNA here is from genome assembly GCA_027924645.1 of Cunninghamia lanceolata. Lineage (NCBI taxonomy): Eukaryota > Viridiplantae > Streptophyta > Pinopsida > Cupressales > Cupressaceae > Cunninghamia > Cunninghamia lanceolata. Next base: position 6,116,335 of record BSBN01001067.1, read on the forward strand.
CAATACAAATAAGAGGAATATCACTTATATTTGTGTTAAACGAAATGGGTACATCTAGTTGATGCAAGAGCATTTAGAAATCTGATGCAGAAGCATCCAAAAGAATTCAAAATCATTAAGACAGTTGACATAAGCTTGAGTATGCAGAGAAAGTGGCCTTGGAGAATTCTAGATTTTGAGTATGAGAGGCTATGGATCTAGACTTAGCATCTAGACATAGTAAATTACAACATATCAATAATTCAAATCATTTGGCTTTGATTCCAGAAGCTTATCACTATTTAAAGATTGATTGTTCTGACAGAACAGAGCCAACTATGTTTAGTGAAGTGGAATCAGCTTGCGGATCATTCCCCTAACTTGTGGAGTGAAAAGAAGAAATGGTTGATGAAGTTTAAGGACCTAGATGACCTTCAGTGAGGTCTACGTGAAGTTTTATGCATTTCTGAAGTTGTGCCTTATGTTTAGGCCCAACCTATTTAGTGTACATGTTACATAAGCTAGTCGACGTAATCCAGCTAACTTTTTGATGATTTGCAAGGGTGCAGATGATATAAATAAGAGAAAAAGGATTGTTTCTAGAGGTTATCAATGACATCAAGATCTAGAGCACGAATATAAGTTATTATAATCCAAAGAAGTAGCAGAATGGAAGTGAAGAATAGAGCAGAGGATAGAAGAAGTTATAGAGTTGAGAATTGATAATCTGACAACGGAATTCATGCAAGAGAGTTATTATATGAATTGTTTGCAATCCCTGGGCTATGGCCTAGCACCTATAAAGCCCTTGAGGCATGTGTATTGTGTTTTGAAATCAAATATATATGAAGGGTGAGCTTTGAAGGCTGGGTTTTTCCCTGTTAGGGTTTTCCTAGGATAAATATGATGTTATGTGTTCATGAATCTATTTTATCTTTTTGTTGTTAAACTATAAGCTTCTGTTGCATATCTATATATCCATGGATTTAATTGTTTAAGGCTGCAAGGTTTGATAGTCCCTAACCAGACCCTCCTACCCTAACTACATTAAGTGGGATTAGAGCTAGTTTCAAATCTGCTGGGTTGGTTTGAATCTATCAGGCTAGTTGTGAATCCGTTGGACGAAATGCGAAACCCTAGAACTAAAGAAGAATCATTGCAGAAGAAAGATCCAGGCAATCTTTTTTTTAATTGTCTTTTTCTGATTTGTTGCAATGGGGAAAGTTGGAAAGAAGATAAAGAAAGAAAATGAAACCCTAATGTCTGAAAAAGATATTTTGGAAGGAGAATTGTGAGAAGTCAAGAAGTGTAATTCAGAATTGTTAGAGAAGATGAAAGATCTTGGAGGAGACAAATTTGAAGTCCTTGAAGAAGAACTAAAAGATGTAAGAAGCAGAAATGAAGACCTAGAGGTAGAGTTGAAACTATTTGAAGATGTTAAAAAGAAATTTGTAGAATTGGAAGAAGGATTCAAGTTGTTTGGAAAGGTGGAAGAAAGGAGCGGAGATCTAAAAGAAGGTTTGGAAGAATTGAAGAAAGAAAATAGTTTGTAGAAGAATGAAATATCAGATTTGAAAGAATAAGTTAATTAGTTAGAGCAGTCACTTGTAGCATGTAGAAAAGAGAATGAAAATTTGAGATCTAAGCCTATATTATGTGATGTTTCTTGTGATACTAATGACTTGTGTGATGTTATAGAAGTTTCTTTAGAAAGTGATGATGAAGATGATAGTGTGACTAAACCTGGAGTGGTTGGTGATGGTATTAGTTTCAAAATCATGCAAAGAATGGGATATGAAGGACAAGGATTGGGAAAGCAGCAACAAGGAATTATAGAACCTATTGAACCATTGATCAGATCAAGAAGTGAAGGGATTGGATATGACAGAGCTAAGGAGGTTATGGAAAACTTTAAATCAAATCAAAGTAGAAAAGGTATGTTTTGTTCACATTGTAATAGGCATGGACATGAAGAGGAATCTTCTTGGGATATACACTATTGTAAGTTATGTGGATTGAGGAACCATTCTAAAAAGTTGTGTTGGAATAAGTTAAAGAGAAGAAAGCCTATGACAAGTTGTATACAGAAGAACTATGGATGGATTGATGGATAGGAATGGAGACATGTTACTGGTATGTTCAGAGGAAGATATAGGCTGAAGTGTTCATATGTTGGATCAAGATGAAAAGAAAGAAGACCTTATATGGAGCAAAACAAGAACAACAATTCAAACTACAGAGGGAGAAATGAAAAAAGTCATAATTCTTATCATAATGTAGGATACCAGAAGAATGAAAGAGGGTTTGCAAGAAGAAGAACTTGTTTGGAGGAGAAAAGAATCAAGTAAGGAAAGTCATCAAGAACCTATAACTAAAGAAGCTGATAAAGGAGAAGCAATAAGTAATTCAGAGATAGTTTGTGTAGAGGTTGAAAAGCCTCTTGATACAGAAATTATTTGTGCAAAAGAAGAAGAGTTGATTGAATCACTAAGTATGATAGAGGAACTGGAAGAAAGTGATGCAAACATAGTTTATACAGAAGAGGAAGGAGAACCTTTTGAATCATTGATTTTAATAGAGAAACCAAAAGAAGGAGAAGCATTGGTCTTAAGAAGATTGGTGTTATAGAATTGAGAAAGCAAAGCAAGAGAGAGTTTGTGTAAAATCATCTAATAAAGCAGTGCAAGATAAAGTTTGTGTGAACAAGTGTAAAAGCATAGCAGAGAAAAGAGTTCATGACAGGACATTGTACCAGATGAGAAGGATTGTGTACCAAATTGAAGTGATTGTGGTAAGGGAAACAAAGTGGAGTATAGAAGTAGTATAAGCTGAGTGGAAGCTGTAAGATTTTGTATGAGTGCAGAGAAAATTATGTTAAAAACTAGAGAGTAGACAATGTTACAAAGAAACTACGAAAGTGTATTGACTTGATTGTTCTAAAGGATGCATTTTATTGAAATAGATTTTGATCTTGTAGAGAAGACTTGCTTAGACTGCCAATTGTTGAGGTAGTGCAAGGCTTGTAGGTAGATGTTGAACCTAGAAGATTCGGAGGTAATTTTGCAGGGTGGACTTGAACAGACCACTGACCTTGAGGAAGCTGCAAGTACCTGAAAACATATTGCTAAACCTTGAATCTAACTTAATATAGACCTAAGTGAAGTGGCTCACTTCTCAAATAACCCCAAGGGTCTGATGTAGGAGCATCCAAAAGTCTAATGCAGAAGCATCCAGAAGAATTCAGAATCATTAACATAGTTGACAAAAGCTTGAGTATGCAGAGAAAATGACCTTGGAGAATTCTAGATTTTGAGTATGAGGGGCTACGGATCTAGACTTATCATATAGACAAGAAATTACAACATATCAAGAATTTAGATTGTTCGGCTTTGATTTTAAAATTTTATCACTGTTTGAAGATTGATTGTTCTGATAGAACAAAGTCGACTATGTTTAGTGAAGTGGAATCAGCTTACGGATCATTCACGTGACTTGTAGAGCAAAAAGAAGAATTGGTTAATGAAGTTTAAGGACTTGGCCGACCTTCAGTGAGGTCCATGTGAAGTTTTATGGATTTGTGAAGTTGTGCCTTATGTTTAGGCCCGACCTATTTAGTCATAAGCTAGCCGACATAATCCAACTGACTTGTTGATGATTTGTAAGGTTTTGGATGATAAAAATTATAGAAAAAGGATTGTTTCTAGATGTGATCAATGACACAAAGATCTAGAGCATGAAGATATGTTATTATGATATGAAGAAGTAGCAGAACGAAAGTGAAGAACAGAGCAGAGGATAGAAGAAGTTACAGAGCTGAGAATTGATAATCTGACGATAGAATTCATGCAAGAGAGTTGTTATATGAATTGTTTGTAATCCTTGGGCTATGGCCTAGCACCTATAAATCCCTTGAGGCATGTGTATTGTATTTTGAAATCAAATATATATGAAGGATGAGCTTTGAAGGTTGGGTTTTTCCCTATTAGGGTTTACCCAAGATAAATCTGATGTTATGTGTTCATGAATCTATTTTATCTTTATGTTATTAAAACTATAAGCTTTTGTTGCATATCTGTATGTCCATGGAGTTAACTATTTAAGGCTATAGGGTTAGACAGTCCCTAACCGGACCCTCCTACCCTGACTGCATTACTAGTAGTGCACAAAATTTTACTAAGTGCATAGTGCTTTTGTAAAAACATTATAGGAAATTTTTATTAAAGTCTAAGGGGGCATGGGGGTATATACCCCTATTGAACACCCAAGATATTGAGAGGGGGGGTGAATTAGTATCTTAGTAAATCTTTTACTTGTTAATCTAACAATACATTTACTGCATGCAATAATTAAACATTTTAAGCACAGAAGAGACAACCACAATCCATAACACATGAACACATGGATTTTTATGTGGAAAACCCAAAATTAGGAAAAACCACGGTGAGTGTTAGCTCACAATATATCATGTAAGAACAATACCAAATTACAATAGAGGCTCATTGCCTAGGGCTCACTGCTCAAAAAGAAGTGCTCATTGCAAGAAGGCTCACTGCCTAGAGAAAGAAAGAAGGGAGGAGATGGCATACTGCCAAAGTGAACTACTTAGATTGCATCTACATATGCATGAATACAGCTACAATGTATGCTCAAAATATTGTCTCAAAACTTTTCATCCTAACTGCTCTGTTTCACTGCTCTACCTTTACATTAGATAAGATCTCTCTTTTTCTACTTTTTGTCACCTACTCTAATGTTCACATTCTACACACATTCACATTTGTACCTTACTTTTCAAACACCAAATTCAATCCCATATATATATATATATATATATATATATATATATATATATATATATATATATATATATATATATATATATATATATCTTCAACAAACAAAATCTTCTTATTAGGTCAGCCTGATAAAGTGTACCATGTAGTCATGCATTATGTGCTCTGTCGGCCAAATTTATTCTCCAAAATCTATGGTGGACCTAAACAATATTTGAAACACCTTCACACATGTTGGCCTTAACTATTTCACCACTTAGGATTAAGTTCCAAACACCAAAACTGACTGTACACACATCATACTATTATGTCAGCTAATACCACTAGTTTACTTTCTTTGTCAGACAACAACTTTTACTACAGACCACAAGATGCTTCCAAAATCATATCAAACACTCTTTACACACCATAGATGATACCTTTAGAACCACAAGATGAAATATTCTTATGTGGCAAAATGTGGATCTCTGAACTATTGTCTCTATTACTATGAAATACTATCAACCTAAATGTCGATACTTAAACACTTGTAGATGATCATCTAGTAAAGCTCAGACTCCCCAAATCTAGAATTGGATACTCCTAACTTGTGTTTACAATACCTCCAAACTATAAATCAAAACAACCAATAGTGGAGAAATGTAGACTAAAATACTCAAGTATTTTGCAATGTTCATGACTGAACTTTGTTAATCCAGACTTAAGCAATTCAAAGTGTACCTTCTAGAGATTGCTAGGGCATGAAACTTGGAATATAGCATCATCATACAACTAAGTGCAACATACCAAAATTACATACTAGAATCTACATTTGCAGAGGAGTACTAACCAACTCTTTGTCACTAACTCAATAAGCTGCCAATACTCAGTCAATTTGACTAAGTCATTCTTCCTAGACCAAAAAGACTGTACAAAACTTGTCTCAAGTTCTATTCCCAATCATATCTAACTATTGCCACCAATGACAAAATCACATCACAATCATATCAGCAGTGTCTCTTGACTATGCTACCAACAACCATGCCCCTCTCTACACAGTGCAAGTTACCTGAGGGTACCTACGCCTACCACGATTTTGTCATGGCAGGGCCGCAGGTCCTCAGGCCCCACCTTGGGTTTGCAAGGGGGTACCTACCCTATCCACGGCTTTAGCCATGGTAGGGTGAAGCCCCTTTAGACCCCACCCTTCCTGAAGGGAGGTGGGGAGGGGGGTTAAAACCCCCTCCACATATATATTTTTTTTTATAAATTCAAATATGTAAAAATTGAAAATAGGCCTGCATGCCAAAAATTTTTTTGGTAAAGTCTACAATTTCTTATTGGGCCTGCGTGCTAGGTTTTTAGCAAACTATAAATAAGGTTAGCTATTCCACCACATTTGGTGGCTTTTCTCGCAGTGCCACTATTTTTGGCAAAGGTTTAAATATACCCGGCTTGGGTCTACATTTAGTAGGACAGTTAAAATTGGTGACAGTTTCGCCAACTTTGATGAGTAAAAATTTTACATTTTTCTACCCCTCCATTGGCAAGCATGACTTTGAAGGCAGATTTCAAAGGCTCGTAAATTGGTCATATCAACTCCTTTTTCAGAGTAATTTTTTATTTGGGCTAATGTTTTGTGCTCTTCATGGGTATATGCACAAAGATGAGGGACCAAAAAGTTGCCACATGACTTTTTGGTCCCATACAAGTCATAACATGCTCGCATTACAACACACTAGCATTATGGCTCGGTAATACCAATACATAACGTGACTCGTGTTATAACATGAGCAAGTTATAACACTAGCACATTTTGCAAAAATAAATCTCTCTCTCTCTCTCTCTCTCTCTCTCTCTCTTAAACCCTAAATAATGCCCCTAAACCCTAAACCCAAGGAATGCTAAACCTCTATCTCCCTAGTGTAAGTGCAAGAAGATGGGGGGCCAAAAAGGGGTCTTAAGTGGCCACTTTTTTCCTAAAATCAAGAAATACTAGCCGTGGATGAGAAATTGAGCATAGTTACACTCAAAATTTGGAGATGCAACCAAAAAAATGTTCGTAGTGCTCTGAGTCTACTTTCTAAACTACTATTCTTTTTTGAAAATGGCATAGATTAAGGGGTTCAAAAGAGGGAGCCACAGAAATTGGTGTTCTTTCTGTCAAAAAAACATAACATAGCATGTTTTGTGGCTCCCTCAAAAGGTCAACCTTTTTTTGGTATTTTTAAAATCACTTTAGTGAGAAATTAGCTAATAGCATGTAGTTTATGCCTAATTTTTCTGATAATTTTTTGATGAATATTTGATTTTTTACTAATTTTCAAAGTGGACACATCCTAACAAATAGAATTTTGGCCATGCTACCCTTATAAATTTTGAAAAATAATTGAAAATCATTTTTTTCTTTTTTTATTATTTGTGGAATGGAGTCTAGTTTCTAAATATGTAATTTTTTTGAAATTTCAATGAATAGTTAATTTACAATGAAAAAAAGATCAAATGGTGGTTTTTGCCCAAAAATGGACACACAAACAAAAGAAATTAAAGATGAAAGGCTTAACATTGTTAAAATGTGAAAAAAATCACATCGTCAAATAGCTAAGAGAAAGCCTAACATTACCCAGGTGTTCGATTTGTTTAACCTTGAAACACGTGCAAATCTAAGGGTTAGCACGAACGAAATTATGTGAAATCTTGAAGAATATGGAAAAACACGTCTATTTCTATTCAAAAGGCAATCCAAGCCTTTGGGTTGGAAATCCAAAGCAAATCCCAAGCCCAAGGCTTGGGATTCCCAAAGCAAAACATAACGTGAGCACGTTATCGTTATGTTTTGCTTTGTATTTTTCCTTTTCCACAAAAGTTTGTGTTGTTTGTCATGTTTGAAATAACGCGAGCACGTTATAAAGTTCTCGTGTTATATTCCCCTTAATTTTTTTTATGTTCAAGGCTATTAATCATGTATGTATGTATGTATGTATGCATATATGTATGTATGTATGTATGTATCCCTATATGTATGTATGTATCTATGTATGCCTATATGTATGTATGTATGTATCTATCTATCTATCTATGTATGCCTATAAGTATGTATGTATAGTGTCGAGGGCAGAGGAGGATAGAGATGGGAGTGAGCCAGATAGGGGAGGAGAGGGGTGTATAAGGATTAAGTGATTAAGGTTTAAGGTTGAGGGTTGAGCATTTAGGGATAGGATTTAGAGTTTAGGGATAAGGGATTAGAGTTTAGGACCTTGAGGGATTAGGTTTTAGGGTTGAGGCTTTCGGGATAGCATTTAGGGTTAAGGGTCGAGGGATTAAGGTTAAGGTAGAGTGTTGAGGGTAGATGGATTAGGGATAGGGTTTAGGGTTGAAAGTTTAGGGTTGAGGGATTAGGGTTTAAGGTATAGTTTAGTAGTTCTTGTGGATAGAGCCAGTAAACAATGGGAGATTATTTGCCTGTTTCATAACAATAAACCTCCCCTAAGTGCGGGGTGGACAGCAAGAAACATAGATGTACCCCAATACAAATCTTTTCTCATAATGATCATCCTTATGATTTCAACAGTTAATTACTCACTGTGGATGTACCATACGCAAATATTTTCTCATAGTGTGTACACCTATTGGCATAATGAACCCCAGATGGGCCAGAAAAATATGACATATAACATTACTAACATTAAAAAAGCTCATAGTCATTTTTCTGACATATTCTTGCAAATCAAATATCTTTAAGAGAAGAGTGTCAAAAATGGTGGGTTTAACAACCTAACATAAGGCAAAGTGATTTTGTTGGGTTTAGGGTTAGGGTTTAGGGTTTAGGGTTGAGGGATTATGGTTTAAGGGATAGTGTTGAGGGTTGAGGGTTTAGGGATAGGGTTTAGGGTTGACGGATTAGGGTTTAGGGTTGACAAATTAGGGTTTAATGTTGAGAGTTGAGGGTTGAGGGTTGAGGGTTGATGGTTTAGGGATAGGGTTGATGTTCAAGGGATTAGGGTTAAATTAGAGTGTTGAGGGTAGAGGGATTAGGGATAGGGTTTAGGGTTGAAGGTTTAACGATTGAGGGTTGAGGCTTTAGGGCTGAGGGTTAAGGAATTGGGGTTTAAAATATAGTGTTGAGTGTCAAGGGTTTATGGATAGGTTTTAGGGTTTAATTTTTAAGGGTTAAGGGTTGAGGGATAGGGTTTAGGGTTTAGGGATAAGGGATTAGGGTTTAAGGTATAGTGTCGAGGGTTGAGGGTTTATGGATGAGGGATTAGGGTTGAGGGTTGAGGGATTAGGGTTGAGGGTTGAGGGATTAGGGTTTAAGGTATAGTGTTGAGGGATGAGGATTTAGGGATAGGGTTTAGGGTTGACGGATTAGGGTCTAGGGTTAACAGATTAGCATTTAATGTTGAGGTTAGGGTTAGAGTGTTGACGGTAGAGGGATTTGGAATAGGGTTTAGGGTTGAAGGTTTAAGGATTGAGGGTTAAGGCTTTAGGGATGAGGGTTTAAGGTTTAAGATATAGTGTCAAGTGTTCAGGGTGTAGGGATAGGGTTTAAGTTTTAAGGGTTAAGGGTTGAGGGATAGGGATTAGGGTTTAAGGTATAGTGTTGAGGGTTGATGGTTTAGGGATAGGGTTTAGGTTTGAGGGATTAGGGTTTTGGGTTGATGAATTAGGGTTTAATGTTGAGAGTTGAGGGTTGAGGGTTGAGGTTTGAGGGATAGGGCTAATGATCAAGGGATTAGGGTTAAATAAGAGTGGCGAGGGTAGAGGGATTAGGGATAGGGTTTACGATTTAGGGTTGAGTTTTTAGGGATGAGGGTTAAGGGATTAGGGTTTAAGATATAGTGTCAAGTGTCGAGCATGTAGGGATAGGTTTTAGGGTTCAAGTTTTAAGGGTTAAGGGTCAAGGGATCAGAGTTATGGGTTGAGGGATTAGGGTTTGACATTGAGGGTTGAGTACATTGAGTTTCGAGGGTTAAGAGTTTCAGGATAGGATTGAGGGTCAAGGGATTAGGGTTAAACTAGAGTGTCAAGGATATAAGGATTAGGGATAGGGTTGGAGGGTTTAGGGATAAGGGATTAGGGTTTAAGGTATAGTATCGAGCCTGTTGAGGTTCTAGGAATAGGGATAGCGTTTAGGGTTTAGGGATGAGGGATTAGAGTTGAGGGATGACGGATTAGGGTTGAGGGTTGAGGGATTAGGGTTTAGGGATAAGGTTTAGGGTTGAGGGTTGAGGGATTAGGGATTTGTGGAAGTGGATTGGCAATCGCTTGACAGAACCCCTACTATTTACGCTTGGATAAGGATTTGTCACAAACTAGAACTTCTACTTCCAAAGAAGATCTGTCTTTCTTCCTTGATGGGCATTTTCTATTAAGAACTTGATTATGAGGGCTTGCCCCTTCATTGTTATGCCTATCATATGGCAGAGCATCTAGCAAGCTCTTGCAGGAAATAGGAAAAGTTCTCCCTCAAAAACCTTGTGGTCATTCAAGTCTGAAGGGGAAGGTTTGGAAAGAGAAATGGATCACCAAAGAGATGAAGAATTTCTTATTTCTTAGACACCATCAGTGGTTTTTCTCTGATGTAGAGGACCTACCAAGATGGAAAGCATTTAAATATTATATGATCTCCAAAGGAAAATCTCCTAATTCTCCCAGAATGTCATCCTTCAGCAAGGCGGGATGAAGTGGCTTGGCTCTTCCAGTCATGGATCCTTCCGTATTTAGGAGGAATTGTAAGGCTTGGAAGTGTTAGTTGATGAAGCATAGGATGTGGTATTCCTTGCTTGTGTTAAGGAAGATAATGCACAGGTTGTGATCAATCTATAGTAGGACAAAACGTGAATGTGTTATAACGCGAGCGTGTTATAACACGCTCATGTTTTGTCCTGCTATAGAAATGGTAAAAAATTGTTGACCCCCATGATCCAAGCCCACATGCTCTATTTTCATACTGATTCTGCACGTGCTCCGACAAAAAAGAAGTATTTTCATGTTGTTGGGAAGTTCACATGCACATTTGACACATTGTACCACCTTTGCATGATCTTTCCACCACCTTTTATGCTTTGCCAACTTGTGAAGGAGGAAATAACATAGTTTTCACACCAAGTTTGATATATATCTATTCAAGTTTCAATTTTTGTAGTGTTACAATTTTAATTGTGATTCAATTTTAGGAATTTAACATTATAGATTGGTTAATAGTATTGTTGTTAGTAATTATATTTGAGTGTTATTCAATTTAACATTGAAAAGGAAGCAAGTGATGAAAAACTCAAATTGTTGAGGAGTTTGATGCAAGAAGAAAAAAACACTACATAATTGGGTACTCTCTCCATTCAAATCTTTGTTTTTTAGGTATTCAAGTCTTTGCATGCATGTTCTTTACATTTTCCTTAATTCAGATTGAATTACTTTATCATGCTTTATTATACATGTTTAAAATAGACACATTCCCAATCAAGAAAGCAGCCTACAATCTCACATGATGCCATGTATATTTTCTACACTTGGGTTCTTTAATAATTATGTGTAATAAACAGACCTTAACATACCATGATGTCAAACTATACAAGAATAAATCCTTACAACATAATAAAAATACAATCCCACTATTATCTTGTATTCATTTCTTAGGAAGTAATATTGTTCTCTTTATCATGCTACAAACAAATTCTCTGTCATGCTGAGGAAACGTTCAAGAATTAAACCAACACAAGAAGAGTTAGAAGATAAGAATGCAAAGAAAGCAATGGCTATGAGGGAAATTCATGAGAAGAGGAAATTGGACATGATAAATGAAGACTTACCAATTGAAGAGGAACCACAACCATCACAAAGAGATATGGTATTGGCGGTACAAAGAGAATGAATGTAAAAACTTCGTGCTATGAGAGATTTGAATACCATAGTTGGAGACATGTCCTCTACCGCAAGTCAACATGTAGGGACACCATCTACCACATCTCAAGTTGAGAGTACATCATCACTCACATGTGATGAAGGAGGTACGCCATCATTCCCACCTCAAACTCAAGGTATGTCATCTATTCCATCTTCAATCAAAGGTATGCCATCTAGCCCATCTCATTTAAATATTGATGAAATTCCTAATGTTGAGATGAATTTACCTAACTTAACACCACCTAGAATTTTACATAGAAAGCCAATGTATTTGATTGATATTGATGAGAATATTTTGCAACTAATGGAAGGTAAGATTCCAAAATACACTTGTAGAAGATATGCTCATAAGATTTGGAGATTGTTCTTTGAAAAGTTAAATGAGACTGCAAGATGTCAACTATTCATTGAAATGATGCGAAGTATAAAGTATAGGTCCATCATGAAGATTCTTGGGTTGAGAACATCAGAGGCTTCAAGTGAAAAATCTATTGTCAAGAATCTAATGAGTGCGTATGAGAGTGTGGGTAACACCTCATGAACAAAAGATAGTAATGCAAGATGGCGTGTGATTACATCAACTATAGTAAGTAGTCAAATGAGGAAAGCTCGTCTCATTACAAAGATGAGTCAACAATTGAGAATTAATAAGAAAACTTTATCAAGAGCCATTGGAAGATGCCAAAGAATTGAGGACACTAATGCCAATGAATTATGGGCGTTCTCGGGGAGACTACCACGAAAAGATAAACCAATTGTTGAAGCATTGAGATCACTAATTGAAGACTTTTGGAAGAATTAAACAAGGGTATCTCTGAATCAAAGGGATGTGGTAAGAAGGAGAATCGGTAGTCAGAACCATAAGCCAAATCCAAAGCATTTTTTGGATGAGACTCAAACACAATTTTATGGTAAATTTCTAGAGAAGTATCCTCAAATTAAAATTTGTCAAAGATATTTTGAAATGATAAAACCTTTCTATGTCAAGATAAATCACACACACACTATTTGTTGTTGTAGATTATATATTGAATTTTCTAACCATTTTGATGCTTATAGGTCTATATGTTTAGATATGCATACTAACAATGTTTTGCAGGGTTGTGCCATATGTGCCCCACCAACATCTTCAAGAGACTTCATATCAAGAATTTTATGTGAAAGAGAGGAAGGTCAAATATTCTACAAGAAATTATGCTTGGATGGCACATGTCATCATTGCGGTGGCTTGCAACATTTGCCAATATGTGAACATATGGAAAGGACACATGCAGTTGGAAATGAACTAGTAGAGTTTGGCAAGTATAAAATAGTGGCATACAATACAAAAGATGGTAAAGAAGCAAAGAGGTGTGAATTGGTTATTGAAAAGATTCCAGTGTATCAGTTTATGCCTATATTTTGTGATAGCATAGTGTATGAGTATGCAAGACATGCCTATAGAGCTCGATGGTTGGACTTAAAATTCAAGTTATGCAAGGACACATTTCTAGTTGGTAGCATTGTTTTAGTCAACTTTTCAGAGAACTACAGTCTACAGCCACAGTGTGAGGTCCAATCACAATATTACAACTCCACACATGTTTCTATATTTGTTCATATCACATTCATTCATTTGAATGATAGTACAGATGATGATAGAAAGATCATAAGGGAGTATAATTTCTATATTAGTGATGATCGTATGCATTCTATGGAGTTCGTGCAAGGTTGCTTTTAGGTGTTCTACAATGATCTGGCTAGAAGGGGCATATCGTTTAGTCAGCATATCATATGGTCAGATAACTGTGTGTCACAATTCAAGAACTCATAGAATTTCTATTGGCTGAGTAGCAGGCATAATTTTATAGGTATTCAGCATATGTGGAACTTTTGTGAGGCCGGGCATGGAAAGGGCGAGCATGATGGTGCAGGAGCATGTATCGAAAGAGCCATAGCGTGAGAAGAGTTAAAGTATAAAGATAATGCAAAGTTGACAGATGCAAAATTGATTGTCAAGTGGTGTAATGCTTCCATGGGTCCAGGTAATGAAAGTAAGTCTTCAGTTCATAGATTTTTTTGGTTGATAGATGATACTAACATTGCACCATATGAGGACTGTTGTACACTGACAGGATCAAATGAGATGCACTCTTTTAGAAGCTCAATTGCAGGTTCATGGAGTATCCATACATGAAAGATGTCATGCTTTTGTTCTTCCTATACAATTCAAGTCTGGGATGAGTGCGAGTCAAAGGAGTGTGTTGACGAATGGCAGTTAAGTTATCTTAGCCCACTTGACATGTATCAACCCTTGATGGAACTAGAACTAACACAGATGGAATCATCAGTTGACTTTGACCACATATCAGATTTAGTTCAACTAGATAATATAGGGCACATATATGCATCTAATTTCATCTAGTTCAACCAGGTAATGTCATCTTACTTTGTAGTGTTTTTGTAATGTTGACTAATTTCATCAAATTTGCTACACATATCAATGTAGGGCACGTATATGTAGTTATTGCAGATGAAGATAATGAAGAGGTAATAGATTATTACTTATGTCATTGTGTTGAGGCCAAAAAGAAATTGGAGGCCCCTATTATAGATGGAGAAAACATCAAATACCCTACATGCTCAGTGGTTATTACTGGAACATGGCTTAGAAGGTACCCACATAAGAGTGTTAATATTTGGTTGTTTTAGGACTTTGACATGCATTGGAAGACTCTTCATTACTCAAACCTTGTTGTGGCATCCAATGTTCATTTGATAAAGTATCAGGGTAGACCTTTGAACAAAATCTTGTGGAAGGTGCGTGAGTCTGACCATGAAGCAATACTTGACACAATAAAGAGTAGAGCAGACCTAGATGGTTCATTGGATTAATTTGTAAGTATTCACATTGATTTTGTAAAGTCATGTTACATTGAGTTGTAAGTATGCACATTAATTTGTAAGGTTTGTCTTTTTTTAATTTCCTGCTGCATTTTTACACATATACACATTTTTACATCATCATGTTATGCATTTTTTGTGTCCTACTCCTGATGCGACCAAACTGACTATTCCAATGCGTCCAGATGGGTATATTTATGTTAGGCATGGTCCTATTTTTCACCCAAACATGTCAAAATAGTCCGAGCTACATTGTACCGACGATATCGCTGAAGAGTCCAAAGTGCAAAAAGGAAGCAATCTTTGAGGAGATGTTACTCAAAATCTATGTCACTTAGAAACATTTTGTATGAGGCAACGCGATCACGTAGAGTGCCTCTACAATAACCTCTCAGTTTTTTATATCTCTGAGGTGTTTGCCCGTGGTGAAAGGTTTTCTGCTGCCCCAAAAATTGTCAAAAGGAGGCAGTGTAAAGTTGCAAAGCATTGCTAAGAAATCCTCAATACTCAAACACTCCAATGAATTGAAGCAACTTCTTCTTAGGTGCAAATGTAAGGGTACACAAGTGGAAAATGGCACCTAGATGACTTAGTGCATTTCTATGACTTCATTCGCATGTTTAAATGTTCGAGAAACTCTCCTTTACTAAGCACTTGTCCTCATGTCAATGTTAAGCTTTATACCTCCTAGGCGCTCAATTAGGTGATATCATTAGATACAAGTTACCCTAGGTGCCAATGTAGCTTCTTCAATCCATCACACTTCTAGGCACTCAAATTTGAGGTCTTGGACTTGTATCTTATTCATAGGCACAATTAAATGATCTTCCTAGATCTAGGCGCTCATGATGGTGGGAAATTACATGAAGGGGCACCTAAGTCCAATTTGACTTTGTATTTGATATTTTATGACTCCAATTGACTAGGAATGGCTCAATTTCTAAAGTACTGACTCAATAATGTAAGTTTAAGGTCTTTTCCTCCTAGGCACCAATTAATGAGTTCACTAGATGCAATTTGAATTGATAGATGGAAGTCTTCAAACATGATGCAACTGGTGATGTTGTTGATGAAGAAGACTTGAAATATATCTTGTTGTGACCTCTTGGAGCAGCTATCTCTTGAAGTGGTGTTTCCTTGGCAGTGATTACTTCCATCTTAACTCTCTGGCATGAATGAATGTGAAAGGCTCCTTTAGAGCAGCCACATGATGACTCTAGGCGACTCCAAGCTCTTGCTCCTACCTTTTCCTTTAATCTTCCTATAATACAAACTAAGAAACACATCAATCCTCATGATAAACATTTTATAACATAAAGGAATCCTCTTTAAACATGGAATAATCTTACTACAAATCTAGGCACATATATAGGTAAAAAGAAGAGCAAAGGGTGCCTAACACAAGTTGGTCCATATTTATCACTTTAAATGATTTCAAACAATTGTAATGGCTTAAAGAGGTCAATCTCCCTTAAGAAATTCATTCAAAATGTGTCTTTCAATGCAATTTCTCCCTTAGGCACCAGAATGGGTTTGTACTCTTGGAGAGTGTACCTAGATTTAAATGTCTTTATACTTACAATTTTGCAATTTTAAATGATGAGACATGTCTTAGAATGAATTCTATCTTTCAAGCGCTCACTCCAAAAGGTCATGTCATGCAATTTCACCCAAGGCACTCATTAAGGTGTCCTCAGAGGCTAAAGTGCGCCTAACTCAATTGCCTTTATCTTTATCATTTTTTGTGCTTTCAACAATTGAAAATAACCTAGAGTGATCCTTTCTCTCAAGGCACTCACCTATTGATATGAAATCAAGTTATTTCCCTTAGGCACAATTTTAGGCTTGTATCGGTGAAAAATGCGCCTTATATCCTTAGGTGGTTCTTTCTAATTCTCAATGATTTCAATCAAATGCCAAGTGTCTAAGGAAGCTTTTGTCTTGAGATGATTAAATTTTGAGGTTCAAATCCCTTCCTCAATCAAGGCACAATCTGAGGGTTGTATAGATGAAAGTTGACTTCAACTTGGGTGCTCATTTGAGTTGGGAGGAGCTAGAATTTGCACCTAGATTGGAGATAGATATTTTGGCTTATTTGATGATGGTCTCAAGTCTCTCTACCAAGGCGTGCATTTTGATGATGTTCTTATTTAAACTCTTATGAAGACTGTCTCATCCCTAACTGCTCATCCTCATGATTTTCATGCACTTAGACTTCAAGGCACCAAAACGAGTAGGAAAATTCACAATTAGCGCCTTTGCTTTGGAAGAATTTCTTATTGATAATTAGGCACACTTTGGAGTTGATATGTACTTCCTTCACTTCCATGTACTCAATTCATCATAATTATTGTCAAAGACTTGTCCAAGTTGATTGATAAGATGCTTCTTGATGTTAAGATCCTTCATTCACTCCTTAGATCTAGGCGCTCATGATGGTGGG
This sequence comes from Cunninghamia lanceolata, assembly GCA_027924645.1. Classification (NCBI taxonomy): domain Eukaryota; kingdom Viridiplantae; phylum Streptophyta; class Pinopsida; order Cupressales; family Cupressaceae; genus Cunninghamia; species Cunninghamia lanceolata. The sequence goes on from BSBN01001067.1 coordinate 6,133,315, forward strand.
AAATTACATGAAGGGCACCTAAGGTTCAAGATAGGTTTTTTCCACTCATATTAACTTTCAATCATTGTAGTTAATCTCAAAAGACATCATCCAAAATGAGAAACCTCCAAGACTTGTCATTGTAAGTTGATTTCCTCCAAGGCTCCAATACAAGGTTCTTTTGAAGGCAAAGGGTGCCTAGGCTTATGGGGCTCAATTTGATGTATTTATTGAAAGCTCAAGGTGAATTGATGCTTATTGAAAATGCCACTTAGTCCTTGATTTGCATTCTAGGCACCATTTCCTATTGACTTATATACTCCTCCTCATGCTAGGGTGTCATAATGAAGTGGTTTAGACAATAGGTGCGCTTCACTTACTAGAGGCTTGTTTTCCTTCCACCTTAGGCGCACTTTTATGGTGGAACAGGTGTCAATGGGTGCCTTGTCTTAAATAAATGCTCTCTCCAAGTTGGGCACGCTTTATGAGTTACAAATTGTGCCTTAACCCTTTATGATTGTTGCTCAATGTTTGAATGTTTAAGAAAATCTCCTTTAGGTGCTCATCTTAATGACTTTTTCTCAAGGTGCAATCATCCTAATGACTTGGATATTCATCCTAGTGTTTCAGGATATCAGGCTACCAGACTTAGTCATTTTCAGGATCTCAAACATAAAGAATAACATGATGATTCATTTTTTTGTATTGCATATAGTTGACATTGTATGCTACTCATAAAGAATATTAATATTTTCTGTTCAACATGATGATTCATTTGTTTTTAAATACAACTTTTATCTTTTAGTTCCAAAATGAGGTTTAGGTGATACTTGAATAACAATAGCTAGCTTATTGGATCAACAAACATCCTATGTAATACAATTGGACTTTAAATATTTGAAGTAGCTATCTACAAATATCCATTCAAACATGGATTTATAATGCAAGTATGGACGCCATCAATAAGAAAGATTTGTATTAACCAAATATCCATATAGGCATACATCAATATCTTTTGATATAAGTATAACATATATACAAAATAGCCATATAGGCTTACAAGAATGCCATATAGGCATACAATGTCAACTATATACAATACAAAATATATTCCACAAATGCCATATAGGCATACAACAAAAGAACACAATAAAAAGTCATTCCCCTCTAGCTAGTGAAGAGAATAGATCACAGGCAGCCTTTGATCTTCTAGGGGATGGAGACACGCATGTGGGTGGTCTACTACGAACCCGAGGGTTGCTCCTCCTATTTAGTTCTTCCTGCATCTTTAGTTGTTACAATAAAAAGTATAGACATTAATATATAGAAATTACATGTTATAAAAAATGAAACATTTAACAAAATAATCACTTACCACTAACATATAATCTATGTCCTCATTTGCCTCAATAGCAAGAATAGGCTGTGGTGATGTCATGTCCTATAGAAACCATCCAGATAGAAATTAAACTTCAAATCAATAATCTTTTGATTTTTCAAAAATAAACAACTATAACAATGAATGTAAATTGAAATTTACTAATCTACCTCATACCCCTGTCAATGCCATGGAGCTATGAATCCCAGAGGTCACACTATGCTCCATTGCCCTCTGAACATTGGGAGGTGTCTCTGCAGCCTGCATCATCTGGAAATAAAACAACATTATTCAATTACGAAAACTATAATAGTGATGCAAATCATGGCTCCTAACATACACACACGTTCATCTAAACATGAAAGTACACACAATAAAGCACACAAGTCACATACAAAAATCTAGTAAGTACAATTCATTCATTAAACTATTTATTTTATTACCTCTGTGAAACTTTGAAGTCCACCACCACTGGCAGGTGTTGATGTGAAATCTCCAATATTAACCTATTCAACATCTAAAATCAAATATTAGAATACCATTCATATAACGATGCTATTCACATGTAATATTTATAATTGTTTATTAGTTATATACCCCAATAGTAGATGATCTAGTGTAATATGCAGGTGGAGAACCACTGAAAATGGCATCAACACTATGACCTTGAAATTTCATTAAAATCATCAAACTAAATTAGTTAATCTTGCATTTCAAAAATAAAATTTAATAAATTAAATTCAATAAACTTGCTAATATTTACCTAAGTATCAAGGTCGAAAGTCTCACTCAGGAGGGTATCTGTCATCACCATCTACTTAGCTGCAGATGTAGCCTGTGCACCTGTGTCCTGACTATTCATGGGGTCATAACCATAGGCTGACTTGCAAGTCTGACAAGTATAAGGTGGGACCCTACTCCTTGTACTATCTCCCAACCCACTCTGTGCTGTAGGACTGGCATGCTCTATGATGCTCTGGGTCAAGGCACTATTGGACTAAAGTGTATAGACCTCAACACTCTCCTTCACAATGGAAGGGATAGAAACATGCTCATGAGCTGGTCTGTTGATTACTCATCTCACTGCCCATTGTGGGTCAACACGTGCCCCTGGTCTATCTTGTGCTAACCCCCCACCTCTACCTTGGAAGTCCTGCATATCAAAATAGTTTGGCACTTTATTTAGGACAAACTCGCAATAGAGTTTCCTCAAAAAGTATTGTAGGACCTCATTATTATTGCATGGAGGATGGTCAAAAACCATCTGCCACCTCTGCCCAAAATTGTCCCTTATCACTTGGTTGTTGCACCAATGGATAGGGAACCTCTTGCATGTAATGGGTGGAGGTTGATTTGTTTGTGGGTTTGTGAAAATCGAACACAAGTCTAATTTTGTAATTTGTAATTTTTTTACATCTTGGTATGACAGCTTGTCTGCATAATAATCTCTAAACTCTCTCCTCTTATCCATCCAACTAGTTATTTTCTTGCTAATTGAATCTACATTTGATAACATAGATTCAAGAGATTCAGCAAGCGTGGACCTATGCAAGGTTGAAGTGGAAGGATCTTTCAACCTTGCAATTATATCTTCAATTTCTTTTTTGTTGTTTTCAATTTGCCCCATTATATTTTCTTGTGTTCTAGGGGCATGTCAAGGAATAGATGGAGGAGGTTGTTGTTCCACATGATTTTGTGGATTTTGAGGAGGAGGAGGAGGAGGTGCATTAACATTTCCTGACAATTAACAAAATATACATCTAAAAACAACTCAAACCTACCTATTTAGAAGAAAATTCAAACAAAAAGACAAATAAACTCACTCCTTTGGCGTGCTTGATGTCGTGACAGTATTTCGGCGATGAATCGATAAGATTTTTGTGTTGAATTGAGGAATCCAAAACACAAGCGCGCTTCCTAGGGTTTGCAGACCGCGGGAATAGTGGAGAAAAAAGAAATGAAATGAAATGAGATGAATTTTTTTAATTTATAATAGGTTATAATGTGCTCATGTTATAACGTGAGAATATTATGGTTTGGTTTTAACAAGCCTTAGGATCGTCATTACCAAACCATAATGTGAGCGCATTTTGCATTATTTTTTTTTGAAAACAATTTGGCCACTTTTTGGCCCCCCATCTTTTTGCACTTACCCCCTATCTATCCCTTATCTCCCTATCTCTCTGTACATCTCACTCACATTCAATCTCCCTATTTCACCCCTCTATCTCCTCTATCTCTCCCTATCTATATCCTCTCTCTCTATCTATCTATCTCTCCCTATCTCCCTATATCTTTCCTCCCTCTCTCCCTTATCATTCCTCTATATCTCCCTCTCCCTTATCGATGAAGGAAATGGAAAAAAGAAAACTATGACTCTCTCTCTCCCTATCGCCCTCTCTCTCCCCTCCATCTCCCCCCTCTCTCCCTCTGCCTCCCTCTCCCTTATCAACAAAGAAAATGGAAACAAGAAAACTAGGACATGCAAAGAGGGATGAGGATATAAATTGGGAGGATAAAATGCAAACAAGATAAAATGAAAGTTGATTAGATGGGAAGAATGATGAGAGGAGAGATAGAAAATAGTAAAATAGGGGAAATTGGTGGGATCTAAAGGGAAATTAGAAAGGAAAGGGAAAACTAGGAGGTAGATTGGTGAGAGAGAGAAGGTAGTAGGTAAAGAGGGGAGGGAGAAGGAGGTAGAGAGAGAGATGATGTAAAGAGGGGAGGGAGAGAGATAAAGATAGAGAGATTATTTTTGACATGCAACCCTAAACTCATAAACCCTAAATAATTTCCCTAAATCTTGACCCCTAACCCCTAACCCCTAAACCTCTCTCTCTCTAACCCTAAATAATACCTCTAAACCCTAAATAATACCTCTAAACCCTAACCCCTAAACCTCTATCTCCCTACCTCTCCCTAATTTCCCTATCTCTATGATCCCTCTACCTCTCAATCTCTCTCCCTATGTCTCTAGCCAGGTCCCTCACTCTCTAGCTCTATATCTCTCCCCTTGGTCCCCTCTATATCTCCCTATTGATCCTCTCTCTCTCGCTATCCCCAAAACCCTAAACCTCTAAACCTTAACACCTAACCCCTAAACCATAAACCCTAAATAATGCCCCTAACCCTAAACTGTAAACCCCTAAACCCATAAACCCTAAATCCTAAACCCAAGAAACCCTAAACCCCTATCTCCATCTCTCTCTCTCTCTCTCTCTCTCTCTCTCTCTCTCTCTCTCTCTCTCTCTCTCTCTCTCTCTCTCTCTCTCTCTCCTCTCTCTCTCTCTCTCTCTCTCTCTCTCTCTCTCTCCCCCTCCCTCCCAGGGTTACTCAGGTTTAGGGTTTATGGGTAAGGCATTATGGTTTAGAGGTTAGGGGTTAATGTTTAAGGGTTAGAGAGAGATGACTGATAGGGAGATATAAAGGAGACCTAGAGGAGAGATAGGGATATAGAGAGTGAGGGACATGGCCAAAGAAATAGGGAGAGAGATTGAGAGGTAAAGGGATGATAGAGGTAGGGAGATAGAGGTTTAGGGTTTCTTGGGTTTAGTATTTGGGGTTTAGGGTTTAGGGGAATTATTTAGGGTTTAGGGTTTAGGGGTTAAGGGTTAGGGTTTAGGGGCATTATTTAGGGTTGATCAGGTTTAGTGCTTAGGGTTTAGGGATTAGGGATTATGGCTTAGGGTTTAGGGGCATTATTTAGGGTTTAGGGTTTATGGTTTAGGAGTTAGGGTTTAGGGTTGCATGTCAAAAAAAACTCTCTCTAAACCCCTAAACCCTAAATAATTCCCCTAATCCCTAACCTGTAACCCTTAAACCTCTATCTCCCTATCTCTCCCTTATCTACATCTCTCTATCATCCCTCTACCTCTCAATCTCTCTCCCTATCTCTCTGGACATCTCACTCATTCTCTATCTCCCTATCTCTCCCAATCTATCTCTTCTCTCTATCTCTACCTATCTACCTCTCCCTATATCTTGCCTCTCTCTCCCCTATCATTCCTCTATCTCCCTATCTCTCCTCATTATCTCTCCCTCTCCCCTCTAGTTTTCTTGTTTCCATTTCCTTCATTGATAAGGGAGAGGGAGAGATAGTGGGGACAGATAGGGAGATAGAGGAATAATAGGGGAGAGAGAGGGAGAGAGAGAGAGAGGGAGAGGGAGAGGGAGAGAGGAGACATATAGGGAGAGATAGAAGAGATAGAGGGGAGAGATAGGGAGATAGAGAGTGATTGAGATGTCCAAAGAGATAGGGAGAGAGATTTAGAGGTTGAGGGATGATAGAGATAGGTATAAAGGTTTAGGGTTTCTTAGTTTTAGGGTTTAGGGGTTAGGGGTTAGGGTTTAGGGTCATTATTTAGCGTTTAGGGGTTTACGGTTGCATGTCAAAAGGACATACTATCTCTCTCTATCTCTCAAAAACCCTAAACCCTAAATAATTCCCCTAATCCCTAACCCCTAACCCATAAACCCTAAACCTGAGTAATCCTAAACCTCTATCTCCCTATCTATCCCTTATCTCCCTCTCTCTATCGTCCCTCTACCTCTCAATCTCTCTAGACATCTTGCTCACTTTCTATCTCCCTATTTATCTCCTCTATCTCCTTTATCTCTTCCTATCTATCTCCTCTATCTCTACCTATCTATCTCTCCCTATCTCCCTATCTCTTTCCTCTCTCTCCCTTATCATTCATCTATCTCTCTATCTCTCCCATTTATCTCTCCCTCTCCCTTATCGACGAAGGAAATGGAAACAAGAAAACTAGGAATATCTCTCTTTATCTTTATAACTCCTTATCTCTCCCCTCTCTCTCCTCTCTATCCCCTCCATCTCCCTCTCCCTTATCAACAAATCAAATGGAAATAAGAAAACTAGGACATGCAAAGAGGGATGAGGATATAAATTGTGAGGATGAAATGGAAACAAGATAAAATGAAAGTTGATTGGATGGGAAGAATGATGAGAGGAGAGGTGGAAAATAGTAAAATAACATAAAAAATAGTGGGATCTAAAGGGAAATTGGAAAGGAAAAGGAAAACTAGGAGGTAGATATGTGAGAGAGAGAGGGTAGTAGGTAAATAGGGGAGGGAGAGGGAGTTAGGAAGAGAGGGAGAGATGTTTTAGTTCACCATAACGTGAGAGAGAGAGAGAGGGAGAGAGAGCGAGAGAGGGATCGAGGGAGAGAGAGAGGGAGGGAGGGAGGGAGGGAGGGAGAGATTTTTTAGTTCACCATAATGCGAACGCATTATAATGTGCTCGTGTTATGTGAATGTACATATTCACATAACGCGATTGCCTTATAACGTGACTCGCATTATGCTTATGCTTGGTAATTGTCGAGCCTAAGTCTTGGATTTGCCTTGGGCTTCCAACCCAAAGGCTTGGACTATTTTTAGGTTGTCCAAGGACATGTTTTCCCAAACTCTAACAAAATTTAGATACTCTGGAGCATGTTCCCCATCAGGATTGCACTTTTTTCAATGAAAAGCTGAAAAAAATACCACCATAATCTTAATATCTCTGTTAGCTATCTAACCATATAACTTTTTTCACATTTTGAGTATGTTAATGGTTTCATCTTTAATTTCTTTTGTTAGTGTATTCGTTTTTTGTCAAAAAATAGTGTCTACTATTTTGTACTTTTTTTTAACTGTTCATAGAAATTTCAAATAAGTTACATTTTTAGAAACTAAACTCCATTCTACACATATTCCAAAAAATTTGATTTTTGATTAGTTTTCAAAAAATTTAGGGGGGAGCACGCTCAATTTTCTGTTTTGAAGCATGTGTCCATTTTTCAAATTAGTAAAAAATAAATTATTCATGAAAAAATTATCAGAAAAATCAGGGATAAACTACATGGTGTTAGCTAATTTCTCACTGAAGTGATTTTTGAAATACTAAAAAAAAGTTAACATTTTAGGAGGAGCACACCATATGCTATGTTATGGTTTTTTGAGAGAAATAGGACCAATTTGTGTGCTCCCCTTTTTTGAATCCCTTAATCTCAACCATTTTTTAAAAAAATGAGTAGTTTAGAAACTAGATTCAGAGCACTACGACTCTTGTTTTTGTTGTATCTACAAATTTTGAGTGTAACTATCTTCAATTTCTCATCAAACATCAATCTTTCCTAATTTCAAAAAAAAAGTGGCATCTTAAGACCCCTTTTTGGTCCCTCATCTTTGTGCACTTACCCTCATAGTGGTGCAATTGGATTTTGGTTTTGGTGTTTGGTTTTTCCAAAAATTATAGATTCTCACAAGTGACGTTGCACAGTTCTCATTTTGGGAACTATGAAGACTCATAAATTTTGCATACGACCTCAAATTGAGGTCATTCTTTTTTTGAAAATGAGTTATTTTTGAGTTCTTTACAGTAGCATTGTTTTCTACACTTGGTTATATTCTAATATTGTACTTTGAGCATACATTTATTTGATTGAGAATTTGTAAAGCATTGAGATCAAGTCCACTAAGCATTTTTTCTAGTGGCAATTGTACTCACACTCAATATAAAGTGTCAAATCATATTTTATTTGGGGGATTCTTTGATTGAGAAAAAAATGGGGGGTGTCTTGTGTGTGCATTCTTTGAGTTCATGCATTCTCAATCTCTTTTCTGCACTAAAATGGATCTAAATATTGTTCCAATACTCACTTCCTACAACTACTATGATTGGAAATCTAAAATGTCACTCTATATAAAGAATGGGTTGTATAGAGTAGCAATATAGCTTGAACTTGAACCTACTTTAGATGCAAAAAAAGCTAAATGGTTTAATAAGTTGGATGAAGCTTTTGGAACCTTGTGTATGTTTGTATCTCCAGATTTTCTTTTTCATATTGAATCTCTTTCTACACTAAATGAAGTATGGACCACTTTGGAAAAACTCTTTGGTAAATAGGATGAAATAAGGGGATATCTATTGGAGAATGAGATCATAGGGTTAAGTCCTACCAGTTTTGACACTATTCAGGACTTCTTCACAAAACTTAAGGCATTAGATTGTAGTTGAAACAGTGTGGGATTTAGAAGAAAGACTCACAATTGATCTTAAGTATTCTTTTTGTTTTATAGTAAAAAATGAAGGATAACTTTTGGTTTAAATTTCAAAAGCAAATCCTCCCTTCTCACCAAACATTCAAGGGCATATCAATCGATTTGAATCTCCACTAGTAGGAGCATTCACCTATTAGGTTAGGCTACCACTTGGAACGATGTGGAAATTTAGATGTATCAAACAATATCACAATTTAATGCTTAATTTCACTTAAAACACTAAATATGCAAAACAGTAAGCAAATTATCAAATTAAGGTAAATCCTTTTAGACAAAGATGAAGGACAGAGATATTTAACTCATTATTTTTTGAAGTTCAGAAAGCAGAACAGCCAGGCACACAGGGACTAACGCCCTAGTCCAAGGTATAGTTTTCATCACGAAATCTAAATCTTCTTCCAAAACTGATCTGCACTGTGTCTTCCATTTCTACCTCAAGAAAAATGGAGGACGCATGGACTAGCACCCTTGTCCTAAAATGTTCACTGGAGTCCTCTACTTGTTAGATCCTAAATCTCTGTTGTTTGCAACCTCCTTTCTGCAACTTCACTCTCTGAAACTTGGTACTTGTAACCTGCAATCACAAAGTAGTGTGGGAAGGGGTTGTAGTGTTTAGAGGCTTGCCTCAGTCAATCCCCAAAGAGACATTCAAGTCTTCCAAACACTGTTGTTAGATAAGAGTGGTATCCCGATGGGATAGAGGAAAAAATCCAAATGATAAATGATTTAAAACACAATAGATATAACCTTGAAGTGTAGATCTCATTGAAGGAAGATGCTCTTCATGCCATGAGGAGATGGAGTCAAATCTACAAACACAAACATAATAACAATGCTCTGCTCTGCAACACAATGAATATTTTGAATGCTCTAAAATCACAAGTATGCATAAATTCCAACTCGTTTCCATCTAGTTTGCAAATGAAACCTAACCATGCTTATATATGCAACTATAAACATTCTCGGTAAGAATTTCATAATTTAAACTTGAGATGTCGACATAGGACCTAAATAATAGTCATAAAACCAACATTTAAATTTAGGGAAGACTCAAAATAGGGTAGGACTACGACACTAGCACCCAAGTGCACCCCCTTGTTTTTGTTCAGGGATCATCAAAATAGCACCCACTAGGTCCTATTTCCCATAAGACTTTAGGGTTTTCTCATCGAGAGTCAAAATTATCATATAAGATGCTCTAAATGCATTTTTAAGGACCCAAGAGCTAAACCTTAAGAGGCAAAAGCCCCAAGGGGACATTTCATAACATAATATTTAGCCCCCACTTTAATGTATGTATAAATGCAAGGGCAATACATACATTAAAGTATGGTCAACAAACACAACAAATACACCAAGCACAGAGAAGACATGCCAAACACATTGAAGATAGTAACAGGCATGCAAAACATGGAGAAGATAGTTACAGTCATGCAAAACATGAATAAGATAACATTGAAGACACACAAAACATAGTGAATGCAGTGATTATTTCTTCTTTTTTTCTCATATATGAAATTCAAATGCAAGTACAAGGAAAGTAAATATAGAACCCAAAATGTAGGAGGGACTCATCACCACCAGTCTTTAGACTGTACATGGGGCAACAGACACACAATACAAATCTCAGAGTGTAGGAGGGACTCATTGCCATTGGTCTTTAGACTACACTTGAGAACAAACACACCATACAAATCCCAAAACATAGGAGAGACTCATCACCACTGGTCTTTAGACTATGCTTGGGAACAAACACACCATACACACACACATGGAAGACATAGAGAAAACATGGGAGACAAGCGATGGAAGAAACCTATTGCTAGGTTCGCAGCCATCTCTGGCACATTATAGGCACACACCGACAATTGGGCTTCGTCATGTAACAATCGCCAAAGACTCACTTAAGGGTTAGGATAGTCTCAGATCCACCCCGCCTCTACAAAGGACTTTTAGAAAATGATAGGATGTGTAATCTCTTCAGAAAATAAACCATCCCCACCTCCATAGAGGGCTTTGTTAGGAATTGCATGCAGAAGATATCAATTAAATGTAAATAAAGATTAAACAGAGGAATGAAAAATACACAGAAATAATAACAGTGAGAGACAATTTTTAATGTGGTTCACCCAAACTCAGGCTACATCCACCAATAGAGTTTCCAATAATATTATCTAGCAAAACAAACTGATTACAACCAGTAATCCTTGTAACTCAATACCATTGCAAATGCTACAATACAATATCAATGAAAACCCTAACCCTTAGCTGTTTTTATCAAGACTTATGTCAGTTACAAAATAGGGTTTTTATGTTGGCCATTAGAAAATAAAATTTTGATGCCTTTATAAAATAATAGGCATTTTTTGCTTCGAGGGTGTTGCCCCTAAGCCCCTGGCTGGGGGTGCTACCCCCAAACCCCCACCATGGGCTCTGCCCCTAGGACCCCACAAGGGGATAAACCCCCTAGGTCCTGCAGGAGGGGCTTTGCCCCCTGCACTCACCCATTAAATAATTTAGGGGGAATCCATGCCGATAAAAGTGGGGAAAATTTAACCTCTAAGTCTGATTAGGCTACATATAACAAAAAGGCTTAAGATAAGAGGATATACGTGATATCCCACCTTTGTAGAGGGCTTAAATTATTGCAATAGATTCAAGTTTTACAAACATACTTTGATAATATCTAAATCAGATAGCTTACCTTATATGTGCCCCCACCTTAAGGTGGTTGATATTGTGTACCGATATCAAGCATGTTAAGGTAGGAAGAAAACACACAAGGGAACATGAGCTCTCGCAAAGCCCATGCCCCCAGAGGTGACATGCACTTTATGATCGCCAAATGTTCCCACAAACACACAATTTTCTGCAAGAAAAGGTGTTAGCATTCATATAATCATGATAAACAACAATGCATATGATCATTCACATAAAGAACTGAGGAATACAATATCCAAGATAGATAAAGTGCATGGAGCAGTAGTATTGTTATGTTTTGTAAGTGAGATAAGACAACATCAAAATATCACATAGAGTGATTCTACTAGCCAAGTGTTAGATAATATATAATGACCCCATCATCATGTATGGACTAGGTCCATTTTTTTTATTTCTTGCTGAAGGGACACTAGGTCTGTATCAGTATAATATGTTTTTTGTCATCCGCTAGTTAGATAGAACTACTAGAGGAAGGTAAACAATAAATCAAGAGAGGATAAACAAGTGCCTTAGGGGAAGTCACGTAGGAGGGTTCCCCCAAGTCACCAACCACAACGCTATGTCCATAAGACACAACACACAACAATGAAAATAGAGGAGAACCAATATAGAAGAATGATGATACAAATAGAAGAAGGGTCACAATAGAGGTGGTCTCCTAGTATCATTGACCTTACAAGAGTATCAAGGGTCATCCTAGGAGGCCTAAACAACACATAACACATCACGGGGGAAACACAACACGGAGGTAAAGGGTTAGAAATACTTACCTGATTCATACCAATGTTAAGAACATACATATCTAGGAAGAGGCCACTCTTGAGAGCAACTATAATATTTTCTACAATGAATGTGGCTTATCAGCTCAGGATATCTCGCATGTTGATTTAGTCTTGTTGAGATTGCATTAACATTAAGTTTAGGACAATCAAGGGCTTTCTTTTCTTTAAAAGGATTATATCCAATGCCACTTGAGTAATGTCTTGAAGTAGATTCTATAGGTACTCAAATCCCTTGTTGATTTATACCACATCCATTACCTACATAGTCACAATTGTTATAAAGGATTTTAAATCCTTGACCATAGAGGGATGTCAATTCCTTAGAAGATTGTGAAGCCTCATAGGTCTCATAATTTGTAGTATAAGTAAGAGTATTATCCTTGTTTTCTCCTAAGGAGATTTAAGGCTTTTTAGGTGTTTCAAAGGATTGCTTGGATGAGATCATTGCGACTTTTGATGTGTCAAGGTTAATAATTTTATATTCCCCTATACTACAAGGATTAAAATCTAATGAACCCCTATCATCACCAAAAAGTGCATTCGATGTTTTAGAGTCTTGCACAACATTATCCATGGCAAGAGGTGTTGATGAATCAACTTGTAATCTATTTAGACTTGAATGATTGTTAACTTGTTTTTGTGTTTCAATATGTAAACCATTATCTAGTTTGGGATCAGCTTTCACAATGTGGAGCTTGTTTTGATAAATAAATTTTATTGATCGATGAAGGGTAGATGGAACTGCCCCCATGGCATGAATCCACGGTCCACGGAGAATCATGTTATATGAAAGAGAGGTGGGTATGATATGAAAAAGGGTAGATAAAGTCATAGGACCAACCTTTATAGGTAAGGTTATAGTACCCATAGATTGTCTACCTTGATTACCAAAGCCTCAAATACTAATCTTATTTAGTTTGATTAAAGATGTGTCAATCTTGATTTTGTGTATTAAGTCAATTCCACAAACATTAAGAGCTAATCCATTATCAATCATAACTCACTTTATCAATTTTATATTTATCATGAAAAATATTATAAGTGTGTCATATTCATCTTTACTTGTTGGTATTTCATGTGGTTGAAATAGAATATCTATTTTTATCGCATACATACAATTCAATAGAGTTACTACATCATTCAGCTTAATAGTAGGTGGTGTTGGCAAGAGACACTATATGGATTCATGGTTGTTGTCATTGATGGCAACAAAGGTCATCCCACATATCCGCAAGTCATGATATGTCTCTACCGGAAGTCAGATTGAAGATTGTGGTGGTCCGGTGAACAAGAACAGAGCATGTGGCAAGGTCCGACAGATTGGTCCGGATCTCTCAGAGGAAGTGTCTTGGTGCAGTGCGGATCTGGGGAAGTCAAGAGGACTATCTTGAGTAGTATATTCCAAGGATTTAGCCTCCGGAGATGGACAAGGAAAAAGATATGAATAGTTGAGTACCGGATTCCTGAGAGACAGTGAAAACAGAGGAAGAACTGACTGACTGAGTATCAAACTACTTTCCGGATGTGTTACAGATGATGATAAAGGTTGCGGAGGCATGAATCATGTTTGGCCGACATAATTGATGATATCTACAAGTATATGCTTGATCCGCATTGCTTGGTGAGCAAGGATTCAGCCGACAGAACTAAGTTTGTAAGAAACTAGACTGTTCCGGATGCCGACTAGAAAGATGATGAAATTACTTGTGCGGATATATATAGAGGATGGATTTAGTTGTGAAATGGGTGTGAGGATATGCGAACAAGTCCAGAGTAGAGCAGAAGTAACAAGAAAGATCCGGTATGTGAAAGGACAGCAGACTAAAGAACAGAGGAAAGATGAAGTGCAGCAGATCAGTATACTGAACCTAACCGGAACTGAACTCCAGCATATGCAGATGCTTCCAATCAGTTCAAGACTGTGATTCTAATCACTTTGTAAGACAGTGTGTCTTCTTGTAGGCAGTGAGCCTCTTGTGAGCAGTGTGCTCGGGCAGTGAGCCCTAATTGGCAAGTGCCATTTTTGTAATTTCCTATTCTTCTAACAGAGAATAATTCTTGGGTTAATCACCCCGTGGTTTTCTCCCTTAACAGGGTTTCCACGTCAAAAATATTGTGTCATGTGTTTCTTATTTCATGGTTTATGTTTTGTGTTTGATTTTATGCTGCTTCAATTAAAAGGAAAGTTTAATAAGGGAAATAATTAGGATAACTGATTCACCCCCCCCCTCTCAGTTATCAACAATTGGTATCAGAGCCAAGTTCCTCCTAATAGAGCCTAACAGCTTGAGGAAGATCTGGGATTTCAAATGGATGCATATGGTTTAAAGGAGCAACTCAAGACTGCCCTTGAGGATCTTGAACAGTCAAATTCTGAAGTCAGTGAATTAAGAGAAAGACTCAAACAGGCTGATGAATTCATGAGGGAATTAAAAGACAAATTAAGTCTCTCTATGAAAAAGAGAAAGGAGCTGCTCCAACAGTTGGCAAGACAAAGTGAAGAAAGCAATACAAATGAAGAATTGACTGAGCAAACCAAGTTATGTGAAAAGTTATCAAAAGAAGTCATTATGTTAAGACATGAAATGGAATCAGGAACTATAAAGTTCACTCAAGAGATTGAAGAAAAAAGAAAGGCTGAAGACAATCTAAAACAATCTCTTAAGGAAAAATCAGAAGAATGCCACCAGATGGACAGGATTATCAGACACCTTGAATCTGATCTTGAAGATTCCAAAGATAATGAAGGAAAACTTGAGGATCAAATTGCCTCTCTCAAAAGAGACCTTCAAACAGCAAATGAATATAAAGAGAAATTCAAGATAAGTTCTGCTCAACTTGAAGTTCTTCTTGGAAGTCAAAAGAGGACAGATGACAAGTATGGCTTGGGATATGAGAAAGGAGAAAGCTCCGGATCCGGTCAGAAGAATCTTGGATCAGAAAATCCAAGGAGCAGGCCTAGAAGACCTCCGGTAAGACAGCCAAATGCTCAAAAATATCCATCCTTCAATGGATACTGCCACAGCTGCAACCATTTTGGTCACAAAGCTAATCAGTGCAGAATGAGAATGAATCAGATTAATTCATCCTTCTCCGGACAGTGCTTCAACTGCAAAAGGTATGGACACAAATCCCATGAATGCAGAATTATGCAAGTAAACAAATCATTCAAAGGTAGATGCTTTACATGCAATAGAGTAGGTCATATGGCTAATCAATGCAGATCAAGGGGATATCAGTTAAATATGCAAAGAAATGTTATTTGCCAAATCTGCAATAGGTCCGGTCATAATGCTAAAGTCTGCAGAAACAAGAATCAGGACAAAAGAGGTCCGGTGTATAATCAGAATCAAGACAAGGGTAAACAAAAGATGAATGCGGATGAAGTTAGGAATCAGATGAGCAAGATTTGGGTGAAGAAAAGCTCAGAGAATGTAGAGGTTGGATCCGCACCAGATTCTGGTGCTGATATTTCTTCCGGAAATTAAAAAGTGAGCTCAGGCTCAGGGGGAGACTCAAAGAAGATTCTGTTCCCCCAGCCAAACAAGTTGTGCCGGATGTGGCACAAGATGCGGATTAAAGGGTTTGTAGATATAAGTCCTGAGATGCTTCAGTCAAGTTTTCAGAGGTCCGCATGGAGTTATGAAGAAGCTGTGTTCGATTAAGTTAGACCTGTTCAGGGAGGTGCTCCGGTATGATAAAGGATTACAAAAAGGTCCGGAGAGATCCGGAAGTGCACGATCTTGTCTTGCGGATTGGATAGAGTGTTTGGGATGTTCTTGTAATATGTTACCTAGATTTATTCATGATTTAAAGATTCGGATGATATTCAGTGATCAGGACTAATCCGGGATACTCCAAGCTGTCCAGACATGGTAAACCGGAATAATGCAGGTGAAGCATTTATTGCAGACAGATATTAGGGTTTGCGGAGCAATATAAGGGATTTCTCAAAAGTTATCTGCTCATTCTACACTTGAGAAGAAGCGAATAGTGGAGCTCTGCAACAAGGTTCATCAAGCACACCAAGGATCTCCTGCCGAAGCTATTGCATAAAGAAATCAATCCAACCACTCCGTGCAAACCGAAGGCGCATAAGGTATTCTTCGTTTTTCATTGCCTCACTGCAAATCTTTGAAGAATGGCTACTCCAAACATAGTTAAGATCTCTGATAGACCTCGCCCCTCATTCAAGAAACATCCCTACAAATCGTTGGAGGTAGATCCACTAGGAGCCTTCTCTAGTGTTCCCCACGGAGTCTTACATACTGAAGATATTAGGGTTTACATACACGCAAACATTGAGGAATTTGGGGAATTCAAATTAAGAGACCTCTATCACAAACAACTGATAGACAATGCTTTTGAGCTCAAACCAGAGTATAAGGGTATCCAGAAGAAACAATTTGAGCAATTCATTCATTTCCCTAGCTTTGAAGAAGATGAATGGGTCCGGTATGTACTGAGCAGGATGCATGACAACTTCCTTTGGCTAGATAGACCCTGCAAGATCACAAAAGAAGCAATTAGAGCAGTAACTGGTCTATACTCTTCCGGGGGGGTACCTATCCTCAAATCTGTCAAGAACAACGTTGTAACTGAGGCCACCGGATCAAAATATGATAAGAGAGCAATGACCATTGAAGATATTTCGGATCCGGATATCAAATATGCATCAATGATAATAGGATACAAGATCTATCACTCCAGCAGGGAGAATTCTGTATCCGGAACTGCAATATACACAGCATATGAAATGCTAAGAAAGAATGCAGATTATGATCTTTGTGAACTACTACTAAGCCAATTGATGGAAAATGTACAGAAAATCAAGAAAGACAAGAAGAACTCCTTTAAGTATGGTACTCTCATTGTATGTCTCTTCTTTTACTTCATGAATGAGCTACCCGGAACAAGTGGATGGGTATGGCAGAATGACAAACCTGTTGCAGTCCAGATAAGAGACTATTTGCATGGACTTGGGGATGCAAAAGCGAGAAATACAGCTCTATGGGGATACTTCAAAAACTTTCAGAGCATGATGCAAGCAAGAGAGAGAATTCCCCAGTCACTCATTGAGAAATACAAGGACTCAGTATGTTTTATGGTTGACACTGATCAGTGCCTAATGGAGGCAGTGGAGCCAAGGACTGTCTGGATCATGCCCATGGGGTATGAAGTTGATGAACAGATAGTAGAGCTGCATGTTCAACACATGCTAAGTCAGCCCAAAGATCCTAAGGCAGAAAGGTTTGGAACCTTTGAGGAGCTGAGCGTGAAATTACATGTAGAACTCAGGGAACCTGAGATTAAAAGAAAAGTGAGAAAAGAAGTAGAGCACATTGCTCAAGGCCTAGGCATCTCAAAAGAGGCACTTGATGCCAGCCGGGAAAAGAGGAGAAAGGCTGAGGAAGAAGAGAAAAGCAAAGAAAGTGCTCCGGTTGAAACCCCCACCCGGACCAGATCATCAAAGAGATCTGCACCTTCCACAACCAAAAGCTCAAAACCGGAAGTCCAGGCATCCGGTAAAAGATCCAAGACAAAAGCATCAAGGGCTTATGAAAGCCAAAAGGATGAAGAGGAGACAGAATCAGATGAAGGAGTAAGAGAAGTAAAGAAACAGAAAAAGAAAGGATCCGGTAAGCCCTCCACAGGCCAAGACAAGGAGGAAATGGCAGAGGTAACTGTTGAAAAGCCCACTCTGTCACTAGAGAGCATAATCAAGTCGGTCACGGTGGATGGAAACCTTCAACCAATGACTGAATCCTATGATGACTTCAGTGAGGCAGACCAAAAGACTCTGCAGGAAGCCACAGTTAAATATCTGAACACATACAATAAGGCTTTCATTGAGATCATATCACTCATTCCTAAAAGCCTAGAGAAGGAAATGGAAGTAAGAAAGAATAATGCTCATGCCAAAGATCTTGAGATCCGGGAGCAGATAGCTATTCAGCTATATCCTCAAATTGATCCCAAGACAATGAACATGATCTTCAAGGACTGCAGAGATGAGTTCAGAAGTAAAGCCAGGATGAATCAGCTCATGCTTGGTGAGACTGACAAAGTGGCACAAGAGACAGAAGAGATCCTCCGGAAGGCCTTCAAAAGGTTCAATCTTCCTGTTGTAGAGGACTTAGGTGCAGAAACAGCTGCTGATTTGGAATCTTCTGTTCCGGAAGAAGTGAGCCATGAACAGACAAGTGAGGACTTGGGACCCTCTGCTCCAGAAGAAGTGGCCCATGAGCAAGCAAGCATCTCTCCTCCGGTTTCCCCTACAGTCTCCGGATCCAAAGAAGAAGAGCAATTGCAGGAGAAGGAAGCAGTGGTGACAGACAAAGAGGTTGACAGTTCTAAGACTGCAGAAGAAAAGAAACATCTGTCTCTGGCAAGAGACACTGCACAAACTGTTCAACAATTTTTGAGCAAAGAAACTCTAGAGATTGATGAACCGGAGCTTCTAAAAGGTCCATTTGATTTTGACTCTCTCTCTCCGGTACAAACAATGAAGATAGCTTCATTTGCAAATGCCAAGGCAAATGAAAAGCTCCTGAAGTCTCATATGGAAGACTGTGAGTTGATAGAGGCTGCTTCCGGAGTACTTGTAAAGATCATGCCATCAATCCAAATAGATCCGACAGCCTCCACTTCCGGTAATCTAAAAACCTTAGTCAGCAGTATTGATACACATTTTAATTCTCTAGAAAAATCAGCTGAAGAAAAGGTCCAGAAGGAATTTTTGGATAAGAGATTTTCTGAAATATTAGAATTAATCTCTAAGGATAGGAAGATTGTAAGCATTGGAATAAAGAGTTTAGAAAATGCTCTTAAGGATGGCGGTGACATCTACAAATTTTGTATATCTTGGTCAAAGGCAACAGCAGCAATTGACAAGAAAATAAAAGAGGAACAGGACAAGCTTCAAAGCTTATCTCAAAGTTTTGATCCTCTCTCTTCCTCTATAATAAATCAAGAATGTCAGACTATTGCAGTCTTGAATGAAATAAAGAATCTTGAGAAGGAGAGGAAGAACATTACCAACCGGATGGGAGAACTTAGAAGGATTATAGTCCCTAAGTTGGAAACTATGCATGAGGCCATCAGTGATGCCCAGACCACCGCCCATACAAAAGATCCGACAGATCTCAGGCGGGCAGAAGCTTTTGCATTTTTGTTGAGTGGTCACATTTCAATCTTGGACAGAATGAAGCTAAGTTGGGCTACTGAAATGGTTCAACTGCAGACATCCTTTGCAGACATTCTGCAGTATATGTGAGTATGTAAATATGCGGCTATATATAGAAAATTTTTGAAAATTTTGGTGTGCGGACCCTACCCTTTGCCATTGATGTCAAAGGGGGAGTGAGGAGCAGTGAAAAATGAGGAATCCAACTCAGGGGGAGTTCCGGAAATTGTATATAAAGACAGAGCATCAGCAGAGGGGGAGCATAGTGTAAACACTTAGTCATTTTTCACTAAGTGTTGCCATCAATGCCAAAGGGGGAGATTGTTGGCAAGAGACACTATATGGATTCATGGTTGTTGTCATTGATGGCAACAAAGGTCATCCCACATATCCGCAAGTCATGATATGTCTCTACCGGAAGTCAGATTGAAGATTGTGGTGGTCCGGTGAACAAGAACAGAGCATGTGGCAAGGTCCGACAGATTGGTCCGGATCTCTCAGAGGAAGTGTCTTGGTGCAGTGCGGATCTGGGGAAGTCAAGAGGACTATCTTGAGTAGTATATTCCAAGGATTTAGCCTCCGGAGATGGACAAGGAAAAAGATATGAATAGTTGAGTACCGGATTCCTGAGAGACAGTGAAAACAGAGGAAGAACTGACTGACTGAGTATCAAACTACTTTCCGGATGTGTTACAGATGATGATAAAGGTTGCGGAGGCATGAATCATGTTTGGCCGACATAATTGATGATATCTACAAGTATATGCTTGATCCGCATTGCTTGGTGAGCAAGGATTCAGCCGACAGAACTAAGTTTGTAAGAAACTAGACTGTTCCGGATGCCGACTAGAAAGATGATGAAATTACTTGTGCGGATATATATAGAGGATGGATTTAGTTGTGAAATGGGTGTGAGGATATGCGAACAAGTCCAGAGTAGAGCAGAAGTAACAAGAAAGATCCGGTATGTGAAAGGACAGCAGACTAAAGAACAGAGGAAAGATGAAGTGCAGCAGATCAGTATACTGAACCTAACCGGAACTGAACTCCAGCATATGCAGATGCTTCCAATCAGTTCAAGACTGTGATTCTAATCACTTTGTAAGACATTGTGTCTTCTTGTAGGCAGTGAGCCTCTTGTGAGCAGTGTGCTCGGGCAGTGAGCCCTAATTGGCAAGTGCCATTTTTGTAATTTCCTATTCTTCTAACAGAGAATAATTCTTGGGTTAATCACCCCGTGGTTTTCTCCCTTAACAGGGTTTCCACGTCAAAAATATTGTGTCATGTGTTTCTTATTTCATGGTTTATGTTTTGTGTTTGATTTTATGCTGCTTCAATTAAAAGGAAAGTTTAATAAGGGAAATAATTAGGATAACTGATTCACCCCCCCTCTCAGTTATCAACAGGTGGTACAATCACCCTTTGTAAATCTTCTTGGAGCATTCCATGGTATGTAGGTGAGGTTTGTATTAAATCACAAAGAGAGATCTTAGCCGGGATAGCGCAAAGTTGTTCAACAAGATCATATTCTTGACCACTTTTATGAGTAAGACGAGGTGGCGGAGGGAGCATAGGTTGAGAACATGGAAGAGAGATAGGCAAGTGAGGTGCTTGCTTGCTTTGCTTGTTATTACAGGTGTTGTATGTGTGAGCAATCACATTTTGAACACCTTAATTTCTTTGAGTGATTTGTTTTGCATAGTTGAAGATGTAATCGAGGTGTCTAGGTGGTTTTCGAGCACCTTGAACCATAATCACTAGTTTTAAGCAAGAAGGTGCACTAGGTTCCCCTCACACAATCATCTTAGGAACATTTCTATAAAGTATATTAGTGAATATTGAATTAACATTATTTTCCTCTCGATTATACACAACATCTATCCCTAAAGGATTTAATGTGAGAGACCTTTTCTCATCCACTAATGCTACATCTTGGTCGGGAAGAGCATTGGAATGAGAGGAAGGTACAATGTTGTAACATTAACAGAGCTATCCATAGTCTTCTCATCTAAGGTTCTTGGACATTCAAGTATAGGAGAAGTAGGATAACTTATGGAATCATCTTCATCATCATCATCATCATGTGTTTTAGCTATTAATTCCAAAGCATTAAGAGGAGTTTCACACTCATCATTCTCAATGTGTTTTGTCAAATCTTTTGCTACCGAAGGGTATATATTCATGAGAGATATGAATTTGTTGAAATTAGATACATAGTCAAGGATTTCAAATGAAGAGCATTTAAATATATCCTTGTGATACATAGCTTGTATAGAAGTGAGAACATGAGGATTCATATTAAGGAATTTGTAGAACTTCTCAAAGTTTTTGATATATGCATGTAGAGATACCAAAGAGAAATGAGGTGAAGATGCCATAATGAAATGTCTTGTAACATCAATGTCCAACAGGATCTAGTAAGACAGGACATCCAAAGTTTTAAGATGCCTAGGCACCCTAGTTGTGTGACTATTTCACACGTAAACACTTGTTTGATGGAACAGGGCTAAAATACACACAAAGTCCACCAAAAATAAAATGGATAGGAGGAAAAGAGTTCAACACAACAAGGTTCAAATGATTATTTTATCTATTTAGATTGAATGCAATGAAACAACACACTTTATGCTTGTTTATGCACCTAAAATGTTCATTTTTTCCAACATTTTTCAATGCAAATCACTAAAAGAAAAGGTGTTGTGAAGAATTTCAAGAGGGATAGAAAATAATATGTCTAATAATAGTCCAACGATGTAGAAATATCTTTCACAACATGATTTTGATGCAAACTTAGAGTGATGACAAGTCAAAACCTAGTGAAAATGTGTTAAAATATGCAATTTTTCAACAATTTTCAATGAAAATGAGTAAGAGAAAGGGTGTTGTAAGGAAAATTGTGATGGACAGTATATTATAATAGTAATATCAGTCACCTAATGTAATAAAATTTGTCACAACATGCCTATAGTGCCAATCTAAGTCAAACCCTAACGAAAATATAGCTAAAATATGCAAATTTTCACAAATTTTCAATGAAAAGGCCTAATAGAGAGGGTGTTGTAAGGAATTTGAGGAGGGGAAGAAGATAATAACCCTGATAATAGCCAATTAATGCAAAAAAATCCCTTACAACACTCTTGTAGTGCAAATCTAGAGAGAAGATAAGGCCAAATCTAGTGAAAATGCAATGTTTTTAAACCCTAGGCATGAAATTTTACAAGAAAACCACTATGATGCAACACTAAAATTAGAAATCAGTCCTAATAATTATTTGAAAAGGGTAGTAAAATATGAAACAAGATTTTGACTACAAACCCTAGCTCATGCAAAACTAGGTTTTTATGAAAAATGCACAATTTTAAGCAATTTTTGACAATTTAAGCATGAACATGCAATACAAGTGAATACTAAATGATGAATTTCTGTAATTTAAATCAGATCTAATGAAAATAACATAAATGTAATGAAATTAAATGCCAGTTAATTCAAATTATGCCAAAATGCAAGCCTAAGATTTCAAATGCAATAAAATGAATGAATGTAAATCTATCAATCAACACTTAGCAAGGTGCCAAAAAGTCCAAAAATGTCAAGTTCACCAAAATGTTTAATAGTGAAAAATCAAGGATAAGTTTTGGTTTAAGTTTCAAAAGCAAATCATCCCTTCTCACCAAACATTCAAGGGCATATCAATTGAGTTGAATCTCCACTAGTATGAGCATTCACCTATCAAGTTACGCTACCACTTGGAATGATGTGGAAGTTTAGATTTATCAAACAATATCACAATTTAATGCTCAATTTCACTTAAAACCCTAAATATGCAAAATAGTAAGCAAATTATCAAATTACGGCAAATCCTTTGAGACCAAGATGAAGGATAGAGATATTTAAATGCAAGGCAAAATTCTTTGCAAGATGTATGGCAATCTGGCTATCCATAAACAAATAACTATTAGCCTATTGTTTGCCCAATTCTTCCATGAAAGATTGCAGCCATATCATCTCCTTGCTTGCCTCTATTGTAGCTACATACTCTGCCTACGTGGTGGATAAAGCAACCACCTTTTGCAACCGTAAGATCTAACTCACTGTTGTCCCACCTACAGTAAAGACATAACCTATAGTACTCCACCTGGTATCAATATCCCCTACCAAATCTAAGTCTACATAACCTACTAAATCAGTACTATAGCCCCCAAAATATAAGTGTTTATTGGATGTACCTCTCAAATATCTGAGAATCTATTTTACCACATTCCAATGCTTTAATTCAGGATGACTCATATACCTACTTACAACTCCTACATCATATGCAATATCTGGTCTCGTGCATACCATGGCATACATTAAACTTTCTATAGCTAAAGCATATGGTACCTTGGACATTTTTTTTCGTCCTCTTGTATCTTTGGACACATCTCTTTAGTCAATTTCAAATGACTAGGCAAAGATGAGCTAACAACTTTTGCATTCTCCATATGGAATCTCTACAACACCTTTTCAACATAATCAGCCTAAGATAGAGTCAATTTTTTATTTTTTCTATCTTTGTAAATTTTCATACCAAGGATTTGTTTTGCTGCCCCCAAATCCTTCATAACAAATGATTGTGCTAACTGTTGTTTTAACTCTCTTATGTGATCCATGTTAGACCCTACTACAAGCATGTCATCAACATATAAACATAAAATAATGTAGTTGACATTATCCTCTTAAAATAAATGCAATGGTCAGAATTACACCGATTGTAGCCTTGCTCAACCATAAAAATATCAAATTTTAAATACCATTGCTGAGGTGCTTGTTTCAAGCCATATAAACTCTTCTTCAATCTACACACCAATTTCTCCTTACCTATGACCTCAAATCCCTATGGTTGTTCCATATAGATTTCCTCCAAACAACCATGGAGAAAGGTAGTTTTCACATGTAGTTGTTCCAAATCCAAATCTTCAGTAGCCACAATACTCAAACCAATACGAATAGAAGTCATCTTGACAACGAGAGAAAATATCTCATCAAAATTAATACCTTTTTTCTATGTAAATCCTTTTACAACTAACCTGGCTTTCAATATTTTCTTACCTCCATCTTCCTCTTTCAGCCTATAAACCCATTTGTTTGGTAAAGCCTTCTTACCTGCGGGCAACTTACATAATTCCCAAGTCTGATTTTTTAGTAAGGAGTCCATTTCTTCTTTCATTGCAAGCTCCCACTGAACCTTTGTATCCACCTACATAGCTTCATCATACCCTTCTGGTTCACCAGCATCTGTTAACAAAATAGAATACAAAGAGGGAGAAAACCTTATAGGAGGTCTACTTAGCCTTGTTGACCGTCTAACATTCACTAGAGTTTGTGGTATTTCTTGTTGCTATTGTAGAGCATGAAGAACCAATGGAACATCACTATTTGGAGTATCATCCAGATGTTAGAGTTAGTTGACAGAAGATATCAATTAAATACAAATAAAGATTAAACAGAGGAATGAAAATACACATAAATAATAACAACGAGAGACAATTTTAACATGGTTCACCCAAACTCGGGCTACATCCACCAACAAAGAGTCCAATATTATTATCTAGTAAATCAAACTGATTACAACCAGCAATCCCTACAACTCAATACCACTACAAATGCTACAAAATACAAATATCAACGGAAACCCTAACCCTTACCCGCTTTTATCAACCCTTATGTCAGTTACAAAATAGGGTTCTTTTTTGTTATGTTGGCCAATAGAAAAAATAACTCCTAATGCCTTAATAAAATATTAGGCAATTTTTGCTTTGGGGGCGCTACCCCTAGTAGCCCCTACTAAGGGCATTGCCCCCAGAACCCCACCATAGACTCTGTCCTCAACCCCCGCCATGGGGATAAGCCCCCTGGGCCCCCGCTGGGGGGATAAGCCCCCCCTACACTCCCCCGTTAAATAATTTGGGGGGAAACTGTGCCAATAAAAGTGGGGAAAATTTAACCTCCGAGTCTGATTAGGCTCCATATAACAACACCAGCACCACATAATCATTTTCTTTCTTCTCATGCTACTGTAACTGATCTTTGTACAACACCTTCTCATTGAATACAACATCCCTGCTTGTCACAATTTTCAAATTTTCAACATCCCAAAGCCTATAACCAAATTCATCAATGCCATTGTTGTCTCTCAGATTTGCACCCTTAATAAGTTGTAAAACTTGGCAATCTGGAGAAACATGGGATCTTTCTAGGTCTATGGGTCACCTGAGTTGGAAAGAACCTCCTGAGAAGGCTGGCTACCTAGCTGGTTACCACCTAAAATCTACTAGATTTGTAGAGGAAAAAGAAGGAATACTTTTTAAAAAATGAAAGACAAAACTGGAAAACTTGAAAATAAGGGTGATTCACCAAAACTTGATAAGGTAAAATGAAATTCAGACCTGCATACACTTGGCCATAGACAACTAAAAATAAAAACCTGCATAACCTATCACTGTATGTTTGCAAAAGCACTTCACAAAAAGGCCTAACTGCATTAAAATCTTCAAAAAAGGAAGTTAAACTTCACAATTTTAAGTCTTATAACACTCTAAGACATAGTTTGCAACCTGCATAAACACAGCTTCTGCGGAAAAAGGGTATTGAAAAACATAAGGTAGTCATAAGGAAACAAATTACCTCACAAATGACCTGTCCAAACATTTAATAACATCCAATACTGCAACACAAGAAGGCAAAATCTGACTTTCAGTGGTATCCAAGGTATTCTTTGTATTTCATATGCCCAAAGAGTTACAAAAACATACTCAAACTGAGTAGGATTGCCGAAAAATTCCCTAACTCAAGAATGTATATGGAAAAAAGAACCCCCTAAAAATGAAGTTACAATGTCATTTATATCAAATTCCTGTGCTAGGGACGTTGAAAACCGTTGCATAGGATCCTAGGAAAGCAGAATGTATTCATCAATGTAGGAACAAGGATGCAAAGGTAGGAGCATGGTGAAAGGACAGGAACCCTATCACTGGCAGGTCCACAACCATCAAAAAATAGTTTCCTAAACACAAGATAGGATAGGGCATTGAAGAGAAGAGCCCCAAAGTCATCGCCAAACACATGAAGATCTTCCAACAAGACATAGAGCCCATATGCATTGAAGAGTGAAGCCATCTACCATGAATCCACCTGCAAAGCCTACCAACTGGAATAAATACAACAATATCAGCCCTTGCATATGCCAAATCAGTCGCTAAAACATCCAGTCGATCAACCCTATAGATTTGCATCAAATTTTGAAAGTGAAGATATCCTCCTCAAAGCCTGTCGAATGAAAGCAGAGGTAAAAACAAGCACATTTGCCTTTTGGAGTGTGCAGAAATTCCTCAAGATGAAGGAGATATGGGCGGTCAAAGCTATGGTCAACTACATCATGCATATGTATTTGTTTTGCATCTGCAGTTGTATACTGTTGTATCTTGCAATTGTATATACAATTGCACATGCACTTTTAGGTTCACTTGGTGCAACATACAAAATCTCCTTCACTTTTCTGCATATACAACTTTTGTATATATCAGGTTGTCAAGGAGACCTCGGAAAGTGCCTCACCGATGTGTATTTCATCTTGTACCGGCCATTGTATATGTGACTTGAATCTCCATCTGAATGAACTTTTGAATCTCCTTTTGAATCTTCCTGACACGTGGCACTATCTGATTGGCTGATGAGCTGAAACTAGGACCCATCACTAAACATTTGCATCTTTATCAGCCATCGAAAAGACCTTGAAGTGAGCCGTGAATAAAGGCCTGTCTCGCCGAAAATCCTTTGTATGTGACTTTGTATATGTGATTGTATATGAGATACAATCTCATGTACATACAATTGCGGAACTCAAAGGATTATTAACCAGAATGAAACTTTAGATCGGGTTCGGCCTTGTATCCCTATTTTTTTGCATATTGGCATACACATGCACTTCAACATACAACTACGAACCCAACCACTAAGTTTGCCAAATTTAATTTCCCAGTCGGGTCCGCATTGTATATCCCTTTTGTATCTAACTTTTGTATATGCAATTGTATATAGGATTGTATATGGGATGATACAATCACATATACATACAAAGGCAGACCCCAACATTTTTATGAATCAAATTGAAATTAACATCAGGTCCAGCTTTGTATCTTACCTTCTTGTATGTTTCACTTTTTTGACCTTGTACATACGATATACAACTGTGGACCCCAATATTTTATCCGCCACATACAATTCCCCAGTCACATCTGGATTGTATGTATTTCCTTTTGCATCACCTTTTGTATATCGCATATACAATGCGAGTATACAAACAATACTGCATACAATCACTTGTACATACAAACATTGCATCTGACCTTTGCATGTGACTTTGTATATGACCTTGTATTTGTCCTTTGTATCTACAAATATACAATGCAAACATACATACAAAGATGCATACAACCGCATCTTCCTTTCTAAACCAAATTGCATATTTTTTCGGGTTCAAGATTGTATATGCTATTGTACATAGGATTGTATGTGGGATGATACAATCACATATACATACAAAGAACGGACATACCTTTTGTATCACCTTTTTGTATCCCACCGATGTATCCTTGTACATCCCTTTTTTGTACCTGTCCTTGCATATGCTTTTGTATATGAGATACAACTGCCTGATATACAAAAGCGGACCTCATATTTTGCATAAGCTTCTTGTATATTGCATTGTATATGCAATATACAAATGGAGATACATACAACATAACCTACAACAAACCCGATGTATAGTAACATTGTACATGACCAAGATACAAGGAAAAATTGTATATGAGATACAATTTGACCAAATGACAGAAAGCCCGAAAACAAGGATGACGTCATCAGCATATACATGAAAAATGGCTAAGTATAAAACTAAGAAATTTCTGCGATAGAAAACAATTGGAGACAAAAGATTTATCAGTTTTTCTAGGTTTTCTACAAGGATTCTCTAGGCAAGTGTTTGGAATTTTTGACAAGGCAGAGCATGGGTAATTGAAGGATTCAAGCTTTGTAGGGTCATTGTCTGAAGGATATTCAAGGAATATACAAGGTGAACTATTTAACTCTGGATAGAATAAAATAGGTCAACATTTTGGTGACTTCTCAGGGATGTTTTCCTGCTAAACAATCAGACTAATGACCTTAAGCATTCATTGGGCGTGGAGTCACACAGAGACTTAAAAATACCTTTGACAATCAATCTTGACCTTAGTAACTCAGCATATCAGCAATGAAGAAGACTTGGAAGACCAAAACCAAAACAAAATGTTGAAAGCAACTCATCTAACTGTGCTAGACAACACTTAGGGAAACCAAAAGGTATCTAAACCATTGTACAACAGCACTTATTAAAAGCAAGAAACCTAATCTACTATTTTACAAGTCAACTCATACCTCAAAACACCTCTTCAGGTGTATCCCATTGACTGGGATAGGCAAATTTTTTCCATCCATGTTTGATAATTGAAATACATTGTGCTCCTTGCATTCAGTAATGATAAACAGGCCACTCCACATGTTATCAAACTTGGAGTGCTTCCCTAGCTTGCTTTTCAACTCATCCCATTTGAGTACCATATCACCCTCCCTAAAATTTCTAGGAGTGGCCTTCTTATCAAAAACTCTTTTTGTCTGAAGCTGATGATACTCCATAGCTTTCATAGCTTTATCTCTCATTTCTTCAAGCTCCATAAGTTGAGCATATCTGACAGCCATGGGGTCTTCTTCTTCAAACATCTCTAGTTGATTCATGATATCAAGTGCTGGAAGCTCCACAGACATAAGCAATCTTGCCTCTTTTCCATAAACTAACATATATGGGGAGTTTCCAATAGACCTCTTGGGAGTTATTCTATCTGCCCATAAAGCAAATTTCAGATTGGTGTGCCAGGTTCTCTGGTTGTCCTCCATTGATCTTTTGATAATCCTTACGAGATTCATATTTATGGATTCAACCAAACCATTACCCTATGGGTAATAATTTGATATTCTTCACAGCCCAGTCAGTTATCTTCAATCCAACAAAGGCTAAAGCATTGTCTAAGATAATTGACTCAGGTACTCCAAATTTGGTTACCAAATCATAATAAAAATTTAAAATAGCATTCTCATTGGCTTCCTTCAAAGCCACTGCTTCAGTCCACCTTGTGAAATAGTCTGTTGCTGTAAGTACCCACCTGTGGCTTGCACTTGACAGTGGGTTAATGGGACCTATAAAATCAATGCCCCATCTCATGAAGGGTTGTTCTACTTAAATCAGCTGCAAAGGTAATGCTGGAAGCCTTTCTTTGCTTGCAAAAATGGCACATTTTACATATTTTCTAGCCCATGCATGGGCATCCTTGAATAAGATGGGCCAGTAATATCCAGTTCTCATTATTTTCCAAGTAGTAGTCCTTGGGGCAAAATAACCCCCTGTTGTTCCATCATGAAACTCATACAGCACCTTGTCAGTTTGATCATTATCAATGCATCTTAACAACACACCATTAAAATCTTTTCTGAAAAGGATATCATTAATTAAGACATATGGAATAGATTGTAGTCTAAAATATCTTCTCTTAGTTCTATCTAAACCTGCTGTACATTCACCAGTTTGTAAAAAATGAGTCATGTCATTAACCCAACTTGTTCCTACTGCTGTTGTATCATCCTGATGTTCATCTTCAATGGTCAGAAGTACCTCTTCTTCCTTATCTGTTTCATTTTTAGGCCCAGTAGCAAGTTGTTCACTAAGTCCTCTACCTCTGATGAGCTTGGTTGTCTTGATCTTTATGTCATATTCCATGACTTTAGTAATCTAACCAACCCTTTTCTCATTAACATCCTTACCTAATAGAAAGTCTTTCACACTAGGGTGAGCAACCATCAAATGTACCTTATTGTTAGAAATAAGATGCCTAAACTTCATGTGACTCTTTACCACTGCAAGGACATATTTTTCAATGAAACTATACCTTTGTTCATATTCCTCTAGTCCTTGACTAAAGAAAGCAATTGGCTACTCAAAGCCTTCACTTTGTTGTTGTACTAGAATTACAGAAATTGTAGCTAAACTGCCAGAAGCATACAAAATAAAATATTTTGAGAAATTAGGATTTACCAGAGTTGGTGCAGCTAATAACGCTTCTTTTATGGACTCAAAGATGAGTTTTCCCTCTTTTGTCCAACTAAAAACTGCATTTTTCTTTAACATAGAGGTCAATGGCTTCAATAAATTTGCAATGTCAGGTATAAATCTTCATAGAAAATTAATTCTGCCAATAAAATGTTGCAGTCCTTTCTTGTGACTAGGTAAAGGTAGCTCCAAAATAGCTCTTACTCTTTCTATATCAATGGTAACTCCCTCTTTTGACACAATGTGTCCTAAAAGCTTGTCTTCATGCACAGCAAAAATGTATTTCTTCAGATTGAGAGATATCCCAAACTCTTTACATTTCTTAAATACTTGTTTCAGGTGGGATAAATGTTTAGCTACATCCTTAGAGAAAACTACAATGTCATCAAGGTACACAAGTACCAATTTATAAAGCAAACCTTTAAAAGCCATATCCATAGCTCTCTGAAAAGTAGAGCCAGCATTTGACAGACCAAAAGGTATCCTTTTGTAGGCCATGGTGCCTCATTTGGTGGTACAACTAGTTTTAAATTGATCTTCCTCCTTGACTAACACTTGATTATAACTGGAATATCCATCAAGTAAGGAGAATCTTTCTGAACCAGACACTACTTGCAGAATTTGCTCCATTAAGGGCAGCAGGTAGTGGTTTTTCAAGGAGCCTCTATTAAGGTCTCTAAAGTCAATGCACAGCATAATCTCTCCATTCTTTTTCCTCACAAGAACAAGATTCGAGACCTAAGAAGTATGCTTGATCAGAAAAATAATATTTCCCTCGATTAGCTTGGTTAATTCCTTAATCATCAGAGGCTCAAGTTTTGGATTTAAAGGTCTTTGTTTCTACCTTACAAGTTTTGCACTTGGCTCTAACTCTATAGTATGTTGGGCAATATGAGGGTCAAACCTCTTTAAGTCTGAGTATTCCCAAGAAAACATAGCCTCAAATTCTTGACAAAGAGCAATAAAAGTTTTCCTATCCTCAGGTGAACAAATTTTACCAATTTTGAGAAGCTTACCTTTAAAAATTTCTAGCTCCTCGTAATTTTCCTCTTTGACCTGTATGTTGGTTTTTCTCTTTTTCAGCTGATCATCAATACCAAAAATGGATTCCAAGGTTACCAACCCTCTGGGCAGCTTATTAGTCCTTAACTAAACAACTTGATGATCACCATATTGATGTTTGAGTTTGTTCTGATTCATCTAAGAGATCTCATTCTCTTCTAATAGGAAACGCAAAACCTGCTCATCACTCTCAAAAACCTGCCAATGAATGTTATTATCAAGGATAGAGAGCCTATCAACTATTTTCACATGAGACTGTACCTTTTCTCTTTGAATATCATTGGGGATATCAAACTGAGCCCCAATCGCAGCTAACCTATCTGCATGATTGTTCTAATTTCTTGGAATAGATATTAGATTGAAAGCATCAAACTCCTCAATCATATCCCATACCCTATGTTTATAGCATTTCAAAGCATCACTCTTTGTAACATGTAGTCCCCTCACCTAATTTACAATAAGTTCGTTGTCCCCATACACCTGCAAATAGCCAATTTTCCTCTTCCTTGCCCACTACAAACCTTGAATCAACCCTTCATACTCAGCAGTGTTATCAGCCAATTTTCCTCTTCCTTGCCCACTGCAAACCTTTTATCAACCCTTCATACTCAGTAGTGTTATTTGTACATGAAAAAACAAAACAGAAAGTAGAATAATATCTATCACCTTGTGGAGACACAAGCATTGCACCACCACTAGATCCATTCCTATTCCTAGAGCCATCAAAGTACATTTTCCATACCTCATCTTGTTGTTCTATCTATTGTTCTGCATTCTTTACAAGGTTTGGAATTATTGTTTTAGGTTCATACAACATGTAAACCCCCATACCAGTTTCTTGAATGTGTCCCTCAAGATCATCTACAACATTTTCTAAGGCCCACTCCTTTAATAGCACTTCTGGTATACTCTCAGCTTGTAGTTCTTAAGGAGCAACAAGCTCAGGATCATCAGAAATAATGCAATTTACATTAATAGCACTTGGGACATAAGGCTCTATGTGATCTTTGGCAAGTAATTTAGATTTTATGGTCACATTTGTGCCATATCGGGTTATAAAAAATATGTGGGACCAATCTGAGGATAAATATCCTCCTATCTTGGCTGTGAACTCCCTTAACAAACACATGGCAAAATAAGGAGGTAAATCTATGATGAACACCTCTTGAGAAATGGAAACATTTGGGCAGGTATGCAAAGTGAGACCTAGATCTTTTATCACACCTACAGTGTTAACAGCTATGCCATCTAGCTGGAGCACACCCTTCTCAAAGGGCTGGTATTTCAATCCTAATTGGTCTGCAATTTGTTTTGGCATTACAGAACTACTTGCACCAATATCCACCATGCAGTTATGTACTAACCTGTCTCCTATTATTAATTGCACAAAAAATGGAAGTGGTTTAGCACTCTTATTTGGTTGTTTACTGTTGTTCTGGGATGAATTGGTAAGAATAGCCCTAGCTGGGTCAACAGTTGCATCATTTGACACTTTTAAATTAGACAAAGCAGATTGTAACATGTCCTTTTGACCTGGGATGGCTAAGGAATCCCACATAGATATTGTCACATTCATTTTCTTCATATTTTCAATGATATTAGAAGGTGAAGTGACATTTACCTTTAGATGTGACTTTGCAGCAGCAATATCAGCCTGCAAATGAGGTTGTTCCCTGGCAGTTGCTTGAGTATTCCTTTGCAAAATATGGGGAATTTGGGATGTAAAAGAATTAGCAGGTCCTTTTCCTTTGTTTGTTGATTGATCTATCTCATAACCCCTCTTTTTAGCTCTCGTATTTGCTGCAACTGAAGTATCATCTCTATTTACACCACAAAACTCATCTCCCCACCAGTTTAGGAAGGCAGTATCATTCTGAGGATGTTCTTGCTGCTGTACAGCCCCATCATTATGTGTGTTTGGCTATAAAACTGTAACATTTTGTACCATTAGAGCCTAATTTATCACTCCATTTAAACAGGTTGCCTGACTATGTGGCTGATTGCACGGAAAACACCATTCATACTTGGCTGCAAGGTTATTCTGAATAGGGACAAGGTCTCTAACTGCATTAATGGGTATAGGATTGTAAGGCTAGAAAGGCCTCTAGTTCACATTCTACCTGGTACCCTTGGTAATTGCTTTGATATGGAGACCTATTGGCTTGGTAAGGTTGGTTTTGCCCTTGATAAGGCTGATTTTGCCCTTGGCTATGTGGTTGATTAGGCTATCTGTTCTAGGACTACTATTATTTGATGTTCATAAGCTCATTCCCAAAATTTTGCAAGATATTTTCTATTTTTTGTTGGTTGTTTTTTATCTCTCTTAACTCTTGTGATGAGCTAGAAATAGCAGTCTCAGGATTGGCAGTACTTGGTAATGCTACTGCAGCAGGTAAAGGGGCAAAAGATGAGATCGACAAAGGCATTGAAGCTTGAATCTCAGGAAAAATGGGCACTGGTGGTCTAGGTGCTATTTTCTCAGCCTAAATCAGTTTGTTTTCTACTCTAATAACTATTTCATATGCATCAGGTAAACTTGTACCTCCCAACGATTGTATCATTACTGAAATGTCACTATTTAGAGATTTCAAAAAATACAGAAATGCATATTCTAAAGAAAGCCTTACCATGGCAGGAATTTTGTTCCATGTCTTCTGAAACTAGAAATTGAAATCCATCATTTGCTCCTATGGAGCTCTCTTTATTGTAGTCAGTTGTTCGACCAGCGATAAGTTATCTGACTTATCTTGAAATTGTTTGTTCAACTTATCACCCAGATCATCCCAAGTTCCAATGGTTTGCACTTGTAAACTCCTAAACCACTGTAATGCTTTTCCTTTAAACGAGGTAGTTAGCAGCCTGATGGCTACATTTTCTTGAGTTACTAATGAACACCACATAGAGAAGATACGTCTCTAATGTGCTCGATTGGAGTAGTTTGATCCTCCCCAATGAAATAGGGCAAGTTCTTCAAATCTGCCATGGGTATATTATCATGCACTATCAAATTCAATGAACTGCCCCCATCAAAAGCCACAAACAGCTGATTACTTTCCATTGGAACAGCTGGAGGTAGGTTTGCTTAAACCGGTACAGGAACTACAGGTACTACTAGCCTGAAACTTGGTGGGGTTGATTGTATTCTTTTTGAAACTGGCATCCTTACCATAGTTCTACTCTGTCTTCTAGGTGGAGACAACTACAAATAATCAAAGGAAATCAAACTCTGAGTTTGTATTTTTCTCATAAAAATGGAACAACACTGATCTACTTGTCCTTTCTTAGTATGAGTCACCAGATACGTAGAAAACTACCTCTTAAATGCCTGGTAATGCTGGTAGCATATCAAAACCAGCAATATGATTGTAACGTAGTACTGTTCAAACTCAAACAGTCCAACTGGGCATGCCAAAAACTATTGTCTCTCATATTTGCACCCTTGCTGAGTTGTAAAACTTTGCAATTTGGAGAAACATGGGATCTTTCCAGGTATGTGGGTCACCTGAGTTGGAAAGAACCTCTAGAGAAGGCCAAATTCCTAGTTGCTTACCACCTAAAATCTACTATAATTGCAAAGGAAAAGGAAGAAGGAATGCTTTTAAAAAATGAAAGATAAAACTGGAAAACTTGAAAATAAGGGTGATTCACCAAAACTTGATAAGGTAAAATGAAATTTAGACCTGCATACACTTGGCCACAGACAACTAAAAATAAAAACCTGCATAACCTATCATTGTATGTTTGCAAAAGCACTTCACAAAGAAGCCTAACTGCATTAAAATATTCAAAAAAGGAAGTTAAACTTCACAATTTTAAGTCTTATAACACTCTAAGACATAGTTTGCAACCTACATAAACATAGCTTCTGTAGAAAAAGGGTATTGAAAAATATAAGGCAGTCACAAGGAAACAAATTACCTCACAAATGACATGTCCAAACATTTAATAACACCCAATACTGCAACACAAGAAGGCAAAATCTGACTGTCAGTGGTATCCAAGGTATTCTATGTATTTCATGTGCCCAAATAGTTACAAAAACATACTCAAACTGAGTAGGATTGCCGAAAAAATCTCTAACTCAAAAATGTATATGGAAAAAAGAACCCCCTAAAAATGAAGTTACAATGTCATTTATATCAAATTCCTGTGCTAGGGACGTTGAAAACTGTTGCATAGGATCCCAGGAAAGTAGAATGTATTCATCAATGCAAGAACAGGGACGCAAAGGCAAGGGCATGGTGAAAGGACAGCAACCCTGTCACTGGCAGGTCCATAACCATCAGAAAATGGTTTCCCAAACGCAAGATAGGGCAAGGCATTGAAGAGAAGAGCCCCAAATTCGTCACCAAACACATGAAGATCTGTCAGCAAGACACAAAGCCCACATGCATTGAAGAGTGAAGCCATCTTCCATGAATCCACCTGCAAAGCCTACCAACTGGAATAAATGCAACACTATCAGCCCCTGTATATGCCAAATCAGTCGTTGAAACATCTAGTTGATCGAGCCTGCAGATTTGCATCAATTTCTAAAAGTGAATATATACTCCTCAAAGCCTGCCGGATGAAAGAGGAGGCAAAAACAAACACATTTGCCTTTTGGAGCGTGCAAAAATTCCTCAGGAAAGGAGATATGGGTAGTTAAAGCTACGGTCAACTACATCTTGCATCTGTATATCACTTTGCATCTGCAATTGTATACTGTTGTATCTTGCAATTTTATTTACAATTGCACATGCACTTTTAGGTTCACCTGGCACAACATACAAAATCTCCTTCGCTTTTTTGCATAAACAATTTTTGTATATATCAAGTTGTCAGGGAGAAAATGCCTCACCGATGTGTATTTCATCTTGTATCGACCATTGTATATGCGACTTGAATCGCCATCTGAATGAGCCTCTGAATCTCCCTTTGAATCTACCTGACATGTGCCGCTATCTGATTGGCCACTGAGATGAAACTGGGACCCATCGCTGAACATTTGCATCTTTATCGGCCATCAGAGAGACCTCGAATTGAGCCGTCAATAAGGCCTGTCTCGTCGAAAATCCTTTATATGTGACTTTGTATATGTGATTGTATATGAGATACAATTGCATATACATACAATTGTAGAACTCAAAGGATTATTAACCAGAATGGAACTTTAGATCAGGTCTGGCCTTGTATCCCTATTTTTTTGCATATTGGCATATACATGCACTTCAACATACAACTACGAACCCAACCACTGAGTTTGCCAAATTTAATTTCCCAATCGGGTCTGCATTGTATATCCCTATTGTATCTAACTTTTGTATATGCAATTGTATATAGGGTTGTATAGGGGATGATACAATCGCATATACATATAAAGGCGGACCCCAACATTTTTATGAAACAAATTGAAATTAACATCGGGTCCAGCTTTGTATCTTACCTTCTTGTATGTTACACTTTTTTACCTTGTACATGCGATATACAACTATGGAACCCAATATTTTATCTGCCACATATAATTCCCCAATCATGTCCAAATTGTATGTATTTCCTTTTGCATCACCTTTTGTATATCGCATATACAATGCGGGTATACAAACAAAACTACATACAATCACTTGTACATACAAACATTGCATCTGACCTTTGCATGTGACTCTATATATGACCTTGTATTTGCCCTTTGTATCTACAAATATACAATGCGATCATACATACAAAGATGCATACAACCGCATCTGCCTTTCTATACCAAATTGCATATTCTTTCGGGTCTAGGATTGTATCTCAAGATTGTATATGCCATTGTACATAGGATTGTATGTGAGATGATACAATTGCATATACATACAAAGAACGG
Organism: Cunninghamia lanceolata; assembly: GCA_027924645.1. Taxonomy (NCBI): domain Eukaryota; kingdom Viridiplantae; phylum Streptophyta; class Pinopsida; order Cupressales; family Cupressaceae; genus Cunninghamia; species Cunninghamia lanceolata. The sequence goes on from BSBN01001067.1 coordinate 6,170,512, forward strand.
ACATACCTTTTGTATCACCTTTTTGCATCCCACCGATGTATCCTTATACATCCCTTTTTTGTACCTATCCTTGCATATGCTTTTGTATATGTAATTATTTATGAGATACAATTTCCTGATATACAAAAGCGGATTTCATATTTTGTATAAGCTTCTTGTATATTGCATTGTATATGCAATATACAAATGGAGATACATACAACATAACCTATAATGAACCCGATGTATAGTAACATTGTACATGACCAAAGTACAAGGAAAAATTATATCTGAGATATAATTCGACCAAATGACAGAAAACCCCTAAACAAGGATGACGTCATCAACATATACATGAAAAATGGCTAAGTATAAAACTAAGAAATCTCTGCGATAGAAAACAATTGGAGACAAATGATTTATGAGTTTTTATGGGTTTTCTACAAGGATTCGACAGGCAAGTGTTTGGGATTTTTGGCAAGGCAGAGCATGGGTAATTGAAGGATTCAAGATTTGTAGGGTCATTTTCTAAAGGATATTCAAGGAATATACAAGGTGAACTATTTAACTCTGGACAGAGGAAAATAGGTCAACAGCCATATCCAACAAAGATACAATTTTTTTATTTTGCATCCAACTTGGTTCTATTTTCAGAATCTACATGTGCAAATGTTTCACATCTAAAGGTTTTGAGAAAAGAATAACTCACCTTCTTACCTGTCCATGCTTCCTCTGGAATACCACAGCCTAAAGGAACTGAAGGACCTCTATTAATTAAATATACAGTAGTGTTGATAGCCTTTGCCCACATGTTAAAAGGTAGTCTAGCATGCAATCTCATGGTCCTTGCATGCTCCATTATTGTCCTATTCATGCATTCAGCCACTCCATTTTCCTATGGAGTCCCTGGAACCATTTTTTACCTACAAATTTTATTAAAGGAACAATAATCCTCAAATTCTTTGTTGCAATACTCACCACTATTATTAGATCTAAGACATTTTTTTTACCCATCTCATTCTCAACCAAGCTTCTCCATTTCTTAAATGTTTCAAATACGTCAAATTTCTACCTGAGGAAATAAATCCAAACCTTCCTAGTTGCATCATCTATGAATGTAACATAATACCGAGAGCCACCAAGAGAAGATACCTAAGCCGGTCCCCATACATCTATATGCACAAGCTCCAACTTTTCATCTTTCTTTTGCTTCCCATCTTTGAGAAAACTAACTCTCTTTTATTTTCCATACACACAACTTTCACAGAAATCCATATTAATACATTTCAAACCTGGTAAAACTTTCTTAGAATGAAGTAACTTCATACCTTTTTCACTCATATGCCTAAGTCTGTTATGCCACAATGTTGTCTTAGAACCTACAGCAACTATTTCAGTCTCTTCCTGCGGTCCTGTAGCAACTATTTCTGAACCTGTTTATTTTTTCTCTACAACAGTTAAAGCAGAAGGAATAGTATGACTTGTACAAAGATATAAGGTGCCTACTTTCACACATTTTGCTACTATTAAGGCATCTCTTGAAACCTTCCAATTTTTATCAGTAAATGTAATAATGCAACCTTCATCAACTAGCTACCTTGCTGAAATTAAATTCCTACTCAACCTTGGAACGTGCCTTACCTCTTGTAGTAGCCAATGATTCCCATTCTGCAACTTAATCTTGATTCTTCCCTTTCCAACAATCTGACAATGTTTGTTATCTCCCAAATAAACTAGCCCAAAATCTCCTTGGACTTAATCAAGAAAATAACTTCTATGGGGCATAGCATGAAATGAGGTCCCTGAATCTAAAACCTATGAATCATCAGCATTATCTAGGGAAAGAATCAAAGCATCATCTTCAGATTTATTACTTACCACATTTACCTCCTTATTGCCTTCTTGTTTGTCTCCTTTATTCTTCTGAGACTAGCAATCTTTCTTCAGATGACCTGGTTTCCTATAGTACTAGCAATCCTTTTGTCCTCTTGATTGGGACCTCTTGTCCTTTGATTTTCCTCATGACTTCCCATGACCTCTAGAACCTTTTCCTCTCTCCTTTGATCTGCCCCTGCTTTTTGCATTTAAAACACTACCTGATGTGGATCCTCCTAAGCTTTTCTGTCACATTTCTTCACTAAGGATAACACCAACAACATCATCAAATTTCAAAGTGTTTGAACCAGAGACAAAGTTACTTACAGCCATTACCAAGCTATTCTAGTTTTCTGGCAAAGAACATAAAACCAAGAGAGCCCTCACCTCTTCATCAAATTTTACTTTTACAGAAGTTAACTGACTGGTAATCATATTAAACTCATTGAAATGATCTGTCACAGATCCACCTTCAATCATTTTTAAATTAAACAAATGCTTCATGAGAAATACCTTATTTAAGGCTAAAGGTTTTTCATACAATTTAGCTAAAGCTTTCATCAATTCACTTATGTCTTCACTTCTATTATATTAATTTCCACAGATGGTGCTAGGCACAACTGAATGGTTCCTAGTGCCTTTTTAGACAGAATGTTCCCAATCCTCATCAGTCATTATTGTTGGTTTCTTGGCTATTCCTTCCAACAGCCTCCATAAATCCTTCTAATAGAGATAATCCTCCATCTGCATCTTCCATAATTGATAGTTTTGCCCATTGAATTTATCTACCTTCAATTTACCCTCATCCATCATTGTTCCAACTCAACTGTGAGACCTTCCTACAGACAATAATCAAACACAACCCGCTCTAATACCACTTTTTAGGGTTAGCCACTAGAAGATATCAATTAAATGAAAATAAAGATTAAATAGAGGAATGAAAAATACACAGAAATAATAACAGTGAGAGACAAGTTTTAACATGGTTCACCTAAACCTTAGCTACATCCACCAACAGAGAGTCCAATATTATTATCTAGTAATCAAACTAATTACAACCAACAATCCCTGCAACTCAATACCGCTATAAATGCTACAATACATCAACAAAAATGCTAACCCTTAGCCGCTTTTATCAAGCCTTATGTCGGTTACAAAAATAGGGTTTTTTTATGTCAGTCAATAGAAAAATAACTCTCAACACCTTAATAAAATAATAAAAATAATGTGAGGTTTCAGGGGTGCTGCCCCTGAGCCCCTACGGGGGCACTACCCCTTGACCCTGCCCTGTATCACAACAGGGAGTGTGCTAGTGGTGCTACCCCTGGACTCCACAAGGGGCACTGCCACTTGACCCTATCTTGGGGGAAACTGCACTGATAAAAGTGGGGTCAATTTAACCTCTGAGTCTAATTAGGCTCCATATAACAAGATAAGATTGTGTATCCTAGCAGGATAGAGGGAAAAATATCCAAATGATAAATGATTGAAAACATAATAGATATAACTGTATACACCTAAAATTGGCTCAGGTCGAATTAAGTAAATATTCTAATATTTATCTTAATTCATATTTTCTTCTGTCAATTAAATAAATATTATAAGTTTATTTGATTGATTCATTTTCCCACCTAAATTCTTCTAAATTTCTAATAATCCCACATCATTCAATTAAAATCCCAAAATCCTCCTAATGTCCTAAGTCCTAAAATCCACCTCACAAAATCCACTTCATCAATCCACCTCATCTCTTCCACCTCACCATGTTGCACATATAATTAAATATTCTTAATATTTAATTAGCTAATATCCTCTATTCTCTAAAATTGAATTCTTAATTCAATTGTTCCCCACTATCCTCCACCATTGAATTCTTAATTCAATTGTTCCCCACTATCCTCCACTATTGAATTCTTAATTCAATTGTCCCCCACTATTCTCCACTCATTGAATTCTTAATTCAATTGTTCCCCACTATTCTCTAAAATTGAATTCTTAATTCAATTGTTCCCCACTATTCTCCAAAATTGAATTCTTAATTCAATTGTCCCCCACTATTCTCCACTCATTGAATTCTTAATTCAATTGTTTCGCACTATCATCCACTATTGAATTCTTAATTCAATTGTTCCCCACTATCCTCCACTAATTGAATTTAAAATTCAATTATCCTCCGCTCTTCCCAAAAATAAATTTTTAATTCATCCACTATCCTCCACTCTTCCCAGAAAAATGAATTTTTAATTCATCCACTATGAATAAAAGATTCACTTTTATTCCTAGCCATTGATCTCATCTGTTGATCCTCACCCTCTATTGCCTTTTCAGAAAATCTATAAATAGAACTCTTCTCTAAGCAATTAAAAGAACTTCTTCTTGCACAATAACTATACTCAGATTTCTCTTCTTCTCTCTATTTCTAGTATCAAACAGGTATCAAAGCCATTTCTCCTTGTCATCTTGAGGAATCGAAGCAAGGAAGCAAGCTCCCTGAGGGCCAACCTTCATCATTCAAGATCAAGAAAGAATAGGCGAACAATGGAAGCCACAGGGTAACAGGTGTTGTAAGTTGGTAATTTCTAATTTCAAGCTTGTTATTTGCATATTCTATTGGTGTTTGGGTTTTTGTTTTCATTAATTAATCAATCTCATTTACCCATTAACATTTTGGCGCCCACCGTGATCTAACGCCCATCTTGTTTGTGAGTGTTTGGCTTTGAAAGTTGTTGTCACAGGATTCAGGTGTATTTCATAGCACATTTGGGCATCGACTCTCACAAATGGCCTCCTACGCATAAACCGAGCTCACCATTGAGTCCAGAAAGCCTTGGCGATAAGAAATCACATATAAGTTCTCTAGTTTTTCTATTTGAAATTTTTTGAAAATTTTTTTACTTTCCAACGTTGTTTTTGTTGTAAAAATAAATAAAATAAAATTGAAAAAAAAATGACATTAGATTTTATTGTTATTTCATTTTAACCTTTTCACTTTAGAAAAAATAATAATAATAATAATAAATAAATAATAAAAAATAAAAAATAAAATAAAATAAAAATCGTCGAATTTTCATGCAATTTTTTTTTTTTTTGAAACATTATAGAATTTCATGTAGATTTTGATTTTCATATCTATTTTTGCTTTCAACAATCATTTTCATGAAAATTTTTAGATTATATGTTTTGCACCTAATCCTTTGACTTACAAAATTCTTGATTCAACTTTTGTTTTGGTGGACTACAGGAGGATATCAGGAGACTGCTAATCTAGTTTGGTGCAAAAACATCCACTGAAAACCATCATTTTTCCTACATGTTGAACATGATTGATTTAGGCATTATCATACACCTGACATAAGATTCCTATCTAGTTCTAATTAGGAAGGAGTAACCCATTGTTCGTACAATTTGCATCTAACTCTAATTAGGAAAGCACAAATGCATACATGCCAATATCACATAGTCCATAACTAGGAAGAAAGTACTTGAACCATGCCTATATTTGCATATTGCTATCTCCTTTAGTTAGATCATTGCTATCTTACAAATGGGAATGAACATTGCTATCTGTTTAAACACTTCAAAGTTAACAACTCGGGCTATCGTGGATTAAAATTGAACTCATCATTGCTATCTTGGTTAAAATTAGACCACTGCTATCTTGCTACTCACTTCAACGTTCTGTGCTTGCCCAAGTAGATAGCTCATCTAGTTTTTTTTTTTCATTTTAACTAGAGGAAAAGAACCACTGTCTACTGTGTTATTGGGAATGATACCAGGACTATGCTCTCCCCTATCTTGGGTGACCAAAACACCAGAAGTATCATTTTCGCATGTGTTTTTCCTTTAGAGGGGCCTACTCTTGGATACCGCTTATCCAAGTAGGAACGACCCTAAGTGGTAACAGGCTAGATGCCAAGCCCTTCCAAGCCACTATAAATAAATTGTATTTGGAGTGAAAGCTTCAAACAACGAGTGAAGTTGTGTTACACCGACAACCAACCTCCCCCAAAACCCTCCAAGGCGCAACCCTTGAAGGCTGGGAGACTCCATAACAGAGAGTAGTGTTGCCGCATGTGTAACCACTTGAACGGTTGCCCACATTAAAACCCCTTGTTCTAATGGCCAAAAACCCTTGTAACCCATTTCTAGCCTAGGATCTTTTTGCTTGCTTTTGTTCCTATTAGTCCAAAATAGAGTCAGAAAAAACACAAAAACAATAAAAAAACCATAAAATATTCTTTGTGCTTGCTGTGTTTTCGTGCCATTAATTCATAAAATCAAACCAAGAAGACCTTTTGCAACCAAAGTACCAAAAACATCAAAAAAATTCCAAAAAATTGCAAAAATGTTAAAAAAAAGCCAGAGCGACACATCCGTCCTCTATTCTTGCACATACATGCCAACCTATGGTGCATTTATTACGACCTGCTATGCTTTCACTGACTGTTGCTACACATACATTTTTCACCAGTCCCGTGCATATACTCTGACTTGCTGCGCATTTGTCAACTCCTATTGTGCATCTGTTTCGACACATCCACGATAGTGAGTGCTTCCACATCTTTTCAGAGAAAACTTTCAGGTTTTCTAGGACCCATTTCAATCTTGTGTCAATTTCTGGGGAGATGGCAAACCACTTAGAATATCTTGATCAAAAACTCTAATATCTACGATTGCAAATCAACTTAGATCCCTCGCCCCAAGACTGTATAGCAATTTGTCAACAAATCCAAGTTTTAAAACAAGAATTGACAAGCTTGCAAGCTAAATGTGCCAGTACTAGCTATGCCTCGCCCTAAACTCCTATATTTTTTTCCCATACTTATGACAAGGCACGTACCACTTCAAGTTGGAAATCGTATACCACTTTGGCTCCTAATCAACCTTCACCTCCAACATACCACCAAGCCCATCCACGAGGCAACCAAGTGTCTTCACAACAAGAACATGTAAGCCCAAATCCACCGTGGCAACAAGATCAAATGCCCTCAACTTCACACCAACCTCAAGATCGTTTGTCTAAATATCCTACCATTTTACCCAACCACCAAGACTATCAATTTCCTCCACAACAAGCACAAGTGAGCCTACGTCCACCTTTGCAACAAGAAGCACATGCAAGTCCAAGTGGTCCCTTGTACATAAATCAAATGAGTCCAAGTTATCCTAGGCAAGATCTAATAACCTTTGACAAGGGAGATACCAATCTAGAGTGGCCTCCACCATCCACTCCCATGCTAACACATGAGCCAACAAGTCCTATCATAAGACCACCATGTGATCCTACCCCTAGTCCATCTTCTAGCCCATCAAGCCCTCCATCAACTCCATACCCATGCTCTGCCAATCCTCCAGCACAGGATCCCTTAGACATAATCGTACAATAATTAGTTCAAACAAATTTGATTGAGCCAACACCGATAGACCCTTTTGAACCAATCCTTAAACCCCTTGGGTATAATGAAAACCATTATTGTGCATACCATAGATATACAAGCCATACAACCACCAATTGTGTCAAACTTAAGAGATTGATCAAAAACATCATAAATTGTGGTAAGATTATCCCTTCATCCAATCCAAATCCTAATCCACCCAATCCAATTAGCCACCAACCTAATCCTAGTCCTCAGCCTACAACATCATCCACTATTATTGCTCATCCATCATATCATCCATCTATCCATACACCTATGGCAGATGTGATCCAAGGACTACTAGCAGAAAGTCAACCATGTCCCCAAACTCCGGTCCTTGGCCTAACCAAAGATTCTTCCCATACCATGTCAAATCCTCCAACCCCTTCATGTCATCTAGAACCCCTTGAGCTTATCAAAGAGCCTTCTACCATGCACCAGAGTCAAGGTCCATCACACCCTCATGTTGTTGACCAAGAGCCTATCCAAGAGCCCTCAATTAACATTCTTAGCTCTTCAAGCCCATCATGTGACCAACAAGCCATCAAGCCTATTCAAGAGTCTCCTATTATGAATCCAAGTCAAGAGTCATCATGTTCTCATGTTGTCGACCAAGCGCCTTCCACTTCCATTCAAGCAACCCCAGAGGTATGTCAAGAGTTTAATCCTAAGCATGTGGAAACATTAAGACCTAGTCCAACTCAAGATCAAATCACTTTTATGCAACCCGTCCATAATATGTATCTTTTCCATGATCAAGATGATAGCCATAATGATGAATCTATCCATGAGCCACTTGATCCTATTCATACCCCTACAACTATCCATGAACAAGACACCCAAGACCTACATGCTTTATCCAATGAAAGTCTTGTTGACCTACTTCAGTATTCACCCCGTTTCATGGCCTTCCTTCAAAGCAAAGAGATCTCTTCCTCTAGCCATGATCCCACAACATCCACTTGTCATGATGAGACACTTGTCCCCCAAGTAAGCATAAAAGATCAAACAAATAAATTGGATCTTAGTGAACACAATGCTAATCATGATCCTAATGATTCTCCTTCACCATCCATTATTGACCATGCTACAAAGCCTCCACCATATATCCTTGGTCTTACTACCTTCATGCATGAATGTTCTTTCTTAGAACACCAACAACCATTATCCACTATCTCACCTTCTCCATCCAATAAAGAACTTGTGTCTAGTGTTCCACCTACACATAATCTCGTTGTCCACCGCATACTCCAGAAGATGAACTATCAAGGTAAAGGCTTAGGCCTTCATGAACAGGGTATTTTGGAACCTATCTATGTCAATGTTCCTCCACCTTCATATGGCCTTGGATACATACCCCAAGGTGCACAAACTCAAGATGTTGGTACTTCTTCCACTCCTCCTAAGCCTACCACTTTCCATCGCAAACCCTATCATATCCCCAAAACATATGTCGCCATTCCACCTCCATCATCCTATGATTGTCAAAAGCATGTGACCATACACCTTCCACCATCCAAACTCCCTCCGCTACTTCCAACTCCTAATATCCCACCATCCAAACTCCCTCCACTACTTCCAACTCCTAATATCCCCCCATGCCATTTAACACCACTTCTTCCAACACCTTATCCATCCATCTATAAATCCTCTAAATATCCCGATCAGGGCCAACAAATGCACATATTGTCTAACCAAGGAGCTTTCACCAACCTCACTTCTACCATCCCACAGGGATTCAATGACAAATATGTGGATGCCTCTACCTATAAAGTAAAAAATCCTAAGAGTCCTCATGACCTAGGATATAAACGCCAAGAATCAAAGCATTATCCATATCAAAAGCTACATACACCCATACACCTCAATGCCAAACTGAATAAGGTGTGGGTCCCCAAGCAATAAATGATTAATCCAAAAGCTGCACAAAAGCTGCATACACCCACACCCATACCTCCACAGGTTCTATCTAAAAGCAAAAGGGTTTGGGTACCTAAGAAAAAATCCTTCAAGATACATGAGGCATCCACCTCTCAAGAATCTCAACCCTCTACTTTATCCCATTCCATACATAAGTCTCAAATTCTTCCATCCCACATGATGAACAAAAATTAGGACAATACTCAGTCTATGTGGATCCCTACATGCCCACGTCATTCATCCACAAGCAAAAGTCTCTGTTGCTTCCTACACTACTTTCCCCTCACCAGCTTCAATGTCTACCACGGTATGTGTGACCGTTGGTCATGATTCCCTTCCATTCCACAACATTTTCATATACCTCCATCTCCCCTTCCTTCTACTATTACCCTACATATCTTCCTCATCCTATGCCTATGGTCCATGATGTTGCATATGCCTTCCCTCCATATTCTGCATCATAATCCACTATCTACCTACACCATCTTACTTTCATACGACCCCCTACCAACATCTGTGAGAACACTTGACATTGTCCATTTGACAGTATCTATCTAGCAGGACTATCACCTTTCAAGGAACTCTATACTTGAGTCTTTCCATATCCACCTTCTCCTATCTAAATATTCAAAAACAAAAAAAAACAAAAATGAAAAAAGTAAAGAGAAATCCCTTCCTCCAATGGTGAAAACTTGGCAAACAGGCACCTTGGATAAGTACCGTGATGAAAACCTGGCAAACAGGCATCATGTGTAAAGTTGATCTTCTATGTCACCTACACTTGGGGGGCACCTTGTCTCATCGGCATATCACTCTTCTCCTACCAGTTTCCTTTCATACCATTTCCTATCCTATCATCTATCCATTACATACCTATCATGTCCCGTCCATCCATCCAAACTTCCTTTCCTCTATTCTTTGGTCTTGATAAAGATTGGGGACACAATGTTGACAAATGTTTTAGATGTCTCTTGACATATCTTATCCCTCCAAAACATGCAAATCCTTCATTATCCTCTCATCCTCCTATCATCATTAGCATTGTCATGAACAATCCTACGTACTCTACCTACAACGGGGCACATTATTCTTATGTGACATAGACCTTGGAGATCACATCCTTGGTTACTTCTACCTCCATATCTACTATCACCCATACAACTACATATCTGTGGTGTTTCCTTGTCATCAATATTGTTTATTCCATATCTGATCCATATCAGTTCCATATCGTGTCTTATCTGATCCATATCTGATCCATATTGTGTCTTATCTGATCCATATCTATTCCATATCATGTCTCATCTGATCCATATCTTAGGTCCATTAGGGTTCTTGTCGAACTACGTTGCCTCTGCGTTGTCACGTAAGCAAGGCCATTATCAATGTGCCCCCAAGGCTCTGCTTCCCTATCCATCTCATATCTTGTCATCTATCCTCTAGTCCATCCATGGTCCAAGCCCCGAACTACGTTGCCTCTGTGTCATCACGTAGGCAAGGCCATTTAGCAATGAGCCCCCGAGGCACTAGGTCAGTACCTTAGGGTCCATCTCACCAATAAAGATTGTGATACCTTTCACCAGACAAGAGCATGTAGCAAAGCATGCTCCTCAAAAATAGCAAAAATCTTGACATAAAACATTAACCTATCCAAAAACAAAGTAGCACACCATACTGAAATACTCAAGCTAAATCTCATATCAATTATGGCAAGAAACAAACACATCTAAATGCAAGAATGTTTTGTGATTGGTTAGATTAACTTACAGAGTCTTGATTTATGCTATCATGCCTTTCTATGCTACTCGAGGATGCCAAAAGCTAGAGATGCTATGATGGGGGCATGATTATTTTCTTTGTTTGCTGCTTGTGGATTAAACTTTAGTAATGCAATGATTTCTGTCTAACGACATGATCGGCAAACGATCATCGAGGACTCCGAGATCTAAACATGAAAAGGGGCAATCCTTGTCTGTTGAAAAATCCATGTAAGTAATACTTAGGTCATCTCGGTTCAATTATACCTAGATGCTTGTATTTTCTTACAACATAATAAAGCCCAACGATGAAAGCGCTTCAAAATACTTGCTATGTCAAGGTGACAAATATCCATATCTATATTCATACCGTATCTAATCAAATCTTCATATCCATATCCATATCTATATCATATCCAATTACGCCTCATATCCGTACCCATATCCATATCCATACCGTATCCAATTGCAAGTCTATCTTTAATCCATGCCAATCAAGTCAAGTCAATCTTGTCAAATGATCCAATCACAATCAATGGTCTTGATCCTTGTCCGGTCGTAAACCAACTCGATCAATTACTCAATCAATTGTCTTAGACAGGATGTTGCATTGTCGAAACCAGACCAACACACGCATCTTACATGACATGCTTCATTTCCTGAAACTAGACACTATCCTTCGTTTTGCTCTAGGGATCCATCATTCCCCGCCACGACAACACGCCTACTGTGTTGATCTAGGGATATATTGTTCCCCACCATGACAACACTATCGTATCAAATGTCTTAGATAGGATGTTATATTGTCAAAACCAGACCCAGAGTCTTATACGACATATTTCATTCCTAAAGCCAGACATCATCGATCCATATCATTGGTTTACCGCTCGACAGGGGCAATACCTTGTTTGTGCTTGTGTCATTTGTGCATACTTGCTTACTTGCTTGTGTGTGTTATCATCTTTTTATCTTGCATTCCATATCATTCATCCCTTTCTTCTACATCCAACCATTTCATCTCCTATCAACCTATCTCATCATGAGATTGTCCGTCTCACACCTTCTACCTTCTCCCCATCCAATCTCCTGAGGGGGCATCCTATCATCATAACCTGTACTAGGGGCAAACTGGGGCATGTATCATTATCAGACTATTTATTCTTTGAAACAACGTGATAAAACACATTGCTTCAAAGAGTGGCAAAATGTAGACACCTAAAATTGGCTCAGGTCGAATTAAGTAAATATTCTAATATTTATCTTAATTCATATTTTCTTCTGTCAATTAAATAAATATTATAAGTTTATTTGATTGATTCATTATCCCACCTAAATTCTTCTAAATGTCTAATAATCCCACATTGTTGAATTAAAATCCCAAAATCCTCCTAATGTCCTAAGTCCTAAAATCCACCTCACAAAATCCACTTCATCAATCCACCTCATCTCTTCCACCTCACCATGTTGCACATATAATTAAATATTCTTAATATTTAATTAGCTAATATCCTCTATTCTCTAAAATTGAATTCTTAATTCAATTGTTCCCCACTATCCTCCACCATTGAATTCTTAATTCAATTGTTCCCCACTATCCTCCACTATTGAATTCTTAATTCAATTGTCCCCCACTATTCTCCACTCATTGAATTCTTAATTCAATTGTTCCCCACTATTCTCCAAAATTGAATTCTTAATTCAATTGTTCCCCACTATTCTCCAAAATTGAATTCTTAATTCAATTGTCCCCCACTATTCTCCACTCATTGAATTCTTAATTCAATTGTTCCCCACTATCATCCACTATTGAATTCTTAATTCAATTGTTCCCCACTATCCTCCACTAATTGAATTTAAAATTCAATTATCCTCCACTCTTCCCAAAAATAAATTTTTAATTCATCCACTATCCTCCACTCTTCCCAAAAAAATGAATTTTTAATTCATCCATTATGAATAAAAGATTCACTTTTATTCCTAGCAATTGATCTCATCTGTTGATCCTCACCCTCCATTGCCTTTTCAGAAAATCTATAAATAGAACTCTTCTCTAAGCAATTAAAAGAACTTCTTCTTGCACAATAACTATACTCAGATTTCTCTTCTTCTCTCTATTTCTAGTATCAAATAGGTATCAAAGCCATTTCTCCTTGTCATCTTGAGGAATCAAAGCAAGGAAGCAAGCTCTTTGAGGGCCAACCTTCATCATTCAAGATCAAGAAAGAATAGGTGAACAATGGAAGCCGTAGGGTAACAGGTGTTGTAAGTTGGTAATTTCTAATTTCAAGCTTGTTATTTGCATATTCTATTGGTGTTTGGGTTTTTGTTTTCATTAATTGATCAATCTCATTTACCCATTAACAATAACCTTAAAGTGTAGATCTCATGGAAGGAATATGCTCTTCATGACATGAGGAGATGGAGCCAAATCTACAAACACACACAATAACAATGCTTTTCTCTACAACACAATGAATATTTTGAATGCTCTAAAATCACAAGTATGCATAAAGTCCATCTCGTTTCCATTTAGTTTGCAAATGAAACCTAATCATGCTTATATATGCAACTACAAACATTCGCACTAAGAATTTCATAATTCAATCCTGAGATGTCGTCATAGGACTTAAATAACAGTCATAAAACTATCATTTAAATTTAGGCCAAACCCAAAATAGGGCAGGACTAGGGTGCTAGTGCCCAAGTCCACCCCCTTGTTTTTGTTCAGGGATCATCAAAATAGCACCCCCTAGGTCCTATTTTCCATAAGACTTTAGAGTTTTCTCAGTAGGAGTCAAAATTATCATGCAAGATGCTCTAAATGCATTTTAAGGACTCAAGAGCTAAACCTTAAGAGGGAAAAGCCTACAAGGGGACATTTTTTAACATAACACTTTCTAAGCTAGGTCTAAACTATTCAATGTTTGTTTCTACATTTCATTTCACTAAAAGTGTCTTAGGAACCAATTATACAATGCGTTATCTTGATGATTTTGTAAATGACCTCACAAGGGAGCAAGATAAGTTGAATCAAATGGGTACAATGAAGCCTTCTAAGTCTCATGCCTTGGCTACAAATAATGGCACTAAAGATCAGAAGGGCAATGGCAAACAAAATAAGAAACAACAAAATCAAGTAGAGAAGAAACAAGATCAGAATAAAGTTGTTTCTAAAGCAACTACTGAGGATTCTTCTTCAAATGGTTATAAGTTTAAGGAAAAGGTCAAGTGTTCCTATTGTAAGAAAATAATGCATGATGAACATAAATGTTCGAAGAAATAGACTGATCACCTGACACATATTCTTAAAAAGAACAATCTTAAGGTACTTGATTAAGTCAAATAGAGTTCATCATGAGAATCTTCAAAGGATAGAAAAAAGTAAGAGGAAAGGAAAGGGTAAGGCCCTTGTTGTTGCTTCACAGCTAGATTCTTAGATTATTGACTTGGGTGCATCACACCACATGGCCTCATCACAAGATAGTTTTGTCTCCTTGGAGCTATCTTCTATTCCATCTATTCTATTGGGTGATGACTCTCTTGCTAAGGTGCATGGGAAAGGGTCTATTGACGTGGATGAAGGAAGTAATCAATGAGATGCATAATGGGTCTTCAGTTACCGTGGGGAAGGTCAATCATCAATCTAGACTAGATATATCACTTTTCTCACTTTGTTCTAGATTTTCCTTCACTTTCTTTCCTCACTCACTCAGTTGAGGTCAGTTGTTTGTGGCATCAGTGGTTTGGCCACTTGAACTATCGCTACTTGAAGCAGCTCAGTCAATAGGACATGCTCAAAGGGTTGCATTCTATTAAGTATTCTAATGGAGTTTGCCAAGGTTTCATTCTTAGTAAGCATCTTGAAGAAAATTTTGATAAAGGAAAAGCATGGAGGGCCACACAACTTTTGGAGTTGATACATAGTGACTTAGCAGGTCCATGTCTGCATCCTTCTTTCAACAAGGCAAGATATGTTTTGACTTTCATTGATGATCTTTCCAGATACACATGGGTTTATTTTCTCAAACAGAAGATTGATCTCTTTGAGACTTTTAAGTACTTTAAATCTTTTGCAAAGAAATAGTCAGGGAAGGCCATCAAAATTATGCATACAGATAATGGGGGAATATGTCAACCACATGTTTGTGTAGTTTTGTGCCTTAGAGGGCATTGATCTTTAGCATACAGTTCCCTATACTCCACAATAGAATGGTATCACAGAGTGAAAGAACATGTCCTTGAAAGATATGGCCAATTGTATGATTCACTCCAAGTCATTGGCACCTCAGTATTGGGCAGAGGCCATCAATTGTGTGTGTTATATCCAGAACTGAGTACCACAACGACCTGTAAAGGGGGTTACTCCTTTTCAATCTTGGACTGGTCGGAAACCTACTGTTAAGCACTTTTGGGTGTTTGGTTCTCTTGCATGGGCCCACATTTCAACAGAGAAATGCAAGGCTATGGATCCACAGAGTAGGCCTTGCATTTTTGTTGGGTATACAAAGGGTGTCAAAGGCTACATGCTTCTTCATCCCACTACTCATGAGTTGCTCATCGAGAGGAGTGTTCAATTTGAGGAGGATATTTCTAAGTTTCCTCCTATCACTTCTCCATCCACTATCACTTTGGAGTCATTGCGACATGATGATAGTTCTTATGAGGCTCCTAACCCTCCTAATCTTGATGATGAGTCTTCTTCCTCTTCTTTAGATGGCAACAATGATGATGATGATTTATCCTCTCCATCTAGTCATCATTCAGAGGTTGATGATTCTCCTCTAGGCTCTCCTACCAAGCCACTTTGGGCTCATCAGACATTGGAGTCAACTGGTGATTGGGTTGGTGATCAAGGTCGCAGTACGAGCAGGCTCCACATCTCTTCATTGCTATAGCTTCTAATCCACAGTCCTTTTGGGAATCTTTTGGTGTCCCTGAGTGGGATGTTGCTATGCAGGAAGAGTTTAGTTCCTTGGAGAGGAACCACACTTGGGAATTTGTTCACCTCTCTCCTATGCATGCATGTGTGTGATCTTGTTTGTTTCCCTTTACACTTCTAACTTTTTTCTAACCAAATATGTAGTTTATATTCAAATAATGTGGTATCTCTACAACTTAATGTAAGCACAAAATAAGACCTATAGATTTAATATTAGAGCATTTGAAACAATACAAACCTCTATTTTTGTAATTTTGTAAGATCAATATGTGTTGTTATGAACAAAGATCAATTAGTTATTAAATCAATTGAATGAAAAGACATACAACAGTTATGTTGTTGATGATATTGTCACCAAAATAACCAACACTTTAACACACAAAAAGTGGTAGGGACAAATAGGTTGTTGTATCCCCATATCATATTTTTGTTGTGTGTCTACAAGTGAACATGCTATGTCTATGTCCACATCTTGTTTGTCACAACAATTTCATGACCCTCCTCACAAAAAATAATTCAATTTTTTATTCTGAATACTTGTGAAGACAAGAGATATATAAAGGTTAGAAACACAAATAAAATGCATGAAAACACACAAAATATACCTCAAGATCTTATTAATCCTTGATAAGGTGGAGGAGAGTGCATCCTAGAGCTCTCCTAGCTTTACCCAAGTTGATGTACTATGAATGTGGATTGCTCCTTGCTTACAACACAATATGATGGGGATAAGATGATAGATTAGATAGAGATTGGATATGTATAGTGAGGCTAGAATGATTTTGGCATGGTAAGGGTATGATGAGAGAAGATGAGAGAAATTTTGGCATGGTTTTGATATGAGGAGTTATGAAAATGGCTTAGATGATGGATCCATTTATAGATTTTTTGATAAAAGGATGGAGGGTGAGGATTGAAAGTTTAGATCAATGGCTAGGAATGCTTAAGGATTAGGGTTTGGATTGAAGTTGTAGTCTTGTGACAAGTGTCACAAGAGGGTTGGGTAAGAGATATCAAGGGTTAAGATCGGGTCAATAAGATTGGATGGCTCCCATTATTTGTGAATTTTAAATTCACATAGGGAAGGGTGATGAGAATAAAAATGAATTAAAAATTTATTTTGGGGGGAGAGTTGGATATGACAAGTTAGATGTGAATTTTTATTTCACATGGGGAAGAGTCCCATTAATGGAGACTAGGACAAGTGGGAAGGTCAAGGACACATGTACACTTACATGTGTAAGAGGAAGATGTGACCCTTTGAATAAAAAATTGATTTTATTCAAAGTGCGTGGGAGAATGGGTTAAGCAAGTTTTAATTAAGTGTTTAGCTTAATTAATTTAGGTCTAGGGGATTGGTAGGCTAGGGTAGCTAATTAAATAATTTCTATTTAATCAACTAGACTAGGTTTAGGTTGATTAGTAGGGTAGATTAATTAAATAAGTATGGTTTATTTAATTAATAAGGATTAGGGAGATGGACAAATTAACTAAATAAATATTGAGAATATTTATTTAATTAATGAGGGATAGTGTTGTAAGGTATAGTGATAAATTAAATGAATTAATTGATCACAAAGGATGGATAAATGGTTAAGGTAGATGATTAGGGATAAATTAATTAAATAAAATTAATTTATTTAATTAATAGGAGGGATAATTGGTGGTGTAGAGATATGGGAAATTGGTTTGCAGAGCAAGTCAATTTTAGGTGTCTACATTTGCCCCTGTTTGAAATGGTGTTGCGGCTAAGTAACATTATTTCAAAGAAGTTTAAATATAGAGTTGAATTGGATAGAAAAAGACTTTGGTTTGGAAGAATAGGGTAAGGTTTAGGGATGATTGGTAAGATTGATGCCCCCTCAAGAGGACATGCAAGTTGCAAGAACATGGGTGTGCTCTCGAAATGGATGGAACATATTGGTAGAAGTGGTTGGAGGATAAGGAGTGAGATGAAAGATTGATGATTTTGGGTAGAGTGGTTGATGGATGATCATTGTGCTGAAAAATTATTTAGAGCAATCCTAGGTTTGTTATAGAAAAGTGGATATTTTCACCAAGGTATAGAAGACCAGAGTGATGATGTTTATCCAACATTTGCATGGACTAGACATGCAACAAGAGGGTGATCTCATACATGTCCAAGATAGTACAATCTTGTCTAGATGAGGGAAGGGGACTCATAACATAATCCCTTAATACAAAAAAGGTATGATGAACCTTAGATGTAAAAGGAGATCCATATGCTAGAACTGACCCATCGATTCACAAGATATGAATACTAGATTTGAGTAATGAAACCAACCCACAAGCATAGCATACAAAAGCAAGACTATGCCCCCTTCTAGATGTTTTCACCACATACCATGATATAGTGAGATCAAGGTAGTTTTGATGTGATCTTTGAATAGGACAAAAGATAAAAGTCAAAAACCAAAAGACCAACAAACCAAACAAATAGCCATTGTATCTCTTGCCAAGATGGATGATGATAAGATAGATTCTGCCAATTGTAGGAATGATATATCCTAAGGTAGGAATCAATGGATGATTAGATCATGCCCATTGTAGGAACGATATATCATTGTTTTGATGATTGATGTTGTAAGATTGGTGCAAGATATAATGGTTACAAGTTGTGGTTGATGCTGATTTGATAGTTGATGATTTTTGGTTAAGGGACAATTGCTTTGATAGGTAATGCGATGCTTGGGATATTGTGTTTAGATCTAGTATAAGCTCAATGAGTAGGGACCATCCAAGCAGGTTGGATGGGTGCATCTTATGTACCTGAGTACTGGAAACATCCTTCGTATTCTAGACTGCCTACATACCCTGTATCCACGGGATCAAGGAACATTAAGATGCAGGTGGTGATGATATGCAGTTCTAATTTGTGATGATGATGTGGGATGATTAAGGATAGATGTGATGATGAAATGTTGATGGAATAATGTTGATTTTGGGATGGATATATTTAGAAATTTATAGATATTTTGATTTTTTTAGATTTTTGTGATTTTGGATAGGGAATGGTTTTATTATAATGGTTGCATTGGATTGTGTTTGGATATCCTTTACACTAGATACCAATGACAAGGGAACACCAAATCTAGAGGTGATAGGATTATATTGGATTGGCGATGAAAGGTTAATGGATATGAGATTTTTTATAGATAGATGGATACATGGGGATAAGGGATAGGAATGTGGGATAGGATAGAGATGCCTGATAGATGGATGGGGGGTTTTAGGATTTTATCCAAGGGCTATGTTGCAAGGAATCATATGCCCCATGCATGATGGACTTTGTTTGGATGGATGGACTTTGTAGTAGATAGATGGAGGGAGGATATACTTGGAAAGGGACGTATGTCGAGAGGTGTCCAAAGCATGTTCTGATATTTAATCCCTCATCTTTATCAATATCTAAGAAGGAAGGTATAGTAGATAGAATGGATGGAAATGATAGGATAAATAGGGGACAGTGGATAGGAATATGATGGGATAAGGATAATATAGTGGATAAGATGTGCAAAGGATATTATGGATGTGGATGAAGGGTATGATTTTGTCTCCAAGTGTAGGGATAAAAAATGGATGGGGAAGGGATTACACATGACACTCACAAGGGGTTTTCATCATGGTACTTGCCCAAGGCGCCACAAGGAGTGGTTTTCACCATTGGACAGATTTTTTTCTCTTTAATATTTTCTTGATTTTTTTTTTTTTTTCTTTTATTTTTTTTGCTTTTTTGGATGGGAACTCTAGCGTCTGTTTCCATTGCATGTGGAAGATGGTCCCATGTTGGATAGTTGGAGGATGATGGATGGATGTTGATAGATAGGAGAAGATGGAACGGATGGCAGATAGTGGATTATGATGTGGATTAGTAAAGTTTATGCAAAAGTATGTCCCATAAGGCTGTGATGGGGAAGATATGTAGGATAGTGGATGAAAGATGGAGAGATGGGGGTATGTGGGAATGCCATGTGGTGGAGGGGAACCAAGACCAATGGTTGTATGCACCATTTTGGATTTTGAAGCATATATTTTTGATGGGGGGTGGGTAGTAATGGGGATCAGGATAGGGGATTTTTGGATGGTCGATTTGGGGTTTTAGGGACCCAAATGGACTTAGAAATTATGGGATTTTTAGATGGGAAGCAGGATGTTTGGGATTTTGGGGGGGATTGGGAGGTGGATGCGTCATTTTCTTTGTTTGCTTTGTGCTTGGGGACCCATACCATTTTTATTTTTGATTTTTCTTTTGATGGTGTGGATTTTGATAGCCTTTTAGATTTTTCATTTTTCTTGGGAGGGATAACACCTTTAGGCTTTTGTACTTTATGAGTCAAGGCCTTCAAATTATTACTTTTAAATCCCATGGATTTGGTGGAAGGTTCTATTTTGGATGATGCGTGCTTTTGTTGGTCTTGATTGGGGATTTTAGGGGATTTATGGGTGGAGGGGTTAAAAGTGGATTTATGGATAAATGGATGAGGGGATTTGAGGATAGGGATATTAAGCATTGGGAGGATGGGAGAATAAGGGGATTTATTTTTAGGAGTTGGAAGGATAGGAGGATAAGGGGATTTGAGGATGGGGATGTTAGGAGTTGGTAGGAGTGGAGGTAAATTTGATGGGGGATGTGTTTGGTCACATGATTTTGCAAACTATATGAGGATGGAGGAGGGATGGCGACATTTGATTTGGAGGTGTGATGAGAGGCACCATGTTTGGGATTGGATGAATGGATTTTGGAAGATGGGTGGGTGGTACCAACATGTTTAGGTTGTTTTCCTTGTGATGTATAGCTAAGGCCATGCAAGGATAGATGGAATGTGGTGTGGATGGGCTCCAAGATGCCTTGTTCATGAAGGCCTAAGCCTTTGCCCTGATAGTTCATGTGTTGGAGCATGTAGAATGCAATGGGATGTTTAGTGCTTTGGAAACAAGATGCAAGTCCATTATTTGAACATAGAAGAGGATAGGTGGTGGAAGGGAGTTGTTCATTTTCTATGAGAAAGCCACCATAGATGAAGGTGCCTTTTCCAAGTAGATAAGGGGACAGATTTAGAGTGGAATTGGTAGATAAAGGGGTGATGGAAGATGGTGTGGGATCAATAAGTTGATCATTAGATGAGAGGGGATCAGGGATGGGGTTATATGGAATGCTTAGATCTTGATTAGCATAGGAGGTTGATGCTTCAACATGTTTTGGATTTAACTCTTGACATAGCTCATGTGTTTGGATAGGAGTGGAAGTGACTTGGGTAGATGTGATGGGTACTTGGATGGATGTGATAGGTGTTTGACTTATGGGTTCTTAAACATGGCTACATGATGGTTTTTTACTTACGATAGGAGATTGTTCAAGAGGTTTGGTGGGTGTTGGATTGCATGAGGGTGTTTGATTCCTTGCTAATAGCCAATAGATGACATCCTTCATGAGTGTATGGGTTGAAGAAAAATATAATAGATGGATAGTAAGGGTGGATGGTGTAGGATTAGGATTGGGATTAGATAGGTGGGTGATGGGATTAGGTAGTGATGGGTATTGGATGGGTTCAAGGATAGGCATTGGAATGGATGGTGGTGTTTGAGGGGTGGGGGATTTGGAGTACTCCCTAGCTTCTCTTTTTCTTTGGAGAAAATCCCTCAAGGATTCGTTGGATGTTCTTGGCTTAAGATTTGGAAGGTTTGATGGTGGATTAGATTCTAGATAGATGATAGGGGTTGAGAGATTAGGAGATGGATAAATTGATGGATTAATGTTAATAAGGTTGGAGGGATATTGTGGTGGAGGGATTGGAGGATGGGGATTAGAGGATTGGGGATTCACATAGGATAATGGTTGTTGATATAAGCTTTGAATTTCAGCGATGAGGTGTACTAGATTGGTGTTCCCTTGATCGAAGTTAGCATGACAAAGGTTGGGGGATGGATAAGTTGGAGGTATTGATTGGTCGGATAGGTATGATGGCATGGATGTATAAGGGGATGAAGATTGATATGATGTTGATGGGGATGAAATATAGGGTGTTTGTTGATATGATAAAGGTTGGTATGAGGTCAAAGGTTGATATGAGGTTGATGGAGTGGACATACAGGATGAAGGTTGGTGTGATGAAGATTGGGTAGGGGCTTGGGATTCTCCAATTATGAGGTGTGCTAAGGGGATATCTTTAATGTCATTTTTGAATTTTTCCTTAGTGATAGGATCAAAATCCTCATAGGCATATTTAATTCTTTGTAAATATTGCATTGCCACATAAGGATTCATTTTGTTGGAGAGATATGGGATGATGGAATGGATGATGGATGATTGTGATGTTGGGGATCAAATTTCAAGACCTTAGTATGATATGATTTGATTTGTTTTTATGGATGATTCTCTATGCTTAAGATAGACTAATGATCTCAAGGAAGAGGGTTGATTGGGTTGATTCTCTATACTTAAGGTAGACTAATGCCTCTTAAGTAATAGAGTTGATTTGGTTTGATTCAATTGGATGATCAATTAAGGTCTTGATTTTTGATAGGGTTGATTTGGATTTGGAGTTTGATAATGATGTTGGGGGATTTTGATTGGGATTTTGGATGAAATATTGATGGAGGATGAAGGGGACTAAGCCCTTAACCAAAGTTTGATTTGTAAAAGGATGGTTTGTTAATTAAGGATTAGGGGTTGGGATGTTTGATTTGGAGTGGATAATTAATGAGGGATGATTGATGTTGGATTTGGATTGATGTTATGATTTTGATTTGGGGTTGATTTTGGCTAAGGATGTGGATAATATTGTTTCTAGTTGGATGATGTGTGGTTGGATTTTGAAATTGATCAAATGGATGAAGGAGTGAGACTAAGATAATGATAATGGATTGGATTAAGGATGATGAGGATGATTAGGATGGTTGAGATGAAAGAGGTATGATGGGATGAGTGATTAGGAGGATAATATGGGATTAAGCTCAAAGATGGGGATTAATTAAGCTCAAATGATGGCATTTTGGAAAATGTCAAATGTTTCAATGATGATTTCTTGGCAAGCACATAAACACTCCAAACAAGAGAATATAATGGACAAAGGTTTTGTTGTGAAAATATGAAAATTTATCAAGCACTTGTACAACCTAAGGAGAGGAAAGGACAATATTTGTTGGATTCCCACTTGGATTTCTCCAGCCGTACTTACTCAAAGTGGATAACTTAGAAGCTTGGTGGCACTAGCTCCCCCTTACACGACAATCACTTCTCGAGCACACCAAGCTTTGAATTCCTAAAGACCTGAAGATCTAAAGAAATTTGTTATCTCTACTTTGAATTGCAAGAGTGTGGGATGGCTCTAGAGGTCTATCTTCTGACCTCCTGCACCAACAAATAGAAGGTTTTTGGCTACTAAAACAAATGGTGTTTAGTGGGGGAACATTCAGGGGATTGACACGTTACGATCATTCAATAAACCACTTAAGGTTTTGACTAGCTCTATTAGGAGTATCATATACACAAGGTACTACTTCCTTTTGAGCTAACACCGAATGGTAAGAGCCAATACCGATTCAAACTTAGCTTTAGCCTTATCCTATTTTGTATAATAGACCGAATGAAAGTACCACTTGGGGTTGCCAATGAGTTCTCCTTGCAGATGTGTCTCAAGAGCAAGCCCCTCCTAAAAAGAAAAAGAGAGTAGAACCATTTCTCTTCACCCAAGATCCTTTTGAAGGTGAGGGGAGAGGATACTTTGATTCTATCCCTTGGGTAACACAAATGTGCAAGTGCACAAGACACGTCAAACAATTGCTAATGTTCTTTTTTAAATCCCAAAATGAAATGTGCCTATAATTGTTTTGCAAACAAGATTAATTTTAATGCACCAAATGTAAGTGTTGTCTAAGTTACGCACACAAGGTTCATTTTAGTGCACCAAAAGTAAGTGTTTCTAAGATAATAAAATCATGCAAAAATTGTTAGTAGTTTGATTATGGGTCTTAGACAAATATTATACAACCTACCAAACATTGTCAAACACCTGCACAAATTTCAAGGTTAGCTTAGAAAAAGGTGCCAAAACAGAGAGTTATGGCACTAGAGGGTGCAGAAATGGTGCTACATGATGCAGAAATGGCACTACAAGATGTCAAAATGGTGCTATAAGATGCTGAAATGGTACTACAGGAGGTATAAATAGCACTACAGGAGGTTTCATAGGAGGCAGAAATAGCTTTACAGGAGGTAGAAATAACACCAAAACAACAAATGGCACCAAAGCAGAGAATAGTACCACTCCAAAGGATGGTGCCAAACTAGAGGATGGCACTACAGGAGGTACAATAGGAGGTGTGACAGAAGGTATGACAAGAGGCAGAAATAGTGCTACAATAGGAAAAAATGGTGCCAAAACAAACTAGATGATGGTGCTACAGGAGATGCTACAGGAGGTGCGACAAGAAGTGTGATAGGAGGTAGAAATAACACTACAGGAGGCAAAAATGGCACTACAGAAGGTAGGAATGGCGCTATAGGAGGTGGAAATGGCACTAAACTATGTTTTTATCTATTTTATCTAGTCTGGTGGGCAAGATAGCGCTAAACTGGGCTGTTTGGCACCAATGTAGTCAAAAATAGCTTCAAACCAAGGGGTTTTAGTGCTAGAACCTGTAAGACACATTTTTCTTGCAAAAACTCAAATAAAGAATATTAGATATGGACTATGGGGTCCCACCAAGCATGCCAAATGAAGACAAGAGAAATATAAAGGTTAGAAACACAAATAAAATGCATAAAAACACACAAAATATACCTCAAGATCTTCTTACTCCTTGATAAGGTGGAGGAGAGTGCACCCTAGAGCTCTCCTAGCTTTACCCAAGTTGATGTAGTGTGAATGTGGGTTGCTCCTTGCTTTCAACACAATATGATGGGGATAGGATGATAGATTGGATTGAGATTGGATATGGATAGAGAGGCTAGAATGATTTTGGCATGGTAAGGGTAAGATGAGAGAAGATGAGAGAAATTTTGGCATGGTTTTGATATGAGGAGTTATGAAAATGGCTTAGATGAGGGCTCCATTTATAGATTTTTTGATAAAAGGATGGAGGGTGAGGATTGAAAGTTTAGATCAATGGCTAGGAATTCTTGAGGATTAGGGTTTAGATTGAAGTTGTAGTCTTGAGTAAGAGAGATCAAGGGTTAAGATTGGGTCAATGAGATTGGATGGCTCCCATTATTTGTAAATTTTAAATTCACATAGGGAAGGGTGGTGAGAATAAAATGAATTAAAAAGTCATTTTGGGGGAAGAGTTGGATATGACAAGTTAGATGTGAATTTTTAATTCACATGGGGAAGAGTCCCATTAATGGAGACTAGGACAAGTGGGAAGGTCAAGGACATGTATGTACACTTACATGTGTAAGAGGAAGATGTGACCCTTTGAATAAAAAATTGATTTTTAATCGAAGTGTGTGGGAGAATGGGTTAAGTAAGTTTTAATTAAGTGTTTAGCTTAATTAATTTAGGTCTAGGGGATAGGTAGGCAAGGGTAGCTAATTAAATAATTTCTATTTAATCAACTAGGCTAGGTTTAGGTTGATTAGTAGGGTAGATTAATTAAATAAGTATAGTTTATTTAATTAATAAGGATTATGGAGATGGACAAATTAAGTAAATAAATATTAAGAATATTAATTTAATTAATGAGGGATAGTGTTGTAAGGTATAATTGGTAGATCATTAGGGATAAATTAATTAAATAAAATAAATTTATTTAATTAATAGGAGGGATAATTGGTGGTGTAGAGATACAGGAAATTAGTTTGCGGAGTAAGTCAATTTTAGGTGTCTACAACTTGCAAGTAAATTTGGATTGTTACATGATCACATGGTGGTTCACAATGATCATTATTTATGGATGTTGATATTTTAACATTATCTTGCAAGTGATTTGTTGAATGGATGTTATTTATTGGATCAAATTTTTAATGTATCAGAATAGGATTTTAAATCACACCTATTTAGTCCAATGATGTATTCTAGGGACCTAGCAATGACCACTAAGGACCTTGTGTATTAACTAAATTACTCTTTAATTAAACCATGGTCTCATGTTTGCATGCAAGAAAATATAAATTCTACAAATTTCCATGTTTTTTAGAGATGAAAATCAACTATTATAACAACTTGTACCTCTTGGTGTTTGTACTCATTGAAAATCCAGCCATCTAGTTTATAGAAATGTCAATATTATATAACAAGATGTGGATTTGTGACAAAGTTACACAAAAAACATAAATTTCTAGTTAGTTGTTTTCCTAGTTTATAGCAAAAAAATAGAATTGAAGGTGGACAAATATAAGTGATTATTCCATTTTGACACTACAAGGATTCAAACTTGGGGATTGTGGGATCTCAAAAGAATATTTTAACAAAACATGACTAAACAATTCATCGACAAGGAATGCTTTAAAACAAAATTTAATTTTTGAGATGTAACTAACCTTTTGACCACTTATGGAAGACATGCATTGTTGCAAGTATAGGCCTAACCGGTGTTGTCATTGATGTCAACATACTCTTGTTGCATTGATGTCAAGGATTGGATGAGCTGTGTGTTGAGGACATTGAGAAAATTAGTCCTATCAGAAATAGAGAAGAATAATGAAGACAATAAAGCTCTATGAATTGAAGATCCCAGCTAAGATGAAGATCAGAGAATGCACATCAAAGGGTTTTTAGATATGTGTCTAAAGATGATCCAATCAAGATTTGAGAGGTCCACTTGAAGATTTGGAGAAGTTATGGCCATATGAGCAAAATTGGTTCTGTCAAATGTTTAGAGGTGATAGTGTGACACAAATAGGTCCGGTGAGATCCAGAAATGCAATATCTTGTTCTACAGATTTGGTGGAGTGTTTAGGAAACCAATGTGAATTGACAACTCAATAGGTTTGTGGTCTGGAGGTCTGCAAGCATTTATTCCAATGTGTTAGTGATGATAGACTGTGTTCTTGAGGTTCTGGATGAAGATGAGAATGATTTCAGTAAGAAGAAGTAGTGTGGATGTTCATGGTGTTTTAGGCAAGCTTGTGGAGGTCTCTGGATTGTGTCCAGTTCATTTTGACGGTCCACATTGAAGATTGAGCTCGTAATTGAAGATTTACTTCCGGGTGATGATGTTCTTCCTAAACATGTCGATCGGATGTTTACACATCTTGCAGATGATCTTGGAGATGTTCTATGAAGCATGGCATGTTTGTCTAAGAAGATTGAAGTCCCAAATATGTGTGGCCGACAGTGTGGTGATACGCATGAAGTTCTTGTAACAAATCAAGTTGCATTTATATAATTTCTCTGTAATAAAATAAAGTATGTATTGTGCTGACTTTGATTGTTATCCCAAAGTCGATGTCTTGTAATAAAAGTTGTGAAGTCATTTCAAAGTATCCTGGTTGAGATGAGAGTGTGGTAGAGAGAAGAAGAGCGAAAGGTAGAGTAGAAGTATTGAGCTTAAATGGAATTGACTCAAGCATGGTGAAGATGCTAATCTCTAGTTTAAGTATGTAATATTTATTATTTTGTAGACAGTGTGTCTCCTATAGGCAGTGGGCCTCTTGTGAGCAGTGTGCTCAGGTAGTGAGCCCTAATTGGCAAGTGTTATTTTTGTTCCTCATATTCTTTTAATAGAGAATACAATCTTGGGTTAGTCACACCTTGGTTTTTCCCTTAATCAAGTTTTCCACATTAAAATCTTGGTGTCATATGTGTTAATGTGTTTCTGCTCTTGAATTATTGCATTGTGCTTCCATGATTGAATTATTATTATGCTGTTGAAATACAAGAAGGATTTAAGTGTTTAAAGAAAAGAAAGTTTTGTGACAACTGATTCACCCCCCCTCTCAGTTGTCTTTCCTAAAACTAACAATTGGTATCAGAGCTAAGTTCCTCTAAAAGAGCTTAACCGCTTGAGGAGATCCAGGATGTCTTCCTACAAGAAGGATAGTCCAAGGTTTGATGGAACTAATTACACTCTTTGGAAAAGCCGCATGGAATGTCACTTGCAATGTATGGGAATGCAATATTGGACCATAACTTCAAAGAAGTATGTTCCTCCAAAGAATGGTTCAACAACTATAGATGAAATCAAAGATGCTAAGGAAAATCTTTAGGCTAAAGAAGCTTTACTAAGTGCCTTATTTTGTTCAGAGCTAAGAAATGTTATAGATTTAAAAACTACATATGAGATTTGGGAAAAACTGGAACTTGTGCATGAAGGAGACAAATATGTTAAGTGTGCCAAGCTACAGAGTCTGAAAGGAAAATTCAAAAACCTGAAGATGAATGAAGATGAGAAAATCACTATATTTATGCCAAAATTTAATGATCTTGTTTGTGGTATTAGGTGTGTTGGTGGAACCTTGGATGAAGATGAGATTGTTGCCAAAGTTCTCAGATCCTTACCTCCTGCTTACAAAGACAAGGTTGCTGCTATTGAAGAGTTCAGATCTTTATCAAATATCACAATAGATCAATTGGTTGGAAAATTAGCTGGATTTGAATTGGCTAAGTTTGGAGATGCCCCCCCAAGACTGAATCTGCATTCAAAGCTAGTGCCTCTGTAAAAGGCAAACAAAGGTATGATTCAATAGACAAATCCTCAAAGAAATTATCATGGTATGAAAAAGAAAGAAAAGATCTGGAAGAAGATGAAGCAAAAGTTGCTCAACTTGAAGCCCTTATTGTAAAAAGACTGCCAAGAGGAACTGGCAAGTATGAAGGAAAATTGCCCTTCAAATGTTTCAACTACAACAAGATTGGTCATTTTGCCTCAAGATGTCTAGAAAGATTTTCAAGGTCAAATCCAAACAGGTCAAGATTCCAAAAGAAATGTTACTATGTTCATGAAGATGATGATGAAGGAGTAACAGATGATGAATCAGAGATAGGAAACAAATCTAGAAGTGACTAGGTGTTTATTTCCATCAAGGAAAAAGATCCAAAGCCCTCTGAATCTGTCAATCATAAAATGATAGAAAGAGCTCTGGCTGCCCAAGTTGAAGAAAAGAATGATTGGGTCATTGACAGTGGATGCTCCCACCATATGACTGGTGACAAAAATAAGTTCATAGATTTGGAAAGATATGAAGGAGTTGTAAAATTTGGTGATAATTCTGCTGGTAGAATTAGAGGCAGAGGAACTATTTCTTTTGATGGAAAGAACAAAACCAGTGATGTACTGTATGTTGAAGGTCTGAAGCACAATCTTCTCAATGTTGGGTAGTTGGTGGACAAAGGCTATGATCTCTGATTCAAAAATAGAAAATGTAAGATCTTTGAATGTTCTAGAATAGAGATTGTATCTAGTACTCAAACAAAAGGTAACATCTTCCACTTGGTTGGTACTAGCAAAAGTTTTTTATTTGTTCAAATTGATCAGAGTTGGTTGTGGCATAGGAGAATGTGTCATGAAAATTTTGATAATATCATCAAGATAAGCAACACTCAGGTTGTAAGAGATCTTCCAAGACTGGTGAAACCTACTAACATTTTGTGCAAAGAATGTCAGTTGGGCAAGTAGAGTAGAGTCACATTCAAAAGTAAGGAACAATCTTCTATCGGATTGTTGGACTTAGTACATACTGATCTATGTGGACCGGCAAGAATCAGGAGTTTGTAAGGTGATAGATATTTCATGATACTAATTGATGATCATTCCCGGATGATGTGGGTGACTTTTCTAAAAGAGAAATATGAAGCTCTTGAGAAATTCAAAATATTCAAGACTATGGTAGAAAATGAAACTGAGTTAAAGATAAAGTGTCTTAGGTTTGATAAAGGTGGAGAATTCACATCTGGAGAGTTCATAAAATTCTGTGACAAACATGGGATAAAAAGACAGTTATCTGCTCCAAGGACTCCACAGTAGAATGGAGTAGTGGAGAGAAAGAACCAAACCATCCAAGAAGCATCTAGAACCATGATGATGGAAGCAAATGTTCCTCAGATCTACTGGAGAGAAGTTGTAAGCACTGTTGTCGATACTCTTAATCGAATACAAATTAGAAGCAATACTGGTAAGACCCCTTATGAACTCTGGTTTGGCATCACTCCCACTGTAAAGTATTTCAAAGTCTTTAGTAGTAAATGTTACATTAAAAAAGATAAAGACCTTGGCAAATTCAATGCTAGAAGTGATGAAGGAATATTCTTGGGTTATTCTACTCAAAGCAAAGCATACCAATGTTATAACAAGAGATTGAGAAAGATTATAGAAAGTACAAATGTGAAGGTTGATGAAGGCATTGAAAAAACCTCAAGGTTTTATGAATATGAAGAAGATGATTAGAATGATGTTTTGGTTCAAGCCCCTTCTGAAATTCAGATCTAGACTGATCTGGAGAATCCTGAAATACAGGAAGAAGAGATAAGTTTGAATGAACCTATCCAAGAAATAGAAGTGTAAGAAATTCCCAAAACACCCAGATATGTAAGACTGAATTATTCTGAAGACCAGATCATAGATGATAAAAGCAAAGGTGTTCAAAAAAGAAGAAAGATTGATCAAGACTCAGAAAAGTATTGTCTGATTTCAAAGATTGAACCAAAGACAGTAAGTGAAGCATGCAATGATGAAAGCTGGACTAAAGCAATGAAGGAAGAATTGATACAGATTAAGAAAAATCACACTTGGGATCTTGTTCCCAGACCTAGAAACAAAAATATGATTGGAACCAAATGGGTCTTTTGGAATAAACTGAATGAAGATGGTGAAGTAGTCAAAAACAAAGTTGGATTGGTCTGCAAGGCTTATTCTCAAGTAGAAGGAGTTTATTTTGAAGAAACTTTTACTCCGGTGACAAGAATTGAAGTGGTCAGATTATTTCTTGCCTTTGTTGCCTTCAAGGATTTCAATGTATATTTGATGGATGTCAAGTCTACCTTCCTAAATGGTGACTTGGAAGAAGAAGTATACATTGAGCAACCAGATGAATTTCAATTGTCTGATCATGGTGATATGGTCTGCAAGTTGAGGAAAGCACTGTATGGACTCAAACAAGCCCCAAGAGCCTAGTATGAAAGACTAGATAAGCATCTTTTGAAGATTGGTTTCAACAAAGGTACTTCTGACAGTAACTTGTACTTCAAAATTGATCATGAAAATATCTTGATTGTTGAAGTATTTGTTAATGATATCATTTTTTGAGGAAGAGATAGTATGTGCAAAACTTTTACAAATCAAATAAAAAGTGAATTTGATATGTCCATGTTTGGGGAAATTAATTTCTTCTTGGGTCTGCAAACCACTCAAACAACGAAAGGAATCTTCATTTCACAAACCAAATATGTGAAAGAATTGTTGAAGAAATTTGGGATGGAAGACTCAAAACCAATGAATACTCCCATGGCAACTGGATGTAAATTGAGAAAAGATGATGACTCTCGTAAGGCTGATTAGAAAAAGTATAGGTCAATGATTGGAGGACTATTGTATCTTACTCAAACTAGACCTGACATTATGAATGTTGTTGGTCTTGTTGCCAGATTCCAAGCTGATCCTAAAGAATCTCATGTCATGGCAATCAAGAGGATTCTTAGATATCTAAAAGGAACAGTTGAGTATGGTTTATGGTGTCCTAGAGATCATGATTTCTCTCTTCATGCATATACAGATGCGGATTGGGCAGGAGATGTGGATGACTGGAAGAGTACCAGTGGTGGTGCATTCTTTTTAGGGAAAAGATTGTTTTCTTGGCTGAGCAAGAAACAAGAGGCAATATCTTTGTCCACTACAAAAGTAAAATATATTGTAGCAGCAGGTGGTTGCACTCAAGTATTGTGGATGAAGCAAATGCTAAGAGACATCAAAGTGGAGTATGAGGAACCTATCACAATCTTCTGTGATAATTCTAGTGTAATAAATATATCAAAAAATCTAGTGTTGCATTCAAAGACAAAACATATATCCATCAAGTTTCACTTTTTGACAGAGCAGGTGAATAAGAATGAAGTCAGATTGGAGTTTGTGCCCTCCAAGGATCAGAGTACAGACATTTTTACTAAACCTCTACCTAAGGACTCTTTTGAGTATCTCAGGGAGAAGTTAGGGGTTATTACCCCTCCAGTTCTGAATT
Organism: Cunninghamia lanceolata; assembly: GCA_027924645.1. Taxonomy (NCBI): domain Eukaryota; kingdom Viridiplantae; phylum Streptophyta; class Pinopsida; order Cupressales; family Cupressaceae; genus Cunninghamia; species Cunninghamia lanceolata. The sequence goes on from BSBN01001067.1 coordinate 6,202,531, forward strand.
AAGATGCATTGATGTGCATCAGTCCAGTGGATCTCACAGTCATATCTTGTGATCTAGATTGATGATAGGAAGCTGCTACTCAGGGGGAGTAGTCTGTATGATTCTAATTGATGCAAGTATGTGCCCTTTTCCATTGATGTCAAAGGGGGAGAGAAGACATGTGAAAAATAAAAGTGTTTGATGATCAAAGGGTGAGCAGTAAAGAAAGAGAAGACATATGAATGATTGTTGTTGATATGGGGAGCTATGTCAGTTAGTGAGGAGAAGTTATTGTCTTGATGGTTAAAATAGTTTTTCATATCATATGTTGCCATCAGTGACAAAGGGGGAGATTGTTGCAAGTATGGGCCTAACCGGTGTTGTCATTGATGTCAACATACTCTTGTTGCATTGATGTCAAGGATTGGATGAGTTGTGTGCTGAGGATATTGAGAAAATTAGTCCTATCATAAATAGAGAAGAACAATGAAGATAGTGAAGCTCTATGAAGTGAAGATCCCAGCTAAGATGAAGATCAGAGGATGCGCATCAAAGGGTTTGTAGATATGTGTCTAAAGATGATCCAGTCAAGATTTGAGAGGTCCGCATGAAGATTTGGAGAAGTTATGGCCATATGAGAAAAATTAGTTATGTCAGATGTTCAGAGGTGACAGTGTGACACAAATAGGTCCAGTGAGATCCGAAAATGCAATATCTTGTTCTGTGGATTTGGTGGAGTGTTTAGGAAACCAATGTGAATTGACAACTCAATTGGTTCATGGTCTGGAGGTCCGCAGGCATTTATTCCAATGTGACAGTGATGACAGAATGTGTTCTTGAGGTTCTAGATGAAGATAAGAATGATTTCAGTAAGAAGTGGTGTGGATGTTCATGGTGTTTCAAGCAAGCTTGTGGAGGTCTCTAGATTGTGTCCAATTTGTGTTGATGGTCCGCATTAAAGATTGAGCTCGTAATTGAAGATTTACTTCCGAGTGATGATGTTCTTCCTAAACATGGCTGACCAGATGTTTACACATCTTGCAGATGATCTTGAAGATGTTCTACGAAGCATGGCGTGTTCCTCTAAGAAGATTAAAGTGCTAGATATGTGTGGCCGACAATGTAGTGATACAAATGAAGTTCTTGTAACAAATCAAGTTGCATTTGTGTAATTTCTCTGTAATAAAATAAAGTATGTATTGTGCCGACTTTGATGATTATCCCAAAGTTGATGTCTTGTATAAATAAGAGTTGTGAAGTCATTCCAAAGTATCCTGGATGAGATGAGAGTGTGGTAGAGAGAAGAAGAGCGAAAGGCAAAGCAGAAGTATTGAGCTTAAATGGAACTAACTCAAGCATGGTGAAGATGCTAATCTCCAGTTCAAGTATGTAATATTTATTATTCTATAGACAGTGTGTCACCTGTAGGCAGTGGGCCTCTTGTGAGCAGTGTGCTCAGGTAGTGAGCCCTAATTGGCAAGTGCCATTTTTGTTTCTCATTCTTTTAACAGAGAATACAATCTTGGGTTAGTCACCCCGTGGTTTTTCCCTTAACTAGGTTTTCCACGTTAAAATCTTGGTATCATATGTGTTAATATGTTTCTTCTCTTGAATTATTGCATTGTACTTCCATGATTGAATTTTTATTATGCTGTTGAAATACAAGGATTTAAGTGTTTAAAGAAAATAAAGTTTTGCGACAACTGATTCACCCCCCCTCTTAGTTGTCTATCCTAAAACTAACAATGGATATCTTAATGATTGCTAAAATAGCGTACTCAATAAGTTTTTCATTTTATTTTATGCTCATATTGTTGAACTTTCCTTCCTTCATCCAAGTGAAGATATTCAGGGAATTTAGATAGCAATTATAGAATAACTACTATAATTGTAACTTCTGATCAAGTTGCTTCATGGATAGTGACTTCTTGTTAAAACTAGTTACAAAGTTTTTTATTTATATAAAAAAAACATTAAAAAAATCAATAATTTCCACATTAGCTACAAAGATGTAGCCAAATTTTGTGGTGATTTTTGAGGAAATCAAGGAGTTTGACTTTATTTTAAATCACTAATAAAGCAAACAAACAAAGCAACAAAAATTTAGCCACTTCAATCTAATCCAAACACATGTATTTATAGTCCTTTATATCTCATATGATAATTTTGTGGTCTTAGGTGAAGCAATTCTTCCACCAATATAGATAAACTCTATTTTCTCTTGAGATTGAAAATTGTGGAACAATGCACAAATAATCATTTGAAGAAACAAATAAATTTTGTGACTACATAGACATCAATAAAATAATATTAACATGATAGTATCTTTCTCCATCGCTTAACTACTTCTAACTACCCCATTATCTTTGTGAAACCTATGCTCTAAAACAACTTGTGAAGACCAATTCAACTACCCACACGATCTATAGAGAAATAAACATATGAAATCTTGTAAGAAATCATGATAATGTATAAGATAAAACTAATACGTGGAAACTCAATTCATTCAATTATTGATACATATGAATGTACTTGATCTATTTTAACCACATCCAAACCACCAAATAACCACACACTAACCAAAGTAATTATTGCATGGTTAATGAATAATTAATGATGTACATAGATTACCATATTCAATAGTTTGCAAGGCAAATGCTACCACTTGCACTATTCAATTATAATGCATGTACAGTCTCTAGATAGCTTGTACTCACTATAAATATTATGTAGTCATTACTTCTAAGATTATACATGCTTCTATTGAACTCAAGGATCAATCTTTTCATGAACCATTATGAATTCCTAAATTTGATGGTAGTATGCCACAATCTTCAAATCCTGGATGCACATGATCCCATGGGAGAGGAAATCAAATCTAAACTCCATTGATTAAATATTGGTGACAAATTTTCTAAAGAATTTTTTCATTCCCTTCAAGTAGAAATGTTGCTCAAAAAATAAAACCCATTTAGGAGGTTGAAAACACCCAAAATAATTTGCTAGAGGTGTTTCATTCTAATGCCCCAATTTTACATTAGGATATTAGAAAATAAAACATGGACAAACAATTTTTTTGCATTCTGACTATGACAAACACATGTCACAACCCAACGCTCACAAACATGATGTTCTTGGAACTAAACAACATCATGACCAAAGCACATGATGACACCACAAAGTGCATAGTGAAAAAAGTTTAATGTGTACCCACACACTTACATGAACATCATGGAATGACATCAACATAATGAGAAACTGAGTAGATAAAGCCTCCTCATAATTGATGATAGAGTGCTAGACTCACATAATAGACACAACCAAAAGATGAGTATGGAAGGAACTAAATCCCATACTAAATTTCACCCTTCTCACATCCAAGACCATGAAAAGACATCCAAGAAATAGATTCATGACATCCATACCTCCACTCAAACAAACCATGAGAAATCAATCATAGGGGAGATGCAAAAACTCACCTAAGTCTCGCTAGAGACTAACCAGGCATACCGAGGGACACAAGAACAAGACAAAAGAGATCACAACTACCCAAAGACACAAGATTCAAAACTCAAAAAATAAGAAAGAAGGGCATAAGACTTGAGACAAGTGAAGAGCTAAGCTATGCAAGCCTAAAGAAACCTAAACTAAATGAGGTACAACTCCAACACTTTATGAGTAGTTATGAAATAGTCAAAGCCATTTATTTCCCATATTAATCTTCACAAAATTCAATACAAAAAACTAAGAAGATGCCAATATTAATCTTCACCAAAAGATGCTACTATTCATATGCAATCCTTTATCTACTTAAGATGCAACAATGGGACATGCAATCACATACAATTTCCAAACTCAAGATATGTGAACTGTAACATAATACCTTTGAATTCCACATATACATGCACTCATCTAACATGAGGCATAGCATTCCTAATGCATCATTTTCATCACATGATCAATTTTAGGACTATTCATGATCATAATATTTCATTCCAAATTGATATTCAATGTCAACATAAATCATAATCTTTACATGGTTACAAAGAAGAGATCGCATCCCAAACATGGATGGATCACATTACAACACAAAGATGAGGTACATGTACAATCACCACTTTTCCATCCTTTAACAAAAGTTCACCAGTAACCATATATTATAACTTACAACAAGATTACAACTTTCCCAATAATGACAAGATAATATAATAAGAAGCCACCAAGAGCTACAAGATCTTCATAGAAACTCCATGATACTCTAGGTCATGATTCTAGTGAGTGATCCCAATAGTGATCAATGCCACCCAACCATGTGGAACTCAAAGACCCACCCCTCTAAACTAAGAGGTGGCCTCCATGGTTTTCATACACAAAAAATGGCATACAAGATTGGCCACATACAAAACACTTCAACAAAGTTTTTCTCATACATGTATGATAAACTACATGAGTCCAAACAACAAGGAAGATGATTCATGTTTAGGACAAAGAGTGGTGTCCCCTTGGTTCTCCAAAATCAAGCTAGGACCAATTAGACCTATAGTCTCAAATGTAAGTGCCCCTCTTGGTAGCACAGATTGTTAGTGCAATTCATTGTTTTAGACGTCCTTTTGGTCCATTACGTAATTCCCGGTTGCAAATAGTCCTTTCATATGTCTTTTTAGCCTGTTGCATTCCCAATTCAACCCATTTTTTTCCAAAATCCCTTTTGGCACATTATGCAATTCCCAATGTAACTCATCCTATTAGCAAAAATCAATGAAAAACTAGAAAGCTCTCACCAAAACTAGCCCTTTTTGCACCAACAATGGTGGTTGTGCTCCAATGGATTCTTGATGTTGAGATTGATTGTTGGTTTCTCACTTGGATAGCATGACATTACATTCCAAAAGCTTCATTCTTGCAAATGGCTTGATTGAGGGTTGATTTATAGATTTTAGATGATAGGATGAAGGTCTAAGATTTGATTAAAAATAGATGGCTAGGATTGAATGAGACAAATTAGGGCAACATTAAAAGCTTCTAGAGTATTCTATAAGGATGGATTGTTGTGATTAAAGATGAATGAATGGATAAGATTGAATGAAGAATTAGGATAAGGATGGAAGCTTCTAGCACTTATCATTATGTGAATGGCTAGACTAAAAGATGTAGTATGAAAATGGATGATGGAGATACAAAGTTAGTTTGACTTTTATGAGAGTATCTAGTTTCAATGAATCTAGATAACTCTTAGCTAGTCATATGAATTTTTGAATTTTTGAATTTATTTATTTGGGGATAATTGATAAGGATGGGATTTGATTAGGATAAATGGTGGATTTCATACTAGGATTTAGGATTTTTAGATTAATTAATAGAGAGGGATGTGGGAAACTTAGATTAATTAAATAAATAATTTATTTAATTGATTTGATGATGGAGGGAATGTTAAAGGTATAATCCTAATTAATGAAATAAATATAATTTATCTAATTAATTAGTGTCAAGATGAATGTGTTTAGGATGGGATTAGGACAATGTCGAAATGTGTCGAAATTGTCAAAAGTGATGTAGTCAATTTTAGGTGTTTACAACTAGCTCTATTCTCACTTGTCTATAGTTCAAAAATTCAATGAAATATGGTTTCTTCCCTCATCTACCCATGTCTAGAGTAGGAAATTTCAAACAGTTTAGAAGGTCATTGTGGAACCCAAACTTGCCCATTTTTTTAGTGGATTTTATCCCAAGGTCTTCTCATTAGCAAACACCTTTTTCAACTAGGTGTCTCAAACCCTAGATGCCCTTTATGTGAGCATTTTAAAACTCTTAAACATCTTTTTTTAACACCAGCTCACCTAGTCAACTTGGTCATGGGCTCATGACTTCTTCAAGCCTTTCAAACCAAAATTATTTTCATGTCACAATATTATTTTGGAACATGGACCTAGGCTTCCAACCGAATTCACCTATATCTACCATACTTTGGATTAGAGATTCTTTTTCCTATTTGAAAAGATAGAAGTATTGCTTCATTTATTAATACTTTAGTTTATAAGCATTTTTTAACTTACCTGACCATAGAACGTGATACCATTTCATCTACTTCATGTGAAATTAAAAAAAATTAAAAAGCATAAATTATTTTATTTTGAAGGGATATTGGAAGGTTTGTGCATAATGTTCTTCCGAGAAAGTGTGGGTTCATGGTCTTTCGCCCTTAACCCTTCAAACACTATGAATCTTTGCTCACAGCCGACATGAAATCCAAGACACATTTAAATTATGGACGGAGATTCTTAGTCCTTTAAATTATGGCCGTTAGTTCATACGGCGATCTTTTGAGGCTCGAGGTGGCCTCACATTTAACTTCTAATTGACCATAATATTTTAATTTCATTAGATCACACAGGGTTTAAGTCCTTTTTTTGAATTAAGGGCATTGCCTATATATTGGATTTGGTCCAGGTTGTGTTCAATCATGCTTGTCTGTTTCTTATTTCCCTCTCAGGTTGCACAGATATTAGCATCTCATAAGCCAAGTCTCTTTTAGCTAAACTGTGAGTAAAGTTTTCCACTTTCCTTTTAAAAATTTCAGTAGTTTCTTATTGTGGGATCTTCTTCATAGTTTTCACTCTCTCTGGTTTTTTGGGTTTTAGGTTGTAAGTTAAAATTGATCAGGTGGGTGGACAAGTACAGGTCCTCGAAATCTCATTGAAGATGACTGCCAAGTGGTTTTACAGAATGATATTTGGATGCTTCTCAGGAAGTGAGAACCACCAGCGCCCCAGACAAGTAAGGCCACATCAGCCTTCTGCATCTTCATCTTCATTTTATTCTGAGAATGGATACGAAGTACCTCAGAAAATCTACAACATGGGGAATGAAGAGGAAGATGTAGATAAGGCCTCAGAGCTTTTCATCGACAGCGTTCACAAGGACTTGAAGTTGCAGAAATCTTTGTCTGATGCTCAATACAATGGTTACCTTGAAAGAGCTACATAAACATTTTCAGGAAGCTGTGATCATCCCTTATATTTACTGTATTTCTAATTGTTGGCCACTTGTTATATTTTACAAGATGATGTTATGAAGAACAGTTATATGCATTATGGGTTTTGCTCATTGAAGGAAAAAATCTTGGATGCAGTTTTTCATAAATGTCCATAGTGCCTTTACAATTTTTCATTGTATTAGAAGTAGCAATTGGACCCTCATTGATGACTTTTTTTTTTAAGTTTTAAAATTTCTACTAATTATTAGTTAAAGTTATATAATTTATAGAGAAGATACTAATGTTTCATAGATTGTAAACTGTCCTTTTTCCTATTTAATTATAATGATAGAAATTTGTATACCCATGTCATTTTCCATTTAGTTTTGTGTTTATTTTGGTGGGATATAATAAATGTAATGATATATTAACAAATGGTATGTCATTTTCCATTTAGTTTTGTGTTTATTTTGGTGGGATATAATAAATGTAATGATATATTAACAAATGGTATATTTTTTGTGTTTAGTTTAATTTATGATTTTGTTTCTATCTATTTTTACTTACCTTTGTTTACACATATTTTCATATAGTCATCATTTTCTCATTAATATTATGTATTGGTCATTTACTCATTATTATTACACCTTCATAACTTACTTCCATACATCTATTCGTTGTCTCAAAACTACCATTTTAGTCAAGGTTCATTTTGGAGTGGCTCAAGATTACCAAATCGATCCTATAGCACAAGGGAAAGAACCTAAAATTTAATTTTTTAATTCAAATTATATAAGCTTCCCACCCCCTTATATGTGAGCTGACTTAACACACATTTGTATGACATGTTGTTATATCATGGTATTTAAAAACATTCAATGTGGACATAATTTCATATGGAAGATTAATTAGAACACGCCTCAATTTCTAAAGGAATCAAAAAATCAAATCTACAATCATTGTCATATAGGCCATCGACATGTCTATGTATATTGTCTTCAATTTTTTTTATCACCATTAATTGAGCTCGTTAAAGGTGTGACATAGGAGAACTTGTTCACCTATCAAGTCAGCAAATTCCTAAATGGTGTCTCTAAACACCACCTTGACAAACTTAGAAAACAAGAAGGTGGAGGTAAATGACTTTTCAAGTGCACATTTGTCAAATTTTTCCCACACGTCACAAATTAGTTTTGTGTCTCAAATTGTTTCTACACTACTAAGAATTGACCCTCAACACTCAAGATTGAACCATTGAATTTCTTAAGAATGTACAAACTCTGACACATTCATCAAACTGAGGAGAGTGGTGAATGGATTCAGCATGACATCAACAATATTTCTTCATCATCAGGTCTAGAGCTAAGTACCCCTACTCATGTTGCATCCAATTTCCATGTGCTTATAGAAATTATCAATCCCAATTCTATTATCTAGGTTACTTTATGCTTATTTGATTATATTTATTTAGTTATCGTAGATAATCCATGTAGTGTTATTCATTTCATTACATTTTTGTGAACCCACCATTTTCTTACACGACCTAGAGTTTGGCCGTAGGGTTTATCTTCATTAAGGTTTTAAAATTGATTCATTTTTTGTCTTTACTCTCTATCTAAAATCTAATTAGGATTTGATTTCCCTTTCCTCTTTGTGTTTCATAATTTTATCTTTTTCTAGGGTTTTTGGTTCATGTTGTGAACAATGCTCTCAACCACCCTACCCACCCTTGATTTCAAACCTCTAAGATTTCATTAGCAAATTTGACTCTATGATTATATCATTTATTTTACATTTACCTAGATTTTGGATTCACTTTAGTTTGTCTTTACTTATCATATCTTGATTAGGGTTTGTGCATATATTGTGACATGTGATCCTTCCATCCTTGATACTCTAATGACATGTTATGCTAAGGATGACGATTTATATTCTATGAGATGTTAGGATATGTGCAGGATCATAATGGGCCAAACAATACCTATAAGTGGCAATGAAAATGCTAAAAAATAGACTTAAGCAACTTTATGTGAAATTTTGAGGGTTACCAACATAATTTGAAAAATATGTAGTAATAAAATTTGTAAGAAATTGAATGTAGTTTATAGGCTACTATTTTTTTGTTGAAAAAAAAAATATTTGGTGAAAATTGGATATTTCAATGAGACACTACTTAAATTTTTGAAAAAAAATAAAAAGTGGGTGTCATTCCGACCAACCTAAGTATGAGAAAAAAAAAATTGAATCTTTAGATACAAGTAGAGGAGACATGCCTGGATGTGATGCATATTTTTATGAATTTTTTTTGTAAGTAAATAATTAGTTATGAATTTTTTACTACAGTTTTTTAGAAAGATTAAAAAGTAATTTTCTAGCCAACCTAACTTGGTCAAAAAATATGAAATACAAAATTTTTTTTTAGACTTGTAGCTAATGAAGCACATAGAGTGTGACACAACTTTCAAATTTGAAAAAGGTCAAATGATTTAAAAGTTATGGATGTTTTTCAATTAGTGTGTCTCTTAGGAATTCAGACATAGTGTAGGTAGAAAATTATTAATAATTACCTATTAAAATTATAATCAAAAATATATTATATTTTTAGAATCTTGACAGTGTCTCGAATATACCCTTTTGATTTTATCAAATTTGGATCAAAAAAGTCTATCGGCATCAAGGGTGAAGTCAAGGAAAATCTGTAAAAATGTATGAATTCTTCATTCACATTGAAAAGCCAGGTTTGGATTCCCAAGCCTAAATTTTTTTTTTTGGGGGGGGGGGGGGGAATTTTAAATCAAAATAAAAGAAACGAATATCCGTTTTGGAAAAATGCATTTTTAAGCATTTTTCCACATTTTTTAAGCATTTTTCCAAAACATATATCCATTTTCAGAAAACTTCCCAAGCCTAAATCCAAGCCTAAAAAAGTGTTTCATGATTTTGTCTAACACTTTCACGCAATTTTTTCTCCATTGCCACTATTTGGCCCATCATGATCCTGCACATACCTGTTATTCTATCATGTACTTATTTTTCCTTCCTTCATTAAACTAGATAGTGCTTATCCCTTACTTTTAGACATACTCGCTTCACTTATCTATGAGCTTCTCATTGAATCTATTTCACCTATGACTTGTGATAGTAATGATCATGTTAGTGATACACCTAGAGTGACGAACATTGATGAGATCACATCTTCTTTATCTATTCATGACATTGTTATACTTTTTGATAATACCCTTGTTGTGTATCATCATAGCACTATGTCCATGTACATTCATGTATTGTCATTGAATTACCTTCTTTTATACATGATGATGTGTTTCATGATGATCATTCTTCTACATCTCATGTTAGTCCTATGGATATGCATGATAGTCTTTCACATAGTGATACCTTAAATGATGATAGCATGCACCTTAATGTTAGTTCATTAGCTCCTTGAATATGGATACCATTGATACTTCATTTCCTTCTCATACATTACATGGTATTATGGTTCTTAGTGTGAAATTATTACATGGTGATTATGATGCTACTACAATTGCTTCATTACATGTTAAATCGTAATTGCTTGCTAATTATGAGTATTTAGATGAGGATATATTATTGAGTAGTGACTTTATATTTTATTTGAATGGTAAAGCATTACAATGGTTTTATTCATCTTTTTTTCTTTACTCTTATGGTTGGCACATGCTTTTAGTGTACATGTTTGTAAGGAGAAAAGAACCAAGTTAGATAAAAAAAAAAAGTTGAAAAGTGTATTTTCATTAGTTATAGTGAAAAATTAAAGGGTCATAAGCTTTGGAATCTTGTTTCTTTGAAAGTAGTCTATAGTAGGGATGTAATTTTAACAAAAATCATAATCTCTCCTAATGATGGAAAACTAAAGGAAACCAAAAAGAAAGGTGATAAAGAAGATAACATATGTAGTTTGATACAAGAAGAACTAGTACTTGAAAATGAACCTAGTTGGTGGACAAGGAGAAGAAGGGGGAGAATCAATAGATGGTTCAAATAGAGACTATTAGGATTAGATCTATTATTCACCTTTAAAATCTTACGTATCTATTGGAACATTTAATATGTTTGTGGATAGCATAAGGTATGTGTATTCGAGATTCATTGAATGGGAAAATGTTGTGCCCATTTAAGGGTGGGGATATTATTCAATTATTATTTTTTTGTCTAATTACTTAGAAGTATTATTGCAAGGAGGTATTGAATAGGGGAGTTACATGAGAAAGGTCAAACTTGAGATACAGTAGAGAATCTTCCTTATTTAGTAGGTGAGGTGTAATTAGTGCTTCATGGGGGAGTGATTGTGGGTTACTATTTCCCATTATAGTTACTTTGGTTCAAGATGTTTGTGTGGAGTTACTTTTTATTTTGGAGGTCACTCTCATATAGTAGGTCATGAGAATTTTTACCATTGTAGTTTGAGACCATGTTTGGGCACATAGTATTATTTTATGGTGGTTTAATGGGCCTCCTTAAGTCTATATATTGAGGGTTTGGCATGGAGGTTGCATTATTTAGGTTAGAAGTGAGGTTACTCTATCATAATGTTGTTGAACTAAAGGCATGATTTTATGTGTTGATGTACTATATTATTTGAGATTAATATAAACGTGTGCTCTCTTTAGTGGTCAGATTTTTTGTCCAAAAGTGTTTTCCCCATGTATATTGATGTTCTTATGGTTTGTATATTTTTATTTTTGCTCCTAATATTTCTATTTTATGATTTATCACATGTATGTTAATGATATTTTATTACTAAATGTAAATGTTTTCATTGTGTCATTTACCTATTTTTTCAACATTTGTATCAAAGATATGGATTGATTAGAGATAAGGAGACCTTTCTTAGAGTGTTGTGATTTTTTATAGTTTCAATGGAAGAATTTTTTGATTTAGTGTAAATCAAATCTATGTGTGGTTGAGATCATGAGAAGCATATTTTGTTCAAAGACTGAGAAGTTGAATGATATGATCTATGAACTTTAGAAGCTAGAAGTGGAGGATCTCTTGGAATAGAGAGATTGATGGAGAGATGTTTCACATCAAGAAAAGACTACTAAAATCTTAGATGAAGATTCAAGAAAGCTTGATAAGAAGGCTTATGGAACCATTTGGTTTTCTCTTTCTGACTATGTTCTATTTCAAATGTTTCTGAGGAAACTTCTACATACAATTTGTGGAAGAGAATAGGTGAAATCTACCAAACTAAGAGTCTTGTTAATAAGTTGTATCTTAAAGGAATATTTATTCATTAAAAATGAAATAAGAAGACTAAATTGTAGAGCATTTAAATAAATTTATTTTAATTTTTAATCAATTACAATCTATTGATGCTAAGCTTGAAGAAGAGAATAAATGTATTTTATTACATTGCTCTTTGCCTAAATCATGAGAATCTAATTTTTGCAATTAGTACCACGGTGGTGAAGAGCCTAAGATGGATTCTCTTCTTTCTACTTTTATTATCAAATAAATGAAGAGGAAATCCATGGATGGGGGTTCTAAGGATGCACTGCATGTTCAGGGTAGACCCAAAGAAAATGGAAATAAGGAAAAGGGGGATACTTGGATATATCTAAATCTAAGAGAGGGTCTAAGATCCCTAGTAAATGCATGCTCAAATGTTGGAATTGTGGGAAATGATGCAATTGAAAGAAGAAATGTTTAAAAATAACAAAAAGAATGTTGATGATTCCTCTATTGCAAAATTCTCTAGTGATGGTAAAAATGATTTATTCATTTATGCTAGCATTTATAGTGATGACTCATGGCTAATTTATTCAAGTGCCTCATATCACATCACTCCTCACAAATAATGGTTTTCTCATATAATTATAGATCATATAATGGTGGTGAGGTGTTCCTTGCTAAAAAAAATTCACACAAGATTGTTCGTAAAGGGAATGTAAAACTATTTTTAAATCATCAGAGAATAAAATATCTTATAAGTGTGTTGCATATGCCAAGTCTTGCACAAATTTTAATTTGTTTCAAAGATGAATAATGTTATGGTGCATGTTAATTTTGACAATAATGGTTGTAAGTTGGCTAGTGGGAATCTAGTGCTTACTAAGGGAACTTGTTATAGCACTTGGTTTAAGATAGAAGCATCTACACATTTTAACTCTCCCTATGTAACTAAAAATTATAATTCATGTATGTTGTGACATCATAGATTGGGCCACATTGGTGGAAAGGGTTTTAAGACCATGATTAATAAACATATATGATGGATGGTTTATCTTGTTATTCTAAAAAAAAAAACTTTTGTGAGCATTGTGTGTTTGGGAAACATAGTAGAGTAAGATTTAATTATAGTAGCACTAGAGTAGAGAAAGTTTTGGAAGTTATTCGTAGTGATGTATTTGGTCATTTTGAAGTGGATTCTATTGGTAAATCTTGTTATTATGTTTCATTTATAAATGACTACTCTTGTTATATTTGGATTTATTTTATAAAGCATCAGTTTGAAGTTTTTTACAAGTTTAAGTATTTTACTTGGTTCTTGTAGAAAATTAGATGGATCAAAAAATAAAAGTATTAGGGTCATATAATGGAGGTGAATATTATTCTAAATAATTTGATAATTTCTATAGACATGTAGGTATTGTGACATATAAGACAACTATGAATATGCCATAATAAAATGGCACCACAAAAAGGATACAATAATAGACATATCTAAAACAATGTTGAGTAGTGCTTAGTTGGATCAACATTTTGGGTTGCAGCTGTAAGTATTGCTTATTATTTGGTAAAGATATCTATTTGTTCTACTATGGTTGACAAGACACCATATGAAGTGTGGATAGGTAAAAAGTCCCTATTTTACACATAAGAATATAATTGGCTATGAGGCTTTTGTTTATGTTCCTAAAGAGAAACAAACTAAGTTAGTTTTTAAGGTTAACAAATGTATTTTTATTGGTTATGGAAAGAATGTTAAGGTTTTATAATCTTTGGAATCCTAAAACCTTGAAAGTGGTTTATTCTAGAGATGGGATTTTTAGGGATCTTAGAGTTATTTCTAATGTTTCACAACAAGAAAAATAAAAGAAGATAGTACATTTTGAAATAAATATTGAGAAGCATGAAGATGCAAATGTTGAAGAATAATAGTTTGGACAAGAGGATGTAGAGGAAGAAGAAGGTTTAGATTCACAGAGTTCAAAAGAAGAGTAATAGGATCCTCTTACTACACCTTTGAGGAGGTCCACAAGGAAATAGTATAGCCCACTCTAATTTTTTTTGTATTTAATTTATCTTGTGTTGAATATGAGATTAGATCTATGAGTGAATATATTTCTTCAAAGGAGCATGAGTCTATGATAGAGGCCATGCAAAAGGGAATGATGGGCTTGGGTAGATGTAAGACTTGGAATCTATTTGAACTACTTAAGGGAAGGAATCCCATTAGATGCAAGTGGGTACTTAAGAAGAAGTTTAGAGAAGATATTAATTGGGAAAGATACAAGGCTATATGGTGGTGAAAGCTTACTCCCAAGTTGAGGAGGTAAATTTTGGTGAAATTCTTTATCTTACTAAATTGTCTTCTATTAGATTCATAATTTATATTATTGTTTCTTATGATTTTGAAGTTGAGAAAATGGATGCTAAAGATACTTTTTTGCATAGGGATCTTGAAAAAGAGATTTATATGAAACATCCTGGTGAAAGAAAAGAAAAATCTAGTTTGCAAGTTAAAGTGGTATTTGTAGGGTTTGAATTAATCACATTAGATGTGGTATCAAAAGTTTGATTCTTTTGAATTGGAGTTTGGTTTTGTAAGAAGTGAGGTTGATAACTATGTTTATTCTAAATTAATTAATGATTAGTTTCTAATTAATGTATTGTATGTTGATGACATGTGATTCATTGGAAACTAAAGGGATGATTAAGGAACTCAAAAATCAAATTTCTAGTGCCTTTCACATAAATAATTTAGGTGCTACAAATACATCTTGGGTTTGAAATTTGGTAAGAATTGGGTTAGCATAAATCTTTGGCTAAATAATAGAAATTGCATACTCTACAATTCCATTATTATGATTTGTGCCCATTTTTGCACCTTTCGCATTTTGATTATTTTTTACTCCATTTTATCCCTTTTACCTTTCCTAAGGCAACCCTATTATTTCTCATGACCCTCTTCCCCATTTGAGACTTGTCATTTATTAATTTACTCTAATCATTTTTATTGATTTCCCTTGGGTAAGTGCAAGAAGATGGGAGGCCAAAAAGGGGTCTTAAGTGGATTCATTTTTTTGAAATCAGGAAATGCTGGCCTTGGATGAGAAATTGAGCATAGTTACACTCAAAATTTTAAGATGCAACAAAAACAATGTTCGTAGTGCTCTACGTCTACTTTCTAAACTACTATTTTTTTTTAATGGTATAGATTAAGGGGTACAAAAGAGGGAGCCACAGAAATTGGTGTTGTTTCTGTCAAAAAAAATATAACATAGCATGTTTTGTGGCTTCATCAAAAGGTTAACATTTTTTTGGTATTTTTAAAATCGCTTCAATGAGAAATTAGCTAACAGCATGTAGTTTATGCCTAATTTTTCTAATAATTTTTAATGAAAATTTGATTTTTTACTAATTTTCAAAGTGGACACATCCTAAAAAATAGAATTTTAGCCGTGCTACCCCTATAAATTATGAAAACTAATTGAAAATCAATTTTTTTTAATATGTGTAGGATGGAGTCTAGTTTCTAAAAATGTAATTTTTTTGAAATTTCAATGAACGGTTAATTTGCAATGAAAAAAAGACCAAACACTGGTTTTTGCCCAAAAAGGGACACACAAACAAAAGAAATTAAAGATGAAAGGCTTAACATTGTCAAAATGTGAAAAAAAATACATCGTTAAATAGCTAAGAGAAAGACTAACATTACCCAAGTGTTCGATTTGTTTGACCTTGAAACACGTGCAAATCTAAGGGTTAGCACGAACAAAATTATGTGAAATCTTGTAGAATATACAAAAACACATCTTTGGATGTTGGGAAGACACTTCAAGCCTTTGGGTTAGAAATCCAAAGCAAATCCCAAGCCTAAGGCTTGGGATTTCCAAAGAAAAATATAATGTGAGCGCATTATAATGCGCTCGCATTATGTTTTGTTTTGCATTTTTTCCCTTTTCGCAAAAGTTTGGCCAATGTTTGTCATGTTTGACATAACGCGAGCGTGTTATAATGTGATTGCATTATGTCTCCCTTGGAATGTTTTATGTTCAAGGTTATTAAGCATGTATGTATGTATGTTTGTACATATGCATGTATGTATGTATGTATGTATGCCTATATGTATGTATGTATTGATGTATGTATGTATGCCTATATGTATGTATGTATACTTATATGTATGTATGTATGTATGTATGTATGTATGCTTGTATGTATGTATGTATGTATGTATGGTTGCATGTATGTATGCATGTTTGTATGTATGTCTATATGTATGCATGCATGCATGTATGTATGTATGTATGTATGCGTGTATGTATGTATGTAAGGGTTTTGGGTTTAGGGTATATTTAAGGACCTGAGCTCATAGAGTTTTTAAGGTTGAGGGTTGAGGTTTCTGGGTTTAGGGTTTAAGGTATAGGGTTGAGGGTTGAGGGATTAGGGATTAAGTAATAGGTTGAGGGTAGAGGGTTGAGGGTTAAGGTTTAAGGGTTGAGGGTTGACGCTTTAGGGATGAGGGTTAAGGGATTAGGGTTTAAGGTTTAGTGTCAAGGGTAGAGGAGGGTAGAGATGGGGGTGAGGCGGATAAGGGAGGAGAGGGGTGGATAAGGGTTGAGGGTTTAAGGGTTTAGGGTTTAAGGTTAAGATGGATTAGGGTTTAGGGTTTAGGGATTAGGGTTTAGGGTTGAGGGATTAAGGTTTAAGGTTGAGGGTTGAGGGTTTAGGGTTTAGGGATAGGGTTTAGAGTTTAGGGAAATGGGATTAGGGTTTAGGATGTTGAGGGATTAGGGTTTAGGGTTAAGGATTTAGGTCCATAACATTTAGGGTTGAGGGTCGAGGGATTAGGGTTAAGGTAGAGTGTTGTGGGTAGAGGGATTAGGGATAGGGTTTAGGTTTGAGGAATTACGGTTTAGGGTTTAGGGTTTAGGGATCAAGGATTAGGGTTTAAGGTATAGTGTCGAGGGTTGAGGGTTTAGGAATAGGGATAGCATTTAGGGTTTAGGGTTTAGGGATAAGGAGTTAGGGTTGATGGTTGAGGTATTAAGGTTTAGGGTTGAGGGATTAAGATTTAAGGTTGAGGGTTTAGGGTTTAGGGATAGGTTTTAGAGTTTAAGGATAAGGGATTAAGGTTTAGGACCTTGAGGAATTAGGATTTAGGGTTGAGGCTTTAGGGATAGCATTTAGGGTTGAGGGATTAGGGTTGAGGGTCAAGAGATTAGGTTTAAGGTAGAGTGTTGAGGGTAGAGGGATTAGGGATAGGGTTTAGGGTTGAAGGTTTAGGGTTGAGGGATTAGGGATAAGGGATTAGGGTTTAATGTATAGTGTTGAGGGTTGAGGGTTTAGGAATAGGGATAGCGTTTAGGGTTTAGGGTTGAGGGATTAGGGTTTAGGGTTTAGGGATAAGGAATTAGGGTTTAGAGTTGAGGGATTAAGGTTTAAGGTTGAGGGATTAAGGTTTAAGGTTGAGGGTTTAGGGATAGAATTTAGGGTTGAGGGATTAGGGTTGATGGTTGATGGATTAGGGTTAAGGTAGAGTGTTAAGGGTAGAGAGATTAGGGATATGGTTTAGGGTTGAAGGTTTAGGTTTTAGGGATTAGGGTTTAGGGTTTAGGTATAAGGGATTAAGATTTAAGGTATAGTGTCAAGGGTTGAGGGTTTAGGAATAGGGATAGTGTTTAGGGTTTAGGGTTGAGGGATTAGGGTTTAGGGTTTAGGGATGAGGGATTAGGGTTGATATTTTAGGGATTATAGTTTAGGGTTGAGCGATTAAGGTTGAGGGTTGAGGGTTGAGGGTTGAGGGTTGAGGGTTGAGGGTTGAGGGTTGAGGGTTGAGGGATAGCATTTAGGGTTGAGGGATTAGGGTTGATGGTTGATGGATTAGGGTTAAGGTAGAGTGTTGAGGGTAGAGGGATTAGGGATAGAGTTTAGGGTTGAAGGTTTAGGGTTGAGGGATTAGGGTTTAGGGTTGAGGGTTTAGGGATAAGGGATTAGGTTTAAGGTATAGTGTTGAGGGTTGAGGGTTTAGGAATAGGGATAGCATTGAGGTGTCTTCAAGAGTTAATGATTTTATGCCTATCTCAAATAAAATGTACGCAAATCAAATTCTCACACAAGTGTAAACTGATTACCTCTATAATACTTGAGAATCTTTAGAGAATTCAATGCAGGATTTTTTACCTTGGTTTGGGTTGAAACTCTACGCCATCAAATCAACTTTGCAGCAATAACTAAATTAAAATAAAGATAAAAAGGAAACCTAAAAATAAATGTATTAGAGCAATACAGGAAGGAAAAATTAAAAAATATAGAATAAAGGAAGGAAAAATAAAAAATAAAGAAAAATAAATGTGCATGTGAACTTCCCAACAACATGAAAATGCTTTAAGGGATTAGAGCTTGAGGTATAGTGTTGAGGATTAAGAGTTTAGGGATAAGGTTTAGGATTTAAGGTTTAAGGGTTGAGAGTTGAGGCTTTAGGAATAGGGTTTAGGGATAAGGGATTAGGTTTTAGGGTTGAGGGATTAGGGTTTAGGGTTGAGGGATCAGGGTTTAGGGTTGAGGGATTAGGGTTTGAGGTATAATGTTGAGGGTTGAGGGTTTAGGGATACAGTTTAGGATTTAAGGTTTAAGAATTTAGGGTTGAGGCTTTAGGGATAGGATTTGGGGTTTAGGGATAAGGTATTAGGGTTTAAGGTATAGTGTCAAGGGTTGAGGGGTTAGGGATAAGGTTTAGGATTTAAGGTTTAAGGGTTGAGGGTTGAGGCTTTAGGGATAAGGGATTAGGGTTTAGGGTTTAGCGATTAGGGTTTAGGGTTGAGGGATTAGGGTTTTAGGTATAGTTAAAGCTCTTCCCAAAAAAAGTAAGGAAAGACATTACAAATACAATAGACAATAATACCTCAATTACAATGATTGACTAAACTATACCAAAAAATGTTAGTGAATTATTCACAACTACAAACATAGTCTCAAAAAAAAACTAAGAAATCATACTTAATTCTACATCTCCTCAATTTAAGTGTTGCCAACTAAAAAAATACCAAGTTGTTGAAATATGCTAGACAACTAAGAGGGGGGGTGAATTAGTTGTCCCAAAAACTTAAAAAATTTCTACAATTAAACATTCATCACTTATCCACACTTATTATGATTTAACAATGAGTGCATGAAATCATAAACTTAACCATAGATACAACATCAAACACAAGAGACACCAGATTTTATGTGGAAAACCCCAAGGTGGGGAAAAACCATGGAGAGAATTAGCTCTCAATATATATTGCAATCTTGAAATAATGATTTAGGCTTGGTCACTCCATGGGCCTAAACATACTGGATTATTGCCATGAAGAACAACTAGGTCTAGCAGGCTCACTACCTCAACCCTAAACCTAGCAAGATTACAATAAGGGTTGTTAAACCCTGAGGGCTGTTAAACCCTACTAGCGGCTCACTGTTAGGCTCTCTACATGATCAACACCTTCTTATGTCTGTGATTGAAGTACAATAATTCCTCTGCTCTGCTCTACCTCTATTATGCTCTTCCTCTTCTTTCCTCTGCCTCTTCTCTGCTCTGCCTTTTGGACCTTTCTTATTATCTTTCCATTTTTGCTCAAGAACACCTTTTCCATGACTCAACTACAAATATTTATACACTACATCAACCTTGGAATGATCATCAAGGTTGGCATCACAATCATCAACCATTGGAACAATCCCCAAGGTCAGTATTACAAACATTTTCAAAATAGGTCCTAACCTATTACAACATTGTGCAAAGGAAATGAAATGTGGATCATGCCATGCCTTAGTTGGGACTCAAACATGATCTTCCACACCACAGCATGCTTGCACAACCTTCTAGAGATCTTCGCAATCACTGGGATTAACCAGGTCGGCCAAGACTGGTTACACGCTACATTATCTGGGAAAAATCTTCAAACACGCTCTTAATTTCTTAACGTGGACTAAAGTCTAGATAGGAACATGATTAGGAGACATCCACAAGCATGTTATAATCATTAGGAGAAACTGCACGAACCTTAACTACTTTATCCATAGGAATCTTCTCACTGAAACACATGAACTTCACTGTCTTCAACTGTCATAAAAGAAAGATAGCTTGCGAACCACCAAATCATGAACCATTGCAACTGTAGGCACTTATCATCATCCTAGACTTCTTTCTAGAACCACAAAGCAAAATACTTTATTGCAGAGGAATGCAGAGCAGAATACTTTCTTCCTGTCCCAATTGAACTTACAAAAAAGGTAGGTTTTACTCTAGTGAACACAACTCACTCAAATCTTCATGCAAAGGGCTAAAACCCATAATGTAGCATCCTTAGTCATACCTCTAACTTGCTTCCAATCTAAAGACCATGATCTTGAAGCAGAAGTAAATGTGGAGCAATTTACCAGACTGTTCTTTAACATACAACTCATTGTCTGTACTACACTTCTCTGTAACTCACTTATTCCTTCCAGAGGCTAATTTTCTCAATACCCTCAACATACAAGTCTTCTAAACAAGTAATAGAATAAGATACAATTGACACCAATTTCAACAAGGATATGTTGACATCAATGACAACACCAATTAGGCACATACTTGCAACAATCTCCCCCTTTGTCATTGATGGAAACATATGATGTGAAAAACTGTAACAACCATCAAGACAATATTCTCCCCCTTTCTCTTTACACACCTGCACTCTTTCTTTCTCCAAAATTCTCCCCCTTTCTCTTACACATCTGCACTCTAAGTTTTTCACATGACTTCTCTCCCCCTTTTACATCAATGGCAAAGGGCACATACTTGCACTCTTCTGCTCTAATCTAATCTCTCTTCTAAACTCTCTGACTACTCCCCCTAAGAAGTAGACCTAAAAAGCATCAATCTAAACTCTGAACACCTCCAGACTAATGCACTATTGTGCATCTTAGTTTAGAGCAGGAGGGATGATAACCCCTAACTTTTCTCTAAGATACTCAAAAGTATCCTTAGGTAGAGGCTTGGTAAAAATGTCTACAATCTGATCCTTGGTAGAAACATACTCCAACTTGACTTAATTCTCTATCACCTTCTCTCTCAAAAAATGATACCTAATGGATATGTGCTTTTTCCTTGAATGCATCACTGGATTCTTTGATATGTTTATGGCACTTGTATTGTCACAAAAGATTGCAATGGGATCTTCATACATAATTTTGATGTCCTTCAAAGTCTGCTTCATCCCTAACACTTGAGTGCAACTACATGCTACTACAATGTATTATGCTTCTGTAGTAGACAGTGATATTGAATCATGTTTCTTTCTCAACCAAGTTACTAATCTTTTTCCCAAGAAGAATGCACCTCCACTTGTACTTTTTTTGTCATCCACATCTCCGGCCCAATCTGCATCAGTATATGCACTAAGAGTAAAGTCACAATCCTTAGGGTACCACAAACCATAATCTATTTTACCTTTTAAATATCTCAAAATTCTTGTGATTGTCATCACATGTGATTCCTTGGGTTCTACCTAAAGTCTTGCCACAAGACATACAACATGCATTAGGTTAGATCTGGTTTGAGTCAGATAAAGTAATCCTCCAATCATAGATCTATATCTTTTTTGGTCTGTCATGGGTGAGTTATCATCTTTGCTTAACTTACAACCAGTTATCATAGGTGTCCTGTTGAAATTAAGGAACACTGAGAGGGGGGGTCAATCAGTGTTCTGCAAAACCTAATATTATGTCCCTTTATTAATTTACCACATACATCCAAAAGAAAGAAGCTTGAACATGAGAGCATAAACAATAAGATCATAACACATGAACACCAAGATTTTTACATGGAAACCTAGTTAAGGGAAAAACCATGGTGGGGGTCAACCCACAAGAATTTATACTCTGTTAAAAGTATTACAAAATGGGAAGGTACATGCCTTTAGGCACACTGCCCAGAGCTCATTGTTCAAAGGAGGCTCATTGCCTACAAAATTTGATTAAAAGAGTTCACTGAAATGTTTGAACTGAAGGATAGCATCTAACTATGCAAAATAATAGTTCCAGTTAAGCTCAGTACACTGACTTTACACACTTCATCTTCCTCTACCCTGCTTTATTGTTCTACGATGATTCGAAGCTTAGATCTCCTTGCTTCACACTTACTATTGCTATACTTCACACTTATCCCTTCATATTCGTACATTCACACCCCAAAATGCTCAAATCCATTGATCATATATATTCGCTACATGAAATTACACCAACTACAGTTGACCTTAAGAAAACTTAGAAACTATTTCAAGAACATTATTCTATCAGTTGAATCCATGCACAAACATCAATGTAGACCAAAACTTATGCATCCAAGTCATCTCACATGTTGGCCAATACCTGTGGATTTCATACATTACTTGACCAACCACTTCTCTTCATCCGCACAATGATCAAATACTTTGTCTGCCTGTTCTTCATCAAACTGAACTGTCTAACCAAAACCTGATACTCAGATGCTTGTAACTTGCAATCCCTTCATCAGCAGAGGCTGAAATATTGGATTTAGAAATCCCTAACATCCCTTAACATTCCCTCATATCCGTAGCACAATATGATTTCATGTGGAGAAATACAGACCAAAATGTTGAACCCTGTCATATGCCATGTTCTTGTCTATCTGAACTTAGACAAATCTGCAATCTAACTTCTGGTATGAATAGATGATACAATGTGGATGTGTAAGATGGATTTAGTTTCCATCAATGACAACATTGACATGCATAGCAGTGTCTCTTTCCAACAATCTCCCCCTTTGGCATTGATGGCAACACTTAGTGAAAAATGACTAAGTGTTAGAACAGCTCCCCCTTACTATGTGCACTTGTGATTTTCAATGCTCCCCCTTTGATAAATTCCTCATTTTTCACTACTTTTCCTCTCCCCCTTTGACATCAATGGCAAAGGCTGGGATCCGCATATCAAAATTCATGCAAAAATTTTATGTACATGGGTCAAAACTCTAATATATACTTCCGCATATGAACACACAGTCCTTAAGCCTTGTTTATCAGCACAAAGATATCACCAAAAATGTTTTTCAACCATGAAAATTCACTATCATAGTTCTTTATGCTGCCCAAAATGGATATATGCCCACTGAACAAAAATGCATGTGATTCTACCTTTTGAAGATCAGTAGGATCACAAGTAGTAGCAACAGCTTGGGATTCTACCAATATATCATACATAGTCTCTAACTTAGGGGAAATTAGTCCCTGGAGCTCATCCAATCTGCCCAAAACTTTAGCCTTTTCCTTCTCCAAATTACTCAATTCATTCTGCAAACTCAATACTTGGCATTCTTTAGTTATTACAGACTCAGTTAAAGGACTATAGGACTAAGAAATGTTAGACAATTTGAGCTCTAAGTCCTTAATCTTCTTAATATCTTCAACAACTTTAGACGGATTTAGACAAAACTTATAAATCTCTTCACCTTCAGAGAGGGTATTTTGATTACTCTTTACACTGGTGTCAAGCACCGATCTATCATAGCTAATTATTTTCCTTATTTCAGCAAATCTCTTCTCATTATATTCATTTCTAACTTTAACTTCTGCTGACTTCTCAAAAGTTTCAAAGTGAGTGCTTATAGAGTTTATCAGACTCTTTAACTAACCAGAGGGGGGTGCTAATGAGTCCTTCTGAAATGTAGACATGATTTTCTCCAAAATCGTAGATGCAAGACCAAGCAACTCACTATCTTCAATATGGGATTTCAAGATTTCCTCTCTAGGCTTAGTTTGTACAATAGAGGCCAACTTCATCTTCTGTACTAGTGACAAAGTATCAAAATTGATTGGTCCTTGTATTATATCCTAATCTTCTACAACTTGTTTGTCTCTCTCCATAATTTATTTCACTGCTTCTACTGTGTCTCTTGCCCAAATGATGTTTTAGATTTATGTTCTTCAAGGCCTCCATCTTCTCCCTTTTTGGAGTCAACCACATTGTCTTGCTCAACATTTTCATTCTTTTTCTCTACTTTTGTCTTCTCTGCATCATCATCAGAGGCATCCTTGCTTTTGTCTATATCATAAATATCTTTTGCATTCTCTTTCGAAGGATTTTGTGTATCCTCAGTAGCAGCATTATCATCATTTTTATCAAATTCCTTAACATCTAGAATGGAGGAATCAATTTCATCATCAATTTCTTCTTCAACAGTGGGAAGATTATGCCTTTTCAATGCATCCAGAAGAATCTCATGAGTGTCTTCAACTATGTTATCAATCTCTCCCAGCATGAGCATATTCATTCTAATCTTACTCCTGAAGTCCTCTTTCACTTCTTTGAATATCAGGTTCTTTTGACCTAGAGTAATTTGAGGACACAATTTTATTAGCACATGCTCCCATAGCTCAAAATCTTTAGCTTTTGCATTCTCTTTTCTTATTTCTAGAATTTTTGCAAGGCTTTCCAAAATTTTAGAAGTTATTTCAAATAAAGTCTTACTATAGATATTCAGGTATTTGACTATTGCTTCCTCCAAAACTCTCTTATTAGCATCACTGTAATGATCATAAAATTCAGTCATTGGTTTCAAGTTTCCATCTACAGTGATTGACTTAATGATGCTATCCATAGAAAGAGTAGGCTTCTCAACATAAGGCTCTATCTTATGCCTTTTGCTAGACTTTTTGCTTCCAGAGTGCTTCTCCTTAGATACTTTAGAAGCTTTGGTGCCTGAGGCCTTCAACTCCTTAACCTCATCATCTGAGTCAATTTCTTCTTCATCCACTTTCTCCACACTAACATATGTTATTTTTCCCTTTACCTTTGTCCTTTTTCCTTCCTTACCGGTAGGTTTTTCTATAGCAGGAGAAGGTGACGCACTAGAGGCTAAGCTAGAACTCCTAGTAGTCCTTGACTTAGAAGGGGTTTCTGCTAGAACACTTCCCTATTCCCTATTTTGCTTCTCCTTCACAGCTTTCTCTGTCCTTTCCCTGTATTGTCTCACAGCTTCCTTGGCAAGGCCTAAATTTTTAGCCAACTACTCAACTTCTTTCCTCACAGTCCTTTTGATTTTAGGAACCTTGAATTCAAGATACAATTTTACTGAAATCTCTTTATATGTTCCAAATCTCTCCTCAACTGGATCCCTAGGCTGGCTCAACAGATGTTGTGCATACAGCTCCAATACCTATCCATCCACTTCATACCCCATAGGCATGATCCACACAACTCTAGGCTCCACTACTTCCATTTTGCACTGATCAACAGTAAACATAAAACAAATGGTGTCCTTGTATTTCTCAACCATAGCCCTAGGTATTCTCTCCCTAGCCTGCATCATACTCTAGAATTTTTTTAAGAATCCCCAAAGTGCAATTTTTTGTGCATCATAATTATCCAAATAGCTCAAATGATTTCTAATTTGGACTGCTACTGGTTGGTTGTTGGACCAATATATATTCTTATTCCCAGGGAACTCACTCAAGAAATAAAAGAAAAGACATATGATTAGCGTACCATATTTGAATGAGTACTTCTTGTCCTTCTTTATCTTGCTTAGGTTCTCCATAAGCTGGTTCAACAACAGTTCACAGAGATCACAGTCTGCACCTTCTTTTACCATCTGATATGTAGTATAAATAGTTGTTCCAGACACTGAATTTTCTCTGCTAGAGAAGTATCTTTTGTACCCTATCACCATTGATGTGAATCTAACCCCATGATCCTCTATATCATTTATAGTCATGGCTCTCTTGTCAAATTTTGATATGGTTGCCTTTGTGACTTCCTGATTCTTCACAGCCTTCAATTGAGGTAGAGTACCGGTTGAATTCAATCCTATAAATTCACTTATTACATCTTTTGTGATTTTAAATAGATGATTCAGCTATAAAAACTCATCATGGATACGGCTCAAAACATACCAGACCCACTTGTCCTCTGTGAAACATAGAAACTCAACAAATTGTATGAACTTCTTGTCTTTTAGGGCTTTGTACTCTAGTTTGAACTCAAAATCTTCTTTTAAGTGATTCATGAAAAGATCAGCAAATCTTAAGTCACCATGCTCCTCTAGAGGCACATGAATGTAATCCCTAATATCCTCCATGTGAAGAACTCCATATGGAACTCCAGAAAATGCTCCCATCGGACTAACTTTAGTGGATTTGAAAGGGTGCTTCTTCAACTTTGGCCTAGGTTGCTCAGTGATGTTCACAACCAGAGGTGTAGCCATTTCAAAAGATTACAAGTTCAAAGCTGCATAGAAAAATATCGTTTTCTTCACAGAATTAGGGTTAGCTATCGAATTCGTTCTTCGCACTTCAAATCTCTAAAATTTTAGCTCAGGTGCTTTTCTCCTTGTTTGCTTCGAATGCAAAGTGATTCAAGTGTTTGAATGAATGACCTTTTATCCTCTGTAAAACTTAATTCTTCATTGTAATAAATGATTTGCCCTAATTCATCTGGTTACTCTATTTCTAAATATAGTCAACCTTTAATTGCTCCATAGTCAATTGCATTAGCTTCTTTTCTTCCAGAATTTGCTTTAACAGTTCTACAATAGACTTCTTTATCTTCATTCATTGTGCCAGATTCAGGCACCCACTTACTAGCCGGAGGAATTAGATTTTCAATGCAGCTCCTCCTGAGCTAGAGCTCCTGATTCAATTCCTAGAGGAATTATCAGCACTCAATTCTGATGCAGACCCATCACTGTCATTCATTACACTTTTCTTCACCCATGTTTTGTTCATTTCATTATGGATCTCATTCACATCTACTTTTCTCTTGCCTTTGTCCAACTTCTGCTCTATTTTTCCTTTACTTGCCTATGAGTTCTTTTTGTTTTTGCAAAATTTAGCAATATGTCCAGATTTGTTGCAATTGAAACACACAATCTTACTTTTTTGACAATTACATGTTGGAACAGGTTTAGATCTGCATTGCATTGCAATATGCCCAAACTTATTGTAAGTAAAACATCTTCCATTGAACACTTGTTTATTCTTAGGAGGATTCTGTGATCCACTTTTGCATTCCTCAGCCTTATGACCTATCTTTTTGCAATTAAAGCATTGACCAGAGAAAGATGATGTATTTTGATTCACTTTACTTTTGCATTGATTAGCTCTATGACCATACTTATTGCATTTGAAATAACTTCCATTGAAAGATGGATAACTTTGAGCATTAGGTTGTCTTACCGGAGGTCTTCTAGGATTCCTTCCTTGATTTCTTGCTTCAGGATTTCTTTGACAAGATCCAGAGCTTTCACCTTTCTCAAATCCTAGACCATGCTTATCATCTGCCTTCTTTTGACTATCAAGTAACACCTCAAGTTTAGCTGAGCTTATCTTGAATTTCTCTTTATATTCATTTGCAACTTTTGGGTCATGTTTGAGAATGACAATTTGTCTTTCAAGTTGATCCTCATTATTCCTAGTTTCTTGTAGATTAGATTCTAGATGAACAATTATTCTGTCCAATCTGCAGCACTCTTCTATTCTTTCTTTTAGAGATTGATTCAGTTTTTCCTTAGTCTTCTTCCTTTCCTCAATTTCCTTGGTTAGTCTCATCACCCTAGATTCCATTTCATGTTTTAGGAAAATAGTTTCTTTTGCTAGCTTCTCACATTCCTTTGTCTTCTCCTTTAGGGCCTCATCCATGTCATTGGCTTCATTCTGATTTGCTAGCCGATGAAGTAGCTCCTTCCTCTTTTCATTAGATTTGCTCAGTTGTCCTTTTAAGGTCTCAATGAAATATTCAGCATCTTTAAGGTTCTCTTGCAGATCTCTAATTTTTGCTCTAGACAAATAAAGATTTTCTAAGGCTACTTGAATTTGTTGATTGATACCATCAAAATGCTTGAATAAACCCATTGAAAACACCTTCCTAGATCTTCCTCAAACTGTTAAACTTCTTCTAAGGAACTTGGCTGTGATACCAATTGTTGAAATTAAGGAACACTGAGAGGGGGGGTGAATCAGTGTTCTGCAAAACTTAATATTATGTCCCTTTATTAATTTACCACATACATCCAAAAGAAAGAAGCATGAGCATAAGAGCAGAAGTAATAAGATCATAACACGTGAACACCAGGATTTTTACATAGAAACCTGGTTGAGGGAAAAACCATGGTGGGGGTTAACCCACTAGAATTTATACTCTGTTAAAAGTATTACAAAATGGGAAGGCACACTGCCGAGAGCTCAGTACTCAAAGGAGGCTCACTGCCTACAAAATTTGATTACAAGAGTTCACTGAAATGTTTGAACTAAAGGATAGCATCTAACTATGCAAAATAATAGTTTTGGTTAAGCTCAGTATGCTGACTTTACACACTTCATCTTCCTCTACCCTACTTTACTATTCTACCATGATTTGGAGCTTAGATCTCCTTGCTTCGCACTTGCTACTGCTATACTTTGCATGTATCCCTTCATATTCACATATTCACACCCCAAAATGCTTGAATCCATCGATCATATATATCTACTACATGAAATTACATCAATTACAGTTGGCCTTAAGAAAACTTGGAAACTATTTCAAGAACATTGTTCTACAAGCTGAATCCATGCACAAACATCAATGCAGACCAAAAATTATGCATCCAAGTCACCTCACATGTCATCCAATACTAGTGGATCTCATACATTACTTGACCAACCACTTCTCTTCATCTGCACAATGATCAAACACTTAGTCTACCTATTCTTCATCAAACTGAACTATCTAACCAAAACCCAATACTTAGATGCTTGTAACTTACAATCCCTTCATCACCGGAGGCTAAAATATTGGATTTAGATAGCCCTAACATCCCTTAATATTCCCTCAGATTTGTAGCAGAATATGATTTCCTATGGAGAAATGTGGACCAAAATGTTGAACCCTGTCATATGCCATGTTCCTATCTATCCAAACTTAGACAAATTTGCAATCTGACTTCTAGTATGAATAGATGATACAATGTGGATGTGTAAGATGGATTTAGTTTCCATCAATGACAACATTTGTCATGCCTAGCAGCGTCTCTTGCCAACATGTGCATAATGGTTTAGAGTCTTCCATCCCAAGTTTCTTTAACAACTCTTTCACATACTTAGACTGAGAAATGAAGATACCTTTATCTGATTGACTTATTTACAGACCTAAAAAGAAGTTCATCTCTCCAAACATAGACATTTCAAATTCACTTTGTATTTCTCGAGCAAAAATTGAGCACATACCTTCATTTTCTCCAAAAATAATATCATCAACAAAAACTGCAACAATCAGGGTTTGTTCATCATTGATCTTGAAGTAGAGATTGCTACCTATAGTACCTTTATTGAACCCTATCTATATCAAATACTTGTCCAACCATGCATAACATGCCCTAGGAGCTTGTTTTAATCCATACAAATCTTTCTTCAATCTACATACCATCTCACCCTGATCTTATGACTAAAATCCTTCTGATTGTTCTATATAGACTTCCTCTTCCAACTCTCCATTTAAGAAGGAAGACTTCGCATCCATTTGATAAACCTTGAAATCTTTGTATGCTACAAAAGCCAAAAACATCCTTATTGCTTCAATCATTGCCACTAGAGCAAAAGTTTCTTCAAAGTCTATTCCTTCAACTTGAGTGTATCCTTTGCATACCAACCTTGCTTTGTTTCTTACCACTTCACCATTCTCATTCATCTTGTTTTTGAAGACCCACTTTGCACCAATTCCATTCTTATCTATTGGTTTGGGAACAAGATCCCAAGTCTGATTCTTCTTTATCTACATCAATTCCTCTTCCATAGCCTATCCTTCTCAGCAACAAGATTTGATGGTCTTGCAGAAGCCATCTTCTTCTCCTGCAGCATCTACTTTATAGTTTCTGTAGAAAAGACAAAATTATTTATTACCTTTAGTGTAGTTTTCTTCTCTTCCACATCAGCTCTACCAAAAATTTGGCCCTCAGTGTACTCTACTTCCCATTTTCACTCCTTAAACTCTTTCTCAAGAGGTGGCAAATCAGACACCCTCTCCATTTGCCATTTATATGCACTAACATCGCTACCCCAAACACAATCCAAGTACTTGTGGATAATCCTATTCTCAAATTTGTAATGCTTGTCAGCATTGGCTACGTCTACATTTTTGACTTATGCAAAGGTGATAAATATGCTATTCTGATCTTGACATACCAATCCCAATTCTCACAAAACAACCCACAATGGCTTCATGAACCTCTTGGCAAGCTTTGATCTCCAAATTGTTATACTATTAATATCTTCAAAAGAAGGAATATCAGAATTTGTACCTTCTTCATCACTGTCATCTAGATCTCCACGACTGCTTGGACTCTGATCCCTATTCCTAGAGAACAATGGACTAACACTAGAGCTAGCATGAGACTTTCATTTTCCAGGTGAAGAATCATGTCCTTTAGATAATCCAACTATGTCCCTTCGCTTTCCCTGCACATATGAATCCTATGCCTTGTATCTCCTTGCAACCAATTCATTTAAGGCATTTTCTTTCACTATCCTAGTAGATTTCACAAAAGAGTAGAGATGGTGACCCTACATCTTCTCCTCTCTACTTCCTAGTCTCATTTTGTTGAGCTTTAGCCCACTTCCACACCAAAAGGAAATTATCCCTCACCTCTGCTCTTTCTGC
The DNA here is from genome assembly GCA_027924645.1 of Cunninghamia lanceolata. Taxonomy (NCBI): domain Eukaryota; kingdom Viridiplantae; phylum Streptophyta; class Pinopsida; order Cupressales; family Cupressaceae; genus Cunninghamia; species Cunninghamia lanceolata. The sequence goes on from BSBN01001067.1 coordinate 6,233,366, forward strand.
CAAAATTATTTCCCTGTCTAGTTCAGACATCTTTCGAAGTAGTTCCCTATCTTCATCATCTTTGTACAAATCACTCCCAAATGATAATCTGTCACTGTCTAAATCATTTCTCTAGTCCACATTACCAGAATCAAATCTCTTCTTCAAAGGCATTCTTGACCCAAATGTCTTCTTATCATCAGAATCATCCCCATTATCAGAATTGGAATCACTACCATCATCTGAAAAGGAATTAGATTGCTTCCTCTTTCTTTGAGCTCAATTCTTATGCTTTCCATTATGGATGATAGTTTGACTTGCTGCCTCCAATAGAAAATTCTCAAAATCTTCCATAATCCTTGCTTGATTTACAACTACTACAAATACAACGTTCCAAGGGCTTCTATATGCGTGCATGACCAAATAGAATCATTTATCCTCAGTCAAGAGGAGAATCTTCATGGTGCAGGTTGAAAAATCTTGTAGTTTGTAGAGAAAATCAATACACTGTTGTGCCAAATGCAAAGAGATTTAGAAACCAAAAAGGGTTCCTTTTTATCTTCCACATGATTTGACCTAGTCGTCATTAAATGCCCATTCCAAAAAGTTGTTAAAACCATTTACTGTAGAACATAGTCGATTAGGATTGCTCTGCAATATGCCGCATTGACCCTTTTTCTTCCAGTTTTTCTTCTAAGAGGTGTGTCACATCAGATTCCATTATACATATTCGTGCCTGATTCTAGCACTCACATTATGGCTGGGGGTTTTGAATTTTTCAACACTGCTCTCCCTGAGCTAGAGCTCTCAATTTACTTCCTGGAGGAAGTATCTGCACCAGATACTAGTGCGGATCGATCCTTGACTTCAATTACTTCTTCCTTGATCCATACCTTATCCATCTCTTTCTTGGTTTCAACCGGATCAACTTTCTCTTTTCCTTTATCAATTCTCTACTTTGTTTTCCTTTCTTCAGAATAGTGATTTCTCTTCACATTTCTACTTCTGCAAAATCTTGCAACATGTCCAAATATATTGCATGCAAAACACTTTCCATTGAATGGTTGACCGTTCCTTGTATTTTGAAAGTTAGTTCTTATCGAGCTTCTACATTCATTTGATCTATGTCCCATTTTATGGCATGCATTACACCTAATAGAATTCTAACTTACTTTACTTTTGCATACAATAGCTTTATGACCAATTCTATTGCAAGTGAGGCATTTACCTTTGAATGATTGTTCATTCCTCCCATTGTTGAAACTTGTCCTGATGTGATTTATGCATTCATTTAGTCTATGACCAATTTTCTTGCAATTGAAACATTGACCAGAGAATGATCAATTTTTTTGATTTATTCTACTCCTACACTAAGTAGCCTTATGACCATGCCTATTGCATGAATTACAATAGCCATTGAAAGATGGGTACCTTTGAGCATTTGGTTGTCTAATCGGAGGTCTTCTAGGTCTTCTTCTTTGATTTCTAAACTGGTATCCTTTGTTTTCCCTTGACTTGGTGCTTATTTGACTAGAGTTTTGTTGATAACTGAGAGGGGGGGTGAATCAATTATCCTAATTAATTCTTCCTTTTCAACTTTCTTATCAATCAATGCAACATTAATTCAAATAAGCAAACATTACCATGAAAAGGAAAAACACATGACATAGTATTTTTGACATGGAAACCCTGTTAGGGGAGAAAACCACGTGGTGATTAACCCAAAGATTATTCTTTGTTAGAAGAATAAGGAAATACAAAATGGCACTTGCCAATTAGGGCTCACTGCCCGAGCACACTGCTCACAAAGAAGGCACACTGCCTACAAGGAGACACACTGTCTACAAAAGAATGTTATACAATACTTGAACTAATTGAAAGTATTCACATATGCTGGAGTTCAGTTCTAGTTAGGCTTAGTACACTGATCTGCTGTACTTCATCTTTCCTCTTCTCTTATGCTGCTTCTCTTTCACATACCGGACCTTCCTTACTATTTCTACTCTATTCTACTTTTACTCGCATATCTCAACACACAACAACCACCTTCACAACTAAATCCATCATGTATATATATCCGCACAAGTAATTTCATCACTTTTCAAGTCGGCATCCGAAATAGTCAATTCCTTTCACAAACTCTGATTTGTCGGCTGAATCCTTCCACACCAAGTAATGCGGATCAAAAATATCATTATATAAATCATTTATCATGTCAGCCAAACATGATTCATGCCTTCACAACCTTTACCACCATCAATAACACATCTGGAAAATAGTCTGATGTTCTGTCAGTCAGTTCTTCCTCTGTTCACACTGTCACTCAGGAACCCGGTACTCAAGTATTCATATCTTTTACCTCATCTATCACCGGAGGCTACAACCTTGGAATCTATTACTCAAGGTAGTCCTCTTGACTTCCCCAAAACCGTATTTTGCCAAGATACTTCCTCTAAGAGATCCGGACCAGTCTGTCAGACCTTGCCACATGCTCTGTTCTTGTTTACCAAACCATAATAATCTTCATTCTGACTTCCGGTGGAGACACACCATGTCCTGCGGATGTGTGGGATGACCTTTGTTGCCATCAATGACAACAAACATGAATCCATGTAGTGTCTCTTGCCAACAAGTTTGAAATTTCTCCTTTTTCAAATCCCAAACCTTTCTTGTCATCAGCTCTCTTCTGACTAGTAATCATTTCATCAAGCCTTGCAATGCTTATCTTGATTTTTTTCTTCAAATCTTTTGGCCTTTTCTAGGTCTATTTTTAGATTTGCAATTTCTTCTTTAAGCTTTGCACAGTCTTTTGATCTATTCTTCACAATCAAATTTAGATCATCTTCTGCTCTTGTTCTTTCTATAAATTTTGCTTCCAAATTATTCAGGGCTTCATTTGCTGATAACACTTGATCACTAACTTCTTTGTATTTGTCTTTGAATTTCTTGACTTGCTCTTGTAGTTTCAAGATGCATTCATTAGCTTATTTTAGATTTTCCTTCAGATCCCTAACTTTTGCTTCACAGTTTTCAAGATCTATAAGAGCTTCTTCTAGTTGATTATATCTTTCATAATTCCCATACCTTCCTGCTGCCATGATCATACTACCCAGATCTTCCCTAAGCTGCTAAACTTTTTCCAAGGAACCTCACTCTGATACCAATTGTTGAAATGTGCTAGACAACTAAGAGGGGGGGTGAATCAGTTGTCCCAAAAACATAAACATTTTCTGCAATTAAACATTCATCACTTATCCACAATTATTATAATTTAACAATGAGTACATGAAATCAGAAACTTAACCACAGATACAACATCAAACACAAGAGACACTAGATTTTACGTGGAAAACCCTAAGGTGGGCAAAAACTACGGAGAGGATTAGCTCTCAATATATATTGCAACCTTGAAATAATGATGTTTAGGCTTGGTCACTTCATGGGCCTAAACATAGTGGCTTATTTCCATGAAGAACAGCTAGGTCTAGCAAGCTCACTGCCTCAACCCTAAACCTAGCAAGATTACAATAAGGGTTGTTAAACCCTGAGGGCTATTAAACCCTACCGGTGGCTCATTGCCAAGCTCTTTGCCATGATCAACACCTTCTTATGTCTATGATAGAAGTACAATAATTCCTCTACTCTGCTCTGCCTCTATTCTACTCTTCCTCTTCTTTCCTCTACCTCTTCTCTACTCTGCCTTTTGGACCTTTCTTATTATCTTTCCATTTTCGCTCAAGGACACTTTTTCCATGACTCAACTACAAGTATTTATACACTACATCAACCTTGGAATGATCATCAAGGTTAGAATCACAATCATCAACCATTGGAACAATCTCTAAGGTCAGTATTACAAACATTTACAAAATAGGTCCTGACCTATTACACCATTGTGAAAAGGAAATGAAATGCAGATCATGCAATGACTTAGCTAGGACTCAAACATGATCGTCCATGCCACAACATGCTTCCACAATCTTCTAAAGATCTCTGCAATCACTGGGATTAACCAGGTCAGCCAAGAATGGTTACAAACTACATTATCTGGGAACAATATTCAAACACACTCAATTTCTTAATATGGACCAAAGTCCAGATAGGAACATGATTAGGAGACATCCACAAGCATGTTATAATCATCAGGAGCAAATGCACAAACCTTAACCACTTTATCCATAGGAATCTTCTCACTGGAACACATGAAAGATGAAGAAATGGGGGAGCTTTTTATACCATGCAGAGCATGCAATCACAAATGTTATAAAAAACATGGCAAATACCATGATAAAGAATGCTTTAATAGGTGTGCCTCCTTCATCAAAGTTGTTCTTAGAGACTTTACAGAAAAACTGGTAGCTATATACAATATTTTTCATTCTTTTATTTCATGTACACTATTAAGAACTTGTAAAATCTCATTCTATAATGTGTTTACCGTAGAACATTCCTCCTACATTTATTTCACAATTTATAAATGACACAGACAAACATATGGTGTTGCAAGGCCTAGGTGGACAGGAGTGGGATGTACAATTAGGGGGTACCATAAATAAACTACAATTTAGGCAGGGTTGGGAAAATTTTGTGAATCATCATGGACTGGAGATTGGAGATTTTGTTGTGTTCAAGTACATATCCAAGTCATATTTTAAGATTAAGATATTTCAAAGAATAGGGTGTGTGAAAAATATCAATGCTCTTTAGCTTATGAATACCAACATTGATATAGATAAAAGATGCCCTTCTTCTAATAGAGTATACAGTTCAAGTCAACCAATGGGCAACAAGTTGCTAAATGAATTGGTTTTTGATGGGGAAAACAAAAATGATGTTGAAGCAATGGAAGAAGATCAAAATTGTAAGTCTAATTTAATTTTTTTCAACTTTCAAAGCAGGCATTTGAATTGTAGCTTTACTAGGAGGATTGGTATAACAAAAACTTATTTCTGTTGCAGGCCATTCTTGGAAGAACCCTAGACATTATGGACCCTCTCATCTAGAAAAGCACATGATAGTGAACTCTTCCCCTTATTTCAAATTAGATAAACCTTTTTATTCAATGAAAATGAAGTCACGGAATGCAAACTAACCAATATGCAAACTAGTAAGATCAAATTTTCTACCTTTTATGCTTATTCCTCTTGTTTTTTTAAGAGAAGAGTGTCAAAAATGATGGGTTTAACAACCTAACATAAGGCAAAGTAGTTTTGTTATTACATTTTTCTAAGGGATCTATAATATTCTAATATAATTCAGTCTTCTATAATATGAACATTTGCATTTGTGTGAAAGATAAGCTTTAACAACAGTTTTTTTTAATAGCAGAGCATAATGTGCTCGTGTTATAACACGAGCACATTATGGCTTAAATTTTTTTTTAAAGTTGGCCACTTTTTGGCCCCCCAAATTTTTGCACCCACCCCCTTTATTTATCCTCATCCCACTTTTTAGTTACTATTCCTCTTCTTCTTAACCCTCTTACCCTCATTTTAATTATATTTTTCCTCTTTATCTCCTTTGATTAAAAATTTAAAATTCTCTTCTTACCTTATCTTCTCTCTAAATATCTATAAAAAGACCCTTCTCTCTCATTTCAACATGTAAGCTTACATCTCCACTATTTTCTTCTTTTAGAGTTATTTTGGAGAAATTTTTGAGAGCTTTGGAGCATTTGTATCTTAGTAGAGAATTATCATGGAGATTTTAGAATTCATGTTGTATCCTTTTGTAGCTTTGACACAGCTATGAAGAATTACTCTTTCTTTTTCTTCACATGAACCATAGCTCTTCTTCTTTTTCTTTCTCAATTTTTCTTGTAAAACTATTGTCTTTCCACTAGTTTTCATTCTCCTCTTCCATTCATTTTTAGTTATGATCTAAATAATTTTTTTTATATTGTTACATCAAAAAATGTCTCCCTAGGGCATTTTCCCTCCTATGTTTAGCTCCCAGGTCCTTTAAAATGCATTTAGATCATCTTGCATGTTATTGATGACTTCTGGTGAAGAAACCCCTTAGTTTTATCACAAATGGGACCTAGGGTTGCACTTATGATGAATCATATCTGAAACAGGGGGAGGACTTGGGTGCCTATGCCCTAGTCTTACCCTATTTTTTGTCAGGACCTATTTTCATCTGTCATTTATGTGACTATTATTAGGTCCTATACCGACAACTCAAGTTTGAATTATGAATTTCTTGGCAGGAAGTTGTTTAGTTGCATATATAAGCATGTTTAGTGATTCATTTGTAAACTAGAAGATGATTATGAACTTTTGGCATACTTATGATTTGAGAGCTTTCAAAATATTCATTGTTACAGAGCAATATTGTTTTTTTATTGTGTTTGTTATGCAGATTTGGCTTCATCTTCTCATGATGTGAAGGATTTACATGTTCATGTGAGCTACACCATCCAGGTGACATTCATTTGTGTTTTCAATCATTTATCAATTAGTTTTTGCCTCTCTCTCGTAGGGATACACACTCTTTATCTGACAATGGTGTTCGGAAGACTTGAATGTATCTTTGGGGCTTGACCGAGGCAAGCCTCTAAACACCACAACCCCCAACCCACTGTTCTGTGATTGTAGGTTACAAGTTTTGGAGGAAGAAGAAGTGGAGTTGCAAGGAGGCATTACAGACTGTCAGAAGTATAGAGCAAAGAAGAAAATTAGGGCTTGGACTAGGGCACCCACTCATTAGTCCTCCATATTTTGATGTGGTGAAATCTTTGTGATAGCAGAATTGTGTTGCAGACATTCTTCAGAGATCCCAAAAGAAATAGGTACATTAGACTAATTCACCTGCTCATTAGTCCCCAACTTTTTCGTACACCAAACTTTGAAATCTGGTATGTATTTGGTTATCATTTGATATCTCTGTGTGTGATCATTTTTTGTGATTTGTGATCATTTTCTGTGATTTGTGATCATTTTCTGTGATTTGTTTGTTTGTTTACAATTTTACAAAATTAAGGTTTTGAGCATAATCGGGCTTAATTAAACAACAAATTCACACAATTCCAATCTTCCCCTCTATTCCAAGTGATAGGAGATTTGTATTAGATTCCTCTACTCAATTGAATGTCCTTGAATGTTGGTGTGAAAGGAGGATTCCACATAAACCCTTGAAATTACCAAACCCCTCTTTTTCACACTAAACATTTTGGTGAACCTATGTTTTTAAGGATTTTTTCACCTTTCTGAGTGTTGTACTTCATACTTTCATTCATTTCATTCATTCATTTCATTTTCACCTTATTGCACTTGAAAAAATTACAAAAAAATTGAAAATTTGGAAAAAAAATGAAAAAAATTGGCATTTTTAGCTTGCATTTTCAAATAATTTGAATTAATTTGCATTTAATTTAATTTAATTTCTGTTATTGTTTATTATATATGATTTAAATTACATAAATTCATCATTCATTTACATAGCATTTTCATGATTAAATTGTTAAAAATTGCTTGAAATTGTGCATTTTTCATATAACCTAGTTTATGCATTAGCTAGGGTTTGTGGTTAAAATCTTGTTTCATATTTTACTTCTATTTTAAACACTAATTTAGGACTGATTTCTAACTGTAGTGTTCCATCAAACTATCTATCTTGCAAAATTTCATGTCTAGGGTTTGAAAACCTTGCATTTTCATTAAATTTGGCCCTATCGTCTCTCTAAAATTGCATCATAGGCATGTTGTGAAGGATTTTACTGCACTAATTAGCTTTTATCAAGGTTATAATCTTCTGTCCATCCTCAAATTCCTCACAACACCCTTTCTATTAGGCGTTTACATTGAAAATTGGTGAATAATTGCATGTTTTTAGTGTATTTTCACTAGATTTTGACTTATTAGGCATATAGGATTTCATCAAAGGCCTGTTGTGAAAAATATTGTTGCATAATTAGGTTGCAATTAGACTTATCATTCACTTCCCCTCTTGAAATTCTTCACAACACCTCTTCCATTAGTCATTTGTATTAAAAATTTGTGAAAAAGGTGAAAAATCAAGCATTTTGGATCCTAAAAATACCTTGCTCCTTGGGTTTGTCCTATTAGTCTGTGCATTGAGTGTTGCATGTTGTTGTATGAGTATTATAACATGTTTCCCTAATAAAAATATCCCTTTAAGAAGAAGTAGAAGACTCTTGAGATCTAGTGCTCCTGAAGAAAATGGTATTCCTACCTCTGAAAATCCACTAAACGCCTTCTTTACAAAAGGAGAGACACAAATTTTGCAAGACACTATACCTCATACAACCACTATGGAGGTCTTATCTCTCAAAACTATACCCTTGCTAAGTCGTAAAACTTAGCATTTTGGAGAAACATGGGAACTTTCTAGGCTGTGGGTCACCTATAGCGGAAAAGAACCTCCATATGTAAGCTGGCTCTTATGGTACTCACCTAAACTATTGCTTTTGCTGGGAAAGGGGTAAGAGGGAAACATGAAGATGAAACCTACTCCTAAGGGTGATGCACCAAAACATTAACTAGACCTACAAACAGCTTGTACACATAGTTTATCAACTACCAACTTGATGTACACAACTCAATGTTGATATGTCTTTGCATCAGTACTTTGTAAGAAGGCTTCAATGCACAATCCTAGAAGGAAAGTAGACTTTCACAACTTGAATCACCTACAACACAACACAACTTACAACCTGCAACTACATATACTTTCTGTTCAAAGATGTCATTGATGAGACACAAAGGTGGGAAAGAGAAAATTCATAAGTCATTGCATCAAATCATCTAAATACATATAGTAAAACAAAAAATTGAGAAGACCAAACTACTTATCATTGATATTCAAGGTATTAACTATTGTACATGTCCAAATGAGTTACAAAAAATTGTCTTTTCTGCAAAGGACTCCAAAATCACAAAACAGACAAAGAACATAATCAGAACTACCTATAAATGAGTCCAAAAGATAGCTATATCCATCATCTCCCAAGTAGTTACACCAAAATAGGAACAAGAAATTGTTTTTGGTCGTATGCCTCCAAAAAGCCAAAATTATAGCAACCAAAACTCCTCCAAAAAGAGTCCAAAGTGCTGAAAAAGTCAACTTTGACTCTATCCACCATGAAGGAATGAAAAACTAATGCCTAAATACTCTCCAAAGTCATAAAATTAGTCAAAAACACTCCCTATATCTTTGGCACCTATTGGATGACCACCTCCAACCTCCCTATATGCTTACAAGTCATAAAGCTCAACTAGAAATCATAAATGCATTTACAAAGCATAATGCATCATTTTTTGCATCTAAAATAATAGTTTGATTTGATGATTTATAACATCATTCAAACCAAATGTTTTACAATGTTGGAGCAAAATGCAAAAAAGAACAAAAGTTCTAATTCGACCTATGGGGAAAATAAATGCAAAAACATAAGTCTTAAAAGACTTAGTTACAAAAGCATATTCAAAGTGCCTAAAAGGTCACGGGAATGCAGTAGTTGGTGGATTGTTTCTTAAAATAAAGGTGAAAAATCACCTTTTGTGATCGACCTCCATTAGGGTTGAAACCCTAAAAACAAGAAACAAGGCAAAAGAAACCCTCATTTCATTCTTCATTCTTTGCCCTACCCTTGAAGTGCCACCAACAAAGGGTTTTGCTACTTCTTTGGGATGTTTCTCTGTGTATTTAGAACTGGATCTTCTACAGAAAAATGACAGAGCAGTCAGGTAAGAAAAATGTCTTTTCCTTCCATTCTCTATGAATAAAATGTTGTGTTAATTTCCTTTTGTAGAAGAAAACTCATTTTCTATGGAAGAAAAAATGTTTTCCTTTCTCTTTTTGTGAATGACATACTATTTTTGAGCTCCATTTATACAAAAGATGATGAGAATGTTTTTGTTTTTCTTATGAAAATGTTCATGCTCGGTCTTTACAAATGACATAATCTTCTCCTATTATGGTTGTGATTTCACTCATTTCTTCCATGAGTATTTGGATTTTCTGCTCTTTGGACCCTTTGGAGAATGAAGAAAACTATTTGTATCATCATGCACCTATTGGCTACCTCCATACCTTGACTATTCTTTGCCTTTGAGTAAGCTTTTGTAAGCCTCTGTCAATATACTTGATGCTTTAGCTCCTCATCTTTGTTACAGTCATATTTGAAACTATTCTTGAGCCTTCACAATGAGGGTTTTGTAACTCTTTGTCTTTTGCTCAAAGTTTATGACTGTCACAGTCATTTCAACATGATTGCTCACTCCTTCAAAGATAAATGCACACCTAAAAATGATGCAATAGGGTTTTTCAAACATCTTTTTAACTGTTAGGAAGATTTCTATATTATGACACATGATATACATTACTTCTCTTTCTCAGACTTCTATGCTCATATCATTGACTGTAGGCTCAGAGACTATTTTATAGGCTCAAACAAAGCTTGACTAACTTTTGTATGATGTTCATCAGCCCCTGAGATATTGAAATGCCTAGAATACCTTGGTAATTTTGGAAGAAAACACAAAAAAAACACTCATAGACCCTTTGAATGTTGTCTCTCCTCTCCCTTGCAATGTAATAGGTCACTTGACATGCAAAACTTTGGTAGTTCTTAATAGTATTCTCAAAGTCTCTACTAATGTTCAAAATGGTCAAAATAGTGCCTTTAACATAAACAACAAAGTCTTCATTTCTCTACTATCACCATTGCCTAGTATGAGTATTACCTACTGTGTAATATCATTTGATTGTATTTATCACTATATAAATGACTACCTTTTTGCTTAAAACTCTATGACAGTTTGTTTAAGGAATGTTCACTATATTGACTATGGAAAAGTCCCAACCTGCATACATTGTCCCTCTTTACATGTTCACTAATCCTTATTCATCTACACACTGTATAGAAGACATACTTTTGATAGACCTTGAAAACATCTCCATGGCTTGAGCATATTCTTCTAGTATTACATGGGTCCTAAATGATATCTTGAACCTTTTGGGTTTATATAGGGTTGTGATAGACTGCTGGAAGGCTTGATGTACTATGAGAAATATGACAAACTTTATTGAATGGCATGCAGACCTCCCTTCTAATGTATAGACCTCTATCAAACTCCTTTGCATTTGATCATTATCAAAGCACCTTCCACAATAAAAGTTTTCTCTAAAAAATGACTATTATCTATACCTAAAAAATGTCTTTCTACAGCTCTTCACACTGTTCTATCCTCATTTATTACAGTCACTCTATGACCACTTCTTTTGTCATTTTACCTTAGGCTAAGCTATAGGAATGAGTCCCAAAAGCTTAAAACTCAATGATCAAAACCAATGAATGAGTACCTTCTAGACCTTTGTAACCAAATGGTCATCTTTGTCTATTATAGACTACAAAACTATCCTTCATGAATACAGTCAATAAGACTACCCACCTTATGTCAACTCACATTGTCTAATGATTGCACTTTGAAAAGGTCAAAGACTACTTTTTAAACACCCATGACTGCTATCACACTGCTATCCTCTAATCTTGACATGTTCATCTAATCTCTAACCTACTTAAGATGATTTCATGTTGTCTCAGTCTTTATTCCTTCTATAAAGACATGTCTGCAACATCACTGCTTCCCTTACTTTTGTCACAATCATAGGATTGTCTCTCTTGTAGTTTTATAGGGCTTCATGACTGTCCTAGATTTCCTTTGACTGATCCTAACCATGGTAGCTTGCTCCTTAGGACTATCTCTTGTTTCTTCCATGGTTATGGACTATTTTGGAATGTTCCTTGAAGTGTATGGCCTCTGCTTTGTTTGAGGTCTACTTCTATGGATAGGCTACTATTAGTCATTTGTAGATATGATTTTTGTTTCTCTATTTTTTGTCCCAACCTATATATGACCATGTCCTTATCAAGACATTTTTGTGTTTCTACCTTTCTTGGTCTTCCTAGGCAGGCAAAACTCATGTACTATCCATTGAGGGTGATGTCAATGCTCTGATTAGCACTGTCAGGCCAGAATGTAACTATTCCCCTGAAAAGTCCTTGTGATTGCTTCTATGCATAAGATTACTGCCTCCTTCTTATGAGTTCTGCTTTGGCAAGCATTTATCATTTACAACAGTCATATTCATCAACTCACTTTTGTTGGTGATGGATGCTTGTTAGAGTTGAACTCATAATGCTTTATTCCATTCTCATCCCTCATTATAACATGAAGGTAGCATGCTAGGCTCAACCCTTATGGGAGCCCATTTCACTCCACATGTTATGATATCAAATACAGATGATCTAGAAATTAAAATTTCACCTATATCTGCACAGTGAACAAACATATTAGACAAAACAACAAAGCTCTGAATATGATGTAGATGATGATATTTTCCTGCTTTGTTGACCTTGACTCAATAATACTACAAGAATCACTTCAATGCCTTATGATAGTACATTATATGCTTGTTGAATACTGAAATGTATATGGTGGGAAAATGTGTCCAGAGTGTTAACAAACTCTTTCTCAAAATTTGTAGACATTCTAGAGAAATGGAGCAACCTTCTGGAAGACTTAGGAGTTGTTCAGATATGCAACAAATCAACGTCCATCCTCGCCACCCAAGCAATGATGGACACCTTTTCCTTTTATATGATTTTCCTTTTCTTCAATTGTATAGTTTACTTTCATATTGCATTAGAAAAGTTATTCCCATGGCTTGTGTGGGACATTATTCATTCATTATCCACTTATCACTATATTCAACCACCACTCACCTATTCACAGCCTCCACTTGTCAATAGTCATCCTCAATCACCTTCACACTTCAATTCCAATTCCTCACAACAAACCGCATCTCCTAATGATGCCCTCCTAAACCAACTTTTGAAAGGCATGACTTCTTTATTGCAAAAGGTGACAAATTTGACAAATTCTTCACAACCTAATATACCAACCTATCATGCCCATAATCTCCTATCTTATGTAATCTTGAGAACTCCTATGCCCAAGAGGTTTGAGACCCCTCACTTTGAAAAATATGGCAGAAAAGGTGATCCTAATACTCATGTGGCAGCATTCACGGCTATGTGTAGTGATTTTTACTTTGAAGAAGACTTGTTAGCAAAAATTTTCCCGCAATCTCTCAAGGATACTGCTTTAGAATGGTTTTGCTTTTTACCACCAAATTCAATACACTCTTTTTCATAGCTAGTTGATCAATTTTTACAACATTTTCAAGCAAACATTGGACCTCAAGTCCCTTTGATTGATTTAGTTCATTGCAAGCAAGGTCTGAAAGAGAAGTTAACTAAGTTTACTAGTTGATATCAAGTACTCTATGTGCAAATTCCATATCAGACGAAGGATAGGGATGTTCAAAAGGTGTTTATTACAAATCTACAACCTAATATCCATGATAAGATTCTCTTGATGACTTAGTTTAACTCTTTTCAACATTTATGCACCACCCTTCATGATTTTCAGCTTTCATCTAGTTAGTATGAAAACTAAAACTCATCAGCTCAAGTTGGTCAGTCCACGGGTGGACCTTCACAAAACAACTTTAAGACAAATAATAAGAGTTTCATCAAGGTTAATGGGCCAAATTCAAACAACTTTTCACAAATATATGCTATTACTAATTTAAAAAAGACATAGTTTTAGTAAAGAAAATTCACTCCAATATCTAAATCCTATCATGAATCAAGCTATGAGTAATAATCTCTTAAAGCTTCCTTTGATTAAACTGTTGGATCCTAGTAGAATGCAAGGACCTTATTTTGATGCTAATGCTTTTTCTCACTATCATCGACAACAAGGACCTGATACCAAACAATGTATGCATCTTAAACATGACATATAAGACCTCATCTATTCAAATGTTATACAGTTATCTAGTGTGAATGATAATGGAAATAAGTCAGTTGCTTTGCTGAATCAGAATTTACAAATCTTTACTAATCCTTTCCCTAAGCATGTCGATAACAACATGATGGAACAAAATATAGTAGAAATAGAATATGGCTATATGGATTATGTTGAAATTGTGGGTATGATAGAAGTGGATAAGGAAAAGTTGGATAACCCACCTCGTCCATGGAGAAATGGTATTTATGTTGAGGTTCCTCCTCTGTTATCCTTCAAGGATCAGGAGATAACCAAAAAGTAGTGGAAAAACAACTAGAACAACCAAAGCAGTAGATCATGACAAAAGAAAATATTGAAACCATGTAAGATAATGATAGACAAACTCAACAAAATAAGATAGCTAAAAATTGGAAAAGAGTAAGATGATTATCATTAGTTGGAAATAACAGTGGTTCTCCTCTACACAAGCAACAAAATATATCACATATACAAGGATATGAGAAACAAGAACCACATGGATATTCTAAGTACAAAGAAAAATCTAAGGTGAACCACTCAAATTTTACACAAAACTTGATGGAGTATCTCTCTAAGATGCTCACAAGTTCCAAATTCTAGATAGTTTTTACTTATAGGTAAGTATTTCTAACCTTAGTGGGCACCTATGTTGTGGCATTATTTGCTCATTTCTATGAACTTCCCTAGATCATGTTGTGTTCTTCCTGTGACATGTTATGTGTTGTTTAGGCCTCCTAGGATGACCCTTGATTCTCTTGTAAGGTCAAGGATACTGGGAGACCACCTCTATTGTGACCTTCTTCTATTTGTATCATCATTCTTATATATGGCTTCTCCTATATTTTCATTGTTATGTGTTGTGTCTTAAGGACATGGCATTACGGTTGGTGACTTGGGGGCACCCTCCTACATGATTGTCCCTAAGGCTCTTATTCTCCTCTCTTGATTTATTGTTTACCTTCCTCTAGTGGTTATATCTAGTTGGAGGATGACGAAAAATAAATAATATTGATAAGGACCAAGTGTCCCTTCAGCAAGTAAGCAAAAATGGACCTAGTCCATACATGATGATGGGGTTGATATATATATATATATATATATATATATATATATATATATATATATATATATATATATATATATTATCTGATGCTTGGCTAGTAGAATCACTCCATGTGATATTTTGATGTTGTCTTATCACACTAACAAACTATAACAATACAGCTACTCTATGCACTTTGATTATCTTTGAACCTCACCTCATTACATTCAATTCTGAGATCTTTTCAGTATAGCCCCACAATTATACTCGGTTTCCAAATCCGTAGTGTAACCTTGGATTTTTGATGTGGTTATTTTCATGCATTGCTTTTGATCATGTGATGTGGTTTTTATCTTATGGAAAGATTTCTAACCTCTTTTCTTATAGGAATGTGTTTGTGGGAACATTCTATGATCGTAAAGTACATGTCACCTCTGGGGGCATGGGCTTTATTGATAACTGAGAGGGGGGTGAATCAATTATCCTAATTATTTCTGCTTTTTGTACTTTATTAATAATCAATGTAATATTAATTCACATAAGCAAACATAACTATGAAAAGGAAGTACACATGACACAATGTTTTTAACGTGGAAACCCTGTTAAGGGAGAAAACCACGGGGTGATTAACCCAAGATTGTATTCTCTGTTAGAAGAATGGAAATACAAAAATGGCACTTGCCAATTAGGGCTCACTACTCGAGCACATTGTTCACAAGAGGTACACTGCTTACAAGAGACTCATTGTCTACAGAAAGAGTGTTATTCAATACTTGAACTGATTGGGAGCATCTACATATGCTAGAGTTCAGTTCCGGTTAGGCTCAGTACACTGATCTGCTGCACTTCATCTTTCCTCTTCTTTTATGTTGTTTTCCTTTCACATACCGGACCTTCCTTACTGCTTTCTCTCTGCTCTTCTACTTTTATTCGCACATTACCAACAACAATGACACTTCTCACAACTAGATCCATCTTGTATATATCTCCGTACAAGTGATTTCATCACCTTTCAAGTCAGCATCTGGAATAGTCAATCTTTTCACAAACTCTGATCTATCGGCTAAATCCTTGCACATCAAGTAATGCGGATCAAGCATATACTTGTAGAAGTCATCAATAATGTCAGCCAAACATAACTTATGCCTTAAGAACCTTTTCCACCATCAGAAACTCATCCGGAATAAAGTCTGATGTTCTGCCAGACAGTTCTTCCTTTGTTCACACTGTCACTTGGGAACCTGACACTCAAGCATTCATATCTCTTTATCCTTTCCACAGCGGAGGCTCAAACCTTGGAATCTATTAGTCAAGATACTCCTCTTGACTTACCCAAATCCGCACTTCACCAAGATACTTCCTATGAGAGATCCAGACCTGTCTGTCGGACCTCGCCACATGCTTTGTTCTTGTTTACCGGACCACAACATTCTTCATTCTGACTTCCGGTAGAGACATACCATGTCCTATGAATGTGTGGGTTAAACTTTGTTGCCATCAATGACAACAATCATGAATCCATATAGTGTCTCTTTCCAACAATCTCCCCCTTTGGCATTGATGGCAACACTTAGTGAAAAATGACTAAGTGTTTACACTATGCTCCCCCTTGGCTGATGCTCTATTTTTATATTCATATTCCGAAGCTCCCCCTTAGTTAGATTCCTCATTTTTCACTGCTCCTCACTCCCCCTTTGACATCAATGGCAAAGGGTAGGGTCCGCATACCAAAATTTTCAAAAATTTAACTATACTTAGCCGCATAAGTATATATATGAAATACTTACATATACTGCAGTATGTTTGCAAAAGTTGTTTTCAGTTGAATGAATTGTCGCCCAACTTTGCTTCATTCTGTCTAAAATTGATATATGACTGCTCAATAGAAATACAAACGCATTTGCCCTTTTTAGATCTGTTGAATCATTTGTCAGGGCTGTGATTTTAGCTTCTTTTATGGCCTCATGCATGGCCTCTAATTTAGGGACAATTATCCCTCTGAGCTCACTCAACCTACTAATTTTATTTTTCTTCTCTTTTTCAAGCTTCTTAACCTCATTCAAAACTACAACCATTTGACATTCTTGATTTATTATGGATGCAGTAAGTGGATCAAAATTTTGAGAAAGATTTGTTAGTTTATCCTCCTGTTCTTTCATTTTCTTCTCAATCTCCACTGTTGTTTTGGACCATGATAAACAAAATTTGTACATTTCTCCGCCATCTTTAAGAGCATTTTCTAATCTCTTTATCCCAATATTCATATTTCTCCTATCATTACTTATGAACCCTTGTACCTCTGATAATCTTTTTGCAAGAAATTCTTTCCGGACCTTATCTTCTGCTGACTTCTCTAGTGAATCAAAATGTGTGCTAACACTATTGACTAGAGTTTTGAGATTACCAGATGAGGAGGCTATGGGATCCTTCTGAAATGATGGCATAATCTTTTCTAGCACTCCAGAAGCAGCTTCTATCAATTCACAGTCTTCCATGTGAGACTTTTGGAGTTTTTCTTTAGCCTTTGCATTAGCAAATGAAGCTATCTTCATTGTCTGTACCAGAGAAAGAGAGTCAAAATTGAATGGTCCTTGTAGAAGCTCTAGTTCATCAATCTCCATTGTTTCTTTGTTCAGAAATTCTTGGACAGTTTTTGCAGTGTCTCTTGCCGGAGACAGATTTTTTTTTTCTTCTGCATTCTTTGAGCTGTCTCTTGGAGTTTTCTCTCCTTCTACATTCTTATCACTGGCATCTTCTTTTCCCTTCACCTCTACTTGTTTCTCCTATATTCTTTCTTCTCCTTTAGATCTGGAGACTGTAGGGGAAACCGAAGGAGAAATGTTAGTCTGTTCAAGGCCCACCTCTTCTGTCATTTTCTCAGTAGATTCTTCTACAACATTTGTAGTCAAGGGATCAGTACCCAAGTCCTCTATAATAGGAAGCTTAAATCTTTTGAAGGCTTTCTGAAGAATTTCTTCTATGTCCTTGGCTACCTTGTCAGTCTCACCAAGCATAAGTTGATTCATCCTTGCTTTGCTTCTGAACTCATCCTTACAATCTTTGAATACCATATTCATTTGATGTGGAGTGATTGAAGGGTATAGCTGAATTGCTATCTAATCCCAGATTTTGTGATCTTTTTCTCGAGCATTGTTCTTCCTCATTTCAAGTCTTTTCTCTAAGCTTTTGGGAATTAGAGAGATAATTTCAATAAAAGCTTTGTTGTAAGTGTTCAAAAACTGAACTGTGGCTTCCTCCAGAATCCTTTTATCTGCTTCATTATACTCATCATAGAATTCTGTAAAGGGTTACAGGTTCCCATCCACAGTGACTGCTTTCACTACAACATCTAAGGAGAGAGTGGGTTTTTCAACAAATTCCTTTTCCTTCTCTTCTTCTCCTTGACCAGTAGAGTGTTCACCGGATGATTTCTTCTTCTTCTTCAATTTTCTTATCTCCTCATCTAATTCGGTTTCCTCATCATCCTTTAGGCTAACATAGGACCTTGTTGCCTTCTTCTTTGTTCTCTTTTCTCCTTTTCTGGATGCCTGGACTTCCAGTTTTGAGCTTTTAGCAAGGACAGGTGCTGATTTCTTTGATGATTTGGTCCAGGTGGAAGATTTGATTGGAACACATTCCTCACTTTTCTTTTCTGCCTCTTTCTCTACTCTTTCTACCTTTTCTCTGTTGGCATCAAGAGCCTCCTTTGAGATGCCTAAGCCTTTGGCAATTTTTTTAACTTCTTTTATTACTTTCCTCTTTATTTCAGGTTGTCTAAGTTCCACATGAACTTTTATACTCAGCTCTTCAAAGGTTCCAAACCTTTCTGCCTTTGGATCCTTTGGCTGACTTAGCATGTGTTGAACATGTAGCTCCACAATTTGTTCATCAACTTCATACCCCATGGGCATGATCCATACAATTCTTGGTTCTACTGCCTCCATTAGGCAATGATCAGTCTCTACCATAAAACAAACTATCTTTGTATTTCTCAACAAGAGACTGGGGAATCATTTCTCTTGCTTGCATCATGATCTGAAAATTCTTGAAATATCCCCACAGAGATGTATTTTGTGCTTTGTTATCATCGAGTCCATGCAAATAATCTCTGATTTGGACAACTACTAGTCTATCATTTTCCCATACCCAGCCATTAGATCTGGGAAGCTCATTCATAAAGTAGAAGAATAAGCACAATATTAATCCACCATACTTGAATGAATTCTTTTTATCTTTCTTTATTTTCTACAGATTCTCCAAGAGTTGGTTCAAGAGAAGCTGACAAATATCATAGTCTACATCCTTTCTTAGCATTTCATAAGCGGTGTAGATGGTAGTTCCAGGTACTGAATTTTCCCTGCTAGAATGATATATTTTATATATAATGATCATGGAGGCAAACTTGACATCCGGATCAAAGATGTCATCTACTGTCATTGCTCTTTTATCAAACTTGGATCCAATAGCCTCACTCACAGTTTGATTCTTCACAGATTTAAGAACAGGAATCCCACCAGATGAGTGTAGTCTGGTAACTGCCCTGATGGCATCTTTTGTGATTTTGAATGGTCTATTTAACCACATGAAGTTGTCGTGTATTCTGCTCAAAATGTACCTAACCCATTCATCCTCAGTAAAACAGGGGAAATGTATGTATTGTGCAAAGTGCTTATTCCGGAGGCCCTTGTATTGGGGTTTGAGCTCAAATGAATCATCTAACAGTTGTTTGTGATAGATATCTCTTAGTTTGAATTCCCCAAACTCTTCAACATTTGCATGTATGTAAACCCTAATATCTTCAGTGTGCAAAACACCATGCGGAACACTAGAGAAGGCTCCTAGGGGATCTACCTCCAAGGATTTGTATGGATGCTTCTTAAAAATGGGGCGAGGTCTATTAGAAATCTTTACTATATTCGGAGTAGCCATCGTCAAGGAATTTTACTGAAAGATATCAAGAACGAAGAATACCTTTTATGTTGATTAGGGCACACACGATGAAATCCGGATTGAGCTGTATGAAGAATCATCTTGATCTTTGGGGGAAGTAGTTGCAGAGACCCTTTTCTTTCTTCTTTGCATGTGTGTATGAATGAACTCTTTTATTTCTAAGAAGCCCTAATTTTCATTCGGCAATAAATGCACAACCTAATTCATTCTGATTTGCCTTGTTTGTCTTATTCAGAGACAAAACCCTTCCGGATTACTAAGACAAATTTCAAATTTATTCTAGAAGAGTAGTTGTAATCTATCTTCCTTTCATTAGTCATTTGATCTAATTACGGATCAAGACACCATAGTTTGAATCATACCAGACAAAACTTGTCAGGAATCTATTTTTACCAGAAGACTGTTTTACCGGATTAATTCTGGTAGGATTAGACTCTTCAAAACTTCTTGTTGATCTCTCAAATCTTTACCATACCCCTTTTAGATGTTTCTTGTATGACCCCTTTTAATCCGCAACTCTCCTTGTGCCAGTTTTGGCACCAATTGACTGGATAGGGGAACAAGGTTTTCTTTGTGTCTCTCCCTAAGCCAGAGCTCACCTTTTAATTTCTAGAAGGAATATCAGCACCAGAGTCTAGCGCGGATCCATCCTCTACATTCTCTATACTTTTCTTCACCCAAATCTTGTTCATCTCTCTTTTGACTTCATCCGCATTCACTTTTTGTTTACCCTTATCTTGATTCTGATTATGATATACCGGACCTTTTTTGTCCTGATTCTTGCTTCTACAGAATTTTGCACTATGACCGGATCTATTACAGATTTGGCAAACAACATTTCTTTACATATTTGACTAATATCCTCTTGATCTGCATTGATTAGCCATATGACCTATTCTATTGCATGCAAAGCATCTACCATTGAATGATTTGTTCATTTGCATATTTCTGCATTCATGAGATTTGTGACCATACTTTTTGTAGTTAAAACACTGTCCAGAGAAGGATGAATTAGTTTGATTCATTCTCTTTCTGCACTGATTAGCTTTATGACCAAAGTTATTACAGTTGTGGTAGTATCCATTGAAGGATGGATATCTTTGAGCATTAGGCTGTCTTACCAGAGGTCTTCTAGGCTTGTTCCTTAGATTTTTTGATCCAAAATTCTTCTGACTGGATCCGGAGCTTTCTCCTTTCTCATATCCTAAACCACACTTGTCATCTACCTTCTTTTGACTTCCAAGAAGAACTTCAAGTTGAGCAGAACTTATCTTGAATTTCTCTTTATATTCATTTGTTGTTTGAAGATCCCTTTTGAGAGAGACAATTTGATCCTCAAGTTTTTCTTCATTATCTTTAGCATCTTCAAGATCAGATTCAAGATGTCTGATAATTCTATCCATCTGGTGGCAATCTTCTGATTTCTCCTTGAGAGATTGTCTTAGATTATCTTCAATTTTTCTTTTCTCTTCAACTTCTTGGGTAAACTTCATAACTCCTGATTCCATTTCATGTCTTACCATAATGATTTCTTTTGATAACTTTTCACATAACTTGGTTTTCTCATTCAGCTCTTCATTTGCATCATTTGCTTCACCTTGTCTTGCCAATTACTGAAGCAGCTCCTTTCTCTTTTTCATAGAGAGACTTAATTTGTCTTTTAGTTCTCTCATGAAATCATCAGCCTGCTTGAGTCTTTCCTTTAATTCATTGACTTCAAAGTTTGACTATTCAAGATCATCAAGGGCAGTCTTGAGTTGCTCCCTTAAACCATATGCATCCATTTGGATTCCCAGATCTTCCTCAAGCTGTTAGACTCTGTTAGGAGGAACTTAGCTCTGATACCAATTGTTGATAACTGAGAGGGGGTGAATCAGTTATCCTAATTATTTCTACTTTCTGTACTTTATTAATAATCAATGTAATATTAATTCACATAAGCAAACATAACTATGAAAAGGAAGTACACATGACATAATGTTTTTGACGTGGAAACCTTTTTAAGGGAGAAAACCACGGGGTGACTAACCCAAGATTGTATTCTTTGTTAGAAGAATGGAAATACAAAAATGGCACTTGCCAATTAGGGCTCACTACCCGAGCACACTACTCACAAGAGGCACACTGCCTACAAGAGACTCACTGTCTACAGAAAGAGTGTTATTCAATACTTGAACTGATTGGGAGCATCTACATATGCTGGAGTTCAATTCTGGTTAGGCTCAGTACACTAATCTGCTACACTTCAAATTTCCTCTTCTTTTATGTTGTTTTCCTTTCACATACTGGACCTTCCTTACTGCTTTCTCTCTGCTCTTCTGCTTTTATTCACACATTACCAACAACAACAACACTTCTCACAACTAGATCCATCTTGTATATATATCCGCACAAGTGATTTCATCACCTTTCAAGTCAACATCCAGAATAGTCAATCTTTTCAAAAACTCTGATCTGTCGGCTGAATCCTTGCACATCAAGTAATGCGGATCAAGCATATACTTGTAGAAGTCATCAATCATGTCAGCCAAACATAACTTATGCCTTAAGAACCTTTTCCATCATCAGAAACTCATCTGGAATAAAGTTTGACGTTCTGCCAGATAGTTCTTCCTCTATTCACACTGTCACTTGGGAACCCGACACTCAAGCATTCATATCTCTTTATCCTTTCCACACCGGAGGCTCAAACCTTGGAATCTATTAGTCAAGATACTCCTCTTGACTTACCCAAATCCACACTTCACCAAGATACTTCCTCTAAGAGATCCGGACCTGTCTGTCGGACCTCGTCACATGCTCTGTTCTTGTTTACCGGACCACAACATTCTTCATTCTGACTTCCGGTAGAGACATACCATGTCCTGCAGATGTGTGGGTTGAACTTTGTTGCCATCAATGACAACAATCATGAATCCATATAGTGTCTCTTGCCAACAGGCTTTGCGAGAGCTCTTGTTCCCTTGTGTGTTTTCTTCCTACCTTAGTGTGCTTGATATCAGTACACAATATCAACCACCTTAAGGTAGGGGCATATAAAGGTAAGATGTCTGATGATTTTGATACTAACAAAGCATGTTTGTAAGCCCTCTGCAGATGCAGTATTGTTGTATCTTCACATTAGTGCACATCTTTATTTCTATATTTGCAATCATTAAGCCCTCTATGGAGGTAGGGTATCATCTATATCCTTTTATTTTAAGACCTTCTGTGAAAGGTGGGGATGGTGTATTTCTCGAGGAGATTGCACAATCCTATCATTTTCAAAAAGTCCTTTGAGCAGGTAGGGAGCAGATCTGAGACTATCCCAACCCTTAAGCATGTCTTCAGTAATTGTTGTGGTGAATCCCAATTGTTGGTGTGTTCCTATAATGTGCCTAAGATGGTAGAGAACCTAGCAATAGGTTTCTTCCATCACCTTGTTTGTCATGTTTTCTCCATGTCTTCCATGTGTTTTCCCCCATATTGTAGTCTAAATACTACTGGTGATGAGTCCCTCCTACACTCAGGTTTTTAATGGTGTGTTTATTCCCAAGCATAGTCTAAAGACTGGTGGTGATGAGCCCTTCCTATGCTTTGGGATTTGTATGGCGTGTCTATTCTCAAGTACAATATAAAGACTGGTGGCGATGATTCCCTTCTATACTTTGAGATTTGTATTGTGTGTCTGTTGGCCCATATGCAGTCTAAAGATTGGTGGCGATGGGTCCCTTCTACATTATGGGTTGTGTGTTTACTTTCCTTGTACTTGCATTTACATTCATATGGAAAAAATGAAAATGAAAAAAGAAATAATCATTGCATTCACTGTGTTTTATGTGTCTTCAATGTTGTCCTCTCTATGTTTTGCATGATTGTTACTGTCTTCTCCATGTTTTGTGTGTCTGTTACTATCTTCATTATGTTTGGCATGTTTGCGACCTGTCCTCTCTAATGTCTACCTGAGATTGGGGGCTAGAAATAGTTCTCAATCTTTGCATATGAATTAGCTCCATGTGCATGGCATGTTTGTTGCATTTGTTAACCGTACTTTAATGCATGTATGGGCCTCGCATTCATGCATATATTAAAGTGGGGGCTAAATGTCACATTGGAAAATGTCTCCCTAGGGCATTTTTCCTCCTATGTTTAGCTCTCAGGTCCTTTAGAATGCATTTAGATCGTCTTGTATGTTATTGATGACTTCCGGTGAAGAAACACCTTAGTTTTATGGCAAATTAGACCTAGGGGATACACTTATGATGGATCATGTTTGAAATAGAGGGGGGGCGACTTGGGCACCCACGCCCTAGTCCTGCCCTATTTTGGGTCAGGACCTATTTTCATGTGTCAGTTATGTGACCGTTATTAGGTTCTATGCCGACACCTCAAGTTTGAATTATGAATTGCTTGGTGGGAAGTTGTTTAGTTGCATATATAAGCATGTTTAGTGATTCATTTGTAAACTAGAACATGATTATGAACTTTTGGCATACTTATTATTTGAGAGCTTTCAAAGTATTCATTATTGCAGAGCAGTATTGTTTTGTTATTGTGTTTCTTATGCAGATTTGGCTTTATCTTCACATGATGTGAAGGATCTGCGTGTTCATGTGAGATACACCATCGAGGTGACATTCATTTGTGTTTTTAATCATTTATCAATTGGTTTTTACCTCTATCCCACAAGGATACGCACTCTTTATCTGACAATAGTGTTTGGAAGACTTGAATGTCTCTCTCAGGCTTGACCAAGGCAAGCCTCTAAACACCAAAACCCCTAACCCACTTTTCTATGATTGTAGGTTAGAGGTTTTCCAAGCGGAAGAAGTGGAGTTATAGGAAGGCATTACAGACTGTCAAAAGTATAGAGCAAAGAAGAAAATTAGGGCTTGGACTAGGATGCTCACTTATTAGTCCTTTGGATTCTAATGTGGTGAAATCTTTGTGACAGCAGAATTGTGTGGCAGACATTCTTTAGAGATCTCGACAAAAATAGGTACATTGGACTAATTTGCCCACTCATTAGTCCCCAACTTTTTCATACACTAAAATTCAAAATCTAGCATGTATTTGGTTAGCATTTAATATCTCTGTGTGTGATCATTTTTCGTGATTTGTTTGTTTGTTTACAATTTTACGAAATTAGGGTTTTGAGCATAATCAAGCTTAATTAAACAACAAATTCACACAATTCCAATCTTCCCCTCTGTTCCAAGTGACGAGATTTGTAGTAGATTCCTCTACTCAATTGAATGTCCTTGAATGATGGTGTGAAAGGAGGATTCCACATAAACCCTTGAAATTACCAAACTCCTCTTTTTCCCATTAAACAGATATATACCTCCCATTTCATTCCTCTTTAAATTCTGGGTTTAGGATTTTATGAAATTGGGGTTTTAAGTATAATCAAGCTTAATTGAACAACAAATTCATACAATTCCAATCTTCCCCTCTGTTCCAAGTGATAGGAGATTTGTAGTAGATTCCTCTACTCGATTGAATGTCCTTGAATGTTGGTGTGAAAGGAGGATTCCACATAAAACCTTGAAATTACCAAACCCCTCTTTTTCACATTAAACAAATATATACCTCCCATTTCATTCCTCTTTAAATCCATGTCATATTTGTTTCATTTGGAATCATTTTATTGATTCTTTCCCTCTCTAAAACCCTCTTTTTCCTCTCAAAAACCTAGTTTTTCCCTAATTTTCCACCTCCTTTCCAATTTATTTCTAGATTTCATCAAACCTATTTTAATTTTAAAAGGATAGATCTTATATTTTTCCTCTTTCCATACATATCATATTTGTACCATTTGGATTCTATTTGGTTTTCCTTTTTTCTCTCACCTTGTCTCTTTCCCTTTAAAACCTAGTTTTAATCTTAGGTTTTCTTTCCAATTCACTTAAAACTCACATTATTTTTCCCTAAAATTATGTTTTCCTCTCTTTAACTTAGTCTAATTTAGATTATATCAACCCTCTTTTCACATTTTTCCAAATTGTCTTTACAATCTCTCTCCCCATCCCTCTTTGTTTGCATTGTCATATTTGCCAATCTATGTAACTCAATACTTGGTTTTATATTTATGCTTTTGATTTGTATGATTTCTTAATATAAGTCTATTTTTTAGAATATTATCAATTATATATGCCAGTGTAAATTTTCTTGAAATGCCACAAAGGGACTAACTAAAGCAATTTCCCCTTTGGCCATTGGCTTTTATAAGGTTTATATAGATTTTTGAATTGTAGGTCAAATACATAAAAATTTGTGAAGAACCAAAGAAAGTTTTAGTTATAAGAAGTGATCATCATCATAATTTAAGAAATGTCTCTATGAAAATTTGAGAAATTTTGAGACTATGGACCAAGTCACCCTAGGACTAGGTCATCTAGTGAGTCTCCACTTCTTGATTTCAACCTTAATTTTGCATCTTTTGATCTCCAATTTGCTATGACAATTTCATCTTAGTGTCAAGGCCCCATATCCACTCAAAAACTAGTAGAACTCTATGTGAAAAGTGCCCATTTCTTATATTTTTCTAGATCCTTCCTATAGTCCAAGAATAGAAGGTTTTCCATTGGTTTTTCCACCATTCTTGTAGGTCATCAAGTGTTCCTGTTATTGCTTGGATTTACACCCTTGTTTGAACCTGATTCAAACAATCCAATGATACAATGGGAATGACCTCAAGGTGTGGGACCTTGTTTTTTGAGGTCAAACCTTCAGATGAAGGGTTGGTTCTCTATTCTACTCTAGCATTCACCAATGAAAAGAGATAGAAGGAAATGACTAAAAGGCAATACATGATGTAATAGATGAATATAGATTTTTGGACCTATCACTAAGCACAACAATGATATCAAAAGGCTGGCCTAAACTCACACAAACTAATAAAATTTTCTACAAAGGTTAAGATAGAAAATTGAAACTACAAAAGGGACCAATCATCCATAAGATAAGCTATCAATATTCAAGAAAACACAATGCAAAAGTCTCAAAGAAAGGTAAAATATCAGTTTCTTTTATTGACCATGAAGGCTAAACAGTTGTTATAGACTTGGTATACCAGAGTCTCTCACAGAAAATCTAGATAATCCTCCTTTTTTATGTCTTAATAACATGTATATATAGCAGTAAAATTCACTATTATAACTTGGGCATGGATCTAGAGTACTTGACATGTTTGCAAGTTACCCATAAATGTTGCATCAGAACTACATGGGGTGTACCAGAAGACTCTACAAATTTAGAGTGTTCACCCATACTCTAGTACAAAAATTCAATATGGAAGGATCCACAATAGTCTTAGGGCAAATGAAGCTCACCTACAATGTCATCAGGGTTTTGAAATGTGTTATTTCATAAAATGTCCCCCTAGGACTTTTACCTCCTAAGTTTAGCTCTTGGATCCCTTAATTCTCATCATGCATGTTAGAAATGAATCTCGAGGGGTGTTGCCACAATAATGGGTTACACTTTCTGAGACATCCTGATTTTTGCTAAAATTGCATATTTTTAGAAAATATAATGATTTAAGCCTTGAAAGATTCCATTTAAAGGATTTTAATTGAAGAGAGTTTGATCAAACCCCTTTAGATTCAAACCCCCTTGGATAGAACCCTGCTAGTTTTAAACCATACCTATAATGGAGTCTCCTCTACACCTATCAAAATGCTGATAAAAACCCACTTTTGATTTACCTTTTGGGGGATCAAATGAATTCATTTAAAATTTATGTTTTGTAATTATGTAGTCCTTATTAAAAGCTTCCCCAAAAGTATACTTTTAAATATATTTAATTTGATTATTGTGATTAGTGAAATCCAAAATGAAGATAAAAAAATAAAATCAATGCATAAAACACAAAGATTATACCTCATAATGGATTCACAACCCAAGATATGGTGAAGAGTGATGCACCCAAACTCACTCTTGCTTTACCCAAATGGAGATGGTTGTGAAATGTTCTCAAATTGCTTAATACAACTCACAAATCACCTAGCTCAAGGAAGATTTTAGCATAATAACTTTACAAGAAAATTAGATGATTGAAATGGCTTAAGGGATGTTGTATTTGTAGGAATTTTGGGAGAGGATTTTGATCCAAGGGTGGTGATTGATTTGAAAGATCAATGGTGGAGGATGAAGATGATGTGGAGGGCCTAGACTCAATCTTGAAAAATGGAGGGCTAGGAATAAAGATAAATTTTAAATTCATCTTGGAAAAGGGGTGGAGTTAATGAGGTTGGGTGAGATGAATTAAATGTGAATTAAAAATTGACATGGGGAAGAGTAAAATGAATTAAAAATTCATTTGGAGAAGAGTTGGATTAAATGCTTATGACATGTGTAAGAGGTTTTAATGAGGTGGTTGGCATATGTGTATAAAAAATTATTTTATGTGGCATGAATAATAATTTTTTATTTGAGATGTGTGGGGAAGGGTGTTAATTGGGGTTTGACCATTTTAATCAAGGTTATTAGCCTAATTAATATGGCTGGAAAAAATTAAGAAATGGATTAGTGAGAGATCAAGATTAATTAAATAAGGTTTTATTTAATTAATCCTAGGTCTAGGGTCATGTAGGTTAGGCTAGGTAATTAAATAATAGTTATTTGATTAGCTAGGGTAGGGATAGTTTGATTAATAGGCTAAATTAATTAGATAAACATGATTTACCTAATTAATTAGATTTAGTAAAAGGGGAATTAATCAAATAAATATTTGCACATTCATTTAATTAATTGGGTAAGGTTGAACTATTGAATTAATTAAATTAATTCAATCTGGCAGGATGAAAGGAGGAAAAATAAGTGTTAAAGATTATGATTAATTAAATAAAAATTTAATTAATTATTTGGAAGGGAAATTGGTGTGTTTAGTGATGTCAGAAGTTAGTTAGATGATAAAGACATTTTTAGGTGTCTACATTTTCCCCTCTTTGATGTGGCGTTAGGACCTAGCAAGGAAGCGGTGTCAAGTCAAAGAAAAATATGCCCCAGCTACCGAGGAGGAACGAAATGAGTGAGGGATGCCCCCTCAAGAGGTCGGTTGAAAAACAAAATAGGTAAGCTCTTGAAAGGTTGAAATGGAGGTGAGAATTGGATGGGGGACAGAGAAAAATAGGTTGACAAGAAGAAAAATGGGCAAAAATGTGAGTTCCTGATAGAGGAACTTCCCATCCCAGCATATGATATTCCATAATCTAAGTTAGTATGTAACATTGTTGGCCCATTATCCCCATGGTATCAAGAGATATATATATACCTACATGACAATGTCATTCCACCTAACCTATCACCCGCCCAACGAAAAAGCTTCATCCACCGCACCTTCAGTTTCACCCTTGTAGGTGGCACAATGTACAAAAGAAGTCTTGATGGTACGCTTCTATGATGTCTTGACTCTAGGGAAGTCAAAATAGCTTTGCAAGAGGTACACGAAGGCATTTGTGGGGCACATTCTAGTGGACCTACCCTAGCTAAGAAAATCATGAGAACAGGGTACTATTGGCCAACTATGGAACAAGATGCCTATCAGTTTGTGAAGAAGTGCATGTCATGTCAATAGCATGGGGACCTCATCCATGCACCATCCCAAGAGCTACAACTAATAACAACTCCATGGCCCTTTTCCAAATGGGGACTCAACCTCGTAGGAAAGATTCACCCTCCATCCTCCAATGGCCATAAGTTCATCATTATAGCCACTGAATACTTTACCAAGTGGGTTGAAGAAATTTCACTCACTTTCACCACTGGCATCCAAATATCCAAGTTCATTCTTCATTACATCATATGTCGTTATGGCATCCCCCATTCCATTATCACAGATAATGGTAAACCATTCAAAAATTAGGAAGTTCACACCTTATGTGAGAAATTCCAAGTCCAACACCATTTCTCCACCCCCTATTACCCCCAAGGTAATGGTTAGGCTAAGGCTTTAAATAAAACCATCCTATGTATTCTAAAAAAGACAATTAATGAAGCAGGTTGTGACTAGCACCTTTAGCTCAATCCTGCCTTATGGGCCTATCGAATAAGCATCCAAACACCCATAGGAGCCACCCCATATTCCCTAGTATTCAGATATGAAGCCATCTTACCTATTGAGGTCAAGCTCCCATCACTTAGGGTATCCCTACAGAACATAATCACTGATGAAGAGTACGGAGTTGGAAGGTTGCATGAACTAGAACTATTGGATGAAAAATGTCTAGATGCACTTAATCATCTGCAAGCCTACCAAAATCACCTACGAAGAAACTACAACAAGAAAATCAAGAACCACAAATTTTAAGTAGGTGACCTTGTCCTCATGGAAACCTAGAAGAATCTGCAGGAATGCCCTAAGAAAGGAAAATTTGAGCCCAATTGGTTAGGACCTTATGTCATCACTACCATCTATGGATTAGGAGCATATCAACTTGTGAAACCTGAGGGGTAGCCTCTGGATGAACCTATGAACATCCTGCATTTGAAAAGGTTTTACGCATAACCCATCGAGTATCCCAAGAAAAAATATAAAAAAATCAAAAAATACAAAAATACCAAAAAAATAAAAAAATCAAGAAAAACTTGAGTGCAATAAAGATGTCCAATGTTGAAAATCACTTTGATGACACCTTGGATAGGTACCATGGTGAAAACTTGTCTCATGCACCATGTGTAGCAACCAGTTTCACCATCTAATAAGTCCTCTTCCCATCACAACATTCCATATTTCATACATCCCATGGCTTGAAATTCTGAAACATCAATCACTCACCTCGTCTTAGCCCACCCAAAGTCAACCCGCCAAACAAGGATCATTGTAAGCTTCCTTCTGTATTTAGAAAATTAGAAAATCCCAAAAACATTACAAAAATCAAAAAATCTCAAAACAATACAAAATCCAAAAACACCAAAAAAATTAAAAAATTACAAAAATCCCAAAAGCAATCCCACAACATCATCACGCTCACCCAAATCATCCAACACATTATTTCTCAACATCCTCATAATCACCCAAATCATCTGAATCATTCTCAACACATCCATCCCAAACCATTCCCACATCATCAAGTCTTGCCAGAACTACATATGTTGGCAAGAGACACTATATGGATTCATGGTTGTTGTCATTGATGGCAACAAAGGTCATCCCACATATCCGCAAGACATGATATGTCTTTACCGGAAGTCAGAATAAAGAATGTTGTGGTCCGGTGAAGAAGAACAGAGCATGTGGCAAGGTCCGACAGATTGGTCCGGACCTCTCAGAGGAAGTGTCTTGGTGCAGTGCGGATTTGGGGAAGTCAAGAGGACTACCTTGAGTGGTATATTCCAAGGATTTAGCCTCCGGTGATGGACAAGGAAAAAGATATGAATGGTTGAGTACCGGATTCCTGAGAGACAGTGAAAACAGAGGAAGAACTGACTGGCAGAGTATCAGACTACTTTCCGGATGGGTTACTGTTGATGACAGAGGTTGTGAAGGCATGAATCATGTTTGGCCGACATGATTAATGATATCTACAAGTATATGCTTGATCCGCATTGCTTGGTGAGGAAGGATTCAGCCGACAGAATGAGAGTTTGTAAGAAACTAGACTGTTCCGGATGCCGACTAGAAAGGTGATGAAATTACTTGTGCGGATATATATAGAGGATGGATTTAGTTGTGAAATGAGTGTCAGAGTGGAGAGATATGCGAATAAGTCCAGAGAAAGAGCAGAGGTAGCAAAAAGGATCCGGTATGTGGAAGATAGCAGAATAAAGAACAGAGGAAAGATGAAGTGCAGCAGATCAGTGTACTGAGCCTAACCGGAACTGAACTCCAGCATATGCAAATGCTTCCAATCAGTTCAAGACTGTGATTCTCATCACTTTGTAGACAGTGTGTCTTCTTGTAGGCAGTGGGCCTCTTGTGAGCAGTGTGCTCGGGCAGTGAGCCCTAATTGGCAAATGCCATCTTTGTAATTTCCTATTCTTCTAACAGAGAATAATTTTGGGTTAATCACCCCGTGGTTTTCTCCCTTAACAGGGTTTCCACGTCAAAAATACTGTGTCATGTGTTTCTTGTTTTATGGTTAATGTTTTATGTTTGATTTTATGCTGCTTCAATTAAAAGGAAAGTTCAATAAAGGAAATAATTAGGATAACTGATTCACCCCCCCCCCTCTCAGTTATCAACAATTGGTATCAGAGCTAAGTTCCTCCAAATAGAGCCTAACAGCTTGAGGAAGATCTGGGATTTCAAATGGATGCATATGGTTTAAGGGAGCAACTCAAGACTGCTCTTGAGGATCTTGAACAGTCGAATTCTGAAGTCAGTGAATTAAAGGAAAGACTCAAACAGGCTGATGAATTCATGAGAGAATTAAAAGACAAATTAAGTCTCTCTATGAAAAAGAGAAAGGAGCTGCTTCAACAGTTGGCAAGACAAAGTGAAGAAAGCAATACAAATGAAGAATTGACTGAGCAAACCAAGTTATGTGAAAAGTTATCAAAAGAAGTCATTATGTTAAGACATGAAATGGAATCAGGAACTATAAAGTTTACTCAAGAGATTGAAGAAAAAAGAAAGGCTGAAGACAATCTAAGAC
The DNA here is from genome assembly GCA_027924645.1 of Cunninghamia lanceolata. Classification (NCBI taxonomy): domain Eukaryota; kingdom Viridiplantae; phylum Streptophyta; class Pinopsida; order Cupressales; family Cupressaceae; genus Cunninghamia; species Cunninghamia lanceolata. Next base: position 6,265,774 of record BSBN01001067.1, read on the forward strand.
AATCTCTTAAATAAAAATCAGAAGAATGCCACCAGATGGACAGGATTATCAGACATCTTGAATCTGATCTTGAAGATGCCAAAGATAATGAAGGAAAACTTGAAGATCAAATTGCCTCTCTCAAAAGAGACCTTCAAACAGCAAATGAATATAAAGAAAAATTCAAGATAAGTTCTGCTCAACTTGAAGTTCTTCTTGGAAGTCAAAAGAGGACAGATGACAAGTATGGTTTGGGATATGAGAAAGGAGAAAGCTCCGGATCCGGTCAGAAGAATCTTGGATCAGAAAATCCAAGAAGCAGGCCTAGAAGACCTCCGGTAAGACAACCAAATGCTCAAAGATATCCATCCTTCAATGGATACTGCCACAGCTGCAACCACTTTGGTCACAAAGCTAATCAGTGCAGAATGAGAATGAATCAGATTAATTCATCCTTCTCCGGACAATGCTTCAACTGCAAAAGGTATGGACACAAATCCCATGAATGCAGAAGTATGCAAGTAAACAAATCATTCAAAGGTAGATGCTTCACATGCAATAGAGTAGGTCATATGGCTAATCAATGCAGATCAAGAGGATATCAGTCAAATATGCAAAGAAATGTTATTTTCCAAATCTGCAATAGGTCCGGTCATAATGCTAAAGTTTGTAGAAACAAGAATCAGGACAAAAGAGGTCCGGTGTATAATCAGAATCAAGACAAGGGTAAACAAAAGATGAATGCGGATGAGGTTAGGAATCAGATGAGCAAGATTTGGGTGAAGAAAAGTTCAGAGAATGTAGAGGTTGGATCCGCACCAGACTCTGGTGCTGATATTTCTTCCAGAAATTAAAAGTGAGCTCTGGCTCAGGGGGAGACTCAAAGAAAATCTTGTTCCCCCAGCCAAACAAGTGGTGCCGGATGTGGCACAAGATGCGGATCAAAGGGTTTGTAGATATGAATCTTGAGATACTTCAGTCAAGTTTTCAGAGGTCCGCATGAAGTTATGAAGAAGCTGTGATCGATCAAATAAGACCTGTTCAGGGAGATGCTCCGGTATGATAAAGGATTACAAAAAGGTCCGGAAAGATCCGGAAATGCACTATCTTGTTCTGCGGATTGGACAGAATGTTTGAGATGATCTTGTAATATGCTACCTCGATTTATTCATGATTGAAAGATCCGGATGATATCCACAGATCAGGACTAATCCAGATACTCCAAGCTATCCAGACAAGGCAAACCGGAATGATGTAGGTGAAGCATTTATTGCAGACAGGTATTAGGGTTCGCGGAGCAATTTAAGGGATTTCTCAAAGGTCATTTGCTCATTCTGCACTCGAGAAGAAGCGAAAAGTGGAGCTCTGCAACAAGGTTCTTCAAGCACACCAAGGATCTCCTGCCGAAGCTATTGGATAAAGAAATCAATCCAACCACTCCGTGCAAACCGAAGGCGCATAAGGTATTCTCCGTTTTTCATTACCTCACTGCAAATCTTTGAAGAATGGCTACTCCAAACATAGTTAAGATCTCTGATAGACCTCGCCCCTCATTCAAGAAACATCCCTACAAATCATTGGAGGTTGACCCACTAGGAGCCTTCTCTAGTGTTCCTCACGGAGTTTTACACACCGAAGACATTAGGGTTTACATACATGCAAACATTGAGGAATTTGGGGAATTCAAATTAAGAGACCTCTATCACAAGCAGCTGATTGACAATGCTTTTGAGCTTAAACCAGAGTATAAGGATATTCAGAAGAAACAATTTGAGCAATTTATTCATTTCCCCTGTTTTGAAGAGGATGAATGGGTCCGGTATGTACTGAGCAGGATGCATGACAACTTTCTATGGCTAGATAGACCCTGCAAGATCACAAAAGAGGCAATTAGAGCAGTAACTGGCCTATACTCCTCCGGAGGAGTACCTATCCTCAAATCTGTCAAGAACAACATTGTAACTGAGGCCACCGGATCAAAATTTGACAAAAGGGCAATGACCATTGAAGACATCTCCGATCCGGATATCAAATATGCATCAATGATAATAGGATACAAGATCTATCACTCCAGCAGGGAGAATTCTGTATCCGGAACTGCAATATACACTGCTTATGAAATGTTAAGAAAGAATGCAGAATATGATCTCTGCGAACTACTACTAAGCCAATTAATGGAAAACATACAGAAAATCAAGAAGGATAAGAAGAATTCCTTTAAATATGGTACTCTTATTGTATGTCTATTCTTCTATTTCATGAATGAGCTACCCGGAACAAGTGGATGGGTATGGCAAAATGACAAACCTGTTGCAGTCCAGATAAGAGACTATTTGCATGGACTTGGGGATGCAAAAGCGAGAAATACAGCTCTATGGGGATACTTCAAAAACTTTCAGAGCATGATGCAAGCAAGAGAGAGAATTCCCCAGTCTCTCATTGAGAAATACAAGGACTCAGTGTGCTTTATGGTTGACACTGATCAGTTCCTAATGGAGGCAGTGGAGCCAAGGACTGTCTGGATCATGCCCATGGGGTATGAAGTTGATGAACAGATAGTGGAGCTGCATGTTCAACACATGCTAAGTCAGCCCAAAGATCCTAAGGCAGAAAGGTTTGGAACCTTTGAGGAGCTGAGTGTAAAGATACATGTAGAACTCAGGGAACCTGAGATTAAAAGAAAGGTAAGAAAAGAAGTAGAGCACATTGCTCAAGGCCTAGGTATCTCAAAGGAGGCACTTGATGCCGGCCGGGAAAAGAGGAGGAAGGCCGAGGAAGAAGAGAAAAGCAAAGAAAGTGCTCCGGTTGGAGCTCCCACCCGGACCAGATCAACAAAGAGATCTGCACCTCCCTCAACCAAAAGTTCAAAACCGGAAGTCCAGGCATCCGGTAAGAGATCAAAGGCAAAAGCCACAAGGGCTTATGGAAGCCAAAAGGATGAAGAGGAAACAGAATCAGATGAGGGAGTAAGAGAAGTAAAGAAACAGAAAAAGAAAGGATCCGGTAAGCCCTCCACAGGCCAAGACAAGGAGGAAATGGCAGAGGTAACTGTTGAAAAGCCCACTCTGTCACTAGAGAGCATAATCAAGTCGGTCACGGTGGATGGAAACCTTCAACCAATGACTGAATCCTATGATGACTTCAGTAAGGCAGACCAAAAGACTCTGCAGGAAGCCACAGTTAAATATCTGAACATATACAATAAGGCTTTCATTGAGATCATATCTCTCATTCCTAAAAGCCTAGAGAAGGAAATGGAAGTAAGAAAGAATAATGCTCATGCCAAAGATCTTGAGATCCGGGAGCAGATAGCTATTCAGCTATATCCTCAAATTGATCCCAAGACAATGAACATTATCTTCAAGGACTGCAAAGATGAGTTCAGAAGCAAAGCCAGGATGAATCAACTCATGCTTGGTGAGACTGACAAAGTGGCCCAAGAAACAGAAGAGATCCTCCGGAAGGCCTTCAAAAGGTTCAATCTTCCTGTTGTAGAGGACTTAGGTGCAGAAACAGCTGCTGATTTGGAATCTTCTGTTCCGGAAGAAGTGAGCCCTGAACAGACAAGTGAGGACTTGGGACCCTCTGCTCAAGAAGAAGTGGCCCATGAACAAGTTAGCATCTCTCCTCCGGTTTCCCCTACAGTCTCCGGATCCAAAGAAGAAGAGCAACTACAGGAGAAGGAAGCAGTGGTGAAAGACAAAGAGGTTGACAGTTCTAAGACTGCAGAAGAAAAGAAACATCTGTCTCCGGCAAGAGACACTGCACAAACTGTTCAACAATTTTTGAGTAAAGAAACTCTAGAGATTGATGAACCGGAGCTTCTCAAAGGTCCATTTGATTTTGACTCTCTCTCTCCGGTACAAACAATGAAGATAGCTTCATTTGCAAATGCCAAGGCAAATGAAAAGCTCCTGAAGTCCCATATGGAAGACTGTGAGTTGATAGAGGCTGCTTCCGGAATACTTGTAAAGATCATGCCATCAATCCAGATAGATCTGACAGCCTCCACTTTCGGTAATCTAAAAACCTTAGTCAGCAGTGTTGATACACATTTTGATTCTTTAGAAAAATCAGCTGAAGAAAAGGTCCGGAAGGAATTTTTGGATAAGAGATTTTCAGAAATATTAGAATTAATCTCTAAGGATAGGAAGATTCTAAGCATTGGAATAAGGAGCTTAGAGAATGCTCTTAAGGATGGCGGTGATATCTATAAATTTTGTATATCCTGGTCAAAGGCAACAGCAGCATTCGACAAGAAAATAAAAGAGGAACAGGATAAGCTACAAAGCTTATCTCAAAGTTTTGATCCTCTCTCTTCCTCTATAATAAATCAAGAATGTGTCAGACTATTGCAGTCTTGAACGAAATAAAGAATCTTGAGAAGGAAAGGAAGAACATCACCAACCGGATGGGAGAACTTAGAAGGATTATAATCCCTAAGTTGGAAACCATGCATGAGGCCATCAGTGATGCTAGGACCACCGCCCAAACAAAAGATCCGACAGATCTCAAGCGGGCAGAAGCGTTTGCATTTTTGTTAAGTGGTCACATTTCAATTTTGGACAGAATGAAGCAAAGTTGGGCTACCGAAATGATTCAATTACAGACATCCTTTGCAGACATTCTTCAATATATGTGAGTATGTAAATATGCGGCTAAGTATAAGAAATTTTTTGAAAATTTTGATATGCGGACCCTACCCTTTGCCATTGATGTCAAAGGGGGAGTGAGGAGCAGTGAAAAATGAGGGATCCAACTAAGGGGGAGTTCCGGAAATTGTATATAAAGACAGAGCATCAGCAAAGGGGGAGCATAGTGAAAACACTTAGTCATTTTTCACTAAGTGTTGCCATCAATGCCAAAGGGGGAGATTGTTGGCAAGAGACACTATATGGATTCATGGTTGTTGTCATTGATGGCAACAAAGGTCATCCCACATATCCGCAAGACATGATATGTCTTTACCGGAAGTCAGAATAAAGAATGTTGTGGTCCGGTGAAGAAGAACAGAGCATGTGGCAAGGTCCGACAGATTGGTCCGGACCTCTCAGAGGAAGTGTCTTGGTGCAGTGCGGATTTGGGGAAGTCAAGAGGACTACCTTGAGTGGTATATTCCAAGGATTTAGCCTCCGGTGATGGACAAGGAAAAAGATATGAATGGTTGAGTACCGGATTCCTGAGAGACAGTGAAAACAGAGGAAGAACTGACTGGCAGAGTATCAGACTACTTTCCGGATGGGTTACTGTTGATGATAGAGGTTGTGAAGGCATGAATCATGTTTGGCCGACATGATTAATGATATCTACAAGTATATGCTTGATCCGCATTGCTTGGTGAGGAAGGATTCAGCCGACAGAATGAGAGTTTGTAAGAAACTAGACTGTTCCGGATGCCGACTAGAAAGGTGATGAAATTACTTGTGCGGATATATATAGAGGATGGATTTAGTTGTGAAATGAGTGTCAGAGTGGAGAGATATGCGAATAAGTCCAGAGAAAGAGCAGAGGTAGCAAAAAGGATCCGGTATGTGGAAGATAGCAGAATAAAGAACAGAGGAAAGATGAAGTGCAGCAGATCAGTGTACTGAGCCTAACCGGAACTGAACTCCAGCATATGCAGATGCTTCCAATCAGTTCAAGACTGTGATTCTCATCACTTTGTAGACAGTGTGTCTTCTTGTAGGCAGTGGGCCTCTTGTGAGCAGTGTGCTCGGGCAGTGAGCCCTAATTGGCAAGTGCCATCTTTGTAATTTCCTATTCTTCTAACAGAGAATAATTTTGGGTTAATCACCCCGTGGTTTTCTCCCTTAACAGGGTTTCCACGTCAAAAATACTGTGTCATGTGTTTCTTGTTTTATGGTTAATGTTTTATGTTTGATTTTATGCTGCTTAAATTAAAAGGAAAGTTCAATAAAGGAAATAATTAGGATAACTGATTCACCCCCCCCCTCTCAGTTATCAACAACATATTCATCTCACCCACATCTTGAAAGTACCTTGATCCTGTGGACATAGGGTATGTAGGCAGTCTAGAATACGAAGGAAGTATCCAATACTCAGGTACATTAGATGCACACATTCAACCTATTTGGATGGTCCCTACCTACTGAGCTTGCTAAATTTCACAAGTCATACACACGCTAAGCATACACCTGAAACATCGCGCTTCACAAAAAATCATCAATCAACATTCCAACTGCAATCAGCACATATGATTAGAATGTCCTTTTGTCCACCTTTCAAATTTATCCAACAAAATCCAAAAAATGATTCACGTCCTAGGATATATTGTTCCTACAATGGACAAAAATCCCTCACCCTATCAACACTTATCTTGGCAAGAGAACGCAATGGCTATTCGTGCTTTTTGGGTTGATCATTTTGATTCTTGATTTTTATCTTCTTGTCTTATTCTAGGTCACCTCCAAAGCTACCTTGATCTCATTATGTCATGGTAAGTGAAGGATAACCCCTAGAATAGACATGGTCATTGTTTCTGTATGTTGTGCTTGTGGGTTGATTTTGATACTCCAAGAATAGTATTCATATCTTGAAGCTTGGGTCAGTTCTAGTATTTATACCTTCTATGTACTATGAGCGCTCATGACTATGAGTCCCCTTCCCTCAACTGGACAAGATTATGCTACCTTGGGCATGCATGAAATCAATCTATTATTTGAGTCTAGTCCATGCAATTGTGAGATAAATATCATCACCTAGGTCATCCCATGCCTTTGTGAAGTCTATCCTACATTGCTTTAATAAATTTAGAAATGCTCTCAATAATCTAAATGCAAATACTATGCCTAGCTCAAATCACTTTCTATCATCCATCCAACCATCTTATCTAGGCCTAGAATTTTAATCCCCTCAACCACCCAACTCCCCACCTAACCCTCTAACTAACTCACCCATCTCACCTAACCCTTCAACCATCTAACCAACCTCACACATCTAAATCAAAACCCCCCTAGTGAGGTGGTGTCCCATGACCTAGCAACTACCTTTCACTCCATCCCATTACCCTCCCTAACCTAACCATACCCAACCTAACCTTACTGAACCCATAAACCATTCCCCCTACCACTAGGCCCCATCACCCAGGGTTGTAAAAGAACATCACGTGTGTCATGACTTGATCACTTCATAAATCATTACATTAGGCTATTAATTGCATTATCATAATCATCTAAAACCATTGCATTTTCATTTTAGTCCATTTGCATACACAATATATGTTTATTAAGGTGAGCATATATTTTCCATTCCCTTACATGTTGCATCCATAATAAATGTTTATTAATCTGAACATTTATTTGCAATCCACATCCATATGCATACATAGGCAAAACAAAACATCATCGTATACCATGCATAACTCATCATCATCATAAGCATCAAATGCACAACATCATCCATCCATGAAATAAAATCAACTCATAGAATGATAATAAAGACATGAGGGACACGGCCCGCTAAGTACCATCACTATAGTCATCGCTTGAATAGCATCACATAATGCAACATAAATAGAAATATCCATCATCATCAGACATAAAACATAACATCATATTAGCATTTGCATCATCAATATATCCATCACATGTCATAAATCATCACATAAAACATAAGTGCATACATCAACATAATCCATAAACACATCATAAATGCATAACCATCCATATATATATATATATATATATCATCATCATCATCATCATATAGTGTCATCATACATCGCTCAAAATAATACAAGTCATGATACAAAATGCCTCAAAGGGCTCAAAATACATCATCATATATGTATCAACCCTGGACTAAAGAGCCTCTGCCTGAATCAGTAGGTGACCCTGGCCATGGCTGTGGCTGTGGCTGTGGCTGCTGCTGTAGTGGCTATGGTGGAGGACCCATGGGCTGCCACACCAACTAAATGGATCTGGATCTATGTGACCTAGACATCCATGAACCACTCTGTTGACTATAACTAGTATATATATATATATATATATATATATATATATATATATATCATCATCATCATCATCATATAGTGTCATCATACATCGCTCAAAATAATACAAGTCATGATACAAAATGCCTCAAAGGGCTCAAAATACATCATCATATATGTATCAACCCTGGACTAAAGAGCCTCTGCCTGAATCAGTAGGTGACCCTGGCCATGGCTGTGGCTGTGGCTGTGGCTGCTGCTGTAGTGGCTGTGGTGGAGGACCCATGGGCTGCCACACCAACTAAATGGATCTGGATCTATGTGACCTAGACATCCATGAACCACTCTGTTGACTATAACTAGGGATCCGTTGACCCTCCAGAATAACCAAACAATAGGCTACGTGATAATACTCGGCGTGACCCCTCTTCTCCACAACCTATCCCTACAGCTATGTAATATGTGTTTGCATCAGTGCTAACACTGGACCCATGCTTGTACCTGCTACAACCCCCTGCAAACTCACCACCTGGGCCTCTACCTGCTGGGCCTTCACCTCTGTAGCCTACCGCTGGGCTCTCTCTACATCCCTCTCACCTGTCAATGTGGCTATCTAGGCATGTGCCTATGATAACTGTGCCTGTAGCACACCCACCTACCCATCTATCCCATCTAATAATGTAGCCGCTCCCCGCAACTGCACTAACTCTTGTTGTTGTCTCTCTAAGGTCTCCTATAAACTAGCAACCTCTCCCCACAAGGTTTGTATCTCCTCCTCATCCTCACTTCAGGGGTACCGACAATATGGATGCCCTATCAGAGATAAACCTGCCCCCTATGAATCCCATGGTAATCTCAAGAATGTGCTGCTACATTGACCTATCTCTCACCTCTAATCCAAGAGTCTATTGTGTTGTGAGGGCTACCTATGGGGGTGGCATCAAACCCTTATCTCCTCCATGTTCCCACTAGGTACTCTACCTACCACTGCGATGTTGAGGTGTTCACTGACCTAGCACCTATCCAACCTGTGCCTACTGTGCCAGTAGCTTCTGCTACTGTAAACCTTGTTTCTCCCCCTGTCCCTATGATGGCACCTACAATGGCGGTATCACTACCTGTCTCCCTCTCCCTCTACCTTGCCCTCCCCCAACCTCCACCTGCCCAAATGTCATTGTTGACAATACCCCAATCAGATCATCATCCCCTACCTCAACCTCCTCCACCACTATCTTCTCCTCAACAACTTCCTCCTCTACTCCTACCTCTATGGTCATGTCTGGCTCCTCAACTGGATCTGTCATATGAGTAGGCCACCACATCTGCCACTATGTGTCATATGTTAGCATGGTTACCTGCATCTCTCAATGTACTCCTCCAATCCCATGTCAATGGCTATAAATCTACAAAGTCTCCTATAGCCACCTGAGATGGTATGGTAGTGGCCATCTCACATCTTGCAGTTTCTGCATGAATATCGCCATCTGCTGAGGAATATCCTGTCGCAAGCCAAACTAGTGCATGACCCACGACAGCAAATACATGTTGATGGTGTGGTCACCTCGACCCATTAGATACAGCAGATGGAAGGTATACGGCATGTGAATATCATCATCTAGCCATGGCTCTAACCCAATATATGGCCGCCAGGTGACTCAAATTAGATCATCCAATACTTGTCGCTAATACCGCACCTACCCTGTGTAGGAGTACTCAACATCTCAATACAAAAATACAAATGCCTCAAAGGGATGGCAATAGTATCCTCCTCTCGGCCTCGTGATAGCAATATGCTCCCACACCCACACATGCAGCAGTGTAACCTCGACTGATAATGTTGAATCATAATGGTACACCATTGTATGCATCTCATGATACAACTGTGCAAGCATACAAGGTCCCCAGGCATAGACAGTCTCATCTTGAACCATCCCCTCTATTATTTCTCCCCATCCGATCAGAAAACCACTGGCCTGTTGATCTAGCATCACCACACCTCCAATCAATGCACATAAGAACAAAGTGAAGTGATATGTACCCGCTGTCAAGGCCTCCTCATAGCTCATCTCTCATCTATCTCCTGATAACTTTGGCTGGCCTAGGGCAAATACTCTACCTAAGGCCCTCCATCCTCTCCTAACATCATACACCACTTGCTGCCCATGAATAGGTAACTTAAGGATGCGATAAACATCTTCAAGTGTGACAGTGATCTCTCCTATTGGGAGGAGAAAGGAGCACGTCTCGGGATGATAACGCTCTAAAAGAGCCATCATTAGTGCTCTATGAGCTTGTAACACTAGCATCTCTGATACTGTCAATATTCTTAACCTCACTAGTCGACCTTGTGTCGGTCCATCAAATCTGTCAAATAACTGCATCACAGAAGGCACATGTCGCTCCCACAAGCTCACAATGAAAGATATGGTCACCTACATCCACAAATGCTTGTCAAAAACATATCTCTTCTTCCAAAATCAAACCCTTCACACCAAATTTTCTTCCACTGGAGGCCAAATTCATTTTGGCACCCCAATAACCCTCTTTTGTGCCAACCTCATAAATGGTGCTACCCGATTCCTGTATGGTGACACAACAGAAGATAGTGCCACTGTACAGATCATATGCACCATTTTATCTAAAGGTGCTATTTCATAGAATGGCGCCACAATCCCCTTTGGCACCAACCCACGAGATGGCACCATGTTACCCAATGGTGTTAATTTTCTGGAATTGCGCCACACCTCAGGATGGCGCTAATCCACTAGATAGCGTCATTTCCCCATATTGCGTCAATCGAGATGATCGCACTTCACATTACCCTATTTGGTGCCACTTCACCAAACCCTAACCCCACACAATATTGTGCCAATATAGATGATGGTGCCAAAATGAGTTGTTTTGGTGTCAATTCTCCCCAATTTCCCCTAGTCAGATGGCACCAATTTGTGACCTTTTGGCGCCAGTGAGTTCCCCGATGGCACCAGAACGCTACAACTCATTTTCTTGAAATAATAAATGTAACAAATGCAAAAAATGACAAAGCTAGGGTTTGATCCTACCTAGGGGCCAACCTTTGGTGATCTCCCGTATGGTCAGAATCACTTGAAAATGTGCTCAAAGCGCAGAAACATGGGGTTACGATTCTCCATCATCTTCTTCTCTCCTTTGTCCAAGTGGCTCTATGTGTGCAAATGTGGCACTTTTAGGGCCCACTTTTCTATCTATAGGTAGCCATGTCATCCTTCTATGCACTTTTTCTTCACCGGGGTGTAGATCACAACCATTTTCACCTGTTTTTCTTCCTATCAACCTTTTTTTTTCCATCACCCATCCAATCTCACCTCCATTTCAACCTTTTGAGAGCTCACTTGAAAAAAATTATTTTTTCAACCGACCTCTTGAGGGGGCATCCCTCACTCATTTCATTCTTGCCTGGCAGCTGGGGCATAGTTTTCTTTGACTTGATGCCACTTCCCTGCTAGGTCCTGATGCCACATCAAAGAGGAGCAAATGTAGACATCTAAAAATGTCTTCATCATCTAACTAACTTTTGACATCACTAAACACACCAATTCCCCTTCCAAACAATTAATTAAATTTTTATTTAATTAATCATCATCTTTAACACCTACTTTTCATCCTTTCATCTTGCCAAATTGAATGAATTTAATTAATTCAATAGTTCAACAATACCCAATTAATTAAATAAATGTGAAAATATTTATTTGATTAATTCCCCTTTTACTAAATCCAATTAATTAGGTAAATCATGTTTATCTAATTAATTTAGGCTATTAATCAACCTATCTCTACCCTAGCTAATCAAATAACTATTATTTAATTCCCTAGCCTAACCTACATGACCCTAGACCTAGGATTAATTAAATAAAACCTTATTTAATTAATATTGATCCCTCACTAATCCATTTCCTAATTTTTTCCAGCCATATTAATTAGGCTAATAACCTTGATTAAAATGGTCAAACCCCAATTAACACCCTTCCCCACACATCTCAAATAAAAAATTATTATATATGCCACATAAAATAATTTTTTATACACATATGTCAACCACCTCATTAAAACCTCTTACACATGTCATAAGCATTTAATCCCACTCTTCCCCAAATGAATTTTTAATTCATTTTACTCTTCCCCATGTGTATCTTTAATTCACATCTAATCCATCTCACCCAACCTCATTAACTCCACCCCTTTCCCAAGATGAATTTAAAATTCATCTTTATTCCTAGCCCTCCATTTTCCAAGATTGAATCTAGGCCCTCCACATTATATTCATCCTCCACCATTGATCTTTCAAATCAATCTCCACCCTTGGATCAAATCCTCTCCCAAATTTCCTATAAATACAACATCTCTTAAGCCATTTCAATCATCTAATTTTCTTGTAAAGTTATTATGCTAAAATCTTCCTTGAGCTAGATGATTTGTGAGTTGCATTGACCAATTTGAGAGCATTTCACAACCATCTCCATTTGCATAAAGCAAGAGTGAGTTTACGTGCATCACTCTCCATCCTATCTTGGGTTGTGAATCCATTGTGAGGTATAATCTTTGTGTTTTATGCATTGATTTTATGTTTATATCTTCATTTTGGATTTCATTTATTGTAGACTTCACAACTGCTTGAGTGTTTTTGGAGGAGGCATCTCTATGATGGCTTTAACTTTGGTAGGATCCACTTCAATTCCTCTTCTTGAGACTATGTATCCCAAAATCTTTCCGGAAGTGACCCCAAAGACACATTTCTTCCGGTTTAGCCATACATTGTATTGCTCTAATCTGTCAAAGATTTTAGCCAACACGTCTAGGTGTTCTTCTCTTGTCTTCGACTCTCCCAACAAGTCATCCACATAGTCCTCCATGATGTGATGGAAGAGTTCATGGAAGATGGTTGTCATGGCGCGTTGATAAGTTGCCCCTGCGTTCTTCAAAACAAAAGGCATTACAACCTAGTAGTATGTCCCCCACAGGCATATGAAGGATGTTTTATGTTGATCCTCTTCCGTAATACTGATCTGATTATATCCTGAAAAGTCATCCATTAGGGATAACATCTCGTGCCCTATAGTGGGGTCCACTATAATGTTAATGTTGGGTAAGGGAAATTCATCTTTAGGGCATGCTTTGTTAAGGTCTCTAAAACTTGTGTAGCATCGGATGGGCCCAGTGACTTTTTCTACAGGTACTATGTTACATACCCACTCGGGGTAGTCTATTGGTCAGATGAACCCCACATCTAGGAGTTTCTTCATCTTTGCCTTGACAAGGAGTGCAACCTAAGGATTCATCTTTCTTAGCTTTTGTTTTACAAGTTTTGCATCAGGCCACACCATGAGATGATGAATGACAAAAGAAGGATCTAACCCTAGCATGTCAACATAGGTCCATGTAAAATTACAGCTTCTTTATTTGAAGAAAGCTAAGTAATTCTCCTATTATGTTGTTATAAGAGATTCTGCTCTGGCAGTGATCTTTGGCACTTCCTTTGTTCCAAGGTTCATTTCTTGTGATGGTTCCACAAGGATTGGTGATCCATCTGGATATATGCTCTCTATCTCAGGAAGACCCATGCTTCCATCTCCTAGCACCTCATGGAGGTTTTCACTAGGGGATACGTCCTTTATTTTAACTTTTTCTTCACTTGAAAGTGCCACGGAGTGGTTTTCACTAGGGGGTGTTGTTTTTATTTTTTATATTTTTGTGACCAGAATCATGGGTGGTTTCTCTGAAATAGGTAGATGTGTCAAGTTCCATGATGTACCTAGCTCTATGGTCACCAAGGGGGAAATGATCTCTGACCCCCATCATTTCTGCTATTGCTTCGTCATTTTCTGCAACATCAAGGACAGGAGTTCCCTATTAGTCCCAATCAATAAGTTGTGGGTATAAAAGAAGTAAATCGTGGGGATTGGATGGAGATGTGATCATGGTATAGATGGTATAAATAGAGTTTTTAAAAAGTTGGTGAAATCACTAAAAGAGTCTTGATGGTATGTTTCATTGATGTTATCGACATTAGGGGAAACCTTAACAACTTTACTTAGGATAAATTCACCACTAGTGAGGATATGTTCTTGCTTTCTATACCATAACTCTTGAAAATGAGGGTTCGTTGTTGCTTGAATCAGCTCCACCATGCCTTGCTCATGAAGGTTGATACGACCTCATCCTTTGTAGCCCATGTATTTGACAATCTCAAGACCTTTGCCATAGATCTCACCCGAGATGGTAGGGGCTTCTTGTTCTGCTTCTTCTTCTCTGTACAACCAGGAGGATACATCTTCAAGCACATCCCAATCAAGAAGATGTTTTCTTTCAAAGATGGGTGATGGTTTTCATTTGATGACAACTGTAGAGACATCTTCTTCTTTCAAGGCACTGAATATTTTAGGATTGGGCAAAATCCCTACATAAAAGGTATCGTGCAAGTCATATTCCCCCATGTCACTTATCTTGATTTTGATGGTGGGTTTGTTTGTGATGTGGTGGTGATATTAGAAGGATCAATGTATGATGCAGATGATGTGGGGTTAACTTGGGGTGCAGACTTCTTGGTAGCATGGTTGTACAAGCAGAAAGTGAGATCATGCCCTTCCAAGAAACTGCAATATTGGAAGGGATGGGGATTAGTGTAGATAGTGACTTCTGCACCATTATGTAGGAATTTTAGGCACTGGTGAAAGGTGGATGGAATGGCTTGCATGGCATGTATCCATGCTTAGCCGAGGAAAATGTTGTATGGGAGGTCTAGATCAAGAACTTGACATTTTATTTCCAAGATCTTCTGCCCTACTTGAATAGGGAGTTTGATTGTGCCTTTAGATAGCCTCTCAGTGTCATCATACCCCTTTATGGTTATACTTTCACTGGAATCTACAACCACATTAGAGTATCCCAAATGTTTTAATAATTTAAGAGTGCAAAGGTTTAGGCTGGAGCCACCATCTATTAAGACTCTTTTTATGGTATGTTTATGGATATGGACTTCAATATGTAAGGCATCATTGTGTGAACCATCGAAGGCAGGAAGGTCTTTCTCGGAGAAGGTTAAGTGGTGAGGTGAAGTGATATGAGCCACCATGGCTTGGAATTGTTCAACATTCAAGTTAATGGGGACTTAGGTTTCTGTTAAGGCTTTGTCAAGGATTTCCTTGTGAAGGGAAGATGTGTAGAGTAGTTCAATAATGGATATTTGGGCGGGGGTTTTACCTAGATGATCTAGGAGATTGTATTTATGGGTGGATTGGTTCGATAACCAGTTTGGTTAAGGGTTTGGTGTGGATGTGGAGGGTGGATCAGTGATAGGAGCCACATGAATGGATACACAACCACGACAGGTAGTGATAGCACAATCAGGTACCTTAGCTCGAAGGGTGATTGTGTTGACATGGTTAGATGATTCTTCTATCCGACCCATAATGGAGTCGAAAGAAGAAAGAGCGGGGATGATGTTGTAAGTTTGGTTTAAGGATGAAGCCTTTCCCTTATTGTGATCAGGTAAAGGATCCTTGTAAGCTCCAAGGTTGGCATTGGGTGATTGTTGTGGGGTTTTCTCGAGTTTAACTCTGCCCTTGTCTATGAGATCTTGTACACAATATTTTAGCTTCATACAATCGGTTGTTTTATGGCCTACAACATGGTGGTATTCACATTAGTCATTTTCATTATACCACATAGGTTTGAATTGATTTTCATCATAGGGCTTAATGGGTGGAAGAGTTATTAGATTATCCTTTAGAATTTTGTCCAAGACATCTTTGATTCACTCTCCCAAGGGCATGAATTTCCTTCAAGGGGCATTATTTTGTTTTGGTGGTCCCTTGGGGACATTGACATTATTTTTGGCATGTGTGTCTAATGGTGCTTGGTTTTGTACATTTTGGACGGCCTTCACATCGGTGACACCATCGTTAAGAGTGTTCTTGTTTTTCCCCAAAAGAGAGCTTTTTCATTTGATTGTGTGTTGTTGCTTGTGGTGGGAGCATTGATGTTGACTTTGTTGTTGTTGTTATTGTAGGTTTTGTTATTGTAAAGCTTAATCAAGCCCTTGCCAATAAGGGCTCTCTCAATTGCCGTGCCTTTGTTAATGACCTCTTCAAAAGTTGATGTACATTGAATTTGCAAATGGAAGCCCATCTCTTGATTAAGATTGGCCACAAACATTGTGACTAGTTGCTTCTCGAAGATTGGTCAAGGGAGTTTACTTGCTAAGCATCTCCATCTTTGCAAGAAAGAAGCAAAGGATTCCCCTCTTTTGTTTTATGTTGCAAAGGTCTGTCATTGATATCTCGTATTCAAATTTATAGGAGAAGTGGTTCACAAACTTCTTTGTGAGTTCATGGAAGGTCTTAATACTGAGAGGAAGATGTGCGAACCATTTGGTGGCTTGACCATCGAGGCTTCTAGGAAATAGTCTCATTAAGTATGTATCATTGTATGAGACTTCAAATAAAGCAATGTAAAACTCCCCAAGATGTTCCTTAGGGTCCCCTTTCCCTTTGTATTTATCAAATTTGGGGGTCTCAAAATTTTTCAGAAAAGGTGGCATATACAACGTTCGATCAAATGGGTATGGACAAATATCCTCAAAAGAATATTGTTTACGCTTGTTTCTATGTTGCATGTTGTCCACCTTTTGGATTAGGGTTTGTACAACACTTGTTAAGTCTGGCATTGGTTGAGGTTGGGGTGTGTTCATGGGTTGACTTTGGACAAGTTGTTGTAGGTTGGATGGAATTTGGTATTGTGGGATTTGGTTTATATTTTGATGGATGGGGTTTTGGTGTTGGTTTTGTTGTGCAAGATATTGTTGGTATGCATGGATTTGTTGTAAAATGTGAGGTGGTAGTTGTGGATTGGGATTGTGTTGTGCTGATGATACCACAGGAGGTTGGACATATGTGAAATTGGATGGGTTGGTGTTGGATGTATTAGTCAGGTTGTGAGGGGGTTGTGAGAGAAATTGGTTCATGTATGCTATGGTGTTGGTGTTGTATGGAGGCATACTTGTGGAAACACTCATGTGCATGGGATTTCTAGGAATGCCTAGAGTGATTTGGAGAATTGATGTGGTTATGTTCGTCATGATGACGGATGTGACAACGGGGTTGGAGATGGTAGGATTTGA
This sequence comes from Cunninghamia lanceolata, assembly GCA_027924645.1. Lineage (NCBI taxonomy): Eukaryota > Viridiplantae > Streptophyta > Pinopsida > Cupressales > Cupressaceae > Cunninghamia > Cunninghamia lanceolata. Next base: position 6,282,861 of record BSBN01001067.1, read on the forward strand.
AACATTGGGGGTGGTTGATACATTGGTGGCAACATTTAAGGTTGAGGAATTGTGGATATGATGACGTTTGAGGTTTTATATGTAGTCAAGTTAGTGTCTGATGTGCATGGTTGGTATGTAGTAGCATTCTTTGGTATTTGCACACCATTTTTTAGAAGAAAATCAAGATATCTAGTAGGATCTGATTTTAGGACTTTATCAAGTACATCCATGTTATCAAGATCTTGTGTGAAGTTTAAGACGTCTTGATCTACTTTGTTGGCATTGGAATTTTGGGTTGGTGGTGGTTGTGGTTGTGATTATAAGAAGGCAAAGGGGTTCATCATGGTTGGTATGTAGTAGCATTGTTGGGTATTTGCACACCATTTTTTAGAAGAAAATCAAGATATCTAGTAGGATTTGATTTTAGGACTTTATCAAGTACATCCATGTTATCAAGATCTTGTGTGAACTTTAAGATGTCTTGATCTACTTTGTTGGCATTGGAATTTTGGGTTGGTGATGGTTGTGGTTGTGATTGTAAGAAGGCAAATGGGTTCAACATTGCATTGGCATCATATGTTGGTAGTTGTCAGATCGTGGGCATGTTTGAGACTTGTTGGATAGTAGGTATATTGTTTTCATTGGTTGGAGGCATTACAATGCCCATGTTGTTTCCAAGATTGGTCATTTCTTGATTTTTCTTTGAATGGGACCGTGTGATGGGCATACAATGGATGAGTGTGTTGATTTTTGGTTTGGTGAGTGTGGTTTGAGACCTTAGAGAATTGGTTTGATTTGGTTGGACCCAAGGAGAGATAGTGAGGAGATTGGTAGGGGATAAAGACTTAGGTTCGAGAGAGTATGCTCCCTAAAATCTAAATCAATAAGGAATGGGGGCAATGTGATGATTTTGATTTAGAGATTTTAACCTTCAAGAGATGAATCTCAAAAAAGGTGACAATCTAAGGATGGTAAATGACAAGGATGTTGATTCAAAAATTTGGACTAAATGGATAGATAATGAATTGATAAGATGGCTTGATGATAGAGATTAGGTGGTGGATTTCTTTAACTAAGGAAGACCTTAGGTGTTTTTAGATATTTTGATGGTGTTTTGGGAGAGGTATTCAAATCAACAAGTGAGTTTTGAAATAGATCTAGATTTTTTTTTAAAGATAATGTGCCTGGTAAACTTTTTAATGTGATTGGTGACGCTGGTGCGACATGCCCTCTGGCTCCACACAATGCTTTTGCCCAGAGCTATGAACCGGTGAGGCCACAACATAGGGGACCTCATCCCCAAGAAAGAACACTTCAAACTCGTGAGCTCATTGGTCCAGTGAATGCGTAACGTCGGTGAGCTCGTTGGCCCATCGGGGGTTTGAACTCTCATGGCCGCCACTACAATTGAGCGACTTAACCACCGAACAATGCCCTTATCGGCAAAATAGATCTAGATTTTTTGGATGGTTGTAAAACAGATATTTATTTTTACTCAAGGTAGGCTTATGACCTTAGGCAAAAAAGAGATAATTATTCTACTTGGAGGTAGACTAATGACCAACAAGCAAAATAAGATGTGAAAGGATGAAATCTAGATTCAATTTTTTGGCTCAAAAGTTGATTTGGGGGGTATGATTGTTTTGAGGCTTTTGGTTTGATGTTTTGTGAGATTTTGGATATGTGAGATGGAAAATGGAAGGATGATTATTGGGGTGGATTTGTTTAGATGATGATTAAAGACCAAAAGTAGAAATCAAAAGGAACGGGAGATTGTATGAAATGGGACAGTTTATGGTTGGATTTGATACTATGGTGAAGGATCCAATAGTGATGATGGTTATTCTCTAAGGTCAAAATGGATGCAAATTTTGGATCGAAATGATTGGGGTGTTTTATGGATTTTAGAAAATTTGGATATGGATTATGGTTATGCATGTTTCAAAGGTCTCAAAATAAGTCTCTAGGGTCGTGTGCAATTTGATCTACAAATAGCACCAAAACCGAAGTAGATGGCACCAAAACATAAAGAAATGGCACTAGGAATCTATGAAATGGTGCCAAAATAGATTAGTGGTGGTCAATGTTTTGGCAAAGGTGTGTTTGATTTGGCAAATTTTGATTTTTTTGCAAAGGTCGGATGGTTGTCAAATGTTGTAAGTGGTGGTTTGATGATTTTGTTTCTTGGCAAGTATTGCAAACACTTCAAGTACAATAGAACACAATAGCCAAAGGTTTGTTTGTGAAAAAATGTGAAAATTTTATCAAGCACTTGCACAACCTAAGGTGAGGATAGGACAATACTTGTTGAATTCCCACTTAGATTTCTCCAACAGCACTTATTCAAAGCAGATAGCTCCAGAAACTTGGTGACATGGGCTCCCCCTTATAGTCCACTCACTTCTCAGGCACACCAAGTTCTAAGTCCTTAAGACATGCATATCTTAAGGTACTTTGTTATCTCTACTAAGAACTATGAGAACGTGGGATGGATTCAAAAGTCTGACCTTCTGCACCAACAAGTAGAGGGTTTTTGGTCTCTAAAAAAATGGTTTGTAATGGGGGTATATCCGGGGGATTGGCACCTTGCGAGCATCTGATAAACTACTTAAGGTTTTGACTAGCTCTACTAGGAGTTTCATATACCCAAGGGTACTACTTCCTTTCAAGCTAGCATCGAATGGTAAGCGCTTATACCAATTTGGACTTGGCTTTCACCTTATCCTATTTTATATAGCAAACTGAATGAAAGTACCACTTGGGGTCACCAATGACTTCTCTGTATGGATGTGTCTCAGGGGCAGGCCCACTTTCTAAAAAGAAAAAGAGGATAGAACCATCTCTCTTCACCCAAGATCCTTTTGAAGGCAAGGGGAGAGGATACTTTGATTCTAACTCTTGGGTAACAAAAATGTGCAAGCACACCAAGCATGACAAACAATTGCTAATGTTCTTTTCAAACCCAAATCAAAATGTGCCTAAAGTTGTTGCAAACACTTGTTAATTTTAATGCACCAATTTCAAATGATGTCTATGCTAGGAAAATAAATGGTTCTTTTTAGGTACACCAAATTGAAATGTTTGATAGATTATTTGTCAAACAAGTGTTAATTTTAGTACCCCAAATTCAAATGTTTGAAGTAAAAACAAGGGTTCCTTTTAAATGCACCAAATGAAGTGTTTTTTTCTATACTTCTAAAAACCCCTGCAAGATTGTTAGTAGTCTTAGATGATGGTCTTGGATGCACGATTTTCACCTGCAAAACATAGTCAGCAACCTGCATGAATCCCAAAGTTAATACAGAAAATAGCATTGAAATAGATGTAAAAGGTGCCACAGAAATCTAAAATCACACTAAAGACATAGAAAATTATGCAACTGACTATTGATAGAACAGATACTTCCTATTCTAAAAATAGTGCTATGGATGATCAAAATGGTGCTGAAATTACATAAGGTGCTACAAAAGTTACAAATTGTGCTGAAATACAAGATAGTGCCAATAAGGCTAGTAATTGCGCCACAATACAAAAAGGTGCCAAAATGTCACACAATAGCACCTCTATGGTTATACCGAGTGTTGCAGAGAAAAGGTGTCATTCTAGGTCTGATTACTGTTGATACGACGCAGTAGTGGTCAAGAGCTCTAAAAACACAAATTTTTAACCAAGTTGTTTTCTTAATTGGGGTTAGTGGTTGCATGTTAGTCTTATAACATCAAAATGTTACAAATAATGCTTTTAACAAATGTTTTAAACAACCCCTTAAACAAAAAAAAATATCAACCCAAATGTAGAATGGATTGTCTTAAAATTTTGCCATAGTTTATCCCTGTTTTCGTGCACAACCTACAAAAACTAAGAGCAAAGGTGTGCTAAACTACTGAGAAACAAAAAACACACAAATATATGAGTGAGTATCTAAGCAAGGTTGTCATGGGAGGAAGGCACCGATATAGTCATAAATAGTGCCACTTCAGGAAGAAATGGTGCCACTGCTTAATAAAATGGCGCCACTGCTCAGTAAAATGGTGCCACTGCACAGAAAGATAGCGCCAATACCTATAAAAAACATATTTCTACAAGGAAAACACTCACAAAATCATTAGTTTTGGACCTTCTGGGTCCCACTGGGCATGCCAATGTGATTAGTGAAATCCAAAATGAAGATAAAAACATAAAATCAATGCATAAAACACAAAGATTATGCCTCATAATGGATTCACAACCCAAGATAGGGTGGAGAGTGATGCACCCAATCTCCACCCAAACTCACTCTTGCTTTACCCAAATGGAGATGGTTGTCAAATGCTCTCAAATTTATCAATGCAACTCACAAATCACCTAGCTCAAGGAAGATTTTAGCATAATAACTTTACAAGAAAATTAGATGATTGAAATGGCTTAAGAGATGTTGTATTTATAGGCATTTTGGGAGAGGATTTGATCCAAGGGTGGAGATTGATTTTAAAGATCAATAGTGGAGGATGAAGATGATGTGGAGGGCCTGGATGCAATCTTGAAAAATGGAGGGCTAGGAATAAAGATGAATTTTAAATTCATCTTGGGAAAGGGGTGGAGTTAATGAGGTTGAGTGAGATGGATTAGATGTGAATTAAAACTTCACATGGGGAAGAGTAAAATGAATTAAAAATTCATTTAGGGAAGAGTGGGATTAAATTCTTTTGACATGTGTAAGAGGTTTTAATGAGGTGGTTGGCATATGTGTATAAAAAATTATTTTGTGGCATAAATAATAATTTTTTATTTGAGATGTGTGGGGAAGGGTGTCAATTGAGGTTTGACCATTTTAATCAAGGTTATTAGCCTAATTAATATGGCTGAAAAAAATTAGGAAATGGATTAGTGAGGGATCAAGATTAATTAAATAAGGATTTATTTAATTAATCCTAGGTCTAGGGTCATGTAGGTTAGGCTAGGTAATTAAATAATATTTATTTGATTAACTAGGGTAGGGATAGGTTGATTAATAGGCTAGATTAATTAAATAAACATGATTTACTTAATTAATTAGATTTAGTAAAAGGGGAATTAATCAAATAAATATTTGCACATTTATTTAATTAATTGGGTAAGGTTGAACTATTGAATTAATTAAATTAATTCAATTTGGTAAGATGAAAGGAGGAAAAATAGGTGTTAAAGATGATTAATTAAATAAAAATTTAATTAATTGTTTGGAAGGGGAATCAGTGTGTTTAGTGATGTCAAAAGTTAGTTAGATGATGAAGACATTTCTTATAGTATTTATAGCCTTGTCCACCAACTATTACATTTAATGATTTTCTAAAAAGAAATATAAATATATACTATTTAAGGATAGGCCAATAAATATTTGTGCCTATCGGCCATTTGATAGCACCTTTGGTGCTTTTACTAGTTAAATAAAAATTTAATTAATTGTTTGGAAGGGGAATTGGTGTGTTTAGTGATGTCAAAAGTCAATTAGATGATGAAGACATGTTTAGGTGTCTACAATTATTATATTTATTTTTTATTTCTTGTGAATGTAGATTTTTCACTGAACATCAAGTTATTTGTTCTACACACATGGAAAATTAGTAAATTAATAAAAAAAATTCTAAAAAATATCTATACCCTAGGTATTGATGTCCTTGTTTCAACAAAAAAAATTGAAATTCGATACATACAAAAAAACTTATGTTTTACGGAATATGCCTATGACTAAATTATAATTGGTTTGACTTCAAAACTTAATTAAAAAAATATTCAACAAAACATTATAAAACCAAATGCATGCCCTATATATTGGTCTTACCAATCTAAATTCAAAAGAATCAGAATTTTATCTTTTGTAGAAAAAGTGTTATGAGCTACATAATACACATCACTTTAAAAAATGTTGTTTACTATTAAAAACTAGTTATTAAAGGAGACGCAAAAAAATTTACAATTTAACTCCAAATTTTTTTAAAAAATATATTTAGAATCTACAAACAAAATCTCACAAATCACTAATTTGTATCATCTTCAAATTCCTAATGGTTTAGTAGCTATAGGTGTCAAAAAGTGAAGATTTAGTTCAAAATGTTGATTTCAATGTCAAGTTTGGCCAAAAAGTGTAACCCATTATTGTGGGATGACCCCAAGACAAAATGCCCTAACATCCATGATAAATGGGACATAGGGGACATTGTAGAGCTTAACCCTATCCCAAAATAGGTCCTAGGACAAGGGTTTGTGTACCCTTGCCCTGCCCAATTTTGGTGAGGTCCCAAATTTTAATGTCGGTAAAGTTACTATTAAAGGTGTTCCTCGCCGACTTCTTAAGTTTGAATTACAAAATTAAGGTAACAATGCATATATAATCATGTTTAGGACTTCATTTGTAAACTAGAAGATGATTGTGATATTTTGGCAAAATTATGATTTTAGGGCATTCAAGGCATTCATTGTGGTAGAGCAGACTTGTGTTGTTGTTGTGTTTGTTATTGCAGATTTGGCTTCATCTTCTCATATTGTGAAAGATCTTCATCTATTTGTGACCTACACCTCCGAGGTGATATCTATTTGTGCTTCAATCAATCATTTATCAATTTGTTTTTTCCTCTGTCTTGTAAGGACATGCACTCTCTATCTAACAATGGTGTTGGAAGGCTTGAATGCCATTCCAAGGCTTGACCAAGGCAAGCTCCTAAACACCACAACCCCCAACCCATCTCCTTGTGATTACAGGTGATAGGTGTTGGATCTCAAAGATTCAAGTTGCAAAGGATTGTTGTAGAGCATAAGGAATTAGGATCTAAAGAAAAAGGCAAGAAATAGCTCAAGAAGGGCTTGGGTGCCCACTCTTTTGCCCCTCGGTTTCATGTCATAGAGAATCTTTGAAGTGGTTGCAGTCAGTGATGGAAAAGATCTTGAAGCTCTCAAAAAAAGTACTACCTTGGGCTTCGACACCCGCTCTTTAGCCCCCTATTTTTTCGTATTCTGGAACTTGAAATCTGGTATGTATCTGATCTGTATTTAGTCTATTTCTATAAAAGGATTTATCAGGTTTCATCTATTTGTTTATGATTTTGCATATTTAGGATTTCAAACTAAATCAGACTAAAATTAATACATTAATAAATCAATTCCAAATTTTCCTATCATTACAAGTGACAACCAACCTGTAGTTAAGAGCCTTCTTGTAGAAATTGTGATTCAACTTGGTTAAATGTCCTTGAATATATGTAGTGAAAGGAGGATCTAGTTAAACTATCCATCAATCTCATCAACCCCCCTTTTCCTACATAACTTTTTGGTGAACCCATGTTTTTATTACATTTTGCACCTTGTTGAGTGTTGTACTTCAGATTTGCATTCATTCATTTCATTTTCATCATATTGCATTTAAAAATCTACAAACAAAATTAAAAATTTTGAAAAAATCAAGCATCCTAGGCTTGCATTTTTGACATAATTTACATTATTTTCATTGCCTTTCATCTAAAACATTTAAATCTATGATATTTGTATTAGATATGATATAAAATACAGCATTACATCTTTACATAATCATTCACCTTGCATTTACATACTTCATTTGTTAGAATTTGCTTGAAATTGTGCATTTTTCATATAACCTAGTCTTTGCAATAGCTAGGGTTTGTGGTTAAAATCTTGTTTCAGATTTTACTACTCTTTTAAAAACTCTTTCAAATCTAATTTTGGACTGTATTGTTGATGCATTGTATGTATTTTCATCTTACTTTTGCATTTTAGAACATTTACATTGAAAAAAGCAAAAAAAAATCAAGCATTTTAGGTCATAAACAAGCATAGTTTTGCATCTATTTCTTTACATAGGTGTTGAAAATATTTTACAATATGATCCTACATTCATTTGAACACATACATACATTCCTCATTTAAAAATTTGGCATCATTTCACACTCTTGCTTGAAAACTTGCATGTTTTTAATTACACATTATGTATTTCAACGCTAAAGGTTGTATACACTTTCTTTAAACAAACATACAAACCACTTAAATTTCCTTGGTGTGTTGCATTATTTTATTCTACTCACTTGTTTTGTTGTGGATCCTGTGTGTCTTTTACAACCCACTTCCCTCATTTATAAGTGTTTAATGAGAGAAATAATCTCACATTACATGGCTTCTCATCGTAACAATAATGTTAGGGTTCCTCCTAGGCCTTATTTGAAAAGAAAGACTCCTAAACCTAAAATAACATTCACACCTCATGATAGAACAATGGGAGATATTCAAGGACCCCTCTATATTACAGTCAATGTAATGGAGATTCATGTGCATGGAACACTTATAGATCCTAATTGTATGACTAATGTAGCAACGAAAGAGTTCCTTTTCTCACATGAGTTGATACAAGAATCTTATGAACCTATGGATATAATTATTAATACACATACTCAAGCCTTTATTCCTAATTATGAGAAGATATCCTTATTGGTTACGATAAATGACAAAGCCGTGAAACAATTATTTGATGTCATCCCTTCATCTGACCTCTTCTGCATAAAATTAGGACATCCATGGCTCAAGTCTTTGAAGGTTGTCTCCTCAACAATTCACAAATGCCTAAAATTCCTTTTAATGGACAAGTACGCACTATTCATCATAACACATGGAAGTCTATGGTTACTCAAAAGAACTTTACTCTTGATTACTTTTGTCTATGACCTGATAGAGAACCCGAGCCATGAAGAGATCAACTTTTCTTAGCATATAGATGATACAAAGAAAACTACTATCTAGAGTGGTTGGGCCTCCTATTCAAACAAGACAAGAACAACCCGCATTAGAAGAACTACCTAGATCAAAAGGTAAGGTAATCTATGTTGAGGTTCCTCCTCCATCATCCTTACAAGGATCAAGAGGTACCCATCGAGAACAAAGCACTTCATCAAAGAAAATTAGATTTGAACAAGCTTTCTCCTATTACATATGAAAATCTATGGAGAAACATGAGACTCCTTTTAGAGATATAAGCAATAAAACAAAAAGGAATAGACAAGAAAGAGAAAGGAGGAAGAGAAGACAAGCTTTTGCCCAACAAAATTCATGTCAACAAGAAAACATTTCACCTAACATTGAACCAAACAAAGAAAAACTTAAAGAGAAAGAGATTAAGGATAATGACAAAATTTTGGCTATTGTACCTTATGTACTTCTTTCCTTTAACATTCAAGATTGGGAAGATGATGATTTGGTTGTCGACAACCACTAGTTTGGTTATGCAGCAAGTAAGTATTTCTAACCTTGGTGGTCACCTATGTCGTGGCATTATTTGCTCATTTATGTGACCTCCCCTCTTGTTTTGTGTTCCCCTATGATGTGTTATCTATTGTTTAGGCCTCCTTGGATGACCCTTGATACTCTTGTAAGGTCAATGATACCGGGAGATCGCCTCTCTTGTGACCATTATTCTGATTGTATCATTATTCTTCTATCTTGTTTCTCCTCTATTTTATTATTGTGTGTTGTGTCTTAGGCATGTAGCATTGCGGTTGATGACCTGGGGGCATCCTCCTACATGATTGTTCCTAAGGCACTTGTTATCCTCTCTCATTTTATTGTTTGCCTTCTTCTAGTGATTATACCTAGTCGGTGGATGATGAAAAACAAACAATTAACTGATACAGACCGCGCGTCCCTTCAACAAGCAATCAAAAATGGACCTAGTCCATATATGAAGATGGGGTTGATTTATATATCTGATGCTTGGTTAGTAGAATTACTCTATGTGATATTTTGATTTTGTCTTATCTTTTCTAACAAATCATAACAATGCATCTACTACGTGCACTTTGATTATTTTGTATCTCACCTTGTTGTTACACTCAGTTCTGAGATACCTACAGTATAAGCCCAACTGCTATACTCAAATTTGAACCCATATTTGTATCCTTGGCTTCTTTGTTTTCATGCATAGATTTCATGTTTTTCTTAGATTAAGATGTTTTTGTGGGAACATTCGGCGATCGTGAGCACATGTCACCTTTGGGTCCATGGGCTTTGTTGGTTCCCAAATCAGCAGTCATCAAACTCTAAGGGTTTTCCACTTCCTATGCTCAAGTTCAATGACAGATTTGGCCAACAAAGATGGGAGGTTGTTTGCACGTGCCTCCCATGCTCTTCAGGTTCTATCGCACCTAGGGGGTATCCCTATAACAAAAGATTTAACCTTGACTCACTCAAAACAAAAGATTTAGCTTTTCTATACCAAGAAGAATGCTCTCATGTATGGACCAAGATTTGTTGGGTGTACCCAGACTGGCAATGTTCTTGGGCATATCTCACTTGTTGAGAATGAGAACTTGCAAGGTCCTAATCCTAATCCTATAAACTAACAGATGGTGATTATAAAATGATATATGTTTGGAGTTGTGGGACTTTCCTAGACCCTTTGGACAGACAAATTCCCAAACCAGTGCTTTATCAGGACAATAGAGTCAAACCCATTACTGCAAATGTCTCCTTATGAAAATAAGACTTCATATCCAGAGGACTCAATAGAATATTACTGCCTAATAGCAATATGTCCAAGAAAGAGTATTATCTATGACCATACTTTACAAATCCTTTGACATTACCCACTTTTCCCTATATTTGATCTAAAGCAAATTTAATCTTCTCCTTGAGCATATGCAAGAAACCAGACATACAATGCAGCACATGCACATTGAAGAACCTAGAAATCCTTGATAACCTTGTTCAAAAGAAAAATAATAACATCGAAGGAGACAGTCATAAACAACACACACATGATGTGTTTCTCATTTAACTCAATCTGTGTCATTCTAAAATTTATCATTTACAAAACATGAAATATCTCTACACCAGATAAAGAACCAAGCCTGCAACAGAAAATGCCTTCCAAAATGTGGATACCTTATACCCAGGGTCCAACAGAAAGAACCCGATGAACTTCCCTCGTAGAATGGCCTTAAATTCCCTTTTAAGGGAGCAAACAAGTTACTGGCCACCTACATTCTGACTAACCTCCTAAATGAAAAGATCACATCCTTACAAATTTTCAAATAAATAATTAGATCTCCAATAAATTTTGTAGCTGAAGTAGTCAAATTCCTAATGAAAATTGACCAATGAAGTAACCTCAACCTCGATTAGATGGGAAGATTTGATAATTTACTCATGGTTGTGCAGTAGATTCATTGATTGCAGAGTGGAAATAGGCAAGAATTATGTTGAAAGACAGTCGCTTCAAATTTTAACCTTGGTCGTTGATCCGAGCTTGTCCTTTGCTAGATCGATGCCTTGAAATGCTTGATAATCTGTATCAACACTGTTGAAAAGTCCTTCGCCAATGAAATTGTGCCAACAGGGTGGTCTTTCTTTCGCTAACTTTTCATCCCTTCATCGGATCTAGACACGTGGTGCCATCTCACAGCATCACAGCTAGAAATGGGCCACCACCTTAGTGCCCTACGTGGTTGTGCTAATCCATCCACGTGTCCCTTCTTTATTTTCTTTGTGCTCCTGTAAATGAGACGGGGCCATGTGTTTCCCTATCATAGCTGCGTGGCAGATATTCTCCCCAGACAGATTCCTCTGTGCACCTGTGTAACTATTAGATCATGGCCCTCCTCCAGATCATTTCTCGCTCTGGCACCTGGAAGCATGTGATTCATCAATTTAGGATCCTCAATTGAATGGTTGTAAGCCACATTTAATCAAAGTTGGCACATTGTAGCAGCATCATGGGGGGTTAGTGATGTTATCAAAGATTCTGTGCGATGTTGTGAGATTCATACATGCGGCACCCTCGACCTCTTTAAAGACTTTAGGATTTAAATTTTATGGCACGATGGGGAATAGGAGGTAACATTAGGTAAGGGGGATCAGTCACTCAATGAATCAGAAGGCTTAAGGTTATAACTTGAGTGACTGAAGACCTAGGATAAGCAATCAATGAAAGAATAGAACATAAAGTAAAAGGGGACCATAGGACTTTAGGGTTTGAAGAGAAAGGATAATACTTGCATGAAGCAGACTCAAAACCCTAAACCTAGGTGAGTACCACCATTGGCTCTGACTGGGGATGCATGCCTCTTGTAGGCATGGAGAGGATCTAGCAATCTCTGGAATGCAGATCAGGTACCTTATCCATTGGGCCACAGAGTCACTACACCAACTTGCATCACAATTCTCACCTTAAATTTGATTTGGGTGGCCTTGGGCCCCAAAAAAATAGAGAACCAGTACTTTCCTCTATCAAACACTTGATTCTGCTCTGAGTGCCCCAGACTACAATTGAAAACATGACTAAAATCTACCCATAAATTAACCCTCTCATCGACATGCTTAATCATATCACTGAGGTTTCCATTGTCAATATTACCTCTATCATTCTGCACTTTAAAATTAGGCACTGATCCACACATATTATCATATCCTTCAGTACCATGCAATATATGAACATCATATTCATCAAACAATGCATTCTTATATGGCATACAAAACTTATCACCATCCATGTCACTATTGTGCATTATAAAATGATCTCCTAGCTGAACTAAAAACTGAAAGGACTCATTGTCCACCATATAGTTAGGATCATTAGGTCTCATTTCATCATAAGTTTTCATATCAAAGAGGAAATTGTCATATTCATTTTTGTGCACCTCATGCAAACAACCTTTAGCTACACCAAACAGGAAAGGTTCATACTCTGGCATCTCTTTGAACTAGATATCATCATGCTGATAAGAGCCCACATCCAAGAATGTTAGCTCAACTTCTCCATAATACCCTCCAATATCTTGCAATTGACACCCATTCGTATCACAGACATTCCACAAATCAGCAAATATATCTAAATCAACTTCAAAATCTTTCCTCATGTCTATGTATACATTTTCACAAGATGGCTCAAGCAAGTCTAAATATACTCCATCATAATGGTCATCAAATGAGCTACTCAGAACTTGACCATCTCTGCAATGAACCTAATGATATACATTGGTCTCTCTTTCAACAATATAAAATTTGGAATCCTCATCAATAACAATGCTTTGATTTTCACCATACTCAACCAAGTCCTCATCATCAAATGAATGTTTCTCCATGAAGCTGTGAAAGTTTTGGATATGTGCACTCCCCTCACACACATTATGTCCACTAAATCTGGGCATCTAATTGTAAATCTAGGCATCTAATTGTAAATCTGAGCTGGCATGCTTTCAACTTCACAGTCAATCCATGACATGTCTAATTGGTCATACAAAGGATCAAAAGAGTTGACAAGAGGTTTAGCAATTTAGCTGGTAGACATAGCATGGTTATTATTTAATTGATCCTGTTGAGCTTCTAAGGATATTAACCTTTTCTTTATCTCTTCAATTTTTTTACGTAACATTGCTTTCCCCTCTTGGTTGAGCATGGGTGTATACATATTTGGATTCATGTAATTTTCACTTTCAGATGTTTTATGTCTACTTGAGTCCTCAAGCTTCCCTCAGCATTCAACTTGCACAATAGAACAATAAATAGAAGTGGGAAGAAACTGTGTACCTTTTCACATCTGGTTGCTGTAACTTTGACTAGAATACTTATAGATCACAATAGCATACATTAGCCCTTCATGCATATTGAAACTTTTATCAAAGTCTCCACCTCTTCAAAGAGGACAAAAGCCTTCAAGCCAAAGATTTTCAAAGTTTCAAATTATTTTTCTAAGTTACCTCCAGCAAAGGACAAATTATTTAGAAGGCAATTTCATTCTGGATTTTTAGACTAGCATAGCACCATACAGTCTTTCTTTGATCATGTTGCAATGATAGTAAGCAAAGTCACCACCCTCCAAAGATAGATAATAAAACAACATTCATATGCTAACTCTACACACCCATGAAACAGGCCAGCACTGGTATTTAGAGACTCCAAAGTAAAATTTTACAATCGTCCCCAGTAGAGTCACTAGTTTTGTTGCAACTTAGATGGGCAAGACTTCGCCAAAGATTCCAAGATAACACTTTCATATCAACTCCCCAGTAGAGTCCTCAGTTTTGTTGGTTCCCAAATCAATAGTCATCAAACTCTAAGGATTTGCCACTTCATATGCTCAAGTTCAATGATAGATTCAGCCAACAAAGATGGGAGGTTGTTTGCACGTGCCTCCCCTAATCTTCAGGTTCTACACACCTAGGGCATATCCCTATAACAAAAGATTTAACCTTGACTCACTCAGAACAAAAGATTTAGCTTTTCTATTCTAGGCAGAATGCTCTCATGTATGGACTAAGATTTGTTAGGTGTATCCAGACTAGCAATGTTCTTGGACATATCTCACTAGTTGAGAATGAGAACATGTAAGGTCCTAATCCTACTCCTATAAACTAATAGATGGTTATTATGAAATGATATATGTTTGGAGTTGTGGGACTTTCCTAGACCCTTTGGACAAACAAATTCCTAGACCAATGCTTTATCAAGGCAACATAGCCAAACCCATTACTGCAAATATCTCCTTATGACAATAAGACTTCATATCTAGAGGACTCAATAGAATATTACTGCCTAATAGCAATATGTCCAAGAAAGAGTATTATCTATTACCATACTTTATGAATCCTTTGACATTACCCACTTTTCCCTATATCTGATCTAAAGCAAATTTAATCTACTCCTTGAGCAGATGCAAGAAACCAGACATACAATGTAGCACATGCACATTGAAGAACTCAGAAATCCTTGATAACCTTATTGAAAATAAAATAATAACATCGAAGGAGATAGTCATAAACAACACCCACATGATGTGTTTCTCATTTAACTCAATCTTGATAGAATATGTCATTCAGAAGTTTATCATTTACAAAATAGGAAATACCTCTACACCAAACAAAGAACCAAGTTTGCAATAGAAAATGCCTTCCAAAATGTGGATACCTTATACCGAGGGTCCAACAGAAAGAACCTGACGAACTCCCCTATAGAATGGCCTGAAATTCCCTTTTAAGGGAGCAAACAAGCTACCAGCCACCTACATTTTGACAAACCTCCTAAATGAAAAGATCACATCCTTACAAATTTTCAAATAAATAATCAAATCTCCAATAAATTTTGTAGCTGAAGTAGTTAGATTCCTAATGAAAATCCACTGGTGAAGCAACCTCGATCTTGATTAGATGCGAAGATTTGATATTTTTCTCATGGTTGTACAGTAGATTCATTGATTACAGAGTGGAAATAGGTGAGAATTATGCTGACAGACAACCGCTTCAAATTTCAACCTTGGTCATTGATCCGGGCTTGTCCCTTGCTAGATCAACACCTTGAAATGCTTGATAATTAGCATCAGCACCATTAAAAAGTCCTTCGCCAATGAAATTGTGCCAGTTGGGTCGTCTTTCTTTTGCTGACTTTTCCTCCCTTCATTGGATCTAGACATGTGGCACCATCTCATAGCATCGCAGCCAAAAATGGGCCACCACCTTAGTGCCCTGCACGGTTGTGCTAAGCCATCCACATGTCCCTTCTTTATTTTCTCTGCGCTCCTATAAATGAGACCAGGCCACGTGGTGCCCTATCACAACTGCACGACAGATATTCTCCCTGGACAGATTCCTCTATGCACCTGCACAACCATTAGATCCTAGCCCTCCTGCAGATCATTTCTCGCTTTGGCACCTGGCAACGCATGATTCATTGATTTAGGATCCTCAATCGAATGGATGTAAGCCACATTTAATCGACAGCTGGAACCTTGTCACAGCATCGTGGGGAGTCGGTGATGTTATCAAAGATTTTATGTGACGTTGTGAGATTCATACACGTGGCACCCTCGACCCCTTTGAAGACTTTAGGGTTTAAATTTTATAGCGTGACGGGGAATATGATGTAACATTAGGTAAGGGGGACCGATCACTCAACAACACAGAAGGCTTAAGGTTATAACTTGAGTGACCGGAGACCTAGGATAAGTGGTCAATGAAAGAATAGAACATAAAGTAAAAGGGGACCATAGGACTTTAGGGTTTGAAGAAAAATAACAATACTTGCATGAAACAGACTCAAAACCCTAAACTTAGGTGAGTACCACCAGGCTTTGTGAAAGCTCTTGTTCCCTTGTGTGTTTTCTCTCTACCTTAGCATGCTTGATATTGGTACACAACATCAACCACCTTAAGGTGGAGGCATATATAATGTAAGTTGTCTGATGATTTTGGTACTAATGAAACATGTTTGTAAGCCTTCTATGGAGGTGAGATGTGTTATCTCTGGTGTAAGTGCACATCTTTATTCTATATTGCAATCAAAGAAATCCCTCTACAGAGGTAGGATAATGTATCTCTTGAGCTAGTGCATGTTCTTTTATTCAAAACCCCTATGTGGAGGCGGGATGGTGTATCTCTTGAGCTAGTGCACATCCTTTTATTTCAAAAGTCCTTTGCAAAGATGGGGTTGGATTTGAGACTATCCTCCCTTAAGTGTGTCTTTGGTAGTTGTTGCGGCATAATCCCAACCATCAGGTGTGCCTATAGCATGCTTGAGATGGTGGGAACTTAGAAATAAGCTCCTTCCATCACCTTTTTTTCCATGTTGAAGATGTATAGTATGTCTATGGCATGCTATATAGTGCTCGTGTCTTCTGTGTGTCTTCTGCGTGTTTTCCCCCTCATGTAGTGTAGAGGTTGTGGTGATGAGTCTCCCCTATGGTTGGGTTTTGTATGGTGTATTTTCCCCCTCACGTAGTATAAAGGGTGTGGCGATGAGGTGTGGCGATGAGTCTCTCCTACACTTGGGTTTTGTATGGTGTGTTTTCTCCTCTTGGTGTAATGTAAATTGTGTGGCAATGAGTCTCCCCTACATTCTTGGGGTTGTGTGTTGCAATTTTTACTTCCATGCATTTATATATATGAAAATGAAAATGTTATATCAACTATATTCATCATGTTTTGCATGTCTTCAATATTATCTTCTCCATGTATTGCATGCATGTTACTATCTTCTCCATGTTTTGCATGCCTTTTACTGTCTTCATTGTGTTTGGTGTGTCTACGATGTGTTTTCTCTAATGCTTACCTGAGATTGGGGGTTATAAATAGTTCCTCAATCTTTGTGTATGCATTAGCTTCAAGTGCTTGGCATGTTTGTTGTGTTTTGACCATACTTTAATGCATCTATGGGTCATAAGGTCATACATACATTAAAGTGGGGGATAAATGTTATGTCGTAAAATGTCCCTCTAAGGCTTTTACCTCTTAAGTTTAGCTCTCAAGTCCCTTAATTTTCATCATGCATGTTAGAAATGAATCCTGAGACAACATGCCCTAAAACCCATGATGAATGGGACATAGGGAACATTGCAAAGCTTAACCCTGTCCTAAAATAGGTCTCAAGACAAGGGCACTTGTGCCCTTGCCCAGCCCTATTTTGGCGGGTTTCCAAATTTCAATGTTGGTAAAGTTACCGTTAAAGGTCTTCCTTGCTGACATTTTAACTTTGAATTACAAAATTAAGGTGGGAATACGTATATAAGCATGTTTAGGACTTGATTTGTAAACTAGAAGATGATTATAATATTTTGGTGAACTTATGATTTTAGAGCATTCAAGGCATTCATTGTGGCAGAGCAGACTTGTGTTGTTGTGTTTGTTATTGTAAATTTGGCTTCATCTTCTCATGTTGTGAAAGATCTTCATCTATTTGTGAGCTACACCTCCAAGATGATATCTATTTGTGCTTCAATCAATCATTTATCAATTTGTTTTTTCCTCTGTCCTACAAGGACATGCACTCTCTATCTAACAATGGTGTTGGAAGGCTTAAATGTCATTCTAAGGATTGACTGAGGTAAGCTCCTAAACACCACAACCCCAACCCCTCTTCTTGTGATTGCAGGTGACAGGTGTTGGATCTCAAAGAGCAGAGTTGCAAAGGACTGTTGCAGAGCATAAGGAATCAGGATCTAAAGAAAAAGGTAGGACATAGCTCAGGAAGGGCTTGGGTGCCCACTCTTTTTCCCCTCAATTTCATGTCAAGGAGAATCTCTAAAGTGGTTGCAGTCAATGACGGAAAAGATCCTAAAGCCCTCAGAAAAAGTAGTACCTTGGGCTTGGGTGCCCACTCTTTAGCTCTCAACTTTTCTGTATTCTAGAACTCAAAATCTGGTATGTATCCGATCTGTATTTAGTCTATTTCTTTAGAAGGATATATCAGGTTTAATCTTTTTTTCTGTTTGTTTACTATTTTGCATAATTAGGGTTTCAAGATAAATTGGACTAAAATTAATACATTAATCAATCAATTCCAAATTTCCCTATCATTACAAGTGACAACCAACCTATAGTTGAGCCTTCTTGTAAAAATTGTGATTCAACTTGATTAAATGTCCTTGAATGTGTGTAGTGAAAGGAGGATCTATTTAAACTATCCATCAATCTCATCAACCCCCCTTTTCCTACATAACAAAATGATCATTAATGGTGGCCCATAGATTTGTTGGAGTGTACCATCATGTATTGAAAGACCAATTCACTAGGAGGGAAAATTCATCGAGCCCCAACAAATCGAGTCTTCACCAAGTATTCTTCTTCATTATCAAGTGAATCAAACTTGTTATAGCTCTGACAAACACAAAGGGTGCACCAACTAGGAAGGAAAAGCTATTAGGCTTCAGCAATTGGGCCTTCGTTGAACATCTATCCATTTGAGTAGGAGAACAAGTACCTCCCTAGCACTGCGAAGTCTAAAAAACTTAGGCAAATATGTAGTTTCATGAAACAAGGATTGGGGCTACCACAAAACACATGCTCAGAAGGTAAAGAGAACCAAGGAAGATCGATGTTCTGATCCTAAAAGACTTAGAAGTTTAAAATATTAGGGATCAAGAATCAGGTGGATGCCCAAACTCATTCCCAAAGAACAAAGGGAAATGAGAATGCGCAATGTCACAATCCTAAAAGACTTAGGCAAATAAACAAGGAACAAAGGCAGAGTTTCAGAGCCGATAAGGATGGCATGCAAACATGAGTGACCTTGAAACTCTGAAAAGCTGACAAAAGCACAAGACCAAGGAAAAGGCCAAAAATATCTAGACTTAAACTTTTTTAAGGATCTTACTTGCATTTTGACACACTTAGAAGGACAACCCAAGACTATGAGTCTAGGAAGACTAAAATAAATCAATAGTTCCCTTCAAGGATACTTCTACTTTTTGTTACGAAATATCTGACAAAGTTTCAAGATGAAACCATTTCAATTCTAGGTGAAACCATTCCTTATTCTTTATCTTCATTGTCTTGTCTAATTAATACACCTACATATTATTTTCCATTAGTTTCAAATATTATGCTAGTTTCTTATAGGTGTCTACTTTTAAGGACTCTTTATACACTTCCTAAAAGCTCCCTTCAAATTTTGAAGTCTCCATCATCATACAATACCAAGAAGTCAATGTTAGAGTAAGGTCAGGACCAGGCAGTCAAATAGGAATGCCCCACTTTGGATGGCTAGGTCCTTCTAATCACAAACCTCTAGAATTCACCAAGTAGAATTTGTACAATATTTTGAAAAATTTTATTTTAGTGAAACTCTTTCCATAAGTGCACCAAAATCATTTTTCACACTATTCTTTGTCTCTTTAGTGATTGTTACTTAGTTTCTTGTTACCATTGTTATCATGTTTTGTCTAGTCTTGTCTAGTTGTTAGTCCCAACTCCTAGTGTGTTTGAAATAGGTCAAATTGTGATTCTCTAATGAATATTTAAATATCCTTCATTTGATTTTAATATTACACACAATTAAATAAAAATAACATTTTTTTAATCTTTCATTATGTATTTTACTTACATTTTCACTTCTTATTCATGTGTGAGTAGATTACAATTGCATTTATTTTCTTGTGTTTATTTCTTGGTGTTTCTATTGCACATGTGTTTTCATTGATTTCAATAGTGGTATGAAGTGTTGTGTAGTGGAAGGTTGGAAGTGTTGTCAACTATGAGGCCAAAGGAAGATGATTGCAGAATGGTGACCAATAAGTAATCAATGATGTTGTGAAGTAAAGGAGATGGATCAATATCATTTGTACATAATTATACCTTATCTTCTAAAGTTCATAGCTAAGTTCATGCTAATTCTTGCTCTCAATATATTTGGTATGTTGGTAATGAATGTCATGTATGCTTTATGTTCGAATGACATGAGCTCATGGTACTTGCCACATAATAAAGAAAGTTGTAAAAGATTAAAGGAAATTGTCTAAGTATAGTACAATTTAGAGAAGGTGTTACAGGCTCACAAGAAGATATTGCATTTGGACTAATGGCTAGATATTACACTCAAGTATCCATGTTTCAAGTTTGAGATCATAAAGTTTACCACAAGGAGTTTTAGAGACAGATGAATGAAGATAGTAAAGAAACAGGGTAAGTATAGTCACAGAGAGATAGGAGAATGCTCTACATTTCTCCATATATGAAGATATGATGATGCATCTTGGAAGACAAGTAGATATTAGTCAAAGGTATGAGTGTTTCAAGTTTCAAGTGATAATTAGTACTGCAGCTACTTCTCCAGAGTTAGGAGTGTGACAACATGCCTTAGTGCTAACTGAAGTAAGCAGAGGGAGATTGTTGAGGCCACTGCAGTTCACCGCTTGTTGGTATTTGGCCTTGCTAATTGTATGATAAGCTCTTATGGCTAGTTGGTATGTGTTGTTCAAGTTTCAGATGATTATGTTCACCACAAGTATGTTTTTCATTGTTTTATCATAATATTGTATAAGCAGTGGTTGTTAAGGACACCGGCATTAGAGTTCAAGTGTTTGTGCCAACATGAAATATTCTAAAATGATAAAATAAGTGTATAAGATTGTTTTTTAATTCATATAATACTCAGTGTGTGGTCCGCATGATGTAATTTTGTCTCATCTGGTACCTCTTTAGGTCTGGAGCCAAATGCAAGGAAGGATAAGGGTTTGTGGAGCCAACTTGGCATATGATAAAGACGCTGTCATGTGTTTTGGAGTATGCAGCAGTGTGGAAGAGTGACAAGGTAAAATAGGACCTGATTATATCATGCTCTTAAACTACACTTGATTTCTACTTACTGCATGTGTCTTAGAGCCGACTGTTGTGGCCACTTCATGTTTCAAGTTACATGTTTCATCTTGGCCAACCAAGGAGAAAGATCTTGAAGTTTGTAGAGGATATAAATGTAATATCAAAGGTGTCAAGTGATATATATGATTTTTATCGTATGATAGCATTGACTTTGTGTGAATAAACTTATCATAGAAGCAAATTTCATGATGAAATGTGGAAAGGACTAGTTTATGTAATTTGATACTGTTGCAGAGGTAGTTGTTGGTGATGTGATGATGGAAAAGAGTTTCTGAAGTTGTTTTGTTGTGGCAGAGGTTGATATTGTAGTTGTGTAGAAGTGAGTGTTGTGCAGAGGCTGAAGTGATCAGCAATTAGTGTTGTGAGAAGAACATTTGAGTCAGATAAGTTTTATGTTTTGTAAAGATTGTAAGTGTTGTAATTGTTCAGGGAGTTGCAACTTCCTTTGGGTTGTAGCCCATAAATAATATTGTAATCTTGTTTTTATTTGTGAGGTTGGATTTGGACAGTAGATCCAAGCATCTTGCTCACTGTGGTTTTTCCCTTCTAGGGTTTTCCACTTAAATTTGGTGTTATGGATGTGTGCTTCTGTGTTCTTGGGCTTTTCATGTTTTAAATGTTTATGTTAGTTTTAATGTTGTTGGAAGAAAGGAATTTGAGTAAGTATTGATTCAACCCCCCTCTCAATACTTGTGTGTGTTCAACAGTTTCCCTATGCCTTCTCTTATTCCTATTGCTTCCTCTAATGATGCTTTCCTTGATCTCAACTTTTTTCTTGGTTTATCTCAACCCACCCCCTTCTTTTGGAGGATCTCCTTAGATTATTTGAATTACACCTATTAGGAATTTGTAGGTCTAATAAAACCATTTCCACATAACCCATAAGGAGAAAATGATGCAACAAATAACCATAATGCAAAGATCAAATGACAAACACAAGATAACACAAGATATACCCTGGGAAAAACCATCAAGAGGGAAAAACCCAGCCTCCAAAAGCATCCATACTCATATGTATTATCCAGCAAAAGATATTACAATAAATCTCATGAGTCTCCATGAATACCTCTGAAACAGCAAGCACCTCCAATGCATCCTCCATGTGTCCAAGCATGAATCCATACATCACCTATTATACTTCACAATATGCACTTACAGGAGAGAGCTCAATACAATGACAACCTCTCACAAACCTCATATCCACCTACAATGAATTAGCCAACAATGAAATAGACAACCTCAAATAATAACCTTGTGCTTGCTTTTAAAATTCAAGCACACACAAATACATTGAGAAAACCATGTGCCCCAAAACCATGGGTAACACAAAACCATTGACCCCTTATTTAATATTGGTACTATATTTTTTCAGCAATTAAATCATACAAATAAATAATTAATCACTCTATGTGTCCCACACACATAAAATAATTAACCCAATGTTACATACAACTTATACAGGTGGATTAAATAATATAATATTATGCAAGGTGTACTGTTGAACTTCGTTATTCACTAATATATTGATGTAGAAAGGACATAATACTACTCAATAGACCAACAAATCCCTTATCAAGTAATCTACTGGTTACATAACGTGCTACATTTACATTGTCAAACCATGGAATCATATTCTTCTTGGATGACACCTGTATTGTGTGTACAGTTAAGGATTCATGAGTTTTATCCTAGAGGTTATGTAAGGGAAATAAATAAATTACAATATTCTAAGTAAACAAGAATAATGGAAAGCAACTAGATTATCCAACACAATAGTAATCAAATGTCTTTATGTAACTTCTATGTAAAAGAGGGACTAACAAGTGGTTCAATCGATGATCACCTTGACATAATGAACTTGACAACATAAACTATCAAGGTTAAACTACTTCACATGATTCATAACAACAAAACATCAATCATACACATATATATAAACATACAATTCATAAACTAAACATATGAACAAGGTGGAGAAGCACAGTACCTCAAGTGGCCAGCTTGAGTGGTTGTGACCCCACAAGATCTAACTAAATCTCTACCAAATCTTTGTAGTCATAAACAAAACTCAAAAACACATATTCTTCATTGAATTCAAAAAGTAACAAAGGTACAACAAAATCTGCTACTATATCTCTGTCAAAACTATATGAAACAAAATCTATCTATTATCCTATAATCTAGCTAATCGAGATCAGCATTATTTTTATATGAATAGGACTACTAAATAATAAATGTCTTAACTACCCATAATCCCACATCGTAGGAAAAGGAATTTATTATAGACCAACAGAAAATAGGAAACTAACTAACATGAAGGCAACAAAGAAAACACAGTCCTACTACAATTCTACCTCTTCATTATCCATAAAGAATAATCAAGACTTAGAAACAAAATCATAGAGCACATAAGGAGTTAGTACTCTATATAATATCTATGCATAACTTGTTACTTAGAATCAACATAAAATACTAACGTATCACATGAACAATCTATTATCCAAACATAATTAATTATCAGCATATTATATACCATATTCATGCTTTAGTGTCTTAACGATAAACATGGACATAATTAATACATATATGAATCTAGAAATGTCTTTGGGAAATAGGTAATTAAAGAAATAAAAACAAGACAAATGATGGACTCATCACACCCCCCAACTAATCATCTTGCTGGTCCTCCAGCAACCAAGGTCTCAGATTACACTGGAGGGCTATCTCCCTATAGTATGTTGGCTCTTCTACTCCTCTTTCCTGTCTAAGGTAGAATCCTTTCTGGCTTTCCAATCCATCCCATCTGTTTTGTTCTCTGGTCTAACTAGTCCTCTACCCCATCCAATGTGGAATAGGATAGAGTAGCAAAGGAGGATGGAAGACTAGTGGTAACCATGTTATCCCATGTTCCTTAGCTGACCTTATATATCTTTGTGCTCTGTGAATTGTTGTTGACAAGTTAAATACAGAGTGAGGCTCCTTTCTTTGTAGTACTAGTGTCAATTCCTTCCATTTGTCTTGTGAAAATCTCATGGTTTCCTTACCAATCTTCCCTACCAATTCCCCAAATTTTTGATAGTCTATGGCTCTACATTCTAATAGCTTATTTTCTACCTCTTGATGTTTAATCAAGTCCACCCATTCCTCTACCATCTTCTAAGGGTTTAGATATTCTGCCCTCAATTTGAGAGGGATTGATTTCTCTCTTTCATTATATTGATGCATTAATTCTCCCATGTTGTGCTCATTCTCAATAAATGAGGCCAAGGCCCCCAATTATACATTCCCAATTACAACTAGGGGATTCTAGTGAGTGTCATAAGGAATGGCAAGTCGATGTAGGTAGAATTCACATAATTGGTTTTGCAATTCAGGGGTAGCTTTCTGGTAAGTGGTTAGGAACAGATCAGGTGTCAATAAGGAGATAGGGACATCACTATATAATTGGCTAAATTGAAAACTCAGGTATTGTTCTTGCAAGTAGAGGGAATACGCCCTAGCAAGTGGCCTACATCTCATCAATTGTATAGTCATGTCTGCCATTCTGTCTTCCTTGAACTTCAACCTCTTTATCTCTACATTTTTCATTTCAATTTCCTTACCATGTTGCTCCTTCAATTCACCTTGTTCCTATACTATTTTATCTATTTCATTCCACATTTATAAGGTGACTGAAAGTAAGGCAGTTAGAGTAGGTTCTACAGACTACTCTTCTGGATGCACAGGCTCTTGATTTCTCCTATTTATCTCAATGATGGCCAATTGGGCCAATTGTTCAAGTCTCGATCCCTATTTTTGGTAATCATACAATTGTTCCTCTAACTTCCTAACCTTGTCATTCAACCCAGTTTCTTTTTGTTGATAATCCTTAACTTTCTCCTCCAACTTTACAATCTTCTGCATTGCTTGTTTTAACTCATCTTTCTGACCCTCTATTGTTTCTTTAGATTCTAACAATAACTCTTCTTCCTATGGTTCATCTTGAGGGATTGAGAAATTTGGTTCTTCATTATCAAAGGGAGGCCTATGAATTTTCCTAGCTATCCATATATATTCTTCCTCAAACTTTTCACTAGACTCCTGAATAAGTGGGTGACCCAAATTTTTTTGTCCTCTGTCAACAAAGATGTGCTCCCTCTCGGAGTCAATATCAAGGTCAAACACATTCCTCTTCTCAAGTTTTCTTGAAAGTTCATTTTCTTGCAGGTGACTTGATTGCCTATTTGTTTGAATAGGGGCTCCTTGTTTGCCCTTAGCTCTAGAAGAAGTGGATTTCCTTTTCTTGGTAGCACTTGGAATAGAAGAAGTTTCATGGCAAGTTTCAAATGCTAGGGTTTCACATACAGTTTTAGAAGTTAGAGTTTCACATACAGTTTTAGAAGCTGGGCTTTGTGAGATAGAAGATCTAGACCGCAATTTCTATTTTATCTTTCTCTTTTTATTTCTTCTGGTCTGAGGAGATACATGTTTTACAAATAGGGTTGAAATAGGTGAGACTGCAGGTGCAGGTGAACTAGCAAGTTGTACAATGGGTTGAGCAGAGCTTGGAGCTAGCTACTCCTCAAAAAATGCATGGCTATGGGTAGGAGAAGCTTTAAGGTGAGAAGTTTCTACCTGTGCCTCTTCTTCTACTTCTAGTTCCACTCTCACAGGCCCCTCATTAATATGATCAACTTCAAGAAAACTCAGGGTAATGGATAGACAGACTCCTCTTCACTAGCAGGACAATCAAACCATAGTGGGACAATGAGGACTGACAATTTCTCTTTTTGTATTCTATAGACATCCTCTTTAGTAAATTGAATAGAAAATTAGGAACATTAACTATCCTTCCATGGCAAAGATGGCTCAGGAGTTTAAAATGAACAGTATAAAGTAAAGACTAGCTTCCATCACATGTAAGGTACTTAATAACCCAAGAAGCTACTGAGGCCCAAAACTAGGGCAAGGAAATTTGTTTAGTACCTTGAGAGGTTGATTCCAACCTTTCTCCCGATTGTATGAACTCGGTTCTTGCAAAAATGGCATATGCTTTAATAGGAAATTCCTCCCCAATTGCTCATAACCCCATGACCTCAGCTATGGCTGCTACAAAAACATCAACCTTTAAACCTTTTACTACAGCTTCTTCATTATAGAGTGTCTTAGGAAACTTTTGATTGACATCCTCATTAAAGTCTGTTATCCTGAGAAAATATTGCAACCAACCTGCTTGTTGAAAAACCAGCAAGGACTCAACGTCAGCCAATAATGATGTGTGAATAGTAGGCTCTCTTCTTATTAGGTCACCACCCATTATGATATCTCAAGAAAATTCAACCTCTATTTTCAACTTGTTTTGTTCTCAGTCTCCTATTTGTTTGATACTGAAATCTACTTACCAAAATATTATTACCATTTGCATTTGTCATTTGCTTTCTTATCTTGAATGTCATGTGGCGGATGGTAATAATTATGAAATAAATGGTTTGGAAGTTGATTTGAAGTTTGAATGTACGTGGAATGATTCAAATCCCCCCAACTAAAATTTCATTTGTCCTCAAATGAGAATGACTGGCAAGGGTACGGACAAACAGGTTGAAGCATGTTGAATGGATATAATATGAAATAATAATTAAATGCAAATAAAGAAAGTCATGTAAGAAGTAGAAATTAATGTCAATTAAAGTGATGAATGAGATAAATAGCATTTGAGACTGGAATTGTTACATGTAAACATGATTACATGATGGCTTAAGGTGATGTACTCAACAAATGAAATAGAGTGAATCACAATGATGTGATAGTGATATTGACATGGTGTGCTAATGGAATGTGTTGGATATGCAACACGTTGCAACTAAGTACTATCTAGTGAAAAGATGGTGGCATGCGTATGTGAGTGCAAAAATGTACTGCAGGTAATATTGGTTGCATGCATACAAACACATCATGAAATAAATAGGTCCCATGTGTAGTGGCTATGGGTGCAACTTTGACAGGTCCCAAGTGAATTACAAACCTATGGCTACGGGTGCAGCAAAAATAGGTCCCAAGTGAATGACAAACCTGTGGCTACGGGTGCAGCAAAAATAGGTCCCAAGTAATAGCAAATTACCTTGGGCTACAGGTCTCTCTGATGAAGTGTTTGAATGCCAAAGGAAATTGCTAGTGGAGAATGGTATTGAAATGATGGAGCATGAACTTTTGATTAGAAGATCACCATGTTTTATTGCTATTGCTATGCGGTGTGTGTGCATTGTTTATTTTTATTTATGTACAAATTTTGGAGAACTCAAACTATCTTATGGAACTTTAGTCAAGCTGATAGCTTGACCTAAACCTGGAACAGTATTATCAATTAATACCTAGCTGGAATCCACTATAGATGCAGAGGCATCTGTATGTATGTGGAAAGGTATTGCCCAATTAGGTCCTCTAAGTACAAGTGTCTTTGTTAATGACCCTTTGAGATTGTCAAAGGATATCTAATAGTCAGTTGTCCAATTAAATTCTACATCTTTAGAGAGTAAGACAAACAAAGGAACTGCAATCTTACGTAAATCCTTTATAAATCTTCTATAATATCCTACATGACCTAGAAAACTTCTGACATCCTTTTATTTTTGAGGGACAGGTAAGGTTGAAATGATTTCAATCTTGTGTGGATCCACTTGAATTCATGTTTTGGACACAAAATAACCAAGCACTACTCCTTCTTGCATCATCATGAAACATTTTTCATGACTAAGGGACAAATTATGATCCTGACATCTCTGTAATACTTTTTCAAGGTTCTTCAAGGCCTCCTCATAAGACTCTCCATAAGTGGTAAAATCATCCATATAAACTTCCATAGATTCATGAGCAAGGTCAGCAAAGATGCTTAAGACAACTCTCTAAAATGTGGCAGGAGCATTGCAGAGTCCAAATGGAAGAACAGAATAGGCATATGTCCCCCATGCGCATGTAAATGTGGTCTTATCCTGGTCTTCGGGATCTATCTTGATTTAGTTATATCCACTGAATCTATCAAGAAAAGAAAAATACTTTTTCCCAACCAAAGAGTCTAGGACCTGGTCAATGAAAGGAAGAGGGAAATGATCTTTCCTAGTGGCAGTATTTAATTCTCTGTAGTCTACACAAACTCTCCACTTACCTCCTTTCTTTGGCACTATAACCAATGAAGACACCCATTGGATGTTTGCTATTGGGTATATGAATACTATATCCAGTAATTTTTGCAATTCATTCTTCACTATGTCTTTTACTGCAGGGTTCATCCTTCTCTAAGGCTGCCTAACTGTCTGCATCCTTCATTAATGTATATACTATGCATGCAAAGATTGGGGTCAGTTCCCTTCATATCATGATAGTCCCATGCAAATGTTGCCTTATGAGTTTGTAGCATTTTAATCAGCTCAGTCTTCTAGACAAATGTTAATTCACTATTGATATTGAGTGTTCTCCCAGGTGTAATGTCAACTGGCACTACCATAAGCATTACAAAGGAAACATCCAACCCTAATAAGTTGAGACTACAACTATGAGGCAGCAATTGATGAAACATTCTACTAGTGGAGGCATGGGATGGAGTAGTGATTGTAGGCAAAACACTATGAAGGGGATAGGCCATACATATTATACATGGGTCTTCCTATATGTCTTTTAACATCAAAAAATGTCCCCTTGGGGGCTTTTCCCTCCTAAGGTTTAGCTCATGAGTCTTTGATCTATATTTAGGACATCTTGCATCATATTTTGACATCCAGATGAAATGAACCCTAAGTTTCATGGAAAATGGGACCCAGGGGGATCCCTTGAACTAATCCCTAACCAAAATAGGGGGGAGGACTTGGGCACTCATGCCCTAGTCCTGCCCTATTTTAGGTCAGGCCCAAATTTTAAGTGTCATCTTGTAACCATTATTTAGGTCCTATGCTGACATGGTAAGTTTGAATTATGAAATTCTTGGCGGGAGTGTTTGTAGTTGCATATATAATCATGTTTAGGCATTCACTTGTAAACTAGATGACACTTAGATGATTCCTAGCTAGTAATTATGATCCATTAGTATTCTAGAAGTTATTCAAGGCATTCATTGTGTGGCAAGAGTACATTTGTGTTGTTTATGTGTTTGTATTTATAGATTTGAGCAATCATCTCCTCATGGCATGAAGAGCTTCTTCCTTCCATGAGATCTTCACTACAAGGTGATATCATTTGTGTTTTCAAGAACTTATCATTTGGTTTTTTCCTCTGCCTCCCAAGGGCATGCACTCTCTCTGTGACAACGGTGTTCAAAAGACTTGAATGTCTCTTCGGAGCTTGACTGAGGCAAGCCTCTAAACACCATAACCCCCTCCCCATTTTTCTGTGATTACAAGTTACAGGTTGAAGAAGCAAAAAAAGTGGAGTTGCAGAAGAGTGTTGCAGAGTGTCAGATTTGCCAATCAAAGTTGAAAATAGGGCCCTGGACTCAGGTCCCCACTCATTAGTCCTCCAGATCCCACAATGAAAAAATCTCTAAGACAACAAGAATAGGTTACAGATCAAGTTCCCAGATCCTGACAAAAATCAGGGCATTGGACTAGGGTGTCCGCTCATTAGTCCCCCACTATTCTGCTTCCTAAACTTCAAAAATAGGTGCACATTTATCTATCATTTTACATCTTCCTGTCACAGCATTTTCAGTAATTTATCTATTTGCTTCCATATTTGCATAATTATGGTTTTGACGTATAATTAAGTATAATTGAGTATAATTGAGCATAATTGACAATCAAATCACACAAATCCAATCTTCTCAATGTTCCTAAGTGACCAAGGGCCTGATAGTGCATTGTCACTCGACCCAAATCCCTTGAATGTAATGGTGAAAAGAGGATAGGCCCAAAAAACTAAACAAACCATCTAATCAACCCTATCCTAAATTTCTACATTACATTTTGAACTCATTTTGTTGGACCTATTTGCACCTTGCTTATTGTTTTGATTCATATTTGCATTGATTTTATTCATTCATATCATCATTCATCTTATTGCATTGCAAAACTTATAAAAATTTTGAAAAAAATTGCATCCTAGGGTTTGCATGTTGCATCAATTAATTTCAATTTCATCAAATTTCTAATTTTTGCATTATATCTGAGCTAAATTGCAGAAAATTATAAAAAATCAATCACTTGCATTGCATTTTCATCATAAAATTGCTAGGGTTTTGTTGGAAATTTTGAATTTTGCATATAACCTAGTAATTTCAAAAACTAGAGTTTGTAGGTAAAATCTTGTTTCAGATTTTTCTACTCATCTTAGGCACTCATTCAAATTTTCATTTGGCTGTAGTGTTGCATTTTAGTGTAAATTTGCATTTAGATCTCAAAATTTTGCATTTTTACATAGAAAATTTCAACAAAAACAAAACTAGCATTTTCATTGATTTTTCATTAGATTTGCACTTGCATTTTGCATTGTAGGGTTTGAAAATAATTTTCAGAGCTGAGTGGAACTAATTTTCATCATAAATCAGATTTCAATACATTCATATAGCATTTTGCATCAGATCTCATACTTAGGGCTTGAAAAACCTTGATTTTCACTAGATTTGGCCTTATCAACTCTCTAGATTTGCATTATAAGTGTGTTGTAAAGAATATTTTTGTATTAATTGGATGTTATAAGGGATATTATCTTTTTTCTCTCCTAAAATTCTTTACAGCACCTTTTTATCAGGCCCTTGCATTGAAAATTTTGTGAAAAATTGCACATTTTTGCTATATTTTCCCTAGGGTTTGACCTAGATTACACTCCAAGCATGTTGTCAAAGATTTTATGGTTTTACATGACTGATATACTCATTATTATTTTCTACAGCTCCTAAAATTCCTTACAACACCTCTTTCATTAGGTCTTGGGATTGAAAATTTGTGAAAAATTGCATATTTTAGTGCATTTTCACTAGGTTTTGACTTGTCGTCACCTTAGATTTACATCAAACGTGTGTTGTAAAAGGATTTTATTGATTTATTGGACTGAAAATAGACATATTATTTTCTGCCCCTGATCAAAATCTTTACAACACCTTTTCTTTCATATATTTACATTAAAAAAGTACAAAAAATTAAGCATTTAAACATATCTTGTGCCTAAGCTTTGTGCATATTGCTGCATGAGTCTCATAACTCACTGCCCTAAGAGAAATATTCCTTTAATAATAAGCATAAGACACATGGGATCTAGTTCTCTTGAAGAAGTTGGCACATTGAACATCTTATTTATGAAAGGAGAGACACAAATGTTATAAGATATTACACCCATCACAATTACAATGGAAGAGCAAACTTTTCATGATGTTGATGATACTATTGAGGTGACATGACATGTATCTGATGAGTAAATAGATAAACTTGATAAAGACTTAGTTGAATTCCAAGAATATGTGCAAACTGAGAGGATAGCTGAAGAAGCTATACCTGTGATTCACCGTGTAAAAGAATTGATAAAAGAGGGACAAGACGGTGTTAATGCAATCTGTGGTTTAGCACATATCGTACAAACCAATATCATGCCAATGACTGAATGTGTAAAAGTGATAAATAACACTTTGTCACCATCTCATACACGAGTATCAACACCTATACTAACTACGGGAATATCTACCTTAACATCAATGATCTTAACAACTGATGTGAATGCTTGTAGTAATGCTACCACTGGTATTGGAGTATCTAATGGCACTAATTACAAAGATGTGGGATTTCATTATCAGAATTTGGTTTCTAAGGGGACCTCTTCTATGAATAATTGCTCTCAACCACCTCTTCATCCCACTTATTCTCAACTTCCCATTACATATAGCTATTCTCAACCACCTTCCACCTACCATTATGTCCAACCACTGTTGATCTATTCACAGCCCCTGCCTATCACATCTCAGGCAAAATCACCTCCTCACTTCGGTTCCAATTCCTTGCAGCAAACCACATCTCCCAATGATGCCATCTTAAACCAACTTTTGTAGGGCATGACTGCTTTACAACAAAAGGTAACAAATTTGACAAATTCTTTGCAACCTAATATACCAACATATCATGCTCATAATCCCCTTTCCTATGCAATTTTGAGAACTCCTATGCCCAAGAGGTTCGAGACTCCTCGCTTTGAAGAATATGGTGGAAAAGGTGATCCTAATACTCATGTGGTAGCATTCACAGCTATGTGTAGTGATTTCTACTTTGAAGAAGACTTGTTAGCAAAACGTTTCCCGTGATCTCTCAAAGATACTACTTTAGAATGGTTTTGCTCTTTTCTTCCGAATTCAATGCACTCCTTTTCGCAATTAGTTGATCAATTTTTACAACATTTTCAAGCAAACATTGGACCTCAAGTCTCTTTGATTGACTTAGTTCATTGCAAGCAAGGTCTGAAAGAGAAGTTAACTGGGTTTATTAGTTGATATCAAGCTTTATATGTGCAAATTCAATATCAAATGAAAGATGAGTATGTTCAGAAGGTATTTATTACAAATCTACAACCCAACATCCATGATAAGATCCTCTTGATGAAGTATAACTCCTTTCAACATTTATGCACTACCCTTCATGATTATTAACTTTTCTCTAGTTAGTATGAAAACCAAAACTCATCAACTCAAGTTGGTCAATCCATGGGTGGATCGTCACAAACCAACTTTAAGAGGAATAATAATAATAGGAGTTTTCTCAAGATTAATGGACTGAATACAAACAACTTTTCTAATGTGTCTACTATCACTAATCTGAAGAAGGCATCATATCAACCAAGAAAGTTCACTCTAATATTTGAGTCTTATCATTCTATCATGAATCAAGCTGTGAGTAATAACCTTCTGAAGCTTCCCCTGATCAAGCCTATCAATCCTAGTAGAGCACAAGGATCATACTTCAATGTTAATGCCTTTTGTCATTTCCATCAGACACAAGGACATGATACTGAATGATGTATGCATCTTAAACATGAAATACAAGACCTCATTGATTTGAATGTCATACTGGTATCAGGTGTGAATGATAATGGAAATAAGTCGGTTGCTCCACCGAATCAGAATTTACAAATCTTCACCAATCCCTTCCCTAAGCATATTGATAGCAATATGTTGGAACAGGGTTTAGTGGAAGTAGCTAATGATGATTACTTGGAATATGATAACATTGTGGGTATGATTGAAGTGGATAAGGAAAAGTTGGATAACCCACCTCGTCCACGAAGAAATGGGATTTACGTTGAGGTTCCTCCTCCGTTATCCTTACAAGGATCGGGAGATAACAAAAATGCACTAGAAAAACAAGTAGAACAACCGATATAAATGATTGAGATGGTACATGATGATTCTTGTTACTGTGTTTGATAGCTTCAACAATGAAAACTCACTAAAAATTAGAAAAGAGTAAGACGACTGTCAACAGTTGGAGATAATAGTGGTTCTCCTCCTCATAAGCAACAAAAAATCTCATTTACACAAGGATTTAAGAAACTAGAATCAAATGATAATAAACAAGAAATACTTTCATAAGAACCACTCAAACTTTACACTAAACATGATCGAATACCTCTCCAAGAGGTTCGCAAATTCAAAATTTTGATACAAAGATCGTACTAGGTAAGTATCTCTAACCCTTTATCTCTCTCGTGATGTGCTTCCCCCGTGATGTGTTATGTGTTGTTTAGGCCTCCTAGGATGACCCCAGATTCTCTTGTAAGGTTTGGGATACCAGGAGACTGCCTCTGTTGTGACTTTCCTCTATTTGTATCATCATTCTTCTATATTGCTTCTCTCTCTAATTTCATCATTGTGTGTTGTGCTTTATGGACATAGCGTTGTGGTTGGTGAATTGGGGGCACCGTCCTACATGACTGTCCCTAAGACACTTGTTTCTCCTCTCTTATTTATTGTTTCCCTTCCTCTAGTGTTTCTATCTATCAAGTGGATGATGAAAAATATTTATACTAATGCAAAACTAGCATCCCTTTAGTGAGAAATCAAAAATTGGACTTAGTTCCTATATGATGATGGGGTTGTATATATTATCCAATGCTTGGCTAGTAGAAGCACTCCATGCTTTCTGCATAGTGATTTTGATGATATTTTTATCTCACTTACAAAACATAACAATACTGCTGCTCCACGCACTTTGTTTGTCTTTGAATCTCGCCTTGGTGACACTCGATTTAGAGATTTTTGTGATATAGCCCCACAGTTATCCTCAATCTTTGAATTCGTAGTATAACCTTGGCTCTTTGCATGGTTGATCATATGCAATGATGTTGTTGTTTATCATGATTATGTAGACACTAACATGTTTCTTGCAAGGATGTGCTTGTGGGAACATTTCACGATCGTAAAGTACATGTCACCTCTGGGGGGCATGGGCTTTGCGAAAGTTTATGTTCCCTTATGTGTTTTCTTACTACCTTAACATGCTTGATATCGATACCTGCAATCAACCACCTTAAGGTGGGGGTATATATAAGGTAAGTTGTATGTTGTAGATGTTAGCAATGTGCTTGTCCTCAGGTATAGTTTAAAGACTAGTGTGATGAGTACTTCCTGCACTCTGAGGTTGTTTGCAATCAATCATCTTAAGCCCTCTATGCAGGAGGGGGTGGTGTATCTCTTGCAAAGAGTCCCCATCCTGACATTTTTTTAAAAAGTCCTCATCAGGAGGTGGGGAGTGGTTCTGTGACTAACTTAACCCTTAAGTGTGTCTTCAGTAATTATTGTGGCGAAGCTTAAATCATCGATGTATGCTTGTAATTTGCCTAAGATGGTGATGAGCCTAGAAATACGAACACTCCATCGCTTATCTGTCGTGTTTTCTCTATGTCTTCAAAGTGTGTGTGTTTGGTGTGCTTGATTTATTTGGCATGTCTATTGCCCCATATGCAATCTAAAGACCAGCGCGGTGAGTGCTTCCTACATTTTGGGAGGTTTGGCATGTCTTGCATGTGTGTTGCCCCATATATGCAGTTTAAAGACCAATGCAATGAGTGCTTCCTGCATTATGGGAGGTGTGTTTACTTTCCTATACTTGCATCTGCATTTCATATATATGAGAAAAAGAAAAGAAAAGAAATCATTCTTCTCTTCTATGCATTAATTGTCTTCTATGCATCTAATGTCTTCTTCATGTTTTGTGTTACTGTAACTATCTTCGTCATGTTTTGCATGCCTGATATTCTCTTTAATGTGTTTGGCGTGTCTTCTCTATGCTTGGCATGTTTGCTATGTTTGTTGACCGTACTTTAATGCATGTATTGGCCTTGCATTTATACATACATTAAAGTGGGGGATAAATGTAATGTTAGAAAATGTCCCCTTGGGGGCTTTTCCCTCCTAAGGTTTAGGTCACAGGTCTTTGATCTGTATTTAGGACATCTTGCATCATATTTTGACATCCCGATGAAATGAACCCTAAGTTTCATGGCAAATGGGACCTAGGGGGATCCCTTGAACTAATCCCTGACCAAAATAGGGGGAGGACTTGGGTACCCACGCCCTAGTCCTACCCTATTTTGGGTCGGGCCCAAATTTTAAGTGTCAGCTTGTGACCGTTATTTAGGTCCTATGTCGACATGATAAGTTTGAATTACGAAATTATTGGTGGGAGTGTTTGTAGTTGCATATATAAGCATGTTTAGGCATTCATTTGTAAACTAGATGACACTTAGATGATTACTAGATAGCAATTGTGATCTATTGGCATTCTAGAAGTGATTCAAGGCATTCATTGTGTGGCAAGAGCAGATTTGTGTTGTTTATGTGTTTGTATTTGTAGATTTGAGAAATCATCTCCTCATGGCATGAAGAGCTTCTTCCTTCCATGAGATCTTCACTACAAGGTAATATCATTTGTGGTTTAAAGAATTTATCATTTGGTTTTTGCCTCTTCCTCCCAAGGGCATGCACTCTCTCTTTGACAATGGTGTTTGGAAGACTTGAATGTCTCTCCGAGGCTTGACTGAGCCAAGCCTCTAAACACCACAACCCCCTCCCATTTTTATGTGATTGCAGGTTATAGGTTGAAGAAGTAGGAAAAGTGGAGTTGTAGGAGAGTGTTGCAGAGTGTTGGATTTGCCAATCAGAGTTGAAAATAGGGCCCTGGACTCAGGTGACCACTCATCAGTCCTCCAGATCCCGCAATGGAGAAATCTCTACGACAGCAGGAATAGGTTGCAGATCAAGTTCCCAGATCCTGACAAAAATTAGGGCATTGGACTAGGGTGCCCACTCATTAGTCCCAAACTATTCTACTTCCCAAACTTTGAAAGTAGGTGCACATTTATCAGTCATTTTACATCTTCTTATCACAGCATTTTTAGTAATTTGTCTATTTGTTTCCGTATTTGTATAATTAGGGTTTAATGTATAATTTAGTATAATTGAGCATAATTGACAATCAAATCACACAAATCCAATCTTCCCAACATTCCTAAGTGACCAAGGGCCTGATAGTACATTGTGACTTGACCCAAAG
The DNA here is from genome assembly GCA_027924645.1 of Cunninghamia lanceolata. Taxonomy (NCBI): domain Eukaryota; kingdom Viridiplantae; phylum Streptophyta; class Pinopsida; order Cupressales; family Cupressaceae; genus Cunninghamia; species Cunninghamia lanceolata. Next base: position 6,319,429 of record BSBN01001067.1, read on the forward strand.
TCCTTGAATGGTGAAAGGAGGATAGGCCCAAACAAACTAAACAAACCATCTAATCAACCCTATCCTAAATTTCTACATTACATATCTATTCCATAATTATTTTATATGACATTGGAAAGTACTTCATCTTCATCCTGATTAGCTAGTAGTGGGTCTCTTTCAATTATCATTAATGTTTGAAGAGAATATTGGTCAAGAACCCCTAGGTCTAGCCAAATGGACTGCTCCATATCAGCAAAAGGTTGAGCAGGTGGATAAAGGACTAATTTCTTTGTTACATTCCCATTGGAAATTATCATATTTCCTAATCAAAATCCTATGAAGGCATCTGTTGTTTCCAGCTAGGGTCTCCCTAGGGTAAGTGGATATCCTCCCAGGCTAGCCTTGGACTACAAAACCATAAAGTCTGGAGGGTATTCCCATGACTCTAATGTGATAACAAGGTCTTCAATAATCCCCTCTGGCTTGACTATGGACCTATCTACCAACTACAGTACTGTGGGGGTAGGTCTTGTTATCTAGCTGAAGGTTAGTCATTGGTTCCTTTGTTATTACATTGATGGATGTACCTAGGTCAATCAAAGTGTTTTTGATAAGAGTGCCATTGATGTTTACATCAACCATAGGGATTCCAAGATCTATATATTTTGGGACAACTAAGTTTCCTAACATGATATCAGCAAGTTGTCCTATAACATGGATTATCTGAGGATATTTCCTCTTCCTTCCTTGTTTCTTAAGGCATAAATATCGTATGGCTTTGGTGTAAATGGGCACATCCTTGATGGCTTGGATGAGGGGAATTTTAACACAGACATCTTTTAGTTGCCCCATGAAATCAAAATCAAGCTCAAAAGGAGTTGGTCTAGGGTGCATTTGCAATCTCTCTAGAAATGGAGGGCTTCTAGTAATTATTTCTTCTTGTAGAGAGATTTACTCATGAGACTTTTGCTGGTCATTCAGATGGTTGTCAGTGACAGAGGGTTGTTCCTTATCAGGAAGTTCTGTAATGAGCAGTGATGATGGTCCAGCAAGCATCTTTCCTAAGTGCAAGTGCACATCACTAACTTCAATCATATAGGTTGGGTATTGGATGGCCTCATTAGTATAGGCCTACTAAACAGGTTTTTTGTTAGGGTTAGGTTTAGGTTGTGTCGATAATTGAGTTGCTCTAGGTTGGGCAAGAGTAGGTGAGGTTGTATTTGGCATAAGGGTAGGTTGTTGAGGTAGGGTTTATTGTGGCTATGGGTAGTTCACATTTGGATTTTTCCAAGATTGGTTTCCACGCCACTGTTGTGGCCATGGGTTTTGATTAGCCTGCCATTGTGGATTATAATTTGAGGATTGGGATGTTTGTTATGGACATACCCCTTGTTGTTGGGTCCAACTAGGTGGCATGGTTGTCCATTGCTGCTATGGCCAGTTATACCAAGGTGCATTATTTCAATTATGAGAATTTGAGGTAGGTGGTGCAAATGGCATGGAGTTGGTCAAGGGGTCTTAAGGCATACCTTGTCTTTTCTACCATGGCCTTCATTATACAATGTACAACACTTGACCTTTTTCATCTTCAATGGCTTTGAAATCTACTTTCTCATTGTTAGCCTCATAAATACTAGCAAGTCCCTTGCATCAGCAATTGGCCTTCTTCTGTCGACAATGTGGACAATATTCACTCAAAGTTGCCTTTGATGCCTCTTGTTTCTTCTTTATGTGTAGAGTGTCTAGTTGAGTCACCACATGGCTTATGATATCTTCTTTCATGTTGGACAAGAGATTGCCGAGCTCTACTCTGGAGACTCCATTGGATGATTTACTTGAAGACAAGGTTCTAAAACCTCTATTTTTCTTTAGAGTAGAATGTGAATAGTTTCTATAGATTTGACAAACTTCATCAAATCCCAGTTGAGAGATATCTCCTACTCCAATTAGATTGAGTGCATCCATGCATTCTTCACTCACACCTATTAGGAAGACCAGCTTGATTGACTCTGGAGAGAGCCTATTCTATCTTGACTTTTTGAGGCAAAACTAAAATCTCTCAACGTAATCTTCCAGAGGCTCATTTTCTTTTTGTGACATCCTGAATATGCCATCCCCCTTCATGTCCCTGCCAAGACAATAGTTCTGATATTTTTGCAAAAACTTCTGTTTCATGATGGCCCAAGTAGTTACAGAGTTGTCTCCTAGACCCATAAACCATCTTAATGCAGCATCCTTAAGGGTGGTTGGGAAAAGATTAAGCATGTATGCATTTGTAGTGTAATCATAACTCCTACAGAGTACATCAAACTCAAAGAGAAATGTATCAAGATCTTCAGTGATTAGCCCATGAAAGTTTAGTAAAGCATAAGGAGGGATATTTTTCAAGGTTTTAGCCCTCTCCTGGTTGGTAATACGAGGCAAAGGTAACTAGTTCGGTTGGATTCTCTACTTCTTCATCTGCCATGTTGTATGGGTTATGATTTGCAATATCTTCAAAATCCTCAGTGTACTCTAGACCAAGAGATGATTTAAAGTGTTCTTCTTTTGTTGAACTAGGTGGAAGAAACCTCCCTCTATGGTCTCTTGGTCGCCGCATACAATAATGTATGAGCTAGTGGCTCTGTTCCTACACTGTGTTAGTGAATATTTTGGAGATATATGGATTATCTAAGCAATCCTAAATTCTAAAAAGAAAGTATTATGTCCTAATAAAGCAAATACAAACATAAATCAACAAGAACTTAGAAAATCTAAACCTTAGCACCATTCCCGGTAATGAAACAAAAAATGTTGAACTTCATTATTCACCAATATATTGATGTAGAAAGGACATACATACTACTCAATGGACTAACAGATCCCTTGTCAAGTAATCTACTGGTTACATAACATGCTACATTTACATTGTCAAACTAGGAATCATATTCTTTTTGGATGATGCCTGTACTATGTGTACAGTTAAGTATTCCTGAGTTTTATCCTAGAGGTTGTGTGAGGGAAATAAAGCAATTACAATATTCTAAGTAAACAAGAATAATGGAAAGCAACCAGATTATCCAACATAGCAGTAATCAAATGTCTTTATGTAACTTCTATGTAAAATAGGAACTGACAAGTGGTTTAATCGATGATCACCTTGACACAATGAACTTGAAAACATAAACTATCGAGGTTAAACTACTTCACATGATTCATAACAACAAAACATCAATCATACACACATATATATAAACATAAAATTCATAAACTAAACATATGAACAAGGTGGAGAAGCACAGTACCTCAAGTGGCCAGCTTGAGTGGTTGTGATCCCACAAGATCTAACTAAATCTCTACTGAATCTTTATAGTCATAAACAGAACTCAAAAACACATATTCTTCATTGAATGCCAAAAGTAACAAAGGTACAACAAAATATGCTACTGTATCTCTGTCAAAACTGTATGAAACAAAATCTATCTATAATCCTCGAATCTAGCTTACCGAGATCAACATTGTTTTTATATGAATAGGACTATTGAATAATAAATTTATTAACTTCCCATTATCCCACATCGTAGGAAAAGGTCTTTATTACAGAGAAAAACAAAATAGGAAACTAACTAACATGAAGGTAGAAAAGAAAACATAGTCCTACTATAATTCTACCTATTCATTATCCATAAAGAATAAGCAAGACTTAGAAATAGAATCATAGAGCATGATTTAATTTCCTTAACTGCATCATTTATTGAAAAATAACCATTATAGAGTCATGGGTGACTCATCCTAGTTAATCTGGGATCTCCTTCCTTTGGCTGCAGGTACCTGTATCATCTTCTATGGATATTAGCATCTCCTTTGGTTGTGGGTTGTTGAGTGTTCTTCATGATATGAAGTTGGGATTTTGTTGCATGAGGAGTTAGTACTCTATATAATATTTATGCATCACTTATCACTTAGAATCAACATAAAATACTAACTTATCACATGAACAATCTATTATCCACACATAATTAATTATCAGCATATTATATACCATCTTCATGATTTAGTGTCTTAAGGATAAACATGGACATAATTAATACATATATGAGTCTAGAAATGTCTCTGGGAAATAGGTAATTAAAGCAATAAAAACAAGACAAATGATGGACTCATCATGTACAACACCTATTTCCCAAAAACACCCTTATCTCTCCACCAAATTTGTATCAACATGTCTCTCCCATTCTCCTACTTTTACTACCTTTTTTTACTTATATCAATACCTTAGACATTGTTATGTTGTTTTGTGATCATTTTCACACTACTACACTTCATGGCCTATATGATGATGTAGGTTTTACTCATTCTCCTTCTCCTCCTATTCATAAGAGCTCATCTATATACCATAATAGCACTTCAATTTCTCCTATCCTTATTCCACCCCTCATAGATGCATTTCCTAATGATAAGCATAAACTCCCAACCATTATTGTTTCTCATCCTATTCCCTCAACCAAAGGTTCTTATACTTCCCTTGATGATCTATCCTTTGATATCTTTAGTGATTATTCTAGTGATGACATAATCCATGATCTATATGATGATGATTATTCCCCTTTAAGTCTAAGTGATCCTACAATAGTGAGTCCCGCTTATATGACATCTTAATTTTTGCCTAAAATCACATATTTTATAGAAAATTTGATGATTTAAGCCTAGAGAAGTTCCATCTAAGGGGGTTTGATTGAAGGGGGTTAGATCAAACCCCCTTAAACTAATCCCCCTTAGAAATAACCACCTAGGATTAAATCAAACCCATGATGAAGACTCCTCCACACCTATCAAAATGTTGACAGAAAATAATTTTGCTTCACCTTTTGGGGGATCAAATGAAGTCATTTAAAAATTCTATTTTGTGAATATGTAACCCTTGGTGTTAGTATTTTTTTAAATTATAATATGTATTATGTTTTTTTATATTATATATTTTTCTAATTTTATAATGAATGTAAGTTCATTGCAAAAAAATAATAACCTATCCAAGACATTGGGAAAATAATAAACATTGTTAGAAAAACTCAAAAAAATCACCACATGCCACATGCATGTCCTTGTTTCAATCAAATAAATTTAATTTCAATATATATGCTAAGAGAAATGTGTTATGGAATAATGTAGGTCTAAAATATTGTGTATTAGCTACAATTTGCCATATGATTTTGATACTAATAAGGATTTCATGGAAACCTATTTACAAAACCCTAGAAAGCAGCAAAACCTGCTATGTGAATTCTTTCAACATGGGAACTTAATGGGGCATGTTAACACTTCTATGTTAAATTTGTACGTGGGAGAACTCCAGTTATGGAGTTATATTTCTCTTTTAATAAATAATATGGGATGGAAGAATACAACACAACTGCTGGAAATATTGGTCTTGTAATGTGGCATGAATGCCCTAAGACAACATGGTTTACCAAAGCTTTCAAAGCACAGGCTTATAGGTAGGGCATCACGGACCAGTATGTGAATAATTTTAATTCTTGAATCGCTAATTTTTAAGAAATTGCAAACTATCTTTCCTCTGTAGCTTTTCAAGGTTATATTATGTGCTAGGAAAAATTCCCAGATTGTTTCAAATAGCAAGAGCCCATCTCCCCAACCAATCTAAGATGGATGGTTGCAAGGGTAGAAAAAATCATCACTCTCATCCAGGATCATAGGTAGGACTAGATTGGAATGAGATTTCATCCACCTCTCCTACTGATGTCTGCTCCTCTCCTCAGTGCACAGAGTGCCATGCAGTAGAACAAAGTGGACAAATGGTATGACAGGGTCTTAAAGAATGATGGATTTGTGGTGCAAGGGGGATAGATCTTCACCTACAATGTAGAGGACTATGATTGTAGTAGGATCCTTGAAGAGATGAATGTGACTAATGAGGATGTTATTCATTTGTCATCATGAGGACATTGCTTAGATTCAGCAGGGGAAATGATGAGCCAAATCAGTGTCTATTTTAATTTTTGTATAAATCACTGCAAAAACTTTAAATATGTGGAATGGCATATATCTATATACATTATTATGGTATAATTATCTTATGAATGATTATATAAACATGCTTTAGTCCTTATTTTCTTTAGATGAAATCTTTTGATAATTACTACAATTTTTGCTTTAATATGCATGTTATAATGAGTTTTTGTCAAAGTTGGTTGTTGGATTCATAAGAATTATAGCACAAAACTCTTTGGGAGCCTCTGAATGCCTCCAAAGTTGTCCTTCTAGTGAAGAAAACAAGCTCTGAATAGCTCTAGATTCCTCCAGTGCTATAAAGGAATTGTCCTCCCCTTGAGTCAACAATTATCTAGCAAGTTCTAGGCTCACTGCAGTCCCAACATGAATCCCACAGGCAAATCCAATTGTCCAATCAGCACCACAATCCTTTGACAACTTGTAACTCCAAGTTCAAGAGTTATCTTAGTTGGATAACTAAAAGTACCATTCTAGTTCAAGTTATTGTAGTCCACAATCTATCTGTTACTGTAAATCATGCTTAATTTAGAATCTTCTCTGAAGTTTCAATTTGAAACACTCTTTGTGTATGAATACAAGGTTGGTTAAGTCCAAGCCCCGCTACATTTTAACTTCAGTTTAAGTTCAATCAAATTAATAAAGGCTCAAATGTATAAGTATGAGTTGAGTAGATTATGAGAGTTAGTTCCATTTTTTAATCTGAATTATTATTTTTCTTGAAGAAATTTCTTCCTATTTTTCATCATGTACTCATGCCCATTCGGGCTTCCATTCTATGAAAATAAAGAGGAAATTGCATTGACATTGCATTAGCTTAGGAGGATCCTTCCAACTGGGGAAGTAGGGTCTACTTACCCAATGGAGATCTCTCAATACTCTTTTCTAGTTTTATTGCATTCTATGTTTATGTTAGAATTAGTTAATGTGTTTAAACTAGATTATATGTTTTCTTCAGTGTTTATATACCTGTAGGTCATTTCTCAAATCTAAAAATCATAAAAATATTTGTTCTTAAAAAGGTCATCTTGTGAAATAGCACTTGTTTAATTATGTTCAACTTGGATTGTGGAAACATGAGTTGAATGGTTTCATTTCAAGTTATTCATTTCAATAATTCATTTCTGTTGTGTGGTAGAATAGTTTCAAATGCTTTAGCAATTCAATTTGATTAACTAGTTTCCTTTCTGCAAAGTAGCGTAAATGTTTTCAATTCCTTTCATTTCTAGCATGTGTGTTTATTTTAAAAAATTAATATAGTTTGAATTCAAGCATTGTCTCTTTAGTTCACTTAGATTTAGATCCATACTTAAACCCCCCAAAACAAGTAAACCTTGCCACAGATCGCTTCAGACACCTCTAGATTGATAAAATTAAATGATGAAGAATTAAAATAACTATGATGACCTCATCAATACTAAAGGCCCTAATCCTTCAAATCTTTCCGTTTTAGAATGTATTACTAATTGAACTAACATTTTTATGAAGCAAACACTTGCACAACTTTTTCTCTTGTGGTTCCTATTAGGGCCTCTTTTCCTGTAGACTTAATCAACTTGGGCATCATTACCAAAGTATCTATATTATCTGTCCTATCCTAGATTCTCTCAAGTGGTTCTTTGAGCTCAATACAAGCTCTAGGGTATTTAGGATCATGCATTTTCTTCTTTCTACAAGTTCAATCATCTTCCACATGCCTCTTAACTTTTTCTCCATTTCATTTTTTCAATTTTCTCATAAGATCTTCATTTTCAAGATGAATGTGTTTATACCCTAATCTACTCACCTTTCTTCTCAATTTGTGTATGAATGTTTCAAGGTCATATTATCTAGCACCATCCATCTCCATGGCAAAGTTATTGATAACATCATTTAACTTTTCATAGCCTTCTTTTCCAAGTATATTAAAATCAAAGTATTGACCTTGTGAAGGCACTAAAACTTTCACTTTGGGGATTCTAAAATGAACCTAATTAGAGTTGTGCAACTACCACATTGCTTATAATAAATCCACCTTATATAGGACCCATTTTGGTGATTTATGGGGGTTGATTGTGGCACTATAAATTTTTATAACATTATAGTTGTCATGCAAGAACCATTCCCCCAATTATGGATAATTTGTGTATCTAGTTTAAGTGCACAAGGCTTATAAATTCTTGGAAATCCTTGGATAGCCTTGGTCTCATATGCCCCAACTTCTTCAATATAGGAGTGGCAAGGCAATCTTCAAAAATGCAATAGTTGGAACTTCAAGGAATTTTGTATCCAAGTTAATAGTTATCACATCTCATACTTTTGAGATTGATTTCATTATGATAATTCATTGTTCCTATTCTGATGCTCACAACACGCCCCATTTTACCTTTAGCAAAATGAGGACCCCTACTGTGGATTTTGATTTTTGCTTGTGTGCTTCTGCTTACTTGGCGGTATAGGAAAAATGGCATGGACGCTTGAAATTTGAGTTGCACAATGTTTGGGTGTAAGTGGTGGTTACTGTTGTGATGCTCACAACACGCCCCATTTTACCTCTTAGCAAAATGAGGACCCCTGTTGTGGCTGTGGCTTTTTGCTTATGTGTGGGTCTGCTTGGTGGTAAAGGGAAAAGAGGTAAAGGTTACAAACCTTGTTGAAAATTGAAAAAATTAGCATTAAGTACCAGAGTAGAATACAGGTGAATTCTTTGTCAAAAATGAATAAGGGCTGCTTTTTGAACCATTTTAAAATTCCCAATATTCTACAAGAGATGCATGTTTTTGGTAAAATGCATTATAGGAAGGTTTTGTATGTTGCATGTACAAGGTCATTTGTATGTGGAGTCATTGTATTAGTCACATGGAGTGGTCAAGTTCATGAATTGTGGTACTTGTATGCATGTGATTAGTGTTTTATTCTTTACATACAAGTTAGACCCGATGTGATTCAGAAGTAAGATGGATAATTGGTTAAGTCTGCATTGTATCTTGAGTTGTATGATTGTTAAAAACAAAGATACAAGGTGATATACAATGCAATATACATGTCGTGGACCCGAAGAGAATATGTAATTTGGTTTTATCAAGGTATGTTTCATTGTTTGTATGTTGCATGTTTCAGGTTTGCACCTTTCAGTATACATACAATACGGATGTCAAAAGGTAATTAAATCGGATGTAAGTGATGCATCATACCTTAATGTATATTGAAAAGATGCATTCACTATATATACATGTGTGGATCCGAAGGGTTATGCAATATGGTTAAGAAAAGATGAGGAGTCCAGGATGATTATACAAAGGAGTTTGCATGTATGGAGTCTTGTATCTAAGAGTAGATACAAGTATTGTTGTTTTGTCAAGATACAAGTGGGAAGGTAAAGTGGGTCCCATAGGTTGTATCTCGAGGTTGTATATTGTACCAACAAACACATATACAAGCCGATATACAAGAAAAGATGCAAGGAGCTGTGATACAAAATAGATTTCAGAAAGAAATTAAATAAAGGTAAGGCTTTGTAGATTTGGGCGATTGTATGTTAACGATATACAATCCCGATATACAAAGAAATAAAGGACATCGTCGGAGAGATAAAAGGTAAAAGAAGGTTTGTATGGGTTGTTTGTATGTGCGCTTGTATCTATTTTACATACATTATGATATACAAACAAAAGATACAAGCGCAGATATAAAGGAATAGGGATAACATTGTTTATAACTCATTGCATATAGGATTGTATATTGAAAAGATGCAAATGGACATACAAGGAACAATATACAAGGAAAGATACAAGAGAATGCGATGTGTGCAGAAAGTAAACTAACAGATAGAAGGTTTAAAATAAAATGTTGAAATAAGAAGCCAAAGCTGTAGGCACATTAATTGTTGTAATTAATGTTGATCTAACACTGAAAATGGTAAAATTTAATGGGTTAGGGTAAATTAAAAGTTGTTTTTCTTTTAGATTTGCATTGTTAAGATTAAAATTGCAGAAGGAGGAGTTGTCACAGAAATTGAACAAAAATTCATAGTGGGAAGGAATTCCAGAAGCAGGAATAGAGTAGAAAACGGTAAAGTAAGTCAACAGTGTAAGGTTGAGTTGTCAAAAGATATAGGTATTCATCTTAAACATTATTATAGTTTAGTTAATTAAAATGCAAAGTAAATTTCAGTAACTTCATTTTGAAATGTAAGCAAGCATAAATTACTGCATTTGATTGTTAATTAGTTGGTTTGGGTTAAACAATGTGAAATTCAAAACTAGAAAAGACAAACATGAGGTTAGGGTAAATGTAAAAAAAATAGAAAATCCGTAGTAAAACCCTAGGTAAGAAGGTAAAACGACAAAGTAAAAAAATGTGTTTTTTATAGGATGGCCCCAAAACAAAAAAAGGTGGATACAGGGGGTGAAGAAAAGATAAAAAAGGAAAGAAATCCTAATAAAGAAATTGAGGAGGAGTTGCCAATATATAGAGGGTACCCTTCGTTGCTCAACACAAGCAGAGTGCGGATGGACACCAACATAGGGAGTTATGACATGAATGATGTTTTGCAGAAGATCACAGCAGCCGATGCTACACCTGGCATGAGGTGTATATGGGAGAGTGGATTATACAAAGCTATAGGTTTCCTATTAGCTATGGAAGCTAAGGACCTATGTCTGGATTGCATATATTTATATGACCCAGTTACCAGAAAAATAAGGTTCCATTATAGGCTCATTGCAGACTTACCTATAGAGGGGATTGCAAGAACATTTGGTCTAGAAATACATGAGAAAATGGTAGATATTGATATTGACCAGTACAATGAAGATTTCATTGATAATGAGAAGGATTGTAGAAGCAAGATCTTCTACAGTTGGTATAGTGCAGAAAATAAGCCCAAGGTTGTGGCAAGAGTACATAAGGTTCTGCAAAGAATATACTTTAAGGAAGAAATATATTTGATGATTACAATGTTAAGCAGACTGGTGAGATTAAGGGATAGCACTAAGTGTGAGCCTTGGATGTTCACTATTATACAATTTATGAGGGAAGCAAAGAAGGAACAAGGACAAATTCACTGGGCTAAGGCTATTAGCACAGCTATATGGAGGCAGGCAATGTCAAGAAAACAAAAATTGATGCCTTTCTTTTTGTCCTCATATGTATTATATTCATGTGCAACAATTGTTCAACCATACATACATGGGATTGATAGAGTTGGAACCCTAGGAAATGGCCCAAATCAAAAGCTTGTATATGAACATTATCCTGATTTACAGGAGGAAAATGCATTGAGAAAGTATGCTTTAGTGAATTATGTATTTTATACATACATAGTTAGAATTTTAAGGGAAGAGCTAGATAAGAGATTGTCTAAAGATGTAGAGGATACAATTGGTCTGCACGGTTCATGGTATATTCAATTCCAGAACTTTACTTATATCAGAACTGAGGGATTTGAAGGAAAATCTTTCATGCTGCCTAGGTATCCTTCCAACAAGTTGATTGTTCTAGAGTTCTCGAGATAGAACTTGAATGCCTTCAAAATGTACAAAAAGAAATATAGCAAGGGAAATCTTAAGCTCCCTTGGTCAATTGGTAGAAATATATGTTCCAGCGAAGAGGTGGCTGGTTACTCAAAGAGGGAGTTAAGGTTTTATGGGTTTTAAGAATTTGAGTTAGAAAGAAGATTTGATCCTTTTCATAGGATCCAAAATACTATTGATTTTAAATTTAAACATCAAGTACACATTGAGGATTTCTGGTTAGATTGTGAGAATGATAGAGAGGTGAGGAAGAGAGCTCACAAGAGGCTGACAGTAGATCAAATGAGGTCCACGGGAGACATCTATGTTCCCCCAGAAGTTGAAGATGATGGTAAATTGTTACATCATAGTTATGAAAGTGCCAGGCTTGCTCCCATTGAAGAGCCTGATTGGTCGCAACCATGGAACACATCTTTGGACACATTATCCACACCTGTTATTTTATTCTCCAAGACATGGTTGAAGGACATAATTGAGGAGCTTAAAGATAACGGAATTGAGCTTACATATCCAAAGAAAGGCAAAAAAAGAGTGAGGGAGCATCAAGATGATCTCTAGTGCTTTTATGAAAAGAAAAGAAAGATTGTAGAAGCAAAGATTGTGGAGGAAGACAAAAATGCTACATTGATGGATCCTTATACAATAGGGGTAACAATAGTGGTATCATTAGGCACATTTGTAGAAGCAAAGTCATTGAGTCATGATACCAGTACAGAGCAAGCACAGGCTGCTAAAGAGTTAATAGGGTAGAAGGTTATGAAGGCAATACCAATAGACATATCCAAAGGGGAAACTTGAAAACAAAATAAAGTTATAGGAGCATAGTAGGTAGGTGCTAAATTGAGTGACATACCTAGTGCATCTACCTCAATAAAGAAAAGAAAAGTATATGCTAAGGTAAAAATAGAATTGGCTCAAGAAATGTTGCATGGGTCAAAAATGCATGAAGCTAAACAAGCTACTGAGACTATCAATATTGAAGATGACAGCAGTGGAAGTGAAGTCAGAGAAATGGATTCAGGGACAGGAAAAGAAGTTGGCATGGAAGAAGAAGAATCCAGTGAATATTTAAGTGAAGAAGAAGAGAAAGACACTCAAGCTGATATGGAAGTTGAACAAGGTCTAGTATCTGAACAAGAAAATGTACAAGAGGAATCAGGAGCAATAGATCCATTTAGTACATTGGTGTCTCCTAAAATAATAAGGGATGTGCAAGATGTAGCACATCAAATTGAAGAATCTAAAAAGAGGATGCACCTGAGGAAGCAGTAAAGGAAATACCTGCTCAAACTAAAGAAGAAACAAGAGCTAGTACATCTGGTGTAGATGTATTAAATATTCTGAATATGTATGGGGAACAAAGTGAAGAAGAAAGGAATGTAGAAAACAAAGATGAACAAGGAAAAGAGACAAAAGAATCTGATAAGATGGTGGGTTCACTTTCACATGTAGAGCAAGTTGACATGCCTGAAGAGGTACAAAAGGGAGGTGAAATGGTAGAGGAAACAACAAATAAACCTAAAAGCTAAGAGATTACAGAGAATATTGACGGAGATAAATCTAAAAAGCAAACAGAGGATAAAGACATGGCAAATAAGGAACAAGAAAATAAAGAGGAAGAACAAGAAAAAGACTCATCAAGAAAAGAAGGTCCAGAGGAAGAAGATGAAGGTGGAGGAGATACAGAAATTGAAGAAGAGGATAATGAAAGTGAATCTAAATAGAAAAATGATCCAATGGTACAGGAACCAGCCCCTCAACATCAACCTCCTCCATAGCAACAAGAACAACAATAGCAACAAGAACAAGGAGAAGTAGAAAGGCCTCAAGAAGAGGTAATCAATGAAGAAAAGGCTACTGAAAGCACAAAAGAGGCTCCAGCCTAGTTAGGTTCAGAAATAAGGAGAGAAAAGGTGGAGGTACAGTTAGTACCTATAGACATCAAAAGTTTATTAGGTGATGCAACGCCAAGAAAAGAAAAGATGAAGGCCAGAACCATGTCAGCAATACAAACGGGTCCAGATGGATCCAGAACACTGAACTTGGCCTTACCATAGAAAGAGAAAGCTAAAGGAGAAATAACAGTAGATGATTATAAAATACTTAATTTTGACCTAGGACACACAACAAGGGAGCAACACATAAGTGAGTGGGAAGATATGTACCAAGCTACAGCAGAGATGTTAAAGAGAGACAAGGATAAACATGAATATTTGAAAGGACACATTGTCCAGTTGCAACAATTCATTAGGGGGATATTTGATCCCAATACTACAATACCTGAGTTGCCCAGTGAAATAGCAGTTTTGTCAAAAGATCAACTGAAAGATATGGAAAATAAGAGGCTTAAGGCCAATATTTTTGAAGAGTGGTTTAGGGCATTTGTGAAAGAAGGAGAAGAAGTAATCAAACAAGCAGTGACAGGACGGGAATTGGTTGCAGTAGAAAATAATAAATGCAGTATACTTATATATAATGGTCAGTTTAGGAAAGAAGAGTGTAAGTTTGAATTAGAATAGCTAGAAGAAATTGAAGAGAGAGCAGATGAATTAATAAATGGAGTCATTACTCCTTCGATGGAAAATTAAGTGCCACAGGCCAAGTTGGAGTTAAGATTCAAGGATGATAATCTCAAAAGGTGCATCATAGCCACTCAGGGTTTAGAAGAGAAAGCAGACAACATGATCAAGTTGCATAAGAGAATAGTTGAAAGGCTCTTATATCATGAGTGTATGGATGTACCAGCATATGAACTCCAAAGGGCATTAAAAGAATTCAAGGCCATCTTTGCACCATGTATGGAGAATCCAGAGGCATATTTAAGTAAACAAATGATTGATTCAATAATGGAGGTAGGTGCCAAGATGAAGAAATATAAGAAGAAGAGTGAAGGTTCATGTAAAGAAGAAAAGAAACTAAAAGAAGGGGTCACAATGCAAGAATATGTATGGACAGGTAGTACAAGGGGGAATTACACCTTCATAGAAGGTGTAAAAAGGGAGCAAACAATACTAATCAAAGAGTCAATTGAAAGGCATCTGTAGGCAAGGTCAACAGGAAAGAAGTCAAAAGAGGGGAATCCTATTTTGAAAAGATTCCAATGGCATCCTTTGAGGTAGAAAAGATACCATAAATATATTTTGAGAAATAGTTAGGAACAAATGTACACCCTCGATCAAGAAAGTATGAGTACTGACCGTAGATTGGGTTTTGTAGCTGTAGCAGTATGAAGCTTCTAATTCTATATAAGAAGCTCTACTACTTGTATATTACTTACATAGGGATTTTAGAATTGTAGCTTGCACTTACAATTTGTTAGAGTATTGGAATAGAGAAGATATTTATTTTAGTTTAGAAAAGGAGGTCGCCTGTGTCTGCATCAAGGAGTACGTGGAATGTCTGGTCTCCTTGGTGTATCTATAAAAATGTCTGTAAGTTTTTTTAGTAATTTGATTAATGAAACAAAGGTCATTCTTATATTGTAAATCTTATATGACTTTGTGCTTTGAATACAAGTAAACTCAGAATTCTGCATCTATTACAGAGTGTTTTCTGACTCTTACTAGTATCTAAAGTATTGTTCTTTAAAAGCTTGCAATCTCTGGTGTATGTTCATGAAAAATGTTCAAGACTTTACATTTGAAGATTTAAATGTGTTGATTTGATCAATTTACTGTATGCTTTAGGACGTGAGTAATAGATCATTTAAATCCTGTATTGAAATGATACTTAGTTTGAGTTTCTCTAACTTTTCTCCAACAGCTGAAAATAATTAGCTTAAACGCAGAAATCTGAAGAAAATTGTCTTGCATTCGAATAAAGAATGAAGAATTACATTGATATTTGGCAATTTTCATATTAATTCAAAAGACAAAGTTTGTTTCATAGAAATTCATACAAAGCTTTGTAGTAAAATAGTGAATTTATGCAAAAGAATGAATACTTTGTTGATACTTGCAACAATTTGTATAGTTTGAGTCCAGTATGTCACAAGTTATCTTAAATCAAGTAAGGCCTCTTGAATATTACAGTTTCACATCAACCTATTGAATTGTCCACAAGGTCAAGACCTGACCATATAGAAACTTGGGATTAAGAACTCTTAAGTGATTTCTTCATATCTTTCAAGACAATTTAGGTTCATTTTGTGAATTTTAATTTTTTTTATGAATGTGTAAAAACAATCATCAATAGTTACCAATGGAGTCTACATAAAAAATTAGCTAGGGTTGCCTTTTGAACGATTTGAAAATTCAGTATATTTTGAGAGTTATGCTTGCTTCTGTGAAAAGTCAATGTCGGATTCATGGTGGTCAATGTGTATCTATTATAAATTATTTTTTGCATGTATCCATTATGCATTGAGTCAGTCGAGTCACTTCATACATCAGGTTTTAGTCAATGGATATATTTGGGATGCTTTAAAGGAATTCAAATCCGGGCCCGATGGTGTTTTACGGCAAAATGTATAAATGTGGAAAAATCCACAGTTATATTTTGTATATTATAACTCTTGTATTAGAAATACAAAGGCATTATATACATAGGCGGACGTCAAAATAAGTCCAAAACAATGTATAAGGTCGGGGACATCTTATTTGTATGTTAGATATGATTTGTTGTATGTTCTTTTGATACGAATATGAAACCGGACCCGAAAGGAAAATTCAATTGAGTCTATAAATGAAAAAGGAATGTATATTTTTGTATGTATTATTGTATGTACAACTGTATGTATCTTATATACAAATACAAAGCCGAACATGACAAGGAAAGTTAAATGTAACAAAGTGTAAGTGGAGTCCATGTTTGTATATTTGGATGTGTGTATCAGAAATACAAAAAGTGAAAGGTACATTTGCAGAATTGAACTCAGTATTAAAAACGAAATAAAGTGCATTTGTTCATAAAAAAATACAAAGCAACATCATGGAATTTTGTATATTTCGATGCATGTATATGATATACATGAGGATATACAAGGAAATTATATACAAAAAACCTAACGTAAGTAAAGGTTTAAACATTGTATACATTGGGTGGGGTCCACATATGTACGGCCGAGATACATGAATGTGATATACAGAAAAATGATAACAAAAAACTTAGATATAATGCCAGACTCAAAACTAATTACAATCTATTTTATAAAACCCCCGGAGTCCAAGTTTGTATATTTTGATGATTGTATAAGATATACATAGAGATATACAAAATTTAATATGCATAAAGTAAAAGGAAGAAATAACTAAAATGCATAAAGACTTATTGTGCATGTATATGATATATAAAATTCAAAAGTACATAAAACTAAATGTATACAAGAATTCAAAATATGAATTAAATGAAAAGTAAAGTGCAAACTGAATTGTATCCTTTAGTTACTATATTCAATGCATACCTACTGTTGAAAACCTAAATTCAAAAGAAGTAAAAGGGAATTTGTTTATGTTAATTCTCACAATTGCATTCAAGAATTACAGAGCATTTTATAGAGCTGAGGTAAAAGGCAATTCAAAGGGCAATTTGAAATTTGAAAACATTAGCTATGTGGAAGTTGAATAATAAATCTCTTGTCAACGTTCTTAAAGTCAATGGTTGCAAAATCTAGGATGCCGCCAAAAGGGAAGAAGATGGAGAAAATAGCTGGAAAAGCTAAAAAGAAAGAAACCAGAGCTAAAGAGGAATTTGCAAACAGAGGTTACCATTCAAACATATACTGTCCATACAGGGCAATGGATACAAAATTAGGGATTTTGATTCGTATGAGTTATTGAATAAAATATGGGAGCCTAGTGTGTCCTTAGCAATGAAAAATATTTGGGATGCTTGGTTGTATAAAGCTGCAAGTTTCCCACAAGCAATGGAGGCTAGAGACCTAGTTCTTGAGTGTTTAAGGAGATATGATTTTCAATCTAGGAAAGTACAGCATAATGGAGTGGTATTTGCAAATTTGTTTGTGGAAGGGATAGCGTAAACTTTTGGTTTGAAGGCTACTGGAAAAATGAAGGAGGTGGATGTATAGAAATATGTTGTAGATTTTAAGGAGGAGGCATCATGTAAAAGTGCTATATTCTATGGGTGGTACACTTTTGATAAGAAACCAAAGGCAGCTGCTAGAGTGCCTGAGACTTTGTATAGATCAGACTTCAAAGAGGAAGTTTATATCATGATTACATTGTTGATCAAAGTAATGTGGTTGGAGGATGCGGGCTCATTTGAACCTTGGATGTTTTCAATTATACAATACATTAGAGAAGAGACAAGGTATGTAAACTGGGCCTTGGCGATCAGCAATGCCATTTATGCACAGGTCATGAGATTCAACAAGCACAAGAAATTCTTCATGTCTCCATACATCATATACTCTTGTGCTTCTAAGATGCAACTAAATGGAATACAAAGAGTTGGAACCTTAGGGAGTGGGCTAGGACAAACCTTGGTATATGATCATTACCTTGATATACAAGCACAAAATGTAGGAAAAAATTGGATAAGGGTCAATGATGTATTTTCTATGTACTTGACAAGGATTTTGACAGGAGAGAAAAATCAAAGATTATCTAAAATAGCCAAGAATGCAATCACATTGCATAGTGCTTGGTACATTCAATTCTCCACATTTACATAATTAGAACTAAAGGATTCAAGGAAAAACCTTTTAGATTACCGAGGTACCCATCTAACAAGGTGGTGTTACTAGAGTTCACAAGGAAAATATTAGATGTGTATGCAATGTACAAGGCTCAGTGCAACATGAGCAACATCAAATTCCCCTTTGTTATTGGGAGATATTAGTGTTTCAATGAGGATGTTGTTGGCAAGAGATATTGTAGATGCAGTAAAAGGCCCTCTTGAAAAGGAAGTGATTGAGCTTGATGAGATTGAACTACTCCAAGGACTAACCAATCCAGATGTGCTCTCTCCATTTCAATTGATGAAAATAGCATCTTTCACCCAAGTAAAAGCCAGAGAAAAGATGATAAAATCCCACTTAGAGGACAATGAGTTGATGGGACTAGCAACTGGAGTTTTAGAGAAATTAATGCCAACTTATCAGAAGAATCAAAATGATTCCCCCTCCAGCCATTTGAAAAATCTTGCAAGTTCAGTAAACTCACATTTTGAGTCTTTTGTAAAGTTTGTGGAGGCAAAGGTTTAGAAAGAATTTTTGAATAAGAAATTTAGTTAGCTTAATAATCTGATAAGGAGCAATAGATTGATATTGGGCATTAGCATAAAGAGCATTCAGAATGCTCTAAGTGATGGAGGAGATATATATAATTTTTGCCTATCATGGACTAAAGTCAATAAGGATGTTGAGAAGAAGATAAAGGAACAAGAATAGAAAATATTAGTTCTATCTCAAAATTTTGATACTCTAAATGCCTCTCCTATAAGCCAAGAATGTCAGGTCATTATCTTGACAAATGAAATAAAGAGACTTGAAAAAGAGAAAATCAATACTATGAAGAGGATGTGTGAACTCCGGGGACAGATTGCCCCCAAGTTGGAAGTCATGCATAATGCCTTGTCCAAAGCACAGAATGTACTTCAGACAAGTGACCCTCTAGATCTGGCAAAGGTAGAAGCATATGCATTTCTGTTGAGTGGGCACATCTCACTCTTGGATGGAATGAAGAATACTTGGGCCTCTGAACTTGTACAATTAAAAACCAGTTTTGAAGACATTCTAAAGTTTATGTAAATAGAGCTTGTTGATTAATTGTACACATGCGACAATATTAACAGTATTTTTTGGAAGAATTTTGGCTTGTGGACCCCACCTTTGCCATTGATGTCAAAGGGGAGAATGAAGGGCAATGAAAAATGAGGAATTTAGCAAAGAGGGAGCATCAGATTAAGTGAAGGACATGAATGCACAGACAAAGGGGGAGTCCCTCTAAGACACTTCGTCATTTTTCACTAAGTGTTGCCATCAATGCCAAAGGGGGAGATTGTTGGCAAGAGACACTGCTTAGCTATGATAGGTGTTGTCATTGATGGTAACTAAGATTGTTCCACACATCTGCAATGCAGTATCTGATCATACCAGAAGTCAGAATGATAATCCATCTAAGTCTGGGAGCCTGAAACAGAGCATATAGCAGAGTGTAGTATTTTGGTCAATGGATCTCTCCAGTTAATCATTATGTGTTGTGGATCTGAAGGAGTGTAGACGGACACCAAGATAATCTAAATCCAATTTTTTAGCCTCCGGAGATAATGGCATCAAAAGTTATGAGCATCTAAATACCGGATCCTATTATGATAGAACAGTTCAGTGACGAACAGATAGACTTATGTTAATCCTTGTGCAGACCCAATAAATGTGTTTTTTTGAGCTTTGTATGAGACATAATGTTAGTGGCCAACATGTATAATGATCTACATATGTTATTTTTGGTACACATCAATATTTGTGTATGGATCTAGCTGACAAAGTAGAGCATTCTAAAGAAGTCCTAAGTGTTGTTGCCAACTAGCAAGTGATTGCAATTCAAGATAAGGATATATATATATATATATAGCCGATGATTATGGATATTTTGGGTGTGTGTTATGTTCATGGAGTTAATGTGAAAGGAGAAGAAATCTAAGATCTAAATGAAGGTAGAATAGCAAGAAGAGCAGAGTAAAGATGAAGTGTATAAAGTCAGTATTTATACTCAACCAGAACTGATTTCTAGCATTGGCAGATGCATCTTACCAGATCAAAATCTCTGTAAATATCTTGTAAACTTTTCTGTAGGCAGTGAGCCTCCACTTGAACAGTGAGCTCTGGGCAGTGAGACTAAATGCATGTGCATTCCCACTTGTAAAATACTTTTAACAGAGTATTAATTTTGTAGGTTAACCCCACCATGGTTTTTCCCTTAACCGGGTTTCCACGTCAAAATCTTGGTGTCAAGTGTGTTATTTATGCTTCTGATTATGTGATGTTTTGTTTATAAGTTGCAAAGGAAGAGTAAAGGAAGAAAAAGCTTAAATAAGTAAAAATTGATTCACCCCCCTCTCAATTGTCTGAACCTAATCAAACAGATGTGACCAAAACATCATAGGCCGAGTTATTGTATTATGGTTTTCCTATGTTTGACTTAATTAGACCTTTTGATCCTTTTAAAAGGATTCAAAATTTTATAGATAAGAAGTACAGGCATTTACCTAACATTGAGGATTTTTGGGCCAACTGTGACAATGAGGCAAAAGTAAAGAGGAGATCTCACCAGCGATTGACTCTTGATCAGATGAGGACATTAGGGGGGATTGAAGTACCCCAAGAGATCACAAATGATGATAAAAATACCTTGCATATAGGGTATGATAGTACCAAAGAAATTCTAACTGAGCCAGATTGGAGTTAATCTGAAGAGATCTCAATTGATATGTATCAAAATCATCTTTTGCATACTCTGTCATGTGGATAAAGGAAAGAATAGAAGAGTTGAAAACAAAAGGAGTGACAATTACATACAAGAAAGGTCAGAAAAGGAGTCAAGATAATGAGAAGGATTTTGATGACTTTTTGAGAAGAAAAGGGCAAGTGGTGGAGGCTAAAACAACAAAGGCCAATATAGAAGGAGCTACAATGATGGATCCATATGCATTAGGAATAACTATGGCTATACCTACAGGGACATTTGTGTCTACCACAGAGGGAGCATCTTCATTTTCTATAGCTATGTCAATAGCAGAAGCTCCAATACAAGCAGAGGTGATATCAAATTCACCATCCACACCTGCAATGCCTATGCAGGAATCCAAACAAATGCCTTTGGAGACACCCATGGCTACAAAACAAACTCAACAAGAGAAGTTGTAGGGGTTCATCAAGGTGAAACAAGAAATGGCTGAAGAAATGATGACATCCAAGACATCTACTGCCCAAACTAAAGGGAATGTAGAAATCGTAGATGTAGAGGAAGGTGAAGAAGAAGGTGAGAAAGAAGGCACAAATGATAGCCTTGAAATTAGAAATGAGGATGAAAAGGACAAACAAGCATCTCAATCTCCTCTACTCTCTAAGAAAGCAATGAAGAGCATCAAAATCATTGATCCTTTTGAGAATATGGTACCAAGAGATCTCATGGAAGAAGTCTAGGAAGCAGCTTGAGAGATATTGAAGAATTAGGCTGAGGGAGAAGAAAATGTAGAGATGGAGGAACAAAGAAATGATCAAGGATTAGACCCACCAAAAGAAGTTCTTAATCTTGAGGCACCAGATGAGGAGGAACAACAAAATATAGAAAATGTTTAATCTCCACCATAGCAAGTTCCTCCACAACAACAAGAGTAAGAGCACGAGGAAGAAGAAGTGCTCATAGAAGGAGCTGGTGAGGAAGTATCGAATGAAGAAGCCATAGATACAAATAAAGAAGTGCCAGCCTAGTTAGAGTCTAAGGTGAAACAAAATACAGCAGTTGAAGTGGCACCAACTGACATCAAAACTTTATTATCTAGTGAAGCCAAGAGGAGGGACAGAAGAAAGGCCAGAACAATGTCGGCTATAAAGAGGGATTCCTCTAGTGGAAGGATGGTACAAATAGCAATTCCCCAAGTGGATAAATAAAAAGGAGAAATAAGTTTAGATGAATACAAGGTAATCAGTGTAGATCTAGGTCATGTGAACAGAGAATAACACATTGAAGAGTTTCAATAAATGACTGAGTTCACTACTAGCAGATTGAGAAAGGACCAACAGAAAATAAGGAGTTTGAAAGGGCAAATTGCCCAATATGAGCAATTTATTCAAGGGATATTTGATCCCATGCAAAATATGCCAGAGTTAGCTCCAGAGCTAACTATTCTTTCTAAAGAACAAATCAAGGGAATAGAGAATAAGAAACATGAGGCTAGTATGCTAGAGAATTTTGTTAAATCATTCATTCAAAAAGGAGAAGATGTAATAAAAATTTCTATTAGCAATTGGAATGTCACATTGATATAGAGGAATAATTGTGCACATATTGTGTAAAAGTGCCAAAACAAGATAAAATAGAATAGGGATGAACTAAAAAAGATCAAGGCCTTGGAAGGACATACTCAGGTCTTGGTAAATGATCGTATTATAACAATGCAGACTGTATTTCAAGTACCAAAAATGAATATGGATCTCAAGTACAAGGAAAGGATATTGAGGCCATGTTTGGCCAATATACAAGAGATGGAAAATAATATTCAAGTTTTATTAAAGAAACATGTGAAGATGGTGGAAGATCTAGTTAAGCATCCATGCCATCAGAGTCAGCTATTTGATGTAGATACAACTGTAAAAGAATTCTGAGATAACTTTCAGCCCTGCATTGATGATCCTGTGAACCATTTGGATGAAGAAAAGATGGAGAACATGATGAAGTTAAGTGCTAAGATTAGAAAATATCATAAAAGGAGAGAAGATAGGGAGAACAAAGCCCAGGCATTGAAGACTAGCATTGAAATGGAGAAATACACCTGGGATGCTTCTCAGAGGACAACTCAATCTTCCATATCCACTCTAACTACAAAGTTCACATAGTACATGAGTGACAAGAATAAGGATATGCAGATAGAAGATGACAGTGATAGTGATTAGGTTGTTGTTTCTTTGTTGGTTACATGTTATATTTGGTTGTGTTTTCTTTGTATTGATGCTTGGTCAAAGGAGATCAAATGTTTTTAAATATTCTAAAGGCATCTTTGCGCCTAGAAAATATTCTTTTAGATATTTTGAAGTGACAACTGGATGGTAATTCAAATTCAAATTGTTGGTAACAATGTGGCTGTAGCAAGGGGGTTTTAAGCCTATATAAGGGGCTTTAGTATGTATATTTTGTACACAAAACTGGTATAGAAAATTTACTAGTCAATTTGCAAGAGAAGTAATTTGTAGAAAATACTTTGAGCATAGGGAGTAGAGTTAGCATTTTGCCTGTGTCTGCAGTGGAGAGAATGTGGAATGTCCTATTTTTCCTTTGTATCTGGAAAATGTCTGTAAGTTTGTTTTAGTTGTTAATACTTTCAAATAAATTGAAGTCCAAATATAGTGTAAATTTGAAATGGCTTTTGTATATTAAGGAATACAAACATCTAATTGTTACATCTATTCCAGAGTGTAATTAGATTCAGGTGTTCTTTGGTATATTTCCTTTGATGATTGCAATTCTATATGTCGATTTTTGATATTGCTCTAAAGAAACATATATGAATTTAAATCCATTGAAGTGTATAGCCAATCCAACTTATATGCATGAGTAGCAGAGAAATAATTCTTACAGAAATCAAGTTTCTAAACTTATCTTTTGACTTTTCTTATCAAATCTTTACGTAATTAGCATACACAGTTATTTGAAAGAAATTGTTATTGATTCAAATAAATACTGATGAATTGCAAAGATCTTTAACAATTTTCTATAAAAATGTGAGATACAAAGTATGTTTTATGGAAATTCATGCAAATCTTTGTAGTAGAGTGGCAAATACATTCAAAGGATCACTGGTTATAGTTGTATTTGTAGTTATTTGCAAGGTATAAGTAAATACAGTCAGTACACATCCCTTAAATCACGTAAGGCCTCTTGAATAAATAGCTTCACATTGAACCCTGAGTGAATCCAACACAACCATGACCTGGTTAATGTAGACTTGGAATTGAGAAGTATTTCCAAAAGTTCTCTATATTCTTCAAGGTAAGCTAAGATTCTTTGTGAATTTTATCTATTGTTATGCTGAATAAAATCAACATCAACAGTACCATTGGACACTAGTAGATTATATATGATCAATAGGATGATGATGATTATTCCTTATGTCACTTAGGGTATATTTTTCAGGACTAACCTATTGATAGTGGAATGAGTGTGAATGAATACAAGTTGTTGAAGGCAAGAACATGGCTCAGGAAGAGGGGTCCTAGCCACTTGGCAACAATTGTTGGGTTCTATCTGGGGTTCTTCCACACACACTCGTGTATATTTCATGTTTGTTTCGATGGATGTTTGCATTTCATGTTTGTTTTGATGGATGTTTGCATTGCATATTTGTTTATTTGAATGTTTTTCGATTTCTCCTTGTTGGAGAATGTCGATTACCTTGCTTTATCTCTAATTTAAGTTTGATACTTGCTTATGTCAAAGAAAATAAGTTAGTTGGAAATTTGATTTGAAAAAAAATGATATTAAAATATTATTCTTGAGATTAAAAAAATACCTATTTTAATTATACAAATATATAATAATGGCTTTTCATTATTATTATTAGTTGAAGGTCTATTTCCATTGTAATTATAGATATATATATATATAAAGAATTAAATTTAAATAAAAATTAGATTGCTTAAAATAAATATAAGTTTTTAATTAAATAAATTGGAGAATCATCTATATATAATAGAGATAATTATGGAA
The DNA here is from genome assembly GCA_027924645.1 of Cunninghamia lanceolata. Taxonomy (NCBI): domain Eukaryota; kingdom Viridiplantae; phylum Streptophyta; class Pinopsida; order Cupressales; family Cupressaceae; genus Cunninghamia; species Cunninghamia lanceolata. The sequence goes on from BSBN01001067.1 coordinate 6,344,312, forward strand.
AAAGCTAGCATGCAATGCATGCATGAGAATTTTGAATTTCTTTAAAAGTAATAAAGAAAGAAGAATTTGCATGATAGACTGAGGGGAGAAAAGCAAAAAAAAAGTTAGGGTTCAGGATTTGATAAAAAGGAAAATAATTAACAAAAGGAGACACACAGCAGTACAGCACTGAAAAGGAGAAGGAGCATAAGGAGATAGCCTCAAAGTTGAACTCTCTCTCTCTCTACAAACATCTATAATAGGTTTTCTTTTATTGCCTCTCATGAAGTTATTCTTGTTGAATTGGCTGATGGATAAAATGAATTCTAGTTTTTCTTCCCCTTCTCCCTCTAGAATCAACCTTGCATATTTAATTACTAGTCGATCCTTAATGAAATAGCCATCTGAAAATCTAATAGCCTTTAATCTTGATGATCAAACTATATTACTTTGATTCTTTTAAAAGTTGGAGTTAAAAATTAAAATCAACCTCTGTTGTAGATAATTGGCCATCCCTGCACACCATCAAACTTCCTTGATTGAAACGTTGATGACCTTTTTTTTAAATTTTGTTATCAACCTTCTTTTCTTCCATAACGTCACATCTAGATCAACCTCTGTAAGTTGTAGAGATCTGAAACACCTTAATAGATCAGTCACTCCTTTTGAGTCAATCAGTTCATAGTTGATTATTTATGTGGCCCATATAATGCATTTCGGCCTCACTTATGGTTTTCTTGGCCTGAGGCATTACTTTTACCCTAACAAACTCTCCAAAAGTTGTGTGGAATGTATCCTTTGGTGTGTTTGATAGAAAACGGCCTCTTTCCTATGATAATTACCACTCCTAATATTTAGATTGCCTTGAACTGCATACTTTTGTATTTTTTCTTTTTACTCCTCAAAACCATTTTTGGATCTAAATACTTATCTTAGTTGTAGTTAATAAGAACAGCCTTCTACATTTAGATTAGCCTCAATAACGTTTGAAGATCCTCTTTCTTTTTTCTACTTAATGATCTCTATTCATTTCTCTTTGGTAATTGACCTCCCGTCTGAACTTCATTTGGAACAGCAAACTTAGAGCCTATATCAATGAGCGGCCTCATCCAATGCACTTATCCTATAGTAGGTTAAACGTCTCTTTCCAAATTTAATTAGACCCTCTTTTTCTTCCAACATTTCTTGTATATTACAGCTTGTTCGGTCAAGTTTATCTACTAAATCTTTCTCTTTTATGTTGATTCCCTAGTTCTTTTTTTAACTTAACTTTCTTTGGAATTGGTTACCTTTGAGATCTACTATTGGTTGCCTTTATCTGAATTTCCTTAATAAAATCTAAATTTTGTTATTGATATTGTTAGAAGATAATCAGCCTCTATATTTTCATGTCAAATTGATCTCTCTCTCTAGTCGTCTTTCCTCTACCATTTAGCCGTTTGGGGTTACTTATGCCACCTTACCCATTCAACGGCTCGGCCATGAAATGGATCAGCCTAGTATAACTAAATTGACTTATGAATCTTTTACCTTCCCTTTTCCGACCAAATTGCCATTTAAAGTCGAATGGCCTAGGGTTAAGCTTATGATAAAACAAAAATAATTCTACCAATTTTTGTTACTAATGTTTGTATATGAAATTTGTGCTTTTTAGGTTAAATTGGGTCTATAATGAGTGATTATGACTAAAAGGAAAGGTTATACAAGATTATGTTAGTAGCCATTACACACAAAAAAAATCATTATGATGATAGTTTTAGTTTAAGTATTTTTAAAGAAAAATAGACTCGACACGATAAGGAAAAATAAAAACAAAACAAAATAAGAATATTTAGAAGATTTTATGATCCCAATAATATTATCTTTACTAAGAACTAAAAACTTGTGTCAACCACAACCTCAAAAATGTGAATAAAGAAACTTTTTCAAACAAATTAGTTAATCATGAGACAAACGAAGGATCATAGCTCTGGGAACAAAATTTTATCCTTGTATGGTTGCATAATTGTAATAAGTTTTATCTTCTTAAATTCTACAAAATTTATGCTAGGAGTGAAAATGGCTTGCGTGTTTCTGTGTTTTACGCTTATGAAAAATTGCCTTCCGGGACAGGTGCCGAATATGGGGAAATAGGGAAGTAGGTTTTATTTTTCAAAACCTACATGCCGTTAAAATGGCTAATACTTTGGCCAAAGTGAATGTGATGTTGAAATAGATATATGTACCATTGAAACAGATGGTTGATTTGCCTAGTTTTTTATATTTTCCCTGCCATATCCTGTTGATGAGATGTTGCATTCATGATAGACATGCATGTAGGTTAATAGACACGTACCAGATTCCACCCTGCGATGTTTATAGGTTGCTAGGCCCTTCAGGCAGGGTCGAGTATCCTTCAATTTGAAGGATACCGGGGAAGCGCAAGCTTCATGGTTGGGTGGAAAAAGTGGCTAAACCATGTTCTTGTCCTTTGACGTAGCAGATGGCCAGATGGTTGATGGTAGTCGAGGACAAGTTGTTTTATATTTATTTGATATTGATGACAGATATACACTTTTATTTTGAACTCAAAATATATGTAAGGCGAAGAGCCATTTTTGAAATTGTATATAATGTTATAGAAAGCTCTGTAATTGAACTCAAAAGATGTTTTGTATCGTGATTGAATATGAATGGAATCTTACTTTGACATATGTTGTTACTCAAATTTCTATTGTACTTGTTGATGTAATAGGTGTTACCTTACTTTACTTACTTGCAGTTAATTTAGTTTTACTTCGATTATGTTTGAATGTGGAAAAAAAATATGTACTTTACATTTGGTATCAGTGGTTCTACTCTAGGCCTTTTGGACTATTATGCTAAAGTTGTAAACTCTTTGCAGATAATTCATCATGAATACTAGAAATTCTGGATGTAGGGGAGCAACCCTAGGATCTGGCGGTGACCTAAATACTGAAAACAATGAAGAAGCCAATGTTGTGAACAATCCTGGCACCAATCCAGGAAATAATGCTAAAAACAATGAAGTAAACAGAAATGAGGCAAACAATAATAACAATGTAGGACAGAATAATGATGGACAGAATAACCAACTGAATCAAATCCTAGCTCTCTTGACTCAGCAGGGAACTCAAATGAACAATATGGAACAGGAAATCAAAGGAATAAGGGGAAATCAGAATGAGGAATGGAGAGAAGAAAACAAAGGTCCTGAGGGTGAAGTGAATGGGAACAATCAAAACAAAATTGTTGAGGAGTTAGGGAAGGATCTCAAAAAGGTTACCCCTCCTAAGTTTGACAGTAAGACTATAGGTGACGGAGTTGAACCATGGATAATTGATATGGAAAAATATTTTGATCTCCATGACTTGTCTGATGAAACTAAAGCTATATGGGGATCCTACCAGCTTACTGGGGAAGCAACAACTTGGTGGAATAACAAGAAGGCTGAAAAGAAATTGTTGCCAGGAGAAGTCACATGGGACTACTTCCTTGAGCTTTTCAAGAAGAGGTGGTTTCCACAGCTCTATTTTGACAAGAAAATGATAGAATTCCAAAACCTCACTCAGGGAGGTTTGACAATGACTCAATATTGGAAGAGATTCTCTCATCTGTTGAAGTATGTTTCACAGTATCAGCTTGATGAGAGGTTCAAGATTTGTAAGTTTATTTTGGGATTAAAGCCATAGATTGGGTCAGAGGTGGATATTCATAATCCATTAACCATGGATGAAGTGTTTGAGAAAGGTACTAAATAGGAGTAGAAACTAAAATAGATAGCTAATTATCATAATAGTCAGGATATGAAGAATGGGAATAAAAGGTTTCAGAATGACAGTCGCAATCAGGATAATAATAGCAACCAAGGAAATAGCAAGTGCCAGATAAGGAATCTTAAAAGAGGTAATAACTATCAGGATAAGAACAACAAGAACCAAGGTAGAAATAATAATAAGAGAAGTAACTATGGCAACAATGGTAACAACAACAGGAGGGACATGCCAGCTAGACACAAAGGACCCAAAGATGGATGTTATAATTATGGAGGAGAACATTATGCTAGTGCATGTCCTCAGCAAATAGTGAACTAGAGAGATGGGAATCGATAGTGAGCTCATCAACACCAGATTCATGCAGCTGTAGATCATTGTCAAACTATGCACCTCACGATCTTGAATTGGCCGAAGAGCTTACCAGACAGTGAGTTAAACTATGCAAATATCTGGTAAGCTCTTTGGGTTTCCAATTTCTATTTTAATTGATACAAGAGCTACAGAATGTTTTGTTGATCCTAAGATTGTAGGTAAGTTATTTGTTAAACTAGGACACATGGAAAATTCTTGGATGGTGCAATATGGTAACAATGCAAAGAAAAGAGTAGATTCATACCTAGTATGCAGTGAATTAGATCTTCGTACTTTCCAAAGACAAGTCAACCTTTATTTTGCACCTCTAGGATCATATGATGTAATTCTTGGAATCAATTGGCTATCTGAACATAAGTCCTTAGTAGATTGTGAAGAGAAAGTAGTGAAATGCTTTGATGACTTTGAGAATCAAGCAAAGATTCATGGATCAAGAACACCCCTTAAGCTAAGATAGATTTCAGCTATACAATTAAAAAAGGAAAAAAGAAAGGGTTGTTCCATCTATATAGTGAAGATAAGAGATCTATATGATCAGGAACCATCTTTTGATAAGTATCCTATTCTTAGAGGGTTTAAAGATGTCTTCCCTGATGAGTTGATAGAACTACCACCTAAAAGAGAATTTGATTTCTCTATAGATCTAATGCCAGGAATAGAACCATGGTCTAGAGCACCTTACTGAGTGACAACAATAGAACTATATGAGCTTAAGGCACAATTAGAAGAATTGTTAAAATAGGGGTTTATCAGACCTAGTGTGTCACCTTAGGGTGCACTAGTAATCTTCATAAAGAAGAAGGATGGAACATTGAGATTGTGCATTGATTATAGAATGCTCAATAAAGAAACTATTAAGAACAAATATCCACTCCCAAGGATAGATGAGTTGTTTGACTAGATGAAAGGTGCAAAGGTATTCTCCAAAATAGACCTTTGATCTAGTTACCATCAGTTATAGATTAAGGACGAGGATATCTCTAAAATATCATTCAGGACACGATATGGTCACTACGAGTTCACAGTAGTACCATTTGGGCTAACTAATGCTCCAATAGCTTTTATGAACTTGATGAACAGTGTGTTCAGGGATTGTTTAGATGAATTTGTGTTGGTCTTCTTAGATGACATTCTAATTTATTCAAAGTCAGTAGAGGAGCATGAAAGACACTTGAGAATAGTCTTGCAGCATTTGAGAGAGAGGAAACTTTTTGGTAAGCTATCTAAGTGCACATTTTACCAGAGTAAAGTGCACTATCTTGGCCACGTAATTTCAGCAAATGGGATAGCGGTAGATCCTGAGAAGATCAAAGCAATAATGGAATGGCCCGTACCACAAACTGTGACTGAGGTTAGAAGCTTTATGGGACTGGAAAGATATTATAGGAAATTTGTAGAAGGATTTTTTACCATTACAGCACCCATAACCTCGTTACAGAAAAAGGGTAAGAAGTTTGGTTGGACAGATAAATGTGAGCAAGATTTCCATCCCTTGAAGGAAAAACTCATGACAGCACCTATTCTAACCATACCTGATCCAAATGGTCATTTCATAGTGATAACAGATGCTTCTGGTGAAGGTGTGGGAGGAGTGTTGATGCAAAATGGGAAAGTGGTGGCATATGAATCTAGAAAATTAAATCAGCATGAGTTAAACTATGCACCTCACGATCTTGAATTGGCCACCATTGTTCATGCACTCCAAATGTGGAGGCAATATCTCTTGGGTAAGCCATTTGAGCTTAAAACATATCATCTAGGGCTCAAATACATCTTCACCCAACCTAATCTCAATGCACAACAGAGAAGGTGGCTAGAATTCCTTAGCAAGTATGATTTTGGAATCGAGTATATAAAAGGAAAAGAGAATAGGGTAGTAGATGCTCTTAGCAGGAGACGACATCTGGCTACCATGGTGTCTACTAGAACTAATCTAAGGTAACTATGATGGGTAAAATGTGGGATTAATCAAATGAATAATATAACCCAAAACATCAATGGAATATGAAGATAAAAAGGATTTAAAATAAAGAAGATGCTTACAACCTTTTACCTTGCGACTTCCATTGCTCGCCTATTCTTTCTTGATCTTTCGGTGATGAAGATGGCCCTCAAGAATCTTGCTTCCTTGCTTCGATTTCCTCAAGATGACAAGGAGAAATGGCTCTGATACTTGGTGTGTTACATATGAGCTTCAACACACTATGAAATAGATGGATGATGAATGGTATGAAAATGGGGGTGCCAATGGCGCGCTATAGTTCCTACAGCATAAGTTTACTCGAATGATGGATATCAAATGAAGAAGAAGAGGGTTGTATTTATAGAATTGTGTGAGAGAAGATCAATGGTGGAAAAGAAATGAGAAGATCAACAGAGGAGGATGTTCGAGAGAACGTGCGCGAATAGAAGGACATGTGTCATTCAAAAAGAAGCTTTGTTGAGTTAACTGCTTTCTTGATGAGGATGAGTTTTTATTTCTTAAATTAGAATAGATTTTTCTAATTTAAGAGCTTTGTTGATAAAACATATTTGCTTTAAATTAGTTAACTCAGCTTTTGCTTTTGTGTGACAAGAAGAATTTATTTTTAGAAGGTTTGAAGATTTTTTAGAAGATAAGAAAGCATAATTAAATAAATAAATTTATTTATTATTTGTGGATAATTTGGAAGAATAAATAAAATATTTAATTATATTTTATTTTTGGAGATTTAAGATTTAATTTAAATAAAATTACATTTTATTTAAATTTGGAAGAATAAAAGATTTAATTAAATAATTAAAATTGATGTAGATGAAATTAATTAAATAAAGGTAATTTATTTAATTAAATGGGAGGAAATGAATCAAATAAATAAATTTATTTATTTATTTATTGATAGAGGAATATAAAGATGAAATAAATATTTAAAATATTTATTTAAGTAGAGTCATGTCATTTTTAGGTGTATACATTTTGCCCCTCTTTGATGCAATGTGTTTTATCACGTTGTTTCAAAGAATAAGAATTTTTGACAATGATACATGCCCCAGTTTGCCCCTGGTACAAGTTTAATGACAAGATGCCCCCTCAAGAGATTAGACGGGAAGAAGGCAAAAGGCGTGAGACGGACAATCTCACGAAGGAGAAGGTGAAAAGTAGGTTAGGATGGAGAAAAATAGGACATGGTTCGGAGGAACAGTCATGGGAAGTAGTCACAGGTGTCACACAGTCAGCTATGGTTCACTTGCTATATATAGGAGCTGGGTCCACAAGTCTTATTCATTTGCACACTTGTCCTTGGTTGATTGGCCTTTGAGAGCTTAGGAGAGGATGGGAGCTAGAGCAGCCGATAGAGAGATGGATATTCTGCGTGAGGAGCACCGGTTTGAGTGAGTTTGATAGTTTGATCAGCTAGCCGAGGCAGGGCCATAGGTATGTAGTTCATCAAAACTCACTAAAAGTCATTTATTAGGTCAATAAATGCTTAGGGAAAAAAGTTAAGACAGATGCGCTGAACTACAATTCGGTGCATATGTGCTCTGAAATGGCGCATATGCTGAGTTGTTGCGCATATGAGAGATCTTATGGCGCATATGATAGTTTGGCACATATAGGCAATGAATTAGTGCATCCATTGGGGAATGGCGCATGTGACACTAGAAACAATGCATGTGCCAGAATGGCGCATCTAGTATGGATCGGCGCATTTGCCACCTGGATCAGCACATTTGCACTAGGATAATCAGTTGACTTAAAGAAATTAACTCAATTGGCACCTTGATCAATGTGTCAATTGATAAGTGATCTCTGAGATTGCCGAGAATCTAGTCAAGAGATAATATGCTTGTTTTGATTAATTTGATATGTTAAGTCAATGATAGGATAGTTTGATTGCTTTGAGTAGGTTTGTTTGGATATGGATTTCTTTGATGCTATGCTTTACTTGGTTGCAGGAGGATATCCAGGATACCTTGATGTCACAAGAGTAGTTCCCTTTGCCATTATTGCAGCAGTACATGTTGACAGAGATTGACCGTGAGGCTATTGGTGCAATGGGTTTGCACTATGTTTGCTTCATGCCCAAGGTTCGCACGAACCATGGTATGTTGACTGCAATGGTAGAATGATTCCACGGTGAGGATGGTACATTCCATCTACTGACCGGGGAGATGGCGATCACTCTAGAGGATGTGTATAGGATTCTGCACCTCCCTATTCAAGGAGAGTTGGTTGAGTATGAGTTACAGCGTGATGATGGATTGGCTGAGTGCAGATGGATGTTCGATGACCTAGAGTTGGCTAAGCAGGTGATTTCGTGGCAGTACATTCATGACTGCTATGACTACTTCTCGGGTATTGTGGCAGGACTGATCAGTGGCGTAGTATGCCCTAATATTAGGTCACACAGGTTTTCGATTGGCTGGGGGAGGGTGTTAGAGAGCATGATTACTGATGGGACTCGATATGCATGGGGTGTGTGCTTACTAGCACACTTATACATGGATATGCACCAGGTTGTGTATCACAGAGGAACCAGTTTGTCAGTATGTGTGTCTCTCTTGCAGTTTTGGTTGTGGGAGCACATAGCTATCACACGGCCGATATGTTTATTTCATAGGCAGAGAGGTGAGCCCTACATTTATGGCTATGTAGACATGATTTCCCAGCACAAGATAGGGAAGCTTGAGTATTGGAGACATGCATTTGATAACGTGGATCTAGTTATCTGGAACCCATACCTAGACTGCGAGGTATGGGATGATGAGGCGGACGAGCTTCCGTATTGCTTCTAGACTTGATGGCTCATTGGTAGGACAAGATATATATTAGAGCGACAGATTATGAGCAGGGTATAGCGACAATTTGGCAGAGTGCAGGGCAAGTCACAGGGGCATGCACGATTCACGAGGACCCATGCAGAGAGATATATGTGGGATCCCATGGCATCATATGAGGAGGCCTTGGCAGACTTTTGGCAGATCCCCTACGCAGCATGGCCTATGAGGAGGGACATAGTGGATGCAGGCATGACACCAGATTATGAGGAGTGGTTTACTGCTCATCCATTTCCTAGATATTCAGGACCTGGAGAGTTGGCTCCTCGTATAGACTAATGCGGGAGCATCCAAGGGGCCACTTTGGAAAAGAGACCCAGGAAGGGTACGGAGAGATGATCATAGAAATGTAGGGGTAAAATGTCCTAAGGGGCCTGATAAGGACCCTAGGACCAAAATGAATGTAATAAACACCTAGGTAGTTTAATTTTATTTTGTGGTTCATTTTGGTGTGATTTGTTTCGTAAGGTCCAAGCAACCAAGAATGTGATTAGCTGGCAAGAACTGGGATGTAACTATGAGGTGAGCAGTTGCAGAATGGTTGGCATTCCCACCGCTACACCTACCACCCATGTTAAAGAATAGCCATGATGTCATCTTAGGTGTGGTGGACAAACTAACGAAAGTGGCTCATTTCATTCCCAAAAATCTCTCAGATGGGTCGTTGACCTTAGTGAAAAAGTTTGTCCAAGAGATTTTTTGACTACATGGAGTGCCAGAGATGATCATCTCAAATCGTGACACTCACATGACCTCTAGGTTTTGGACCACACTTAATGCAGCATTGGGGACCAAGTTAAACTTTATCACGGCTTATCATCCTCAAATAGATGGTCAAACAGAGAGAGTCAATCAGGTAGTGGAGGATCTTCTGAGGATGTATTGTATGGACCAGCAGTACAAATGGGAGGAGCATTTGCCATTGGTAGAGTTTGCGTATAATAACTCATACCATGCATCTTTAGGGATGGTACCATTTGAGGCTCTTTATGGGCGCAAGTGTAGAACTCCAATCAATTGGGATAGGATTGAAGATCAAATCGTGGTTGGACCTGACATGTTAAAAGAAATGGAAGATCAAATGAGGTTAATAAAAGATAAATTGAAGCAAGCCTCAGATAGACAGAAAAGTTATGCAGATAAAAATAGGACTTTCAGGCAATTTTCAGTAGGTGACAAAGTGTTTCAAAAGGTCAAGCCACACAAGAGCTCAATTTCATTTGGCAAGGCATCCAAACTCGCTCTGAAATTTGTAGGATCTTTTGATGTCCTTGAAGTGATCAATCTAGTTGCATATAGACTTTCTCTACTACCAGCTCTCACCAAGATCCATAATGTTTTTCATGTGTCATTGCTCAAACCTTATCATCCTGATGTATTGCATATTTATGATTGGCGTGCTCTATAGGTATAGGATCTAATAGTGGTGCTGGTGGAGCCCATTCGAGTCTTGGAGAAGTGCAACATTAATTTGCGTAATAGAGACAGTGCAATATAAGGTCCAATGGGACCAGTATTCAGTGGATAGTGCCACCTGGGAGGATGCTAAAGACATTGATAGATCTTTCTCGCATTTGGGGAAATATAATAGATGTTTTTATTTCATGCACATTTGAGATACTTAATACTTTGTTGATGATACATTGATGCATTAAGTAGTTTTAGTATGATACTTTATTGTTTTGTTGGATGTAATAAGACATCGAGACGATGTCTCTTCCAAGTGGGGAAGGATGTCACGTCTCATACTTTTGAGATTAATTTCATTATGATAATTCATGGTACCATTGGACACTTGTAGATGATATGCAATCAGTAGGATGATGATGATTATTCCTTGTCACTTCGGCTATATTTTTTAGGACTAACCTATTGACAGTGGAATGAGTGCAAATGAGTGCAGGTTGTCGAAGGCAAGAACATGGCTCAAGAAGAGGGGTCCTAGCTACTTAGCAACAATTGTTGGGTTCTATCTAGTGTTCTTCCACACACACTCATGTAGATTTCATGTTTGTTTTAATGGATGTTTGCATTTCATGTTTGTTTTGATGGATGTTTGCATTGCATATTTGTTTTGTTGGATGTTTACTAATTTCTCCTTGTTGGATAATGTCAATTACCTTGCTTTGTCTCTAATTTAAGTTCAACACCTACTTATGTTAAAGAAAATAAGTTAGTTGGAAATTTGATTTGAAAAACAAATGGTATTAAAATACTATTCCTAAGACAAATCAAATACCTATTTTAATTATACAAATATATAATAATGGCTTTTCATTATTATTAGTTGAAGGTCTATTTCCATTGTAATTATATATATATAATTAAATTTAAATAAAAATTAGAATGCTTAAAATAAATGTAAGTTTTAAATTAAATAAATTGGAGAATCATCTATATATAATAGAGATAATTATGGAAAAAACCAGCATGCAATGTATGCATGTGAATTTTGACTTTCTTTAAAAGTAATAAATAAAGAAGAATCTGCATGATGGATGGAGGAAGAAAAGCAAAAAAAAGTTAGGGTTCAGGATTTGATAAAAAAGATAACAATTAACAAAAGGAGACACACAGCAGTACGGCACTGAAAAGGAGGAGCATAAGGAGATAGCCTCAAAGTTGAACTCTCTCTCTCTACAAACATCTATAACAGGTTTTCTTTTATTGCCTCTCATGAAGTTATTCTTGTTGAATTAGCTGATGGATAAAATGAATTCTAGTTTTTCTTCCCCTTCTCTCTCTGGAATCAGCCTTGAATCTTTAATTACTAGTTGATCCTTAATGAAACAACCATCTGAGAATCTAACAGCCTTCAAGCTTGATTATCAAACTATACTGCTTCGATTCTTTTAAAAGTTGGAGTTGAAAATTAAAATTGGCCTCTGTTGTAGATAATCGGCCATCCCTGCACATCATCAAACTTCATTGATTAAAACGTTGATGACCTTTTTTTGTTAATTTTGTTATCAACCTTCTTTTCTTCCATAATGTCGCATCTAGATCGACCTCTATAAGTTCTAGAGATCTAAAACACCTTAATAGATTAGTCACTCCTTTTGAGTCAATCAGTTCATAGCTGATGATTTATGTGGCCCATATAATGTGTTTTGGCCTCACTTATGGTTTTCTTGGCCTGAAGCATTACTTTTACCCTAATGAACTCTCCAAAAGTTGTGTGGAATGTATCTTTTGGTGCGTTTGATAGAAAATGGCCTCTTTCCTATGATAATCACCACTCCTAATATTTAGATCGGCCTGAACTACACACTTTCATATTTTTTCTTTTTACTCCTCAAAACCATTTTTGGATCTAAATACTTATCTTGGTTGTGGTTAATAAGAACAACCTCCTATATTTAGATCAGCCTCAGCAACATCTGAAGATCCTCTTTCTTTTTTTACTTAATGATCTATGTTCATTTCTCTTTGGTAATTGACCTCCCGTCTGAACTCTATTTGGAACATCGAACTTAGAGCCTATATCAATGAGCAACCTCATCCAATGCACTTATTCTGTACAAGGTTAAACATCTCTTTCTAGATTTAATCAGACCCTCTTTTTCTTGCAACATTTCTTGTATATTACAGCTTGTTCGGTTGGATTTATCTACTACATCTTTCTCTTTTATGTTGATTCCCTGGTTCTTTTTTAAAACTTAACTTTCTTTGAAATTGGTTACCTTTGAGATCGACTATTGGTTGCCTTTATCCAAATTTCCTTAATAAAATCTAAATTTTGTTATTAATATTGTTAGAAGATAACCAGCCTTTGTATTTGCATGTAAACTGATCTCTCTCTAGTCATCTTTCTTCTATCATTTGGCCATTTGGGGTTACTTATGCCACCTTACCCATTCAATGGCCTGGTTGTAAAAATGGATAGGCCTAGTATAACTAAATTGGATTATGAATCTTTTACCTTCCCTTTTTAGACTAAATTGCCATTTAAATTCGAACGGCCTAGGGTTAAGCTTATGATAAAACAAAAATAATTCCACCAATTTTTGTTACTAATGTTTGTATATGAAATTTGTGCTTTTTAGGTTATTGGGTCTATAATGAGTGATTATGACTAAAAGGAAAGGTTATACAAGATTATGTTAGTAGCCATCACACAAAAAAAAGAAATCATTATGATGATAGTTTATGTATTTTTAAAGAAAAATAGACTCGACACGATAAGGAAAAACAAAAACAAAACAAAATAAGAAAATTTAGAAGATTTTATGATCCCAATAATATTATCTTTACTAAGAACTAAAAACTTTTGTCAACCACAACCTCAGAAATGTGAATAAAGAAACTTTCTCAAACAAATTAGTTAATCATCAGACAAATGAAGGATCATAGCTCTAGGAACAAAATTGTATCCTTGTATGGTTGCATAATTGTAATAAGTTTTATCTTCTTAAATTCTGCAAAATTTATGCTAGGAGTGAAAATGGATTGCATGTTTCTGTGTTTTATGCTTATGAAAAGTTGCCTTCGAAGACGGGTGTCGAATATGGGGAAACAGGGAAGTAGGTTTTCTTTTTCAAAACCTACACGCCGTTAAAATGACTAATGCTTTGGCCAAAGTGAATGTGATATTGAAACAAACATATGCACCATTGAAACAGATGGTTGATTTGCCTAGTTTTTTATTTATATTTTCCCTTCCATATCCTATTGATGAGATGTTGCATTCATGATAGAAATGCATGTAGGCTAATAGGCACGCACCAGATTCCACCCTGTGATTTTTTACAGGTTGCTAGGTCCTTCAGGTAGATTCAGGCATCCTTTAATTTGAAGGATAGCGGGGAAGCACAAGCTTCGTGGTTGGGCAAAAAAAGTGCCTGAACCATGTTCTTGTCCTTCGACGCGGCAAATGGCCAAATGGTCGATGGCGGTCGAGGACAAATTGTTTTAGATTTATTTGATATTGATGACAGATGTACACTTTTATTTTGAATTCAAAAGATATGTAAGGCGAAAAACCATTTTTAAAATTTTATATAATGTTATAGAAAGCTCTATAATTGAACTCAGAAGATGTTTTGTATCATGATTGAATATGAATAGAAATTTATGAATGGAATCTTACTTTGATATATGTTGTTACTTAGATTTCTATTCTACTTGTTGATGTAATAGATGTTACCTTACTTTACTTACTTGCAATTAATTTAGTTTTACTTTGATTATGTTTGAATGTGGAAAAAAAATATGTACTTTACAATAGTCCAAATCTGGATAGTATTCAAGTACCCTATAGGAACTTCATATGACTTGAGCTCAACCACTAGAGTGCCTTTATGTTCCCCTAATAACACATGTAGGTAAATATGGCATAAATGCCATCTAAAAGTCTTGTTAGATCCTTGTTATCTAAAACTAACATATCTTCATGCAACCAATTTTTAAAAAGTTTTGAATGATCAAATAACTTATTTATTAGGGGATATTGTATGTATAAATATAGTACCATTATCCCTTTTGTCATTCTCTATTATACATTTATTCCAGGACCTGACATATGCCTTGATATGTATTCTTGTAGTAACCTTCAAATTTATTCATGTCTTGAGGTTCAATCTCATCTTCTGGGATGGTCTTGAGATTTTTAACACTCTTATATTTCTTAAATATATGTGGGATGGCCACTTGACTCTATAATTGTATCTATCCTTGTTATATTTTGTAGCTATCATTTGTAGACTTAGTTTTTCCTATGCACAAGGGTTTAATTGAAACAAATTTGGAACAATTCCATATTCATATTAATGAGCTTATTCTCTTCAACATCTTTTACAATTTGGACCCAAGATCATACATTTTATAGGTCTTAGTGCTTATCAAAAAAATTAGGAACAATCAATTTCCCTATGTCCAACTTTCATGCATTAATAAGGATACACCTTCAAAATATGTCTTGAAAAATATGTTAAATAGTTCCCAACTAGTCCTAGAGGTTACAAGATCTTTGGTGTATGCCTTAAAGAATCTTAGAAACTAAAGCCTAACCAGCTTGATATAAAACTTAAAACATAAAAAGGTATAGAAATAGATGGAATATATGAACCTAGAACACACATATAGCTAGGATAAATATGCTCCAACATGCTCTTCAATTTTTGTAATCATCAAGAGTAAGCTTGAGAATGACTGCAATATGAATGCTTCTCTATTATGTTGGCTTAATTAAAGATCAATAATTAAATAAATCTATGGCCACTTTATTGAGACATTTTTTTGTAGCATCAACATCCTTGTTTATTTTCTGGCTAATGTGAGTGACTGAAATCTAAGGCATCCTAAGAAATGTAGAAAAGTGGGAGATTTTACGGTTCATAATTTACTTTTATGAAGAATTGACTCCCAAACTTATATAAATCTCATTAATGAAGTCACTCATGTGCATAGTCAATAAACCCAAGCAAGCAATGGTCGTTAAATATTTTGAACAAACCTTAAAACTAGACTATCTATGCTTAAACACCAAACAAATCAATATTACAATAGACTATATTAAGTGTAAACCTGTAAAAGGAAACCACTCACCACTATGGAAGGTACTTGGTGTTGCAATAGAAAACCATCACACAACTAAAAACTTAAATGGGAGAAAAATGCATGAGCCTTAAAAAACTAAGATGTGACTCGATAAACAAAGCCCAATGAAAATGCTAGATAAATAAAAGGTTGCCACACATGTCATGTGGCTATCTAAAATAGGCCCATATGAGAAAAAAATGTATGGTGCCACATTATAACACATTAACCAATAGTGTCCTAACATTTATTCACATTTGCAAATGTAAGATGCCAACAAGGACCATAGGGGGTAGTGACAAGTGAAAAGGTGACCAATGGGATGAATTTATGATATTAAGACCACTTTGCACTAGTCCATTAGCTGGTAGCTTCCAATTGAAAGACATGCAACTTAAAAGCCAACATCAACCACTAATCAATTAAGACTAATTTAGAACAAGGGCATTAAGAAAGGCTTAGAGAAAAGTGTAAGATGGATAATATATAATTAGCAAGGCTTAATACAAGATTAGTGGAGACCAGCAAGTGGACTAGCAACTTGGAAATCTAACTTAGCACTGTGAAGGAAACTTAACACAAGCCAATTTTTAGGTAACCTTTAGTGAAAGGAGCATATGAAAAAGTGTGATAACCACCACTAGCCAATTGACCTCATGTTACAACACAAACTACTAATTCAAGACTTAAGACATGATTAAAGTGATTAAACACTTATTAGCAAGGGCTTAATATGTGCTAAGCACACTATAGCAAGTCAAAAAGACTGACTAAACAAACTTGCCACTATGAAGGAGACTTTACACTAGTCAGTTGCTAGTAAACAAATAACTTAAAGGATTTCACTTAAGTGGTCAGTAATGGGCAAAGACTAACTAAACAAACTTGCCACTATGAAGGATACTTTGCACTGGTCATTTACTAGTAAATAGACAATGTAAAGGATTTCATTTAAGTGGTCAAAAATGGGCAATACCATGTAAACAACAAATTAAAGAAAAAT
This sequence comes from Cunninghamia lanceolata, assembly GCA_027924645.1. Taxonomy (NCBI): domain Eukaryota; kingdom Viridiplantae; phylum Streptophyta; class Pinopsida; order Cupressales; family Cupressaceae; genus Cunninghamia; species Cunninghamia lanceolata. The sequence goes on from BSBN01001067.1 coordinate 6,360,797, forward strand.
ACAATGCACTTATGAGAACACCCATATTCAAAGTGTTTTTTCTAGGGTTTTAGTGGAGTTATAAATAATGAAATATTAGGATTATTCTTGCATAATGGTCCCAATAGATGACAACAAAAAATTGGGGCATTATTATCAGAAGGCCAACACCTCCAACCCAAGGTCAATTATACCTTCATCATTTATATGATGTAGAACCATTATCTCCTAACTACAAAAGGATTTAATTAGAACATGAAGAGAAAAAAATTATAAATAACATAAGGGAACACTAATCAATCTCATTGCATACAAGTTGATATTTAAAACAAGCTATTACATTTTATTTAAATAGGTTATACAAAAAATATAGGAGTGTTTTATTTATGTACATTCACTTTTATTAAATACAAAATTTGCCTAGAATTCTAAGTTCTTTGATAAATTCCTATTTACCATGCCTTCTAGGTTTATTAGGATGTGGTATATTAGGGTTATGATTTTATATAGCTTCTCCAACATCTACCAAGATTGTTTGCCTTCACCATTACAAATTTAGACTTAACACTAGGATGTACCCATAGGTACTCCTCTAGTACTTCTCGACTCATTGTAGGAGCATTGCTACCCACAACCAAAGGCATATGTCAAACAAGAAATATCTTCTTAACAAAATGTTTCACTATATGGTTAGTTTCCTCTAATTTCCCTTAGTTGATTTTGATTTGATTTAAGGTCATAGCCAAGGTTTTTGTGTCAGAAATCTATATGACCTCATTCTCAAGTTGAAAACTAGATATTCTCTCATGTTTACTTGGTTTTCTACCTAATGTTTTATTTCCATGATGATTTCCTCTCTTGGATCCACACATTCTAAAATCATGAGCACAAGAAGGGTTATTTAAACAAATTAAGAATGCAAATTTGTGTAGCAAGTCATAGGTTGAGTTGAACATAGTGCTCTGATACCATATAACACAACTCAAATTTGTGAACAATAAGATTTACTAAGTTTTTACCTAATTTTTTTAATAAACCTCTTTAGTATATATATCTATAAATTAATTATGGGAGATAATTTATAAATTTTAGTATCAAAATGTTTTTTCCTACTATTTTGATTATTAAGACTAGCCATGGTGTAATCTCATTAGTTGGGTTATGTTATAGGGTTCAAAAGTTTTCAGTGAAGGAAAAGAATTAAAGGTTTGGAATAATATCATAACTTGATGTACATAGTGTTATCTTTCAAATTAAAGATATTGTCTTTAGTCATACACTTTGCATTATCACTTAACCTATATCAATCCAACTATAATGCACATTTTTCCCATTTTTACATTCAACTCAAACAAAAAGGAAATATTTAGTTCATTACAAGTATGTACAGAATGTAGATTCACTTTCAAATATTTTTCTCTAACATATTTACTAATAATGCAAAATTAATCACAAAATAGCAAGGTTTACAAGCTTAGCCATACGTAAGTGTTCATAGATTACTTAAGTCAAACAAAGTTAGGTTGCCAAATTTTCACTTCAAATTTAAAGGATAAGATTATGCTACAAATAGTATTACACATGTAAAACCATTGATTACCATTTTCCTAGCTATGATACAAGAAGATCTCATATATAGTCATGTTGATCCACATGAGTAAAAGTTCAAATTCATGTCCCACTTCAGGCCAACTTATCAACATGAATAAATTTAGTAATTTCCAACTAAAAGTCAATTTTGGTCAACCATATGTTCTAACTAGATTCATTCTAGCTTAATTAGATTTGGGTCACAATTTCCCAACTAGAAGTGTCCACTAGATACGTATGTAGCATCACTTTGGGGTCAATTTACAAAAAAATAATTATTGAAAATCTTAATGTTCTACCAATGTTCCTATTCACGTAAATAACAAATTTTAAAAAATCTAAAAATATCCTTTTTCTAGATCTATAAGTGTAGTTTTCAAAAATATAGTTTTTAATATTTAATTAGTATTTATATTTTCTTTTTTATCTTTACTAAAGGTAGGTCATCAACACAAAAATATAAGGTTGATTGTCTTCTCAAGAAAAACACTAAAGGTAATTAAAATTTTGAAAAAAAATATTATACACTAGAGGAGTGATTCCATGTCGAGACGATATAATTATTTTCTAATTTAGATAAGTAGTTAAGACAAAAAGTTGTGTCATGTCAAAACAATTATGTTTTTAGTACACACCACATTTAGGATTTATTTTTGAAAATATATTTATTGAACTGGGAAAAAAATTTAATCCATGCACTAAAGTTTTAAGTTATAAATGTAAGAAAAAATAAAATTTACTATATAAAAGGTGGCATCCCACTTAACCTCATTTTTGAGAATTTTATCAACAACTAAATTATAGTGTTAATTTTACAAAAAACTACATTCAAATAAAAATAATAATACAAACATAGAATACACTAAAAATCTACATTTCATTAGTTTACGTCATTTCAAAATTTAAAACATATATGTCACTTTCTAGTGATTCACGTTAAAAAGTTAGATTAGTGTTGGCCATTTCCTTTACAAATGTGGGACACAACTTTGAACTTTCACCCATATAGGAATCCTTCATGCCTCATTTTTCAATTCATTTGTAACCAAAAAGTTAATGAATTAAATTTATAGATATATAACAATCTTAGATAGCAAGTATAGCTAATACAAAAAAGCCTTTTTTAGTTACCTATACCATATATCCATATTACATTATAATAAGAATATAACACGAGACAATTTTCCTTTCTAACATCATAGCAAAGTGTTTGAGAGATAAATCTACAAAATCATGATTTAGGTTAGGCAAGTACTTACATATAATTTGCAAATCTTAAGTAAAGGAATAACAAATGTATATACCAATTATTAATATATATTTTCCTCATATTGCATAGAATACATGCACCATACTAAATAAACATAACAAAAGGAGAGAGAACATCAAGGGAGCACTTTACCACCAATGATAGAGCTATACGACTCCCCCATATGTCACCTTGAAAGGTGGGACCCTACCCTTCATAGATGGGTTCACAAAAGCATACCACCATACATGTAGTGTGTGTGTGTATTCAATCTTATAAAGAATCTCTAGTCACCCTATCTCAATGCATGTCTTAAGAATAGGTCTTCACATATGTTATGTGCAAAAGCTTCAAGTACTAATATTGATCATTTTGAAAAGAGGAGACTACTATACTATTGTTGTTACATACCCATTATATTCCTATGGCAAGGTCAAACTTGTCCAAGATAACAATCAAATACAATGTCTAACATTCACTATATATATTATACATATATGTATATGTATACATAGTATGTATGTGTTAAGTATGAAAAAGGAAAGTAATGACAACTAGAATGCACACTAGATCAAACCTTTTTCCATATAACATTCAAGGACAAGACCGAGGCAAATCACTACCAAATGAAGGTGGACTCAGCTACTAATCTTGTACTTAGGTATGTTATAGATGGATCAAATTTAATTCAACCTTTTTGTAAAACCCTAGGTTAACAATGCATGAAACCCTAATTCTATAGGAATCTTCTCATAATAGAGAAATTACAATAGATGTCCAAAACTAATTGCACATGGATGATCAGAGAGATAATAAAACCTATCTCCTGAAAGCATAGGTGTGGGAGGACCAAGGTGGGATCGCCTAGGTCATGACTGGAAGAATCTACAAAAAGTGTAAACTGGAAAGTTCTTGTAACTGATGTCCTGATGCTAGATCTAGGTCCTAAAAAGGCAGAAGGACATGGGTGGTACCGCCCAAGTTCTTGGTGGTAGAAAACTCTGAAACTGTCTCCAGATCCTGAAACCCTGCTCTGCACATAATCTTCCTGTAGCTCAATATTTTCTAGATCTCGCTCATGTAACCTGTTGTCATGTCCCAAATTTTTATTAATTCAATTTCATGGGAAAAATGCTCATTCCAAAATTGTATATTATGGGTTGAGGAAGGAGATTTAATATTTAATATTTGGACTGGCAATTAATTTATATTTTCAAGCTACTTAATCGGGGCCAATTAAATATTAAATATTTTAAAAATTAATTTTGTGTTGGAAATCCAAAGTGGGATGTAGAGTATCTTGTGGTGCAATTAATAATTTCAAAGATCATATTGCACCTAATTTTAGAATATTCTATGACATATTTTATGACAACTTGCAAGAGGGAGTTATTGCCTATTTTAGTTGGGAATCAAGTAGAGGTTATGAAAAGTCTTTGTGCGACTCTTTTTGGAAGGAAATTCATGGGAATGATATTATTTTATTCATTTTTACAAGGATGGGTTGTTTGGATTTGTTCCTCTATATATTTGCAAACAATTTCACTTCCCAGGCATCTCATTTTATCATACAAAATCTCTGTCAAAATTTGTCTAGACATTGGTGTTCAACAAATAATCTTTTGTGGATGAAAACCCATTGAAGATTGGTGATCAGTGGATGGAAACCCATTGGTTTCAAGTATCATAGGATGAAACCCCTTTGGTACATGAGGGTAATCTCATACAGAGTTTGCATTGGAGCTCCATGCAGTTGCAGGATTTCAGCTAGTTCAATTTATGTGTTTTGCAGGTTTTGGTAGTAGCATTGTGGAGTTTGGATTTATGATTTGTGTGTGTGTTATGGTTGTTGTAAAATCCATGTTTCATATTTTTTATTATTATTATATCTTCTTGGTTCAGCTACAAAGGTTTCTTCAGAGCTTTGTTCAATGCAGTTTCAATTGGTGTGTTGTTGTAGGGTTTTGGAGTTACAGTTTGAGCAGATTTCATAGTAGTGTTTCTAGATTTGTTTCAATTGTTTATTGTAACACCCCGCATGAACACCTTAGAGAACAACACATCTACTCTATGCAAAACAGAATAATTTTTTTTTTTAAATGAATAAAGTGACAAAGTAATGTTTAACACATCTAAATACATCATTAAACTATCAACTTGTTACTCTAAGATATCATGGGAGCATTACTTTACCAAATCAAACAACATAATCTGACATACATCATTAACTAACATCAGTAGAACATTCTAAATCTAATGCATTAAATCAATAACATTTACATCAAATAAATAATCATTAGGATCTAGTACTTAGTTACAATTTCTTCTCACATACGAGTACATCATTATATTGTTACTTAATCACCTTCAAATACATACATTATAAAATAACTGATACACAAACAAGAACATGAATACAAATCACTTACTTCATACCTGGTACAAGATCTGACGGTTGATACGCACGATACAACATCCTCGCACACGAACAATAGCAAGGGAAAAACCAATGGATAAAAGCTCTTCCACCCGACCATGTGGAACCCTAAGGTCCACCCCCAGAGCTAGGAGTTAACATAAGGTTCCCACTACAACATACAGTCAGGTAGACAGTAAACTATAAGACAAGACAACACATAACTCCAACGACACGAGCCAATATCACAAACAACTTAACAATACTTCCAGAGGCAAGCACATAACGAATGGGGAGAGTACAACTAGGAAATGCTAGGCTGCAGTAGGGAGAGTGTCATCGCACGGTCCTAACATGGGTTATCCTGACAGCCTCTCACTAGGTGCCGGCCCCCATCTATGGTTATCCTGACAGCCTCTCACTAGGCGCCGGCCCCATAGGGTGACTCATGCGGAATCAACCTTCCTTTCATGAGGACAAGGAAGTTGATCTTGCCTACCAGGCCTTCTCTACCCATCCTTAGTCTAAACGAGCACTACAGGCATGGGAGAGGAAATCCAATTATCTTGTTAATGTGTAATTAACCCTTTCCCCCCAGTTCATTTTAGGTTTTCACTTAATTAACAACTTTCAATGGGTTATCCTGACAGCCACTTTGGGTGCCGGCCCCACATTGAAAGCCACTCCCCTACCTGCATCTAGAAACCCTAACCAACAAGCAAGAAAACATCATCAAAACAACGAGGATTCATAAACCATGCAAGGCATTAACCATCTTGCACAAACAATTATCCTCATATCCACATGTATATGTAATACTGCAAGGCATTCACCATCTTGCATAACAACTTATTTACAAGAACATACTCTCAAAATATTATCCATAACAGTACATCAACATCATTTCGTTACAGTACTCAATGCCTCCCCATTTCACAAAAACAATACAAGATAAATACAATTAAACGAACAATCACAACATCCACAAAGGGGATGATTACCCCATCATAATGTACTCACAACTCTGAATACTTATCAATTCACATCATCATTATCAAACTCTCATACATGACAAGAGGCATCATGCTCTTAGAACATCACATAACAACACTACTCTTGAAAAACAATTTATTTTATCCTATGCCTCTGGAATGACAACCTAACAACTTGCACAATAGACCCCATTACATCCAACAATCTCACTACAATGCTAATAAACCCAATATCGAGTCTATTTAACCAAACTTCAATTAACAAAACCTTCATAATGAGGTTGTAATAATATTGTTACCAGAATTAAATTAATCAACAATGATCGTAACAATTTAAATTAAACTTTGTAATTAATATCACCTACTTTTCTATATAGTTCAATGAATTAAATCTAACAACTTAACTAAAATATTAATCTACATTTGATTTTGCACTTTTAAAACCAACAATCATATAAATACTGCAATTTCTCATTAGACTTCACCCATACATTTTCCGGACCGCTTGGAGTTGACACAACATCATCTAACTAATAATAACAATAATATTATTTAACAATAATAATAATAATAGTAATAATAATAATAATGCAGCCTTAAATCATTCAATAGCAAATATTTTCACCCAAAGAGAAGGAAATTATTATTCAGATGCTATTGGGTGGACTTATTGGGAGAAACCCGTCCTATTTTTTTGAATATCCTGTTCGCACCCGCAGAGGACCAGACTGGATCATGGACTGGGTTCGGACCAGAACCAGATCCGGATGGAAAAGTGACAGATCCAGTAACTTAGATTCATATCCTTTAATTAAATCAAATTGCAAAAAGACCACTAATGTCCTCCATTCCAAGCAATTGCTCCAGATGAGAGGTTACCAACTCAACGCAATTTAGAACTTGATTTCAGATTTTCTATCTTTTTGGAAGTTATATTTGATATTTTTGGACATCTTAACAGACTCAACTCAAACACTAGATGAAAGTCACCACAGCACAATCAAGGTAAAATAAAAGATACTGTGTGGAACTGAAAGACCAAAAATTGATTATGATACCTCTTGATTTTTTTGTATTCAATATCAACATTTTGACTTCAATGGCCTGACACCAATGCAACATACCGGCACAAGAAAATTATGGCACTCTGATGAAATACTAGAGCAAGAAGACACATGACAGAAAGAATTCACAAGTGCACTTCAAATTAACCGTCTCAACCCCCAGGATGACACCAGCTAAAGGAAGAAAAACTCTTGCATGGTTGGAGGCAAAACAGTGAAAACAACCTAAGCTAGTGTGTGATCTTTTACAGTCATGAACTAAAAGAGTCAAATTAGTGATCCTATATGTATTTTATGTTGTTTTTGACGTAATCAGGCATATGGCTAACAGGATCCCAGACCTCTAGAATATACACTAAATCTCATGATTAAATTCTAAGAAGATGCTCAGAACTCATACTTTGGCACAGAAGAGATGAGATGAAATGTCAGAAACTAATGAATTAATCTTCCACCAGAGATGGGAAGTGACAGGTCAGTTAAAAACCCAAACCATCTAGTCAAATTCTATGCCACAAGAGCATCTTGAGCTGCCAACCAAAACCCTAGCCAATCAGATGTCAGAGAAATAACCTGAGGTAACAGAAACAAAACTTAGAAATGTTCGTAGCCAGTACAGGCCACACCACAAACGGTGGAACTGAACTGCCTGTGGTCATTTCTGGTCACTGATACCTTGTTAATAGACATGTCAACCATGTGCAGATCGACATGGATTCTATACTCCCCATAAAATGTTGGAAGAACTATCCAAGGAGGGAATAATAGATGTACAGAAATTATTAAATAGGGCGTAACACTATTCAAGTAAACCCCCCCCCCTCATTCAATTCCGGCATGTTGCAAGTGGTCAACACAGTAGCAGATAACTCTACAAACAAGGGACTTAATATGGCATATATCAAAGTATTTCAACAATATATTACTCCTTAACCAACACAGTCCATGAGAAAGTTCAGTAATAAAGAATGTAAACAGGCTTTCATTAGTGCTACAGACGAAAATGTTGGGTAGGGATCAGAAATCCCAAACAGGACACTGGGTTTATACATATGTGATGTTTCCTAGTTACAGCTAATGCTGATGTAGTGAATGACTTAAAAAGCAATGATTGTCAAAAATGCTTTACTACTAATTTCTTGCCCGTGCGGCTAGCTTGAAGACACCATAACCTTTATCATTGATTAATATGTGAACATGGTTGACCTGCTTGCCCGTTACACGACACTAAACAAGGCAGATAATGCCCTAAACTTTATCACTGAGACACCTGTTAAATCTATGCTGGTTGTATGGATGTGTGTTGGTCAGTTAGGACAATTCTCCCTTTTCCTCATTATTCTACGTATCATGTATGAACGCCAAACAATGGACCAGCCTCAAAGCTGCACATTTTGTCACTATTCGATATAATAATATAATTCAATTTGTCTTAGGTGGGTAGTTGGGTGGTTGGAGAAGGGAGCCCAACCTCCTTTTTCGACAATTTTATTTCAACTGTTTCTGCATGACACTCGCATCAATGCTTTGCTAATTTCTTACTTCCAATCAAACAGTTTTATTCAGCATAGGGTTAAATTCGATGGTCGATATACACATTGTGGCCACAAATTTTACATGACCTTAGTGGTGGTGGCAGATGTATATATGATGACACTTCTTTAATATAACAGACGCATGGCAACAATAATGATGGATAATCTTAAATTAGAGATGTCATTACTTACAACCACCAGGCGGACTCACTACAAACTAGCACCCCTAAATACAGGAACATAATTTCTGGAGTCATTAATGTGCTTTAACTTATTGCATACTGGAACGCAGTTCTCATCATAGCCATAATATGCATTGAAAACATAGATCCCGATAGACGCAGGTTGAAATAATGATTAGAAAGTGAATGTAATCGCTTAAGACCTTGACGAACTCCATTACGGACTTGTGGATATGGCATTTGATCCAGTGTTGACTATTGTTACGGACAATTTCTTGACTGTAGTAGGGTTAAAACAAAATGAATCTAAGAAGCATAGAAAAATAGAGAACTAAATGAATTTAGATAGCTTTATTTCCCACCACCGCACTCTATATTTGTGTTCTAGATAACATTACAGTTATGAGCATGAGGTGCGCTGAACTTTGGATTATCCAGCGAATTCTAAGGGAGGCAGTTTGATAAATTCTCAATATAAATTGTTAATACTGCGTATAAACTTCAAACATAAACGTTTCTTCTTCAACTATTAACATCGCTGCCCTAATATAATGGTGACTTAAATTAAATAGCAGATATAAACTTCAGATATAGTGTATGGGAATTATACATATTTCACCCTCAACTAAGACCCTTATGCACTATCTTCTACGGCCCACTATTATGTGTGCATGGTTGAACATCTTGGCCGCGCTGGCCATCTGAAGGATACCCTAAACTTTATCTTTGAGATACCTATTAATTCACACTATGGTTGTATGGCTGCGTTAACTTAATGACTAGATCTCAAATGAAAATAGGATTCAAGTATTTCACAACACTGCTCTTTGAATTGGATCCTAAAAATGTTACGCAACCAATGTTCTCCTCTCAAACATCGATGCTGAAGTGGGCAGGTGCAGTGAGGTTAAATGATATAGAGATTAATGAAAATAGAGGTATTTATCCAGATCTATATTCTATTATGGATAATCTTGAGAAACAACAAGGGCATAGGGTATACGAAGTAAATATTGAGAGGGGATATAATGGCATGAGAAGTAAAAAGTAAAGGTTCAATAAGCATTGGAATTTAGTACTCGTAGTAGAACTAAGGTTTGAGCATTGGGATATCGTCTACCGATGCGGTGCACAAGCAGACATTATTGCGTGTGGGGTGAATTGCAAATTGTATATCCAAATCTTGGCCACATTAAAAGATAAATTTTCTTTATCCCCTTTTATTTCGTAATCATAGATATAAGAGATAGTGAAGATTTGACCAATATTTTTGGTACAAGTAAGAAACATAAAGTAGTAAATCCTTGAATTTAATCAGAATTTGAGCACAAGGTCTGAGAGATGGAAGGAATACAAATATGGCCATACTATGGCAATAACTACAAAATCTGCACAAACAGATTCTTTGAGAAGACATTGAAATTTTCAGGCAAATGCAATTATCAAGCATACCACTAAAACTGAAATAAGATACAGAATAAAGGAACCTGTTTTCACTCGTTTGACAAGATTATAGGTTTGATGCTGCTCCCAGATCCCGGCTTGCAGCTCCAGCCTCCTTCTAGAGCCTCCTCCCAAAACTCCTTCCTTTCTGCTTGTTTTATAGTATTCCCTACCCTGATTGTTTGTACTCCAACAAAATACACAATCCAATGCAACCCCAAAATACAGCTTACTTTCATTTAATTTTTAACAACATTACAATATAACCCCTATACTTTTATTTACTCAAGGGTAACTTTCATTTAATAAATTACAACTTATATCTTTTACTTTATTTAATTTAGTATTTTGTAGAGATATTTAATATACAACAACTCATAATACTTTATTTAATCATATATTTACTGGCCACATATATTTACTTTCATATTTATTTTATTAATTATAAAACAATTTCCCCAACTTATAATGCCACTTTATAACTAATTTAACTCCTTTAATATTTATTTTTTTATTTATTTAATAATTAATATATATTTGTTATATAACAACTAATAATTATTTATAAATCTATTTAGTAGACATTAATCAAATTTATCGATTTATATACCACAATTAACCAATCATAAATCATACAATTGCTCGACCATCAAGCATGGAAAGAAAGCAAGACAATAACCCATCGAGACGAACAAAACTGAGAACAATGACTAGCCGAAAACTAAAGACTTATCCTCTACAAGGACGACAGATGACTGGGGAACCTTATGCAAACTCCGATCATCAATTCCATTGGCTAGGGCACGCTCAGACCTGCTAGTTCAGGTGGAGTCGATGCCCGGTACCTGCATCCTGCAGCAAACCTCCAGGTTAAACATATATATGCAAACATGAAGTCATGCACACAATAAACAGAAATCGCAGCGTGGCAGGGTACTCGGACACAAGTAATGCGACACTATTCTGTTTACCTAAATCCATCCACAATTAAGCATTCAGTTGTCTACAAGAAAGTAGAATAATCAATTCAATATGATCTAGTCTAACAATTATTGTTAAAGCATCACAACCATGATTAAATATCACCTTAAACTCAGAAGTAACATTAATCCATTACACCAAATATGTCCATCAAACTGTGAAACATAAAATATTAGTAATCCAAAATCACCAATCATCATCATAGCAATAGGTCCATAAACAACTCAGCACAATAACAGTGAGTCCAATGTCATGATATCCAATCCTACTAGAAGAACCATCAGTCCAATAGAAGGCAAGGTGAGGGGTACTACATTTATTGATTTTGTTGTGACTGTAAAATAGTACCTTTATTCTATACTTACATCAGATATATCATTAAATATGCTGGAAGTTATTGGTTGTCATTTATGTGCTTTCTAGTGAAATTGAGTGAAGCGAAATTATTGATTTGGTATGTACATTTATATTTTATATTAAATCTTGTAATTTTATGATATCATACAGAAAGAGGCCATACCATTAATGGTATTTAAAGATAATTATCAATATTTTATGTTTCAATAATTTACCCTTTGCATTTGTAATAAAATTATCAATTTCAAGATCAATCGGTGTAGGGCAAAATTGGGTGTTTTGAAAGCTAATAAAAAAATCATTTTCAAATTTGATTATTGGATGCAAACATTTTGTTTGGGATATTATAGTGGTATCAAAGTATGATCTTTACATCATGTAGGGTTGTTTGATTCATTCTTCTTTGTGAATGAGACCTCAAAGGTTTGAGAAGAGAGCAAAGGAAATTAGCAGTTGATTCTAAGTTTGGAGAAGAGTGAATCATGGCTGAAAATGTTGAGATATCAAAGTGTTTTGAATAATATTCCAAGCAATCTGAAGCCTATAAATCATCTATTTCATTTGAAATACTTCTAGAAATTTCTGGTAAGGGGCAAAGGAAAAAATATCAAGATCGGAAGGTGGAAGAAGTAAAATTGAAATTGTCTCATAAAAAAATATGAGGATGTTGTAAGGAAGAGTGAACCTCATTAAAGAGGTCAAGAGAATTACCAGATTCAAGGTAATGGAGAGTTGAAGAATAATTTTAAGGGAGGATTCCAAAATAAGCCACAAAATAAGTCAAGTCCAATTGTTACAAAGAAAATGCAAGAAGACACCAAAAATGAACTCGGAAGAAAGGGGCTTTGTTTTACATGCAAAGAACCTTGGGAGTCAAGTCATAGATGTGGAAACAATGAAGAGAGGATGCTAGAAGAATGATCACTTGTGAGAAAAGCAAATGATGGAACTAGAGTTAATGGTTGATACACCTGAGTCACACCAAGTTATTACGGAACAAATCATCAAACATGAACCATAGGAAATTTTCTTGTAGAAGGAAGAAAGAGATGAACCAGAGGCACTCCAAGCCATAGAGGTTGAAAGCAAAAAATCTTTGTTCATTAAAGATTCTTTATTGACTTCTAATGATTGTATATGTTAGGAAAATATCAATGAAGTCAAAGAGAAAGATTTAGAAGTTACAAGAGTAGCAGATGAAAAGAAGGTGGATCAAGAAGATTTTAAGACTATCTTGTTAGAAGCTTCAATTGAAGAGCATGCTAAGCATGCTGATGTTGGGAATGAGTCAAGGATTGATGCTTAGACTATCATTATAGATGGTTATACACTTGGGAAGAGTATTGTGGTCACCCCTAGCACAAAAAAGTTGAGCCACTTGGATGGAAGTGTTGAGGATATCTCAACAATGTCTCTTTTGACAATGGTGGATGAGCATTTTATTTGCAGCCTAAGGTATGAAAATATTTTAGATTTGATGTTTCCTATGTCACTACAAAAAAAAAAATTCATCATGGAAAGCATGCAAAAATGGGTGATAGGGTAAGGGATACAACTTGCAGTATAGGGCATGTGGACTATTTGCTTCAAGTTAGAAATTATTGTTGCATAAGGGATCCAAGTAATCTCTTGAGGGTTAAAACATGTAGCAGATTTGATGTTACTGTTGAGTTTTTCATCTCTTGCATATGGAATGAAAGGAGGTTTGTGATGAATCACATAGGGTTTGTTTTATTTTCTAACCCCATTGGGAAGGACCAATGTTCACAATTTATAGATCACTTGTGGGAGCCAAGCACCAAAATTGAAGACGAGCTCATGAGTGATAGCCAAATGGAGATAGCCCCTTTGGGAAGCTTGATGTTAGATGTGGGTAATAAAAATAAGTGTCTTTTTGAAGTTAAACATTTTGTGACTAAGTTTGTTAAGGTGCTTTGGATATCAATCTACAAGCAAATTGAAGGACTCATGAAGGAGGAGACACTACAATTTCCTAGCATTATGAAGACAAGGAAATTGGTCATCCTATTGGGTGAACAAGAGATGTGCAAAGGCTTCTATATCATGGGTGTTGTAGGTATCAACAAAACATGGAGCTCACAATGGGTGCACTCTATGGGCAGGTTCACTATGGAGATGAAATCCAAGAGAAGGGAGGTAGAGCTTCAAGGCATTGAAGATGATGTTCCAAAATTTGCCATACTAATGTGGATGAAATATCAATGGGAGACATTCATGAACTTTTTGCAAGCCCAAGAAGATTTTTTAGTCATGAAGTGGAGGATTTTCCAGCCCATTGTCATTGTTGAGTTATTTGCAACTAATACAAGGTGGTTTCTAAATATCACATTTCTGGTCTTTAGTGAAAGAATGCAATGTTACAACCATGGTTTTGGGAAGTTTTTTTTTTCCTCATATTGTGTGTAATAAGTTTCATCCTTTGGGGATACTAAGTGTCAATATTCTAGTTGATATATTGTTGTTTTAAATGAAATCTCAAGCTAACTATGACTATTATAGCCACCTTCCAGCCCCCATACAATCTGATCTGAACCATCTTTCAAGTGGTAGAGCTTTGGACAACATGGTAAGAGTCCTTGGAATACATGGTAATTATCATGACTACAATCTTGGAGAGAGGAGCCAAATTTTGAGCATGCCTTGGCCTCAAATCAAGGAAGAGGAGGTAAGAAATTTTTATTGTGTTTATGATGATGATATTTTGATCTCCAACAAGACTTGGAAAATTATTTGGAAGCATTTGGATGCAGTTAGGATTGTATTTCAGCAACATGATCTTTTTGCCAAAGTATCTATAGGGGATATTGATATCACCTACTTGGATCAAGTTATAATGAGAAAGAGTAGGTTGTTGTTTTTTAAGGGTTTCAGAAGTGTGCAGATGTTTGTGGATGGATTTTATATCATTGTGTGGTTAATTACCTCCATATTGTAGACATTATTGATTTACTATTGTTCCACCCTTTTGACATTGATGATTTTAATTTTTTATAACTTTCAATGGTTGATTACAACCATGCACACTTGCATACGAGATGACTAGTACACATTCATGAATATTGAAGCCTATGGTATAGTGGGAATTCTAGTCATGGGGAAGAGTATTTTTTATTTTGTGACTTCTAATGGAGAGTTTTCAGTCCTTACATGGCTAATAATCAAATACTCGTTGATCACATGGATGAGTGTTGCACAGGTTTGCCATTTTTGCAATTATTACATCATGTGTATTGTTTGCAGATTTCCACTAAAGTCATGGGTGTTGTGTATGATGGAGTATGCTGTTGTTGTAGAACAGTTTGATGCTGATGTATACCATTTTATATTTTTATTTTCTCCATTTATATCAGCTTCAGAAGTTGTGGTTTTAGTCTTTCAGTTGGGAGCAGAACAATGTTGGAAGTATTGTGTGATTTGGAGTTTTGGTTCAGTTTTTGGAAAATTATGGAGCATATGTTGTTGTTGTATGATGCTATTTTTCACTCCTCTATTGAACTCTTACTATTATAGATCATTCCTTGAAGCTGAAGGTATCATCTCTCATGTTGAGGTAAAAATTGGGCAAATTAGAGTGCATTTCAACCATATTGATTTCCATGTTTTGAAGGTAGAAGTGGTTGTTGTTTCCCAAACATGTACTCATTGTTGTAGAGGATGCAATGAATTCTCCAATAGTCCTAATAGGATAAAAAATTAGAATTGTACCATTGGGAGAAGTTGTAGGATTGTTTTGTTTAACTTGTCTTGTGACAGTACACACACATTTTGGGAGGTGCAAGCTAAAAGGAAGAGGTTGTTGAATGGGACAGATACAAGGCTTTCTACATGCCAATAGGTAACATGGGATATTTTGTTGTACATTGAATGTTGTTGCAGAAATACTACACAATAGAAAAAACACAATGTTAATCATCCCAGGTATACTTTCCAAGGATTTGTTACCAACTCTTAGTGGAAGGATGAAGATCAGTTGGAGTATGGGAAAGAATGCATCTAATATTTCCATATAATAGATTTCATATTATATGTATATTTTGGTTCGATACATGGCATTGAAGAATTTATGTTTTTAGGTTTGCACAGTGTTTTATGGTAGAAATTACAACATCTCTCAGGTACAGGATCAAGGCTTTCTGTGCAGTATAACTTGATTTATTTTGGCATGAAGATTTTGAAGCATCTTGGTTTACATTGCTTGAGGACAAGCAATATTGAGGAGGGGGGACTTGTCATGTCCCAAATTTTTATTAATTCAATTTCAATGGAAAAATGCTCATTCCAACATTTTATAGTATGGGTTGAGGAAGGAGATTTAATATTTTGGACCGACGATTAATTTATATTTTCAAGCTACTTAATCGGGGCCAATTAAATATTAAATATTTTACAAATTTATTTTATGTTGGAAATCCAAAGTGGGATGTAGACTATCTTGTGGTGCAATTAATCATTTCAAAGATCATATTGCACCTAATTTTAGAATATTCTATGACAAATTTTATGACAACTTCCAAGAGGGAGTTATTGCCTATTTTTAGCTAGGAATCAAGTGGAGGTTATGAAAAGTCTTTATGGGATTTGTTTTGGAGGAAAATTGGTGGGAATGATATTATTTCATTTATTTTTCCAAGAATGGGTCATTTGGATTTTTTCCTCTATATATTTGCAAGCAATTTCACTTCCTAGGCATCTCATTTTATCATACAAAAACTCTGTCAAAATTTGTTTGGACATTGGTGTTCAACAAATAATCTTCTATGGATGAAAACCCATTGAAAATTGGTGATGAGTGGAAGGAAACCCATTGGTTTCAAGTATCATAGGATGAAACCCCTTTGGTACATTATGGTAATCTCATACAAAGGTTGCATTGGAGCTCCACGCATTTGTAGGATTTCAGCTAGTTCAGTTTATGTGTTTTGCAAGTTTTGGTAGTAGCATTGTGGAGTTTGGATTTATGATTTGTGTATGTGTTATGGTTGTTGTAGAATCCATGTTTCAGATGTTTTATTATTATTATATCCTCTTGGTTCAGCTACAAAGGTTGCTTCAGAGCTTTGTTCAGTGCAGTTTCAGTTGGTGTGTTGCTATAGGGTTTTGGAGTTACAGTTTGAGCAGATTTCATAGGAGTGTTTCCAGATTTGTTTCAATTGTTTATTGATGTTTTTGTGACAGTAAAATAGTACATTTATGTTGTACTTACATTAGATATATCATTAATATAATCTGGAGGTTATTAGTTGTCATTTATGTGCTTTCTAGTGAAATCGGGTGAAGCGAAATCATTGATTTGGTATGCACATTTATATTTTATATTAAATCTAGTAATTTTATGATATCATACAGAAAGAGGCCATAACATTAATGGTATTTAAAGATAATTATAAGTATTTTATGTTTCAAGAAGTTACCCTTTGCATTTGTAATAAAATTATCAATTTCGGGATCAATCGGTGTAGGGCAAAATTGGGTGTTTTAAAAGTTAATAAAAAAATCATTTTCAAATTTGATTGTTGGATGCAAATATTTTGTTTGGGATATTACACCTACACACAAGAAGATAAGAAAGGGGTTTGGGGGTTATGGTGTTTATGTACTTGCCTCAGTCAAATCCTGGGATAGCATTGATAAAGAGTGTGTGCCCTCGTGGGGGCAGAGGCTGTCACGTCTTGTTTTTATAAACAATATGATTATTCTAGTTTAATGAACAATTGTTGTGATTGAATTTACTTTAAGTAATTTTGCATACGTGAAGGTAATTATTATGAGTTATATTGATAAAAATTGGAAATTATTTTAAATATTGAATATTGTAGAGATGATTACAATGATTTGCATCAGCTATGTTTTGGAGACACTAACCTATTAATGTCGAGTTGAGTGCGAATGAATGTAGGTACTCGTCGAAGACAAGAGCATGGTTGAGGTAGAGGTGTTCTAGCCACTTGGCAAGAACTGATGGATGGATTACCCTGATGCAATCACACACATCACGTAGTTGCATATGCATTATCAAATGGCTTTTATTGCACTAATGCGGGGTTATCAATCATTTTTTGAATGCTTGATGTGATTACTTAAATTCAATGTCTTTTCGAATTGTATTTTAAATTAAATGATAAAATATTGTTTATAGATGTTTGGAAGACAATATGTTCCTTAAAAATAAATAAATATATTAAATTATATATAAATATGCAATATTGTATTGCATTTCACTTCTTGATTATTTAAAGTAATTATGTTTAATTAAATAGTTAAATTATTCAAAATAGTATTATTATATTGAATAAAAGAATCAAAATATATTCTTGTCACCCATGCGATAGTAAGCTAACTTAAATAGATATTATTTGATTTTAAATAAGAAAGATTGTGAGTTTTAAATTATTATTTTCATGCAAACTAAAATATTTCAGTTCTAAACCTAAAGAGATTGCCAAAAATAAGAGCTAGAATTTTGGATAAAAGAAGGGATCTGGGAAGAAAGAGATACCACGATTTGCAGCAGCATAAACTAGTTTTCCTGAGTGATAGAAGCAAAGGAGAATTGCAGGCCGCGACAGGAGAGAGAAAGAGAGGCAACTACAGCAACTGCATACTCATCCTTGACCATGAATTTCCTAGGTTTTCTTCTTTATTTTGTTTGTGTTTAAATGGTGTGGCTGTGACTGTCAAAAGATGGTTTTATTTGCTAGTATTTTGGGTGACTATTTTCTAATTACCAGGCTCGATCTTTGTTTTTTCCTAAGTGGTCAGGTCCTCTTGTTTCTATCTGGGCAACTTGTATTATTTTTCTTCTTGCCATTATTCTAACCCAGATTGACTTGCATGTTGGCCGTTTCTTTCTCTTTTCTGGCCGCTTGTGTCTCTATTTTTTTGGTTGTTTACCCTTCTCTAGTCGTCATCCATTTCTTTATGGCCATTTGGCTATTCTTGGTCGATCATGTATGGATCAACCCATAGGTTCTTACCGTCGCCTAATTTCTAGCTGGTCTGATCGATGAATTTAAAACATAACATTTACCTTCCTTTGTATTGACTGCCTGAAACCATGGTGAATACCTCTGTGCTATGCTAAAACCTAGTCGTTCTTTTCTAATTTGGATTATTAAACTGATTGAAAACTATTATAAATCTCCAAATCATTGTTAGGTTTCCTCTGGAAAATATTTTTATGACTGTATTTCTTACCTTAGCTAAAAACAGTTTTTAACTTAGAAAATTGACCCTCTTTAGCTCTTGCAAATCATATTTTCCAGATCTTGATATTACCGTTGGAAAAATACATATTACCAAAATGCCCAGATGCTATTGAATTATTCTCTATCAGATATTTATACTGCAACTATTATTTTTATGTATGACTAGTTAAAATCAGTTCTCTATTAGGAATTGACTCCTGATGTGTGAAAACAAGACTCTCAAAATTGAGGGAATTATTTGATTCCTGTAGCTTATTTGTGATATTATTTTGCTATTTAAAACATTTCCAATGGATGACAATAGAAGATATTAAAACTCTGTTCTTTATTTATTTAATTTCTACCACAGCTTCATGTCGCAACTACGACAAGAAGGTTATTGAGAGATATATGCAATTAAATTACATGCATAAACGGATTAGTTCCTGCCACCGGATTAACAGTAAGTTAGAATAATCTAAGAATGAGATTTTATACCGTCTTTATGACCAAAAACTGTATTAAACTATGTTCTTTGCTCATTTTCTTTACTTTTCTTCAATAGTTTATGTCACAGTTGCGACAGGAAGGCAGTTTTTATTGTTTAACACTACTTGTTACTATTATGATAGCAAGATGAAATTATAACTTAGAATGACTTTTGTATGAATATTGTGATCAATTTTTGGACTAGATAATATATCTACTTGATGTTCTTATGAGTGCAATTGTGTAAGCAAAGATGAATTATTTGATTGGAAAAGTGTAATTCCTTGAAAGTTGTTTAGGAAAGGGAATTTTACTTGATTTATTGTAAAACTTGATTCTTTTTATTTATTTTCTTGCTTCTTGGGTAAAGAAGTAGATTTTCATTTAGGAATGTAAATGGGTTACTTTTTGGACTAGGATGTCGAATGTGGATATTCAGAGATGGCTTTTCCTCTTTTTGGGAATTGAACCAGGTTACTTATAAATGATTAGATCTAATTGAAATGACATTGAAATAGATGTTTATTGTCTAGCAAACTTATTTATTGATATCTCTGCCACATCCTGTTGTGAGATAATTTACTTTTCATTATTTAGAATTGCACATTTAGACATCATGGTTGCATCGGGTGTTCCCTCCTGTCAGTTATTACCAGGTAGCTAGACATTTCGTGCAGGGCTGCGTTTCCTTCGTTTCATGAAGGGATCCGAGGATGTGTAAATACTTCATGGTTGGGTGGAAAAGCACCTGGGCCATGTTCCCATCTCTCAGCTTGCAGGTGGTGGACCACTTGGTTCATGCAGCTGAAGAGTGTATTGATTTATTTATTATTATTGTACATGTTTATTGTACCCTATATTGGATGTATTATGGCATGTTTACCAATGGATTTATGTATATTATTATATAGTGCTTGTTACCTGGATTAAGCACACAATTATGTAAGATTTATTAACATCGAGATTCATATTTATGAGATTATCTTTTACTTCAGATATTGTGATTAAGCGGATTAATTACATATTTTTAATTTGGTTATTGTGATGATGTATTTAAGTGGATTATTTACTTCATTTACTTTTGAATTGGTTTAAATGCTTTTACATGGCATTTGAGGATTTACAGAGGCTGAAAACAATGATAGTATGATGATTGAAATGATGACAAACAAACAATGATATCACCTATGTGATGATCCCTTAGAATGATGAAGATCCTTCAAATCCTAAGGAGGATAGATGATAGCTCCATTCCTGCAACAAACGCATAATAACAATACACAAATCTACTCTAGAATCACAATGAATGCTCTTGCTTGCTTTTCTTCAATATATCAAGTTAGCTCTTTTCAACCTAGTTACAAATAAATCCAAAAACACACTCATATATGATTTCCCGCTCATAATCATGAATTAAAACCAAAAGGGCCAACAAGGTGAAACCTTTTGAAAGGTCCCAGGCTAACATGCATTCAAATTAGACTAAACCTAAAGGGGGGGACATGGGCGGTACCACCTAGGTCCATCAACCCTTTTTAGGTATGGGATAAGATAAAACAAGGGGCCCATATTCCCATTTTACATTGGTGTCAAGCAATTTTGTGCCATGATAAACATTTTGAATGTATAATGTAATCACGAGGACCTAGGAGTTAAACAAGGAGGTAAAAAGACAAGTGGACACTTTTTACTTCATAACAGTATGTGTGTGCCAATAAGGGTGTAGTGTGGTGGTCAAGTCACAAGGTTATTATGGTAGCCACCAAGGTTCAAACCCCTGCAAGGTTGAGGAGCTCGCAATCCTTGTGCCTTCGTTAGGCTAAAATGCTTGCAGGATGTGTGCCTTCGCTGGGCTATCATACTTGCAAGCTATGGGCCCTCATTGGGCCAATAATCTTGTGGGTTTGAATAAGGTGATAATGCCTTGGGGACTGAGACCCCCCAGTAGTGGTATCAATGATAAATCCATGGGAAGAGATCTCCCATAAGGGTCTCTCTGGGCTCGAACCAGGATAAAAACTCATGTGACCCTCATCAAAAAAAAGTATGTATGTGTGTATTAAACAAAGTTCCTAAATTTATAATAAATAAGGGTATAGTCCCCTGTCAGGATAAAATTTGAACCCACATAAGCTTTTAAACAAAAATAAATCTTATTAAAAAAATTATCAATGAATGAAGGATATCCATTTAATCATGAATGCAAAAAGTTTAGAACTATATGTGTGTATGTATGTGTTAAACAAAGTTCCCAAATTTATAATAAATAAGGGTGTAATCCCCTGTTAAGATAAAATTCAAACCCAACACAAGCTTTACAACTATTAAGTAGAGAAAAGAAGGGGTTGAATAAAAGCATGTAAGGACACTAGATCAAACCCTCCTTTCGCTACAACATTCAAGGACAAAACCAAGCTAAGTCACTACAAGATGAAAGAGGACTCGGCTACTGATTTTATTCTCTTGTTTGCTATGGAAAGATGTGATTCAACCATTTTTTATCAAACCCTAGACCAATCAATGCACTAAACCCTAGAATTGAGATAATTAGCTTATAATAGACAAACAGTAATAGAAAGCTAGGATCTGAAAGTACCAGGATGATTAGTGAGATGTTGTAACTTGTTTCATAGAAGCTGAAATGTCAGAAGACTCCAGTGCTAGCGCTCGAGTCCAAAAAGTCTTGATCTCCAGAAAATCAGAATTGGAAAAATATCGTAAATTATGTCTTGATATTGTATGCAGTGTATGATTTAGCTAGTGGATGTTGGGGCGAGCACCCAAGTCTACCACAGAGGAATTTCTGCACTCTATTTTTAGATCTTGAAATCTAAAACCTTGCTCAACCTCCATGTGCCTTCACTTCTTCAATCCTTGCACCTATAACCTACACACAAGAAAAAAAGGGGTTTGGGGGTTGTCGTGTTTAGGATTTGCCTCAGTCAAATCTCGGGTTAGCATTCAACCTTTCCCAACATCGTTGTTAGAAAGAGTGTGTCCTTGCACCATAGAGGCTAAAGATAATCCAAATAATGATGAAATGATTCAAACACAATTATAATGTCACCTTGGAGGTGAAGTCCTTAGGAGGATGAAGATTTTTCAACTCATAAGGATGTTGATGGTGATTCCAAATCTGCAACAAACATAATACTAACACAAATCTACAACAATAACATAATGAATTCCTTGAATGCTCTTTTGCTCAATATCATAACCTTGCTATCATCAAATTAACTTAAAATTAATTCAAACACTTGTTTATATATGCTTTCTCATTAAACATTCACAAATTAATTGAAAGAGTCGAAAAGGAAGGAATCATTTAGAAGTCCTATGCTGACGTCCCTTAAATTTTACCCTGACCAATCAGGGTGGACTTGGGCATGGGCGTCTAAGTCCCTAGGTGAATTTTTGGTTAGGACCTATGCATTAAATTGGCCCCTAGTTCCCATTTGACATGGGTTTCAGGGGATTTCTCATTGGGATGAATATTTTTGCTTGTAGAGTGTTAACACAGGGACATAGGAGCTAAACTAGGAGGTAAGGCATGTGTCTAATTTTTACTCCATAACATTTAGACCCCACTTTAATGTGTGTGTGATCCCATGATTCAGTACATGCATTAAAGTACAGTCAAAGCATATCATAACACATCAAACACTACAATGAAGACACCCTAAGTTTGAAGGACTATTTCTAGCCCCCAAACTTAGGGAAACATAAGAAAACACTTGACAGTCACATAAGACACAATGAATATAGTAAGGAAGCACGCAATACACGAAGAAGATAGTAGAAGCATGCAATACATGGAGAAGACATGAACACAATCACGCAAGACACAAATAAGACATGAAGAAAAGACATGATTAAGCAATTGCATATCTATATATAATGCTAACTATAAAATACACAGTGTGGGGGGAGCTCATTGCTACACGTCTTTAGACCATGCAAAACACATACAGTGTGGGGGATCTCATCCCCACACATCTTTAGACCATGCCACAAACATGCAAGACATTTAAGGAAGACACATAAAACACACAGAAGACAAATGGAATACATGAGCACCGCATAGTATGTCATCGACACATTATACGTCTTATACATGGCAAACACAAACAATAGGGAGGAGGTCATCACTACTTTACTATCTAAAACATGCCAGCCACACCTGATAGTTGAGCTATACCACCACAACTGCAAAAGACACACTTAAGGGTGAATGACTCAAGATCCAACCCCACCTCGCAATGAGGACTTTGTTAAAAGGATGTGCACTAGCTTAAGAGATACACCATCCTACCTTTAGAAGCGCTTTCAAAATGCAACCCCACCCACATCATAGAGACACTTTAAAGTGAAAAGGAAGCATGTGCTCAAAGTATACAACCCCACTGGCATCATGAATATGCCTTACAATGCAAAGGAGGTATACGCAATAGATCAAAGTTCACAAATACGCTTTGTCAATGTAAAAAGTAATCAAACAGTTACCATGATATATGCCCCCACCTTAAAGTGGTTGATCTCACTTGCTGGTATCAAGCACATTAAGGTAAAGTGAAAACATGCAAGGGAACAAGAGCTTTTGCAAAGCCCGTGCCCCGGAGTGACATGTACTTGCAATCGCCAAATGTTCCCACAAACACATCAATATCATTTGCTAAGATAATCAACAAGATATAAGCTTTGGTTAGATAATCTAACTCTAAGATAACAACCAAATCAATTCATGAAAGCTATACATAAATCAAATCACATGATAGACCGAGGCTACACTATCAGGTTCAGAACTGAATATAGTCATTAAGTTATACTGCAAGTATCTCAAAATTGAGTGTAGCGACAAGGTGAGATACAAAACAATCCAAAGTGTATAGATGTAGATTTAGAGCACTCTACA
This sequence comes from Cunninghamia lanceolata, assembly GCA_027924645.1. NCBI lineage: Eukaryota > Viridiplantae > Streptophyta > Pinopsida > Cupressales > Cupressaceae > Cunninghamia > Cunninghamia lanceolata. The sequence goes on from BSBN01001067.1 coordinate 6,385,191, forward strand.
TAAGTATCATCCACTTCAATGGTCAAACAAACAATAGAAATTTTACACCTCATTCACAACAAAAAGTGGTAAATATTTGTTCTATTTTTATTGGCCAAAATTGACTTTTGAGTGTTGAAGTGGATGATATTTAAGAACAGCCAAAATCTTTAGAGTGTTACAAAGGTTTGTTACAACAAATATCACAACACAATACATCACACAGAGTGATTCTATTTTTCAAGCGTCAACTGTAATATATATCAACCCCATCTTCATATATGGAGTAGGTCCATTTTTTATTCCTTGTTGAAGGGACACACGGTCGTTATTAGTATTTGTTTGTTATCATCATCCGCTGAATAGTAGAGTCACTAAAAAAATGGAAACAGTAAAAACAAGAGAGGAGAGAAAAGTGACTTGGGTTTACAACATGGGAAGATTGGGAAGATGCCCCCAAGACATCCTCCACAATGTTATGCCCCCAAGGCACAACACACAACAATGAAATAGAGGAGAGGAAAGTAGAAGAATAGAGAAACAAATAGAAGAATGCTCACAATAGAGGCGGTCTCCTTGTATCCTTGACCTTACAAGAGTATCAAGGGTCATCCAAAGAGACCTAAACAACACTCAACGCAACACGGGGGAACACAACACATGATAAGAGGTCACATAAGCAAGAAACACAAAGATATGCTACATCAAAGGTGGCTAAAAAGGGTTAGAAATACTTACCTGTTACACAATCGAACTAGCGGTTGTCGTCGAGCAAATCATCTTCCTCCCAATCTTAAATTCAAGAGGAAATAGGTATATAAGGTACTATTGTCCAACTTGAATTATTGTCCTTTAACTCTTCAACCTTTAGATCTTCCTTGTTTGATTCAATAGTAGTTGGTGGAATGTTTTCTTGTTGAGGTGTTGCTTTTCGAGCTAAGGCTTGTCTTTTTCTTTTTCTTTATCTTTCTTTCCTATTCCTTTGTGTTTTATTAGTGATTTTTGCAAAAGGATTCTCATGATTTTCCATAGTCTTTGACATCTCAGAGGAGGAAGCTGGTACAAAATTGATCTTTTGTGATAAACTACTTTTCTCTTTACAGTTATCTCTCGATCCTTGTAAGGATGGCAGAGGAGGAACCTCAGAAAAAAACCTCGTGGTCAAGGGGGTTCTTTCAGTTCAAGTTTTTCTTCACTTTTTATTTTTTCAATAGGAGGTCCAGCTAATTTTGTTATTAAGTTCACCTTGTATCTTTGGTATGCCAAGAAGAATTGATCTTATCTTGGTTGAGTAGGCTTAGTAGGTTGTGGCCAAAAGTAGTCTAGGCTGAAATTTCCACGAGTAACCATAGGTTTCCATCCACTATGGTGGACAACATGCACTCTCCCTTGATGAGGAAATTTTAGACATTTATGAATTGTAGAGGGAACTGCTTTCGTGGACTTGAGCCATGGATGGCCTAGTTTCACACGAAATAGATCGAAGGTAGGAATGATATCAAATGATTGTTCCAAAGCTTTCTCAACTACTTTAATCAATAATGTAATCTTCCCCATAGCTAGGAGGAAATCTCCACTATGTGTCTTGACCATCATATGTGTGGGTTCATAAGATTCTTTTATCAAATCATGCATGTAGAGGAACTCTTTAGTAATCACATTCATTATACATTTAGGATTGATAAGGACTCCTCTTGTAGGATATCCACTTATATGTGCGGTAATGTAAAGAGGTCCCTCAATCTCTCCAATTGTTCTATCATGTGGTGTAAAGGTTATTTTAGGTTCAAGAGTCTTCCTCTTCCTACAAACTCAAGGAGGGACCATACCACCCTTGTTTTGATGAGAGGCCATGTATGTGAGACTATTTCACACCAAGGCAAAAACTAGGTTGTATGAAAAATTTAAGTTTTCAACAAAACCCTAACAAATGAGATATGCAAATGCAAGATGTGATATCATGAACTTATTAATTACTGTAATTTATTTCAGATCTGATGTAAAAATTAAAAAATTAAATGTTTCCAACGATATGCAATAAAAAGAATGCAAAACTATGTCGTTATGCAAACCTAGAATGTTTTTTTTTTCACTTTTTTCAATGTATGTAAGATTTTTCAATGTAAAATGACAAGTATGATATGAAGTAATGTAAAATATGATTTCAACATTCAACAAGATGCAAATTCTTTAAACATGGGTTCACCAAAATGTTAAGTAGGGACAAGAAGGGGTTGAATGCAAGCATGTAAGGACACTAGATCAAACCCTCCTTTCGCTACAACATTCAAGGACAAAACTGAGCTAATTCACTACAAGATGAAAGAGGACTCAGCTACTAATTTTGTTCTCTTGTTTACTATGGAAAGATGTGATTCAACCAAGCTTTTTATTAAACACGAGGCCAATCAATGCACTAAACTCTAGAATTGAGATAATCAACTTATAATAGACAAACAACAATGGAAAGCCAGGATCTGAAAGTACCAGGATGATCAATGAGATGTCATAACATGTTTCATAGAAGCTAAAATGTCAGAAGACTCTGATGCTAGCACCCAAGTCAAGAAAGTCCTAATCTCCAGAAACTCAAAACTAGAAAAATGATGTAAATGATGCCCTAATGTTGTATCCAGTATTTGATTTAGCTGGTGGATGTCAGGGCGAGAGTCCAAGTCTGCTACAAAAGAATTTTTGCACTCTATTTTTAGATCTTGAAATCTAATCCCTTGCCCAACCTCCCTGTACCTTCACTTATTGAATCCTCACACCTGTAACCTACACACAAGAAGAAAAGGAGTTTGGGGGTTGTGGTGTTTAGGGATTTGCCTCAGTCAAATCCTGAGTTAGCATTCAAGCTTTCCCAACACTGTTGTTAGAGAGAGCATGTCCTTGTAGGACAAAGGCTAAAGATAATCCAAATGATGATGAAATGATTCAAACACAATGATAATGTCATCTTGGAGGTGAAGTCCTTAGAAGGATGAAGATACTTCAACTCATAAGGATGTTGATGATGATTCCAAATCTGTAACAAACACAATGCTAACACAAATCTGCAACAATAACACAATGAATATCTCAAATGCTCTTTTACTCAATATCATAACCTTGCTATCATCAACTTAACTTTAAATTAATTCAAACACTTGTTTATATATGCTTTCTCATTAAACATTCACAAATTAATTGAAAGAGCCAACAAGGAAGGACCCATTTAAAAGTCCTATGTCTACATCCCTTAAATTTTACCCTGACCAATTAGGGTGGACTTGGGTATGGGCGTCCAAGTCCCTACGTTTCTTTTTGGTTAGGACCCAAGCATTAAATGGGCCCCTAGTTCCTATTTGACATGGGTTTTAGGGGATTTCTCATCAGGATGAATATTTTTGCTTGTAGACTGTTAACACGGGGACTTAGGAGCTAAACTAGGAGAAAAAAGGCATGTGTCCACTTTTTACTCCATAACAACAAAAATAATTCTTATTACAAGTTTTCAAAATGAATTTAATCATGAGTGTGATCAAGTTTAGAACAACCCCTTTAAGATAGAAAGTACTAAATCCAATGGTGCGCTATCACATGGCTACTCTCAAAACAAAACATTTAATCTCATTTGTCACTTTGTTGGCCTATGGGTTTATGCATACAAAGTTTTCCAAATTGCTAGGGTTTGTTTCAATATGCCATCAAGCTAATAGCAGCTCTATCCTGACCCATTACCTGAATAAGTGCATGGAAATGGTGGACCAAAAATGGATCCAAAGTTACCATTTTTTTCTAAAACAAACAAAACCTAAACTTATAAAATAATTTAAGATGCTTACACTAAAATTTTGAAGATGTGATAAGAACAAGAATTGTAGTGCTCTAAATATAGTTTTTAAACTACTAAGGATTTTTTTAAATGGCTAATATTAAGAGGTTCAAATGTTGAGTGCAAACAAAAATGGTCATTTTTTATCAATTTTTTTGTTAAGTATTTTTAAACCAAATGGTTGAAAGATAGCTATGGGTGAGTATTACAAAAATATATATTGAATTTTTGTGTGTGTGATTTTTTGAAGTGGGTGTGCCATCAAAACCTAATCACCAAGTGTGGTTAGGAAAGGTGTCTCAACCTTACATCATAATGTACTGAACAAAAATTACAATTTTTGGCCTATAGAACATAAAAAAATGCAATTTGCAAAGCTCTAAAGGTCAATTTTGGCCCCAAAAATATTGAAATGGGCCTTAATCAAATAATGTGAGTAATGGAGACATGGATTTATTCAAGATCTTCAATTTAAAAATGGGGGGCTCAATAAACCTCCTACTTCAAATGTTTTTTGGAAATGTAAGAGCATCTATGATGCATAAGGGAGTTGTAAGAGGGTGTTACACTTTTTGACCAACTTATGACACATCATAGGAAATCTTTGATTGGAGATAATGGAGCCAAAATAGAGTACCCAAGTTAGTGAGTGGATTATGATGATTTTATGACAAGTGGAAGGAATATACTATTTTTAGCTTCTGGACTCATCTTGGGATTCAGGAATTGGATTTTGACTATAGATTTGGGTGTCACATTTTTTGTGGTTTTAGCTCATGGTTTCCTAATTACCATTGGATGGTTTCATGTATTTCTTCTCCCATTTATTGGGTGCTTGAGATGGAGGTTTCATAATGATTTTTGTGGGTACTATTATGCTATCAAAATTGCTCTAGATCTCTTATTAGTGATACTCATGTAAAGGCTTAAACTTTATAAGTGTATTGTAGCCATTGATTATTGAATAATACATTGAGTTGATTCGAAGTGTGGGGTTTTTTATCTCAAAAGGGTTTTCCCCACATAATTCACTATGTTTTGGTATATTGATTTTAAGTTTATTTTCTTGTAACTATATGATCAATTTAATTTATACACATACCTCCCCTCATACATTAATGTAGGAAATGTATTTCATACATCTACTTCCTTTCATTTGGTATTAGAGCTTGATTACCTTGCATCCTATGCATTAGGGACAAGGTTTTTTGTTCTAATCTTGGTTTGAGTGGGAGCTTACACAAAAGGAGATATTGTTGCAATAAAATGGAAAGCACATCAAGGATGAAGATAGAGAGGTTCACCAAAACTAACTTTGACCTCTGAAAGCTCAATATGGAGGATATGTTTGTAGATACAAATCTATGGACTATTGTATCTAGATCCAAAGCCACTGCAATGTCACAAGCCAACTAAGATCTATTGGATAGAAAGATGAGGACCTCATTAGGATCTACTTAAAAATTCTATTTTGTTAAATATACATGAATAAGCCACCACATAATCTATTTGGAAGAGGTTGGGAGATGTGTATTAGGCTAAATCCCTCATTAACAAACTTTTCTTGAGGAAGAAGCTATACACATTCAAAATTGATGATGGTGGTTTTGTGGTAAGCATTTGAAAGTGTTCAATATCATTGCGCCCCAGTTGCACTCTATTGGAGTGAAAATGGACAAGGAGGATTAGTTCATGACACATAGTTATATTATTTTCTAGACTTGTGGGATCACTTAGTGATGTCAATCAAGAGCACTGCCTCAAAACTCAAAATGGATAAGGTAGTGTTTCTTTGCTCTAAAAGGAGATGTAGTGGGAAGTTTTCAAATCTAATATGGAGGCCCTTGCTATTTTTGGAAGACCAAATAAGAAAGGCAAGAAGGACAAGAAGAAATAAAAGTCTAGATCCAAATCCAATGGGAGATCTAAATCTCCTAAAAATTATAGGGCTAAGTGTTGGGCCTAAGATGAGATTGGGAACTTCCATAGATATTGTAAAGAGGAGAAAAACAAAAAGAAAAATGATTCAAATGATGAGTTCAAAAAAATTTCTGAAGATGATGTAGATGCCTTTATTATAGCTTTAGAAAATCATGAATCAAAAGGTGCATAATTGATAGACTATGGAGTTTCCTTCCATATGACATCCCATTGGGCATGGTTTTCAAAGTATCAAGAATATGATGGTGTGAAGGTGTCCTTGATGATTCTCATTTAAGCATAATTGGTCATGGTAGAGTTCGGATTCAATTCCTTGATGGATGAGTGAAAGGGATCAATGTTAAGCTTACACATCCCTAGTTTGAAATAGAACCTATTATCAATTAGAAAACTCAATGATGCAAGAGTGCAAGATATTTTCTCCAGTAGAGGGTGTAAGATGGTGGGAGAAGCCCTAGTGCTTGCTAAGGGTATTCATGTGGGTACTCTATTTCAACTAGATGCAAACATTGTCTACTGCAATAGTTCTTTTGTTCTTGTAGGGAAGAGATCTATAGAATCTACACCTTTAGCATTGGAACCAACAACATAGAGGAGTGGTGTGTCTACTTCCAATGGTTGTGCTTTCTAGGTACCTAAGTGAGATCTTTCTTCATAGAGAAAGTTACTTTTAGAGAAAATAATGCTATGGCACCAAAGAACGGGCCATATAGGAGATAAGGGTCTAAGGACCCTAAAAACTAAAAATCTTGTAGAGGGGATGAATGATTATACTCTTGAATTTGATTTCTATGAACATTTGTATATGGAAAATAGAACCAAATTTATTTTTATTATAGCTCTCACAAATCTTTTGAAGTGTTGGATTTAATTCATTCAAATGTATTTGGTCCTATTAATGTTCCTTTGATTTATATTTTTTTATACTGTGTATCTTTTATAGATGATTATTCTAGGACATGGGTATATTTCCTCAAAAGTAAATTTGAAGTCTTTGGTTGATTTAAGGAGTTTTAGGCTCTTTTTAAAAATTAGACTAGTAGGAAGAATAAGGTTTTGAGGACTAATAATGGCAATGTTTTGTTTCATGGATTTTAATAGATTTTGTAAAGACCATGGAATTAAAATACATAAGACAACTCATATACTCCTTAGAACGATGGAGTTGCAGAAAGAATGAATAGGAAATTAATGGAAAGGGCTAGGAGTATTCTTAATGTCTTAATGGAGCTAGCTTGGAACGTAAGTTCTAAGAAAAAATGGTTTCTATGACTTGTTACCTAATTAACATGTCTCCTATGTCAATGTTTGTTAATAAGACTCCTATGGAGGCATGTATACAAAATAAGCCCTCATTAAAATATCTTAGACTTTTTGGTTGTGAGTCATATGCACATATTCCTAGAGACAAGTAGTTAAAGTTTGAGAACAAGGTAGTGAAATGTATCTTCACAAGATATGGTTTTGGTGTGAAAATATATAAGCTTTGGAGCCCTATGGCTAAGAGAGTTATGTCAAATAGAAATGTTATTTTTAGAGAGCTTAAATATTCTTCCATGGTGTTGCAACTAGACAAGGATGGGAAGATGTGGTTCGACTAACCCCAAAGATTGAGAAGGTTGAACTAGCATCTCATGAGGGACTTGAAGAGAAGGAGATCTTAGATAATCTTGATAGTTCAAAAGAGGAGGGAGAACCTCCACCTTGACTCATGAGGAGGTCAACTTTACAAAGATAGCAACTAGACAAGTATACTTATCCTAATTGGAGATGTATGTTTCATTTGATTACTAATATTGACCAGTCTAGAACTATGAAGGAGGTGATAGATATGGGTGATTATAGGTCTTGGAGAGAGGGTATGGATGAGGAGATGGTCATTTTGAAAAATAATGATGCATGGGACTTGGTACTATTTCCAAAAAGAAGGAATCCTATTAGATGTAAATGGGTATTCAAAAAGAAGATTGGTTCACATGGCAATATTGAAAAGTACAAGGCAAGTTTGGTGGCTAAAGCATATTCCTAGGTTGAGGGGATAGACTTCAATGGTGAGATTTTTTCCCCAATTTCTAAGATGACATCTATCAAGTTCTTATTTTCTATAGTAGCATCTTTTGATTTAGAGATTAAAAAAATGGATGTGAAGATAGACTTTTTGAATAGTGACTTGGAGGACGAGGTCTACATGACACAACCTAAGCACTATGTGGAAAGAGGTAAAGAAACTTTAGTTTATAGATTGAAAAAACTTTACATGGTCTCAAATAATCTCCTAGGATGTGGCACCAAAATTTTGATTCCTTTGTGTTGGGATTTGGTTTTCTGAGATCCAAAATGGATCATTGTGTTTACTATAAATGTGATAGTTATCAATGTTGTGTTATCGTGTTGTACATAGATGATATGTTATTTTTGTTAATAGTAAAGATGTGATTTATGATTTTAAGTCTCAAATTTTAGCATAGTTTGAGATGAAGGACTTGGGGGCTACCAAATATATCTTGCCTATGGATATTAGAAGATATAGAGTGAACAAAAAATATTGGTTAGGCTAGAGTAAGCATGTGAACTCTATATTGCACAACATTTCAACATGGAAAATAGTAGACCATTAAGTGTTCCCATTTCTATGGGAACTAATATTTCAATTGAGCAGTGTCCTATGACATCCATAGATATGGAATATATGGCTCATGTTCCTTACACTAGTGTAGTTGGGAGTTTGATGTATACTATAGTTTGTACTAGACTAGACATTGCTCAAGCAGTGGGAGTCTCAAGAGCCACTTTATGTCTAATCTTGGATGATATAATTGGGATAAAATTAAGGTGGTATTCAAATATTTTATTTGTTTCATTGTGATTCTACAAGGGACTACACTTAGTGTACAACATGGATTCATATTAGGTAACAAATGTTGATAGAAAATAATCCACAAGTAGATACATGTTTAGTTTATTTGGTGGTGTTATTAGTTGGATGAGTAAGTGATAGGTTGTGGTTGCTTTGTACACTACAGATATGAGCACATGGTAGAGTCCATCTAGCTTAAGATATTGCATTTAGATTGGGGTTGATTCAAGAAGCTATTGAAGTTCTTTGTGATAGTTAGAGTGGCATATGTCTGGCAAAGGACCTAACCTTTCATGTGAGAATGAAATACATAGATGCCTAGTACCATTGGGTTCATCACATGGTAGAGAATGGGGTTGATTCTAGAGAAATGTGACAACTTTTTGAATGTTACAAATACATTCACAAAGTTAACACAAAGAAGTTTAGGTGGTGTAGTAAGTCTATGGGCCTCTTGGCCCCTAGCAAATGGTCGATAGTGTTTGATAGTGTTTGTATTCACTTTACTCTTGAAATATGTTTGACAAGTAATAGAATGTTAGGAAAGGTGTATCAACCTTGCATCCTAATGTTAAGAATAAAAAATGTAATTTTGGGGATATGGAACACAAAAATGCAATTTTCAAAGCTTTAGATGTCAATTTTGGCCCTCCAAAAATCTCAAAATGGACCTTAACTTGAGAAAGATAGTTATGGTGACATGAATCTCTCTAAGATTTTCAATTTTAAAAAAGGGAGGGTCAATCAACTTCCTGGATCAAAAGTTATGGACTCTAGAAGTTAGGCCTTCCACATTAGAAATGTAAGAACATCTATGATGCATAAGAGAACTATAAGAGGGAGTTACACTTGTTGACCAACTTATATCAATGCATGTTATGACATATCATGAGGAATATTTTATTAGAGATAATGGAATCAAAATGGAGTGACGAAGTTGGTCAGTGGATTATGATGAACTTATGATAGGTGGAAGGAATATGTTATTTTTAGCTTGTGGACTCATCGTGAGATTTAAGAACTAGATTTTGATTGGGGATTTGGGTGCCACATTTTGGGTGGTTTTAGCTCATGGTTTCCTAATTACTTTTTGATTATTTCATGTATTTATTCTCCTATTTATTGGTTTCTTGAGATAGAAGATTCATAGTGAGTTTTGTGGGTACTATTATGCTATCAAAATTGCTCTAGTTCTCTTGTTGGTGATACTCTTGTAAAGGCTTAGACTCTAGAAGTGTATTATAACCATTGATTACTAAATAGTACATTGATTTTCTTTAGAGTGTGGGGCTTTTCTCCCAAAAGGATTTTGCCCACATAAATAAGGTCGTGTTATGGTATATTGCTTTATGTTTATTTCCTTGTAACTATATATGGTCAATTTAATTTTTACACTACCTCCTCTAATATATTAGTTTATAAATTGTATCCTATGCCTCTACTTCCTTTCCAACATATGTGTCGCTTAACTTCTACAAAAATAATCTAAAATGAAAAATAATAATGTGTAGAGAGTAAAGTGTAGAATAATCATATATAATTTTTTCAAGTATGGATAAACAAATCAAATAAATTATGAAATAAAGTAATACATTTGTATTTGAGGCATATAAAGACATCACTAAAAGTAAATTAAAATAAATACCTTAATCTATTCAAAATATAACAAAATAATTATATGTTTAGAAAGCTAAGAAATAGATTGATGTTTTAGTGGTGGTTTTATGGAATTTCAATCTAAACTATGTAAACCTAATGAGGAGAAAGTTTGAACATGCCATATTTTTCTAAAACACAAATTTGGGCACCAAAATTGTAGGTCCAACCCTTAGGCTTAAAAAATTCATTTTTTCCAATCCTAAAAGAGGAATTTCATTGATATGTGTTTTAATGTGTATGCACTCCAAAAGTGTGTACAAGCTATAATGCATGTCTCATACATGATTTTGGACTACATACACATGTTATGCTCAAAATGCTTGTTTGACCAACTTTTTTCCCCCATTTTTCTGCACATACACTACCATTCTATGACAACTCTCCTTGAATTTATTATTCAATATCTACATTCAAACTTCACAATAGAAAGGACTAGTAAAATAATCAACCTAGCAAACTATGACAGATGAGTATCCATATATAATGTCAAATGCATGCCTTTATAAGAAATACTCATGTTTAGAAACAATCAAAGCATAAATCTAAAAGCAAACAAGGGACTTGTAAATCTCATACCCAATATCTCCAAATCCGCATAAATGTAAATGGTTAAGAAAGAGCTCCATAGTCAAGCCCAATTCTTTCTATACTTCCTTCACCACCATAGCTACCTTTGTCAACAAATAAATTATCTCTATTTTCACATTTCATGCCAATATTTGATAAAAATATGCTACCTCTTGTAAATCTTATACCCAATATCTCCAAATCCGCATAAATGTAAATGGTTAAGAAAAAACTACATAGTCAAGCCCAATTCTTTCTATACTTCCTTCACCACCATAGCTACCTTTGTCAACAAATAAATTATCTCTATTTCACATTTCATGCCAATATTTGATAAAAATATGCTACCCACAATTTGTTCAATGATAACAATAACAAATCCATCACTCTGGACTCACAACATTAACTAAAACTCAAATTTTCAAACCTTTTCTACCATTATTAGCCAAAATGAACCTACCATAGCAAGATAAAGTAGGTGTAGGAAACTACCTAATAAACTAATGAAAAATAATAAATACCTACACCAACACCCCCTTAAGCATTGCTTAGTGGGTGAAAAAGATGGGTCTTAACAATGTGTGTATACGCCTAAAAATGACACGATTCATTCTAAATAAATATTCTAAATATTTATTCCATTCTTCTATCAATTAAATAAATATTCTAAATATTTATTCCATTCTTCTATCAATTAAATAAATATTCTAAATTTATTTAATCGGTTCACTATTCCGTAATTAAATAAAACCAATTTATTTAATTAAATTCCCTAAATTCTTCTAATGTCTCACATAATTAAATAATCCTAAATTATTTAATTAATCTAAATCCCCCTATCCTAAGTTCTAATTTCAAAAATCCACCTCACCCGTACACCTCACCTTGTCCACTTCAACCTGTTGCACATGTAATTAAATATATTAAATATTTAATTATCTAATTTTCCCTCACCCACATGCCCTATTTCTTCTCCAATCAAAGTTAGTTAACTAATCAATCAAAAGTGTTAACTAACTAGTCTATTGAGTTAATTCCTCAATCAATTCAGTCAATTCCATAATCCATTCTTCCAACTGACTAATCAAGTTTGTTAACTGATCAGTTAAAGGAGTTAACTCTCCAATCAATGTTGTCAAATCCCCTCTTTCATGATGAAGGTGGCACACTTGTCATATTTCTACTGGTTGCACATTCCTCAACCATTCTCAGCCATTGATCATCATACTTCTCCTCAACCGTTGATTCTCATTCTCTCAAGTCTATAAAAGAAGTCTCATCCCTCCATTCTATTCATCCAGGTTATTTGTATTGTTGCTCTGCAGAAATTCACCAGCGCACCTTTGGCACCCCCAATACAATCTACTTGAGATCACCATTTGCTTTGAAGCTCTCTTCACAGCATTATTTATCAATATAGCCATTTACTACCGACATCCTACAACACAGCTAAAAGAGTGCACTCACTAAGGGCCTACTTCATATCAGCAAGGACGATTTTAATAGGCGAACAATAGAAGCTTTGATTCAAGGAAGGTTTGCATTGTGTTATTCATTGCTTCATTTCATTCAATCTTTCTTGATTTCATTATTCTATTGATGTTAGGGTTTATTATTGTTAAATTGATTAATCCACATTTTACCCTAACAATGTGTATCCTAATGAGGTACCCATCTACAAGTGATTCCCCCATAGAGAAGAAACCTACCCACAAGAAGAGAAAGAAATCCCCACACCCCCCCCCCAAGAGAGAGAAAAGAAAATCCATGTAGCCCCCCAAATGTGTAACATTATGCACTAGAGTTGAATGTGGAAGGAGATGTAAGATGTATATTGCAGGAATCTTTGTATCCATGCCTATGTCAATTATGAGATGTGCCACTACAAAATATGACAACTCAAAAAAGGAGACACAATAGGTGCCAAAGAATATGAAGATTATGATGCAATTGTAGAATCACTACTAGATCAAAGAGGAAGACTAGGTCCTCAAAAGTGTCCTTGAGATCTAAAATGCGGGACTTCACAAATAGATGTGAAATGTCTAGTAGATAGATGTCCCAATGAGGTGAATTAGAAAGAAAAATATGGACCTACTCAAAAGAATCATTAGATGCCTTCAAAGTAACAACACTAAACTCTTTAAAAGTGGTAGTATATGGTGGTGGAATCTTAGCACATGTCTCTATAACCTTAGTCAGTTAAAGGATTTGAAGTTTAAGATGACCATGTTGTACATCTTGAAAACTATCCACACTAGATATTTGAGTATGAATGTTAGTTGAAGGATCATCAAGGGAAAAATATGAGAAGGTATACAATCTAGAATGATCATCTACCTCCCCAACTACAACAACATCACTACTTTGCAAACCCCAAAGTACCACAAAATTAGGTGTAAACTCCACACTCTTACCTATGGACCACTATGTGTAATCTAATAGATGGATGGGAGATTAATTGGTAAGGAAGGAACCCAGAGGATATTATTGAATGATATTTTTCCCATGTCAACAAGACGTCTCCTACATACACCCATAGAAGTGTCATTGTCCATCAAAATACAAGGCATAGAAAAAGTCTCAAATGAAGAAAACATATCCTATGACGAAGCCATATGATGAGAAGCTTCAAAGTCAAGGATCCATTTCCTTGAACAAGAATCTACAATAGCAACAAGTTCCTTCCCCTTACACTAATTTGACGATGACGATGACGATGACGATGATGAACCCTTTGATAAGGGTGAAGGCAATTTGATATTATTCTTTTGAATAAGATACTTTAGCTCATCACTTTAGCTCATCAATATATTTTGTATAACATCAATGTTCATCATGCCCCCATTTTTTATAATATGCACATAAGGGATTCACGTTCTTAGATGAATCCCCTTTCGAAGAAGACTCAAAATCTACTTTTGAAGTAGATGACGATGATGGTGTACTATCTTTTTGTGGATTTTTCTTTGGTTTACTCTTTTGTTTCTTTTCAAGATACCCAGATTCTTTCTATACCTTAGGCTAACTAGCCACCAATGCATGTAACTTAGAAGACTTTGTGATGCCCATCTAAATCAATTTTTCTTCTTCTTGAATTAGAAGATCTAAAAATGCATCAAAAATAGGTATAACATATAGCTCCCATGGAAAGCTTGTGGGTATGAAAGCCAAAAAATACTACATACTCAAGACTAAGCTTAGATAGCACATTCAAAATCAATTGTAAATCATTTTTTTCTAATATTTTAATCCTTAAGTTGCATTCTTAGTTGTTTGACCTTGGAAATGTAGGCTTGGATGTGATAAAAACTATTACCAATCTGATAACCCCTAATCTTACAAGTTTTACCATACAAATTTCCAGGAGTGTCCCATGCCTGCTTAAGTGTTGTACATGATTCAAGATGAAATTGTAAATCAAAATATACTAAAGAACAAATGTAACCAAGAGATTTCACGTGCTTTTATTCCCACTCCTACTATACTTAAGCATCAATAGGTAGAGGTTTCTATTCATCTATATATCCAATAATGCATTCTCCCCTTAGATAATTCGATACTGATGTTTTACATGAGGCATAGTTATATGGAGTGAGAAGATCAATATTAGTTTTACCCATAACAAAAACATATAGAAAAAAGAACTTCAATAAAGAGGACACAAGCTCAACCCTCTATAACTAATTTGAATGACCCTAAAATAATTAAAATGCTTGGCACTTTATTTAGTGAGATTACAATGTAAATATTAAGTTTTTCGAGGCCCAAAAAGGCCAATAATGTTGAAAGTATATAATGTTGTAAAGTAGGAACTAAATAAATAGTATATAATTGTAGAGCCCAAAAATATTAACTTTCAAAAACTTAGGGCTTGAAAAAGAGCTATTTTGAGAAAGTTATGATCTTTTAAAGGTCCCAAAAGCACAACTAGACAACAAATCTTTGAGAAAACTAAATTTCAAGTAAAGTCAAATTATAAAACCATCTACACAAGCATGTAGTTAGTGAGAAATAGCTAGAAGCAAGAAAATTGCACCTGAATAGGCCTCTAGGTGATTGAGAAATAAGTTGAGATATCAGAATGAAGATGTCAATAAAGAGGGGTCACCCTATCAAGCCAAATAGAATGAGTATGTCAACATTGAACCAATTTTACAAATGATAACATTAGTAGTATGAATTATTGGCATGTAGTTGACATTAACATGTACTAAGGATGACATTAGCACTATATAAAGGGGTGATGCAATTTTAACTGTGTAGTAATGTGGTAATAATTTTACAATGATGTGGCAATGACTAGGCAACAAGTATAAATGGTGGGGCCCAAGTCTGTGGCTCCCATGCAGTTGATTGTGTGATCAAAGGTGCCTAGAAATTATTAGAGGTGGTCAAAGTTTTGGCATACACAACAAGTACAAGGCAATAGGTTGGCAACATATAGGGTGGGTACGAGGGTGTACTGGTGACAGCATTATCTTCCTATGGCAAGAACCACAAAATGGTGAGGGTATGTTAGCTGGTGTACACTACCACATTGCAAAGTACCTTAGGGTACCTCAACTTCAATGAAGTCAAATAAAAAGACCTTAAACTCCTTGTACAAACCTTGACATTCATGAGAATAGGTACAATGAGTATAGTATGACTTAGATACAATGACTAGAAGCTCAAACTAGTGTATAGACGATACAATCCATACAATTTTTTTGAACAACATGCCAAAGAGAAAAAGTGTCAAAATATGCCCAATTTTATAGTCAAACTTAGGCATTTTTGTTGTCAAGTCCAATGGTATAGTTAGATTTAGGTCATAATACCCCAAAATTCAGGTAACCTATAAAACTCAATTTGAAAAACACATGCAAAAACTCAAAATGAGTATTATATTTTTAGTATCTATTTCAAGCAAAATGAAAGTCAAATCTAACTATCTTGAGCCTTTCAAACACAATACACAACATGCCAAAAAATGACATACCCAAAAAACTAAGATGAAACCCCCAGAAACTTATTTCTTCTGTCAAATCATTTTGATTCTCTAGATCATCTAAAGATGCACAAGATGATCATATTGGGTTTTGGGAAAATGCATGCACACTGATTTGCCCCAAATCTCTCAAAAATAGAAAAAAATGGGCTAAACTAGGATGCCTTGGCTCTGATACCAGGTTATATTTTATAATAAGCAAGAAAATAAACAATAACTAATGCCATAGTGATAACGACAACACTACTCTAGACCAAATAATAGATTAAACAGTGTTATTTCCCATTAATCAAGAAAGCAAATACATAACAAACTAGAGAGTGGGAGAAAAACAAAGCTAGATGAGTGCACTTATAAGAAATGCAAAGGAGGTGGAAGGTGGAATATGAAGAGACACCACTCACTCCACTCATGATTATTAACCAATATGAGACAACCCAAGCAAGCTAAACTAGATGCAAGAAGTACCTAATAAACAAATAAAAAGGAATAAAAACCTACACCAACAATTATGCTAAAAAATGCTTGTTTGGTCACTTTTCTCCCCATCTAAGTTGTGCACATACCCTACCATTCTATGACAACTCTCCCTAGATTTCTTGTTCAAAATCTACATTTAAACTTTGCAATAGAAAGAACTAATAAAACAATCAACCTACTAGCTAGGATAGTCAAGTATCCACATCTAATGCCAAATGCATGGCTTTATAATAGATACTCACATTTAGAAACAATTGAAGCATAAATCTAAAAGAAAACAAGGAACTTGTAAATCTCATACCAAATATCTCCAAAGCCATACAATTGTAAAATGGTTAAGCAAGAGCTCCACAATCAATCCAAGTTCTTTCTATGCTTCCTTCACCACCATGGCTACCTCTATCAACACAAAAATTATCCCTCTTTTTCACATTTCATGCCAATATTTAAGCAATGATAACAATAATGAATCCATCACTCCACTTGCACAGCACGAACCAAAACTCAAAGTCTCAAACCCTTTCTATGCAATGATGTTCATGGCAAAGCTAAACTACTAACAACTTCCATTCATTATGCCAAGAACTTAGGATTTCCACATAACAAAACCCAAGGTTCTAGTTAGTTCCTTTCCATTAATGTCAACACATCTCATAAATTAATAGGACTATTTGGTTGTCAAATCCCGAGCCCTCCTTACAACATTTTTATTTTTATTTTTATTTCTTAAAATATTCAAAAGTCTCTCTCCATGGCTAGTGATAACCAACCAAAAACACAATTATTTTAACCAAGCATACTAAGCTTTTTAAGTAGAATGTCAATGGCACCCAAAATATCCATAAGGTAAATCATGAAGCAACATATGCAAAAACCAAGCATACACACATAGGCCTTAACCACTTAATCACAAAACCATCAGAGACAAATTGACGAACTTATATATCAACGAAGGATTGACTAAAGAAAATGAACATGAAATCATAAATGCTGATAAAACAAATTCGACAAGATGACATGACCATGTTACAAACAAACCATACCTCATAAAAGAAAGTGACAAAGATACCTTACTCATTTATTGACAACTAAAAATTACAGACTGCACAACAAATATCACAAAGATGCACTAAACAAATCGTATGCACATGGGTCTAGGATCTATCCTTAGCACTACATTTGCATGATAATGTCATCTCCCATGATGCTCTCCCTTGCCAGGGATGAACCTCACGCAAAATAAGAATAGTCTAACAATACATTAGTTGAATATGATATAATTATTAAATTATATGCATCATGTAAATATATACATCAAAAGATAAATACCAAACACCAATATATATATATATATATATATATATATATATATATATATATATATATATATATATATATATATATATATATTCGCACATACCAAATAAGTGTAAATCGCATTTAGTTGTTATAAAAATAAAAATAGATACAATAATGATAATTCCTAATAATTGCATAATATTACTCAAAATCCAAGTACATCAATTAAACAGCTATCCTAATCAAATCAGAATTATTACAAACCAAAATATTCAAATAATCCAAAAATAAGGTATTACAAAGAAGTATAAATCTCCAATATTTGAATTTTTTCTATTGCTCCTTCCTATCAAATAATTGTTTCTCTTTTGGTACATACTTATATGGTCAACAACTTTTGAAATTTCTCGATTGCACCTTCCTATCAAATAATTGTTTCTTTTTTGATACATACTTATATGGTTAACAACTTTGGCATAATCCTCTTCAAATGTTGATAAATAAACAATTTTTTTTTAATTGGATCCTTAAATATGTCTTCCTCCACTAGCAATCTAAGTTCTAGGATGTATTATGGTGTATCCATAAATCATCATTAAGCTTTTTATGCTTAGTTCTTATTTTCTTCTACTATTTTAGCAACAATTGTGTTTATGTTCTTATTGGATGATTTTCCTTTCCTTATGGGTAGTAACCAAACGAGTGACACACATGTGATGTCATATTCATAGGAAATTCTATCAATTCTTCAAATGGGAACGTGAATCATTTTTAATAAATATTTGTAAGGGAACGTCAAATTAAGAAAGAATATTCTTTTTTAGAATATTATTAATATTCCATCTATATTCCTTATCCACGCATCATAGACAAAGTCCATCTATATTCCTTTTATAGAGCACATATTTCCAAAGAACATAATGCAAGGCTTTAGTTTGAACGTCCACCACTTCTTGTTATCTACCATTTGTCGAGGGAATATTAGAATGGTATGAGTGGAGTGTTAGATTCATCTTGATCCCCAAATTCTATTTTTATGTTCATTATAATCCTCTTCCATTAATTAATTTGACCGGCTTTATTTCCAAATCATATTCCTTAACTTTAGCAATCTAATTACATCTTTGTGACCTTTTAACTGTTTTTGATTAAAATAGATTTGACATTGAACTATAACAATAGTATGAAAATTCAAGATATAAAATTATAACCTTTTTGACAACTTTTACTATACTATAAACACACGCTTTTAATTATATGTATTTCAACTCATTAATGTAATGGGAGATTCTATGTTGTCTTCATTCTTCTAGATAAAAATGTTTAAGAGTGTATAATTTATCACATAATTATAAGTAATGTTATTTTTTAAAGCGTCAAGTTTGGCAACTTGTTTACAAACAAAACTGTTATTCTCCCCAAGGATTTATAACTATGCTCTGATACCACTTGATGCAGTTATGGATAGAGGACCCAATAAAGGATTATCCAACCATGCAGCGAATTAAAACAACACAACAGAACTCAATGTGACAACTTAATATTTATTTACTCACTATCACAATTGAGTTACAATATACCACAATGAGCTTACAACATGCTAGGTCACAATCCTTTGGTTGCAAATGGGCACACTATGTGTGAATTACATAATTCAAATGATTTGGAATACAATGTCAATGTCGAATTAACCACAGAACTAACCGCTTTCCAAATGATCATGAGAAATGATTGTATAGTTGCTTCTAGTCTTAGGGATGATCTTAATCGATCATGAGAAGGTGCAAAGCTTGATGCCAAGTATAACGTGTAGTCAGTCGAATGTGTAGATGGAGTATTTTGGAACAAATGTAGTGATGATGGATCAAGAATCTCGATCTGATTCATAACATAAGCTCTATCGGCTCCAATGTATTTGGAAACATGTTTCTCTATTGCCACACGCTTCAAAAAGGCGTCGCAAACTATGAACAGTGAAACTAGATGTTGTCCCATTATGCTTGATGATAGTCTGGATCTATAATATGTCTTTGCAATGATCAAAATCTCCTAGAAATTGGATGTAGTGTTGTAGGCTCAAAGTAGAACATGTTTTCCAAATTGTCATGTGAGATATGCATGTGCAATGAAATACAAAGGATCTATGATGACTAAATAAAAGACTAGAATGCTATTAAAAACCTACAAACAAACAAAATAATAGAAAATATTTTTGGGTGATGCAAGATTGCTCTTACACCCTCGGATGCTCTTGCATCACTTCCTCTTTACTTCCAATAGTGGTAGTTGAATCAATGTAAGAAAGACATCAACAACCTCGTTTGTGTTTTTAATGTTGTTAAATGGAACCATAGTAGAAGGGAAGCAAATCAAGTTATTGATTTCTTAGCTAAATCAACTTTGAAGTAGAATGACATCAAGGTTGAAACTAGAAATAGTCAAGATGCTTGTGCTTTGAGAAAAAACTAATATTCTTGTGAATGCCGACTACAATGCTTCCCTAGATTCTTGATTCTTGTTGGTGTGTAGGTTCTTGTGGTGTTCTTCTTTGTTCCCCTATAGTTAACACTATTGTTGCTATTTGTCTTAAGTGGTTTTCTTACTAGTCCAGTGCTTTTAACATAAAGGCAAACATTACCTCTAACATTCCAAACATGTACAATATTTACGGGAACAAATGATTATGTTCTATGTTGTTTGGAGTGTTCATCTTATCTTGTTGATTGTCTATTATCACTCCATCTAAATTTTCTCCATGAATGTAAACCTACTTTATAATTTATTGTTATTTTAATAATATTTTTTACCTTTATATTAAAAAACAAATGACAACTAAAATCAAGATTTTGAACATAAATATTTCACTAACTTATGAAAAGTGGGTCATAACCTTGAGGATTATTTCTATACAACAAATATCTATCCATATCACCCCACAATGATCCTTATCTTTTCTTATTTAAATACAAAGATTTTTAATAATTTAATTGAGTAAAGATATCTCCTCTTTAATTCTCCCATTACATCAAGTTTTGTAAAATTCGTAACTCCAAGCACATTTTGCATGAAATAAATTTTTTAAAAAAACTACATTGAATCTTTCGATATAGCCAAGATACAGTCAGTCAAACAAAAAATATGATAAACTTTCACATTCAATAGTAAAAATTCTGTAAATTTCCGTTGACATAAAATATTATACCTAAATTAATTGAATCGTAGTAACTATAATTAAAATTTAAAATGTCAATTGGAGGCGCCGTTAGTATTTATTAATATAAACAAATTAGATTTCCAAGATAGGTTTTATTATTTTCTCATAATGTAAATTTTAAATGAAAAGTTAACGATAAATCTCTCTTGTAGTCACTTGGGTATTTGTTAGTCTAATCATTTCCCGTCACGTTAGTTTTGAATGAAAGTTGAACATAAATTTCAAATAGTTTTAGAGACTTGTGAATTTGTGGCTTGAAAATCTTTTCGTAATAATGTCTCGAATAAAAAAATGTTTTCCCTTCTTATCAGAGAATAATAAAAATAAAAATGATGTAGAGTTCAGTTTATTATAATAAATTTCCAGTTGTCTTACTATTGTCATGAGTAGACAACTGTCATCAGTTAAATAATTAAAATTTCAGTACCGTATTGGATTTTATTGGTTGGAATAGGTATCATTCAGTTGGAAGCATCAGTGATAATACGGATGTTATCTAAAATAGTTTTAAATTACAGATAATCATTGTTGACCTAGAATAATAATGGAGGAGCATCTAAGCTTAAGGAATAACGTGGATGAAAAACAACAATAAATAGGTAAGTTAATGTCGGAAGACTAGAGAAGAGATAAAAAAGTGTCTGAAAAAATTCTGAACTGTGGTATGAGCAAAGTAAATTGGTTAGAAGAATGCATACTATGTGGGAGTTTAATTCTTATATGGAAAAGTGACCAAAAAAAAGCTTATATAAGTGTTAAAATTAAGAAGGCAGTAAAGATATTAATTGCCCAGTTGAGAACTAGATCTCATTATCTTCAATGTGAGACTACCAGATGTATATCTAAGGAAGAATAGGAAATAAGGACATGCATATTTTGCAACAAAGAGGTGGTAAAGACCAAATAGCACTACATGGAGTGCACAGCTAGCTTACAATATTATTTTATCAATTATGAAAAAAACCTGAATGTAGATAACCTAACTGCTTTATTTAAGGAGGCGAAGCTAGACAAAACTTCAAATTCTTTGATTAAGATTCACAGTACAAGATCTAACATCGAGAAGGGTTTTAAAATTTCATAAAACTTCTGAGACAGCCCTTGTATCCTATAATCATATTAATATAGTGCTCTTTTGCTGTGGCTCTTAATCCCATAAACTGCTTGACCTTTGTATTGACCTTTGTAGATGTTATTAAAATCTTTCATTTCATTTCAAACCAGAAAGCCACTCCTCAAGCCCATTATAAAGCACTCTTATAAGTCATTGCCAGAAGGTAAACCGACAGAAGGCAAACGTTGTCCTTGTATTATTTGTTCGTCGATTTGCAGGTCAAATTCAAGTCTCGGACGCATTATTTTTGTTAGGTATATAACGTTGTTTTTTTCGGTTTCATTGTGTACCTGTTTTTCTTTTGTAAAAGACCATTAAAATCTGAGCTGTGTCGTTGTCGCATTGATTGAGATTCAAACCTATAAAGCTATATGATGTGCTACATGTTATTTATTTCAAGCACTACAAAATGTCTATCTGCTTTAGTCCAACTCCACTATTACCTGCATCCTCTGTAATGTTTCGATCAAGGTGGCTTGATCTGTATGCCTTTTGTTACTAGGTGAGGTAATTGGGGTTCGTTCACACGCCAATCACTGGGAAAACGCCGATAAATGTGTTATAAAGAGTTTCTCACTAAGTCTTCTATTTAGGTAATTCAAAAGTTTCAAATTTTGATATGTAGTCAATCACAACATTACTCAAAATTATTACTTGAAATACAATTTAATTTATCTATGTGAAACTTTTGACTTATACTAGAAGTTTCAAGTTAATTTGCAAGAAAGTTTTTATATTGACCGAGTTGCAGAAATGAAGTCGTGTTGCAGTTAATATCACTCCAATGTTGAATACAAGGAACGTAGTTGTAAAAACCTATACCAGCTAGATGTACTCAATTTGCCTCTTTATTTGATTTTTGTTTTGATAGGAAATTAGGTTACATAGAAGACAATTCTGTTTATTTGATTTTTGTTTTAATAGGAAATTACGTTACATAGAAGACGGTACTGTTTATTTGACATTAGGCATGTAAGGTCAAATAGAAAACAATATTGTTTTTATGGTTTAATTTGGCTTCACAATGTGGGTAAATTCAACCTTTAAATTCTTAAACAATCATTTGACAGACTCGTTAATAACTGCAAAGTATTACTCAACCAGGAGAGAAAATACATTGAGAAAATGCAGATGAAACTAAAATTATATTTCACATTTCCTCATTTTTTTTAATGCAATAATCTTGATAATTTTAGGGTTTTTACAAGGGCGAGAGATGGCTTAATATCTTTTTTTGTTGTAATCAATTTATTCAAAATGAACCATTTTTTCTATGATTTGCAGATTTGCATTTAGCATGGAGCAGTCTGGGAAAAAACGAAGGAAAAACATGAATTAACAGACAGAAGGCTGAACAACATATTTTACTCTCGGAATCCTATCTCTCTCTCTAGTTAATTAAAGTTATCCTTGGCCCTAATGGCTATGCCAATACCGGTATTGCAAAAACCAAGTCCTCAATAGTTACAGATTTCAAATCCAAACTATAGGCAAGGGTCAGGGTTCGGTTGTCCATGACTGGATAGTTTTGGAACTTTTCCCCAAGTCCAAAGGAATTTTTGACGTGCCAAAGTTGGGCCAAACAAACCATAGGATGAATTGGAGAAAATAAAAAAATGACTTAACTAAGACTCTTTTTGCTGAGAACATCATCATCAGCTTCTGCAAAAACCTAACACTTTGCATGGACACTTCGATCATTATCCACAGGAAGGGGCAATTGGATGTGGCCTGTTTGCACATCTTACTGAGGTTGGCTTAGGAGTGGACGTTCATGGCAGCAGGCATATCTGGAGCCCAGCATGAAATTGTGTGGATTGGGGTTATCTGAAAACTTGCAAGCAGGAAGGGGTAACAAGTCCACAAACAGCAGAGGAGTCGGTCCTTCTACAAGTGAAAAGAGGCCTGGAATGAAAAATATTTAAATTGTTGACCGAAGCTAGTTGGATCTTTTTTTGCTGCATTTTTGTAATCTTGTAATTATTTTTTAAACTTTGTAAGAAATATAATTTTATGGATGTGGGCCCCTACTGATCCCTCAATTTTGCAGTTCTAGAACCTCCTCATCCTGGTCTTTATTTGAAACCTCCCACACTCACCTGCCCCGAAGCGCCATATTCCACCTTTCATCAATAGTTGCTTCATTTAGACAATTATGGTATTTTAAAGAATTCAGACAAAGTTGTACTTGTTGAACCCATGGAAATTTAAGATTTAGAGTATTGACTAACTGGTCAGATTCATCATATGTGACTCAGTCTCTTCTTTTCAACCTGATGATGGATCACGGAGTGTGATCCGAAACGTCAATCCAAAAAAGCAACACACAGTCTCTTCCAGAAGCTCTATACATTCTTACATATCATGGACTGTGGAAATATCATGTCTATAATATGTTTCACAAATTTTCCTACAACTAGACCTTGCATTGCATCAATTTTAGAATAAGTTGATTTTAAGGCAGCAAAATTTTATGGTTTCACAAACCTACACTCAAAATTCACACTAAATTAGAAAATGCATTCTCCTAGAATTCCAGGAGTCAAAAGATCAGGTTTCCTATGATGCATTGACATGTGAACAACCACACAGGCAAAGTGGCAAAGACTCCGAATATTTGAAATATGTTTCCATAATCACATTCAGGAGTAGGGTATTCTGGTGAATTGTCAAAAAACAGAAACTGGGATATAACATACTAATTAAACCTCATGATAATATCTTTGAATGTTTTAAACAATAGGTTCTTGATATTTAACAGTTGAATTCAACGCCCAAATCATCCTTTCATATTCTGAAGGATTCAACTATTATATTCATATTGATTAATGATATACACTCGTCCAATCACAAAAATAATACACGATTTCTGGCTTGAAATCATTTTAGGCCATAGAATCTTTTCAATCAATTTTGCTAAGTACTGAAACATTGTACTTTTGACCCCACAAATGGATAATAAAGTGCAAGCTGTCTTGGAGATTTTCATTTTTGATTGACAAAAAGACAATTCCCTCAGGTGATATCTTCCACATAAACATTCAAGAAAATATATTTGACAGACCAAGGGAAGCTGACTTGGAGATTTTCAGCTTAGAATTTAACATACAAACAATTCATTTTCAGATGATATCTTCCACAGAAACATTTGAGAACATACATTTGACAGACCTAGGGCAGTCAGTTCACAATCATTATTTGTTACAATAATTGGAATGCTTCAAAGATTTTATGCGTATGATATGATTGAAGAAAATAAAAAGTACAATATGAAGACCTTGAAAAATGAAAGCTTGTCAACCCTCTTCACCAAATTCCTTAGTAAACCGCTCATGCACTTCCAGGTCACCCTTGCTAACAGTTGGTCTTTGCCTAGCGAGAACCTTGTCAAAGTCTGTCTTTGTAATTGGAGGGGGCAGAATCTGTAGACAAAGTAGAGATGCAGTAGGCAAAGTCAAAAACAAGACAATGGCCAGCTTTCTATCAAAAAAATCAGAGAGATTTGAGACAATACCTTTGATGCTAGACCCTTAACTGCAAGTTCCTGCATCGTAGTTTGCAAAGCCCCAGATTGCCTGGGACCACATGGCATCCACATCTCTCCATCTTGTGTAGAGACTTCTCTGAAGAACATAGCATCTTGAGTCTTACGAACAGGTTCAAATAACACATCTTTCACCTGCCACCATGGTTCTTTGTGAACATTACCGCAATGAAATATGTTATAAACTGATTTAGCACTCCATCCAAACATGCCTACTTTTTCTCCTCTTTTTTCTATTTTTCCTTAGAAACTTATCTGTACAGAATAACCAGACATAACATCTACTTACACAAACAGAAATATCAGAACCAGAGAAGCCATCTGTTTTGCGTGCTAGTTCCTCAAAATCGCTCTCTGTTAGACTATTAGGTGTATCGCCTAAATGGACCTGTTCATATCTCGTAATAAAACATAAACAAAATGTCTAAAATCACAACCAAACAAATTAAAAAATAATATTATAAATGCACACATTTTTCTGTTGTTTAGTGTTAACTTTTTCAACAATCAAGTCCTCAACATTATCTGATGCTGCAATTTAAAGAAGAAACAAAAAAATGGTTGGGGAATCCTATACCTTGAACATATGTTGCCTTGCCTTTAGATCAGGTAGAGGAATATAGATTCGTTTGTCAAAACGTCTCCTAATAGCCTGCAACCAAACTGCCCATGAGATACAGGCAACTCTCTGCACTCTTTGAAGAACAACCATTCCAACAAATCTAAATTGGCAAATAAAATAAGTTCCTTATTAATCCTCATTAAAGACACCAGTTTGCTTATGTAAGCTTTGTAAGAGTGCATACCTGATCCAGAGCATATGGAGTGTTTGTAGCTGCCAACACAAGAACTTTCTGGTCATTATGTCCTACACCCTATACAAAATAACAGAGGTAGATATTATAGCAGAACAAAATCTTCAGCAAGGGATATGACACATTGTTTAGTATGGAGAAGCTTCTACTTAGAGTTGATTCAGATCTAATTACACTCATGGAAAGAACAAAATACTAGCCATTTTCATATAAAACATATACGTCAACCAAAACATTGGAAAAGAATAGTATTCAATGAAAACAGTGCCAAAAGATACCCAGAAATTGGAATATATTTTGTAAATAAGTATGCAAACTGAGTACACCATCCAATTACATCAATATATTCAGAGAATTGTTTGTTCCTCTTCTTCCCTTGTAGTCATCTAGGGTTGCATCCCTCCCTTTCTTGGTTCCATTGCCTCTATCCTATGTTATCAGAACCCCCGCCCCCAACCTTCCATACTCATACCCTATTCTTCTAGGGTGCAGGAATCCTTGAAAAGATGATTCCTGAAGAACATCGTGTAGTTGGGTGCACTTCACAATTTGCATCACGTATGCATACCAATAAGCATTAAGTTTCCCATTGCAATCTATTGTAACTAATTCCATTGCATTGCTCTAGGGTGGAAAAGGGTTCACCAGAGATTCAGATTGAAAATGAGAAAAGGGCAATAGGATTGGTCTAATACTGCTTAAGATCACTGCAACAAGAATGAGCACTTGCTTTCTTTCCCAGACTTGACAAATGGGCCCTGAATTGATTAATGGAGATAAGATTAGCAATGAGAATCCTACAGACAATTATGCATATACTGCATATTTTATAGCTTATGTACTTACTACTTATGCCTTACGGCAAAGCCAAAGTAAATCTATTTGCTTCCACATTGCTTTTGAATCCAGATAAATATGTTATGCTGACTCTTCTTAAAAAAACCCTTCAGTTCCCAATCATATGAAGGCCTTGCATAATTCATGATGATAAAATCTAGCTTGACTAATGCCCACTGGAACAAGGCAGTAATACTTGAAACAGATCATAATATGATTAATGATGACAAAAAACATGAAGTTTCAGCATTTATTACAATTGCATGTAAGCTCTTGAAGGATAACTTGAGTTCAAAATAACAACTCACAAAGCTGAAATTATAATATATGACAATAGAGTAAAAAAGCATCAGTAAAAGTGTAAAACAAGTATCCAAGTACATTTAACCAAATGATTCTACCAAATCTAAGTTATCAGGTTCTTATGTTCTGCCCGCCATGCTCGTATGGATTCAGTTCGGGTATGGGGATGGGGGGACTGGCGGGGGGGAAGGGGTTCGCTGAGGGTCCACTCCAGGCACCCCGGGTTCCCTGTGGGTTCTTCTTTGCCCACAGGGAACCCAAGGTGCCCGGGGCAGACCCTGGGCAAACCCAAGCATACCTACAGCCCGTGAGGCCCCAAAACAAAAAAAAAGACATTTTTAAAGCATTTTGTAAATAAAAAAACACCTACAGCATTCTAATTCACCCTAAAAGTGATTCCTATAACATCTTTTGCCTCCATTCATCAAAAACCAAACAGTAAAACTGCATTTTTTGTCTCCAAGCTGCCATTGTTGATTGTTGAAGGTTGTTGCATTTTTCTTCAAAGGTGAAGGCTACGGGAGTGAAAGAGCTACACCAATAGGAGAGAGAGCTGCACGAGAAAGATTTATCTACTAAAGGTGAGTGAATCTTTGTAATTTTTTTCAAGAGTTTTCAAGTCTTTTCTTTTTTAATGTTTTAAATATTTTTTTAAACCTTTCATACATAATATACCGGTCATAATGCCGATTTTTTTGTCTTTTTTAAGTTGTAGGGTTGTAAATTTGTAATTTTTTTTGTTTTGTTGTATTCGTACAAAATAGCTAGTACTTCTAATTCAATTGGCCAACCTGTAGAGAACTCGTTTAAAATTGATGTAGTGTCACCTCTTTGGCGACATACAACCATGATTGAAGAACTACCTGGCTATGTTGCACGGAGACCTGTCTCCGACCCCCTGGTACTCGTCTCGGAGACTGGTACTCGTCTCCCCGTCTCGGAGACTTCTTGGGTACGTCTCCCTGCAAAGGGAGACTTCTAGTTGAGTCTCCCACACGTCTCCAAGTACCCTGCGTCAATAAAAAGGCGTCTCCATTTTTTTTTTCTTTCTCTACCTTTCATTTTTAACACTATTTTCTCACAAACTCAGTGGATTCTTACTCCTACGGACTTCAAACCTCAATACTAGTGTCTACAGTAATATATATACATTAAGCTATATTAAATTGTTACAAGTAAGCTATACGCCTATAAGTAATATATATACAGTAAGCTATATTAAATTGTTACAAGTAAGCTATAAACTTAAACTTTACCAGTTCTATTGTTTTAAAAGTTCAATGTCATGATATTTTCAGTTTTAATGTTAGCATATTAATAAATTAATAAACTTATTAAATTATATTTTTTTTAAAAATGGTGTCTCCAAGTACCCCCATCTCCTATTTTTCAAAAACAGATGTACCGGTACCAATACCAGTCTCCCGTACCAGTACCAGTACCAGTCTCAGTGCAACCTTGCTACCTGGTGGTGGGGGTTATTGTTGGTGTTGTAGCCAATGTCCGAATGAATATAAAAGCTCGTATAGTCAAGTGAAAGCTCACTTTTGCACTATTCCTAGCATGGGAATAAAAGTTTGTCCAAGGATGAATAAAAAAGGGTTGCCAAAGCAACAAATAATGAGATATATCAAAGAACAAGAAGATGCCGACATGGTAAGTAGCAGAGCAAAAGAACGAGTACATCCTCTTTCCAAGAGAGGACCGCAGAAACCTCCTAGTGGCTTAACACAACCCGCTGGCCCACATCCTTTCATGCCACCATCATCTTTCAGAGAATACAACACTCTTTCCCGTAAAAGAGGACTATTAGAAAATGCCTTCAAGAATGAGGCAAGGGAGCTTGCATATGAAAGCATTGCTCATTGCATTTATAGCAATGAGCTTCCTTTCAACCTTGTTAGATCCCCATATTGGTGGGATATGGTGACCACAATTGCCAGGGCACCTATTGATTACATTAGTCCTAGGAATGAAAAGGTGCACACCACCTTATTGGGCAAGGAAAAAGTTTCCGTAGAGGCATCATTAAGAGCAATCAAGAATACATGGCCCGAAATAGGAGTGTCTGTCATTTCTGATAAATGGAAGAATTGCAAAAATAGGCCACTAATTAATGTCATTGCAATGTCCCCTAAAGGGGCGATGTTTTTTAAGGTAGTTGATTGTGAGGGGTAAATGAAGGATGCAAGCTTCATTGCTAATATCCTCATACAAGCCATTAAGATGGTGGGCCCTGAAAAATGTTGTCCAAGTTGTAACAAACAACGCTAAAAATTGTAGGGCAGCTGGTTCAATGGTGGAGGGTACATATGTGCATATTCTTTGGACACCATGTGTCGTCCACTCTCTCAACTTGATATTGCAAAATATTGGCACACAAGTCAAGTGGGTCAAGGAAATCTACATGGAGGCCAAGGAGATTCAAATGTTTGTGACAAATCATCAAATGTCACAAGCCATCTTCAAGACCACCTCCAAATTGGAGTTGTTGAAAGTAATTTTATTTTTATTTTTTACTTTTAGCATATTTAATATTTTTAAATTTGTGCAAAGTTGCTATTTCTTAATTTTTTTATTTGTTTTTTTTTACATGTTAGGTTGCCGAAACTCGATTCACATCACACACAATTGTCTTGAGACAACTTGTTAAGGTGTGAGAGGCATTGAGCACCATGGTTATCAACACTCTTTGGAGTGTATGGAGGCAATCATAGACAGAGAGAGCCCAAAAAATCAAAGCATTGATCCTAGATTATGAGTGGTAGCTCGTGTGGAATATGCTTTGAATTTCACTAAGCCCATAATGAGTATGATTATGTATGCAGATACAAATCGACCATGCTTGGGTGAAATTTATGATGGCATGGACTCCATGGTTGAAAAAATGACCATAATAGAAGCCAAGGAGCACGACCCCATAGAAGCATTTTTCAAACAAGTGCAAAGGATCATTGATGAGCGTTGGAACAAGATGACCACACCCTTGCATCTCTTAGCATTTGCTTTGTCTCCAAAGTATTATAGAAAAGAGATACTTTCCCTACTAAGGAGAGTGGCACCATATAGAGATAAAGAGGTTGTTGTTGGGTACAAGACTGCATTCAGAAGAATATTCCCAAATGAAGATATACAAACTATTGTCTCGAGTGAGTTTAGCGAGTTCATATCTTCAAAGAATCGTGATGTTTGCGCTCTTTGAGACAAGTACAAGAAAGATGTTCACGAATGGTGGTACCTACATGGCCAAGACTATTTTCACCTAAAATAAAAATTCTATCTCAAGTATGCATCTTTTTATTTTTTAAATTTTACTTCCTCACTTTTCTTTCGCTGCTATATATTATAATTTATAATTTAATAATTTATGTTTTATAATTGTAAATGTTGTATGCAAATTCAACAAGTTGCAATTTCTTTAGCTGAGCAGAAACGTACTCCTTTATCCACTCAATTAAACACAACCGATTGGGTGCCAAAAAAATTGAGGATTTGGTCTTTGTGCACTCCAACTTGCATCTCTTGTCACATAAGAAACCTGATTACAAGGAGGAGGTGACAAGGAATTAGGATCTAACTCCCGAGTGCTACAACTTAAACTCTACTGTTGCACATCTTGCCCAAGTCTCTATCGATGAGACAGCTTCTGCATATGGTGTGGCTAGTGGGAGTGATGTTCCAGCTGATTGTGGTTCAAGTGAAATTGAACCAAATGTTGACTTTGATGCTCTTGATGAAGAGACATATGACGAATATTGAGTATTGATTGGAACTTAATTTTGTATTGAGATTTGAGAAATCATTGAATTATGAATTTCAATTCATTAGTATTTTCCTTATTGCAAGTTATGAGGTATTTAGATATTTTGTTTGTTGGCAATTATGAGCACTACTGTTTTAACTTTTTAGAATTTTTAATATATTTATATACCCGTACCTAGGCAAAAAAAATATTGCCGTACCAGCATACCCAAAACCCCGAACCGGTACCTGTCCCCGTCTCCATACCAGGATCAGCAATTTAGTATCAAATCAGCACAATTACACAATAAAAGGTAAAAAAATTAGGTCATTTTATCTGTAAAAGAAACCGTGGACATTTGCAAGGTCTAACTTTTAATGGATAACATTAAAAATTGTTGTTTCAAATTCATTGGGCTTTGTTCCAGCTCTTTCAGTATGTGGCTTATTTGTCAAACATAAGTGACAATCCTAAGAGGAATTGAATTTCCCTTTTCAAGAATCAACATAATAATGTGCATTGGACAATTGATTTCATTCATACCTGCATTTGTACCAAAAGTTCTGTTTTTATTCGTCTTGAAGCCTCACTTTCATTACCTTCCCCACGTTGTCCACACAAAGAATCAATTTCATCAACAAAAATAATTGAAGGAGCTGACTCTCGAGCCATTTGAAATAGATTGGAAACAAGCTTCTCACTTTCACCCATCCATTTTGAAACAAGGTCTGAGGAAGATATACTGCCAGATTTACATTATAAAAGATAATATTAGAGATTAGATATACAAAATGTTCAAAAATCATATATATGAGCTTGCTCAAAGACATTAAACTCTTCTGTTATCAAAGATCACAAATGTTGTGTACATAATTGATAATACCAATTTTGATGTAATCTTCATGTAGATGGGCCTAGGGATTATCTTTAGCAATAACGATTAGACCAGAGACATGGATTTTCCATGGGTGACTAATATTAACTAATCTAAATATATCAGAGGGAACATTAAAAATGAAAGAGGTTGTCATGATTCATTCAAACAGGTATAAAACAAGAACACCTATATTCACCCATTGTATCTTTTGGGTAATGAATTCATTTAGCTAGATTTATGTCTTTATCTATGACTTGTAACTAAAATTGACCTGACATTTACTCAACGATTATCTTCAGACGGTATTATTACTCATGACTCAGTTAACTCCTTTGATGTGAGTGGTAAATATAATGTGTAACAGAAAACGTGGAGCACAAATTTGCAGCAGTGTTTTAATTCTCCAATAGATTTCAAGATGTGCATACATAGTTCAAAAGGCACCTGTGCACTAAATTATCAGAGAATGAATGGTCTTGCATCAATCTCTTCAGAAAATGTACACTGGTGTGCTTGGGAACAGGGCAGGTCAATGGTAACCTTCCAGTTGTGTTGCGGGCAACAACATTCTACCATCTTTGAGTTCTTTGTTTCTAATGATAATAACAACAGCATTTCTTAGTTCATGATGTGAATGCAAACACCATTCTAGTATGGGGATTTATCTTAGGGTGTCATGATTCCATATACAGCACTAAGTTCGCCATATGTGCCAAAATAAACCTTTAAGCTACTCCCCACATTAGTCACCAATAAGCTATTTCCATCTATTACAGGCAATGTTGATGGTGATAATATTAGCATGAGTTTCAAGATAGTAAACACTTTTGGAACATATTATAGATACGCAAGAAATATAGGACTAGTCTGTTCACTTTTACTGCACATCACAGTCCTTGAAAAACCTTGCATCATCCAGTTATTCAGTGAAGTTTCAAAATAATGAAGAAGCATCATTGGGATCCAACAATACCAAAAGTACTTTTAGTACAAACTTCTAAAACAACTACGGTGTAATATGTACATTTGAATGAGCAATTATAAACAGGTACCAAGACTAACATCTTATAGAATAGAGTGTGAAAAAGCATGAAAATGGCTCCAAGTGATGTTGTGTCTGTACCCAAGAGATATAATGTTGGAGAGCATCGATGTATTTTTGGTATAGTGCCTTTAATATTGAGGACATTAGGTGTATGTTGATTACAAATGTTATGTAGGGTTGAATACCCCCTTAATAATTTCAGTGCAGTGAGCTTACATGGTTGACTCCCCTCTCCATCAAGTTACAATTGTTGTGATGGTTCAATCCTGAAATAACATATATCTAGTAAACTCACATTCAGGGATGGGGACCCTGACTCCATACCCTATTTCACAATGGCACCACCATCCACATTCAAGTAACCGCATCCCATGTCTCCAGATGACTATGCTATTTTGAAATATAGTTATTTTATCATTTATGACGTTAAATGTATACTCCTCCAATGTTTACCGTTGTAAAATGCCACATTGTAGATTTCTTGCATCAGTATTCTCTGCACTAATTTTGAATCAGACTCCAGAGCAGAATAGACCAGTTGTTTGGCTATCCTATATTCATTTTTGTCCACTGCATCTGTGTGTTCTGTATGGTTACTTGTTAGTTGGGAGGAACTTTGCTCATGTTCATTCTCTCCAATATCATACATGCATAAACAGCATGCCAATTACATAGGTTAGTAGTTTCTGGTTTTGTCAATGAAAACACAGTCATACAACAGATCATGAGCTTGTGGTTAACTGTTAAAGTGTGTTTTTCTTCCCAAAAAAAGCTGCACAACTCATGGATCACAAGTCATAACCTGTAACTCTATAAACCACATGGCAATCCCCCTGCAATGCACTTCAAAGACATGGATGAAACTTAACGTTAGATTTGTAATCCTCTACCAACCATGCAAGGAAAGCCCCTAACCATCACTGACAAACACCTTTATATGCTTAGTATAGTACTTTATTGTGCTCTTTATATGTCGTTATATTTAACATATTATGTGTCATTCACAGGTGGCACTTGCAGTTTTGTAACTCTTGCACAATCCATTCAGAATGAAAGCTGGCAACAGCCAACCTCTATAAAAAGAGCCGGGCTCCCACGTTGCATATCCACCATTGTTAGGAATAATGAGCTCAGTCCCATTCTTCAAGCATATTTTATGTCCAGAGAATTTGTAATAACCTAAGTTACCAATCCTGGTACTGGTACTGGTTCGGGTTCACGGATTTGGTTCGGTCAAAAATAAATTTAGGTGTGGGTTTATTTTGGGTTCGCCCATACAAAAACATATAAAAATCAAATACACACACACCTTTCATTCAATCCAAATTCCCATTATATTCTCAAAATCTTTATATTTAAAATTTTAAACCATAAAAAACCTTTTCTAAATAAATAAATAAAAACATATTTATATGTAATATTTTTATATTTAATAATTTATATTTAAACTTACATTCCTTAATAAATTAAAAATATATATACTTTAATAGTTTTAAATTTTAAATATATATAAATACTTTCATATAGAAGCCCCCTGAAGCTCTAAACTTAAAAGAGATAAGCTTCTATATAGAATAATAAAAGTACTGTATTATATCTCTATTTGGATTTTTCTCCCGATAAAGGGCCGGAAATCGAAAGAACAATCTAGAATCAATTATGAGATAAGATGGTAGTGCGAGGGGACAGTAAGGCCGTTTGCCTTCCACGTATGGGCATTCATTATATGGTTGGCGGCCCAAGGTTTTAGTTGGCATATGCAAATGAAACATGTAGCTTAGCTGTATTCCCTGTATGCGAGGTGGCTGTTAATTTGGGTTTTCCTGCTACGTGTCCGACATGGCTGCGTCTGCGGTTAAGCGATATGTGGGGGGGTTATGATCAAGGAAGAACAAAGTAAGGTGAAGAGGAGTGTGGTGGCTGGCAGGCGGAGGAAGAAGAGAGTGTCCAGTGAGGAAGCGGTTGGGGATTTCATTGCATACATCGACAAAGAAATAGAAAACCCAAGTCTGAGAAGGTGGATGAGGAAAGTATGGCAGCTTTCCAAAGAATTGGACAATAAGCTGGAAGTCAGACTGTGTTCGACTATGGCAAAATACATGTTCGACCCTAAGTATACCCGTGGTTGCGGGAACGCATTCAACGCGGCACAGTCACTTTCTTTTGCATCGATCATGTCTGTTGCAACGTGCTCATATTTAATGCACGACGATGTTGGGGATGTTGTACAGTAGGCGGATGCATACCATGATTGTCTAATAGCACACCTACATGCGATGAAGAAACGGCAAATCTGCCTGCAGTTGGCAGTGGAGGAAATAGCGAAGAAACTCAAGGTTGATTTGCCTAAGGAAGCCATTCCCGTGTTCTCAGACTACTGCAACTCGGACGGAGAAGGCAAAGCAGAGGAGAATCCTTGCGGTTGGAAGCGAAACGATACACAAGGAATGTAAGGAGAAAGGTCAGGGTGGGTCGGGGCCTGTGTAATTTGCCCCACCCCCCAAATAGGTTGATAGTTTTTGGCAGTCTTTGATAAAGTTATGGGCGGTTTGGTTGGGAATTACAGTTGCGATAGGTGATTTTTGGTGGCTTCGGCCTGCATAAGATAGTTTTTGGGTAAGTAGGTGTGTTAAAGTTAGTCAGTTACCTATTAACAGTTATTGAAGAATATGTTTGGACTCTGGGCTGGGCCCAAGTTTGAAGGAGGTATATATATATATATATATATATATTACTTTTATATCCATAATCTTTAAATATTAAAACATTAAACATGAGCATAGTATAACAATAAATTAAAATAATAATATACATATCATGCACATTTCTAAATGTAAAAGGTGCAGATTCATTTCCATCAAACTCAGTGCATTCCATCAAGCTCAGAGTGCATGTACAACACTCCATAAAATATTTTTGACAATGAAATTTACAAAGGTGGGTTGATGATGTGGGCTGAAACGGCATGAAATGGGCCCAACTATTCCATCAAACCCACGAACAAGTGATGCAGACGCCATGTGAATTTATAAAAATATAAAGAATCTAAAGTAAACAGCCAAACTGCCACAGATTCGCTGTGAAATCCTTGAAATTTTGTTGGATTCAAAGTGGGTTCGCCCAGGTTTGTCTGGGACGAACCCACATGCGTTTCGCATCCCCTAGACGCATCCCCACCTGCCCTGAACCCGGATCCGGATCCGATATGGATTGGACCAGGACCCTGCAGAAACCCTGGGTGAACCGGTAACTTAGCATAAATAACTATAAATCAATGAAAGTTTACAACCAAAAATATTTCTCAATCCAGAAGCAAGCTTTGGGATGCAACAGTTGTCATGCTTGCAACCTCCTCTTCTCTGATTTCGATCTTCATTGAGAAGTACTTCCCTCACATGGCTCTCTGTCTGTACTTAGATCTTATGGTTTCAGGTATTAGCATTTTTTGTTTACCCTCCCCTGCTTTGGCTTTTTTTGCTTTAGGCTTTTAGCTTTTACTTTTAGTGTTTAGTTACTTTCATAACCTAGGGTATAAGTTCATAACCTAGGGTCTTTATACCCTACATAGTCATTGATATTATCGTCCATCTAAATCATGGGTTTCTGATCATTCTCCTATGTTGTGCTCCTCCAACAGAACAAGTTATCCTCAGCAGATCACTTTACCTTTTGCTGAGAAAATTGTGGCCCTTTGCAGATTTGAATAAGCACCATGATTGCCCTTGTCCAACAATAACGTAACTTGCCCAACTTGCACTTACCAACATCAATATAACAAATCCATCTTTCAGGATAACAACAGATCCAACTAGCATGTGAAACAAGGGAAATTGATTGCAGAGCCAAAAAGCCACAATAATAATCAATAATTCAAAATGCAGCTGCAAATAAACTAACTTAAATTTTGACCTTTAAAGTTTAAACTATTAGTTTGGCATATTCCTTCAAATTTACCAGTTTTTCTTACGAAGAGTTCCTAGGGCTAAGTGTTCACTTTGTTTTGTGGACCAGAGTTTCTTGCCAAATGTTACTTGATGATTTTAGAGCAATGACTTTCAATGGATGCCTCACCCTCTCCCCTTAAATATCTATTGCAATGGTCCAATCCTGCAGTGATAAAAAAATTGTTCTATTTTTTTATGCTACATGGTTCTCAAGTTCTCCATTAGTGATTTGTTGTCTTGCAGTCTCCTGTGCACTGTATTAAGGCTTCATAGATTCAACACTTCTAGCCAATATTTGCATAATATGCTTGGGTGCATGGTATGCACAATGAGACATTCCATTTTGCTCTCATTTCATTAAACTGTAATGTTTTCACAATATATATTTACATTTGCTCCTCCTTAAAATATGCACAAATGTGGGTATTATACTGACGATACTAACAGTCATGGCTGGGCATTACCTTGTACAATGACAAAGCCCTGGCTAACATTCCCTTTTTCCATTATTGCTGTTATAATCTGCATAATTGGACAAACCCCATTTCTAATCATCTGAAATATGTAGTTGCCCTGCTGATGATGTTAATTCCATTTGCTTTCCTGCTCGGAGGTACATTGAAAGTAACTTTCAAACAATTGTACTTTCCAGCAACCAATGTGGACTACATTTGTGCGTAGTACGATAGTAAGAGAAAAGAACAAGGATACATTTCCTCTCAACTGCTTAGGATTTTTAGCAAATTGCATACATCTTAAAGAATATATGTATATGCACAATACCATTAACATTAGGCATGGAATATTCAGTAAGAATTCATGAGTCCCTGTAATTGGCTTGTGGTCTCTCACTTAGGTGCTTACAGTCATGCCCAGGCCTATAATGAGAATAGCAAACAGGCACAGTTTGAACGAAAGAAAGATGAAAAGGAGACAGAGAGGGAAGAACTTAAACTTTCTCCTCTAAAAAAGAATCTGAACCATCACTGATGTCTCCAATCAGAAACAAAATTCGATAGGATGATGTAAATTTGTAAAACAGTTCCTTATTCACTGTAATCAAATGCAAATTTCTTCCATTTGCCTATCCCAGGAAAATAGCTGTCTTGTTAATGAAATGAGAACTTGTGGTCAGATCAGCAATGACTAGAAAGAAAGTACTACAATGCGGGTCAGCTAATTGGGATTGATAAACATATTCCCAGTCATAGTTGTACTAATTATAGGTTGTCAGTGGCTGACCAACCGGCACTTACCGTATTATTAATCCAATTAACAACAAAAGAATCAAGGATTGGCAGTGTACACTTTCAATTATGTAGTTTCTGTACAGATGTCTTTATCCAGCTTTGTGTGTTTCATCCAAAGAGTGGTGTTTTAATATCCATCTGCTTTGTCTAAATGGAGAGCTTCAAGTCAGCCCACCTCCTTCCACTTGGCATTGTTTGCACTTCTCTTTGTTTTTTCTAACAACGGTTTACATAACACATCTATTTGAATATTGACAACCTTATTGCATAACTTCATATTGAATCAGAATAACGAAACAGTTACTTTACAACCGGGGAAGAGTGAGGCAGACAAAGGTTAAGCAGACCCAAGGCAAACTTTGGGCAAATTTCAGGAAGATCTGGGTGGGCTCAGGCTGACTTCAGGCAACACCCCATGCTTGCTTGGATGGATGTGAGACAGGCCCAAGATGGCCACGGGTGCACTGAGAAATTCTGCATAAATTCATGCAGACACCAGGCAGACCCATGTGGTCGCCCTAATAGAGAGTGGATATCTCTCATGGAGCCAGGCAGACCCAAGGCAATCTTTGGCAGATCTTAGGCAGACTGGGTTACAAAAGGTACGCCCCATGCTGACCACAGGCAAGACACCATGGTCACTTGGACAGAGACCAGATAGGCACAAGAAGGCCACAGGGTGGACCCCAAGTAGGCCTGCAAAAACAAATGTGGACAACTGGAAGACCCATGTGGATCCCAAGTGAACCCAAACCGCTCCCAATTGGAGCCTAGATACACACCCCAGACAGGATTTAGATAAACCTTGATACAGTTCTATGCAAGCCCAATCAATTCTGAGACAAATAAAATGAATCCAACTCAAACAATAACCAACATAGGTGGGCATGGCTAGATTCCCAGACAAAACCAGGTAGGCTCCAGCAAGAAACATCCCAGGCAGACCCAAGTAGACTCCCAAATGGGACCTGTTGTGACCAAATCACACATCGCCCCATTGCAAATGGGGACCCCCTTTTTTTTTTGAGCTCCGATGCTTTGCATGAAGTTCTGACGATGCCTTAGGTTCGTTTCCTCTGCCAATCCAACAATAAGTCTTTCTCCTAGAAGGTTTTTGCTTTATAACTGGAGGTCTTATATGGAGGATGAACTTGCAGTGTTGAAGAATCTTGATCAAATCCCATCTAGATAATGAATGTTGAGATCAATCGTGAAGTATGTTTGAGATCCTGAAAAAGACTAAGTCTGGTAGCCTGAAATCCTGAAAATCCTGAAAAAATGGCTAAGTCTGAAATCTGGTGAATCCTCCAAATTCTAGATTTTGCATGTTAAATCCGGTGGATTCGAGACCTATCTCAAACATCCTGAAAGGTATATTGAAAAATATTTAAAGTATAAGAAATTCAACTTATACTTAAATATATTTTTCAATATACCTTTACCCTCACGACCCTGGAAAACGCCTGACTCTTCCAGAGGATTCAAAAAGCTCATCTAGTGCGACGGGGCATCTAAGTGGCGCAAAATCGCGATGAAAAGGGCGCTTTCAATTACAAAATAAGATGAGGATTTCCAATTGATGAACCAATGCGCCCATCTAAAGTGCTAGTTTGGAAACGAAAATTTTTCAAGCCTTCAAAGTGACGCGATTTCCACGCCTTTAACCAATGCGCCATATTGATGCGAATCCCAGAGGATCTTTATGGATGAACTAAAGCGCAAAAAGCATGAGGATTTCAGTTGATTGAGTGATGCGCCCATCTAAAGCATAAAGGGAGACGAAAATTTTAAAGATTTCAAGCTTTGAAGTGATGCGATTTTCATGCCTTTAAGTAATGCGAATTCTAGAGGACTCCAAAACACTTAACTAATGCGAAAATCAGAGGAATTGGAAACCC
Organism: Cunninghamia lanceolata; assembly: GCA_027924645.1. Classification (NCBI taxonomy): domain Eukaryota; kingdom Viridiplantae; phylum Streptophyta; class Pinopsida; order Cupressales; family Cupressaceae; genus Cunninghamia; species Cunninghamia lanceolata. The sequence continues at coordinate 6,425,366 of BSBN01001067.1, forward strand.
CCATCCAAAGCGCCACTTAAAGAAAAGGAAGACTTCCAAACATCAAACCAAAGCGCTTGAATCAAGTAACCAATGCTAAACTCAGAGGAAATTAATATACCTATCTAATGCGACCCAAGGAGGAGGGATTTTAGTCATAGATTAATGCGAATCTTAGAGGAATTGAAAACCCTCATCCAAAGCGCTAAAGATGGAAGAAAGTAGGAGGATTCAAGTTGTTGATCTAAGCCAATTGCCAAAGGATTTCAAATCCTTAACCAATGCACAAATCTTAGAAAATCCTAACATCTCAAACCAATGCGACCTCTTCAAGAGGAATACAAAGTCAAGTCTCAGAGCAAATTTCTAGAGGAAATCAAAACGTTGATCCATTGCGCCACCTTGTAGGTGAGAGTAAAGTTGAGTTTTGAAAGCAAGTTAGAAGAGGATTTTGAATACTCCATCCAATGCGCCTAGAAGGAGGAGAAGAATTCAGGTTTGTATGAAAAGATCAAGAAGAAATCAAACCTCTCATCCACTGCGCCACATGTGGGAAGGCTTTGATACACTTTGAAGGAGATTTCAAAAATCTTATCTAATGCGCTTGAGGAAGGAAAGGGTTCAATACAAAATTTCAAAGACTTTTTCAAGGAGGATCCAAAATCTTAAACCAATGCGCCTAGATAGGGAGGTCTTTATTGATCGTTTGAGATGAAATTCTAACCGGAAGATGAAATTGCTAACTAATGTGCTCTCCTTAAGGATTAAAAATAGTGGTTTAGAATGCAAATTTTAAGAGTTTCAATGAAGATCAAGAACTTGTCATCTAGTGCGCTTGGCTTGGAAATGCATTCTTATATGTTATAAATCAAATATTATCATGTTTATCGAGAAGGTTGATATTATTTCTTTCTTTGTGTTGCAGGAGCTAAAGGCTGGAAACACCTTCATGTAGGAAGGAAAGTCAGGAAGTAGTCTTCAAGAAGAAGGCATCGTAAGCTGCTCAAAGTGATCACTTCAAGCATCATGTAGCTGCTTCAAAAGAACCTTTCATCATCCTTGTGTTGGAATTCTTCATCAAGTGGCATCAAGTTGAGATTTTCTAGAAGACATCCACCCGAAGGACATCATCTTCATCAAGGCTTCCTAAGGAAGCATCATTTCAAGAGATCTACATCACTTCAAGTATCAGCTGGTTTCTTCATCAATTTACTGAAGCATTTCATCAAGTACATCATATTCAAAAGACAAGGCATCTGTCCATCTAAGCTTCAAGTCTCCTTGGGAAGTCAACTGCTCCACCATAAGGAAGGTGTTATCATCAAATGTTAGAAGCATTTCATCTATCCAAGCTTCAAGTAAGGTTTTCCCAATCTTCGAGTATCCTTGAGAGGTCATCTACTCCACATCCAGAGAGGGTGTTGTCATCTACACTCCGAAGGATCACTTCGAAGATCATCATGCAAGATCACTTCATCAACTTCTACATCAAGCGAAGGCATTCATCCATCTAAACTTCAAGACTTTACAATTTCAAGTCCAAGAGAGATCTCTACATCATACATGAAGGTAGCAGTGTCGTCATCTTCTCTCTACTCTCTTCAAGAGGATGCATCCAAAGAAGATCATTCATATCTACATCCTACAAGAAGAAGAAACATTACAAAGTCAATCAAATGAGCTACAAGTATCATATATCCAGTCTACAAGAAGAACGAATAAGGCAAGATCTACAAGATGTATTCCCAAACATACAAGTTCAAGCAATCGCATTGAATACATCATTAAAAGTTGATACAATTTTCAAAGTATGCTGAAGTGGCTTCTATGTGGTGAGTACACGTCATTCAATTTTGATTAGCCGCATTATTTAATGCATTCAATGTATCATTTAATAAAAGAAGTCAAAGGGATTCCTATGTGGAAGATATTTTAAATGCTTTCGCCTTACCTTATCACATTGGAAAACGTGCCTTCATTGCCTCTCTCTTTTTTGCTAAAAATAGCAAGTTGTTGTAACTACCTCTGAGGTGGCATGATCTGAGCCCTTGGCTATCAAATTGATCTTAGCCATTCAATGTATTCTGGGCACTATATAAAGGCTTTGTTGCCTCATTTGTAATTCAGTAGATCATCAGTAGTAGTAGGAGTAGAGTAGAATAGAGGAGACTCTCGAAATTTCCTGAGAGGATTTGAAGCTGTTGTAAATATTTTCAAGATTAATGCAAAAGACATTGGAGCTACTTGTTTGGTGTTAAGTATTATCTTGTGGAGTAACATGGTTTCATGAATCTTGATGGAATTAAGAGATGTTTCAATTAGATTAGAAGTAGATTAGAAGCTCATTGAAATAATGTATGTTGTACTGAATATCGATCAACTCCTAGCTCATGCTTTTAACATTCATCGCCAATGAAGTGTTGTGTAAAGCTAGTCTGAGCTTAATTTGCTTAAGTTCGGTTATGGATGCTTGTTTGAGCTGCGCCATTCGATGGGTGCTCATATGAACCTTCATGATTTGAAAACCATTCGCGTAACCTTAGGAGATTGCACCAACTTCATGTAGTTGTAGGCACCCTTGGCGAAGTGAAGTTAGGTTAAATCAGGAGTTTGTCTATTCAATACATCATCATTGCTTCATTGACCTTAGGTTAGATTCCTAAACCCTCACCCTTTTTCTATTTCTTTATCATTGAAACTTTGTACATACATCATCCACACTGAAAGGAGGAACAAGCTAAACATGAATGAAGAGAAGTCTGCGTAAGTCCCTTTGTGTTTACCAGCAAAATCATACTTAGTCATTGAGCTATCTCTTACAAAACCATCAGAAAAGGAACCTTGGAGTCATCTTGTTTGATCACATAGTTCAGCATTCGAGAGGCTTTGCTCAAGAGGGAGTCAGATACTTAGTATTTCACTCTAATTGTTGACTTGTCCAAAAACAATCATCAACAGGACCCAAGCAGACTCAAGGCATGATCAGTGACCCCCAGGTGAACCTAGTCAGATACCAAGTTGGAGTTAGGTATATCCCAGTTTGTATTCCCTCTTTCCAATGCCGAAGACAAAAGTACAGATTCACCCTGGACAAGGCATATGCATGGTTCATACTTGAACAGCCTCCAATTTGATAGTGTAAAACCCTGATCTTCAATTTGATAGTGTAGAACTGCAGTCAGGATCCCTAAAAAAGCATTTTGCATGAGACTTCAAATATTCTCTCCACAATTCGCTCCTAATTCCTCAAACATAAGCATCCTTAAATACACTTTCCAAAACCTACTTGTTAATAAGTGGAAAAACAACACGGTATAATGAGAGTGCTTTGATCCCACGCAGAGAAGCATTCTTTCTGTTCTTTCATCTTGAGTAGGATGGCAAGTTTGTCGGATTTCATTCCCACCAGAAATATTTGTCAATATATTTTATGGCACATTCAATCTTATTCCTCCACAGTTTTCAAAGCATAGTATGCACCTCACCTAACCAATTCTATGTTGAGTAGAAAAGCTTTTGGATTAAACCATGTAGCAGATTTTTAGTCTTATAAGTTTCAGATCACGGTCCAGGATCATTCCACAAGACAATAGTGATTATCATCATTTAGATGTATTTTTTTGGAATTTGGTTCCTAATCCCCAGGTTTTATATAATTATGGGGTTAACTTTATGTTTGGGTAAATGAAGATTATGTCATGATGCAATTAGGGTTTTTCCTGCTTGAATATAAATTTAAGGAAACCCCTAATCTGTGTATCTTCTTTAATTTTTAATCAATCTGATAGCAGAGAGCCATCCCTTTGAGAATTCTTCTGTTTATTGATCAGATTTGCAGGTGTAATTCCATAGTGGGCGTGCAGGTGGCCCCACTTTGCAGATTTTTTATTTTTCCTATGTCTTTTCAGGAATGCTGCAGGGTCTTTATAAAAAGCTCTCCCATTAATCCCACTTCGGAATTTCAGCATTTTCATTACAGTTTGCAGATTTTTCCCATGTCTTCAGGAATGCTGCAGGGTATTTATGAAAAACTCTCCCATTAATCCCAGTACTAGAATTAATTTAAATTTAGACTTTGTTTTTTTGCTTTGCTTTTTGCTTTTCTTGGAATGTGGCATTTTGCATACAAACTTTTGCTTTTGCTTCGGAGTTAGAATTCTAAGTTTAGATTAGTGGCCAGTTTAGAATTAGAATGTCCTAGCCTCCTCCTCCTATAAAAGAAAGGTTTGTCAGTGATTTATTAATTCCAGTTTTGATCTAGTGCAGTGTATTTCTTTTCAGATTTAATGAGAAAACAGTTGCAGGTTTGAGAGTTCAATACTATGCATTTGCTGTTCATATTTTCAGTAGTATGTGTTTGGAGATTCTTGTATTCAGAATCAGCAGTTTTGATAGGATTTACCAAGTTTAATTTCCTAGTGTTTAGGGAATAATTTTCTGAGTGCAGAGTTTGTTTACCAAGGTCTGAAAATTAACATGGTATCAGAGCACATAATCTTAAATCATCTAGATGTGTGTATGGAGTGGGCTGCTACCTGTGAGAGGGAGTTCTCAAAGGATTTCAGCAGGTGTGATGCCCTTGTTTCAATGATTGAAGCAATCCAAACCTGCGAGAAGTTGTAGAGTATATGCCCTTTGGAGTTGAATCGAGAAGCTCTTCATAATATGTCCTGAGTGTTCCAATGATTGGAATGTTAATCAGCCCCTGTAATTGGCTGCTGATCTGAATTACTCCCAGCTGATCTGTTCAGTTTTAGCATGTTCCACGAGTTGTAGGTATGACTGGCCTCGATCTTAGAGAGTATGACCATCTAGAGGATGCTTCCAACTTTACATCTTGGTAGTGCAAATTCTAGATGCTACTGGAGGAGGTTGATCTTTGGAATTTTGTGGAGATGAAGGTTGCAGCTCCTAGCAACCCTACTTGGCCAAACATAACAAAAGGTCGGCCAAGGCAAAGTGAATCATCCTACACACAGTGAAGAACCATTTTGATTCCTCGCATTGCAGAGAAGAACATGGCAAAAGAGATTTATGATGTCTTGATCACTCTACCAAAGTGTGAACATTTTTTGCAAGATGCTGCTAAAGAACAAGCTTAGTGCCACACACGAGCAATACTGACACAACGGCCAGTTACCTCATGAAGATCGTTTAGCTTTGAGAACAACTCACTGTTATCGAGGTGAAGGTGGAGAATGATGAGTTGGTGCCCATAGCTATAAATGGGTTATCTCCATCCTAGAACCGACCAATTTGTTCAGGGTGTCTACACTTGTGAGAAACTTACCGCTTTTGAGAACCTTCAAGATGATTTTATCTAGGAATAGACCAAATTAGAGGCATTCAGCCAAAGTGCAAGAGTTAAAACCTAGTCCACATCAAGAAGATGAGGAAAGGTGGTAAGAAAGGAGGACCCAAGAACAGTCAAAAGGGTAAAGAGGAAGAATCAGATTCATCAAACCAGAGGAAGAAAGACTTGAGTCACATGAAGTGTTTCAAGTGCCACAAAATGGGCCATTATGCATCTCAGTCTCCTAAAGGAAGAAAGCCAAGCAGCAGCAGTTTGCAGGGAATGCAAAAACTTCAGCTGGAGCAAATGAATTAGCATCCAGACTTGGGACAGCTTTCTCTAGGGTGCCGTGCCTATCTACTAACATCATTTCTGGTGTATGGTGGTATGTGGGCGATGGAGCATCAAGAAACATGTTCTTGAGCTAGATGATGTCTTGTATGTTCCTAGTTTAACAAAGAGTCTTCTTTCAATTTCTTGCACGACATATCTACAATGTATCACTGAGTTTGAAGGTCAGCAAGTCATCATTAGAAAATGCAACCCTAAACTCAATCGAGTTTTGCCCGGAGGAGTTCAAGATGGTGGCATTTAAATGCTACTTGTTGATCCAGTCAAACTAGTATGGCAAGATGCCATGATAGGAGTGTCCTTCTAGCTTTTAGAGATGGTTTCTAAAACTACTGTGGAATCAATGATTTATTCCATTACCATACATTGATCTGACGGGAGCATTTAAGAGTATCAAGACAAATTTATTGCCAAAGGATTCTCTCAAAAAGAGGGAACTGATCTTGTTGAGGTTTGTGCTTCAGTTTCCAGAGGTTTTGAGGTGCATGGGCAAGATACCCGTGAATCCAGATTGAAGAAGGCCCTATATGGGTTGATGCATGCACCATGAGTTCGGTATTTCAGGACCAATGAGTTTTTTTACTCAAGTTGGAGATTTCAAGTTTAGTGCAGAATTTAATTCTTTATTTGATAGATCTGATCCACTTATCTTGGCCATGTATACAGATGAGTTTATTATTGGAGGGAGTCCTGAACAACTCATGATGTGGTGTGAAGGGAATTTGACCTGTGAAGTTGACATTAAGGACAAAGGAGGTTGTCAGGTTTGCAGGTTGCTGATGAAGTTTTCCTTGTACAAAGGATTTGCATCTGGAAAATTCTTAAGAGATTTCAGAGAACAGAAGGGAGCAACGATCCAGGGTTATATTTCTTCAGTTTCACAGATGGTCAATATGATAGTGAAGGAAAGGTTCAAGATGTTGTGACAGTATCTTGGCTTGGTGAAGAACACCTTCCTCACAAAGAGGGAGTGTTAGAGTCTTTACCTAGTTGCTCGGTACATGTTCTTCTCAGCAGAGGCACATTTCAGCAACAGCATACATCAGAATATCCAGAGCAGCAGCACAGCAACCTCCGTCCTGTGCACAGCACTGTGGGGAGGGCAAAGTTGTGTGGGCAGCAACAGCGTGAGAAGGGGCAGGAACAGTGGGTATATAGGCTGGAGTAGAGAGTGCATGCTTGCCTAGGCATGCATGCACCAGCTTTAGTCCCCTTCCAGTTTTTTTTAGTGTGTTGTTATTGTAGAGAAGAACTGTAGAGTAAAATACTCTACATTTTGTTTTGAGTTTCAGTTGCGCGAGTTCCATTTTTGTCTCTGCGCGTTTCAGTTTTGACAGTGAGGGTTTTGACACAGAGCGCGGGCGCGCGGGTTTTCATTTTGTAAATTTTGCCTAAGTCTTAAAGTAACACGGAGAGTGCCAAGTGTCATCGGCCGGGACACATTACATGTTTCTCTAAATAGCGCGGATGGTGCCAAGTGTCTTTTTGCATTAAGGCGGAGACCGCCAAGTGTCGGCATCCGTGTTCAGTTTCTCATATGATGCAAAAGCCCCTTTTAAATGTTTCTCAGAATGTGGCGGGTCCCTGTTTCAAAGCTTCAGTGAGCGCGGAAGGCGCCAAGTGGCAGCTGCGGAAAGTTTCTACACGTTTCTTAAAGTAATACGGAAGGTGCCGCGTGTCCCTTGTAATATCTGCGGAGCGCACCAAGTGTTTACATCCGCGAGTTCTTTTGTTTCAGTGTTGAGTAAAGACTGTGGTGGGCCCTAGTGAAGTAGCTAAGAGTAAGGCGGAGCGCGACAAGTGTCATCGTCCGCGTGAATCTAAAAGAGTCTCAAATGTTTCTATAAAGTTTCTAAAGCTCAGCGGAGACCGCCATGTGTTATCTTCCGCGGGACTCTCAAAAGTATCTAAAGTTTCACAAAGATGTAGCGGAAGCCGCCACGTATCACTTAAGAATAGCAGCGGAAAGCGCCACCTGTCCCTGTTCCTTTTTGAAACTGCTCGGGCGAGAGGTATGGTGGGTCCCATTTTTGGTAAGTGATTAAAGGCTTGAGGCAGCGGACCGTGACAGATGTCAACGGCGGAGCACTCCTAATATAAAGACACAGTAAAGACAAATAAAGCGGAAAGCGCCACGTATATTTTTTCAAGGGCCCCAGACGCTGCCAAGTGTCATTTTCTGGTGCCTCTTGAATAATGAGACGGTTTTCTATATGAAGCAAGCGGAAGGTGCCATCTGTCTCAAAGGTTTTGTTGCTCAATATAGCGGAAGCCGCCACGTTTAGTTTCCAATGCAGCGAAGGTTGCCACGTGTCAAGTTCCTGTTCTTTCCGGAAAGAAGAAGGAGTTTCAAGTAAAGGGCGCGTATGCATGCCATCGGTCTCAAGGTTTTATAGTCGCAAAGACTCGCGGACGCTGCCAAGTGTCCTCGCCCGTTTCACAGTGGGGAGTGCCACATGTATCTATTTCAACCAATGAATTTGCAGAGAGTCTAACCGTCTCAGATCCGAAAGATATCTTCTGTCAGACACTTCCAGTTAAGTTCCAGTTCAGTTAGACCGTTGGGATTTGATCGTGCGGGCAATCTTGAGCCAGTTCTATACTACAAATATGGGTTCAGATCGCAGATTCAAATATAGATAGGAGATATAGAGAATTTTCTGCATACAGATTGTTATCAGAGATTTAAGAGAAGTTTGAAGATCTTTTGTTGTGTCCAGTAATATCATTTGCCTTTGTTCTGTTTTCTTGATTCAGAAAGTTTGTATAGCTGTGCATACATCAGTGCCTTTTATGTGACTGGAAAATTAATAAGAAGACTGAGTTCTATGCCTTGGCTGATATTTTCTGTGTTATTGCAAAATCTTCTAAGTTGTGAGCCTTTGATTCTATTTGTTTTCATCTTTTACATTGATCATGCATTATTTGATCTTCAATGTAACTGAATCCTGAAGATAGCTTCACTGTGCTTAGTGTTGAGGAACGAATCACATTCAGGCGCATCGCCATAGTTTAATTTTCTTTTCATTACATTTGTGATTCTGTTTAGTTTCTATCCCTTTTCCCAAAATACATTTGAGATAAGGAAGAGCCAACTTCTTTAAAATCTGGAGGTCGTTTCAGGTCGCAAGTCCCACATTCCTGAAACTTCCCATGTTGGTGTTGGAAACAGCGCAATTTTAAGCATCAACAGTTATATTTAGAACAGCACTTACATAAGAAGGTTCTATCTTAAGCAGTGAGTTAACTGTTGTTCCAAATTTAGAAGTCCAGTTTAGATTTTGTTTTTTGGCTTTGCTTTTTGCTCTTCTTGGAATGTGGTGTTTTGCATGCAGACTGTTGCCTTTGCTTCAGAGTTAGAATCTAAGTTTAGATTAGCACCCAGTTTAGAATTAGAATGTTCTAGCCTTATTCTTCTATAAAAGAAAGATGGGTGTGAGTCATTTATTAATTCCAGTTTTGAGCTAGTGCAGTGTATACTTTTCAGATTTAGTGAGAAAACAATTGCAGGTTTGAGAGTTGAACACTGTATTCGCTGTTAATATTTTGAATTTTCAAATTTCACTGTTCAGCAGTATGTGTTTGTAGATTGTTGTATTCAGAATCGGCAGTTTTGATAGGAGTTATCAAGTTTAAGCTTCCTAGTATTTAGGGTTTAATTTATTTGGATCATAAAGCATGTTGTGAGGAGATGAAGTGGCTAAATGAAAATATACTTCTGCTCTGAGCAAACCTCTCACCCTAAATTTGGGGCATCTATTTATCTGGTCAATCCCACATCAAACGCAGCTTGCACTGAAATCTTGGTTGTAGAAGGAGACCTTTGCCAGAGGTCTGGCGATTGCCTGAATATGAACTAACATTCCTCATAGCTTAATATCAATGAATCATAATCTGAGTGAATAGACTTGACTTGACTTGATATTTTAATCTACTATTATATGGTAAAAAATAAAGCATTTATCTTCCTATTTAATAGCTTCTAAACAACTGTGTTAGAACTTCTCAAAAATAGTAAAATTTCTGGTTTTCTCATTTATGAAAACTGAAATTCATATTATGCCAACCGAAAAACTGTGTTTCAATCAAAATACAAGCCAGGGAACTATAGATCTCTTGTGTGTAACCTCCTAGTTATAATAAAATTACCTACATTTCAATTAAAAATCACCTCATCTTTCAAAATTTGCCAACCCTGGTGACTCTTGGTCTTCCACTGTTTGGCTCCTAGTAGCAATTTCTAAGTTTTTGCTCTTAAGGAGCTAAGTATTGTATTGCTCGTAAGAAGCTAAGTATTTGTATCAGTTGGCTCGGATGCTTGTTTGAGCTATATTTGTAAACTATCAGGAAATATTTATAAAAAATAAAAACTTGCCAATCCTATTCCCTGGCATGACTATGAACAAAATTTAGGCATGACCATGAACAAGATATAGATATCGTAATGCTATTTCACTCTAGAAAAATCATTCGCCCAACAGTTTTATGGCTAGATACAGAAACCAATTTTTTTAGCATTCACTCACTTCTAAATGTTTTTACAGTTTGCCATGTAGATTGAGGATAGATTGATCGATAATTATAATTTTGAATTTGTAGCAAAACAAATATAATTAAACTTTTCAATTTTAATATCACAAATAAATGCCATTTTAATTTATAAGTACAATACTATGCTGGTTAAAATCAAGATTGGTACCTGAAAAATGTTGAATCTGCTTCCGTTGCAACAGCCTTTGCCAAGTATGATTTTCCTGTACCAGGAGGGCCATATAAAAGAAAAGCTCTCCAGGGCTTCCGCTTACCTATATTGGCATAAAATGAGCAATTGATTACTAACAAAAGTGAGTTTTCAAATAATAAAAGGCTAACAAAGGAATGCATTAGAGTAACAGGAAGCTCCAAACATCAAAAAATAGCCAGGGGAGACACTAAGCAACAGATAATACTCGTAGAGAACACATTCATCACATACCATTTTTATTACCATATCACACTATGATCCTTTATTAAACATTGAAGTAAACATATAGAAAAGCTTGAATATACAGTAATCAACTTCTAAATATTGAAAGAACATTAAAAAAATGGAATATATGGTGGTGATACCTTCTAATCTTCCTGACAGTTATTTAGTGTCCCTTGACTACCACCAAGGCTAGCATTTCATTAACATTTTCTGTTTATATGATGTCACTACACATCTGCTTAATCACAATTGCTCCAATTAAATGCAATTTAGTTTATATCCCACTCTTCCTTATTTTCAACAAATATAGGTTAATAATTTTTCTTTAAAAAAAACTAGCCAATTAATTGCTTTTCTTTCTATTTCCTTCCAGTTAATATTTTTTGGATCCTTGTCAATTAATTGTTTGCACAGTTAATAGGTACTAATCCAGAGCTTTAGCAATGATTTCCCTGTGAATGATTTTGGTATAATGCAGTTCTCGTTTCAACAGGTGAGCTTTCCACTCTTGCATCAATTAGGCTTGGTACCAGAACATCAATTCCTTTTTGCTCCTATAAAGACGTCTTCTACAAGAGTACCCAGAATTTATATCCAAATCCATGGAACAGGCATTTTGATTCACTTCTAAATTATGTAGGTGGTTATAATAGCAAGTTCATCCCTTGTACTCAAACCTTGTGTAAACATACACGCACTAGAAAAGAAATTTTGAAAAATTCACTCTGATGCCAAACTGATTCAAGGATTGCACCTAGATGGGGTCCCTCTTTTTGAGGATCGATGTGCAGCAGTGCCCTAAAACAAATAATTGTTGCTGAGTGTAACGTTGAAAATTACATACCCTACAATTTCACATTATGTCTTGAACTCACTTTAGTGTCCATTCCCATAGCAAGGACCACTTGGACTCAACCTTGGCCTATTTCCTTTACACTAAGTTTGCCAAGAATCTATACTAGAGAATTAGTCTTATCACTCTCCTCGACACACATGCCAAATTTGAGCTAATTCCCCCTAGACACTAGCGCAATGCGCAGAGGTCTGTGTGATGCGCTAGCGTCCCATGTCGTACACCACCTCAAAATATGCATTATTCTTGCATGCCGCCGCCTCATAACGCCTCCTACCAAATGTAACGTCTTCGTGGATACTTTTTTCTATCTTTAGCCTACCTTGACCAAATACAGAAGATAAGAATAATGAAGAGGCTTGTTTTCACATAGGATAGTGATATTCCTTCTGGCTCTCCTTCTCCATCTTCAACTTGACAACTTTCATTTTAACACTTCTCCAAGTTCTCACTGTTATTGTGCAAATTACAAGTTTTATCAAAAGAACAACTTTCACCACAAAGGCTTACGCTTCTCCCAAGGATTCCTCCAATCTTTCTTCTGCAAATCATTGAAGGTATCTGTTGTGACCAAATCACACATCGCCCCATTGCAAATGGGGACCCCCTTTTTTGAGCTCCAACGCTTTGCATGACGTTTTGGATGATGCCTTAGGTTCGTTTCCTCTGCCAATCAGACAAGAAGTCTCTTCCTTAGAAGATTTTGCTCTATAACTGGAGGTCTCATCTGGTGCATAAACTTGCAGTAATGAAGAATCAAATCAAATCCAATCCATGAACATTGAGATCAATCCTGATGTATGTTTGAGATCCTGAAAAGACTAAGTCTGGTAGCCTGAAATCCTGAAATCCTGAAAAATTGGCTAAGTCTGAAATTTGGTGAATCCTCCAAATTCTAGATTTTGCATGTTAAATCCGGTGGATTCAAGACCTATCTCAAACATCCTGAAAGGTATATTGAAAAATATTTAAGTATAAGAACCTTTACCTCAAGGACCCTGAAAATGACCAACTACTCCAGAGGATTCAAAAAGTTGATCCAGTGCGACGACATATTAAGGTGGCGCAAAATCTTGATAAATCACGCCGTTTTCAAGAAGATATCAAGTTGATGATCTCTTGCGCCCAATCTAATGCGCCAAGGATAGAGGATAGAAGAGGATTTCGAACCCTTCATCCAAGGCGCCAAGGATAGCAAAGATGATGATTTCGACTTCCCCATCTAATCCGCCAACTTGAAGAGGATTTCAAAAGTGCTATCTATTGCGCCACATTCTAGAGGATTTGAAATGCCTATCTAATGCGAAAATCAAGAGGAAATCACACCCTTGATCCAATGCGCGACCTTATGGAGGGGAGTAAAGTTGAGTTTTGAAAGCAAGTTTCAAGAGGAAATCACACCCTTGAACCAATGCGCCAGGTAGAGAGGCCGGCTCTAAGTGATAAAATGCAAATTTTATAATGTTTCCAAAGGATTTGAAAACTTAATCTCTTGCGCCAAAAGGGGAGATGAATGACAAGAGGATTTCAAAAGTGCTATCTATTGCGCCAATTCTAGAAGATCTTCAATCCCTTAACCAAAGCGAAAATTCTAGAAGATTTCGAAAGTGCCAACCAATGCGCCCTTGTGGAGAGATAAGGTGGATGATTTCAAATCCCTTAACTAGTGCGCAAAACAAGAAGATCTCAAATGTCTTAACCGCCGCGCCAACTTGTAGAAGATTTCAAAAGTGGCATCCAAAGCGCCTAAGTGAGGAAGATCTCTTACCCTTTAACCAATGCGCCTAAATGAAGGGGAATTTGAACCTTTGATCTAATGCGCCATCTAGGGGAAAGTAAAGGTAAATTTAAGAAGACATTCAAGAGGAAATCAAATCCTTGAACCATTGCGCCACCTCTTAGAAGAAAACAAATGTGTCAACCGTCGCGCCAACCTCATAAGAGTTTTTAGAGGATTTGAAATCCTTATCTAAATGCGAAAATCAAGAAGAATTCACCTCCTTGATCCAATGCGCCACCTTTGGATGATGGCGAAATGTAAGTTTGTGAAGAAAATCAATAGGATTTCGAAATCCTTAATCTAGTGAGGAAGATTTTGAATACCCCATCCAATGCGCTAAGAAAGAGGCATGTTCTAAAGTGTTAAAGTTCAAATTCTGTAATAATTCTAGAGGAAATCAAACATCTCAACCAATGCGCCACATTTGAAAGAGGTGAAATTCCAGTTTTTTTATCCTAGAGGACTTCAAACACATGATCTAATGTGCTACTCAAGGGAGAATTCACTTTCTTGGAGTAAGAGGTAGGGAATTGTATTTCATGTGGAGGAGAACCCAAAACCTTCATCCACTGCGCTGCCACAATGAAGAATGACAAGGGAAATTCTATGAGGATCTCCAACTGCTGATCTGCTGCGCCATTTCTATGTAGGATGTATGAAGAGGAAGACTTTCATCTGCTGATCCATTATGATGAAGAACTCAAGAAAATTGATCTAATGCCTTATTCAAGTAGGAAGATTGAAGTATTAAGATTGCAAGGAGATTCCAAAAACCATGATCTGCTGCACCAAGGAGATAGGACAGAAAAATTCAGTTTCTGATCTGCTCCTCCAAGAAGGACGAGTTCAAGAGTTTAAAGGAGGATTTAAGGACTTCATTCAATGCTCTATTTTCTATATTGTTTTCATCTTCTTTAGACCTTGAGCAAATGATTTCTTATGTGTTTATGTTATAAAGTTGAAGTATTGATGTTGTTTCTTCTCTATGTTGCAGGAATGTGAATGATGCTAAGGAGTCATCAAAAGAAGAAGTTCTAGGATACCCTATACAATCACTTCAAATATCAACTACTTCATCTTCATCAATCAAGACTTCCAAAGGCATCCACTTTACTTCAAGGAAACCTCATGTCATTAAGCTTCAAGTCTCCTTGGGAAGTTAGCTGCTCTATCATAAGGAAGGTGTTATCATCAAGTTGGAGCATTTCATATATTCTACTTCATTCAAGATCATCTTCCAGGAAGCATCATTCTAAGAGATCTACATCACTTCAAATATCAGCTGGTTTCTTCATCAATCTACTGGAACTCTTCATCAAGTGGCATCATGTTCAAAGACAAGGCATTCACTCATCCAAATTTCAAGTAAAGTTCTCCCAATCTTCAAAGATTCATCAAGTTTCAAGTATCCTTGAGAGGTCATCTACTCCACATTCAAAGAAGGTGTTGTTATTTACATTCCGAAGGGTCACTTCGAAGATCATCGTGCAAGATCACTTCATCAACTTCTACATCAAGCAAAGATATTCATCCATCATACTTCAAGTTCCCATTCAACTTTCAAGTCTAAGAGAGATCTCCTACTTCAATTCATGAATGAAGCATCATCATTTAGAAGTTGAGAAAGAAACATCATTTATTCTCCTACTTCACTCTTCAAGAAGAAGCATCGAAGAAGATCATTCACATCAACCTACAAGAAAAAGCATTACAAAGTTAAATCAAATGGAGCAACATGTATTCATCTAGTTTACAATTCAAGATCAAGGCAAGATCAACAAGATACATTTCCAGACATCTCAAGTATTCATCATCAAAAGCAATCACATCGAATACATCATATTGATGATACAATTCTCAAAGTATGCTGAAGTGGCACCTACATAGCAGACACATCATCATCCAATCAGGATCAGCCACATTATCTTAAATGCATTAAATGTATCATTTAATGAAAGAAGTTAAAGGGATTCCTATGTGGAGGAATATTTTAAATGCTTTCGCCTTACCTTATCACATTGGAAAACGTGCCTTCATTGCCTCTTTATCATATGCTAAAAATAGCAGTTTGTTGTAACTACCTATGAGGTGGCACGATCTAGACTCTTGGCTATCAAATGATCTTAGCCATTCATTGTAATACTAGAGCACTATATAAAGGCCCTGTTGCCTCATTTGTAAGGTGGTAGTTCATAGATTAGAAATCAGATTAGAGAATAGTTTTGTAGGAGTAGAATAGGAGACTCTCGAAATTCTCTAAGAGAGTGCTTGAAGTTGTTGTAAATATTTCTCAGGATTAATGCAAAAAACATTGGAGTTCATCACTTGGTGTTTAAGTCTTGTCTTGTGGAGTAACATGATTTCTTGTACTTTGATGAAGTGGAGAGGTGTTTCAAATTAGAAAATAAAGTAAATTAGAGTTCATTGATGTTATGTATGTTGTAATTGAATATTTGATTAACTTCTAGCTCATGCTTTTAACATTCATCGCCGGTGAAGTGTTGTGTAAAGCTAGTCTGAGCTTCATCATTCGCTTAAGTTCGATTGTGGATGCTCGTTTGAGCTGCGCCGATTAATGGGTGTTCATATGAGTCTTCATGATTTGAAAACCATTCGCGTAACCTTAGGAGATTGCACCAACTCCATGTAGTTGTAGGCATCCTTGGCGAAGTGGAGTTAGGTTAATTTAGGAGTTTGTCTATTCAAGCATCATCATTGCCTCATTGACCTTAGATTAGTTTTTCCTAAAACCCTTATTTTTTTTTTCATTTTCTTCATTATTGAAGTCTTGTATATATATCATCCACACTTAAAAGGAGAAATAAGCTAAGTGTATGGAGAAGTCTGCGTAAGTCCCTTTGTGATTATCAGCAAGATCACATGTAATCACTGAGTTAACCCATCAGGAATCATAAATAAGGAACCTTGGAGTTACTTCACTGGATCACATAGTTCAGCCTTTGAAGAGCTTTATTCAAGAGAGAGTGGGATACTCTAGTGTTTTACTCTATTGTTGACTTGTCTAAAAGCAATCATCAACAGTATCTTCAGTAGGAAGCAAGCAGCAGGTTGCTCCCTGAAGATAATCCTCAGAGTCCAAATTGCCATAAATACGGTAGTGAATCTCTTGGTGTTTTCTTTATCATAACCCTATTAAAATAATTTACTTTGCTGTCTTATTTCTTTATCATTTTGTTGATCTCGTTACACAAGCAGAGTAACAACAATATCTCTATTATCATCCAAGCAAATCCCCTTTTTACCTCTTAGAAATCCATTGGTGTAGACCACCACCCTTATTATCCAATCCACACTAGGCCTAGTGTCCTCCCCATAAACCAGGGAGGTGCTCCTAGCATCTTTTGTCACTACATCTCTGTTCTTAGACACACTTAAAATAGGTGCACACACTTTTCCAACATCTTTATCATTTGACTACTCGTGGAGGTTGAAAGACCAAAGCAAGGGTTTGACCATTCCTGGCAAGCTTCTTAGCAGTCCGAACTTTCTTCTCCCTTAGAAGTAGATATCTGGAAAGCACTCAACCGCCCTGAGGTTTGCAAGTGTTTGTTCATCATTTCTTAAATTTAAATGCTTGTCTCATTTAATTTATCTATATTATATGTGATATTATGCTTGGGTATTTATTTTTGGTTACATTGACTTGACAGGAAGTTGTTTGGAGAATCATGTCACATTTGAAAGATTTTACGCATCATATTGTTGCCATACAGACTATAGCGTGATACACAGATGTCCGCACTACACGCTAGCGTCCTTGGCAGAGGGCTGTAGATTTCAGAAGGAAGTACAGTAAGGTTTGTTATTTGCAATTCCCGATTCTTTTGTTGCAATTATAAATGCAACCCAACTCTATTGAAATGTTAATTAGGAATTGAGTAGAACTCTTTTCTGACATTACACTAAGTTTCTTTGACAATTTTGCAGAATCTACTGAGCTAGTTTCTTTGACAATTTTGTAGAATCTGCTGAACTATTGGCAACCGTATGCATGTCTACATCTGTGTTCAAAATGAAAGATCAAAGAGGTGAATCACCAGCTGATGTTGATGATATAATGGATAGATGTCAATGAGTCTTCCTTTGTCAATGATGAATCTTGTTGCTTTACCTTCATAGGAAAAGTTGACATTTTCCTATAAATCACTACAATAGATGAAAACCCATTTAAATGGAAATGGAAATTGAGCAATATTGCCCCTCAATTCCAAATCAAAAAGACTGCAAAGTTCCAACAAATAAGTCTAAGACCTTGATCTTGCTATCAAGCTAGCATTTGTTAGAGAAACAGAAGAATTCTACAACCCTTTACAATTTTTGCTTGGCATAGATATACCTAATACCTAATACATCTAATTAACATTTTCATTGTTTGCTGTTCAAAAATCTAGTAAATCTCCTGTAATATCTGTTGTGACCAAATCACACATCGCCCCATTGCAAATGGGAACCCCCTTTTTTTGAGCTCTGATGCTTTGCATTAGTCTTAGATGATGCTTTAGGTTCGTTTCATCTGCCAATCCAACAAGAAGTCTCTCCTAGAAGATTTTGCTTTATAACTGGGGGTCTCATCTGGAACATGAACTTGCAGTAATGAAGAGTCTTGATTCAAATTCTATCCAATTCATGAATCTTGAGATCAACCCTGATGTATGTTTGAGATCCTGAAAAGACTTAGTCTGGTAGCCTGAAATCCTGAAAAATTGACTAAGTCTGAAATCTGGTGGATTCTCCAAATTCTAGATTTTGCATGTTAAATCCGGTGGATTCGAGACCTATCTCAAACATCCTGAAAGGTATATTGAAAAATATTTAAAGTATAAGTTTTAAATATATTTTTCAATATACCTTTACCCTGAGAGACCCTAAAAAACGCCTAACTGTTCCAGAGGATCCAAAATCTTGATCCAGTGCCACAGGATGTAAGATTGGCGCAAAATCTTGACGAAATGCACTTCCAACCAGAAAATAAGATGTGGATCACTTGCGACTCAACCAATGCGCCCAACTAATGTGCCAATTTTGAAGGAAAAGCAAGGTTTTTGAATGACGATTGAAGAGGAAATCAAGAGTGCCAACCAATGCGCCTCATTCTAGAAGATCCTTCATCCTTGAACCAATGCGCCATAGCAAGGGGAAATCGAATCCTTGAACCAATGCGCCACTAGAGGAGGAGGACTTAACCTAAGTTTTAAGGCATATTTTCAGAGGATTCCAAACCTTGAAGTGATGCGCCAAAATGAGTGAAGTTTTTTGAGGATCTTAACACCTTGAACCAATGCGCCACTCCTAGAGGATTCCAAATACTTGAAGTGATGCGCCCAAAGCAAAAATGCTTATGTCTCAAGAGGAATTCAAGATGCTCAACCGCCGCGCCAGTGTTGATAAGGAAAAGCAAAGTTTCGAAGTGATTGCTAGAGGATTTCAAACTCCCTAACCACCGCGCCAAGTTCCAAAGGATTCCAAACTCTTTAACCAAAGCGCCTAGTAGAAGAGGATTTCATAACTCTCATCCAATGCGCCATATGAGGACGGATTGCTAAGTGATTTGAGGACTTTTTAGAGGATACAAAGTTCTGATCTCTTGCATTTGAACTAATGCGCATCTATTGGGGGAAGTCTAGAACAAGTTTTGACACATTTTAAAGAGGATTTCAGATTCCTTATCCAATGCGCCATAAGGTAGGGTGAAGGGGGATAAGATAGGAGAGTTCAAAATAGCTATCTAATGCGATAACACCAAGAAGAACTCAATTCCTTCATCTATTGCGCCAATCCCATGAAAAAAACTTGGAAATCAGATCTGCTGCGCCCTTTCAAGACACTAGCCTCAAGGAAGATCCTAAAACCTCAATCCAATGCGCCATGATGGAGAGGCAGATTCTAAGTGTTAAAGTGCAAATCTTATGATGTTTCAAGAGGAATTCAAAACCCTCAAGTAATGCACCAAAGGGTAATTCATGTAAAAGAAGAAGATCTTGACATAAAAAAACCTGATCTAATGCGCCAAAGTGAAAGAAAGGTTTAGTTTATCAAGGGGAAATTAGAAGTCTTATCTAATGCGCTTCAAGTCTTGCAAAAAGGATAAGGATCTCAAATACATCATCTGCTGATCCAAACCCCCTATCTGCTGCGCCAAAAGGCTGATATGAGAAATTTCAAAGTAAAAGATCCTAAAACTCCAATCCAATGCGACAAATCAAGGAAGATCAGAAATTTTGAACTAGTGCGCCATCATTTAAGTTAAAACATCAAAATCCTTAATTATAGGTGCATGAAATGATTCTTATGTATTGCAAAATCAAATGTTTATCAAGAAGATTGATGTTGTCTTTTTCCTTGTTGTAGGAACTTGGATGGAGCAAAGGAGTCATCAGAGGAGTAAATGTCTAGAACCACCTTCGTGCTAGGAGTGAAGTCAACAAGTTGCAGTGTGTAAAGAAGACATCAAGTAGCTGTTCTAAGAAGTCACTTCGAGGATACCCTATTTGACCACTTCAAGTATCAACTACTTCATCTTCATTAACCAAGACTTCCAGAGGCATTTCCAAAAGTTTCAAGTAAAGTTTTCTCAATCTTCAAAGATTCATCAAGCTTCAAGTCTCCTTGGGAAGTTAGCTGCTTTATCATAAGGAAGCGGTTATCATCAGGTTGGAGCATTTCATCATCTACATCAAGTTCAAGAATGCATCATCATATGGGATTACATTCATCATGTTCAAAGACACTTCATCCATCCAAGCTTCAACTTCAAGTCAAGTTCTTACAATCTTCAAGAGATTTCCTACTCTTCATGAATGAAGCAAACATTGTCATCTACTCTACTACTCACTCTTCAAGAAGGATCATCCAGAGAAGATCAGCAAGTATCCTACAAGAAGAACAAACATCACAAAGTTAATCAAGTGAAGCAACATATTCATCCAGTTTACAATTTATGAACAAGGCAAGATCAACAAATTACATCCCAAAGTTCAAGTTCAAGAAAATCACATCGAATACATCACTACAAGGGGATACAATTTTCAAGATATGCTGAAGTGGCACCTATGTGGCGAGTACATATCATCATCCAATCAGGATCAGCCACCTTATTTTAAATGCATTAAATGTATCATTTAATAAAAAAAGTCCAAGAGGACGCCTATGTGAAGATGTTTTTAAATGATTTCACCTTACCTTATCACATTGGAAAATGTGCCTTCATTGCCTCTCTCTTTTGTACTAAAAATAGAAAGTTGTTGTAACTACCTGTGAGGTGGCATAATCTGAGCCCTTGGCTATTGAATTGATCTAAGCCATTCATTGTAATCTGGAGCTTTATATAAAGGCCTTGTTGCCTCATTTGTAATTCAATAGTCAGTAGTCAGTAGTTCATAGAGTAGTCAGTAGGCAAGTAGGAGTAGAATAGAAGAGACTCTCAAAATTCTCTGAGAGCGCTTGAAATTGTTGTAAATAATTCCCAAGAGTAATGCAAAAACATTGGAAGTTATTTGGTGTTAAGTGTTATCTTGTGGAATCACATGGTTTCTTGTACTTTGACGAAGTGGAGAGGTGTTTCAAATTAGAAATAAAGTAGATTAGAAGCTCTTTGATGTAATGTATGTTGTATTGAATATTGATCAACTCCTAGCTCATGCTTTTAACATTCATCGCTGATGAAATGTTGTGTAAAGCTAGTCTGAGCCTTATAATTTGCATAAGTTTGATTATAGATGCTTGTTTGAGCTGCGCCATTCGATGGGTGCTTTTATAAGCCTTCACGATTTGAAAACCATTCGCGTAACCTTAGGAGATTGTGCCAACTTCATGTAGTTGTAGGCATCCTTGGCGAAGTGAAGGTAGGTTAATCGAGTAGTTTGTCTGTTTAATACATCATCATTGCTTCATTGACCTTAGATTAGATTCCTAAACCTTTATCTTTTTTTCCATTTCTTTATCATTGCAACCTTGTATATACATCATCCACACTGAAAGGAGAGATAAGCTGAATGAAAGAAGAAAGACCTGATGTAAGTCCCTTTGTGTTTACCAGCAAAATCATACTTAGTCACTGAGCTATCCCTTATAAAATCATAAAAGGAACCTTGGAGTCATCTTGTTTGATCACTTCGTTCAACATTCGAGAGGCTTTGCTCAAGAGAGAGTCAGATACTCTGTATTTCACTCTATTGTTGACTTGTCCTTTATCCCTTTCACCCATTTCCTTATCATGGTCTGCGAATGTGAGTGTCGTTTGAATTAGAAGCTTGCAATTCCTTCTGCCCATTCCCCCAATTCCTTCTGCCCATTCCCCCATATTTCCACCAAATAAATACTTGGATGCCTTTACCCAACCATTTAAATGGAAATGGAAATTGAGCAACATTGCCCCTCAATTCCAAATCAAAAAGATTGCAAAGTTCCAAAAAATAAGTCTAAGACCTTGATCTTGCTATCAGGCTAGCATTTGTTAGAGAAACAGAAGAATTCTACAACCCTTTACAATTTTTGCTTGGCATAGATATACCTAATACCTGATACATCTAATTAACATTTTCATTTGTTTGCTGTTCAAAAATCTAGTAAATCTCCTGTAATATCCAAATCAAAGACAAACCTTTGAGCTACTCCTGAAGCTGTTCAATTTTTCTGTTAGATTATGGTACCTCAATGCGTCCTCCAGCAGGGCGCACGTGCAGAACCTAGGAGCACTTCAGCATAGCATACAGTCATAGAGAACAGCAGTTCGATTCTTGGCTGTCCTATTCTTGGCAGTTCTATTCATGGCTGTGCTATTTGGCAGTTGCCTTTGTGTAGTTTGTTTTTCAGTTTTAGAATAGCAGTTCTTTCTTTGGCAGTTTGTTTTTATCAAGTTTGACTTTGTCTATTTAAGGGTGCAGATTCCTAGGATAAAATTTGATCAAGGGTTGATGGATCCAACTTTAGGATCCAAGCTTTTTTAGGATCTCTTCTTCAGCTATAAAAGAAGGCCTAGGGTAAGTGTTATATTAATTCAGTTTTTTAAATGTGTTTCAAAGCATTGTAACATCTGTTTTCTGATTAATAAAACGGTGATGTTATTTGGAGAAGATCTGAGTATTTATCAGTTAGTGTTTCTCTACTATAAGTATATGCATTTGTAGATTCTCGCATATAAAGTTCAGTAGTCTTGATTGGCTTTCAGTTTTAAGCCATGTTCCACAAGGATGCGACCCCGTCCCCAACAGCATTTCGGATATGGCGGGACAGCAAGGGACGTCCCCAAAAATTTTGAAAATGATAAAACATTTCAGAAACACAGTATATGGACAGGAAATGCCACAGGGATGTTGGGTCATCCCTGAGGCAGTTGGGGACGTTTGAAATGTCCCTTGACCATCCCGGGGACAGCCAGACGTCCCCAATGGCAGTCATTCATTTTATAATGTTTTTAAAGAAAAATCCACCATGATATTCACTACAGTGAAGATAGGCAAGACATAAAATATGGATGTTCTAATATGAGTTTGCCATCCTTTCCAATTTTAAACTCAAGAAGATCTTTGTGCGTGTTATAGTCAGAAAATGAAATCTTGTCATATAGAATTACCACTTGTTGCAGTTCATGAGATCTCAGATATCTGAAATTAGAGTTCGACACAAGAGCAAATGAAATGTAGAAATGCATAACATCAAGATCTTGCAAGTGCAATTATAAGAGTACTCAAAGCTTATGTTACACTTCTGGGAATTGTTTAGAATGCAAGCATACACCTTGAATATATTCTGCAAAAAATTAATCTATTACATTGCTCATCTGTCCACCTGCCAAAGACTATGGTGTATGCATACTTCCCGCATATAGTAAGTCATATAAGTCACCCTCTTAATATGACACTGGCAAACAGTTTCCATAATTATATACCGATGCTGAACAATATTGCATTAAAAAGTAACAGGGACTGACACAGTTTTGCTCCCAGACGTTTCACTATGCAAATGTGCATCTTCTTTTGCAACTGAGTTTCACAACTCTACAGCAGCATCTAATGCAGGTTCAATGAATCAGCTGCCAAAAAAATAGCATCAACTGGGACTGATTAAAACTTTGATTTTGTCTTTACTATATAGCTCAATCAATAATGAGTTTCAAATTACAATTCTGCAATTAAGCATGGAGGCTGGTAAACCCTATTGTGGCATTCTTCAGATCCATGGTATCTTTCATTGCAAGATAATAATGCACCCAAGTGAACTGTATTAAATATGGCAAAAACATCCAAAACAAAGTCCCTATTGTTTCAAAGTAGGTTGGTTTGGGTGTTGAGGAGCCACTATAAACCTCCTGGAAGAAACAGAGTTATGGTACATTGTGGAGAAGAACGGTTCACCTCCCACAGATCCCAAAGATTTGACAAAGCACAACAAGAAGGCAGTGAAGGTGAATAGTTAAGTTCCTAAGGACCATCTAATCCCTCATATTGCCACCAAGAAGACTCCCAAGGAGATGTATGATGCCTTGGGAACTTTGTAGCAGAGTATGAATGTATCCAGGGTGATGCTGCTGAGAAATAAGCTTAACACTACCTACATGAGCAAGACATATACAGTGGCAAGCTATTTGATGAAGCTAGCAGAGCTTAAAGATAAAAGATCAAATTGGTGCAGATGGTGATGAAGTAAAAGATGACAAGCTAGTCCGAATTGCTCTGAATGGCTTCAGTCCACTGGCACAACTTTATTCAGGTTATCTGTGGTCGGGAGAAGTTACCTGACTTCAAGCAGTTGTGGGATATTTTAATTGAAGAGATGAGACTACAACAAGTCTTAAGCAGTTTTCAAGATGATGTTCTAGACCAGGCCCTTTAGTGATTTCCTTGTACAGATGGCCCTTTTGTTCCTTTTTATGGCGGGGATATCTTCAGAAGTCCTATTGTAGTTGGACATTTTGTCCAAAGTAATTCCCCAATCTATGGTTTATTTATATTTTTCTAACAGTTGGATGGCTTCTTTTGGCTTTATGTAATTTTTTTAAAAATATTTTTTTGTTTGTGTTCAGAAGATATCCCTGCCATAAAAAGGAACAAAAGGGCCATCTGTACATGAAAATCACAAAAACCTAGCTGCAAACACAAATAAAAGCAATAAGCAACTTCCTTGTTCTATGTTTGGAACAAAGAATGATGAATTTGGTAGGACAAGCCTTCTTGTCGGGCATGCAGAGGTGATACTCAAGGGTTTAACCATTTGCAGGGCTTGGATAATTCCTCCAACAATTAGCTGTAAACCCATGTCACCAGAGGACTGGCGCATATCTTGATGAAGAATTCTACTGCAGGCCCAAGAAGGAATAGAAGGACCACCTGTAAATGACAAGAATAAACACCTATCTGTAGATTTGACTAAAATCAATATGCCAACCTTTGGGATCTTTGTCTGGAACAAATGCCCAATATAATGGGACAAACATGTTTTTCAGGCATGCAGAAATGAGACTACTACACTTTTATGGCTTTTAGGTATGCATAAATTCCACCTACACTTAGTAATAATCCCATCTCACCAGAGGACCAGTGCATACAACTCAGGCAACTTAATAAGCATGAGTAACTATTTGAGACTTCAGGCTGGCCACTTTCCTCCAAGCTAATTGAGAAAAGTAAAACTAACAAGTTGTAAAACCACCCGTGAAAAAAAAGGGACACAAGAAACCATCCATGTGTTGTCTTTAGAAAAATAGAAATAAGCCACCTATTGTGGAGTTGCATTAAACAAAATGCACATATGTACAAGAATCACAGATTCCAGAAGATGACCCTTACTCTTAAAAGGAATAAAGTGCCCATGTATACATGGTAACTACAAAAATCCAACTGCAACCAAATATGTATACAACATGCCCGCCTCCTTGTTCTTTGTATGGACAAGAGATAGCAACTTTGCTCCCCTTCCATTGAGCCACTGGCAAATGTGGTGGAGCAGGCCCATTTGCCTGGCACACAAAAGTGAGATTATTGAGAGTTTACTATTTGCAAGTCTGGAGTGATTCCTAATGCAATTAGGTGCAATCCTTGAGTCACCTGTGTGCACAGGCATAAATCCCAAATGAACAGAAGCCAGGGCAAACACTCTTGCCTGGTATACACAGGTAAGATTATTGCACTTTTATCATTAGCACGGCTGGGGTGATTCCTACAACATGTAGGTATAATCCTCAAATCACATGTATAGAAGAGCATAATCCCCAAACGGATAGGGGCCACGACAAACACTATTGACTTTCTATGCAGAGGCAAGACTGTTAGGCTTTTACTATTGCAACGCTAAGCCGATTCCTTCTACAATTAGAAATAATCCCATGTCACCAGTCGACCCGTGCTGGAGAATTTCTTAGCAGCTGAATATTGAACTAAATCCTCCTATTAAGTGTAGGTTATTGTCAGAGGCCTTATTCTCACCAGCAAACCAAAGAACGGGTGATTGTCTTCCCAACCTAAAGCAAAAATGGAAAATTTCAACTAACAAATAACAAAACCCACCTGTGAAAAACTGAGGAAACTTGACCGGTAGGATCACAGCCTCCTGCAGGGCCGCCTTGGCACTTTCGAGGCCTGCCACGTCATTCCATTTAACATTAGGTTTCTCTCTTATTATAGCCGAATTGAGGCCTGATCTCAGCTTGGCCTGCTCTGGATCCTCTCCATCTCCATCCCCATCACCTCCTTTGGCACCTTTTGATTTGGGTTTTGTTGCCACGGCAGCGTCCCCGTTGGCAGCTGGCTTGGAAGTGATGCCCTCATCCAAAACAGCTCGGATCTCTTCTGCCCTTCTCAAGTACTCTGTAAATTTCTGTGTAATGGCCTCCTTGATCTTGGGATTCTTCTCATATTTGAGATGGGTTTTGAAGTACTCCAAGGCATTCATGTATAGAGGAAAGGCTTTGGCATAATTGCCTGCGTTGTCTTCATTCACTGCCTGCCTGACAAATTCTATGGCTTGCTCTTTGAAATTGCTATACATTTCTGAGGAAGAAAGAACCTTGATGAATCAAATGGGTTGTGTGAGTTTTCCAATTCAATCCAATCTATGAATTGTATGAGGGAAAATTGATGGTAATTCGTAAAAGCACTATTTGAATGATTTGAGAAGTAGGCTACAGTGGTCCGTCGTGATTATTCTTCTTAGGAGAATCCATTACCAGCACACCATGTAAGATTGGATTCTTCCACAAGGAAGAATTGAGTGTCTTCGGAGGTTTTAATCCGCCCCGGTAGGAGGATTCTCAAGGCCCTAAATATCGTTCGTTTTTTTTTTTTTATAATTGGAGAGTGGCTCTCTACAAGAATATTAATATTATTTTGTTAAGCGGGGGCGTGGTCTTGGTTTGTAAGAAATGCTAATGTAATTAGAAGATGGTTGTAAAGAAATAAAATTGATCTTTACTAGAATATTTAGGGATAAAATTAATTAATTAATAATAAGGATATCTAATTAATTTTAGATGAAAGAGTTTAGATAGTAATATTATATAAATACATTTTTTGAAATTGATAAAAAGATGTAGTTATTTAGCTTCATTTGTAATGTGAGAATATTATGTTGTAGATTGTGTTTAGTGATCTAATTTAACGTTTTAATATCATATGATACGGTGACATTTAAGTAGACTATTGGATAATTTATGGTGGTTATGGAACTAATCCCCACTTGTGTTGTTTGTGGCTTCAACCTAGGCACTCCTAATCTTCAAAAATTTGTTTACCTTTGAAAGCCACCCAAGAATACAAATGAATGAAGGAAAGCAAAACTAGAAATCAGAAATGAGCAAGAATAAATTGTATTCTACTCAAGAGAATGCAAAGCATACAATGGAATGAGATTACTCTTATGAGAGCAATGGGTGAGTGTATATAGGCTTTACCTTTCCAAGAGACTAAAAACACTACCAGTGTGGGATAAAGTGGAAAAGTCCCTAAGTAAACTTAAGCTAGTGTGAAGAAAGCTAAAGTGGAGAACTAGTTAGGAAATAAACTAGATAGCTAAATAACCATTTTTACACTAACACCCCCCTTAAGTACAACTTAGGGGGAAATGTAGAGAAAGATATAAAGATGGGTCTTGGCAGCTAGGCCTGATGGAGGTACCCACGTACAGAAGATTCCCCCCCCCCCAAAAAAAATAAAGGAATAGAATCGCCCCCCACCAAATAGAGAGAGAACACCCCCGGAATAGAGAGAGTGACTAAGAAGCCTCACCTCATTGTAGAATGACCTGCAGTGGCAATAGATGCTCAACATAGGATGGCAAAGATGATCCAAAATTGCCAAACAATGTCCCTCCCCTTAGGAAGAAAGAAAATCAAGGATGTATGCAAGATATCTTCCAATTCCTGAAAGGAATGTGAGGGAAGAAAGCTCAAGATGTAGGAAATCTCTAAAAACTGCTCATGTGTCTCCATGTCAATGCTAAAAGATGCCACAACCAAATCAAGAGTCTCGGGCCTAATTGATGAAAGTGACAAACTAGAATCAAGTGGAAACTGAAATAAAATAGGATCCTTGAAGATGAAGATATCTCCTCTAAAGACAAGGATGCCTCCTACAAATGTTGCTCAAGGATCTCTAAGCAACTATCAAATTGTGACAAAAGTGAAGAAGGAACAAGAGGGTCTAAATGTGCCCTCATGTCATCTGAAGAAAAAGAATCAACTCCATAGAAGCTATCATCAAGGAGGAGATGAAGGTCCTCAATGGTGTCTCCCAAATCCAAATTGCGAGACTCTTCAAACAAGCAAGAGATATTTGGTAGGAATACATCCCAAGCAACGGCATCGGGAAGACCAATATGGACCTCTTGTGTCACTACAATGTTGAGCTCAGAACAAGTAGGAGGAGAAGAAGAAATACAAGGCTCAAGAACTAGATCAGATGTGAGAATAGCCCTCCTATATTTGATTCTTTTGTCCTAGCATGCAAGTGTTATGGAGTAAAAAGTGTCCACGTTGTCTTTTTACCTCCTTATTTAGCTCCTAGGTCCCTATGATTACATTATTCGTTCTAAATATTCATCTCGATGCAAAATTGCCCAACACCAATGTAAATTTGGAATAAGGATCCCTTAACTTATCTTATCCCAGACCCAAAAGGAGCTAAAAGACTTAGGCACCACCGCCCAAATCCCTCCTGATTGGTTGAGGCAAAATTAAGTTTATGTCAGTCTGGGACCTTTCAAAAGGTTTCTCCTTGTCGACTCTTTTGGTTTAATTTCATGATTATGAGCAGGAAAGTATATATAAGTGTGTTTTTTAGTTCATTTGTAACTTATATGGATATAGCTAACTTGTGACATTGAAGTAAAGCAAGCAAGAGCATTCATTGTGATTCTAGAGCAAATTTGTGTGTTGTTATTATGTGTTTGTTGCAGGCATGAAGCTATCATCTATCCACCTTAGGAGTTGAAGGATCTTCATCATTCTAAGGGATCATCACATAGGTGATATCATTGTTGTTTATCATCATTTGATTCATCATTATTATCATTGTTTTCAGCCTCTACCCCCGTGAGGGAACGCACTCTTTATCAATCAACGGTGTTGGGAAGCTTGAATTCTATCTAGGGATTTGACTAAGGCAAGTCCCTAAACACCATAACCCCGAAACCCCTTCTTATCTTCTTGTGTGCAGGTTATAGGAGCAAGATCCAGAGAATGTGAAGATACAGGAAGACTGAGTGAAGATAAGGGTTTCAGGATCCGATAATAGACACAGAATATTCCTCTTTCCAAGACTTGGGCAGTGGCACCCTAGTCTTTCTACCCTTTCTAACTTTGTATCTGGAATCAGGGCAGCATCTACAACATCTTTCTAGATTACAATTTTAGCAAATTCCTTGAAACATTTGTAGAACTTGGGCGGTCTCGAATTAGTCCTCTGACACCTTTGCTTTCGAGAGATAGGTTCTATCATCTTCCTGATCATCCCTGTGCAATTAGTTTTTGGATTGTTGTTGTATTTATTTTGTTATGAGCTAATCATTGTAGAACTAGGGTTTCATGCATTGTTAACCTAAGGTTTGATAAAAAGACTAAATTAAATCTGATTCCTCTATAACATACTTGAGTACAAGATTTGTAGTTGAGTCCTCCTCCATTTGGTAGTGATTTAATTCGGTCTTGTCCTTGAATGTTGTATGGAAAAGGGTTTGATCTAGTGTGCATTCTAGTTGTCATCATTCTCCTTTTTCATACTCAACATTTTGGTTAACCCGTAGCTTCGAGCATTTGCATCTTGCTGATTGTTCAAATCAGATCTTGCATTGATTTAATACATTTTTACAAATATTCATTTGAAAATCTTGCATAATTTGAAAAAAGAGAGCAAATTTAGGCCTTAAAAAAGCTTGTATTTTGGTAAAATTTTGTATTAGGGTTTTAAAAATTCTCTTGCATGATCATATTGGTTGCATTAAATATTCATCAAATCTGATTTGGCATAGTAACCTTGCATCATTCACATCCTAGATTTGAAAATTCATACTTTTGCAATTACACATTGTGTATTTCAATAAGCATAACTATCTTAATATTCATAATCATATTGATCATATCCTTGGTTAGTGCATTGAGTGTTATAAATTTTTGCATGAGTTGTATAGCTAGTTGCCCTAACACCAACACCTTGGTAAAAAGAAGTTGTAGATTGGTGGGTTCTAGTGCTTTCAATAGCAATGATATGCAAACATCAGAAAATTCATTACTCAATTACTTTACAAAAGGTGAATCAACATCTTTACAAAATGTCACTAATGCTAATGTGTCGGAAGAACAAACATTTCATGACTCTGAAGACATAAATGACATAGTTTCACATGTATCGGAAGCTCAAATCAAGAAATTAGACAAAGAACTAGTTGATTTTCAAGAATTTATGGGAATGAACATCTAGCTCAAGAAGTGATACCTGTTGTTGAAGGTATAAGAGGATTACTACAAGAAGGACAAGAAGGTGTTGACATACTCCATGGAATAGCCCGTATAGTGGATAGTAACATTATATCAATAATGTGTCATCACCGAATCAAAATGGTACACAAGTTTTGGCACCTATACTAACTACGGGAGTATCCACTTATACATCATCTGTTCTCACCACTACTACTCAAGCTTGTGGTAATGCTACCAATAACATGGGAACATCTAATGTGAACAATTACAAATCCGTAAACTACAATTACCAAAATTTAATACCCCGTGTGTCCATACCCATGAATAACTATTCTCAACCACCCCTCACTTCCAATACTGCACCATGTAATAACATGGTATCCAATATGCAAACCACATCACCTAGTGATGCAATCTTAAACCAACTTTTGCAAAGTATGACATCCTTGTAGCAAAAAGTAGCAAATATGATCATTCTTTCATCTCAACCCAATATACCAACATATCATGCTCGCAATCCTTTATGCCATACAATATCAAGAGCTCAAATGCCTAACAAATTTGACACGTTCCCCACTTTGAAAAATACAGTGGCAAAGGTGATCCTAATAATCATGTGGCAACATTCACAACAATGTGTAGTGATTTCTTCTTTAACTAGGCATTGTTAGCAAAACTCTTTCCACAATCACTTAAAGATACAACTTTGGAATGGTTTTGCTCTTTACCTCCTAATTCAATACATTCATTCTTACAGCTACTTGATTAATTCTTGCAACATTTCCAAGCAAACATTGGACCTCATATTTCACTGATTGACTTGGTCCATTATAAACAAGGTCCAAAAGAGAAATTAACAAAATTCATTAGTCGGTATCAAGCTCTCTTTGCACAAATACAATATTTGATTACAGATGAGGATGTTCAAAAATTATTAATTACAAATCTACAACTGAATATATGTGACAAGATATTGTTGATGAAGTATAGTTCTTTGATAGACATCATATTTCCATAGTCCATAATGATTGTAGTTCAATCCATAAGTATTGTTCTTTTCAACATCTATGCACAACTCTACATGATTACCAACTTTTGGCTAGTCAATATGAGAATCATAACTCGTCGACTTCAATTGGTCAATTCGAAGCTGGAAGATCTCAACAATCATTCAAGAAGCATAACAAGAGTTTCATCAAGATCAATAGGCAACAGTCGAACAACTTTCAATCACAAGTGGCAGCCATTTCAAATCGGACCCCATTCAAATTTAGGCAACAATAGAGACAATTCACTCCATTATCGGATTCTCTTCATTTGATAATGATTCAAGCGGTAACCAACAATCTTTTGAAGCTTCCTCCTGCTCATCTAATAGATAGTAGCAAGATGAAAGGACCTACATTTGACGCTAATGCCTTTTGCCAGTATCACCACTCAACAGGACATGACATTGAAATATGCATGTGTCTTAAACATGAAATTCAAGACCTCATCGATTCTAACATAATATAAGTGACTGGTATTAATGACAATGGAAATAAGTCGGTTGCTCCTCCGAATCAAAATTTAGAGATCTTCACTAATCCTTTTCCTAAGCATAACATCAACAACATGGTAGAGCAACAAAATGAAATGGAGCCTAAAGATGAATTTCTCGAATATGATGAAATAGTTGGACTGATAGAACCAGATAAGGTGGAAAAAGAAGATTGGCCTGAATTCAAATCTTTGCCCCATCCACAAGCAAAGGTATCTATGTTGAGGTTCCTCCTCTTTTATCCCTTTGAGGATCAGGAGATAACCAAAATGCACAAGATACGCAAAAGGAACAGACTACATATAATCACAATAAGAAGGAGAAAGCTATAACGATGAAAAGTATCTCATTTCATCATGAAAAACTCATTCATCAAGCAAAGTAGAATAAGAAAGCAAAAGAAAGAAAAAGAGCAAGGCACAAGTCATCAAAATTCATTGAAAAAGGTAATGATTCACTTCCTCGCAAGCATTAGAAGATTTCAAACATATAAAAATTTGTGTACAAGCACCGCACGACTGTTGTAAAAATCAAACAGGTATGAATCTCTCATCTATTTTGTCACACTTGATAGAGCACCTCTCTAGGATGCTCACAAGCTATATGTGTGTGTGTGTAGGTCTCCTTAGATGACCCTTGATATTCTTGTAAGGTCAAGGATACAAGGAGACCGCCTCTGTTGTGACATTTCTTCTATTTGTTTCTCTATTCTTCTGCACTTCTCTTGTTACAATTGTTGTGTGTGGTGCCTTGGGGGCATAACATTGTGGATGGTGTCTTGGGGGCATCTTCCCACGTTGTGACCCTAAGTCACTTTTGTCTCCTCTCCCATTTTTCATGATTTCATTCTTCTATTGTACTTGTGGCTCTACTAGTTTGCGGATGACGACAACAAATATACACTTCTGATAAGGATCGTGTGCCCCTAACAAGAAAATAAAATGGACACAGTCCATATATGAAGGCAGGGGTAATTTTTTACTGAGGTTTGACTAGTAGAATCACTTTGTGTTGGGATGTGATCGTGTATCATATTGTAAAATTGTTGTAACAAACCTTTGCAATACTCTAAATCTACTTCTATGCACTTTGAAATTCTTTTGTCACACCTTGTAGCTACACTCAGTTCTGAGATACCTGAAGTATAACCTCACAACTATACTCAGTTCCGAACCCGTAAGTATAGCCTTGGTTTTTTAAATGTTATGTTGCCTTATTTCTGTATCAGTTTCATGAAATGATTTGGTTATTATCTTGAATAGATTTTCTAACCAAAGCTTATTATTGATCAATGGTTGTTAGCAAATGATATTGATGTGTTTCTATCGTGATTGTTGGGAACAACTCGGTGATTGTAAGCACATGTCACTTTGGGGGAATGGGCTTTGCGAAAGCTCTTGTTCCCTTGCATGTTTTCAACCTTACCTTAAACATGATTGCTACCAGCAAGTGGGAGCAACCACTTTAAGGTAGGGGCATATATTGTGGTAAATGCTTGGCTATCTTAGATATTGTGATAAAATGTGTGTATACTACCTTTTCACCATAAGGCATCTCCACAATGTAGGTGGGGTTGTATACTTTGTTTTATCTGTTTGCATATACTTCCTTTTCACCTTAAGGCATCTCCGCGACACAGGTGGGGTCGTATACTTTGTGCACATGCTTCCTTTTCGCCGTAAGGCATCTCCGTGACGCAGGTGGGGTTGCATGCTTTTGAAAGCCCTTATGTGGAAGGTGGGATGATGTATTCCCTTAAGTAGGTTGGATTTTTAGTTATTCACCCTTAAGTGTGTTTTTGGTGGTTGTGGTAGTGTAGCTCAACTGTCAGGTGTGTTTGGCGTGTCTTAGATGGCAGAGCATAGTGATGAGCTCCTCCATGTCGCCCGTGTTTGCTTTGTATAAGACGTATAGTGGGTCGATAACACACTCTATAGCGCTCATGTATTTCGTGTGTTTTGCATATTTTATGGAGGCGTGTAGTGATGAGCTCCCCTACGCTATGTGTCTTGCGTGTTTTGTGGCTCAGGCGCGTAGTGATGAGCTCCCCCACACTGTGTGATTCGTGCGCTTTGATGGTGGCACGTAGCGATGAGCTCCCCCCATCACCTAGTTAGGGTTGTATAATTGTTTAATCATGTCTTCTATCCATGTATACCTTACGTATTGCATGATTGTGTTCATGTCTTCTTATGTATTACATGCTTCTTTACCATCTTCTTTGTGTTTTGCATGATTGTCAAGTATTTTCTTATGTTTGCCTAAGCTTGGGGGCTAGAGATGGTCTTCCAAACTTAAGGTGTGTCTTCGCTCTAGTGTATGATGTGCTTGGTGTGCTTTGACCATACTTTAATGCATGTACTGATAGTAAGATCATACACACATTAAAGTGGGAGCTAAATGTTATGGAGTAAAAAGTGTCCACATTGTCTTTTCACCTCCTTGTTTAGCTCCTAGGTCCCCGTGATTACATTATTCATTCTAAATGTTCATCCCGATGCAAAATTCCTCGACACCAATGTAAAATTGGAATAAGGGCCCCTTCACTTATCTTATCCCAAACCCAAAAGGAGATAAAAGACTTGGGCACCACCGCCCAAGTCCCTCCTGATTGGTCGAGGCAAAATTAAGTTTATGTCAGCCTGGGACCTTTCAAAAGGCTTCTCCTTGTCAGCTCTTTTGGTTTAATTTCACGATTATGAGAGGGAAAGCATATATAAGTGTGTTTTTGAGTTCATTTGTAACTTAGATGGATATAGCTAATTTGTGACATTAAAGTAAAGCAAGCAAGAGCATTCATTGTGATTCTAGAGCATATTTGTGTGTTATTATTGTGTGTTTGTTGTAGACATGAAGCTATCATCTATCCACCTTAGGAGTTGAAGGATCTTCATCATTCTAAGGGATAATCACATAGGTGATATCATTGTTGTTTATCATCATTTGATTCATCATTATTATCATTGTTTTAAGCCTCTACCCCACGAGGGCCTGCACTCTTTATCAATCAACGATGTTGGGAAGCTTGAATGCTATCCCAAGATTTGACTAAGGCAAGTCCCTAAACACCATAACCCCCAAACCCCTTCTTATCTTCTTGTGTGCAGGTTATAGGAACGAGATCTGGAGAATGTAAAAATATAAGAAGACTAAGTGAAGATTAGGGTTTCAAGATTCAATAACAGACATAGAATATTCCTCTTCCAAGATGTGGGTGGTGGCGCCCTAGTCTTTCTTCCCTTTCTAACTTCAAATCTGGCATCAGGGCAACATCTGCAACATCTTTCTAGTTTACAGTTTCAGCAGATTCTTTCAACCAAGACTTGGGCGATCCCAAAATAGTCCTCCAACACCTCTTCTTTTGGGAGACAGGTTCTATCATCTTCATGGGCATCCTTGTGTAATTGGTTTCTGGATTGTTGTTGTATTTATTTTGTCATGAGCTAATCATTATATAACTAGGGTTTCTTGCATTGTTAACCTAGGGATTGATAAAAAGGTTGAATTAAATCTGATTCCTCTATAACATACCTGAGTACAAGATCTATAGCTAAGTCCTCCTCCATTTGGTAGTGATTTGGCTCCGTCTTGTCCTTGAATGTTATATGGAAAAGGGTTTGATCTAGCATTCATTCTAGTTGTCACCATTCTCCTTTTTCATACTTAACATCAAGGTAGAGGAAAGGTTTTAGCTCCTAGAAGGAAGAGGTTCAATGGCATAAGAGAGAAGAGCTTTTCAACACAATCATTCCCTTGACCCACTAGATTGACTTCTTAACAAATTAAAGAAGAAGGGCAAAAGGATTATGTTTAATTGTGATAGCAAATATAGTTGAGAACATAAATGTGTGGAAAAAAAATGTTATACATCAAAGGGCCTAGTGAATAAGAAGTAGATGAAGAAGTGATGTTAGAGGCAGGCAATGAGCCAAATGAGGAATTGGGAGATACCCCACCAACTATTTTCTTGTCATGCACTTTATGGAATCAACAGCCCACAGACTCTTAAGGTGGTGGGTTTCTTGAAGAAAGAGAGAGTAACAATATTGATAAAATTGGGAAGCGCTCACAACTTCATCAACAAGAAGTTAGTTGCTTGTTTGAATTATTTTATCTATCTAGCTCCAAAATTTTAGGTCATGATTGCAGGTGGGTGTACTATCAATTGTTTGAGGAAATGTCATAGAATTAAATTGTCCATGGGTGATTACCTACTAGATTGCCATATGTTTTCTATCTCTATGGGTGTATGACATTGTTTTAGGAGTCTAGTGGCTTATTACATTGGGGACGATTGAGATGAACTTCTAGGAGGTATTCATGCGTTTTCACTTGGAGGGTAGGATAGTCAAACTAAGAGGGTTGTGTGCAAAGTCTCCATGGATTGTAAGCTCTTGTCAAATGCAAAAGATGCTTAACAAGGGGGCAAAGGGGTTGGTGGCCCAATTGTTTTTATTAGAGGCCTATTAGTCAAAGGTTCCTACATTGCCAAATTTGCAAGTAGTTGTGGATAGTCATTCAATAGTTTTTGGAGATATGCCAAAAGGATTATCTCCTAAAAGAGATCATGATCATGCCATTCAATTAGTACCTAGGATTTAACCACCCCACATTAGGCCCTACAAATACCCATATGTATAGAAAAGTGAGATCAAGAAGATGATACAAGAGATGTTGGAAGTAGGTATTATCAAGCATAGTCAAAGTGCTTACTCCTCTCTAGTGATAATGGTGTGCAAGAATGATTACACTAGCAGATATGTCTTGATTATAGAGAGCTCAACAAGTACACCATAAAAGATAAGTTTCTAATTCCAGTAATTGATGATTTGTTAGATAAGCTTAATGGTGCTATTTATTTTACCAAACTTGATCTTTGTTTTGGTTATTATCAAATTAGAACTCGAGATGAGGATATAAGACAACTTTATAAACCTATGAAGGTCACTATGAATTTTTGGTGATGCCTTTTGGCCTCACAAATGCACCATTTGCATTTCAAAGTTTAATGAACTCTATCTTGAAACTATTTTTGCATAAATTTGTTTTGGTATTTTTTGATGACATCTTGATATATAGCAAAACTTGGGAGGAACACTTGCATCATGCGAATCAAGTTTTGGAAGTTCTTGAATAGCATTAGCTTTATGCTAACTCATCCAAGTGTGTTTTTGGAGTCAAAGAGATGGAGTACCTAGGTCATATTGTTTCACATGAGGGAGTCAAAGTCGACCCTCATAAGATCCAAGCCACAGTAGAATTGAAAGTGCCTAGGACCCTCAAGAACCTACGCAGTTTCTTAGGACTTACTGGTTACTATTGTCAATTTGTGAAAAAATATGGTAGCATAACATCACCTCTCACAACTTTGTTGAAGAAAGATTTCTTCCAATGGAATGAGGTAGCCACCAGGGCATTTTAGAAATTAAAGGAAGCCATGTGCACAACTCTAGTTCTAGCTACCCCTAATTTTTCTAAAACCTTCATTGTGGAAATGTGATGCGTATGGGCATAGCAAGGAGTAGTTCTCATGCAGGAGGGAAGACCCCTAGCTTTTGAGAGTCACCAACTCAAAGGTAAAAAAAAAGAAGCTAGTTATGAGAAGGAAATGATGGTTATCCTACATATTGTCAAACAAGGGAGACCTTATCTAATGGGAAGAGAATTTAAGACCTAAAGACAGATTATGATAGTCTCAAATGCTTCTTGGAACAGAGGTTGTCATTTGAAGAACAACAAAAATGGGTCACAAAGAGTTTAGGATATGACTTTGAGACCATATATAAGAAAGGAAAGCAGAATGCTGTGGTTGATGCTCTATCTAGGAGGGATGAGCCCACAAAGTCACTATTGTATGTCATTTCCATATCGCAAGTAGATTGGGTGGATGAGGCACAAGAAGAGTAGAAGAACATAGATACTCAAATTCTCATTGAAAAACTCCAACATGATGCCAATATGTTAGCCAAATTTGCATGCAAAGAAAATGCTCTACGGTATAAAGGTAGGTTGTACCTATGCAAGAAATCAACACTTAAGTTTAGGGTTTTGGTAGAACTACATGCTTTTCCAGTCGATGGGCACTTGCGATTCTTGAAGACGTATCATAGAATCAAACAAGATTTATTTTGGGATGGGCTCAAAGGGGATGTACAGAGATTTGTAGTAGAATGTGTTGGCTATCAAACATGTATCTCCACAAATCCTAAAGACTTGCCTCAAAACCTAAGGCCAAGGAGTGTCAAGATAGGTAATGGGTAAGACTTATGAGCATATATCGACATGAATGGATCAAATATTATGAGTGGGTAGGTTCACCTTCATCTTTGGGCTCAACCAAATCCAAGAGAGTATTTCCCACAAGTATCCTTAACATGACATCTAATAGAGTATGATGATCATGACTAAACCAACAACAACTATACCCAATGTATGCTTGGCTCCAATATATGTCACTAATCCAAAGACTAACTAGTTGCTTGTAAAACCTCTTATTAAGTTGATAACTACACTTTTGCATATGCATCTAAAGATGACAACAATATTGACATCCCCACAAGTGATTCCATTTAACATTTCATACACAAGTGCAAGGTGTAGGCGTGCATGACATGATTCTCTAACAATCTTATCTATTCAAAGTCACTTAGAATAATCCCTAAGTTATATCACTGAATCATGAAAGCATGTGGAACCCTAATCAAATCCTAAACTACCGAGAACAAAGAGATGATTAAAAGAAAAATGTTTTGCCTCTCACCAACCAGGCTAGTGCCTACTATATTGGGCAACACAATCACAAATTACAAGGAAGAAGGGGATACACCTACAAAAAATGAATGGAACAAGATGTCTACATGCATACAAATCAGAGATAACACCATGCAAATCCAGACATAATAATCCATCCGTGTTGCAAGAATCCACATGAAACAAAGGAAATACTATCACAAAATAGTTTGTAATGCATTAAAATCTATCACACATTCATTTCACCCCCGTTAAACATTCATACCAACAAATGTCGCAAGAGAGGATCCACAACTAGATTCGAGAACCCCCCAAATAATTATAAACTACCATGGAGACATACTATTTACATGCATTGTGTTCATTGAATACCCTTGCTGTGATTTACAAAGTATATCGAGTCCCCTCACAAACTAGACTTGCATCACCTGATGTCCTAGAACAATCTAAGACATTATGCAACTAGGAAATTAGTTCAACGACCAACTCTTATTACATTTAAATCCTTGTATTTATATCATTTAGTTATAATGCACTTTGCTTGCCTTGTCAAGTTTTCAAGGGTTGTAGAGTTTCTCTACTAGTCAAACCATTAAATGCACCAACACAACAACCTACATGAAAATCTTTCTTGGATCTATTGCTAGATGCCCTGGAGAGCTTGAAACAACTTTCCTGCACATAAAGATGTAGCCCCATAGCGTTTGTAGACCTATAGATGGTTTCATTTATGGTGTTGAAGTACTCATATATGTCTTTATCATCTTCACATGGCCTTGTGTGTGAATCTATGCCCCTAAGGCATCCAATGGAGTTTTGGCAGGATTTGAGGGATTATACAACTCCATCATAGTCAAATTCTAACATTAATGGCATCCTAGAAAGTGCAAGGAGGTAGGTAGGGATTTTGCTTTCAAATAGCGAGGGTCTAGGATTTCACATACCAAAGGGAGGGGAAAGGGAAAAGATACTTCAAAGGTTTGAAGTTGATGATATGGGAGATGAAATGCAAGGATGCCAAGTTGCAAGGGGAAGCAAAGGTCTATGGGCTTGGGGAGAAAGAATTAATAGGACAGTGGGGATTGGGACTTTGGAATACCCGATACTAGAGTGATGAGGGAAAGGAAAACCTGAATCCTATTGGGGTGGTAGGTTTTGAGGTTCCAAGATACCAAATACCCTTTAGGTATAATGACAGGAAAAAGTCCAAGAGCTGGAGATGCAATAGGAATCGAGACTTGGGAGAATCGAGGGATAAGCATTTCAAGAAGGAAAAGTCTGCAGGTCTGTGAAAAGGCAACGAATGTTGGGGTTCAGACATCAAGCTTATTTCATGTGCCATACAAAAATTAAGTGAATTCCAGAAGGCCTGGACCCAAAAGTAAAGGCAAGTCAGAGCCAAAAATTAGAGGTGCAGGGAACCAGAGGAAAAGCAAACAAGTAAGCAGATTCTCAAAAGCCACGAAAAGAAGAAAAAGAAGCACAAAGGCATAGGGAATTGGGGGATAAAGGGAAGGCATGCTGATATGCGAAAGCCCAAAACTCCAGTAGAGAAGACAAGACGGGGACAGGGAAAAAGTATGCTAGCAAGAGAAAACCCGAAACTTTGGCAAAGAAGGCAAGGTAGGGGTCCAAGGAATGGGGAAATTGAGGAAGAGGTACCAAGGTAAGAGAAATCTTGAAAACCCTCCCAAGGCTGGAAATTGACTAAAAGACCCCTATACTTAAAAAAATTTAACATTTTTGAGCTTTAGGCGCGTAGCAAAAGTATAAGGGGAGGAAAAGCACAACACTTAAGTACAAAATGACCAAGGTCCATTGAAGGAATTCTCTAATTGGATATCAATGATGGGAAAAAGGGAGCCAAGACAACAACAGAGACATAGGACTTAGAAGATTTTGCATTTTTAGGGCATACAAGAAATATTGCCAACATAATGCATGGTATGCCAACAAAATAAAGGGGAGACAATTAAGGTTGTAGGTCTTTTGCAACCCTTATCTATTCCAAGCCAGAGTTGGGAAGAGGTATCCATGGATTTCATCATGGGTTTACCCAGGTCTGAAGGAAAAAAATGTCATCATGGTTGTTGTGGATCGACTCACCAAGTATGCACATTTTTGTGCTTTGTCACACCCATTTGTAGCAAGAACTATAGCAACAACCTTTATGGATACCATTCAAAAGCTATATGGAACTCTAAAAATCATAGTAAGTGATTGTGATCCTATATTTACAAGTAATTTGTGGACTCATTTATTCGCATGTTTGGGCACTTAGCTTGTTTGTAACTTATCATATCATCTCTAATTAGATGAACAAACTGAGGTGATCAACAAGTGCTTAGAGGGCTATCTCTAATGTTTTGTTTCAAATAAACAAGAGAGATGGGTGCAATGGTTGTCACTAGCAATATGGTGGTATAACAATTCTTTCCATACTTCATCCAAAATTTCTCCATTTTTGGCACTCTATGGATACCATCCACAATCAATCACCTCTTCATTGTGAGCACACCCAAAAGTTAGAGCAGTGGAAGAACACATTGAAGGCCAACAAGAGGTACTCTCTAGTATCAGGGAGAACTTGGCAGTGACACAAAATGGGATGAAGTGGCAAGTTGATCAACATCGCAGTGAAAGGACTTTTGAAGTAGGAGATTGGGTCTTTTTGTGATTATAGAGATATAAGTAAATGTCACTAAAACACCAAAAGAAGGATAATAGGCTTCCACCCAAGTATTATATCCCTTATAAGGTTTTGCAGAGGATTGGTAGTGTGGTATACAAATTGGAGTTACCTAAGTCAACAAAAATACATCCAGTCTTCCATGCTTCTTACTTAAAGAAGGTTATTGGACAAAAAGTTTTAGTCCAGATGGAGTTACCAATGTGTAATGTCCCCTTTCCATTACTAACTGACTCGAAGACAGTTAGCTTTGTTCCTTGTATTTCTCGAAGGCTAACTTGGTGTTTAAAGGGAAATCACCTTTTTAAATAATTAATTTTAAGTTGTTTAAGGTTCTAGTATTATATTTTAAAGTTGACAACTTATATTATTTAAAAAGTGTCTTTTAACCCCCAGGTTGGCGCTTGACTTAGAAAAGTCATATTTTCTTAAAGTGGCATCCCATTATGGAGGAGAAATAAATATTCCATGAAGCCATAAAGTAATATTTTATATTATTTCTCTTGGGCGCTCCACAGGGAGTTTTTAAAAGGAGTTTTCAACGCTCATTGGAAGGTTATGAATTTTTTATATGAAATTTCCATGAAGAGCTTCTAAGCTTTGTCCTGTGGGGTTGAATACCTTATTCTTCCTCTAGTTTTGATTGTGAAAGATCGACCCTAGCTAGATTATTTGGTGATTTTGCTTCTAAAATCACATAGAGCTTCAATGGAGTCCTCTTGCTGTGGAACTAAGATGAGTATTTTTTATGTGTTCTAAAGAAGATTTTGATTGTGTAGATTTTAGTATGATTTTTGGTGTGTTTTAATGCTGTTCTATTGGAGTGTGTGAAGGTTTTTTTACCAGCTCAGTCGTACCATTTTTCCCAGGCTTGTTGTACTAATATGTTGGCTGGGCAAATGTCCTTGCATGAAATGACTTAAATTTGCAATGGTAATTCATTTTGGGATTGGATGCCATGATTAAGAGTGTTTTTTAAGATCTTGTTGCGAGTCTTGCTGATTCTTAGCAAGCCATACAACTAGTACAGGTCGTACTAGCTTATAGAAGGGCGTGAGATTTTGTTAATGCTAAATACCTCACATTGTTGACCAAAACACTTGAAATGGGGGTGCTTAGGGAAGTCGAAGAGGTTTAGGACAGTTTGGAGGAGGAGAAGTTGCAGGTTAGGATGTTTGGATTGATTTAGGAGGTGCGGGAACAATATTTTCAGTGCTGCATACTCAGAAAATCATACCTGCAACAAACACAACAACAGTTCAGACTTGATTTCAGACCTTCAGTTCATGTCATACAACATCTTCTATGGTATATTTCATATTTCTATTTAGTTTGGGATGTTTGGTAGTAGTTTGTTTCAAAATTACATGTATTTCAACTTGCTTGCACTAGCTACAACAGACTTCTAGTTTCCAGATCAGAATAAAGTATATTTGCATCTCACTTTATTTATCTTATCTCAATATATGCAATGAATAATGAATGTAAACATTGGATGGTAGTACCGCCAGTGTATCTGCATAGTTTGCATGTCATTTTGTAATTAACTGGACGGTTCACCGCCAGTTTATATAGCATATTGCATTCGAAACCCCATTTTGGCATTAAACGAGCTTATCGACCATTTTGGTCTTGAAACAAGCTTAGACATTCTACCAAGAATAAGTGATTGATAGGTTGGCTATGCCGCCTTGCATGTGTCTTTGGTCGGCTTGCCGCCTCGCATTCTGTCTCTGCATTAAAACAACTAGCTGTGTGATTCGAACACCGTATGCTCTCACCTTGCCCACCTCAAGATCTAGGTGATCATAAAGTGTATCGAAGACTGTCTTTGATTTGGATTTCAGCTGATATTATTTTGGAAAAAAAACTAGGGTGGTCATTTCACAAAGCTTGATGAGGAGGGTAGAATGATTTTGGAACCTGAGGGAATCCTTCAAACATGCACTAAGTGGCTGTAGACAAGGGCAATCATAGAGTATTTGATCAAGTGGAAGAATTCTCTAGTTGAAGATACTACGTGGGAAAATGAAGATTTTGTGCAAAAGTATCTACAATTGATCCATGATGAGGACAATGCTTCTTTGGAGAGGCGGGGCATGCTATGCCCTTAACCCATTTATTGTATTGGAATATGTGTAGCCGACTTGTGGCTAGCATAACCCTTAAGTTATATAATCATTTATATAGTTTTATATAGGCAA
The DNA here is from genome assembly GCA_027924645.1 of Cunninghamia lanceolata. NCBI lineage: Eukaryota > Viridiplantae > Streptophyta > Pinopsida > Cupressales > Cupressaceae > Cunninghamia > Cunninghamia lanceolata. Next base: position 6,468,698 of record BSBN01001067.1, read on the forward strand.
TTTGGCTGGCCTGGGTGGCATCCAAGGCATAAGTATGGTATATATAGGAGGTAGTGAGTAGTAGTTGATCATCATATTGGGAATTCTATTTCTTGTTGAAGGCTTTTGAAGGTTTGCCCCCTTGAAGTGGCTTATTATTATCGAACATTTGCAAGTATTTCTATAATATTTCGAGGTGTTTTCTGTTGCATACTCCTATTGTGCAAGTTATTTCATTACAACCTTGCAAAGATAACCTCTAAGTAATTTGCTTAGACCCTTGTAATAACTAAGAAACCTTAACATATTTTCACACACTTCATCCTAAATTGACTTGGGGTCACTTCCCTGCATAAATAAACTAGATTGATTGAAGATTGACTCAAAGAGTCTACTTAAAAAAATCTATCATGGTTAATGCCAAATCCATTTGACTAATTATGTTATGTGGTTTATTTATTCTTATAGTATATCTTAAATCTATTTTAGATACTTGTCAAAAAATGTTTTACTCAATAAACGTAGATCTTTTTGATCCCATACTGTGTTTTTTAACTTTTTAATAATAAAATGTTGTGTTTCCAAGCCTACTTTCCTCAGCAACTTTTGCAAGCGTGGCTTACATGAATTGCACTTATTTCTATAAACTGGAATCAGGAGTACATATTTGGACAGCTGGAAACACGATCCAGAGTGCATTTATAGCCTTTGATTTCTAGATCACATAGAATGGACTATGCTCAGAAAATAAATGTTTTGAAGAAAAAAATACTTGGTATGAGGAATCATTCAGGATCCAACAGATCCCATAATGTGCTCTTTTTTTATATTGAATGAATACAAATATACAAATAGAATGCTTTTAATAATAAAAACATTTTTGTTTTTCCAAGCCTACCTTAGCAACTTTTGCAAGCATGGCTTCCTAAAATTGAATTTATTTTTATAAATTTGAGCCAGAGGTAAATATTTGGAGAGCTGGAAACACAATTCAGAATGCATATATAGCCTTTTGATTTCTAACTCACATAGAATTGGCTATGGCCAGAAAATAAACCTTTTGAAGAAAAAAATACTTGGCATGAGGAATTCTTCAGGATCCTCGTATTTTGTTTGGTCATATGGTGCAATCTGACATTCAGAAAACAGGACAACTGTCTTGTATCATGTGTTTGTACTGCAATTGAAATTTTCTTGCATTGGCTTTAAATGCGTGTTAGTCCTGTTTTTTCATGTAAACTCCTTAATCTCCTGTTAAGCTTGTTAACCCCATGAAAATTTACCCTCTCAAATGATGGTGTAAGTTGGCATATCTCAAGACTCGAATGACAAGCTCAACAATCTTGGGAGATGACCTATAAAGGTTCTTGATGATATTGATAGTTGTTTCAGGGGATGTGTTTATATATGCCCAAATGTGATCGCCAGCTTCTTGATATGATGATAGATTATGTTAATTTTGCTGCTTCTTCAAATATTGATGGTAATTTTTTGCCGAGGGACATACCTTGCTGCCTTTATCTACCTTTACAATCTCTCTAGCTTATCATAAAATTTCTGTGTATGTGGACAGGAAAGTATACACCTGGCTCCTGACTACAATCCAACTGCAGCCAGGTGTTTTTTGAACCTTTTTATCCATCATCATTTTCCGCACATTTTTTAAGTTGTCCCATCTACCAGCTGAGGCATAAATGTTTGACAGAAGCACATAAGGGGCAGTATTTTTAGGATTCAAATCAAAAAGTCGTCTTGCTGCCTTTTCCCCTAGCTCTATATTCATATGGATTTTGCAGGCCCCAAGCAAAGAAAGCCAAATAGCTGCATCAGGTTTTATTGGCATGTTGTTGATAAAGGTTTGAGCTTGATCCAGGTGGCCAGAACGCCCAAGAAGGTCAACCATACAACCATAGTGCTCCATAACAGGTGCGATGTTATAATATTGATTCATGCTGTGAAAATATTGCCAACCCTCATCAACTAGGCCTGCATGGCAGCATGCAGTCAAAACACCAATAAAGGTGACATGGTTTGGTTTTCTGCTAGATTGCTGCATTTTTTCAAAAAGTTGAAGGGCTTCCTTGCCAAACCCATGTACAGCATATCCTGCAATAATTGCATTCCATGAAACTACACCTCTTTCAGGCATCTTATCAAATACTTCGAATGCATCCTCTATGCTCCCACATTTGGCATACATGCCTACAAGGGAATTACCAACGGAGATATTAGATTGAAATCCACTTCTAATTATGACTTCATGAGCTTCCATTCCTTCCTGTAGACCAGCTATGTTAGCACATGCTGAAAGAACAATTACAAAGGTTTCAGTGTTCAACTTCATATCTGTCAATTGCATTTCTTGGAAAAGCTTCAAGGCCTCCTCACCATAACCATTCTGTACATATCCTGCAATCATTGCATTCCATGTGACTGAGTTACGCTTGGAGATCTTCTGAAAGAGATTTAAAGCATCCTCTATGTGTCCATTCTGCATGTATCCTGAAATCATTGCATTCCACGAGACTATGTTCCGTTCAGGCATTTTCTGAAAGAGATGAAATGCCTCATCTGTGTACCCATTATGTGCATAACCTGCGATTATTGTTGTCCATGAGACCACATCTTTTTGAAGTATTTTTTCAAAGACATCCCGTGCACTATCTATGCTCCCACATTTAGCATACATGTCAACAAGGGCATTCCCCACAAATACATCAGATTGATATTTATTTCTAATGATTTCTTCATGAATCTCCTTGCCTTTCTCCAAATTTGCCATATCAGCACATGAAGAGAGAATACTTGCAAATGTGAACTGATTGGGTTGAATGCCGGTTTCTTTCATTTGGTAAAACAGTATCAAGGCCTCCTCACCATATCCATGCCTTGTATATGCTGAAATAATCGCTGTCCATGAGATCACATTTCGCATAGACATTTGATCAAAAACTTCCCGAGCATCCACCAGGCTACCACATTTGTCATACATTGTTACAAGAATGTTCCCTAATAATATATCTGGCTCCAATCCTCTCTCTGTCATATGGTTGTGGACTTGTTTGCCATCTGATAGGGTTTGCTTCTTAGTACATTCTTGCAACAGATGAGAATATATAGAAAAGCATAAAGGTTGGTCCGTGAGATCAACAATGTCCAGGGCCTCTTTCACTTGGCCCTGCTCAAAAAGCATTCTAACAATCTGAAAACCATTTCTACTTATGACTTCAGAGAACTCCCTGCCCTGTTTCAGAGCTGCCAAATCAGCACATACTGGAAGAACAATTCTAAAGGTTTCCAAGTTCGGCCTGACATCTGACAGTTGCATTTTCTGAAAAAGTCTTAGTGCCTCCACACCATTTCCATTCTCTGCATGTACTTCAATCATCAAATTCCACGAGACAACATTTCGTTCAGGCATCCGATGAAACAGCTCCAAGGCCTTATAAAGGCCTCCATTCTGTGCATACCCTGAAATCATTGCATTCCATGAAACCACATTTCTCTCGGGCATTGCCTCAAAGAGCTTATGGGCTATGTCAAGGTTCCTGTTCTGTGCACACCCTGCAACCATAGTAGTCCAGGAGATCAAATCTCGTTGAGGCATTTTGTCAAACACATTGCGTGCATCTTTCAAACTACCGCATTTTGCATACATGTCTAGAAGAGCATTGCCTATCACAACATCAGACTGAAACCCTCTTCTAATTATGTATTCATGGATCTCCTTACCCTTTTCCGAATTCTGCAAGTCAGCACATGCAGAGAGAACACTAGCAAAGGTAAACTGATTGGGCTCTACGTTTGTTTGTTGCATTTGATAAAAAAATGTCAATGCCTCCTGAGCATACCCTCTCCTGGCATAAGCTGCAATCATGACTGTCCATGAAATTACATCTGGTTTATTCATTTGCTTCAGTATTCTACTAGCTTCAATCAGTCTACCACATTTGGCATAAATGGTCATGAGTTTATTCATGTCTTTGCATTGACATGCTGTTTGAATGATGTGGGCATGCACCAGTTTGCTCTCTGGCAAGCATCTATTATTCAGACACTCCTGCAGGAGAGATTCATGAACACATGACCGTAATGAAATGCCTTGACTTAACACGTTGAGAGCTTCTTTTAGTTTACCTCGCTGAAAATTTTTTCTCTCAGTAAACACATCAGAATTAGCCTTAGGATTCGGATTGGCATGGTTAATCCCTGCCACTACGATACTACGGGTAGTTGTGAATTTACTTTGAAAATGAAGAAATGGAACGAAAACCCAGACCATCTGCTTCTTCGAGGCTTGATTGGTTGTTTCATGGATGGTGTTCGTTAAATGAAAGAATGCTAATATGGCCATAAATTCATTACATTTTTATATCTTCGATACGAATTCCAAATTTGCATTTGTATGAACAAAAAGCCCTGAAAATCAACAAATGAAAAACCGAAAGCACAAGCCCTGAGGTTTACTGTAACAAGGAAATTAGGGGTAAGATTTTGCTCTATGTCGTATATTTAAGGATCATCTAGCTATGAGACACGCAAAATTCTACCCACAAGTAGTAGTAATCATAGACAATCTAATAGTAGTAGTCTGTTACAGATCTAAAGCATTATTATAGTTTTAAAAGTATAAAGACGGTGAACTGAAAATGGAGTTTACATATACCATAAATAAAACTAGCAATCGCACCTTAGTCTGCAATGGCAAGTCAAAAATGGATGTGGAAAGGAGCTCTATGTGGTTAAAAGTAAACATTATTTTACATCTGAGAAACATTATTTTGGCATATGAGAAACTTAAAGTATACTAAGAAATTTTTTTATTTGTTTGTAATATTAGTATTCTAAAAAAAAGAGTATATAGAATATTTGCATTTATTTTTTGGGTCTATTTTGATTTGTTGAGTCATGGTCATCATTTGAACATTGAAACAATGTAATGATGTGTGTTGTTGTTCTATAGTGGTAAGTAAAGTTTAAGTAGATGATTTGGACCAACACATACCAAGCTCCACTTTTTACATTGTAAAAGTACCATACCCTGATCTTTAATGTAGGATTTTCCATTGGAATGCTTGACTGTAACCTCGAATCTATCACATAATGGAACACTTTTTGTCACTATGTTTATGCAGTTAAGCTTAGTTTTATAATCCCATGATGGGTAATGATTTTGTGTTCTAGGAAATGTCTCTCTAATTGTGATGGGTGGTAAAGGTAAAATTTGTAAATAATTATTCATAGGAAGGTTATGCATGTAGCCATGTTCTCTACTTGGAATCTCTCTCTCTCTCTCTCTCTCTCTCTCTCTCTCTCTCTTGCTCTATCTCTTTTTGTCTCTTCTTGTCTTTCTCTATTTTCACTCTCTCTATCTCCATCTCTATCCCTCTTTATCTCTTTACCTCTCTCTATCCCTCTATCTATATCTCTCTATCCTTCTCTATCTTTGTACCTCTCTCTATCTCTATCTCTATCTCTATCTCTATCTCTATCTCTATCTCTATCTCTATCTCTATCTCTCTCCCTCTTTATCTCTTTACCTCTCTCTATCTATCTATCTATCCCTCTATCTATATCTCTCTAACCTTCTCTATCCTTCTCTACTTGAAATTGAAAGGTGCTCTCTCTCTAGGTCTCTATATATATCTTTGTCTGCCTCCCTAGCTCTCTATGTCTTTTTATCTCTGTCATTATTTCTTTCCCCCTTCTCTCTCATACACTTCATCTCTTTGATATTTCTCTCTCCCTATGTTTCTCTCTCTCCTCCTACCTCTCTTTTTCTGTATCTCTTTGTCTTATCCTGTCTCTATCTCTCTACCTCTCTTCCTCTATCTTTTGCTCTATCTCTTTCTCTCTCCCCTCCCCTTTCTCTCCTTCTCTATCTTTGTACCCCTCTCTCTCTCTATATGCATATCTCTCTCTCTCTCTCTCTCTCTCTCTCTCTCTCTCTATATATATATATATATATATATATATATATATCCTTAGACTCTATCTTTGTACCTCTCTCTCTCTATCTTTGTACCTCTCCCTCTCTCTATCTATCTGGAGATGCAACATACTTTCCATTTGTTGGACTTCTGAGATGTTGTAAATGTTCATTTTTTAGCTACTTCAATAAGTTACAATGTTTCCCATTGTATTGGTCATACCATGTATGAATTAATGAAGCTTAGAGACGGGATGTTGCTACTATTAGAGATAGCCACACTTTACTATGCAATGGGTACACATGTCATCTTTGCTAGATGTATGCTTTGTACCACTACCAATTCACGACTATACATTAGTCATAATTTTTTTATATTATTTCTATTTTATTTACATTACACAGATTTCACCATTATAACTTTCACTAATCATTCTATTTCCCAATTATATGGATTCATATATTCATTCTTTTCTAATGATATGGATTTATATATTAACTATAAAATTTGAAAGTTATACTATTAAATTATAATTATTAATTATTGTAAAACACTAATTCTATTAAGAAAATAGATTACACTTTATTCATCTATATAAAACCTACTCTCATGCTATACTAATTCTATGTCCATTACAACATCTAATTCATGTAAATATTTTAAAACAGACAGTGTATCCATTGTAGATAATATTATTTAAATGATTTAGAAGATCGGTGAAGCGAATTAATTAATTATGTCACGCATAAGATGTCACTATCTTTTTATGTGAATGCAAAACATCCTTTTAAAATTATTTAGAAAAAAATCCAAACTTTCTTTAAGGCAACTACATTGTCTTCGATGTATAAAGGTTATAAGTGATGCTCACATTTAAGATAGCAATTGGTTCTTTTTTTATTAATTCATTACAATGCCACATAGTCATTATTGAATCATGTGCATATTTGTACTGCATAGACCTTATCTTTGTAATAAAATTTGTTGATCTAAAACACATGTAACCTTAATTAAACATAGAAGAATAAGTGAAGGAAATGGAGAAAATAAGATAGAATATATATTTGGGAAAACCCCTTTGAGTAAGAAACCCATCACCAAAAGTAATCCTTAATATATTCCTTCAAAATAAGCTTACAATATATTGAGAAACTCCACTAATGTTGTAGCCCGTGTGTTAACACTTTAGTAGCATGTTGATACTTAGACCTAAACTAAAAGCCTACAAATCACTATAATACAATCCAAATGATATCAAAACACTATGCCAAGGGTTATATTTATAAAATTTTGCCATCTCTCTCTCTCTCTCTCTCTCTCTCTCTCTCTCTCTCTCTCTCTCTCTCTCTCTCTCTCTCTCTCTTATCCCTATCTCTCTTTCTCTATTCCTCTATACCAATATCCCTCTCTTTATATCTCTATCTCTCCCTCTCACCGTCTCTCCCTCTTTATCTCTGTATCACTCTACCTCTCTCTCTATATCTCTATCTCCTTCTCTCTGTATCTCTCCCCACCTCTCTCCCTCTCTCTCCCTCTCTATCTCTATATCACTCTATCTCTCTATATATCTCTTTGTCTCCTCTCCATGTCTCTATGTTTCTCTATCTTCCTCTTGCTCTCTTTCTCCTCTCCATCCAAGCTCTGTCTCTTTTTGTATCTCTCTTTCTCTTCTCTATCTCTCTTCCTCTCAAGTCCTATCTTCCCCTGTCTATATCAATCTCCCTCTCTATTACTCTCTCTTCCTCTATCACTCTATCTCTCTTCTCTCTCTCATTTTCTCTATCTATCTTTCCCTCTATATATCTTATCTTTATCTTTCCCTCCTACTATACCTCTCTTTCTCTATTCCTCTCTCTCTGTCAATATCCCTCTCTATTTCTCTCCTACCCTCGTGTCTCTCACTCTCTCTCTTGCTCGATCTTTTTATCTATTTTCTCTATTTCTCTTTCCCTCTATATCACTTATCTCTATTCTTCTCTCCATCAATCCCCCCTCTCTATCTCTCTCCCTATCTATCCATCCCCCCCTCTCTCTCTTCTATTGTCTATCCATTTTCTATCCCTCCTCTCTCTTTGTTTAACTCTATTTGTCTCCCCTATCTGTCTATCTTTCTCATTCTATATATAAAGATATCTCTCTATAAATATCTGTCTCTCTCTTCCCCCTCTCTCTCATCTCTCTTTTTGTTTAACTCCATTTGTCTCCTCTCTCTCTTTCTCTCATATAACTATATAACCATAATATAGATCTTATATAAAAATAAATATATAATTCAAACATTACAAGTTACCACTTGGACAATAAGCATGTAGACCTAATTTTTGTAGATAGAATTGTTATATGCCTTATTAATTATAACACTTCATAAGAAATCAAAATTGATTTAATCTTAAATCTTTCTAATGTGGATAATTTCTTAAGGTTTCCTTTATATGTGTAAGGCTTAGAAATTATGTTGATGAAGGTATTCACAGTAAAATTTACCATCTCTCTCCCTCTCTATCTCTCTATTTATCTATCTCCCTCTCTACCTCTCTCCCCTTCTTTATTCCTCTATCTCTATTTCACTCTTCGACCCCTTTCTCTCCCCCTTTTATCTCTCATCTCTATCTCTCTTTCTCGTTTCCTCTCTCTACCAATATCCCTCTCTTTATATCTCTATCTCTCCCTCTTTATCTCTATATCACTCTACCTCTCTCTATATCTCTATCTCCTCTCTATCTTTCCCTTCTCTCTTCCCCTCTCTCCCTCTTTAGCTTTGTATCACTCTACCTCTCTCTCTATATCTCTTTTGTCTCATTCTCTCTCTGTCTCTTTTCGCATATCTATGTCTATCTTCCTCTTTCTCTCTTTCTCCTTATCTCCATTTGAGCTCTTTGTCTCTATCTCTATTTCTCTCTTTCTCTTCTCCATCTCTCTTCCTCTCTTTCCCTTTAGATAAATAGGCTTCAAAACAAAAATATGGTATCTTATGATGAACAATTTTACATCTATGGAAGCCAGGTTTTAAATGTTTGGTTACAAAGTCTCCTTCATGAATCTTTAAACAATAAAAATTTATTTTTAATATAACTTATTTACAAGACATTTTGTTTGATATAATGCAATAATTTTTTTCTCATAAACTCAACAATGTTTTGAACTAAAACATTATTTAAGCATGAATTAGAAAGACAACCTAATAGTAGATCTATCTCTTCTATCCAACTTGTCCCATTCACCTTGATCCATTGTTAATCTCTCTCTCTCTCTCTCTCTCTCTCTCTCTCTCTCTCTCTCTCTCTCTCTCTCTCTCTCTCTCTCTCTCTCTCTCTCTCTCTCTCTCTCTCTATTTTAAATTAGTCTCTAATTCTCTCTCTATTCACCCCTCTTTGTCTCTCTCACTTTTATCTCTTCCTCCCTCTCTCCCTTTTCTGTCTATTGCAACATGATCTTTAATGTAGGTTTTTCCATTAGAATGCTTGACCATAGCTCTAAGTCTATCACACAACGAAAGTCTCTCTCTCTCTCTCTCTCTCTCTCTCTCTCTCTCTCTCTCTCTCTCTCTCTCTCTCTCTCTCTCTCTCTCTCTCTCTCTTCCTTAAAGTTCAAATCTAAGTTACCTAAATGCAAACCAAAAACCCTAAATATTGACACTAAGGCATTAAATACAAATTAGTAAATCTTAACATTGAACTCTCTCTCTCTCTCTCTCTCTCTCTCTCTCTCTCTCTCTCTCTCTCTCTCTCTCTCTCTCTCTCTCTCTCTCTCTCTCTCTCTCTCTCTCTCTCTCTCTCTCTCTCTCTCTCTCTCTCTCTCTCTCTCTTCTATTATCTCTATCTAGCTCTTTATTTATTTTGTATCTCCCTCTCTCCCTCTCTCTATCTATCACTATCTATCTCTTTATATATCTATCTTCGTCTCTCTTTACTTCCCTCTCACTTATTCTACTAGTCATTGTAAGCTAACTAAACACATACTGGTGTGACTTGTTGTTATGTGCTTATATTTAGAGGCATTGACTTGTAATCATTTCACATCCTCTCATCTCTCTCATATTTGCTCATCCTAGAAGCATTACAAGGAACAAAACATTAGAAGAACACTTTAACTTAGTGCACTAAAAAAATCTAAGGTTGCATAGTTATTTTAGGGCATTTCTTGCTACATGATCCTTTGCATGGTTGTAAAACCTATCGTGTTTGAGGGTTTACCTATGAGAACATGAACCCTAGTGATTTTGGCAACCCTCTTTTAAGTTATTTCTATATACCTCTAATTTAGATAATGGGGAAGACAAAGGAAAATTTGGTGAACTAAAGAGCAAGAGCACATGACTAGTGAGATAAGATCCATGTCACATTAGAAAATATCTATGAATGCACAAGTAACCTAAAAATGCAAGATCAACTTAAGTAGAGACAAATGTCATGTGTAGAATTTAAAGATGTATATAGATAGAGAGGTACTATTCTTATATTAGAAACAAGTTAAATTCCAAAATCTACATCAAAATCACATATATTTAAGGATTAAGCTAAATACCTTTGTCCTCTTAACATTTACTTTTATTAATTGCTATTAAATTTAGAATTATATATACCATCTCACATTTATTAATCTAAATTAATTTGTACATATATACATCTAATTAAATTAATTGAAATTAAATTGAGGGAAAATGTTTACAACTATCCCACTGTACATTTAATTTTTTATAATTATTCTTTTGAAAAATCAACTTTGTGAGGAGACAAATTTAACCTTGTTCTGCTTTTTCTCCCACATTTTAGTTTAATTAAACTTGATCAAAGTGAACTTTTACTACCACCTTCATCAAAATGGATTATTTACCCTAGTAGAAAAGTTAAGGTGAAAAGGAGTTTTATACTTTTTAAAGAGGTGAAAAACAAATATTAAAGTAGTTTGAAGAGTCAAAATCACATGGATGAAGATCAAAATTGATTTAGATGGCCCCACCCTCACTTTAATCTCAGATGTTGCTCATCATTATATTCTTCATACACTACATATAAATATACATCTTCACTCGTCCGTTGATTCGAAATAGTAATGAATGACGAAGATTGACCACGTCAGATGATCTATGTTGGCAGTGACCAACCAATGACAAATGCTTGAAGCGACATATATATTCACCATAGTTTTTGAAGACATACAAACGTCAGTGACCAATTTTTATCTAAAAATTAGAAATCCCAAAGTATCTGTCGGGGGACATTTAAATGACATGAGACTTTTCCTGACACGTTTTATTCCCGACGTGAGAACAACCAACGAGTTTATCTAAAGTTTTCTGGTGTCGGGGAAAAATAAAAAGTGCAAATAAAACCATATTTTTCTTCCTTTTGAAAGCAGATGCGAGTAGGAAAAAGATAAATTCTCATTGACAACAGGTGTCAACTGGAAAAGAGAACGACAAAAAATGGTGGAAAAATATAAAGATGGTGAAATAAAACAAATGCCCTAGATCCTTTTCATCGTCTTGTAGTGTGTAATGAGGAGCCTCAGTTGTTGATTTCACTCACCAGGTCAGTTCACCTCACAGAGGGAACGCCTTCCGCGTAATAACTATTCAATTTGTTACGTCCCCAATTTTTGTCTTGCTGTACTTTTACTTTTTACTTGGACATAAGTAAATTTATTATGATGTTTAGATTGATGACAAGGAAAAACATAGTATATTAAATGTCATTTATTGAAATCATAGAAATGATTATGTTATTATCGATTTAATAGTTGTATTATGAGATTTGATTTATTAGATGAATTAATTGAATAATGATGCACTGATCACATATTGTTTGATGACAAGTGAAATAGGATTCCAGGTCATCAGATGACTCTCGGAGAAAAGAGAGTATCTTTCTAGGAGAGAGATATAGACCTCGGGTTACGAGTGATTTATTTGCGAAACTGAGTTATAAGTGTTTAACGAAAATGTGAACCAAGGTGTCGTAAGAGGTAAGCTTTGTCTTGTCAGTTTACTTCTGAACCTAATCGATAGGTAGTCGATATTGTTTTCAAATCTTTCTAAGTCGTATTAAGTCATCTTAGTCGTTAATAACATTAACAACGTCATCTGAGTTTGATTTATAACTATTTACGTTTAACGTAAATATTACGACGTTATTCTTGTAAAATGATTATCTTATTATTACTATTAAGTTATTTGACGTATTATAAGGATTCTCAACGTTATGACGATATAGTCAAGTTAAGAATACGTGAATTATGTTGACGGATTATGCTGGGGAGACAAGCTCAACCCGATCACAATATTTGTAAACCATGGTTTAATAATATCTTATTATTGAATAAACTATATCTATCTAATGCAATAGGCGATATGACAATTATAATTGATGCCTTAGTATCGAATGAGGATAATACTTCCCATTGAGTCGATGGTTTAATGTTGAGTAAGTCGAAGGCTTAATTGTAGGAGAGTCTTCATTAATGTTAGTGGTGGATCGAACCACTTATAGTGCATCATTTAAAGATTAGTTGTGTTTAAGTGATGTGTTGGCCACGTCTTAGAAGGAGGACTGTGGTTTTAACCACCACAACCGACGAGTCTTGGAGAGATAATTTCCCATCGACATGTGGGATTTACGCTTAAATATTGGTCTTCAGTTTTGATTTAACCATTTTTAAACTGTTAAGCTTTGAATAAAGTTTGTAATCGAACGTAGAGGAGGTGGATAATGAGGCAACTGTGTAGGAGTCGTGCCTCTGCCATTATGACTAACGACTCGAATGAGTCGTGGTTGTTTTATATTAAGCAGGTTTAGAACTTGTAGTTAAGATAGGGAGAATAGAAAGTGATACAAAATAGAACAAAGTAGCTACATGACAATAGACGAATTCACAGTCTAGTGGCGTTGACCTAGTGAATTATTCGCCTATCTCAGCCAGTTCAAGTTTATATACTACCAGGTATTCCTCAATGCATGTATTATTAATCCATGAGGAAATCGTTTAGTTCATCTAAAACAATATATCGTAGTATTATAGGTGATTGTATGAGCTCACCGGTAAGAATTTACCTTCTAAATTATGATGTGATAGTTGATAACTATTATGTATCAACTTAGAAATACAGTTAACATTTTAAGTAAGCCATTTTGAGTTATTTTCTTGTAGTCGTTAAAGACAACGAATGCTACTTATATGGTTTATATTTGGTCATGCCAGTAAGGTTACTGTTATAATAGACTGAGTCGACCAGTTACTTAGTGTTTAAAAACTATTGATCATACCCGATCAGGGAATGACAGATTAATGAATATCTTAGCAGGAGAAAGTCATAAGTTGTTATTAGCTTAAACATATAGTCTTCTTATTGAATTAAGTTTGAAGCAAGCTAATACAGAGTATGAGAATAACCATGTGATAGAATCACGAATGGATGAACTATGTTTTCTTACTCTCAGTTTTGAGCTATATAGTAATGAGGTTATAAGGAGTTAACTTTATGTTTTGTATAGGTTATAGATATTATTTAACCAAGAGTACTAGTTTCATAAGAATTAATAGTAAGCTATGGTAACATATCAATGGAAGTAACTTAGAGATATTAGGGAAGATGGAATAAGGTTATTATGAGAATCCCATTTAAGACCAATTATCTTTATTATTCATGAAAATATTTAATTTAATGGAGTAGGGTAAGTATTCCTAAAAATGACCTTGTAGGGATATTTATACTAGGATAAGTTTGTTTATAAAACATTATCAAAGTTATTTCATGATTCCTTTGTATAGGAGACATTATCTTTTTTGAGAATTATAATATTATTAACTTTGGTTAAGTTAATCAAGGGTTATTTTTGAATCCAGAACTCCTAGATATAAGATATGGATATATTGTTATGTCTTATTAACAAGGAATATTAGGGTAACCCTAGAGTCAACTACCAACCAATTGAATGGTTATGTCATATAGACTTACTCAAGTCATAAAGTATTATTATTATGACTCTCAGTTTAAACTATTGCATGAATAGGGTTGATAAGAGATATAAACTGCGTGAATAAGACAATATCCAAGTCAAGTAGGTGTGAGTGAACACAACAACTATGTTCTTTACGAATAATATTGAAATTAAAAACTTTGGCCAAAGTAATGCATTTATTTTTTGCATGCATTGTCGGTTCACTATATTCGGATTGTTCATCCTATCAAAAATCATACTTAGCTAGAGGGTATCTAGGGTTGTATGGTTGATAGAGTTGAGTAGAATACAACACTATGTACTCGGGAAAGGCAAATTACCACTGGTCACCTAAGGTCTATATTCCTCATGAAGGGTAGAGCCACTTCCTATGTGGAAGATGTGTGGGAGACCACCGGTCTGTTGTCGGAGGTAAATCACTAGAAAGATGCTCTCTCTCTCCAAGAAGGAAATATGCCAAGACTTGTGATAAAGATGTCGGATATTCAAATGCAGTATTTATTTTGAATTTGTATATATGGCTTTACATTTGTAAACATTGTAAATGAAAAGACAATATGGGAATATTGTATTTTGTAAAAAAGAAAATCTTGTAAATGTAGTACTTGATTATTTGTTGAATAAAAAGAAAATTTTTCTTTATCCCATTTTTACCTTGTTGAGTTACTTTATGGTAAATTTTTGGATTTTACTACGTTATTAGAACATGGATGATACATATGGTATCAGAGCTACCAAGTTCAGCACTAGGGCTTATAAGACCATTATGCTTGCCTGTAGTCAACATTATGCGATTAGCTAATGTTTGAAATTTTTTGTGCCAGGATGGTACGTTTTAAGAAGACAGCAAGAAAGTCTGTAAATTCAAGTCAACGTTTCCTTAAAACAAAAAGAGAATGTGAGGCCATTATCAAAACCTTTGAGGGAACCAATGATGAGAGTGACATTTGGTTGAGTGATACTGAAACTCTGGCAACTACCCTAACTCAAATTAAGCAAGACAAGGGAAGATAAAGAAAGAGTTAAGATCGCTGCCAAAATTATAGAGTATATGTCAGATGAGGAAACAACTATGGTTACATGAGATCCCCTCATACCCTCAACTGTTGAGATCATAGAAGTTAGATCTGATAGTGAGTCAAAGGGTTATATACCTCGAGATTATGTATCTGAAAATGAGTCTGAGGGATATACTCCTCTTGAGCATGAATTTTGAAGTCATTTATTGTATAAAGAAGAATACTCTTTACTTTTGAAAAGAAATAAATAAATACAAAGAGTTGTTTTTGTACCAAACTATTGTTTAATTGAGTATTATGTTTAGATTTAATGGGTTACATTACAATCTTGAACTAATGGACAACTCAATATTCTCAGGTGTGAGAAATTGATAAACATGGTGCAGACAAGAACTAACCAAGGAGAAAGTGAAGAGGAAAACCACCCACCAAATAATAAGATAGACCAAATCATAACCATGCTCGAGGAAACCAAGAAAAGATTGGGTGATTTGGAGAAGAAAGTGGATGACAAAGGGAATACTGAGGGAGGAGGTGAAAACTCTTATGGTGAAAGCGGAGAAAATCATGAAGATCAAAGTAAGAGTACTGAACCTCATAAAGAGGCAAGGGATAGATTGACCTTGGAGCTCTCAAAGGATATGAAGAAGGTTGTTCCACCAAAATTTGATGGGACAGAAACTGGAGATGCTGCAGAAGCTTGGTTAATAGAAATGGAAAAATACTTCGAGATAAGGAATTACTTGGAGGTGACTAAGGCAGTGTGGGGAGCATTCCAACTAGCAGGAGAAGCATCCACTTGGTGGATGGATAAAAAGATGGAACTGAATTTAAGCTCTCTAAGGGTAACTTGGGATGAGTTCGTGGAACTCTTTCGCAAGAGGTGGCTACCACAACTCTATTTTAATTAGAAACTAACTGATTTTTAGAATCTTTGACAAGGATATATGACAGTGGTAGAATATGGAGAAAAATTCACTCGACTCCTGAAATACGTTCCACAGTATCAAAAGGATGAGAGATTCAGGATCAGAAAATTCATCATGGGCTTAAATGCTCAAATCGGTGGTGAAGTGGATGTACATGGTCCCACAATAATGGATCAAGTGTATGAGAAGGTGATCAAGCAAGAGAAAAATTTAAAATCCATCTCAGCTTATCGTGATAGAAGCCACAAGAGGTTTAATGGAACTCCTAACAATCAATCCTATAAGAAAAGATATGAAAAGAGTTATGATAACAAGAGAAAAGATAAAGTACCTCAGAAGAACAAAGGTGGATCTGGAAATGAGAAAAAGAATGGCAACTATAAAAGAAATGAGGATAACAATGGGAAGACTTCAGATAAGAAAGGACCCATTGGAGGATGCTTTACTTATGGGGGCGACCACTATGCAAATCATTGCCCCAACAAGAATCAAAGTGGTCAACAAAGAGGTACTGCACTACCTACTCAGCAAGAAGCATTCCAGCAAAGGATTCATGCATCTCTTGACAATCGTCAAGCCAAGTATCAAATCACACCCATTGAGATGATAGGTACTTTGTTTGGAGTCCCTATATCTATTTTGATTGATACAAGAGCCACATAAAATTTTGTTTCTCCTAGAATTTTGAATAAATTTTCTAGAAAAGCTGGTTACATGTCCAAACCTTGGTCAGTAGAATATGCTAACCAATCTAAGGCTCAGGTAGAGCAATGTTTGTTTGAAGCCAAAGTTGACCTTCCTAGATTCTCAACTGAAGTAAATCTGTATGTAGCTCCCTTAGGTTCCTATGATGTGATCCTAGGAATGAATTGGTTATGGAAACATAGAGCTAAGGTTGACTGCTTTTCAAAAACAGTAGAATGCTTAGATGATTTGGGGAATCTGACCCAATTCCAAGGGATTCAGAGAGATGTTAAAATCAGAACTATCTCTGCCAAGCATTTGAAAAGGGCCAGATGGAAAGGGTGTTAATTGTTTTCAGTTAAAATGGAACAAGTGGAGGAAGGGGAAGAAAACCCTTGTTTATATTTTGGGGAAAAGTATCCTTTTCTTTGGGAATTTCAGGATGTGTTTCCAGGATTACCTCCCAAGAGGGTGTTTGATTTTGCTATTGACATTAAACCAGGATATGAGCCTATACCAAAAGTGCCTTATTGTATGACAACAACTGAGTTAATGGAATTGAAAGCACAATTACAAGAATTGTTGGCAAAAGGTTTAATCAGATCCAGTGTTTCACCTTGGGGTGCTCTAGTTATTTTTGTTAAGAAGAAGGATGGAACCCTTCATTTGTGTATAGATTATTGTATGCTTAATAAAGCAACGGTAAAGAACAAATATCCTTTGCCACATATTGATGATCTTTTTGATCAGATGCGTGAAGCTGCTATGTTTTCAAAGATTGATTTGCGATCAGGATATCATTAGTTAAGACTGAAGGATGAAGATATTCATAAGACAGCTTTTAGAACTAGATATGGACACTATGAGTTCACAGTGTTGCCATTTGGTTTGACAAATGCACCTGCTGCATTCATGAATCTCATGAATAGTATATTCAGAGATTGTTTGGATAAGTTTGTTTTAGTCTTTCTGGATGATATACTTGTTGA
The DNA here is from genome assembly GCA_027924645.1 of Cunninghamia lanceolata. Taxonomy (NCBI): domain Eukaryota; kingdom Viridiplantae; phylum Streptophyta; class Pinopsida; order Cupressales; family Cupressaceae; genus Cunninghamia; species Cunninghamia lanceolata. The sequence continues at coordinate 6,486,186 of BSBN01001067.1, forward strand.
CCTATTTTCCTCTGTCCAGAGCTAAATAGTTCACCTTGTATATTCCTTGAGTATCCTTTAGAAAGTGACCCTACAAAGCTTAAATCCTTCAAGTATTCATACTGTGCCTTGCCAAATTTCCCAAAATCTCACCTTGAGAATCCTTGCAGAAAACCCAAAAAAACCCAGAAATCTTTTGTCTTCAAGTGCCTTCCATTGCAGATATTTCCCATTTTTATACTTAGTCATTTTTATATGCATATACATTGTATGTTTCTTTGTATGTATGTATGTTCACATTGTATGTTCATATATACAATCGCACATACAAAGGTAATATACAAGTCAAAGATGCAAAAGGGAAGATACATAGGCGAGATACAAAGGCAAATGTACATCGGGTTACAATTGTATATTCGCATTGTATATGCGATTTACAAATGCAAATATACAAGGAAATGTACATTGCCAAGATGCAAAGATAGAATGTACATCGGGAGACATACAAAGCATTTTCGGTGTAACATTGTGTATCGACGGCTTAGTTTGAGGTCTCTCCGATAGGTTGATGCAGATGCAAGGGTCAGATGCTAGGCGATATACAAACGGATATACAAAGGGTCATCGGCGAGATAGGCCTTATTGGTAGCCAAGTCCATGGTATCCTCGATGTTCGATGAAGCATACAAGGCGAAATATACAAGGAAGGTGGGGTCCACAAATGCAAAGGCGATTGTATCTCATTTACAAGTAATAAATATACAAAGGAAATATGCAAAGGTCAGATACAAAGGTGGGGTCCACCAATTGCATGTATATGCGATTGTATATTTGCACATACAATTGCATATACAAGGGAATATACATTCCTGAGATACAAAGCCCAGACCTAAAAAGATTATGCAATTTGGTTGATAAAGGCACAAGTGATTGTATGCATCTTTTGTATGTATGTTTGCATTGTATGTTTGCACATACAAGGGTCATATACAAAACAATATATAAAGGTCACATGTATATGCCGAGATGAAATGTTTGCATGCAAGTGGTTTGTATGCAGTTTTCCTTTGTATATTTCTCATTGTATATGTGATATACAAAGGTTAGGTACAAAGGCAATATACAAAGCGAACCCGACTGGAAAATGAAAATTGGCAAACTCAAAGGTGGGGTCCATAGTTTGTATGTTAAGTGCATTGTATATGCCGCAAATACAAAGAAAAAAAGATACAAGGGCTGGTCCTGTTCTAAAGTTTCATTCTAGTTGATAATCTCCTGAGTTCTGCACTTGTATGTATATGCGATTGTATCTCACATACATTCACATATACAAAGGCACATGCAAGGGGTCTTTCGGCGAGACAGTGTCTATCGGTGGCTCATTTTAAAGTCTTTCCGACGGCCGAGAAAGCATGCGATTGTTCAGCGATGGGTCCCAGTTTTCATCTCAGCGGCCAATCAGGTGGTGCCACATGTCAGGGGCGATTCAAAGGCCGATTCAAAAGGTAAAGTAGGGGCCCATTTTTGTATGTAGCATTGTATTGTATATGCAAATGCATATACAAATGAATAGACAAAGGCGATTCTAAGGCCGTTTAAAATGCCGAAAGCAAAAGCACATACAATGAATATTTCGGCAAGACTTTGCATATCGGTGACTCAGTTGGAGGTCACCTCGACAACCCAATACATACAAAGCAGTTTGCATATGCAAAGGCAGATTCAAAGGGTTTTTCAGATGGCAATTCAAGTCACAGATGCAAAGCGATATACAGATGTAGTTGACCACAACTTTGACCATCCATATCTCCCTCATTCTGGTGAATTTCAACATGCTTCAAAAGGTAAATATGCTTGTTTTTGCCTCCTCTTTCATCTGGTGGGCTTTGAGCAGGATATTTTCACTTTCAAAATTTGATGCACATCTTGCAGGTTTAATCGACTAGACATTTTAGCAACCAATTTGACATATGCAGATGCAGACATTTGTGGATTTATGAGTGTAGGTCGATGATTCAGCATCTCACCTTGAAGATTCAAAATATCTTCCATCTGCCCCTGTTCCAGATATTTTTATGCCATAATTCTTGCAGGTGGACGTCCCTTCTGGCACAGATATTTTCTGACGGACCTATGTGACCGTAGTTTCTAGAATTCATTGTAATGGACTTAGGTCATAATTGTAAATGCTATATATGCATTGGAATGAGATGTAAAAAAGGTTAGAAATTCTTTAGCATTCTGTCTTTCTATTTCCAAACAAAACTTTCCTCTACTGTAACTATGCCTTCTGATTGAATATATGCAAGTTATTTTACTTCTTTTACTGATTTTTAGTTTAGTGTGAATCTGCATGTGACTGTCTATGAACATCTTTGTTCCTCTCAATCATTTTGTTTCTTACCTCTGCTAGAATCATTTGAATCTCTGTATATCTACCTGCTGTATCTGGTTGTGTTGTGCATTTTCTCAGTTTTGTGAAGATTCTTTTATTCGACTTGGTGAATCACCCCTTTACTTTCAAGTTTATATGTTTCATCTTTCATTTAAAAGCATTCCTTCTCCCTTTTCCTCTGAAGATCTAGTAGATTTTAGGTGATAACTAGTTAAGGAAGTCAGCCTTCTCTGGAGGTTCTTTCCAAATACAGGTGACCCACAGACCTTGGAAAGATCCCATGTTTCTCCATATTGCTAAAGTTTTATAACTGCAACAAGGGTGCAAGTCTGAGAGATAACAGTTTTTGGCACACCTGGTGGGACACTACAATCATTTTGCTGGTTATGATATGCTACTAGCATTATCAGTCTTTCAAGAGGCAATTTTCTGCATATCTGGCAACTCATACTGAGGAAAGACAACTAGATCAGTACTGTTGTTATGTTTTATAAGAAAAATTCAAACTCAGAGTTCGAGTTCATTTGATTATTTGCAGCTATCTCCACCTAGAAGACAGAGTAGAGCCGTGGTAAGAACTCTAGTTTCCAAAAGAATACAATCAACTCCACCAAGTTTCAAGCTAGTAGCACCTGTAGTTCCTATACTAGTTCAAACAAACCTACCTCTAGCTGTTCCAATGGTAAGAAATCAGCCGTTTATGGCCTTTGATGGGGGCAGCCCATTGAATTTGATAGTGCATGATAATATACCCATGGCAGCTTTGAAGAGCCTGCCCTATTTCATAGGGGAGGATCAAACTACCCCAATTGAGCACATTAGAGACGTAGCTTCTCTATGTGGAGTTCATCATGTAACCCAAGAAAATGTAGCCATTAGGCTGTTGGCTGCCTCTTTTAAAGAAAAAACATTATAGTGGTTTAGGAGTTTACCAGTGCAAACCATTGCAACTTGGGATGATCTAGGTGATAAGTTGAACAAACAATTCCAAGATAAGTCAGATAACTTATTGCTGGTTGAACAACTGACTACAATAAAGGGAGCTCCCTAGGAGCAAATGATGGATTTCAATTTCCGATTTCAGAAGACATGGGATAGAATTCCTACCATGGTAAGGCCTCCATCAGAGTATGCATTTCTATATTTTTTGAAAGCTCTAAATAGTGATATTTCAGTAATGATACAATCGTTGGGAGGTACAAGTTTACCTGATGCGTATGAAATAACTATTAGAGCAGAAAACAACCTGATTCAGGCTGGGAAAATAACATCTAGACCACCAGTGCCTATTTTTCCCGAGATTCAAGCTTCAATGCCTTTGCCAATCCCATATTTTGCCCCTTTACCTGCTATTGCAACATTGCCAAGAACTGCGAATTCTGAAACTGCTGCTTCTAGCTCATCACAAGAGTTAAGGGAGATTAAAAATAGCCAACAAAAAATAAAGAATATTTTGCAAACTTTTGGGAATGAGCTAGTGAATATTAAAAAATAGCAGTCCCAGAACAGACAGCCTTATCAACCACCCAGCCAGGGGCAAAATTAGCCTTATCAAGGGCAAAACCAACCATACCAAGCTAATAGGCCACCTTATCAAAGTAATTACCAGGGTGCTAGGCAGAGTGTGAACCAGAGGCCTTTCCAACCTTACAATCTAGCACCTATTAATGCAGTTAGGGACCTTGTCCCTATTCAAAATAACCTTGCAACTAAGTATGAATGGTGTTTTCCATGCAACCAGCCACACAGTCAGGCAGCCTATTCAAATGGAGTGATAAATCAGGCTTTAATGGTGCAAAATGTTATAGTTTCACAGCCAAACACACCTAATGATGGGGCTGTACAGTAGCAAGAATAGCCTTAGAATGATTCTACCTTCCTAAACTGGTGGGGAGATGAGTTCTGTGGCGTAAACAAAGATGATACTTCAGCTGCAGCAAATACGAGAGCTAAAAAGAGGGGATGATTCTATGAGATAGATCAAGCAAAAAATAAAGGAAAAGGACCTGCTGATCCTTCTACATCCCAGATTCCCCATATTTTGCAAAGGAATACTCAAGCAACTGCCAGGGAGCAACCTCATTTGCAGGCTGATATTGCTGCTGCAAAGTCACATCAGAAGGTAAATGTCACTATACCTTTCAATATCATTGAAAATATGAAGAAGATGAATGTGACAATGTCTGTGTGGGATTCCCTAGCCATCCCAGGTCAAAAGGTCATGTTACTATCTGCCTTGTCTGATTTAAAAGTGTCAAATGATGCAACTGTTGACCCAGAAAGGGCTGTTCTTACCAATTCACCCCAGGATAACAGTAAGTAGCCAATTAAGAGTGCTAAACCACTTCCATTTTTTGTGTCTTTAATAATTAGAGACAAGTTAGTACATAACTGCATGGTGGATAGTGGTGCAAGTAGTTCTATAATGCCGAAATAGATTGCAGACCAATTAGGATTGAAATACCAACCCCTTGAGAAGGGTGTGCTCTAGCTAGATGGCACAGTTGTTAACACTGTAGGTGTGATGAAAGATCTAGGTCTCACTCTGCATACCTGTCCAAATGTGTCCATCTCCCTAGAGGTGCTCATCATAGATTTATCTCCTCATTTTGCTATGTGTTTGTCAAGAGAGTTCACAACCAAGATAGGAGGATATTTATCCTCAGACTGGTCCCACATGTTCTTTAGGACCTGATATGGCACAAAAGTGACCCTAAAATCCAAATTGCTTGCCAAATATCACATAAAGCCTTATGTCCCAAGTGCTCTTAATGTAAATTGCATTATTTTTTATGATCCCGAGCTTGTTGCTGCTCAAGAACTACAAGCTAAAAGTATACCAGAAGTGTTGTTAAAGGATTGAGCCTTGGAAAATATTGTTGATGATCCCGAGGGACACATCCAAGAAGCTGGTATGGGGCTGATGGGGAGCCTCATATGGAAAGACTTACTCCGTTGGCCACCTTACAACTTATCACTCCGACCATTATAGTCACTCCGACGCGAGGTCCGACAACCCTGACTATCGGCAAGAATAATACCATCAGCGAACACTTATTTACCTTGGCTGATGTGCCGATACACCAACTTAGCATATGCTTGGTGTGACTTGCTATTACCGGTGGCAATACCTTGATTCACCGTTATGACCGGTCACCATTTGTATCTAATCAAAGATACATTCTCCACATACATTCTCAACATGCTTTTGTGATATGCATTCACAATATACATTTAAAACTTACGCTGATGCTAGTGTCTTCAGCGTGACTCTTGTTATTGGTGAATGCTCATACACTTAGGCCGATGCACTTTGTCACCCCGATCTGAATCTTAGGCCGTGACTTCCTTTCAATGGCTCGAACCTCTCCTCGGCCAGACTGTCCTCGTCGCTCTGAGCAAGGAATGCTTTTCTGACGGCCTCTATCTCACCGATATCAACTCCAACTCCTCCGGTCAAACCCTAGCACATGGAGATGCTAGGTGATCTACTGTGCACAACCCTCGATCTGGAACATCTACATCGCCAAACAGGAAAACAAAATAGGAAACAAAAATAGATATCTGTACAATGAAGCCATTCCATTGATTTTGATAGAAATCTCACCAGTGGAATGCTTCACATCGACATTTTGTAACAACGGAAGTACAGAAAGGAAATTAAATCTACAACTATGCAATTTGTATTTACAGAGAACAGAAAATAGATTGACGACACAGAATAGTTTGATTTCTTCTTCACAATGCTCGATTACATTCGCACAATTGCATTCAATTGCAATATCATATCCTGAGTTGGTTCATTTCCCTGGATTTATAAGCTCACCAGAGGAACACCAACCCTACTCCAAGCAGCTGGGAGACTGATTCCAAGTGGTTGGGAGACAACTGTCTGAATAGCCTCCAACTGCCTTACTGCCCTATTTTTGGCATTATACGGTTACAATTTGACAAACGTGACCTAAGTCCCTTGGGACTTACAAAATGAACCTAGATACACACTGAAATGACATGCATTGGTCGAATAGACCTTATTACAACACAAAACCTGATTTTCTAAACAAACATGATTTTAAATGCCTCATGGAGGCCACCTTGTGTTAGGTGCTCCTGCACCATACACCTCACCTAGAAAAGAACTCATGTCCCATGAGTTGATTCTTTGTTGTGCTCCATCTGTATCCTTTGCTGCCTTATGCCTTCCCCATGATCTTTGGACTGCAACTTGCTTCCATGGAATCAAAAACTCATGCCTAGCATTGTAGGCTCTACTCACACCCTGCCATGAGTGAGTGCTTGCAACCAGACTTGGTTGTTGCATGCCATAATTGCTTACTATCATAACTGCCTGAACACCTGCATTCAAAACCTTGTTTGATGCTTCTTGTACTGTTGCTATGGTAGAATATGTTTGCCTTTCAACTCTTGTTGGCTCTAGAGGACAAACAATGGTCCCTACTATGATATCATCTTCTTCTTTCCAATCAACTTGTGGCTGCCTGTAAACCTGCTCTTTGACCTTCATCTGATCCATTTCAGACATTACCATCTGATCTTCATCATTGAAAACTAAAATTACCTTCAAACTGTGATTTTTGGCAACCCCACTCCTTAAGGTATCATCAACTATCCTTGTCTCTGCTTCCTTGATCTTCACAAACTCTTTCTTACCCACCAAAATAATCTTGGCTGCTCTTTGCTTCAGCATCCTCCTGCAATGGTGTCATCACAAAAGTCTTTCCATCCTTCTTGATGGTGTATGTGTTAGCATATCCATCATATAATGCTTGCCTGTCAAATTCCCATGGCCTACCTAAACGTAGGTGACAACACTCCATGGGCAAAATGTCACATAAAATTCTCTCCTTATATTCTCCAATCTAAAAATCAACATATGCCTGCTCATCTACCAAAAGTGATTGACTATCACTTACCCAAGATGCTCTGTAAGGAGTTTGATGAGGAATCCTTTCTATGTTCAATTTATCCACCATTTCCCTAGACACCATATTATTTGTTGAACCAAAATCTATGACTACCTTGCATATTTTACCTTTGCTTTTGCAATTGATCCTGAAAAGAGCTCTCCTCTGTGATGGTTCAGTCTTCACCGATGCTTTGAGCAACGTCCTCTTGATCATCAGATTTTCTCCCACTTCTGATGCCAAATTCACTTCAGGAGATGTCACACTCCCTACATCCTCTTGATTCAATGTGATTCTTCTCTCATTACCATGAGAAGTTGAGGCCTTCTCTGGACACTTATAAGTCAGGTGCCCTATCTAATTATAGTTATAACATCTCATATTGGATAACTTGGATCCTCTACCTGATCCATTTGTCCCATCTCTTTCATTTGGCCTCCTTCCTCAGTAGCCTCCTCTACTACTTGAGTCTCCAACTTGCTCTTCTTGGCTAGACTCACCACTAGGCCTCTGGTTAGGACTTCTTCCTCCAAAACTACCTCTAAAATTTCTATCACCTCTTCCTCTACTCTGTTGCTCACCCTTCCTCTTCAGCTCTTAATGCTACTTGAAAGCATTTTTCCACGGTTTCAGGGGTAAATAAACTTATCTCATCTTGAATATTGATCCTCAGACCATTTAGATATCTTGCTACCTTAGCTTTTTCATCCTCCATGTACCCACAACGAAGAGTGTATTTGTGAAACTCCTCGGTGTAAGTAGCCACATCCATATCTTTTTGTTTAAGGTTTTGCATCTTCCTGTAAATCTGCACCTCGTAGTCAGATGGAAGGAACTGTGACTTGATCTTCTCTAGCATTCTGTTCACAAAGATATCATACTCTTCCCATTCTTTACCCTCTCTCCTTGGGCGTAATTCCACCATTTAAGGGCAGCACCTTTGAGTTTCATTTTTGCAAACCTAACTCTCTTATTCTTAGTAACTTCCTTGTATTCGAAGTAATTGTTCAGAGCCTCAATCCACTCCATGACTTCATCAGCATTCATCTTTCCAATGAACATGGGAACATCTATCCGAGCCTCCGAAGAGTCCTTGCCAATTGCCTTGATGGCTTCCAGGAATTGCTTTTGTTCAGCCGGTATCTTTGCCTCTTCTTGTTCTTCTGCTTGTTCCTCTTTCTCTTCTTCTTCATCTGAACCTTCCTCTATACTTTTTCCTATCTTCATTGCCTTCAATTTTGCCTAGAGTGCTTCCCTGACTCCAGTTTTGATCATCTCTTCCATCTCTTGAAATTTCTTGACCAATTTGGTGGTCATCCCCTTTGGAGGCATATCGCTAGCCTCTCCTTCGCTTTCTCTATCTGATGTAAACATTCATAGACAATGCCAACACTTCTACAAATCCTCAATTCAACTACAACACAATGCTCAATTAGTTGTCCATCCTACACGCTACTTCACAGACCCATTCCTCTTGTCCAACAACAGATCCTGGAGATGCACTACCACTCTCTCTCACAGTGGCCTCACTCTACACCCTTTTCTAGCCAAACCTCTATTGGTGAATGGTCACGACGGACCTCATCATCGTCTGCCCACACACTACAAAAATCCTATTCCTTCTTACAACTAGATGGCACAAGCAACTCTTCATCTACCTTCTCAGTGACAGAAATCAAATACACAACACCTCCGCCCAGAGCTTTTGTTGGCTCTAATACTAATATGATGGGGAGCCTCATATGGAAAGACTTACTCTGTCAGCCACCTTGCAACTTATCACTTCGACCATTGTAGTAACTTCGACGTGAGGTCCGACAACCCTGACTATCGGCAAGAACAATACCATTGGCGAACACTTATTTACCTTGGCCAATGTGCCGATACACCAACTTAGTATATGCTTGGCATGACTTGCTATTACCGATGGCAATACCCTGATTCACCGTTACGACCGGTCACCATTTGTATTTGACGAAAGATACATTCTCCACATACATTCTCAACATGCTTTTGCGATATGCATTCGCAATATACATTCAAAACTTACACTGATGCTAGTGTCTTTGACGGGACTCTTGTTATCGGTGAACGCTCATACACTTAGGCTGATGCGCTTTGTCACCCTGATCTGAATCTTAGGCTGCGACTTCCTTTCAATGGATTGAACCTCTCCTCGGCCAGACTGTCCTAGTCGCTCTAAGCAAGGAATGCTTTTTTGACGGCCTCTGTCTCACCGATATCAACTCCAACTCCTCCGGTCAAACCCTAGCACATGGAGATGCTAGGTGATCTACTGTGTACAACCCTCGATCTGAAACATCTACATCACCGAACAGGAAAACAAAACAGGAAACAAAAACATATATCTATACAATGAAGCCATTCCACTAATTTTGACAAAAATCTCACTAGTGGAATGCTTCACATCGACATTTTGCAACAACGGAAGTATAGAAAGGAAAAGAAATCTACAACTATGCAATTTGTATTTACAGAGAATGGAAAACAGATTGACGACATAGAATAGTTTGATTTCTCCTTCACAATGCTCGATTACATTTGCACAATTGCATTCAATTACAAAATCATATCCTGAGTTGGTTCATTTCCCTGGGTTTATAAACTCGCCAAAGGAACACCAACCCTACTCCAAGCGGCTGGGAGACAACTGTCTAAATAGCCTCCAACTGCCTTACTGCCCTATTTTTGGCATTATATGGTTACAATTTGACAAACGTGACCTAAGTCCCTTGGGACTTACAAAATGAACCTAGATACACACTGAAATGACATGCATTGGTTGAATAGACCTTATTACAACACAAAACCTGATTTTCTAAACAAACATGATTTTAAATGCCTCACGAAGGCCACCTTGTGTTAGGTGCTCCTGTACCAGGGGGTTTACATACTGCATGAGCCTGAAACAGCAATTCCAAACCTTGTAAAGAATGCAAAACAACAGATAGAACAACAAAATGAGGTATGGAAAATGTACTTTGATGGCTCTAGGAATAGGAATGGATTTGGTGGTGGTGCAATGCTTGTGTCTCCATAAGGTGACAGATATTATTCTGCTTTTCATTTTGCTTTTTCATGTACAAATAACACTACTGAGTATGAAGGGTTGATTCAAGGTTTGAAGTGGGCAAGAAAGAGGAAAATTGGCTGTTTGTAGGTGTATGGGGATAACGAACTCATTGTAAATCAAGTGAGGGGACTGCACATTACAAAGAATGATGTTTTGAAATGCTATAAACATAGGGTATGGGATATGATTGAGGAGTTTGATGCTTTCAATCTAATCTCTATTCCAAGAAATCAGAACAATCATGTAGATAGGTTAGCTGCAATTGGGGCTCAGTTCAATATCCCCAGTGATATTCAAAGAGAGAAGGTATAGCCTCATGTGAAAATAGTTGATAGGCCCTCTATCCCTGACAATAACATTCATTGGTAGGTTTTTGAGAGTAATGAGCTGATTCTACGTTTCTTGTTAGAGGAGGATGAGTTCTCTGTGATGAATCAGAACAAGCTCGAACAACAATATGGTAATGATCAAGTTGTTCAATTAAGGACTAATAAGCTGCCCAGAGGATTGGTAACCTTGGAATCCATTTTTGGTACTGATGATCAGCTGAAAAACAGCAAAACTGACAGGCAAATCAAAGAGGAACATTATGAGGAGCTAGAAATTTTCAAGGGTAAGCTTCTCAAAATTGGTAAAATCTGTTCACTTGAGGATAGGAAGGCTTTTATTTCTCTTTGTCAAGAATTTGAAGATGTGTTTGCTTGGGATTACTCAGACCTAAAAGGATTTGACCCTCATATCGCCCAGCATACTATAGAGTTAGAGCCAAGTGCAAAACCTATGAGGCAGAAACAAAGACCTTTAAATCCAAAACTTGAGCCTCTAATGATTAAAGAATTAACCAAGCTGATCGAGGGAAACATCATTTTTCCAATCAAGCACATGTCTTGGGTCTCTAATCTGGCTCCTGTGAGGAAGAAGAATGGAGAGATTATGTTGTGCAATAATTTTAGAGACCTTAATAGAGCCTCCCTGAAAGACCACTACCCGTTGCCCTCAATGGAGCAAATTCTGCAAGTGGTGGCTGGTTCAGAAAGATTCTCCTTGCTTGATGTATATTCTGGTTATAATCAAGTATTAGTCAAGGAGGAAGATCAGTTTAAAACTGCTTTTACTACCAAGTGAGGCACCATGGCCTATAAAAGGATGCCTTTTGGTCTTTCAAATGCTGGCTCTACTTTTCACAGAGCTATGGATATGGCTTTCAAAGGTTTGCTTTATAAATTGGTACTTGTGTACCTAGATGACATCACAATTTTCTCTAAGGATGCATCTGAACATTTATTCCACTTGAGGCTAGTATTTGAGAGATGTAAAGAGTTTGGGATATCTCTCAATCCCAAGAAAAGCATTTTTTCTATGCATGAAGGCAAGCTTTTAGGACACATTGTGTCAAAAGAGGGAATTACCATTGATACAGAAAGGGTAAGAGCTATCTTGGAGCTGCCTTTACCCAGTCACAAGAAGGGACTACAACGTTTTATTGGCAGAATTAATTTTATGTGAAGATTTATACCTGATATTGCAAATTTATTGAAGCCATTGACCTCTATGCTAAAGAAAAATGTAGTTTTTCAGTTGGACAAAAGAGGGCAAACTTAGCTTTGAGTCCATAAAAGAAGCGTTATCGGCTGCACTAACTCTGGTAAATCCTGATTTTTTAAAAGATTTTATTTTGTATGCTTATGGCAGTGTAGATACAATTTCTACAATTCTGGTACAGTAGCAAAGTGACGGCTTTGAGCAGCCAATTGCTTTCTTTAGTCAAGGACTGGAAGAGTATGAACAGAGGTATAGTTTCATTGAAAAACATGTCCTTGCAGTGGTGAAGAGTCTCAAGAAGTTTAGGCATCTTGTTTCTAATAATAAGGTACATTTGATGGTTGCTCACCCTGGCATAAAAGAGTTTCTACTAGGAAAGGATGTTAATGAGAAAAGGGCTGGTTGGATTACCAAAGTCATGGAATATGATGTAGATATCAAAATAACCAAGCTCATCAAAGGTAGAGGACTCAGCGAATAGCTTGCTACTAGTTCTGAAAATGAAATAGAGAAAGATAAAGAGGTGCTTATGGCCATTGAAGATGAACATGGATGATACAGCAACAGTGGGCACAAGTTGGGTTAATGACATGACTCATTTTTTGCAAACTGGTGAATGTCCAACAGGTTTAGATAGAACCAAGAGAAGATAATTTAGACTGCAGTCTACTCCATATGTTTTAATAAATGATATCCTTTTCAGAAAATATTTTAATGGTGTGTTGTTAAGATGCATTGACAATAATCAAACTGACAAGGTGCTGCATGAATTTCATGATGGAACAATAGGGGATCATTTTGCCCCAAGAACTACTACTTGGAAAATAATGAGAGCTGGATATTACTGGCCCAACTTATTCAAGGATGCTCATGCATGGGCGAGAAAGTGTGTAAAATGTACCATTTTTGCAGGTAAAGAAAGGCTGCTAGCTTTACCTCTGCAGCCAATTCAAGTAGAACATCCCTTCATGAGATGGGGCATTGATTTTATAGGTCCCATTAACCCATCTCAAGTGTAGGTCACAGGTGGGTACTTACAGCAACAGACTATTTCACCAGGTGGACTGAAGCAGTGGCTCTGAAGGAATCCAATGAGAATGCTATTTTGAACTTTTCTCATGATTTGGTATCCAAATTTGGAGTGCATGAGTCAATTATCTCAGACAATGCTTTAGCCTTTGTGGGATTGAGGATAACTGACTTGGCTATGAAGAATGGAATCTATTTGAATACTTCATCAAATTATTACCCACAGGGTAATGGTTTGGCCGAATCCACAAATAAGAATCTCATAAGGATTATCAAAAGATCAATAGAGGACAACCAGAGGACCTGACACACCAATTTGAAATCTGCTTTATGGGTAGATAGAATAACTCCCAAGAGGTCTATTGGAAACTCCCCATATATGTTAGTTTATGGGAAGGAGGCAAGATTGCCTGTATTTGTGGAGCTGCCAGCATTGGATATCATGAATCAACTGGAGATGTTTGAAGAAGAAGACCCCATGGCTGTCAGATATGCTCAGCTTATGGAGCTAGAAGAGATTAGAGATAAAGCTATGAAAGCTATGGAGTATCATCAGCTTCAGACAAAAAGAACTTTTGATAGGAAAGCCACTCCCATAATTTTTAGGGAAGGTGATATGGTACTCAAATGGGATGAGTTGAAAAGCAGGCCAGGAAAACACTCCAAATTTGACAGCATGTGGAGTGGCCCATTTATCATTACTAAATGCAAGGGGCACAATGCATTTCAGTTATCAAACATGGATAAAGAAAATTTACCTATCCCAGTCAATGGGATACACTTAAAGAGGTGTTTTGAGGTATGACTTACCTTGTAAATCAGTAAATTAGGTTTCTTGCTTTCAATAAGTGTTGCTGCACAATAGTTTAGATCCCTTTTTGTTTTCCCTAAGTGTTGTCTAGCACAGTTAGATGGGTTGCTTTCAGCATTTTTGTTTTGTTTTGGTCTTCCAATGTTCTTCATTGCTGATATGCTGAGTTACTAAGGTCAGGATTGTTTGTCAAAGGTATATTTTTAGTCTCTGTGTGACTCCATGCCCAATGGATGCTTAAGGTCACTGGTCTAATTGTTTAGCAGGAAAACATCCCTTAGAAGTTGCAAAATTATTGACCTATTTTCCTCTGTCCAGAGCTAAATAGTTCACCTTGTATATTCCTCGAGTATCCTTTAGAAAGTGACCCTACAAATCTTAAATCCTTCAATTATTCATGTTGTGCCTTGCCAAATTTCCCAAAATCTCACCTTGAGAATCCTTGCAGAAAACCCAAAAAAACCCAGAAATCTTTTGTCTTCAAGTGCCTTCCATTGCAGATATTTCCCATTTTTATACTTAGTCATTTTTATATGCATATACATTGTATGTTTCTTTGTATGTATGTTCGCATTGTATGTTCATATATACAATTGCACATACAAAGGTAATATACAAGTCAAAGATGCAAAAGGTAAGATACATAGACGGGATACAAAGGCAAATGTACATCGGGTTACAATTGTATGTTCGCATTGTATACGTGATATACAAATGCAGATATACAAGGAAATGTACATCGCCAAGATGCAAAGACAGAATGTACATCGGGAGACATACAAAGCGTTTTCGGTGTAACATTGTGTATCGGCGGCTCAGTTTGAGGTCTCTCTGATAGGCTGATGCAGATGCAAGGGTTAGATGCTAGGCGATACACAAACGGATATACAAAGGGTCATCGGCGAGATAGGCCTTATCAGTAGCCAAGTCCAAGGTATCCCCGATGGCCGATGAAGCATACAAGGCGAAATATACAAGGAAGGTGGGGTCTGCAGATGCAAAGGCGATTGTATCTCATATACAAGTCGCAAATATACAAAGGAAATATGCAAAAGTCAGATACAAAGGTGGGGTCCTCCAATTGCATGTATATGCGATTCTATCTTTGCACATACAATCGCATATACAAGGGAATATACATTTCTGAGATACAAAGCCCGGACCCGAAAAGATTATGCAATTTGGTTGATAAAGGCACAAGTGATTGTATGCATCTTTTGTATGTATGTTTGCACATACAAGGGTCATATACAAAACAATATACAAAGGTCACATGTATATGCCGAGATGAAATGTTTGCATGCAAGTGGTTTGTATGCAGTTTTCCTTTGTATATTTCGCATTGTATATGCGATACACAAAGGTTAGGTACAATGGCAATATACAAAGCGGACCCGACTGGAAAATGAAAATTGGCAAACTCAAAGGTGGGGTCCGTAGTTTGTATGTTAAGTGCAGTGTATATGCCACAAATATAAAGAAGAAAAGATACAAGGGCCGGACCTGTTCTAAAGTTTCATTCTAGTTGATAATCTCCCGAGTTCTGCACTTGTATGTATATGCGATTGTATCTCACATACATTCGCATATACAAAGGCACATGCAAGGGGCTTTCGGCGAGACAGTGTCTATTGGTGGCTCATTTTAAAGTCTTTCCGAGGACCGATAAAGCATGCGATTATTCAGTGATGGGTCCCAGTTTTCATCTCAGCGGCCAATCAGGTGGTGCCATGTGTCAAGGGCGATTCAAAGGCCGATTCAAAAGGTAAAGTAGGGGCCCATTTTTGTATGTAGCCGTTGTATTGTATATGCAAATGCATATACAAATGAATAGACAAAGGTGATTCCAAGGCCGTTTAAAATGCCGAAAGCAAAAGTACATACAATGACTATTTCGGCAAGACTTTGCATATCGGTGACTCAGCTGGAGGTCGCCCAGACAACCCGATACATACAAAGCAGTTTGCATATGCAAAGGCAGATTCAAAGGGTTTTTCAGATGGCAATTCAAGTCGCAGATGCAAAGCAATATACAGATGTAGTTGACCACAACTTTGACCATCCATATCTCCCTCGTTCTGGTGAATTTCAACATGCTTCAAAAGGCAAATATGCTTTTTTTTGCCTCCTCTTTCATCTGGCGGGCTTTGAGTAGGATATTTTCACTTTCAAAATTTGATGCACATCTTGCAGGTTTGATCGACTGGACATTTCAGCGACCAATTTGACATATGCAGATGCAAATATTTGTGACATTTATGAGTGCAGATCGATGATTCAGCATCTCACATTGAAGATTCAAAATATCTTCCATTTGCCCCTGTTCTAGATATTTTTATGCCATGAATTCTTGCAGGTGGACGTCCCTTCTGGCGCAGATATTTTCTGACGGGCCTATGTGACAGTAGTTTCTAGAATTCATTGTAATGGACTTAGGTCATAATTGTAAATGCTATATATGCATTGGAATGAGATGTAAAAAAGGTTGGAAATTCTTTAGCATTCTGTCTTTCTGTTTCCAAACAGAACTTTCCTCTAATGTAACTATGCCTTCTGATTGAATATATGCAAGTTATTTTACCTCTTTTACTGATTTTTAGTTTAGTGTGAATCTGCATGTGACTGTCTATGAACATCTTTGTTCCTTTCAATCATTTTATTTCTTACCTCTGCTAGAATCATCTGAATCTGTGTATATCTACCTGCTGTATCTAGTTGTGTTGTGCATTTTCTCAGTTCTGTGAAGATTCTTTTATTCGACTTGGTGAATCACCCCTTTACTTTCAAGTTTTCTTGTTTCATCTTTCATTTAAAAGCATTCCTTCTCCCTTTTCCTCTGAAGATCTAGTAGATTTTAGGTGATAACCAGTTAAGGAAGCAGGCCTTCTCCGGAGGTTCTTTCCAAATACAGGTGACCCACAGACCTTGGAAAGATCCCATGTTTCTCCAAATTGCTAAAGTTTTATAACTACAGCAAGGGTGCAAGTCTGAGAGATAACAAAACTCATTTATTCTAAGAATGAGGAAGAACATCAACGACACCTGCAAATAGTTCTGCAGAGGTTAAGAGAACATAAGTTATATGGAAACTATCTAAGTGCACATTCTTTCAGAAGGAGATTCAATACCTAGGTCATATTATATCAGCTAATGGAATATCTGTTGATCCTGCAAAAGTCACAACTATTCTGGATTGGCCTGTACCAATAAATGTACATGAGGTGCATAGTTTCATGGGCTTGGTAGGCTATTATAGAAAGTTTGTTTTAAATTTCTCAAGCATTTCTAGTCCAATCACTTCCCTGCAGAGGAGAGGAAAGAAATTTGAATGGACAGACAAATGTTTGGAATCATTTGATCTCTTAAAGGAAAAGTTAACTTCAACTCCAATCTTGAAAGTGCCTGACCCCGAAGGACAATTTGAGGTAATTACATATGCCTCGAGAGAGGATTAGGAGGAGTGCTTATGCAAGATGGAAGAGTTATTGCATATGAGTCAAGGAAATTGAAATCTTATGAGAAAAATTATGCATCGCATGATCTGGAATTGGCAGTAGTAACTCATGCCTTACAAATGTGGAGACATTATCTGTTGGGAAAGACTTTTGTACTTAAATCAAATCATCAAAGTCTTAAATAAATTTTTTCACAACCACATTTGAATGCTCGACAAAGGAGATGGTTAGAATTGATATATGAATGTGACTTTGAGATAAACTACATCAAAGGAAAAGAGAATAGAGTAGCTGATGCTTTGAGTCGTAGAAGACATATAGCTTCTATTATTTCTATTCGCGGTAATTTCAAGGATTTGGTATTGCAAAATTTGTCTTGTGATGAGTTTTATGAGTAGGTTAAGCATGCTCTAAAAGATAATCCTAAAGATCCAAGGTATGATGGTTTTTTGTTCGAGTCAGATGGGTTATTGAGGTATAAAGATAGAATTTATGTACCTGATGTAGCTAGATTGAGGGAGTTAGTATGGAAAGAAGTTCATACTGCACCATATTCAAGACATCCAGGAGTGACCAAACTTCTAGTGGATGTTAAACCTGTTTATTTCTGGAAAAGAATGAAGAATGATGTTGCAAGATTTGTAGCAAGCTGTTTAGAATGTCAAAGGGTAAAAGCAGAGCATCATCACCCCGCAGGATTGCTATATCCACATGACATCCCAGAGTGGAAATGACAAGTTATTAGCATGGACTTTGTTCAAGGTCTTCCTATGTCAAGGAATAGACATGATGCCATTTTAGTGGTGGTTAATAAGCTCACAAAGATAGCACATTTCATACCAGGGAATTTGACTGATGGAGCACCTGTGTTAGCTCGTAAATTTGTGCAAGAGGTGTTTAGATTGCATGGCTTCCCTGAAAAGATTATCTTGAATAGAGATGCGCGTGTAACATCAAGGTTTTGGCAAACTTTGTTTTTTGTGCTAGGGACTAAACTCAATGTGAGTACAACTTACCATCCTGAAACTGATGGGCAAACTGAGAGGGTTAACCAAGTCTTGGAAGATTTGTTGCAAATGTATTGCATGGATCAACAATATAAGTGGGAAGAATACTTACCACTTGTGGAATTTGCTTACAACAATTCCTATCATTCTGCTATTAAGATGGCGCCATTTGAAGCATTGTATGGAAGAAGATGTTGAACTCCTATCAACTGGGATAAGCTACATGATAGGATTAGCATAGGACCAGAAATGCTAGCTGAAATGGAAGATAAAGTTAAATTGATCAGAAAAAGATTGGCAGAAGCCAATGATAGGCAAAAGAGCTATGCGGATGCAAAATGTGTTCCAAGGCAATTTTCTGTTGGAGAAAAAGTTCTTTTGAGGGTTAAACCTCAGAAAAGTTCTATTAAGTTTGGGACATCTTCTAAGCTAACCCCTCGATATGTGGGACCCTTTGAAGTGCTTGAAGTAGTCAATCCGGTTGCCTACATAATTGCTCTACCACCAGCCTTATCTAAAATGCACAATATTTTTCATGTGTCTTATTTGAAGAAATATATTGCAGGTAATAATCATATTTTGACTTGGAATTCTTTACAGATGCAAGACTCAGGGTGGTCACGATTGAGCCACTCAAGGTGTTAGAAATGCGCAAGCTCCACTTGCGTAACAGAGAGGTCTTGCAATGCAAGGTCTAATGGGACCAATATGCTAAGGAAAATGCTACATGGGAGGATTACCATGAATTCTATCAAAAGTTTCCTCATTTATTTAATAATGTTACTAGTTGAAAACAATGAACTTATTTTTTTTATTTACTTTTTGATACCTTATATCATCGAGGACGATGAATCTTTAGGGGAAGGATATGTTACATCCCCAATTTTTGTCTTGCTGTACTTTTACTTTTTACTTGGACATAAGTAAATTTAGTATGATGTTTAGATTGATGACAAGGAAAAACATGGATTATATTAAATGTCATTTATTGAAATCATAGAAATGATTATGTTATTATCGATTTAATATTTGTATTATGAGATTTGATTTATTAGATGAATTAATTGAATAATGATGCACTTATCACATATTGTTTGATGACAAGTGAAACAAGATTCTAGGTTATCAGATGACTCTCAGAGGAAAGAGAGAGAGAGTATCTTTCTAGGAGAGAGATATAGACCTCGGGTTATGAGTGATTTATTTGCCAAACCGAGTTATAGGTGTTTAACAAAAATGTGAACCAAGGTGTCGTAAGAGGTAAGCTTTGTCTTGTCAGTTTACTTCTGAACCTAATCGACAAGTAGTCGATAATGTTTTCAAATCTTTCTAATTCGTATTAAGTTGTCTTAGTCGTTAATAACGTTAACGACGTCGTCTGAGTTTGATTTATAACTATTTACGTTTAACGTAAATATTACGACATTATTGTCATAATTATCTTATTATTACTATTAAGTTATTTGACGTATTATAACGATTCTCAATGTTATGATGATATAGTCAAGTTAAGAATACGTGAATTATGTCGACGGATTATGATGGGGAGACAAGCTCAACCTGATCACAATATTCGTAAACCATGGTTTAATAATATCTTATTATTGAATAAACTATATCTATCTAATGCAATAGGTGATGTTATGAGAATTATAATTGATGCTTTAGTATCAAATGAGGATAATACCTCCCATTGAGTCGATGGTTTACTGTTGAGTAAGCCGAAGGCTTAATTATAGGAGAGTCCTCATTAGTGTTAGTGGTGGATCGAACCACTTATAGTGCATCATTAAAGATTAGTTGTGTTTAATTGATGTGTCAACCATGTCTTAGAAGGAGGACTGTGGTTTTAACTGCCACAACCGACGAGTCTTGGAGCGATAATTTCCCATTGACATGTGGGATTTACACTTAAATATTGGTCTTCAGTTTTGATTTAACCATTTTTAAACTATTAAGCTTTGAATAAAGTTTGTAACCAGACGTAGAGGAGGTGGATAATGAGGCGACTCTGTAGGAGTCGTGCCTCTGCCATTATGACTAATGACTCGAATGAGTTGTGGTTGTTTTATATTAAGTAGGTTTAGAACTTGTAGTTAAGACAGGGAGAATATAAAGTGATATGGAATAGAATATAGTAGCTGTGATAGTAAACGAATTCACAGTCCAATGGCATCGACCTGGTGAATTCTTCACCTATCTCAGCCAGTTCAAGTTTATATACTAACAGGTATTCCTCAGTGCATGTATTATTAATCCACGAGGAAATCATTTAGTTCATCTAAAATGGTATATCGTAGTATTATAGGTGATTGTATGAGCTCGCCGGTAATAATTTACCTTCTGAATTATGATATGATAGTCGATAACTATTATGTATCAACTTAGAAATACAGTTAACAATTTAAGTAAGCCATTTTGAGTTATTTTCTTGTAGTCGTTAAAGACAACGAATGCTACTTATATGGTTTATATTTGGTCATGCCAGTAAGGTTACTGTTATAATAGACTGAGTCAACTTGTTACTTAGTGTTTAAAAACTATTGATCATACCTAATTGGGGTGTTGACATTTCTTCTGAATCAGCATTAGGGTTTGCCACTTCTAATGCACAGGCAGATTCAGGCCAACTGAATACAGGAGGTTGCGTGAGCTCCTCCCCTTCACTTCTGGTTCTGCCGCACCAAGGGGGGTATCCCTATTACTTAAGATGTAACCTTGACTAGCTCAAAGATAGAAAGATCTAACTTGACAACAACAGGCAGAATACTCTCATGTATGGACCAAGATCTGCATAATAGATCACAAGGCTGGCAACATTCTTGGACATGATGTCTGGTTGAGTATGAGAGTATGCAGGGGGTTCCTAATCCTACTCCTACAACTAACAGGTGGAGGTATGAAATGGTTTGATATGAATTTGGATGCAAAGCTGGACATGGTGTATAACACAAGAACACAGCATGATTGGTGCCTATCCAGGGCTTGGAGTCGGTAGACATACACCTGTGAATGATCAGCATAAATAGCTAAAACTGGATTTCAGGGGGATACACATGATATCTGCCTTACAGATATCTCCCAATATAGAGTGTTGAGCTATCTCTACTTATGGCATCCCTACTGCAGTATACCCTTCCCAATGTTCAACCTGAAAACAGTTTAATCTGCCCCTTGAGCAGAGGTTAAAAGATCAGACATTCAACATAGGAATTCTATGCTCTAGAATCTAAACATAAGCAAACATCCAGATCCAGAAGAAGGATACATGCAATACTGGAGACAGAATTAACACAACACATGCCAAGACAGCATTACTCATACAAGATCAACCATGAAATCAGTGGATTCATGCCAAGTCCTACAACAGGAGATACATAAACTCACAAGAAAGACTGTACAGAGCAACCAGATCAGCTGGTTTTGGATTACAGAGCCAAAAATCATCAACTTTCAACAACCTTTGAATGAATGACACCATCTGCATTATATAGCAGGAAGGTGCCTTTAGCATTAACTCCCAGGTTGACCAAAACTCCCGCCAGATATACAGTAACATGAAAATGGCGCTCAAACACAACCAGATTGGCGCCCAAACTTGAATGCAGCAGGTAGGGGAGGAGATAGGAAGATTTCTTGAGCCTTGCGCCGCAGCCTAGGGATCCAGGTCTTCAATCAGGTACTACATCAGCCCACGCCATCGCCCATACCTCTGCAACAATCGCCATTGATGGCGCACCAACCCGCGGCCTTGGGAAGATCATCAAACAGTTAATCGCAACCACTTCCCGCCGATATTCATCATCATGATATTTCGAATATGCAGGATAACATTATCCCACATGCACCCCGCAGCAACCTCCTTAACACTTTATATACTAGGTCATGAGCATATATCATGTCGGTGCTTTTGCTCCTGACGACACTAGTATAAGACTTCATCATCATCATCCTCCAGCAGCATGATATCCTGTTGTTCGAAATATCACCCTGACGTCATCATGATATTTGAAATATAACCTTCATGATAATCGGCACAACCTGATCCATCGGAGGAATATCCTCCTGCTGAGCTTATAACAAAAGTCTGGCCGATGAACATCCTGATGACATCATCATCATATCCTACTGACGTCATCATCATATCTGCCTACTGCGCACCTCCTCATATCCGGATGACGTCATCATCATGTTTGCAAATATCGGGGGATCTCCACAAGATGATCTATGTTAGAAATATGACCCCCCCGGACCTTGATGACGTCATCATCATATTAACATCATCATGATATTCGGAAGACAACCGGATATTTGGAAATATCCTCCTGATGCACAAATATCAGGTTGAACTGTAGCTCCACTATAAGATCGGGGCGATAACTGAATATGATGATGATGCTTGAAAAGATCACCCCCAGTAGATAATGCGCGAAGCCAGCAGGCGGATATCTCCTTGATATCAGCATCATCATGATGCTCGAACAAAACATATCCGGGTGATATGAAAATATCACCCCCTCCTTCGGAAATATCATGATGCAGATAGGCAGAGAACCGGATATCACCCTGATACAAGGATGACGTCAGCATCATCAGGATGAGAAACAAAGAACAAGGTGATACAACATCATCAGGATGATACTGACTAAGATCATCCTGATGTTCAAAATATGATGACCCTAGTGAATATCGGGTCGCACTTAGAACTCCTCAACAACATCATCAGGATGATCATAACCAAGATCACCCGATGATAGAAATATCACCCCGGCGAGATATCATGATGCAGATAATATGATGACCCCCGCAAGCAACAGGATGATAACTGGAAATATGATGATGATGACGACCCTTAAGAAAAAGCAAGTTAGGTCGAGCAACTCAAAGAATAACCCCTTCAGAATAACGGGGCAACATCATCATCATGTTTGCGCAAGGTGATAAATGGAAGATCACCGGATACTTTGAAAAATCACCCTCGCAAGCAGATCAGGGCGCACTGTTGCTCATCAGCATCATCAGGATAAAAACCAAACATCACCCGATAACTGAATATGATGATGACGATGAAAAAACAGTCTACGAAGAACATGATGATGCTGTCCTTCATCGAAACAAACATGATGATGATGACCTCCTCCTTAGAACATATGATGATGCAGCTGAAAAATACTGAGGAGGTCCATCACTTAGAACATTTTTTGGATACTTAGGGAGAGTGCCTGAATGAAAATTGTTCAGAAAACTACCAGTCAATTCAGGCACTAACATGGGGAATGAAAGATTAATGAATATCTTAGTAGGAGAAAGTCATAAGTTGTTATTAGCTTAAACATATTGTCTTCTTATTGAATTAAGTTTGAAGCAAGTTAATATAGAGTATGAGAATAACCATGTGATAGACTCACGAATGGATGAACTATGTTTTCTTACTCTTAGTTTTGAGCTCTATGGTAATGAGGTTATAAGGAGTTATCTTTATGTTTTGTATAGGTTATATATATTATTTAACCAAGAGTACTAGTTTCATAAGAATTAATAGTAAGCTATGGTAACAAATCAATGGAAGTAACTTAGAGATATTAGGGAAGATGGAATAAGGTTATTATGAGAATCCCATTTAAGACCAATTATCTTTATTATTCATGAAAAGATTTAATTTAATGGAGTAGGGTAAGTATTCCTAAAAATGACCTTGTAGGGATATTTATACTAGGATAAGTTTGTTTATAAAACATTATCAAAGTTATTTCATGATTCCTTTGTATAGGAGACATTATCTTTTTGAGAATTATAATATTATTAACTTTGGTTAAGTTAATCAAGGGTTATTTCTGAATCCAGAACTCCTAGATATAAGATATGGATATATTGTTATGTCGTATTAACAAGGAATATTAGGGTAACCCTAGAGTTGACTACCAAACAATTGAATGGTTATGTCATATAGACTTACTCAAGTCAAAAAGTATTATTATTATGACTCTCAGTTTAAACTATTGCATGAATAGGGTTGATAAGAGATATAAACTACGTGAATAAGACAATATCCAAGTCGAGTAGGGGTGGGTGAACAAAACAACTATGTTCTTTACGAACAATATTGAAATTAAAAACTTTTGCCAAAGTAATGCATTTGTTTTCTGCATGCATTGTCGGTTCATTGTATTCGGATTGCTCATCCTATTAGAAATCATACTTAGCTAGAGGGTATCTAGGGTTGTATGGTTGATAGAGTTGAGCAGAATACAACACTATGTACTTGGGAAAGGCAAATTACCACTGGTCACCTAAGGTCTATATTCCTCGTGAAGGGTAGGGCCACTTCCTATGTGGAAGATGTGTGGGAGACTGCCGGTCTGTGGTTGGAAGTAAATAATTGGAAAGATGCTCTCTCTCTCCAAGCAGGAAACATGCCAGGACTTGTGATAAAGATGCCAGATATTCAGATGCAGTATTTATTTTGAATTTGTATATATGGTTTTACATTTGTAAACATTGTAAATGAAAAGAGAATATGGGAATATTGTATTTTGTAAAAAAGAAAATCTTGTAAATGTAGTACTTGATTATTTGTTGAATAACAAGAAAATTTTTCTTTATCCCATTTTTACCTTGTTGAGTTACTTTATGGTAAATTTTTGGATTTTACTACGTTATTAGAACATGGATGTTACACAATTGAAATAAAATAAAAATAATTCTTAAGTAGTTCTAAATCTTAAATAAGTAAAAATAGTTTTTAAAATAATTTTAAAGTAGATTAAAATAATTTTAAAGTAAATTAAAATAATTCTTAATTAAATTATAAAAATGGGGTTTTTTAATTTAGATAGATGTATTTAAGATATCTACATTAGTAGTAAGTGGTTCCAAAGGTCCAAAAATGTTTCATGGAAATAGTTGAACTTAAAATATAGTTAAATAAAGTGAGGACATGGCATGGATTAAGATGGAGGAGGAACTCTTTAGCCTATGGGAGTTTGATGTAAATTAGGTTGTGTTATGCATGCATTATTGGATTTCCTTTTACCAAATTATAGAGAGTTATTTTTTTGTAGGAGAAAAATGACATACAAGCAAGGAAAGGGGTTATCCATATGAGGATCTATACATTTGATTTATTGTCTTGACATTTTGGTCTCATTTTGATATTTATTTTGTTTCCCTAGATTGAAGCTATGATCTCTGCTACAACGTCTAAAATAGTTTGGCTTTGTTCCTTTTCCCTACATTACCTTTGTGCCCATTTTTTGATGTTGAGTACTAATCCAAAAAAAAATTCAACGAGGGTTTCAATTGTTTCATCCCTACATTTTCCAAGTTTGATTCAATGGTAATAGTTACGTGTACATTCTAGTTTCCATCTTATATTTGTCAACACAGTTATGTTAGAGTCATGGATTGTTGCTACTTGTTTAATTTTATGTTTGCATGAGGATGTTTACTAATCTAATCAATCATGTTTTATGTGAATGTTAATTATTCTTCATAATAGTGACTAGTAACTAGCATTTATAGATCTGCAAACCATCCTAGGCATTCATTTCCTATTATCTAATATTTAGAAGCCATTGATCTTCCTTATGAATTGATTTTGCCCATCCATGAAATTTTTTGAAACTAGTCACAGTTGGATCAAAAGAAGGGGGCTATGCGGCAAAATCCGATTAGCTTCTATGGATTAGAAGATGGCCCCATGGGTCTCCCTAGTAAAGTTTTGATCTTTTGAAGTCATTGATCTTCTAGTAGGATGTATCGGATTGCACCATGTGGTAGGTTCTCAGTAATTTCCGTGGTTTCCTCAAGTGATTCTTCGTCGTGTTATTAAATAAGATTCTACCATTTTCATAACCAAATTTTAATACTTGATAGTTTTAGTTTTCTAGAGAAGAATTATATTTGTAACATGGGATTTTCATTTTGAAGGGGCAGACCTACTAGATTTTAATATTCCATTAATTAGCTTTTAGGCATGGATTATTTATTAAGTTGTTCCTTTGTATTCAATGGGCCCTAGTGATGATGCACTAGGATAGCTCACAACTTTTGAGTGATTTCAAGGAATCTATAAATAAAGAGAGTGGGTCTCATGCAGAGCTTAGATCCATAAAATTCAATAAATTGATGTATTATGGAGTTTTTTTGATGGACCCACTTTGTTTATTCACCATAGATATTTGCACATTAGTTCCTCCTTAATAGTTATATGAAGGTGTTGTTGGCTCCCAAAATAACTCCAACCTAAAACTCTAAAATGTTTCTAAAACACCCAAGCCAGGGATTGTCGTCAAGGTGAAAGGAAGAGGTTTATCAATAAGTAAAGGGGAATTTTGGTCAACTACAGGAGTGGGTAGACTCCTCTACACTTTGAGCTCAACTTAGACTCTAGACGAATATTCCAAGGGGTATACCTGAATAGGTATTAAGTTCAAACTAGATGAACAAATTAAAAAACTGGGCAACCAAACCCAACTCATCATCTTGACTTAAAAGATTGTCACTAAGTCAAGAATGACTGGCTGTCATATAACCCCTATATAGCTAATTCAACTGTGCGAATGTACATGCACAAGAAAGATGGTTTTACCCTAAACCACAGATAAAAGATTTGTTTGATTTGTAAAAGTGTTTGATCCCTCTCCAATATTGGTGTAGGAGCACCTAACACAAGGCGGCCTCCGTGAGGCATTTAAGTTCATGTTTTGTTTTAAAACAGGTTTTGTGTTGTAATAAGGTCTATTGGACCAATGAATTTTCCTTTCTGTTTGTAAGTCCCTCTTGACTTACGTCACTTTTGTCAGGTTGTTAGTTTTAGACGGTTGGTTTCTCCCAACCGCTTGGAAATCAGTTGGTCTCCCAGTCGCTTGGAAATCGGTTGGTCTCCCAGCCGCTTGGAAACAGTTAGTTTTGCTCCCAGCTGTTTGGAATGGGTTGGTACTCCTCGGGGCAAGCTTATAAACCCTAGAGAAATGAATCAAAGGCATATAGATTAGATATTGTAATCAGATCGAAGCAGGGAGGAGATTGAATTTAATTGTGCATTTTGTTAAGAAGAAATCAAACTTTTCTATTTCATCAATCTATTTTCTGTTCCTTGTAATTGTAAATCGCATAACTGTAGATTTCCTTTCCTTTCTGTGGTTTTCGTTGTTGCAAAATATCAATGTGAAGCATTCCACTGGTGAGATTTCTGTCGAAATCAGTGGACTGGCTTCATTGTACCATATTCGTTTGTTTCCTGTTTTGTTTTCCTGTTCAGCGGCGCAGAGGACCAAATTGGAGTGTGCAGAGTAGGTGGCCTAGCATCTCCATGTGCTAGGGTTTGATCAGAAGAGTTAGAGCTAATATCGATGAGACAGAGGCCATCGACGAAGAATTTCTCACTCAGACCGATAAGGATAGTCTAGCTGAAGAGAGATTCAATGAGTTGAATGGAAGTCGCGGCCTAAGATTCAGATTAGAGATTCATCAGGAGGAATTGGTGTGTCGGTGAAGCGTTTCCTACTATGGCCGATGGAAACTGTCTTAGCGATAGGTGAGAACCATAGATTCATCCATTGGGAAGAGTTGTGGGGTCGGTGTTACAGGCTGCAAGGTGGTCAATGATGGAAGTCTTACTGATTGAGGCTCCCCATCAAATATGGACCGGTGCCTACTCCATTGGGCAACTAAGTCATAAGTATTAAAGAGGGAAGAAAGAACTGAACCAACATCAACAAAGACTAAAATGTATTTACATACATTCCTCAGATTATACTTCATACATTGGACATACTTAATAATCCATAACCAAAATACAATGACCCACTTGCAATAAAGAAATGACCCAACACAAAGCATGCATGGATTTAAATGTTGTCACACATGATCAAATCTCTATTGCAATCACACTAGCAAATGTGGTGAAGGAAAACATACAACTGCAATTATACACTCCCTTAAATCATTACAAATGCCCATGGAGACATCCAATACATAAAATATGCTTTCCAATTCATTCCTACACTGCATAAAACACGTTCCTCTATTTAACACCCAGACTAGATTGATTTGAAGTCCTAAAACTATCCCGAGGCACTGCAAACCAGATAATTGGCTTAGTGACCAACCCTTAAAACATCTAAAAAACATTTATATATAGAAATTAGTTCTTGTGCAGCCCCAGGTGGTGAAACTCAGTCAACAAGCAAAACCCATGCTACATTGAATTCCAATTCCAATCCTCTGTTAGGAGATTTGCACGCTGGGAACAAAAGCCCATGCCCTGCAACTCTGAGAATGTCAGAAGTAAGCTGCATGCACGTTTTGTATACCAGTAACATTAAAGATGGAAGGCCCAAGGCAACTGCAATATTTGATTTGTCCCCCAAATGTACCCATGTATTGAAGAATTTCACTATTTTAGCTACATGCATGGCACAATTCTGCAGGTTCATAAAATCTGAGTACAAATCAGCCTTTAAAGCTTTTACAACGCTTTAAACATGTCCAATTTTTCTATTTTGGGCCATCTGACCACTGAATCTACCTATCTGCATTTTCTTCCCCATCACCCAATCTGCTTCATTCTCTATATTTTCTGTTCGCCAACATCTGTTGCATTCTTCTATTTATGTTTCAGTTGGCAAACTTCACTTTTGCCAAACCATGCATTGCTTTGTCTTTTTTACTATATCGGCAAATTTGCATAATCACAAACTTCTCTTTGCTTCATGCTTTGCCTATTATCAGAAAAATCACATTTTTCAGAACTTGGAAGCTATTTTCCTTTATCGGCAAATTTTATCTTTTCAAAACTTTGCCTTGTTGCCTTCTTTCTTTGCTTTGTTGGCAACTTCGTTGTATGGCAAAATACTCACCTTTTTCCATTTACACCTTTGTTTATCTGCCTTTTATCAGCAAAAATCCATTTTTCTGAACTTGCCTTTTGCTTTCCTTTTGACCCTATCGACAAATCTACCTTTTGCTGAACCTGAGCCTTTATCACCCTTATCGACGATTTCACACTTTTCAAAACTTGGAGTCTATTTTGTTTTTATTGACAAATCCTATCATTTTAGAATTGAGGGCCTTTATCGGCAAAAACTAAAGCTTGCAAACCATCACCCTTATCACCTTATCAACGAATCATGAAAATCCCGAACTAGTTCACTAGTTCCTCTTTCCTCTGATTTGTCGATATCTTTCTTCCTTAGCCGATTTTCCTGTGTCTACAAAATGAACTTTGCCAAACCCTCTTCTTTTCTCCCTTACCGAAGCCTCCTTGTTGCCTTTTATCGATGAATGTTCCATTGGCCAAACCTTTCATCAGTGAATCTCCAACTTCACCAACAAAGCCTTCCTTGTCTTTAACTTCTTCCTTTGCCTTAGAAATTTTTGCATGCCGCACCACTTTCTTCTTTCTTGTTGGTGAAGTTCATCATCGGTGAACTTCTAGGGTTTCAAACCTTTGGATTTTGTTGACAAAATACTTCATCTTTTCCTTTGTCTTCATCTCTTCATTGCCAACTATCTCCCTTTGCACTACTGTCGCCTTATCGGTGAATCGACAAACTGCCGAACTCCTGAAAAGTTAGTAAGTTTTGAAAAGGGCCAATTTACCAACAAAGGCAAAATTAAAAATATTCTAAGGGAGAAACTTTTTGATGGTGGTTTTAGCATGCAACAACGTAGATAATATACACGATATTTCACCTCTCTTGAAAAGGCATCCTATCCCAGATAGGACTGCCCCAAGGTTTACAATGTTAGGTCTTGACTTGCAGGATAACTCAGCGGATATGTGGTTTGCCATTCCTACCAAGGGGACTTACATGTAATGCAAACAAACTTTATACATTAGGGTTTGATTGCACATGACCTTGATTAGTTTTCTGATTTGACAATGCATAAACAAACTGATATGCACCCAGATTGCTATAAGATTGTAATTCCAACATGCAACCAACAATTTGCTAACTTGCATCATTAAACATGAATTTTGTGACATCACTATGCAAGTTTAGGAAACCTAATCTAACAGGATCTGATAAATAAAATACAATAGGAAAAGGGAGAGAGAAGGGATAAAGAGATCCTATAGACAACTACATAAATGATTGACACCTAGATAGACAGATTCCCAACAATAAACAAATCTATGCTTAACCAGGCAACCCACAATGCTACAGAGATTGTGCAATCTCCCAAGGAAAAACAAGGGTTTTCAAACTGTGGAAGATTCATTCAACACCCAATTCTTGGCACAATTCAATGAACTCAGACAATCAAACTTAGCTCATACACACATGTCGAGACTAACCATGCACAATGACATACAATCAGCAAGCCATCAATGGTATGGACAAAAAATCCATCAAATATCTGAGTAATTAATCACAAATGCAAATGAATAACTAATGTAAAGGTGAAGAAGAACCATGATAACCATATCCAATCAACAAAATGAACTCAAATGGCAGCAACAAATGAAATTTTGTTTGTTTTGATTCAGAAAAATGGTAAAGTTTCAACAATTCTTTCTTTAGTACTTCACTTATCTTTACAATGAGAGAGGTTGCCTTTTTTATAGAGAGGCAAGAGTACTGAGTTTTTCAATGGATGGTGAGGATTAACTCAACACCAATGGCTCAGATTACATGGAATTTAATTTTGGTCAGTAGTTTGTTACAATCCCATATTTACTTTTATCCTTTAGGAAAAAGACAAAAATATAACTTTTTAGCTCATGAGAACAAGACAAAATAGAAATTTTTTGAGTTGTCTAATGGGACAAATGACTTTTCCAATATGTTGACCGGTCAAGAGGAGTATGTGGTACATTTTTGATGAAGACATATTGAATTGGATGCTTGCTGGATTGACATTTGATGACTGGACTACTGGAACAACTATGAACATGTCCTGAACATTGAACTGGATCTGTAGGAACAATAGTGATGTAGACTTGATTTCCTGTGTCTTCTAGCTCCTGGGACTTATCTCCATCATCTGGGACATTATACTAACTTCCTTTTGCAGATACAACATCAATTTAGTTGATAAAATGATGATTCTTCAAGTCTGGTTCAACAAGGTACCTCTGGGTTTTTATCCTTCATGACAGGTCCACATAGCTCCTTTGTCCTCCCTGATCTGCAATCCACAAGGCCAAGCATCAATTTCATCATAAACAAATCATTTTTCACCAATATAAATCAAAATATATCCATTTGTAGCCATGGATCAATCAGGGACAACTTAAAATCAATGTTGCTTCCTTATGAAGAACTTAACAAATCCAGTGGTTTTCCATGATTTTTTGTGTTTTTCATCATTCTAAAGTACCCATTTGGCATATATAATGATCTAGGATGTTTTTGTGGCCATTTGGAGACATTTATTTCATGTTTTTATGGCCTTTTTTGCAAAAAGTGAGATTTTTGGGGTCAACGGGATATTCATGTGTAGTAGCATTAATTTGATGCAAAGCATGTTCAAAATCCACACTAACATGATAAAAATGCTTGAAAAGATGTGAAGAAGTGATGTGCAGATCAAATTCATCAATTAGACCAAGTTTCATGCCTTAAAATTTAATTTTTTAGCCCAAAATATGAAAAAGCGGGGTTTTAGGGGTCAAGTGGAGGTCATTTTCAGCGCTAACTTTCTCTAAAGGCTTTTGGTGGGGATTTTAGGGTCAACTGGATGGCGGGGATTTCATCGTCAACCAGATATATTCTATGGAGGCATTTTTTAGCGCAAGTTTGATTGACTCAACTTTTAGCGCAAAACACTTGAACCTTATTCGACAGAGTATTCATTGTCAACCAGATAGCGGAGTTTTTAGGGTCAACAGGATATATCCCGTTGAAGGCAATTTTAGTACTAAATCTCGTTGAGGTGAAAAAACCCACTTTTCTTCAAAATGCCTTAGCGGAGTTTTTTAAGTTGATCGGATATATCCTGTAGGATCAATTTTTAGCGCAAAAACAAGTGAAACAAGTTTAGTACTAATATCTAGTGACATGGGATATTAGCATAAACTGCAGTAGGAGGTGTTTTTAGGACAAGATTTTGAAATTCCTGAATGACAATATATTTAAAAGTATATACTTTAAATATTTTGAAATACATTGTCAGGATGTTTGAGATAGGTCCCGGATCCATGGGATTTAACATGCAGATTCTAGATTTTGGAGGATCCACCAGATTTCAGACTTAACCAATTTTTTAGGGTTTCAGGACTTCAGACTTAGTCAATTTCAAGGCTTCAAGGCTATGTGTCAAGGTGAAAGAACAAGGACCCCTTAGTGAAATATTGTGAAATTTGATATGATTTTGCAATTCTAAGGCATGGAAACTAAGAATCCCAACATGACACATCCTGCAGTAGTAGTTTTAAGGACTATATCCAGTGACATAGGATTTTGACAGAAACCACAGTAACACCCAATTTTAGTGCAAAAGGCAACAAATGACTATTTATTAAGCACAAACCCAATCAAGACTGCTCAAAATCAATCATGAAAGGCATCAAACAACATCAAACATGCCAAACACCAAAACTTGGAACAAACCTTGCATTCTAAGCACCATTTCACTTTCTCATCATCATAAGGAAGAAAGGTTGAGACTCCAAGCCAAAGCAAAAGAGGGGGTCCCCATTTGGAAAAATGGGGTGTGTGTGCAGGGTACAACAAAACCACCTTTGACCAAGGCAAAAAATATGAAGACCAAACTTTGACCAAGCATAAATTCTTCATTTTAAGGAATTTGGAGATGGTTCAAAAGACAAAGTTGCTCAAAATTCAATTCTCTATCTAATGGTGACCTTGGCTAAGCAATTTGCATAGGAATTTTAGATGTTTTGGGGGCAAAAAAGGGACAATGGGAGTAAAATTTTTCAAGTGCCAACACTGGCTCTGGTTGGGGATGCGTGACAAGTAGTGTCACAACAAGGATTCAGATCTCCGGGCAGATCAAAAAGCACAAAATGAATAGGGGAAACACCAAAAACACAAACCACAGAACATATATACAAGAAAACATAGTCAAAGACTAAATTTTTGGGACACTGCAGACCAACCCTGTAGAAAATGGATGCAACCACTTGCCTCTATCAAAGACAAGTTGAATGAATGAGCTGATCTCCCTCAAACCAAACTTGCATTCTTTACCCAACTGCAACAACTGAAGGTTGCCCTCAGCATGCATTAATCTGCAACATATACTTATTGAGCCAAGGTCAGCGGCATGAATGAGATTATTACCACATAGCAGCCATAAAAGATAGGTACCTAACCTATTCATATTCATATCATGCTTGTTCCAGGAGGCAAGTGTTGCAACGCCAAAATTTAGGTCAGCAACAAAAGAAATAGATGAAGACAAATCTCCATTATCATGTGCAAGGCTATCACACCTACTAACCTCTTCATGCAAATTGAGGGAAAAAAAAAATACCTCCAATTCACATGGCAAAGCAAATTGTGCCTGAATGCATTGCTGATCCACAAAAGAAGACATATCTTCATGCAAATCAAAATGGAAAGAATCCATCACTGGTATACCTTCTAGTTGGGCTACCATCTATTGAAACTCAGGCATAAACATGCCTTGCTTCTCATTCGCATCAATGTCCCATACAAAGGTCTCAATCTCTATTGCAACACCAACACATTCAAGAGCTAACAAGTCTTTCACATCAAAATGAAAGCACTTATAATCATTTGTAACTCCATCAAGATCTTGAACAAAATTTTCATATGTGCTGCTACATATTTCACATTCTATATCATAAGCATGAATCAGACTACAACTCAAAACATCAGCACACAAACCAATATCATGAGACACTTCAAATGAAGAGCCAAGTTCTTTCAATTGTCTCTCTGTTTTATTTTCACTTAGGCAACTTGTTGTGTCATATTCACTACTGCAAACAGACTGCTGACACACTTCTTGTTTCATTTCTACATCATTTCTTTGTGGCTGAGATGAAGCACACTCTGTATGAGGAAGAGATCATACCTTGCACCAATGAAACATGTTCTCATATGCATCCACATGATCACCATCCTCAAAATCTAGGGCAAGCTCTTCATACTGAAACTTCATGGCTGCACCAATAACTGTCTCTGATCAGTTATCATCATGTGCAACCACCTCTACATCTACCTCATGCAAACAAATACTGACTACCTCATCACACAGGAACAAAGGAGGGAAATACATCAAACAAGAAACAAGTTCCTTGCTCACAGTCCATTTCATTTACTTGTACACAATCAACATAATCAACTTTACAAGCTAATTCAACTTGCTGTTCACTTATGCATACAACATCCTCATTATTCACTGAGCCACACACCTCATACTCAAGATGGAAATCATCACTAGATCTATCATTATCACTTGATGAAACGTCCAATAGAATGCTGATGTATTCACTACTTTCATCATTTGCATCACCGTCATACATTACACCAACACCTTCATCCACCCTTCTGACTACACAATCATCATTTGATGTTGCATTCATTTGATTGCTTGTATCCACACTACTGCTATTTGGATCAACATGTTTATTACCATCAACACATACATTAGTGGATAACAAACCCTTTATGTAATCATCTTTTATTTTCTCCATGGAGTCTAGGGACAAATATGCCTACTGCATACTTGTTATTTTGAAATCTTTCCGCACATAACTCAATCCAGTTTCATATGCTTCAAAAACATATCAATGCAAGTGGGAATGTTAGGTCTAAAATCATTTGGGATATTGAAAAGGGAAACAACAAACCTGTGACCAAAATCTCTGCTTGACTCTCCCTCTTGTCTTCTAATTTTTTCCAGCTCTAGGACAAGATCAATAGGGTCAAGACCCTTGCCAAATTCCTCTTCAAATGCTGCCACAAGTTCATTCCATGAGACAAAAGACTACCTTGGAAAACTTTGGAACCACTCTTTTGCCTTTCCATGTAAGGACCTAACAAAGAACCTCATCCACATGTCTTCATCCTCAAATTGATGTTCATCCATGAATTCTAAAATTACATCAACATGTGTGCCCCATTCCCAAATATTATACCCATTAAACTTGGGCAACTGTTTGTAGATCTTGGTTGACATACTCATTATTTTATAATCAACCCATGAGAGGTCTAGCTGATCATATACAGGATCTAAGGGAGGAGCAGGGGACTAGTCAAACTAATTTTTAGGGGCAACATGGAATGCATTGGACTATATCCTAGACTCTAGCATCCTAATCTGATGTTCTATTTCTTCTTCTTGCTACAATAATGACTCCAACAACTATTTGGTTTTATCAATTTCATACTGCTGAACTGATAAGTCATTCTGATTTTGCATGGGTGTATATAGGTTCTGGTTTGTATAACATGCAAAACCATGACTAGAATATGCATTGCTAGGATGGTCACATAATCCATGCCCATGTAATTTCTAGGGTCTGAGGCATATGAAGGATCAAATGACAAATCATCCCTAGGGTATCTAGGTTCAAACCAATTGGCCATGGCTATATCATCCTAACATGCAAGGCAAAAAATTGAGGCATAGAAATTTGTTCCTTTGACATTATAAGAATGACAAACTTTAAAGATTAGAAAGAAAATCATGTACCTTTATTTTCACCAGCTACTGCACCTTGAGATGGAGCATTCAAATCACCAACAACAACCAGGGTACAACATCAAACAAACTTCAGTTCTTTGATAGTAGAGTTGCCACCTCTTTGAAAAAGGAATTCCTTGAAGTGTGACTGATCTTCAAGGCCTAAACTTGATTTTGGGTTCATCTCACACCAACAGAGTCTTCAATTTCTTTGAACCCTCACATTCATCCCCGACAACGACGCCAATCTGTTGGCGTAAGTTGATAGGCTGCCAACTTACGCACAACAACAAATTATGCCACTACAAACTTACTATTACCAAAGGTGTGTTGCAAAGGTCTTCAAAATTTTACAAAGATATACTCCCCAGTAATGGCGCCAAAATGTTGGTTCCCAAAATAACTCTAACCTAAAACTCTAAAACGTTCCTAAAACACCCAGGCCAGAGATTGTCGTCAAGGTGAAAGGAATAGGTTTATCAA
The DNA here is from genome assembly GCA_027924645.1 of Cunninghamia lanceolata. NCBI lineage: Eukaryota > Viridiplantae > Streptophyta > Pinopsida > Cupressales > Cupressaceae > Cunninghamia > Cunninghamia lanceolata. The sequence continues at coordinate 6,522,534 of BSBN01001067.1, forward strand.
TAAGTAAAGGGGAATTTTAGCCAACTACAGGAGTGGGTAGACTGCTCTGCACTTTGAGCTCAACTTAGACACTGGAGGGATATTCCAAGGGGTATACCTGAATAGGTATTAAGTTCAACCCAGATGAACAACTAAAAATATTGGACAACCAAACCCAACTCATCATCTTGACTCCAAAGACTGTCACTAAGTTAAGAATGACTGGCTGTCATATAACCCATATATAGTTGATTCAACTGTGTGAATGTACATGCACAGGAAAGATGGTTTTACCCTAAATCACAGATAAAAGATTTGTTTGATTTGTAAAAGTGTTTGATCTCTCTCCAATATGGACCAGTGCCTACTCCATTGGGCAACTGAGTCATAAGTATTAAAGAGGGAAGAAAGAACTGAACCAACATCAAAAGAAGACTAAAATGTATTTACATAGATTCCTTAGATTATATTTCATACATTGGACATACTTAATAATCCAGAACCAAAATACAATGACCCACTTGCAATAAAGAAATGACCTGGAACACAAAGCATGCATGGATTTAAATGTTGTCACACATGATCAAATCTCTATTACAATCACACCAGCAAATGTGGTGAAGGAAAAAATACAACTGCAATTATACACTCCCCTAAATCATTACAAATGGCCATTAAGACATCCAATGCATAAAATATGCTTTACAATTCATTCCTACACTGCATCAAAACACGTTCCTCTATTTAACACCCAGACTAGCTTAATTTGAAGCCCTAAAACTATCCTGAGGCACTGCAGACCAGACAATTGGCTTAGTGATCAACCCTTAAAACATCTAAAAAATATGTATATATATAATCAGTTCTTATGTAGGCCTAGGTGTTGAAACTCAATCAACAAACAAAACCCACGCTACATTGAATTCCAATTCCAATCCTCTGTTAGAAGATTTGCACGTTGGGAAGAAAAGCCACGCCCTGCAACTCTGAGAATGTCAGAAGTAAGCTGCATGCACGCTTTGTATACCAGTAACATTAAAGATGGAAGGTCCAAGGCAACTGCAATATCTGATTTGTTCCCCAAATGTACCCATGCATTGAAGAATTTCACTATTTCAGCTACTTGCATGGCACAGTTCTGCAGGTTCATAAAAACTGAGTACAAATTAGGCTTTAAAGTTTTTCCAACACTTTAAACGTGTTGTCCAATTTTTCTATTTTGGGCCATCTGACCGTTGACTGTACCTATCTGCATTTTCTTCCCCATTTCCCAATCCACTTCATTCTCTATATTTTCTGTTTGCCAACATCCACTGCATTCTTTTGTTTCTATTTCTGTTGGCAAACTTCACTTTTGCCGAACCATGCCTTGCTTTTTCTTTTTTACTCTATCAGCAAATTTGTAGAATCACAAACTTCTCTTTGCTTAATTTTTGCCTATTATTGGAAAAATTACATTTCAGAACTTGGAAGCTATTTACCTTTATCGACAAATTTTATCTTTTTAGAACTTTGCCTTGTTTGCCTTCTTTCTTTGCTTTGTTGGCAACTTCGCCCAATGGCGAAATACTCACCTTTTTCCATTTACACCTTTGTTTATCCGCCTTTTATAAGAAAAAATCTATTTTGACGAACCTGTCTTTTGCTTTCCTTTTGCCCCTATCGGCAAATCTACCTTTTGCAAAACATGAGCCTGTATCGCCCTTATCGGCGATTTCACACTTTTTAGAACTTGGAGGCTATTTGCTTTTTATTAGCAAATCCTATCATTTCATAACTAAGGGCCTTTATCAGCAAAAACTGTAGCTTGCGAACCATCTCCTTTATTGCCTTATCGATGAATGATGAAAATCCTAAACTAGTTCGCTAGTTCCTCTTTCCTCCGATTTGCTGATATCTTTCTTCCTTAGCCAATTTTCCTGTGTCGGCAAAAATGAACTTTGCCAAATCCTCTTCTTTTCTCCCTCGCCGAAGCCTCCTTGTCTCCTTTTATCAACAAATGTTTTATTGGCCGAACCTTTTGTTGGTGAACTTGGAGGTTCGTGAACCTCCAACTTCGCCAACAAAGCCTTCCTTGTCTTCAACTTCTTCCTTTGCCTTAGAAATATTTGCATGCAACGCCGCTTCCTTCTTTCTTATCGGTGAAGTTCACCATTGACGAACTTCCTGGGTTTCAAATCTTTGGATTTCGCTGACAAAAGACTTCATCTTTTCCTTTGCCTTCATCTCTTCGCTACCAACTGTCTCCCTTTGCACTGATGTCGCCTTATTGGTGAATCGGCAAACTATCGAACTCTTGAAAAGTTAGTAGGTTTTGAAAAGGGCTGATTTGCCAACAAAGGCAAAATTGAAAAATATTCTTGAAGGGAGAAACCACTTTTGACCAAGGCAAAAAACATGAAGATCAAACTTTGACCAAGCAAAACTTCTTCATTTTAAGGAATTTGGAGATGGTTCAAAAGGCAAAGTTGCTTAGAATTCAATTCTCTTTCTAATGGTGACCTTGGTTAAGCACTTTGCGCAAGAATTTTGGATGTTTTGGTGCCAAAAAAGGGACAATGGGAGTAAATTTTTTCAGGTACCATAGGTGTGATTAGGCATCCACATGGCATCTTTTGATTACATCTATAGATCTATAAATCATGAGGCAATTAACAGTAGATCCATAGATGTTCTGATATAATGGTAGGCCCACTTTGTTTAAGGGGTTGACAAAAATCCTGCGGTTGATGTGTCTCGATAGGATATGATGTGGATTCTTGTTAGTCTTTAATCCTTTAGAAATTATTCAATTCTCTCAACAAATGTTCCTCATGGGATATTTGCCATGCCTTTTGATTATGTGGGCATTTCTAAGACTAATGGAGGCAACATACAAACGCAGTGTGCAATTGACTAATTTTGGATAGTTGAGGTTTGCTTTGGGTGAGCCCATGCATCAATGACATGGCATATTATTTCAGGGTGACTCATGAAATAGTTGAAGTTATAATATTTAAAATACAATTGATTCTCGTTCTTTAAGTCATGTGGCATCATTTGATTCATATTTGCAAGTCTAGATTTACTTGGTTGTCTTTTCTCATTTTTTGATATTCATATTATGACACTGCTTGTGGTAAGTGATCAACTTAGTAAGGGGTCTAAGTGAATATTCTAAGGTGACATGGCATCCTTTGATGTGCATGTGACGACTAATTTGGACATAGCTAGCAGGTTCATTATATGGGGCACATGAGTGGATTAAGTAGTATGTAAATGTCATTTGATATACAATGGTTAGCTCATGGAATGTTTTGGGGGTCTAAGGCTTATGTGGGAGGATGCTAAATTTTGTTCAAATATTTTATTAACCTAAATAACATACATTTCTTATGTTCCAAGGTAAACATTGGAGCCTATATTTGCATATGCACGTTAAGGTTTGTTTAATTCACTTTTGGAGCTTGAAAACAAATATTTCTAGTGTTCTATAGAGATACCTACATTCAAATAGTTTTATTCTCCTTGTTGACATTGGATATGTGAGCACATGTCATTCATTTAGGTAATCTAGGTAGTATATTTGACATATAAATACAATTTTCTCTAGGGAGAAGAAGGTCTTTTGGTTGGGTTTGTGTACAAGGAAGTTTATAGAGTATTCTCAGGCAATCAAATGAGTATGATAGAGTTGGAAAATGATGTTGTAAGGGTTTTTGTGAATATTGGTGAAGGATTTGTAAGAAAATATTCACATCTTGACTTTTTGATTTCATTTATAATTTAGTATAATTGACGAGACTATTGGACATTACCTTATGATTATTTTACTATTGGGTAATTTCATGTGCGTGAAGGTAATTGTCCTTAATTTTAAAATTACATAAATTTGAAAGTTGATATAATGATGGATTATTATGTTATGAATATGGATTTATATCTTACTTGTGCTTCGGCTATGATTATATGGACTAACCTATTGATGAGGGTCTGAGTGCGACTGAGTGTAGGAACATGTTGAAGAAGGGAACATGGTTGAGATATAAGCATACTAGTTGCTAGAAAGAGCTGGCATGATGGAAAACCCGATGCATGCACACACTCACTTAGTTTCATACATATTGTATCATTCATATTGCATTAATGAATGACTTCATTATGCATTCACAACATGGTTAAGTAGTTTTGATTGAGCATTTGACATTGAATATTGGTTGTGGTTGATGTTTAACGATTAGTTATGAATGCAATCTCGTTTACTAAGTACGTTATTTTCAATTGCATAGGTTCGCCATGTAATCATGCTTTCTTTTCATCTTTTGATTAAATAAAACTATATGGTCTGCCATCAAAATAGATTTATTATATATATATAATTAAAATAATAAATATATATATGTATATATAAATATATATACATGCAAGATAAAAATAATGAAACCGCTATAAATATATACACATGTAAAGTTAAAATAAAGGAATTGCAGTATTAAGTGAGGTTTTAAATTAAAAACAAGGGATCATAGGCATTTTGGGTGGCACACACCATGCAGAAGTGTAAGTAAACTACAACTAAAAATAAAGCACCCAATTTTAGAGCAAAGAGGACTGTCATTAAAAAGAAGAGAAAATAAAAGAGGGGGAGACATAGAAAAAGAGGACACACAAAGAACAGGAGAAGAAGGAAAGGACGATCGACGACATGGGAAGGATATCAAGCAGTGGAAGAGATCGAGGTGCCAGGTAATTTTCTTCTTTTTGTTTACTATGATTATCAAGATTGTGCTTACGATCTGTTGAATGGTTTTATACATGGTTTTAAATGTATTAAATATCTATGTTTTCTTGTCATGTTTTCGGGCTAAAAAGTGATTATGAACTGGCATGTGTTTTTCTTTCTGTCGGTTTGGAAACCCCCCTATGACCCCCCGTTGTGGATGAATTAGCGTCGAGGACTAGATATAAACATGTAGCTGAAACAAGATCGCTGTTGGTGAAACCTTTCACCCCTTATGGGTGATTTACAAACAATATTAAGAGTAATTAATTACATAGGATTTACAAGGTTGATGACACCTTAATCCTAACAATTATCATTTCCATTTACCATCATTACCATTGTCATTATCATTTTCATTTCCATTATCATTCTCATTATCATTATAATTTATTACCATTCTCATCACTATTATCATTATGCCATCATATATACCATAAATACATACATCATCATCAATAATACATCACCATCAACCCATAATACATCAATCATATATCATCACATCATATCTACACTACATACATCATCATCAATAATGCATCATCATCTATTCTAATCCATCTACATCCATACGTTACCACTAGTCATAACATCTCATGCAAAGATAACATAATACATCTATATACCTACATCATCACATAACATCTACATATACTACCATATCATCATGACATCATCAATAAAACAACATAACACAATCATAAACACCATTAAAATATTGACATCATCATATATATAATCTAAAATGGCCATAATACAATGTCTGTGTATACAAAATACATATCAGCCCACATGCATAAAAAATACATAACATCATAATCATCATAACATCTCATGAAGAACTCCCTCCCTTTGAATGTGTCGAAGGTGAAGGCTATGGGCCAGACCCTGAAGGAGGAGGAGGGCATGATCCCTGTGTCCCTACAATCTATTGCAAGTATGTGCCTAATCGGTGTTGTCATTGATATCAACATATCTGTATTGTCATTGGTGTCAACTGTGCTCTTACTTTGTTGAGGATATTGAGAAAATTAGCCCCTCTGGTGATAACAATGTGTTGCAGTAGAAATAGTGCATTACGTGCAGAAGAACAATCCAGAAGAATGCTCCGTATTTCTTGTAGAATAAATATATTTACCTGCAGATTGGAAGTTATTTAGAAGTCTATCTGAAGATACTATATTCTAAGTTTGAGCCTCCGGTATGAAGAATTGAGTGAGTTATGTTCACCAGAGTGAAAACAACTTTTTCTGTATGCTTGGTGGTGACAGGGAGAAAGTGTTTTGCTCCACATTCCTCCGCACTAAAGTATTTTGGTCTGCGGTTCTGGAATTAAGTCAGTGGTGATGTTAAGTGCCTTCAAATGGAATGGTTTGTGATTTGGTGGTCCGCAAGCTATCTTTTACTCACGACAGTGGCTGACAGTGTTGTTCTTGTACTTTAGTTTGAAGAATCTTATTGATAGAGTGATTAGAGATCGTGCAGTTGTTCTTGGTGATTACAATGTGCTTCTGAATGTCTCTTAATCATGCTCCTACATTCGGATTGGTCCGCAAAGTGTAATTCAGATTGTGCATGAAGAGTGTTCTTGAGAATACTTGTGTTAACATCAGTCTTGGCCAACTTGGTTGAATTCATCATCTGCGGAGATTGGTGCAGGAGCTCCCTATTCTAGTCATTTTTTTGATATGTCATGTCTAGTGGTCATGTTATATTGTTCTTTCTAAGGCTTTGAAAGCCATTTTCATGGATTGTAATAAGGACTTGGTCCATTTGGTCGACTTGTCCAATATATAGCCTTGGTATGGTCTATTTTAAATGTAATTTTCACTTAGGAAACATGTGGTTTCTTGTGAAGGAGGTAACATCCAACGGTTAACTACCTTGGACAGTAGTTGTACAGTTGGTGGAGGAGGAAAAACATTCCTCAAGCCTTCTATAGGCAGAAAATTGTAATGACATGCCATCAATAATGAAAGATTGAAGTTTTGGAGTGCAAAAACAGTCTTTTTCTGCGTTTTCCAGGAAACAGTCGCTCAGTATGGCTCTGTACGGATAGTAAGGTGTCTGAAACTGGGAAAATGTGTTAGTCCTCTGAAATACCTTTCATTTGAGTGTAGTTAGAGCTTTTGAAACCTCCTATGCTATTAGAACCAAGTCGTTTTGTGAAAACTGGTTTGGAAACCCTCTAAACTAGGGTTTTGTGACAAAATGAGGAATTTCTCCTCTGTCCTCTGAAAGACATCACCCATTTTCAGTAGGATGGAGGAAGATAGGTTAGATTTCATGTTTTTGATTGCTTGTCAGGTTGCACTTCTCTCTCCAAGGCATTTGGCATGATTCTAATTAGTCTGCATGGTGACTAGTTAGTATGCAAATGGTGGAAATCAATGTAAGTTCAAAGAACAGTCAAGTGGATGACCAAATGGATAGTGGATTTGATGTTTGTAGTTGGAAACAGACCTGTGCAGGTGCTTGTTTGATCCTGAGCAAGTGGATTTGATGCACTTCCTTCATAAAGCCCTCAAATTAGGCCTATTCCCTAGAAAGAAGAACTTGCTGTCCTTGCACACCTGGAACAGAGTACGGCCCTGCTACTTGGTGGATGGTTGTATATCCATAGTGGGTATTTAAATGTGCAATAAGTTTGGATGGTCCTTTGGAGGTTTCAAAAGTTATTCTTGGATTAGCCGATCTCAAGGGCTACAAGGAATAAACCATTTTAAGCACTGTCATAGTGCAGTCATGCTATAATTTGCTGTTCACTGTCCTTGTAGGTACATAACATAGTTATTGGGTCAGAGACCTTATGTTGGTCATGTCCTTGACAAGTTGTGTTGATTGTAGAGTGGGATCTTATTGGTAGGGATGTTGGTAGTTGGTTGTTGGTCAAGAAGGTGAGTGTCTGTGTAGGTTGGGTTGAGTAGAGACTCCCCAAAAGAGAGTTGAATAGTCTATAAGGGTGGACACCAGGGTGTGGTCCCAGACTAGGTCAGTCTCTTGGACAACCTTGTATAGGCTTGTGTTGCATAGCCTTTGGAAACCTTGTGAAGGAAATCCTAAAACCTAGGTCTATTGTGTGATCAAAGCCAAAACTACCAATACCTCTGCATCAGAGATGCATCGAAGATTGTGATAGCGTGTTGTAGTGTGGAAGATTGAGTTTGAGTCCCAACTAAGGTGTGGCGTGATCCGCATACATTCTTACATCTTTTCCTTAGCTAAATTTGTATTAGGTCCAGATCTATTTTATGTATGTTTGTAATGCTGACCTTGGAGATTGTTCCAATGGTTGATGATTGTAATGCTGACCTTGATGATCATTCCAAGGTTGATGAAGTGTATAACTACTTGTAATTGATTCATGAAAATGTATCCAAGTGTGAAGATGCGAAGATAAAGTGAAGTAAGGTAGCAGAGCAGAGCAGAGGTGTTTGTGCTTCAATGGAATTGAACCTTGGCATGAAGTAGATGTTGTTATCTCAGTTCAACCTTTTGGTAGTGAGCCTTCTTTTGGCAGTGAGCATCTATTTTTCGGTATTGCTATAACTTATATACTTTTGTGGGCTAACACCCACTGTGGTTTTTCCCTTTTAGGGTTTTCCATGTAAAAATCTGGTGTCTACTGTGTTAAATGTGTGATTGTGATTAAGTTAATGGTTTCATGCTTTCGTGGTTAAATTTGATTATGAATAATTAAGTTGTTGATGGTTTGATATGCAAGTGAAGATAAGTTTTTGTGACAACTGATTCACCCCCCTCTCAGTTGTACGGTGGTAGAGTTTGTGCTGCCATAACCTTAGGAGGTCCCATCACTGATGGCCCTGATCTCATAGACCTAGCAGCCCTTGATCTGCTTAGTGTACTAAAACTCTACACTCTCTGGTCTGCTGGAACCACACTGTGATATATAGTACAATAGTACTCTACCCTCTGTCCTACCACTGCCAACTCTCCTTGGATTCTCATCATATTTGCCTACATCTATTGCATCCCTTCACTTGCTATGATCCCCTGTGCTGTGTCATGCTCCTACTGGAGATGTGAAGCGGAAGCCACTACTACATCCCTCTCTACCCTGAGCGCATCGCACTTTGCCATCACCTGCTGTAATACCCCGTCACCATCACCATCCCTACTAGGTGCCTGTACCTGCGCCTGCAACACCTGTATCTGCCCCTGTAAAGTCTTGATCTAGAGGATGGCATTGTCTCTCTCTGCTATCACTACAGTCATCACACCCTGTAATTGCTCCACCTCCGTCTGCAAGCTATCCCTGGAGGCTCTAAGTGTCTCTAGATCCTCCTCATCTCCAGGGATATCCATCCCAGCCTCCGCTTGATCCCTATCCTCTCCCTCTCCATCTCTTGGGATGTCCACGTAGCCACCCTCCACCCTCTGTCTAATCCGTCTTTGCATGGGAGGCTCTGCTACATGTCTTGCATGTGTCCCTGGAATGGTGAGTCTCACTGGCCTGTGAGAAGCCCACCATGCGTCTAACTCTGGGCTCGTCTGTGCATCCTCTATGTCACTGCTAGGAAGTACCCATGGCACTGATTGTAATCCCTAAAGATCTGCCAATGGCACATGTGGATCCAAGGCTACTCCCCATGTCCCTATATCCTGTCGCACCCTCGGGAAGATAGCTTTGTGCATGGGGACTGCCTGTCGCTCCCCGAACTGCCTCAAAACCCTATTTGGCATGTATCTCTCGATGATGTGTGCCATCCTCCCCAAAATCTATCTCGTCTGCCGCACATATGCTAGCTCCTCTGCATCCTCATCCCAAGCCTTAGTCTCTCCACGGCCTCCATATCACTATATCCGGCTCATCCATAACTCTCCTCCAGTAAGCCATGTCACCTACCCACCTATAGTGCAAAACTCTGGCATACATCCAAAAATAGGGGTGGTCTGGAGTCCTCGCCCGATCACATATTGGTCTCAACGCTACTATGTGCTCCCATGCCCATACGTGCAGTAGTGTCACACCGCATCCCAGATACTGACTCCTATTATAAACACAACTGTATAAGTCTCTACAGTATAAGTGGGCCAATACACACGGGCCCCATGCAAATACCTCTCCATCTAGTATCTACTCCAACACATCACCCCATCCTATGGCAAAGTGTTGTGATCTCCTCCTCAGTACCAGCACGTATAGTATCATCCCTGCAATAAATAGTGGTAGTGGGGCATCTACCTCTACCTGTGTCAAGTCCAGTTGAGTCCCCTCTTTAGGCAGGTCATCATCTGCAAAGACCCTCTCTAGTGCCTGTGTCCCAGTCTGTAAGTCATATCGTACCATGGATCCATGTATCGGTATCCTCAATATCTGCCATATGTCCTCTAGAGTCGCTGTCATCTCCCTAGTGGGGAGGAGGAATGCACTCCTCTCACTGTGCCATCTCTCAATCAGCACTGTCATCATCACCGTATGTGCTTTGATCTCTGGCATCCTCACAATTGGTAACATTCAATCGCCGCTAGAAAGTCTCAGTGCTCCTCTGTGAACTGAGGATACAACCCCATCGTCTGCAATCTCCTCACTCACGACCGAATCACCTGTGGTCGCTCCTACTCATCATAACATTTCACCAAGCCAATTTTCATAACATTAAGTCCTTGTCTATTTTCGGTTGCTTTTGCCTTTTGTTCAAAAGCGCACCTTTTCTTACCCCCAGCCTGATCGCCGCTAGAAAGTCTTGGTCCTCCTCTGTGAATTGAGGATACAACCCCATCCTCCACAGTCTCCTCACTCACGACTGAATCACCTGTGGTCGCTCCTGCTCATCATAACATTTCACCAAGTCAATTTTCATAACATTAAGTCCTTGTCTATTTTCGATCGCTTTTGCCTTTTGTGCAAAAGCACACCTTTTCTTACCCCCAGCCCGATCACCGCTAGAAAGTCTCGGTCCTCCTCTATGAACTGAGGATACAACCCCATCATCCACAGTCTCCTCACTCACGATTGAATCACCTGTGGTCGCTCCTGCTCATCATAACATTTCACCAAGTCAATTTTCATAACATTAAGTCCTTGTCTATTTTCGGCTGCTTTTGCCTTTTGTGCAAAAGCACGCCTTTTCTTACCCCTAGCACTCTTTTTGCCAAAAGCATGCCCCTTTTCCCCCTCGACACACCTTTATCCAAAGGCACGCCGATTTCACCCACAGGTGCTTTGTTTCTCAAATGCGCACTGTTTTCTACCATAGGCGCCCATTTAACGACATGTCATTTTTGCCCGTCGGCGCTCTGGCCGAGCGCGCGGGCGCACCTTTCTTCCCACGATCGCGCCATTACCACTTTTCGCCATGGGTGCACCATTTTATGCCCTAGATGCGCTTTTAGTTTTCTAGGCTTTCTCCTAACATTTGTGACCCCTACCTACCCGAACGGTCCCAGGATTAGGTACTCACTGGTCTACCAGCTCCTGCCGATCGCTAAAACTGTCTGACGCACTCACCGCAATGTCGATGCCGAGAAATAACGACTCAGTCTCCCATTGTTCTCTCCTTTTCTTCTCTTTGCAGTGCTTGTTAAGCTTGTGTGGACAAATGACTAGAAATAGGCCCCCTGCCACTATTTATAGGCTCCCGAGCCCTAGTTTTCATCCTTAGCCTTCCTACACCCTTCCAGATCACCCTGTTTTACCCCTAGTCTTCCATTTTTCATCTTTCACCATTTCTTTTGATTATTTTCACGTCATCCCCTTTCTTTCAAGATTTTTTTTTGAATTTTTTTAATTTTTTCCAAAACAAATTCCCGAGGGGACATCCATTATCCATTCTCCGTTCCTTCATCCATTCTTCGTTCCAATCACCGACCAGGGCATCGTTTTCTATTTCTTTGACATGATGTCACCTTATGGGATGCCGTATCAAAGAGGGGCAAATTGTAGACACCTAATATTCGCCAATGTGTTCATGTCACTACATCACATTTGCATCATTTCCTACTTAATTATTCAATTTTCGTTTTTCCATATTAATTAAATAATTCATCTATCTTCATCTTATTCCTCCATTTTATTTAATAATTCTAATTATTTAATTAAACTAATTTCCCTCCACAATTCAATTAAATAAATTCAAATTATTCCATTTCCTCCAAATAAATAAAATTTCATATTTTATTTATTTATCCATGTGCACATAAAATTAAATAATTTATTTATTTACTTTCTCTATTTTTCCCTCTCACCATAATTTCCTCTCATCACCATGATCACTCTCAATCACAACAATTAACAGATCAATCAAATTAGTTGACTCAATCTATTCCGTTAACAAATCAATCAATTTTGTTAACAATCTAATCAATTCAGTCAACTCATCAATCAAATCTGTTAGCTCCCCTGATTCATGAGAGGACAAGGACACTCGTCACTCTCTCATTCGTTCAAATCCTTTCATCCAATTCCAACCATTGATCTCTCTAATCAATCTCCACCATTGATCTTCATTTTTGAAGGTCTATAAATAAAATGTTTTCTCAACCTCTCATCCATCTCTCATTTTCGTAAACTTATGTTGTTGAACTTACATCATTGCGAGAGATCAAAGTTATGCTATTGAATTAAGCAATCCACATAATGTCCATGAAGGTTAAAGGAACAATCCATTGGAGTTTGGGTACATTCCAATTCGCTCAATCGGTAAGATTGGATTTGTTTGCAAAGGAAGGTAAATTGTTATTTGGTTTGATTTCTTTCATTGATCTTTGCATTGCAGATTTTATCTATCACAAAGCCTACAAACACTCATTTATACAAACTGTTAAAACCTTTAGCCTCTTACGTTCATGAAAATAATGGTAACAAAATAAAGTGTACAACCATAAAAGACAAAAGTGGATCCCACCACAAGATTATGCCACCACCTTTTGGTTAGATTTGCAGCTATTATTTTATACAAATCCCCTGGACTACTGGCTGGAGTAATTTTTTTTCTTTTCCTTCTATAGACTTCATGTTGCTTATGATAAAGCTTCTGTTTACAGCATTTTCACTTAACATTGCAACGGCCTTTCCGAAAACAGTTTCAATGCAACATTATGGAAGATTGATTGCTTGTAGAGTTCTACTTGCAACACACAAGTTTCTTGACAATTCATATATTTGCAACCATGTACGTGTAGGTTCAAATTCAATTACAACTTACAAGCCTATCCCTATTTTGACAAGGAAATTATTATCAGTGCTCTTCCTGCAAATCCTGTCCCAGAGATATCTCCTGCATGAACTTTTATAATAAATCATCTCCAGATTTGCATATATTTTTGCAGTGGGAACAATTTCCTGGAAGGAAAAATTATTTGCTTATATAACTCAATCTGATGCCATTCACGAGGCTTTCTTGTTCATCAACTGGAGCAATAGATGCATGACATAATGAAGTATAGAATGCACGATGACCTTAGAATTCAACAACAATGATATTCTGTCAAGTTTTAATAACTTTCTGCTTATATAAATCCTGCACGCAGCAAGCACAGATGCTCACATGGTACGTCCAGGTGTGAAAAGTATTTGGTCACTTGATTTTGAAATCATATGACATAATGATTGCTCCTGTGAAGCCAAAATCATAATCCAGATTTCTTAACTGTGACAGAAAAACCACCCACTCACTCTACCCATGTGAGAAAATATTAAAGTTATTCATCATACAAGCCTATGTCTTTGCTACTGACAAGAAACAAAAGCAATACCAATTCCTGCCGTGTAAATCAAGTTTGACAAGATGCAATCCTTTCAAGAAAGTCTTTCTTAAACATTATTTCATATTAGGATCAACCATAGTATTTAAAGAAAAAGTAGAACTGAAATTCGGATTCCTTCTCTTTTCTTTCTAGATGCTTGTAATTTTATAGTTGCAGGCAAAAACCTTAAATTTCAAATATTATTCATTTTATTTAAACTAAAACCAAGAAAATGCTTATATCTGACTTGAATTAGTTTCTTAAGTGTCCTTGTGAACAGTTTGGGCCCATTGCACAAGAGATGCCTGTTTGATAAAGCCTCAAACTTGAATTTGCAGTCAGCTTCCTCTTTATTCACTTCCAGTCATAGTTACCACGAAACTCCATTATAGGAATATTGACTGCATTCCCTTCCCCTTACCCACAATTTTTTATGACTACATTTATATATAATATGGCCATATACTTATTCATTTACTCGCATACCCTAATTTGAATTGTGTTCCCATCCCCATACTGGTGCCCGTACCTCCATGTCTCCAGGTAACCATGCTTCCATCACTATAATGCCTACACAAAGTGCTTTTCATTTAAAACAGAGGGCATAGCATAGAAAATTGCCTAGTGCAGAAACATTATCCTACTTTTTGCACTCTCTATAAAGTGATTTTACCATTTTTTCCTTGCATGAACTGAAATCCTTTTAGTTCTGCCATTTTCACTTGATTTCTGAGCAGGGCTATTTTGGTATCAAGAAAATTCCCATAGCGACACCATTGACACTAAGAATAATGGAAAACTTTGGCATCCTTTTAGCAATGTCTTAGACAATCTTGAAGGCTTGGTGGCGAAGTCTCACTGGCCACATTATTACGCATTCTGAATGATCCACATATTTGTAGCTGCAGTCATCTCATTACATTAAATTGCACATTCTAGTCTTTATCTTGTAAAATTTTACCTCTGCTTTTCATTCAGATTATTAAGTAATCTCATCAATCCCATTACCTGCTGCCCACATCTGTACAGACAACTTCCCAAAATTTGCATATATTCTCTCGTTTTGCAGGTGAGATGTATCTCCTGCAACAAAGGCATTTACCTGATTGTTAACCACAATCCAACTGCATCCAGGTTTCTTTTTTATGCTCCTATCTTTGACCATTTTCTGTACCTTTTCAATTTCTTGCCACTTGCCAGCTTCCATGTAAATCATTGACAGCATCGCATAAGGTGTAACCATTTTAGGGTCCAGCTCAAGAAGTTGCCATGCTGCATACTCTCCCATTTCCAAATTTCTATGAATTCTGCAGGCTCCAAGCAAAGCCCCCCACACAACAACATCAGGTTCTATTGGCATTTTGTTGATGAAGTCCTGTGCCACATCCAGGTGGCCTGCACGTCCAAGAAGATCAACAATGGAGCCATAATGCTCAATTTCAGGTTTGATGTGATAATCCTGACTCATGCAATGAAAATAGTGCCATCCCTTATCAACTAGGCCCGCATGGCAGCATGCAGACAGAACACCGATGAAGGTGACATGATCTGGATTTGTCCCTGAATGTTGCATTTCTTCAAAGAGTTGTAGAGACTCCTTGCCATAGCCATGCATGGCATACCCAACAATTATTGCATTCCATGACACAACATCTCGTTGAAGCATTCTGTCAAACACATTGCGTGCATTCTTTATGTATCCACATTTTGCATACATGTCTAAAAGAGCATTGCCCACAAAGACATTGGATCCAAATCCTTTTCTAATTACATCTTCGTGAATCTGCGCACCTTGTTCGAGAGCTGCCAAGTCGGCACATGCCGAAAGCACACTAGAAATGGTAAAGTGGCTGCCTTCCATACCTGTTTGATTCATTAGGTAAAATGTCTTCAAAGCCTGCTCGCTGCAACCCTGATTAGCAAACCCAGAAATCATCGACGTCCAAGAGTTCACATTTTGTTGAGGCATTTTCTCAAAGAGTTTCAATGCCTCATCCATATGGCCATTTTGTGCATACCCTGAAACCATGGCATTCCAAGAAACCAAATCTCGTTGAGTCATTTTGTCAAATACATCGCGCGCATCCTCTAAACTCCCACATTTTGCATACATGTCTACAAGGGCATTCCCTACGAAAACATCAGACTGAAATCCTCTTCTTATGATTTCATGGTGTAGTTCCTTGCCTACTTCAAGATCTCCCAAGTTAGCACAGGCTGGGAGAACGCTAGCAAAAGTAAACTGATCAGGTTCGAATCCCATCCCTTGCATTTCACAAAACAATGATAAGGCTGCTTCATTGTAGCCACGCCTTGCATAAGCAGTGACCATCACATTCCATGAAACCAAGTTTCTTTTACTCATTTCATTCAATGTCCTGCGAGCGTCCTCCAAATTTCCTAACTTAGCATATATTGTGAGAAGTTTATTTCCTCGGGATTCAAATCCAGATTGAATAATGTGGGCATGAATCCGTTTGCCTTCGGCCAGATCATTTTTGTTAAGACACTCTTGCAAGAGTAAAGCATATGCCCAGCTGGAGTTTTTGAGTTTGATTTTCTTACATAGCATTCTGGCAAAATCATGGTTGCCAATGAATTCCGTCTCGAACACGAACTTCTGTTAGAATGTTTTTAATCGCACGCGCATCAAAAAATAATTAGCCGATAGGCTTTTATATGTGAGCATTATAGTGCTCGGAATTGTCTCACGCCGTAAAAAACCGCCGGGAAATTTTCTTAACTCGTCGGTTTTTCTATCGGCATATTCCTTGAACCTCCTATGGGTGCAAGTGCTAGTTTAATTACTAGGTACCTATTTCCAGTTCCAACGGCCTACCCTACACAACTTTTTATTTCAAATTTTTTATGTGAAAATACCAATGTCCCTTTATTAAGAATAGATACGAGGGGTGCAACCGTGCAAGGGATAGTTATCGAGGACGTGTACTTGACCTCTATGGGAGAGGAGCGCGTGGGGTCAGAACGTGTGACTTAACAAAAAACACTTGCATAAAAAAGCACGATCACATCAAACACAAATCAGATATGTTAGGCACATTTAATGGTATATATTTGTTAACAAAACAATCTAAATTTGGTAGCCAAACACGTGTATGTGTTTTCAACTTGTATGTGACATATCAGCATAAAGTAGCAACTTGAAAATTAAAAGCCGTATCATATAAGTTTGCACCCTTCCATATAAACATAGAATCCCAACTGTCACACCAATCCAGGTTTCACTTGCAGATTACTCACAACTACATAACAAAACAACAATGCCATGTCAACACAATTCAAACCCATGTGTCCCATCTTTGACTGAAATGCTAACCCATTACAACCATGTTTCCCACTGTAGCATAACCCAAACAACACGCAAATGCATCCCCCTGTCTCATTAAACATGAGACCTACAACACCCATCAGCAGGGCTCTGTCCTATCTCGCCAAGTAGGGTACGCACGTACTGGTTCCTTCCTCTAAAAACCCACCTACAACCAAAAATTAAAGGTATAAGGCCGCCATTACTCAATTTTTTTTTATGGAAACAAATGCAAACAATACACCAAACCAATCAACTCAAGAATTAATGGCTCAAATCAATCAAATCTGCAATTCATATCTCCTAGAATTCAAATTCGAAACAGGGCAGGGATTTAATTTGCCACACCAAACAAGCATCAATGAGATTCAAAAAATTCCCAATTCAAATAGCCGTGAAAACCTTCAAGTATTCACTTATTCTGCAGTGAGCGACATAAGAAAAGGAGGAGTGACAAGCACAGATTCTAGTTCAACAGCCCCCATATTGTTTCAGGGATTTCTCTTACTGTTTTCCATTCATAAATTTTATATTGTTCTTCATTACATCCATTACAATCTTAGGTTGGCATTTGTCTTTCCCTAGGGTTTATATTGCAAACAAATGCTTCCATATTACAAATATTATAGTCATAGTTTAGCATTTATGTTTTCCTAGGGTTTATATTGCAAATATTATAGTCATTGTTTAGCATTTGTGTTTCATAGTTTTTGCATTATTCTTCATTACAACCATTACAGTCTTAGGTTGGCATTTGTCTTTCCCTAGGGTTTATATTGCAAACAAATGCTTCCATATTGCAAATATTACAGTCATAGTTTAGCATTTCTATTTCCCTAGGGTTTATATTGCAAATATTACAGTCATTGTTTAGCATTTGTGTTTCATAGTTTCTACATTATCATTCAGTCTGGTTATCTTATTCTCATAGGTTCTGCATTATCATTCAGTTTGGTTATCTTATTCTCATAGGTTCTGCATTATCATTCACTCTGGTTATCTTATTCTCATAGTTTCTACATTATCATTCACTCTGCTTATCTTTTTCTCGTAGGTTCTGCATTATCATTCACTCTGGTTATCTTTTTCTCATAGGTTCTACATTATCATTCAGTTAGGTTTTCTTCGATGCCAGTCATAAATTTGGGGGCTTATCTTTTTATTAGGTTTTTGTTTCATCTTTTTCATAGGTTATGCTTCATCAATCCAGTCATTCAAAATATTACATCAATTAACTTCACAATAATTTATGCCTGTGAACGAGTTCGTCATGCACAAAAGATGTGAGATTTGTTAAACTCTTATTGTTTTTCATTTGTAAGCTTTATACGGTGTTTTCCTACGGTTTATATTGCAACCATTACAGTCATAGTTAAATAGTTGTGTTCCCCTACAGTTTATATTGAAATCGCTACAGTCATAGGTTAGCAGTCGTGTTTCCCTACGTTTAGGATATGACATCTGTTAAGCTTAGCCTTACTATTTTACATTTGTAGGCTTTTAACTATTCTTCATCACTACAGTAATTGTCAAACAGTTGTGTTTCCATATGGGTTATATTGCAATCATTACAGTCATAGTTAAAATGTGAGTGTGGTTCCCAGTTTGCTGTGCACTAGTATGTTTATGTTGTACATGCCTAAGAGATATGAGATATTGTTAAACTCTACCTTACTGTTAAACTCTAACTCCCTTGCATACAATGTAATTCTGTGCTTGTCACTCATCTGGTCCTTATGTCGCTCACTACAGAATAAATGAAATGCAACAAACTAAAAAGAAAACACATACACAAACTAATTAATCTTCTGTTCAAGCATCATTGTCTTCATACATAAAGATAAACAAGATTCAATATGAAAATGCCTTCCTATTTATGTCACAAGAAGTAGATATATGTTGTTTTCCCTTCTTGGTTTTGATTGTACTTATTTTGTGCAGATGGCTAAGGGTAATACAGGGATGACCCATATTGGAACCAAAAGAAACAAAAGAGCCATGACATGGTTGTCCTCCCACAAATGAGGTTGTAATTTTCCCCTTGATGAAGCATATCCTGTTGCACCAGTAGAAAACAATTCTACACCTCGAATAACATAGAATGAGGTTCCTACACCTCGAATATCGCAGAAGGTAACAATGAAACAAAGACTGTGGTTTGAGGAGGACATGAAAGGGGCACTCTATGACGTTGAGGAAAATGACATGTCAATAAGGGGAGCTTCCAAAAAGTGGAAAATCCCAACATCCACACTCTCCAAATGGCTAGGCAGACTAATAACAACGTCCAAGAAAGGTCTGTCAATAGTTCTCATTGAAGAGGAAGAACATCTCAGTGTGGAATGGTGCAAGGAAATGGCTGAGGTTGGCCATGGTCTTGAGATAGTCAATATTAAGTTAGAGGTTTCCCAAATATGTCAAAATAGGCCAAACCCTTTCAGCAATGGGTTCCCAGGGAAGTCCTGGTGGACAGGTTTCAAGAAACGATATTTTGAACTTGCGTTGCGGACTGTTAAAGGCCTAGACAAAGATAGGGCACTCAATCTTAGACCTGCTGTTGTGATGCAGGAGTATCCCTGGTTCAAGAGCAATCTTGCATCAACCAAAAACATTTGCATTTTAGTTTGTTTGCAATTCAATTTGTTTCCTTTCATTTTCTAGTTCAATTCAAGCAGTTCAGTCAGTAGCAATTTCTATATTTTGGTCCGCATTCTGTCGTAGTTGCATTTCACATCTTGCGGAGCTGGACTTAGCATTTAGACATGTTCATCTACATCATATCCAAAATTCAAAGCATTTGTATTAAGTATCGAAAAGTTATCGCTATCAGAAGATCAACTATTTTCTTAGAACAAAGCATACTGACAGTCTCTGATAATCAACTAAATGAGAAGACTTGTGGAACTGAACGACACATCATTCAATGATCCTTGGTTCATGGCCGACTTTCCCCAAGATCCGCACATCATTCCATTCATTTGCAGAGATATTCTACATGATGAGGTCCGACCTATCCGTGTACACACGTTACAACTCTTCATTGGAGTTTGTGACCTTCCTTGGTTGACGTGGAGGAATCTTTTGTACCAGAGATGATATATAAGGATATAATAGATCCCTAGGAAGCAGTTAGTGATTAATTCATAATCCTTAGTTTAGACTTTTGAGCGAAGGAACTTCAAAGCTAAATCTTGAGTATTCTGATATTTTGTAATCAGGCCTATGAGCCGAATGTAAGCTCGTATGATGCCGGCCAGTTTATATTTGAATTCTATGATATACTGAATGATTGAAGCTACATTTGTTTCATTTCTTTGAGTTATTTCTGTTGTGTTTATTCTTGCTGCACGGCTTGGACAGTTCATTCTGTGAACCCTCCTACCATGACTGCACCAAGTGGTATCAGAGTGAAAGTTTGAATCTTTGGGAGCACGTTGAGCAAAGTTGGTGAGGGAATTCCATAAGATCTTGCTGTGGATAGATCACCGAATTGAGGTAGGTTATTTGTGTCGCAACCGATCGCCGATCGTGAGGCAGTTGTCACCTTGTAGCCCGATCGTTGAACTTGAGGCAGTTTGCACTTGATCCTAAGAAGAATGCCGCTGAGGAGAGTTGTTGCTATTGGAGAAATGGCTGGTAGAATGGATGAAATGATGGAGATGATGAAGACGATGCAAATTTGTTTGGATGCTGTTGAAGAAGACAGGGGAAGAGGACTGACACCAAGACCTAATGTTGAAAGTGATGATGAAGAAGAATTTCAATCTGTTGAACAAATTGGCGAAACCCTAGGAGGTGATGAAGAGGAAGAATCAGATCAAGTAAAGATGTTGCGAGCTATTTCAAAGATTGGAAAGAGACCTAGAGTTGATGTGCCGAACTATACTGGTAATTTGAACCCTGAAGAATTGATTGACTGGATAAATGACATGGAAGAATACTTTGAATATGAAGAAGTTGAAGATCCAGATAAGGTAAAGTTTGCAAAGATAAAATTGAAAGGACATGCTGCTTTATGGTGGAAAGAAGTTCAGTTGGAAGGAAATAGAAGGAAAAAATAAAAGATTACGAAGTGGGATAGGATGGTGACAAAATTGAAGAATCAATTTATACCTGCTGACTATGAATTGGAACTATTGAAAAGGTTGCAAAACCCGAGACAAAAGGAAAAATCTGTGAAGGAGTATACTGAAGAATTTCATAAGATGATTATAAGAACAGGACATAGTGAAGCAAGCAAAGAGAAAGTGGCTAGATACATCAATGGACTGAGATTGAGCATTCAAGAAGAACTAAGCCTGGTAAAGATGACATCTTTGGAAGAAGCATATCAGTTTGCCCTAAAAGTTGAAGAGACGCTGAATAAAAGGCATGATCCGAGATAGAAAGGCAGAGGAAGTAAATTTCAGAGAGGTAGAGTATTTTTTGAAGGAGACAGGTCACATTCAGAGCAGAACAAGTTTGACAGCACATTCAAGGAGGACAGATATAATAATGCTTACTAGAGAGATGACCGAAATTTTTACCGGAGAGGAAACCCTAGTGCATACCGGAATAAAGGATATAAAAGAGAGGGAAGAGGATTTGATAAGAGAACATTCAGAGGTACTTGTTTCAAGTGTGGAGGTGAAGGACATAGAGCATTTGAATGTAATCAGGGTAGTACAAGTAAGAGGACAGAAAACAGTGGAAGAGCAGTCTGTGTGGAAGAAGAACCTGTTGGATCACCTAGTTCTGTTGGTAAGCTGGAGAAAGAAGAATCACTGGTGATGGGGAGAGCACTAGTTCAAGTAGAAACAAATGAGGAACCACCACAGAGGAAGAGTTTGTTCAGAACCAGATGTAGATCAGGAGGTAAGTGTTGTAAAGTTGTGATTGATAGTGGTAGTTCATATAACCTAGTTTCAGAGGAGATGGTGACTAAGCTGAAGTTGGAAAGATTGAAACACCCTAAACCCTATTAGATAGCATGGATTCAAGATGATCATAAGGTAATGGTGAGTGAACAATGTTTAGTGAAATTTCATATTAGATCTTATCATGATGAAGTCTTGTGTGATATTATGCCTATGAATGTATGTCATATCTTGTTGGTTAGACCTTGGCAGTATGATAGAAAAGCTATACATGATGGGAGAAAGAATACATACACTATAACAACAAATGGAAAGAGAATTACTTTGATTCTTTTAGAAGATGATCCTAAGAGTGAAGTATGTGGAAATGCTAGAATCTATTTGGTAGATGGAAGGAAATTTCTGGATGGTTTGAGACATGAGAATATGTGTTATGCTTTGATTCCTAAGAAGCCTGAAACATTGAAGAAGGAGACTGGAGGAGAACAACTAGAGGAGATAACAGAGTTGCTGACAGAATATGAAGACATAATATCAGATAATGTGCCTGAAGGATTGCCACCTATAAGGAGTATCAGTCATCACATGGACCTTATACCGTGAGTTAGTTTGCCTAACAAAGCAACACAGAATGAAACCGACAGAGAATGAAGAGTTAAATAGACAGATACAAGAGTTGCCGAGGAAAGGTTTGATCAGAGAAAGTTTGAGTCCTTGTGCAATACCTGCAGTGTTAGCACCTAAGAAAGATGGAGAATGGAGAATGTGTCTGACTCTAGAGCAATAAACAAGATCACAGTTAAGTATAGATTTCCTTTACCTAGGATGGATGATATCATGGATTGTTTGAGTGGAGCAAGATATTTCACAAAGATAGACTTGAAGAGTGGATACCATCATATCAGAATCAGAGAAGGAGATGAATGGAAGACTGCTTTTAAGACAAATGAAGGATTATATGAGTGGTTAGTGATGCCCTTTGGATTGACAAATGCACCGAGTACTTTCATGAGATTGATGAATGAAGTCTTGAAGAAATTCTTGACTAAGTTTGTGATTGTATATTTGGATGACATTCTAATTTTCAATAAAACAAAGGAAAAACATTTGTGGCATATTAGACAAGTTTTGCAGAGGTTAAAAGAAAAGAAATTGCTGATAAACATCAAGAAGTGTAGTTACATGAAGGAAGAGTTGGTATATTTGGGATTTGTGATTTTTGCAGAAGGATCGAAGATGGATCCTGAGAAAGTAAGAGTAATTGTTGAATGGCCTACACTAGAGAGCATTGGAGAGGTTAGATCAATTCATGGATTGGCTAGTTTCTACTCGAAATTCATTAGAAATTTCAGTTTAGTATGTAATACTATAACAGAGACAATGAGAGGTGACATGAAAGACTTTAAGTGGACATCTGAAGCAGATAAAAGTTTTGAATTGTTGAAGCAGAAAATGACAGAGCAACCTGTTTTGGCATTACCGGATTTCAATAAGGTATTTCAAGTTGATTGTGATGCAAGTGGAAATGTGATTGGAGCAATATTAAGTCAAGAAGGTAGACTTGTAGCATATTTCAGTGAGAAGTTGAATGATGCAAGGAGAAGATATTTAGTTTATGATCAAGAGTTCTATGCCATAATTCAAGCCTTGAAGAAGTGGAGACATTACTTGTTACCTAAGGAGTTTGTGTTGTATACAGATCATCAAGCTTTGCAATATTTGAAGAATCAAGGAAAGTTGAATCAGAGACATATGAGATGGGTAGAGTTCATGCAGAGTTATACTTTTGTGTTGAAGCATAGAAGTGGAAAATCAAACAAAGTTGCTGATGCATTGAGTAGAAGAAGAAACTTGTTGACAGAGATGAGAGTTGAAGTGTTGGGTTTTGATGAATTGAAGAACATGTATGAGGGAGACACTGATTTTGCAGAACCTTGGAAAGCATGTAAGGAACCTGTTGTGACAGATAGGAGTAAGTGGTTGGATTATTTTAGTCAAGAAGATATGTTGCTTATAGGAAATTAGTTATGCATACCTAATAGTTCAATGAGAGATAATTTGATCAAGGAGAAACATAGTGGTGGATTAACAGGACATTTTGGAATTGATAGGATAGTGGCTGTGAAAACTACTTTTGGCCTTAGATACATAAGGATGTTAGGAGATTTGTGCAGAGTTGTAGAGTTTGTCAAGTTGCAAAAGGAAGTAGTCAGAATACAAGATTGTATAGACCTTTGACAGTACCAGAGAGACCTTGGGAAGACATAAGCATGGATTTTGTAATGGGATTGCCGAAGACACAGAGAGGACATGATTTAATATTTGTAGTGGTTGACAGATTTTTGAAGATGGCTCATTTCATACCTTGTAAGAAGACAATTGATGTAGTGCATGTAACAGACCTATTTTTTAAGGAAATTGTGAGATTACATGGATTACCTAAGAGTATAATTTCAGACCGAGACACCAGATTTCTTGGATACTTTTGGAAGACACTTTGGAAGAAGATGAAGACAGATTTGAAGTTTAGTTCAACTTTTCATCCACAAACTGATGGACAGACAGAGGTAGTGAATAGGAGTTTGGGAAACTTGTTGAGATGTTCGGTTGGAGAGAAGACAAGAAGTTGGGACTTGATTCTTTCACAAGCAGAGTTTGCATACAATAATTCAGTAAATAGGAGTATCGGAAGAACACCTTTTGAGATTGTTACCAAAGTAAATCCTAGAGGAGTTGCAGAATTGAGAGACATTGGTATGGAAGAAAAGAGAAGTGCAGAAGCAAAGGAATTTGCAGATCACATGAAGACAGTGCATAATCAGGTGAAGAAGCATTTGGAGGATATGAACAATAAGTATAATGAAAACACAGATGAGAAGAGAAGACATAAGGAATTTGAAGTCGGAGACGAAGTGATGGTGTACTTGAGAAAAGAAAGATTTCCAGTTGGGACATATAACAAGTTGAAGATGAAGAAGTTCGGACCTTGTAAGATACTCAGAAAATTTGATTCAGGAAATGCATATGAAGTGGAGTTACCAGAGACATTGGACATATCACCTATTTTCAATATTGCAGACCTTTATTAGTATCATGAAGCAGAGTTCAGTGACAACATGGAAGAAGACTTGAAGAAGCAGTTACCACAACACGCACCTGAGCAGATTGAAGACATTTTGGATAGCAGAGTTGGATGCAATACTAGAGGAAGACAATACAAAGAATATCTTGTGAAGTGGAAAGGTAGACCAGAAGAAGATTCATCATGGAATTCTTGGGTTGAGGTGGACCATCTTGGTTCTCCCCTAGCTTTAGCAAAGTGAGGGACTCACTTTTTCAATAACTCAGGATGTCTGATGTAGGAGCATCCTTGGTTCAAGAGCAATCTTGCATCAACCAAAAACATTCGCATTTCAATTTGTTTGCTGTTCAGTTTGTTTCCTTTCATTTTCCAGTTCAGTTCAGGCAGTTCAGTCAGTAGCAGTTTTTGTATTTTGGTTTGCATTCTGCCGCAGTTGCATTTCACATCTTGTGGAGCTGGACTTAGCATCTAGACATGTTCATCTACATCATATCCAGAATTTAGAGCATTTGGATTAAGTACCAGAAAGTTATTGCTATCAAAAGATTAGCTATTTTCTCAGAACAGAGCATCCTAATAGTCTTTGATAATCAACTAAAGGAGAAGACTTGCGGAGCATTCCTTGACTTGTGGAGCTTAACGACACATCATTCAATGATCCTTGGTTCATGGCTGACCTTCCCTGAGATCCGCACATCATTCCATTCATTTGTGGAGATATTCTACATGATTAGGTCTGACCTATCCGTGTACACACGTTACAGCTCTTCATTGGAGTTTGTGACCTTCCTTGGCTGATGCAGAGGAATCTTTTGTACTGACGATGATATATAAGGATGTAATAGATCCCTAGGAAAGCAGTTAGCGATTAATTCATAATCCTTAGTCTAGACTTTTGAGCAAAGGAACTTCAAATCTAAATCTTGAGTATTCTGATATAATGTAATCAGGCCTATGAGCTGAATTGTAAGCCTGCATGATGGCGGCCAGTTTATATTTGAATTCTATGATATACTGAATGACTGAATTTGCATTTGTTTCATTTCTTTGAGTTGTTTTCATTGTGTTTACTCTTACTGCACGACTTGGACAGTTCATTTTGTGAACCCTCCTACCGTGACTGCATCATGTTGTATCAGTTTTCTACGATACATTGTTTGCAGCGTATGAAGCACTGCTATATGGTCCTCATCGAATTTGGAATTACGATGAAACTGGCATCTAGGCAGGTAGAAATGCATCCATGAAGGTGCTGGCTAGAAAATGTAGCAGGAATGTCTCCTACATTATTCCAAAGAGTCATGAATGGATAACCATTCTATGCTGAGTCGTTGCTGCCGGGCAGAGCATTCCAGGGTTTTACTTGTTCAAGGGGAAACAAAACATACATAATTACATTGTAGACTGCGAACCAGGTGTTTGCATGGCAGCCCAACCCCATGCATGGATGACTAAAGACTTATTTATTGATTGGTTGACTCACTTTAAAAACTCAGTTCCAGGTGGTGTGTCACCCACCAATAGGCACTTGCTGATTTTTGACGGGCATGGAAGCCATGTAGCGCTTGAAACCATCCAAGAAGCAAGAGTGTTGGGTGTAGATTTTCTAAACATTGCCGTCACACACCTCACATAAGCTACAACGATTGGATGTGAGTATCTTTTCACCTTTTAAATCTTACTTCAAATCAGAACATGCAACATTTTTGGCAAGGTTTCCAAACATTGAAGTTCGGAGGACAGAACTTGCAATTTGGGGCAGCAAAGCACTCATAAGAGCTTTGACATTTGATAACATCAAAGTAGGATTTAAAAGGACTGGGATATGGCCAATCAATCTAGATGCACTCATGGATGACATGCATCCCAGCGACACATTTCAGGTCAGCAAGGATGCTTGTGCAGTAGAAAACATTCTTAGCCTTTCTGGAGTTGCTGTGTCAAGAGACGATGTAGCACAATTGTAGTCCACTCTTACAGAAGGACAATTGCAGTCTGCAACAGAATCACACTAGTCACCTGATAGCTATCCTACTGATAATGTTGCACAAGTGATGGCTGATCAACAAACTCCTCACATAGTGGACAAACACGTTGACCAATTCAGTGAGAGTTTAGGTCTTCCATCACAACAGATTGGTCCATCTTGGTTGGTGGAGGGAGCAATGAATCAAGGCATTGATTTGCATGTCCCAGAACAACATGGTAGTTATAGTTTCCCATCACCACCACCTGCAATTGACCTATCTAAAGTTGTGCATTACTATGCTCCTTCTTGCACTTCAGATTTAGGAGGCAATCAAGATTTCACCGAGGACTCACAGGTAGTGGAGAAGAACATTGTGTCACAGCTGGATCAGATAGAACAAACAAAAACAGTTCCGCACATCAACAAATTTCTCAAGCTGCCTGTGCACACTATCCGTAAAAAAAATCCAAAGGCGGTGCAATTCGGTTGAGCAGACAGTCTCAGCTGTTGACGACAGATGACTACATGAAACTGTTGATGGAGCAAGAGGAAAGGAAGAAAGAGATTGAGGACCTAAAAGCCTGAAAGAGATAAGAGAACAAGGAGAAAAAGGAAGCAAGGATAGTGGAAAAGGAGTTGAAGGAGCAGGCCAAAATAGAGAAGGAGATACAACGTAAAGAAAAAGAGCAGCAAAAAATACAACTGAAGAAGGATAAAGATGCCAAAAAGGAGCTAGAGAGGCTTCAGAGGGAATAGGATCGAAAGGAAAAAGAGATTGAGGAGGCGCAGAGGGCTTTACAAAGAGAAAGCAGTTAAGGACCCCTGCTAATCCATTGTCTCAAAGTAATGCAGTATTCCGTGATATTCTCAACATCAATATCCCTCACTTCTCCACAACAATGAATTATTCAACCATCTCCCAATCTGACTTTAGGTGCTCTCAATATCCAAATCAGACTGCCACTTGAGATGTACAGATGTGTTCACCACCACCCCAACATATGTCACTTGCACCCAGTTTTCCAATCCAACTCCCAGTCATGTAAGCAGCACTCCTCATCGATTGGAAGGGGACAAGAACATGGCCAGGGCACCCCGAGCAGCCAACCACAATTTCTCTATCACAACAACTAGATGGCTGGTTAATTTGATTTCATATGCAATTCATGTTTTGGATACTTTATAAGTTTTCATATCTACAAATGCACCCTTGTTGTTGATAGTTTTAAATTTATGATAACTACAGATGCAACGTTATTGTTTTGATTTGCAATGTTTTTTGAT
This sequence comes from Cunninghamia lanceolata, assembly GCA_027924645.1. Taxonomy (NCBI): domain Eukaryota; kingdom Viridiplantae; phylum Streptophyta; class Pinopsida; order Cupressales; family Cupressaceae; genus Cunninghamia; species Cunninghamia lanceolata. Next base: position 6,550,503 of record BSBN01001067.1, read on the forward strand.
CAGATTGCAATGCGTGTTGTATTTATGCTACTTATTTCTACCTATGCTCAATTGACAGTTTCTCATTTTCAATTTTTATATTTGGGGCTATTTGACATGTGGGAGGACGGGATTCATCGGTTGGAAAAAAAAATTTGAATTTTGGCCATGCGACCAAAACGTAGGTGGTTGGAGTGCCAGTTGGTGTGTGTAATGGCATCCAAAGTGGAAATCCATGCCACGTCGCCACAAATCACTCCACCACTATAACACTCCACTGCATCATATTAATGTCTCGCCGCCCCTTCCAATTTTGGTGTACACTCCTCATTACTGCACATCCCCTCTTGGTGCTTCTACGACATCCCGCATAAACTTCGAGCTAACCTCCATTCAATGCTCGTAGTGCCTTGCACACCTTGCCAACTTTAGAGCCTTTCAATCTACCATCTTCTTGAATTTTCCTAACTTGTCCAACAAAAGGTGCTTGGTTGATGTCTCAGCAACTTCCATCCCGCCACCACAACATGCTACACTCAAACTCCAATGTCCCTTCCAATTTTTTTATATTGTTACATATACATATATGTATATGTTTATGCATGTGGTATATACATATACATATGTATATGTATATGTATATACATATTCATAAACATAGACTTATACATATGTATATGTAGACATGGACATATACATATATGTATATGTATACACATAAATATACATATACATATATATGTACATAAAGCTATTTTGCTGTTGTTCTTTAATTCAGTCATGCAACTATTGTAACTTTCTTATGTGCCATTGATTAATTTGGGGGTGTTCTTTTTTTCATAGGTTTTGCTTCATCTATTCAGTCATGTAAATATGTACACACACACAGACATATATATATATATATATATATATATCAATATGTATATATATGTTTATACAATTATAGTTTGCTGTTGTTCTTCAATTCAGACGTATAAATATTGTTGGTTTGTCCAATGTAAGCAAAACAATGCAAGTAACCAATGTATGCATGTATGTATAAGTATATACCTCTTTTTCATAGGTTCTGATTCATCTATTCAGTCATGTAAATATGTATACACATATATACACATATACAAATATATGAATATGTATATATATATTTATACATATTTATTTTGCTGTTGTTCTTCAATTCAGACATATAAATATTGTTGGTTTGTCCAATGTAAGCAAAACAATGGAAGAAACCAATGTATGGATGTATGTATAAATCTGGGCTTGTTTTTATTTTCATTACAGTAACAAATAATATTGTTGGTTGTTTTAGTGCCATAGATAAATCTAGGGTTCTTTAGTTTTCATTTCAGTAACATGTCGTGGAGCTAATAGGAGGGGATGTGCATTAAAGAGGACTGTACAAAAGAATTGGCAGGGACGGTGATAGATTAATGTGAGCAGTGGAGTGAAAGGGTGGCCAACTTATACTCTTTAAACACTTTTAACTTCCATCCATACTATTTAAGGTGAAAAATGATGAAGAGGATTTGTTTAGTGTTTAGGGTTGATTTTGCTAGTTTGTGTAAATCCTCTTTTCACCTCTAAACATTCAAGGACTTCAGCCGAGTAGGAAGTCTACTACAAGCCTTCCATCACTTAGAATATAGAGGAAAATTGGAATTGTGTGATTTTGTTGTTCAGTTATGCTCAAAACCCTAATTATACAAATTCGGAAGCAAATAGAGAAATCATGAAAAATGCTCGCACACAGAGATATCAAATGACAATCAAATGCATACCAGATTTTGAAGTTCAGAAAACAAAAAAATTGGGGACTAATGAGCGGGTGCCCTAGTCCAGTGCTATAACTTTTGTCAGGATTTGGGAATCTTGTCTGCAACCTGTTCCTGATGTTCCAGATATTTTCCTGTTGCAGGATCTGAGGACTAATGAGCAGGTGCTCGAGTCCAGGTCCCTATTTTCTTCTCTGATCTGCAATTCTGACAGTCTGCACTGCTCTCCTGCAACTCCACTTTTTCTGCTCCTGCAACCTGTAACCTGCAATCATGAAAAAATAGGTTGGGGGTTGTGGTGTTTAGAGGCTTACCTCAGTTAAGCCTCGAAGAGATATTCAAGTCTTCCAAACACCATTGTTAGATAAAGAGTGTGTATCCCTGCGGGATAGAGGCAAAATCCAAATGATAAATGATAGAAAACACAATTGATATAACCTTGTAGTGAAGAACTCATGGAAGGAAGATGCTCTTCATGCCATGAGGAGATGGATGCCAAATCTGCAAATACAAACACAAGAACAACACAAATTCTACTCTATAACATAATGAATATTTTGAATGCTCTAATCACAAGAATGCTTAAAGATCACAATTGCCATCTAGTTTCCAAATGAATCACTAATCATGCTTATATATGCAACTACAAACATTCCTGCCAAGAATTTCGTAATTGAAACTTACCGTGTCGACATAGGACCTAAATAATGGTCATAAATCGACACTTCAAAATTGGTCCTGACCTAAAATAGGGCAGGACTAGGGCACGGGTGCCTAAGTCCTGCCCCTTATTTCAGGCAAGATTTGTCATAAATGCATCCCCTGAGTCCTATTTGCCATGAAACTTCAGGGTTTTCTCATCGGGAGTCATCAAAATCATGCAAGATGCTCTAAATGCATTCTAAAGGACTCAGGAGCTAAACCTTAAGAGGGAAAAGCCGCCAAGGGGACATTTTTTGATGTAACACATACAAATATTAAAAACAATTTGCAGTGTGAAAGTTTCTGCAATGATGAACACATGAATAAAAGTCTTATATGTTCAGGATATACATGATTTCCATTGATCAAAATATCCACGGTAGATCACATATGTCTTGAACATATAGACATCTTTCACGGTCTATCACTATTTGATGAACAAACAATACTTGTAGGATTGAAATGATGAAGCAGAACCTATGCAAAAGAGAACACCCCCAAATTAATCAATGGCACCTAAAAAAGATACAATAGTTAGAGGACTGAATTGATGAAGCATAACCTATTGAAAAGAGAACACCTCGAATTAATCAATGGCACCTAAGAAAGCTACAATAGTTGCATGACTGAATTGATGTAGCAAAACCTATTCAAAAGAGAACACCCCCAAATTAATCAATGTCACCTAAGAAAGCTACAATAGTTGCATGACTGAATTGATGAAGCATAAGGTATGCAAAAGAGAACACCCCCAAATTAATCAATGGCACTTGAGAAAACTGCAATAGTTGCATGACTGAATTGATGTAGCAGAACCTCTAAAAAAGAGAACATCCCCAAATTAATCAATGGCACCTAAAAAAGATACAATAGTTAGAGGATTGAATTGAAGAAGCATAAGCTATGCAAAAGAGAACACCCCCGAATTAATCAATGGCACCTAAGAAAGCTACAACAGTTGCATGACTGAATTGATGAAGCATAAGGTATGCAAAAGAGAACACCCCCGAATTAATCAATGGCACCTAAGAAAACTACAATAGTTGCATGACTAAATTGATGTAGCAGAACCTCTAAAAAAGAGAACATCCCCAAATTAATCAATGGCACCTAAAAAAGATACAATAGTTAGAGGACTGAAATGATGAAGCATAACCTATGCAAAAGAGAACACACCTGAATTAATCAATGGCACCTAAGAAAGCTACCATAGTTGCATGACTAAATTGATGAAGCATAACCTATGCAAAAGATAACACCCCCAAATTAATCAATGACATCTAAAAAAGATACAATAGTTGCAAGACTGAATTGATGAAGCATAAGGTATGCACAAGAGAACACCCCCAAATTAATCAATGGCACCTAAAAAATATACAATAGTTAGAGGATTGAAATGATGAAGCATAACCTATGCAAAAGAGAACACACCCGAATTAATCAATGGCACCTAAGAAAGCTACAATAGTTGCATGACTGAATTGATGAAGCAGAACCTATGCAAAAGAGAACACCCCCAAATTAATCAATGGCACCTAAAAAAGATACAATAGTTGCAGGACTGAATTGATGAAGCATAAGGTATGCAAAAGAGAACACCCCTGAATTAATCAATGGCACCGAAGAAGACTACACTAGTTGCATGACTGAATTGATGTAGTAGAGCCTCTAAAAAAGAGAACATCCCCAAATTAATCAATGGCACCTAAAAAAGATACAATAGTTAGAGGATTGAATTGAAGAAGCATAAGCTATGCAAAAGAGAACACCCCTGAATTAATCAATGGCACCTAAGAAAGATACAATAGTTGCATGATTGAATTGATGAAGCATAACATATGCAAAAGAGAATATACCCCTGAATTAATCAATGACACCTAAGAAAGCTACAATAGTTGCATGACTGAATTGATGTAGCAGAACCTCTAAAAAGGGAACATCCCTAAATTATTCTATGGCACCTAAAAAAGATACAATAGTTAGATGATTGAGTTGAAGAAGCATAAGCTATGCAAAAGAGAACACCCTCGAATTAATCAATGGCACCTAAGAAAGCTACAATAGTTGCATGAGTGAATTGATGTAGCAGAACCTATAAAAAAGAGAACACCCCCAAATCAATCAATGACACCTAAAAAGCATACAATAGTTGCATGACTTAATTTATGATAATGAACCTATGCAAAAGAGAACACCCCCAACCCCAAATTAATCAATGGCACCTAAGAAAGCTACAATAGTTGCATGATTGAATTGATGTAGCAGAACCTATAAAAAAGCTAACACGGGCCCAAATTGCAATCTGAGGCACCTAATTGCAATACAATAGTTACAAGACTCAATTGATGAAGTAGAACCTATGCAAAAGAGAACACCCCCAAACACATTCTAGCATCAATGTGAAGAAAATTCGAGAAGATGGTAGATTGAAAGGCTCTAAAGTTGCCATGACTGAATTGATGTAGATTGAAAGGCTCTAAAGTTGGCAAGCTGTACGAGGCACTGGGAGCATTGAATGCAGGTTGGCTCGAAGTTTACGTGGGATGTCGTGCAATTAGTATATGTATATGTATATGTATATGTCTATACATATGCATATAGATATATATAAAGAAGCTAGAAGGGACACCAGACTCCGAGTGTAACATGTAGTGGTGGCAGGATTGAAGATGCAGAGACCTTAAGCCAACACATTCTAGCATCAATGTGAAGAAAAATAATCAAGGGCTATTTGAATTAGGAATTATTTGAATCTAATTGATGCTTGTTTTGTGTGGTGAATTAAATCCCTGTCCTGTTTGGAATTTGAATTCTGGGTGATATGAATTGCAGATTTGATTGATTTGGGCCATTAATTCTTGAGTTGATTGGTTTGGTGTATTATTTGCATTTGTTTCCATAAATGTTTTATGAATAATGGAGGCCTTGTAGCTTATTTTTGCATGTAGGTGGGTTTTTAGAGGAAGGAGCCAGTATGTGCGCACCCTACTTGGCGAGATGGGAGAGACTCCTGATGATATGTGTTGTAGGTCTCATGTTTGATGACGCAGGAAGATGCATTTGTGAATTGTTTAGGTTATGCTACGATGGGTAACATGGTTGTAATGGGTTAGCATTTTGGTCAAAGATCGGACACATGGGTTTGAACTATGTTGACGTGGCGCCTCTATTTTGTTGTGTAGTTGTGATTAATTTGTAAGTGACGCCTGGATTGATGCAACAGTTGGGTTTGAATGTTTATGGCAAAGGGTGCAAACTTTTATGATATGGCTATTTTATTTCCAAGTTGGATTTTATATTGTTTATTATTAATTTATTTATCTAAATAAGTTGCAAATTTTTTTTACTGGTCTACATGGCATTCAACGTGGACCGTCAAAAATTGGGTGCGTACGTTCTGGCTTCTCTCCCCTATGTTAGATACAATTTGAAAACACTTACACTTGTTTGGCTGCCAACCTTAGCTTGTTTTGTTGACAAATATATACAATTGAATGTGCATTTAATATCTGATTTGTGTTTGATCTCATAGTGGTTTTTTATGCAAGAGTTTTTTCCTAACTTGTGGAGGGCCGACGTACCACTATGGCAAATGAATCAATGACACCTAAGAAAGATAGAATAGTTTGAGGACTGAATTGATGAATCACAACCTATCCAAAGGAGAGCACCCCCAAATTAATCTATGGCACCAATCCCAAATTTATCTAAGGTACCAAAAAAAGATACAATAGTTGCATGACTGTATTGATGAAGCATAACCTATGAAAAAGAAGACACCCCCAAATTTATCTAAGGCACCTAAAAAAACTATCTATCTTGCATTACTGAATTGATGCAATTATTGCACCTAAGAAATCAATATAAACCATTTAACTATGACTGTAATGATTGCAATATAAACCGTAGGGAAACACAACTACTAACCTAATTAAGCAAAACCTAATTAAAAGACAAATCCACAAAATTATATTTGGTTTATGAAACAAAGAACACACCTTATTATTTTCTACGACATCAAGAAAACCTAAGTGTATGATAATGCAGAACCTATGAGAATAGGATAACCAGAGTGAATGATTGCAAATTCAATAAAAAATAAAAATTGAAATTGAGAAACTGTCAATTGAACATAGGTGGAAACAAGAAGCATAAAAACAACACAAATTGTAATATGATCAGAAAACATTGCAAATCAAAACAGTAACACTACATCTGTAGTTATCCTAAATTGAAAACTAACAACAAATAAAAACCCTAGGGAAACACAAATGCTAAACTATGACTATAATATTTGCAATATAAACCCAAGGGAAATACAAATGCTGAACTATGATTGTAATATTTTCAGTATAAACCCTAGGGAAACATAAATGCTAACCTATGACTGTAATATTTGCAATATAAACCTTAAGGAAACACATTTATGACAAATAAACAATGATAACCTATGAAATAACCTGTGAAAAAGATGAAACAAAAACCTAATAAAAGGAGAAACCCCCAAATTTATGACTGACATCGAATAAAACCTAACTGAATGATAATGCAGAACCTATGAGAATAAGATAACCAGAGTGAATGATAATACATAACCTATGAAACACAAATGCTAAACTATGACTGTAGTATTTGCAATATAAACCCTAGGGAAACACAAATGCTAAACTATAACTGTAATATTTGCAATATAAACCCTAGGGAAGCACAAATGCTAAACTATGACTGTAATATTTACAATATAAACTCTAGGGAAACTCAAATGCTAAACTATGACTGTAATATTTGCAATATAAACCGTAGGAAAACACATATGCTAAACTATGACTATAATATTTGTAATATAAATCCTAGGGAAACACAAATGCTAACCTATGACTGTAATATTTGCAATATATTCTTTATGAGAAATAAACAATGAAAAAGATTCATGACAAATAAATAGTGATAACCTATGAAATAACCTTTGAAAAAGATGAAACAAAAACCTAATTAAAAGTGAAACCCTAATGAAAAATAAACAACCCAAGATTTATCTATGGCACTGAAACAAGCAACAATATTATTTGTTACTGTAATGAAAATAAAAACAACCCTAGATTTATTTGACACCGAAACAACCAATAATATTATTTGTTACTATAATGAAAATATAAACAACCCCAGATTTATCTATGGCACCGAAACAACCAACAATATTATTTGTTTCTGTAATGACAAGAAAAACACCTTTGCTTTATTTATGGCACTGAAACAACCAACAATATTATTTGTTACTGTAATGAAATAAAAAATAACCTCATTTTTAAAGAGACCGATGCTTGAACAGAAGATTAATTTCCATATAATTAGTGTGTTTATGAACACAAAATCCATAGTGTTCAAAAACACAAAAGCTTCATACCAACAAGGAAATATGCAACAATAAAAGTAAAAAAAACAAACAAAAAGATAGAGTAAACAAGCAAAAACTGAATAATGGTGAGGCCTTAGTGAGCATGCTCACCTGGGTCGAAAGGATTGCCCTCGCGCAAGTTGACGAGCACGCTGTGGCCTTCACGCTTCGTCACCTGTGAGTAAACCCTTTAGCACATACCTTGGGGGCAATTAATATAAAGAATGTAAACATATACATTATTCCTTTACCTGCATGGTGCTGACGATTTTCGGAGGAGGCATGGCAGAGATGGAGTGTCTTTTCACATTCGAAAACCAGCACCTGACATCACATTTTGTGGAGTTGGAGCGTAGCATGTTGTGGTGGCGAGATAGAACTTGCAGAGAGCCGAACCAAGCACCTTCTGGCGGATAGGTTAGGAAAATTTGAGAAGATGGTAGATTCAAATTCTCTAAAATTGGCGAGTTGTGCGAGGCACTGTGAGCATTGAATGGAGGTTGGCTTGAAGTTTACACGGGATTCCATGGAAGAAACAAGAGGGGACGTGCAATAATGAGGAGTGTACACCAGAATTGGAAGGGGTGGCGAGACATTAATGCGATGCAGTAGAGTCTTATTGTGGCGGAGTGATACGTGGTGATGTGGCAGGGCTTTCCACTTTGAATGCCGTGCCACACACCAACTGGCACTCCGATCACCTACGTTTTGGTCACATGGCCAAAATTTATTTTTTTTATCCCGACCAACGAATCCTATCCTCCCATGTGTCAAATAGCCCCAAATGTTTAAAATAATAATTTTATATTGTTTATTATTAATTTATTTATTTGAATAAGTTGCAATTTTTTTTATTGGTCCATGTGGCACTCCACGTGGACTGTGTAAAATTAGGTGCGCATGTTCTGACTCCTCTCCCCTATTAATTCATAGAAATTCAACCAGGCTTGGAGGTGACCTCGTATTTGTGTACTCCAAGTTACCTAAAACTTTTGCACTTGGCTTTTACCCCATGTACCCATTGGATTTTGTGCCCAATAAAAGATTTGAACCCAGATTTCAAAATTTTTGAAGTTTGTCACCAATAACTTGAGCACCCAGTAGTTGAGCACCCTAACTTCACGCCTCTCAAAATCATACGTGGTAATTTTGAATCAGTCTAAAATTTTTATAGCAACTTATTTGGCAAGGCCCCTGCTTATAACTAAGGTTTCAGGGCCACATCATCAAATATGATGCCACATCAACACACTTTTTGTTGAGGTGTCAAATAGTTCCCCTAAAAAAGGGTGGACCAATAGGTGTGCATTAAGTCATGTTTTGTTGGTGCACTGATGTGGCATCACATGATTGGTTGCTTTTTAAATCTAATGAGCACATTTCGTTCAATTATAAGTACTTATAGTAACACTAACAACCTTAAAGTCACAACTACTAGTGCTAAACTTTTAAAAATATTGGCCCTTAAATACACAAATACTATCACAGCTATTGGAACATGCTCAACAATTGGGTCCTCTCCCCTATGCCCTCCTATGAAATAGGTAGATTAACCCAAGGAAAGAGAGTTTGGTGGAATCCACCGGCATCTAGTAATTCTATATGCATAGGAGCCTCTGTTAGATTTCAATTTTTGATTTCCAAATGAGATATTGAAGTAGGTACTTGTACTTATTTGAAGTGGCATCTTTCTAAATGCTAGGTATGGCATTTTAAAGTGACATTGTCGCATTCACTTACTTACTAGCAATCACACCTTAGTGTAGAATGGGTACGCCAAGATAGCATGTAGATAAAAGTAATAAGTAATTTATTGAGAAGAGAGCATACATTCTTGTTGATGGTGAATGGTTGTTGTCCATCCATCAGTAGAAACCAAAGAATGTAATGATATGTGTTGTTGAGACATTTCTAAAAATATAAAACTAAGCTTAATTGTATAAAAATAGTGGCAAAAAGTGTTATGTTGTGTGATAGACTTAGGGATATGGTCAAGCATTGGCCATCATGGGATTACAAAACTAAGCTTAATTGTATAAACATAGTGGCAAAAAGTGTTACGTTGTGTGATAGACTTGGGGCCATGGTCAAGCATTGCAATGGAAAATCCTACATTATAGATTAGGCTATCGTACTTTTACAATGTAAAAAGTGGAGCTTGGCATGAAATGACTCTCTCTCTCTCTCTCTACCCAAATCTCTATCCGTTGCTCTCTCTCCCCTTCTCTCTTCCTCTATCAATCTTTCTCTCCCCTTCTCTCTCTCACTCTCACTTTGTCTCCCCTTCTCTCTGTTACTCTTCCTTTATATGACAACAATGTTTCTAGATTTTTTCATCATTAGTGTTTGTTAATGGATTTGGAGATGTACGTGATGCAAATTTCATAGATGGTAGCTGTTTGAAATTCTTTCTGAATGGGTTGTAATATCTTGCTCCAATGAACCAATATCATTGTGAATGTTTATGAATGGCTAGTATACTTGAAAACATTTATCATCTACTATTGGGATGGTGGTGAAATGAGGGGAGACTCGAATAGTAAAAGGTGTTAAGTGTTGTTTATGTCATCTTATCTTCTCTACCTCCTTCACTTATTCTTCTATGTTTAATTAAGGTTACATGTGTTTTAGATCAACAAATTTTATTACTTTCCATTGCTCCTAATTTATGAATAAGCATTGTAAAACCAACATTTGGTATCAAAGATTTGTTTGTATTGATCCCATGAATCAAGCGATACATTTCTTGTGTTGCTTTTTATTTTTTTGTGGGATAATTCCATGGACAACACCTTGACAAATGAGATTGAGCAGTCCAGTTGGTGAAATTTTGAGTTGTGGAAATCGAAGGTTGAAGGTTGAAGATCTTTTAGTGGAGACAAATTAGTGGATCATAATAGTTGTTGCACTCAATTTTCTACCATTAGCCATGGATCAAGATGAATGGGACAAGTTGGATAGAAGAGATAGATCTACTATTAGGTCGTGTCTTTCTAATTCAGTTTTGATGAATGTTTTTAGTTCAAAACATTGCTAAGAGTTTATGAGATAAAATTATTGTATTATATCACAGTAAGTGTCAAGTTATTTTTGAAAAGAAATTTGTAATCTTCAAAGATACACGACAGAGACTTTGAAACCAAACATTTAAATTATTTTCATCCAGTAGTGAGTCAATTGGCTTCCATAGATGTAAAAATGGAAGAAGAGGAAAAATGTATTGCTTTGATTTGTTCATTATAGGATACCATCTTTATGTTTTGAAGCCTGTCTATCTAAAGGGGATCAACATCCTTTCTTTGTTCTCTAGAAATGGGGGTGCAAAAGTTGCTTTGCATTGTTTGGGTGTACCACTCAATTATGTTGTATCTACAAAAAAATATAAAGAAAACAAGCTTATCCCCAAAAGTTGGGCAGAAAAAACATAAAAAGAGCAAATTGATTGAGGTGAAATATGTGTAGAATTTGACAAAAGAAAGGTGATGTTCAATGATTAATTCAATTGGAGGATTTGATCTAATAATAGGTGGAAGTGCCTATAGTAATCTGACAAGCAACAACAGGAACACAAGGGATGGGCTAGAGGGGAAGCATTCCACTATTTTATATGAGTTTTCATGGATTGTGAATTATGTAAGGCATACAATACATTCAAGTGTAACTTGATAGAATAATGAAACCTTCATTTTGTACTAATTTGGAATTCAATAGATTATAAATTCATTATTTTTCATATCCAAGTTCCCATCGGCCACTAAAAACAACTATTGAAAATTATGGACATTATTATTATTTTGATTCATTTACAAAATCAATCTGTATTGTGTGAAATTGATTCAACATGTTTTACAATCTAAATATTGGTTCCCTTGCCTTGTACAATAATTAGACTTGCAAAATTACATTTTTGAATTAAAATTAAATTAGAGGATTTCACAGACCCTCTTCCCTTGGAGAAATAGAACAAAATCAAGTCCAACAAAGCAATACGAAACAAAACTAAAAAGAACCCTAAAGATTAAGTAAGGTAGCATCCTCTACTGCATTACATGTTGACCAACAAACTTGAAACCATTTTCCCAAAGATCATTTTTCATCTTCTCCTTCCTCTTCACATAAAGACATTAATTCAACCAATGACACTATCTAAAATTCCCCTTTCTCTTCCCCTAAACTTGAAAGATTGTATGGAAAATGATTCAATATGTTTGTAAACTCTTCGTATAAAGGGAAAAACCTCAACTCTCATGATTATAGTACCACTCAACCTATTCAACTAAACCATACCTACATAGAATTAGTCTTAGATATTCCCCTCCTACAAATTATTCAATTCCATCCCTTTCCCATCTTATACACTTTAGAGTTTCAACACACAATAGTAGACTTCATTAATGATATCCCTATCTTATACACTATAGAAAATAAAACCTTTGTTAACACTATCTTACTATGTATACTTGATTGACTCCACTACATATACTTCTCTAGCAGATTGCCTACTTTATCCATACCAGTATTAGCCTCATTATGATTTATTTTTCTTGCCATGATATTTCATTTACTTGATGATATTTCATTGACCTAATCATGTTCCACTTTTCCATTACCACATTTATAATTACCTGTATATATATTCACTACCCTATAGTTATATGATGTTCACGATCAGGTCCATGTAGGTAGGCTTGTTTCCCTCTCTTTGTAACTTGACATTTTTATTTTCAATCTAAAAATTCATCAAACTAAATTATCTATATAAATAAAAAAAATTCATATAAATCTATAAGGTAGCTAAATTGAAAATAATCCAAAAATTCCCCTATTTTTTATTAAATTCTCAAAATCAACTTAATTTAAAAGATATTAAAAATAATCATAGCTATCAATTTATAAAACCCTAAAAATATCTAATCAAAACATCAATCTTACTTTTTTGGGTTGGTAAATTAATATAATTTGAAAGATTTGATCAAAAAATATTTTATATAAAATAAACACATAAATAAATAAACATATAAATAAATAACACATATACATAAATATTAAACATATATTTTTATATAAATATATATTTTTTGCTAGATAAACTATTGCCTTGGGGGAAGTTCCCTTTGCATTTATATCAACAAAGTTTAACAAGATGTTCGTTACATATCTCTACAAAACATAGAGTATAAAAAACTAGGTTCATACAAAACCTTGGTAAATCCTTCCACTACTCCCATAGTTCAATTTTTAATCTATCAATCTATTCTTATCTCTCAATTAGTCTATTGTTATCTTCATTCAATCTTTAGTGATCTTCTCTCCAACCGTTGTTCACTTTCAATCAAAGTTATATCACTTTTTAATCCATTCTGTTAACTCCTCAATCACCACCACCTTTGGTGTGGATTTCCAACCTATAAATACCCCCTCCTCTATGCATTTAGGGAGGGAAATTCATTATTGCATTCTTACTTTTTGCTTTACAAATAGTTGTCTCTATAGAATTTTTATGCTCATTGCAGGACCTTGTGTGCCTTTTATTTTCATTTGTAGCTTCATAGCTCAAGCTATTCACTTTTCCATAGCATCCATATGCTCAAATCAATTGCCTTTTTCCAATTTCCATAGCTTCAAAGATCATAACCACTTTCTTTTTAATCTTTATTTTGTCTCTATTGCCAAGAGGAGGACCCCACTATTGTAGAAAATGAATGGTTTCCAAAAGGACCATTGAGGACTCATGTCAGACATTACCACTTGATTCATACAGGTTATTCAAGTTTTAGTAGTGATTAAATCAAATTTAATCTTGGGAAAGTAACACATTGCTTGCTTTTCTCTTGATAAGTAGATTTAATTTGCTTTCCTAAAATAATTTTGCATTTGAATTACTTGGATTAGTTTGATATACTTTCTTAGACTAATTTCATTTCATTACATTTAGATTAATTGTAATTTTCAATTTCATTAGATTACTCTTAAAAAATTAACCCATAAAACACAAAAACATAGTTTAGATTGCATATGGAAATCATATATGGTTTGCATTCATTTTCCCTTTCTAGATAATTAAATCATTTTGAAATTTAGAAAAAGAAACCAAAAATTGTTTTGCATTCATATAGGATTGCATTCATAAAAATACCAAAAACATTAGAAAACAAAAAAATAAAACAAAAGATCAAGTCAAGTCCTCGATTTCATCATGAGGTCAACAAGGTCAAACAAAGTCAACACAATCAAACAAAAATCAATGCAACAAATATTCCCCCCTCTTGTCTAGCAGTTGATGTGCCTAGGCATTAGGGAAGATTGGGTAAAATCCATCCTAGATGAGATTAGGGAGAACTTCCCTCAACCAATCATTATTCAACAAAATATAGAACAAATAACAGAAGCCAAAGAACACTAGCAATGATTCATTGATCACCAAGAACTCATATAACAACACATTGAAAATGAATAAATGAGGCTAGATCGCCTCTTCATCTTAAATTAGTAGAATAGTCTTCGAGCAACTAGGCTTAGGATAAGTGATCCTTCAGGTCATATCATTATCACAACAACAACAATTGAATGCTTTCATAAAAAAACATCAAGCATATACAAATACACATCACATGAATAACCTAAATGTGATTCGCAATGTTCTACTTCCTTGCAAACAAAACAACCTCCTGGTTGTACATCCACTAGATTGGCTCTTGCCACAAGAGTGGGAGTGACTAGGAGGTCACCCATAACATGGATACGATTCATGTGCCGTGTTGGAGTCTGACCCACTCACATTGTGTCTGAGTCACATTCTAAAAAACACATTACCAGGTTGAACTCCCCCTAATCAACTAGTTAGATTGAATGTAGACAAGCCTAAAGAGTGGTAACTCCTACCTCATCTCTAATCAAGTGTTTCAATTGACTTAGATGAACTTGATATGCTTAGCCACCATGACTTTAAAAACAACCATGATCAGAATGCATCTACCATCCCCTCTCCTTGTAGGTATTGACAGTTGATTTGATGGAAACCTTTTGATCAACACACATCCAAGGAAATGTAAGCCTTGATCTAACCAATGCATAGAGAACCATGTGAGGTAGTTTCTCATTCTCAAGATTTGAAGAGGATCTCCCCTCTTTTGATCTCCTATATGACGACAAAGCATACGTAGGAATGCCTTTGACAAGTAACAATTGACCCAAATCACAAATGAGGATGATTGAGCAACCATCAAAAGGAACTTGATTGTCCATGGGAAAGGCTTCACATAAGTGATTGGGAATGAAAAAAAACAACCTAGGTCCAATGAAATTCATTTGATTAAAGAAAATGTATTAAATGAGGTTAGTTAAAATTTGGTATTTCTAGCATTTGTCCCAGATCTTCCAAAGATTACTTTGTTTTTCTAGATAATGAAATAGTCAACTTAAACAAGTTTGGCGGTCTTGTACTGAAAGAAAAGAATAAAATGCACTCAAATGTGGTGATTACATTATGAGAAGAAGGAATATAGCTCTAGAAAGTTAATATAGATCATCAACATCTAGATAGGATTAATAAAAGTCACATAATGTGGAGAATCAAAGATAAATGGAGTCTTATGCATTATGCCGATTGTTTTGGTTTTTCATGGCAGTCACCATCAACTCTCATTTAAAATAGTGTTGGCATTGAGCATGAATTGCTATTGGAGACATTGCTCGTTAGTGCCTCACATTCATTGTGATCTTGCAAGTGCAGTGTTTAGTGGATCTAGTATCTCCTTAAGCTTCAAATACAAGCAATATCCCCACATGCAAGTTAATGTATATGTCTCTCTCAAGATGAAGGCGGGCAATTGTGTACATGCAATATCACCTCAAATTAGAAGACAATTTAATTAACAATTTACTCTAGCTCCTCAAAATACACACTATGTACTATAACTTCCATTACCATAAAAAATAATGTTTATGTTTCCTTGTAATTTTCTAAGTAATTAAAATTACACTCATTACAAATACTTATTAGTGTGTCCATAATACATATAATGCAATTTCTAGTAATACAAAGCACCTACTAACTATTTATGAGTAGGGTGAGGTCTGATGGACTTTGGAATTTTTATTTAAATTTGTTTAATAATGTAATCAAAATTAGTAGATGTACTCATTAAACAATCATATATTAGATTTTTTTCTACCTAGAGTAAATATTCATCTTTTGGAAAGTTAACATACAAACTTTTTAATTTAAAAATATTCAAAAAATAATTTATTCAAAATCTTAGAATTTCAACTGTTATTGCAACATTCATATTGTTCAAAAACATGCAATAGTTAACATTGTAAATTATAACATGTTAGTATATATTTAGGCTGAAATCCTTCCCTATGTGAGCAGCACATGATGGATTATATAGATGAAGGGCCTAGATTAAAAGGACTACCATGAAATCAATCTTGTCCATTGATTGTTTTTCAAACTATATCATAAATTATAAAAAACAAAAAAAAAATAATACAATGCCCCACCTCAGGACAAAATAGGGCACTTTATTTCCACCACTCCATTTGCCAGAACATTTTTCAAAATCCTTGGTTGTCCTCACTTAGAAAAAAAAACAAGTTTAGAAAATTTCCCAGCGTGAACAACTTTCACAGCACTAAATGCTCACATATAAAAGCCTATCGGCTAATAATTAAAATAACAATTTATTGTCAAAATTTAAGGTAATTATTGTAAAGGAGATCCACTTTTGAATGCTCAAGAAATTTTTGTTTCCAAGAAATTTGAATTATTGTTAATTATTTCAATGTTCCTTGTTTTAATGTACGTTAAAATATAATAACATTAAAAATTTGCAGAATCATATATTTTTCTTAAAAGTAAACATAGGATATTATATAAAAAAATCAAAAGCATATTTTTATGGTATTATTATAATATGAATAATAATATGATATTACATACTAATATAATATTAATAATACATAATATATATAATAGTAATATAATATTAAAAAACCAATAATATATGATATAGTTAGTTAGGGTAGTATTGTTGACTATATATCATGAAGTAGAGTTCCATTCAATTAATTCACATTGTAGTGCCCCTCCAATTTCACCTTGGATGTATAGGTGTTCGGACTAAGGAGCGTGAAGATGAATGTAAATAATTAGAATACTTAGGTTAGTATATTTTATCAATGAACATTGTTACAATACTGATAATTCACATGCTCTGACATTGCCTTGCATTTAGGTGATTATGATGTTGATTTTACTATGATTGTCATATGTTAGAATTGACTTTTATGCCACTGATTCTATATCATAGGAGGTTATGATGTTTTTTGTGGATCAATCGTATTATGAGTATCATGTAACTATCTGATGATGGTTCTTAGTCGTTCAGTAACTAATTGATATGTGTGTTGTGATTACATGTTTGATGTGTGGGTGAAATGAACAGTGTCACATTACTCATGCATGAGTACCCTGCTACATTGCGACTTCCTTTCACTGTGTGTATGACTACATGATTGCATATATATACATGTTTGACCATGTTGTTTGCTGTAGGTTGCAGGTACCAGGCATCGAATCCACTTGAATTAACAGGTCTGAGCGTGCCTTAACCAATGGAACTGTTGAATGGAGATAACCTATGGTCCCCTAGCTTAGCCATCATCCTTGAAAAGGATGAGTATCTGGTTGTGTACCCTGTCAGTGCTGTTGGTTTGGTCATGATAGTCAGTCATTGTTGTGGTGGTCTTGCTTTCCGATCTTGCATAGTAGTCAGGTATGGTTTGACAGTTGGGTTATTTTGTTGGTATTGTTTTGGTTATTATTGCCTTAAAATAAAATAATTAGTTATGAAGCTCTTTTGTTAAATAAATAAATATATAAATGTCCTTAAGTAAATTTAGTTTATGAAAAATATATTATTCTAGAAGTTAAGTTAATAAATAATAATAATAATAGTAATAAATGTAATTCCAACTAGAGATAAATAAATAAATTAATATAATTTAGTGTTGTGTTAATGGCAATAAAATGGATAATATTTGCAAGTTGTCATATATATAAATATAGAAAATACTAAAGTAGATAAAATCAGAAATGAATCTTGTCTAGTTGTAAATGAAATAAATAGCAAATTCTAAAATTAATAGAATCATAGAGAAATTATTGTTTGGTTAAAATAGCAAATTGTAAGAAAGTAATAAAGGAGAATCTTCTGGAAGAAAATTGTGGGGGGTGGTTATGCATGCTCAACTTTATTTTGAAATCTCAAGACATAATTTGGGGAAGGAGCATGCATTTCAAATGAAGAATATGTTTTATGTTTTGGGGATCTCTCTCTCTCTCAGGAAGTTTTCATTTTCTTTTGGCACCGTAAACCATAGCTTCCAGAAGAAAAGACTTAGGAAAAATGGATGCGAGCTGGGAAATTTGTAAAGATGTGATTGAAGCAATATTCCAGGTATGGACTGAGATATAAAACTGATTTATTGTTGCATTAGATTTAGTGAAATATTTTGTGAATTCTCTTCTGCATTTTCTGAACCTAGTCTATTATGTCACCTATAACTCTATTTTTACGAACTGGGTTCCTCTAGAATTTTTATGTGTCATGCATGACCTAGTTTTCTAAATCATATCCAAAAATCAGCCATACCCAGTTTGTCATTTTTGAGATATGAATATGTTCTGACTGTCTACCTCTCACCCATTTTGTTTCTATTTTAGCAGTCTGTTGCGTTAGCCATAACTTTAATTTTACGAACTGGGTTTCTCTAATTTTTTATATATGGTGCACGTCTTGGATATCTAAATCATATTCGAAAATCAGCCATACCCAGTTTGTCATTTTTGAGATATGAATATTTTGTGACTATCTACCTCTCACCCATTTCGTCTATGTTTTAGCAGTCTGTAGCGTTAGCCATAAATTTAATTTTACGAACTGGGTTTCTTTAATTATTTTATATATGGTGCACATCCTGGATATTTAAATCGTATCCAAAAACCAGCTATACCCAATTTGTCATTTTTGAGATATGAATATTTTGTGACTATCTACCTCTCACCCGTTTCGTCTCTGTTAAAACAGTTAGTTGTGTCACCAATAACTATATATTTTCGAACTGGGTTTCTCTGAGATTTTTCAACAAATTTATTTTGTGCATATCCTATGATCATTGATTTCCATCATATGACTCTCTTTGAGGCATTCTACTAATCAGTTTGGGTGCCCTGTCTATGCTTTCACATTTTGCATTGTTGGTAGCTTCTAAAGCATTCTCAACAAATTCATTTTGTGCTGATCCTATCATATGCATGTGGTTAAAAGTGTGGTAGATTTGATGAAGATGTTAGATCTATAGGAATGTTTTGTTGTTTTGTATTCCTTTCCTCTCAAGCTATTCTTACAACAAGGTTCTTTCATTATAGCTTCAAGTTTTATATCTTGTGATTCTAACTAGTGTAAGATATTTATAGCATTGTAATATTATAGGCTTTTAGTCTTGCTTATACAGTTATATTTAATAGTATTTACAAAATTGTCCTGTTTATTAATGAAATCTACATCAGTGTAAATAGTGTAAACAATTGTTGTGTTTAATTTGCATGCCTTAGGGTTCTTTGCATGTTGTTCACAATCATTTTAATTAAATGAAATTAAAAATAAGTCTTGAGAATTATTAGTTAAAATATTGATACTTGTGGATACCTATATCTTGTGATCATATTACAATTGCTACTGGTGATTAGAAAGTTATAGTTCTGTATTATTGAGATATATTCACTTTATAATTGTTAGATGATTGATCACGCTTGGATTAATGTTACATTCCTTAAAATATTGTTGAAGGGTATTAGTTTATGATGTGCTTTGAGAGTGAATGTGATGTGAAACCATTGTGTTTTTAATGGTGTCAAGTGTTGTGTCATTTAGGGAAGTTGTTTCCAGAGGCCTAAGAGGGTGTGATTGTGTGGGGGTTGTCTATGTGTGCATCATGTGAGTTGAATGAAATGCATTCTTGAAATATTGTCTCCTATTCATGTTAGTATGATACATGTGCAAGATGGATAATGCCTTGCTCAGTGTACCTATTCATGTGGTTATGATGACTATGCAAGATGGATTATGTCTTGCTCTGTGTGATGTGAAATGATGTGTATTCTGTGTTATAAATGCAACATGATGAGAATGTGGTAGTTCATGCTTGGTTTATGTTTTGGGACAGAAATTGGTCTCTGTGATTATGATTTGTATGCAAGAAGGTAAATGCATTGCATTGTATATGTTACTTGTCATTGTGATGGTAATTGTCTTGTTTGATGGATAGGGTCTTCTAGATGCAAGTAGGGGAGTGGCTTTCAATGTGGGGCTGGTGCCCAAAGAGGCTGCTAGGATAACCCATTGGAAGTTTTTAATCCAGTGATAACTTAATAATAAATTTAGGGGGTTGGGTTGTTTCCACACTAAATAAAATAATTGGATGCCTCACCCATTCCTGTAGTGCTCGTTTAGGCTAAGGATGGGATGGGAAGGTCATGGTTGGCAAGATCAACTTCCTTGTCCTCACAAAATGATTGTTGGTTCCGCATGTGTCACCCTATGGGGCCGGTGCCTAGAGAGAGGCTGCCAGGATAACCATAGATGGGGGCTGGTTTTTAGAGAGAGATAGCCTAGATAACCCATGCTAGGACCATGCGATGACACTCTTCCCTACTGTAGCCTAGCACTCCCTAATGTGTGTTTTTCCCTTTCATTGTGTGATTGCCTCTGGAAGTGATGTTTGAGTTACTTGTGTTGTTCAGATTGACCCGTGTTGTATTGGAGCCATGTGTAGTCCTTACACCTGTTAGTCTACTATCTTTCTTGATTGTTTTCTTAGTGGGACCTTATTGTTATCTCCTAGCACGGGGGGTGGACCTTATGGTTCCACATAGTCGGGTGGTTGTGCTTTTCTCTCCATTGGTTTCCCTTGCTATTGATCATGTGCGAGAAGGATGTACCTTGTATTACAGATTTCAGATCTTGCTCTAGCTTGAGGAGATAGATACTTATGATCATGTTCCAGTCTTGTGTATTGGTTGACTCATGTACTGTTATCTTGATGTATGTACTCAAATGTAATCTGGATAGCGATATTGTAAATAATGTAATGTTTTACTCTCTTGTAAAGGAACTTGTCTATGTACTCGTGATCCTATGTGCAAGATCTTGATGTTACTTATCTGATGATATAATATGGAATTGTATGTGTTTATTTACCTGATGCAATTAGACTTAGAATGAACTGTGTTTGTTAGTTAATTCATAATGTTGGTTAAATCTTATTTTAGTTCGTTAGTAATGTAGCCGTGGAACCCTAGAGGAGAAAGCTTAATTTAAATGTTATGAATAAATATATGATTGTTATTTCTTTCATTTAAAAAAAAAATTGACCTTTTTGTAAGCTTAGTTGTGTTATCCTCTGGGTTCCTTGGAGGGGCGTTACATTTGGTATCAAAGCCAGGTTGCAACACTAGGATCCTGGATTGTTGTTGTTGCTCTAGGTTAAGCATTTTTCTACTTGTGGCTAGTTGGTAATAGTACCTCTCACCTATGTGCCTTAGTATGATGTTAGAAGGTTGATAAATTTATAGACTTGTTCTTTGATTTAGGAAGAAATAAATTCTTTATGCCTTGTTCTATTTATGTGTCTGCTGTGTGTTCTCTCTCCTTTTCTGAAAATGTGATGTTATATCTAACAATATATACTTCTTGAATGTTAGTGCTTGTTGATTTGTTGAGGCCTTGAGGTCCTATTGTGGTCTCTAGTGCTTTAGAAGAAAGAAGCATGGTTATTGTTAGTTCATGTGATTAGGAGTGTGATATTTGCCCCTCTAGTGATGTGAATGTCCTGTACCCATTTTGTGTGGGGTATTGTGAAAGGACAATGGTGTTTGTGTTCCTTGGTTTGGTGAAGTAATCATAGATAGGGGTTATGTTTATCTATGGGTGTGGAAGCACCATCCATTTTTATGTTAATTGCATTATATGTGTAAGTATTGGAATGATTTAATCACTTGGTGGCATCATGCATCGTGAGACATGTGGATTATGTGGTGTTGTTGTGTGTGGGGTATCTTTGCGTGGTTTCTTGATAATCTGATATCTATTTCTTAGTTAGTCATGACCTCATGTGGAAGTTCTGTTGTGATTTATGAAAGTTATCATTGTGTATACCTGTGTAAGAAATGTGTGCAGGAGATCAAGTTGGAGCTTGTGTTGGACCCATGAGATCATGAATGTGATACTGTAAGTCAATT
The DNA here is from genome assembly GCA_027924645.1 of Cunninghamia lanceolata. Classification (NCBI taxonomy): domain Eukaryota; kingdom Viridiplantae; phylum Streptophyta; class Pinopsida; order Cupressales; family Cupressaceae; genus Cunninghamia; species Cunninghamia lanceolata. The sequence goes on from BSBN01001067.1 coordinate 6,572,662, forward strand.
AGAGTTTTGAATTATTCTTGTGTTTGATATCATACATTCCCTCTGTAAATATCTTCTTGCATAAGGAAGTAATTGCATATGTTCATAGCTTAGTAAAATAGAAATTGTACTGCATTAATGATAGAAAATTTTTGTATATAAGTAGCGACTGTGTTACCTTAAATTTTTGTATAAAAGTTGTTTAGATATGAAGATGTAAAAAAATTAGTTGTCCATGTGTTTGGTGTACATTCTCTAACGCATTCTGGACTTTGAGTCCTTGGGTGTTGTGTAGCGAATACTCCCTTTTGTGGCTAAAATTAGTCACACTGTGATGTGGATTTGTTTGTAATATTGGTTATTTTGAAATTTTTGATAGTTGCTTCATGTGTTGTTGGTGGGTTAACAGTGAATTCGTTTTCTTTGAACTCTCTTATGATAGGAGTGGTCACCAAAACTCTTTTCTTTATACTTGATTTATTGTTGAAAATTATCGGCATTTTGTGACTTAAGATTGAATTTAATTACTTCCCCATTTGGGTTTGTATTTTTAAAATTTCTACGGTGGCTATTCCAAATGTTTGTTTCTGTTGGCTCCATTTTGTGTTAAGTGTTTTTTTCTATCATGTTCATTTTGAACCTCTGATAGTATGTTCAAGGGAGGACTCCGTGTAGAATTGTACTTGCATGGTTGGTAATTAGTGGAAATAAGAGATGAGATGTATTTTTCCTTGTTAATATGTGAATGCAATTCTCTAAATCGTATGAAATTCTCAAAATATGTGTGATTGGTTATAAGTAGATCACATGATACGCCTTAAAGGTAAGGAATTTATGTTCTTCTTATCTTTATTGAATGATTGTACTTGTCTTATGAACAACTGCTTAATATGGAGGCGTATGTTGATAATAGAAAATTTCAATACTAATATGTTATGTTTTCACCCTAGTCTGTGACTTCCAAGAGTAAGTCAAGTTTTAGGGGGGGAGGATGTAGTGCCCCTCCAGTTTCACCTTGGATGTACAGGTGGTCGAACTAAGGAGTGTGAAGATGAATATAAATAATCAAAATACTTAGGTTAGTATATTTTATCAATGAAGCTTGTTGCAATACTGATAATTCACATGCTCTGACATTGCCTTGCATTCAGGGGATTATGATGTTGATTTTACTATGATTGTCATATGTTAGAATTGAGTTTTATGTGACTGATTCTGTATCATAAGAGGTTATGATGTTTTGTGTGGATCAATCGTATTATGAGTATCATGCAATTATCTGATGATGGTTCTTACTTAGTCATTCAGTAACTGATTGATATGTGTGTTGTGATTACATGTTTGATGTGTGGGTGAAATGAATAGTGTCGCATTACTCATGCATGAGTACCCTGCTACACTGTGACTTCCTTTCACTGTGTGTATGACTACATGATTGCATATATATACATGTTCGACCATGTTGTTTGCTGTAGACTGTAGGTACCAGGCATCGACTCCACTTGAATTAACAGGTCTCAGTGTGCCTTAACCAATGGAACTATTGAATGGAGATAACATATGGTCCCCTAGCTTAGCCATCATCCTTGAAGAGGATGAGTATCCGGTTGTGCACCCTATCAGTGTTGTCCGTTTGGTCATGATAGTCAGTCATTGTTGTGGTGGTCTTGCTTTCCGATCTTGCATAGTAGTCAGGTATGGTTTGGCAGTTGGGTTATTTTGTTGGTATTGTTTTGGTTATTGTTGCCTTAAAATAAAATAATTAGTTATGAAGCTCTTTGGTTGAATAAATAAATATATAAATGTCCTTAAGTAAATTTAGTTTATGAAAAATATATTATTCTAGATGTTAAGTTAATAAATAATAATAATAATAGTAATAAATGTAATTCCAACTAGAGATAAATAAATAAATTAATATAATTTAGTGTTGTGTTAATGGTAATAAAATAGATAATATTTGCAAGTTGTCATATATATAAATACAGAAAATACTAAAGTAGATAAAATCAGAAATGAATCTTGTCTAGTTGTAAATGAAATAAATAGTAAATTCTAAAATAAATAGAATCAGAAAGAAATTATTGTTTGGTTAAAATAGCAAATTGTAAGAAAATAATAAAGGAGAATCTTCTGGAAGAAATTGTGGGGGTGGTTATGCATGCTCAACTTTATTTTGAACTCTCAAGACATAATTTGGGGAAGGAGCGTGTATTTCAAATGAAGAATATGTTTTATGTTTTGGGGATCTCTCTCTCTCTCAGGAAGTTTTCATTTTCTTTTAGCATCGTAAACCATAGCTTCCAGAAGAAAAGACTTGGAAAAAATGGATGCGAGTTGGAAAATTTGTGAATATGTGATTGAAACAATATTCCAGGTATGGACTGAGATATGCAACTGATTTATTGTTGCATTAGATTTAGTGAAATATTTTGTGAATTCTCTTCTACATTTTCTAAACCTAGTCTATTGCGTCAGCTATAACTTTATTTTTACGAACTGGGTTCCTCCAAACTTTTTATATGTCGTGCATGACCTAGTTTTATAAATCATATCCAAAAATCAGCCATACCCAGTTTCTCATTTTTGAGATATGAATATTTTGTGACTGTCTACCTCTCACCCATTTCGTCTCTGTTTTATCAGTCTATTGCGTTAACCATAACTTTAATTTTACGAATTGGGTTTCTCTAATTATTTTATATATGGTGTACATCTTGGATATTGAAATAATATCCAAAAATAAACCATACCCAGTTTGTCATTTTTGAGATATGAATATTTTGTGACTGTCTACCTCTCACCCATTTCGTCTCTGTTTTAGCAGTCTATTGCGTTAGCCATAAATTTAATTTTAAGAACTGGGTTTTTTTAATTTTTTTCATATATGGTGTACATCCTGGATATTTAAATCATATCCAAAAACCAGCCATATTCAGTTTGTCATTTTTGAGATATGAATATTTTGTGACTGTCTACCTCTCACCCATTTCGTCTCTGTTAAAACAGTTAGTTGCGTCACCAATAACTCTATATTTTTGAACCAGGTTTCTCTAAGATTTTTCAACAAATTCATTTTGTGCATATCCTATGATCATTGCTTTCCATCATATGACTCTCTTTGAGGCATTCTACCAATCAGTTTGGGTGCTCTGTCTATGCTTTCACATTTTGCATTGTTGGTAGCTTCTAAAGCCTTCTCAACAAATTTATTTTGTGCTGATCCTATCATATGCATGTGGTTAAAAGTGTGGTAGATTTGATGAAGATGTTAGATCTATAGGAATGTTTTGTTGTTTTGTATTCCTTTCCTCTCAAGCTAATCTTAGAACAAGGTTATTTCATTGTAGCTTCAGATTTTGTATCTTGTGATTATAACTAGTGTAAGATATTTATAGCATTATAATATTATAAGCTTTTAGTCTTGCTTATATAGTTATATTTAATAGTATTTACAAAATTGTCCTGTTTATTAATGAAATCTACATCAGTGTAAATAGTGTAAACAATTGTTGTGTTTAATATGTATGCCTTAGGGTTATTTGCATGTTGTTCGCAATCATTTTAATTAAATGAAATTAAAAATAAGTCTTGAGAATTATTAGTTAAAATATTGATACTTGTGGATACTTATATCTTATGATCATATTATAATTGCTACTGGTGATTAAAAAGTTATAGTTCTGTATTATTGAGATAGATTCACTTTACAATTGTTAGATGATTGATCACGCTTGGATTAATGTTACATTCCTTAAAAATATTGTTGAAGGGTATTAGTTTATGATGTGCCTTGAGAGTGAATGTGATGTGAAACCATTGTGTTTTTAATGGTGTTAAGTGTTGTGTCATTTAGGGAGGTTGTTTCCAGAGGCCTAAGAGGGTGTGATTGTGTGGGGGTTGGCTATGTGTGCATCATGTGAGTTGAATGAAATACATTCTTGAAATATTGTCTCCTATTCATGTTAGTATGATACATGTGCAAGATGGATAATGCCTTGCTCAGTGTACCTATTCATGTTAGTATGATATATGTGCAAGATGGATAATGCCTTGCTCAGTGTACCTATTCATGTGGTTATGATGACTATGCAAGATGGATTATGTCTTGCTCTATGTGATGTGAAATGATGTGTATTCTGTGTTGTATATGGAACATGATGAGAATGTGGTAGTTCATGCTTGGTTTATGTTTTGGGACAGGAATTGGTCCCTGTGATTATGATTTGTATGCAAGAAGGTAAATGCCTTGCATTGTATATGTTATTTGTCATTGTGATGGTAATTGTCTTGCTTGATGGATAGGGTCTTCTAGATGCAGGTAGGGGAGTGGCTTTTAATGTGGGGCTGGTGCCCAAAGAGGCTGCCAGGATAACCCATTAGAAGTTTTTAATCCAGTGATAACTTAAAAATAAATTTAGGGGGTTGGGTAGTTTCCACACTAAATAAGATAATTGGATGCCTCACCCATGCCTGTAGTGCTCGTTCAGGCTAGGGATGGGATGAGAAGGCCGTGGTTGGCAAGATCAACTTCCTTGTCCTCATGAAAGGATTGTTGGTTCCGCATGTGTCACCCTATGGGGCCGGTGCCTAGAGAGAGGCTGCCAGGATAACCATAGATGGGGGCTAGTTTCTAGAGAGAGATAGCCTAGATAACCCATGCTAGGACCATGCAATGACACTCTTCCCTACTGCAGCCTAGCACTCCCTAATGTGTGTTTTTCCCTTTCATTGTGTAATTGCCTCTGGAAGTGATGTTTGAGTTACTTGTGTTGTTCATATTGACCCGTGTTGTATTGGAGCCATGTGTAGTCCTTGCTCCTGTTAGTCTACTATCTTTCTTGATTGTTTTCTTAGTGGGACCTTATTGTTATCTCCTAGCACGGGGGGTGGACCTTATGGTTCCACATGGTCGGGTGGTTGTGCTTTTCTCTCCATTAGTTTCCCTCGCTGTTGATCGTGTGCGAGAAGGATGTACCTTGTATGATAGATTTTAGATCTTGCTCTAGCTTGAGGAGACAGATACTTATGATCATGTTCCAGTCTTGTATATTGATTGAATCATGTACTATTATCTTGATGTATGTACTCCAATGTAATCTGGATAGCGATATTGTAAACAATGTAATGTTGTACTTTCTTGTAAAGGAACTTGTCTATGTACTCGTGATCCTATGTGCAAGATCCTAATGTTACTTATCTGATGATATAATATGGAATTGTATATGTTTATTTATCTGATGCAATTAGACTTAGAATGAACTGTGTTTGTTAGTTAATTCATAATGTTGGTTAGACTTGTTTTAGTTTGTTAGTAATGCAGCCGTGGAACCCTAGAGGATAAAGCTTAATTTAAATGTTATGAATAAATATATGAGTGTTGTTATTTCTTTCGTTTAAAAAAAAATTGACTTTTTTGTAAGCTTAGTTGTGTTATCCTCTAGGTTCCTTGGCGGGGCATTACACACATTGACTAACAATATGTTGGAAGTATTTCTCTAATTTTTTTAATGTAATAGATATTATAAAAGTTCATATATCAAATACATATTTATAAAAATTTCCAGTTGATGTATTATGAGCCATCTCAGTATGTATTTAATAGAAAAATATAGTTAGGCATTATGTGCATAATTTTAAATATAAGTTGTAGAACATAAATCTATTGTACCCTCACGGAATTATTTTTAAAATAATTATATGATTAAATATGCATTTGTTTCTATGGGCAATTATATAAAAATCAATAAGAGATTCAATTAATTTACTACATATATACAATATAGACAAGTTACTTAGAAGGTGAACTATAATTTTCAAAATTATATTTTTTAAATGATCTGCGGGGATAAGTGATCTCCCATAGGGAGTGAATGTAAAGTAATGATAACTTAAAAAATATAAATATTTACTTGGTAAGGAATTGACATGATAATAATTTTACCCAACTATGTTTGTTCATCTCTATAAAAAGAAATTTATTAATATAAGTGAAAGAAGACAATAGTTAATGTGATGAAATTTCAATAAAAATTGATAAAATAATTTAGAGGATTAAATAACTTATAAATTAATAAATAATAATAAAAAATATCTAACAAATTCTATAATTTCTTCATAAAAATTTCATGCCCATTGAATCTATGGGTGCAATTGCTAGTTTTAAACAATGAAGGACAACAATACATATTTAGTATGCAAAGGAAACATGCCTACGAGTGTAAAATTCTTCCAAACAAACACAAATGACAAATGAGTGATGTGTCAAAAGTCAATTTTGACCAATCAAAATAGGACAAATATTTACCTTTTTTTTGTTATGAATGAGGTTTAAAATTGCTATTGACTATTTGATGATTAAAATGGATGATATTTAAATAAAGTGATGTAGAAAACTTAAGGCTGTCAGTTGGGACTTTGCCTCGACTATTCTTAAATATCATCCACTTCAACAGTCAAAGGTCAATTTTGGCCAATAAAAATAGGACAAATATTTACCACTTTTTATTGTGAATAAGGTGTAAAATTGCTATTGGCTATTTTACCATTGAAGTGGATGATATTTAAGTAGAGCCAAAACTTTGCATTGCTCAATTTTTTTAAAGGGGTGAATGACTTTCAACTTTGGTAGAATTTGAAGAAACTCTGAGGTCCGTTAACCAGATTGGAATTTTGCCCGAGTTTCGCCGCTCCAGTACGTGACGAGATGTTTAAGATTCTTTGATCACCACTGAGATTCTGACGCGTGGCAACCTGCTCTGTCCAACTGGGCCTCGGTTTGGCACGTACACTAATTGCCTAGCGGTCTTTAAAGTAGCAGAGTTGTACATGCTATACAGTTTAGGTATTTTTTAATGGTGTTTAAATATTATTTATACATTGTGTCAATTTGGTATTTATGCATTGAATGTTTAAAATGTAATAAAATTTAAATAAGAATTCTACTTTTCACATTTGTTGTTCACACCATTATTAATCAATAGAAAATCCAATAAATAGCAATTATCAAATTAATACATATGAAAACTAATTATGAATTATAGTATGTTTGTAAAATGAATTTTATACTCAATACTGATTGGTCAAATGAGCAAAGGAAATTGCAAAGTATTGCTAACTAATAATATGGGATGGATTAATTAATTATAAAAATAAATTACTTTAAAATTATAAAATAAATATTACAAGAATATGATCATAAATAAATATTAAATTGATGAAAAAGATTAGATTATTTTTAGTTTTAAAATTTAGTGTTGAATATTCCGTGATAAATGGTTTTAGGTGATTTGTCTTTGTAATTTGTGTTTAGCATTTTGTCAAAAGATGTTTGTTAAATTGAAAAACTCATGAAGCCTTGCTTTGGGTCATTTCCCTATCATTTTTGGGTTGTTTCCATGCCCATGGATTCAACCTATATCTGTGGGAATGATCTATGCACTTTTAAGTGTTTGGAATGTGTTCACCTAAATATCTAGAACTTACCATTTGAAAATTGTTGGTGTTGATGAACACCTATAGGATCTTGCTATGTAAGGATCTTCTCATTAGTCAAATCCCTAGAATAAATTTAATGATATTACATGTTTGAAGACATGCTAAGAAATCATGCAATATGCTTGTTATGTCATAAAATGTCCCCCTAGGACTTTTACCTCCTAAGTTTAACTCATAGGTCCCTTAGATTTAATCATGCATGTTAAATATGAATCCTGAAGCAAAATCCCCTGAAACCCATGTCAAATGGGACTTAGGGGACATTCTTGAGCTTAATCAAGTCCCAAAATAGGACCCTGGACAAGGGTGCCCATGCTCTAGTCTAGACCTATTTTGTCAGGACCCAAATTTAAATGTCCGCAAAGTGATTGTTAAAAGGTTTCCCTTTGTCGGCCTATTCAATTTGAATTATGAATGTTTAGTGGGAATGCATATATAAACATGTTTAGGAGTTCATTTTACATCTAGATGGATAATGCAAACTTGTGATCTTATTCAATGCTTTCATTGTGTTGTACAACAATATTGCACGTTGTGTTTGTACTTGTTTGTTGCATATTTGTCTTCATCAATCCATCTCTTCATGGCATGAAAGATCTTCATCTCCCCGTGAGAGCTTCACCTCCGAGGTGACATCTACTTTGTGTTTCAATCAATTTATCATATCATTTGCTTTTGCCTCTATCCACCAAGGACACACACTCTCAGAGCTAACAATGGTGTTGGAAGGCTTGAATGCCATTTCGAGGCTTGACCGAGGCAAGCTCCTAAACACCACAACCCCCAACCCCTCTCTTGTGATTGCATGTTATAGGTGTCAAATCTTCAAAGAGGAGTTGCAAGAGATAAAAGCAGAGCAGGAAAATTTCATATCTGAAGAAAATGACATAAAACATCCCTAATTAGACAAGGGCACCCACTCTTTTGTCCTCCAGTTTTGTAGTGTCGAGAATCTCTGAATAGGTTACTGTATGCTCAAAATCGTAACCTCGGTTGCCTAGGGTTGTTGAGTTAGATTTCAGCATGCAAACAGATCCTTCCCTCCTTGCCATAAGGTGAACCACCATGTCACTTTCACTCTCGTGGAAGTAGCCAGTTAAGAGGAGGCGAGACATGCGGGTGGTCTGGCTCATTAGCACATCCTGAGGCCTATGTTGTTGTGTGCTAATATGGATGTGTCATTCAATGATCATTGTTGTAGAGATAACCGTATGATTCGAAGGGTCACTAGTCACTCTTCTCTTATTAGGGTTTTTGATATTTCACCTTTGTGTGGGTAAGTTGTTGTTTTCATTGATGACGTGTTGTCTTTCAAAGTATTGGATGAATGCTTGTTGTACTAAGAATTGCCTATGTTCTTCTTGTTGTTGTAAGACAAGTGGGTCCTATTGTGGTCTTGGATGGATTTCCTCTATCTTGTCGAGAATTGCCCTCACCCACTCACCTCTTAATCCTGGGCACATTTGTGAGCTGAGAGAAGAGATATAGGCGTATGTGAACTAACCTTGACTAGACATAGGGTTTTGACTTAGAGTTTGATTGACCTAAGGTTTGATTATGCGTTGACCTTGTGATGGAATCAAGGGTTTTGACTGAATGGTTGACTATGGTTGACCTTGTGATAGAATCAAGGGTTTGCAAATTTCCTAAGTGTCTAATGGTTTTGTTCTTTTTTATATTTTTATAAATGCAATACTATATGAAATGCAAAACTTGTTTTTTTGTGCTTTTTTGATATTTTGGAAAATAAAAGATACTTTTTAGTCTAGGAATCAAAGAATGAATGCAAGCTACAATGAATTTACCTATTAGCTTAGGATATATCACATGTAGTTTTGGTCTTGTTGATATTGTAGTAGCATTAATACACTTATTCACTACCCTCTTAGGAGGTGGAAGAAGTGATTTATTTTGAGTGATCTCGACATCCATCCATAAGGGATTTAATGTGAGAGACCTTTCCTCATACACTAGTGCTACATCTTTTGAAGAGAGAGCATAGGAATTAAGGGAAGGTAAGGTGTTGTGAGGATAATTGTTAGTGATTGTATCTTTAGTGATGTTCAAAGAATATGCAACCAAAGGAGAGGTATCCAAGGTTTTCACATCCTTAGTGATATCCAAGGGACTTGAACATTCAACCAAAGGAGGGAGATCAAGGATCTTCACTTCCTTAGTGATGTCCAAAGTACTTGAATATTCAACTAAAGGAAGAAGATCGATAGGATATTCCATAGGGGATTCATGTACTATGGTAGGGAGAGAATTTTTACTATTGTTAGATGAATGCTCATTATCTATCCATGGAATGTTCTTTGTTAGAGGGGGTTCTTCATTCACTAATGCTTCATCTTAGCCAGAGAGAGCATTGGAATGGATAAATGTTGGTGGTTCTTCATTCATTAATGCTTCATCTTGGCTAGAGAGAGCATTGGAATGAAGAGATGGTGGTGGTTCTTCATTAACTAATGTTTCATCTTGGCTAGAGAGAGCATTCGAATGAAGAGATGGTGGTGTCATGTTAAGGGTTGTGTCAATGAATTCATCCTCTTGCGCCAAAGTGTCCTCATAAGTGAGATCAACTTTGGGAGAGAGATCATAAGGTGAAATTAAGTTACCATCATAGGTATTAGCAATAGGAGGTGTAGTGGAATGTCTAATATAGATAAATTCATCTAGGGCTTCATCTAACATATTGAAGTCATCACTACTAAACGATGCAACATATGTATTATTATCTATGAATTTAGTGAGATCATCTAATATCAGAGGATATGTTCCCATGAGATTTGTGAAACTATTGAAATCAGATATATAACAAAGGGTTTCATATGTGGAACACAGAAATATCAACATCATAGATATATGCAATTTGTTTTAAGATTTGCGGATATTCATTAGTAAATTTGGAAAAATTATCAATGTCTATGATGTATGAAACAAAGATTCCAAAGATGAATGATAAGAACTATCCATGATGAAAGTTTAAGGAAATCAGGTTATTGAAAGAGCTCAACTACACACAAATTTCACAACAAACAAGTAAATAAGACTGAAATAACACTACACAACAAGCCAAGATAAGTGAGACTGTTTCACACCAAAAAGACTTGTTTGAGGGAAACGGCTAAAAATACACATAGAGTCCACAACAAAAAAAGTGGATAGGAGGAAAGAGTACAACACAAGGAGGCTCAATTGATTATTTTAAAGGTTTTGATCAAAATATGTGACAAGGTGTGTAGACAAGTAGTGTTGAAAAACACATTGTGTATTTAAGAATATGCTAATTTTCACACAATGATATGAAATTATGCAAAGTTTTCAAATGAAAAATGAATAAATGCTTAAATATGAGTGCAAATTATGAAATGCAAGATATATAAGATGAATGCAATGAAACAACTATTATCACCCAGATTTGTACCCTCTGCTACAGCTATGAAACTTCAGCAATCTGGAGTAACATGGGAATGATCTCGAAGTGTGGGACCTTGCGAAATGAGATCAAACCTCTGGAGAAGGCCAGTTTCCTTGACTAGATATCACCTAAAATGACTAAATCTTCAGAGGAAAAGGGAGAAGGAATGCTTCTTTGAATGAAGGATAAAAAAATAGGAAAAACATGAAAGTAAAGGGTGATGCACCAGATTGATTAAAAGAAACTTTCATAGAACTGAGAAAATGCACAACATAACCATATACAACAAGTAAGCATACACAGATTCAAATGATCCTAGTAGAGGTGAGAAACGAAATGATTGAGAGGAATGAAATATTCACAGACAATCATATGAGAATTCACACTAAACTAAAAATTAGTAAAAAGAGGTAAAGTGACTTGCATATATTCAGTGGGAAGGCATAGTTATAGTAGCAGAAAGCTTTGTTTGGAAACAAAAAAGCCTAAATGCCAAAAAATTTCCAACCTTATTTACATCATTCAAATGCATATATATAGCAATCAAGAATGCCCTAAGTCGGTTACAAAATTCGGTCAAAGAGCTGCAGCAGGAAAATATCTCCCTCTTAATGACTGTCCACCTGCAAGAAGTTATGGTGCAGAAGATCTGGAATTGGGGACGGTGGAAGATATTCTGGGCATTAAATGCGAGCAGCTTCAATGGTTATCTTCAACAAGGAATATATGAAATATCTGAAACATGGTGGTTTAAGAAATATTTCTATTCATTAATGCGAGCTACTTCATCTTTGTGCAGCAATGAATGCAAGAAATATCTCTATCTGCTCAAAATGGTTGCTGAAACATCCACTCGCCCAAAATATGCAAATCCAGATCTTTGGAATATGAAAGAGGAGGCAAAAATAAGCACTTTTCCCTCTTGCAGCATGTCAAAATTTGCCAGAATGGAGGAGATATGGGCAGTCAAAGTTTTGGTCAACTGCCTATATATCGCTTTGCATATGTGTGTATATCACTTTGCATCTATGCTTTTATCAGCCTCTGAAACTACCTCTGAGTCTACCTTTACATATGCAAAGCGTTTTGTATATGGCCTCTTGCATATCAGCTTTGTATATCTGATTGTATGTATAAACATACAATCACAAATGTACATGCAACTACTCGGACTCAATCGTTGAATATGCCAAACTTGATCTCTGGGTTGGGTCCGGTTTGTATCTCCTCCCTTTGTAGGAAATTGTAGACCCACTTCATACATTACAAACACTTACCTCGGCAGATGCAAAAACCCCTTGTATATCCGATTGTATGTAAAAACATACAATTGCAAACATACATACAAATGCGTGGACCTCAAAAGATCATTAACCATTTTATAATTTTGCAACCGGTCCGGCTTGTATGTTAGGAATGCATGCTCCTACTGTATGTCGAACACATACAATCTCCTTTGTATACCTGTGGGCCCCACCTCTTGTATCTTACCTTTGTCTAGCGCTTTGCATATTTTCCATTGTATATTTCTATGTATATCGGCCTTGTATTTGTTCTTTGCACGTGCGCTGATATACATTCTCTTTTGTATGGGCCCTTTTGTATGTCGGCCTTGCATGTCGCACTGATGTACATCGGCGATGTACATTGCCCCTTGTATATTTGACTTGCATCTTTTATTTGCATCTTTGCATATACAATGCAACTTGTATAGAAGATACAAATGCCATTGTACATTCAGCAGACCCCACCTCTTGTATCTTACCTTCTATATATCGGCTTGTATATCGCCATATACATTGCGAATATACAAGAAAAATATGCATACATCAGACCTTAGCCTTTATCAAACAGAAAATATGTCCCCTTTGAATATGGCCCTTGTATGTTTTGAATGTATAAAACCCTTGTATATACGAACATGCAATGGCCCATGTACATTGCCGATGTACATTTCTTTTTGCATCTTTCCTTTGTATGTGCGTTTGTACATTTGCCAATGTACAAATGCGAACATACATTCTCCCTTGTATATGGCCCTTGTATGTATGACTTGCATACAATGGTGAATGTATATGCAAACATACATCCCAAAATGCATACATAAACACTAAACATGAAACTGAGAAATCCCTGCGATAGAAAATACTTGAAGCTAAAAGATTTCTAGGTTTTTCTGGGTTTTTAGCAAAGATTCTCAAGGTGAGATTTTTGGGATTTTTTGACAAGGCATAGCATAATTATTTGAAGGATTTGGGATTTTTTGACACTTCTAAAGGATTTTCAAGGAAAATGCAAGGTGAACTGCTTAACTCTGGGAAGAGGAAAAAATGGTCAACAATTTGGTGACTTCTATGGGATGTTTGCCTGCTAAACAATTAGATTAGTGGCCTTAAGCATCCATTGGGCATGGAGTCATACAGAGACTAAAAATATATCTTGACAAACCATCCTGACCTTAGCAACTCAGCATATTAGCAGTGAAGAACATCTGGAAGACTAAACCAGACAAAAATGTTGAAGGCAACCCCTCCAACTATGCTAGACAACACTTAGGGAAAACAAAAAAAAGGGATCTAAACTATTGTGCAGCAGCACTTATTGAAAACAATAAATCTAATGTACTGATTTACAAGGCACTCATACCTCAAAACACCTCTTTAGGTGTATCCCTTTGACTGGGATAGGCAAATTTTGTCCATCCATATTTGATAACTGAAATGCATTGTGCTCCTTGCATTCGGTAATGAGAAATGGGCCACTCCACATGTTGTCAAACTTGGAGTGTTTTCCTGGCCTGCTCTTCAATTCATCCCATTTGAGCACCACATCACCCTCCCTAAAGATTCTGGGAGTGGCCTTCTGATCAAAATTTCTTTTGATTTGAAGCTGATGATACTCCATAGTTTTCATAGCCTTCTCTCTGATTTCTTCAAGCTCCATAAGTTGAGCATATCTGACAGCCATGGGATCATCTTCTTCAAACATCTCCAGCTGATTCATGATATCAAGTGCTGGCAGCTCCACAGATATAGGCAATCTTGCCTCTTTCCCATAAACTAACATATATGGGGAGTTCCCAATAGACCTCTTGGGAGTTATTCTGTCTGCCCATAAGGCATATTTCAAATTAGTATGCCAGGTCCTCTGGTTGTCCTCCATTGATCTTTAAATAATCCTTATGAGATTTTTATTTGTAGATTCAGCCAAACCATTACCCTGTGGGTAATAATTTGATGAAGTATTCAAATAGATCCCATTCTTAATAGCCCAGTCAGTTATCTTTAGGCCAACAAAGGCTAAAGCATTGTCAGAGATGATTGACTCAGGCACTCCAAATCTGGATATCAAATCATGATAAAAATTTAAAACAATATTCTCATTGAATTCCTTCAGAGCCACTGCTTCAGTCCACCTTGTGAAATAGTCTATAGCTATAAGTATCCACCTGTGGCCTGCACTTGATGGTGGGTTAACGGGACCTACAAAGTCAATGCCCCATCTCATGAAGGGCTGTTCTACTTGAATTGGCTGTAGAGGTAAAGCTGGCAACCTTCCCTTGCCTGCAAATATGGCACATTTTACATATTTTCTAGCCCATGCATGGGCATCCTTGAATAAGTTGGGCCAGTAATATCCAACTCTCATTATTTTTCAAGCAGTAGTCTTTGGGGCAAAATGAACCCCTACTGTTCCATCATGAAACTCATGTAGCACCTTGTCAGTCTGATCATTATCAAGGCATCTTAACAATACACCATTAAAATCCTTTCTAAAAAGGATGCCATTTATTAAAACATATGGAATGGATTGCAGTCTAAAATACCTTCTCTTGGTTCTATCTAAACCTGTTGGACATTTACCAGTTTGCAAAAATTGAGTCATGTTATTAACCCAACTTGTGCCCACGGCTGCTGTATCATCCTGAGGTGCATCTTCAATGGTCAGAAGCACCTCTTCTTCTTTTTCTACTTCTTTTTTGGAACTGGTAGCAAGTTGTTCACTAAATCCTCTGTCTCTGACAAGCTTGGTTATCTGGATATCCACATCATATTCCATGACTTTGGTGATCCAACCAGCGCTTTTCTCATTCACATCCTTACCTAACAAGAACTCTTTCACGCTAGGGTGAGCCACCATCAAATGTATCTTATTATTAGAAATAAGATGTCTGAACTTCTTGAGGCCCCTTACCACTACAAGGACATGTTTTTCGATGAAGCTATACCTTTGCTCATACTCCTCTAGCCCCTGACTAAAGAAAGCGATTGGCTGTTCAAAGCTGTCGCTTTGCTATTGTACCAGAATCGCAGAGATGGTGTCAAGGCCGCCGTAAGCATATAAAATAAAATCTTTGGAGAAGTTAGGATTTACTAGAGCTGGCGCAGCTGACAATGCTTCTTTTATGGACTCAATGCTGATTTTGGCCTCTGTTGTCCAACTGAAAACTATGCTCTTCTTCAACATAGACGTCAAAGGCTTCAACAGATTTGCAATATTGGGTATAAATCTTCGTAGAAAATTAATTCTACCAATAAAACTTGGTAGTCCCTTCTTATGGCTGGGTAAAGGCAACTCCAAAATAGCCTTTACTCTTTCAGAGTCAATGGTAATGCCCTCCTTCGACACAACGTGCCCTAGCAGCTTGCCCTTAGGCACAACAAAAATGCATTTCTTGGGATTGAGCGATATCCCAAACTCTTTGCATCTCTCAAATACCTGTCTTAAGTGGGATAAGTGCTCAACTGCATTCTTGGAAAAAATTGTTATGTCATCAAGGTACACTAGCACCAATTTATACAGCAAACCCCTAAAAGCCATGTCCATAGCTCTCTGAAAAGTTGAGCCAGCATTTGACAGACCAAAGGGCATTCTCTTATAGGCCATGGTACCCCATTTGGTAGTGAAAGCAGTTTTAAATTGATCTTCCTCCTTGACTAACACTTGATTATAGCCAGAATATCCGTCAAGCAAGGAGAATCTTTCAAAACCAGCCACTACTTGCAGAATTTGCTTCATTGAGGGTAGCAGGTAGTGGTCTTTTAGGGAGGCTCTATTGAGGTCTCTGAAGTCGACACATAGTCTAATCTCTCCATTCTTTTTTCTGACAGGGACAAGGTTAGAGACCCAAGAAGTATGCTTGATTGGGAAAATGATCTTTCCCTCAATTAGTTTGGTTAGTTCTTTAATCATTAGAGGCTCAAGCTTTGGATTTAAAGGTCTTTGCTTCTGCCTCACAGGTTTAGTACCTGGTTCTAACTCTATGGTATGTTGAGCAATATAAGGGTCAAACCCTTTTAGGTTTGAATAATCCCAAGCAAACACATCTTCAAATTCTTGACAAAAAGCAATAAAAGCCCTTCTATCCTCCGGTGAACAGATTTTACCTATTTTGAGAAGCTTCCCTTTGAAAATTTCCAGCTCCTCGTAATGTTCCTCTTTGACTTGCATGCTGGTTTTGCTTTTCTTTAGCTGATCATCAGTCCCAAAAATAGATTCCAGGGTTACCAATCCCTTGGGTAGCTTATTTGTTCTCAACTGAATAACTTGACCATCTTCATATTATTGCTTGAGTTTATCCTGATTCATTACAGAAAACTCATCCTCTTCTAACAGGAAACGCAGGATCTGCTCATCACTTTCAAAAACCTGCCAATGAATATTATTGTCATTGATAGAAGGCTAGTCGACTATTTTCACGTGAGGCTGCACCTTTTCTCTTTGAATATTGCTGGGGATGTCAAATTGAGCCCCAATTGCAGCTAACCTATCTGCATGATAATTCTGATTTCTTGGAATAGAGATTAGATTGAAAGCATCAAACTCTTCAATCATGTCCCATACCCTATGTTTTCAAAACATCATTTTTTGTAACATGCAGCCCTCTCACCTAATTTACAATGAGTTCACTGTCACCATAGACCTGCAAATAGCCAATTTCCTCTTTCTTGCCCACTACAAACCTTGAATCAATCCTTCATATTCAGTAGTGTTATTTGTACATGAAAAGGCAAAATGGAAAGTAGAATAATATCTTTCACCTTGTGGAGACACAAGCATTGCACCACCACCAGATCCATTCTTGTTCCTAGAGCCATCAAAGTACATTTTCCATACCTCACTTTGTTGTTCTGTCTGCTGTTCTGTATCCTTTACCAGATTTGGAATTGTTGTTTTAGGCTCATACAGTATGTAAATCCCCATACCAGTTTCTTGGATGTGTCCCTCAGGATCATCAACAACATTTTCTGAGGCCTACTCCTTTAATAGCACCTCTGGTATACTTTCAGATTGTAGCTCTTGAGAAGCTACAAGCTCAGGATTGTCAGAAATAATGCAATTTGCATTAACAACACTTGGTGTATAAGGCTCTATGTGATGATTTGAAAGCAATTCAGATTTTAGGGTTACTTTTGTGCCATATCTGGTCCTGAAAAACATGTGGGACCAATCTGAGGATAAATATCCTCCTATCTTGGCTGTGAATTCTCTTGACAAACACATGGCAAAATAAGGAGGTAAGTCTATAATAAACACTTCATGGGAAATGGAAACATTTGGGCAAGTGTGTAGAGTGAGGCCTAGGTCTTTGATCACACCCACAATATTAATAGCGGTGCCATCTAATTGAAGCACACCTTTCTCAAGGGGTTGGTACTTCAATCCTAATTGGTTTGCAATTTGTTTTGGCATCACAGAACTACTTGCACCACTATCCACCATACAGTTATGTACCAACTTGTCTCTAATTATCAAAGACACGTAAAATGGGAGTGGTTTAGCACTTTTGTTTGGCTGTTTGCCATTGTCCTGGGGTGAATTGGTAAGGACAACTCTAGTTGGGTCAATAGTTGCCTCATTGGGCATTTTCAAATCAGACAAGGCAGATTGCAACATCCTCTTTTGGCCTGGGATGGCTAGAGAGTCCCATATAGACATTGTCACATTCATCTTCTTCATATTTTCAATAATACTGAAAGGTGGAGTGACAATTACCTTTTGTTGTGACTTTGTAGCAACAATATCAGCCTGCAAATGAGGGATTTCCCTTGTTGTTGTTGAAGTGTTTCTTTGTAAAATATGGGGAATATGGGATGTAGAAGCATCAACATGTCCTTTTCCTTTATTTGCTACTTGTTCTACCTCATAACTCCTCTTCTTGGCTCTTGTGTTGGCTGCAACCGGAGTATTATCGCTGTTTACACCACAGAATTCATCTTCTTGCCAATTTATGAAGGCAAAATCATTTTGAGGCTGATCCTGCTATTGCACAGCCCCATCATGAGGTGGATTTGGATGAGAGACTGCAACATTCTGTACCATCAGAGCCTGATTTATAACCCCATTCGAGCAGGCTCCCTGATTGTGTGGCTGATGGCATGGAAAACACCATTCATATTCAGTTGCAAGGTTATTCTGAACAGGAACTAGGTCCTTGACATCATTAATGGGCATCAGATTGTAAGGCTGAAAAGGCCTCTGATTCACATTCTGCCTGGTACGTTGATAATTGCTTTGATAATGTGGCCTATTAGCTTGATATGGTTGGTTTTGCCCTTGATAAGGGTGATTTTGCCCTTGACTGGGTTGCTGATAGGGCTGTCTATTCTGAGACTGCTACTTTTTGATGTTTACTAACTCATTCCCAAAGGTTTGCAAGATATTTTCTATTTTATGTTGGCTATTTTTAATATCTTTTAACTCTTGAGACGAGCTAGAAGAAGCAGTTTCAGAAATGGCAGTACTTGGCAACGCTACAGTAGCAGGTAAATGGAAAAAATATGGGATTAGCAATGGCATTGAAGCTTGAATCTCAGGGAAGATGGGTACTGGTGGTCAAGGAGCTATTTTACTAGCCTGAATCAGGTTATTTTCTGCTCTAATAGCTATTTCATATGCATCAGGTAGGCTTGTCCTCCCAATGATTGTATCATCACTGAAATATCACTATTTAGGGCTTTCAAAAAATATAGAAAAGCATATTCAGCTGGAGGCCTTACCATGGCAGGAATTATGTCCCATGTCTTCTGAAATCTGAAGTTGAAATCCATCATTTGCTCTTGGGGAGATCTCTTTATTGTAGTAATCTGTTCAACCAGTGACAAGTTGTTTGATTTATCTTGAAATTGCTTATTTAACTTATCACCTAGATCATCCTAGGTTGTAATGGTTTGCACTAGTAAACTCCTAAACCATTGTAATGCTTTTCCCTTGAAAGAGGCAGCCAGCAGCCTGATGGCTACATTTTCTTGGGTCACATGATGAACACCGCATAGAGAAGCTACATCTCTAATGTGCTCAATAGGAGTAGTTTGATTTTTCCCTATGAAATAAGGCAGACTCTTCAAAGTTGCCCTAGGTATGACATCATGTACTGTTAAATTCAATGGGCTACCCCCATCAAAAGCCACAAATGGTTGATTTCTTGCCATTGGAACGGCTAAGGGTAGATTTGCTTGTGTTGCTATAGGAACTACAAGGGCAACTGGCCTGAAATTTGGTGGAGTTGATTGTATCCTTTTAGAAACTGAGGTCCTTACTGCAGCTCTACTCTGTCTTCTTGGTGGAGACAACTTCAAGTAATCAAATGTACTTGAACTTCGAGTTTGAATCTTTCTCATATAATGTAACAGCAGAATTGATCTGCTTGTCTTTCCTCAGTAGGAGTCACCAGATATGTAGGTTTTAACCTCTTATGGGTCTAAAAATCACTGGCTGCACATCAAAACCAGTAACAAAAGGTAGTAGTTGGATTATTTTCTAACTCTTGGGTCCCACCGGGTGTGCCAAAAGTTGTTATCACCCAGATTTGCACCCTCTGATGCAGCTGTGAAACTTCAGCAATCTGGAGTAACATGGGAATGATCTCGAAGTGTGGGACCTTGCGAAATGAGATCAAACCTTTGGAGAACGCTGACTTCCTTGACTAGATATCACCTAAAACTACTAAATCTTTAGAGGAAAAGGGAGAAGGAATGCTTCTTTGAATGAAGGATAAAAAAAATAGGAAAAACATGAAAGTAAAGGGTGATGCACCAGACTGATTAAAAGAAACTTTCATAGAACTGAGAAAATGCACAACATAACTAGATACAACAAGTAAGCATACAGAGATTCAAATGATCCTAGCAGAGGTGAGAAATGAAATGATTGAGAGGAATGAAATATTCACAGACAATCATATGAGAATTCACACTAAACTAAAAATCAGTAAAAAGAGGTAAAGTGACTTGCATATATTCAGTGGGAAGGCACAGTTACAATAGCAGAAAGCTCTGTTTGGAAACAGAAAAGCCTAAATGCCAAAAAATTTCCAACCTTATTTACATCATTCGAATGCATATATATAGCAATCAAGAATGCCCTAAGTCGGTTACAAAATTCGCTCAAAGAGCTGTAGCAGGAAAATATCTCCCTCTTAATGATTGTCCACCTGCAAGAAGTTATAGTGCAGAAGATCTGGAACTGGGGATGGTGGAAGATATTCTGGGCATTAAATGGGAGCAGCTTCAACGGTTATCTTCAACAAGGAATATATGAAATATTTGAAACATGGTGGTTTAAGAGATATTTCCAATCATTAATGCGAGCTATTTCATCTTTGTGCAGCAATGAATGCAAGAAATATCTCTATCTGCTCAAAATGGTCGCTGAAATGTCCACTCGCCCAAAATATGCAAATCCATATCTAAATTTGAAAAGTGAGAGTATTCCCCTGAAATCCCGCCAAATGAAAGAGGAGGCAAAAATAAGCACTTTTGCCTCTTGCAGCATGTCAAAATTCACCAGAATGGAGGAGATATGGGCAGTCAAAGTTTCGGTCAACTGCCTGTATATATCGCTTTGCATCTGTGCTTTTATCAGCCTCTGAAACTACTTCTGAGTCTGCCTTTGCATATGCAAAGCGCTTTGTATATGGCCTCTTGCATATCGGCTTTGTATATCTGATTGTATGTATAAACATACAATCACAAATGTACATGCAACTGTGCGAACTCAATTGCTGAATATGCCAAACTTGATCTCTGGGTCGGGTCCGGTTTGTATCTCCTCCCTTTGTATATTGCATTGTATATACAATGTAAAAATATACAAAGGAAACTGTAGACCCACTTCATACATTACAAACACTTACCTCGACAGATGCAAAAACCCCTTGTATATCCGATTGTATGTAAAAACATACAATCGCAAATATACATACAAATGCGCGGACCTCAAAAGATCATTAACCATTTTATAATTTTGCAACCGGTCTGGCTTGTATGTTAGGAATGCATGCTCCTACTGTATGTCGAACACATACAATCTCCTTTGTATACCTGTGGGCCCCACCTCTTGTATCTTACCTTTGTCTGGCGCTTTGCATATTTTCCATTGTATATTTCTATGTATATCAGCCTTGTATTTGTTCTTTGCATGTTCGCCGATATACATTCTCTTTTGTATGGGCCCTTTTGTATGTCGGCCTTGCATGTCGCACTGATGTACATTGGCGATGTACATTGCCCCTTTGTATATTTGACTTGCATCTTTTATTTGCATCTTCGCATATACAATGCGACTTGTATAGAAGATACAAATGCCATTGTACATTCAGCGGACCCCACCTCTTGTATCTTACCTTTTGTATATCAGCTTGTATATCACCATATACATTGCGAATATACAAGCAAAATATGCATACATCGGACCTTAGCCTTTATCAAACAGAAAGTATGTCCCTTTTGAATATGGCCCTTGTATGTTTTGAATGTATAAAACCCTTGTATATACGAACATGCAATGGCCCATGTACATCGCCGATGTACATTTCTTTTTGCATCTTTCCTTTGTATGTGCATTTGTACATTTGCCAATGTACAAATGCAAACATACATTCTCCCTTGTATATGGCCCTTGTATGTATGACTTGCATACAATGGCAAATGTATATGCAAATATACATCCCAAAATCCATACATAAACACTAAACATGAAACTGAGAAATCCCTGCGATAGAAAATACTTGAAGCTAAAAGATTTTTGGGTTTTTCTGAGTTTTCAGCAAAGATTCTCAAGGTGAGATTTTTGAGATTTTTTGACAAGACATAGCATAATTATTTGAAGGATTTAAGCCTGTAGGGTCACTTCTAAAAGATTTTCAAGGAAAATGCAAGGTGAACTGTTTAACTATGGCAAGAGGAAAAAAGGGTCAACAACAACACCAATCTATGCTTGTTTATGCACCTAAAATGCTCAATTTTTCCACCTTTTTCAATGCAAATGCACAAAATATGTAATGAAATTATGATAATGATAAGGGGCAGAAAATTGAAACCTTTTAATTAGTCCAATAATGCAGAATTCTTTTTCACAACACACCAATCTTGCAATGCTAGATGAAAGATTAGCCAAAATGTAGTAAAAATGCAAGGATTTTTGAAACCCTAATAGTGAAATTATGGTATGAAAGTATGCAAAATGATGAATGAATGGAATATAATCAGATTTAATATGTAAAATAACTTAGATTAGATTTGAAAACGATGTAAAAATCCTATGAATTCAATTCAAATTTTAAGGAAATATGAATGAATATGCCTCTTTTTGTTGAAATACACAATGTGTAAATGCAAAATTTGAAATGTAAATGAAAAAGCACCCTATGATTAAACACTATAGTCAAAAATAAGATTTGAATGAGTGTGAAAATGAGTAATAAAATATGAAATAAGATTTTAATTACAAACCCTAGCTTTTGAAATTACTAGGTTATATGAAAAATGCAAAATTTCAAGCAAACCCTAGCAAATGAGAGATGCAAATGCAAGGTAAATGATCATGAAAATATGAAATGCTGCAATTTATCTCAAATTTGATGTAAATATCAGAAAATAAAGTTTTTTCAATAATATGCAAGAAAAATAGTGCAAATTATGTCTAAATGCAAGCTAAAAATGCCTATTTTTTTGAATTTTCCAAATTTTATGCAAGATTTTCAAATGTATGATGATGAAAATGATATAAATATGAATGCAAATCTTATGTACAACACTCAAAAAGGTGCAAATTTAGAAGAAACATGGGTTCACCAAAATGTTATGTAGAAAAAGAGGGTTTGTTGATTTGATTGATAATTAAATTAGACCCTCCTTTCACTACATACATTCAAGGACATTAAATTGAATTGAATTACAACTTTTGCAAGAGTACTCAGCTATAGGTTTGGTATCACTTGGAATGATAAGTAAATTTAGAATTTGTTGATTAATTTGTTAAATCTTAGTTTGATTAAGCCAAAAACCCTAATTATGCAAAATCGTAAACAAACGGAAGAAACCTGACAAATGCTCGCACAGGAAGACACTAAATGCAGATTAGATACATACCAGATTTTGGATTTTAGGACGCAAAAATTTTAGGGATAAAAGAGCGGGTGCCCTTGTCTAGTGTAGTGCTTTTTCTGAGGGCTTCGAGATATTTTCTGCTATAGACTGCAACCGCTTTAGAGATTCTTGACAATGTTGAATTGAGGGGAAAAAAAAGCGGGTGCCCTTGTCCTTTTAGGGATGTTTCTTATCATTTTCTTCAGATCTGGATTCTTCCTGCTCTGCTCTGACCTCCTGCAACTCCTCTCCGCAAGATACGACACTTGTCACCTACAGTCACAAGAGAGGGGTTGAGGGTTGTGGTGTTTAGGATCTTGCCTCGGTCAAACCCTGAAATGCCATTCAAGCCTTCCAACACCGTTGTTAGATAGAGAGTGCATGTCCTTGCAGGATAGAGGCAAAAGCAATGATATGATAAATGATTGAAACACAAAGTAAATGTCACCTCAGAGGTGAAGCTCTTACAGGGAGATGAAGATCTTTCACACAATGAGGAGATGGATTGATGAAGACAAATCTGCAACAAACATGAACAAACACAACACAATACTACTCTGCAAGACAATGAAAGCCTTGAGTATCCTTAGCACAAGATCACAAGTTTGCATTATCCATCCAGGTGTAAAATGATGTCCTAAACATGCTTATATATGAATTCCTGCTAAACATTCATAATTCAAATTGGATAGGCCAACAAAGGGAAACCTTTTAATGGTCACTTTGCGGTCATTTGAAATTTGGGTCCTAACAAAATAGGTCTGGACTTGGGCATAGGTGCCCTTGTCCAGGGTCCTATTTTTGGATTGAATTAAGCTCAAGAGTGTCCCCTAAGTCCCATTTGTCATGAGTTTTAGGAGATTTTGCTTCGAGATTCATTTTTAACACGCATGATTAAATCTAAGGGACCTAGGAGCTAAAGTTAGGAGGTAAAAGTCCTAGGGGGACATTTTATGACATAACAGGGATGTAGCTCAACAAACAACTATAGAAGATACAAGGATGCTAACTCCACCATCCAGAAAAGTAAAAGAGAATATGGACTAGCTACTAATGACTTCTCTACTATTGTTGAACTATTTAGGCACCCCCAAGGCTTAAAAGGAAAGAATACTTTACTCCATCACTATATATACCCCAAGAGCTATGATTGTAGAGATAGCCAGTGCCCCACTTTATAACAAAGAGGAAAGAGAAATGCAAATTAGGGACTATTACATTACTAAAGGAAATCTTAGGCATAAGATTAGAGAAGTGGAGAAGCAAACTCTATAGATTATAGTCATATCCACCATCTTGGGTTGAATGAACAAGGATGAATAAACAAAGGAAGAGTTGAAGACTCAAGTGGGAGAGTTGATAGTGTCTATTCAATACCATGTTGGTCCCATGGACTTGACTACACTTGCACCAACTCTTTTGGTGGCACTAGATAAGATCTTACAAGAAAAAAGTGTGATGTGACGTGTGGTATAAGAAACCAGAGCTTGGAGGGAGTAAACATTAGCACAAGGAAAAAGGATAATCAAAAGAGTGATAAAATTGTATCATAAGATTAGTGATAATCTTAGTGCTCTTATGGAGTTAGAAGAGAAATTTGATGAAGAGATATCGATTTTGAAAAGATAACTTGCTACAATTGAAACAAATGACAAAGATTAAATTCTCCACATTGGTGTTAAGAGGAATACTTAAGGATGGTAATCCTAAAGTTCCCTTTGAATGGTTGAAAACAACAAAATGGAGAATTGAAATTTTGAAAGAAAGAAAAAATAAAATTTCCAAGAAGAAAGACCTTGAAGATGGAGCGATAATAGAAATACAAGCATTCATTGAAGCAATTCCTCATTTATTTTTTGGGAATCTACAAAAGGTAAATTTCTCAATACAATAGTGTATGAGTTATCAGTTTTGATTAAAAAAGAATATGATAGAAGAAGTAACTAATGGATTGATGAAGTTGAAGAATTTATTTGATACATTTGAATATCGACTACCAGCAGTAAGAAAGTTCCCAGAAGGATTATGAAACTAGTTTTTTCATGAAATGCTTACTTCTAGTATTCACATGGACCCAATTTCATTATACTAAAATAAGTTATAGTCACTTTACAAGAATATTTATGGGAGATCATGTAGAAGATCAATAGGAAAGTATCAAAATTGAAAGCGATAGTTTAGGAAATGAATAGGGACATAAATGATAGCTATATGAGTGTCAAATTTTAGTTGAACTGTAATAATAACTATATCATTTTAAACTTTATATTTTGTAATTTTTTATATTTAATTTTTAAATGCCAAAAGGTGGCGCTAGGTTTTGGGAAACTTTATGCAAATAAAATTATTATTTTATTTTGTTTTGTAAAGTTGCTTCAAAAGGTGATGGGAAAATTAATAAATGTCATCAGACTTGTGCCATTGTGTTGTACACTTGGGATAAAGACAACGAATATTTTAAAGGTGGAGATTTATTGCTATCAAAATTAAATGCACACCAAATTGTGACCATAGGATTAAATGTATCACAACAATTGATGTAAAGCTAGAATTTAATATTTTTCCTAGGTTGTTGGGCTATGCAAGGATGTATTTTGGAGTTGTTCTCTATAAATATGCAACTTTTATGATGTACAAGGGTTGGAAACTCTATACTTTTAATACGATTTCATAATTTCACTTGCTTTCCCTTATTTGTTGAGTTTTCAAATAATGAGTTATGATGTGTGGAATTTATTTCTATTTAACATATCTAATATTGATGAAGACCTACATGTGTTAAATGTTGGATCATTCAAATTGAAGATTATAGAAGGTTGGGCATGAGATATGCATGTGGAATACAATGGTTTTATGTATTTTCTTTCATTTTCCAAACTCCTTAGACATTTCCACCTCTTTGTGTTTATGACTAAATGAAATACTAGTTAGGCAAAACTGGTTACTTAGGTTTTGTCATCTAAGTAGACCTAGAATTTAATTTATCACAACACAATCTCATTTCTCTTTTAAGCCCAAGTTCTTTTACAATTTTTTATACATTTGATTAAGATAGGAAATAGTTTAGATTTAAAACTTGCAAATTGTTGTTTCATTTAATTGAGAAACAAACCGACACAGGCCCCTTGAATTGAAATAGTTCACAATAGTCATTGATTTAGCTTGCATGGCCATGACCTAGTGATATAGACCTTGGGGATAGTTAATTTCCTTTGGGAGATTGATTTTCCTTCATGAGAGCTGAGGTATTCATGATATTTCACTTGATTTGATTGAGTGTGTCAAATCATCCATCAATATCTATATCTCCATTTTATGCAATACAAATCTTCCGCTTAAATTGGTATCAGAGCCTTGGTTGTTTATACCTCTGTTTCCTGCCATTTGTGTTAAAATTTTCTGAAGATCCTCAAGTAGCGTCCATAGTAGTTGCATAATTGGTAGATTTAAGACCCGTGTGAAGGCCAAGGGAATCGTGTGAAGGGCAATAATAAGACAACCAAAGTAGCAATGAATATCACCAAAGAAGAATCTGTAAGTCTGTTTTCTCATAATGGCCAGTAATAGATCAATGAATGCTAGCTCTGCTTTATCTGAGGTTTTGCATAATTACTTTGAAGATCAACCTGAACAACATATAGATGACAAAGGCAATTTTAAGTTTCCAGATATTAAGATTTCTACACTTTACCTTGAAAAGGGACTTAAAGAAAAAAATTGTGATTTTGTGCGTCAGTCTGAGGTTAATTTATTAGTTTCTAGTGAAGGCATTTGTCCTGTCTATCTCCCATTTTTGCTTCCTGAAGATGTTAACCGATGGAGAGAAAAGGGTTTCTTTCATGTCCATTTCCCTCATGTAGATTTAATTGTGCATCCACATTTCAATTATGATATTGGCATCGAGTACTTTTCTACCCTCGTTGATACTAGGAGTAGGACTTGGGATCAAGCTATCATTGCCCAATTCTGAGGCAAGCTGTCCATTGAAGCAGGGGATGGAGTCCTCTCTGTTAGTCCAAATTTCACACTTTCTATTTTTGATAAGTTCATATCCACTATATTTTGTCTCCTTATCCAAGTAAAAGGAGTATCCCTCATGCCTGGATCCATATATTCTACCATTGGTGGTCATTGCATTTATCGTCTCATGAATATAGTATCCCCACCAGTTTCTTTGCCCACAGGGGTGACTTATCCTAAAGGATCCTCCAACTTAATTGCTTATGGAAGACATATAGATCACATAGGATTTGACATAGGATTCTCGATTATTGAACAACTATTGACTAGACGTGCAGGCCACAGTTCAGAAACTTATCTGTGCCCAGAAATTAGTTTTCATCCAGACCCTTTTTCCAAAATAGAAGATTTGTAGACATAACTTTACAATCAGTCCCTGAGAAAACGATGATGGAACAACCTATCATTGATGAGGAACAAGCCCGCCTACAACCACTTAAGAGGAGTCATTCTTTAGCCCATGCTTTTCCTAGTTCAAACAATAAGCCATATGTCGATTATAACCCTAAAGAATGTTCTACCTCAAACAACCATCCTTCCTCTAGATCACACATGTCTGTAAATCCTTATCCTTCCCGACGTTCTTTTGCATCCACTTCTGATTTAAGTGATGACCCAATACTCATGGACAAATTAGTAAGATAGGTTAGCTCAAGGCTGCATCTGACTCCAAAATAAGAGGATAAGAAACAGAAGGGGATAAAAATCCAAAGGATGGATGAGCCAACATGCATGTATAGAGAAGCTCTTCCTAGATATGGAATAGAAAAAAGAGTCAAATATAAGATTCAACTCCCTGAGGAGGGTCCTAAAGAAATCACTGGTTATGAACTTGGTAGGTGGCCTACCCCTAAAAATTTTCATATAATAAATCAAGATAGAAATTTATGGGGTAAGTATGAGGTTAGACTCCATACAAAAATAGGAGTCCAACAGAAGAGCTATGAGGCCTAGAGAAACTGGCAGGCTCGGTGGATGTTGTCTGCACATGATAATTTAGATGATATGGCCTTAGATATTAAGAAAGATGTAGAGAACTCTAATATAGTTAGGGGAAAGATGATATTAGTAGATCACCTAGATAAATTAGATACTTGTATTAGGAAAATAGAAAAATAGTCTACTTCTTTATTAAATGATACCTTTGGTATTTCATACCAAGTAAATCATATACAAACCCAGGTGACCAATACTACTACTCTAAGCCAAAGGACAGACAGTTATGTCACCCAAATTGCCAATGATATAGGTACCTCAAATAATGAGAGAGAAATAGAGGCCATAGAAAACAAAGTTCTCTTAGAACATGTGGCTAGGAATCTTGAAAAGATTTGTAAATATACTAAGAAAATTAGAGTTTCTCAAAGAGGAAGAGACAGTTCTGAAGAAGAAACAGAACAAAAAGAAGAGTCTAGATCACACCATTCAGAAGCCAAACCTTAGAAGGTAAAAATCCAAAAAATAAAAAAATGTGTTGTTTGGCGAAACAGAAGAAGAGCAACAATCTGCACACCCTCTAGGTCTAATACTACCGTAAGGCCTACAAAGTTAGTCTTTCCCAAACATAAAGAACATGCTATGCAACAAGCTGAAGTAGTTAGGGACTGGCTTGTAGAACTAGATATTGAAGAAAGAGACAATCCTCCCATTTATATGCAAGAGCCAACAAATGCCCAAGCTGAAAACATTGAAATAGAATCCTCCCAAGACGATTGGGAATCAGAACCTAAAATTCTTGTAGCCAAAGACAACTTTGATCAAATAAATGAACAAGAAGAATGGGAAGTGTACATGGCCACTCGTAAATAAGTAGGTAGTACCTATGATGTAGAAATGAGAGATGTAATTTCAGAAAACACCAGACCAGAACAATTAAAGGCATATGCTATATCAGGATACATTTTGGATATTGACAAAATGGTTCACCCTTATGAAGCTATTTGCACTTGGTGTGATACATTAGAAAATTTCTTTGACATAAGGAGTGTTGACTGGTCTGATTCAAACAAGGTCTTATATGATGTAAGATTAATGGTTGGTAAGATTAGAAATTGGTGGAATAACTTACCGGATAATGGTGTTATTACCCAAAATCCTCATACAGGAGAAGTATATGTTAGACAATGGGATATGGGTAGAAATGATGTATCTATTGAAGGTTTCTTTGAACTCAAATCACTGCTCATTGATGTTTTTTGTGGAGAATGAAAGAATGATGTTCTTGAAGAAGAATTTTTTTTGCATTCTTTGAAAATCAAGAACTTAAGAAAGTTGCATGAATATAATCTGGTTTTTGAAAAATACATGATTGTAGCTAACAAGGTCCATGATCTTACCATAAAAAAGTTTTACCTCAATTCACTCCCTTGTGGATTGGGAGAGTGGGCAGAAGAATATATCACAAAGAAGAAAAGAGAAAAAATTGCCAATTGCACCTTTGCTATGCTAGAAACTTTGATAACATATAAGATGGATAAGCAATGTCTCTTGAAGGCTTTAAATGATAACAATAACCAATATAACTCTTCTTGTAATTTGAAGGAGTATTGCAACCTTCCTCCCATTAACCGGTTAAGAGAATTCCAGCAAGTCAGAAAGTTCCACAGAAAATCATGTGGAAAATATTGCAAATGCAGAAAGTGCAAGCGCACTTATGATGATGATAACATGGAACAATCTTTCAAATCTAAGCACAAAGGCTTCAAGAAGCGCCACAAGCTAGCACCTATAAATAGAAATTCCTTTAGAAATAGGAAGATTCCCAAAGACCTATTCAAAAGAAATAAGCACCTAGAAAAGGACCAGTAAAATGTTTCATTTGTAAGGGTCCTCATTATGCAACAAATTGTCCTTGAAAGACCAATCCAGGAGTAAAAGTCTATGTTGTTTTCCAAGAACATGATGTACATAATCATTGGGATATTGTGAATACTTGTGATAGTTCTTTTCAGTTTTCTTCTGATCAATATTTTGAGTTAGTTGAGGTTCTTCCTGAGCACTTTTCTATGGGAAAAGAAAAATCCAAGAGAATTTGTGAACATGTCTATGATCCTCCTACTGAAAGCTTAGATGAGGTTCTGAGTTCTTCTAGCTCTTCTGATGATGACCATGACCTTGTACTTAAGTAGGTTTTGCAAAGAACCATTAAAGATTTGAATTTAAAGATTGACATGGCAAAGGCTAAGGATCCTTACCGAATGCCAGGAATAAAAGAGGAATGGAGGCAAGCAGCAGTTGAAGGATATAAAGACTTGGGAAGCTAAGAAAGATGCTATTGAAAAATGTCTCAAAAATAATAAAGCTTCAACATCTTCCCATGGATATAAAAACCCTAATTGGAGAAATAAAACCAGTATGGATAGAAGACTTAAGCCTCATTCACTTCCTCGGTCCTCCTAAAAATCATCCAAACCTGATTTATTTCCCAAGCACCTTGATGTTGTTTGTTCTAAGCTAGACTACCTCATAGAGGAAATCCAAAATCTCACCTGCCAGATCTATTTATAGAAGAAAGAAATTACTGAACTCAATTCTGTAGTGGGGGAAATCCGCTCATTAATCACCAAAGCAGATGAAGATTCTACAAGCAACAGTTCTAACCCAGACCTTAGGGAACCTACAAATGCCATGTATCTTACCACTAATTGCTCATACATTCGCGTTAATTTTTGTTTTCCAGGTTATAAACAGATTCCCATGGATGCCTTTTTAGATTCTAGTTCTTCTAGAAGTTTTGCAAAAACAAATGCTATTCCTCCAGAGCTCTGGAAGCCAAGACCAGACTTACCCAAAGGTTATTTTATTAATGGAGAATAGATAAATATGGGAAGGTATGCTCAAGATGTGATGATAGAAATACAAGGCAAAAAATTTGTCACTGATTTCATTGAGTACAATGTCTTATAAGGAGATGTTCTGCTTGGTTATTTGTTTCTTACTAAGTATGAACCTTTCATTTTAAAAACTCATGAAGTCAGTCTCAGGCATGAAGATGGTCAGATAAAGATTCCTATGCTGAAAGTACAAATTTTAAATTTGATAAAAGAAAAGATAAGCCTTCTAGAAAAGAAAAGGCTAATCTATAGATACAAAAGTTACCAGAATTACTTAAGCCTGTGAAAGCCAAATTTGAAAAAGACTGTTGTAGCATGAATCCACTACAATTTTGGTCCAAAGAGCATGAAGAATGTGAGATAAAGTTGAAACTAGAATGCCAGTCAATAATTCCTTTCAAACTAGCCTATCTTATGAGTCCCACCGAGGTAAAAGAAATGGACGAGCATTTGAATGAACTCCTTGAAGGTCATTTTATCAGAGAAAGTAAGAGTCCATTTAGTTGTCTAGCCTTCTTGGTAAATAAAAGAGCAGAAAGGGAAAGAGGTAAGAAAAGATTTTGTATAAATTATAAGCCTTTGAATGACATCATTCTTCCTTTTAATTATCCAATTCCATTCAACACTGACCTAATTATGAGAGCAGCCTCAAAAAGAATCTTCTCAAATTTTGATTGCAAATATGGATTTTGGCAAGTCAAGGTAAAAGAAGATGACATGTGCAAAACTACTTTCTTAGTTCCACAAGGATTGTATGAATGGAATGTGATGCCATTTGGTTTAAAAACTACACCTACATATTTCCAGAGGAGAATGGATAAGGCTTTAAGAGCCTTAAAGGCTTTCTGTGCTATATATATAGATGATATTATTATTTTCTCTAAGGACTCTTCTGAGCACTTGAACCATCTTGAGTTGTTGTATAATTCTATTAAAGATCACGGGATTTGCTTGAGTGCTATGAAGATGGTTATAGGATAAGAAGAAATTGATTTCCTTTGTTTAGTGTTATCTGAAGGAAAAGTTAAACTACAGAGCCATATTTTGAAACATATCAATGAGTTTCCTGATATTTTGATAGGAAAGAAACAAATTTAAAGTTTTTTAGGATGTTTGAATTATGTTTCTCCTTTTTACAATGGTTTGGAAAAAGATGGGAAAAAGATTCAAAACCAGTTGAAAGAAGGAGCAATAGAATGGACAGAAGAATTGACAAAAAATGTTAAAAGGATTAAAGAAAAATGCCACCATTTTCCTACACTACATATGCCTAAAAAGGATTATCCTTTAATCTTGTATACTGATGCTTCTAATGAAGTTTGGGGTGCTGTGTTATTATAGGAAATTCCTCTGCAAGGAGCTCAAATATGTGGTTACAGGTCTGGAACATTCATAGACACAGAGTGCAGATATACCATCTATGAAAAGGAAATTCTGGCGGTTAAAAAAGGAATTCATAGATTCAAAATTTTGCTGAAGCTACAACATTTTATTGTCAGAACTGATAGACAACCTATGAGAGCATTACTCAAGAAGAAACCTGATAAAGACCTACCCATGGAAGGATTGCTCGATGGTATTTAGACTTTATGAGTTATGATTTTGGCATAGAATGGATCAATGGAGATAACAATCCATTAATAGATAGTTTAACAAGAGAAATGTCAGCAATCACAAAGATGATTGTCCTGATTATGAAGAAATCATTCATGTAGATGGCTCTGTCTCAATCATGATGCAGAGCCACAGCCGAAAACATTCTCTATTGTTGAAATTTTATGATTTTTTATGCCATCGACAAGAACTACCTAAATGTCTTACCGACATGCCCTATCGGTTTGATAATAACTATCGGCATCCCCTTGAACACCTTACCCCGATATCCATCTCACACCGATGAGTATCTCGTTTATGTGCATATCGATAGGATATCGTCTATCGGGCTGACTTCAAACTCCTTCGCCGATATACTTACCCCGATATACTAGATATCCCCTACCATTGGTATGACTTAACCGATCAGGAGAGACTGGAAACCCTTCGCCGATGACTCTCCTCTCCTCGATAGAGTATCCACACCTTACGCCTATCGGTCAGACTCTTCACATCGGCGAAACTCAACTTCGCTTGGCTGATACCATGACTCACGCCGATACCTCTTTCATCGGGGTGATATACAACATCGCCTATGACTTCCCGGACCTTACCCGATGGGCACTCTCTCACCGAAGACTTATTCCTGCCTTTGGTTGCCTATCGGCAACACTTATACCATCGGCCCTCGAGAGTTTTGTCTCTCCGACACACACCGTCCCACCGATGTCAAACTCTTGTCACCAAGACTTCCCCCTTCAGTATGACAATTTCTCCTTCGGCTGATCGTTATGCTCATCCTGAAGCACAAACTCCTTATCGCCAAGACCTAGAACTATTGGCGAAAACCTTGTATCCTTTGCCGATATTCTTGGTCACACCGATGCCCTGTGTGCCAACTCCTTGTCGGCCAGACACATACCTATCGGCGTGGTCCTTATTCCTTCCACCGATGTCTCCTGTCACGCCGAAATCCCTACGTCAACTCCTTTTCGGCCAGACTTCCTTACTTCTCACACCGATGGCCCGGATACAGGATACACACAAAAGGTTATCTCTACAAATGACAGACACTCATAACTGATGTCTTTTTGTCATGCAACAACAAAACATGTAATCAATATACAATTGACATATACACAGTAAATGTACTTCCACAGACAGTCTCGACATTCACATAGGACGTACACAGCCAATATACACAAATGGACACTCAACTGCAACAACGGTATACACTGATGAGATACTTGGAGTGATTCTACAATTCTTATCCTACCATACCTAACAGACAAACGAATAAACAAAAATGGGGAACTAATTTACAAGTCCATTCCACTGATTTCACAGAAATCCACCAGTGGAATGGATTTATCTAGTCATTATGACCACAGAGGCACTAGATTCAGATTATACACAAATTCTATACAGAATGAATTTCTACACAGAGTATCTACACAGAATTCAGAATTTGGAAAGAAAAACCAATTTGCAGAATTTCTATTTCTCCTTCTTAGTGTTCCAAAACCACATTCAACTGTTCAACAAAAACCAAAACACACACCACCCCTCCTCTATTCCAGGGGATTTTCCTATTTATCTTTCCCAATGGTGAGAGACTGACATTCCTCTCTGTTTCTGGGATTTGAGTTTACCAAGATTATTGGTAGAAGCCCCTAATTAATTACATGACATCTATTTTGCATAAGACACCAAAACTCTTAATGTTAAGACACATTGATTAACCCTTCCCTTAATCCAACTTGTCTAGATTGTCAAGTTTGGAGTTTACAAACATGAAATGCCAATATAAAATGTTACATTATGAAGATGCTATGAGGTAGCATGAAATGTCTAAAACATATTAAAGTCTTGTTCTTCTCCTTCTTATGCATATTTATATTGTTGAAGGGGTGCTCCTGCACCATACTCCCCCATTTGAAAAGAACTCATGACCCATGAGTTAAGGCTTTGACTAAATCCACATGTAGTTGTTGTCTCATATCTGTCCCATGATCTCTGTGCTGCAACTTGTTGCCAGGGAGGCCAATACTCATGCCTAGCACTACAGGCTCTTCTCACACCTTGTTGATCATTGTTGCCTACCATCATCTCTGTCTGAACATGGACAGTGGGAACCTCCTTTACTGCTATGACAGAATGTGTTGGTCTTTCAACTGTTAGAGGACAAACAATAGTCCCTATTAAGGTTGCATCCTTGCACTTCCAATCAGCCTGTGGCTGTGTACAAACCTACTTTTGGATCTTCTGTTGATCCATTTGATCTTTGTTAGCCAGAACTAAAATCTTCTTCAAACTGTGATCTCCTCTCCTTGGGATATCCTCAACTTTTTGTGACTCTATTGTAGGTATCTTCACAAACTCTTTCTTACCTACCAAAATAATCTTACCTGTCTTTTCTACTTCAGCATCTTCTTCCAATGGAATCAACACAATAGTTCTCCCATCCTTCTTGATGGTGTATGTGTTAGCATATCCATCATACAATGCTCTCCTATCAAATTGCCATGGCCTACCCAAAAGTAGGTGACAACATTCCATGGGCAATATGTCACACAAAACTCTATCTTGATAATCCCCAATCTAAAAATCAACATTTGTCTGTTCATACACTAAAAGTGATTGATTATCACTTACCCAAGAGGCTTTGTAAGGATTTGGATGTGGAATTCTTTCCAATTTTAGTTTATCCACCATTTCTTGAGATACCATATTGTCTGTTGAACCAGAATCTACTACTACCTTGCATATTTTCCCTCCTGCCCTACAAGTGGTTCTGAAAAGAGACTACCTTTGTGGAGGTTCTTTGTCAGGCACCTTCACGGTGGCCATTATTCTCCTAATCATCAAAGATTCTCCTTTCTCTGGGTATCCACAACTGTTAGGAGCATTCACACTTTGAGAAGCGCTGGAACTTGTCACACTTGGGCTATCAGATTCTTGGATCAGACTTACTCTCTTTTCTCCCATTAAACTAGTTGCCTTTTCTAGACATCTGCTAGCTATATGGCCTTCTTGGTTGCAGTTGTAACATCTGATAGGTCCTTTGCCCCTAAAGCCTCTTTGATTGTAGTTTCCCCTTTGATTTTGACTATTGTCTCCTTTGTTGTTCTCTTGATTGGATTCACTTTGGTATCCAAATCCTTTGCCTCTGAAAGGATTTCTTTCTCCTCTTTGATGTTTTCCTCCTCCTCTACTATTCTGCTCATGTCTTCTCTTCAATTTCTCTTCTACCTTGAGTGCCAATTGATAGCACTTTTGAACTGTCTCTGGGTTATGCAAATTTATTTCTTCTTGGATGTTAAACCTCAATCCATTGAGGTACCTTGCTACCTTCTCTTCCTCACCTTCCCTTACCTTTGTTTTTACACACAGCTTCATGAATTCTTCTGTGTATGAGCTGACATCTAGCTCCTTCTGCTTCAAATTCTGTTTCCTCTTATGTAATTGGATATTGTAATCCAATGGAACATAGGCCTCCTTCACCAATGCCATCATTCTCTTCCATGTTGCAACTCTGTTCTTTCCCTCTTTCACCCTGTCATCTTGGATGAAATTCCACCAAGTCAGTGCAGCTCCTTTCATTTTGGACTGAGCCATCTTCACTCTTTGGTGTTCTGGTATTTCCTTAGTCTCAAAGAAATTGTTTAAGGAGTCTATCCACTCCATTACTGAATCAGGTTCCATTTTTCCTGCAAACACTGGCAGATCTATTTTCACATCCATGGTCCTTCTTTCCATGGACCTGAGGGCATTGAGTAAGGGTCTCTGGTCTGTAGGAACCACTAGCTCTTCCTGCTCTGGGGTCTCCTCATCATCCCCATCTTCTCATTCACCAGAGTTTTCTTCCCCTTTCTCCACTGTGTCCCTCAACTTCTCTAGTTCTTCTTTCAATGCCTGATTCTGAGCTCTATCTGCTTTGCTCTCTGCCATGTGCTTTCTTACTAAGGCCGTCAATTCAGCATTAGTCATCTTTGCTGGAAAAGTTTCTGAAGCTTCTCCTTCTGACATTTTGCTTTCTCCTTCTACCCCACAGTTACTCCTTGCTCTCTTTCTCCTTCTGCTGCTAGATGGAACAAACACCTTTCGAAATCAAAATACACAATAGCTTTTCCCAGAGCTTTCTCTAGCTCTGATACCACTTGATGCAGAGCCACAGCTGGAAACGTTCTCTATTGTTGAAATTTTATGATTTTTTATGCCATCGGAAAGAACTGCCTAAATGTCTTACCGACATGCCCTATCGGTCTGATAATAACTATCGGCATCCCCTTGAACACCTTACCCCGATATCCATCTCACACCGATGAGTATCTTGTTTATGTGCCTATCGGCAGGATATCATCTATCAGGCTGACTTCAAACTCATTCGCTGATATACTTACTTACCCTGATATACTAGATATCCCCTACCATCGGTATGACTTAACCGATCGGGAGAGACCGGAAACCCTTCGCCGATGACTCTCCTCTCCCCGATATCGGTCAGACTCTTCACATTGGCGAAACTCAACTTCGCTTGGCCGATACCATGACTCACGCCGATACCTCTTTTGTCGGGGTGATATACAGCATCACTATGACTTCCCGGACCTTACCCGATGGGCACTCTCTCGCCGAAGACTTTTTCCCGCCTTTGGTTGCCTATCGGCAACACTTATACCATCGGCCCTCGAGAGTTTTGTCTCTCTGACACACACCATCCCGCTGATGTCAAACTCTTGTCGCCAAGACTTCCCCCTTCGGTATGATAATTTCTCCTTCGGTTGATCGTTATGCTCATCCTGAAGCACAAACTCCTTATCGCCAAGACCTAGAACTATCGGCGAAAACCTTGTATCCTCTATCGATATTCCTGGTCACACCGATGCCCTGTGTGCCAACTCCTCGTTGGCCAGACACATACCTATCGGCGTGGTCCTTATTCCTTCTGTTGATGTCTCCTATCACGCTGAAATCCCTACGTCAACTCCTTTTCTGCCA
The DNA here is from genome assembly GCA_027924645.1 of Cunninghamia lanceolata. NCBI lineage: Eukaryota > Viridiplantae > Streptophyta > Pinopsida > Cupressales > Cupressaceae > Cunninghamia > Cunninghamia lanceolata. The sequence goes on from BSBN01001067.1 coordinate 6,610,374, forward strand.
GACTTCCTTACTTCTCACACCGATGGCCCGAATACAGGATACACACAGAAGGTTATCTCATACAAATGACAGACACTCATAACTAGTGTCTTTTCGCCATGCAACAACAAAACATGTAATCGATATACAATTGACATATACACAGTAAATGTACTTCCACAGACAGTCTCGACATTCACATAGGACATACACAGCCAATATACACAAATGGACACTCAGCTGCAACAACGGTATACATTGATGAGATACTTGGAGTGATTCTGCAATTCTTATCCTACCATACCTAACAAACAAACGAATAAACAAAAATGGGGAACTAATTTACAAGTTCATTCCACTGATTTCATAGAAATCCACCAGTGGAATGGATTTATCTAGTCATTTCGACCACAGAGGCACTAGATTTAGATTATACACAAATTCTATACAGAATGAATTTCTACACAGAGTATCTACACAGAATTCAGAATTTGGAAAGAAAAACCAATTTGCAGAATTTCTATTTCTCCTTCTTAGTGTTCCAAAACCACATTCAACTGTTCGACAAAAACCAAAACACACACCACCCCTCCTCTATTCCAGAGGATTTTCCTATTTATCTTTCCCAATGGTGGGAGACCGACATTCCTCTCTGTTTCTGGGATTTGAGTTTACCAAGATTATTGGTAGAAGCCCCTAATTAATTACATGACATCTGTTTTGCATAAGATAGTAAAACTCTTAATGTTAAGACACATTGATTAACCCTTCCCTTAATCCAACTTGTCTAGAATGTCAAGTTTGGAGTTTACAAACATGAAATGCCAATATAAAATGTTACATTTTGAAGATGCTATGAGGTAGCATGAAATGTCTAAAACATATTAAAGTCTTGTTCTTCTCCTTCTTATGCATATTTATATTGTTGAAGGGGTGCTCCTGCACCAAATCATCAGACAACTACCTCTTGAGATAATTGATCCAATCTTATTAGTGCATACTTTAAATAAATGGTTAGATGATCTCAAGGCATTAATCAATTTGTACTATGACGAAGGAGACTATGATGATGAGAAAGAACTTGAATTTGAAGATAAATTTCATGTCATGATTGCTCCTGTTAAGCTTACAGTCAGGTACCGATACAGATTTGATATTTGTATCACATCTTTATATGATCCCTACTGGCAAAAGGAAGCAAAAATGAATGTTTTGAAGAATATTAAATCTGGTTTTGTTAACAGTATTACATTTTTGCAATCTGAGGATGACCTAGTGATATATACCTTAGGGATAGTTAATTTCCTTTGGGAGATTGATTTTCCTTCATGAGAGGTGAGGTATTCATGATATTTCACTTGATTGGATTGAGTGTGTCAAATCACCCATCAATATCTATATTTTCTAAAGTTCTAGCATTTTACCCTAAACTTTATAGGAGATTTAGTTCTACCTTTAGATTTTGATCTTCTATCTTCAATCTTTTCCATGCCTTTCTATTTAGGTATCCCTCTCACAATCAAAGCATCCTTTGTAGGACTGGCATGGCTTTCCATTTCATTTCTTCTAATAACAGCACTAAAAATACCTCTTAAACTTTTAATTTAGTAGAGGTACTATTAATTACCATAACTAAGTTGTCCCATGAATCAAGAAAAGAACACAACAAGGTAATGCATTTATCAACCCTATCCATTTGTACATCTATAGAGACTAAATAGATTACCTCTATATTTAGCCCTACATATGCTCCATCATTGAATCACCATCACTTATTCTAAGGGAGTACAACTTATTTTGTAGAATAAGCTTTTTTGCTAGATATTTTGTCTAATTCAAAGACCCCATCTTGTCCTATAACCTATGATAAGTGTATTATCGCAACACATTAAGTAATATTGAATAAAAATGCAAAGTTAGATTGTTCTTCTTGTCTTCTTATCAAGCTTATCCTATTCATATTCCACCATAGTCATAGGCTTTTGTCCTTACACAACAACTCACTAATCTATGTCAATTAGGAGATCCTCCAATATTGTGGGCTTCTATAGCTCAAAGTTTTAGCTATTGAACTTGTTAATCTCCAAATCCTTGAAGTGCTTTCTATTTCCTATGAACAAAACCTTGATACACTTATGTAAAGCTTCCATTTAACTAAATACTATCATAGGGTTAAAAAATAAATATTATCACAATGGTCAAAATTCCCTCCCTCTCATCCAGATCTTAGAAAACAAAGCTCTAATACCAAATGAAAGGAAATAAAGGAATACAGATAACATTTTAGAGAGGAGTTATGCTAACAAATTGAAATATACAATAGAAATTAAAATAACATTTGCATACAAAAAGTTAACACAATATATACTTTAGGAAACCCTTTCAGGAAAAACCCAACAAACCAACACCACTCAATGTATTAACAAATAATGATCTCGATCTAATAAGATTTTCTCTTAAGTGATAACTCTTTGGATCTAGTGCTCCTTGGATAATATGTTGTGTGTTGTAATACTCCATGTGCTTGTATTTGTAAGAACAAAATTTATAGGAAATTACCAAGTGGTTTTACAAAACAATGGGCCCAAGACTAGCCAAAAAGAACACATGAAACCAAATGATCCATTCCAAGTGAAGGTACTATCAAGGAGTTACACCTCTTAAGCGAAAATAAAAATAAGAAGTTACACCTCTTAAGCTAAAGGACAAACAAGGAGTTTCGGCCCTTAAGACACATGAAACCAAATGATCCATTCGAAGTGAAGATACTATCAAGGACTTACACCTCTTAAGCCAAAAGACAAACAAGAAGTTGCACCTATTAAGCTAAAGGAAAAACAAGGAGTTTCACCCCTTAAGAGAGAAGAAAAATTAAGGAATCCTCATAAATTCTCCTACAACACCCCTGCTTAATATTTTTGTAACCCCACCTAGTAGAGATGAAGTGTTATGTCCTAAGGTCTTATTAGGAATGTCATGCAAAATATACAACACATACTTTTAATAGTTATAACTCCTAGAAAATTAATATTCTTAAGTAAGGTATAATTAAGAATAATTGGGCACCCTACCCAACAACGAGTTTGGTGGACTAAAATACTAAGATGTTTGAAGAAACTTATTAAAGAAAATATAAGATTGTAGGGGAATGTTTAAGAATGTTTTAAAGATGATAGTGGACACTTCTATTAGTTAAGTAGTTGAAGGCTTTTATAGGAATGTTTAATTAGATTTTTATATTTGGGGAATTTGACTCAGTATTTTTTATTCATTTAAGATGACTTCAATGAGTAGTTATTATACTAATGATTTTTTCTTTGAATTTATATTAGACATAACTATAAGTTAAATAAACTCACTTAAGACACAAGTATTTTAAAATATTTTTAGTAGGGGAGAAACATTGCATACAAATAATGAATATGTTTGCCATTTTAAGGTTTTCACCTTATAACCTCTTTTTTTATTGACAAAGCCTTTGGTACATACAATATTGTATTGTAGAGGAGAAAAGTTTATATCCTTACACTTTTCTACACTCATTTTACACCAATTTGTGTTAATGAATGATTCTAGCATACTTTTGGCTCTTCTGGCACAATCATTGATGAAAACCCAATCCATCAATCTATTATGCCACATCAATCTATTTAGAACATCCTTGGCCTATTTATTAGAACATTGTCTACTTTAGACTAGAATGCATCTACAGTTTTGTCCCTTGGATTGGACTGAGGGAAGAATCTTGTCCACTATTTTAAAAATTTAAATTCCCTACATTCCAAGGCCAACAATCCTAGAGATGATCGTTACTTATTAGCATGTGTGCCAAAAAGTTTGACTTATGTGTGGATGGTTTGTATTTAAAATCCTAATCACTAGAATAAAACATTTAATCAAGGACGCCACATTTGCATATCCATTGCTAGCACTTGCAAGTTCAACATATCAACGACTATGTCTACATCAACATCCAACATCACTATTACAATTCGTTTTATTAGTGTTGACTCTCTCAAGGCCTAACTACCATTTTTTCCTTAAAGCGTATACACATAAGGCAAATCTCTTATGTAGGTATATAAGGTCCAAGTTTGCTCAAAACTAGATCACGCCATTTAGATGCAGTCAAAATCATTTGGATAAGACTGTGGGCATGTTTCCATTGTAGACGATCAAACTCTACATTTTAGTCATCTTAGACTCTTGACTTCATATCAAGTATGAGATTCTTGTTCATGTCTCTTTGTTGCAACGTCACAATAATTGAAGTTTATTTCATGTCAACATTTCAAATAAGAACTTAATCTCTCATTTCTATTTTTAACACATGTTTATTTACAATCTCAATTAATTAATCACACTCAACTTATATCTTAAATTTTAAATTATATTTAATTTATAAACCTTTAAATATATTAGATTGCTTCCCCACTTATGAATATGACTCTCATATCACAATTTTCACCGATTTTGATAACCCAACCATAAGTTTCTAATAAGATTTTGCAAAAAGAAATAAAATGTCTGTTTACTGTAAGTTGTAACCTTTGACTGTTCCATAAGCCCGAACTCTGACGCGTGGGACGGTGTATGCTTCACATCTAATTTGTAGAGTCGATATATAGAATGTGAATATTTTATGGGTGAACATTCATGTTGAAGCCGTTTTAGCTCAGCTAGTAGAGCGCGTGGCTTTTAACCACGTGGTCGTGGGTTCGATTTCCACAGACGGCGTTAAAATGGTGTTTCTTGAGTCATATACCTTACGAAAGTTCGAATGGTGCATGTTTAGCTTGATAAGCGTTCTTGTAGTGAGCATCATGATCTACATGAATTATGTAGATGCGTATTTAATTTTTAGTCTCTCTCTTTTTTTTTTTTTGGCCTTGCTTCTTATTTAAATTAAAATGGAAGTCTTTTATAGGGAGGGGTCCTTTTAAAACTATTTTATTAGGAGATATCATTAATTTACATAATATTATATAATATAATAAATATAAATATAATATAGATTTTATATATAAATTATGTAAAAAATATAAAAGTATTAATTATATAATATAAATATATGATTTTATAATATTATAATATTTAAAAATTATATTTAATAATATATATTATATTTAATATAACAATAAATAATAGGTAAATATTATGTCGAAGGCATTCCTCATGGCAAAGAGAGGCCTGGGGATTGAAATCATCCTTGCCATCTGTCATTTTTCATCAACCAGAAATTATTTTGTCCGTTGTTTTCAATTTCTTTTCATCATTTTTATTTTCTTTTCATTTTTTGATATTGACATCATTTCAGAAATGTTGTCTCACGTTGTAAAAAACTTCATTCCCACTCACATTTGCAATCTTCAGTTGTTCTCACGCAGGGGAGAACATCATGTCAGAAAAAATCTCATGTCGTTTAAATGTCCTCCTTTGACGGGAGTACGTTGTCTCATATGCCTTTACAATTTTATAATTGCATATATGTCAAGAGATAGCATGTAGATTTTATGAACATATATAGTGCATGAACAAGAGGTCTTAGGTTCCTTTAGCGAATCAGATTGTGAACTCATCCTCTTGAAGTAGAATTCATTGTGCTTAAGGGCTTTCCATCCTGGGTGATGAATGGACAGTGAGAATGAGGGCCATCTTTATCCGTCCACAGATCGATGGCACTGTGCATGACAAACCTGTCGGCCATGGCCTACAATTAATCGTCAGCTGTGATGGTGAAGAGAGTGGGGGCCTGAGTAGTGTGAGTCCTTTCCCATGGCTTCACAAGGTCAACGGCTTTGAGCTCCGCGGACTTCGGCATCTCATATAGATGACACTCTCGAACGAGTTGCGCTTTGAGAATTTGCTTGTTTTTCTTGTCCTGCATTTTCTTCCACTGCCATTTGCTCACTCCACTAGGTTAAGTACGAGGTCCCTCTCCCATTCTTGGAGAGATGAAGAGTGATGGAGCGGTCCATGAGCACCCTCCCAACACCCACTTTGCCAACTACACCTTTTTTGGACTAAGTTCTTATCTTGATCACTTCATTGATGGTGGATGCATGCCATCTTTGTTTTTGTTTTGTTTTATTGGAAAATATCATTGTAATAGTCAAATTGTACGGTAGATGCAACGTTATGTAATTCTTAAGAAGAATATCCTCATATCAAAATCATGTGAATGGATTGGGCATAAGGAGGGGCATGGATGTGCAATTTGTGACATTACTCCCTAACTTGTCCCTTTTATCTTGATGATCTCACAAGGCTACTTAAGGAAAACTACCCATAGTTGAGCATGTACCAATAGCTATGAGTGCATTGGGGCATTAAAGACTATATTTTAATACTATGACACTCTTACTCATCACTTCAAAGTTATTGGTGTTGGTTATTATTACTACTAATTAAATGTGTAAAGGAAAATAATATTTCCTTAGGGTTAATCTAGGCTAATTAAATAAAAGCATACAATTAGACACAAATTAGACTAGAATAAATCTATCACAATTGGGAATGATAAAGCACGTAAAACAATGCTAGTTTAGGAGAAGGTATGAGGAGAAGGTATGAATGTTGATATCTTGATAAATCAAATTTTCATAAGTTCTAGGATCTTGTAATTCTCGTCCTCAAATTTAGTGCAGACTTGGAAATCTGCATAGGTCCATACGTTGAGACTTTGACAAAAACCACAATTAGGTCGCCACTACAATTACCCCTCCTTGATGGACAATATTGTTGCATCCATTGACTACAATACTTCAACACAAATAAACACTATGCCAAATTTATCCAACTCTAACAAAATTGTGCTCTAATAAAAAAATTATCAGCATGCTTATTGAACCTATTGGTCCAATTGCTAGTTTATGATCTTGTGAAGAACTTAGACTCCCCTTTAAGAGAAGGATCATCATAGTCTAAAGTGCCAATGGCAATAGGGTTTTGAATAGTTCACAAATAAACACCCCTAACACTAACTTATTCTTTCTTCTCCTCTTTATTAAATCAAGGTTTTTTAACTCAAGCACATTTGACTCTTCCTTAGTGATAGTGGCTATTCACCATCTCTATTTAAGGGTCAAAGGTAAATTTTGGCTAATAGAAGGAAGACAACTATTTACCACATTTTGGTAGCCTGATAATTGTTTGACTATTGAAGAGTGTGATATTTAAGTAGAGTGCTAGCCAAGTGGCCATACTCATGACATTTATTATATTTGAAAAGTAATTTGTCATAATCAAGCTCCTCATATATGACCATGCCATAGTATTCTATTACACCGATGTCTTGATGGTGGTTTCCCTTATGAAGTTGTGTCTTCCTTATTTTGTGGTTGGTTCCTTTTTTGGAGGTCACTTGTTTGGTTTATCCCTACTTAAATCTAATTCTATGCTTTTAGTCTTGATATAATATCTAATCCTTTCATTAAAAAATAATAATAATGGATTAATTTTTTTACAAACAAACCACATTAAATTGGCATTAAATATCTTATGTAAGGGTTTCTTAAATATGCTTTCACTCTTGATTTTAATAAATAATATTTTCATTAAAAAAGCTTAATAATTGATTAATATTTGTATAAGTAAAACATATTAAAAATTCAAGATAAATTTTTTTTTTTACATTTGGTGATCTTCTATATAAAATGAACCAACTTATCAATAGTTAATTTTATTCACCAACTTAATGATGGTTAATTTCTTTAATGAAGAAATTGACATGGAGAATCATCTTAAGGATCTTTTTATATGTGTTGTAAGCCTAGGGATGGAAGGCTTGATGATGCTCACAATAAAAATGACCGCTTAGTGATGATTGTTTTTTTTAAAATAGCATTAAAATTTTTAACTAGCTATTTTTTGTATGGATTGTTGATTTTTTTACACCATAAATTCTTCTTTATGGGATGGACCTCTTTTACCCTTTTTGAGTAAAGGTCTATGATCACATTATCTTTTATTTTTAGATTTTGACTTACAAGGTGGTGATAAATGGGGTTGGTGTCCACCATCTGATCAAAGCTATTTTTCAACTTATTTTCAAGTGAATTTTTTTGGGGTGCCTTTTCTAGGCTCTTTAGTGTTTTGGGGGATAAACACCATAAACCTTCCTTTTCTCTACCTCCTCTCAACGATTCTTATATAGGTTTGAATTTGATATTACTCAACTCCAACAAGGCCCTTCTAAGACAATTGAGGCTATTGGGTTTGAACAATGACCCTTGATTAAGTAGATTTTTCATGTTTTGGAGATCAGGTAGGGTCTCTTATAGTATAGCAAAAGAAAATCCTTCTTCACCCTAGTGATGGTTAGAAAGAAGATCCCATTGATAAAGATAGATTACACAATTGGTGGGGGAAAAGTAAGAGTTAGTATTGATTGTAGTGGTCAGGATGGATAAGGTAAAGGACATGGTCACGGAGACATTAATGTGGATGTGTCAACAATAGCTCAAATATGATGGTAGATTCAATGGCCACAACACAACCACTATGGCAGTGTTTGAGTGTGATGCTTACCAAGGTATACTTTAAGAACTAGCCCCTAGAAGATTCTATAGAAACCCTAGTGAATCCTCTATGTAGAGACATAATCTCCATGGCAATTTTATTTTGAAAATGACTTGAACTGATAGAGTTGGTGGATGTTTTATATTAAAATATAAATAAAAATAAAATGTGGGTGATTGTGAAACCAAAAGTCATCTTAGTTTTTAATCAATTTGGTGAATTAGAACCTAAATATTAAATAAATTTTTAATTTAGGTGGTGAACTAGAACCTAAATTTTTCATAAAATTGAAGTGACAAATTAAGCCTAGATTGCAAATAAATTTTTAATTGAGGTGGCAAATTAAGACTAAATTTCTAGTAAATGTGTAATTGAGATGGCAAATTAAAACCTAAAATTTCATTGAATTTATAATTTAGGTGGTGAATGAAAACATAAATTTTCTATAATGATTAATCAATGGGGAGAATAACTTCAAAATTTCTTGGTAACCAAAAGTTATAACTAAGGTGACAAAACATGAATCTTGTATAGCTATTAAGGATAGCATCCATCATGTTGGATTTACATTCAAGGACCATGACAATTAAAATTGTAACAATTGTTGGGAATTAAGGTGTCTCAACCTTGGTAATTCCTAGCATTAATTATTTGATTATGTATTTATTTAATTGCCTATGATGTAATTTATGTTGCACATCCTGTTTTGTCATTTAGTGTGAAGTGGCACGACGAGTTGTCACTTCACTTGTGATGTGACTAGGATGGTCAACTCATCCCATGTGGCTATAGGTGTCCCATACTGTGGTAGAGGTTTTCTGCCATGTGTTGGCATCTTGAGCAGTGTGTAAGGAATCATGATGCGTAACTGTTATGACAGATTCTAGGACGCGTAAGAGTTGAGATTAGAAGATTCTATGACAGGTGAAGACATGTGTCGAAGAGCATCTTTGGGCGCCCAAGGTGGGTTATGACATGTTGTAAGAGGAATAAGCTATTTTTAGTTAGTTATGACAGATTCTCTTACAGCTGTAAGTGTTGTCAGTTATGATGGATTCTATGACAATTGTAAGGTGCGTAAGAGCATCTGTCATAGTCTATCTTGGGACTAGACATCCACATTGGGATGGGGTGATATGACAAGTGTAAGATCCATGTTGTAATGTTGGACAAGTGTCCTTAGGCATGGGTTTTGGGCCATGAGGCCAAGATGGACGCCCATCTCTAGAAGGTTCCTGTTTTGCCTTGTAAACTCTATTTAAACAAGTGATTGGATGGGAGATGGATAGAGTGATTGATAAGTACTGTTATGCTGCTGGAATATCTCCAGATACGAGTGTCGAAGACTCCTGGAAGACTTGCATTGCAAGTGTGTTGTAAACATCCTTTGTTTTGAAAATGTATTGTGCAGGTTTTGGAGTGCAGGGTTTTCTCCTGAAAGGGTTTTCCCCATGTTATATCTTCTCTCTCTCTCTCTCTCTCTTCCGTCTGCATTCTATGTGTATGTGTATTGCTACAATATCTCTGTTGTTGTGTTAACATCATTGTAATTGTAAAGATAAAAAAGAATTTTCATACATCTCTCCTCATTAGGTTAGTGTAGGAAGAGTTTTCCACACACCTTGTTTCCTTTCAGTTGGTATCAGAGCTTGATCACCTTTGGTCCTAGTTGTTGGGTAGGGTTTTTTTTAAGCTGATCTTAGATTGAGTGGGAGTCTGTGTAGAGTATTCTAAAATCTTGTTGCAGGAAGGAGATGGAAGACACATCCAGAAGAATAGAGGTGGAGAAGTTTAACCGCACCAATTTCGAGTTGTGGAAACTTAAAATGGAAGACATGCTTGTTGATCAAGACCTATGGGAAACAATTTCTAGTACAAAACCAACGACAATGGCACAAGCTGATTGGGATCTCAAAGATTGGAAGGCTAAGGGTCTTATAAGACTCTGTCTAGCTAACTCTGTCTTATTGAATGTCCATGAGGAGAAGATCACGAAAGAACTTTGGAAGAAGCTGGGAGATGTTTATCAGGCTAAGTCCCTAGTGAACAAGCTATTCCTAAAAAAGAAGTTGTTTTCTCTGAAGATGGAAGATGGAGGATCTGTTGCAGATCATATGAATGTTTTTAACATGATAGTTGCATAGTTGACATCTGTTGGTGTGAAGATGGAGGAGGATTGATGTATGACCTTGCTTTGTTCTTTGTCGGGCTCATGGGACCATCTTGTAATGGCCATTGGAAGCACTACAACCACTTTCAAGATGGATGAGGTAGTGTCTTTGTTGTTATCTGAAGAAATGTGGAGAAAGGCGTCCGAGTCAGCCAAAGAAGCTCTTGCGGTTCGTGGAAGACCCAAGGAGAAAAGGAAGAAGGACAAGAAAGATGAGAAGGGTAAATCCAAACCCCGTTGGAGATCCAAATCTCCTAGAAAGTCCAAGGCACTATGTTGGAACTATGGAAAAATTAGGAAGTACAAGGAGGAGAAGAAGAAAAAGAAAAACACCTCTGATTCTGAATCTGACAAGTCACAAGATGATGGTGATGCCTTCATCGCTGCCTTGGCCACCCATGCATCTAATGATGTGTAGCTGATTGATTCTAGTGTCTGTTTTCACATGACCTCGCATCAAGACTAGTTTACAAAGTATGAAGAGTTTGATGGTGGAAGAGTGTACCTAGGTGAGGACTCTCATCTGAAGATAGTTGGTCGTGGAAGAGTCACAATCCGATTCCCCAATGGATGAGTGAAGGGGATCTCTGGGGTTATGCACATACCAAGCTTGGTACGGAACTTGCTTTCTGTAAGTAAATTGAATGATGTAGGTGTGCAGGTTGTCTTCTCGAAAGAAGGATGTAAGATGACTAGAGGAGCTTTGGTGCTTGCGAAGGGTACAAGGAGAGGTACTCTGTTTCAGCTGGAGGCATGCATTTCGCAGTGTAATAGTTCTTCTGACTTGAAGAAAAGAGCTGCAGTCACTTCATCGTCACCATTGGAACAGTCGCGAAAGGATCCGTTGTATCAAATTCTGATGGTAGTGCATTTTGGGTACCCAAGGGTGCTCATGCTTTGGAAGTCAAACTTCCTATTGAGAAGACAATGTTATGGCATAAAAGACTTAGACACATTGGTGAGAAGGGTCTTAGAACCCTAAAAAATAAAAACCTCATTGAGCGGTTAGATGATTCTAATCTCAATTTTGACTTTTGTGAACATTGTATATATGGAAAGCAAAACCATGTTTAGTTTTACTCGAGTTCTCATAAGTCTTCTGGTGTGTTGGATCTTATTCATTCTGATGTGTTTGGTCCAGTTAATGTTCCTTCGATCTCTAAATCTGTATATTTTGTATCGTTCATAGATGAGTACAGTAGAAGGACATGGTTTATTTCATCAGGAGCAAATCTAAAATCTTTAGTTAGTTCAAAGAGTTTAAAGCTTTTGTTGAGAATTAGACTAGTAAAAAGATTAAGTGTTTGAGAACTGACAACAGTGGTGAGTTTTATTCCACAGAGTTCGACAAGTTTTGCAAAGAACATGGGATTGAAAGACATAAGACAACTCAATACACCCCGCAGCAAAATGGAGTTGAAGAGAGGATGGACATGACGTTGATGGAGAAGGCTAGGAGTATGATTAGTGGATCAAGCCTCAACAAAAGTTTTGGGATGAAGCTGTAGCCACTGCTTGCTACCTAGTAAACAGGTCTCCTACCTCAGCTCTTGTTGATAAAACACCCATGGAGGTGTGGTCTGGTAAGAAGCCTTCTATTAGACATCTTTGTGTTTTTGGTTGTGAGGCATATGCTCATGTGCCTAGGGAGAAGAGGTCAAAATTGGAGAACAAGGTTGTTAAGTGTATCTTCATTGTCTATGGTGTTGGTGTGAAAGGGTACAAGCTTTGGGATCCTGTGGCCAAAAAAGTGATGTATAGCAGAAGTGTTATTTTTAGAGATCTAACACCTTCTTTCGTTGTTCTACAACCAGAAGAGAAAGAAAAGAAAGAGGATGTGGTTTAGTTTCCCACTACCCTTGAAAAGATTGAACTGACAGACCCTATGAGACCTGATAATGAGGAGAGCTCTAACAGCTCTAAAAGCTCAAAAGAAGAAGCAGAACCTCAACCTCAGCCTTTGAGGAGGTCTACATGAACAAAGAAGCAACCTGATAGGTTTAGATATTCATTGCTAGATTCTAGTTGTGCTTTTTCCTTGATTACTAACATTGATGAGCCTAGAACTGTGACAGAGGCTATGGGCATGAAAGATGTAGGTTCCTGGAAGGAGGCCATGGAAGATGAGATGGCTTCTTTGGAGAAGAATAAAACTTGGGACTTGGTGCCTTTGGTTGAAGGATAGAAACCCATTGGCTATAAATGAGTGTTCAAGAAGAAATTCAGTGCAGATGGCAGTGTTAAAAAGTACAAGGCCAAATTGGTTGCGAAGGGGTACCCACAAGTGGAGGGAATTGATTATGGTGAAATTTTCTCTCCCATTGCAAAGTTGACATCTATTTAGTTCCTGTTATTTCTTGCAGCAACTTATGACTTAGAGGTGGAGCAGATGGATGTGAAGACATCATTCCTTCATGGCGATTTTGAGGAAGAGATTTACATGTCACAGCTAGAGCATTACGTATAAAAAGGTAAAGAAAATTTGGTTTGCAAGCTGAAGAAGTCTTTGTATGGTTTGAAGTTATCTCCTAGGATGTAGTATATGAAATTTGATGCCTTTGTGTTGTCCATTAGATTTCTGAGGTCGAAATTAGATCATTGTGTATATTACAAATTTGACAATGATCATATTATCATTATTGTATTCTATGTTGATGATATGTTGTTAATTGGGAATGGTAAAAATATGATTTCTGATTTGAAGTCTCAGTTGTTAGCACAGTTTGAGATGAAAAATTTAGGGGCATCCAAGTACATTCTGGGAATGGAAATCAGAAGAGACAGAGCAAACAAAAACTTTGGTTAAGCCAGAGTAAGTATGTGAAGACCGTGTTGGAAAGATTCAGCATGACCAATTGTAGACCATTGTGTGTTCCTGTTTCTTTGGGGACAAAGTTATATGTTAATGATTGTCCAAAATCTCCTTCTGAGGTGGAGGACATGAGCAAAGTACCTTATGCTAGTGCTGTTGGCAGCTTGATGTATGCTATGGTTTGCACAAGACCAGACATTGCCCAAGTAGTAGGAGTCCTTAGTCGATTTATGGCTAATCCTGGATGGGTATATTGGGATGCAGTAAAGAGAGTGTTCAAATACTTGCGGGGTACTTCCAATTATTCCCTATGTTATCATGGTCATCCTATAGGACCTCCACATTCTATAAGTATTCATGGGTTTGTGGATTCTAATTGGGCAGGTGACATTGACAGCAGGAGATCCACCAGTGCTTATGTGTTTACTATGTTCGGTGGTGCAATTAGTTGGATGAGTAAGAGGCAACCTGTGGTCTCTTTGTCCATGACAGAAGCTGAGTATATGGCAGCTACTCATGCTTGTAAGGAATCCATTTGGATTAAAAGATTATGTTCAGATATTGGTGTTAATGCAGGACAGATTACTATCTGTTGTGACAGTCAGAGTGTGATTTGCTTAGCGAAGAATCCAAATTTCCATGCCAGAACAAAGCATATTGATGTATGGTTTCATTTTGTGAGAGACATGGTAGAGGATGGGAAGGTGATATTGGAGAAGATAGACACTTTGAAGAATGTTGCAGATGCATTGACGAAACCAGTGGGCACTGATAAGTTTAGATGGTGTTCGGAGTCTATGGGCCTCTCGGCCTATAGCAGTTAAATCCTGTTATTTCTATTGGCTATTACAAGGTGTTTGACAAGTGCGAGAATGTTGGGAATTAAGGTGTCTCAACCTTGGTAATTCATAGCATTAATTATTTGATTATGTATTTATTTAATTGCCTATGATGTAATTTATGTTGCACATCCTGTTTTGTCATTTAGTGTGAAGTGGCACGATGAGTTGTCACTCCACTTGTAATGTGACTAGGATGGTCAACTCATCCCATGTGGATATAGGCATCCCATACTATGGTAGAGGTTTTTTTCCATGTGTCGGCATCTTGAGCAGTGTGTAAGGAATCATGACACATAACCATTATGATAGATTCCTATGACAGATTCTATGATGCGTAAGCATCGAGAATAGAAGATTCTATGATAGGTGAAGACATGTGTCAAAGAGCATCTTTGATGAAGGCATCTTTGGGCACCCAATGTGGGTTATGACATGTTGTAAGAGGAATATGCTATTTTTAGTCAGTTATGACAGATTCTCTTACAACTGTAAGTGTTGTTAGTTATGATGGATTCTATGACAACTATAAGGTGCGTAAGAGCATCTGTCATAGTCTATCTTGGGACTAGGCACCCACATTGGGATGGGGTGATATGACACGTGTAATATCCATGTTGTAATGTTGGACAAGTGTCCTTAGGCGTGGGTTTTGGGCCATGAGGCCAAGATGGACGCCCATCTCTAGGAGGTTCCTATTTTGCCTTGTAAACTCTATTTAAATAGGTGATTGGATGGGAGATGCATAGAGCGATTGATAGGTACTGTTACGCTGCCAAAATATCTCCAGATACGAGTGTCGAAGACTCATGGAAGACTTGCATTGCAAGTGTGTTGTAAACATCCTTTGTTTTGATAATACATTGTGTAGGTTTTGAAGTGTGGGGTTTTTCTCCCGAAAGGGTTTTCCCCACGTTATATCTTGTCTCTCTCTCTTTTGTCTACATTATGTGTGTATGTGTATCGCTGCAATATCTCTGTTGTTGTGTTAACATCACTGTAACTGTAAAGATTAAAAAGAATTTGCACACATCTCTCCTCATTAGATTAGTGTAGGAAGCATTTTCTGGACACCTTGCTTCCTTTCAATAGTGACTTAATTGAAAACTATAGGCAAATGGCAATATCAAAGAGTCAAGATATTAAGAAACTCGAGACATGAGTGAATAAATGTATAGCCTTGGAAAGTAGATATAAATGCATACACACATTACAACCTTACTGACAACTAGTTATGTAGTTATTGGGCCTTAGCTACACCCATTTACGTTCACCTCCCCATGGCTTGAAAAACACTTTCATTTTCCATACATTTCAAAAAATTTCTTTAGTGTTATACTTCACTATTGATTTGCTAGTGGTAGTGACCAAACCGCTTAAGTTTTTCTTGTAACTTGGAAATAATCACCAATTGGCTTTGTGGATTGGCCTCCTCATTGTGAGTAATGAACAAGATCCTAGTCATAATCTGTAAGCCCATAGCTAACAAAACCTATAGTTTTAAAGTCTTTTACGTTAATTTTTCTAATGGTGGTGTGCTAGCTATTTTTACCAACCAAAAAAATAATTTGGGGAATAGGGCATTCTTAAGATGAACTTTTTTAGTAAGTTTCAAAATTTTAGTTATCCTTCATTACCATAATATTTTGTCAATGAAAAATCACAACTTATTTTTGGTCTTCCAATGTTTTAGTAGGTGAACGTTTTCTATTTGTTTTTATTTTAAAAAATGTAACATCGACAATAATAGATTATCAATCAAAATGTTAGGAAAAGTACCCACAAATGCCATAGTAATTAAAATAAAAACTAAACATAATTATTAAGTATGCATGTATTTCCACATTAGCCCTTCGAGGAGAATATCATAATAATCAAATCTATAGAAATTTTAGCAACATACTGACATGTAAATTGCACTTAGAAAAGAAATAATGAAAGATATACAATAGAAACAACACAAGTAGAATGACATGGATATATCCTGGGAAAACCATTTTGAGAAAGAGCAAGCCTCAAAAGCACCAAACTAATATCTTATTTAGCAACAAATAGTCACAATACAATATCAGGTTCTTGCCTTAACACAGAGATCAACATCATCTTCCTCTGGTGGATAATTGGTATCATAACCCTACAAAAATTTCATCCATACATCTATTAGGAAAGGTGTCACAACCTTGCAATTACAAAAAAGTGCAATTTTTCAGTTATAAAATTGAATAAACTCAATTTTTGGGCTATAGAGTTGGTTTTTGGCCAAAATAAAAATTGCAAGTTGTTTGACACCCCTTGTAGCGATGTTCGATGCATAGATCTCTTTGAGCTCTACAGTTTAATAAAACATAAGGGGCCCAATCGGCCTCTTAGATCAAAAGTTATGGCCTTTGGAAGTTGGGTCTCCCACATTGGAAAATGAAAAAATGTGTTGGACACTGGAAAAGCGTTGTAAGGGGGAGTTACACATGTTGACCAACTTATGATGTGTTATGACACATCATAAGGCATACTTGATTGGAGATAATGTGATGCAGGGACTTCCAGAGGTCATAACTTTTGACTCAGATGTGGGTTTTCTATGAAAATTTATAGGTGGACGCGTTATGAGGTGGATGGTGGTTTCCCAACCCACCCTAGTCAGTTATACCTCATCTTGGCACTTTTTTGGGGCTTGAAACTTTCATCTTGGCCCTCAAAATGGCAATTTAGTGTTTTTTTCTAATTTTTTAAAAGTTGTTTTTTTAATAACTCGAAACTCATGTTTCGAATTTAGGATGTTAGTTGGCTTTTTGTCCTACCTTAGCTTTAGGAATTTTTTGGGAAAAATTGGATTCTCACGATATGATTGTAAAATTACCTAAAATGGTAAAATCTAACAATTGTCGAAATATGCCAAAAAAGGTAATTTTTTGATTTTTTTGCTTTCTTGGATATAAGAGAGTTTTCTCTCATTGTAGCATCAGAATTGGTGAATAGAAGTTTTTTTTTCCAGTGTTCCAAATCTTTGGCTCTCACACATGATTAATGGCACAATTTTATTGAGTGTATGTTATTGGCTACATCATCTAGTATCAGAGCAGGAAGATGGCTGGGAGAGGAAGAGGAAGAGGCGGTCTTGCCCAGATGCATAGAGAAATGCAAAATCTGCAAAGGCAAATAGTAGAACTTACAACACGGTTGGAAAACCAAAGACTGGGTAGAGGAGGAGACGAATCTATGAAGAGATAGGTCGAGGAGGTGCAAATCAAGATACAGAACATGAAGAAGAAGAATTAGAAGGCATGAGTTTTGAAGAGAGGATGCTAAGGGCCTTAGAAGGGAAAAATGAAGGGATCAAGGTAGATGTTTCAGATTATGTAGGTAGTCTTAAACTAGAGGAGTTGATAGACTGGTTGAATGACATGAGATTTTTTTTTGAATGGAAATCCATGACAGAGGAAAAGAAGGTGAAATTCGCATGCACCAAATTAAAGGGTCATGCAATGATTTGGTGGGATCATCTTCAAAAGGAATGAACAAGGAGAGGCAAGGATAAGATCAGGACATGGAATAAAATGGGGAAGGAGTTGAGAGAAAATTTTTTTCCCATAGATTATGCGCAAACCCTTTTTCGTAGGTTTCAAAATTTAAAGCAGAACACCTCTTTTGTGCAAGATTATACAAATGAGTTTTATACGGTGTCTATACGTATAGAGCATCAAGAAACTGATGAACATATGGCTATTAGATATGTGAATGGCCTGGAATTCTCTATTCAAGATGAATTGAGAATGCATCGACTCAATAGTATGGAAGAGGCTTACCAATTGCCTCTAAAGGCTGAAGAAAAATAAAATAGACAGTACCATCAGAGGAATAGAGGAGGAAGAAGGGGTACATCAACCCCATTTCGAGGAGGTTTGAATTATGGCAAGGGAGAGTCATCCCATGGATTGGAAAAATAAGTAGACACTCGACAAGATCCTCCGAATCAAGAACAAGGAAGGGGATTTCAAAGAGGTAGGGGTTATGGTAGCGGTAGATGATGGGAAAACTAGAGAAGGCATTTCACTTGTTTCAAATGTGGAGAAGAAGGTCATAGGGCATTTGACTACTCAAATTATAACATGCAAGAAAGAAATCAAGGAGGACAACCTAGGGTGAACCTGATTCAAACACATCATGAAGTGGAAGGGATGGAACTAGAGGTTCCACCAGATGTGGGAGAAAGTCTCATGATGAGAAGAGCAATGGTGATTCCAGAGAAGGAGAAAACACAAGCCAAAAGATTTGATGGTTCATGGCTTCGAACCAATATATTCAAAACTAGATGCACTTCGAGTGGCAAGGTATGTCAAGTTATTGTTGATGGAGGTAGTTGTGAAAATATGGTTTCTAAAGAAATGGTAGAAAAATTGAATTTACACTGTGAAAAACATCCTCATCTGTACCGCATTCATGGTTTAAAAAGGGAAATGAAGTCACAGTTGATAAAAGATGCCTAATTAAGTTTAGCATAGGGAAGATCTATCAGGATGAGATATGGTGTGATGTTGTCCCAATGGATGCCTATCATGTGTTATTAGGAAGGCCATGGCAGTATGATAGGAAAGTTATGCATGATGGAGAGAAAAACACATACACCTTTTGGAAAGATGGCTCTAAGGTGATTTTATTGCCTCTCAAGGATGAAGGAAAAGGTGGGACCATGTTGTTTGAAAGAGATCTTGTTAAAGAAATGAAGGTGACAGGGTGTTGCTACACATTAGTAGTGAAAAAAGGTGAAGAGGATGACATTTCAGTTCCCCCAGAAGTAGCAGAGCTATTGAAAGAATTTGTTGATGTTTTGCTTGATGAATTGCCTGATGGACTACCGCCAAAGAGAGATATTCAACATCATATTGATTTGATTCTAGGAGCAACTCTACCCAACCAAGCAGCTTATAGGATGAGTCCAACACAACATGCATAGATGAATAAGCAAGTAACAGAACTCATAAGTAAAGGTGTGGTGAGAGAGAGCATGAGCCCATGTGTTGTACCTGCATTGTTGACCCCCAAAAAAGATGGAACATGGAGGATGTGCACTGATAGCAAAGCAATTAATAAGATTACCATCAAGTATCAGTTTCCTATACCTTGTATGGAGGACATGATGGATGTCCTTGTAGGGGCCAAATATTTCAGCAAGATCAACCTACGAAGTGTCTACCACCAAATCCGGATTCGAGAACGGGATGAGTTGAAGATAGCCTTTAAGACTGGAGACGGATTATATGAGTGGATGGTTATGCCATTCGGGTTATCAAATGCACCTAGCACATTTATGAGATTGATGAACACTATACTACGACCTTACATTGGTAAGTTTGTGGTAGTTTATTTTGATGATATTTTGGTATTTAGTAACAACAAAGAAGAGCACCTACAACACTTGAGGATCATCTTTGGTGTGTTAAGGAAGGAGAAGCTCTATGCCAATTTGAAGAAGGGTAGATTCATGCTGGACAGTTTGGTTTTTCTAGGATTTGTCATTTCTAAAGATGGTGTTAGAATGGATCCAGAAAAGGTTAGGGCAATTCTAGAATGACCTAGTCCAAGCAACATCACAGAGGTAAAAAGTTTTCATGGCTTGGCCACGTTCTATCAAAAGTTCATTCAAAATTTCAGTAGTATTGTAGCTCCTATAACAGATTGTACCAAAGGAAGGGAGTTTGTATGGACCAAGGATGCTGAGGAGAGCTTTAAGTATTTGAAGCAAAAGGTAACATAAGTACCTATACTTGCATTGCCAAATTTTGATAAGGTATTTGAAGGAGAATGTGATGCCTCCCATGTGGGAATAGGTGTTGTGCTTAGCCAAGATGGAAAACCTATAGCTTTCTTTAGTGAAAAGATGAATGAAGTGAGAAAGAATTATTCTACTTATGATTTGGAATTTTATGCAATTGTTTAAGCATTGAGGCATTAGAGACATTATCTAGTTCCCCAGGAGTTTGTATTGTTTACAGATCATGTTGCACTGAGATACTTGAACACAAATTTTTTTTTGAATAGTAGGCATGCCAAGTGGGTCTCTTTCTTGTAGGGTTACAATTTTGTGTTGAAGCATAAGTCTGGAAAACAAAATCAAGTTGCAGATGTGTTAAGTAGGTGTGTTGCACTTTTGATCACAATAGAAACTGAGGTGATTGGTTTTGATGCCATCAAAAATTTGTATGAGTCTGATGATGATTTTTGGGAGATTGTGGAACAATTGAAGGCACCGGTATCTGGTAACTTTGATCACTTTAGGGGTGAATATTTTATGCAAGATGGGTATCTATTTAAAGGAAAAACAACTATGCATACTAGCTAGCTCTATGAGGGAAAACATTATCAGAGAATTTCATAGTAGTGGGTTGGTTGGACATTTTGGCAAGGACAAGACAATAGCCTTGATAGAAGATAAATCTTACTAGCCAAAGATGAAAAGGGATATAACTAAGTATGTAACAAGGTGTAGAATCTGCCAAGTGGCTAAGGGACATTCACAGAATACAGGGTTGTATATGCCATTACCAGTATCAACTGCACCATGGACATATTTGAGTATGGACTTTGTGTTGGGACTTCCACATACTAAACAAGGTAATGACTCCATTTTTGTAGTTGTTGATAGGTTCTCCAAGATGGTTCATTTTATTTCTTATAAGAAAACTAATGATGCAACAAGGGTAGCAGAGTTATTTTTTTCAGAAGTTGTTCGACTACATGGTGTTCCAAAGACTATTACCTCTGATAGGAATACCAAATTCCTCAGTCATTTCTGGAGGACTTTATGGAAGAAGATGGGGACTAAGTTATAGTTTAGTAGTGCTTATCATCCTCAAATGGATGGGCAAACAGAGGTAGTCAATCGGAGTCTAAGAAATTTGTTGAGGTGTATTGTTGGAGAAAATCCAAAACAATGGGATGTGGCATTAACCCAGGCTGAATTTGCCTATAATAGTTTTGTTAACAGATCAATGGGAAAGTCCCCTTTCCAGATTGTGTATGGAAGGAATCCTCAGGGTGTTCTAGATTTGGTACAGCTACCAATGAAAGATAGGGCCAGTGATGATGGGGAAGCATTTGCAGAACACCTTCAACAATTGTAGGAAGAAGTGAGACAGAAGTTGCAGGACAGTAATGAGAGGTACAAGAATATAGTGGATACTAGTAGGCGACGTCAGACATTCAATGAAGGTGACTTAGTGATGGTATATTTGAGAAAAGAGAGGTTTCCTACTGGAACATACCACAAGTTGAAGTCAGGAGAATTGGTCCTTGCAAAATTACAAAGAAGATCAATGATAATGCATATGAGGTCAGTTTACTAGATGATCTCAATATTTCTCCCATGTTCAATATTTCTGATTTATATGTATTCTATGGTTAGGATGATGCTGAAGATAGTCAACCAGAAGTGGCATGGCACCACCACATTCCCCATAAGAAGGAAAAGATTGCACAGGTTCTTGATAAGAAAACTATCTACACTCGGCAAGGGCATTACAACAAGTATTTAGTATAGTGGGAAGGATTGCCACCAATAGATAGCACGTGGATTATAGAGTGGGAAGTGCAGAGGTTAGATCCAGTCAAATGGCAGCAGTTCGAAGACACTCACTTGCAAGAGTTGCATTCTTTTCAACCAGAGGAGAATGATGCAGGGACTTCCGGAGGTCATAACTTTTGACTCGGATGTGGGTTTTCTATGAAAATTTATAGGTGGATGCGTTATGAGGTGGATGGTGGTTTCCCAACCCACCTTAGTTGGTTGGACCTCGTCTTGGCACTTTTTGGGGCTTGAAACTTTCATCTTGGCCCTCAAAATGACAATTTAGTATTTTTTTTCTAGTTTTTTAAAAGTTGTTTTTTTTAATAACTCGAAACTCATGTTTTGAATTTAGGATGTTAGTTGGCTTTTCGTCCTACCTTAGCTTTAGGAAGTTTTTGGGAAAAAACTGGATTCTCAAGATATGATTGTAAAATTACCTAAAATGGCAAAATCTGACAATTGTCAAAATCTGCCAAAAAAGGTAATTTTTAGATTTTTTTGTTTTCTTGGATATAAGAGAGTTTTCTCTCATTGTAGCAACAGAGTTGGCGAATAGAAGTTTTTTTTTTCAGTGTTCCAAATCTTTGGCTCTCACACATGATTAATGGCACAATTTTATTGAATGTATGTTGTTGGCTACATCATAATGGAACCCTAAGGATTTGGACACCACTTTTGGGTGGCTTTGGCTCATGGTTTTCTAATTACTATTTGACAGTTTCATGTATTGTATCTCCTATATATTAGGTTCTTGAGATGGGGGTTATGTGTGAGAGTCTTATAGATGTTGTTAAGTTGCCTCTAGATATCTGGTTGGTGATTCTCTCATGAAGGCTTGCTCTACAAGTATATTGTAATCTTGTTGAGATTTCTAAATAATATGTTGAGCTACTTTTGGAGTGTGGGTTTTTTTATCCCGAAAGGGTTTTCCCCATGTAAATAACTATTTTTTTGGTACATATGATTGTTATTTATGTTTATTTTTGTATAATTTTTACAACTTTCGTGAATATTTGAAAAGTTTTGCATAACCCTCCTCTCAAGATTAGTGTAGGATGTTGTTCTGCTACCTTAGCTTCCTTACAAGTGGTATCAAAGCTTTATCGCCTTTGGTTTCAGTTGTGGGTTGTTGGGTTTTTTAAACTAATCCAGTTTTGAGTGGGATCTTATGCAAAAGATACTTTGTGATCTTGTTGCAAGAATTATCACTAAGCTTAATTCTATCCTTAACTCTAACCTTAATTATAACTCTAACCCATGTCATAAAACTCATTCTTCATCTCAATATTAGTGTTCCATTGTCCCACACCAATATTTAAAAGTCAGATTGCATCACATGGAATTGACCCCTGAATTTCAAATTTTAAAACTTATAATTTTATTGACTCTTGCCCATTTCTTTCCCATGCCATGAGTTGACTTGGTACACATTTTGTATGTTATATTGAACTTTGAGGGTCTTAGATATGTGATTTATCATGACATTATCATTTTTTAGATCATTTGAGGGATTGTATTCTTACTTATTGTTATTCCATTATTATATCTTTTCTTTTAGATTTTTGTGCTATGTTGAGATCTCTCCTTTACCCACCCAAGCCACCCTTTCCAATCCCATTAAGTTTCCATTTTCATATCTAATATACCACTAATTCTAACTCTAGCCCTAATTCTAACACTGGATTTAGTGTTAGGGTTAGGATTGGGTCATTTCAAATGATTTCATTGGTACAATATTAATTCCCAAATTTATATTAATAGATAAAACCATTTGGTATGGAGTAATTGTTTAAAGACATCATTTGACATCATAAGCAAAACATATAATATGAAGTATTCCAATGCATGTACATTGCCACTCTAGTACTTGTACACATAAGAATAATATTTGTCAACATAATATTCTTATCTATTTCTTTGCAAATACTCTTACCTTTCAAAATTACACAAATCATTCATATCATGGTTGTTTGATTTGAGTTCCACAAATCACTCATGTTTTGTTTGGATCTCTTAGCCTTGTTTTAGGATCTTACTTTTTTAACCCCAAAATTACACTCTTTTGGTTCAAACTTTTCTTATTTAAAAGCCAAAAGAAATCATATATTAAAAATTTTAGTAACTATTCTAATAAGCTTGTAGTCTAAATATTTCCATAATTTGGGTGCATTTATTTCTAATTTGTAATCTATTTTATATTGTGTTGTGTGAATTTTCACAATACAATTGAATTGCATACCAAAACCCAATTTCTTAATAGTTATATTTTCAATACAACCTCTGAAACAATTTGGTATGTAGCTTGTTAAATACTTTTTAATGGTGTTTATTCAAGTCATATTTGCAAAGAAACCACCATCAAGAATATTATTTAAGAATTGAGATACAATGTTATAATTTCATAACTTTATACTGACATGTGGATGTGCCTAATAGGTCTCTCTGGATAACTATATTCTTGGAAGTAAC
The DNA here is from genome assembly GCA_027924645.1 of Cunninghamia lanceolata. Lineage (NCBI taxonomy): Eukaryota > Viridiplantae > Streptophyta > Pinopsida > Cupressales > Cupressaceae > Cunninghamia > Cunninghamia lanceolata. The sequence continues at coordinate 6,634,724 of BSBN01001067.1, forward strand.
TTTATAATTGTCAACTATGATCACCAATCATGGCCATTTATTATTTCTAAAGAAATGGACGAAGTAGTACAGATAAGCTTTATAGTTGTAAAGCAAATGCAAGAAGATATCTTAGCATTTGCTTTACAACCATAAATTTTATTTGTACTACTTCATCCATTTCTTTAGAAACAATAAATGGCCATGATTGTTGATCAGAGTTGACAGTTATAAAGTTACTTCCAAAAAAATAGTTATCCAGAGAGACCTATCAGGCACATCCACATGTTAGTACAAAGTTATGAAATTATAACACTGTATCTCAATTCTTAAATTTAATATTCCTGATGGTGGCTTCCAACATATCTTTGAATTTTTGTAATTTTTAGATAAGTAATGATTAAATAATTATTATAAATAAATAATTATAATGTTATTATATTAATATTGTAACTACAAATTCTACTAGCATAGATATCTATTTCTAAGAAAAATCTATGTAAATTTCATCATAAATAAATTCCATCATAAATCAATAATTTCCAAATGTCTAAATGTAAATATAAAACATGCACGACTCATAAAAACATCTCTAAAATATAATAACATGTGACTCATAATGTCCAAATGTACAAATATAAAACATGTGACTCATAATAACAACTTATAAATGTCTACATAGATCTCGACGAATGGATTGAGCATCGCTATGTCTCAAGCCCTGTCCTGATCCCGACTCGAGCCCTGGATTAATCCCTGACCTGAGCCCTAGACTGATCCCTGACCTGAGCCCTACACATGAAACACCATTATATATATATATATATATATATATATGGGTGGGTGCAAAAAGTTGGGGGGCCAAAAAGTGGCCAACTTAAAAAAAAAATAAACATAACGTGAGCGCGTTATGTGCTGTTATATATATAAAAAAGCAGCATTCCATTTCATTATTTCACATAGTTTAGATTGCATATGAAAATCATATAGTTGGAATTTTGTTTCCCTTTCTAGATAATTAAATCATTTTAAAATTTGGAAAAAAGAACCAAAAATTATTTTGCAATCATATAGGATTGCATTCATAAAAATACCAAAAAAATTAGAAAACGCAAAAAACAAGACAAAAGATCAAGTCAAACCCTTGATTTCATCATGAGGTCAAAAAGGTCAAACAAAGTCAACACATTCAACACATTTAACACAATCAAACAAAATAAGTGCAACAAACATTTCCCCCTCTTGTCTAGCATTCGATGTGCCTAGGCATTATGAAAGATTGGGTAAAATCCATCCTAGATGAGATTATAGAGAACTTCCCTCAACCAATCATTATTTAAAAAACATAGAACAAATAAGAGAAGTTGAACAACACCAACAACGATTCATTGATCACCAAAAAATCATATTGTAGATAGAAAATTGATCCAAAGGCAATGGAAGATAAATGACAACGACCCAATACCTTCACCTTCAAACCAAGTCCTCCACACACAATAGAATAGAGTAGATGCACCCAAATCTACTAGCTATGTTTTGTTTGATAGATGATGGATAGGATGAGATGTTGATTGCTCAAATCTGCAGCATAACACTAGTATGAGGATAATGGATGAGATGATCTAGAGTGATTTAGACAACATGATGATGTATGAAATGTGGATTGTCAAGAGCTCCCAAATGGCTTGGTTGAGGATTCATTTATAGGAGATGAAGGATATGAATGGATGGATATGATTAGATTAGTGATGGATGGCTAGGATTAAGTAATACTTGGAGTTGTAGTCATGTGACAAGTGTCTCATGAGAGTTGAATGAGAGGAATAAAGTCAAATGGCTTCCACATAATAAGGATTTGTAGAAGCTTCTAGCCATGTGAAGATAGAGACAAATGTGAAATTAATTAAATAAATCTTTAATTTATTTAATTAATTTGGAGGAAAAGTGGGAATTAATTAAATAAATGGTATTTATTTAATTAATTCACTAATGGGATTGAAATGGGAATTAGTTAAATAAATATGATTTATTTAACTAATTAGGTGATGAAAGGGTTTCTAGGACAAAACATGTTACAAAGTGTCTCAAGTGATTATCAACAAGGCATGGTCAATTTTAGGTGTCTACACATATAACAATGCATTCAAAATGAAGAAAGGAGGATAGATTGCCTCCACATCTTAAATGAGCAGAATAGTCTTTGAGCGGCTAGGCTTAGATCAAGTGATCCTTCAGACCATATCATTATCACAACAACAACAATTAAACACTTTCATAAAAAAATTCATCAAGCATACACAAATACACATCACATGAATAACCCAACCAAAATTCGTGATGTTCTACTTCCGGGTCATCCCACAATAATGGGTTACACTTTTTGACCAAAGTTGACGTTGAAATCAACATTTTGAACTAAATCTTGACTTTCTGACACCTATAGCCGCTAAACTGTTAGGAATTTGAAGATGATGCGAACTAGTGATTTGTGAGATTTTGTTTGTAGATTTTCAATATATTTTTTTTAAAAAATTGGAATTAAATTGTAAAAATTTTTGCATCTCCTTTGATAACTAGTTTTTAATAGTAAACAATTTTTTTAAAAGTGATGTGTATTCTGTAGCACATAACATTTTTTCTACGAAGGATAAAATTTTGATTCTTTTGATTTTAGATTGGGGGCATGCATTTGGTTTTATAATATTTTGTTGAATATTTTTTTTAATTAAGTTTTGAAGTCAAACCAATTATAATTTAGACATAGGCGTATTTCGTAAAACATAACTTTTTTTGTATGTATCAAAATGCAATTTTTTTTTGTTGAAACAAGGACATCAATACCTAGGGCATAGATATTTTTCAGAATTTTTTTTCACTAATTTACTAATTTTCCATGTGTGTAGAACAGAGAACTTGATGTTCGGTTGAAAAACCTACATTCACAAGAAATAAAAAATAAATATAATAATCAAATTAAATATATTTAAAATTATACTTTTGGGAAGCTTATAATAAGGACTACATGCTTACAAAACATAAATTTTAAATGAATTCATTTGATCCCCCAAAAGGTAAATCAAAAATAGTTTTTTATCAGCATTTTGATAGGTGTAGAGGAGAATCCATTATAGGTATGGTTTAAAACTAGCGGGGTTATATCCAAGGGGGTTTGAATCTAAGGGGGTTTGATCAAACCCTCTTCAATTAAAATCCTTTAAATGAAACTTTTCGAGGCTTAAATCATTATATTTTCTAAAAATATGTGATTTAAGCAAAAATTAGGATGTTCCAGAAAGTGTAACCCATTATTGTGGCAGCATCCTTCCTTACAAACAGAACAACCCCTTGGTTGTACCTCCACTCAACCAGCTCTTGCCATGAGAGTAGGAATGACTAGGAGGTCACCCATAGCAAGGATATGATTCATGTGTCACATTGGAGTTTGATTCACTCGTGTTGTGTCTAAGTCACATTCTAAACAATACATTGGTAGGTTGATGTCCCCCTAATCAACTAGTTAGATTGAAAGTAGATGAGCCTAAAGAGTGGTAACTCCTACCTCATCTCTAGTCAAGTGTCTCAATTGACTTAGATGAACTTGACATGCTTAGCCACCATGACTTTAAAAACAACCTTGATCAGAATGCATCTACCAACCCCTCTCATTGTAGGTATCAATAATTAATTTGATGGAAACCCTTTGATCAACACATAAATCAACACACAACTAGGAAAATGTAAGCCTTGATCTAACCAATGCACAAGAGCACCATGTGAAGTAGTTGCTTATTCTCAAGATTTGAAGAGGATCTCCCCCTCTTTGATCTCCCATATGATGACCAAGCATATATAGGATTGCCTTTGACAAGTGACAATTGATCCAAATCACAAATGAGGATGATTGCGCAACCATTGAAAGGAACTTGATTGTCCATGGGAAAGGCTTCACACAAGTGATTGGGAATGCAAACAAATAATCTAGATTCAATGAAATTCATTTCATTAATGAAAATGTATTAAATGAGGTTAGTTAAAATTTGGTATTTCTAGCATTTGTCCCAGATCTTCCAAAGATTACTTTGTTTTTCTAGATAATGAAACAATCAACTTAAACAAGTTTGGTGGTCTTGTAGTGAAAGAAAAGAATCAATGCACTCAAATATGGTGATTGCATTATGAGAAGGAGGAATATAACTCTTAATGGCCCATTGCATGAAGACAAAACACTTAAAATTAATCCTTTCAAGAGTAGACATACTTCTATTCCACTATCCTTAAAATTTAATATAGATGATCAACATGTGTAGGATTAAAAAAAGGTCACATAATATGGAGAATCAACCATAAATGGAGTCTTATGCATTATGTTGATTGTTTTGGTTTTTCATGGCAGTTGCCATCAACTCATTTAAAATAGTGTTGGCATTAAGCATGAATTGACATTGGAGACATTGCTCATTAGTGCCTCACATTCATTGGGATCTTGCAAGTGTGGTGTTTAGTGGATCTACTATCTCCTTGAGCTTCAACTACAAGCAATATGCCCACATGCAAGTTAATGCATATGTCTCACTCAAGATGAAGGAGGACAATTGGGTACATGCAATATCACCTCAAATTACGGGACAATTTAATTAACAATTTACTCTAGTCCCTTAAATACATGCTATGTACAATAACTTCCATTACCATAAAAAATAATATTTATGTTTCTTTGTAATTTTCTAATTAATTAAAAATTGCACATTACAAATACATATTGGTGTGTCCATAATACATTAAATGCAATTTCTAGTAATACAAAGCAACTACTAACTATTTATGAATAAGGTGAGGTACCGCGATGGATTTTGGATTTTTTATTTAAATTTGTTTAATGATGTAATCAAAATTATTTAACTAGTTATTAGTATGTGTACCTATTAAGCAATCATATATTAGAATTTTTTCCACCTAAAGTAAATATTTATCTTTTGCAAAGTTAACATACAAACTTTTTAATTTAAAAATATTCAAAAAACAATTTATTGAAAATCTCAGAATTTCAACTCTTATTGCAACATTCATATTGTTCAAAAACATGCAATAGTTAACATTGTAAATTATAACATGTTAATATATATTTTTAAATAGTGAAGGACAAGATACATATTTAATATGCAAAGGAAACATAATAAAATGGTTTGATGCCCACGAGTGTAAAATTCTTCCAAACAAACACAAATGACCTTGCAAAGGAAGTGACTGTGTCAAAGGTCAATTTTGATCAATAAAAATAGGACAAATATTTACCGCTTTTTGTTATGAATGAAGTGTAAAATTGCTATTAAGTGTTTGACCATTGAAATGGATGATATTTAAGTAAAGTGCAAGTGACCAGACTAGCAGTGGAAGGAAACGTCACAACATCCATAGCTTTCTAAATAGTTTTGCGTCTCCTTCTCAAGAGATTGACAGAAAAAAGAAGCGGGTTTTATTAATCTACGGGAAATTCTGATGCCGCGACCAAGTCCTTGGGCGATGCGTAGAAGCCAACTGCAACACGGCGGGCAGGAAATTGCTTGCACATGTGCTCGACTTCGCGTCCTGCTTTTTCATTCTCTGCTGACTTGCGTGTGATGTCAATTATGCTGGTGTTGACGTCATCCTGGTCGTTGTGTGTATATCTATGCGAGTGTTGCCACGTTTGCTTGATAGATACGGGCGATGAGTTATACGCCGTGCTGACGTGGATATAAGTATATGATGTTTTAAATGGTTACCGATCGTAGCGGACACATACTCCCCAATATTCGTAAAAGCAAAATGCAAAATCAAACCTAATTGCACGCCCAAGCCCTGGGCAGCTACCTTTTTCGTCGACAGCTATACATCCACTGTACTTTGAGACTGCTAAATTCCTTTGGAAATTTGGAAGAGGAGAAAATAGAGATGTACAAGCAAAGTGCCAGATTAGTCGAATGGTTAGCCTATAGAATCATGCAGTTAAAATTGAAACATAGGTTATTTAGGTTTATTGATTGGGCTCTAAGTTGACCTATGTTTTAGGTTTGTAATTTGATGGTCTTTGTATTTTCTATTTTTTAAGGTTTTATCTCTGGTAAGATTTTTGGTTATCGAAGGTTTTGACTCGTTGTGTTATTATATTGAGAGGCGTTATAGTCACATCGAGGTGGGGATGAGAGCACTCATTTTTTCTGTCTAAATTTATAAGGAAAAAAATTAAAATACCAAAAAGGAAATAAAAAATAAAACTTAAGAAGCCGATGATGGCATGGTTCGGTGGTTAAGTCACTCAGGATGTAGTGGCAGCGACCAGAGTTCAAACCCCCGCTGGGCCAACGAGCTCGCAAGGCTTTACGCCTTTGCTGGGCCAATGAGCTTGCGGGTTTGAAGTGTTCTTTCTAGGGGATGAGGTCCCCCAGTTGTGGCCTCACCGGTTCATTGTTCCGGGCAAAAGCATTCGCGTAGAGCCAGAGGGCGTGTCGCACCAGCGTCGCCGGTCACATTAAAAAGTTTACCAGGCGCATTAAAAAAAATAAAAAATAAAAATAAAACTTAAGAAAATAAAAAAAAACAAAAAACAAAAAACAAATTAAAAAACATTGAAGGAGAAAAAGCTAAATCACAAATGGAACCAAAAACAAATTTGAAAAAAAAATTAAACTAAAAAAGAAATTGGAAATTGTTGGAAGGAGAAAAAGTTGGAGAAAATCATGAAAACTATGGAACCAAAAAAGAAATTAGAAAAATTAAAAAATAAAAACCCCAAAAAAATTGCAAATGAAAAAAAAATGAGAAAAATCAAAGAAACTCTGGAAAAAAGATATCCCTCGGCGTACTTTTAGATATATATTTTTAAATATAAATATACTAGTATAATTACGCCGAGAGGCATTATACAGTCACATCAGGGTGGGGATGAGAGCACTCATTTTTTCTGCCTATTTTTATAAGAAAAAATTTAAAATACCAAAAAGGAAATAAAAAATAAAACTTATGAAAATCAAAGAAAAAAAACTATAAAATAAATTAAAAACGGTTGAAGGAGAAAAAGTTAAATCACAAAAACTATGAAACCAAAAAAAAATTGGAAAAAAAAAAAAACTAAAAAAGAAATTGGGAAAATAAAAAATAAAAACCAAAAAAGAAATTGGAAACTGTTGGAAGGAGAAAAAGTTGGAGAAAATCACGAAAACTATGGAACCGAAAAAGCAATTGGAAAAATTTAAAAATAAAAACTTAAAAAAAAATTGCAAGAGAAAATCAAAGAAACTATGGAAAAAAGATATACCTCGGCGTATTTTAGATAGATATTTTTAAATATAAATATACTAGTACAGTCACAACGGGGTGGGGATGAGAGCACACATTTTTTCTGCCTAAATTTATAAGGAAAAAAAATACCAAAAAGGAAATAAAAAATAAAACTTAAGAAAATCAAACAAAAAAACTAAAAAAGAAATTAAAAACCATTGAAGGAGAAAAAGCTAAATCACAAAAACTATGGAACCAAAAAAGAAATTGGAAATTGGAAGGAGAAAACCCTGGAGAAAATCACAAAAACTATGGAACCAAAAAAGAAAATGGAAAAATAAAAAAATAAAAACCAAAAAAAAAATTGCAAGAGAAAATCAAAGAAACTATGGAAAAAAAATATACCTCGGCGTATTTTAGATATATATATTTAAATATAAATATACTAGTTATGTTGAGAGGCATTCTACACTCAAGCGGGGGTGGAGATGAGAGCACTCATTTTCTGTGTAAATATATAGCAAAAAAATAAAAATAAAAATAAAACAATAAAAAGGAAAAAATAAAAGATAAACACAGAAAAAGAAATTAAAAAAATTAAAAAAGAAATTGGAAATGATTGAAGGAAAAAGAGGTGGAGAATTAAAAAAACTAAAGAGAAAATCACAAAACCATGGAAAACGTAAAAAAAACAAGGAAAATAAAAATAAAAACAAAAAAAAAATTGGAAACCATAAAAAAAGTGGAGAAAATCACTCCCAAAAGTTGGAAAACACAAAAAGCACTTGAGAAGATAAAGATATTTCTCAACATACTGTAGATATATTTTTTAAATATAAATATACTAGTTATAGATTTGACAAGTTGAGTTTTATGAGATTTATTTTATATGCAAACATTTTTCTAATAGTTAGTGTGGGCCCACTATGGACATGTGGTAGTCATTCGGAGACTGGAACATAAAAAAAAAGTCTTAGTGGCTAAACCTCAGTTAGTGTGGACCCACAATGAACATGTGGTAGTCATTCGGAGACTAAGACAAAATAGTCTTAGTGGCTAAACCTCGAGCTTGCACATTTTAATTAAGTGTTATGTGCCATAGTTTAGGGTTCACACTTTCCTAACTGCCAGTGCATCGAAAAGACCTAGAAGTCAAACATGTTAACCACTTGTTTGCTTTGTGTATTGTGCACTACACTTTAGGGAAACTGCTATGTTAACCGAGGTGGACCAAAAGACCTCTACAACCAAACTAAATGTGCATGCTTTTGTTTTAGGCACCATGTATTGTTCGTTCGATCCATCGATCTAATAGCACCTACCATACAATCACATTGGACTTGCTCAAAATCATTCAAGAGAGAATTTGTGCCTTGTTTGTGCTTCTATATTTGGCAAAAATCCCCCTCCCATTATGCTTTAATAGATGTCTATACCTTGTTCCAACGCTCCCATTTGTACATAGGTTGCATGGATGCTAGCAAAGGTTGCAGAGTTTAGTTTTACACCCAATAATTACATTTGCTTGAAAGTTTCTAAAGCCTTTTTTTGAAATTTGAGCCACTTTAGTGAACATCATAGGAAACTACAAGGAACTTCAAAACTCATCCACACAATATAAGCTACAAATAAAATTAATTACAATTTGAAATCATTCAAGAGATACTTTGTGAATAAATTCTTTTTATTGAAATTTGTGCATTTAAGTTCTTGTGAAGGCTATGGTGATGGTAAGTGGCACTTAAATTATGAAAGTTACAAAAATCCACTTTCAATTATGCTTTGATTAGATGGATGTATTAAGGTTTCTAAGATTTTTTTTTTTAAAGTAAAGTGAAGTTGAACATAGCCTCCATTAGTGGCATTATGACACCACATTAATGCCTCAAACTATTCACATCAATAATTACCCATGTTTTTCCTTGACAATACAATATTAAAAAAAACAACTTTTATTGCAAAGTAGATTTTATTATTATAATACTTCAAAGACAAGTTCTACCTAGCAATTTGTTGAATTTTGAATTTTTTATAGGACAGTTAGAAGAACCAAAATCAACAAAGAAATAGAGGACAGTGAGGACAGTCAGAAGTAGTGGTGCGGTTACTAATTGATGCTTTTGTTTTGAGCGATTTACTTTTACTTCTAGATCCCATAAATTGCTTGGTCTTGTGGACGTCATTAAAAACTTTCTTTCATTCATTGATTTATAGAATGGAATCTTTTATTGAGTGGATCGAAGTGCTGATAGCCCTTTTTTATTTTATTTTTATTTTTTCTTTTAATGGAGGGATTAATACCTGGTGGGACCCGCGAAGCAAAGTCCTAACACACACCACTATAACCTTCGTCCGCATGAGCCAGGCTATTCTTAAATATCATCCACTTCAACAATCAAGAGTCAATTTTGCCCAATAAAAATAGGACAAATATTTACCACTTTTTGTTGTGAATGCAGTGTAAAATTACTATTGATTGTTTGACCCTCGAAGTGGATGATATTTAAGTAGAGTGCATGAGCTACCCCACCCATGCGGAAGTAAATCCAGGGACTTGAACCAACAACCATCATCCATGTTTTCCAAAATAACCCTTTTTTATTATTAAAATGACCGAAACAATTTTTCTTGGGAGGGGCGGGCCGCGAAAAATGAAGTCTCTGATAAACAACTCTGAAATCAATTATGCATAATAGAGTCATTACATTCTTTCCTATGGAGAACCTTTAGATGCCTATCTTTGACATACGACAAGAGAAACCAGATAAGGAGGATGGCATCAGCACTCATCCTCATCCAACAGCCGAGGAGGAGAAGCCTTCAATGGCCTTCGCCGAACTCCCTCCTTCCATCAAACATCGATCTCATGGATTTCCAGGAAAAATTGATCTCTGCGGCGAGCTTTTGAAGACGGAACATGAGACAGACAAAAGAAGCAGAGGCTGCAACGAATAAGTAATTTGGTATATTTAGCTTGGCCGTGACATCAAACATGTCAGTCAGGAATAAATCTGTGATAAAGGCAGAGATGGGCGAATTCGAATGCAGAGAATGGAGAACTTCTGCGATGTGTGGTTTTGCTTTTGACAGGAAAGCGGATGGCCCGTATAGAATTTTGTGCTTCTCACCTTCATCCTGAGGGATGTCGTTTATGTGGATTTGGAGACCGGAGGAGGCTAAGCTTTGAATCAAGAGAGTTTGCTGCGATGTCCACCACCACTCGCAGATGAGGAGGGTTATGAAGAATCCGTGCTTCGAATGCAGGCGCTTTGCCATCTCAACTGTTGGAATAAAATGACCCATCCCCACGCTTAGAGGGAAGATGGCAACATGATGCTTTGTGCTACGACCTGGAGACTCCATTGGATATGAAAACAATGCCAGGTCTTTCCATAAAGACGCTCTAAACCAAGCACTAAATAAATTGGAAAACTGTATAGGTCTGCTCTCGGTCATTCTCAATTTGAAGTGGTGCTTCAAATACTAATACTTACAGAGATTTTGACCGTGTCTGAAATCTTCTCTTTCAGGTCATAAGTAGGAAGAGCTTATCCAGCTGGTGAGTTGTAAATTCCTAGCAATAGAAATAACATCGACCCATATTCAATTAGATTTAGACGTGCATAAGCAGAGCAGTAGGTAAAGTTGTTTCAGTTAAAACAAGCAAGTTACGGGTCAAAGCGGACATGGCCTAAAATTTTGATTGTAGTTTATAATAAAAATGTTTAAATATGATCATACAACCAATTCCCTACAAATATCTAACTAGAATGCTCATAAGATAATAAATTAATTAGGTATAACTAACATTAAATATAGGAGTTTAATATGTAATTTGATTGGTATAAGTTAACAAAAATTGAAATTAAAGATGTGTTGAAATTAAAGATATGTTGAAATTAAAATAATAGAGTTGTCAATGGGCCCTTGGTTTATTGGTGATCTTGAATGGTTTTGAATGAACTCACCAAGGATCAAGTCTTGTTGAGTGCAAAATGTTAAAATCTGATTGTAGTTTATAACAAAAATGTTTAAATATGATCATACAACCAATTCCCTACAAATATCTAACTACAATGCTCATAAGTAATAAATTAATTAAGTATATTTTTTTAAAAAGATAATGCACCTGGTAAACTTTTTAACGTGACCGGCGACGCTGGTGTGACATGCCCTCCGGCTCAACGTGAATGCTTTTGCCCGGAGCAATGAACCGGTGAGGCCACAACATGGGGGACCTCATCCCCTAGCAAGAACACTTCAAACCGCGAGCTCGTTGGCCCAGCGAAGGCGTAAAGCCTTGCGAGCTCGTTGGCCCAGCGAAGGCGTAAAGCCTTGCAAGCTCGTTGGCCCAGCGAGGATTTGAACTCTGGTGGCCGCCACTACAACCGAGCGACTTAACCACCGAACCACGCCGTCATTGGATAAATTAATTAAGTATAAGTAACATTAAATATAGGAGTTTAATATGTAATTTGATTGGTATAAGTTAACAAAAATTGAAATTAAATATGTGTTGAAATTAAAATAAAAGAGTTGTCAATGGGCCCTTGATTTATTGGTGAACTTGAATGGTTTTGAATGAGCTCACCAAGGATCAAGTCTTGTTGAGTGCAAGGTCTTGATACCATAAGGGATGAGGCTACAATCGTGAGGAATTAATACCCCTCAGTCCTTGGTTCTAAGGCAAAGAGGTTTTAGCCTAAGACTTGTGCTCCCATATTGGATAGCGTAAATGATTATGTGAGTTTGATATAAAACCTTCAACCAAAAAAAATAAAAAAAATAGAGAGTAAGGTTTGTACACCTTACAATGTGAATTTTACTTGATGACATGTATGATGGAGGGCTGCATAGAGAAAATTAGAACCATATTAATTAAAAAAATAGAGAGTTAAGGCTTGTACACCTTACAATGTGAATTTTACTTGATGACATGTATGATGGATGGCTGCATAGAGAAAATTAGAACCATATTAACGATTAGAAGATTGAGATGACTGAATCTAAGGAAGTGTAAGTGATAAAATCATAGAAGCAATCCTTTCTTCCCATTGGTGTGATTCTGTCATATTTTTGTGATCTTGTCCTCTGCAAAAATGGGTCTTTGATACTTGCAAGACATGTTTTCTTGATGGTATATGAAGAAAGGAAAATAACGATGGTGCTAAGGAGTAATGTGGGGCTTACTATGTAAGGGTTGAAGTTCAAGACTTCCTTGTGCCTTAGTCAAGCCTCAAGACTAAATTAGTAGTAGAAGTAAAAGAGATAGTTAGGTGGCAATGAATGCTAATATAGGATGACAATGAATACTAATATAGGATGACAATGAATGCTATTGAATTAACTGTTGAATTTTTTGACTTAATAATGCAAAATGATGAGTGATTGTGTTAGAGAGTATACTTGGTGTACTTCAACAATGGATGAATCTTGATTGTTTGTTGAAAGATTGAGTGTTGTTGATACTTGATGAAAGATTGATTGATGACTAATTTTCATGCAAGAGGACAAACCATTTTGATGCTTTTGATCATTTGATGAAGTGTTAATGCTCTAAGATGATGGTTTTAAATCCATGTTGATCGGTAATGGTTAGATCTCAAGAATGCCAACCTTGGAATGTAAAAATCCAAATTTTAAACACTGAGATTCAATTGCTATTGTGGTCTTGTCCAAGGTGAATATTTTTTTGGGAATTGAGTTGAACAGTTTAGAATAAAGCAATGTGGCATGTCCAAGTGACAGATTAGGTATTGGGTTAGTGAGTGAACCAAAATATAGTTAGATTATGTGTTAGAATAATGCATTCAAGACATCAACCATTTTCTTTACAACCATAAAGTTTATCTGTACTACTTCGTCCACTTCTTTAGAAATAATAAATGGCCATGATCGTTGATTAGAGTTGATAGTTATAAAGTTACTTCCAAGAAGATAGTTATCTAGAGAGACCTATCAGGCACATCCACATGTCAGTACAAAGTCATGAAATTATAACATTATATCTCAATTCTTACATAATATTCCTGATGGTGGCTTTCAACATACCTTTGAATTTATGAAGTAATTTAAATAAGTAATGATTAAATAATTATTATAAATAATTAATTATAATGTTATTATATTAATATTGCAACTGCAAATGCTACTAGCATACATGTATCTTTCTACAAAAAATCTATGTAAATTTCATCATAAATAAATTTCCATCATAAATCAATAATGTACAAATTTCCAAATGTAAATATATAAACATTGGAAGCCGCGATAAAGAATATTATTTAAGAATTGAGATACAATGTTATAATTTCATAACTTTATACTGACATGTGGATGTGCCTGATAGGTCTCTCTGGATAACTATCTTCTTGGAAGTAACTTTATAACTGTCAACTCTGATCAACAATCATGGCCATTTATTGTTTCTAAAGAAATGGACGAAGTAGTACAAATAAACTTTATGGTTGTAAAGCAATTGCAGGAAGATATCTTAGCATTTGCTTTACAACCATAAAGTTTATTTGTACTACTTTGTCCATTTCTTTAGAAACAATAAATTGCCATGATTGTTAATCAGAGTTGACAGTTATAAAGTTACTTCTAAGAAGATAGTTATCCAGAGAGACCTATTAGGCACATCCACATGTCAGTACAAAGTTATGAAATTATAACATTATATCTCAATTCTTAAATTTAATATTTCTGATGGTGGCTTCCAACATATCTTTGAATCTATGAAGTAATTTAAATAAGTAATGATTAAATAATTATTATAAATAATTAATTATAATGTTATTATATTAATATTGCAACTACAAATGCTACTAGCATACAAGTATCTTTCTAAGAAAAATCTATGTAAATTTCATCATAAATAAATTCCATCATAAATTTAAATTTGATCATAAATCAATAATTTCCAAATGTCTAAATGTAAATATAAAACATGCACGACTCATAAGAACATCTCTAAAATATAATAACATGTGACTCATAATAACAACTTATAAATGTCTAGATAGATCTCGACGAATGGATTGAGCCTCGTTATGTCTCAATCCCTGTCCTGATCCCTGACTCGAGCCCTTCACTAATCCCTACCCTGAGCCCTGGACTGATCCCTGACCCGAGCCCTACAGATGGAACACCATAAAATAAAAATAAAAATAAATAAATAAATATATATATATATATATAGCCCTGGACTGATCCCTGACCCGAGCCCTACAGATGGAACACCATAAAATAAAAATAAAAATAAATAAATAAATAAATATATATATATATATATATATATATATATATATATATATATATATGTACATGTGTATATGTACATGTACACATATAATGTTTTAATTTTAAATAAATAATTAATACTTGACAGATCTCTAAATTACCTGACATCCATAGTCTAGATCATGTAGAGGATGAGCATGCACAGGGGTTTGAATAGAAGCATGACCTGATCCTAGAACCTATATATGACATGTACATGTATATATGCATATGTTTATTTAGTTAGAAAACTTGTACTTGATGTGTGTATGTAAAAAGTTAAAGATATATGTGTACTTAAATCAAGTATGTATGTGATATAGGTGGTTTTTAAATACCTCATGATGATGTCTAGGATCGCTAGCATACTGCAAATCTCCATTTCCACGTGGTAAAACAATTATCATGTTTATTCATGCATCATGGTTGAGTGACATTGACTACTGCATCATGGATATGTACTAAAATTAGAACAAATAATGGTTTGTTGTCTTAAAGGTTGCATCAAACTCTTATCGTGTTTATTCATGCATCATGGTTGAGTGACATTGACTCTTGTGCACGACAATTCTAAGGATTTTATTTGAAGGTTGTAGAAAATCCTAAAATGTGGCTAGTGTGCTTGTTCATAGATGTAACATCCATGTTCTAAAAAACATAGTAAAACCACAAAATTTACCATGGAGTAAATTCAACAAGGTAAAAATGAGATAGAGAATTTTTTTCTTTTATTCAACATATAATCAAGTAACTACAATTACAAGATTTTTTCAATACAAAATACAATAAACGATATTGTTTTTCTCAATTACAATGTTTACAAATGTAAATCAATTACATATACAAATTTTGGAATAAATACTGCTTCTGAATATCTAACATCTTTATCACAAGTCCTAGCATGTTTCTTGCTTGGAGAGAGAGTATCTTTCCAGTGATTTACCTCCATTTACAGACCAGCGGTCTCCCACACATCTTCCACATAGGAAGTGGCCCTACCCTTCACGAGGAATATAGACCTTAGGTGACCAGTGGTAATTTGCCTTTCTTGAGTACATAGTGTTGTATCCTACTCAACTCTATAAACCATACAACCCTAGATACCCTCTAGCTAAGTATGATTTCCGATAGGATGAGCATTCCAGATATAGTGAACCGACAATGCATGTAGAAAACAAATGCATTACTTTGGCCAAAATTTTTAATATTAATATCGTTCATAATGAACGTAGTCGTTGTGTTCACCCACCCATACTCGACTTGGATGCTGCCATATTCTCGCAGTTTGTTCACACTAACTATAACCATGTAAATAGTTTAATCAATGTGTCATGATAATAGTATCTTTTGACTTAAATAAGTCTATGTGACATAACTATTCAGTTGGTTCATAACTGACTCTAGGGTTTACCTATTATCCTTTGGTTAATATGATATTACAATATAAACATATCTCTTATCTAGGAGACCTAGATTCACAAATGACCTTTGGTTAACTCAACCAAGGTTAAGAATACTATAGTTCTTTAATAGATAATATCTCCCATACAAAGGAGCGTAGAATACCTTTGATAATGTGATATAAACAAAACATACCTTGTATACATCTCCCTACAAGGTCATTCTTTAGTAGACTTAGTCTACTCCATTGTATTGGATCTTTCCAAGAATAATATGAACAATAATGATAAATAGATATTTAAGAGTTCTCCTATAAACCTTATTTCCATCTACCCTAATATCTCTAAGTTACTTTCATTCGATGAGACACAATAATTTTCTAAAGATTCCTATGAATCTAAGTTCTCATGGATAGAAATCATTTCTGTTATATATTATAGAATCTAAACAAGAAAATACTTTAAATTAGTATTATCCCGACTCAAGGTCTAAACTATACCACTCAAGACTAAGAGTATAACTATCAAAGTTCAATCATCACTAATAAAATCTGAGAGTCTATTGTATGGTTATCTCACAATCATTTCATTGGCTTGCTATAAACTTATTCAATAAGAAGACTGTTTTTCCAAGCTCATGACAACTATGACAACCTCCTATTATGATGATCATTTTATCCTCCATACTATGATTTGATATGATTATCGGTTTAAAATCAATAAGTAAATAGTCGATTCAGAATACTATAACAAAGTACTCACTTGTATTACCAAGCATCGGCCATATAATTTGCATTCGTTGCCTTATCGATTTCAAAAATAGATCAAAATAGTTTACTTGTAATGTTATCTGCATTTCCCTAAATTGACACTTAATAGTTTTTGACTGATACATAATCACCCAAGACACAATAATGGACAGTCTAGAAAGAATTAGTCGATTTCCTCATTGTTAATAAACACATGAAACTGAGGAATACCTGGAAATCGACGGTCTTGAGTTAGCAATATGTGCAAATAAGACACAAAGGTCGATGCCTCTAGCTACGTATTTCCTCTCTGCTGCCAACCACAATTCTTCTTTCTGTATCCGTTTGATACCCTTCTCTCTCAAATTTTTAACCTTTTTACTAAGCAACGACTCAACTGAGTCGTTGTTATTAATGGATCAGGCACGAGTCCTATAGAGTCGCCTTACTTCATACCTCCATTTTGTTTCAGTTGCAAACTTTAATGAATGCATAACAGTCCTTAACAATTTAGTCTTAACTGAAACCAAGTTTTAAGCAAAGTTCCCACATGTTGATGGGAGATAGCCGTTCCATGGCTCGTCGGTTGTGGTGGTTAATACCACAGTCCTCCTCTTTTGGATGAGGCCGACACATCACTTTAAACACTGCTGATCATTAAATGATCACTAATAAGTGGTTTGATCCACCACGAATATTATTGAAGACTCTCCTAAATGTAAGCTTTCGGCTACTCAAGCATAACATTATTGACTCATTATGAGGTATTATCCTCATTCTATGCATATGCATTTACATATTTGATTATATCAAATATGATTCACATAACATCGCCTCTCTATTAGATAGTTATGGTTTAATCAATAAAATGATAATATTTAAACAAAAGATTACGGATAATGTGATTGGGTTGCGCTTGTCTCCCTATCACAATCCGTCGACAATATTCACGTCTTCTTAACTCGACGAAAATGTCTTAACGTTAAGAATCGTTTATAACACCTCAAGTGATTTAATAATAATAAGAGAACCATTTTACGACAATAACGTTGTAAGTTTTTTACGTTAAACGTAAATGGTCAAGGTTCACACACAAATGACGTTGTTTACGTTACTAACGACTATGATGACTTACTACAACTTACAAAGATTTGCAAGGTATCAACTACCTGTCGATTGGGTTCAAAAGTAAAATGACAACACAAGACTTACCTCTTATGACATATTGGTTCACGTTTTCGTTTAAACATTTGTACTCAATTTGGCAAATAAACCACTCGTAACCCGAGGTCTATATCTCTCTCCTCGAAAGATACTCTCTTTTATCTGAGAGTCATCTGAAAACTTGTAATCCTGTATCAAACTTGTTACCAAACAAATTATGATCAGTGCATCATTATTCAAATAATAAATCAAATCTTATAATGCAAATATTAAATCGATAATAACATAATCATTTCCATAATTTCATAAATGACATTCAATATAATCCATATCTTTTCTTGTCATTAATCTAAACATCATAATAAATTTACTTATGTCCAAGTAAAAGTAAAAAGTATATCAAGACAAAAATTGGGGATGTAACAATAGATCATGAGTAAGGGACATTATATCTTGTGCATGATGATTTTATGCCTTTTGTGTGAAGGGTTTAATGAAATATATGTGATAATTTTTATGCATCATGACGATTGCATGACTTTTGCATGAAGGGTCTAATGAAATATGTGTGATAGATTCCATGTATCATGATGATTGTATGGATTTTACATTAAGGATCTAGAAATGCATCAATCTCCTATGGTGTACCTAGTGCACTTGTTAAATACTTCAATAATGTTCAATAAATGTCACGTATATTATGCATTTGGATGAATATGATAGGATTCCTTATTTTTCAAAAGAAAATATAATTTGAAAAACAAATAGATGCTAACTTAACACTTTACATGTTACTACCATAAATACTTTTTTTTTTAATTGAATGAAAGCAAAAAAGAGGTTACAAATAAACAGAAGATGCTATCAACAGGTAACAGCAAGAGAAAGACAGTTGTACAGTCAAACCATGCACAACACAACAAAGCAACAAACTGTGTCAATGTTTTTATACAGCAAATTGCTTTATGAGTATTACTGTTCACAGTTGGAAATAGAGATCAAACTTTGACAGTGTCTTGCTGATCTGCCATGCTCTCAGAAAGACATATAGCATAGTCAAATAGACTACTGTACATCCATGCAAAATAGAAACAGTAGCCACCAACGAGTCTCGATAATGGACAGCTGCACTTGTTAACCTGTACCTGTATAACATAATACAACAACAAACTGCCATCTTGGAAAATCTACCAATTCATGCTTGTGTCAACCTGTGCTGGACCTGTCATGTTTAAATACATCTATCTAAAAGATGCTATAGATATTAGTCTTGAGACACCTATCTATGATAAACAACAAATTTAATATATGACCCTCCAAATTAATATCTCTTGGTATCTTTTAGATAGATGTATTTAAGATATCTTTACCAGTTCGATATTAGAACAAGCATCTAGCTTATTAGATCCATGGAAAAGGAGGTTATATATTAATCTATGCTTCAATGAGAACTTTGTAGTTGTGATCCTGTTTCAAAGCTAACATATTTTACTTAGCCTATAAGTTTGAGTTTTCTCCTCTATACATATGTAAAGATGTAATAATTGAAATGTTTTCTATTTTTAAATCTCTTTCATGAAAATGCCGATGTAATAATTAATAAAAAAATTCACGCCAGAAAATTTTCTAAACTCATCAAATACCTTGAACCTCCTATGGGTGCAAGTGCTAATTAATTATCATACACAAACTTATAGAGTAAACAAAATAGAATCAATGTCATGCACAGAGTCAATGTCATGCACAAGAGTCAATGTCTCTCAACCACGATGCATGAATGAACACCATAAGAGTTAGATGCAACCTTTAAGAAAAACCATTAAAAGAAAGAATTAAGAATTGAGGTTACTTGCCCACGATGTCACGCCTTACGTGTTTTATGCTCGACTTGACTAAAGCTTGTTTAGCCTTCTCTGTCATCCACATTTTTCTAAGACAACGGCTCAGATTCAACGAATAAGTTCGGGAACTTTGTGCAGGGATGGATTCAAAGTACTCCAAATAAAATAGTGTGGGATTTCGAAAGATTTGAATTAAAATATAAGAGGTTGCGTTTACAATGTCTGTATTACTAGCCCTGCCCCATTCCCTCCTCTTTCATCTGCAACTGTTTCTTGTGTTCAATGGATTCTGTAGATCACAGCCCAAAGCCTCATGTTGCAATTTTCCCACTAATCACAGGAATGGGTCATTCCAGGCCAACTGTGGAGTTTGCAAAGCGGCTACAGGCAAACCATGGCTTCTACATAACCTTTATCATCTGCAAATGGAGGTGGAAAGCTCAGCAATCTCTCTTCATACAAAGCTTGGCTTCCTCTGGTTTCGACATCCGTTTTGTTGACATCCCTGCGGATGAAGAAAATGACAAGGATGAAATTATAGCAGCACGATCCAACTTCATGGTGAAAGCAAAATCACAGATCGGAGATGCAATCCATTCCCTGCATTCCTCTTCGCCCATCTCTGCCGTGGTCACAGATTTCTTCCTTACTGCCCTGCTCGATGTTACTGCCAAGCAAAACATACCGACCTATTTATTCGTTCCAGCCTCTGCATCTTTTGTCTGTCTCATGTTACACCTTCCAGAGCTCGTTGCAGAGTTCGATGTCTCATTTAAAGACACCGACATTGAAGTAGAAATACCAGGGCTTCCGCGGATTCTCGCCAGGGATTTGCCCACTCCAATTCAAGACAGATCTGGTTCTGCTTTTGACTGGTTCGTACACCATGCCTCCCGATTCAAGGAAGCCAGAGGGATTTTCATTAATACCTTTGCTGAAGTGGAGGTGGAAGCCATTAAAACCCTCAAAACCCTAACGGAAGGAAAGATTCTGAGCTCCACTGCCATGCCATCCTTTTATCCGATTGGTCCGTTGATGCTTGTGGAATCTGATTCTCCTCCTGAATCGACTTGTCTCAAATGGTTAGATGAGCAGCCTCCATCGTCGGTTCTGTTTGTTGCCTTCGGAAGCGGCGTTGTTCTGTCAAATGCACAGATAACAGATCTGGCATTTGGACTGGAAAGTAGCAACCACCGTTTCCTATGGGTGCTGCGTGGGTTCGAATCCGGGGATTCTTCTTTGGAAACGGATGTTTCTCGGCTTTTACCCGAGGGTTTTGAGAGTCGAACCAGGGATCGAGGGTTTGTAGTCCTTAACTGGGCTCCTCAGATCCCTATTCTTTCTCACCCCTCTACGGGGGGTTTTCTTTCCCACTGCGGGTGGAACTCCACACTTGAGAGCATCTCCTGTGGAGTTCCAATGATTGCTTGGCCTGTTTTTGCAGAGCAGAGGATGAACAAGGTTATACTAATGAAGGAGATTAAGATAGCGATCGATTTGAAGATGGAAAGCGATGGATTTGTGAGGAGACAGGAAGTGGAAAGAGCTGTGAAAGAGCTCATGGAAGGAGAAGGAGGATTGAAGGCGAGGGAGAATGTGAGAGAGTTGAAGGAAAAGGCGAAGAGTGCTACAATGGAAGGAGGGAGTTCAGTAAAGGCCATTGCCACCGCAGCTGCTCATTTGTCGCAAAATCCCTGCTCCATGGGAACAAAAGACTCTTTTCATGTAAATAACCAGTGCTAGCTGTTTACTGGTGTGTTTTTTTTGGGCCATCTTCCTGTGATTACAAATTGTAAGACTGCTCTGTTCACTAAATATCCACCTTAAAATGAATATTTAGTGAACAGAGCAATCAGATAAATGAGACTTTCAGTCTCTTGCAAATTAGCTTTTGTATGTTATTTGTGTCCTGCTTAAGAGTTTGGTTTTCTTATCATTAAGCTTATCCTCTTTGCTCTTTCTTTGTTTTTTTTGGGGGGGTACCTTTTAAGGCCAAAAGGCCTGTAAATTCTGTTGATCTTCTGTTTCTTTTAATTGGTAGGTCATTCTCTTTGTTACCAAAGGATGGTTATTCCTCCTTTAAATATTATAGTTTTCATGTTTTCCTTTTTAAATAAGTTTTAGATCATATTATTAAATTTAATTGCTGAATTTAATTAGTGAAGATGATGGTATATTTTTTGATTTTGCTATTCATCAAGGTTTAGATCCTCTGGAGATGTGATTGGACCAAGTTTGATCCCTGAATAACTTTGATGGATTGGTTCCCCTACTTGTGGCAGCTGAGACGAAGGATGGTTTTTGGTTTAGATGTATGCTTCATCATAATGTTGCTATTTGCTTGATAATGGATAGAGATGTCTATATCTACGTAATCTAATTGTTTCCATAAAAAAAGGTGAGGTGTCTAATTGGGCACGTGACTAAGTTATCTTTTGCTCATTGGTTCTTTTTTCATCATCATCTTTGGGAAGAAAATTAGTAACACCTATGTAGTTTTATTGATTTCCAATTTTTTTAATTAAAACCTTCATTTCTTTCAATGTTTTTTAGAGAAAAGTGCATAACTTGTTCTTTTACTCTCTTGTTTTACACTTACTTTCGGTGTTGATGTAAATGTAATGTCTTAATGCTTAATTTGTCTTATTTTGTGTATAAGTTGACCTAAAACCTAAAACCTATTAGCCATCATCCTATCCCAATCCTAAATGGTTTGGACCATTTCTCTCTCCAGCTATCCCTATAACCTAGACTATATTGTAGGAGAAGATTTCTCCATTGCATAGGAACACACTTGTGACTTATTTCTCCCAATTCAAATTACTTTTCTTGCTTTGTAAAGTGGACATTTTAAAATTATATGACCATTACTTGCTAATTTGCACACCACATACTTTGAGTTGAGAACACATGATCTTATATTTAAAAGACAATCCCAGATTATTAGTAGAAATTAATTAGCTAATGGACATCATTCACATCACATAGATATTCTCATTTTGCATTAGCACTTGCACCGTGAATACTACACCTTGATTCATTATCTAAGCACATTGCATTTTAGCTTAGTGTGTCCTCTAATATTATTCATTAGCAATAGGTGATTGACTTCTATCAAGGAAGTCAAAAGGATTTCCCTCTTTCTATAGCAAGATCTTAAAGGTGTTTTTCAATGTCAAAGTTTTAGACATAGGTGTAACAACAAGAAAACATGTTTTGTAGATTCATAAGAGTAGAAGGTAATTCTACAACATAGGACTAGTTATGCTAGGAAGACCAAACTGTGTACATGGTCTCATCTAGTAGAATTGTAGAGTCCTCGAGTAGGTTTGTAGTAACTAAAGTAATGTTAATCCAATAGTAGAATTGTAATATACTAATCACCAAATAAATTAAATATCTTATTGTTATGTATAAGAAACATAATGGTTATTCCATTAATTTGTTATTCAAATGAAAAGCATACATAGATATAGCCTCTTAGAGGGATGAGTCACAGTGACACCTACCCAAGAGGATATGGGACTTCAATCAAGAGAGGGACCAACTCAACAAGTAGAGATAGTGGTGGCACCTAATAAGGTAGCTGTGGCATCTAATTGCCATCAATCTAGGAATGATGAGGTAGAGGTGGCAAATGATTACATTCAATTAAGATTAACATATGTCATTACTAGTTATCTAGGAATGAAACATATTATCTAAGTAAACAATAAAATAGGTATGATAAAATATTACACCATCACCTCCTTTTAAGTACAACTTAGGGAGGAAAGGAAATGGGTCTCATTAAGTAGTGCCATGTGAGGTACCAATGTGATGTATATTTGTTGAATTCCAACTTGATAGGTGGAAGGAAGGGACAAACTTGTTAGGAAATGTGTCTTAACCTTGCTCTTAATGTTAAGATTAAAAATAGTGCAATTTTTAGGCTATAAAACAGAAACACTCAATTTTTGGGTTATAGAGGTCATTTTTGGCCAAAATAAAAATTGTGGGTTGTTCAACATTAGTTCCCAAATGCCTTTGATGTAGACCTATTCGATCTCTACAATTTTGAAAAAAGAGGCCCAATCGGTCTCTTGAATCAAAAGTTATGGCCTCTAGTTTTGGGCCTCCTGCATTGGAAATATAAAAACATTTAGGGCACATAAAAAAGTTGTAAGAGGGAGTTGCACTTCTTGACCAACGTATGATGCATGTTATGACACATCATAAGGAATCCTTGGATGGGATAATGGAGCCAAAATGGAATGCCCAAGTTGGTGAATTGATTATGACAAGCTTATGACAGGTGGAAGGAATATGTTATTTTTAGCCCAAGGAGTCATCTTGGGATTTGGGTGTTGGATATCTAACTAAGGATTTATGGACCACATTTTGAGTGGTTTTATCTCATGGTTTCCTAATTACCATTTGATGGTTTCATGTATTGTGTCCCTTATTTATTGGGTGCTTGAGATGGAGGCTTTGATAGTGACTGTTGTAGGTACTGTTATGCTACCAAAATTACTCCAAATCTCTAGTTAGTGATACTTTTGTAAACTTAGACTCTACAAGTGTATTATAAAATTTAATTACAAAATAATACATTGAGTTACTTTGAAGTGTGGGGTTTTTCTCCAGAAAGGGTTTTCCCCACATATATCATTGTGTTATGGTATATTGCTTTTGTATTTATTTCCTTGTAACTGTATGATTTGTTTAGTTTTTTCATGTCCCTCCTCTCATAGATTAGTGTAGGAAGCATATTCCACACCTATGCTTCCTTTCAAAACAAGAAGATTTCTTGAAAATATTTAAATTTCTTCATGCATATGTGTTGTCCTCGAAATTAGCTACGCTCATTTTGTAGGACGACCCCTACGAAACTTATCTGTTTCGTAGCCTACACTTTAAGTTTGCAAATCGAGGCAAGTCTTCTTGGTCTCATGCGAAGTCATCTAATACCTGAGAATAGCTTGTAACATCTCCCTTGGTCGATTTCTCGAAGTTCGTGAAAATGGACCAGGTTCTAGGCTTGTTGAAATATCTATTTTTGACCTTTTTGGGTGTTAGGAATTTTTCATAGTTCACATGCAGGGGCGGTTAAAAACCCCGCCCTTGCATGTAATATGATTGTTCAAATGCACCGGTGGTAAAAATGACTGCCAGTGCACTTTGGTGATTAGTTTAATATGCACCAACAGTCATTTTGACCGCTCATGCAGGTTCTTGGTTTTTCGCCTTACATGTAAAGGCGGTAAAAACGACCGCCCAAGCATCTCCAAGTTCTCTCAAATGCATTAATGACACTTTGTGTGGGGTTTTAAGACAACTCTTTTTATACTTTTTAAACACTTTTTGTCATTTGTTACTCATTTCTTCTTCCTGATAATCCTCTGAGCTCATGGAAACCCTCGACCTACCTTTTGGCGCGCGGATTTGATCAAATCGATTTGCATTGTAGGGTTTTCATTTTTGCTTAGAGCTCATACCAGGTAAGTCTCTGTTTTCCCTCTTTTCATTTTTACCTTTCTGAGCTTAGGGTTTGCGTGAAGAATGGATGATTATCTGTGTTTTTTATTGTCTTTTTCTTTATCAATGGTTGTTTTTGTTAAAACCTTAGTGGTAGTTTTGAGAAAGTTCATCTTTGTTTAGTTTGAACCTGTGTCATTGGCAATTTTAGCCGATTAGTGTTTTTATTTCGAAGTGCAGGGGCGGCGATTTTCGCATTCCATGCCTTTGTCGTCTCTACATTCAAAGTCATGAGTTTGTTACATGCATTAGCGGTAAAAATGACCGCTCAAACACTTTTGACTTGCTTTGTAAGACCAACATGCAGGAGTGGTCAAAATGATCGCTCGTGCACTTAAAGACCTTATCTACTCACATGTAAGGGCGGCCAAAACGACCGCTCATACACAAAAGTTCACGAGTTTTACCAACATGCAAAAGCGGACCTTTTTGCCGCCCGAACATGTTTGCAAAATTTACCTCCCGCATGCAGGAGCGACCATTTTGACCGCCCTTGCATGTCTCTCTCAAAATTTCCTAACACTGGGAAATTCCTGCAAATGATGCCTTTAGCCCACTTTCGCCCAATTTTTTGACTTGTGCACGCTTTAGCCCTTTCAAGCTCAGCCTTGTGGTCATGATCATCAACATGCAGTTTCCCAAATTACCATTTTTCCCCTAACTGTAAGATCATGACTTTTTGTTGTAGTTTCTTCTACGAACTGCCGAGGTCATCATGCCATCTAAAGGTGCTCATCTTCCAAATGATTGACCTATCACCGAAAGAAGGTGAAAAAGATGGTGAAAGACACAATTGTCAAAGCTCATGTTATTTCAAAAAATATAGCTGGACCAGATGTTTGTGAAATGGAAGCAGTAAAGGACATGTACCATAATTCCCTGAAGAAGAATGATGGTGGCAGCTGAAAATCTTTCTTCATGCCTTAGTTTATTTTCAGTTTTGTATATGCAATTTGTATTTTGTTTTGGACATATTCATATGTATTTTTCCAAAATGTAATTACATGTGAGACAAAGGAAGTCCCAAGTCAAATATGACTCTTTTGTTGAATAAGTCAAAGTAGTTAGATTTTTCCTATTTTTGCTCCAGGCCTCTCCCTATAAATAAAGAGGGCCTCTATTGTAAATTTTATCTTTAATCTTATGCAACAAAGTGCTGCCCAAATTGAGACTCAACTTTGAGACTTTGTGTTCAAATTGTATGATCAATTCCAATCAATAAAGAAGGCAAGTTTTGATATCAAACTTTGTGTTGAATCGAATTTGTATGAGTGAGGATGTACATATGGCATTTTTGCTGATTTCTCTTGTTGATTGATTAGAGAAAGTGGTGTTTGGTTATTATGATTGGAGGACATTCAAGATAAGTTATATAAACTGTGTTATATTATTTCCTTGAATCTATGTGTGTTGAAAACGTTTCTTGGTGGAGGATTATAAAGACTTTGAGCTTGTAGTTGTTCACTTTGTATATGAATCGTGTTGAGAACTTGTAGACTTTGTGCTATGATTTTCAATCACATTCGCGTGGATCGGTGGTGTTGTTAGTTGACAGACTTTGTGCTCCAACTGGTGATACGGTTACTTTTAAAATCTTTCTAGGGATAATTTGAAGACTTTGTACTTGAGATTATTCACTTGGTTCGTGAATCTTTTTGTGAAGTAAGTTGAAAGAATTTGTGCTTCAACTTACAAGAGTATTGTTGATTATTGTTTAAGTGTAGAAGCATTATTGAATATTACCGTGAAACATTGTAAACATCTTTTTTGAAAGAAGAGAAAAGGATGAATGCAACACACCCCCAAAGCTAGTATTTAGTATAAATAAGTTTGTAATAGTTAAAAGGGAACCTCGCCTTGCTGAGAGGAGAGATTTATCTTATCACACTGCGGTTGATATAACCATTTTTCTGTTAGTTAGCTAAATGACAAAATATTCACCCAACAGTTTTTGGCAACTCTCCTGGGGATCGAATGCGCAACCAAGAGCCTCTCGCCTTTGTTTGAAGCATACTGGCCTCATCTTTTGTAATATATATTTTTGTTGTATTTTCTGTATTGTTTGTTAAGAGTATTGCTGTCCTAGGTCCATGGGGAAATGCTTTTGGGCCGTTGAATTTGACTCAGCCTCTACATGAACTACCTCAGGGTTCGCGTAAGAACTTTCCTAAGTTCTACGGGGATGGTAAACAACATCCGGATGAGCACATTGCAACATTCTACATTACATGTGGTGTTCGCAGAGTTGAGTATGAAGATGTTGCTGTAAGATTGTTTGTAGAAACACTCCAAGGTGTTGTAGCTGATTGGTTCTATCACCTTGCACCTGGAACTGTCACTGGATGGATTACACTTCGAACCCAGTTCGAAGCCAGATTCAAGCCAGCAGAAGATGCTTACGCCTTGTTGCCCCAACTTACTCAAATGAAAAAGGAATCACATGAGCCCCTACGTGAGTTTGTAGCAAAGTTCAATAAGCTAAAGAGCAGGATCCCAACTGTTGCTCAACCCACAAATGAGAACCTAAAATGCTTCTTCATCAATTCACAATTGCCAGAAGTAAGTTTTCTTTTATGAAGAGCAGCACCAGTTGATCTTGCAATTGCTCAAAGTTTAGCAATTGAAGTGGAGGATGATTTGATCTTGGCGGGAAAGTTGAAGAAAGATTCTATTGGGCCTAATGAGCAGCCCTTTTTGGCTTTACCTTCTACCAGCACATGGATCCCATGGTGCAAAAGTTGTCTGATGAGCTGTTAACTTTGAAAAAATAGTTGTCACAAAGTTTTTCCATCCCCTCCATAAGGACATTCTAAGGAAGACATTCCCAAATGCTCCGAATTACCAAGGCAATGCTTCAATGGATCAGAATCAAAACATGTTTCCTGCACCACAAGGAAGACTCGCTTTAGAGGCACCACCTGTGGATGCAGCAATCTTCTATTATGAATCAGAGCAAGACGATCTTCTTCAATCAGAATATGATCAAGGAGAAGATGATGCTAATCTTTTCACGAAAGGTGAGGAGCAATTAGCTGGCGACTCTACCATTGGGTTCCTGAACTTGGAATATGAGATGGGACAAGGAGAAGTTATTTTTGGTGAATCTTATGATGTTCTCACATGGTCACAAAATGCATCAAATCATAAAGATGTGGTTGGTGACAAACAAGTACACTAGATATTCTCACTTCATCCTATGTTCCTAAGACTAGTACCCCCAATGTAAAACCTTAAGATGATAGTTTTTCATCTTCTGTAGCAAGTCCATATCAACTTGCTGGTATCACAGATCATGTTGAGGAGACACATATTCAAATGTTTGAGGCAAGAATACCTATTAAGGGTATTATGCAAGAAGTTCATCCTGAAAGGGAAGCCAAGTACACAGTGACAAAATCCGAGGTTTCAAAAGCTCAGATTTTCTTTGAGTTTTTTGATACGGGTACTTATTTCTAGACCGTTGATGAAGATTTTGAGTTATTGGATAATGCTTCGAATAAGGTGTTGGTTTTTTTCCAGACTGGATGCTTATTCCCAGATTTCCCTACAAGGTAGCCATCAATGATCAACAGGATCTCTGGGCCAGGGGCCAACAGTATAGGAGATAGACTCTATATTTTATCTCCTCTTCTTCTTTAGGCTCTGCAAAACCTAGGGGGGTATTCCCTACTCAACATCCATGAGGATATACATACAAGGCTGGGATGCTGACAGAAAGCAGATAAGTCCTCCTGTAAGTAGACCAAAAGTGTAAGATAAGAGCAAAGGGGCTAGCTTTGGGCCTATTTGCAGTTGTAGACAGAGGACTGAGGATCCTAAAACTAATTCTAATGTCCTAAAGATTGTTTCAGATTTTGATTTTGACTTTAAGTTTGGATGCAAAGCTGGACATGGTTGTAACACAAACACAAAGCAAGATTGGTGCCTATCCAGGGCCTGGAGTCAGTAGACATACACCTGTGAATGATCAGCATGAACAGCTAAAACTGGATTTCAGGGGGACATATGTGATACCTGCCTTACAGATATCTCCCAATACAGAGTGTTAAGCTATCTATACTTATGGCATCCCTACTGCAGTATACCCTTCCCAATGTTCAATCTGAGAACAATTTAATCTACCCCTTGAGCAGAAGTTAAGAGATCAGACATTCAACACAGGAATTCTATGTTCTAGAGTCAAAAACATTGCTTAAATATCCAGACTCAGAAGAAAGATACATGCAATACTGGAGACAAAATTAACAAAACACATGCTAACATAGCATTTCTCATATATAATTAACCATGAAATCAGTGGATTCATGCAAAAACATACAATAAGAGATACATAAACTCACAGGTTTTGCTGTACAGAGCAACCAAAACGAACTGTATTGTGTTACAGAGCCAAATATTCAACTTTCAACAACCAAAACAATGGTAACACAGTCTGCTTATATCAGCCAGAAAGTGTACCACAGCAATTAATTACATGACTATTACAAAAAACTGCCAGATACAGCCCATGAGAAATGGCACCCATAAGTCATCAACGCAGTAGGCAGGAGAGTCGACAGGGGTGGCCTCGAGCCTTGTGCCACCATCCGGGAGTTTTCATCCACAATGGGGCAACTTGATCGCTTGTCCCGTCGTCCATAGCCCTGCACTGTCGCCATTGATGGCTCAACTACCCGCAACCACCAGGAAAAACACCGCAGCGTTCAAAAAGAATTTCCAACCAAAATGTGCTTCTTCGCAGGTTCAAAATACACAGGGGAATAATCCCACATGCACGGTGAAGAGATCACTTTATTAGTTTAAAAATGGGGCCGCATGCATACTAAGTGTCGAGCGCTTTTGCTGCGCTCGACACACAAGCCTTCGCCCAAGAGCCCATTGCCATGACACAAGCCGTCGGCCAACTCCCAAATTCTCCTGCCGACCTCACTAGTTACTCCGATCGCACCTCCACAAGCCCCTGTCGGCCAGACATAGTCTATCAGCTCGCCTCAAAAACCTCCTGCCGACCTCCGTTGTCTCATTGACTGCTACACCACAATTCCCCATCAGCCAGAGATGCACCATCGGGCCAATCTTCTAAACTTCCACTGATAGCATGAGTCTCTCCGACCGCTACTCCAAACTACCCTGCCGGTGTGACTGACACCATCGGCCAACATGAAATTCCTCCTGCCGATAGAACAACTCCCGCCGATAACATATCGGCCTCCCCCTTCATTGGTCAGACCCTTCACTGTCAGCCCAACGCAATCCATCCTCGCCGACAACACAAGTCACGCCGAAGACCACCTCCGTCGGTGTGACTTACACTGTCGGAGCAACCAAAATCTCCCCAGCCGATCTCACTAGTTACGCCGATAGACATCGGCCTCCCATCTCCATCTGTATGACCAAAGCCATCGGCTAACCTCAAAATGCCTATGCCGATACTCAATCTCACTCCGATGGCATACCACATCCTAGGTCTTCGGCGAGACCATCCTCCCTCAGAGCAACAAGAAAATCCCTGACCGATAGCACAAGTCCTGCCGACGACCACCTTGAACATCCCTCATCAGCCAGACACCTTACATTGGCAGCCCAAAAATTCGCTTCGCCGATAGCCAAACACACGCCGATGACCACTCCAAATCCTCATCGACTTGACACTACCCCATCGCCGGACCCTCCAACGTCTAGCCCGATATAAAACCTCACTCCGATGGCATTCCCCATCGGGGTGACCTCCTTCCATCGGCAAACCACAAAAGACTGCTGCCGATATGCCAAAGCTCGCCGATGAACACCTGAGATACCCTCATAGGCATGACCAATACCATCGGTGGAACCACAAACTCCATCGCCGATAGATCAAGCTCCTGCTGATGGACAGGAATACCTAGGGTTTGAATGAAGAAACCCTCCAACAAACAAGCTCAGCCTCCAGGTCAAAACGAGTGCCAACATAAGGGTCAAGAAACAGATGAATCATCCTCTTCAAGTGAAGGAGTTTTGCAACTGAAAGGAAATAACATTTCCAAAGGATTGGTTTCTCCTAAGAAAATTTTGATGAGCATGAACGCTTTGTTAAACGATGACGACAGTTGGGACCGAATTCGTCGGCTAGAATAGGACAATGCAATCTGGATGTAGAAGAAAATCCCAGAATGGCAAACACTGGGAAGTGTTACTCTTTCAATAGTAAAAGGAAAAGAAGTGGAACATCTTTTCCGCTGCCTCACAACAGACAACATCTGAAGCTTTTCTCAAAGTAAAGCGATAGACAAGTTCATGTATTTTGGTAAAGTTTTTGTGTCTTTTTCATTTTTAGTCTTTTTATGTTTTTGTTTAGTTTTTTTTTTTTGTGTTGCCTGACTCTATAGCCCAATGGATGGATGAAGGCACTTAGAGACTGGATTCTTCTCCCTTCGATCATTTCAAAGGATGATCAAAGGAAGTTCCCCAGTTAGAGCCAGCTGTTGTCCTCAAAATCAGCTATGCTCATTTTGTAGGACGACCCCTATGAAACTTGTCTATTTTGTAGCCTACACTCTAAGTTCGCAAATCGAGGCAAGTCTTCTTGGTCTCATGTGAAGTCATCTAATACCTGAGAATAGCTTGTAACATCTCTCTTGGTCGATTTCTCGAAGTTCATGAAAATGGACCAGGTTATCTTTTTTGAAAGAAGAGAAAAGGATGAATGCAACACACCCCCAAAGCTAGTATTTAGTATAAATAAGTTTGTAATAGTTAAAAGGGAACCTCGCCTTGCTGAGAGGAGAGATTTATCTCATCACACTGCGGTTGATATAACCATTTTGCCGTTAGTTAGCTAAACGACAAAATATTCACCCAACAGTTTTTGGCGACTCTACTGGGGATCGAATGCGCAACCAAGAGCCTCTCGCCTTTGTTCAAAGCATACCAGCCTCATCTTTTGTAATATATATTTTTGTTATATTTTCTCTATTGTTTGTTAAGAGTATTGCTATCCCAAGTCCATGGGGAAACGCTTTTGGGCAGTTGAATTTGACTCAGCTTCTACATGATCTACCTTGGGGTTCACAAAAGAACTTTCCTAAGTTCTACGGGGATGGTAAATAACATCTGGATGAGCACATTGCAGTATTCTACATTGCATGTGGTGTTCGCGGAGTTGAGTATGAAGATGTTGCTGTAAAACTGTTTGTAGAAACACTCCAAGGTGTTGCAGCTGATTGGTTCTATCACCTTGCACCTAGAACTGTCACTGGATGGAATACACCTCGAACCCGGTTTGAAGCCAGATTCAAGTCAGCAAAAGATGCTTATGCCTTGTTGGCCCAACTTACTCAAAAGAAAAAGGAATCGCATGAGCCCATGCGTGAGTTTTTAGCAAAGTTCAATAAGCTAAAGAACAGGATCCCAACTTTTGCTCAACCCACAGCTGAGAACCTAAAATGCTTCTTCATCAATTCACAATTGCCAGAAGTAAGTTTTCTTTTATGAAGAGCAGCACCAGCTGATCTTGCAATTGCTCAAAGTTTAGCAGTTGAAGTGGAGGATGATTTGAACTTGGCGGGAAAGTTGAAGAAAGATTCTATTGGGCCTAATGAGTAGCTCTTTTTGGCTTTGCCTTCTACCAGCACCATGGATCCTATGGTGCAAAAGTTGGCTGATGAGCTGTTAGCTCTGAAAAAATAGTTGTCACAAAGTTTTTCCATTCCCCTCCACAAGGACATTTTGAGGAAGACATTCCCAAATGCTCCGAATTACCAAGGCACTGCTTCAATGGATCAGAATCGAAACATGTTTCCTGCACCACAAGGAAGACTTGCTTTAGATGCACCACCTCTAGATGCAACAATCTTCTATTATGAATCATAGCAAGACGATCTTCTTCAATCAGAATATGATCAAGGAGAAGATGATGCTAATCTTTTCACAAAAGGTGAGGAGCAATTAGTTGGCGACTCTACCATCGGGTTCTTGAACTTGGAATATGAGATGGGACAAGGAGAAGTTACTTTTGGTGAATCTTATGATGTTCTCACATGGTCACAAAATACATCAAATCATAAAGATGTGGTTGGTGACAAACAAGTACACCAGATATTCTCACTTCATCCTATGTTCCTAAGACCAGTACCTCCAATGTAAAACCTCAAGATGAGAGTTTTTCATCTTCTGTAGTAAGTCCATATCAACTTGTTGGTATCACAGATCATGCTGAGGAGACACATATTCAAATGCTTGAGGCAAGAATACCTATTAAGGGTATTATGCAGGAAGTTCATCCTGAAAGGGAAGCCAAGTACACAGTGACAAAATTTGAGGTTTCAAAAGATCAGATTTTCTTTGAGTTTTTTGATACGGGTACTTATTTCTAGACTGTTGATGAAGATTCTGAGTTATTGGATAATGCTTCAAATAAGGGTCAAGAAACAGATGAATCATCCTCTTCAAGTGAAGGAATTCTGCAGCTGAAAGGAAATAGCATTTCTAAAGGATTGGTTTCTTCGAAGAAACTTTTTGATGAGCATGATCGCTTTGCCAAATGGCAACGACAGTTGTGACCGAATTCATCGACAAGAATAGGACAATGCAATCTGGATGCAGAAGAAGATCCCATAATGTCAAACACTGGGAAGTGTTACTCTTTCAATAGTAAAAGGAAAAGAAGTGGAACATCTTTTCCGCTGCCTCACAACAGAGAACATCTGAAGCTTTTCTCAAAGTAAAGCGACAGATAAGTTCGTGTATTTTGGTAAAGTTTTTGTGTCTTTCATTTTTAGTCTTTTTATGTTTTTGTTTAGTTTTTTTTTGTGTCGATGAAGGCACTTAAAGACTGGATTCTTCTCCCTTAGATCATTTCAAAGGACGATCGAAGGAAGCTCCCCAGTTAGAGCCAGCTGTTGTCCTCAAAATCAGTGACGCTCATTTTGTAGGATGACCCCTACAAAACTTGTCCGTTTCGTAGCCTACACTCTAAGTTTGCAAATCGAGGCAAGTTTTCTTGGTCTCATATGAAGTCATCTAATACCTAAGAATAGCTTGTAACATCTCCCTTGGTCAATTTCTTGAAGTTTGTGAAAATGGACCAGGTTATAGGCTTGTCGAAATATCTATTTTTGACCTTTTTAGGTGTTATAAATTTTTCATAGTTCACATGCAGGGGCGGTTAAAAACCCCACCCTTACATGTAATATGATTGTTCAAATGCACTGGCGGTAAAAACGACCGCCAGTGCACTTTGGTGATTAGTTTAATAGGCACTAGCGGTCATTTTGAATGCTCATGCAGGTTCTTGGTTTTTCGCCTTACATGTAAAGGTGGTAAAAACGACTGCCTGAGCATCTCCAAGTTCTCTCAAGTGCATTAATGGGACTTCGTGTGGGGTTTTAAGATGACTCTTTTTATGCTTTTTAAACACTTTTTGTCATTTGTTACTCATTTCTTCTTCTTGATAATCCTCTAAGCTCATGGAAACCCTTGACCTACCTTTTTGTGCGCGGATCAGATCAAATCGATTTGCATTGTAGGGTTTTCATTTTTGCTTAGTGCTCATACTAGGTAAGTCTCTATTTTCCCTCTTTTCATTTTTACCTTTCTAAGCTTAGGGTTTGTGCGAAGAATGGATGATTATTTACGTTTTTCATTGTCTTTTTCTTTATTAATGGTTATTTTTGTTAAAACCTTAGTGGTAGTTTTGAGAAAGTTCATCTTTGTTTCATTTGAACCTATGTGATTAGCAATTTTAGCCGATTAGTGTTTTTATTTCAAAGTGTAGGGGTGGCGATTTTCGCCGCCCATGCCTTTGTTGTCCCTACATTCGAAGTCATGAGTTTGTTACATGCATTAGCGGTAAAAATGACCTCTCAAACACTTTTGACTTGCTTTGTAAGACCAACATGCAGGAGCAGTCAAAATGATCGCTCATGCACTTAAAGACCTTATCTGATGTAGAGGACCTAGAACAATTTGAGGATCCCTCAATTTGACAAGACCTTCTCTCAAACATTGAAGAACCTAACTCATGGATCAACATGAAAAAGTGGGAACAACAGTTAGTTTCTTTGAAACCATCATGTAAAGGCTTGTTTGGCATTCCATAGGACCCATCCAGACCATTGGCTAAGGCTTGACAAGCTTGGGCTTGGTACTTCCTTCATTAAGTCACTAGACTCCTTGTAGCCCTCCAAATGGGAACAGTCAGCAATAACTTCTACTAGTGGCCTGCAAACTTAAACCTTAGACAATCCTAAGATACCCTTTTTGATGCCCTATAACATATCACAAACTTGGGGTACTTTGTTTTGGACAATATACCCTAACCTATAACTGTCCTCTAACAGCCCTTGGCCAATTAGGCCTGTTTTGTAAAGCAACTACCCTTTTCTTGCCTCACAAAACTTCCTACAATAGTTAGACACTTCAAACTCATACCCAAACCAAGGCTTTTTCAGGTTTTGAGGCCCCATCATCAACTGCAACAGATTTGGTTTATACTGTTCCTTTCTACATACTCCTAGCACATGGTTTTGCTAGGTTTCTCAAACAAACTTCACAAAATCCAGTTCACTGCCCAAAATTATTCAATAACATGAAAGAATAAACAGCATTGAAGCCATTCCACTAATCTAGAAGGTTTGGAATCAGTGAAATGGCGAGGAAACCATAATTTTTTGTCAGAAACCCTAGATGAGGGTTTATCAAACCAAATTCAGGAAATTACAGATATCTACCCTCTACAGATGTTTCAAAAGCCCAAATCAATTGCAAAGTATTCTAGACTCACCCTACTTTCAAGCCACCATCATAGTCTTCTATGACTCCTCCGTACAAAAGCAAAGTATGTACAGGAACAAAAAAAAATATAGAATACAAAGGTAAGAAACTGTTGTTACTTGTTGATTTCCTCACCAATGCACTTCTTCTACAATGGACATCTGCAGGACTTTATGAAGCCTGCATCGATGGTTTGGAGCAGTTAGAGGGGTAGTTTGAATCAGTGGGAGACTGGTAAACTGTCCACAACCACCGAATTGCCCCCGTTTTGTTAATTTCTACAACTAATTACAATATTTGTCATATGCATCATGGTCTTACATGACAAACAAGGCTCTTAAACATCCTTACAAGATAAATGGGCCTTTGACAAGGCATGACACTCCTAGACACATGCCAAAAAGGCTTACAATGTATGACTGCCCCATAACAATGCATGATGCTTATGACTGTCCCATCCACAAACATGACATTATTGGACACGATCCTTATTACAAAGCATAGAAATGGTCCTCAAGACCTTATTACAACATGATCAACCATGAAACAAAATAAAACAACCATGGATATTCATGATCCTCTTGGTGCTCCTACACCATACTCCCGGGGGTGGAAGAGAACTCAAGTCCCTTGAGGAACTAGATCAGCAACAGTGGTTCCATGGTTCAAAATTTCTTCTTCAGTCATCCAAGTGGCATCCTCAGCAGGTAGGCCACTCCATTTGACAAGGTACTACTTGTAGATCTTCTTCCTAGTCTTCTTCAAGACTTTGGTGTCCAAGATGCATTCCAATTGCAAGGGTTGATTGGGTGGAAGACCCTTAACCCATTCCTCATCTCCTACTACTGTCACATCTACCTCTAAATCTGCAACATTACCACCTCTGAAAGGGAACAAATCTGAGACATTAAAGATAGGAGATATGGCCAAGCCTTGAGAAAGCTTAATCTCATAGGCATTGGGCCCAA
Source organism: Cunninghamia lanceolata (assembly GCA_027924645.1). Lineage (NCBI taxonomy): Eukaryota > Viridiplantae > Streptophyta > Pinopsida > Cupressales > Cupressaceae > Cunninghamia > Cunninghamia lanceolata. The sequence goes on from BSBN01001067.1 coordinate 6,671,629, forward strand.
ACTTGTGTACAATCCGGCAAGGACCTATCTTCTTCATGAGGAGTTTGGTTGGCTGCCCCTTTGGAAGTCTTTCCTTCTTGAAATGTGCCATGACCAAATCCCCAACCTTGTATTGCACATCTCTCCTTCTCTCATTGGCTTTCTCCTTGTACTTCTCATTGTTCTTTTGAAGAGTTTCTCTTACATTATCATGGATGTCCTTCATGGCCAATGCAAAGTCTTCACCTTGAACACTCTTCCTCTCTAATCCATGTAGATCCATCAATTCAAGAATGCCTCTTGGGTGAACACCATAGACAATCTCAAATGGACTCCTTCCTGTGCTTCTATTGGTGGAGTCATTGTAAGCAAATTCAGCTTGAGGGATGATCATATCCCATGCCTCTCCATGCTGCTTTGTAAGACATCTAAGAAGATTTCCCAAGGACCTATTCACTACCTCAGTTTGGCCATCAGTCTGAGGGTGATAGGCTGAAGTGAATGACAATTGAGTGCCCAACTTCTTCCACAAAGTACGCCAAAAGTGGCACACAAACTTAGGATCCCTGTCAGTCACAATGTTAAGAGGCAAACCATGGATTCTAACAATTTCTTTGAAGAACAAACCAGCAATGTGTGAAGCATCATTAGTGCATTTAAATGGCAAGAAATGAGCCATCTTACTAAACCTATCCACCACAACAAATATGCTATCAAAACCACTTTGAGTCCTAAGAAGACCCAAGACAAAATCCATACTGATACTCTCCCATGGCCTATTAGGAGTAGGTAGTGGCTAATATAGACCAACATTAGATGAAGTACCTTTTGCCCTTTGACATATACTACAACTCTCAACAAATTTTCTGATGTCTGATTGCATTTTAGGCCAAAAATAAAATCTTTTCACCTGATCTAATGTTTTGTCCAGCCCAAAGTGACCTCCTAGACCACCACAATGCTTATCCTTTATGATGTTCTCCCTCCTAGATCATCATCCTTCTTTTTGTAGTGGTCTAGGTATTTTATTTGGAAACTTATGAAGTGAATTAACTAAATGTATTCTCTTTATAATGTGCCACTGAGTTGTCATGGCAAAGAAGTGCCAAGTAGCTAGAGGTGAGATATATTGCAAAATATGATAGAAAGGAGTGCCTATAAATATTTGTGCCTATCTCACCTTTGATAGCACCTTTGCAATATCTCTCACCTCTAGTTCCATTAGCTCATGTTCTATCTCTCACCTCTCTATATCTTACTTATCTCTCCCCCTCACGTCTCTACCTCTCCCCTCTCTACGTCTCTCAGTTGCTCCTCATCTACCTCTCCATCCATCCTTAGCCATCTAGGTATCACTTAACCCTAAACCCTAAAGCCTCAACCCTCAACCCTTAAACCTTAAGTCCTAAACCCTATCCTTAAACCCTCAACACTTTACCTTCAACCCTATTCCCTCAGCCCTAAATCCTAATCCCTCAACCCTAAACCCTACACCCTATCACTAAACCCTCAACCCTAATCCCTCAACCCTAAATGCTATCCCTAAAGCCTCAACCCTAAACTCTAATCCCTAAAGGTCCTAAACCTCAATCCCTTATCCCTAAACTCTAAACCCTATCCCTAAACCCTAAACCCTCAACCTTAAACCTTAATCCCTCAACCCTAAACCTTACAAGTTAAACCCTAATCCTTATCCGTAAAACCTAAACCCTATCCCTCAACCCTTAACCCTTAAACCTATCCCTAAACCCTCAACCCTCAACACTATATATTAAACCCTAATCCCTTAACCCTCACCCTAAAGCTTCAACCCTCAATCCTTAAACCTTCAACCCTAAACCCTATCCCTAATCCCTCTGCCCTCGACACTCTACCTTAACCCTAATCCCTCGACCCTCAACCCTAATCCCTCAACCCTAAAGCCTCAACCTTAAACCCTAATCCCTCAAGGTCCTAAACCATAATCCCTTATCCCTAAACTCTAAACCCTATCCCTAAACCCTAAACCCTCAACCTTAAACCTTAATCCCTCAACCCTAAACCTTACAGGTTAAACCTTAATCCCTTATCCCTAAACCCTAAACCCTATCCCTTAACCCTTAACCCTTAAATCTTAAACCCTAATCCCTCTATCCTCGACACTCTACCTTAACCCTAATCCCTTGACCCTCAACCCTATCCCTAAACCCTCAACCCTCAACCCTCAACCTTAAACCCTAATCTATCAAACCTAAACCCTATCCCTAAACCCTCAACCCTCAACACTATACCTTAAACCTTAAACCCTAATCCCTCAACCCTAAATCCTAAACCCTATCCCCAAACCCTCAACCCTCAACACTATACCTTAAACCCTAATCCCTCAATCCTCAACCCTAATTCCTCAACCCTAATCCCTCATCCCTAAACCCTAAACACTAACCCTATTCCTAAACCCTTAACCCTCGACATTATACCTTAAACCCTAATCCCTTATCCCTAAACCCTATCCCTCAAACCTTAACCCTTAAACCTTAAACCCTAAAACCTATCCCTAAACCCTTGACCCTCGACACTATATCTTAAACCTTAATCCCTTAACCCTTAGCCCTAAAGCCTCAACCCCCATATCCCTAATCCCTCTACTCTCGACACTCTACTTTAACCCTAATCCCTCGACCCTAAACCCTATCCCTAAACCCTAAACCCTCAACCCTCAACTCTCAACCCTTAACCTTAAACCCTAATCCATCAACCCTAAACCCTAAGCCCTATCCTTAAACCCTCAACCCTCAACACTATACCTTAAACCCTAATCCTGCAACCCTAAACTCTAAACCCTATCCCTAAACCCTCAACCCTCAACACTATACCTTAAACCCTAATCCCTCAACCTTCAACACTCAACCCTCAACCCTAATCCCTCATCCCTAAACCCTAAACGCTATCCCTATTCCTAAACCCTCAACCCTCAACCCTCGACACTATACCTTAAACCCTAATCCCTTATCCCTAAACCCTAAACCCTATCCCTCAACCCTTAACCCTTAAACCTTAAACCCTAAACCCTCGACCCTCGACACTATATCTTAAACCCTAATCCCTTAACCCTCAGCCCTAAAGCCTCAACCCTCAATCCTTAAACCTTCAACCCTAAACCCTATCACTAATCCCTCCAGCCCGACACTCTACTTTAAGCCTAATCCCTCGACCGTCAACTGTCAACCCTCAACCTTAAACCCTAATCTGTCAACCCTAAACCCTAATCCCTAAATCCTAAACCCTATCCCTAAACCCTCAACCCTCAACACTATACCTTAGACCCTAATCCCTCAACCCTAAACCCTAAACCCTAAACCCTATCCCTAAACCCTCAACCCTCAACACTATACCTTAAACCCTAATCCCTCAACCCTCAACCCTCAACCCTAATCCCTCATCCCTAAACCATAGATGCTATCCCTATTCCTAAACCCTCAACCCTCGACACTATACCTTAAACCCTAATCCCTTACCCCTAAGCCCTCAACCCTAAACCCTAATCCCTCAAACCTAAAACTTCAACCCTAAACCCTATCCCTAATCCCTCTACCCTCAACACTCTACCTTAACCCTAATCCCTCGATCCTCAACGCTAAGTCTCAACCCTAAACCTTAATCCCTAATTCCTTATTGCTAAACCCTAAACCCTAATCCCTCAAGCCTAAACCCTAAATGCTATCCCTATTCCTAAACCCTCAACCCTTGACACTATACCTTAAACCGTAAACGCTTATCCCTAAACCCTCAACCCTTAACCCTAATCCCTCAACCCTAAACCTTCAACCCTAAACCCTATCCCTAATCCCTCTACCCTCAACACTCTACCTTAACCCTAATCCCTTGACCCTCAACCCTAAATGCTATGGGCCTAAAGCCTCAACCCTAAACCCTAATCCCTTAAGGTCTTAAACCCTAATCCCTTATCCCTAAACTCTAAACCCTATCCCTAAACCCTAAACCCTTAACCCTCAACCTTAAACCTTAATCCCTCAACCCTAAACCCTAATCCATCAACCCTAAACCCTAATCCCTCTTGACCTTAAACCCTCAACCCTTAAACCCTCAACCCTTATCCACCCCTCTCCTCCCCTATCCGCCTCACCCCCTTCTCTACCCTCCTCTACCCTTGATACTATGCCTTAAACCCTAATCCGTTAACCCTCATCCCTAAAGCCTCAACCATTAACCCTTAAACCTCAACCCTTAGCCCTCAACCCTCAACCCTCTACCCTCTACCCTCAACCTATTACTTAATCCCTAATCCCTCAACACTCAACCCTATACCTTAAACCCTAAACCAAAAAACCTCAACCCTCAACCCTAAAAACTCTACGGGCTTAGGTCCTGATATACCCTAAACCCAATACCCTTACATACATACATACATACATACATGCATACATACATACATATAGGCATACATACACACATACATACATACATACATACATACATACAGGCATACATATATACATACATACAAGCATGCATACACACATACAACCGTATATACATACATACAAGCATACATATATACATACAAGCATACATATATACATACATACATACATACATACATATAAGTATACATACATACATATAGGCATACATACATACATACATACATACATACATACATACATGCTTAATAACCTTGAACATAAAACATTCCATGGGAGACATAACGCGAGCGTGTTATAACGCTCTCGCGTTATGTCAAACATGACAAACATCGGGTAAACTTTTGCGAAAAGGGAAAAAATTCAAAACAAAACATAATGCGAGAGTGCTATAACGTGCTCACATTATATTTTGCTTTGGGAATCCCAAGCCTTAGGCTTGGGATTTTCTTTGGATTTCCAACCCAAAGGCTTGGAGTGCCTTCCCAATGTCCAAAGACGTGTTTTTGCATATTCTACAGGATTTCACATAATTCTGTTCGTGCTAACCCTTAGATTTGCACGTGTTTCAAGGTCCAACAAATCGATCACCTAGGTAATGTTAGACTTTCTCTTAGCTATTTAACGATGTAATTTTTTTCACATTTTGACAATGTTAAGCCTTTCATCTTTAATTTCTTTTGTTTGTGTGTCCGTTTTTGGGCAAAAACTAGTGTTTGGTCCTTTTTTCATTGTAAATTAACCGTTCATTGAAATTTAAAAAAAAAACATTTTTAGAAACTAGACTCCATTCTACACATATGAAAAAAAAATTGATTTTCAATTAGTTTTCAAATTTTATAGGGGTAGCACGGCCAAAATTCTATTTTTCAGGATGTGTCCACTTTGAAAATTAGTAAAAAATCAAATATTCATTAAAAAATTATCAGAAAAATTAGGCATAAACTACATGCTGTTAGCTAATTTCTCACTAAAGCGATTTTAAAAATACCAAAAAAAAGTTAACCTTTTGAGGGAGCCACAAAACATGCTATGTTATGTTTTTTTGATAGAAACAACACCAATTTCTGTGGCTCCCTCTTTTGAACCCCTTAATCTATACCATTTTCAAAAAAAATTAGTAGTTTAGAAAGTAGAATCAGAGCACTACAAACATTGTTTTTGTTGCATCTTAAAATTTTGAGTGTAACTATGCTCAATTTCTCATCCAATGCCAGCATTTCCTGATTTCAGAAAAAAGTGGCCACTTGAGACCTCTTTTTGGCCTCCCATCTTCTTGCACTTACCCAAAGGCTACAATGATTTGTACACAACTTGAACGAATGGTACAAAATAATGTCTAATGTAGAAATACATGGACAATCATTGCCAACTCAATATCATGGGTAGTGTATTTAAACTAACAATCCTTGAGTTTTTATCATTCATAGGAAATCCTGTGGTCGTCCAACATAAGAATAGCGCCCAACCCATCCAATGAAGTGTCTATGCAAACTACAAAATCTACTGTAGGGTCTAGCACTACAAGGATTGGTGCACTAATTATCCTCTCCTCAAGAACCTAAAATGCTCTCTCATATTGAATTGATAACACAAAGTCCTGTTTCCATTGAAGAGAGGTAATGGGATGCATCACTCTTAAGAAATCCATGACAAATTAGTGGTAGTTGTATGCATGTGAAGATGAACACAAGAAACAAACTAAACTAATGTTATCCTACTTCATTCATCTCACATACACCTCGGATTGAGCATAAAGGAAAGCATAAAACATGAAATGAAATATATCTAATTCACCTCACATGCTAACCCTTGTTGTGTGGATGTGCTCCTTTGATGTGTTGATGTAGGTGGCTCCTCATATGGATAACATAAATTTTCAATTCTTGGAGTCTTGGAAATGCTTGGGGTGAGGATCTATTTATATATTTTTTGGATGGTGGATGAAGGGCTACGATTGATTTCAAGGATCAATGGTTGAGGATTCTTGAGAGATATCAAGAAAGGAGAGCTTGCCAAGTGTCATGATGAGATTGGTGGATGGGAGTTGTCCTTGGATCAAGGAGGAATAAATGGTCAATATTGGACTTTGGGAAGATTGGAGGGATGATATTGATTTGGTAGATGGGAGGTATTGGTTGGATTTGATTTGAATTTTAAATTGGGAAGCATGGGTACATGCCCAATTTAAAATTAGAGGAAAAGGAGATGGAGGACAAAAGGACCTTTGTACAAAGGATCTAGACCATGCATTTGTAAGAAGGCCATGTACAAGAGGCCATGCCTTTGTACATTTGGGGGAATGGAGAGGATTTTACCAAGATTAGATTGGGATTTAGGTTGTGCAAGTGGGGTAATAGGTTAGTTAATTAGGTTTAGGTGACCTAATCAAAATTGTAGAAAATAGGGAATTAAATAAATATAAATATTTATTTAATTCATGGGATGGGAAAAGGGGATAATAGATAAATTAAATTTATCTAATGTTTTGACTATAGAGAAAGGGGATAAATTATTAATAAATCATTTTGGCTAGGGATAAGTACTGATGTAGGTACCGATACAAGTACAGATGAATAGTGGAAAGTATATGAATACTAATTTTGACAATAAAATATTGTAAAATCATGGATTGAAGGGGATTTAATCAATTAACCATCTAAACATGTTTTTATTCAGTTAATTGTGGAGAAAATGTAGTTTAGGGGCGTCTACAGATGATTAGTGATGGTTTAGAGGAGTTTGGGGATGACTTAGGGATGTTTAGGGATGACATGAAGAGTGGAAAATCTTAGGTGTCTACAATAGTAACTCATTAATCTCATGAAACTATTAACCTCAAAAATATTTGTGGGAATAAGTCAATCCAAAATAACCTAAATATTTGAGGGATCTACCAAGATAACCTCTCCATATATAATATGTCCCAAGTACATCACCTTAGATTGGAAAAACTCACACTTCACCAAGTTAACATTAATTTAGTTCTCTTGCAAACATTACAGAACCTAGTGCAAGTGGATCTTGTGCTCCTCCACCATCCTCAAGTAAATTGAAATGTCATCAAGGAATACAAGTATAAACTACTCTAGATATGTGTAGAACACCCCATTCATGAGGCTCATAAATATTGATAAATAATTTGTCAACCTATATGGAACTATGATGAACTCATAGTACCCATAACAAGTTTGAAAAGTTTTCTATTGAATATTTTCCTCTTAAATACAAAGTTGATATTTAGACTTTACAAAAATATTAGAGAACACCTTGTCTCTAGTCATCTACTTGAACAAAACATGTATCCTTAACAAGGGATATTAGTTCTTCATTGTCACATTGTTCAACTATCAATAATCGATACACAAATGAAGAGACCTATCCTTCTTCTTCACAAAGATGATTGGTGTACTTAAAGGGGATACAATAAGAGGAATGTGCCCCTTCTTTATAAACTCTTCCACAACTTGAGCTTATTAAGCTCCTAAGTAGTCATACTATATGGTACATGTGAGATGGGATTAGATCCTTGATTGAGGTCAAAATGAAAGTCCACATCTTGTTTCAATAACATACCAAGGATGATTCTAGGAAACATGTTAGAAAAATCCCTCAAGAGGGTGATCATTAAGAGAAAACTCATGGAAATCATCCTCAAAAAGATCATTCACTATGATAACAAAAATTAACATCCATTTTGCCTACTATACTTTATCTTAATGGCTAATATCATACACAAAGAGATGGGCCTCTAATTTCTTTCTATCACTAGATGATTGCCATGATCATAAATGCATTCCATTATCTTTTGGTGACAATAAATAATCATATGATGAGAATCAAGATAGACCATATCAAGGAGAGCCTCATAAGATCCCAATGGTAGGATATGCAAATCTACAATTATGAATATTCTAAGACCCAACACACAACCACACACCAAAGAGTCTATTACCACCCTAGCACCAATGACCATCTCAACCTACCAAATACTATCTTCCTTTCTTCCACTAGCCTACATTTCTTAACCAATGATGGTGAAATGGAGTCATAAGTTCCTAAATTAAATAGGAGATAAATATGCACACCACCAATAATACTTAAGGTCTCAACTACTATGACCTAATTATTGGATTGGTGGTTAACAAATGTTACTAACACTCTATGAGACTTGTCAACATCCCCAACTATGTACTCTAACACTCCCCAACTATCTACTCTAACACTATGGCAACTTCAACACTAGTTGCCACTAATATTTATAGAAAATGTCTAGTCATGTGGCCCTCTTGACCATAATTGCAACATTTTTCTAACACTCAAGGTTGTGTGGTTTGAGGTCTACTTGAATACTAAAAAATTGAGAGGCTAGAACACAGATAACCACCCCTAACTACCATCAGAGAACATGCTCTCTAAAACTTTGCCTCTATCTCTCTCAATAAGAGCCTCCACTAAGATGACAACTTTGCTAACCCTTCTAAGGCCTCTAACTTTGGGGCTATTTCTATTGTTGAGGGGTCCTAGGTGTTACAGAGGAAGTCCTAAAACTCCCCTTAGTTTAAGACTGCGATTTGTATACCTTAGGGCCTTCCTCACAAGGTACCACTAGTTGTGAATCTAATTATCATCCATGGCCTCTACCAAAGTTTTCCTTTAAAAGATTTGTCTTCTCCATAATCATATATAAAGTCCAAGGGGAAAGCAAACAAATGACTCCCGTAGTGTGAGAGTTCAAGCCTCTCACAAATTTAAGGATAAGATTCTTGTCAACCACTAAATCTACATACTACCTCAACTCAAAGAAGTGGTTCTCACATTGAGAAACCATCATACCAAGTTGTTGAAGTTCATGAAACTCATTGACTCAGTGCTACCTAAAGTGTAATAAAAGATAGAATGCACAAAACCTCTCCAAAATTTTTCCAACATAACAGTAGCAATTTATAAAACATGGTTTTGATCCTCCTAGCACCACTAGGTGGAAGCATGCCCATGAAGCTACATGATGGAATAGCATGACGTGGTGTTACTACCATAAGGTTACAACATAAAGCACTGATCAAGAGCTAAAAACCAAGCCTCTACTTTCATCCCCTTCATGGAACGCTCAAATGTTTATGGATGCTATCAAATATCCCTCATGTGGTTTGCTAACACACTCTAATCATCCACTCCTTGCATAGCCTCCTAATGAGGCCACTCACTTACTCTGGATTAATGAGGGCTACTAGAGCACACTCTATCTCCAAATTGGATCTCTCCATTCTCATCAGAAGGATAAGAAATACCTACTTGATTTTACACCAACCTAAGGGGAAACCATGCTAGAATCTCATGGAGCGACCCTAAGGGAGGCCAACTATCTCCTTAGGTTGAACACATTTGACAACAAAAATCTCTCTAAATTTTAGGATAATCTCTATCAGGGATTTCCTAACCTCCATGATGGGTATGGTAATACTTAGGAGGCATCCTCCATCATAAACACGTTTCATGGATTAGAGTAAGAAAACCATTAGTTCAATCACACCCACCCAAGGTATATGCAATAAGTGAGCACACAACTAGTAAACACACAATGCAAATCTTGCAATGCTACAATATGGGCTCTAATGCCAAATGTAATTCTCCAAGATTTCATCCAAGATATTAACAAATGAACAAATTTTTCATGATACAAATGTGATATCAACATGCCACATTGCACACCTACACACATAATGTGCCATGACACAACACAACAACACACAAGATACATAAAATCAATGCACTAAATATGGTGACACAAGTGGAATACTTACTCAATCATGGGTCAAGATCATTGTGACAATATTGCAATGAGGTAGATATTTCTCTATCTCTAATGATTAGGCCTAGGACCATGATCTCCATCACTCATCAAGTTGAGAACATGATGAGATATTCACATCATATCAACCCTTAGAAGGCTGAAAACAACACAAACACACATAAAAAATGATGTGGGACTACCATTTAGATCCAAATATCATATACTCATAAGCTAGAATGGTAGGGGAACTTGAGGTCTCACCTAACACACTCGAGGCTAATTACATCCTAACACTAGGCACATGAATCCCAACAGAAAAAGTGTAATAAATTCCAAAGTACACAAGGTACCATACAACTTAGATGTTATACAAGCAAGGAGAACTTGAAGGCACAAATCTCCTTTAGGAAATTTTCTCAAAAAAGTGTAGGAAGTACCCACTGTCCAGTCCAAGTCACCCATAGGAAGCCTTAGGCGGCCCCTAGTAAATTGGGTGACCCACCCAGGTCATCACTTTAGCAATAAGGTCACCCCTTGGTGATAGCACAATGGTGTGCCCCACTATTTAGCCTAATTGGGACACTCAAGATTGGCATTTTCAATATTTTTTTAATTTGTGTCAATTATAGAGAACAAATGGTCAATAATTTAAGGATGATATAAATAACAAGTTTTTGCATATATAGATTCAAGCTATATATATTTTAAAAAATTTAAAGAGTTATTTATATTATTTTCTATTTTTTATTTTTCGATCAATTTTTAAATTTTTTTATTGAGTGACATTATTTCATAATGCATAACTTTCACTACAAATATTTTTTTTAAGGATTTATTGGAATTAAAACATTAACTCTAATCTCTAGTGCATGAATATTTTTTGGTATTTTTATATCAAATATTTTGTCTATTATTAATTTTTGAATTAATATTATTATAAATTTCAAGCCTATAATATTATGTAACACATTTCTCTTAGCATATATATCAAAATTATTTTTTCTCTTTTTTCATTGAAATAAGAATATTGATGTGGAGTGCAATGTATCTTTGTATATTTTTCTAACATTTTTTGTAATTTTTCTTAGTGTCTTGCATAGAGGTAATTATTTTTTCATAATGGACCTACATTCATTATAAAATTAAAGAAAAATATAATATTAAAGAAAACATAATACATATTATAATTTTTGTAATGATAATACTAAGCGCTACATACTTACAAATTGACATTTCCAAATGAATTCATTTGATCCCCCAAAAGGTGAAGCAAACTTGCTTTTTTGTCAACATTTTGATATAAGTGGGACACAATATTGTTCCATTAGCCCCTAGTAAAATGAGAGACATGCAAGAAAAAGGTTTTTGGACATTTTTGGGCTTCTCAAAAGGCTAAAATTTAACCCTGAAACATGATGAAGAGTCTCCTACAAACCTTTAATCTCCCTAAACACTTAACAACATATTACCATCAGAAATCTCAAGAGTTAGGGCATGAAACCTCAACACCATAAGGAGATATGTCACATCCCCAAATTTTGACTATGTTTTACTTTTTACTTGTAAGTAATTAGTAGATAATTTTGCAAGGATGAATGATTTGGCATTTGTTGAAATGTCAGGATAAATCAATGATTTTAAGAGTTTATGAGAATATGTTTAGAATTTAGACATGTGATTATATTATGTATTGATTAATTACTCATAAGAGATATGAAGTGACTAATGATGCACTAATCCCAGTTTGGTTGATTGTAAGTTGAATCAAGAAACAAGTTTCCACCCTCCAAGAAAGAGAGGGAGAGCATCATTAGAGAGAAGTGAATAGACGTATGGATATGAATAGGTTGTTCCACCTAAGTCTTGTGCTTTCTTTGGTTAGTAAACCTTTGTCTAGTTTGGTAAGTTGTGTTTAGCCCTTTTTGGTCTAAGTTTGCTTCGATTCGACAATTGTCAATTTGGTGTCGTGATCCTTTAACTTAAGTTTTGTCAAGAAAAACCAAGTTTGGATAGTACGACTAACGACAAGCTATGGTCAATTTTCATTATTTTTATTAGGTGATTTGAGTATAGTTTATTATTATAACAATTAGATATTAGTAGATAAACTAATTCTTTATCGGTGATTTCTGATAAGTTTTCCATTTTTGATAACTTATCTTTGATGACATTTACGTGTAAGATCGAGAGGGGGAGAATACCTCAACCCCATTCTCGTAATCTTGTCAAGAGATAAGAACCACATAAGTATATGTTGAATATACTTACATTATGTTGTTTATACTTATTGAAGTATTATTTATAAGTTTAAATGTACGATATGTTGTTGAAGAGCCGCTTAGTATCATGGTTTAATGACTTTATTGTGAAGCACTGCATGTTTTACGTGGGCAATTAAGATTTCTATCATGAAGGAGGGGTTCGTGAGTGGTCATTAAGACCAACTTATCCATTAAGGTTGCATGATAGTAAACATGTTTATAAGCAAAGATTCTACCTATGTCTTCGCGATGCTTTAATAAGGCTATCTCATTGAGGGATGAGTGGACTGATTTACAGAGCGATCAGAAAAACATTCTTGAGTGCATAGTTAGGGAGAGATTGTTTAAGCTATATAGTGAGATCTTCATAAGTGGTGGCGAGTGTATCTTATTGATATCGAGCTCTGTGAAAGCACGACAAGTTTGTTGTTAACACAATGAGCTTGAGGGAGCATATTAAGCTCATCGTTGACATAGTGAGCTCAACAGAAGCACATAAAGTTTGTCATTGACACAATGAGATCAAGGGAAGCACAATCAGATCTATGAAGATAATAAGAGTTTGGGAGTAGAGGTACAGTTACCTCTCGTAATACTATTACATGCTCATGATTATTTGTTAGTTTAGATACACATAAAACTTCTGTTGATTTAACTATGTAGACATAATGTCTTAAAAATCTAGATAACTTTATAAGCTAAGTCTTGTTAGAAATAATGATATTTCATATTGAATTGCACTCATTAAGAGCCCGACTCCTCGAAATGCTATTGAACAACAGAGGAAATTTTAAGTTTGAAAAATAGAAACTGTTAGTCTCACCATAGGAAGACTGTGAAGACATCTCTTTTTGTGCACTACTGTGCCTTCGATTCTTTAGAAGATTATAGTGCTTGATTGTTTAAGTTTAGTCAAATGTCAAGATATCATTCTTATGTGTACTCAGATATCTAGAATATGAAATCTTAGATCAGAAGTCTTGTAATCGAATTCTTTTAGTCTTAGAGAATAACTATTCTAAGTTCATGTAGACACTTAGATTTGATTTTTTTAAGAACCTTGTTTTAAACATAGAAACCAATAAGGACAAGACTATTGTTAGGTTTTGATAGAGAGAGATATTCTTTTCCTAAGTATGGAATAAGATTTATTGTTATCAAAAATGATTTTGAGGTTAGACATATACTTGATATATTTATAGAATTGATATTGGTATTATTATAAAACACTTAGACATGAGTATATATTATTATACAAGCATCCTACCATAGATAAATATTACCTTATTATTTGTAGGGTGTTATTCTTGAGATTTTAACCTTGGTAATTATCAAAGATTGGTTAACTTAAGAGGACAAGAGATAGAAAACATTGTACTTGATGCAAATCTATCTAGGTTAGAAGATTGCTTTAGATCCAAGTTTGGATTCGATAATATAGGAATTCTTTAGATCCTATTTGAACGAGGATGGATCTCATATTTTATGTTTATATTATGTTATGTGAAATATACTTAAGTGGTCTAGAGGAGACTAGAAGTATTTGTCTCCAAGATATGATTTAAAACTTCTACTTTTGGGAAATACAAGAATAAAGATTTTCTACATGTATTGGGTTAGAGAAAATAAAAACTCTAGAATTAAACTATGGGGTTTAGATAACCTAAAGATTTCAAGTTGGTTATGACTATGATCTAAGACTATTATACTGGTCGACTATAAGTGGTTGAGAAAACCATTAATTAAGGCATTATAGATTTGAAAGAGTCTTAGTAGTCTTTTTGTTAAAGTTTAATGTTTTCTTGTTAAAAGTTGAAACAAGGTTGTTAGTACAAAAGTGCTTAATTTTTTAGTCGATGAGTAGAATGACATGAAGTCATAGACTCTAATATTTGCAAGAATGAAATTAAGGACTCTCTGAAGGGTTGAATTCATACAAAGTATATATATATATCCTAGATTTAGGATAAGTCAGCTAGCTAAGAATTAAGTTCAGTCAAGATGATTCCTATCTAGATTTATTAATCAAGTAAGTTAAACTGTTGGATGAGATAGTTTTCCAAGTTGAGTTAGAGGTGTGTGAACACATGACTACGTTTATTGTAAATGTCTATTATAATTAGAATCTTTGGCCAAAGACATGCATTTGTCTCTGCATGCATTAGTCGGCTCATAGTGTCTAGATGATGTGACTTGTCAGTATGATCATACTTAGCTAGAAGATTGTCTAGAGTTGTATGGTCGATTGAGTTGCGTAGGACACAACACTAGGACTCAGATGACAAATATGTTGGTTCTCTATGTCTATACTCTTCGTGAAGGGTAGGGCCACTTCCAGGAAGGAAGGTGTGGGGGGGACCGCCAGTCTGTGGTTGGAGGTAAAGCAATCGGATGATGCTCTCCCTCTGCAGCAGAAGACTCATTGAAACTTGGGTAACATATATCAAGAATTCTAGATATAGTGTACTTTACAATTGACTTATGATTGTCAAATTTATGTAAACTTGTACTTATTGTTTAGTACAAAATCTTTGTAAATGTAAAAAATGAGATGATATCACTGTGAATTATCTTTGATTATGTTGTATTTCAAGGTTGAAAAATATTCAGAAAAGATATGTATTTATTTCTATGTAATTATGCAATAAAAAATATAATCTCATGTCATTTTTCTTTTACTTTTTTAGTAAAATGTGTGAGTAATTGTGAGTAATATAGAAAGGTATGTTACAATATAAGCCTAGAGAAGCCTAGAGCAACTTTCCAAGATAAGTCATGGTTTACTTGTTTTGCATGTTATTCAAAAATATCTTGGGCAAAGTATTTGAGTCTGTACAAGCCCATCATTAGTCAACCAAGAAGTCCCCAAAGACCTCATTGACTACATGAACTACAAATATCATTCCATATACAAACATGGGTTCACACATGTGAAGGAAACAAAAAGCATACAAGGGGAAACAACCACTCTAGTAAGTTAACATTTTAACCTGTTGAAATTAAGGAACACTGAGAGGGGAGGTGAATCAGTGTTCTGTAAAAATTATTACTTTGTTCCTTTATTAATTTACCACATACATCCAAAAGAAAGAAGCATAAACACAAGAATAGAAACAACAAGATCACAACACAAGAACACCAGGATTTTTAGGTGGAAACCTGGTTAAGGGAAAAACCACGGTGGGGGTTAACCCACAAGAATTTATACTCTGTTAAAAGTATTACAAATGGGGAAGGCGCATGCCTTTAGGGCACACTGCCCAGATATCACTGTTCAAAGAGGCTCACTGCCTACAAATCAATTACAAAATTTGACTAGAATGTTTGAACTAAGGAATAACATCTAACAATGCAAGATTATAGTTCTAGTTGAGCTCAATATATTGACTTTGCACACTTTATCTCTCTCTTCCATGACCCGGAGCTTAGATCCCTTTACTTCACACTTGATACTACTCTTCTTCACATCTCACCATTCCTATTCACATCTTCTCACACCAAAATGCTTGAATCCATCGATCATATATATCCGCTACATAAAATTTCACCAATTGCAGTCGGCCTTAGGAAAGCTTGGAAATTATTTCAAGAACACTGTTCTGTCAGCTGAATCCATGCACAAACACTAATGCAGACCAAAACATCTGTATCCAAGTCACCTCACATGTTGGCCAATATCACTGGATCCCATAAATTACTCGACCAATCACTTCTCTTCATCTGCACAAGGATCAAACACCTAGTCGACTTGTTCTTCACCAGACTGAACTGCTTAACCAGAACCTAATACTCAGATGCTTGTAACTTACACTCCCTTCATCACCGAAGGCTAAAATATTGGATTTAGGTAGCCCTAACATCCCTTAACATTCTCTCAGATCCGTAGCACAATATGATTTCCTATGGAGAAATGCAGACCAAAATGATGAACCCTGTCATATCCCCTGTTCCAATCTATCCAGACTTACACAAATTTGCAAACTGACTTCCAGTATGACCCCTAATGAAATGCGGATGTGTAAGATAGATTTAGTTTCCATTAATGACCGTGTCGTCAAATCACTGGCATTCCGTTATCTGTCTAATCACCTGCATTTCCCACATTAATTAAATAATCTAATTATTTAATTAATTTCACCAAATTTTTCTAAATCACAAAATTGCGACATTAATTAAATAAATTGTCGTTATTTAATTAATAAATTAAATTCCTCTATATTTTTCCACAATTAAATAATTTTAATTATTTAATTAGATTATTATCCTCTTTCTAAAAATCAAATCCACATTAATTAAATAAACCCAATTATTTAATTAATTCAACAAATTCCCTCTTATCTAAAATTAAATAATTCTTAATTATTTAATTAAATCAAAATTGTTCTTCCAAAATCATGCACAACAATTAAATAAATTTATTTATTTAATTTGCTTTCAAAATCTTCTAAATTAAATAATTCTAATTATTTAATTATTTCTTCCAAAATATCTTCTCTAAATTTAAATAAATCAATTATTTATTTAAATTGTTTTTTCTTCTAAATTTGAGTTATCTCTAATATAACTCAAGCTTTCTATATTTAATAAAGCAAAATATCTTCTTTTCTCATGCAAATCCCTTCTTCTTGTTTTAAAGCACTTAACTGATTGCTTTTTTCCTTTAATTGATTTATCTCTTAGTTAACTCATTCTTCTATTCTTGATAACTCCTCTCATGCAAAAGAAAGCAAGACACATGTCTTCTTCTTATTCGTTGCACGTTCCTCAATTGTTCTCCTCCGTTGATTCGTATGAATTATCTAGACTGTTGATAGATCTTCCTTGAAATCTATATAAACCTCCCTCATTTCCTTCATTAGCTCTCTCTTCGATCGTATTATCAGGCATACTTAACAGCGCTTTGAGCATACAAAACGCGTCGATTGAGCACTATCACGATCTTTTGACATTGATCTCTTGAGCATACTACTTGCTTGTTGCAGCTATGGCTTTGCAACTTCATTGAGCAATCCACATTCAATCCAAAGGAAACAATACAGATTTCGGTAAAAGTCTTTATTTCATTGATTATTTGTCATGGCTTTTATTTAAATTCATTTTCTTTATGTTATTGGGTTCTTTGATTTTATTTAGTTAGATTTAATCGATTTTTCCTCATACACAATGACAACACTTGACATGCCTAGCAGTGTCTCTTTCCAACAATCTCCCCCTTTGGCATTGATGGCAACACTTAGTGAAAAATGACTAAGTGTTAGAACAACTCCCCCTTACTATATACACTTGTGATTTTCAATGCTCCCCCTTATATTAATTCTTCATTTTTCACTGCTTTTCCTCTCCCCCTTTGACATCAATGGCAAAGGCTAGGATCCACATACCAAAATTCATGCAAAAATTTTATGTATAAGGGTAAAAACTCTACATACTTCTGCATATGAACATACAGTTCTTAGGTTTTATTTATCAGCAAAAAGATATCACCAAAAATATTTTTCAACTTTGTCAATTCATTGTCCCAGTTCTTTTTAATACTTCCCAAGATAGATATGTGCCCACTAAACAAAAATGCCAGTGATTCTACCTTTTGAAGGTCAGTAGGATCACTAGTAGCAGCTATTGCTTGGGACTTTGCCAATATATCATACATAGTCTCTAACTTAGGGGAGATCAGTCCCCGGAGCTCATCCAATCTGCCCATACTTTTGGTCTTTTCTTTCTCCAAATTGCTCAATTCATTCTGTAGACTCACTACTTGGCATTTTTTGGTAATTACAGACTCAGTTAAAGGATTATATGACTGAGAAATATTAGATAGTTTGAGCTCTATGTCCTTAATCTTTTTCTCAATATCTTCAACAACTTTAGATCTATTTAGACAAAACTTATAGATCTCTGCACCTTTAGATAGGGCATGTTGAATACTCTTTACATTGGTATCAAGCCCAGATCTATCATAGCTAATTATTTTCTTTATTTCAGTAAACCTTTTCTCATTAAATTCATTTTTGACTTTAATATAACTTCTGCTGACTTCTCTAAGGTTTTAAAATGAGAACATATAGAGTTTATCAATCTTTTCAACTGACTGGAGGGAGATGCTAAAGAATCTTTCTGAAATGTGAGAAAGATTTTCTCAAAAATCCCAGATGCAAGGCCAAGCAGCTCGCTATCTTCTAAATGGGAATTCAAAATTTCCTCTCTAGCCTTAGCTTGTGCAATAGAGGACAACTTTATCTTTTGTACCGGTGATAAAGCATCAAAATTGATTGGTCCTTGTATTATGTCCTGATCTTTTACAATCTGTTTATCTCTTTGCAAAATTTCTTTCATTGCATCTGTAGTGTCTCTTGCCCAAAATGATGTTTTAGACCTGTGCTCTTCAGGGCCTCCATCTTCTCCCTTTTTGGAGTCAACCACAATGTTTTTCTAATCACTTTCATTATTTTTCTTTGCTTCTGCCTTTCCTGCATCATCATCAGAAGCATCCTTGTTTTTAATTATCTCAGAAATATCTTCTACATTCTCTTCCGAAGGATTTTGTGTATCCTCAGTGGTAGTATTATCTAATTCCTCAGCATCCAGAGTGGAGGAATCAATTCCATCATCAGTTTCTTTTTCTTGATCTTCCATCATCATTTCTTCATCTTCTTTATTCAATGTTTGTTCTTTCGGAATGGAGTCATCATCTACTCCAATTTGTTGCTCATTTTTCTGCAGCTCTTCATCATTCATAACTGATGCATCCTCAATGTCAACTGGTTCTTCTGTAACCACATAAAAATTATTCTTGTCCAATGCATTCTTTATAATTTGTTATGTTTCTTTAACAAATTCATCAATGTCTCCAATCATCAGCTTATTCATCCTTTTCTTCCTTTTGAATTCATTCTTGACTTCTTTGAGAATCTTATCTGCTTCTTTTCTGGAGATCACTGGACACAGACTAGACATTACATGTTCCCTCAGCTCCATATCTTTTGTTTTGGTGGCTTCTTTTCTTATTTCCCAAAGGTCTCTTAAACTCTTAGGAACTTCTGACAAAATTTCTAGTAGTGCTCTGTTGAATACATTCAAATATTTTACAATAGCATCCTCCAAAATTCTTTTGTCAGCATCACTGTAATCATCATAGAATTTAGTCATTGGTTTTAGGTTTTCATCTACAGTGATTTCCTTAACAATGCCCTCTACAGAAGGAGTTGGCTTCTCAACATCAGCCTCTGACTTATGCCTTTTTCTTGACTTTGTGCTTCTGGAGGGCTTCTCCTTAGACACTTAAGCAGCTTTAGTTCCTGAGGCCTTTAGCTCTTTAACTTCATCATCTGAGTCAGTTTCTTCTTCATCCTCTTTTTCCACACTGACATATGTTCTTTTGCCCTTAGCTTTTGTCCTTTTTCCTTCCTTACCAGTAGGTTTTTCTTTAGATTTCTTTGTAGCAGGAGAAGGTGATGCACTAGAGGTTGAACTAGTACTCCTAATAGACCTTGATTTGGAAGGAGGTTCTGCTAGAACACTTTCCTGTTCCCTATACTGCTTCTCCTTCTCAGCCTTTTCAGTCCTTTCCATGAATTGCCTCATAGCTTCCTTAGTAAGGCCTAGATTCTCAGCCAACTGTTCAACTTCTTTCCTTAATTTCCTGTTGATTTCAGGAGCCTTGAATTCAAGATGCAGTTTTTGTGAAATTTCTTCATAAGTTCCAAATCTCTCTTCAACCAGATCCCTAGGCTGACTTAACAAATGCTGTGCATACAGTTCCAACACACGTCTATCCACTTTATACCCCATAGGCATGATCCATACAACTCTAGGTTCCACTGCTTCTATTTTGCACTGATCAACAATAACCATAAAACAAATCGTGTCCTTGTATTTTTCAACCACAACCCTAGGTATTCTATCCCTAGTCTGCATTATACTCTGGAAGTTTTTGAAGAATCCCCAAAGTGTAGTCTTTTGTGCATCATAATTACCCAGACAACTCAAATGATTTCTAATATGGACTGCTACTGGTTGGTTGTTGGACCAATATATATTCTTATTCCCAGGGAGCTCAGTCAAGAAATAAAAGAAAAGACACATGATTAGCATACCATATTTGAATGAGTACTTCCTATTCTTCTTTATCTTGCTTAGGTTCTCCATAAGGTGGTTCAACAATAGTTCACGGAGATCATAGTCTGCATTCTCTTTTACCATCTGATATGCAATATAGATGGCTGTTCCAGACACTAAATTTTATCTGCTAGAGAAATATATCTTGTACCCTATTACCATCGATGCAAATTTGACCCCATGATCCTCTAAATCATTTATAGTCATAGCTCTCTTATCAAATTTTGATCCGGTTGCCTCTGTGACTTCCTAATTTTTCATAGCTTTCAACTGAGGTAGAGTACCAGTTGAATTCAATCTTGTAACTACCCTTATTACATCTTTTGTGATCTTGAACGGATGATTCAGCCATACAAACTCATCATGGAAATGGCTCAAAATATACCGGACTCACTCATCCTCTACGAAACTCAGAAACCCAACAAATTGTATGAACTTCTTGTCTTCCATAACTTTGTATTCTGGTTTGAGCTCAAAATCATCACCTTTTAAGTGTTTCATGAATAGATAATCAAGTGTTTCATGAATAGATAATCAAACCTTGAGTCACCATGCTCCTCAAGAGGCACGTGAATATAAGACCTAATATCTTTTGTATGAAGAACTCCATATGGAACCTTGGAAAATGCTCCCATCGGATCAACTTGAGTGGACTTGAAGGGGTTCTTTTTAAACTTCAGCCTAGGTCGCTCAGTGATGTTCACAACCAGAGGTGTAGCCATTTCAAAAGATTACAAGTTCAAAGCTTCGTAGAGAAATACCTTGTTTTGCCAGTAAGGGTTAGCTATTGAATTCACTTTTTTGTACTCCAAATCCTTGAAGTATCAGCTCAGATGCTCTTCTCCTTGTTCTCTTCGAATGAAAAGTGATTCAAATGTTTGAATGAATGACCTTTTATCCTCCACAAAACCTAATTCTTCATTGTAATAAATGCTCTGCCCTAATATATTCAGTTGCACTGTTTCTGCATAAGTCAATCTTTAATTTCTTTGCAATCAATCACATTAGCTTCTTTTCTCCATATTTTGCTTCAACAGATCTGTAATAGTCTTCTCTTTCTTTTATCAACGTGCCAAATTTAGGCACCCACTTGCTGGTAGGGGGAATTAGATGGAATTAGATTTTCAATGCAGCTCCCCCTGAGCCAAAGCTCCTATTTTTCTGATGCAGACCAATCACCATCATTCACTTCACCTTTCTTTACCCATGTTTTGTTCATTTCATTCTGGATCTCATTCACATTTACTTTACCCTTGCCTTTATCTTGTCCTTGCATATTTTGGTTTTTGTTTACTGGACATTTTCTATCATCATTCCTGCTTCTACAGAATCTTGCAACATGACTGGATCTATTGCAATTGAAGCATACAACATTTCTTTGTTCATTTATTTGGTTTCCTCTTGATCTGCATTGGTTAGCCATGTGTCCAAATCTATTGCATGCAAAATAGTTTCCATTGAAAGAATTGACATTTCTTCTGTTGTTAGAGTAGCTCATTGTCATATTTTTGCATTCATTGGATTTATGACCATACTTTTTACAATTAAAGCATTGAATGGAGAAAGATGTAACATTTTGATTTACTCTACTTCTGCACTGAATAGCTCTATGACCAAATTTATTGCAATTGAAATAATTTCCATTGAAAGATGGATACCTTTGAGCATTAGGTTGTCTTACCAGAGGTCTTCTAGGTTTGTTTCTTTGATTCCTTGGTTTAAGATTTCTTTGACCAGATCCAGAGCTTTCACCTTTCTCATATCCCAGACCATGCTTATCATCTGCCATCTTCTTGTTAGACTTAGGGCACACAACTGAGAGGGGGGGTGAATCAGTTGTGCAAAACTTTCTCCAATTTACACACTTAAATCCTCTTAGTGATTAGCAGTATATTAAACATGAGACATAATGCATTCAAATCAAAAGCAAAAACTCATCAACACATGAGACACCAAGATTTTGACATGGAAAACCTGGTTAAGGGAAAAACCACGAGGTGATTAACCCAAGAATGTATTCTCTGTTAGAAGAATAGAAAGAACAAAATGGCACATGCCAATTAGGGCTCATTGCCCAAGCACACTGCTCACAAGAGGCTCACTGCCTACAAGAGACACACTGTCTACAAAGAAATAAGTATCACATACATGAACTGGAGAATAGTATCTTCACCATGCTTGAATCAGTTCCATTAAGCTCAACACTTATGCTTTGCCTTTCGCTCTCCTCTTCGCTACCACACACTCATCTCCACACATAAAGGTGAGTTCAAACTGACTTCACAATCCCTTATTTATACAAGGCATCGACTTAGGAATAATCATCTAAGTCGGCAAACATCCACAAGAACATCCGCAAGACGTGTAATACATCCGGTCGGCCAGTCTCAGGAAGAACACCATCATCCAGTGGTTATTCTTTAAATGCGCACTCTAAATTCAATGCGGACCACCAACAGGAACTGGACATGATCCAAGGATCACAACAACCTTTCCCGAATCACCAAGAACATCTGCACTTCATCTACTTACTAGAATCCTTCTCTCCTTCATCCGGAACCTCAAGAACATAGTTTGTCATCACTGTTACAAAGGAATAGGTTCTTCCAGACCTTCAAACCACGAACCAATCTACTTGGAACTTCACAAGGACGTCCTCAACACTTCCTTAAAACTGCAGAATGGGATAATGCATTTCTGGATCTCACCGGACCTATCTATGTCTCTCTGTCACCTCTGAACACCTGCTGGAGCTGGTTCTACTTGAGCGGCCATAACTTCTTCAAATCTTCATGCAAACCTCTGAAATCTCTACTGGATAATCTAGAGACACATATCTACAAACCCTTTAATCCGCATCCTCTGATCATCATCCTATCTTGGACTTTTACCTTACAGTCATCACTGTTCTTCACTGTTCCTGATTGAGACTAATTTTCTCAATATCCTCAGCTCACGACTCATCCAAACCTTATCATTAATGCAACAGGAGTATGTTGACATCAATGACAACACTGATTAGGCCCATACTTGCAACACTTCTGACTATCAAGTAGCACTTCAAGTTTAGCTGAGATTATCTTGAATTTCTCTTTATATTCATTTTCAACTTCTAGGTCATGTTTGAGAATGACAATTTGTCTTTCAAGTTCTTCCTCATTGTCCCTGGTTTCTTGTAGATCAGACTCTAGATGGCCAATTATCCTATCCAATCCGCAGCATTCTTCTGTTCGTTGTTTCAAAGATTGATTCAGTTTTTCCTCAGTCTTCTTCCTTTCCTCAATTTCCTTGGTTAGTCTCATCACCCTGGATTCCATCTCATGTTTTAGGACAATAACTTATTTTGTTAGCTTCTCACATTATTTTGTCTTCTCCTTCAGGGCCTCATCCATGTCATTGTCTTCATTCAGATTTGCTAGCTGATGAAGTAGTTCCCTTCTCTTTTGATTAGTTTTGCTCAGTTGTCCTTTTAAGGTTTCAATGAAATCTTCAGCATCTTTAAGGTTCTCTTGTAGATCTCTGATTTCTACTCTGGACAGATCAAGATCATTTAAGGCTACTTGGAGTTGTTGATTGATGCCACCAGAAAGATTGAGTGAACCTATTGAAAACACCTTCCCAGATCTTCCTCAAGATGTTAAACTTCTTCTAAGGAACTTAGCTTTGATACCAATTGTTGAAATTAAGGAACACTAAGAGGGGGGGTGAATTAGTGTTCTGCAAAACTTATTACTTTGTTCCTTTATTAATTTACCACATACATCCAAAAGAAAGAAGCATGAACACAAGAATAGAAATAACAAGATCACAACACAAGAACACCAAGATTTTTACATGGAAACCTAGTTAAGGGAAAAAGCATGGTGGGGGTTAACCCACAAGAATTTATACTCTGTTAAAAGTATTACAAATGGGGAAGGCACATGCCTTCAGGACACACTGCCCAGAGCTCACTGCTCAAAGAGGCCCACTGCCTACAAATCAATTATAAAAGTTCACTGGAATGTTTAAACTGAGGAATAACATCTAACAATGCAAGATTATAGTTCTGGTTGAGCTCAATATACTGACTTTGCACACTTCATCTCTCTCTGCCCTGCTTTACTGCTCTGCCATGATCCAGAGCTTAGATCCCTTTACTTCACACTTGATACTACTCTTCTTCGCATCTCACCATTCATATTCACATCTTCTCACACCAAAATGCTTGAATCCATCGATCATATATATCTGCTACATGAAATTTCACCAACTGTATTTGGCCTTAGGAAAACTTGGAAATTATTTCAAGAACACTGTTCTGTTGGCTGAATCCATGCACAAACACTAATGCAGACCAAAACTTCTATATCCAAGTCACCTCACATGTTGGCCAATATCACTAGATCCCATAAATTACTCGACCAATCACTTCTCTTCATTCACACAAGGATCAAACACCTAGTCGGCCTGTTCTTCACCAGACTGAACTGCTTAACCAGAACCCGATACTTAGATGCTTGTAACTTACACTCCATTTATCATCGGAGGCTAAAATCTTGGATTTAGGTAGCCTTGGTCCATCCCTTAACATTCCCTTAGATCTGCAACACAATATGATTTCCTGTGGAGAAATGCGGACCAAAATGTTGAACCCTGTCATATCCCCTATTCCTGTCTATCCAGACTTAGGCAAATTTGCAAACTAACTTCCGGTATGATCCACTGATGAAATGTGGATGTGTAAGATAGATTTAGTTGCCATTAGTGACAACACCTGATATGCCTAGCAGTGTCTCTTTCTAACACAACCTTCATTTTCAAGATACATTTAAACATCATATATAAATCACATATTAACTTCCATAAGAAATATAAACTATTCTTTCTAATCATGTTTCTAGGACTTAACCAAACATGATAATTACACTACAAAGTGACATGCACATTTGAATCCAATGTCGAGACATGATAAAATAAATGGTGGAGCTCACACCACATATGTGGGAAAATTACAATCCAATACATAAATGTCCATAATCATAAATACAATTTTACATACAAGGACTCCAACATCCCAAATTATACTTTCTAATGAAAATATATTTTGATACATCTACAAATTTAATAAATCGTAGTAATTCAACAACACCCAATCTAGGCCCAACCCTTAATACTATGAGATAATCAATTGGGTAGTCATTCAACATGCACAAAACACACATGGGTAGGTACATGGGTAGGACACATGACTATCTCAATCTAATTAACACAATACGAAAACATGAGATACAAGGATATCAACACATAAGATTGGAAAAGAACACACCAATCAATGCATACATAATTGGAATCACAATCCAACATACAAAGAAGGATAACGGTATCATATCATGTGGTTCTCTAACCATTTCAGGGTTGAGGACTATGCCCTCATCCTATTAGGATCCTTAATGACATTTATATCAATCTTGAGAATAATTCTAATGTCCTTCATGGTCATACAACATATCTACATGGTCATATAGAAGTGACCTCGCAAGTTAATCTTGTTAATGTTTAAAATATGTAACCCCATTATTTTTAGTTATTATTTTCTCATTACGTCTCACTTGCCATGTCATAATTTGTATTACAAAAAAATGGGTATTATAGTTGACTCCATCCAAATCTAGAGTCCTCACATCCTAAGGCCACATAGATAAAAACTCAAAAAATAGGTCCTATTATAGCACATCTATGGCCATATGATTTCTCATTGTGTTTCCATGTGAGAATTATATTCCTAAAAAATATAAGTCAAAAGCAAGTTTGGAATTCAAATTTTCATTTTTCTCAAACAAACACAAACTTGCAAATTTCCAAAATTCAATGGTTGGTAGCTCAAACCCCACTAAATTTTTAAACTTAAATTCTTGAATTTTTAAAGATACCCTCTTGAAGCTAAGGGCATGGAAAACAATATTTTCTAATGAAAAATAATTTTTGAAACATTTCACCATAATTAAGACATAAAATTAAAAAAAAAAAACTTTGAAATTTAGGATAATCTAATGGTTCAATCCCCCACACTCATGTAACCTTATGAATAGAATGCCATATGCATCCACATAAAGTGGTCATGGAAAAAGCATATAAAATTTAAACACAAAGAATGGAATTGAAGAAAACTTACCTCCAATCCAAGCAAATTCAAAATGGAGAGGGTTTCTTCAAGTGAACTTTTTTTTTTCTTTTATTAAATTATAGCTTCTCAAAATAAACCTTTTTAATTAAAATGAAATTTTTGCATTTGTTTATAAAAATTAATGGAGGTATGGAGAATTTTATAGTTTTACAAGCTTACATGTGAAAATGATGTGCATTCACATAGATGTACATATATACTTTTTGCTTGGTGTGCATGTTGCCAAACTCCCTTGTATTGCATGAGCGTGTTTGTGTCCTTGTGTTTGTCTCTCAATATAGTGGGGTGGGCTTGAGGGTACCACATGGTTGGGAGGTGCTATACTACTATTGAGGATTTATAGATCTCTAGGATATTTGGATTGTGTTCCACAAGCTTGTTCATCTCGATGGCATGGTGATTATGTAGTATTGTTGTATTTATATTAGTTGCATTTCAATTTTATTTTATATTCTCTTGGTTTAAAAGTAAGATTAACTTAAATTCCATTATCTTGGGATCCATGTACTTATGGAGGTTTTCATGTGGCCAAGTTGGAGCCCATAACTTGATGACCATACCCCTGAGACCATTTCTAAACAATTGAAAAAATGAGGAAGATACACCTCATAGAGTGGGGAAAATAGACTTGTTGTTTCCCCTACCTTGTCTCTTTTCTATGTTCTATTTTTGGAAGTCAAAGTTATAGTCTAAACTGTAGTGCAAATAAGGGTTGCCAGTCTGAGTTGCTAGTGGCGGTTAGAGTCTAGACCTCAAAGTGGAGTTTGACCATATCTTGGAAAGCTAACACACATTGCATAGTGCAAGATGCATCTGACTTTTAGAGTCTAAGGTAGTCGGTAGTCTAGGATTTGGAGGTTGATTGCACTCTACATACTGTAGGTTGTCAACATCCTTCTAAGTCTAATTTGTTGTAGTGCCTGGAGTTTAATACCCACTTACACTCTGGAAAGGTGTAGATTGCTGATGAGTTATGAAGTCCAATGGGTTACTGGTTGTAAGTCTAGAACCCAATTGCATTTGTATATGTGCAAACTACAAGAGGATCCCACAATCTAAGGATCTTCTTAACTAGGGACTAGAGTTGCTTTGTAAGTTGTATTTATAAACTGAAGAGGTTTTATGAGGTCAAAGTGGTTAATTGGTTAGAGTTTGGGGGTTAGCCTATCATTTGTGCATTACAAGTTACCAACAAAACTTAAAGTCTAAACTTGACGTGTGTGCAAATTTGTATGTTGCAACTCAGGTCTAAAGTCTGACCTGCCTACAAGCTAATTCTAGAAACTAAACCTTGGCAGTTTTAGTACTTCTTGTCATAACTTAGTGGGATTTGGAGGGTAGTTTAGTAGAGATGTTATGAAAGTGATCTAGTGGATTTGGGAATCTTGTCTCTCCTCTATTCCTTATTTCTTGTGCCAACCATGGTGTCTCATCCCATGGTATAGTTAAGTCTTTTGTGTGTGTCACCTTGTTTATGTATTGGTGTGTGTATGTGTGTGTGAAGTGTGCCATCGTGAGTTGCATATGTCATCTTGGACATGTTAGTATGTTATGTGGTTACCTATTACCACTTTTGTTTCACAAAAAATTGTTTAGTCATCTTTTATCCATTAATGTCTTGAATGAAAGCTTGGGGCATTACATGATTACCATAACTATAGATTATCTCCCCTTTGTTATAAATACGTGTAACTACAAAATAGCTAGTTGAAGCCTAAATCATATATTTTTTAATTTGAAAACAAACAACCAATGGCTTCAAATATCATTACATTTTCAACTTTCACAAATCTTTTGAAAAGAAACTTAATTCTTCACATAACCTCATATGCTTATACTCTAATGATATAGGCATGAAAAGAACTAGTGACATGCAAAATTAAAACTGAAAATCATTCTTATCTAAAATCCAACTTCTACAAAAATATTTATTAGGAAAAATTAAAACCCACAATCATTGTTCTCTTATCTAGTTTTCATCAGAAAACTAATTAGCACTTTCTCATCTTCCCCTTGAAGCTTAAAAAATGTTGTTAGATAACAAATGACATGCAATTACTAGACAAATGCAAATGTGAGGGCAATTGTTAGGTGAGTAGTTTTTGCATGCATGGTTTTAATTTAACATAGCCAATCCTGACAATCCACAGTATATGCATCTTTCTTATGTCCGCATCGGTATAACATGACACTATAGGCAAGGTCTGCCTATCATAATCTTCATGATTCTCAAAGATGCAAGGTTCTATAAGTTATCCCATGCTTTGCTAGGATGTGCATGTGACTCCATGACTGATGGATCACTTTATATTGATTGTTTGTTAGATTTCACAGTCAGTTTAAAGGATCAGAATTTGAGTGATGTTCTTACCTATCAGTTCAGAACAATGAATCTGTATATGAAAGAACAGTTATTTTTAAGTCTAAATTGATAGTAATCATCTAATCTTTCACATGCACCTAATTGCGTTGGCTACCTCACCCCTATCCTCTTAAAATTCCCCTTTTAATTTCATTTTCTTTGCAAAATATTTTGCTATTATGTCTCTGCATATGTTTTTCCTTCTCTACAAAAGATGAAATATCAAAAATTGGTATAAAAAATTGGTGTATATACAAATTAATTTATAACAGGTATTTAGCTATAAGTGAATAAACTCTACATTATTTGGATCATTTTTTAAACCATGAATCTATAGCTTGAAAAATGAATTTGTTATGCCATGTAGTTGTTCTTTGGAAGGCTTTTTTAATATATCTCATTTAGTCTAATCAATCTTTTCATGTGTAATTTATTTACAACATCAAACTATATATATATATATATATATATATATATATATATATATATATATATATATATATATATATAGTTTGCTATCTAGTAGTTTCATATATGTATATGACACTAACCTACTAACTAGTAGTTTTATGTATTTATTTCATTAGTCTAATACCCAATAGTTTTATGTATTTGTGATGTTAGTTTGCTAAATTTTGGTTTTATAGCAATTTATGTATTTGATGAAGTCATTTTAGGATGGTCTAATGAAGGATTGTCTAGTGGTGTAGCAAAAAAAAAATACACAAATAAGAGAAATTCACATAAATAACTGCACCATTCTTATTGATATAATCTTGCATGATTATCACCATGTTTACAACCACATAACTTGCCGCAATGGGCCCTCATACATGCTAGGATTACAACCATTTGATCAGAATAAAATTCACAAATAGATAGTTGCCACAGTAGCTTCCTACATGCCATGTAGTTGTTCTTTAGAAGGCTTTTTTAATATCTCTCATTTAGTCTAATTATTCTTTTCATGTGTAATTTATTTACAACTTATATATATATATATATATATATATATATATATATATATATATATATATAGTTTGCTACCTAGTAGTTTTATATGTATATGACACTAACCTACTAACTAGTAGTTTTATGTATTTATTTCATTAGTCTAATACCCAATAGTTTTATGTATTTGTGATGTTAGTTTGCTAAATTTTGGTTTTATAGCAGTTTATGTATTTGATGAAGTCATTGTAGGATGGTCTAATGAATGATTGTCAAGTGGTGCAGCAAAAAAAAATACACAAATAAGAGAAATTCACATAAATAACTGCACCATTCTTATTGATATAATCTTGCATGATTATCACCATG
Organism: Cunninghamia lanceolata; assembly: GCA_027924645.1. Taxonomy (NCBI): domain Eukaryota; kingdom Viridiplantae; phylum Streptophyta; class Pinopsida; order Cupressales; family Cupressaceae; genus Cunninghamia; species Cunninghamia lanceolata. The sequence goes on from BSBN01001067.1 coordinate 6,702,047, forward strand.
TTTACAACCACATAACTTTCCACAATGGGCCCTCATACATGCTAGGATTACAACCATTTTATCACAATAAAATTCACAAATAGATAGTTGCCACACTAGCTTCCTACATGAACATAACACCTAAACTATAGAAACACCAATTTTTAGAACTTGCCACATGGGCTACATAATTTAAATACAATATAAATTTAGAATTTTACCACTAATCTACTATAAGGACCTCTATTTAAATCCCTATATGCTTCCTTGGATTGTACTCCACATCATACTCTTTGTAACTTTACTCAACCTCTCAGAACTCACCCCTCAGTGTTGAAACTCACTCTCTAACCTTCTATCATAACATGTCTTCTTCCTTTCATTCAAACAATTCTAAATCAAGTATATATAGCATCCTCAAGTTTCCCAAATGTTCTGTGTTGGCCATAAGATGGTACAAACCCCTAAAACCACATGAAGTTTGTTGCTAGCCAAAAATAAGAAACTTACAAGTTCAAATAGTAAAAAAATGGAGAAACTCCATGTGGTACACCATGTACAATTATAACGGTTCATTAAAACCACACAAATATTCCTCTATTGTTGAGAAAACTCTAAATAATCCTCTGTAAATAGAAACAATCTCAACTGTGCACAACTATCAACTTGTAGACACTCATGAACCAATTAAAAATCTTATACTCATCCAAATCTTCAAAAACTTTAACACTAGACCCATCAACCATAAATAGAACATATCCCAAAACTACAAGAGCCAATTTCCTAATGTGGTGAAACGTGCTAACATTCTCTATTACAAACGGATAACCACAAACTAACATACCAACAAATAAATGAACTAAACCACAAAATTCATCTTTCCAAACATGATACAAGATTGCTACAATGCCCAAGGATGCTCCTACATTAGTATTTGTGACATTATTTTTCTAACTTTTGGTTTTATATATATCATTTATATACATATTAAATTAAATATGGTATAATGTGGAGATGATTTTCCTTCATGTGATGGACTCTTCAATTAAAGTCATTCGAGGTCTAGACAAAAAAGCCCAACCAATCATGGTCAAGGATCTCCAAGAGATCTTGGATTTGGAACATGTAGATCACTGGAATGAATGCCCATAGAGATGTTTCTTTGCTTTTGTTCGAATCCTTCTCTAGGAGCCTGTTAAATGGGTATTTTATTTCCATAGCCTAATGCATCCTTCAAAAAATTATAAACATGTTGGGGACCTTGGTTTAGGGTTCTAGGCTTATAGGCTAGCAAGGTTGTCATTGAGACATTTACTTAGATTCTTACTAGGGATCTCAAGGGCATCACAATCACTGCCAATTGTGTAGCTCGAGCACTTCTATTACCACTAAAATGTATCACAAGGTTATCAATGAGGGGACTTAATCTAGTGCCTCCACTGGAAAGGCTCAGAGATTGTAATGACATGGCTTCTGTCATCACCTTCTTGGCTTGGGATGAGGCTGGGTGGATTAATCGCCAAATTCTGAAGGTTAATGGTGGGCTAGCTTTATAGTTATTTATATTTATTTTTTGTATTCCCATTTGACAATATCATGTATTGGCTTCTTAAGAAATCTAAGTTCCATAATGTTTAATACCATGGATCTAATTCTTTCTGTATGCTATGGATTTACAAGGAATCTCGATTTTGGGGCATGCATTGAGGACATGTGAGCAGATTTGTGGATGCAAATTGTCTAAATTGTATCTTGATTAGTTCCATGAATAATCACTCTCCTGTACCTTATACTATGTCATTCATTTTATTTTAATGTATGTTTTAAGATTTTAGAAATCACAAATTTACATTAATTTTCACTCAAAATGGAAACAAATAATAATCTATGTAATCTTAGGAAGAGTTTGTCTTCTTCCTTTCCATTTTTTAGGTTTGTTTTGTCATTTTATAACACTTTGTGGCTTATGATTTTCTAATTTTCATTTTTCTTTTTGAATTCTAAATAAATATTTACTTTAAATAAATGAATGAATAAATATTACCTATTTATTAATAAATAAAGAAATATAAATTCATTTTATTTATCAAAATAACTTGTGTTGTCAATGGACCCTTGGTCTACTAGTGAACTTGAATGGTTTTGAGTGAGCCGACCAAGGATCAAATCTCACTAAGTGCAAGACATTGCCACCATAAGGGATGAGGCTAGGATCGTGCCCCAGGCGAATTTGGTGGAATGGATACCCCTCAGTCCTTGCCTCTTAGTTGAAGAGGTTCCAGCCTAAGGCTCATGCTCCCTTATCGGGTAGCTAAAAGATTTTGTGGGTTTGATATCAAAGCCTCAAACAAAAAAAAATAAAAGATAACTTGTGTTAGTTAATTTAAATTTTAAAGAGGTTCAAGGAAGCAAAGATCAAATTTGGGATATGTATGCTGATTTTTTAACGAAAATAATTGAACTACATAAATTATCAAACATCTTGGATAGAAGTTTAAAATTCTACATATTATTATACATAAATTGCTAACCATTACCTCCTTTGGTGAAGTGCTAGTAATAATAAAACATTTCCTTTCGTTAAGGTTCATTACAAGTTGAGCTAAAATCATTACTCATTTGACATATTTATAAGGAAATATTTCATGGGTTGGTTTATCTAGCAAGACCCCACCTAGATAGAGGTGACAATCCCACATAGATTGACAAAGCAAGAAAACAACCATTGTTGTTCCCTAAATAGTGAAAATTCAGGTGGTGGCTTCTACTTTTCTGGTATAGAAGAGTCTGTCATGGGTGGTATGATTGGATCAATGAGAGTCGGGTGGCATGGTTTTCTTGGACCGATCCAACCGCTTCTTCATCGTTCTCGCCTGATAATTCCTCGAGCGATTTCCAGTTAGTCTCCGGCACCAGAAACATACACACAAACCCTAGGGCATTTATTATTGCCAGCACAAGCAAGGCAGCCTTAATACCAATCCCTCTAGGATACCCTGCATCCGTCTCCTTTTCATGTGAACTCTGCGCAGCATACAGAAACCCAAATGCTCCGACGATTGCCCCTGCCTTACCAGCTACCGCTGATATCCTGTGGTCGTACGGTATTGATATTGCGAGCATGAAGACCGTCATGAAGAAGAAGCCCATGAGCTGGATGGCAAACCGTGTCTATGAAGAAGACAGTGAACCAGTAGCCTGGCACGGTTGAGCACAGTGCAATCAATGACTGTGCTCTTGCAATTCTGTAGACCTCCTCTATGGCGTTCATTTTCTTGCCAGCGGGTAGCCATCAGAATGCTGTGAAGACATCCTTTTGGAAGAGGTTCCTCAGGCCGATTTCGTGTGGAGAATAATATCACGGCGGGACAGCATTGTAGCCAGCAGACACCTTAATGGTGTCAACTCATATAATCGTAGCCTTCTTCCGCAGCTGCACTGCAATTGCTGCACTCACGTTTAAAAAAACACACTTATAAAAATGATTCAAACCGTACTAAATATGTTGAAAGACCTCAAAACAATTCAAGGAGTTACCTGAGCTGTATTCACATAAAAGACACAAAGTACAGAACATGGAAAGGATTCTTTTACATAAATGGTGTTAAATGGGCTGAAACAATACAGTTAGAAGAACTATTGGATTGAGAGGATGAAGGATGGATACCATGAGTCTGGATAGGCATGAACGGTTGCAAAATCAATCCCTGGAAGCTGATTTATACTAATGAAGTCAGTTCCAAATTCATACTCATTCGGATTGAATTGTTTTCTTTCAGGAATTGAATCACCATAGAATCCTTCCATACCCGCTTCAACAAGATGATTACTATCAATTGATTTCACATAGCTAGCCATCTCTTTTAACCATCTTTGTAGTGCTCATAGCAAAATCACATTGGTGACAAATAGAGTACATGATAAAAATGTTTAAAATCAAGTTAAGAGGCAATGGAAACAAGCTGACCTGAACTATCCTTCCAGATGGATCAATTTTACAGCGGGGTTCATTGATAAGCTCCCATGCAAAAATTGTAGGGTCGTCCTTGTATGCAATCCCATTCAGGCTATTGTTTCTTGTCATTATTCTCTGCACACAAAATCTCAAAGGCATTAGGGCATCCAGTTCAGTTATTAAAAATATTAGAATGAGCAATATGATGCTTCTAGCTTTACATTGACATGGTTTTTATAGTAGCCTTTAACGGTTGAATTTGTGTAGAAATCATCCTCACTAATCTGCAACCCTGTTGCATTGTTTTCCCAATGAACATATTGTGCTTTTCCCCCAAAATCCTTGTAGTTGTTGACAAAGCTAAGTATAAGCCTGATGCCATGCCTTTGGGCTTCATATATCACAAAATCCAATGCCTGAGAGAAAGTCCAGTCCAAATTCTATCAGACAACTCAGTCAAGTAGAACTCTTTACTCAAATGACTTCTGAATGCCATGGAAAGGAAATATTTGGAAGCCTATGAAACCATGTGTTTCGAGCAAGTTTACAAATCATACTTGGCAAAACAGAATACAAACTCTATAATATCATGAAGCTTGCAAACCTGGAACACTTGTTCATCATATACACCAGGGGAAGCTTGCAATGCGTGATATCCAATGCCATCGTTGAAAGCCCAAGTACGAGCTACATTCAGGCCATGAGCTGCAGCTTCTTTGAAAGCAGAGGCGACTTTGTGTCTCTGGTTTGTGTCTGATGCTACCAACATGAGCCAATATGACTTGAAGCCATTAAGGTGTCCGCAAAGTTGTGTATCTGTACTTTGATTTTACAGGGTTTGATTTGATGGACTGACAGATCGTCGAGTTCAATCCGCTTGCTAGCCATTGATTTTATCCCAGAATATTCGAAACTTTATTTACTTAATCATGGAAGCTATTATCATGGCGCTGGTCATGTCGGTCAATACATCTATTGAAATCAAAGTTCAATGGAACAGTCGGAAAATACATTCTTTATGCCTCAGAACAAAACTGGAACAAATGAGTGGTTTGATGTTAAACTGGAACAATCATTCTTTAAAGCTTAGTACTCTATACACTTAAGTACCTAGATGCGTGCCAATTGCATTGTGTAAATGTAACACGCAAAGAGTCTAATTAAATGATTACTACACGTTTTTCACGCAGAGAGTCTACTTGAGATCATTCTTTCTCCGTTAGTTACAACTCATTTATGGGCAGAGAGTCTACTTGAGATCATTCTTTCTCCGTTAGTTACAACTCATTTATGGAGAGCATGTTCAGAAAGGATATTCAAATGAGAATGGGGCACCGTCTATCCGGCATTCACGATACACCCATGGTAAAATGTATAGATGGTGTGACCATATTATAATCATTAGATCTGCGTGTTGCTTAATCGGATTTTCATTGTGTACGTCTGCACGCCGATTAATCAAAATTTCACAACTCATAAATGGATATTCAAATAAGAATGGACATCTAATTAAAATGCTCTCTTCGATTGTCGCATAATTTATAAAACAATTAGACAGGGAGAAGTTGGTTGTTTTGACGAGAACGCATGCTCAAAAGTGGTCCAAAGAAGACCTAAAACCATCCCACAATAATAGTAATAAGTAGTCGTTGCACCATGTGGGACGCAATAGCTTAGCCCAATAGGATGAAGGTGCAAAATAATATTAAGAGGAAATTTTGCTCTCACTAAAACTACAACTATCATAATTGTTGGTTTTTAGATGAGAAGACCAATTTCATAAACTAAAACTTTCTTATCAGATGAAGGCTGAGAGATAAAAACACGGTTTTGGCAATACTAAACAAACACTACAGCTAACCAAGAATATGAATATCAACCATAATTAATTGTAATAAAGATTTAAACTCAGCATGTGACAAATATAAAGATATTTCAGAAAAGGCTTTTACTGCTGCAGCAGAAGTTCTATTTCAATCATTCAAGAAGAAATACATCCAGAATTATACATGCTTGTAGAGCTGGGAAAGTAAGAGCTTCTGAAAATACACCTGGGTTTGATAACAGTGGATAAATGACTAATATCAGCCAGGCAGCAAAGAACCACAAAAGATACAGCGATGCAAATAAGCCTGGACAGAGATACACAGAAAAAAAAAAGAGCTTGCAAACATGTGCAAGTTTAAAATGGATAATGGACAAAGGATAGTGTTAGAACTTGAAACTCTTATCAATAAAGATGAATTGATCAATGAATTTGAATATTTGTAAGGGGTTAATATTAGGCATTCACAAATTTGTAAAATGCCATTATAAATAAACATTTTATGGTAAAGTTTCACTTTGCCAATCTTGAAACGTTTTGTTTTCCTTCATCTTGTTATATCACATTTGCAAATTTATAAAATGTCATTGTAAATAAACGTTTCTTTCAAAGTTTCACTTTGCCAAACCGGAAACATCATGTTAAATTAATTCTACTTGTATGTGTGCATTTCATTGGATTAGCCTACACTAAGCTTAAGGAAAGTTTATTTTCTTTTACTTATTTAATAGTTAGAATTTGTAAGTAAGTATAATGTCATGTAAGTTTCATCTACATCAACAACAAGAATGTGGATAATCAAACATTTTTCTTTATCATCTTCAAACACTTCATTTTCCTTACAACTATAAACAATTAAAATGACTTCCATTCATAAGTATCAAGTCAATTATCAATCATTCATAAATATCAAACTAGTCATCATAGGTTACCTAACTAAAAAAGTTATATTCAATAATAATCCATGAGAGCGTTACGTATTTTTTCTTGTTACATTATCTCCAAAAACATCGATTTAAAAAATTAATAAAAAGGTTAATAGTGTAGAGGCACTCTAATACCCACAATAGCAAGTGCTTTACAAAAAATGAGAAAAAAGATCAACTAAGTTCTTCTTTTAAAAGTGCACAAAGAAAAACAAATTACAAACAAAACACTAACAATAGAACTGTTAAGCAAATGTAATGTTTATTTCCACAATTGTACAATCTTTTTTAAAAATTTGATTTTTTTACAAATTCCATGCTTTGTTTTATGGATATGGGAATGAAGGAGCATTATGAATACAAATTATCTATTCCAAAGGATTTAAAAACAAAAATAAAAAAGACATTAACTACCATAGAAACAACTTTACAAAATTGAAAAATCTATGCAAACCCCATTATTTCTAGAATATTGTCTCATTTATGTTTTAGTTGACTATATTTTGCTTAGAAAAAAGCTTTGTGCTATCTAATTATTTTTCTTCTTTCTTTGTAGTAGACTTGTAGTTGTTACAGATTAGCAACACAAAGAACTCCATAGAAGGGATTAAGTTTAAAATTACTCTACTCTACTAGGGTACCGTTGACATTTACTTCATCCTAGACATTCGTTTCACACCATGGTATATTACAATTTTAATTTACTTTACATATGTACAAATATAATTCATATACAAACTCCCATAACTTCTTTTACTATTTGTATTCCAAATATTTTTCAACAATGAAAATTTATATGGGAATATGATCATTTATATCTCTTTACACTAGTTTTACTCTAATAAAATGAATTCACCACTCTATGGGTTCTCTATAAAACTAATTCACTAATTAATAAATTATTTATAATTAAATAAGAAATAAGATATTTTATCAAATAAGCATTGTCATACATACAACTTTAGGGGAAAAAGATTTGTACTACATGACAATGGTAATAAGTAGTTTGATTACATAAAGTTGTGCTAATACCAAAGGGGGGTCCATCTTAACTCAGCAATATTCACTCCCTTTGAAAGAATATTTTTTTTAATTATAATTATGAAGACGTTTAAAAATGGAAAACAGTAATATATATATATATATATATATATATATATATATATATATATATATATATATATATATATATATATATATATATATCAGCTGATTAATATGGGGAGACGTGTCTTCAAATAGGTTCCACATCCATTCATAGATATACATATCTTTCATTTAATCTATTTCATGTGCTATGTGTTTATGAAATCCATGGAAGAAATAATATTTTTTAACCTAGAAAATAGTACAATTATTAAAAAACAAAATTATTATTATTTTAAATAATGCCTCATGATTATATGCAAAGAATAAAGTAAAAAGTAGAGAAATAACGTAACATTTATGTGATGGGTGGAGTACTCAGCATGATAAGAAAGCTTAGATCGTGAAGAAGTGAATAAAAATTATGATACATGGATTCCATGGTAGATTTTACAGAGAAGTAGCAATTGTGTTAACAATGTGAAGGATGAGAATTGGAGGTATATATATATATATATATATAAGCTAGAGTATATAGGTCAGAACTTGTTATTGATTTTTTTAGAATGGTTTCACTTTATGACTTACTAAGTTCTAATGAATAGAATTCTAATAATTATAGAAAGTGCATACATTGGCAAATATTTTGCAAAATCTAGTGTTTTGCTTGGCCACCAATATATGTTTTTGTTTGTCCTTCCATTATAGCCCATCATCCTTCTAAGTCACAATTACTCCAATAGTTCAAAAATTATGGTATTCACATTTTTCTATTAAGCAATTCAAACACCACTTAATATTTATTTTTTTAGATATTTTAAGCTTAAACTGTTCATTAGACTTTTTAAAAATAATTGTCTAAATTTTATTAAATCCACAATAAGATTAGAGTTCAATTTTTTTTTCAGGATAAACATCTAGAATTCTTCTAGGATTCAAATCTTTGCAATAGACAAGGTCTTTGTTAATTATAGATACAAAATAATAACATAATATAGATTAGTCATATTTTAGAATAACATGTAGTTGATGCATTTAGTAATAAAGAGATATGGATTGTTGTTAAGCTACTTTGTGAGGGAGAGATCATCTCATATTCTAGTAAATATATCCTTTCAATAATTCAACTAGTTTTCGTTTCCCATAGTTAAACAACCTCACTCTAGCTAATCACATTCATTAAAGACCTATAAATCATAATTATGGTGGCCAAATGGAAGAGAACCATTGCAATATGAACCAATCATTTGTAAAAAAAGAAATACCTTGCTATAAGAGGTGGCCAAAGTAGATAGATGCAATGTTGTGTAGGAGGTCAAATTTGGGTTGAGACTAGTAATCTTTCATAGCCCTATTAGTGTATCTATGAGAAAATTAACGTGGGAAGTGGTGGAATGTTTCCAAACATGTAATTTGAGAGAATTTAGCTTCCAATAGTTGTTTAGTGCATTGCCATGACTTATTTTCATGAGTTGCAAAAGCTACCACATGCTATTTTTTATTACAACTATTGCACTATACAAAGGCTATAGGGCAACAAGGTATTTTTAAATTAAATCACATTCAAGATCATGGGAGGCATTATATTTGGAAACACTATAGGAAAGTAAAGGAAAATAATAATTTTTTTTGGTCAAATTACCCAACAATTTTTTAGTAGAAAAAAGAATCTTCTAGCTAAGTGTTTTCACACTAAGAAGCAAGCCTATTGACTAATAAAAGAAATTTTCTCTATGTTGGGAATTCAGGGCCAAATTTTGATGGTTGAAGTTGCCTTTCAAATATTAATATATACCTTATTATATATAAGGATAATTTTATAGAAATTTTTATACTCTATCTAAAATTTCCATAATACAATCTTTTTTATTCTTTAGTTGCTAGTGTCTCTATGCTCTTCTTTCTAGCTATTGTTTTATATGTGCCTTCTTGCTTATCATTCCTTTTTAAGACCTAATTTTACAATCTTTCACATTACTTTCTTCTTTTCTTGATGGTGGATCATAGAGTGTGATCTAAAACATTGATGCAAAATAAATCTACATAATTTTCTCCTAAAACATTACAACACAGTTTAACTTGTATTTTATGAGAAAAATATTTTAATATGATTATATGACCTTCAAATTTAAGCCCAATTAGAATAATACATAATGATAATTAGCTGATAGGATTTCTATGTGGCCATTTATGCCTAGAATTATCTATTTCTCATGTTGGATTTCCTTTTCTGTCATCATAGTTATTTTAGTCATTAATTTTAAATATACTTTTATTTTTAATGCTTAGTGTAGTTTTATGATACGAAACAATAGACCATTATTCTTTTACCAATATTATTTTTATCTTTATCAAGTCAAGGAAAGTTATGAAAAACATTATCATCGAGTGGTAAAGGAAATTCCATTATTGCCATTAATATTCATTTATGAAATATATCTAATTTATTTCTAAATCATATCAATCTTGAGATGGTGTAAATGTACATTTTTACTACTAGCAAGCATTCTTATGCATTCATTTCATATATATCATAGCCCTAGATCACTACTGCTAAGTATATGGGACACAAAATTCCTTCATAGAAAATTGGTGTTAAGAAGGATGCAAGTGAGATTTGTGATCTGTGCACCTACAAAAATCAGAGTGGTTGAACACAAGGGTTATCCCCATGTTGGGTTGAGTTCCAAGCCCTTATTGTTGATGGTGAGGGTGATGAGGAGCATTGGGTGGAAGTCACCAATCTAGAGGAAGGGCTTCTTCATCATGCTTACCTAACCAGGTGAGAGGAGTTGCAAAACATGTAATGCCTTGCCATGCAACCCTAAAGATAAGTTTAACTAAGCAATAAAAAGGGTGAAATATATTTTTTTTCTATAGAAGTGGTAATAACAAAACATAACATGGTCTAATAGCAACAAGTTAAACTAACATCTCTAGGGATTACATAGCTACATTATTGAAATATAACAACAACCAAGAACATACATAGTTTAATCAAATACACCAACTAGCATCTTTCATTATGACATCCAAATACATCAAGAAGTTTGTGCATTAAGATTACAAGTACAAAATAGTATATCTTACAAAAGCTCTCTTTCTGGATACATCAATTACATAAGGATTTCTTTTGATACAAAAGATCTAAATACAAATAGTACATATGTCTGTCTTCGATACAGGTACAAAATTGGAATCAAGAGAGATACATCTTCTTTACACATGAGCCACGATGCCAGAAAACTAATGGAATAAAGCACAACCACCCAACCATGTGGAACCCTGAGGTCCACCCCACGTGCTAGGAGATAACAATGAGGTTCCACTAAGTCAAAGATCACAAGGTACAAATAAGCAGATACAAAATTGACATAGAAACACAAATCAACAATGGCTAACACTACTCCAGAGGCAACATCAGAAGATAACAAAAAGGAAGTAATTAAGTTGTAGTAGGAAGAGTGTCATTGCATGGTCCTATCATGGGTTATCATGGCTATCTCTCTCTAGATACTGACCCCCATCTATGGTTATCCTGGCAGCCTCTCTATAGGCATCGACCCCATAGGGTGACACATGCGGAACCAACACATCCTCTTATGAAGACAAGGAGGTTGATCCAACCAGGCCTTCTCATCCCATCCTTAGCCTAAGAAAGCACTATAGGCATGGGTGAGGCGTCATAATTATCTTATTATGTGTTTAACTACCTAACCCATCTAGGTTAATTATTATGTTATCATTCGACTACAACTTTCGTGGGGTTATCTAGGTAGCCATTTTGGGCACCGACCCCACTATGAAAGCCACTCTCCTACATACAACAATTACCCCTATCAAGATAAAAAAATAGAAATCACCAAAATGACATGCATGATAATGACACTGCAAGGCATCTATCCTCTTGCATACAAATCATATCTCAAGGACCAACTCTTGAATCATTGTCCCAAAACTTCTAGTTGAAACAGTCACGACAACTATAAACAACATGAAACCAGAGAAAGGCATGGGCCATCTTGCTCCCAAATTACAACCAATTACATAAACCAACACAATATTTTATTCCATGCTCAATACAATAATAAACGCCAACATTCAAGAAGGACTCTACAACCACATCACGAACATGACATCAACATGAGTTCAAGACAAAACCACAAGAATAGGTACTCTAAGCAAGGCATTACCCATCTTGCACATGTATCATACTAACATGAAACAAGAGACAATATTACAAGAGTGCATTTCATTCAACTAACATTCACACACTCCTAGACCTTTGGAAACACTTCTACAACACTTGACATCATTAAAACATAATGGTCATACATCACGATCACTTCCAAAACACATCATAAACCAAGATCCCTCATCAATACTTCAATAACAAAACCACAAATGTAACATATGATCTGATGCACTAATAATGTTCTTAAAGAATGTAACATTATTCAAAGCATGATAAATCATATAACAACATAAGATAGCTCTATCCCAACAATGCAGAACAATAATAACTTGAAAGGGTTACCAATTATTCTATAACAGAAAATTCAGTCAAACAAGATACTACCCGTTATTGGACTAAACCTCTTTCTACACCAATGTAGATCTTATTAAAATTTTTGACTAGATCTAAAATAACAATTCAATATTTATAATATGATAAATTTTACATAAGCATCTAACCCCACTTTATATACTATATAATACTCATTAATTAAATAAAACTTGGTAAGTAAATATTCTAATTAATTACTAATTGAATAATACTTTTTAATATTCTTATATTTAAAATATGCAACAAAAATATCAATATCCACACCCAAAATTTAAATCACATCTACATTCAAATCTTTTAAATGAGGCATAAAATAATAAATCAATAAATTATTTTAAAAGGATTTGACTTTTTATTTATAAAATAATGCTTAAATATAGCATATCCCTAAATAACATGGATGAAATAAAATAATACTTAAATATAACACATCCCTCAATAATAGGGATTTGATTTCTCATAAATAAAATAACACTTAAATATGACACATCCCGAAATAATAGGGATTTGATTTCTCATAAATAAAATAACACTTAAATATGACACCCCGAAATAATAGGGATTTAATTTTTCTATAAATGAAATATAATAATACTTAAATATGACACATCCCTAATAATAGGGATTTGATTTGAAATATAATAATACTTAAATATAACACATCCTAATAATAGGGATTTTATTTGAAATATAATAATACTTAAATATAACACAGCCTAATAATAGGAATTTAATTTTTTCTATATTAAAAAAAATACTTAAAAAAATAAAACACATCCATAAAACTATTCTCCCCTGTTAAATAGTGAGTTGACATCACATCTTCAAAATAAAAAAAATAAACTCAATTTAAAACTATTATTATGCTCTTAACCATACAATTACTAGAATACTAATATAACATCTCCTAAACCAATACTAATATGAGAATATAATACTAAATAAACTACATAATTTTACAAATGGATAATAAAATTAATATTTGTCTAACTAAAAGAAATCTTCTATTTCTACCACAACACATTATTCTTTTTTTTTCCAATTATACAACTAAGAAAATTTGCCAATTTAATTATAGATAATATTGATTTTAGAAAGTTGCTAATTTTACCAATGAGCTCATTTTCAAAATAAAAAAATAAACTCAATTTAAAACTATTATTATGCTCTTAACCATACAATTACTAGAATACTAATATAACATCTCCTAAACCAATACTAATATGAGAATATAATACTAAAGAAACTACATAATTTTACAAATGGATAATAAAATTAATATTTATCTAACCAAAAGAAATCTTCTATTTCTACCACAACACGTTATTCTTTTTTTTCCAATTATACAACTAAGAAAATCTGCCAATTTAATTATAGATAATATTAATTTTAGAAAGTTGCTAATTTTACCAATGAGCTCATTTATATAAGAGAAATTAGGCAAGAGATATATTTTAATATCATAAATTTTTTATGTGGAGCTCTAGGATGGCCATGGAAAGACAAAGGTTCAGAAGAATTTCATATCAGGTAAAAAAAATAAATGCTTTGATCAAGGTTATGAAATTGCATTGTTTCCTAGTGAATCTATCTACAATTTGCTTCAGCAATGGTTTATGTTTCAAGCCATTGCCATAAGGAAGCCCCAGCTATATGACGATCCAGGAAAGATGAAGAATATCAAAGAGTAATAAACAGGTAAAAGAATTTCATTGTTTATATCACTAAAATCCAAATCTGAAATTTCTTGATTCCCCTAAAATTTCTTGCAACAATTAATAATTTTTACAGGCAAAAATTGAGAAGTCTTCTCAGAGCCGTACAACTGCCAAGAGGATGGAAGAACTCAGCATAAAATAAATTGTCAGGTGAAAATTTCTTGGTAAAAAAATGTATAGATCTCAACTTAAATTCATAAGTATCTGTAAGGGGTTTTAAAGAAAAACAATTGAATTTCTAAGATGTTTCATCCTACCTTCATAATATCAGATATGCTAAGTTTGAAAAGTGTTTCGAGGCATTAATCATTGCATAAGGAAGTCATACAATTACAGCCAAGTAGAAGAGAAGATTGAGAGTTTAGATAAAAAAATTATCTTAATTGGTCACATCATTGCAGGCACTCACATTATTTTTAGAGGCAAATAGAAATATTCCTTCTCCAGAATGGATGTCCAAGATAGGAGAATTACAGATATAAAATAATTGTTCAACAGGCATTGATTGGCATGAAGCCGTTGATAGAAGAAAGTTGATTTGAATAAGAGTGAACATTGCTAGAGTACTATTGGAATTGCCAATGTGAAGACAACGGTGGGGAAAAATTGATGTGTAAGATTATCTCAAAACATAAGGCCACAGGAGGGTCAGATTAAGGCAGATTTAAAGTCATTTGCTTAACTAACCACATGCAACCATGGATTCTAGATAGGCAACAATTGAAAGAGAGAGAATGAGAGTTTCCATTTAACAATAGACATACCTAGATTAAATTCAAACTTCTGAGTCTTCTTCCCTGATTTCTTCCTCTTCCCAATCCTTCTATGTATTTTTTTTTCAAAATTTTCTATGTTCCCCTCAAAAAATCTTTCCAAAACCAAAAATAGACCAGGATAATAAATTCCTAAATCCCCCAAACTTTTGTTACTAACATCCACTATCCAAAATTTTAAATGCATTTCTACCACCACTATCTCGAATATTCTCAAATCTTGAAAATTATTTCCAGCAAACACTTCCTCAAAACAATTAATGACAATATCAAAATAATATCTTCCAGCCCAAAATTTAATAAATTACTAAAGTATTAAATATTAATAATTGATTCAATAACTTTATTATTATCATTATTATTAACTATAAATACCACTAACATGAATAATTTTTAAATTTCTGACAACCCACTCCAACAATAAATTAATGGCAAAATAAAATAAAATCTCACATGTCAGATAAAATCAATAAAGTACTAAATATTGACAATATTATTATTATTGCTAGCTTTCAAAGCTACTAATTTAATTTAATATAAAAAACAACTAATTAACATTCTCAATCTTCTACATTAATTAATTAACTACTATTGATGTATATATATAAACTTATTATTATTATTATAACAATTAATAAATCTCTAACAAATACATATTGACTATATAACCAAAATGATCAAACATCAACACATCTATACACATAGATCACTTATTCTATAAAATGAACCAAATGACTATAATCAACAACTTAATACCTTGGTCACTAAGTTCAATAAAATGAACCTTAAACTACAATAAACAAACAATAACAATCACATACCAAAGGATGACCAACTCTCGAGGACAAGTACCAACTGAGCGACAACTACACCCATGACTGGAAATACATGGATGATGACAAATTGAAGACATTGGCTGACAGAGGGAACCCCATGTTATCTGTACCATCCACATTATCCATTGGTGTAAAGGCACACTTAGACCTGCGAATTCAGGTGGAGTCGATGCTTGGTACTTGCAATCCTACAGCAAACAAAAGTGTCGAATACAACATATATATAATCATCCAATAGGCACACTGTGACATAGAATCGTAGTGTAGTAGGGTACTCAACATGAGTAATACTACACTGTCCCTTCACAAAACACATAAAAAATATCCATATTAACCAAGTTCATAAACAACCTAATAACACATCATCAAATAGTCGCATAAATCACATACTAAACTAATCTACATAATCAATTAACCCATAAATGATCACATCATAAGCATAATGTATTAATCATAAACATCAACAGTGCCATCATAATAACCATCAATGAGTGTCATCAAATACAACAAAATAGTAAACCTACATTCAACTTGTCTAATATACCCTGGGTATTCTGAGTATTTTACCTTCATCTTCATGCTTCATAGTCTGACCACCTGCACATACAAGGTGAAACTAGAGGGGCACTACAAAACATCCTTACCTTATTTTCTCTTCATGCTTCAATAGCCAATCTAAGAAGACAAACAAGAGAGCTTGTGAAGGTGTTAAAGAGTCATCTTCACAACAGTTTTGGTGAGGTACTGGTTAGAGACAGAGTGCTTATGATAATATTCTAGGATAGAGATAGATGTGGGCTATAAAATTTACTCATAAAAACTTCAAAACTCATACCTTGAATCCTAAAGTTGTTGCTTTCTAGCTTGACTTGTTCTAGAATGGGTACCTTCTTCCTCTATCTTATTGCTAATGAACCAAGGCTCCAACACATTCAAGTATGAAGATAAACAATCATGAATCACTTCTTCCTTCCCCACAAGACCCACTTTTGATTTACTTTCTTCCTCATAATTTCTTGTAGTGGGTTTGTGAGAATCCTCACAATCCAATGAATTCTTTATGCCCTCTACTGTAAGTACTTCCCCATATTTTTTAACAATAAACTCCTCAACTCTAAATCCACTATTGGGTTTGTGAGAGTCCTAGCAACCCAGTGATTTTTTTATGCCCTCTACAAGTACTATCCCATATTTTTCTACAATAACTCCTCAAATTCTTCAAGTTTAAGTCCACTATCTTATTCTACAATGTGATTTACCTTTCCTAGCTTTTCCTCATTAGTTTTCATCAAATTTATAGAATTTTTTTTTTAAGAAAAAGGTGGGGGACCACCCATACTAATATATATATGTCATGCCCACATTTCTCATGTGGTCACGACACACAACACACATGTCATGTCCACATTTGACATATGGTCTGTTGGATCTAGGGCATACAACTAAGAGGGGGGGTGAATCAGTTGTATAAAACTTCTTGTTCTTTCAAACACTTGATTCTTTGTTGTTAGTTAGCAGCATATCAATTAATCATCCATGAAAGCATAATACATAAACACAAGAGCAGATAAGCATCAACACATTGAACACCAAGATTTTGACGTGGAAAACCCGGTTAAGGGAAAAACCACGGGGTGATTAACCCAAGAATTATTCTCTATTAGAAGAATAAAGAAAAATGAATGGCACATGCCAATTAGGGCTCACTGCCTGAGCACACTGCTCACAAAGAGGCCCACTGCCTACAAGGAGACACACTGTCTACAAAGTGATAAAAATCACAGTCTTGAACTGGAGAATGACATCTCTACCATGTCCGGATCAGTTCCAATTAAGCCCAAACACCTCTGTTCTGCCTTTCGCACTTCTCTTCGGTATGCCACACTCATCCACACCACCACACCTCGAAATGAACTCACAGACCATTATTTATACAGGACATCGACTTAGGATCAAACATCTAAGTCGGCAAACAATCATAAGAGTATCCGCAAGATGAATAACCCATCCGGTCGGCCACCACAAGAACATTCGCAGGATGAACAACTCATCCGGTCGGCTAAACAGAGCAAGAACTTCATCCGGAAGAATAACTTCAATTCCGGGCTCTACTATCAATGCGGATCAACAACACAACCTCAACACGATCCAGAAAACTTCACAAGCCTGCCTGAATGTCCGGATACATCCGCACTTCCTTTACTTGCTGGAATCTCTTGTCTTCCTCATCCGAAACTTCAAGAACACAGTCTGTCGCCACTGTAGAAGGTACTTCCGGACCTTCAAATCATACATTATCAATGCGGACCAATGACACAACCTCAACATGATCCAAGAACCTTCACAAGCCTGTCTGAATGACCAGGTACGTCCGCATTTCCTTTACTTACTAAAATCTCTTATCCTTCTTATCCGAAACTTCAAGAACACAGTCTGTCGCCACTGTCATAATGCAAGAGGTACTTCCGGACCTCCAAATCATACACAACTCGAGATGGCACATCACAAGGACATCCCAAATACTCTTTCCAATCCGCAGATTAGGATTGTACAATTCCGGACCTCACCGGACCTTTCTGTGATCCTCTGTCACCTCTAAGCACTTGCCGGAACTGGTTCCACACAGACAGCCATAACTTCTTCAGGTCTTCATGCGGACCTCTAAAAACTTGACTGAAGCATCTCAGGACTCATATCTGAAAACCCTTTAATCCGTATCCTCCGGTTCGCAACCTATCCAATATATTTGCCTTCTTCTCATCACTGTTCTTCACTGTTCCTGACTGAGGGTAATTTTCTCAATATCCTCAACACACAGCTCATCCAATCCTTCTTGTCAATGTAATATGAGTATGTTGACATCAATGACAACACTGGTTCACCTCATACTTGCAACAATCTCCCCCTTTGTCATTGATGGCAACATATGATGTGAAAAACCATCAAGACAAGAACTTCTCCTTTCTGTCACAGCTCCCCCTATCAACAACAACTTTTTACATGTCTTCTCTCCCCCTTTGATCATTAACCACTTGTTTTTCACATGTCTTCTCTCCCCCTTTGACATCAATGGCAAAGGGCTCATACTTGCAATTCTAATACATCAGAATCATACCAGCTGCTCCCCCTTAGTAGCAGCTCCCCATCATCAATCTGGATCACAAGATATGACTGTGATATCCACCGGACTGATGCACATCAGTGCATCTTAGTTCATCACCAGAGGGGCCATGACCCCTAACTTCTCCCGGAGATATTCAAAAGAGTCTTTGGGAAGAGGTTTTGTAAAGATATCTGCAATCTGATCCTTGGAGGGAACATACTCCAATCTGACTTCTTCCTTGTTTACTTGTTCTCTCAAAAAGTGAAATTTGATAGATATGTGCTTAGTCTTAGAATGCAATACCGGATTCTTAGAGATATTAATTGCACTTGAATTATCACAGAAAATTGTGATAGGCTCCTCATATTCAACTTTGATGTCTCTTAGCATCTGCTTCATCCATAAGATTTGAGTGCAACTACCTGCTGCTGCAATGTATTCTGCTTTAGTTGTAGACAGAGATATTGCATCTTGTTTCTTGCTTAGCCAAGAAACCAATCTCTTCCCCAAAAAGAATGCTCCACCACTAGTGCTCTTCCGGTCATCCACATCTCCTGCCCAATCTGCATCTGTGTAAGCATGAAGAGAGAAATCCGGATGTCTAGGGTACCATAGACCATACTCAACTGTTCCTTTCAAGTACCTAAAAATTCTTTTGATTGCCATAACATGAGATTCTCTAGGATCAGCCTGGAATCTTGCCACAAGACCAACAGCCTGCATTATATCTGGTCTAGTTTGAGTGAGATACAACAATCCACCAATCATTGATCTATACTTTGTCTGATCTGCCTTTGGAGAATCATCATCTTTGCTTAACTTACATCCGGTTGCCATAGGAGTTTTCATAGGCTTTGAGTCTTCCATACCAAATTTCCTTAACAATTCTTTCACATATTTGGTCTGAGAAATGAAGATCCCTTCTTTTGTTTGAGTAATTTGCAGACCCAAGAAGAAATTCATTTCACCAAGCATAGACATTTCAAACTCACTTTTCATCTGATTTGCAAAAGTTTTGCACATACTATCTCTTCCTCCAAAAATGATATGATCCACAAACACTTCAATAATCAAAATGTTTTCATGATCAATTTTGAAATATAAGTTACTGTCAGCAGTACCTTTGTTGAATCCAATCTGCACAAGATGCTTATCCAACCTTTCATACCATGCTCTTGGGGCTTGCTTCAATCCATACAAAGCTTTCTTCAACTTGCAGACCATATCATCATTATCAGACAATTGAAATCCATCCGGTTGTTCAATGTAGACTTCTTCTTCCAGATCACCATTTAGGAAGGCAGACTTGACATCCATCTAATATACCTTGAAGTCTTTGAAGGCAGCAAATGCAAGAAGTAATCTGACTGCTTCAATTCTTGCCACCGGAGCAAAAGTCTCTTCAAAGTCAATTCCTTCTATTTGAGAGTAGCCTTTGCAGACCAATCTAGCTTTGTTTCTGATTACTTCACCAGCTTCATTTAGTTTGTTCCGGAAGACCCACTTGGTTCCAATTACATTCCTGTCTCTAGGTCTGGGAACAAGATCCCAAGTATGATTTTTCTCAATTTGCATCAATTCATCTTCCATTGCTTTGGTCCAGTTTTCATCATTGCAGGCTTCATTAATTGTTTTAGGTTCAATCTTTGAAATCAGACAACATTCATCCTGATTTTGAGCAACATTCCTTCTAGTTTGTACACCTTTGCTTCTGTCACCTATGATCTGATCTTCAGAGTGGTTCAGTCTTACATACCTTGGAATTTTGGGAGTATCCTGCACTGCTGCTTCTTGATCAAGCTCAATCAAAACCTATCTCTTCTTCCTGATTTACCGGATCAGGCTGACTCTGTCTCACCGGAGAGGATTGAGGTCCTTGAACACTGTCTTGGTCATCTTCATCAAACTCATAAAATCTTGAAGGCTTCTCAATTCCTTCATCAACTTTCACATTGGTGCTTTCTATCATCTTCCTCAATCTCTTATTGTAACACCGGTATGCTTTGCTTTGAGTGGAGTAACCCAAGAAAATTCCTTCATCACTTCTAGCATCAAACTTTCCTAGATCTTCATCTTTTTTAATATAACACTTGCTACCAAATACTCTGAAATATTTCACAGTAGGAGTGATGCCAAACCAGAGTTCATAGGGGGTCTTACCGGTGTTGTTTCTGATTTGAACTCGATTGAGAGTGTAGACTGCAGTGCTGATAGCTTCCTTCCAAAACATTTGAGGAACATTTGCTTCCAACATCATTGTCCTGGCAGCTTCCTGAATGGTCCGGTTCTTTCTCTCAACCACTCCATTCTGCTGTGGAGTCCTAGGAGCAGACAACTATCTCCTTATACCCTGCTTCTCACAAAAATCAATGAACTCACCAGATGTAAATTCACCACCTCTATCAGACCTTAGACACTTTAGTTTCAATCCGGTTTGATTTTCTACCATAGCTTTGAAGATCTTGAACTTCTCAAATGCTTCTGATTTTTCTTTTAGAAAGGTAACCCACATCATCTGGGAATGATCATCAATTAACAACATGAAATATCTATCACCTTGCAGACTCTTGATTCTTGTCGGACCACAGAGATCAGTATGTACTAATTCCAACAATCCGGTAGAAGACTGATCTTTGCTTTTGAAAGAGACTCTGCTTTGTTTACCTAGCTGACATTCTTTGCACAAACTATTTGTAGGTTTCATCAATTTTGGAAGATCTCTTATGGCCTGAGTATTGCTTATCTTGATGATGTTATCAAAATTTACATGGCACATTCTTCTATGCCATAACCAACTCTGATCAATTTGAGCAAACAAACAACTTTTATTTGAACCAACCAGATGAAAGATATTACCTTTTGTCTGAGTACCGGATGCAATCTCAGTTCCTGAGTTTGTAAAGATTCTGCATTTTCCATTTTTGAACCGGAGATCATAGCCTTTGTCCACTAACTGACCAACACTGAGAAGATTGTGCTTCAAACCTTCAACATATAGTACGTTACCTATTTTGCTCTTTCCATCAAAGGAAATAGTTCCCCTGCCTCTGATTCTGCCAGCAGAATTGTCACCAAACTTTACCATTCCTCCTTCATACCTTTCCAAATTCAAGAACTTATTCTTGTCACCAGTCATATGATGAGAATATCCACTGTCAATAACCCAATCATCCTTTTCTTCCACTTGAGCAGCCAAAGCTTTTTCAACAACTTTGTGATTGACAGATTCAGAGAGTATTGAATCTTCTTCCTTGATGGCAATAAACACCCACTCATTTCCGGATTTGCTTCCTAGTTCTGATTCATCATCTGTTACTCCTTCATTGTCATCTTCTTCATGAACATAATAGCAATTCTTTTGAAACCTTTGTCTGTTAGTATTAGACCTTGCAGATCTTTCCGGACATCTTGAAGCAAAATGACCAATCTTATTGCAGTTGAAACACTTAAAGGGTAGTTTTCCTTCATACTTACCGGATCCTCTTGGCAGTCTCTTTGCAATGAGGGCTTCAAGTTGAGCTGTTTCTGCTTCTTCTTCTTCCATGTCTCTTCTTGCTTGATCATACCATGACATTTTCCTTGATGAGTTTTCTCCCGGATCAAATCTCTGTTTGCCTTTCACATAGGCACTGGATTTGAAAGCAGATTCAGTCTTGGGAGGATCATCTCCAAACTCGGTCATTTCAAATGCAGCTAGTTTGCCAGCCAGTTGTTCTCTTGTGACAGTTGTGTGGGCTCTGAATTCATCAATGGCAGCAACCTTGATTTTGTAGGCAGCAGGAAGGGATCTTAGGATTTTGCAGACAATCTCATTTTCATCTAAAGTTCCACCAGCATTTCTGATTCCACATACCAGCTCATTCACTCTTGGCATAAAGGTAGTGATGTTTTCATCATCTCTCATTTTCAATCTTTCAAATTTCCCTTTCAGACTTTGCAACCTTGCACTTTTGACAAACTCATCTCCTTCATACAGAAGTTCCAGTTTAGTCAGGATCTCATATGCAGTTGGTAGGTCAATAACATTCGAGAGATCTGAGTCATTCAATGCACTTAGAAGAGCTTCCTTGGTCCGCAGATTGTTTTCAGCTTCTGTGATTTCATTCAGAGTTGTCGGACCACCTTGTGGAGGTACATATGGTTTTGAAACCATAGCCAAGTATGCTTTTCCCATACATTCCAAGTGACACTTCATGCGACCTTTCCAGAGAGTGAAGTTGGTTCCATCGAACTTCAGACTATCCTTCTTGTATGACGACATCCTGGATCTCCTCAAGCGGTTAAGCTCCTATCAGAGGAACTTAGCTCTGATACCAATTGTTGGATCTAGGGCATACAACTGAGAGGGGGGGGGTGAATCAGTTGTATAAAACTTCTTGTTCTTTCAAACACTTGATTCTTTGTTGTTAGTTAGCAGCATATCAATTAATCATCCATGAAAGCATAATACATAAACACAAGAGTAGATAAGCATCAACACATTGAACACCAAGATTTTGACGTGGAAAACCCAGTTAAGGGAAAAACCACGGGGTGATTAACCCAAGAATTATTCTCTGTTAGAAGAATAAAGAAAAATGAATGGCACATGCCAATTAGGGCTCACTGCCCGAGCACACTGCTCACAAAGAGGCCCACTGCCTACAAGGAGACACACTGTCTACAAAGTGATAAAAATCACAGTCTTGAACTGGAGAATGACATCTCTACCATGTCTGGATCAGTTCCAATTAAGCCCAAAAACCTCTGTTCTGCCTTTCGCACTTCTCTTCGCTATGCCACACTCATCCACACCACCACACCTCGAAATGAACTCACAGACTGTTATTTATACAGGACATCGACTTAGGATCAAACATCTAAGTCGGCAAACAATCATAAGAGTATCCGCAAGATGAATAACCCATCCGGTTGGCCACCACAAGAACATTCGCAGGATGAACAACTCATCCGGTCGGCTAAACAGAGCAAGAACTTCATCCGGAAGAATAACTTCAATTCTGGGCTCTACTATCAATGCGGATCAACAACACGACCTCAACACGATCCAGAAAACTTCACAAGCCTGCCTGAATGTCTGGATACATCCGCACTTCCTTTACTTGCTGGAATCTCTTGTCTTCCTCATCCGGAACTTCAAGAACACAGTCTGTTGCCACTGTAGAAGGTACTTTCAGACCTTCAAATCATACATTATCAATGCGGACCAATGACACAACCTCAACATGATCCAAGAACCTTCACAAGCCTGTCTGAATGACCAGGTACGTCCGCATTTCCTTTACTTACTGAAATCTCTTATCCTCCTTATCCGGAACTTCAAGAACACAGTCTGTCGCCACTGTCATAATGCAAGAGGTACTTCCGGACCTCCAAATCATACACAACTCGAGATGGCACATCACAAGGACATCCCAAATACTCTTTCCAATCCACAGATTAGGATTGTACAATTCTGGACCTCACCGGACCTTTCTGTGATCCTCTGTCACCTTTAAGCACTTGCCGGAACCGGTTCCACACAGACAGCCATAACTTCTTCAGGTCTTCATGCGGACCTCTGAAAACTTGACTGAAGCATCTCAGGACTCATATCTGAAAACCCTTTAATCCGCATCCTCCGGTTCGCAACCTATCCAATATATTTGCCTTCTTCTCATCATTGTTCTTCACTGTTCCTGACTGAGGGTAATTTTCTCAATATCCTCAACACACAGCTCATCCAATCCTTCTTGTCAATGTAATATGAGTATTTTGACATCAATGACAACACTGGTTCACCTCATACTTGCAACATGGTCATGACATGAAATGTCAAAAAAACTTTTCCACACGACCCTAGAACCCCCTCGCGCATGAAATACACACTCGATGGCATACTCATAGAGGTGTAAAACGTCAATCAAATGTCGGGGTAATACAAACACCTTTTGTAACCCCTACGCAATGAAAACCTACTAAGGGGGTATGCGACGCAAAGTGCGTCGCTAAGAGGGTTGATTCCAAAGTATGAACTAACCCTAGGGTTCCTAGATGAGGTGATGTGATTTCAACAAGTATCAAAATCCAACCTTAAGGAACTATGACATAAATAACATTAAAATAATTCCGTCTAAGACTTAATTAAAGTACTCAATCATAGTTAATGCGATAAGGTAAAAACATGAATTAAATCACTTAGTTAATCCTTTCACTAATCTAGGAAAAATCTGGCAGCATAACGCCGCCTCATTACACATGGGAAAAATTAAATTAAAATTACAATAAAAATCTTCACTAATAGCCTTTTCAACAATATAATTAAAAACTAAATACACCCATTAAATTAATTTACCCACCATTTTTTCATTTTCTCCAAGGCAATATAATTAATAAAATTAATCATATTAACTAAAGAAAAGCAATAAATTAAAAATCACATTTAAACTATGCACTAGTTAAAATAGATTTAAAAGGGTCTAAATCAAATAAATTTTATAACATAATATCCCGACAACCAAACCTCATTAAAATAACACTCTAAATTTAATTAAAAACCTAGGATTGAATTAAATCCACTAAATTTCTTTTTACGTCATACTTTCCTTAATTAATTTTAAAAGGCAATAAAAAAAGTTTAGAAGCCCAAAAAAGATGAAAGCTTTTCATTTGCCTCAAGTTTTAAGAAGAAGAAATAGAAATGAAAAGTCACATTCACAAAAGGGAAACTAATCCTTTTATTTTTTTATTTATTTTCCATTTGCCTACTATAAGCTATTTTCATTCTGAATTAAATACATTATTAAATAACCATACTTCAATGTTTCAACATCACCCAAGGTAATAAAACAACCACATTAGCTAAAGAAGTATAATTAATTAAAACTACATTAAGTCTATACACTTGATTAAAGGGGTGGGGAGATTTTTTTTTATTAAATTAAATTCTAAAATACAATAATAAATTCCCCACCCAACCCAAATAAAATAATCTACTAAATTAAATTAAAAAAGCTAGGGTTAAGTTAAATCCACTAACATCTCTTTAGGTCACACTAACCTTAATAATCTAAAAAGGCAATAAAAGGATTTCAAGGCATTTTACTCATTTCATTTAATTAGGTTTCATGGAGAAGCAAAAAGCTGAAGAGGAATTATCATGTTCATCCAAGAAGGTAACATATATTTTTTTTCTATATTTTCTATTTGCCTCCTACATGAAATATATTTCTCAATCCCTAATTTATTTTCTCTTCTCATCCATTTTATTTCTTCTTCTTCTTCAAACCCTAACTCATTTTTTTCTCTAAGTTCCTCCAATTTTGCAGGTTGTGCTCAAGTTTACATCACAAGGTTTCAAGATTGCATGGAGGCTCTTTGGATTTTTGTCTAGCTGCCTAAACAAGGTTAATTATATATCTTTTTTTTTGACACAGAAGTAATTATATATATGGCTGCCATTAGGGATACTGGTTTAGATGTACAGGGCATGAAATTTTATATATATTTTCTTTCCCCACAGAAATAAAAGAGTTCATAGAGTAAACTATTCTCAGGCTATATATATATTAACCTTATACAAATGCAGGGTGGATGCCATGCAGAGGGGGGGGCAGCCACATCAAAATAAAATGCAGAGCAACATTCAAAGAAGGTAGCGGTCTAAAGGATAGCAGGAAGGGTTAAAGTGACTAGCGCTGGCGGCGCCTATGCAGCGACCTTTTGCAGTTTAGAAGGGAGAGGGAGGGGCGGCATCCCCGCCCACCACTATTTCCAAGGATAAAGTAGCGGTAGCGGCGGCCATCGCCCCCTCACTACTGTTCACCATACCTTTTTTTTGTAAATAAAGCCTTCAATACAATAAAACAGTCGGTGCCCTAACATGTTCAATTTCACTTTTTTGTATACTTTCCATTGTTAAAAAAAAGCCTCTCTTAATATATATATATATATATATATATATATATATATATATATATATATATCAATCTATAGGTACAAATTTTTCAGTAACTTTTATTTTTCAAAATAATAGTGAACTAAAAAGAAATAAAATAATATATATCTACATATGCATATTTAATATATATATATATGTATGTATGTATGTATGTATATATATAGATATATATAAAAGTATAGTGAGCTCTCTCTATATATTTTTTTACAAAACAGAAACAGTGAATAATTAATTAACTCAGCAAGCCTATTATTTCTAATATATATATATATATATATATAATTTCTTCTAATAGATTTAATTAAAAAAATACTTTTCTCCATCAATTGAACTTAGTTGCATATATCTATTTACCTTGAAAGTGAAGTAAAATAAGAGCATTTTCTATTTTTCCTTTCTTATTCATCAAGTAGATATATTCATTGAAATAGTAAAAATGGGGAGTAGGAAGAGATGTAAGAAAGAGTTTTCTTTATCCATTCATAAACAACTCTTTCACAAAACATGTAAGGAATAAAACAACCAAGTCTTCATTTAAAATAAATGGAATACATATATTTTCTCTTTTGTTTACAAGAGTTATACAAATGAGATTTACTCTCACAAAACCCACAATCAATTTTACAAGGCCAAAAAGGCCATGGCTACCAAAATGCCATACCATACAAAATACACCAAAACTAATTTTCTTCCAAGATCACCAAAAGTCCAAGACCACCAAACTTGCAAGAATCACAAGAAGGTTTCCACATGCCCATGGGAACTCACCTCCCAACCATAGACTTGAACACAAGTCACCCCTAAGTTTGGAGGTCACCCATATAACTAGGTTCAAACCACAATAAGGGTTTAACAACAAAATCACTCACACAAAACATAAATACACCCTCCCAAAGATTGTACATAACTAATCCATATATCTTGGATTTTGGGGGTAGGAGAGTGAACTACTCTCAACTCAAGGGGGAAACCCAAATCACCAAAATACAATAATGCTCAAGAATCACAAGGCCTCTTGCCTTAATATCACAAAAATGTCAAAAGTCCCAAGGCACTCTTGCCTTCACCAAATATCTCAATTGTCACAAAAATCCCAAGGCACTCTTGCCTTCACCAAAATCTCAAATACTTCACAAAGCACTCCCATGGCCAACCACACCTTCAAAAAATAGTGAGGTTACCCCCAAGGAGGTTCACTCCTCTCCCACCCTAAAACATGATGAGCTCTTCTCAATGCAGAGCATCATCAAATACCCAAAATAAAACCCACACAACACATACACCAAAACCCAAAATATACAAAGCAATCATCACATAAATGAAAGTAAATACATAGGGAAGGCATATAGCCTTGGGTGCTTACCTTATAAGCCCAAATTTGGCAAGAGTTTGATGGAGAGCTCCCAAGTCTCCTTCTAATCTCCTTGCCTCCAAACCCTCCAACTCTAGCTATCTCCCCAAATCAATAATTACAAAAGAAATCTAAAAATGAAGAACCCTCTCCATCTCTCAAAGATGGAGTTTAATAGGCTACACCAAAGAGCCTTGAAGAATTAGAAAGTGACACGTGTCACCTTCTCCTTCCTCCTCACAACCCACTCACAACATCCTAAGGGATGAGGAGGTGACACATGTCACACTTCCATCCCATAAAACCTCACACTCTCCCACAAATGCTCTCACACAAGTGTGAGAGCATAGCAGAGAGGGAAATCCCACATGGAGGACTCCATAAGGATAAGGATAAGACACATGTCATTCTCCTATCCATCAAGGCAAACTCATTCCCTCAAAGATGCTCTCACACATTTGTGAGAGCATAGGAATGAGGTTTCTCACACTTGACGGTCTTGGAGACTCCCCAAGTCTTCAAGATAAGGGAGAGCATATCCTAGGGAAGTGGAGTTGGTCATGGTGGACTCATGACTTGTCCACCACCTTACCTAACTTTCAAAATTTCGTCACTTAACTTCAGGGTCAAGTTAAGGTGACCAAAAGAAGGTTAAACTAAGGTTTCACATGTTCAAATTGGTCCTAGACCCTAGGGGTATGACCTAGGGTCATTATTTGACCAAAATAAATACCAAGGGGTCCATAAATTCACATAAAAGGGCCCAATAAATAAAAAGCACCAAAATAGTGCAAATCAACATTACAATTCACAGCACATCAATACATCAATTAAAAAGGGTAAACCCTAATCAAAATAATCATCAATTACAGACATTACAAAACAACATGCTCCATCACAATTGACCTTGGTCCCTCTTGGGACTAGGTCAGCTAAACATGGATATCACATAGGGTTACTAGAATGACCTCCAATTTTTTATGAGCATGGAAAATTACCTGCACTCTTCCACAAATGGATCAATATCACATGTTCATCATACCTAAAGAGAAAGGAAATGTAGACACACACACACCCAGTCACATAATCATAGATATTTACAATTATAACACATGCTATCATTTATATGATTCATAATTCACTCGCATTTTCCTAACATCAATTCAGGATCAAAATTGCATAATATTTCATCAATTTACTCATCAATTAACATTTCAATTGCCTCAAAATTAACCTCATATTAAACATCATAGAATCAAGTATAATCTAACATACATAACTATAACATCATCACAACATAATCCATAAATAAATCAAGGTGTTAAGTAAGTCCATGAATGACTGAATCTATGGGGGTCAACAACCCCAAAATTGTCCACATGACAAGATAATCTAAACAATAAGTTTCATAAACAAAGCAAGAAGTACAACACATTGTAGCCTAGCACTATGACACTAAAGGTTCCAGTTTAAGCACAACAGGTGACATTCCAACAATCCCAGCTAGGGCGTGCATCACATACACATACCCAACTAACACAATCCACTTTATGAAAAAGATCCACAACAACACCACACTATCTCAAAGATAGGGTCACATTCCATAGATTGAAATGTTAGCTAGGTGAAGCAAAACAATCACGGTCCAAAGGTGCAACTAATCTAGTTGCACAAGTGTGGGCCTCACATCATCCTCCCCTAGAGCTAAACATCCTCTAGAACTTAACATGGAAGTATCGTAGAGTAACCCACCTACAAGCCATTCCAACATGGCATTGAACTCAGATTGTTCTCAAAAACAAAAGTAAGAGAACAATAGGAACTTGATAAGAAATCACATAACAATAATCCCAAGGATACCCTCCTCTAACCAGGAGGGGTCATGCATCTAACAACACCACATACTCCCAACACGTTACAAGTATTAAAAGACACAAGGGCATTAGATGCCCTGGGATAGACCACCAAGTACTTCAAGGTCAACAAGAAAATTTTGAACCACCACTAGCGATCCACTAAACAACCTCAAGCTTACGACATCAACCAAGATCAACTATTCCCATTTCCTCTCACCAAGTACCCCTTATGGGTAATGTAGTTTACATAGTTCACAACACTACATAGGTACCAACAATACAAACAATAACAAAGATATTCAAAATAAAAGCTTGCAAAAGATAAGTTTTGAGTAAGTTTAATGAATAAAATTTAGAATAATTAAGATCCAAAAGATAATTCAAATTTAAAAGATAAGTCAAATTCAAAAGTGGCGTCAAATTCAACATTCACAATTTAAGTCAAAATACAATAAAACAAGTCCTTGAGGTAAGAGGACTACAAGAAAGTAAGTCAGCTAAGTAGCCCAAATAAATAGACTCAAAACTACTAGTTTTGAAAACAATAAAAAATCATTAATAAGTAGATATTTATCTTCAACAATTTAACCAAAATTGCACATTACAATATCATCCATATATAACATAGTTACGAAAGAGGGAGAGTGATAGTGGTCACATTCTTAACTAAGGTCATGAAACACCCCACTACACGTACACCCACAACTTCTAGGCAACCTAGGACATGCTTGGAAAAGATTGTCAAAAGTCATGTATCCTAAGAGTCACCTTCAAAGTGGGCCTTGCGCACTTCCTGGAAGGAATAGGAAACCACATCTGCATGGATACTACCAAAACCATCTGAAAAGTACTACTTCCATAATTCTAAAATTACTCAAGGTGGTTCACAATTTACTTGCAAGTTCAAAACCGAGGCCTTAGAATTGCCCCAAAACAACCCATTAGATGCATCTATGTCAAACATACGTGTCGATCACATCACTTAACCATTAACAACCAAAGGGTATCACAACCATCCCACTAACATTCCAAAAATGAACTCAACTTCCCCACACATCCTTACAGTCTCTAACGCCTCCAAGACAACCTTACAAGTGATAAACCATATTCATCTCCCTATATCAAGCTATGTGGGGCCTTCGTCACTTAGACACCTAGAATCATCATATTTGATAAAAGAATCTACTATCTTTCTAACCATCAAGATCCTCTATGAGGACTCATGCAATCAGTTGCACAAGGGACTCACCTCACGAGTCACCAGAACCCAACAACTAAAAGTTCAAGAAGGTACCACTTAGAGGGTTTCCACATTAACCCAATAGGACAAACATACTAAATCTCAACTTTCTTTACTTACAACCATTTCAAGGCTTTTCTATAGCCTTCTTAGCACACAAGGACAAACGTTACTTCCAAAGGGAACTCGTCACCCTGTCAAGACATAAAGGTGAGCAAATTTCAAAGAAACAAGGTGGCAAGGAAGGGATAAAGTTGCACTTAGGTTACTATTTAATAAGAAACTTAGGGAATTATACCCGCAACTAGGTCTTACTCCTCAACTATCATAAAATGTTTCAACCTCATGCACTTACACCACCTTTAAACCCTTAACCAAAGAGGTACCAGACTTTAAATGAACAAAGCACATTACAAATTAATGTGAAGGCAACGCATAACCTAAATATCCATTAGAACCAACATGTTACAAGGAGGTTAACTCGACGTGGCACAACAATGTCACAAGATTCACAACCACGACTTGTGGTCCTCGAACCCACTACTCATCCCAATAGGCATACTCAAGAAAATAGTCATAACATGCCTTACATGCCAAACTCTTTTAACATCCACTACTCCATCCAAAAGATGAGGGTACCAAGTGACTCTTACAAGAGAATATACCATTTTATTCACTCTTTGAGTGACAACTACTCATCAGGGTAACTTAATCCCACATCAAGGTGAAGGACAACTAGAGGTTTACAACTTCTTCGCATGCCAACTAGAGGGTCACCTAAATAAGGCACATCTTACCCCATGATACACAGGTTAACTAGATGACACAAGGTGGATCTAATAAATGATTCAGGTACATGAGTCTTTGTCCAAGGTAGTGTACCACTCAAATACATTCCTTTCCTCCTACAAGGTAGGATAAACACAACTCAACATTCTTCAGAGCAACTTGCAAGGTAGCCAAAGGAATAAAACTTTATCATAGTAACACTTATCCAAGGATGCACTTATAGTAGGTTAACACGATCCCTAAAGAAGGGTCAAAAGGCCCCGTCAACAAGAATAAGGAGCAACGATTAGCTAGGATAAAACACATAGGATAACTCCACCAAACATTCTTTTGGATAGCACTATATCAAGAAGTTGACAATTTTCAAAGTCAGGACTTGCATGGTCCTTCAATTACCTATTCATCCAGAATACACTCCCCAGGTACCTACAACACCAAGTCATACATGGGGTTTAGCAGAAGCAAAAAAATTGAGGGAAACAAGCTGTTCCCACGTAAGGTGTCTTATGAACTCATTGCTACACAAGCTAGAGTTAGACACATAAAACAAGTATGCACGATTCTATTATCAGCCCAACTCAGTAATTATACACACATAGAGATCCCAGTGTTTAAAACATGGGTTCTGATACCAAATGTCATGTCCACATTTTCCATGTGGTCACGACACACAACACATGTGTCATGTCCATATTTGACATGTGGTCATGACATGAAATGTCAAAAAATTTTTCCACACAACCTTAGAAACCCCTCGCGCGTGACATGCACGCTAGGTGGCATACACACAGAGGCGTAAAATGTCAATCAAACGTCAGGGTAATACGAACACCTTTCGCAACCTCTATGCAATGAAAGCCTACTGAGGGGGTATGAGACACAAAGTGCATTGCTAAAAGGGTTGATTCTAAAGTAGGAACTAACCCTAGGGTTCCTAGATGAGGTGATGTGATTTCGACAAGTATTGAAATCCAACCTTAAGGAACTATGACATAAATAACATTAAAATAATTCCATGTAAGACTTAATTAAAGTACTCAATCATAATTAATGCGATAAGGTAAAAAAATGAATTCAATCACTTAATTAATCCTTGAACACTAATCTAGGAAAAATCTGGCAGCATAATGTTGCCTCATTACACATGGGAAAAATTAAATTAAAATTAAAATAAAAATCTTCACATAGCCTTTTCAACAATATAATTAAAAACTAAATACACCCATTAAATTAATTTACCCACCATTTTCTCATTTTCCCCAAGGCAATATAAATAATAAAATTAATCATATTAACTAAAGAAAAGCAATAAATTAAAAATCACATTTAAACTATGCACTAGTTAAAATAGATTTAAAAGGGTCTAAATTAAATAAATTTCATAACATAATATCCTGACAACCAAACCCCATTAAAATAACCCTCTAAATTTAATTAAAAAAGCTAGGGTTAAGTTAAATCAACTAACATCTCTTTAGGTCACACTAACCTTAATAATTTAAAAAGGCAATAAACGGATTTTTAAAAGAGCCCACAAGGCATTTTGCTCATATCATTTAATTAGGTTTCATGGAGAAGCAAAAAGGTGAAGAGAAATTAACACATTCATCCAAGAAGGTAACATATTTTATTTTCTATATTTTCTATTTGCCTCCTACATGAAATATATTTCTCAATCCCTAATTTATTTTCTCCTCTCATCCATTTTACTTCTCTTCTTCTTCTTCAAACCCTAACTCATTTTTTTGTTCTCTAATTTCCTCCCATTTTGCAGGTTGTGCTCAAGGTTGCATCACAGGGTTTCAAGATTGCATGGAGGCTCTATGGATTTTTATTTAGTTGCTTGAATAGGGTTAACTAAATATCTCTTTTTTTGACACAACAACAATTATATATATGGCTGCCATTAGGGATACTGGTTTAGATGTACATGGCAAGAAATTTTATATATATTTTCTTTCCCCACAAAAATAAAAGAGTTCACAGAGTAAACCATTCTCAGGCTATATATATATTTAACCTTATACAAATGCAGGGCGGATGCCATGCAGAAGGGTGATGACCACATCAAAATAAAATATAGAGAAACATTCAAAGAAGGCAGTGGTCTAAAGGATAGTCGGAAGGGTTAAAGTGACCACCGCCAGTGGCGCTTATGCAGTGACCTTCTATAGTTTAGAAGGGAGAGGGAGGGGAGGTCTCCCCGCCCACCACCATTTCCAAGGATAAAGTAGCAGTGGTGGCCATGGGCCACAGCCCCCTCATTGCTGTTCACCATACCTTTTTTATTTGTAAATAAAACCTTCAATACAATAAAACAGTCGGTGCCCTAACATGTTCGATTTCACTTTTTTGTATACTTTCCATTGTTAAAAAAAGCCTCTCTTAATATCGATTACATATATATATATATATATATATCAATCTGTAGGTACAAATATCTCAGTAACTTTTATTTTTCAAAATAAAAGTGAACTAAAAAGAAATAAAATTATATATATATATATATATATATATATTACTTTTCTCCATCAAATGAAGTTAGTTGCATATATCTATTTTCCTTGAATGTGAAGTAAAATAAGAGCATTTTCTATTTTTCCTTTCTTATTCATCAAGTAGATATATTCATTAAAATGGTAAAAATGGGGAGTAGGAAGAGAGGTAAGAGAGTTTTTTTTATCCATTCATAAAAAAACTTTCACAAAACATGTAAGGAATAAAACAACCAAGTCTTCATTTAAAATAAATGGAATACATATATTTTCTCTTTTGTTTACAAGAGTTATACAAATGAGATTTACTCTCACAAAACCCACAATCACTTTTACAAGGCCACAAAGGCCATGGCTACCAAAATGCCATACCATACAGAATACACCAAAACCAATTTTCTTCCGAGATCACCAAAACTTCAAGACCACCAAACCTGCAAGGATCACAAGAAGGTTTCCACATGCCCATGGGAGCTCACCTCCCAACCATAGACTTGAGTAAAAGTCACCCCCGAGCTTGGAGGTCACCCATATAACCAGGTTCAAATCACAACAAGGGTTTAACAACAAAATCACTCACACAAAACATAAATACACTCTCCCAAAGATTGCACATAACTAATCCATATATATTAGATTTTGGGGGCAGGAGAGTGGACTACTCTCAACTCAAGGGTGAAACCCAAATCACCAAAATACAATAATTCTCAACAATCACAAGGCCTCTTTCCTTAATATCAAAAAAATGTCAAAAGTCCCAAGGCACTCTTGCCTTCACCAAATATCTCAAATGTCACAAAAATCCCAAAGCACTCTTTCCTTCACCAAAATATCAAATACTTCACAAAGCACTCCCATAGCCAACCACACCTCCAAAATATAGCGAGGTTACCCTCGAGGAGGTTCACTCCTCTCCCATCCCAAAACATGATGAGCTCTTCTCAATGGAGAGCATCATCAAACACCCAAAATAAAACCCACACAACACATACACCAAAACTCAAAATATACAAAGCAATCATCACATAAAATGAAAGTAAATACATAGGGAAGGCATATAGCCTTGGGTGCTTACCTTATAAGCCCAAATTTGGCAAGAGTTTGATGGAGAGCTCCAAGTCCCCTTCCAATCTCCTTGCCTCCATTAAATCCTCCAACTCTAGCTATCTCCCCAAATCAATAATTACAAAAGAAATCTAAAAATGAAGAACCCTCTCCATCTCTCAAAGATGGAGTTTAATAAGATACACCAAAGAGCCTTGAGGAATGAGAAGGTGACACATGTCACCTTTTCCTTCCTCCTCACAACCCACTCACAATACCCTAAGGGATGAGGAGGTGACACATGTCACACTCCCATCCCACAAAGCCTCACACTCTCCCACAAATGCTCTCACACATGTGTGACGCATCTGCCACTACATTTGCTTTGCTGGCGTTGAAGAGAATGTCAAAGTCAAATTATGCAAGAAACTCCTGCCATCTTGCTTGTTTTGGAGTCAGCTTTTGTTGGGTTTTGAAGTAGGTCAAGGAGATGTTATCAGTCTTGACTGTGAAGGGCACTCCCAACAAGTAGTGCCTCCAAACTCTTAAGCAGTGAACTATCCCTGTCATTTCCCTCTCGTGCACCGGATAGTTCCTTTCTCTATCATTCAGTTTCCTCGACTCGAATGCAACTAGGTGCCCATCCTTCATGAGCACGCCCCCTATGGCATAATCTGATGCATCCGTCTGGACCTCAAATGGTTTTGCAAAGTTTGCAAGTGCTAACATTGGCTCGGTTGTGAGCCTCTTCTTCAACTCTTCGAATGAAGTGGATCTTAGGCTATCGAACCTGAGCTATTAATTGCCTCATTTGCTCTTCCTTGGCAGCAATCTACAGTTGATCATCTTAAAGACTGGCAAGACCAAGTTGATATGGCCAGGTATAATTTAACTCGAGCTACAGAACGGACGAAAGATTGGGCAGACTTGAAGCGAAGGGTGCTCGAGTTCAAGGTTAGAGACCGGGTCATGCTGAGAATGGACCCAACCTAGTTCAAGCCACCGAAAGGTCTCAGTCCTTCATTTGTGAGATGATTTGATGGACCATTCCTGATTATTGGTAGGGTGGGCAAGGTGGCGTACAGGTTAGAATTGCCAGTGCACATGAGGGTGCACAATGTGTTCCATATAAGTCAGCTCCATCCTCACAAGGTAGATAAAGAGGATCAAGATCGCAACATACCTCCAAGAGGACCTATGAATGTGTTGGACAAGGTAGATGCAGAAGTAGAGGAGGTTTTGTAGATGAGAGAGCGCGGCTTCAGGAACAGGAAAAGCAGAGACTTCTTAGTCAAGTGGAAATGGCAATCTAGGGCAGAGGCTAGTTGGGAGCCTATGGCTTCTTTGTGGAAATATGAGAAGCTAATCATGGCATTCTTACGGAGCAAGACTGCCTTCCCATATAAGTGATAGAGATTGGGAAGACTCCAGTGTGTGGGCGGGCACACCAGCGCTAGGGGCGTCACCAATTTGAGTGGGGGAGGATGTAAGGGGCTGCTTGGACTTAGTCGCTTGGTGCGACAAGTCAACCTAGAACTGGTGCATAGGAGATCTGTGTTCATCAATGGCAGAATTCTAAGTCACTTTTGAGTAAGTCAAGTTCCTGCAGTCATCGAGTTAAGAGGCGTTCTGCGAATGCATAAGTCATGGCAACCTGGATTATAGGCGAGCTATGCAAAATGTACTGGAGTTGGTCTTCATGCATGTCATTAAGGTTGGCAACTTGGTTAAGTCACAACGAGTGGGTCGCTAGACTGGGTGAGCTGCACATCGACATAACATCCAATGCGCACCGGCTTCGAGCATATCGTGAGGTTAGTTTGGGTTGTAAGCCACATTGTGAGTTAGTCGTTGATTAGGTTCTAAGTCAGGCATTGGCATATCATGTATCGGCATCAGCGCAGAGTGAGTCGAGTTAGACGAGCTCGAAGTTGTAGTCGGCAGGCGATGAGCTCGGTGAAAACAGAAAGTGAGATGATTGCGCACCAACATCTCAGCCTTCTGTTGTGCTGCGTTCGGACTTATAACTTATATAGAGGGAGAAGAGCCCTTGTAGTGATAGGAACATCGCTTCTACATTGTGTTCAAACGGATCGAACATTGCAGTGTAGAGTTATCTTCTCCCTCCAAAGCGAAGGTGTCAGGTTGGTTCTACTACAAGGAAACACCACAGTGATTCATGGTTTGACACTTCTTGGCTCAATGGACCGAGTCAGGAAGGCTTCGAATTGTCATGAAGGGTTATCCTAGTCTGAGTCTAGTTTAGGATTTGTGCACACCAAAGTGCCAACTTGGAGAGTCAATGTAAGCCAGGGGTGGGTGTCATATTGTGTAAATCGGTTTGAGCATTGTCTGCATAGCCAGACTCAACCGGTTGGGTTTTCATATCTGTTGTAGGCTTCTTGCCATTTGTGAATCAATAAAAAGGAAACCTTGCACCCCAACCCTTGTGTTCTGTTTTACCTTGCTTTCTAAGTGGAGAGGGGAATCCCACATGGAGGACTCCACAAAGATAAGGATAAGACACATGCCATTCTCCTATCCAACAAGGAAAACCCATTCCCTCAAAGATGCTCTCACACACATGTGAGAGAATAGGAATGATGTTTCTCAAACTTGAGGGTCTTGGAGATTCCCCAAGTCTTCAAGATAAGGGAGACAATATCCTAGGGAAGTGGAGTTGGTCATGTGGACTCATGACATGTCCACCACTTTACCCAACTTTCAAAATTTCGTCACTTAACTTCAGGGTCAAGTTAAGGTGACCAAAAGAAGGTTAAAACTAAGGTTTCACATGTTCAAATTGGTCCTAGACCCTAGGGGTATGACCTAGGGTCATTATTTGACCAAAATATACACCAAGGGGTTCATAAATTCACATAAAAAGGCCCAATAAATAAAAAGCACCAAAATAGTGCAACTCAACATTACAATTCACAACACATCAATAAATCAATTAAAAAGGGTAAACCATAATCAAAATAATCATCAATTACAGACATTACAAAACAACATGCTCCATCACAATTGACCTTGGTCCCTCTTGGGACTAGGTCAGCTAAACATGGATATCACATAGGGTTACTGGAACGACCTCTAATTTTCCATGGGAATGGAAAATTACCTGCACACTTCCACAAACGGATCAATAGCACATGTTCATCATAGCCGAAGTGAAAGGAAATGTACACACACACACACACACACACCCAGTCACATAATCACAAATATTTACAATTACAACACATGCTATCATTTATATGATTCATAATTCACTCACATTTTCCTAACATCAAATCAGGATCAAAACTGCATAATATTTCATCAATGTACTCATCAATTAACATTTTAATTGCCTCAAAATTAACCTCATATTAAACATTATAGAATCAACTGTAATCTAACATACACAACTATAACATCATCACAACATAATCCATAAATCAATCAAGGTGTTAATTAAGTCCATGAATGACTGAATCTACGGGGGTCAACAACCCCAAATTGTCCACATGACAAGATAATCTGAACAATAAGTTTCATAAAAAAAGCAAGAAGTACAACACACTATAGCCTTGCACTACAACACTAAAGGTTTTAGTTTAGTTCAAGTACAACAGGTGACATTCCAATAATCCTAGCTAGGGCGTGCATAACCTACACATACCCAACTAACACAATCCACCTTATGCAAAAGATCCACAACAACACTACACTGTATCGAAGATAGGGCCACACTCCCATAGATCAAACCCTTAGCTAGGTGAAGAAAAATAATCATGGTTTAAAGGTGCAACTAATCCAGTTGCACAAGGGTGGGCCTCACTATATATATATATATATATATATATAAATGAAATTCAAATACAAAGGAGAAGAGCCAGACATAGACAACTAGCATTTAAATAATAGAAGGTAATGAGAAGACAAAATTAACCCTACATCTTGCCCACCCTTGTTGGCATTTGTGAGTGGAAAAGCATTTGGTGAGGGATTTGTTCCACTTTTGTTGGAACTCTCTTGCACTTTTGAGCATTAGTCCAAGATCCATCTTGATTTCTTGCCTCACATGAGGTATCAAGAAATGTTGTCTCCTTGAGCTTTTCATTATATTTGGTCTTGTGGGGTGAATCCTCCATTGGAGCTATGGCTAATCTCTCTTTTTAATTTTGAAGAGGATTTTCCTTTTTTTGATGAGATGTTGATGTAGAGGAAGCTACTACCGAAGATGATGTAGACGTATTCACTTCTTGGCCTTGATCACTCTTCATGGGGGGGTTTGTGCTAGTAATTAAAATTGATCTTAGGATTTTAAATTTTCACTCGAAGCTTACTTGGCCTTAGGAAGAAGCATCACAATCATTAAGACCCTATGCGATGTAGCTGCCAAATCTAATGGTTATAAAGATCCTCCAAGTTTAGAACCACTAAAAATTGAAGATGTTGAAAAAAATCCAATTCTGCCATATTTAGGGGCACCATGCATTTCATAGTAAACACAAATGCCATTTGATAGAATAAAAACAAATAACTAAAAACCAATGTGAATGACTTTAAAGGAAGAAGCTAAACAAGTATATCCTTCCACATAGCCCCTTGCATTCTTTCCTCTCTACTATATGACTTGCCCTCTCATCCTACATTTCCTCACCACATGTCAATTTGGAGTGGAGTGTTGTATCTTTTTTTAATTTTTCTCTTGTTCGATATGACCAATGCACATCAATGTTTTATCATTTAAATATAAAATTCCATATGCCCATAATTCATCATTATTAGGTTATGATGTTAGATAGGTTGTTTGTGAATATTGTTGGATGTATTTATTTCTATTCTAATAGTGTAAGGCAATTAGACTCAAAAATTAAAGTACATATCCTCACTTGGGTTAGGGTCATATGCTCTCAAAGCCTTCCAAGTAAAGTAAAGCACTAATGTTGATGTAGTTGCAACTACTTCAGTCATGATAAGCCTATTCTTGTTTCTCTTGGAAACTATTTTGATTAAATTAAATGACAAAATTGAAGGTGTTTTCAATACCCAATCCTTTATAATGATACTAATGTGTACTAAATCCAACCTTAATAGGTGACAAAGATTGAATGATATAGTTAAGAGACTATGCTCGCAAGACCCACAAATTAAAAAATTTCTATCCTCTTGTTTGTCATCCCAAACAAGATTCTGCACTAATGGGCCCTGATTAGGTTTGATTGTCTTGAGATAAGCATAAAGATTTTGATATTGAATTTCTAATGATATAGCCATTAACACCCAATACTCAATAGAACACTGCACTTTCTTCCACCATATTCACCATATACATCCCTCTTGAGGAATTAAAAAAGCATGACGATGGAAAACAAGAGGGAATCTACATGAAATTTGAATGGATGTTCAATAAAATTAACCACACCAAATTTCCACCTACCCCTGCCTTAGTCCATGTATATTTAGTTAGCTATCATGACATAGTGTCATAATGCATGCTTTTGCTAGGTCAAATAGGTAGATATTCTTGGTATTTATTTTAGTTTTTGTCAAGGTATAATAGATAATTTATTTTCAGGCCCTGGCTCGATTGGCTAAAAAATTTCATTGCGGTAAAGAAGGTCATGAGGTCCAGTCTCCCCCCGTCCCCGTGGTACCAGAGGGTGTGTCATGCCAGCGTCACTGGTCACGTGAAAAAAGTTTACTAGGCACATTGCAGTTTATAGGGGGGCTACCCGATTCCTGCAGTCTAAAAAAAAAAAATAGATAATTTATTTTCCATGCTTACACTCCATGCATGATACAAATTTCACTTATTACTATTCCCCCTTTAAGTAGAATCTATCCCTCAAAATTTTGTTTGGGGTATAAAAATGCCAAAATTTCAAAGATACATTGTGTTTGAGCTTGTGCATTTTATAAAAGAAGCATTGAAAAGAAAAATATGTCAACTCTATTTACTCAAATAAATTAGAACATCTTTGAGCTTATGTGTTTGAGGTTAAATACATTGTGAATCCATTATTTTGAAGCATATCTTTTATCAGTGTAGTGTAGGGTGGAAGTCCTAATCCTAAAGAAATGTTGTTTCTATTCACACAACAATTATATTCTTCTTCCTATCCAATGTAGAGGGAAACACAACCCTTGGGAACATCCTTACAAAGCTCCCTCCTTTCGAGCCTAATCCATTGGGAACATTTGCACACTATCATTATAAAGTGCCATTTTTTCATTGCATTAGACATGCCTATTCAACAAACATATAAAGTGCCAAATTCAGTGGGGAATCTCAAATATTGAATCAAGGGGGGTTTGTGTCGTGCCTTGTGCATTTCCATATTTCCTTCCACACTTCTAATTTTTGCAACAAACTTACTTCAAGCATGGATTCAAATCTATCTATCACACCTTTAACACCATTTAATTATCATGATTGGAAACTTAAGACTGTGGGTGATCCCACAATAGTGGGTTACACTTTTTGGCCACACTTGACATTGAAATGAACATTTTGAAAAAAATCTTCACTTTCAAACACCTATAGCTGCTAAACTGTGAGGAATTTGAAGATGATGCAAACTAGTGATTTGTGACATTTTGTCTGCAGATTCTAAATATATATATTTTTAAATTTTTTGGAATCAAATTGCATTTCTTTTTCCATCTCCTTCGATAACTAGTTTGTAACAGTAAACACCATTTTAAAGAGTGAGGTGTACTATAAAGCACATAATGTTTTTTCTATGAAGGATAAAATTCTAATTTTTTCAAATTTAGATTTGTAACTACGATATCTAGAGGATGCATTTGGTTTCATAATGTTTTATTGAATATTTTTTTAATTAAGTTTTGAAGTCAAAACAATTACAATTTATACATAGGTGTACTATAAAGCGCATAACTTTTTTTGTATGTATGAGAATTAATTTTTTTTTTTGGATCAAAGACATGAATACCAAGAGGATATTTTTTTTTAGAATTTTTTTTTGTCATGTATTATTTTTCCACATGTGCAAAACATAAAACTTGATTTTCAGTGAAAAACTTATGTTTATTTAAGCTAAAAAATAAAATGTATAATAAAACCAAAATATATTAAAATTATACTTGATGGAGAGCTCGTTTCAAGGACTATAATCCTAAAGTTGGGTTTGTCAAGTTGATTCCATTTTGATCCTCAACCTGAGCCTTGAAACCAAAAAATCTGCATAAAAT
This sequence comes from Cunninghamia lanceolata, assembly GCA_027924645.1. Classification (NCBI taxonomy): domain Eukaryota; kingdom Viridiplantae; phylum Streptophyta; class Pinopsida; order Cupressales; family Cupressaceae; genus Cunninghamia; species Cunninghamia lanceolata. The sequence continues at coordinate 6,744,738 of BSBN01001067.1, forward strand.
TGCAGCTGGAGGGGGGCAAAGGGAAAAATAAGGGGGTTCTAATGAATGGGGATTCTAGTGAACCCCTTAAGACCCCTTCTAATGAATGAGGGTTCATTCGAACCCTATAAAAATAACATTAAGGGGTGTTCGCTCGAACCCATTATTTTATTAAAAAAAATTGGCTGACAGAAAGTGGGTTTGCTCGAACGGGGGTGTTTGAGCGAACCCATTTATGGGTTCTAGTGAACACCCCCATTCAAGTGAACCCCTCCAAAACATTTTTTCCATGCACAGATAATTTTTCTTCCTCAATGCAATTGTAACCCACTATTGTGGGATCACCTAGGTATAATTTGTATTAAAGAACAAAGGGTTGTATAGCATAAAAATGGGCACTGAGAAAGAACCTACTTCTGATGAAGCTAAAGAAAAATGGTTTAACAAATATGATCAAGCCTTTAGGTTTGTGTGTCTTAATGTGTCTCTTGAACTCCTCTTTCATGTAGAAGCCTTGAATACACCCAATGAAGTTTGGCTTGCATTATAAAACCTCTTTGGGAAGATAGATGAAATGAGAAGTCGTGAGTGAGAGAATGAGCTCATAAGTTTGAGCCCTAGTTTGTTTGACAACTTACAAGATTACTTCACTAAGTTCAAATCACTAAGATGACAGTTAAAAGAATGTGGCATAGATAAAAAGGAGGATCAACTAGTTCTTTCTATACTATCCAAATTGGGTCCTAATTATTTTGTATTTGTCTCTACCTTCTACTCCACCAAAAGGGCTCTTGGAGCCTCATGGAAAATGTCTTCTCTAGATGACTTTATTGCCGACTTGACTAGGGAGCAGGATAAGTTAATACAGATGGGAATGTTGAAGTCTTCAAAACCTCAAGGCCTCATTGCTAGGAATGAGAAACAATATGATTCAAACAACAAAGGGAAGAAGCAAAACACCCAGAAGGACAAAGAGACTAAGAAAGATAAAAAATCTAAGTCCTCCAAAACTAACACTGAAAACTTTTCAAATCAAGGGAAACCTAAGAAAGAAAAAGTTAAGTGTGCCTATTGCAAGAAACTTGGGCACGATGAGTACAAATGTATGAAGAAATAGATTGACCACCTCTCACATCTTCTAAGAAGAAAAACAACATAGGGGTCCCTAAATCTATCAAACAATCCTCATCAACCCAAGAAACTTCTAAGGAAAAGGAAAAAGAGAAATCTAAGGGAAATGCTCTAGTTACAATTGCATCTTCTTCAAATCCATCTTGGATCATTGACTTAGGTACCTTGTACCACATGGGTTCTTCACAAGTCAATTTTTCTTCCTCAGAGCCTAATAGCATGTCTACTCTCACTTTGGGTGATAACTCTTCAACATTAGTTACAAGGAGAGGGTATGTTGAAGTTAAAGGTGGAACATTCACAAATGTTCTTAGTGTACCTTATATTTCAACTAATCTCATATCAGTGTATCAGGTTACCCACATAGGGAAGGGCATGAGAGCTCACTTTTCTCCAGACTCAGTTGAGATTAGAGAGTTACACAACAACAATTTGCAGGTCACCAAATTAAGTTATACACCTCCCACTTTGCACTGATGTTTCTCCTACCGCATTGCTTACTCATTCATACGGAGTTTGCAAATTATGGCATGAGCATTTAGCCACCTTAACTATCACTACCTTGTGTTACAAGTATGAGAAGTAAGTGTTGTCATTGATGTCAACACCTAAGAAAGTCATTTGAATAAGTTTGAACAAGTATTTGAGGAATTAGAACAAAGTGCATAATTGCTTTATCTACTAGAGCAGTGCAGTGTTTTGCAACGCATATCCTGTAGACTAAATATATTTTCTTGTGGATTGGAAGTAATGTTAAGGGATGTTTGTAGATGCTATATTCCAAGTTTGAGCCTCCACTTTGAATATTTGAGTGAGTTTTGTTCACCAGAGTAAAAACTATTTTTCTGTGTATTTAATGGTGATAGGTGGAATGTATTCTGCTCCGCATTGCTCCACATTTAAGTTTCATAGTCTGCGGTTCTAGAATTAAGTTTTTGATGATGTTATGCGCCTTCAGTTCAAATGGTTCATGATTTGGTGTTATGCAAGCGATCTTTCCTTTATGACAGTGGCTGACAGTAATATTCAAGTGCTCCAATTTGAAGAATCTTATGGATAAAGTGGTTAGAGGTTGTGCAGATGTTCTTGGTGATTGTAACATGCTTGTGGGAGTCTCTAGATCATGTTCCTACCTTTTGATTGGTTCGTAAAATGTAATCTAGATCATGCATGAAGCGTGTTCTTGAAAGTTTTAGTGTTCACTCCAGTCTTGGCCGACTTGGTTGTTTTCACTACTTGCGGTTGTGCTTTGAAGTTTGTAAAGTGTGTCAATTCATGGAAGAATGCAATTGAGTCCTAGCTAAGGCTTGGCATGATCTGCATTGATTATTTTCTCTCTCAAATTTGTTTAGGTCTAGACCTATCTTAATGTATGCATGTATGTTTGCCGACCTTGGAGATTGTTCCAACGGTTGATGATTGTAATGCTGACCTTGATGTAAATTCCAAGGTTGATGAATTGTATAAAAACATTCAAAATGAAGTCATGAATTTTAATGAGGATGCGAAAATGAAAAGATAAGTGTGAAGTGTAAAAGTAGAGTAGAGAAAAGGATGTTGGGAATTAAGGTGTCTCAACCTTTGCAAATTCCTAGCATTATTTATTTAATTGTATATTTATTTATTGCCTAATATTGTATTTACTTGCACATTTAGTTTGGTCACTTAGTTAAGGTGGCATGGTGACATGTCATCTTACTTGGAATGTGACTTGGATGGTCAAGTCAAACCTACATAGATTTGGGGGTCCCATTTGAGGTGGCACTATTATGCCATGTGTCGGCATGTTGTGGTATGTGGGAGAGGATATTCCATATGACAAAAATCTATGATGTGTAAGAGCCAAGTTTGGAGATTCCTATGACAAGTGGTGACAAGTGTCGGTGAGTATATTTGTGTCATGCCCACATTTCACTTGCGGTCACAACATGCAATACACGCGTGTCATGTCTACATGTGACATGTGGTCATGATATGAACTGTCAAAAATTTTCCTTTACTACATGAAAAACTCCCCCTTGCACGCGTAAGCGTGCTCGGTTGCGTATGTCTAAGTTGTCAAGTTACTATTGCTAACAGAATATTCTACCCACGTGTGCATGTAGATATCGATCACTATGTTTGTGTCGGTTTAGTTTGCAACATTTAGGTTTTCTTTGGTAGATGATTGGCCTTCAATAGGTTTCCTCAGTTTATCTCAATACTGGTTTGCATTTCTACTTTTATTACATTCCATCGTTTATTTAATTATCTATTCTTTTCAATAAGTTGTCTCATTTCCCAAGTCTACCATTGGTAATAATTTAGCTTTGAGATCGCAGTTTTCTTTTACAGATCAACCTGTTGTATCTAAATATAAAATGTCAAAATTAATTGCCTCATTATTTCTGTAAATAAATATTTAACTAACTATCTATTTAAATATTTTATCTTTCTTTTAATCTACGTATATATTTTTTTTATTTGCAACCCCTCTTTCAAATGAATAAACGATTTATTAAATAATTACATTTAAATTACATTACAGTTATTTATTTGTATATATATATATATCATTCATTTAAAACATTACTAAAGAAATAAACTTTCTTTTTAATTGAAAACCCCACATTGTTATAACAATATCATATATATATATATGCACTCTCACACACACACATATATACATTTATATTATTTATTTATTTATTTATAGAAACCCCTCATTTATAAAATAATATTATGTATATATATAGGCACACACACACACACACACACACACACACACACACACACACATATAAAGATATATACATTTATTTTAATTGAAAACCATTTAAGCCATACTAGTGGAAACTCCACTCTTAATTTAATAACACATTGATATGGAAATCCAACTCATAGAAAGGAGGGTTTAATGACCCTAAACTTCTTTGTTTATGTGTGGTTGAATGCAGGCCAGAGGAGGAGCAGCGGCGGAGGTCTCGACGTGGGTCATAGGGTACTGCAGACAGGGGAGAGGCAGAGTGGTGGTGGCTGCGGCGGCAGTGGCAGACGCAGGTGGAGGGGGGTATGGGAAAGCCACAGTCAGCGGCGGCGGAGGCAGTGATGTGGAGGGGGCCGCAGGGGGCGGCACTGTGGGGAGCTCATGGCGGGGTGCGGTGGTTTACTTAACACGGCAGGGGTGTGGGGAGGGGTGGAGCCCCACCCCTCCCCACACCCTCATTGCTCAAGGTTTTGGTGGGGGTTTAAACCCCCACCATTGATATAAATTTTGACTGTGTAAAAATACAATCCGCGAATTTCTTCAGTCTATTTCCTTTGCTAATTCAAAATTTCTATTTAATATTAAATTTATATATATAGCTCATCTTCACAACTTCTTTTAATTTAAAACTATTAAATATACATACTATTTAAATATATATATATATAGCTCATCTTCACAACTTCATTTAATTTAAAACTATTAAATATACATACTATTTAAATATATATATATATATATATATATATATCATTATATATATATATATCATTATGAAGTTCCATATTTTCTACAACCTTTCAGCTTCTCATTTAAACAAATTCATTTCACACTATCTCTATTTTTTTTTCCTTTTAAATTCAATATAACCAATACTAAAGCGAAACAAAAAGTAAATACCCATTTAATTCATATATTTCAACTAAATTACTTTTTTCTATCAAGTAAACATTCCACTTCAAAATAATTCAATGATAAGAGTAAATATGGAAAAACTATTAGAACTTTCACTTCAATAAACAACAACATACAAGTAAATTCGATTTGGATTATCTTCCATTGCATGCTTAAGTCAAGTTTTAATTTTATTTTCAAAGGTAAATTTGCATCTTTCTTAATACTGTAAAAATAACTCTCTCACTAAATAATACAAGAGATATGTTTTAACAACTGATCCAAATCAACAACAAATTTCTCAACTTACAACTTGGTAAACAAGAACAAACAACTATAAAAATCCCACAACTCACATACACTCTAAGGGAGGAATTTACTTTCCTCTCCCAATACAATATTTCCTGCAACTTTCATAGGGAGCAATCTCTCTCCTCTTCAAAAAAACTCATCCAAGAAGAAATTTAAAGAGACCAAACTCTCATTACAAATAGTAAGGTAGAACATTTTCTTTAACAAGGCAAAACTTCTCCAATCCTCTTAACATGCTCCAATAGAAACTTGCATGACAATAAGGGAGAAAACAACAACCAACTAGCTCTCCTCCCTACCATAGACCCGCAAGAGGGTCACCCCCGAGCTAGGGAGACCATCCATATACCCAGGGTAGAATAGGCCAAAACACTTCACAACATTGAATAACAACAAACAAAGCAAATAACACACACACTCCCATGGTTTTACTCACAATACAAAGACTCAGCTGAGGTGAGTTTAAGGAGGGTAGGGAAGTAGACTCTCTCAACTCATGGTGTCAATCTTCACAACATTTTATCTTAACTTATCACTTAGCCTCAAGCCAACAAAATTACTCTTTCTCATGGCCTCAAGCCATCCAAATAATCAAAACTCCAGGGATATCCCAAATAGGCTCTCAAGCCTTAAAGCCCTCTTGGCTCAAAATAACCAACATGCCCACTAGGCATTTCATATACCAAGAAACAAGATTGCACCCGAGGAGGTTCACACCCCCTTCCCTGTACATGATGAACATTGCCTTCCAACTGGAAGGAGCTCTTTCAACACCCAACACAAACCCCAAAATAATAGAAAAATAATAGAAAATATTTGCAATCCTCATTCATCAAACAAGAACAAAACATACATAACAAGCAACAGATCATACAAGTGAGTAGTCTTGTTCACTAACCTTCCAAAGCCCTATTATGGATGAAATTTGATGAAGAGCTCCACTCTTAGCCTCCTCCTCCAAGTTCTCCTTCTTTCCACAATAATCCAACCCCCTTACTCTCCTCCTCCTCTCTCTTTTAAAACTAATTTCCCTCTACTTTCCTTATTTCCCAAGTGGCATTAAACAAATAATCCACAACTCATCCATTATCCTAGTAGACTTAAAACAATTAACCCCACTCAAGAGGTCCCCCATTATAGCCCTTTAACGACACATGGAGAAATAAAATACAATAAGTAAAATAAAAATGAAATGGAAGTGGATGACACACCACCCTTATTAAGGGGAACCCCACCAAAAGAGAGGCACAAAGAGACAAGCACTCTATTATTAGGGGATCATGGAGTTATTCCATGACTTGGAAGTGGGCCTGAGTGTGGATTCCACTCATCCCATTATCCCCATGCTTCCAAATTCGTCATTTGACTTCACTGTGAAGTTAGAGTGACCATATGGAGGTTACCCTAAGGTTAACCTAGTCAAAAGGGTCCCTAGACCCATGGGGTATAACCCAAGGTTGATTTTTACCTAGTTTTGGACTCCCAGAGTCAAATAACAACATAAGAAAAGGGTCTAAAAGAAATAAAATTTAAACAAGAACAAAACAACCTTTCATACAACACTTATCATAAAGCAAGTAAATCAGAAGGTAGACTTAATTCCTTTGACCTCATGAAACATTACAACATTACAACATTACAACATTTCACCAAACACGAGGTTGATCTTAGTTCCTCATAGAACTAGATAGGCTCACAAGGGATACAACATAGGGTATGGAATGATCTCCTGTATTTGTGGTTTCGTTAGTAATACCTACACACTCAAACTTGAAGTTAATATCACATAAAGATATCATAGCCGAAGCAATTTAAATACATGCATACCTAAACATTCTACCATATAATCATACTAAAATCATATTAAAGTTCCATTTCTAATATCATCCATTCATCATTTTCTCAAAACAACATCTAATTACCCTTGCACAATTATTTCCTTGAAAATCAATTAGGTTTAATAACAAGATTCCAGGATCAATAGTTTCTCAACATAAACATAATAGAAATATCACTGCAAATAGTCTCATGAATAGAAGTGTAAAAAGTAGGCCTCACAATTTGCATGAGGGAAAGACATCTTTGGGCGCCCAAGTCAGGCTATGACATGTTGTAAGAGGAATATGCTATATTTAGCATTGTATGATGGATTCTCTTACAACATTTAAGGTTGTTATGTTGGGAAAATCTATGACAGTTGTAAGATGCGTAAGATCATATGTCATAGTCTATTTTTAGCCTTGGAGTGCTCCATGTTGGGAAAGTCAAATCTGCCATGTATGATAGATGTAAGGGATGTATTTATAGCAAGGACAAGTGTCCTTTGATGCAGGATAATGGCCATGTGGCCAAGGTGGATGTCTATCCCAAGATGCTTCCAGAATATGCCTTGTAATCTCTATATATTGCATAGTTTGGAGTTGTAGTTGCATAATATTTTTACAGTTACTATTATGCTACCAGAATGACTCTAAAATTGACATTTGAAGACTCTTGGAAGAACTTGCATTGCAAGTGTATTGTAAACTGTAACTGTTTCAGATAATACATTGTGCAGGTTTTAGAGTGTGCGGTTTTTCACCTGAAAAGGTTTTCCCCACAATACATCTTGTGTCTACTTCTCTCTGTCTACATTCTTGTATTGTGTTTTCTGCTGTAATATCTTTGATATAAGTTTAATATTGCTACAATTATAAGGGTTAAAATGAATTTGCATACCTCTCCCCTCATTAGATTAGTTTAGGAAGTGATTTCCGCACACCTAGCTTCCTTTCAGAGGATAGTTATTGTGCTTCAATGGAACTTAACCTTGGCATAGTGTAGATGCTACTATCTCAATTCACCAATTTGGGCTGAACCACCCACTGGCAGTGAGCCACCCCATTGGTAGTGAGTCTCTTCATTTGCAGTGAGCATTTTGGGTAGTGAGCCTTTGATTTTTAGTATTGTTATAAGATATTATACTGTGAGCTAACACTCACTGTGGTTTTTTCCCTATGGGGTTTTCCATGTAAAATTCTAGTGTCTCCTATGTTGAATGTGTTTAAGTTTCTATTTTCATGCTTTCATGATTAAGATACAAATTTAGTGTTAATTGATTGATGTGTTAATGGTTTTGAAATATTGGTTACAACTGTATTGGTTACAATTGATTCACAATGTGGTAAGCACAGGCCAATTTTCATTTTCATAATAGCAAGTGTTTTTGAGATAGTTTCATTTTCTCCCTCCTCTATCCAATGAACCTACTCATTTTAATAACAAGAATATGTTGTGTTTTTAAAGGTGTGCATCCACATGATATTCTCAAAGGAATACCAATTTCTCTGCTTCAATGATACCAATTTTAATAACCACAACAAGGATAACCACTAAGAGAATTAAATACTCAACTAGAAAATCTACAAGAATCTTTGAAATTAAACAAGATACATGTATTATTGAGTCAAGGGAAAAGAAAAACATAGGCTAATGATGCTTATAATAATCTTTCTACCCATGTTAAGTGAGAATGTAGTTTCCAAATGGAACAATCCTAGAAAAAAAATTAGCTTCCACAATAGTCTTTAGCTTTGATATGATAGCCATAGTCATCCTAATTAGAGTCAACATAGGTGTTGGATCAAGATATAAGATGAAAGAACCTATAAATTTTGATAGTTATTTCATGGAGTATATAGTCTTCTTTAAGGTAAGGAAGTTTGATTTCAATAAGGGGCTCCTTCACTCGTTCACTTTACAACTTTGTTGGAAATGCATAGGCACAAAAAGTAAGGTCTTTTGGGATAAAATGAGGGTAGAGAACACCATTTTATTGTTAATGATCCATTTTTTAGAAATTTGAAGTATTGATTGATAACCTATTGAATACTCCATTGGAAAATCTAAAACAATCTTTGAAATTAAACAAGATACATGTATTATTGAGTCAAGGGAAACAAAAAAACATAGGCTAATGATGCTTCTATAATCTTTCTACCCATGTTAAGTGAGAACTTAGTTTGCAGATGGAGCGATCCTAGAGAAACTTTAGCTTCGACAATAGTCTTTAGCTTTGATATGATAGCCATAGTCATCCCAATTAGAGTCACCATAGGTGTTGGATGAAGATATAAGATGAAAGCACCTATAAATTTTGATAGTTGTTTCATGGAGTATGTAGTCTTGTTTATGTTAGCATTGTTGGTTACTCGGTTATTACATTGTTGGTTACTAATGTTAGTTATACTGTCAGTTACAACTACACCATCGGTTACAACTACACCTTCCTTATAAATGTGTTTATTGCCACCGAATAAAACAATCAAGCATTTTACTATTTATAATTTGGTATTAAAGCGATGTGATCTCCAAACTTGTAGAGGTTTGATAATGAAGTTTGTGTAAGATTTGTTGATGGATTTGGTAGTGTTGGGAACGTTGATAGATCTTGTGTTGTGCATGGGAACTAGTGCATGGAAAGAACAAAAGGTTAGTGCGAGAAGATATAAAGCATTGTAGAATAAGGGCATTTTAAATATTTGGCAAAAAGTTGTGAGGTGTATGGAATTTAAATACATTTTCGTAGTTGTTTCCAATAGTGCATATGATATAGTTTGAATTCTCTAGCGTAGAAACTCATTTACTACACAATACAAAGTCTTATGAATGCATACTTACTAATCTCATTTGAAGATTCAATCAAATGCCATAATAGATTCAGAAGGAATGGTTGGTTGAGTGTGAAGAGGAATAGAATGACTTGGAACATAAATAGTGGTTCAGAGATTTATGGCTCACACAAACAAAGCCACAGATTCTATAAGGAAAGGTCACAGTTGGTGTTTTATTGATTAGAAACTAATAAGAGGAGATAGCCACCCCAAGAGCAAATTTTTGCATGTCTATGTTGAGAATGGTGCTTCTAAGAGCAGCGGATTTGCGTCCTTGAAAACCTACAATTTTTTGTTTTGCAGATGCTGTCAATGCACAGTTAGCCTGTCCTCGTTGTTTCACGTTGGAAGTGATCTGTTAGGGAAAGGTTTGTATTGAAGTGTGGAAGTGCAAAGTTTATAAGTAGATATATTTTCAAAGTAATAAGGTGAATTTGGTCTTATTGTTTCTTTTTCAAGTATTATTTTAATGGAGATTCCATTAGACAAAAAATTGTGATAGCTTTGTATGATTTTAGAATATGTGGTTACGATTTGGACATTCCATGTATGCTGGTAGATGAACATTCTGACAAGAAGGATATAGGCCTGAAAGGTGCAAATTAGATTTGTAGGGCTATCTCCATTTGCATGAAGGAGAAGAAAGACGTTTTAGGTTGATTGAGACATTTACAAGTGATTGTTTTTGAATTGATTTTATTGGTTGGGAGAAGATTATGCTTCCTTTGTGTTTTGGGGTTTAAAGAATACATTTACATAGGTGCTATTGGTGTATAATGCTAGATTAAGAGAGAGGGTGTAAAGAGGTTTGAAAGGCTAAAGAATTAAGAATGGTTCCTGCTTTCAATGTTAGTCAGCAATAGCGCATAGAGCATCTACTAATAAAGGTTGGAGAAAATCTATTCAATATCATGTAATCTCTTTATACCATGGATGGAAACAAATTGGTTGTTCCTACTGGCATATATTTGGAGGCTTTCAAGGATTGTAGTACTTCCTTTGGTGCTATCTTTGGAGGGTAAGGACTAAGAGAGTCATATTGGAGACAGGCAGCATCAGAGGATGGAGGATTTTCCATCATCTCAAGTTAGCGTCTCACTTTGAGGTGATGCTTTGCATGAGAAGAGTTTTTGGTTTTGGCTGTTTTGTTTTTCTTTGTTGATGCTGATGGATTTGAAGAATGTATGTTTTGTGAAGATTTTGTTTTGGAAACAGGTTTGGGATTTGGTGTTGAGCTCAATATGGATTGTTGTCTAGCAAGCTTCAGAGTATATGATTGAGAATTATACCCTTTCGCGGTCACTAGACAATGATAGAGATCTGTCGTATCTCTTAGGGATTGTTGTCGAATAATTCAAGACTCTATGATTTGAGAGTTCAAGACTAAAGAGCTCAAGAACATAGCTTGAAGCTACACCTTTTCGAGGGTAGACGAGATAGCATGATGGAGCCCTGCTTGGTTCAAGATTTGTTCTTTGGGAGAAGATCTTCTATAAAATATGTATTCATATTATGTAATTAGCTATGTTGAGTATGTTAGCTCAGGGGGTCCCTTGGTACTATTGCAAGAATAATGTAATAAGGGGGGGAATGTTAGCATTGTTGGTTACTCAATTATTACATTGTTGGTTACTGATGTTAGTTATACCATCGGTTACAACTACATCGTCGGTTACAACTACACCTTCCTTATAAATGTGTTTACTGCCACCGAATAAAATAATCAAGCATTTTACTGTTTATCAGTTTAAGGTAAGGAAGTTTGATTCCAATAAGGGGCTCCTTCACTCTTTCACTTTACAACTTTGTTGTAAATGCATAGGTGTAGAAAGTAAGGGCTTTTGGGATAAAATGAGGGCCACAACTATGTATGTAATACCTAAGTCTTCTAATTGAGCTTTTATTTTATTGAAGTAGTTAAGTAATTTACAGTCTCAAGTCTTTGGTGTCAAATTATAGGGTACTCTATAACAACTTACATAATTTCACAACTCTACATCTACATATCTAGAAATAACTCTACATTCATTGAAATGATGAAAATCTCCACAAAAAACTCCAAATAATAAAAAAATCTTTTTTTTTTAAACATATGAATTGAATTGACATTGCATCCATGAATAGATCACAAATGCCTTGAATTGGACATTTTCATTTTAAAAAAATGTAACAAATACATAGTTCAATTATATTTTATTTGTGCCGTGTTAATTATCAAAATTATTTATTGTATAAGCAATTGTCTTTCCAATGTTTTATAGGAAAACATAATTCAAAGCAAAGGGGAAAGTTGAGGTCAAAACAAATGGTGTATAAGGAGTATGAAGTCACCAAGGATTTTAAATGCGAGGTCAATTTTGACCTCATTAAGGCAATGAACCATATTTTGCTTTTTAAGATTTCTCATTTCGTATTTTGTTTTATATTTTCCAAGCATCAGGTTAAAAGGCACAAAATATGTTGATATTTATTATATTGTGTATTTGTATGTATATGTATGCATGTGATTATATTTATGTCTATATTTTTATGCCAATACACATAAATATACATACCACTTATATGCATATACATAAAAGTATACATATGTATATGTTTATACACATGTATGTATACCATACCTACATATGTAGATGTACACACACACACACACACACACATATATATAGTATGTGTGTGTATTATAGCAAATATAAATCATGTCATACAATATAAAGATACAAACTTCAATCAAAACATGTATGTATAAAATATATAGATTACATCAAATATATGTATGTCTATATTTTTATACATATACACATAATTATACATGTTGGCAAGAGACACTATATGGATTCATGGTTGTTGTCATTGATGGCAACAAAGGTCATCCCACATATCCGCAAGTCATGATATATCTCTACCGGAAGTCAGATTGAAGATTGTTGTGGTCCGGTGAACAAGAACAGAGCATGTGGCAAGGTCCGACAGATTGGTCCGGATCTCTCAGAGGAAGTGTCTTGGCACAGTGCGGATCTGGGGAAGTCAAGAGGACTATCTTGAGTAGTATATTCCAAGGATTTAGCCTCCGGAGATGGACAAAGAAAAAGATATGAATAGTTGAGTACCGGATTCCTGAGAGACAGTGAAAACAGAGGAAGAACTGACTGATAGAGTATCAGACTACTTTCCGGATGTGTTACAGATGATGATAAAGGTTGCGGAGGCATGAATCATGTTTGGCTGACATAATTGATGATATCTACAAGTATATGCTTGATCTGCATTGCTTGGTGAGCAAGGATTCAGCCGACAGAACTAAGTTTGTAAGAAAATAGACTGTTCCGGATGCCGACTAGAAAGGTGATGAAATTACTTGTGCGGATATATATAGAGGATGGATTTAGTTGTAAAGAGTGTGAAGTGTGTGAAAGGATATGCGAACAAGTCCAGAGTAGAGCAGAAGTAGCAAGAAAGATCCGGTATGTGAAAGGATAGCAGACTAAAGAACAGAGGAAAGATGAAGTGCAGCAGATCAGTATACTGAACTTAACCGGAACTGAACTCCAGCATATGCAGATGCTTCCAATCAGTTCAAGACTGTGATTCTTATCACTTTGTAAGACAGTGTGTCTTCTTGTAGGCAGTGAGCCTCTTGTGAGCAGTGTGCTCGGGCAGTGAGCCCTAATTGGCAAGTGCCATTTTTGTAATTTCCTATTCTTCTAACAGAGAATAATTCTTGGGTTAATCACCCCGTGGTTTTCTCCCTTAACAGGGTTTCCACGTCAAAAATACTGTGTCATGTGTTTCTTATTTCATGGTTAATGTTTTGTGTTTGATTTTATGCTGCTTCAATTAAAAGGAAAGTTCAATAAGGGAAATAATTAGGATAACTGATTCACCCCCCCCTCTCAGTTATCAACAATTGGTATCGGAGCTAAGTTCCTCCTAATAGAGCCTAACAGCTTAAGGAAGATCTGGGATTTCAAATGGATGCATATGGTTTAAGGGAGCAACTCAAGACTGCCCTTGAGGATCTTGAACAGTCAAATTCTGAAGTCAGTGAATTAAAGGAAAGACTCAAACAGGCTGATGAATTCATGAGAGAATTAAAAGACAAATTAAGTCTCTCTATGAAAAAGAGAAAGGAGCTGCTTCAACAGTTGGCAAGACAAAGTGAAGAAAGCAATACAAGTGAGGAATTGACTGAGCAAACCAAGTTATGTGAAAAGTTATCAAAAGAAGTCATTATGTTAAGACATGAAATGGAATCAGGAACTATAAAGTTTACTCAAGAGATTGAAGAAAAAAGAAAGGCTGAAGACTATCTAAGACAATCTCTTAAAGAAAAATCAGAAGAATGCCACCAGATGGACAGGATTATCAGACACCTTGAATCTGATCTTGAAGATTCCAAAGATAATGAAGGAAAACTTGAGGATCAAATTGCCTCTCTCAAAAGAGACCTTCAAACAGCAAATGAATATAAAGAGAAATTCAAGATAAGTTCTGCTCAACTTGAAGTTCTTCTTGGAAGTCAAAAGAGGACAGATGACAAGTATGGCTTGGGATATGAGAAAGGAGAAAGCTCCGGATCCGGTCAGAAGAATCTTGGATCAGAAAATCCAAGGAGCAGGCCTAGAAGACCTCCGGTAAGACAGCCAAATGCTCAAAGATATCCATCCTTCAATGGATACTGCCACAGCTGCAACCACTTTGGTCACAAAGCTAATCAGTGCAGAATGAGAATGAATCAGATTAATTCATCCTTCTCCGGACAGTGCTTCAACTGCAAAAGGTATGGACACAAATCCCATGAATGCAGAATTATGCAAGTAAACAAATCATTCAAAGATAGATGCTTTACATGCAATAGAATAGGTCATATGGCTAATCAATGCAGATCAAGGGGATATCAGTTAAATATGCAAAGAAATGTTATTTGCCAAATCTGCAATAGGTCCGGTCATAATGCTAAAGTCTGCAGAAACAAGAATCAGGACAAAAGAGGTCCGGTGTATAATCAGAATCAAGACAAGGGTAAACAAAAGATGAATGCGGATGAAGTTAGGAATCAGATGAGCAAGATTTGGGTGAAGAAAAGCTCAGAGAATGTAGAGGTTGGATCCGCACCAGATTCTGGTGCTGATATTTCTTCCAGAAATTAAAAAGTGAGCTCAGGCTCAGGGGGAGACTCAAAGAAGATTCTGTTCCCCCAGCCAAACAAGTTGTGCCGGATGTGGCACAAGATGCGGATTAAAGGGTTTGTAGATATAAGTCCTGAGATGCTTCAGTCAAGTTTTCAGAGGTCCGCATGGAGTTATGAAGAAGCTGTGTTTGATTAAGTTAGACCTGTTCAGGGAGGTGCTCCGGTATGATAAAGGATTACAAAAAGGTCCGGAGAGATCCGGAAGTGCACGATCTTGTCTTGCGGATTGGACAGAGTGTTTGGGATGTTCTTGTAATATGTTACCTAGATTTATTCATGATTTAAAGATCCGGATGATATTCAGTGATCAGGACTGATCCGGGATACTCCAAGCTGTCCAGACATGGTAAACCGGAATAATGCAGGTGAAGCATTTATTGCAGACAGATATTAGGGTTTGCGGAGCAATATAAAGATTTCTCAAAAGTTATCTGCTCATTCTACACTTGAGAAGAAGCGAATAGTGGAGCTCTGCAACAAGGTTCGTCAAGCACACCAAGGATCTCCTGCCAAAGCTATTGAATAAAGAAATCAATCCAAACACTCCGTGCAAACCGAAGGCGCATAAGGTATTCTTTGTTTTTCATTGCCTCACTGCAAATCTTTGAAGAATGGCTACTCCAAACATAGTTAAGATCTCTGATAGACCTCGCCCCTCATTCAAGAAACATCCCTACAAATCATTGGAGGTAGATCCACTAGGAGCCTTCTCTAGTGTTCCCCACAGAGTCTTACATACTGAAGATATTAGGGTTTACATACACGCAAACATTGAGGAATTTGGGGAATTCAAATTAAGAGACCTCTATCACAAGCAACTGATAGACAATGCTTTTGAGCTCAAACCAGAGTATAAGGGTATCCAGAAGAAACAATTTGAGCAATTCATTCATTTCCCTAGCTTTGAAGAAGATGAATGGGTCCGGTATGTACTGAGCAGGATGCATGACAACTTCCTTTGGCTAGATAGACCCTGTAAGATCACAAAAGAAGCAATTAGAGCAGTAACTGGTCTATACTCTTCCGGGGGGGTACCTATCCTCAAATCTGTCAAGAACAACGTTGTAACTGAGGCCACCGGATCAAAATATGATAAGAGGGCAATGACCATTGAAGATATTTCGGATCCGGATATCAAATATGCATCAATGATAATAGGATACAAGATCTATCACTCCAGCAGGGAGAATTCTGTGTCCGGGACTGCAATATACACAGCATATGAAATGCTAAGAAAGAATGCAGATTATGATCTTTGTGAACTACTACTAAGCCAATTAATGGAAAATGTACAGAAAATCAAGAAAGACAAGAAGAACTCCTTTAAGTATGGTACTCTCATTGTATGTCTATTCTTTTACTTCATGAATGAGCTACCCGGAACAAGCGGATGGGTATGGCAGAATGACAAACCTGTTGCAGTCCAGATAAGAGACTATTTGCATGGACTAGGGGATGCAAAAGCGAGAAACACAGCTCTATGGGGATACTTCAAAAACTTTCAGAGCATGATGCAAGCAAGAGAGAGAATTCCCCAGTCTCTCATTGAGAAATACAAGGACTCAGTATGCTTTATGGTTGACACTGATCAGTGCCTAATGGAGGCAGTGGAGCCAAGGACTGTCTGGATCATGCCCATGGGGTATGAAGTTGATGAACAGATAGTAGAGCTGCATGTTCAACACATGCTAAGTCAGCCCAAAGATCCTAAGGCAGAAAGGTTTGGAACCTTTGAGGAGCTGAGTGTGAAATTACATGTAGAACTCAGGGAACCTGAGATTAAGAGAAAAGTGAGAAAAGAAGTAGAGCACATTGCTCAAGGCCTAGGCATCTCAAAAGAGGCACTTGATGCCAGCCGGGAAAAGAGGAAAAAGGCTGAGGAAGAAGAGAAAAGCAAAGAAAGTGCTCCGGTTGAAACCCCCACCCGGACCAGATCATCAAAGAGATCTGCACCTTCCACAACCAAAAGCTCAAAACCGGAAGTCCAGGCATCCGGTAAAAGATCCAAGACAAAAGCATCAAGGGCTTATGAAAGCCAAAAGGATGAAGAGGAAACAGAATCAGATGAGGAAGTAAGAGAAGTAAAGAAACAGAAGAAGAAAGGATCCGGTAAGCCCTCCACAGGCCAAGACAAGGATGAAATGGCAGAGGTAACTGTTGAAAAGCCCACTCTGTCACTAGAGAGCATAATCAAGTCGGTCACGGTGGATGGAAACCTTCAACCAATGACTGAATCCTATGATGACTTCAGTGAGGCAGACCAAAAGACTCTGCAGGAGGCCACAGTGAAATATCTTAACATATACAATAAGGCTTTCATTGAAATAATATCTCTTATTCCTAAAAGCCTAGAAAAGGAAATGGAAGTGAGGAAAAATAATGCTCATGCTAAAGATCTTGAGATCCGGGAGCAGATAGCTATTCAGCTATATCCTCAAATTGATCCCAAGACAATGAACATGATCTTCAAGGACTGCAAAGATGAGTTCAGAAGTAAAGCCAGGATGAATCAGCTCATGCTTGGTGAGACTGACAAAGTGGCACAAGAGACAGAAGAGATCCTCCGGAAGGCCTTCAAAAGGTTCAATCTTCCTGTTGTAGAGGACTTAGGTGCAGAAACAGCTGCTGATTTGGAATCTTCTGTTCCAGAAGAAGTGACCCATGAACAAGCAAGCATCTCTCCTCTGGTTTCCCCTACAGTCTCCGGATCCAAAGAAGAAGAGCAATTGCAGGAGAAGGAAGCAGTGGTGACAGACAAAGAGGTTGACAGTTCTAAGACTGCAGAAGAAAAGAAACATCTGTCTCCGGCAAGAGACACTGCACAAACTGTTCAACAATTTTTGAGCAAAGAAACTCTAGAGATTGATGAACCGGAGCTTCTAAAAGGTCCATTCGATTTTGACTCTCTCTCTCCGGTACAAACAATGAAGATAGCTTCATTTGCAAATGCCAAGGCAAATGAAAAGCTCCTGAAGTCTCATATGGAAGACTGTGAGTTGATAGAGGCTGCTTCCGGAGTACTTGTAAAGATCATGCCATCAATCCAAATAGATCCGACAGCCTCCACTTCCGGTAATCTAAAAACCTTAGTCAGCAGTATTGATACACATTTTAATTCTCTAGAAAAATCAGCTGAAGAAAAGGTCCGGAAGGAATTTTTGGATAAGAGATTTTCTGAAATATTAGAATTAATCTCTAAGGATAGGAAGATTGTAAGCATTGGAATAAAGAGCTTAGAAAATGCTCTTAAGGATGGCGGTGACATCTACAAATTTTGTATATCTTGGTCAAAGGCAACAGCAGCAATTGACAAGAAAATAAAAGAGGAACAGGACAAGCTTCAAAGCTTATCTCAAAGTTTTGATCCTCTCTCTTCCTCTATAATAAATCAAGAATGTCAGACTATTGCAGTCTTGAATGAAATAAAGAATCTTGAGAAGGAGAGGAAGAACATTACCAACCGGATGGGAGAACTTAGAAGGATTATAGTCCCTAAGTTGGAAACTATGCATGAGGCCATCAGTGATGCCCAGACCACCGCCCATACAAAAGATCCGACAGATCTCAGGCGGGCAGAAGCTTTTGCATTTTTGTTGAGTGGTCACATTTCAATCTTGGACAGAATGAAGCTTAGTTGGGCTACTGAAATGGTTCAACTGCAGACATCCTTTGCAGACATTCTGCAGTATATGTGAGTATGTAAATATGCGGCTATATATAGAAATTTTTTGAAAATTTTGGTGTGCGGACCCTACCCTTTGCCATTGATGTCAAAGGGGGAGTGAGGAGCAGTGAAAAATGAGGAATCCAACTCAGGGGGAGTTCCAGAAATTGTATATAAAGACAAGAGCATCAGCAAAGGGGGAGCATAGTGTAAACACTTAGTCATTTTTCACTAAGTGTTGCCATCAATGCCAAAGGGGGAGATTGTTGGCAAGAGACACTATATGGATTCATGGTTGTTGTCATTGATGGCAACAAAGGTCATCCCACATATCCGCAAGTCATGATATATCTCTACCGGAAGTCAGATTGAAGATTGTTGTGGTCCGGTGAACAAGAACAGAGCATGTGGCAAGGTCCGACAGATTGGTCCGGATCTCTCAGAGGAAGTGTCTTGGCACAGTGCGGATCTGGGGAAGTCAAGAGGACTATCTTGAGTAGTATATTCCAAGGATTTAGCCTCCGGAGATGGACAAAGAAAAAGATATGAATAGTTGAGTACCGGATTCCTGAGAGACAGTGAAAACAGAGGAAGAACTGACTGATAGAGTATCAGACTACTTTCCGGATGTGTTACAGATGATGATAAAGGTTGCGGAGGCATGAATCATGTTTGGCCGACATAATTGATGATATCTACAAGTATATGCTTGATCTGCATTGCTTGGTGAGCAAGGATTCAGCCGACAGAACTAAGTTTGTAAGAAAATAGACTGTTCCGGATGCCGACTAGAAAGGTGATGAAATTACTTGTGCGGATATATATAGAGGATGGATTTAGTTGTAAAGAGTGTGAAGTGTGTGAAAGGATATGCGAACAAGTCCAGAGTAGAGCAGAAGTAGCAAGAAAGATCCGGTATGTGAAAGGATAGCAGACTAAAGAACAGAGGAAAGATGAAGTGCAGCAGATCAGTATACTGAACTTAACCGGAACTGAACTCCAGCATATGCAGATGCTTCCAATCAGTTCAAGACTGTGATTCTTATCACTTTGTAAGACAGTGTGTCTTCTTGTAGGCAGTGAGCCTCTTGTGAGCAGTGTGCTCGGGCAGTGAGCCCTAATTGGCAAGTGCCATTTTTGTAATTTCCTATTCTTCTAACAGAGAATAATTCTTGGGTTAATCACCCCGTGGTTTTCTCCCTTAACAGGGTTTCCACGTCAAAAATACTGTGTCATGTGTTTCTTATTTCATGGTTAATGTTTTGTGTTTGATTTTATGCTGCTTCAATTAAAAGGAAAGTTCAATAAGGGAAATAATTAGGATAACTGATTCACCCCCCCCTCTCAGTTATCAACAATACATACATATATGTTTACACACATGTATGTGTGTAAATATGTATGTAGACCATATGTAAATGTACACACATATATACATATATGTATGTACATACATGTGTGTGTGTGTGTGTGTGTATTACAACAAAATACAAGTCATGTCATACAATCTAAAGAGACAAACTTGGATCAAACCATGTATGTATAAGATATATGGAGTCATGCATGAAGTTTGCCAAAATACTTCATAATAGCTATTACATTTGATTAGATCAAGTCATAATTTTCTCACAAAATTACATCATGAAGACAAGGTGATTTGAACAAAATACCATGGCATGATGAATAATGTACCCACCTTCCAAAAAGATCAAATTCCATGGAACAAATCTTACTTGGGGATTACTTTTTCCTTCATGTATTTCAAAATATTCAAATTTCCTGAAAAATTGTATTCCATATGATTTCCCACTACACCATCCATGGAGGAAGCAAGAAGCAATGACCATAATCAACTGTGGTTAGCATGCTACCACTCAATCCTCCATTTGAATGCTCCTTGGTAGGTTTTATTGGCATTTACAGTTGGCTTGTAGAAACCTGTTTATTGACTGGATAGTTGGCTACAAATGAAAAAGTAGGGGTGTAAATATTAATCATGTCCCTAATAATGTATGTTGTAGAATAGGATTCAAGGGGCTGCTTAAAGGCTCTGTCTGACTATCTCCTTTTCTTTTTCAAACTCCCTCATCCTTTTTACTTGTTCCTTTTTTCTCTTTCTCTTGCCTTTGTATTATCTTTAGTTGTTCTTTCTTTTGCTTCTTCATTTCATTCTCAATTTTTTTTGTTCTTTCATTTCCCTCTTAATAGCTCTATTGGATTTTCTCTCATCTACCTATTTTTTTCCCTTGCATTTATATCTATAATCTCTTTCTTTTGTGCTTCTTGCTCCATGTATATTTGTGTGTAGTCATCTCTAGTGAGTATTTGAGACCATCGGCTCAATCTTATTAGACCATCACTGTCATGAGAATATTTCTCATTCACCCATGCATTTGGCAACTTAAAAAAATGATAACGATCGCATTTGGTTGCCTTCTAGTTGGATGCAATATTGATATGTAATATTTTCTTCCACCATGTTGTCATTTTCTTCTTGATAAATTCTTTCATCTTCTATACCAGACTTTCCTATTGTTGCATAGTAATGAACTATTCTATTGTTTGGAAGAGATGGTGGAGGGGATGGCATTGAGAGTCCTACATCCTCGTTATCAAAGTCAAGGTTGACACCAAGGTTTTTGGCACCTTCCAATATGTAATTTGGTATGCTTACTTGAGTAGGAATATTCAAACCTTATATATCTTGATGTACTTGAGTAGTAAAGTTATGATGTACTTGTTCACCAATAACAAGATCATGTTGTAATTGTGCCTCAATTGCAATATTTTCTTTTTGAAATCTTTTTGCACTCTCTTTAATGTTAGACTCAATAATTCCTATAAATCTTAGAATACTCTCAATTATAATCTCTTCATTTTCATCACCAACATCAAATGCTCTGCTTGGATTCTTGTCATCAATAAGTGATGTTTGGTTAAGTGGCCAAATACTAGTTCTTTTAAATCCTGCCTTGATTTTATCTGTTGTGGGAGCCTTTTTTATTGTTGTTTTCCATAGATAGGCTAACTCAGATCTATTAATTTCTAATTTATGATGATTTTCCATCCACTTTGACCTCTCACTTTTAAAGTAGTTCTTGAAAGGAGAAAAAACACTTAATCCAAGGGTTGGAGTTTGTGGCTTGTGTGAGTTGACAATTTAAAATATCAATTCCTAAAATTCTTGCTTAGAGTTGAATTATCTAAAGATGGTCATCAAAGATGAGAAAATGTCTCTTGGTAGGTGAAACTCCATTAGGTACAGATCTTACAAAGTGATGTAACCAATTGAAGAATACTTCTTTGATCATCCACACATTAGGTTGGGCCACCATAAAAGCCCCTATCTCACAACCTACATTGTAATTTTTAATTTCCTTTGACCTTTGAGAAGGTAGAATCCAAGGACGCTTTGACTTGTAACATTAACACAACACAATATAGTGATCCATTCTCCACATTTTGACATAACATATGGTACACTTTTTGTACCCTTTTTGGCTATTATCCTCATACCATAGTTTCTCCTAGCTTGAACACTAGTCTCATCACAATTCCAATTTTTTTGTTGCACATATTGGTTTTCCTTGTAAATTGTAGCCATGTTTTCATAAAATGCAGCTATGATGGAGGGTTGAAGCATGGTAGCTCTATCTATATCTATGCCTTCTACAATTCTGAGTGCCAACTCAGGATGTACTCTTTTAAACTCTACCCACCATGATTCCCAAAGGGGTCCATTCTTAAAAGGATTTGGCCTAGTCTCACAAATGTGAGCAACCTATATTTTCAATAGTATGATTTCAAGACCATATCCTAGATCTGCCATGTCTTGACACCATTGCACAATCTCCAATTCTTCTTAATTAGATAATATGGTGGGTGGTCCTCTGTTTGTTGTAGTTGTGAGACGTTGCAACCAATATGAAAGGGTTGTTTTAGGAATACCCCACTTCTTGGAAAATCTCATATAGAGTACTTAATATCCTCAACATCTTTGATTACATGGTCCATGTTTGAGTGTGTCCACATTTTGTTAAAGGAAACATTCTTAGAGGTAGTAGAAACTCTAGTCACCTCCACATCTAGTATCTCCATTTTTTGATCTATAGCAGTGCCCTCATTTTCAATATTATAATGACTCATCACCGCTCTTTTGCGCTTGGGCAAAGGCCTTGCTCTCTGAACTTGATTCTTCTTGGAATGTTTCATGGTGAAATCTGAGGACTTTGTAGTCAATCTGAAATAGGTTGTATGATTAAAATAGATAAATAAAGTATACCTATAAGAATCAATTGAAATGTATAGTGGCATTATTAGATTTCATGTAATGAACTTTATAATGAATAAAAAAATTAAAATAATTGATGTTGGTTGTTGTAGCAATGAATTCATTTTGTATCACTATGTTTTTTTCTGTGAAACTTTAAGAATTAATTACGTCACTATGCAAGACATTCACTAAGTACTAATGCAATATTTGATTAGGAAGATAAAATAGCCCTAATATGGTAGAACTGATAATTCCATTGCAATATATTTGTCACATTGTAATTAGGTCTAGATTTACTCATTTTTAATTTGCTACAACCAGTATACTAATTTACACTTTCAATTCAGTTATACACTTGTTGCCCAACTAAGCATTATTTCATCAAACCAACTATACATAAGAACCTTTAAAATTTATGACAAGGGTATGAATCACTTGTTTGTATTATAAAACCAAATTGGTAGTTATTGCATAAATTATCAATATAATGGTAGAAACTTTGAGTTGCTTTGCAAATTTGTTCATATGTTTAGTCTAATATAAATACAAAAGTCTCAATATTTATAGGTACTAGTATTTATTTATAAGTAGAAACTTTGAATTATAGTGCAGATTGGTTCATATGTTTAGTCTAAAATGAAAACGAGTCTGTCAAAGTTTTATAAACTCTTAGAATATGTGTATTGTTTCTTATCATTAATGGAAATGAAGATTACTTGGTAATCAAGGTGATGTGTGCATTGATAAAAATAAGTCTCCACTATCATGGTTGAAGACAATTCAATCTATTACAAATGCATCTCTCATGAGACTAATTTAGACCTTTGCTATGCATAAACCCTCTAGTGCATCTAGAACAATAGAACATACAATGTTCATGACTAATAGTAATATTTCTCCTATCTTATTGCAACCATAATAGACTTTCACTAAGATTGTGTTATTAAAACATAAATACCCTCTTATGGAAGACTTCACTATTGAAGGCACAAGACAACTGAGAGGGGGGGTGAATCAGTTGTATCAAAAACCTTAAATTCTATTAAACAAAATCACCTTCACATTCACTTATTTTAACCCATTAATCTGTTATGAAGATTAAACATGAAGTGCATAATCAAAACTTAAACACATCAACACCATACACACATGAACACCAGATTTTACGTGGAAAACCCTAAAAGGGAAAAACCACGGTGAGTGTTAGCTTACAATATAATGTAGTAACAATACTAAATAATAGAAGAGGCTCACTACCAAAGGGCTCACTTCCCAAAATAATGCTCACTACAAAAAGGCTCACTACCAAATAGTGGCTCACTTCCAAGGGGTGGCTCACTACCAAGGGGTGACTCACTGCCAAGCGGGGTGGCTCACTGCCAAGAGGGGTGGCTCACTACCATGAACTGATATGATAGCATCTATCACATGCCTGAGTTTAGTTCCAATGAAGCACACAATACATATCACCTACCATGTCTCACAACACAAACACTTTCATCTTCACACCCACACACTACACATGAATACATTACACTTATTTATACCAATCATCAACCTTGGAACATGCATCAAGGTCGGCAATACAATCTACAACCTATGGAATAGTCTCCAAGGTTAGAAAACATACATAATTTGAATTAGGTTTGGACCTAAACATCCTGTAGCATAAAGGAATGAAGGTGAGCCACTTTACACCTTAGCTCCATGCATGCTATGCAACACTTACATGATCATCAAAACATTTCCTTAATCATGGAAATCATCCAAGGTCAGCCAAACAACACAAACACATAAAACTTCTTGATCACATGCTTCCATGATCACATCCATAACTTGCAGACCTTATGAAATGCTTTAACATAGTCTCAAAACATCCATGAACAACATAAGTTCACCTAAGAACTGACAAATTTAGGTACAACAAATCTCACTTGAAGACAGTTCACAGACTGCTCATAAACAATACTATCAAGCTCTGCTACTTAAGAAAATAGATTTTCGGAGCACCAAATCAAAAATACTTTAGATGGAAGATGGATGTGGACCTTATGAAAACTCATCCAGAACCACAAGACCAAAAACCAAACTACGGAGGAATGCGGAGCAAAATACTTTCTCCTAAACACACTGCAAACACTGCCAGGCACAATCTTCAAATTGGTAAACATACCTCTCAGACCACAACATTCCAAAGCACCAAATTTTGGATTTAACATCTTCAACCATTTCTCTAAAACATATCCAAACTTCACACTCCAGTCTTCAACACAGAAGAAATGCGGAGTAAAAACTTGGATAGTATCTTGTAAGCCAGAATCCTCTGCAACACATTGTTTCCTCTTGGAGAGCAAATTTTCTCAAAAGCACTTGGAAACTTAGCAACATGAACAATAAGATAACATCAACAACACATCTATAAGGCATTCAAATCACTTTAACATGACAACTCAATCAAGTAACAATCAACAATATCAGAAGACACAATTGACACCAATGACAACAGAAGCATGTTGACATCAATGACCACCGATTAGCACATACTTGCAACAATCTTCCCCTTTGTCATTGATGACAACATATGGTGTGAAAAACCATGATGACACAATTATGCACTAATCTCATTCTCCCCCTTTCTTTTTATATATCTTACTCTCCCTTTGTTTTTCACATGAATTCTCTCCCCCTTTGACATCAATGGCAAAGGGTGACATCTTTTTCAGGCTCTCTCCACCTGATTATGATACTGCACATACTTGCACTTTTTTGAACTATTCTGAATATTCCCCCTTTGGAATACACAGCAACCTGTATTAACTCTTACTCCCCTATCTGCAATAATCATCATGACTACTACCTGCTCTGATTAGTCTTAGGAGATTCATCACTCTTGCTTAGCTTGCAACCCATTGTCACAGGGGTACATACTTTGACTGTGAAATGAAAAAACCCTTATATGTCTGATTAGTTTACAGCTTAGTTCATCTCACCATACATTAAAATCTCAATTTATTTTTGCATCTTATCTACATACCTTCATTTCCACCAAAGATATAGACCTCAACAATCAGGATTTGATCTTTGCTTACCTTGATGTAGATATTACTCTTTGCGGACCCTTTGATGAAGCCTTGCTGTAAAAAATACCTATCTCACCTTGCATACCAATCTCTAGGGGCTTGCTTCAGTCCATATAAAACCTTCTTCAACTTTCAGACCATGTTAGGTTTATCTGTCAACAGAAATCCATCCAGTTGTTCTATGTAAACTTCCTCTTCCAACATACAATTATAAAAAGCAGACTTCATATCCATGTGATATACTTTGAAATATTCATGTGCTACAAACACCAGAAACATTCTGATAGCCTCAATTCTTGCCACTGGAGTATAAGTTTACTCATTGAACTTGTTCCAGAATACCCACTTAGTTCCATTCACATTCTTATCTGCAGGCCTAGAGACAAGTTCCCAAGTTTGATTCTTCTCAATCTGCATTAGTTCTTCTTCCATTGCCTTGATCCAAAATTCATCTTTACATGCTTCAATAACTGTCTTAGGTTCAACCTTTGAAAGTAAACAGAGATTTACCTATTCATCTGTAATTCTTCTTCTTGTCAATACACCTTTGCTCTTATCACTAATGATCTGGTCTTTAGTGTGATGCTTCTGCACAAACCCTAAGGGTGTTAGGAATCCTTTTTAGAGATTCTTCAACTTGCACTTTCTTCATCTTCTTATTCTTCACTTCTTGAAGACTCATCTGATTCATATCCATTCACCTCTGAGTTCATCAAATACTTCCACTCATGAAAATTGCTTTGTACTAGTAACAACTGTGTTCTGTCAACCTGAACTTCTATTACACATTAATCTCAAGCCAATTATCAAAATTAGACAAACTTCTGGATGTAGATGTAACCAATGATCAATAACCATATACTAGAACCATAGAGTAATATCTTCAACAACAGACCAATGCGGACCAAATTACCGAAACATTGTAACTTGATTTTACCAGATAGATACTTAACCAAAATTCATACCCTGTCTTCTTTCTTGATCAAATATTCTTGCAAAGCAGACTTCTTAATCTACACGGCTCTTCCTTTATCCTTTATAAACATAGTTTCTATCCTAACTTAAACCTTGGTTGCTAATCCTTAACCTTGTCTCTTCATGCTGAGGCATCAACACCAATCCTTTAGCAGGGGAGAAAAGATTTCCAATAAGACTCCCCTTAGCCAAAGTTCTAATCTTAGTTTTCAGAGGGAACATCTACACCAAATACCAGTGCAGGCTCATCCTTAACCTCTGTTACTTCATTCTTCACCCAAATCTCATTCATCTCCTTCTTAGTCTCTGCCGGATCATTTTTTTGTATTAGTTTGTTCATCTCTACCGGATTATCCTTCTTCATGCTTCTACTTCTATAGTACTTAGAGGTATGTCCAGATCCATTGCAGCTATAGCACACAACATTTCTCTAGCTGGTATTTATTCCATTCAAACTGGATTTGCATTGGTTAGATTTATGCCCAAATTTATTGCATGTATAACATTAGCCATTGAAGGACTTAACTATCCTATCCTTTCTATAGCCATTTCTCACTTGACTTTCACACTCATTAGCCCTATGACCCATCTTATAACATTCATAACACCTAATAGAGTTCTAACTCACTTTACTTTTATATACAGCAGCTCTATGACCAACTTTATTGCATGTAAAACAATTACCTTTGAAATAATTAGCATTCCTTCCATTGTTATAGCCATTTCTTATCTGACTTCTACATTCACTATCTCTATGAACAACTCTCTTGCATGTAAAGCACTGATTAGAGAAAGATGGAACATTTTGATTCATTCTGCTCCTACATTGAGTATCCTTATGATTGAACTTATTGCATGAATAACAATAACCATTGAAAGATGGGTACCTTTGAGCATTTGGTTGCTTGACTGGTGGTCTTCTAGATCTATTTCTTTGATTCTGGATTTGCTTGATTTTGTCCTTCTTGTTCTCAGCATTCACTACTTGTCCTGATTTGGAACTTTCACCTTTCTCAAATCCTAAGCCTTCTTTGTCATCAGGGCTCTTCTGACTAGCAATCATCTCTTCAAGTTTTGTAGAATTGATCTTGAACTTTTCTTCATAGCTCTTTGCCTTCTCCAGATCTGTTCTTAGACTCATAACTTCTTGTTCAAGCCTTATATATTCTTTAGATTTACCTTTCATCATTAGGTTTAGATATTCCTCAGCCCTTGCTTTTTCTTCATCTTGCACTTTCATGGATTCATTTGCTAACCTTAATTATTCACTGACCTCCTTGTTTCTCTCTTTGAACTTCTTGACTTGCTCTCTTAATTTTTTGATACATTCATATGCTTCTTTAACATTTCCCGTCAGATCCTAGTTTTCTTCTTCAGTCCTCTCAAGGTCTTCATGAGCAACTTTGAGTTCTTCACTACTAACAAACATACATTCATCTTTTGAAGATCCAACAAATAGAGGAACATTCTTCTTGTGTGCCATCCCATATCTACCTTAACCTGTTAGGCTTTCTTCCAAGGAACCTCACTCTGATACCAATTGTTGAAGGCACAAGACAACCGAGAGGGGGGGAATTAGCTGTATCAAAAACCTTAAATTTTATTAAACAAAATCACTTTCACATTCACTTATTGTAACCCCTTAATCTGTTATGAAGATTAAACATGAAGTACATAATCAAAACTTAAACACATCAACACCATACACACATGAACACTAGATTTTACATGGAAAACCATAAAAGGGAAAAACCACGGTGAGTGTTAGCTCACAATATAATGTAGTAACAATACCGAATAACAGAAGAGGCTCACTACCAAAGGGCTCACTACCCAAAAGAATGCTAATTGCAAAAAGGTTCACTACCAATTGGTGGCTCACTACCAAGGGGTGGCTCACTACTGAGCAGGGTAGATCACTACCAAGAGGGGTGGCTCACTGCCATGAACCAATATGATAGCATCTATCACATGCTTGAGTTCAGTTCCAATGAAGCACAATACATATCACCTTCCCTGTCTCACAACACAATCACTTTCATCTTCACATCTTTGCACCCACACACTACAAATGAATACATTACACTTATTTATGCCAATCATCAACCTTGGAACATACATCAAGGTTGGCAATACAATCTACAACCTTTGGAACAGTCTCCAAGGTCAGAAAACATACATAATTTGAATTAGATTTGGACCTAAACATCCTGCAGCATAAAGGAATGAAGGTGAGCCACTTTACACCTTATCTCAAACCTAAATCTGTCCATGCATGCTACACAACACTTACATGATCATCAAAACATCTCCTTAATCACCGCAATCATCTAAGGTCGACCAAACAACACAAACACAGAAAAATTCTTGGTCACATGCTTCCATGATCACATCCATAACTTGAAGACCTTATATAATTCTTTAAAATTGTCTCAAAACATCCACAAACAACATAAATTCACCTGAGAACTGACAAATTTAGGTACAACAAATCTCACTTGAAGATAGTTCATAGACTGCTCTCAAACAATACTATCCAGCTTTGCTACTCAAGAAAATAACTTTTCGGAGCACCAAATCACAAATCCTTTGGATAGAAGATAGATTTGGACCTTATGAAGACTCATCCAGAACTGTAAGACCAAAAACCAATCTGTGGAGGAATGTAGAGCAAAATACTTTCTCCCAGACACAATGCAAACACTGCCAGACACAGTCTTCAAACTGGTGAACATACCTCTTAGACCACAGTGTTCCAGAGCACCAAATTTTGGATTTAACATCTTCAACCATTTATCTAAAACATATCCACACCTCACACTCTAGTCTTCAACATAGAAGAAATGCGGAGCAAAAAATTGGATAGTATCCTGTAAGCCAGAATACTCTGCAACACACTATTTCCTCTTGGAGAGAAAATTTTCTCAAAAGCACTTGGAAACTCAGCAACATGAATAATAAGCTAACATCATCAACACCTCTATAAGGTATTCAAATCACTTTAACATGACAACTCAATCAAGCAACAATCAACAATATCAGAAGACACAGTTGACACCAATGACAATAGAAGCATGTTGACATCAATGACAACACCGATTAGCACATACTTGCAACATTCACAAAATTCTATGTTGGTATTCCTATAGAGCATACAAGTGGTCTAACCTCTAATTATGGTAGACCAATCCTCAGTGCATTTGAAATGATTTACAAAGAGACTTGACCTATCTAAAAGGCTTTACATAACTATTCTAAAATCTATTATATTATTTTTTAGAAAGCTATTACATTGTTGTTTTAAAAGCTATTATATGGGCTTTGCAAATACTAACATAAAAGAGATTACATGGATGTTATTATACAGTTGTCTTGGATAACATAACCTTAAGGCTAGGAATGTAGACTATGTTTAAACACCTTTGAAACCTTGTTAAGATTATCTTTGAATATGCATTGTCTTAGTCAAATAACCTAGGCACTTATTTGATTATTTGTTGAAGTTGTAGCATATAAAATGTATTTGTTTCTTATTTGATTATTTTTTGAAGTTGCATCTTATAAAATGTGTTTGTTTCTTATTTGATTATTTGTTGAAGTTGCAACTTATAAAATGTGTTTGTTTCAATGTGGCTTGAATATGTAGATAAATATTGAGGCTTGGATGAATTAGCCTACCTAGAATTTTTTATTGTTATTGTAAGTTAGGGTAAAACATTCAAACATGTCAAAATCAAGCTATAGTAACCCTAACTCCTCAATGGAGTTTAAATAACCTAGAAAACAATCAAACAAAGCAAGCTAACTAAGTTCCTAAGCTACATTTGGCTTCCATCCATTGTCCTCCTCAACTTTGCTATGTTGTTCTCAGATTTGTAGACATGCAACAATCATGAGAAGCTCAAGTGTGTTGACTTAGCAAAATATTGGAGAGTATTCAACAAGCTAGGAAGTGAGAAAATGAGGCTGGAGAAGTGGTTTTATAGAAGACTCAGGTTGAGTGAAGGGTTGAGATTTAGTGTCAACTTTGGAGTGAAATGGATGGTGTGGATTGATTAGGGTTTCCCTCTCACAAAAAGACAAGAGGGAATTTTAAATTTGAAAATATGATGAGGTGAGAGGGAATTTAAATTAAATAAATTTGGTCAATTTATTTGAAGTGGGAGAATGGATGTGAACCCATAATTAAATAATATGAGATTTAATAATTAAGATGAGGTCCTATAATTTAAACAAATGTTTATTTATTTAAATTAATTGAGTGAAGGGGAAATTGGAGAATGAATAATTAAATAAATAAAATTAATTATTTAATTATAGAGGAACATAGAGGAAGATAGACGAATAATTAAATAAATAAAAATTTATTTAGTTATAGGCTAGTGGTAGGAAAATGAATTAATTAAATAATTAAAAATTATTTAATTAATAGAAGAATGCGAAACCAGGAAGAGATTGGTGTGAAAATGGTGCTCGCAAGTTTGAGACATTTTTAGGTGTCTACAATTATTATTATTATTATTATGTAACATTTTTATAACAATGTGAGGCTTCAAACTTCCCATTACATAAGATACCTCCCCTACACCCAAAGTTGATGTGGGTTCTTTTAGTATAGATCATAACAAAGTTAGCATACTATTAGGTGATGCAATGAAATAAATAAAAAGTTTTTAGTGAGTCAACATAATTCAATAACTTATGCAAAAATATTTAGATACAAAGAGACAAAATTATGTAGAAAAATTTAGATTAAAAAAAACTAAATGTTATTTCAAAAAATAAATCAAGGGTAACGTACTTGGATATAGTGATTTCCTACATTGTTGAAGATGTTGATGAGAGCAAATAGTAGACTTTCAACTTTTGAACAATCACTACTAATATAACAAACATATAGAGGATTGTAAGTAGTTAAAATTCTGAACAAATTCAGTGAAAAAGTGACTTCTTCATGGATTTTATAGCATTTTGAATATTAAACATGTTATGTGGAAAAGAGTGATCTAGCATAAGAGGTTAAACTAGGTCAAAACCATCTTCCATAAACATTAGGGCACAAACTGAGCTTGGCTTCTACCTAAGAAGGAGAGCCAAACTACATGGTTTCTGCCCTTTTGTTGTATAGAGATGAATCAACCAAGTCCAACCAAGGTCAAGCAAGCAAGATAGAGTAAATGACCAAATGCTAGTTGACAAAGATCAGACTATAACTAAGTGTTGGAAGCAGATCTCAGAAAACCAAAAGTACAACATGGATCAGAGAATGATTTAGAACCTAGATTTGAGAGTAAAAATGCCAAAGAATAGGGCACTTGGACACCCTAGACTCAAATTAGGGTTATGCAAAACTTTAGAGTTTCACTAGACCTGTACCTACCTACTCTATCTTCTTCCCAGAAATTAGCTCCAGAAACCTGTTTCTTTGACCTGCACACAAGGAAAGAGGAAAAGGTAGTGCTGTGTATAAGGGCTTGCCTCATTCAAGCCCTGTGTTGGTGTTTCCACCTCCACTATAGTGATGATTAGATCCAAGATTGCAAGCCCTAGGAGGGCAGAGGCCAGATCTGTGATATATGATAGAAATATGAATGAAGAAAATGATCATTACCATAAGAGATATAACCCTAGTTGATGAAGATGACTCAAGATCTCACACCAACAAAGGAGAGTGATGAAGAAGGTTTAAAACTCCCTTCAAGACATGCAAACAAACTTCAATAGCATTCACAAGTAGATAACACCTTCAAGCATAGAAGATCAACACATGAGAGCAAACTCTAATTTTGCATTAGGCAATTTAGTAACATTCATCTAGGTGTAAAATGAAATACAAAGCTCCTTTATATATGCATCCCTGCTCATGTATAGAAAATGAAACACAATCAGGTTGACAAATACAAACTAAGGAAGTGCCCCAAGCCAACACTACAAAATAGGGGCTAAAGATCCCAACTGGGACTAGGGCACTCGGGTGCCCTGGGCCTTTAGCCCCACAAACTCTGGGGAGTGTCAAATATAGTGGACTTAGTCTAGTCCTAAGTTGATTCCATTGAGTTTATTCATCGGGATTGAGATTTTATCATTTTATGCTAAAAAAGGTGTTAAAATAGGTCTTGATTAACAAAGGCAACAATTTAGGTCCAACTCGGTGCTAAACTAAGTGTAAAATGCTAGTGTGCACATTTTACTCTATAACAAAACGTTTTAATTTTTATTGATCCATGGACTTGAATCCTATTGGCTATTATTTTTTGGTATGGATTGAGATGTGTTTATTCAATATTGATTGGTTGATTTTATGTACTTCATTTTAATTTTTGAAGATTTTATTTGTTTGTTTGTATTAAAAATTTCTAAATTTATAGTGAACCTTACATGTTTTTAATCTTGTAGGTACAATGGTGAATGAGAGTTCAAAAAAATGACATAAATGCACTAGCTATGGGAAAATTGGATTTAGAAGTTGGAATAAAATGCTAATTTTTAAATATACTTGATATCAAAATAGGATAGATAAGTACTCTAGTAGTTGATAAGTACTCTAGTAGTTGTACACTATTTGATTGGAGTGGAATACGAATGTTGGTTAACTTGTTCAAAGTGATTTGTTGACAAGTACAAACTAAATCATTATTTGTACCACTTTGTAACAACATTTGTGCACCTGAGACTTAATACTTATATATTTTATTTTTAAATGTGATATGTAATGGATACATCTTTTTCTCACACACTCTTAAATATTAATGCAAGTAAGTTTATTTTAAAATTGATAACACATGGTAGATAGATATAATATGTTATATATAGAAAAACATATTACATAACATTTAAAGATATATGTATTTATGATTTTTTACTTGAGGATGACAAGTTTTCAAGTGTTCAATTAAAGGTCCCATATGTCATATGATTGGTAATATTTTAATTAATATGTGAAATGAATATTAACATGATATAATATTAATTTGTTTTAATACTAGTATATATGACCACAACTACTATAATATAACAACAATAGGACCATGTTCAACTTTTGGCTCCTCTCACCTATGTCCCACCTCAAAACAAATGCAAAAAAAAATAAAAAAAATAATACGTTGGTATTTTTATATATACATATACATACATACATATACATACATATATATATATATATATAAATATATATATATACATATATATTTACATATATATATATACATATAAATATATATACATATATACATATATATTTATATATATATGTATGTATATGTATGTATATATATATGTATGTATATGTATGTACATATACATACATACATATATACATATACATACATACATATATACATATATATATATATATGTAACATACATATATATATGTATATATGTATGTATGTATATGTACATACATATACATACATATATATATATATATATATATATATATATATATATATATATATACATACATATACATATATACATATACATACATATATATATACATACATACATACATACATACATACATACATATACATAAAAAATTTCAAACAATAATAGTCATCACTAAAAGCCATAGGATACAAATCTAAGGAGGTTTTCCAGAATCCTAACTACTTCTAGGAACCAAAGGAAACCACAAAACCATCAAAAAACATAATTCTAAGGAAGAACAGATCAAGATGATCAAACCAAATCATTATGAAGGAGTTGAAGCAACTGTGAAGACTCAATAGAAGATAAAGACTCCTATTCTAGGACATTCCAGTTGCGATCCACATTAGAGGCCAATTCAGAAAAACAATCCGTAAAAAGTATTTCATTCTCTAGGAAGATGAATAAAAGAGATGGAATCAAAGTTTTGTGAAAGGAAAAGTATCTCCTCCACAAAAGATGCCAACCAAGATAAGAAGACTCATGAAAGATCTCATTATTTAGAAGGGAGACAAAAACCATGGAATCCATCTTATAGATTGTCTCTTTCAAACCCAACTCATAGGATTTCTCTAGAGCCACAAGGATGGCCCAAGCCTCTATATGAATATTAGTGCCAAACCCTGTAGTAGAAGAGAAAAACAAGTGAACTGAATCAACACTATCAGGCCCAACTCCACCAATCTTCACTGCACCCATATTGCCTCAAGAAGAACCATCCATATTAATTTTGATATAACCCTATGGGGGAGGAGAAATTTACCTACTCTATTCACCTTATTGTAAGATTTCATCCTAGAGCCATAATGAGTGGAGATAATTACATGACCCAAATCTAATTGCCTCAAAATCAAAATTTCATAGGGAACTAGGGCTTCATCCACAGAGCACTTAGCCATCAATGCTTCCTTTATCAAGTCCAAAACCTTCTATTAGACATACCTAATAAGAATTTGATAACCTTGGAAGATACAATGATTTATTTCTAAATAAATTTACCAAAGAATAAAGATAGAACTAACGTCCCAGGTTGCCAAAAAAGAGGCAAAAATAGGAAACATTCCAAACTAGCCCAAAAATAAAACATAGAAGTAGCATGAACAAAAGGTTGGCTCCAGATTTTCCCACTACCTCTGAAAGACCCTAAGAAAATGAGGATTAAAAGAAAATATGAGCCACACTCCCCATTAATCCTAAAAAGAACACATTTTTAAGGACCTTAGAATCCTCTCTTTCTTATGTTATCCTTGTAAGTATGAAATGTTAGAACACACATATATACTGAGAGAGGGGGTGAATCAGTATATGCCACTTTTTAATTCAATTCCACTGCATCAATCAGATTATGTAAGGAACTATGTAAACATAACAAATTCACACATCCATAGAAGAAACCATAACACCAGATTTTACATGGAAACCCAAGAAGGGAAAAACCATAGTGAGAAGAGTTACTTGGGTCTAGTGCCCAAATCTAGCCTCACAAAATGAATCAATCAATTACAGTATTTTGTAGGCACCAACCCACATGAGTTTCAAACTGAGAAGAACAACAATCCTTTTTACAGATCTGTAGGCACTAACCTACAAGAAATTTCAATCTCCTTACCAAGTTGAGCACCAACCCAGCAATGAAGCATCAACTTCATCCTTTGAGTATCGACCCAGCAATGAAGCTCCAACTTCGTCTTCTAAGTAGCAGGCCAACAAGAGGCTCCAACCTCTATTTGATAGACTCCAAACCTATTGGAGGATCCAACCCCCACATAAACTATGCTCCAACCCAACAAACTAAAACAAAGTCAATTATCTTTTAATTCAAAACATTCATCACATACTGTGTGAACTCATGATCTTCAATTCATGCCCTTTGCACACTTCAACTTTGCATATCACACACATTGATGCTCACATCCACACAAACACCTTAAAATGCACAAACAATGATATTTATTATATATCAACTTGTAGAAAATAAATCTTCACTGTTGGTTGCATTGGAAAACATAAAACATTCTTTAAGGTCAGTCCTTTTATTTTAATTCCAACGTGTGCATAGGAGCAGCCCATCTTGAGAATCTATGATTTGAAACTGGGTCCAAATTACACAAACTTAAGTTGACCCAATTAAAAAACAACTGAGTCAACCACAAATATTATCACCTTAATTCTAAGGAGTCGGCCCTAAACAAAACTACCTGCACATTACTGTAATTGTACCAACATTTTAAAACTCCTGATCAATGTTACCAAGTTGGCTTAAAACCTATATTTAAATCTTTAATTTAGATATATTAAGTCTTCACATTGTTATCTCCACATATTTAACTTTCAGCGCCTTTATCAACAAAATAGGTGAGCCACGAACCACCTATCAAACAACCTTTAATGGTCAAAAAACTTTTCCCCAAACCTTGGACACAATGGGGCCTTTATTGGCAAAACTTTCTTTTCACAAACTATCACTTAAACACCTTTATCGGTGAAAATTTATTTCCATGAACCTTGAGCACAAAGGCCTTTATCGGTAAAAGTTGCTTTCAGTGAACTAAAACACGTTTCCATTCTCTATTGGAAAAGTATCATTTTCATGAACCTGACCTTTGTCAACAAAAACTCCTTTCTCTGAACGTTAGACTCACATGCATTTATCGGCTAAAGATGACTTCTACGAACTTGACCACACAAGCCTTTGTTGGCTAGTTGGCGAATCTGTGAACTTGAAAACCTATGAACCAAACAATTCTTCCTTTATTAAGTTCACAGACTTGAGATTTTTCCAACTTAACTTCACCTTCTCCTTTGTTGGTAAATTGACAAATCAACAAACTTTGAAACTTATGAACCAACTATTTGCTGAAACCTTAACTTTTTCTTCTTTCAAGCCTTCATTGTAAAACTTCTCTATCAGTGAACTTGCTATCAAAGAAACCTATACAAACCTAATAGTTTGTGAACTGAACAATTTGGCAACTGAAGGTAGAAATCATTAATGACTTAGAATTTTCTTTGTCAACTTTTCATCGGCCAACTAGATGTTAGGAAAACTAGCTATTGGTGAACCTGTGAGTTTGCAAATAGAGAAAATTGCTGACTAAAGGCAAAACTCATGCCTTAGAAACTCTTCTTCTTCTTTTCCTTAGAAAATTTTCTTCTTCCTTCCTCTCCATTTCCCTTCTACAACAACTTCCTTTTGATGTCAATGACAATATGAGTATGCACCTTTGACATCAATGACAACACTTCCAACAATCTCCCCCTTTGTCATTGATGGAAACACAAACACAACTCTCTTCTTTTGCATTTGCTCCCCCTTGCTCTATCTCTGCCCCTTTGGCATCAATGGCAAAGGGAGATAATTGACCTCTTTCCTTGCTGCAAACTTCAATATTGCCAAGATAAGCTCCCCCAGACTATAATGCTTCTCCTCACCAAGTCATACCAAACTTTGATCATATATTCTATCTCCTTTCTACCTGCTCCCCCCGAGAGGTAGCCACTATCCAAATAGGGATGAAGGACATGCCTTGAGATGCTCCCCTTGGACAGATGCTTCATCATAAGTTTTTTACTGATTTGATGAGAGTGATATCATTCCCAACTTCTGCTTTAAATACTCAAATGTCTCTTTGGGAAGGGGTTTTGTAAAAATATTTGCAATCTGATCCTTTGTAGCCACATATTCCAACTTTACCTTTTGATTTGTCTTCTAATTTTCAAAAATATCTATCCTTTTTTCTTGGTTGTCAAGATCAATAATTTGAGATTTTGACTTTGCCAAACTACTTCTACAACACCTTGCTATGTGCCCAAAATTGTTGCAAATATGACATTTTATATTGAAATCAAACAAATGGGAAAAATAATTTCTACTTACATAGCTGCTTCTTCTCATGCTCAATCTACACTCAATGGCTTTGTGACCATACTGATTACAACTGAAACAATAACCATAGAAAGCATAATTGAACATGTTCATGAATGTCTATCTTTCAGGAGATGATCTTCTAAACTTTCTTCTTTGAGAGATGACAGGGATGAAATCAACTTCTTCAATTTTCTTATTCTCTTTCTTCATTAGAATTTATTCATTTTGCAATGTCTTCTCCGAGTCAGTCTTCTTTGTAGAAGCAAAAGATTGTGTGACTTCTTCATCATAGCCCAAACCTAACTTTATGAATAAAGGTCTCTGAATGTTTATTATATCATCCATAATTTTAGTGCTCTTTTCAAACTTGATATTCTTACTCAACTGAGCATGAACCTTTTCAACTTCCTTTCTCAGTGAAATGATTTAGTCTTCAAGTTTCAAACACTCATATGATTTGGCTTTGAAGGCAGTGTTCATGATGTCTGCAATCCTTTTTCCCTCTTGAATTTGAATCTTCAATATAACAATCATTTCCTCTAATTCTTTGAGCCTTTCCTTTTGTTCTTCATTTTCTTTTCTTACTGAATCCAAGTCTTCAAGTGCAGAGATCTATTCACCTTCAAGATCAACTTCACATTCTTCTTCATCAATGACTGTCATGTCTTCTTTATCATTAGTAGCACTGACTGAGTTGTTCAAGACTTCCATAGCCATGAATAGGGCTTCTTCTCTTTCATCTTTTGATGGGTAGTTTTCTACTTCATCTACTGACTTGTAGTCATCCTTAGAGTAAAAGCATTTCTTGTTCTTATTGAAGTTAAATCTTTTTAAACCCTTGTTGCTATCTTCACTCTTTCTAAGTGGACACTTAGATGCGTAATGCCTAATTTCACCACAATTGAAACAATTGAAAGGTAGGTTACCTTTGTACTTACCTGAACCCTTCTTTAACTTTCTTACAAAGTTTGCCTCTTCTTCCTCAGATCAACTGCTTGGATTAGATGTTTCTTCCTTCTTTTTTTTTGATTATGGTAAGCTGCAAATGAGGGTGTAGATCCCTATAACAAAATGCCATAAAGGGCAGCAAAATAGGCCCAACAGGCCACCAACAGCTAACCAAAAGCACATTAATAGTTATCAAACATTCTAAAGTTTATACAAAAAAGTAGTACCATAGCCAAAAACTTATAGAAAAACAAAAGAAGAAACTACTTGAGGAGCTTATTATAGTCCCGCATAAGGAACCCAAGCAATTCATCCTTGCTAGTAGAGTTCTTCTCATCACATTGTTTGACTCCTTGAATATCCTGTAAGACCGCCAACAAAGTGGCCACGTGGTGAGTAACTTTAGAACACATAGTAGCCATAACCCTAATCTTATCCTTGAGAGTAGCCATTCTCTCTTTTAGCTATGCCATTTCCCCTTTAATTTGATTGTAGCTTCCACATCTATCTTGACTGGCAACATCCTTTATTGGCAAGTCCATATCATTCTAATTAGAATCAATTTCAGTATATTCATCCTCAGTATCATAAAAGGAATTTTTTAGCTCCTTAAAAAGATTGGTCCCCTCTTGGAAATTAGGCTGTTCTGGAGTAAGATTCACCTCCTTGATTTCAATCTCCCCTTTGGGGTTTGAAGCAGTCGAGTAATCCACAATCTTAACCACCAGGATTTTAGCACCAACCAACCTGCTAGAGTGGTGAATGCTGGGTCTCTTGGAAGGAGTACCGTTGCTGACCTTCCCCTTGAGAACCTTACCTTTTCCCTTTGAAACATTCTCTTCCCCCTTCTCCCGATTGTCACCCTTGTACCTATCATCAGGGGATAGATCCTTAGTCACCACCACATCCTCCCTGGAAGCAAAGCTCTTGAGTTTCTTGTTCCTAGTTGGCTTCTTGGTCATAGACAACCCACCTTTGTCCCTATCTTGTTTTCTATCTCTAGAATGTGTGGGGCTATTTTTGAGATCACAAAGGCCCTTGGCTAACACCTTTTGGGAAGAACGACTAGGGGACCCAATAGACACAACACCAGTGAGGGAGGGTTAACCTGAAGGGCCCACCAAGGAAGGAACCTTTTTCTTAGCACCCAGGGAGGCTTTAGCAGTGTTCTTTTTATTAGACTGAGGGACCAGGGTATCAGTTGAGAGAACCTTAGGGTTCAAGGGGGACCCAACAGGGGTGAGAACACACTGAATAGGGGATTTGCTAATCTTATCCTTAGGAGGGCTACCCCCAGCCTTAACTATTGGTGGGGCATTATCATCAAATTGATCATCATGAACTTCTTCAACTAGGCAAGCCCTAATAGGTTTGGGGGGACATAGTGTGAGGTGAAAATGATACAGACGAGAAATTAAACCTGTGTAAGGGAACAACAATGAAGCTGGGATTATTGGCATGTTTAGTTTTGGCCACTTTAATAGAGGACTCAAGAGAAGTCAATAGGTAAAATGGGAAGTTGACAATTTTTTGATGAAAATGATTCAAAAGGGCGAAATGGTAGTGGTAAAAGTACCTGAAACGACCCTTTAGGGTCACATATTTCATCAGAAGGAAACATACATTGTAATAGGGAGGAATGAGGCTGCCATGTTTAAATCCACCCTGTAGCCGAACAGGTTTCTCACCCTCCTTGAAAAACTAGTTCATACTTTCCTGGTCTTGAACCTTGGTTTGCTTCATCAAACACTTCCCATCACAAATTAATCCCATGGCCTAGGCAATAGTGTCTTCGCTAACCTCAAATTGGACTTCTCCCACCTGAATAGTCCTTGAATCCTAGGTCATGGCAAATTACACCGAAATATTCTCATTGTATCCGTTGAGACACTCCAGAAATGGAGTGAGACCACCTTCATAGAAAATGCTCCAGAGCATTGTATTAGCCTTAAATTCAACACACAAGGAAGGCTCGGTTATCACCTTATCACCTCCCATGTATAGCCTATTAGAAACCCCCTTGAAGAAGAATGCACTACAAGAGAAAGAATAACTGGAGGCCGCTAATGATACTGAAGATCTTTCTAGCATCGTGAGTGTGAGAAGAGTCCTTGCATATTAAAATTACTCTGATTGTTATTCATAACACTCAGCCTGTCCTTACCATCACTGTCTTGTTCCATATAATTATTGTTGTAATTATGAGATTTGTGTGGGAGGTCATTGGGAGTGTGCATCGCTAAATTTTGAATTGCCCCATGGTCTACCTTGGCAAAAGCCACATGAAGCTGCTGATCTAGCCTAGAGTGATGTGGCATTCCTTGATCTTAGGGAAGCTATCTGATGTCATTATGCCACTCATGATACTGACCACCCCTGAACCACTAAAAATCCCCTTGTCACCACACTACAGATTATAAGAATATATATCAAAATATATTCTCTAAACTAAAAAATCCTTTCAAACATAATCATTAAAAGGTCAGGTTTGAGCCTCCAAACAAAGGTGGTCTTTAATGTTTCTAGGGAGGTTGTTAGGGTTCCTCCAACATCTCTTTGGGAATAGATTTATCCCCAAATTAGCCATAGCATCTGCTATACTATTTCCTTCCCTGTAGACATGTCTAAATTTAATAGCATCAAAACCCAGAAGGAGATGTCTAGTGTCTTGGATGATATCAACAATTAGCTAACCAACTTTGGCTTCCTCTTGAATAGCATCTAAACTTAGCTTTGAGTCTTCTTCAATTAGGATATTTTTGACACCAATGGGTAGGGAAACTTTAACTCCCCAAAGAAGTTCCATAGCCTTAGCCACATTGTTGGAGTTGTCCCCATCCCCCCAGTATAAGCAGCCAAAATATCCCCCTTAGTTGATCTTAGGACCCCACCTCCACTGGCTAGTCTTGGTTCCCCTTAGCAACTCCATCAAAATTAAGCTTCGTCCATCCTTCTCTGGGGGGAGCCAGTTAGTATTTCTGCGAGCTATCTTCTTGGAATTGTCCACCTTGCAGATGTGAAGCTGTTAATCCACTTATTGATGATATTGGTTTCAGCCTTATTAGGATGGGTCTCTGCAGCTTTCAGAGTGTTGTTAGAGACATTTTCTACTAGTAATTTAGAGAATATACATAAGACTTCCTTGGCAGAATTGGAGTTATCCTTGAACAACCTATTATTACGTTCCTTCCATAGACCCCAAGCTAGAATAAGGG
Organism: Cunninghamia lanceolata; assembly: GCA_027924645.1. Taxonomy (NCBI): domain Eukaryota; kingdom Viridiplantae; phylum Streptophyta; class Pinopsida; order Cupressales; family Cupressaceae; genus Cunninghamia; species Cunninghamia lanceolata. The sequence continues at coordinate 6,787,097 of BSBN01001067.1, forward strand.
GAATCTAAAACTAGAGTTCCTTATAGATAGGGTGAGAAAAAGGAGTGAGCTTGCACTTGATAAAGGAGGGAAGATCCTGATTCATACTCCAGGAGATGCCAAGGTTCTGCAAGGCCAAACCCCAAACCTCCCAAGAGAACTCACAGTGTAGCAGAAGATGAGACACAGACTTCTTGTCCTTCATGCAAAGAGTACATCTATTGGGAATTTGGAAACTTCTGATCATAAGATTGTCCATAGTTAAGATTCTATTATGCATCACTAACCACCAAAAATGGTTCACCTTAGGGATAAGATTATGATTCCAAATCTTAATCCAGAACCTAGAATCCTTAGTAGATTCAAAAATCAAGTTGTATGAAGACTTAATAGAGAATGATCCCACCTTATATTTGGCCCAAAGAAGTTCATCCTTAGAAGGGAAGATAGGAATTCTATATTTTTGGAGAGTTTTTTGTAGATCATCAGCAACTTGCATTAGGTCCATTTTCCCCTGACAACAGTCTAACAGCTATTTCCAGCCCCCACCCCTTGGTAGTATGTAGTCAATGGCCAAAGGCCCAAAGAAGTTGGTAGCCAGGGTAGCTAACCTTTGGAAACTTTGAATACTACTGAGGGATTGGTCTTTCAGCCAATTATCTTCCCAAAATATGATAGTTCTTCCATCCCCCAACTTCCATTTTATCCCCTTCTGGAGGAGGGTTCTTCTTTTCAAGACATTATTCCATATAACAGATCCCTTGGGAATACCAGAGGTAGTGATGAAACCATAAGAGGTCTCATTAGACATATATTTGGCACTCATTACATTACACCAATCCTTAAGTTGTTACTTAGAAAGTTCCATCCAATCTTTGCCAAAAGGGATTTATTGGTCTAATGGATTTTCCTTAGCCCAAGACCACCTTGCAATTTGGGGCGGCACACTTTATCCTATCTGATTAGAGCAATCCTTTTTTTCTCTTCCACCCATGTCCATAGGAAATTTCTTGGGATTCTTTCAAATTTCTCTACAATATATTTAGGGATTTTAAATAGAGAGGAAGTAGATGGGAATTCCCTAAAGGGAAGCCTTCAGTAGTTGGTACTTACCTGCTTGGTTCAACAACTTGACTTTCCACCTAGCTAACTTCTTCTAAATCTATTCCAGAATGGAATTCTAGTACATGGGAGATACCTCTTTGATAGCTAAGGAAAGGCCAAGATAGGTTCCTGGTAGCTCCACACTCGAACAACCCAAGATACCCATAATTTTCTACTGCAGATCAATTCTAGTATTGAAGAAATAGATCTGACTTTTTTCATAAGTAACGCACTAGCCTAGAACAACAACATATTCATTTAGCACTTTTGTTCCATCTCTAGCCCTCAACCACTGAAGCAACCCCAAAGAGGATAGTGTCATCCACAAACTATTGAATAGTAATAGGATCAGTTGAGGAAGCTAATTTAATGCTTCTGATCTCTTTATTTCTCAACAAATGCATAATACTTTTGCTTACAACTTCAGCCATAAGGATGGATAGGCATGGGGATTAAGGGTCTCCTTGCCTAAGCCCTCTCCCTACATTAAAGAATCCCCACAGAATTCCATTCACCAGGATAGGGTACTTAATAGCAGTTACACATACTTTAGTAAGATTAAGAACTTTATCCTGGAAGCCAACTTTCACCAGAACTTTGAAGAGAAATTCCCAATTGACCCTATCATACACCTTAGAAAATGTCCAATTTGAAAACCATTCCAGGCATATTGTTCCTGTCCATAGTGTGAATAAATTTGTGAGTTGAAATGGGTGCATCAAGAATTTGTCTGCCCAGGACAAATCCTTTCTGATTGCTGCTTGTAACAACCAAATTCTCCAACAAGACTAAAATCAAATATTTACCATGAGATAAAAAAAAATAAGGTGAAAAAGATTGAACTTTTTTTTCTTTCTTTTATTTGGAATAATATCAAGGAATGAAGATAAAATAATCATAATTTCTTTTCTAAAATATACAACATGTGATAAATTACAATATTGACGTTCTATCTTTTCAATTACAATAAACTGAAATAGATAAAGTTTTACATAGTTTAAGAAACACAAGTCACATATCCAATGGATATGCTACATCTGGAATTTTGACATCCTTATCGCAAGCCTCGGCATGTTTTCTTCTAGAGAGAGAGAGCATATTTTGAGTGCTTTTCCTCCAACCACAGACCGGTAGTCTCCCACACATCTTCCAATTGGAAGTGGCCCTACCATTCACGAAGAGTATAGACATAAGGTGACCAATGGTAATTTTCCATCTGAGTATTGGTGTTGTATCCTACATAACACTATCGCTCATACAACCCTAGATAATCTATAGCTAATTATGATCATTCTGATAGGTTATGCAATCCAGATACAGTGAACCGACAATGCACGCAGAGATGTATGTATTACTTTGGCCAAAGATTCAATATAAATAGACGTTCTCAATGACCATAGTCATAATGTCCACCCACCCTCCAACTCAACTTGGATACTATCATAATCCTACAGTTTGACTTGGTCAACTATGTTTTACTATATAGTCTTATCAACTTCAATTTTAGTCTTCTTGACTTAGATAGGTTTTCAAAACACTGTTATTGTTCCATAGGTCTTATGGATTAACTTTTTATACAAGGATACTCTTTGCATCTTTGCAATACCCGAGATCCCAAAACTTATCGACACTTAAAGAACTTTAAGTCAATTTGTAATTTAGTCAAATAGGTTTTTATACCAAGAACAACATTAACATTTAGGAAATATCTCCTTTTTGTCAAGTAACAATAAACAATCATAAATAAGGTACTCGCCTCTTCATTGTCGATCTATTAAGACAAGATGTAACCATAAAGGTATATTAAATATTATTAACCCAACTGGGTCTAAACTTGGGTTTATTCTTCCCTTTTCCACAATAAAGGAATAACAAACATTCTATTTCAAGTTCGAAAGGTATTTTAAGTAAACGATTATCCCCTAGTCTTCTTTCGACTAAAACAAAAAGATGTTTCAAACTTTCTAAACAAGACCATTTCTCATTTACAAGAAAACCTCAATTAAAACTAACCAAAAGGTTCCAATCAAGTTTGTACATTGGCTATGATCGATTTGATACCAAAAGATGGATAAGTCTACTTCAAGTTTTCTATCCATTAATATTCAATGTCAAAAGGTTACTCTTTCAACCATATTCTATGTAGTCATTGAACCTTGCTATCTATTTTGAGCAATTCAAGGAAACTATAATATAAGTCCTTGAGCTTGATAATTGTTTAGACATTGTCTTATGCACTAAATTCCATTGAGCATAGGTTTATTTTCCCTATTCCAACTCAATGGGATAACAAACATACTTAATCTTGAAAGTAATAATATCATAAGAAAAAGGTTAACCTCTTAGTCTTCTTCTGACTATGAGGTCGTTTTAAGTTTCTTAATCCTTAACTAGATAGATGATTGTTTTCTAGTGTTCATACAACTAAGAGATCGTTCAATCTTTACAACAAGGTTATTTCCCCTTTCAAAGAAATCTTATTTAAATCTAACCTTATGGCTCCATATAAGTCTAGAATATTGACTAAGATTGGTTTGATATCAAAATTTGTGCAAAGACTAGTTTATAATACTACCATCTCTTGTTTATTGCTTGAGTTGTTTTTCACATAAAGAAATATATATATATATATATTGTTTACTGCCTGAGTTGTTTTTCACATAAAGAAATATATATATATATATATATATATATATATATATATATATATATATATATATATATATATATATATATTCCAAGTAGCCATAAACACAATAATAAATTGGGTGCCTATTTTCACAACTTAGACCTACAATTTCATTGGCTATTCTACAAAACTCACAGCATGATTTCACTAAAATATGGGGTGACTCAATCATAAGACAAGTATACTAGTCTCATGATGACTAGATCATATGCATTCCTTATTTAATGAACCCTATACATGCATAAATCTATAATGATTTCACTGTTCCAATGGAGGTCATCGATATACTTAGTATTTCCTTCTAATCAAAACAACAGCTCTTATCATAGTAAAAATCAATATCCAAATCTAACGTATCATGCTAGACTTTATAGCTTCGACCTTATTACCCTCCATGGATGTTGGCATTACAGGATAAAAGTAGCATTTCAGAGTTTGAGAGATAACAAAACATTTAAACCAGTATAGCAATTCTATGTAGAAACTTCACGTGAAGGAATGAACCTAGTTTAGACAAGCTTTGGAAGCTCCTAAGACTGATTGGGCTCATTCACCGCAACCTCTGGTTTGCTCAGTTGTTCAATAGTTTTCCTCCTATATGATTCTCCCTTCACCCTACCTGATAGCTATTAGTTTCAAGCTTTTTCCTTATTATTTTTTTTTCTTTTTTTGTACTCCACTCTTATGAGATTCATCCCCTTTAAAGCAATCCCCATGACTCCATTATGATTCGTGTGATTCACTGTCATAAAGAATCCTTTCCACTATTATATAGTTGCAAACAAAATCTCTTTTTATACTAGAGACATCTACACTTGTTAAACCTATGAAGCTCGTGCCAGAAAATAAGTGGGGTTATGTGGTATAAAAAACTACTCTCTCTCTCATAGAGGATGACAACCTAATAATCATGACTCCTAACCATTAAGTTATCTCATGAGTTATTAAAACCACTACACAAGCATTGTGAGGGCTCCATTAAACATGCCTATGGGACACCATTAGCTTAGAGCATGTGGATTAATAGATATCAGGGTATTAATCACCAGTGGCTCTTAGAAGGATAAACGCTACTTAATGAAAATGGTTACAAGGTAACAACTTCATTAATAAAGAAGGTGGTTAATTACTTTAATCCATAAGTAACCCTAATTAACAAATTTTCCAAAATAATAACCAAAAAGAATAATAGTCTTAGACCATATATATAACTTCAATAGAGAATAATATAATAATGTGACGAATGACTTACGTAAAGCGTGATAGGGTTGAGTTCATCTCCCCTTCACAAACATCGATTTCATTTTTCCATGAACAAAACATGCGATGCTAAAAACTATAATCATGCCAACAATTTAACCAACTATGCCTTAAAGACATAGACGAAAACCACTTATGACGTGATCGATGGAAGGTCGCGTTAGTCGCAAATGACTAATGTTCTTCCTTGACAATGTCATTTGATCAAAATGACAAGATCAATGCAAAACTAATTCAAAAGGGATTAAAAAAGAAATTGACAACCTGTCGAGTCGATCCATAAATTAACCATTAAAACATGACTTACCTCAATCGACTAGAGTTAACTAAATGTGGTTCACTATACTCAGTTGGCAAATGACTGTTTATAACCCAAGGTCTATTCTCCTCTCCTCAGAAGATACTCTCTCTCTCTCTTTCTTGGAGAGTCATTAAAAACCTATTTTCATGCATATATCTTGCAATCACCAGATCATGATTAGTGTATCATTAGTCCATTCATAAACCTTATGAATAACAAATCAAATTCTCATAATATAAATTGTTGAATTATTCAATCATATGCATTAGACTTAATCACATAACTGATATTCAATAAAATCAATGTTTTCCAAATGACATTATATCACAATGTCAAAATATTTATCCATGGATTCACTTCTATTCACGTAAAAGTAAATAGTAAAAACAAAGCCAAAATTAGGGATGTAACATTACTTATCAACATATCCAGCAAGTGCTAAAGCCTGAAGACAAGAATTTTGGAGAAGATTTTATAGACCGTGTTACACAGACTTATAGGTCTGAAATCTCCAATAGTAATGGGGTCAGTCTTCTTGGGAACCAGTGCTATAAAGGTATTATTTAGTTGTTTCAATAGCTTCCCAGTCCTGAAGAAATATTTTGCAGCCTTAGTAACATCCCAGCCAACAATATCATAGTATTCCTAGAAGAAGGATGGGGGAAGCCATCTAGATCGAGAGCTTTAAAGGCTCCCATAGAGAAGATAAAATCTCTAACTTCTTCTTCAGACACAAGTTTAGTAAGGAGGGCATTATCTTCTCTTGACAGCTGGGAAGGAATGTTGTCCAATAATTCATGCCTCTCAGCAAGGCCTTGGGAAGCTAATTTTTTTTTAAAATAATTGGCAGCCACTTGGCCCACTTGGAAATCTGTGTTCACCACATTCCCTCTTTCATCCATCAATCTAGTGATTTTGTTCCTTTTCCTATGTCTCATAGTAGATTGGTGGAATAAATCAGTATTTCTATCACCCTTTTGCAACCATTACACTCTGAATTTTTGTTTCCAATAGATTTCCTCTCTTTTCAACATTTTGTTCCATTCCTTCCTTAAAGAGTCATCCTACTACAAAGTGGCATCCAAAGTATCACCTTGGGCCATCAACAACTGAATATCAGCAAGATTAGAGGAGATCCTTTTTTTATGCTCAAAGATATTCCCAAAGGTAAAATTATTCCAGCCTTTCACTTTGATTTTCACAAGATTCAGTTTCTGAGTTAGCCTATACATGGGGGAACCTTGGATGGGAGTGCTCCACCATTCTACATGATGATCTTTTAAATCCTAGTGTTGGGCCCACATTATTTCGAATCTAAAAGGATAGGGGCCTTTAAAATCTCAATCTTTTGAAGACAAAAGTAGAGGGTTGTGATCAGAGGTCATTCTGGGAAGAGCTTCAAGGAGATAAGAGCTGATGTGCTTCCAATTAGGGGTGACCAAAAATTTGTCCAGTCTAACCTAAATCATATTATCTTCCTTCCTTCTATTGGTCTAGGTGAACAACTATCCTTGGAGGTCCAGATCCATAAGACTAGCATTGTTGAGAGACTTAGCTAGGTTAGTCATGCTGTCAGAGTAGTCCATGATGCCTCCCAACTTCTTTGAAGGGTATAAAGGGGAGTTATAATCACCCGCCAGTATCCATTGGTCTTCCTTATTGTGCCCAATCAAAGAGGTTAGAATTTACCACAACTCCTTGGCATCCCTTTGATTAGGGGTGTAGATGTTAACAATATTCCAAATCTTATTGTGATTAGAAACCTTGACACACAAACTGCTCTTATATCAAGAGAGGCATTCCCCTTTAACCATATTCTTGTTCCACATAGTAACAATGCCTCAAAAAGCTCCAAAAGCATCACTAATGCAATAGTTAGCATTGGGCCAAAGACTTTTAGCAATAACTTGAAAGATTTCCTCCCTCATCTTAACTTCCTGCAATAAAAGAATATTAATTTTTTAATCAAAGATGTAGTTCCTGACCAAGAACTACTTTTGGGGACTATTCAGTCCCCTAATATTCTATGAGAGAAACTTGATTTTTTTTCTCAGACCTTTCTAGAGGCAATCTCCAGTGTCCTTTGTCTGCCCATTGCAATATCCCTATTGACTTCTCTCTATCTGGTTTCTCTTTGGGAGGGCCTACCTTCCTTGGTATCCATTCCCACATTAGCAATCTTTTTCCCTTGGTTTCGACCATTCTTCTTAGTTGTAGTCAATCCCTTTGAATCCTGGTCAGTGCTTGACTTACTTGTTCTAGCTCCTAGGGTTATGTTGAAAGGACTATCCCTTAGGGAAGAAAAACCCATTAACATACTACTAATCCCTCCATTGGTCACTAGACTATTAATCTATTTGAAAATAGATCCTGAGCTAGAATCTGACCTAAACTCAATAGTCCTCTCTTCCTTTTGTTTAGAGCTAGGAACAACCACATGGGGGATCCCCCTTCTTCCATATCCCCTTGAAAGTATAGGGAGTTTTCCTTCTGTTGGGGACCAACTGCACTAGATGCAGTTGTTCTACTACTGTTTGATCCCTATTATTCCCTTCCTATATGTTGGGATTCGTTGAATCTAGAGGCTCCTCTACAACATGATGCAAGTCTTTGTCTTCTTCCTTATCCTCATCCCCTTTTTTCTCTTTTTGAGGGGTACTAATTATGTTGAGGATATCCTCTATAAAAGGGTAGTCCTCTTCATCTCTCTTTTCAAGAGCCCCATTATCAGCACAGTTCTTTTTCAGGGCTTTACATTGGGTTATTAGGTGCCCCTTTTTGTCATAGTTTTGACAGAATACCATGGCATTTTCATATTAAATGTATTGTGTCTATTGGCCATACTTAGATTCTAGCATTATAGTGTTAGGAAGGGTTTTATGAATGTCAACACTAACACAAAACATGTAAAAAATAATCTGGATTTATTTTTTGTGGTGTTGTCCAGAGTGATAAAATGCTTGAAGGTGTTCACAATCCAGGTGAACACTTCTTCATCCCAATACTCTAGCGGAAGCTCAAGTAACCTAACCCAAATAGGGGTTGACTTATTAAGATTTGTTGTAGCATCAAATCCTAGCCTTCACTTGCAAAGAGAGAGGTTGTCTTTTCTATACATCCAGGAGCCTCTCACGAGTATAGAGGTAAGGTCCTCTTTGGCGGTAAACTTGAAGAGAAACAATCCACTAGCCATAACACTAATAGAAACACTTCCCTTCAATCTCCATTTGGCTGACATCCATCTCCTGACCAAGTTAATATTTGGTATGAAGGAAAAACATTTCCCAACTAGAGCTTGCTCCATCGAAGAAAAATCCTCTCCATAGTAAGATCAGAGTTTAAGGGCATATCCATTTTTAGTCTCTAGCAGCTGTGGGACAACTCTTGAAATCACATGATCTTTTCCCCCCAAGAGGAAATTTTTCCATGCATTGGAAATTGACATGTCAGCTTGGGTCACGAGTTCAGAAGGGAAGCCCAAGGCTACACCAGGGTCAACCCGTACCAAAGGGGAAAGGGGAGGGGGGTTAGGGAGTCCCCTGGGTCCCCACGGCCATGGCCAAATTCAAACAACAAAAGGCGAGAGCAAGAGCGCATAGAGCAAGTGAGTAGGAAAAGGTATTTTGATTTGCTTCTTCCTTCTTTATTTCTTTGAATGTAGCTTCTCTTTTAGATTTGTCTTTTCTTGTATTTCTCATCTCATAGGCAGTGAAGGAACCAAATAGTTCATCCATTGTGAGTTTATTCAAATCTTTGGCTTCTTCAATAGTAGAAACTTTTGAATCATACCTTTGAGAGAGTGATCTCAGTACTTTCTTAACAACCACTAAATCCTCTACCTCTTCATTAAGACCTCTAATCACATTCACAACTTCATCTATTTAGAGTAGATAGTCAGCTATGTTTTCTTCTTCTTTCATCTTCAAATTTTCAAATTTACCATTGAAGGTCTGCAATTTTCTTGCTTTACCTTAGCATCTCCTTCATAGATATTTTTGAGTTTATCCAATATGTCCTTGGCCATCTTGCACTACATTACTTTGACAAACTCTATGTTAGTTAGATAACTCAAGATAGCGTTCTTAGCTTTAGCATTATTCTCACAAGCCTTCTTATTAGCTAGATCTATGTAGAGAGGATTTGCAAGAGTAGTATAAACATCGATCACAACTATCCAAACATCATACCCTAGAGAATTTTCTTTGTCAACTTTTCATCAGCCAACTAGATGTCAGGAAAATTGGTTGTTGGTGAACTTGTGAGTTCGGGAACAAGAAAATTGTTGACTAAAGGCAAAACTCATGCCTTAGAGACTTTTCTTCGTCTCTGCCTTAGAAACTTTTCTTCTTCTCTTTCTTATGTTATCCTTGTAAGTATGAATAAGATGCACAAGACTACATGGTGGCTCGAGGATGAGCTATAGTCCTAATCATGTAAATGTAAGCATGCATATATATACCTCTTAGTAGTGTCCCTCTTGTGACATGTCTTGCATATTTTTTATTTTGTTGGTGCTTTCCTAACTTTTGGACTAACCTTCTATGGTCTTGCACACCTTCTAGCTTGTCTTCTAACCAAGGTTTGACAAGTCACTTCTGTCGCTCTCTAGCCTCAATAACCACATCAATCAACTTCATAAGAAGGGAATTCATGTTCCCTAGGAGTATTTGTATCATTTCAACCCTTTAGAATCATCCAATTAACTTCCTCATTCCATCATTGGCTTCAATCTTCTTGTTTTTTTCTTCCTTTCTTGGTCACCCCTATCATTGTAGGATCTCCCTGGGTGATCCTAGAGATAAACTAGGATCTCTAGGGGTGACTTGCCCTAGTGAGAGGGGTGAACCACCCTATAGATATCCTATGGCTAGTTTAGGGATGGTAACCATTTTCACACCTCCTAGATCATTCGCCATCCTGAAAACCACCTATATAAAAGTTCCTCTATGTGTCACCACCTATCATTGTAGGATCTCCCTGGGAAACCCAACCACTTAAGTAGGATCTCCAATAGAGATTTACCCTAGTGAAAGGGGCAACCGTGTCATCTTTTAACATGCGTGATCTCTTCTAGTTATAGCCCAAATTAGCTCCAAATTGAGCCTTGATTGCATGAGTAATCTTCCATAACTAATCATCAACTCCTTCTGATTGACTCAAGACTCCCAATCACTCCTTTCTAAATCCAAATAAATTCTACTCATCTACAATCAATCACATGCTAACTCCATTTCTTCTTCTATTATAGGCTATCAAGGCTAGTTCATTCCTAATCAATCCTAGTTCACTCTCCAATAAATCTTGTTAACTCTTCAATCAAATGGGTTAACTCTCCAATCAACTCCACCATTGTTGTGCTTCTCACACCTATAAATACCCTCTCCTCTATGCATTTGGATAGGCAAATCTAGTATTTTTTCTCTTGCTTTTATTTGCTTTGTCTCCATAGCATTTTATGCATCAACTCCTCCTGATTAACTCAAGACTCCCAATCACTCCTTTCTAAATCCAAATAAATTCTACTCATCTGCCAATCAGTCACATGCTAACTCCATTTCTTCTTCTATTATAGGCTATCAAGGCTAGTTCATTCCTAATCAAACCTAGTTCACTCTTCAATAAAGCTTGTTAACTCTTTAATCAAATGGGTTAACTCTCCAATCACCTCCACCATTGATGTGATTCTCACACCTATAAATACCCCCTCCTTTATGCATTTGGATAGGCAAATCTAGTATTGTTTCTCTTGCTTTGATTTGCTAGTATTTTATGCTTGTGCAAGACCCCGCGAGTCTTTTAAATTTTTGTATTTGATGTAGGACCATCTAGTGGTGTAAGGGCAATCTTGCATCACTTAAAAAATGATGATTTTATTTTCCGTTCTTTTCAATTTTGGTATTTTTGGATACCCAATTGCTTGAATAATTATGCAGAACCTTCAGAATTTCCAACCTGCTAAAAATAGCAAACTGCTATTTTAGAAAGTTTGCATTTGAGCATGTATGGAAACAAAATTTACTCAAAGCTTCAGAATTGAAAAATATAACATTTGGTGAAGGAATTGGCCAAAGATCACTTGTGGGTTGAAAGATATTAAAATTTTCATTTCTTTAAAAAACCTTGAAATTTTTTTTAAGTCAAATATGAGGAGCTTAGAGGCCCCATACAACCCTGAAAAATAGGTAGAATTGGAAAAGATCATTTTAAGCGCATAGATCTCTTGATGAGATTTACAACGCATCAAACTATTCATCAATTGAACACAAAAATCAAAAGTTATGGCTCCTGGAAGTTGACCTATTTTTGGCAGGAGTTACAAATTTTGAAATTTTGGCTAGAGGGCACCAAAAAAGGGTTATTTATGATCATTTTTGGGGATCTTTTGGGGTAGTAGAAGATGAGTGGTAGGTAAAACTCATCAAAACACACCCTTATGTTCCATTTTTCCATTTCATGTACCACCTTATCTAATGATTGCACTATGAAAACTGTAAAACCTTGTTTAAATAATGTTAATTAAAGATGAAATACTGAAGTTGTCGTTGTGATGAAAAGACTCATGTTTCGGATTTAAACTGACAAAAATATGTAGAAATGTCTTCTTTTTATCCCAAGGGTCCATCTATTAGGCAAATAAAGGTTTTTTAAAGACTCCCAGAGATGTTCCTAACTATCTCTAGAGCTAAGCAGAAGACACATTACAAAGAACTCCAACATTTTGTAGAATGGTTGGAGGATCTCCATAGATGAATTATCAGGATAGTAAGGGTTTCTAATGATGAGACCTCCAGAGTTGTGTCTTGATGAGCTATCTAGTGATCTCTAGAGCTATTGTTGACTGCACACAGGCTTCAGAGTTATACAAAATCTCTAGAGTTGTTTCACTGCCAGAATCTCTGGAGCTGCTATAAAGCTCCAGAGTTCTGCATATGAAGGCAAAAGTTTTTGAAGAAGACAATAGCAGTAGCTCGTGGGAGATGAAGGACACTTTTCATTTGATTTTTGCATGAATTAGGGACTTCTAGTAGTATGTTGTTTTAAAGTTGATTCATTTTTATCAGGGCCTCTACAACCTATTTTATCAAAGTCAAAACTCTAGATTTAAGGACACCTCTAGTGTTACTTAAGTCTCTTTTAAGTTCTACATGGTTATACTTTGATATAGGTAGTTCCATGTTTAGTCTTTGGAATAAATATGTTTTGAATCTAAAATAGAATTGGAAGTAAATTAATAAACTCCGAAGATATGATATCAACAACAATATGATATATGGTATAGAGGCAGTAGGATAGATACTCTCATAGTTTTTGATAGTCTCATATATTTTGCAAAAACATATACTTTTATTGAAATATATCCTATTTTGGAAATACTAGATTAAAGGAAGGCTAGTATTGGTTTATTGCTTTCTTACATTACTGCAGATTCCTTAATTTAGTTTTCCTGCTTTTATAGAAATAAATCAAGTTCTTGTTAATTCTATTTTAATGTCTTTTCCACTTTTCATAATTAGATAAATCATTTTAGCATTGTATTGTTCCATTTCTAGATTAGATTTCTTTAACAACAGTTAGTTAAAAACATGAATTTGATTGAATAAGTAGGTTTCATTTTAGTAGATAGATTAAGGATTGCTAATTGTTAGTTTCTATTGCAGCTTGCCATGGACACAACCCTAGATTTGACAAATAAACATGATTAAATACCAAGGTACAATGACCCTTGTTAGTAGAGAAAGGGGGGAAAGTGGAGAGTTAGGAAAAGGAGGGAAAATAGAAACCCTAGAATATTTGAAGCTACAAAAGGTAGAAGGTTCCAGAATCAGAGGAAGGAAACTGTAATGGGTTATAGCTTGTTGAGGATTCATCCTCTAATTTGATTCTAGCTTTTATAATGTAATGTGTTTTCCAGTTCAATAAAATAACTTTCCTATTTTGTGTGTGCAATATGTATTGTTGAGTGTTCTAGGATTAACCACCTCATCAAGTGGTATTAGAGTAGTAGTTCCTAAGTGTGTAGATAGATCACTAACTATGAGGTAGTTTACACTAGGACTTGAGGTTGTGGGTTTGCTATAGAAATCAAATGAGTTTGTGGGTTGTTGTAGAACTAAAAAAAAAGCCTCCATGAAGGAATTATGGTGGTGTTGGGAGAAATACTTTGACAGAAGAGGGTTTTAGAGCCTTGCAAAGATAAATCAATGCATTGCAAGAGGAGCTGCAAAGAGGGTTTGAGCCAAGAAGAAGAGAAGAAAGAAAAGATGAAGCTGAAGAAGAATAGTCATCTAAAGAAGAACAAGATGCTACAGAAGAACCTAAGAAAGTTACATTGTTGAAGGCCATCACCAAGATTGAAAAGAGGCCTAGGATTGAAGTTTCTACCTATTTTGGGGATTTGAATCTGGAAGAGCTTATTGATTGGATAAATGACATGGAGGAATATTTTTAGTATGAAGATGTGGAGGATCCAAAATGGGTCAAGTTTGCAAAAATGAAGTTAAAGGGCCATGCCAATATTTGGTAGAAAGAGGTCCAGTTAGAGAGAAATAAAAGAGGAAAATGAAAGATTACCAGATGGGATCGAATGGTGGAAAAAATAAAGAAGCAGTTCATTCCTGTGGACTATGAGTTTGAGTTGTTGAAGAATCTGCAAGGATTTAAGCAAGGTAACAAGTCTATTAAGAAGTATATAAAAGAGTTTTATAAGATTATTATCAGAATAGGCCATGTAGAGGCCAACACAGAGTTGGTAGACCATTACATTAATGGGTTGAGGCCAAGTATTTAAGAGGAGCCAAGCCTGGTCAGAATGACCACCATAGAATATGCATACCAATTTTTTCTAAAGGTGGAAGAGAAGCTGAATAAAAGATTTGAAAGAAAGAAAAAAGGAAGAGGTCATTGTGGAAGGACTGGTGGAAGATCCTATGGAGGTCAAAATGAAGTTCAAAAGAAAAGTGAAGAAGGCACCAATCAAAATCATAAAGGAGATAATGCTTACCACCCTCATGACCAATATAATGGTGAGCAAAGATGAAGAGGAAGAAGACTTGGGTAAGGACCTGAAAGAGGAGGTTTTAGAGGAACCAATTTCCAATGTGGAGAAGGACATCGAGCCTATGAGTGTCCCCAACATCAATGAAGGACAAATAGAAGACTTGAAGGTAATGCATGAGTGCACATGTAGATGAAGATGCATAGCCTAAGAATTTTCAAGATGTTGAAAGGGGAGAAACCCTAGTTGTCAGAAGAACCTTGTTAAATGAGGAGAAAGAACTACATAAGAGGAAGAGTTTATTCCACATAAGGCACAAATGTGAAGGTAAGTGTTGTGATATTATTATTGACAATGGAAACACTAATAATTTTTTCTTAGAGGATATGGTTAACAAGTTGAAGTTGACAAGGAGAAGGCATCCATATCCATATATGATTGCATGGTTGTAGAAGGACCATAGAGATTTGGTCAATGAGTAGTGTTTAGTGAAGTTAAAGGTTGGAGACTACCATAATGAGGTGCTATGTGACATCATATCGATGGATGCATGTCATATGCTATTGGGGAGACTGTGGAAGTATGATAGTTGTGTTGTCCATGATGGCCATGCAACCACCTATTCCCTAACAAAGGATAGAGTTTGTCATAAGTTTAATCCCTTAAAGGAGGTGGAAGGAAAGGTATGTAGTACTACTAGAATTTTCTTGGTAGATGGTAGGAAATTTTTAGATGGTATAAAGCATGAGTGTCATTGTTTTGCATTGATTCCTAAGATCAACTAAGAGAAATGTGAAAATGTACCAACAACATCTCAGATCTATTGGAATAGTTTTAGGACATTGTTTCTAATAATGTACTAGAAGGTTTACCACCAGTGAGGAAGATAAGTCACCAAATGGATTTGATACTAGTAGCCAATCTTTTGAATAAGGCAACCCATATAATGACTCCTATAGAGAACGAAGACTTGAATAGACAAGTTCATGAGCTATTAAGGAAATGACTGATAAGGGAGATCCTAAGTTCATGTGTAGTACCTAAAGTAATAGCACTAAAGAAGGATGGAGAATAGAGGATGTGTACATATTCTTAAGCCATCAATAAAATCATGATCAATTACAAATTTCCATTGCCTAGAATTGATGACATAATGGATTGTTTGAGTGGAGCCAAGTATTTTATGAAGATTGATCTGAAGAGTGGATATCACTAGATACAAATCAGAGAAGGAGATGAATGGAAGATAAATGTTTAGACTAAGGAGCTCCTATACGAATGGTTAGTCATGCCATTTGGGCTAACCAATGCACCGAGCACATTCATGTGACTCATGAATGAGATATTAAAAGATTTTTTGGGTAAATTTGTCATTGTTTACTTAGATGATATTTTGATTTTTAGTAATACTTTGGAGGAGCACTTGATGCATGTTCAAAGAGTTTTTGAGAAGTTGAGAGAAGAAAAGTTGTTGATTAATCTAAAGAAATGTAGTTTTGTGAAGAAGGAGTTGGTGTACCTGGGATTTGCTATCTCAACTAAGGGTCTTAAAATGGATCTATAGGAGGTGAGGGCTATCATTAAATGGCCTACCCCAAGAAGTTTTACAAAGGCACTTTATATTTTCATGGTTTGGTAAGTTTTTACAGAAAATTTATTAGGAATTTTAGTAGCATTTGTGCACCCTTAATTAAGACAATGAGAGGGGATAGAAAATAGTTTAAATGGACTACAAGAGCATCCAAGAGTTTTGATACATTGAAGTAGAAAGTCATAAAGAAACTTGTTTTGGCACTTCCAAATTTCATTAAGGTATTTTATGTAGATTGTGATGCTAGTGGTAGTGCTATAGGAGCTGTTTTGAGTCAAGAAGGTATTCCCATTTCCTATTTCAATGAGAAGCTTAATGATGCCAAGAAAAAGTATTATGTTTATGATCAGGAGTTTTAAGCTATAGTTTAAGATTTGAAGAAATGGAGGCATTATTTGTTTCCAAAAGAGTTTGTTTTATATACTGATCATCAGACTTTGTAGTATCTTAATAATCAAGGAAAGTTAAATCAAAGACACTAAAAATGGGTTGAGATTTTGTAGAGTTATACATTTTTTGAAAGAGAGGAGTGGAAGGTCAAATAGAGTTGCAGCCACCTTAAGCATAAAGAAAAAATTGTTGACAGAGATGAAGATAGAGGTTGTTTGGTTCAATGAACTTAAGAATTTATACTCTGAAGATCCAAACTATGCAAAGGCCTAGAAAACTTGTTTGGAGCTTGTTATCCTAGATAGGATGAGATGGTCAAATTACATAATCCAAGATGGTATGTTTTTTAGAGGAATCCATTTGTACATTCTAAGGAGTTCTATGAGAGAGAACCTGATTAAGAAGAAGCATAATGTAGGGTTGGCAGGACACTTTGGTTGAGATAAGACAATTACTCTTGTTAGTGAGAACTATTACTGGCCATAATTGCACAAGGATGTGAAGAAGTTCTTGCAAAGTTGCAGAGTATGCTAGATGGCCAAGGGAGTTATTCAAAATATTAGCTTGTATCAGCCACTTCCTATACCAGAGAAGCCATGAGAGGATATCAACATGGATTTTCTTCTTGGATTGCCAAGAACACAGAGAGGGCATGATTCAATATTTGTGGTGGTTGATATATTTTCAAAGATGACACATTTCATTATGTGCCAAAAGACTACTAATTATATTCATGTTCAAGAATTATTTTTCAAGAAGGTGGTTAGAGTACATGGTCTTCCAAAGAGCATAGTTTCAAATCGGTATACCAAGTTTGTTGGGTATTTCTGGAGGACCTTATGGAAGAAGTTGAAGATTGAGTTGAATTTCAGTTCTACACATCATCTATAGATTGATGGATAGATAGAGGTAGTGAATCAAAGTTTGGGCAACTTACTGAGATGCTTAGTAGGAGATAAGCCTAAGGGATGGGATTTGATATTACCATAGGTAGAGTTTGCATTTAATAATTTTGTCAATAGGAGTACTAGTAAATCCCCATTCCAAATTGTATATGGGAGTAGTCTAGGAAATGCTTCTGATCTGAGAAAGATAGACAGAGGAGAGAAGAGTAGTGTTGAAGCTGAAGACTTTACAAAGCACTTGAAGAGCTTGCATGAAGAGGTGCGACAACACATTAATAAAATGAATTCTCGGTACAAGGCTAAGGTAGATCAGAAGCATAATTTTAGCGAATTCAAGTTTGGTGATGAAGTCATGGTTCACCTAAGGAAAGAAAGGTTCTAATGGGGACATATAATAAGTTGAAGATGAAGAAATTTGGACCATGTAGGAAAGCATGATTCAAGAAACGCATATATGGTAGAGATATCAAGTGAAATCAACATTTCCCCTATGTTCAACATTGTTGATTTAACATAGTATCATGAAGGTGGCATAGAGGATGGACCAACCAAAGGATAGTGGAGTATTCTGACATCTACTTCAAAGGAGGAGATAGAAGAAATCCCATATAGCCATGTGGGAAGAAGTACTAGGAACAAGCAATATGAAGAATATTTTGTTAAGTGGAAAGGAAGGCCTGTCAAAGATTCCTCTTGGTTGTCTAAGGTAGAGGTTGACCATTTGGGTTTTCCTCAAACATCTGAGATGTGACAGGGTCACTTCTCAAATTACCCTGGGTGTCTGATGCAAGAGCATTGTTTGAGTAAACAAGGTTATTACCTATCCAGTTTACCCCTTGTAGTCATTATCTAACTAGTCATTAGTTAGTTCTATTCACACATGTTCACATGTTAAGTTGACTTAAGAAGCATTCTAGTTGTTTCTAGATGTTGATAGTTGTCTCTAGATGTTGATACTTGTCTCTAGTTGTTGATAGTTGTCTTATCCTACATATGTGATCTTATTAACTAGTTGGCATCTTATTCTCTAGTTATTTCATGTTATAGGATTAAGACACTTGTCATATGAATACTTCATCCTAAATCTCATCCTTGTCTTTATAAGAAAGGCATATCATGTACATTGTGTTCCAAGTATGTGCTAATCGGTGTTGTCATTGATGTCAACATGTTTGTGTTGTCATTAGTGTCAACTATGCTCTTGTTTTGTTACTTGATTGTGCGAAGTTAGTTGCTTTGTATTGTGTTGTATAAGTACTGAAGATGATAAGAATATGTTCCTAATATTGAGTTTCCAAGTGCTTTTGAGAAAATTTGGTTCATACTGAAGACAGAGTTGTGAAGATGTATTCTGGCTTACAGGATACTGTCTGAGTTTTTGCTCTGCATTTCTTCTGTGTTGAAGACCAGAGTATGAGTTTTGAATATTTTTTAGAGAAGTGTTTGAAGATGGTAAATCCTAAATTTGGTGGTCTGGATCACTATGCAATAGAAGTTGTGTTCACTAGTTTGAAGACTGTATTTGACAGAGTTTGAGTTGTGTAGAGGTGTCTGGGAGAAAGTATTTTGCTCTGCATTTCTCTGTAGAGTGGTTTTAGGTGATGTGGTTTTGGACATATGTTTATAATATCCTTAGCTATCTCCATTCCAAAGGATTTGTGATTTGGTGCTCTGAAAAGCAAGTTATTGAATAACAAAACTTAGTAGTATTGTTTGTAAGCTATCTTATAGTGAAATTTATTGTACTTGAATTTGTTGGTTCTCAGGTGAATTTATGTTGTTCGTGGATGTGTTGAGACTATGTTAAAGCATTGTATAAGGTTTGCAAGTTATGGATGTGAACATGGAAGTGTGTGATCAAGAATTTTTCTATGTTTGTGTTGTTTGACTGACCTTGGATGACTGTGATGATTAAGGAGATGTTTTGATGATCATGTAAGTGTTGCATAGCGTGCATGGATAGATTTAGGTCCGAGCTAAGGTGGAAAGTGGCTTGCCTTCATTCCTTTATGCTATGGGATGTTTAGGTCTAGACCTAATTCAAATTATTTATGTTTTTTGACCTTAGAGATTGGTCCAAAGGTTGTAGATTGTATTGCCGACCTTGATGTATGTTCCAAGGTTGATGATTGGTATAAATAAATGTAATGTATTCATGTGTAGTGTGTGGTGGTGTGAAGATGCAAAGATGAAAGTGTTTGCGTTGTAAGGCAGGGAAGGTGATATGTATTGCGCTTCATTGGAACTCATGCATGTGGTAGATGCTATCATATCAGTTCATGGCAATGAGCCACCCCTCTTGGCAGTGAGCATTCTTTTGGGCAGTGAGCCTCTTTTGTTATTCAATATTGTTACTAAATTATATTGTGAGCTAACACTCATTGTGGTTTTTCCCTTTTAGGGTTTTCCACGTAAAATTCTGGTGTTCATGTGTGTATGGTGGTAGTGTGTTTAAGTTTTAATTCTACATTTCATGCTTAATCTTCATAACAGATTAAGGGGTTAAAGAAAGTGAATGTGATTTTGTTTAAGAAAAGTTAAAGTTTTTGATGCAACTAATTTACCCCCTCTCTTAGTTGTCTTGTGCCTTCAACAATTGGTATTAGAGCAAGGTTCCTTGGAAGAAAGCCTAACAGCTTAAGGTAGATCTAGGATAGCAAACAAAGACATTCCTCAGTTTGATAGATCTGACTATGCCTTCTAGAAGGTACGAATGCAAAGTTATCTTGTCTCCATTGGTTATAATGTTTGGAAAATAGTTGAAGATGAATACAAAAAACCTAATGGTGGTTCGAGGACTGCAAGTGAGATTAGGGCCTATGAGATTAATGGCAAAGATAAATATTCTTTACTAAATGCTTTATCTAACACTGAAATGGTGAAAGTTGTGGATCTAGAAACTGCTCATGAGATCTGGGTAAAGTTGAAAAGTATCTATGAAGGTGATGCATCTTTCAAGAAGGCTAAGTTGTAAAACTTTAAGACTAGATATGAAACTATGCAGATGTCTGAAGATGAGAACATAACAAGTTACATACAGAAGATTGATGAATTTATTAGCAACATCAAGGGTCTTGGTGGAAAGATAGATGATACAGATGTTGTAGATACAATACTCAAAACTCTTCCCAAATCTTATATTCACAAGGTATCTTCCATTGAAGAATTGTTTTATATGAATAAGCTTTCTAAAGATCAATTGCTTGGTAAAATGTCTGCTTTTGAAATGAGGAAATTTAGTACTACTGATGGCCCTATGAAAATTGAGATTTCTTTTAAGGCCAAGGAAGAAAAGACTGCTAAATCAGATAAGTATGCTATGGAATTAGATGAAGAAGACTTTGATGAGCTTGAGGCAAACTATGCAAATAGAATGAAAAAGGGAATTGGAAAGTACAAAGGTAAGTTAGGTTTCAAATGTTTCAGTTGTGGTAAGTTTGGCCATTATGCTTCAAGGTGTCCGAATTTGAAGAACAAGAACAAAGAAGGTAGAGGTAAGATGGTAAGGAAAATTTACTATGTTAGAGAAAATGAAGGTGTAACTGATGATGAATCTGATTTTGAAGATGTTAATGCGAGTGAATGCCTGTTTACTGCTATAAAAGAAGAACCTGTTTCTACTAACCTTGAAAGATGTGTGAAGCAAGGAAGTCTGGAAGAAGAGTAAGAGATGTTTGCATGTCATGCTAAAAAGGAAAAGGATGAATGGTTCATTGACAATGGATGTTCAAATCACATGTCTGGAGATAAGAGTAAATTTGTCAAATTGGAAAGGTATGATGGAGGACTAGTTAGATTTGGTGATGATGCAGCTGGTAAGATCTGTGGAAAAGGGTCAATTACTTTTGATGGCAAGTATAATATAGATGATTTTATTTATGTCAAAGGTCTAAAGCATAATCTTCTAAGTGTTGGATAGATGTGTGACAAAGGATATAATTTGATATTTAAAGATAATGGATGTGAGATAAGAAAAAGCTCCAGAATAATAATTTATGTTGGTAAGAAGACTCATGGTAATGTTTATCATTTGAAAGGTATTGACAATTGTTGTTTGTTAACTTAGACAAATGAATGCTGGATATGGCATAGGAGAATATGTCATATTAACTTTGATAATCTAGTGAAAATAATCTTAGCTCAAGCTATAAGAGACCTACCTAAGATTGTGAAGCTTGCTAATGCCTTTTTGCAAAGAATGTCAATTTGGGAAGAAAACAAAGACAAGTTTCAAAAGCAAGGAACAAACATCTATCGGTATGTTGGAGGTGGTGCATATGGACTTATGTGGTCCTACAAGAATAAGAAGTATACAAGGTGATAGGTACTTCATGCTACTTATTGATGATTATTCAAGAATGACTTGGGTTACTTTTCTTAGAGAAAAATCAGAAGCCCTAGACAAGTTCAAGGCATTTAAAGCAATGGTTGAAAATGAGATGGATTTGAGAATCAAGTGTTTGAGGTCTGATAGAGGTGGTGAATTTACTTCAAATGAATTCAATACTTTTTGTGAAGAACATGGGATAAAGAGACAAGTGTCTGCCCCTAGAACTCCTTAGCAAAATGGAGTAGTTGAAACAAAGAATAGAACGGTTTAGGAAGCTGCTAGAACAATGATCAAAGAAGCTAAGCTTCCAGAGGTATATTCGAAAGAAGCTATTTATACTGTTGTCTATATTCAAAATAGAGTGCAAGTCAAAGCAAATAGAACAAAGACACCTTATGAGTTGTGGTATGGAAGAACTCCTATTGTCAGGTATTTCAAAGTGTTTGGAAGTAAATACTATATCAGAAGAGATGAAGAGTTGGGAAAATTTGATGCTAGATGTGATGAAGACATATTTCTTGGGTACTCCACTAAAATCAAATCTTACCAGTGTTATAACAAAAGATTGAGGAAGATTATTGAAAGTACAAATGTGAAGGTAGATGAGGATATTCAGAAAAACTTAGAGCCGAATGAATACAAGTCAGATGGATATGTTGATATAGAGAAAGTTGGAGAAAAAGACAAGGAAGTTCAGATTGAAGTGCAAGCTATACCAGAAGATGAAACTCAAGTTGAAGAACAAGAAGCTCCAAAAAGAATTCCTAAAACCCCCAGGCATGTACAAAGAAATCATTCTGAAGATCAAATCATTGGTGACAAGAGGAAAGGAGTATTGACAAGAAAATGAGCTGCAGAAGAACAGGTAAATCTCTGCTTGATTTCAAAGGTTGAACCTAAGACAGTCTCTGAAGCTTTTAAAGATGAACATTGGGTCAAGGCAATGGAAGAAGAATTGATGCAAATTGAAAAGAACAAGACTTGGGAACTTGTCCCTAGGCCTACAGATAAGAATGTGATTGGAACTAAGTGGGTTTTTAGGAATAAGTTGAAGATTGGAGAAGTGGTAAGAAACAAAGTTAGACTTGTATGCAACTTAGGCTACTCACAAGTGGAAGGAATATATTATGAAGAAACTTTTTCTCTGGTGGCAAGACTGGAAGCCATTAGATTGTTTCTAGCCTATGCAACACATAAAGACTTCAAAGTATATCAAATGGATGTGAAGTCTACTTTTCTGAATGGTGAGTTGGAAAAGGAAGTATACATAGGGCAACCAGATGGATTTCAGTTGTTAGACAAACCAGACATGGTATGTAGATTGAAGAAGGTATTATATGGACTAAAGCAAGCTCCTAAAGCTTAGTATGCAAGATTAGATAGGTATTTGTTGCAGTAGGGATTCAATAAAGGGTCTGCAGATAGTAACTTGTATATCAAGGTAAGCAAAGATCAAATTCTAATTATTGAAATCTATGTGGATGATATAATCTTTGGTGGAAATAAAGGTATGTGTAAGAACTTGGTTGATGAGATGCAAAAAGAATTTGAGATGTGAATGTGTGGTGAGACAAACTTTTTCCTTGGGCTGCAAATTAATTAGATAGATAAAGGCATTTTCATTTCACAATCAAAGTATGTCAAGGAGTTGTTAAAGAATCTTGGAATGGAAGAATCTAAACAAGTCTCTACTCCCATGACAATTGGCTATAAGCTAAGAAAAGATGATGAATCCCCTAAGGTTGAGCAGAGCATGTATAGGTCTATGATTAGAGGATTGCTATACCTAACTGCTACCAGACCTAATATCATGCATGTAGTTTGTCTTGTGGCCAGATTTCAGGCAAATTCTAAAGAGTCACATGTTATGGCAGTAAAGAGGATATTTAGGTACTTGAAAGGCACTTATGATTATGGCTTGTGGTATCCCAAGAGTAATCACTTCAACCTAAGTATGTAAATAGATGTAGATTGGGTCAGATGTGTAGATGATAGGAAAAGTATAAGTGGTGGTGTGTTCTTTCTTGGAGATAGAGCTATGTCTTGGCAAAGAAAGAAGCAGGATTCAATATCCTTATCTACTGCTAAGGCAAAATACATTGTAGTAGCATCATGTTGCACATAAGTGTTATGGATGAGACCAACTCTGAAAGATATCAACGTTGAGTATGAGAGTCCGATTCTTATTTTCTGTAATAATACTAGTGCCATTAACATTTCAAATAACCTAGTGATGCATTCAAGGACAAAGCATATTTCTATCAGATATCACTTTCTGAGAGAGAAGGTTGCAGAGAAAGAAGTGAAACTTGAGTATGTGCCTACAAAAGATCAAGTTGCTGACATATTCACCAAATCTCTTCCTAAGGATACATTTGTGAATCTTTGAGAGAAGTTAGGGGTTATTGCCCCTCCTATGTTGAACTAGATGCATGTGGAAGTGCATCAGTCCAGTAGGGTTCAAGAGTCATTCTTTTCTAGACTGGTGATGGAGGCTACCTCTCAGGGGGAGCAAATAGTGATACTAGAGAATGTTGCAGTCTGAAGGAAGAACTCAGGGTAATTAAGAACAAGTGCAAGTATGTGTAGTGAAAAGAGATGTGTTGCCCTTTTCCATTGATGTCAAAGGGGGAGAGAGTTCAAGTGAAAAACTCAGAGAAAAAAAAAAACATTCAGTAATTAGAGAGAGTTTAGATGTGTAAAGAGAAAGGGGGAGTTCTGTTGTAGAGTTGTATCTTGATGGTGGAACACGTTGTTCTATTTTTCACATCATGTGCTGCCATCAATGACAAAGGGGGAGATTGTTGCAAGTATGTGCTAATTGTTGTTGTCATTGATGTCAACATGTTTGTGTTGCCATTAGTGTCAACTGTGTTCTTTCTTTGTTACTTGATTGTGATGAGTTAGATGCTTTGTATTGTGTTGTATAAGTGCTGAAGATGATAAGAATATGATCCTAATATTGAGTTTCCAAGTTCTTTTGAGAAAATTTGGTTCATACTGAAGACAAAGTTGTGAAGATGTATTTTGGCTTACAGGCTACTGTCTAATTTTTTGCTCCACATTTCTTCTATGTTGAAGACTAGAGTATGAATTTTGAATATGTTTTAGAGAAGTGTTTGAAGATACTAAATCCTAAATTTGGTGGTCTAGATCGCTGTGCAGTAGAAGTTGTGTTCACCAATTTGAAGACTGTATTTGACAGAGTTTCTGAGTTGTGCAGAGGTATCTGGGAGAAAGTATTTTGCTTCGTATTTCTTTGTAGAGTGTTTTCAGGTGATGCAGTTCTAGACATATGTTTATAATATCCTTATCTATATTTATTCTAAAGGATTTGTCATTTGGTGCTTCGGAAAGCAAGTTATTGAATAGTAGAACTTAACAGTGTTGTTTGTAAGTTGTCTTCAAGTGAGATTTGTTGTACCTGAATTTGTCAGTTCTCAGGTGAATTTATGTTGTTCGTGGATGTGTTGAGACTATGTTAAAGCATTGTATAAGATCTGAAAGTTATGGATGTGATCATGGAAGTGTGTGATCAAGAAGTTTTCTATGTTTGTGTTGTTTGGCTGACCTTGGATGATTGCGGTGATTAAGGAGATGTTTTGATGATCATGTAAGTGTTGTGTAGCATGCATGGATAGATTTAGGTCTGAGATAAGGTGTAAAGTGGCTTGCCTTCATTCCTTTGTGCCATAAGATGTTTAGGTCTAGATCTAATTCAAATTATGTATGTTTGCTGACCTTGGTGACTGTTCCAAAGGTTGTAGATTGTATTGCCAACCTTGATGTATGTTCCAAGGTTGATGATTGGCATAAATAAGTGTAATGTATTCATGTGTAGTGTGTGGTGGTGTGAAGATGTGAAGATAAAAGTGTTTGTGTTGTGAGGTAGGGAAGGTGATATGTATTGTACTTCATTAGAACAGAACTCAGGCATGTGGTAGATGCTATCATATTAGTTCATGGCAGTGAGCCACCCCTCTTGGTAGTGAACCTTTTAGCAGTGAGCATTCTTTTGGGTAGTGAGCCTCTTGCTTATTCAGTATTGTTACTACATTATATTGTGAGCTGAGACTCACCGTGGTTTTTCCCTTTTAGGGTTTTCCACGTAAAATTCTGGTGTTCATGTGTGTATGGTGGTAATGTGTTTAAGTTTTAATTCTACATTTCAGGTTTAATATTCATAACAGATTAAGGGGTTAAAGCAAGTGAATGTGAATGTGATTTTGTTTAATAAAAGTTAAAGTTTTTGATACAACTGATTCATCCCCCCTCTTAGTTGTCTTGTGCCTTCAACACATTGTAACAATCTTTTTACATTCATTGATATAATAGAATTATTCTCTCATTTGATCTCTCTTGTGATTTCATAAAGTCCTAGATCTTGGGTGGATACCATCATAGACAACTCTTATAAACATCCAATTATGTAAGGGAAATCTTGCATCACCCAAAAAAATGATGATTTTATTTTCTGTTATTTTCAATTTTGGTATTTTGGATATCCAATTGCTTGAATAATGATTTAGAACCTTAAGAATTTCCAACCTAGTAAAAATAGCAAACTACTATTTTTAGAAAGTTTGCATTTGATGTTGGGATAAGGTGCCATTAACCTTGTAAATCCCACTATTGTATTATTCCATTTATTATTTGTAATTACCCATAAGGGATGTACAAGTTTCACCGGCATAAGTAAAAATTATTTACTGTCCATGGTAATTACGGAGTTACTGCACAGTAAGTCCCAGAGTTACTGGCCGTAGTTACGAGATGTCATTTACTATGGTAAATGGTAATTGGTCAAAGTGGCATGCACATGTGGAGGAATAGTCTATTTTTAGTGTTATGATGCATGTCATAGATGCTATAAGAAGGTGTAAGAGATTCTATGACAACTATAAGTTGTCATAAGAATCTATGACACTTATAATAGCATATGACACGTCATAGGATGTTGTAAGTGGCTATTTTTGGCCCCGAGGTGTTCAAGCTTGCATGGGTACATTTTTCCAAGTGTAGGATGCATGTATGATAGCATTTATGACCCCATAAGAGCCTATTCTTGGCCATGGACGCCCAAGGTTGTATTGTTGACTCTTGACAAGTGTTATGGGCTTGTAAGAAGTCATTTAATGTCTTGAGGTTGTATAAATTCTATATATACCATAGCATAGTAGATGAGATGCATATAACAGTTTACAGGTACCCAGGTTTTGCCGGAGTGAAGGTTCAAGGATAGAGGAAGTGAATATATTTGTAATCTCCTTTTGTGAAGATAATACAACTTGGCCTCTTTTCTTGGTGGAGTTTTTTACCTGAAAAGGTTTTCTCCACATTAAACACTTATGTTATGCGCTTCATTATGCTTCTGGTATATTTTTGTATTGTGGGTTTATGTTTTGTTACAATCTCCATTAATAACACATAGTTAAAGATTGCTGAAATTTATCTTGAATCAGATTTCCATTGAGGTAGTGTTGCTTTCGTTTCTAACATTTGGTATCAGAGCCTGGCTAGCTTTGACTCTTGGGTGGTAGTGTGGAAGCTGTAGCTGCAGTGGGAGATTTGGTTGTGTTTGTTTTATAGATCTTGTGTTGTTATTATGGCTGCATCCACTACTGCATCAACCTCTCGATTGGACATTGAGACATTCAACAGAACGAGGTATGAGTTGTGGAATCTAAAAATGGAAGATTTTTTGGAAGAAAGAAACCAATGGTTGGCTGTTCAAAAAGAGAAGAAACTTGATGATGTCTCTCCAGATGAGTGGGCTAGACTAGATAAGAAGGCACGAGGAACCATCCATTTGTGTCTTTCAGATTTTGCGCTACTGAATGTCGCAAAGGAAGAGACCGCATACAAATTGTGAAATCAATTGGGTGAGATCTACCAAGCCAAGAGTATGGTAAATAAACTTTATTTAGAAAAGGAAGTTGTCTTCTTTGAAAATGAAAGAGGGTGAGTCTGTTGCAAAGCATTTTAATTTATTGGTGAGTTAGCTTGATTTAGTAGATGTTGAGGTTAGTGAGGAAGATAAATGTATCTTACTTATTTGTTCTTTACCTGAGTCTTGGAAGAATTTTATCCTTGCTATCACTGCTAACCTTGCAGATCTGAAGTTGGATGCTCTTGTTTCAGTGCTACTGTCACAGGAATTGAGGAAGAAGAGTTTGGATAGTTCAGGGGATGCTCTCAGTATCAGGGGAAGGTCTAAGGAAAGGGGACCTAAAGGAGATTAGAAAGGGGCTAAGGACAAGTCCAAGGGCCAGTCTAAGACTCTTGGTAAAAAGAATAGAGTTAAGTTGGAACTGCAGTAAAAGGGGACATGTGAAGGAGTGTAGAAATCCTAAGAAACAGTGGGAGAGTGCTTTGGATAAGTCCTCGAATGCAGGTAAAGAATTTTTACTTTCTGTATGTAATCTTGTTTCTAATGATCACTGGTTGGTTGACTTAGGATGCTCGTTTCATATGACCCGGCATAAGGAATGGTTCTCCTCATATGAAGAATATGATGGAGGTAATATCTACCTTGGTGATAACTCTTCATATCTGATTGTTAGGAAAGGAAAGGTATTGTTGTGTTTCGGTGATGGGAGGATTAAAACCCTCCTTGGTGTTTTGCATGTTCCTGGATTAGCTAGAAATCTAATTTCAGTTTCAAAGTTGAATGATTTGGGAATGCATGTGACATTTGACAAGCATGGCTGCAGATTGGTGAGAGGGAACTTGGTGCTAGTGAAAGGGAAGAGATTTAGGAACTTGTTTAAGCTTGTTTAAGGTTAATACTAAACATGCATGTATGTGTGGCACCGTAGATTGGACCACACAAGCAATAATGTATTAAAAACTATTAAGAATAAAAATTTGTTGGATGGTTTCTCTTATTCTGATGAGCACTTTGATTTCTGTGAGCATTGTGTGTTTGGTAAGCAAAATGGAAAATCATTTCCTTCAGGAAGTAATAGAGCAAAAGAGAAGTTAGAAATTATTCATACGGATGTGTTTGGACCTGTGGATAATGAATCTATCAGAAAATCTTGTTATTTTGTAACCTTCATTGATGATGTATCCTGATTTACATGGATTTATTTTATGAAGCATAAATCTAAAGTTTTTACTAAGTTTAAGGAATTCAAAGTCTTAGTAGAGAACCAATTAGGTTTAAAGATAAAAATATTAAGATCTGACAATGGAGGGGAATATTTCTCTAAGGAATTTGATGATTTTTGCAAGCATGCAGGTATAATCAGACAAAAGACAACTTCATATACACCACAACCGAATGGTGTTGCAGAAAGGATGAATTGAACAATTATGGAAAGGGCTAGAAGTATGTTTAGTGATGCACAGTTGGATAAATGCTTTTGGGTAGAGGCTGTGTGCATTACTTTCTAGTTGATAAATAGATCTCCTTGTAAGGCTCTTGATTCGACACCTTATGAAGTGTGGACAGGTAAGAAACCTTTGTTTCATATTTAAGGGTTTTTAGTTGTGAGGCTTTTGTTCATGTGCTTAAGGAAAAGCAATCTAAGTTGGATCCAAAGGATGAAAAGTGTACATTCATTAGATATGGTGATAATGTCAAAGGTTATAAGCTTTGGAATCCACTAACCCACAAGATTATCTTTTCTAGAGATGTTATTTTCAGGGAACTTAGAGCTATTTCTGAACCTGAGTAGCCAAAAAAGAAAGAAGAAAAGGTAAAGAAGGTGCATTTTGATTTAGAGCAGCAAGATGCACCTCAGGAAGAACAAAATGATGGACTGGGGAGTGAAGAAGAAGAAGAAGATTCAAGTAGTTCTGATGAAGATGAGTCTATTGTTACAGAAGAGGTTGGTGCATATGATCATGTAGAAGAATGAGTAGAGTCTCTTACTCCACCCTTGAGGAGATCCACAAGATAATGAAATCTAGTTGACAAGTATATCCCACCAGATTTCTATTGTGTATATGCTTTATTCAGTACTAACGATGAACCTAGATCCTACAGGGAAGCTATTTTTGTAGATGATAGTGAATCTTGGCAGTTAGCCATCTAGGAGGAGATGATGGATTTAGACTCTTATAACACTTGCAATCTTGTTCATTTTCCCAAAGGAAGAAAGGCCATAGGATGTAAGTGGGTCTTCAAGAAGAAGTTTGGAGCAGACGGGTCAATGGAGAAATACAAGGCTAGACTGGTAGCCAAGGGCTACTCCCAGAGAGAGGGAGTTGATTTTGGTGAGATATTCTCTCCTATTGCTAAATTGACTTCTATTAGATTTCTCTTATCCATTATTGCATCTTATGATTGGGAGATTGAGCAAATGGATGTTAAGACTGTGTTCTTGCATGGAGATCTTGAAGAAGAAATTTATATGCAATAGCCTACAGGTTTTGAGGTAAAAGGAAAAGAACATTGGGTTTACAGGTTAAAGAGGTCTCTTTATGGTCTAAAACAATCCTCTAGAATGTGGTATCAAAAGTTTGACTCATTTGTTTTGAAATTGGGTTTTGTTAGAAGAAAGGAGGATCACTGTGTTTACATTTATTGTGTTGATGATTCTATACTGGTTATTGCTTTGTATGTTGATGACATGTTTTTTAGCAATACTAAGGGCATGATTAGTGAACTTAAAGCCCAACTTTTAGGTGCATTTGAGATGAAGGATCTTGGTGCTACAAGGTATATTTTGGGAATGGAGATCAGGAGGGACAGAGTTAACATAAAGCTTTGGTTGTCACAAAGTAAGTATGTGAATACTATTTTGCTGCGATTAGTATGCAGGACTGTAACCCAATTAGAGTTCTTTTACCCATTGGTACTAAGCTTTCATTAGATATGTGTCCAAAGACTGAGGATGATCTTGAGGATATGTCTAATGTGCCATATACTAGTGCTGTAGGGAGTTTGATGTATGCAATGGTTTGCACTAGACCAGATATTACCCAAGCAATGGGAGTTTTGAGCAGATTTATGTCTAACCCTGGTAGACAACATTGGAACTATGTGAAGATGGTGTTTAAATATCTTGCAGGTACTCCTAACCATTGTTTGGTTTATTCTGGTACTGATAGTGTTGATAAATATTTGGATATATAGGGTTTTGTTGATGTAGATTGGGCAGGTGACTTGGATAGTCAAAGGTCCACTAGTGGCTATGTGTTTACTTTGTTTAGAGGTGCAGTGAGTTGGATGAGTAAGAGCCAGCCCACAGTTGCTTTGTCCACCACAGAAGCAGAGTATATGGCTGCAACTCATGTCTTTAAGGAGGTAGTTTGGTTGAGGAGGCTATGTACAGGTATTGGTTTTGATTGCAAGATCATTCAGATTGGTTGTGATAGCCAAAGTGCTATCTATTTGGCCAAGAATCCTATGTATCATGCTCGAACTAAGCATGTTGATGTTCAGTATCACTTTGTTCGAGAGTTGGTTGCAAATGGAGACATTGGGCTGAAGAAGATAGACAATCAGGAGAATGTTGCAGATTCATTGACTAAGCATATGAGCACAGAGAAGTTTGTATGGTGCAGAGGCCATGGGCCTTGTTTCTAGTGTCTGATTATTTTTCATTTGATTTCATATGAGTTGATTTACAATGTATAATTTCAAGTGGGAGAATGTTGGGATGAGGTGCCATTAACTTTGTAAATCCCATTATTGTATTATTCCATTTATTATTTGTAATTACCCATAAGGGATGTACAAGTTTTACCGGTAGAAGTAAAAATTATTTACTGTCCACGGTAATTACGGTGTTACTGCACGGTAAGTCCCAGAGTTACCGGTTGTATTTACAGGATGTCATTTACTATGGTAAATGGTAATTGGTCAAAGTGGGGTGCACATGTGGAGGAATAATCTACTTTTAGTGTTATGATGCATGTCATAGATGCTGTAAGAAGGTGTAAGAGATTCTATGACAACTGTAAGTTGTCATAAGAATCTATGACACTTATAATAGCATATGACGCGTCATAAGATGCTATAAGTGGCTATTTTTGGCCCCAAGGTGTTCAAGCTTGCATGGGCACATTTTTCCAAGTGTAGGATGCATGTATGACAGCATTTATGACCCCGGAAGAGCCTATTCTTGGCCATGGACGCCCAAGGTTGTATTGTTGGCTCTTGACAAGTGTTATGGGCTTGTAAGAAGTCATTTAATGTCTTGAGGTTGTATAAATTCTATATATACCACAGCATAGTAGATGAGATGCATATAATAGTTTACAGGTACCCAGGTTCTGCCAGATTGAAGGTTGAAGGACAGAGGAAGTGAATGTATTTGTAATCTCCTTTTGTGAAGATAATACAACTTGGCCCCTTTTTTTATGGAGTTTTTTTACCCGAAAGGGTTTTCTCCATGTTAAACATTTGTGTTATGTGCTTCATTCTACTTCTGGTATATTTTTGTATTGTGGGTTTATGTTTTGTTACAATCTCCAATAATAACACATAGTTAAAGATTACTGAAATTTATCTCGAATCAGATTTCCATTGAGGTAGTGTTGCTTTCATTTCTAACATTTGAGCACATAAGGAAATGGAAACTTTGCTATTTTTACTCAAAGCTTTAGAATTGAAAAATATAACATTTAGTGAATGAATTGGCCAAAGATCATTTGTTGGTTGAAAGATATTAAATTTTCTATTTCTTTAAAAACCCCTAAAAAAGTTCTAAGTCAAATATGAGGGACTTAGAGGCCTCGTACGACCCTAAAAATGGGAAAAAATGGCAAACACAATTCTAATGGCATAGATCTCTTCACGATCTTTCCAATGCATCATATGGTTCATCAATCAAACATGCCAATCAAAAGTTATGGCTCTTGGAAGTTGACCTATTTTTGGAGGGAGTTACAAATTTCAAAATTTTGGCTAGAAGGTGCCAAAAAAGGGTTATTATGATAATTTTTGGGAATCTTTTGGGGTAGTAGAAAAGAGGGGAAAGTGGAGAGTCAGGGAAAAGGAGGGAAAATATAAACCCTAGCAAATTTGAAGCTACAGAAGGTAGAAGGTTCTAGAATCTGAAGGAAGTTGTAATGTGTTGAGGATTCATCCTTTGATTTGATTCTAGTTTCTATAATGTAATGTATTTTTCAATTAATAAAAGAACATTCCTTTTTTCTATGTGCAACCTATATTTTTGAGTGTTCTAGGATTAACCCCCTCATCACCAAGGGACGACCTCAACAACGTGTTCTAGCATGGTAAATCAAAGCGGGAGAATGAAAGTTGTACCTCAATCTAGTCATTATCATGTACAACACAACCTTGGGGCCCTTGGTGATTCAAGACACAATGTAAAGGGATCATCCAAGCCTCTGATCTAGTCCCACACTTGTAGACAAACTAGTGCTCACAAACTTGAGCCCCATGTACCTTGCGTACATTAGGGACACCCCTAAGGAACTTGTGCAAGCCTAGTTTATTACCTTTTGATTGTTATTCCTTATTTTGCATCAGTGCTGGGGAGGAGAATATACTCACATGTACTATCATAGTGAGTCAGATAGAGCTCATCTTGAGTAGGGAATTTTGCTTCCAAGGTAAGGGGTGTAAGGTGGTACATGACCTTGCATTCTCTAGCTATCCATCACTAGATAGATATTATATTGCGAGTCCACAAGGATTAACACTCATACTTCAATAAAATTAGGTTTGTTCATGTGTTTAGTGTGTGTTCTTTGTGATAACCTTGTGATTATCCCCTTCATCTAAAACATCCAAACTTTAGCAAACATTTTAACCATCTTAGGTTCCATAGTCTAATTTTGAGAGAGTCTTAGACACCAAGATCCTTTTGCCAAATGTTGATTCATTTGAGATCTAAATTCATTTTCCAAGCCACATCCATCATCCATCAAGGTACCAAATCCAAGTCATCACACCATAATCCCAAGACCTCATACCTTAGTCCATGTTTTCAACCCCAATATCTACTTTATCTCCCAAGTCAAGTTGTCCTTTGCATCATACTCATTCATCCATAGACCCTGAATTGAGATTAAGTCCTTGATCAAGATAAATCATCTTATAATCCATTATCAAATCCAATCATTTTTTTCTTAAGAACTTTTCCTATCTTAAGTAGAAATCAATCCCAATTAATCATAGGAATCTTTTCTTAAGAACATATCCTATCTTAAGTATTGAAATCTATCCCCATCCATCAAATAAAATCTAATAGGATCTTGTATCTTGATCTTAATCCCAAATCCAATCCAAATCCTCATCATCTATCAAGCCTAATCATTCCCAATTACATATACCAATCCACATCATCCCTAATCTTGTTGTCTCATCCCTAAACCAATCAAAACCCAATCCTTCAAATCCTCACAAATCCATATCCACCAACTTTCTCAAATCAAATCTTGGTCATTAATATCATCCTCCAAGTCATCCAATCCCTAACCATCCATAATAAAACCTAGGATCTCCAACAAATCAACCTTTAACCACATCATCAAGATCTCTCAAATCTTTTCAAACCCAAAGCCAATCCAAAGACGTTTACAAGACACCTTTCCACCTCATCATAACATCTTTGGTAAATCCTCCAAAGGAAGAGGGCAATCAAATCCTAGACATGGTTCTGAAGATAAGAAAGAAGAAACAAGTTCTTCTTAGACCAGTACCCAAGGAGGTAGAGGAAGTGGTGATTACTCCTAATGTAGAGGAAATTCTAGAAGAGGAAGAGGAATTAGTGGAACATGTTTCCAATGTGGACAAGCTAGACATAGGGCCTTTGAATGTCCTCAAGTACAATAGAGTAGTTGCAAGGGAAAAGAGACTAGAGTCCATATAGCACAAGCTAAGGAGGAGAGTGTGGTAAGTGTAGCCTCACCAAAATTTAGAGAAGAAACCAAGGATGGAGAATCCTTGATGCTAAGGAAAGTTCTCCTAACACCAGAAAGGTACAAGAGGAACCAGAACAATGAACAAATCTGTTTAGAACTAGATGTAAGTCTGGAGGAAAATGCTGCAAAGTCATTGTGGATAATGGAAAGACTGACAAATTAGTGTCAGAAGAGATGGTGGAGAAGATGAAACTGAAGAGGCTGAAACACCCAACTCCCTACAAGGTTTCTAGGCTACAAAATGGACACCAATTATTGGTAAGTGAATAATGCCTTATTAAATTTCACATTGGGAATTACAAAGATGTGATAATGTGTGATGTTATGCCAATGGATGCATGCCACATTCTATTAGGTAGACCTTGGAAATATGATAGGTAGGCCATTCATGATGGAAAGAGCAATTGCATTAAAATCAAGAAGGATGGGGTTGAGTATGTGTTGAAGCCTTTAAAGGACAAGGATGATGAGGTTGAAAAACCTAATAGAGTATGTCTAGTGATTGGAAAATAGTTCCTGAAGGAAATAAAAAAGGAGAAGGTATGTTATGCCTTCCTACCTTAGGTTGTAGAAATTATGACAACAAAGAAAGGGGTAGAAGTTCACACATAAGTCCAAGAAATTCTAAATGAATTCAGTGACATTCTAATCAAGGACTTACCTAATGGATTACCTCCAATTAGAAGCATAAGTCAATGCATGGACTTGATACTGGGTGCAAGTGTACTGAATAAGGTACCATATAGAATGACACCCATGGAAAATGAAGAGGTGAATAGACAAGTGCAAGAGCTATTGGATAAGGGGCTGATTAGAAAGAGACCTAGTCCGTGTGTTGTACCTATTGTACTGGCACATGATAAAGATGGGAAATGGTGAATGCACACTTATTCAAGGGCTATAAATAATATAACCATCAAGTACAAGTTTCCATTGCCTCATATGGATGACTTGATGGACTGTTTGAGTGGAGTAAAGTACTTCAACAAGATTGATTTGAAGAGTGGATAAAACCAAATCAGAATTAGAGAAGGTGATGAATGAAAGACAACATTCAAGACCAAGGATGGACTGTATGAGTAGCTAGTGATGCCATTTGGGTTGACAAATGCACCCAACACCTTTATAAGACTGATGAATGAGGTAATGAAGCCTTTCCTTGGAAAGTTTGTTATCATTTATTTATGTGACATTTTTATTTTTAGTAAAACAAAAGAGGAACACCTGCTACACCTTAAGGTAGTTTTGCAAAGGTTAAAAAAAGAAAGGTTCTTTGTAAACTTGGATAAATGTAGTTTTTTATAGAGGGAACTAGTATATCTAGTTTTTGTAACGTCTGAAGAAGGGTTGAAGATGGATCTCGAGAAGGTTAAGGAAATAATGGATTGGCCTTCATCTAGAAAAATGTTTGAAGCCATAAGTTTTCATGGATTGGTGAGCTTCTACAAGAAGTTCATCAGAAATTTTAGTGGAATATGTGCACCAATCACTGAGATAGTGAAGGGTGTTAGGAAAGAGTTCTAGTGGACAACTGCTATAGGAAAGAGATTTCAGTTGTTGAAGATG
The DNA here is from genome assembly GCA_027924645.1 of Cunninghamia lanceolata. Taxonomy (NCBI): domain Eukaryota; kingdom Viridiplantae; phylum Streptophyta; class Pinopsida; order Cupressales; family Cupressaceae; genus Cunninghamia; species Cunninghamia lanceolata. The sequence continues at coordinate 6,823,053 of BSBN01001067.1, forward strand.
AAGGTGTCAGAATAGCTAGTGTTGGCATTGCCAAATGTTGGAAAAGTGTTTCAAGTGGATTGTGATGCTAGTGGTGTTGCAATTAGGGAAGAGTTAAGTCAAGAAGGTAGACCCATTACCTACTTCAGTGAGAAACTAAATGAAGCAAAGAGGAAATACTTAGTTTATGACCAAGAATTCTATGCTATAGAGCAAGCCTTGAAGAAGTGGAGGCATTACTTGTTGTCAAATGAGTTTGTATTGTACACAGACCACCATTCCTTGTAATACATCAATATTCAAGGTAAGTTAAACCAAAGGCATATGAAATGGGTGGATTTTTTGTAAATTTATTCTTTTGTCTTGAAGCATAGGAGTGGTAAGTCAAACAGGGTAGCAGATGCACTTAGCAGAAGGTGTTTATTGATGAATGAGTTAAGGGTCAGTGTTGTCAGCTTTGATGCAATGAAGGAGTTGTATCCTGATGATCCTGATTTTAAGAAAACATGGACAACTAGTAGAAGTCTAATGGAGGGAGATAGAATGCCATGGTTGGAGTATTTCATCCAAGATGGCTTGTTGTTCAAAGGACATAAATTATGTATACCCTGAGGTTTAATGAGGGAGAATATAATAAGAGAAAAGCATAGTAGAGGATTGAGTGGGCATTTTGGAATAGATAAGACATTGGCACAACTAAGTGAAGGTTATTTTTGGCATGGAATGAGTGTAGATGTGAAGAGACTAGTACAAGGTTGGGGAATTTGCTAGCATGCTAACGGAACAAGATAAAAATAGGACTATATCAGCCATTTCCTATACCAGAGAGACTGTGGGAGCACCTAAGTATGGATTTTGTTTTAGGACTACCTCAAAGACAGTGAGGTAATGATTCCATTTTTGTTGTAGTGGATAGATTTTCAAAGATGGTTTATCCCATACCATGTCAGAAAACTAGTGATGCATCCCACATAGCTACTTTGTTTTTCAAAGAGGTTGTTAGGCTACATGGACTGCTTTAGAGCATAGTTTCCGATAGGGAAACAAAGTTTGTTAGCCATTTTTGGCGTATATTATGGAAGAAGATGGGCATTGAATTAGGATTCAGTTCAACCTGTCATCCCCAATTGATGGACAAATTGAGGTTGTGAATGAAGTTAGGAAACTTCTTGAGATGTTTGGTGGGAGACAAACCACATCAATGGGATCTTGTTTTGGCAAAAGTAGAATTTTCTTACAACAATTCAGTGAATAGAATTGTAGGAAAGAGCCTGCTCCAAATAGTTTATGGGTACAACCCAAGGAGTGTTGACGACCTAAGAGATAGTGCAAATTTGAGTAGGAAGAGTGTTCTAGTAGAAGATTTTGCAAAATACATTCATGAGGTTCACAAGGAGGTGAAGAAAAAGTTGGAGAAAAGTACCAACAAATACAAAAATATGCTTATGTGTATAGGAGGGAACAAGAGTTCCAGGTAGGTGACTTAGTTTTGGCACATTTGAGGAAAGAAACATTTCCATAGGGAAGATACAATAAGTTGAAATTTAAGATGATAGGCCTATGCAAGGTGTTGAGGAAGTTCTCATCCAATGCCTATGAGATTGAGATAACAATAGGGATAGACATATCTCCTATTTTCAATGTTGTGGATCTATACAATTTCCATGAAGTAGAGACTAGTTTACACGGGGGTATATAGTCACATTTCCCTAATGCACAAGGATGGTTAGATCAATTACCTAAAAAGATGGAAGAAGTAGATAGAGTGATTAAATCTCGAGTGACTAAGAAGGTCAGAGGAAAGGACTAGATGGAATACCTGGTCTGATGGAAGAATAGAGTTGCAAATGAAGCTTCTTTCCTGAGCGCTACAGAGCTAGTCAAGTATGGAATTTTAGTTCCACTTGCCAAAATGTTCATGAGTTTCCAACTCATGGAACATTTTAGTTACCCAACGTGTCTAATGTAGGAACATCTGGGTCCACGAGCAATCCTCATCAACCAAAAAGATTTCTTTGTTTTCTTGCTTGTTTGTTTTCCTTCTTGTTTTGCTACAGGAGTTGATGATCAAATTTCTAGAGAATTTCCTAAGGATTCATGGCCAAGTGTTGACTTCATCTTGAAGAAGATCCAAATGGGTGGTCACATTTCAAATTTGGTGAAGATCTGAGCTAAATTGCACAAGTTATGCAAATGCAAAACTTTGAGTGCCAATAGGATATGTAGGACTCTCCTTGCCATTAGGATATATGCAGATGACCCTTGAAATATTGCATATCCAATTGATGACTCCATATTGTTAAGGAGCCTAATGGGTTTCCAAAATTTCAAGTTTGGCAAGATTTTGAGCAAAATTGAGCAAGTTATGCTTAGGTAAAACTTTGAGTGTCAATAGGATATGCAGAACTTTCATCTGCAACATGATATATGCAATATACCTTTCAAATCCCATAATATGCAAATGACCTAATTTTTCATACAATATGAAGATGACCCAATTTTTCCTACAATATGCAAATGACCCAGTTTCTTCCGTAATATCTTGATGGGTCACTTTTTCTTGTTGCACTGCCTGAAAGCACCCAGAAAGTGACATAATGATTTTTGACTACCTATACAATTGATCCAAGAGACAATTGATGACTAACACATGTCCCATTCACATAATGAGTGTGGTGACCACCGCAAATGCCTATAAATAGAGAATTTTCACACTGAAAGGGGTTGACTTTTTGATAGTGAGTTTTTGGCTTATGCTATAGTTTCTTTTGTAAATTTTAGATTTGAAGGCAGATTATTTTGGGTTTTCATAAGAAGGCCAGGATAGTCAGATCTAACCATTGGAATCATTGTAGGTCTTAGTCTAGGGCATGTACAAAGTCCATTGTACTCCTGATGTAATATTTTAATTACAAATGAATAAAAGACATTTCTGTTTGTTGGTGTGTGTTGTTTTGTTTTGGCTGCTTAGTTTAGTAGCCTGTTAAGCCCCTAAACCTTGATCTGCATCAATTAAAAATGCTTTTGGTGGTTCACAAATGAAGGATTAGTGGAATTGGAGAAGTTCAATATTCTGTGGTAGAAATATTCTGTTTTGATAACCTATAAACTATGCACAAGAGTAGCAAGAAGTTGGAGGTAGTGCAAAGGAATCATTGAGCCAAGGATGGATAGAGCTACAAGAAGAGGAGGAAAGATGCTGTCTACTATGAAAAACTATTGGGAAATATAGAGTTTTAGATGGAGATTTAAAAAAGGAAAAGATATATATTTTGAAGAATAGTGACCTTTCTTTAATTGTCCTTATCCTTTGGTCAAGAATACACTAATGATAGCACGACACATTTTCTGGAACATTACATCCATCAAGATACATTGTTTTGAGGTACTATATGACACAAGATGCAAGCATGTTGCATGGACATCTATGCATTGAACTACCATCCTAAGGGAATCTATTCAAATTTGACACATGTTCTTAGAAGAATGACAATATTAATGCTCTAGTATAGATTTGGGCAGACCTAGATTTAAGAGGGATAATCCAAGGTTGATTCTAAGTGTTCTTAGGACATGCTACAGGAATGGATGCTAAGGTGAGTGTAAGACATGACATGAAATTGTAGGGTATACAATTTTTAACATTACACATTTAAAACACAACAAAAAAGGCATAAAATGTATAGTGATAGGTAAAAGACAACATGAAAACTAAGGATATAGGTATATAAATATATAGTATGTGGTGATGCTCATTTATCATCAAAGGAATCTAGAAGGATACACATCATCATCCTCATCTAAAAATCTATTAGCATAATATTCTCATTAGTTCCTACATTTCCATTATTTTCTTCTTGTATTAGATGTGTATCTTGCTTCAATATTTATTTACAAACACATTATTAATTCATTACATATTAGATGTTTTCTCTTCAATTTTATTTGCAACCTCAACATAGGTTATTTTAGGGTGAATAGAACCAATCTACTATGCACATCATTTGTTTTCATATGATTTATGGGCTAACGAGTATAATCAATGTCTTTCTTCCCTTTTTCTATAAGATCTTGAACTATATGTTTGAATTCCATGCATATATATAGAATGTCCATGTGTGTGATGATAGGAATAGAAGTACTTGTCCTTATGTGTTGATATCCTAGAGTTATCCATTGGTTTGACAAAAGATTAGTTAATGAGATTATGTTGTACAATTTCTTTTAATACATGTAGAGTCTATTCCAATGTAGCAAATTCTCTAAAGGGATTTAGTTTAGAAAATGTATTATGATCATCATGAATATCATTAGGTACATCCTCATTGCCCTAATTTTTTGAGTGGGACAATGATGTAAATTCATTGAAAAAGAGGGAAAGGCTATAAATATATTGGTATAAAAGATAATTTTCTAATAGGGGTATGTGCATCAAAATGGGCGACCAAAAAGTGGACATAAATCAATTTGAAGAAAATTATGTTATAACGTGAGTGTGTTATAAATACTAGTGTTATGGCTCTGGATGGCTTGGAAATACCAAGCCATAATGTGAGTGTGGTCACGTTATTTCTTTATTAAAAATAAACAAAATACCCTCTTTTTTGAATTTATAATGTGTGCACGTTATAACATGCACATAGTATAACGTGAACTTGCTTCATTTAAACTTGCTTTGGAATCCCACCCTTAGGCTTGGATTTGGCTTGGATATTTGAGCCAAAGGGATGGGTCTAGATGTAAGGTGCCCAAAGGCGGGTTTTCAAGAAAATATGAAAAACAACTAAATATCAAGTGTGCTCTTCATCAGGTTTACACATTTTTCAATGTTAATCTGAAAAAGGTTAGGATGACTTCAAATTTTTTATTATCTTTCTAACTATATTTTTTTTCTAAAATCTGAAAAACATTAAGGTTTCAATATTCAATTTCTTTTTCTAGTGTCTTTACTTTTTGCCAAAAACCTACGTATAGTATTTTTGGTGTCATTTGTTATCTGTTGATCCAAACTTGAAACAAAATACATTTTTAGATTCTAGACTGTATTATTTACACATTAAAAAAATGATTCTCAATTAGTTTTAAAAATAATTAGGGGTGAGCCTGCTCATTTTTTAAGGATGTTTCCACTTTGAAAATTCATAAAAAATTAGGCATGAACTACATGATGTTAGCTAATTTCCACTGAAGCAATTTGTGAAATACTTTTAAAAAGAACATTTTAGGGGGAACACTCTAGTGCTATGTTATATTTTTTTTGACAAAAATAGGAGCACTTTGTGTGCTCCCCCTATTTGAACCTCTTAATCTCCACCATTTTCTAAAAAGTTAGTATTTTAGAGACTAGATTCCGAGCACTATAAATCTTGTCCTTGTCATATCTTTAATTTTTTGTTGGACTTATTAAATATTTTATATAGTTTAGACTATAGTAGATTAGTTAGTAAATAAAATATTAGTTAGTTAGTTGGGAAGTTTCTTTCCCATAAATAAGTTAAAGGAATTAGTATGGGAATATATTGGCTTTATAAGCCATTGCATATCATGTAAATATCATCTGAAAATATAACAAAAAATTAGTATATTTTTTTGTTATTTTGCTATCCAATAATGGTTTGATCAAATGTCTTTGTATTTGCTTCAACATTTAAATATGGTATTAGAGCGACTCCATGATCCTAAGCAATGAGTTGTAGCATGGAATCTAGAGAGATCTAAGATATAAAGCGAATGAAGTCAATCAGGGTGCCAAATAGTGGTGACCATTAGAGAGCCAAATCTATTTAAAATTAATTGGCATTGGCATTGTTTTGGTAACATAGAAATGACAGTCAACTGTAGAGGGAGGGTCAGGGAAGTATCAATTCTAAAATCACGAGTAGATTAGATATTAAATTTTGCATTTCAAAAATATCTAGAACTCCATTATAAGTTTATTTGCATGCTTTTTTCAAAGTAGTTGAGGACTAAGGTTATGTTGTATCTTCTCCAAATAAAATTATAAATTTCATAGGGGAAATGGTAATGATAACGGCAACATTTGTTCTTTTAGCGTAGCTCTTCATCGACATGTTACAACCTTGATTTATCATTACATAGGTTGTGCTCTAAGGAATTTCCCTCATTTAAATCATTTTCAAAACCTAATTTGACATTAACAAAAATTCTAGATCCATGGAAGTACCTTGAGGAATGTAATAATGCATCAAGTTCATGTTGTTGAACCATTTATGAGATCTAATATCATAGGTTCATCACTAGTCTACCTCTCCTAACTTGGAAGAACATGGTTTTGAAAGTGCTACGATTGTAGATATTTTGAAAGTAAAAGGCAAAAGTGCAAATGGCTCTTGGTTATGGTGTGGTACTAATGACACATTTTATGATGTTGTGAAGTTGATGAAAACACAATGTTGGTGGTAAAATTTGGTTGTAAGATCCCTTATCTTATATTGCCTTCAAACCCCTAAATTTTCTGATTTAAGTGTATTGATATCTTGTCAAACACTTTGCATGAAAGCTGTTTGGTTTTGTTTCTGAGTTTGTTTTAATTTGAACATCAGATAAAGATACCCAAACTAATACCATAAACACATATATTCATGAAAGAAATGATGAGTCATTTCATCAAACAATTGTCAAACAATATAGCAACTCAAATCTACCCTTTATTTTGACCAATCCCATGAAATACAAAATGTTTAGGAGCTGTTACAAAAATCAGAAATACAGAGTTAATAATATTTCATTTCTAACCTCAAAAATGAGTCTTGGAAGCTTGTATAAATGACTACCGAAGAGTATGAAAACTTCTAGCAAGTGTTGGTATATCAATTACAGTTCTTCAACCTATTTGAATGTTGGACATAAACATATAATGGCAGACTTCATCTCCTTTAACATCTAATGCAACATCAACCCTTCATTATCTCTCCCAAAGCAATGCCAAACACCTCTAGGATAGGTGTCAAACACCAAGAAGTATAAATTAATTTACTAGAGGCAGCGCCTCACTTTCCTATTCACACGTCCCTCACCAAAATCTCACGTAGCCTCTCAAAAAGGTGAGTAAAGTCTTCAAGAGTAGCGGCTGGCTATAGGGTGTGAGCTTGCTATTGTGGGGGCTACTCTCCACTTTAGAGCTCACAATCCCTTCTAATAATGGTATGACAACTTCCTTTATGTAGTAAACTTCAACTGGTATGGCTCAGACTATAGAGGTTTAAACGCTCGTTAATATTTTTAACCAAATAAACCCTCCAATCTGTATTTATGATCTTCAATCTACAATAACCAAATTTATATTTGGATACAAATATTCATAAATTTGGTGATATTATTCTTCAATGTAAACCTGCAAAACATATCTTTGAAGCTCTCAAAACTGATCAATGAAACACAATGTGAATCCTAAAGCGAATCCACCAAATGGGTATAACTGGATTTTCATCCAATCCACCTAAATGCCAAGGGTTTTCATCCTAGGGCTTGATGAACCTATAGTTACAACTCACAAGGAAAACTCCAACATGCAAATAACAATCCAAGATATGAAAGTGTTTTGCCATCACCTATTTTTAAATCCATAAGTGAGTCTTCGTTTTTGGCTGACAAGCTTCACATCTAGAAGATTCTTTTTTTTTTTAATTTATTTATCTTACTTTTTGTTTTCCTTGTTAAAAGTGACTTATTTTATAATTTTCCAATATAATATTATAAAGTCACTTTAATAAAAAATAGGCCTAACTAATTAATTAAATATAAATAATCCAGAAATGACTTAGGATTATTTAACATTTAATTAATTAAATTATTCCCTTATAACTCCCAACTTAGCCTATGGGAATAGTGGACCTCGCTAGATGATCATTCAGAAAATGGGTCCACATCACAAATCCTCCCCACTCAATGATTGCTTGTCCCAAGAAATCACAACTCAAACAACTCTTACATACAATCATTGAGATTCCAAGATCCCAAATCAATATGAAGAAGGTTCCACCAAGTTTCCGCTACTCCACTCTAATACAAGTGTCATTCAACAAAACATTGTTAAGCAATCCACCAATCATACAAATCCATGGATCCCAAATTATTGTACCATCATATAAACTAAAAATGAAAGGATAAATGTCTCTTATCTAGTCACCATCACAAGTTATCCAGCTAAATCTGAATTGTTTCATATGGACTTGAAAGGTGTTCATCATGTGTGCATAACCAAGCATGCATATCCTCTCTAGACTACTGGTACAAATAATGACAATATTTTTAAAATTGAAAATTAGATCTATAATCATCTTAAGAATGCTTCCGCTATCATAAATAGATAAGATCTCATCATCAGTCAACCCCCAAGTGTTGTATTGACAATCCCATGCAGACAATTCTATGCAATCAGCTACCCTCGTCAATGCAAAGTCTAAAAATGTCATGATCAACATTATAGAATAGCTACTAGACCTCAATGTGTGAGTTGAGAACCATTGTATCAAGTTTGAAATTTTCCCCACAACTAGCTGCATAGTGTTATTTTGCCAATTCATCAATCTAGTCATGTGAAATACTTGTTCATTGGCTACAAATGACTTCAAATTAGCAGGTACAAAGTTGGAAGTCATTAAGTTCATATTTGATAACCATCTCAATTGAGTGATGCCTTTGACAAACCATACATTATCAAATTGCATAATCTTCCCTAAGGGAAATCTCTTAGTTTCCTTAATCAGCTCTTCAATTAGATGTATCCAATGCAAACTCAACATTCTAGCTAGAACCATGATTTCAAAATCTTTGCATACCTTGTGTCCTTCCAATGTGATAACAAGTAGTGATGGTCTCATGAAACAAGGAATAACAAACCCATTATGGAATGCCATACCTTTTATGGAGTTTGGATCCACAAACACTCTCATGCTTAGCCATAAAATATTGGAGATCAACAAGATAATGCCTCTTACCAATGTCATCCACATAGAACTTATCTATCACCTTATGATTAACAAAATCATGTGAAGATAATGGACTGCTGCTCACAATCATAGAATCAACATTTTCTTCATACCTTTTGATGGTGACTTCATAGATCTCATGCACATCTAGTTCTTAAATTTTTGTATGTTCATCATTATTGGCTGATCCAAAAAGTGTATGCACATCTTTCTCTTCCTTAACCATAAATTGATCCTTTAATTCTTGCAATGCTAAAGGTCTTTAATCAATTTCATCAAAGTCACTTTGTTCATCACATAAGAAATTTTTAGTATTTCCTTCGTATGTCTGAACAATATCATCTTCACTAATTGATTCCTTGCAGCCATTATGTAGATATGGTGATACAATTCTATGCTCAAGTAATGGATCATCAAAAGAATTGATACCTTCATAAGGTTGATCAATAACTGCTGATTTGAAAAACTCCATATCAACATACCCTTCAATCTCGTCATTGTCATGAAGACTCATGTACTCCTCACTTGTGGATGTATGAAGTGATTTTTCTTTGTTCATATCATCACCCTCCTAAAATAAACTTGTGATCAGCGTTTCATATTCTCTATTGTTTCCATGTGTATGACTAGGTGTCCAAACTTCATGGCATGTGAAGCAATGTTGTTCTCTTGGGTAAGTGCACAAAGATGGGGTCTTAAGTGGCCACTTTTTTTTTTGAAATTAGGAAACACTAATGTTGGATGAGAAATTGAAGATTTTTACACTCAAAATTTGAAGATGCAATAAAAACAAGAGTCGTAGTGCTCCGAATCTAGTTTCTAAGATACTATTTTTTTTAAATGGTTGAGATTAAGGGGTTCAAAAAGGGGGGCCACACAAATTGGTCCTATTTAAAAAAAAAAATAACATAGCGTCTGGTGTGCCCCCCCTACAATGTTAACTTTTTTTTAGTATTTCAAAAATTGCTTCAATGAGACATTAGCTAACACCATGTTGTTTATCCCTGATTTTTTTATAATTTTTTCATGAATAATTAATTTTTTACTAATTTTCAAATTGGACACATCTTGAAAAATAAAAAATTGAGCGTGCTACCCCCTAAAAGTTTCAAAAACTAATAAAAAATCTAAATTTTTTTTAATACATGTAGAATGGAGTCTAGTTTCTAAAAATTTAATTTATTTGAAATTTTGATGAACGGTTAAAAAAAAGTCAAAAATACCACACACTGGTTTTTGAAGAAAACTTGATACACTAACAAAGGAAATTAAAGATGAAAACCTTAACATACTCAAAACGTAAAAATAATTATATGGTTAGAAAGCTAAGAGAGAGAGAGCTTAACATTATCATGGTATTTTTTTGACTTGTCATTGAAACAAGTGCAAACTTGATGGGGAGCACATTCAAGATTATGAATTTTTCTTTACAATCTGTAAAAACACATCTTTAGATGTCCTACCTCCCTCCCCTCTCTCTACCTCCTACCCTCTAACTCTCTCTCACCTCTCTACCTCCCTCTCCCTCACCTCTTTACCTCCTACCCTCTCTCTCTCACCTCTCTACCTCCCTCTCCCTCTGACCTATTTACCTCCTACCCTGTCTCTCTCTCACCTATCTACCTCTCTCTCTCTCTCTCTCTACCTCCTAAGCTCTCCCTCTCCCTCCCCTCTTTACCTCCTACCCTCTCTCTCTCACCTCTCTACCTCTCTCCCCTCCTCTCTCTCTCTCTCACTTATCTACATCCCTCTCCTCTCTACCTCCTATCTACTCTTTCTCTCTCTAGTTAAGTGTATAGGGTTGAGGGTCTAGTGTATAGGCTTTAAGGCATATGATTGAGGCATAGGGTGTAGGGTTGAGAATATTGGGTATACGGTATTTAGTAATTTAGACAACACTTAAAACTTTCCATGCATGACAAAACGTGCTCGCATTATAACGCGAGCACGTTTTGAGGAACCAAAAAAAATAGACAAAAATCATGTGGAATCTGTGGATCAGACCCACATGCTCTATTACTCTCCACTTTTCATGCATTATCAGAAAAAAATGCTTTTCGTGGTGTTGACATTTAGACAATCATTTTTTACTTAATCCTCCACATTTTTTTTGTTTTTTAACGTAGAAGTAAATTGGATGTTTTTAGACAAAATTTAATTATTTAAACTAATATTTTCATGTTTCATATTGTTTGAATGCTAATTTTCATGTATTTAAATTGAATTGGTTAATATAGATTTGTTTTTTTCATAAACTTGACTAATCCTATTAGAGTTATATAGAATTCAACATTGAGTACGAAGGAACTTGCCAAAAAGCTCAAATTCTTAAGGATTTTGAAGTCACATTTTTGAGGATTGGGCAACTCAAATCTTGAAATCTAAGGTATGTTCTTTATGTATTTGTTTACTTGAACTTATGATTATGTTAGCATGAACTCTCATGTTATAGGACAGTCGTGAGGGAAGTGAGAGGATTATCATTTTGACAAGTTAAATTATCATGACGAAGTGAAAATTTATATTTATTTGAGATAGCAATCAATGAAAACAAGCCATATCCACATTCAAGGATAATCCTAATCTAGAGGAAGGTCATGGAAACACTTTCACTATGGACTAGATGTGCAATCATGTTACTATTATCCTGATTCAAACACTAACCTAAACAATTATAAGGATACTAAGGGAAATCATGTTAGTCAAAGAATTATCATCATGCTATAACTAAGCTAAGGATTGTCACTTCAAGAGAATACTCACTTGCAAGAACTATCATATCAACCTAAAGACTATTATACTGCAATAGCTATCATGCAACCCTAGGAATAGCCATGACCTCTCACCCATGGGTAGGATAGCAAATGATACACAAGGTGACAATCAAGACTAAATGATAAGTCATTAAACTCAAATCCATGCAAAAAGGTATCCATGATACCATATAAATGTAGAGGTGGTCTTGAAAGGATATTCATATGGTAGGAAGGATTGCCGTGGACACCAGATGGCCAAATAGGTCAACTAAAAGATAACCATACATGTCATTGGTATAGTTATTAGGACAATTATAATCAGAATTAGGTTGTCTTGAATAGATAGTGACTTGTCAAGGAGTTATTAGATAGTTAAGGAAGATAGAGTATTGATATTGGTGGGTGCATAGCCTTTTCATAAATGAAAGAGTCATATATCATGAAGTAGCAGTCAAGATCAAAAGGACAAAACCACGGTGAGGATTAGCTCACAATATAAAGTAGTAACAACACTGAATTACAAAGGCTCACTGCCAAAGGGCTCACTACCAAAAGAAATAAAGAAAAGTTCATTGCCAGAGGACTCACTGCTAGGGATGAACTGATATAATTGCATCTAACACATGCATGGAGTACAGTTCCAATGAAGCTCAATATTCACCACAACACAAATATCACCTTCACAGCAACACTAAAAAATAGTAGACACCTTCTGCTCACTACATCCAGTAGCCTAACACATGAAAGCTCTCTTTGCACTGATCAAATTTTCATCACACACATCATGTTCATTGTGCATCCTTACAAACATGAATCCTTGACACTTATTTATACCATCATCAACCTTGAAATCATTCTCCAAGGTTAGAAACACATCTTAACCCAGAAAATTAAAATTAGGTCTAGACCTAAACATTCCCATGGAGGAAAGGAATGAATGCGGACCACTCCACATCTTAGCATGGACCTAAATCCACTCTTACGTGTTATTCCATGCTTCCATAATCAATGAAGCACAACCGCAATTAGTGTAAACAACCAAGTCGGCCAAACTTGTGTTAACACTATGAACTTTTAAGTGCATGCTTCCTTAAAACCAAGAGACGACATGCGGACCATGCACCAAGCTTGAACATAATCTAGAAACATCCACAATCACCTAAAACCCAACAAAAATATTTGCAACATCTTTCACTTGAAGAAAGTTCACACTGAAACACTTAGATTATTTTGTCATCAATTGCAACTCAAGAAATAAACTTGTGGAGCACCAAACCACAAACAACTTGAACTGAAGAAAGATATAGACCTTACAAGCATAAATCTAGAACTGTGAAGCCAAAAACAAGTCTGTGGAGAAATGTGGATCAAAATAGTTTCTCCCATACACCTTTGCACAATTTAGAAACATAGTCCACACATTGGTGAACACAACTTTCTCTGTACAACGAACTGGAGCACAAAATTTGGAATATAACATCTCTAAACACCTTTGAATAACATATTTAAACCACAAAAGTAGATCTTCAATAGGGAAGAAATGTAGAGAAAAACCAGAACATTGCTCTATAGGTTTGTACACATCTTCAACACACTGTTTCCTTTATTAATTAAATTTTATCAAAAGCACTTGGAAACCAACCACCAGAAGCATATTCCTAACATCCTCAACACCTCTACAAAGAAACCAAATCACCTTCAGCAAGGCAACTTAATCAAATAGCTCATATCATTGCAACATCCTTATCTCTGCTCAACCTTATCTCTGATCTCTGGTCAACACAAACTACTCATACTCTTGCATCATTTCTTAACTCATACACTTTACACAATTGATACTAATGACAACACAAGCTTGTTGACAACAATGACAACACTGATTGCACATACTTGCAATAATCTCCCCCTTTGTCATTGATGGCAACACTTAATGTGAAAAACCATCAAGACAACAAAATCATCAACATTGACTCTTTTCTTTTCTCTTTCACTCCCCCTCAGGTTGCTATTCTCTTTTGGCTATCTTTTCCACACTGATCTCTCTTTCTCCCCCTTTATTTTTCACATTGAACTCTCTCCCCCTTTGACATCAATGGCAAAGGGTGAAACAACTCTTTCTTACTTTCTCCTTTTTTATGATATTGCACATACTTGCACTGCTTACTACTTCTCTGCAACATCTTTTTCTTTCATTGCTCTTTTTGCTCTCCCTAACTGAAAAACCAGCAAAGCCACTACCTACTCCCTCTGAGAGGTAGCTTCTAACATCAGTCCATAATAAGGAATGAATCTTGACATTCATTGGACTGATGCATCTCCTTATGCATCTAGTTCAAAGGAGGGGGAATAACCCCTAACTTCTCCTAGAGATACTCAAAAGTATTTTTAGGAGGAGCCTTAGTGAATATATTAGCAACCTAATCCTTTGTAGGCACATACTCAAGTTTCACTTCATTCTCTATAACCTTCTCTCTTAGAAAGTGATACCTAATTGAAATATGCTTTGTCCTTGAATGCATCATCAGATTCTTTGAAATGTTAATAACACTTGTATTATCATAGAAAATAGAAATTAGCTCATCATACACAACTTTGATATCCTTCAAGGTTTGTCTCATCCATAACACCTATGTGCAACATGACGTTGCAACAATATACTCTACCTCTATAGTAGATAAAGACATTGAATCATGTTTCTTAGCCAAGACACCAATTTGCATCCAAGAAAGAATGCACCACCACTTGTACTTTTCCTATCATCTACACAACTAGCCCAATCTATATCTATATAAGCATTTGGAGTAAATTCAGTACATCTTTTGGATACCACAAGCCATGATCTGGAGTGCCCTTTAAATATCTATATATCCTCTTCACTTTCATAACATGTGACTCTCTAGGATCTTCTTGAAATCTAGCCACAAGATAGACTACATGTATAATATCTAGTCTAGTAGCAGTCAGATATAGTAATCCTCCAATCATTGATCTATACTTGCTCTGATCAGCCTTAGGAGATTCATCATTCTTGCTCAACTTACAACTATTAACAATAGGAGTACAAACTGGTTTAGAATCTTCCATTCCAAACTTCTTTAACATCTCTTTTACATACTTTGACTGAGAAATGAAAATACCCTTATCTGTTTGATTGATCTATAACCCAAGCAAGAAGTTCATTTTCCCACACATTGACATTTCAAATTATTTATACATTTCATCTACAAGACTCTTAGACATACCTTCATTTCCACCAAAAATTATATCATCTACATACACTTCCACAATCAGAATTTGATCCTCACTTATTTTGATGTACATATTGCTATCTGCAGTACCTTTATTGAATCCTTGCTGTAATAAATACCTATCTAACCTTGCATACCAGGCTCTGGGGGCTTGCTTCAATCCATATAGTGCCTTCTTCAACCTGTAGACCATGTCAGGTTTTGTCTGATAACTGAAATCTATCCAATTGATCTATGTACACCTCTTCTTCTAAATCACCATTCAAGAAAGCAGATTTCACATCCTTTTGATATACTTTGAAGTCCTTATGTGCTACAAAAGACAAAAACATCCTAATGGCCTCCATTCTTGCCACCAGAGCATAAGTTTTCTCATACTATATTTCTTCCACTTGTGAATAGCCTTTACACACAAGTCTTGCCTTGTTCCTTACCACTTCTCCATTCTCATTCAATTTGTTTTGGAATACCCACTTAGTTCCAATCACATTTTTGTTCTCTGGTCTTGGGACAAGTTCCAAAGTCTGATTCTTCTCAATCTACATTACTTCTTCCTCCATAGCCTTGATCCAATACTCATCCTTTCATGCCTCAACCATTGTTTTAGGTTCAAATTTAGAAAGTAAACATAGATTTACATGTTCTTTAGTAGCTCTCCTTCTTGTCAATACACCTTTGCTCTTATCACCAATGATTTGGTCTTTAGAGTGATGCCTCTGTACATACTTGGGAGTTATAGGGATTCTTTCTAGAGGTTCTTGTTCTTCAACCTATACTTTTTTTTTTAGTTTCTTCTTCTTCTTCATAGGAAGACTTATCTAATTCATATCCAATAACCTTTGAAATCTTCTGTATATATTCATCAACCTTAACATTAGCACTTTCAATAATTTTTCTCAGCCTTTTGTTGTAGCACCAGTAAGCTTTGCTTTTAGTAGAATACCCAAGGAAAATACCTTCATCACACCTTGCATCAAACTTTCCTAGATCTTCATCTCTTTTGATATAACATTTACTTCCAAAAGCTTTGAAATATTTAATAGTAGGAATCCTTCCATACCATAGCTCATAGGGAGTCTTTATGTCATTTGCTCTTACTTGTACTATGTTCTGTATGTAGATATAAGTATGAATTGCTTCTCTCCAGTAGACTTTTGGTAGGTTTGCTTCTTTCATCATTGTCCTTGCAACTTCTTGAACAATCTTGTTCTTCCTTTCAACCACTCCATTTTGTTGAGGAGTCCTAGGGGCAGATAAATGCCTCTTTATCCCATGATCCTCACAAAACATGTTAAACTCATTTGAATTAAATTCTCCACTTCTGTTAGATCTCAAGCATTGAATTTTCATATCTATTTCATTCTCAACCATAGCTTTAAATGCCTTAAACTTATCTAGGGCTTCTGATTTTTCTTTAAGAAAGGTAACCCATGTCATTCAAGAATAATCATCAATTAGCAACATGAAATACCCGTCACCTTGAAAAATCCTTACCTTGGTAGGACCACAAAGATTTGTATGCACCAATTCAAACAATCCGGTAGAAGATTACTCTTTGACTTTGAAGATTATTTTCACTTGCTTTCCAACTTGATATTCCTTACAAACAACATTAGCAGGCTTGATAATCTTCGGTAGGTCTCTCACAGCTTGAACTAAACTTATCTTTACTAGACTATCATAATTAATGTGACACATCCTTCTATGCCATAGCCAGCTTTCATTGATTTGAGTCATGAAGCAACATCTATCAGCACCTTTGAATTGATAAACATTTCCATATGTCCTCTTTCTAGTAGCAATCACTGTTTTGGAGCTTTTTTCGGATCTCATAGCCATCATCCTGAAACAAAAGATTGTAACCCTTTCTACACATTTATCCAACACTCAAGAGATTATCCTTTAAACCTTTAACATAAAGAACATCATCAATGTTGTTGTGTGGTTACACAACACGCCCCATTTTGCCTTAGCAAAACAGGGACCCAAATTTTTACTTCTGTTTGTTTTGTATTTTCTTACTTTGGGCAGTTTGGTAAAAGTCAGTCAAGTATATCACCCTTGCTTATGCATGAGCTCCAAAGAGGGGTCAATTATCAAAGTTATAATTTTCCATGACAAACCTCATAATTAGGAAGAGTACAAAATTTTAAGCAAGTTTGCCTTTTGGATTACCCTTATATTGTAAAGGGATAGAAAGTTATGCTAAGTCAAAGTTTGGTCAACCGAGATATCTCCCATTGGGTCATATTTCTAAATATCAGTCATATTTATTAAGATGACCCCGACTTAGCAAGATCACCTGATATTCATTTGTCCCCCAATATGCGAATGCCAAATTTAAGTGTGATAAGGCATATGCCCGTCATAACCCGCATGCATATTCGTGGAGGGTCACATTTTCAAATATCCATCATCTTACAAAATATCACCCTTTTGTGAATATCACCTTTCGTAAACATGACCCTGACATCATCCAGTTTTGGTATATAGAAGAGATCACCCTGATGATGACATCATCATACACCTGACCCTCGAAGGGTCACATTTCCAAACATCCGTCATATTTCTCAATATGACGATGATGTCACCATGACCTGATAACAAAGAAGACATGACATTATGATGATGTCATCATGATCCAACTCGAAAAGGTCACATTTCAAAATATTCCTGACCTTATCAAACATGACAGTGACATCATCTTTCTCGAGTGACTTTAAAAGGCCATAAATGATGGCTTCGCCCTCCCATTCTCATATGAGGGTGATATTCACTTAGTGCCTAAATATCTAGATATTCTCATATATCCCTCATTTTAAACTTTATGACCCGATATGCTTGGCTTCATAATAACCAATTCAATCATACCACATGGCAAAACCCTCGAGGTCATATGAATATAGTATTATCACGATTTATTAGCAAATGCATAACGTGACCCCATCTTGCTTGTAGATTAAAAGGTTGATCATATGACCACATCACCGTCATGTGTTCGATGGAGGGTAATATTTTCAAATATCCCTAATCTTCTAAGAGATCACCCTGCCACATTAAATGCGAGTCCAACGGTAGGTCGTGCCCTCTAATTTCAAATGTAAACCCAACACTTGGCAACATCCACGAGCATCATGCATTGATCGACGGACCTAAACAAAAAGAATAAACTCATCCTAATTTGTCATATTAATTAGTTAGAAGTGAATTTTGGGGTTTATTTACATTTACCCTACGTTAAAGGAAAAATTATAGAGCTCTGAAAGTCAAAGCATCACAGTCACCTGCAAATGGAATGGTGGACATAAAACACAATGTAATCACCCTCATCCCATCATCACCTATACTATAAAAAGGGGAAAGTGGTTATCAGGTATGTAATTGAAACCCTCTCTTTTGTCATTTATGGTAAATCATGAGGTAAAATGGTTTTTACTAAGTCAATTAACATGATGATGCATGAAATGAACTAGAATAATGAAATTGCTGCTATAGAATGTATGAAATTCCTTAGTCCTGTTGCGTACAAACATGTTAGGGTAAGAAATGCATGGTTTTATCACAAGATCTAATGGTAGCCAGAAGGAACAGGTTTGAAACAAAGTTTCTAATGCCCATGTTCATATAGTCCAAAGGGGTAGGTGATGCAGAGGCATCCACACTAAAACCTTGACATACAGCATGTATGTCTACAACCCATCATCATCATCATATTTTCTGTTAACATTGTCAGCATCATCATATTTTCTCTTGCCGACCGATATCCTCCTGCAGACAAACCTTCGACCTTTCGCCTGTCAGCAGCATCATCATATCCGGCTATCGGCAGCATCATCATATTCGGCAAGCGCAATCATCCTCCTGACGATCACTGTTCATCTTACCGCCAACCACTATCTGCAGCATCATGATGTTCGACATCATCTTCATCAGCAGGATATAAAATATCCGGTTCCTCCCATATATCCTGATGACGACAACTTCAAGCACCTTTCCTTCGATGCTTACGTCACCTTGATCTCTGACCTACTTAAACAAGCAGCATCAGGATATGACTTATCCGGTCATATTGAAACATCCTGATGATGATACTCAACTTTATACTGATGACGAATATTCTGCCGAATATCCTCCTCCCGATCCACTTAACTTCTCAATGCCTTATGCCGATACCAAAACACTTATGGTCAGCAGGATAAACCTTTATCGGGTGATATTTCGGAATGTCCTGATGACGATTATCCTGATGACGATGACGTCATATGCAGTTCCTTCAATATCCTGCTGTTGGCCAAACTTAACATTATCGGCCCGCGATGATTTTATCAACCCGATCGACTAACTTATGCCGATATACTCTTCCTCGGCAACACCTTGTGATGATCACCCCGAAATGCATTCACCTTATGCAAACAACTGTATCATGCTCACCTCCATCTACTCGGATGATGCCCGAAGTAATTGCAGGATATACACAGAAATATCCTGATGATGCTGTTGTGACGAATTTCCAACCTTAGCGAATTTCGATCCGCCGAACCTCCTGAGGTGACCCGATATGCTTTCAGGGCGATCTTCCAGACTCTAACAACTAGCACGACCTAGCACATGCCCATGCTAGGGTTCTCAGCACATCTCGACTGCGATCCTGCAAACATACATGCGAACAAACAAAAAATGCAAACTAAATCCTAAACTATTGTACATAGCCATTCCACCGATTCGACGAATCAACCGGTGGAACGGATCAGCGAATCCATGCAACCGCCAGATCAGCAACTCAATTTCACAATGGAGATCAAACAGAAAATGAACACAAACAGGATCTCCTTATTGATTTCAAAAGATGCAAGTACAATGCTCAGTCTCTCTCTCTCTGTCTCACTCTCTGCAATGTCTGATTGATGATCTGTAATACTACTTAAAACCAACCGATCCTAATGCATAAATAAGATCTCCTGCGAGTACTACCGACCTAACTCCAAGTGGCTGGGAGCTTCCAACCGGACATACAGCATAACAGTTGTCCTAACAACATAGCTAAAAATAGTAAAGTTTGGTCAACATGACCTTATTACATGCATTGGTCTTACAAGACCTTCTTGGAAACATCAACAAGACCTAAAACAAACTAACTGCCTCATGGAGGCCAGCTATCAAGTAGGTGCTCCTGCACCAGTAGGATTCAGATATGGTATGATAAATGACACGCACCAAGGAAGTACAGACCTAGATGCATGGACGAGAAAGTTAGATAACAGAAGTGGAAACCCTATATTGCAAAGAATATACTCCACAGGGATGTGCAATGCTCCAAGATTTCCATACGCCATAGAAGTTACTGAGCTAGTGGTCAAATGTGCATGGAATTATAACCTAGAAATAAGAAAAGTGGAGAAACATGGCAGGGTATATGCGGATTTCTTAACTAAAGGCATCACCACTGTATTTAATTTGCCTATAGGAGATAATGTGGTCAGACTGAGCTTGAGCAGGCTGGAAAAAGAATATCATGGTAATGAGAAAGAGGCCAGGAGGATCATGTACTAGTGGAGATCCAAGAGAAGTACATATAAGGGTTCAACTAAATTACCAGTGTACTTGTTCAAGTTTGATTTTGCTGAGGAGTATTAATACATGATGGTCATGCTTGCTAGAATGATAGGAAGACAACATGTTGGAACTTTGAAAATTGGATGTATGGAATCATTTGGATGGTGGAATATTCAGATGATATGCCTCTCTGGGCCAAAATCATAAGTGATAGTCTAGATGCAGGAATGAGAAGGCTAGGTGGTCAGATGTGCATGTTCCATATGATGTCTTATGTTGTATATGCTTGTTTCTTTAGAGGAACTTTCAATGGGTTGCAAACAGTAGACAGGGTTGGAAACAATCCTGGTGATGTAAACATATTTGAACACTACCCACAATTGGGTAGGAGGGAGTCCCTCCAAACTATAAATTGGTGAATGATTCCTTTTCTATGCATCTTGTTAGGTCTATGGAAGAGGACAAACTGAAAAGGTTAAGTATGGAAGCCCAAGCTGTGATATATAAACATGGGGCTTGGTTTATCTAGTTCTCTACATTTTCGTACATGAGAATAGAAGGCTTTGAGGGACATCCCCTCATGCTACCCAGATACCCCAATGACAGGGTCATTTTAATGGAGTTTGCTAGATAGGTATTAACCTCAGTTGAGGCTCATAAAGAAAAGGGGAAGATTCCACATGTATTGTTTCCAATCTTCATTGGTTGGTATATATGCCCTGAAAAACAAAGTATCAAGGATGCAATAGGAGGATTAAAGCTAATGCACTTGCATCCATTTTCAATAGCTAGGCCATATGACCCATATGGTAGGATGTAGAAATTACTAAAGAAGCAAGTACATTAAAAGCAACTTGAGGACTACAGGTCTAATTGTGATGATGAAAATGAGGTCAGGAGAAGGACTTACCAGAGGCTCACACTCAATCAAATTCGCACCTTTGATTGCATACTAGTCCCAGTGCAGTTGCATAAAGATGATGGAAAGATTATGTCCAGTGAGTATGAGGATAAGAAAATATACAATGAAACTATCTCAGCTCTTGATTTGACTTAGCCTGAGGTAACTTCATTTGATCAAATAATGCAAAAAGTTATTGAACTGACCCAGAGTTGGGTAGATGCTAAAGTCATGAAGTTGAAGAAGAGGGGTGTAGCCCTCACTGTGGATACCAAGAAGAAAAGACAAGAATTATCTAAAGAGGAGTATGATGACTTCCTCAGTGAGAAGAGGAAATTCAATGGAGAAAGGCTACTAGCTAAAGAGCAAAAGCAACAAGGTAAGAATAAGAAGGTAGTTCCTGTACAAGGAGGAGTAATTTTTATAAGACTTCAACCAAAGGGGGATGTGGCATCTACATCTGCAGCTGCAACTGCATCACCTCATACTCCTGTCAAACAAAAGAGGAAAGTCACAAAGCCTACTCCTGTGATAATCGAGGAACCAATACAAGAAGAATCATTGGAAGATGAATTGTTGGAGGAAGATCCATCAAATGAGGAACCTTTAGATGAAGAACCTTGAGATGATGATTTGTTAATAAAAAAGAATAAAAGGAAGAAAGTGCAGCGAACACCACCCCAAAAGAAGCAAAAAACTACAATGAGAGGAAATGTAAATGTTGATCAGATTATATTTAGGGGTGTAGGAGGTCCATGTTTTATGAAGGAGCTGTAGCATGAGGTTCCAATTCCAAATATTATTAAATTTAAAATAGAGGAGGAAGAGAAAAGAGAAGAGAGACACAAGGCAAGGAAAGAGACACCTCTTTCACTGGATGACACAATATACTTGTTAGATGATGAAGTAGTTAGTGATATTGCTGCTCAAAGGATGGAGACCTTAGTGGCTAATACAAAGATGATTCCTCAGGGAACCCCTATGGTCCAAGAAGAAACTCATCAGGAGCAAGTCAGGACATAGGAGGTTGAAGAAGATGAACCTGCTCAGATGTAGCTAAACATATAGGATTGACAAATTTGGTTGATCAAGTTACTAGCCCTGTGGTGATAGACTTGGCTTACCAGGGGGGTGGAGACCAAAATAGAGATAATGATCCACCTCTAGAACCTAAGAAGGTAGAAGTTAGGGTGCATGAAGAGGTTCATAAGAATGTGCCTGATCAACATAAAGGGGAAAACAATGCACCTCAAGAACAAGAAAAGCTAGAAACTAATGTTCAAAGGGAGGGTGATCAAGAAATGTCTGATAAAAATGATAAATAGAATGAAGAGTTGCTTGATGAAAATATAGATCAGGGGGATAACCTAGCACCTAAAGGAGAAATAAATGAAAAAGGTACTTGAGAAGATTTAGAACAAAGAGAAATAAACACCTCAAAAGGCGAGGAATAGAGTCTACTCCAAGATGATGCTCAACAAAAAGAAACAAAAAATATGACTGAGGATGACCAAGGTGATCCCCAAGGTCAAAATGCACAATCTTCTCATGAAGATCAAGTGCCATAGAATACACAAGACCAAAATGTTCAAGAGCCACATGAGGATAGGTTGCAAGAGTAGGTACATGATCAAAATGTACACATATTACAAGAACCTCCACCTCAATAGGAAATCCCTCAACAAGAAGAACCTCAGTAGGAAATTCCTCAACAGGAGGCCCCTCAGCAAGAGATCCCTCATGAAAATGTGCATGAGGAAGAACTAAGGAAAGAGAATTCACCACCAATGGTAGTGCATAATACAGAGTCACAGGATGCTCAAAATGAGCAAACTGATCAACAACAGCCTAGGGGTGATGTTCCATACTACCTGTAGCAAGAAATAAATCTACAACAGCTAGATGAGGTACGTGAATTTGATGTCTCTACATTATTTTCAGCAAGCATGATGAAGCCAAAGAGGAAGGAAAGGCCAACCTCTGTAATAAGAAGAGATCCTACTACTGGTAGGAGAACAACTTAGGTGGCACTACCCATGGTAGATAAAGAGAAAGGTAAAATAAGTATTGAGGATTTCCAAATAATCGACATTGATCTAGGCTGCGCTACCGAGGAGCAGGAAGGCCAAGAGGCCAAGGATAGTATTGACTTCTTGTTGAAAAGTGTAAAGAAAGAGAAGGATAAGAACAAACAACATAAAGAGCACATTGCTCAATTACATTCTTTTATTAAGGGATTAATTGACCCTAAGCATACACCACTCAGTGCAGCTACCCCACTCTCAATCATATCTCAAGATGAGATGATAGGGTTGGATCTTATGAAGCATAAGGCTTAGCTAGTGGATAATTGGTTTGTCTCTTTTGTCTTTGAAGAAAAAAATGTAGTTAAATCCTCCTTATCAAATTGGAATGCTCTTGGTGTTTTGAAGAGTAAAGTAGACAAGCTACAAAATGAGGTGGGGAGGAGGTCTTTTAAGCTGCAAAAGCATCTGGATGCTTTAGGTGAAATGAGGAGGATTGACATGAAAGTACTTATGGATAACAACATAGTGGATAATAACATTGCACAGTTGCTAGGAATATGGTATGAAGACACTAGATTTGAGTGTGATATATTGAAAGGATGCAATAGAAAGTTAAGGGATATAAGTGTTAAACTACATCATCTTATGGTAGAAGAAGTAAACACCCTAGAAGCTCTAGAGGACAAAGTAGAGGGAAAGATAGAAAATTAGGATACTGATTTTGCTGTCCAAGCTTTCCATAATAAGTTTAAGAAAGCATCAGAGGATCCCCTTCATCACTCGACAGAGGATGTGATAAAAAAGGCCATGAGAATGAAAGCTAAAGTGGAGACATATAATGAGACATTGAATAGCAGGAAGAGTAAGTGGAATGCTCTTCAAGCACGGTTTCATTCTCACAGACATGTTGTGGTAAAGGCCAAAATTTAGGATGGAGGTAAAGTAGAAAGAATAGTGCAACTATATGAATCCATCAAGGCAGTGACAAAGGTGTTGGCAAGAGACACTATGTGGATTCATGAGTGTTGTCATTGATGGCAACAAAGTCTATCCCACACATCCGCAGTACATAGTATGCTTATACCAGAAGTCAGATTGAAGATTGTTTTGGTCTAGTGAACAAGAAGAGAGTATGCAACAAGGTCTGATAATCAGATCCAAATCTCTCAGATGGTGTAACTCAGCAAGTTGTAGACTTGGACAAGTCAAGAGAAATATCATGACTACTATATTCCAGAGATTGAACTTCCAGTGATAAAACATGGAAAAGATATGAGCATCTGAGTGTTGGGTTCCAGATAGGCAGAATAGACTAAGGAAGAAATGACCGGCAGAGTATCAGACTTCAATCCGGATGAGTAATTGATGTTGATCAAGCTATTTGAGGGATCATACAATGTTGGCCGACATGATTGATGACTTCAATGCCTATGTTTTTGATACGCATCTCAAATCAAGCATGGATTCAGCCGACAGATCAGTAATTTGTAAATATATTGAGTATTCTGGTTGCCAACTAGAAAAGTTGTTGAAATCATTGGTGTGGATATATATACCAGATGGATTCTAGTATGAATGTGTGCGTGTGAATAGATATGAGAAAATAAAGTACAAAGAAAGGTAGAGATAAGTGTGGAAGCAGCAATACAAGTTCAGTATGTGACAGAGCAGCAACACTAGAGCAGAGGAAGAATGAAGTGCATTAGATCAGTATATTATGCCTGACTGGAACTAAACTTTAGCATTTGTACATGCCTCTCATCAGTTCAAACACCTGATTAGCTTCTGTAGACAGTGAGTCTCTTGTAGGCAGTGTGCCTCTTGTGAGCAGTGTGCTCAGGAAGTGAGCCCTAATTGGCAAGTGCCATTTTGTACTTCTTATTCTTTTAATAGAGAATATAATCTTGGGTTAGTCACCCTGTGGTTTTTCCCTTAACAGGGTTTTCCACGTAAAAATCCTTGTGTTATGTGTATTGATTTCTTTCTGTTCTCATGATTATATATGCTTTTATGTTTTGATGCTATACAAATTATAAAAGAAGAGAAGAAAGTAAAGATAATAGAGATAACTGATTCACCCCCCCTCTCAGTTATCTACCTTGTTTCCAACAATTGGTATCAGAGCTAAGTTCCTCTAAACAAAGCCTAACAGCTTGAGGAAGATCTGGGAATCTCAATGGATATATATGGTATGAAGGAACAACTTTAGTCTGCCCTAGATGATCTTGAACAATCACATTCAGAAGTCAATAATTGGAGAGAAAGACTTAAAGAAGCTGATGATTTCATAAATGAGCTAAAAGAAAAACTTAGTATCTCTGTGAAAAAGAGAAAGGAACTACTTCAAAAATTAGCCAATCAGAGTGAAGACAATGATACTAATGAAGATCTGAATGAGAAAAATAAGCTATGTGAGAAGCTATCAAAAGAGGTCATTATGGTAAGGCATGAAAATGGAATCAGGGGTTATGAGATTCACCCAAGAAATTGAAGAAAGAAGGAAAAGTGAAGATAATCTAAAACAATCCCTCAAGTAGAAGACATAGGACTGCCACAAAATGGATAGAATAATCAGGCATCTTGAATCTCATCTTGAAGAAGCTAGAGATAATGAAGAATAACTTGAGAATCAGATCGACACTCTTAAA
This sequence comes from Cunninghamia lanceolata, assembly GCA_027924645.1. NCBI lineage: Eukaryota > Viridiplantae > Streptophyta > Pinopsida > Cupressales > Cupressaceae > Cunninghamia > Cunninghamia lanceolata. The sequence continues at coordinate 6,849,116 of BSBN01001067.1, forward strand.
CAAAGTCTTCAAACAACAAATGAATACAAGGAGAAATTCAAGATAAGCTCAGCCCAACTTGAAGTTCTTCTTGAGAGCCAAAAGAGGGTAGATGGAAAGTGTGGCTTGGGATATGAGAAAAGTGAAAGCTTTGGATCCAGTTAGAAGAACTTTGGATCAGGAAACCAAAGAAATAGGCCTAGAAGACCTTTGGTAAGGCAACCAAATGCTCAAAGATATACATCCTTCAATGGATACTGCTTCAATTGCAACAACTTCAGTCATAAAGCAACTCAGTGCAGAAGGAGAATGAATCAGAGTAATCCTTCCTTCTCCGGACAATGTTTCAACTACAAAAGGTATGGTCACAAATCTCATGAATGCACAAATATGCAAATAAACAATTCATTCAACAGTAGATGCTTTGTATGCAATAGAATGGGACATGGCTAATTAATGCAGATCAAGAGGATATCAGTCAAATATGCAAAGAAATGTTGTTTGTTACAATTGTAATAGATCCAGTCATATTGCCAAATTCTGCAAAAGTAAAAATTAGGATAAAAAAGGTCTGGTGCATCATAATAAAAAACAAGATAAGGGAAAAGGCAAAGTGATTATGGATGAAGTTCAAAGGGGGATGAGCAAGATTTGGGTGAAGAAGAGTACATAAAATGTTAGGGATGGATTTGCACCAGAATCTGGTGCTGATATTCCTTCCGGAAACTAAATAGATGAGCTCTGGCTCAGGGGGAGTCACAAAGAAAAATAAATTCCCCCAACCAGTCAATTGGTGCCTAAATTTGGCGCATGGAATGTTGCAGATTAAAGGGTTCTCAGAAAAATATCTAAATAACCCTCAGTAAAAATATGAAAGATCCGCATGGAGTTTTCTAAAAGTTTAATCATCCAAGATTGATCCAGTTTGACAAACATTCGGTAAAGCAGGATTTTCACAGACAGATCCAGTATGATTCAAAATTGAAATACTTTGATCTGTGGATCCATGGCATGATTAAAGAAAAGAAGATACAATGTCAATCCTCATTAAAAATGATTCTAAGTGCAATACAGTGATTCGAGAAGATCTCTCTCAGAATAGGGCAACTGGATAACTTAAGTCATGCATTTATTGCAAAAGAAAATTAGGGTTTGTGCAAGAATAAAAAGGGTTCTTTCATTCATCATTTGCACAATTGCATTTGCGAAGAAGATAAGAAGAGCTCTGCAACAAAGTTTATACAACTCTCTCAAAGGTCAACTACAAAATCTAATTCAACCAACAATTTGTTCTGGCTCTTATTTCAAACCCTAAAGCGTAAAAAGGTACTTCCATTCTAAAAATCTCTCTGTGAATCTTTTACAAAATGGCTACTCCAATGGTTGTTAAGATCACTGATAGGCCGCGCTCGAAATTTAAGAAACACTCCTACAAATCCCTAGAAATTGATCCTTTAGGCACTTTTTCTAGCATTCCGCATGGGGTATTGCACATAGAAGATGTTAGGGTCTACATCCATGCCAACATTGAGGAATTTGGAGAATCTAAGTTGATGGAAATCTATTATAAATAGTTAATAGATGAAAGTTGTGAACTCAAACCTCAATACAAGGCCCTCCAAGACAAACACTTTAGACATTGCATCCACTTTCCCTATTTTGTAGAAGATGATTGGGTCCAGTATGCCAGTATGTCCTTAGTAGAATGCATGATAATTTCATGTGGTTAATGAGGCCCTTCAAGATAACAAAAGATGACATTAGGGCAGTAACTAGATTGCACTCATCTGGTGGGTTACCTGCACTCAAATTTGTCAAGAACAGACTATAACAAAAGCTACCAGATCCAAGTTTGACAAGAGAGCAATGACCATAGATGACATCACAGATTTGGATGTCAAATTTGCCTCAATGATAATTGGGTATAAGATCTATCATTCAAGCAGGGAGAACTCTGTGTCTGGGACTACAATATACGTAGGATATTAGATGTTAAGGGAAAATACTGACTATGACCTATGTGATCTTCTCTTAAAACAACTATTAGAAAGCATACAGAAGATCAAGAAGGATAAGAAGAACTCCTTTAAGTATGGTTGTTTAATACTGTGTCTATTCTTCTATTACATGAATGAGCTGCCCAGATCAAGCGGTTGGGTATGACAAAATGACAAACCGGTTACCATACAGATTAGAGAGTATATGTATGGACTTGGTGATGCTCAAGCCCAAAACACAGATCTCTAGAGTTACTTCAAGAACTTTCAGAGCATGATGCAAGCTAGACAAAGAATTCCTCAATCTATAGTTGAGAAATATAAGGATACAGTGTGCTTCATGGTTGACATTGATCAATGCCTAATGGAGGTAGTTGAGCCCAGAATAGTGTGGATAATGCCAATGGGATGTGAGTTCAATGAGAAAATCCTGGAGCTACACATTCAACACCTATTGAACCAGCCTAAGGACCCTGAGGCAGAAAGGTTTGGAACCTTTTAAGAACTAAGTGTAAAAATACATGTTGAGCTAAGACAACCAAAAATAAAGAGAAAAGTTAGAAGGGAAGTTGAGGAAATTTCCAAAAGATTTGGCATATCAAAAGAGGTAGTAGATGCCAACAGAGAGAAATTTGAAAGAGCTAAGAAAGAGAAACAAGAAGCAGAGAAAGGAAGTGTTCCGGTACAAGCCCCCTCCTGGACTAGATCCTCTAAGAGCTCTGCACCTGCCACTCCTAAGAGCTCAAGAGCCACCAAACTAGAAGTCAAGACATCCTGAAAAGGTGAAAAGAGAATGAAATCAAAAGCCACAAGGTCATACACAAGTCTCAAAGATGATGAAGAAATAGAGTCTGATGAAGAAATTAAGAAAATGAAAAAGAAGAAGAAAACATCCAGAGAATTCCCTGCCAGTAAAAACAAAGAAGAAAAAGCAGAAGAATTTGTTGAAAAGCCCACTCTCTCCATTGATGATATCATCAAGGTAGTCATTGTGGATGGGAATTTGCAACTAGTAACATAATTCTATGATGAATATAGTGATACTAACAAGAGAATCCTGGAAGAAGCTACAATCAAGTACCTGAATATTTACAATAAAGCATTCATTGAAATTATATCCTTAATTCCTAAAAGTCTAGAAGTACTTGAATTGAGAAAAGAAAATGCAAAAGCAAAAGACTTAGAGATTCGGGAATAGATAGCAATTCAACTTTATCCTTCTATCACCCCAAAACAAATGAGCATGATCTTTAAGGATTGTAAGGATGAATTCCGAAGCAAAGAAAGAATGACTAAACTTATGCTTGGAGAAACTGACCAAGTAGCTAAAGAAACAAAAGTCATCCTTCAGAATGCTTTGAAAAGATTAAATCTTCCTATTATAGAGGAATAGATGAAGAACTTTCTACCATGGATGTTGAAGGATTAAATATAACCATTGAAGAATCTTCTGACAAAAATGTAGAAGGATCAAAAGAGATGGATGAAGAGAAGTCTAAGGACTTGGATTCCTTTGTTCCAGAAGAGGAAGTTCCTGAAACAGTAAACACAGGTAACATCTCTCCTCTGGATCCCACTGTAGACATTTTGAATTCTGGAGCTAAAGGGGAAGGAAGCAAAGAGGAGAAAGTGAGTCAAGAAGAGGAGGTCAAGGGAAAAGAAGAAGAACAAGTAGAGAAGACCCATGATGACAGTTCTGAGACCCAAAAGGAAATGAAGTCTCAATCACTGGCAAGAGACACTGCAGAGGTAGTGAAGGACTTCTTAAATAAAGAAATGATGGAGATATATGAACTGGAGCTATTTCAAGGGCCACTAAACTTTGACTCTCTCTCTCCAATTCAGACAATGAAAATAGCATCCTTTGCTCAAGCCAAAGAAAAAGAAAAACTCCTGAAATATCACATGGAAGACTGTGAACTGTTGGAGATGGCATCTGGGATACTGGGGAAGATCATGCCATCATTCCAAAAGGATACTTTAGCTTCTCCATCCGCTAACTTAAAATCTTTGGTCAATTCTATTGGCACTCATTTTGAATCTTTAGAGAAATTGGCAGAAGCAAAGGTTCGGAAGGAGTTTTTGGGAAAGAGATTCTCTGAGGTGCAAGGACTGATTACCAATGATAGGAGGACCTTAGACATTAGAATTAAGAGCCTTGAAAATGCTCTTAAAGATGGTGGGCACTTGTACAAATTTTGCCTATCTTGGCCCAAAGTGACAAAGGATATTGAAAAGAAAGTGAAAGAACAAGAAGGTAAACTGTCAAGTTTATCTCAGAATTTTGATCCCCTCACTACATCCTTAATGAATCAAGAAAGCTAGGGCATAGTCATCATAAATGAAATAAATAAGCTGAACAAAGAAAAGAAGGATATAATAAAGAGGATGAGTGAACTCAGAGGGATAATTATCCCTAAGTTAGAGGCAATGCATGAGGCCTTAACAGATGCTCAGACCACAACCCAGACCAGTGATTTGGTAGATTTAAAAAGAGCAGAAGCATATGCATTCTTGTTGAGTGGTCACATCTCAATTTTGGATAGAATGAAGTAGAGTTGGGCCATAGAGTTTGTATAGTTGAAGGCCACGTTTGTGGATATACTTAAATATATGTAAGTATAACATATATATATACTTATGTGGCCATGTATAGGTTAATTTTTATAAATTTTGGTGTGTGGATTCTGCCCTTTGCCATTGATGTCAAAGGGGGAGTGAGGAGTAGTGAAAAATGTGGAATCCCACTAAGGGGGAGCTCCAGTAAAATAGTGCATAAGACAGAGCATTAGCCAAGGGGGAGTTTACTACGACACAGCCATTTTTCACTAAGTGTTGCCATCAATGCCAAAGGGGGAGATTGTTGGCAAGAGACACTATGTGGCTTCATGAGTGTTGTCATTGATGGAAACAACATCTATCCCACACATCCGCAATACATAGTATGCCTATATCGGAAGTCAGATTGAAGATTGTTTTGGTCTGGTGAACAAGAACAGAGTATGCAACAAGGTTTGACAATCAGATCCGGATCTCTCAGATGGTGTAACTCAGCAAGTTATAGACTTGGACAAGTCAAGAGAAGTATCATGACTACTATATTCTAGAGATTGAGCTTCCGATGATAAAACATGGAAAAGATATGAGCATCTGAGTGTTATGTTCCAGACAAGCAGAGTAGACTAAGGAAGAATTGACCAGTAGAGTATCAAACTTCAATCCGGATGAGTAATTGATGTTGATCAAGCTATTTGAGGGATCATACAATGTTGGGCAACATGATTGATGACTTTAATGCCTATGTTTTTGATATGCATCTCAAATCAAGCATGGATTCAGCCGACAGATTAGTAATTTGTAAATATCTTGAGTATTCTGGTTGTCGACTAGAAAAGTTGTTGAAATCATTGGTGCAGATATATATACCAGATGGATTCCAGTATGAAGGTGTGCATGTGAATAGATATGAGAAAATAAAGTGTGAAGAAAGGCAGAGATAAGTGTGGAAGTAGCAATACAAGTCTGGTATGTGACAGAGCAGCAGCACTAGAGTAGAGGAAGAATGAAGTGCATTAGATCAGTGTATTGTGCCTGACCAGAACTAAACTTTAGCATTTGTAGATGCCTCTCATCAGTTCAAACACTTGGTTACCTTCTGTAAGTTCTATAGACAGTGAGTCTCTTGTAGGCAGTGTGCCTCTTGTGAGCAGTGTGCTCAGGCAGTGAGCTCTAATTGGCAAGTGCCATTTTGTACTTCTTATTCTTTTAACAGAGAATACAATCTTGAGTTAGTCACCCTGTGGTTTTTCCCTTAACAGGGTTTTCCACGTAAAAATCCTTGTGTTATGTGTATTGATTTATTTATGTTCTCATGATTATATATGCTTATATGTTTTGATGCTGCACAAATTATAAAAGAAGAGAAGAAAGTAAAGATGATAGAGATAACTGATTCACCCCCCCACTTAGTTATCTACCTTGTTTCCAACAAAAGGTACATATAAAGGGTGATCTTCATGAGGAAGATAGTGAGGATGATGATGATGAGGACGAAGAAGAGGATGTAAATGAAGAAGAAGATGAAAATGCAGAAGAGGTAGAAGATGGAGAATAAGTAAAGATGCATGATGATAGAGTCATATGCATAATTAGATAACAAAGTGATCGAGTTCTACCAGATAGTTGCTAGCTGGCAACTTGTGCCACGTCTACCAATGTTGACCTAGTCAAAGAAGGAATATTAATCATTGAATTAGATTGACAAACCTTGACCATTGATCACTTGTAACTGCCTCCTCTCCTTGTTCTATAAAAGGAGATGGAGTGCACATTGAACATTAATAGAAACTTAATTGAAGTTAGATTTTTGAAGTTCACAGGACTAATTTCAAAGCTCATTATGAATGTACATGTCTTTTTGCATACCTAATGAAAGAGAAGTTGTTTTGATTACAACTAATCATAAAACTTGAGTAATCATTGGATGAATTCTGGATATATGCATTGATTAGCTGCATCCCTTGGAGTGTTTATCAATCTGCATGTGGGTTTTTCATTCCTTTGTTCCTTTGAAGTTAGTATCAACCATACCTAGCTGTGGAACATCCTGCTGAAATTATGGTTTGATTCCTTCTCTTCATGAAAGTATCTGGAATGTATGTGAATAAATAGCTAAAGGATCATTAAATTTAGAAGTATTCTTTAAGATTTTTTTAATTTCATTGCAAATCACCTTCATAATTGCAAATAACAGACAATCTAAAGCAAATAAACATGAAATATGCCTATATTCCATAAATAATTGAATATATAGAGTGTATTTTGAGTAAATGCATGTTAGAATGATAAATATCATGCAAATACATATGAATATCAAAGATAAACATGCAAATATCTGCTTGTAGGCACATTATTTAGTTAAATACACAGTCCAAAAGTAAAAACAAGTTCATGACAGTTGCTGTTTAGAAGAATTGATCAAATTTATAAAAAAAATCATCATCTATTGAATACAGTGGAAATAACTTTGTATGTGAAGTAAATTTATAGGAAACAGGTGCATAATAGGATATACAGACAATAATTCACCATACAGACAGTGTAAGATCCCTTAAAATGGAAAACAACATGTCACATCAACCTCTGAGTAACATCAAAAGATCATGACTTGATCAACGGAGACTTGGAGTCATCAATTTGTTCCAAATTGATCATAGTTTTCAAGATAATAAAGGTTTGTTGTGCAAATTTTTATGCATGTTGTTATGACTAACAATGATCATCAACAAGTGTTATGCTTTCCATCAAAACTGATTAAACCTTTTCCATAGATCTTAGCAGCCGCATCATCACCAAACCTAACTACTCCACCTTCATATTTTTCAAATTTAACAAACTTACTCTTATCACCTGTCATATGATTTGAGCATCCACTGTCAATGATCCAATCATATTTTTCTCTTCTATCATGAAAAAAAGACATTATAGTGCCTTCAGGGTTAGTACTTGCTTCCAGACCCTTTTCCTTCACATAGTTTCCAGAGTTAGCAGAAACAATTTCATCTCTTAGGGCTATGAATAAGCATTCATTATCATTATCATCCTCATAATCAGATTCATCATCAGATATACTTGCATCTTCTCTAACATAGTAACTTTCCTTAACCATCTTACCTTTGTTTTCCATATTCTTATTTCTTAGAACTCTATCTACACATCTTGAAGCATAGTGACCTATCTTTCCACAACTAAAACATTTAAAAGGCAACTTACCACTAAACTTTCCAGTACCCTTTTTCATCCTCCTCACAAAGTTAGCTTCCACTTCATCAAAGTCTTCCAGATCTAATTCCATAGACTTCTTTGATTTTCCAGCCATAAAAGTAGTCTCAACCTTTACAGTTCCACTAGCTATGCCAAACTCTCTTATTTTAAAAGCAGTTAAGGTGCCAAGCAACTAATCTTTGGTAAACTGATTCAAAATTTGTAATTCTTTAATAGAAGAAACCTTATGACTATAAGTCTTAGGAAGAGTTATGAGTACCTTCAATATCACTTCTTTATCATCTATATTTCCACCAAGTCATTTGATGCCATTGACAACATCATCCACCTTTTGTATGTAGCTTGTAATGTTTTCATCTTTAGACATTCGCATGGTCTCAAACATGAGCTTCAAATTCTATATTTTAGCTTGTTTGACCTTATCATCTCCTTCATAAACACTTTCCAACTTTTTTGAAATCTCATTAGCAGTTTTCAAATTCACAACTTTCACTAATTTAGAATTAGTAAGACCACTTCAAAGAGCATGTTTTTCCTTACCATTGATTTCATGAGCTTTGATCTCATCATTAGTATTTGTACCTTTCTAAGGTATAGAGTAATTAGACCCAATAGATTTCTAGACCTCATAAGCAAGAGAAATTAGAAAATATTCCATCCTTACCTTCTAGAGTGCAAAGCCAGATCTATCAAACATGGGAACATCCTTCTTGTGTGCCATCCAAGATCTACCTCAAGATTTTAAACTCTCTTCTAAGGAACCTTGCTCTGATACCAATTGTTGAATGCACAAGAAAATTGAGAGCAGGGGTGAATTAGTTGTATCATAAACTTAAAACCTTTAAACTTGTTATGATGATTAAGCATGAAAAGCAAATAACATAAACTAAATCATAACAACATCAAACATAGGACAACACCAAATTTTACATGGAAAACCTAAGGATGGAAAAACCACGGTAAGGATTAGCTCATAATATAAAGTAGTAACAACACCGAATTACAAAGGCTCACTGCCCAGGGCTCACTACCCAGAAGAAAGAAAGAAAGGCTCAATGCCAGAAGACTCACTACACAAAGGAAAGAGATAGAAGAGGAGGCTCATTGCCAGGGATGAATTGATATAATTGCATCTAACATATGCATGGAGTACAGTTCCAATGATGCTCAATATTGACCACAACACAAACATCACCTTCGCAGCAACACTGAAAATAGTAGACACCTTTTGCTCACTGCATCCAGTAGCCTAACATATGAAATCTCTTAATGCACTAATCAAATTTGCATCACACACATCATGTTAATCATCCATCCTTACAAACATTAATACTTGACACTTATTTATACCATCATCAACCTTGAAATCATTCTCAAGGTCAGCAACACATCTTAGCCCAGAAAATTAAAATTAGGTCTGGACCTAAACATTCCCATGGAGGAAAAGAATGAATGCGAACCACACCACATCTTAGCATGGACCTAAATCCACTCTTACACATTATTCCATGCTTCCATAATCAATGAAGCATAACCGCAATTAGTGTAAACAACCAAGTCGACCAAACTTGTGTTAACACTATGAACTTTTAAGTGCACACTTCCTTAAAACCAAGAGATGGCATGTGGACCATACACTAAGCTTGAACATGATCTAGAAACATCCACAATCACCTAAAACCCAAAAAATTAGTTCCAACATCTTTCACTTGAAGAAAGTTCACATTGGAACACTTAGATTACTCTGTCATCAAGTGCAACTCAAGAAATGAACTTGTAGAGCACCAAAGCATGAACAACTTGAACTGAGGAAAGATATAGACCTTATGAGCATAAATCCAGAACCGTAAAGCTAGAAACAAGTCTGTAGAGAAATGAAGAGCAAAATAGTTTCTCCCAGACACCTCTACATAATTTAGAAACATAGTCCACACACTGGTGAACACAACTTTCTCTGCACAATGAACCAGAGTACAAAATTTAGAATATAACATCTTTGAACACCTTTGAACAACATATTCAAACTGTAGAAGTAGATCTTCAATAGGGAAGAAATGTGGAGAAAAACTAGAACATTACTCTGTAATTCAGAACACATCTTCAACACACTGTTTCCTTTATTAATCAAATTTTCTCAAAAGCACTTGGAAACCAACCACCAGAAGCATATTCCTAACATCCTCAACACCTCTACAAAGTAACCAAGTCATCTTCAGAGAGGCAACTTAATCAAATAGTTCATATCATTGCAACATCCTTATCTCTGCTCAACACAAACTCCTCATACTCTTGCATCATTTCTTAACTCATACTCTTGACATCAATGACAACACGGACTGCACATACTTGCAAGACATACAACCATTGATCTATCATTGTTTTGATTAGCTTGCAAGGTGTTGGGTCTCAAAAATGCAGGTTGTGGATTCTAAGGGGATACCAAGCCCTATGGTCAAATCTACAACATTTTTGAGCCAATGACTGGAGTTTGACCTTAACGATCAACTTCTCCCTGTGCTTTAGGTCCTGCTACAACCTAGGCGGGTGAACCTTTGATTATCAAAGCAGGTTGTATGATTAAATCTATGTTGGTTTGCTGCTAGTTTATCCAATTACAATGGCATGCTTGTAAATCAGATAAGATATTGTAAACTAAATTCTAAAGAAAGCAAATGATTTAATCTAAATTCTAACATAAATAAATAACAAATAACATGAAATGAATCTAAAGTATAACAATAAAACAATGTAAAGATTTTAATTATAAGATGAATCAATAGTTAGACTGGTGCTTTGTCTGTTCGGGCAATAGAGTTAGGATGTCAAAAACAAATAACTTGTATCAGGTAATAACTCGATCTGATTGGCACATACAATAGTTTGCAACTTGTACAAACGTGTACGGAAGAAATTATTAACTCATTCTTAATAATCCAAAGGACATGATTGTATTAAATGCAAAATATTAAAAGGATTTTAATCTTTCCGGAAAGAACCAATTGAACTTTGCAAAATAATAAATCAGATCAACTTTGGAGACAAATTAATAACCCTAATCAATTAATTGTACTTAGTAATCCATTCAACATTCTAAAATTACTATAATTGATGAGAAAGGATTTAATTCTCTCTGAGAAACCAATCAAATCAACTATACTAGATTAGTAAATGTAATCAGACAATTTGAACATATCATTAACACATTCAAATTGAATAATCAGAAAATGAATGACATGGAGATAATTAAATTGATTGAATTAAAAAACAACAAACAGATGATACTGTCACAATGTATTTCAAATTTGAATCCTCAACAATGCTGCCTTAGAATGTATCATGCACCATAGCCTTTCTCAGAATGAAATTTGCATAGAAGGATCAAATTGGCCTCAGATTGCATCAAATCCAACCTAATCTAATCCTAAAATGTTTGAATTGTCTTTTGTAAAAATATCTAATTCTAACCTAATTCTAACCTAATTCTAACTTAATTCTAACTTCATTCTCCGGGTCCTGGGATCTCTATTTAAAGAGATGCAACAAGCCTCAAACCCGTTACAAAATTCATGACGGTTGGTAACTGATTAACCATGAGAACTGACATTATTCATTACATAAATTTAAATAACTTGATTTGAAACACTCAACAAATCCTCAAAGGCCAGAATAAAATATATAATCTTCCCCGTTGAGAGCATTTAACCGCCAGTCGAGAGCCACTTCATTGCATTCAACGCAACCCTAATCCTGCAAAGGAAACAAATTATTCGTCAGATAAACAGTATATAAATAATATATTATTTCTATTGAGGTGAACCTTAGGACCTATGGCGTGCGGTAATGTTTCCTTACTTCCGTTGTATATTCGCTCATGTATTTAGGGTTTTATCCTTTCCATAGAAATCCCTAACTTCTTTTCCTTTATGTTGAATGCCTTTGGCAGAAAATAAAATATTCCATATTGACCTTCATTATAGTATCATCGCGAAGAAAATAAAATAATTATTTTATTTCTTCTTTGGCCATTAATCTTTATTTTCACATTTGCTAGTTATGTTTTTCATATTTGTTGTGAAAAATAATTACCCTCAATTAGGGTTTGACAATAACCTTTACATTGTGAAAATAATAATTATTATTTCACCTTTGCTTTCTCTTAAATGAGATCCATTGGGAGATTTGTATTTTATTTTTTATTCATATTAACACCCATATTTTTTCACTTTTGGTTTCGGCATTATTTCACTCCAGTGAAAACAACTACAGTTCCTTGGCGAAAATATTTACCAATCTTTATATGTTCTTCCAAAAATATTTTCTGGGTAAAATAGTTACCTATTGAATTAATCCCTTCGATATCTTATTTCAAGATAAAAATATCAAAAATCTCCTTGTATCGGGTTAAATCTCTTGAAGATAAAAGAAAATAGAAATTCCATCTTCATTCTCCTTCTCCAATTTAGACATGTTGTAGAGCACAGTCTCACTATAGTATGGAGTAAAGACACTAAAAGATAAAATCTCTCGCACAGGTCTTGCAGGTGCCATGTCCATGAATAATGAGTTTGTAAAAAATCCTAGCCAGTGTCTTGCCTCTAGGTTTTCGAGATGTTGACAACATAGTCCTTGATTGTCAGTAGCAAGTGCAGCCTCTTGATCTGCTCTTTAATTTCCAAATCTTTAGGCCACTCTATCCTTGAGAAGAGACGTCCTTCATTCCTTGCTTTTGTGACAATGCCCCAGGTATCATAAGCCTCTCTGAGATTGTTTGACAACAAATCATGGATGACTACATCATAAAGATCTTGCATGGCTTTTATAGCCCCCCTTGCTAGCTCAGGTGTTTCATCATGCATAAGGAGTCCAATCAGTGCAGTAATTCTGGACAACAGCAGAGGCTACTTGTTCAGTTGAAAACTGACTAGTAAAGATTGGTCTAGTATACTCTCATTTGCATCACGGAATAACCTATCAACCCATAGTCTTCCCTCATCATCTAACAATGATTTTAGTAGTTTCTCCACATTATAGTAGCATTCAACAACTGCATAGCCCAAATATTCATCTCTCGTGCTTTTTGCCCACAATTCCATCTATGTGTCATTGCACTCCACAGCTAGATCTATAGCCATAAAAATCTTGCTGGACAGAAGAAATAGGGGCCACTGTACTAGATTTAAGCTCCCAATATTACTTGGTATGAGAAGCAACTTCATCTCATGGTTAACTAATAATCCTTTAAGCAATCTATTATTTTTAGCAATTGTTGTTTCCATAGGTTCTATTTCCGATCAAAGAGTTGAGGGACTGTTTTTAGGTCACTTTAGTTAGTTGTTATTTTATTATTTCTTTAGATTAATTTTTTCTTTAAAGTATCATTATTTCTTGCTTTTTAAGAGATTTAAGCATTTGCTCTTTAAAACGTTGGTTTTTGGAATAAAATAATGATTATCTTAAATCCCAAAAATTGGGTATCTTGTAATCTTATAAATAAGCTTTGAGCACATAAACTCTTAATGATAGTGGCCATTTCTAAGATGGGTATGAGGCAATACAATTGATGAGTGGAACTGGTCTCCATCTTTTCCATTTCTGCGATGACGGTTGTGTCCACTTTTGGGAACTTGGAAATCTTTCTTCTCGTGTCATGCATTGACTTTGCATTCTGTGTTACAGCTCTTATGAGCTTCTTCATTCTGAAAATTAAGAGCCTTGATGGCAACTACCTTACCATCCCTCAAAATGCCTTTGTAGACTGATCTGACGTTACCCACTCCAAGCAAGTTTAAATCCAGCAGTCGCAATAATAAGATCTTTGTAAGGATATTTTGGATAGCTGAGCCTTTTGGAATATAAAGTTTGAGGGACAGAATAGTTGTCTTGAAAGTTTTCTTCCTCCATAGTAGCATTCCTTTAATGAAAGACAATAACATAAAAGCAATGGTTCCAACAACTGATAAAACTACTTTTTTGAGTAGTGAATCATTTTCTAGGTTTCGTTTAGGGCATGGAGGCAATGAGTAAATTTTTTGGCCCACATAGGCCAAGGTTTCCCATCAGCCATGTAATAACAGTTCTATTTGGAAACAACCCTCCTCCTAGAATTTGACCTGACAAATTATTAAAAGAAACATTCATGTAGTGAAGTACTTTTAGTCTTTCAAGGGACATTGGTATTGAACCTGATAAGAAATTTGCAGAAAGGTCCATTTCTTCCTCTACAGTGCTACCACCAATTTGTTTGAGACCTTAGTGTTTCCAGATCATTTTGTTGTCGATAGCAAGTTGCCTTGAGATCTTCAAGTTGTAAATGCAATTCATCAATTTCCCTTGACATTTTTTTTTATGGACTTCTGGGCAGGCACTTAGATGATTCCTGCAGTCTTCTAACTCTTTACGAGTATTATCCACTTCTGATCTTAATCATATCGTTCTCTCATGTAACACAAGCAAGCTCAGGAGCAAGCACCACCTCAGATGTTGAAAATGTATGTGGACTTTTTTCTTGCTCAAACTTTCCTTCTAGGACCTCAAGTAGCTGATTACGCAAATCAAAAACCTCTGCAAGTAAATTTTCTCTCTCGCCTCCTTCATAAAAATCTTGGTACTTTCTAAGTTGTTCCAGGAGTCTTATATTTTCCATAGCAAATCGAGTAAGCTTAGAGTTGCGATCAAGCCACCCACGAATAAGCTGAAGTTCTTCAAATAAAGCATTTTTCTCCTCTAGGAGATACACATCTAATGAAATTAAACCATCTGTAACAGATTCCAGCCTTCTAATTTTGTCCTCTCGATAATGAGTGGTTCTGAGTCCTGAAAGAAATAGGTGGCCGACCATTTGTGGGCATCCTAAAGGAAACTAACTTAATTGACAATATTCAATACTTGGATGGGATTGTGGATGTGCTCTACACTTTTGCATAAAACATATTGCATTGTCACTAGAACTTTTAGAGAATGGAGAGGCACAACTTGATCATCATGATCAGTTGTCAATAACATTGTAGCAGGATACTGAACACCTTGTCCTCTAGGCTCTTCCCATGGCCTCTTTACATTATGCAATGGTGAATATTTAATCAGCCAATGAAATTCTGCTTCCTTATCTAAACATCCATAATCTATAGTCCATGCATGCTCAATAGTAAATTTATGGAAGCATAACATGTCCATAACCCCCACATGAGCCAGTGCACAACCAAATAGGTCAGGCCTTTGATTTATGCAGGCTGCAACAAGCAGACCACCATTACTGCCTCCTTCAATACACAACATTTTAGGTTGTGTGTAACCCTCTGATATAAGGAATTTAGCAGCACAAATGAAGTCATCAAAGCAATTTTGTTTATTTGCAAGTGAGCCTATTTTATGCCATTCTTCTCCATATTCACCACCCCCGCGAATGTTTGCAACAGCAGATACTGCTCCTAAATGTTTTAAACCGACAATACGATGAACACTAAAGGATGGGGGGATATTAATGTTAAATGCCCCATAGCCATATAGTGATGTCGGGTGTGAACTATCAAGGGTGATGTTTTTCTTGCATACAATGAACATTGGTATTTGAGTTCCATCCTTGCTAGGAAAGAAAACCTGTTTAGTCTCAAAATTGGTACAATCAAATCCTGGAACAATAGTTTCTCTGAATACTATGAGATTTGGTTTTTCAGTATTTAGATTGCATCGATAAATAATACCAGGTGTAAGAGATCTTGTAAAACCAATAAATATCTCATCATATTTACGCCTTCCAAAGATTCCTTTAACTGACCCAATATCAATTGGCAAATTATGAAGCAAGTTGCAAAATTGCAAGTCTCGTACTTGGAGAACATACTTCACATCACTTAAGTAACTTACTAAAAGTTGATTGCCATTGACATTCACAGCTGATTCAAGTACATCCTTGTCTAATTCTGGAACAACATCACTCCAAGATTTTGGATGCCTCAAGTCCACTCGGACCACTTTATATCTTGGAGCCTTTTTATTCACCTGAAAAGTGAACATAGTATCATCATTTGCAACAAGGATATATTCTGCTTCAAAATTATCAATAAGCTTCTGGAATGGAAGCATCTAATCCTTGCCTTTATAACTCTGAATACCTTGAGGAAGGGTATCAAGATCACAATAATAGAGCCTATTCACAGGATCACAACCTCTATAATGTATAAAAGAATATACTTTCCATCTTCAGTAACACTTGCCCCAACTATCCACTCAGGATGTTCTGGATCTTTCCAACATAAGATATCTTCAGATTGCTCCGTACCAAAAAAATGGTAAAACAATTGCTGATTAAGGTTGATATTTGTTTCTATTCCTTAGGAAGCTAAAATTGGACATGTGTACTCACATATGACAGGTAAGTAAAGTCATAAAGTGATTTTGCATGGAAATGAGCAGGCTCCAAAATCTAACTCTTCAAAGTAAAACCCTCGTGTCGATGTGCAAAGATGAATTTCTGGGTGTTAAAATTGATTTTGCATACAAAAAGCCTGAAATATTTTGCAAAAAATAGTTGGAATTTTCAGTTCCAACACAAGGTATTAGTCTTTACACATTTTTCAATATCATCCTTTTTATTACCAATATTCAAGGCCATGAAAATTATTTCATCATTTGAATCATCATGATCCCCATCTTTTGAAGAACAACTTCTCTCTATGGAATACATGCTTCTTTTGAACATGTCTCTCTTGTTATTACCCCTTGATTCTTTAAATAGACATTTAGAAGCAAAATGACCAATCTTTCCACAATTGATACATTTGAAAGGTAACTTACCTTTGTATTTGCTTATGCCTTTCTTTAGTGTTCTTACAATTTTTTCTTCTACCTCATCAAGGTCATCATCTTGATCATCTGCTTCATCTCCTATCTTCTTGGTTGCTTTGAATGATGCTTCCTTCTTTGGAGCACCTTTGTCAAATTCTCTCATTTCAAAGGCTATGAGAGAGACAAACAATTGATCTACTATATATGTATCCAAATCTTGAGTCTCCTCAATAGAAGATACCTTATGACTATAAGATTTGGGAAGAGTTCTCAGTACCTTCTTCACAATTTCATCTTCTTTCACTTCACCACCAAGACGTGTGATGCCATTAACTATTTCATCCACTCAAAGCATATAACTAGAAATGTCTTCATCTTCTATCATCCTTAGGGTCTCAAATTTGCTCTTGAAGATTCGTGTCTTGGCTTGCTTCACTTTACTATCTCCTTCATAAATGCTTTCAAGTTTTACCTAGACATCCTTAGCAGATTTGCAACTCATTAACTTTAGAAGTTCTGTATCCACTAGTCCACTCATGATAGTACTCTTTGCCTTGGCATTATTCTCATACAACCTAATCTCATCAACATATGTAGGCTCAGAACTAGGAGTAACGTAACCCTTCACAACAACTTGCCATGTACCAAAACCTAGAGAAGATAGATAGCTTTCCATCCTTAGCTTCCAAAAGGAAAAATTTGTTCCATCAAACATAGGTACATTGTGAGATCCATTGGGAGCCATCCCAGACCTTCCTCATGTGGTTAAGATTCTTTTGAGTAACTTGGCTCTAATACCAATTGTTGAACACACCAAGATACTCAGAGGGGGGTACATCAGTATCTAAACAACTTCAAGTCCTCTGGAGTAGATTAAAACTTAAGTATTACAACATTAACATAAACATGAAAGATCAACACAATGTACATCAATACATGACACTAGATATAGGTGGAAAACCTAAGAAGGGAAAAACCATGGTGAGAATTAACTCATAATATATGAAGCTCAAAATTACAACTTTGTTTTAGGGCTACAACCTAAGGAAGATACTACTCCCTACTGACTTTGTTTTAGGGCTACAACCCAAGAAAGCTACTACTCCCTGAAGAATTAGCTTTAGGGTCCCTCCCAAGGAAGCTACTGTTGATAACTGAGAGGGGGGTGAATTAGTTATCCTAATTGTTTCTTCTTTTGAACTTTCTTATTAATCAATGTAGCATTGAAGTAAACAAACAAACATTACCATGAAATGAGAAACACATGACACAATATTTTTGACGTGGAAACCCTGTTAAGGGAAAAAACCACAGGGTGATTAACCCAAAGATTATTCTCTGTTAGAAGAATAAGGAATTACAAAATGGCACTTGCCAGTTAGGGCTCACTGCCCGAGCATACTGCTCACAAAGAGGCACACTGCCTACAAGGAGACACACTGTCTACAAAAGAATGTTATATAATACTTGAATTAATTGGAAGCATCCACATATGCTGGAGGTCAGTTCCGGTTAGGCTTAGGACACTGATCTGCTGCACTTCATCTTTCCTCTTCTCTTTATTCTGCTTTCCTTTCACATACCGGATCTCTCTCTGGCTGTTTCTACTCTGCTCTGCACTTATTCGCACAATACCATCATACAACTACTTTTTCACAACTAAATCCATCGTGCATATATATCTGCACAAGTAATTTCATCACCTTTCTAGTCAGCATCTGGAACAGTTTATTTTCTCACAACCTCTGTTCTGTCGGCTGAATCCTTGCTCATCAAGTAATGCAGATCAAGCATATACTTGTAGATATCATTAATCATGTCAGCCAAACTTAATCCATGTCTTCATAACCTTTACCACTGTCAGAAACACATCCGGAAAGCAATCTGATGTTTTGTCAGTCAGTTCTTCCTCTGTTCACACTGTTACTCAGGAATCCGGTATTCAACTGTTCATATCTTTTTCCTTGTCCATCACTGGAAGCTAAATCCTTGGAATCTATTACTCAAGGTAGTCCTCTTGACTTCCCCAAATCCACACTACACCAAGACACTTCCTTTGAGAGATCCGGACCAATCTGTCAAACCTTGCCACATGCTCTGTTCTTGTTCACCGGACCACAACAATCTTCATTTAGAGTTCCGGTAGAGACACACCATGACTTGTGGATATGTGGGATGACCTTTGTTGCCATCAATGACAACAACCATGAATCCATATAGTGTCTCTTGCCAACAATCTCCCCCTTTGGCATTGATGGCAACACTTAGTGAAAAATGACTAAGTGTTTACACTATGCTCCCCCTTGGCTGATGCCCTATTTTTATATACAATTTTTGGAACTCCCCCTTTGTTGGATTCCTCATTTTTCACTGTTCCTCACTCCCCCTTTGACATCAATGGCAAAGGGTAGGGTCCGCACACCAAAATTTTCAAAAATTTACTATACTTAGCCGCATATTACATACTCACATAAACTGAAGAATGTCTGCAAAGGATGTCTTCAATTGGACCAGTTTTGTAGCCCAACTTTACTTCATTCTATCCAAAATTGAAATGTGACCACTCAACAAAAATGCAAAAGCTTCTGCCCTCTTGAGATCTATCGGATCATTGGTTTGGGCGATAGTCTGAGCATCACTTATGGCCTCATGCATAGTTTCTAACTTCGGGATAATAATCCTTCTAAGTTCTCCCATCCGGTTAATTATATTCTTACTTTCCTTCTCAAAGTTCTTTATTGCATTTGTGATAGCAATAGTTTGACATTCTTGAGTTACTATGGAGGAAGAGAGAGGATCAAAAATTTGAGACAAACTCAGTAGTTTGTCCTATTCCTCTTTTATTTTCTTCTCAATTTCTACTGTTGCTTTTGACCAGGAGATACAAAATTTGTAAATGTCCCCGCCATCCTTAAGAGCATTTTCTAAGCTCTTTATTCCAATACTCATATTTCTCCTATCATTAGAGATTAATCCTAGTACTTTTGAAAATCTTTTATCCAAAAATTCCTTCCGGACCTTCTCTTCAGCTGATTTTTCTAGAGAATCAAAATGTGTATCAACACTGCTGACTAAGGTTTTGAGATTACCAGAAGAGGAGGCTGTCAGATCTATCTGGACTGATGGCATAATCTTTTCAAGCACTCTGAAAGCAGCCTCTATCAACTCATAGTCTTCCATATGAGACTTTAGGAGTTTTTCATTTGCCTTAGCATTAGCAAATGAAGCTATCTTCATTATCTGCACCGGAGAGAGGGAATCAAAGTTGAATGGGCCTTGTAGCAGCTCCGGTTCATCAATCTCTATTGCTTCTTTGCTCAGAAATCTTTGGACAGTTTGTGCAGTGTCTCTTGCCGGAGACAGATGTTTCTTCTCTTCTGCAGTCTTGGAGCTGTCCATTGGAATTTTCTCTTTCTCCACATTCTTACCACTATCAGTTGTGGTTTTCTCTATTGGAGTCTTCTCTTTCTCTGCACCCTTGGTACTGTCAGCTTCTTTTTCTTTTACCGCTACTTCTTTCTCCAGTAGTTTCTCTTCTTCTTTGGATCCGGAGACTGTAGGGGAAACTAGAGGAGAAATGTTGGTTTGTTCAGGGCCCATCTCTTCTGTTGCTTTCTCAGAAATTTCTTCTGCAACACTTGTGGATGAGGGATCAGTACCCAAGTCTTCTACAATAGGAAGATTAAACCTTTTGAAGGCTTTCTGGAGGATCTCTTCTGTCTCTAAGGCCACCTTGTCAGTCTCACCAAGCATGAGTTGATTCATCCTCGCTTTACTCCTGAACTCATCTTTGCAGTCTTTGAATATTATGTTCATTGTCTTGGGATCAATTTGAGGATATAGCTGAATAGCTATCTGCTCCCGGATCTCAAGATCTTTTGCCTAGGCATTGTTCTTTCTTATTTCTAATTCCTTTTCTAGGCTTTTAGGAATTAGAGATATAATCTCAATGAAAGCCTTATTGTATATGTTTACATATTTGATTGTGGCTTCCTACAGAATCTTTTGGTCAGCCTCATTGTAGTCATCATAGAATTCAGTCATTGGTTGAAGGTTTCCATCCACCATGACTGACTTGATTACACTTTCTAGAGACAGGGTGGGCTTTTCAACAAATACCTCTGCCATTTCTTCCTTGTCTTGGCCTGTGGAGGGTTTACCGGATCCTTTCTTCTTCTGCTTCTTTATTTCTTTTACTCCATCATCTGATTCTGTTTCCTCTTCATCTTTCTGACTTGTATAAGCCCTTGTGGCTTTTATTTTAGACCTTTTCTCTCCTTTACTAGATGTCTAACCTTCCGGTTTAGATATTTTTGAGCTTTTGGTTTTGACAGGTGTAGATCCTTTTGATGATCTGGTCCAGGTTGAGGTTTCCACCGGAGCACTTTTCTTGCTTTTCTTTTCTGCCTCTTTCTTTTCTTCCTCAGCCTTTCTCCTCTTTTCCCAGTTGGCATCAAGTGCCTCCTTAGGGATGCCTAGGCCTTGAGCAATATGCTCTACTTCTTTTCTTACCTTCCTCTTTATCTTAGGTTCTCTGAGTTCCACATGGATCTTCACACTCAGCTCCTCAAAGGTTCCAAACCTTTCTGCCTTTGGATCTTTGGGCTGACTAAGCATGTGTTGAACATGCAGTTCCACAATCTATTCATCAACCTCATACCCCATGGGCATGATCCAAACTATCCTTGGCTCCACTGCCTCCATTAGGCACTAATCAGTATCCACCATAAAGCAAACTGAGTCTTTGTATTTTTCAACAACGGATTGGGGAATTCTTTCTCTTGCTTGCATTGTGCTTTGGAAGTTTTTGAAGTATCCCCACAGGGCTGTATTTCTTGCTTTGGCATCCCCAAGCCCATGTAAATAATCTCTTATCTGGACTGCAACAGGTTTGTCATTCTGCCATACCCATCCACTTGATTCGGGCAACTCATTCATGAAATAGAAAAATAGACATAATATGAGAGTACCATACTTAAAAGAATTCTTTTTGTCCTTTTTGATCTTCTGTATATTTTCCATTAATTGGCTTAAAATAAGTTCACAGAGATCATAATCTGTATTCTTCCTCAGCATCTCATAGGCAGTGTATATTGCAGTTCCGGATACAGAATTTTCCCTACTGGAGTGATAAATCTTGTATCCTATTATCATAGATGCATACTTGATATCCGGATCAGAAATATCTTTAATGGTCATTGCCCTCTTATCAAATTTTGATCTGGTGGCCTCAGTTACAATGTTATTTTTGACAGATTTGAGGATAGGTATCCCTCCGGAAGAGTATAGACCAGTCACTGCCATAATTGCCTCTTTTGTGATCTTTCAGGGTCTATCTAGCCATAGGAAGTTGTCATGCATCCTACTCAATACATATTGGACCCATTCTTCTTCTTCAAAGTAGGGGAAATGAATGAATTGATCAAACTATTTCTTTTGGATACCCTTATACTCTGGTTTAAGCTCAAAGGCATTGTCTATCAGTTGTTTGTGATAGAAATCTCTCAATTTGAATTCCCTGAATTCCTCAATACTTGCATGTATGTAAACCCTAATGTCTTTTGTGTGTAAAATGCCATGAGGAACACTAGAGAATGCTCCTAAGGGATCTACCTCCAATGACTTGTATGGGTGTTTCTTAAATTCAGGTCGGGGCCTATTTGAGATCTTTACTATATTCAGAGTAGCCATTTCTCAAAAGATTTGTAGTAAGATATCGAAAATGAAAATACCTTATGCGCCTTCGGTTACACGGAGTGGTTGGATTGATTTCTGTATGTAATGACTTTGGTAGGAGATCGTTGGTGAACTTGATGAATCTTGTTGCAAAGCTCCACTTTTCACTTCTTCTTGAGTGCAGAATGAGCAAGTGATTTATGAGAAATCCCTTATATTGCTTCGCAAACCCTAATATCTGATGGCAATAAATGCTCGACCTACATTATTCTGGTTTGCCTTATTCAGATAACTTGAAGAACCGGATCAGTCCTGATCTATGAACATCATGCGGATCTTTCAATCATGAACAAAACAAGATGACACATCACAAGGACATCCCAAACACTCTATCCAATCCGCAGAATAAGACAATGCGCTTCTGGATCTCTCCGGACCTTTTTGAGATCATCTGTCATTCCGGAGCATCTCCCCGAATAGGTCTTACTTGATCGATCACAACTTCTTCACATCTCCATGCGGACTTCTAAAATCTTATCTGGATCATCTCAAGATTTATATCTTCAAACCCTTTACTTTGCATTTTGTGCCACATCCGGCACCACTTGATTGGCTGGGGGAACAGGATTTTCTATGAGTCTCCTCCTGAGCCAGAGCTCACCTTTAATTTCTGGAAGAAATATCAACACCAGAGTTTGGTGTGGATCCAACCTTTACATTGTCTAAACTTTTCTTTACCCAAATCTTGTTCATCTGATTCCTAACTTCATCTGCATTCATCTTTTGTTTACCCTTGTCTTGATTCTGATTATACACCAGACCTCTTTTGTCCTAATTCTTGCTTCTGTAGACTTTTGCATTATGACCGGACCTATTACAGATTTGGCAAATAACATTTCCTTGCATATTTGACTGATAACCTCTTGATCTGCATTGATTAGCCATATGACCTACTCTATTGCATGTAAAGCATCTACCATTGAATGATTTGTTTATTTGCATATTTCTGCATTCATGAGACTTGTGTCCATACCTTTTGCAGTTAAAGCACTATCCAGAGAAGGATGAATTAGTCTGATTCATTCTCTTTCTGCACTGATTAGCTTTGTGACCAAAGTGATTGCAGCTGTGGCAGTATCCATTGAAGGATGGATATCTTTGAGCATTGGGCTGTCTTACCGGAGGTCTTCTAGGCCTATTCCTTGGATTTTCTGATCCAAAATTCTTTTGATCAGATCCAGAGCTTTCTCCTTTCTCATATCCCAAACCATACTTGTCATTTGCCCTCTTTTGACTTCCAAGAAGAACTTCAAGTTGAGTAGAACTTATCTTGAATTTCTCTTTATATTCATTTGCTGTTTGAAGATCTCTTTTGAGAGAGACAATTTGATCCTCAAGTTTTTCTTCATTACCTTTGGCATCTTCAAGATCAAATTCAAGATGTCTGATAATCCTGTCCATCTGGAGGCAATCTTCGGATTTCTCTTTAATAGATTGTCTTAGATTGTCTTCAGCTTTTCTTTTCTCTTCAATTTCTTGAGTAAACTTTATAACTCCTAATTCCATTTCATGTCTTATCATAATGACTTCTTTTGATAACTTTTCACATAACTTGGTTTTCTCAGTCAATTCTTCATTTGTATTACTTTCTTCACTTTGTCTTGCCAATTGTTGGAGCAGCTCTTTTCTCTTTTTCATAGAGAGACTTAATTTGTCCTTAAGTTCTCTCATGAATTCATCAGCCTGTTTGAGTCTTTCCTTTAATTCATTGACTTCAGAGTTTGACTGTTCAAGATCCTCAAGGGCAGTCTTGAGTTGCTCCCTTAAACCATATGCATCCATTTGAACTCCCAGATCTTCCTCAAGCTGTTAGGCTCTATTGATACCAATTGTTGATAACTGAGAGGGGGGGTGAATCAGTTATCCTAATTGTTTCTTCTTTTGAACTTTCTTATTAATCAATGCAGCATTGAAGTAAACAAACAAACATTACCATGAAATGAGAAACACATGACACAGTATTTTTGACATGGAAACCTTGTTAAGGGAAAAAACCATGGGGTGATTAACCCAAAGATTATTCTCTGTTAGAAGAATAAGGAAATACAAAATGGCACTTGCCAATTAGGGCTCACTACCCGAGCATACTGCTCACAAAGAGGCACACTACCTACAAGGAGACACACTGTCTACAAAATAATGTTATATAATACTTGAACTGATTGGAAGCATCCACATATGTTGGAGGTCAGTTCCGGTTAGGCTTAGTACACTGATTTGCTACACTTCATCTTTCCTCTTCTCTTTATTCTGCTTTCCTTTCACATACCGGATCTCTCTTTGGCTGTTTCTGCTCTGCTCTGCACTTATTCGCACAATACCATCATACAACTGCTTTTTCACAACTAAATCCATCGTGCATATATATCTGCATAAGTAATTTCATCACCTTTCTAGTCGGCATCCGGAACAGTCTATTTTCTCACAACCTCTGTTCTGTTGGTTGAATCCTTGCTCATCAAGTAATGCGGATCAAGCATATACTTGTAGATATCATTAATCATGTCGGCCAAACATAATCCATGTCTTCATAACCTTTACCACTATCAAAAACACATTCAGAAAGCAATCTGATGTTCTGTCAGTCAGTTCTTCCTCTGTTCACACTGTTACTCAGGAATCCGGTATTCAACTGTTCATATCTTTTTCCTTGTCCATCACCGGAAGCTAAATCCTTGGAATCTATTACTCAAGGTAGTCCTCTTAACTTCCCCAAATCTGCACTGTACCAAGACACTTCCTCTGAGAGATCCAGACCAATCTGTCGGACCTTGCCACATGCTCTGTTCTTGTTCACCGGACCACAACAATCTTCATTTAGACTTCTGGTAGAGACACACCATGACTTGCAGATATGTAGGATGACCTTTGTTGCCATCAATGACAACAACCATGAATCCATATAGTGTCTCTTGCCAACAGCTACAACTCCCTTCAAACTTTGTTTTAGGGCTACAACCCAAGGAAGCAACTACTCCTTGAACTTGTTGGCAACATAGTCAAGAGACACTGCTGATATGATGTTGTCATTAATGGCAACAACATGACATGTTTGGAGACAACTCCTGAGACAAAGGTGTGTACAATATTTTGGTCTAGAAAGATTAACTTAGCCAAATTGACTAAGTATTGACATCACATTGAGACAATGACAGTATTTTAGGTGGTATTCCTCCGTAATTGAAGATCTTGTCATGCGGTTTTGGTATGTTACTCTTAGCTATTTGGTGAATTCACGATTCAGTGTTCAAGTCCCGATTTCCTCCGAAAGTCATATGGTTAAATGTCTATGTTTGGGAGAATAGAGTTACGTTAGAAACAGTGCAAAGTATCTGAGTAATTTGGTTTGCATTCCTCTGTTGATGAATATTTTGATTTGTGGTTTTGAGGCATTAAAGATATTGTTTGGTGGTGAAAAGAGGTGGGTTGATTTTGATGGTTTATATGTAATCCTCCTTTCACAACAAACATTCCAAGGGCTTATCAACTGAGTTGAATCTCCACTAAGTGAGAGCAATCACCTATCATGTTGGGCAACCACTTGGGAAGCTGTGGACTCTTGGATATATCAAACAATGTCTCTATATAATGTTCAATTATGCTTAGAAACCATAATTATGCAAAACAGTAAGCAAATTATAAAATTACAACAAATCCTTTCAGACTGGAGCAAAGGACAAAGATACTTAACTTACTATTTTTCAAAGTTTGGAAGATGGAGAAGTCAAGGATATGGGGACTTGCACCCAAGTCCAAGGTACCAATTTCTTTGATGGGTTCTGAGCTCCTTCTAGCATTGATCTGCACTGCAACTTTAGTTTCCAGAGATTCCAATGCGGAGGACATGGGGACTATCACCCTTGTCCAAGAAAAGCACTAGTGTCCTACTTCTTTCCATGTCCTGAATCCTTGATGTCTGCTAACCTTCCCTGCAACTCCACTTATTCCAGATGTGATACCTGTAACCTATAATCACAAGGAGTGTGGGAGGGGGTTGTGGTGTTTAGAGGCTTTCCTTGGTCAAGCCCCAAAGAGACATACAAGTCTTCTGAACATCATTGTCACATGAGAGTGTGTATCCCAACGAGATTGAGGCAAAAATCCAAATGATAAATGATTGAAAACATAAATGATATCACCTTGTAGTGAAGGTCTCATGGGAGGAAGATGCTCTTCATGCTATGAGGAGATGGATGTCAAATCTGCAAACACAAACACAATAACAATGCTCTTCTATGAAACATAATGAATATTTTGAATGCTTTATGATTACAAGTATACATCAAATCCACCTAGTTTGCAAATGAAACCTAATCATGCTTATATATGCAACTACAAAGATTCTTGCTATGAATTTCATAATTCAAACTTTAGATGTTAGCATAGGACCTAATTAACAGTCATAAAACTAACATTTAAAATTAGGGCAGACCCAAAATAGGGCTTGGACTAGGGTGCTAGTGCCCAAGTCCACCATGCCATTTTTGCTCAATGATCATTAAAGTGCAGCCCCCTAGGTCCTATTTGTCACAAGACCCAAGGGTTTTCTCATCGGGAGTTAGAAATAACATGCAAGATGCTCTAAATGCAATTACAAGACCTAAGAGCTAAACCTTAATTGGAAAAAGGCCCTAAGGTTACTTTTTCTAATATAACATTTAGCCCCCACTTTTATGTATGTACAAACACAAGGCCAATACATGCATTAAAGTACAGTCAACAAACACAAAAAACATGCCAAGCATGGAGAAGACACGCAAAACACATTGAAGACAATAACAGGCATTCAAAACGAGGAGAAGACAGTTACAGTCACGCAAGACACAAAGAAGACAACATTGAAGACATGCAAAACATAGTGAATATAGTGAATGTAATGAACATAGTAATGATTTTCTTTTCTTTTTCATTTTCATATATATGAAATGCAGGATGCAAGTACAGGAAAAGTGGTGCAGTCACAGCAGGAGGGTTCACAGAATGAACTGTCTAGACCATGCAGTAAGAGTAAACACAATAGAATCAACTTAAAGATATGAAACAAATGTAGATTTAGTCATTCACTATATCAAGGAATTCAAATACAATCTGGTCGGCAACATGTAGGCTTACAATTAGTACTCAAAGGCCTGATTACAGAATATCAAAATATGCACAAGATATAGCTTTGAAGCTCCTTTGTGCAAAATCTAAACTATCAACTATCACTATGTGAATCACTACTTTCCTAGGGATCTATTACATCATTATATATCATCTCCAAATCATAAGATTCCTTCGCATCAGACAAGGAAGATCACAAACTCCAATGAAGAGCTGTAATGTGTGTACACGGATAGGTCAGACCTAAATGCATAGAACACCTCTACAAATGAATGGAATGATGTGCGGATCTTGGGGAAGGTTATCCATGCACCATAGATCATTGCATGATGTGTCATTAGGCTCCAAAAGTTGAGGAAAGCTTCACGATTCTTCTCCTTTCGCTGATTGTCTGAGACTGTCAAGATGCTCTGTTATGAGAAAATAGTCAATCTTCTGATAGTGATATCTTTTCGGTACTTGATCCAAATGCTCTAAATTCTGGATATGTTGTAGATAAATGAATCTAGATGCTAAGTCTAGCTCTGTAAGATTTGAAATGCAACTATGATAGAATACGGACCAAAATACAGAATTTGCTACTGACTAAACTACCTGAACTGAATTGGAAATGAAACAAACTGAAATGCAAATGTTTTTGGTTGATGCAAGATTGCTCTTGAACCAGGGATGCTCTTGCATCAGACATATAGGGTTATTGAAAAAAAAGTGAGTCCCTCACTTTGCTGGGGCTATGGGAGAACAAAGATGATCCACCTTAGCCTGGGAAATCCATGATGAATCTTCTTCTGATCTGCGTTTCCACTTCACAAGGTATTCTTTGTATTGTCTTCCTCTGGTGCTGCGTCCAACTCTGGTGTCCAAAATGCCTTCAATCTACTCTAGTGCTTGTTGTGGTAATTGCTTCTTCAAGTCCTCTACCATGCTATTACTAAACTTTGCTTCATGATACTGGTATAGGTCTGCAATATTGAAAATAGGTGATATGCCCAATGTCTCTGTTAGTTCCACTTCATATGCATTTCCTGAATCAAATTTTCTGAGTATCTTACAAGGTCCAAACTTCTTCATCTTCAACTTGTTATATGTCCCAACTGGAAATCTCTCTTTTCTCAAGTATACCATCACTTCATTTCCCACTTCAAATTATTTATGTCTTCTCTTCTCATTTGCTTGCTCCTTATATTTGATGCTCATATCCTCCAAATGCTTCTTCACCTGGTTATGCATTGCTTCCATATGTACTATAAATTCTTCTTCTTTTGCACTTCTCTTTTCTACCATACTGATATCTCTCAATTCTGCAACTCCTCTAGGGTTCACTTTGGTAACAATCTCAAAAGGTGTTCTTCCAGTACTCCTATTTATTGAATTATTGTATACAAACTCTTCTTGTGAAAGAATCAAATCCCAACTTCCTACTTTTTCTCCAACCAAACATCTCAACAAGTTTCCCAAACTCCTATTCACTACCTCTGTCTGTCCATTAGTCTGTGGATGAAAAGCTAAACTGAACTTCAAATCTGTCTTCATCTTCTTCCAAAGCGTCTTCCAAAAATAGCTAACAAACTTTGTATCTTTGTTTGAAATTATACTCTTAGGTAATCCATGCAATCTCACAATCTCCTTGAAAAATAGGTTAGCTACATGAACTGCATCAATTGTCTTCTTACAAGGTATGAAATGAGCCATCTTTGAAAATCTATCTACCACTACAAATATTGAATCATGTCCTCTCTATGTCTTAGGCAATCCCATTGCAAAATCCATGCTTATGTCTTCCCAAGGTCTCTCCGGTACTGTCAAAGGTTTATACTGGGTATTCTGACTACTCCCTTTTGCAACTTGACATACTCGACAACTTTGCACAAATTTCCTAACATCCTTATGTATCTAAGGCAAAAAGTAATTTTCACTCAACAATGCTACTATTTTATCAATGCCAAAATGTCCTACCAATCCACCACTATGTTTCTCCTTGATCAAATTGTCTCTCATTGAACTCCTAGGTATGCATAACTGATTTCCTCTGAACAACATATCTTCCTGAATGAAATAGTCCAACCATTTACTCCTATCTATCACAATAGGTTCCTGACATGCTTTCCAAGGTTCTGCAAAATCAGTGTCTCCCTCATACATGTTCTTCAATTCCTCAAATCCTAATACTTCAACTCTCATCTCTGTCAACAAATTTCTTCTCCTACTCAATGCATCAACAACTTTGTTTGATTTTCCACTCCTATGCTTCAACACAAAGGTATAACTCTTCATGAACTCAACCCATCTCATATGTCTTTGATTCAACTTACCTTGACTATTTAAATATTGCAAAGCTTGATGATCTGTATACAACACAAAATCCTTAGGCAACAAGTAATGTCTCCACTTCTTCAAGGCTTGAATTATGGCATAGAACTCCTGATCATAAATTGAATATCTTCTCCTTGCATCATTCAACTTCTCACTGAAATATGCTATAGGTCTACCTTCTTGACTTAACACTACTCCAATTGCACTCCCACTTGCATCATAATCTACTTGAAATACCTTATTGAAATCTAGTAATACTAAAATAGGTTGATATGTCACTTTCTGCTTCAACAATTCAAAGCTTTTTTCTACTCCTGATGTCCATTTAAAGTCTTTTCTGTCACCTCTCATTGTCTCTATCATAGGTTTACATACTGAACTAAAATTTCTGATGAACTTCTGGTAGAAACTAGCTAATCCATGAAATGATCCAACTTCTCCAATGCTCTCCAGTGAAGGCTATTCAACAATTGCTCTTACTTTCTCAGGGTCTATCTTCAATCCTTCCGTAGAAATCATAAATCCCAAATAGACTAGTTCTTCCTTCATGAAACTACATTTCTTGATGTTTATCAGCAATTTCACTTCTCTCAACCTCTATAAAACTTGTCTAATTTTCCACAAGTGTTCTCTCTTTTGTCCTACTGAAAATCAAAATGTCATCCAAGTACACAATAACAAACTTACCCAAGAATTTTTTCAAGACTTCATTCATCAACCTCATGAAAGTACTTGGTGCATTTGTCAATCCAAAAAACACTACTAACCACTCATACAATCCTTGATTTGTCTTAAAAGTGGTCTTCCATTCATCTCCTTCTCTAATTCTAATATGATGGTATCCACTCTTCAAATCTATCTTTGTGAAATATCTTGCTCCACTCAAACAATCCATGATATCATCCATGCTCGGTAAAGGAAATCTATACTTAACTATGATCTTGTTTATTGCTCTAGAGTCAGTACACATTCTCTATTCTCCATCCTTCTTAGGTGCTAACACTGTAGGTACTGTACAAGAACTTAAACTTTCTCTTATCAAACCTTTCTTGAACAATTCTTGTATCAGTCTATTCAATTCTTCATTCTCTGCTGGTGTCATTCTATGTGCTGCTTTATTAGGCAAACTAGCTCCTGGTATAAGATCCATGTGATGAATGATACTCTTTATAGGTGGCAATCCTTTGGCTGTGATTCTTCATTCTCCTTCTTCAAGGTTTCAGGCTTCTTAGGAATCAAAGCATAACACATATTCTCATGTCTCAAACCATCTAGAAATTTCCTTCCATCTACCAAACAGATTCTAGCATTCCCACATACTTCACTCTTAGGATCATCCTCTAAAGGAATCAAGGTAATTATCTTCCCATTTGATGTTATAGTGTATGTATTCTTCCTCCCATCATGTATAGCTTTGAGAGGAACATCCTACAACAATATAATGAAAAATGCATGAAATAACAAAAATAATAGAACACAGAAGGAATTTATTGATTGCAGGCCACTTCGAGGAGGCAACCTCCTTTGAGAAAGCTCAATACAATAAACTCGTGGATGCCTTCATTGGCCTCAACACGTACTTATATACTAAGTCTAATATAAACAACTATTACTCCCCATGAATGTGGGATAATACAATATACTCATGGGATGACTTACAAAGCATATACGTCCAATAGCAATATACAACAAAGTAAAGAGAAGGGTTAAACACAGGTTCCTAACATCCCCTCCCTCTTAGAAAAGCTTTATCCTCAAAGCTTAAGATGTGGAAATTGTTGGTGAATTTGAAGGAGTGGTTCCCATGTAGCATCCTCTAGTTGCATTCCATGCCACTAAATTAATACCTCTATGATGGATCGAGAGTGAAGTTGACGAGTGCGCTTGTCAAGGATTGCCTCCAGATCCAAAATGATGGATCCTTCGTTATCCCATTCTAGTAAAACAATTTGTGCTCTGATGTTGGTGCTAAGAACTTTTTTTAGACAAGAGACATGAAATATTGGGTGAATGCAGGAAGAAGGAGGAAGCTCCAATTTATAAGCAACTGACCCAATCTTTTGAAGAACCTTATATGGCCCATATAACTTTGGAGCCAGCTTATGACGCCCTTTGAGTTTCAGGGAGGATTTCTTGTATGGCTGTAGATGAAGAAAAACCATATCACCTACTTGAAAAGTGCGCTCAGAATGGTGCTGATCAGCTTGTTGTTTCATTCGATTTCTTGCCATGTGAAGATTGTCCTACAATATGCGAAGAATCTGATCTTAGGTTCAGAGAACTGTGTCAACTGCTTGAACTGGTGAACTTCTAGGGGTGTATGGAAGGAGCACTGGCGGTGCCTGACCATAGACTACTTCGTATGGAGTCATTTTAGATGTAGTGTGGTAGGAGATATTGTACCACCATTCAACGAGAGGGAGCCACTTTTCCCACTAATGCTGTTGTTTTGAGGTGAAACAACGAAGATATGTTTCCAAACATTTGTTGATAACTTCAGTCTAACCATCTGTTTGTGGGTGATACCCTAAACTCATCTTCAGTTTGGTGCCAGTGTGGCAAAATAGTTCTATCCAAAAATGACTGGTGAAAGTTGCATCATGATCTGAGACAATGGAAGAAGGGATTCCATGAAGACGGAAGATCTGGTCCATGAAAATCTGTGCGACTGAGGAGGCTGTATAGGGATGGCTGAGGGTTACAAGTTCACCCTCCATGTTTTTTTCTCCTGTGCAGGTGACAACCATAACCATGATTTTTTTTTGGGAATGGGTAGAAAAATAAAAACAGAAACTTTTTTAGTAAAGGAAAATTTGGATTTTGGATAAACTTTGATGGGTAATTGGGGTTTGACTAGGTTTTGGACACTTTCTAAGGGACAGGGTGTAATATCAAAAATTTTTGGATTTATAAATGGAAATGATCAAACAATTGAAATGCATAACCTAAACCCAAATAATTCAATACCTCGAAGATGCAAGATGAGCTTGATTGATTAATCGCTTTGTATTGCTGATTGCTCGATTCCGTAGCATAACATTGATAAGGAGATAGATGATGGATGGTTGATGGTTAATGGATGCAAGCTAGATGGATTGAAGATGATGGATAATGGCTTGAGATGAAAATTCATTAGAGTGAGGTTGCATGAAGAAGAATCATCCATTCTCCCCTAATGGCTCAAGAGAGGCTTGTTTTATAGGAAAGGCTTGGTTCCAATGGATGGCTAGGATCAATTAGGGCTTTAGATGAAATGGATGGATAGGATTAAGTTAGGTTTCCTTGCACATCAGAAAATTGTAGTCATGTGACATGTGGCAAAGGAGGATAAGGCTTAGGTGTGCTTGTGTAGATAAATACTAAAATTAGGTCCCATTAGTTGTGCATGTGAAAGATAAAAGTTGTAACACATGATTGACTGGACAAGTGTTGGAATGTGATGAAAGATGAGGACTTAATTCAAATAAAATATTTGAATTAGTTGTGATATGAGTTGGATATTAATTAAATAAATAAAATTTATCTAATTAATTAGGTAGATGAATAGGATGTGATGTGGAAATTAATTAAATAAATAAAATTTATTTAATTAATTAGGATGAGGATAAGATAAATGGGATTATGCATGTGAAATTAATTAAATAAATAAAATTTATTTAATTAATTGGCTAAGTGGGATAAGGATGGGATTGAATGGGATTTAATTAAATAAATAAAATTTATTTAATTAATTGGCTAATGGATAAATGGGATTAAGAGTGGGATTTAGGACAAAAATGGCTTATGATGTTTAGGATAATGTTTTAACAAGGTGTTGCTAGACATGAACAAAGTTGGGACAAATTTGGGTGTCTACATAGGGAAGTAGAAAATGGGAATTTTAGAAATGGGGTGAAAGAATGGAAAAATTTGTCCAAGAGGGACAAAGGAGCAGAAACAGGAAATGAACACTGTGGCAAAATTTGAGGGCGATTGGGTGAGAATCGAAGAAGTTATGGCAAACCCTAAAAATAGACAAATGTGGGATTTCTCGCTTTGATAAGTAGAATTTGGGATAGGGTCCTCAAGGAAGGAAATATGTAGAATGGAATTTTAGGGGTTCTAGTGAATTTTTAGAGGAAATGGAGCTAAAGGAAGGAAGATATGGCGAAAAAATAGAAATTTTTTAACTTTTTTTTCTTTTTCTGGAAACGATCTGTAACGGGATCTGCAACAGCTCTGGACAGATGTAATCTACAATTTATTAGTTGGCAATAGATATGGACCCCAGGTATGTTTAGTTTCCTAAAGATTCAGGGGATTCACTCGAC
The DNA here is from genome assembly GCA_027924645.1 of Cunninghamia lanceolata. Lineage (NCBI taxonomy): Eukaryota > Viridiplantae > Streptophyta > Pinopsida > Cupressales > Cupressaceae > Cunninghamia > Cunninghamia lanceolata. Next base: position 6,883,122 of record BSBN01001067.1, read on the forward strand.
TACCAATGTTGTCTAACGACTTGCGTATTGGGGCAGTACCCCTCACTCCACGACTCAGGTAAAACTGATAACCACTTTGCCACAAACGACAACTCTTGGTTTACCTCACGGATGGGAACTGGTCAATTAGGTAGAGGTCGTTGCCCTTTTTGCTGACAGGTCTTCTCAATGGGCTAGCTACTTCGGGGTTCCTGTGGTACTCCTCACAATGAGTTTTAGGGCTATGCCTAGGTACTTCCCACAGTTAAGCGGATAGGGATTATTCCCTGATCTGAACCTGCAATTGAAATGAACAATATAGATGCAAAGAAAAAAAGAACTACTACAATAATCACAGTGCCTGGAGGCCACTATGAAAAAAAAATTCTGCAGAAATTCCACCCAGTGAGCCCAAGAAAGCGCTCTGATACTAGATGAGAGGAACCTCCTGCAACAATATAATGAAAAATACATGAAATAAAAGAAATAGAAGAACATAGAAGGAATTTATTGATCGCAGGCCACTTTGAGGGGGCAACCTCCTTTGAGCAAGCTCAATACAATAAACTTGTGGATGCTTTCATTGGCCTTAACACGTACTTATATACTAAGTCTAATCTAAACAACTATTACTCCCCATGAATGTGGGATAATACAATATACTCACGGGATGACTTACAAAGCATTTGCATCCAACAACAATAAACTAACAAAGTAAAGAGAAGGGTTAAACATGGGTTCCTAACAAGCTTTTCTATCATACTGTGAAGGTCTACCCAACAAAATATGACATACATCCATAGGCATAATATCACACAAGACTTCATCATGATGAGATCCAATATGAAATTTCACCAAACATTGTTCACTCACCAGTACCTTATGATCATCCTAAATCCATGCTATTTGATAGGGCTTAGGGTGTTTCAATCTTTCCAACTGCAGCTTAGTCACCATCTCTTCTAAAACTAGGTTATTAGAACTACCACTATCAATTACAACTTTACAACATTTACCTCCTGATTTGCATCTAGTTCTAAACAAACTCTTCCTCTGCAGTGGTTCCTCATTTGTCTCTACTTGAAATAGTGCTCTCCTCATCACAAGTGATTCTCTTTTCTCTGGTTTACCAACTGAAATCAGTGATCCAATAGGTTCTTCTTCCACATAGGCTTCTCTTCCACTATTTTCAGTTCTCTTGCTTGTACTCCCTTGATTACATTCAAATGCTCTATGTCCATCACCTCCACACTTGAAACAAGTGCCTCTAAATATTTTCTTATCAAATCTTCTTCCTTCTCTTCTATACCCTTCATTCCAGTATGCACTAGGGTTCCCTCTCGAGTAAAATTTTTTGTCATCTCTCTGATATGCATTATTATCTCTGTCATCCTTCTTGAATGGGTTGTCAGGCTTGTTCTGCTCTGCAAATGATCTATCTCCTCTTGCAAATGTTCTACCTCTCTAAAATCTACCTCGTCTATCTCTCTGTCTCTGATCATGTCTCTTATTCAACTTTTAGGGAAAACTGATATGCTTCCTCCAAAGATGTCATCCTCACCAAACTCAGTTCTTCTTGAATGTTCAATCTTAGTCCATTGATGTATCTAGCCACTTTCTCCTTGCTTGTTTCACTATGTCCTGTCCTTATGATCATCTTATGAAATTCTTTAGTATACTCCTTCATAGATTTCTCCTTTTGTCTCAGGTTTTGCAATCTTTTCAACAACTCCAACTCATAATTAGCAGGTATGAATTGATTCTTCAATTTTGTCACAATCCTATCCCATTTTGTAATCTTTTCTTTTCCTCTTCTATTTCTGTCCAACTGAACTTCTTTCCACCATATAATAGCATGTCCTTTCAACTTTGTCTTTACAAATTTCACCTTCTCTGGATCTTCAACTTCTTCATACTAAAAGTATTCTTCCATGTCATTTATCCAGTCGATCAATTCTTCAAAGTTCAAATTACCAATATAGTTAGGCACATCAACTCTAGGTTTCTTTCCAATCTTTGAAATAGCTTGGAACATCTTGACTTGATCTAATTCTTCTTCTTCATCACCTCCCAAGGTTTCACCAGTTTGTTCAATAGATTGAAATTCTTCTTCATCATCACTTTTAGCATTAGGTCTCAGTGTTAATCCTCTTCGTCTATCTTCCTAAACAACATCCAATCAAATTCGCATTGTTTTCATCATGTTTCCATCATCTCATCCATTCTACCAGCCATTGTTCCAACAACAACAACTCTCCTCGATGACATCTTCCTAGGATCAAGTGCAAACTACCTGAAGTTCAGTGATCAGGCTACAAGGTGACAACTACCTCACAATCGGTGATCGGTTGTGACACAAGTAACCTACCTCAATTCAACAATCTCTCCACAACAAGATCTTATGGAATTCCTTCACCAACTTTTCTCAATTTGCTCCCAAAGATTCAAACTTTCGCTCTAATACCACTTAGTGCAGTCATGGTAGGAGGGTTCATAGAATGAACTATCCAGACTGTGCAGCAAGAGTAAACACAATAGAAACAAGTCAAAGATATGAAACAAATGCAGATTCAGTAATTCAATATATCAAGGAATTCAAATATAATCTGGCTAGCAACATGCGGGTTTACAATTAGGGCTCAAAGGCCTAATTACAAAATATCAGAATATGCACAAGATATAGCTTTGAAGCTCTTCATGCAAAATCTAAACTATCAACTATCACTATGTGAATCACTACTTTCCTAGGGATCTGTTACATCATTATATATCATCTTTAGATCATAAGACTCCTCCGCGTCAGCCAAGAAAGATCACAAACTCCAATGAAGAGTTGTAACGTGTGTACATGGATAGGTCAGACCTAAATGTATAGAACACCTCCACAAATGAATGGAATGATGTGTGGATCTCGGGGAAGGTCAGCCATGAACCATAGATCATTGCATGATGTGTCATTAGGCTCCAAAAGTCAAGGAAAGCTCAGCAAGTCTTCTCCTCTAGCTGATTGTTTAAGACTATCAGGATGCTCTGTTTTGAGAAAACAGTCAATCTTTTGATAGTGATATCTTTCTGATATATGATCCAAATGCTCTGAATTCTAGATATGATGTAGATGAATGAATCAAGATTCTAGGTCTAGCTCCATAAGATTTGAAATGCAACTACGATAGAATGCAGACCAAAATATAGAAACTGCTACTGACTAAATTGCCTGAACTGAACTGGAAAAGAAACAAATTGAAATGCAAATGTTTTTGGTTGATGCAAGATTTCTCTTGAATTAGGGATGCTCCTGTATCAAAAAGTAAACACACCACCCATAATGCAGGAGGGACTCATCGCCACCAGTTTTTAGACTGCATATGGGGCAACAAACATGCCAAATAAATCTCAGAGTGCAGGAGGGACTCGTTGCCACTAGTCTTTAGACTGTACTTGAGAACAAACACATCATACAAAACAAGCATGCCATACAAATCTTGAAGCATAGGAGGGACTCATCACCACCAGTCTTTAGACTATGCTTGGGAACAAACATGCAATACACACACACTTAGAAGACAAGGAAAAAACACAACAGACAAGTGATGGAGTGTTCCTTTTTCTCGGTTCATCACCATCTCAGGCACATTATAGGCACACACCGATGATTGGGCTTCACCACAACAATTGCCAAAGACACAGTTAAGGGTTGAATTAGTCACAGAACCACTCCTCGCCTCCACAGAGGACTTTTGAAAATGACAAGATTGTGCATTCTCCTTGAGAAATACACCATCCCCACCTTGCACGGAAGGCTTAAGAGAAAAATGATATGCACGATATCCCACCTCCGCAGAGGGCTTAAGTGATTGCAATAGATTCAAGATTCACAAACACACATTACTAACATCTACAGTAGACAACATACCTTTTATATGCCCCCACCTTAAGGTGGTTGATGTCGTGCACCGATATCAAGTATGTGAAGGTAGGAAGAAAACACACAAGGGAACACGAGCTCTTGCAAAGCCCATGCCCCCCAGAGGTGATATGTACTTTACGATCACCAAATGTTCCCACAAACACGTTCTTGCAAGAAAAGTGTTAGTGTCCATGATAAACAACAATGCATAGAGAACCCAAGAATGCAAGATTCAAGATAGACAAAGTGGACGGAGCAGTAGTATTGTTATGTTTTGTAAGTGTGATAAGACAACATCAAGATCACATGGAGTGATTCTACTAGCCAATCATTGGATAATATGTAACAACCCCATTGTCATGTATGGACTAGGTCCATTTTTTGATTACTTGCTAAAGGGACACTATGTCTGCATCAGTATAAAATATTTTTTGTCATCCGCCCACTAGATAGAACCACTAGAGGAAGGAAAATAATAAATCAAGAGAGGAGAAACAAGTGCCCTAGGGACAGTCACGTAGGAGGGTACCCCCAAGTCACCAACCACAATGCTATGTCCCTAAGATACAACACACAACAACGAAAATAGAGGAGAAGCAATATAGAAGAATGATGATACAAATAGAAGAAGCGTCACAATAGAGGTGGTCTCCTAGTATCCTTGACCTTACGAGAGTATCAAGGGTCATCCAAGGAGGCCTAAACAACACATAACACATCACGGGGGTAACACATCACGGAGGTAAAGGGTTAGAAATATTTACCTGTAGGGATACCCAAACTAAGGGTTATCATCAAGTGAATCATCCTCTTCCCAATCATAGATGCTAGAGGAAAGAGGTGTGTAAGGTACCATGGCCCAAATTTTGTTCTTATCTTCCAATTCTTTAGTGTTGAGGTTTTCTATGTTTGTTTCAATGTTAGGTTGAATGTTTTCTTGTTGAGTGGCAAGTCGTTGGACAAAAGCTTGTCTTCGCCTCCTCCTTTCTTTGGCTTGTCTATTCCTTCTTGTTTTACTACTTATTTCTTCAAAGGCATCATCATGCTTTTTCATGGGGTTTTGCACATTAGAGGAGGAAGCACCATGTTCAAATTTCATTGGTCTTGGTGGAATGTTTTGTTGTCTATGAAAACCTCTTGATCCTTGTAAGGATGTCGGAGGAGGGACCTTAACATATATACCATCTCTCCATGGATGAGGTGAGTTATTAAGCTTTTCCTTATCCACATCTATCACACCAATTATCTCATCACATACATAGTAGTCTTGTTTTCATTTTCCTTTTGCTCTAAGGGGATCCTCAAACTCATGTTGTTCATTCCTCATTATTTGTAATGGAGGCCTGACCACTCTAGCTAGTTGTTTTTCTTTGTATCATCTGTAATTTATGAAAGATTGGTCTCTTCATGGCTCAAGTTCTATTTTAGGTTGCGGCCAAAAGTAATCAAGGGTAAAATTCTTGTTCTTAGCCAGAGGTTGATATGTGTTACAACAAACAGTACGGATCTCTCCATGCAAAGGGAATTTTAGGCATTTATGAATAGTCGAAGGGATGACATTCATAGCCTTAAGCCATGGGTGTCTTAATTTTACATTGAGGAGGTCAAATAAGGGGATAACATCAAATAATTGATCCATGGATTTGTCATAAACTGAGACTAACAGTTTTACCAATCCAAATGTTTTCATCAAAGATCCATTATGCGTTTTAATTCTTAAATCTGACAGGGCATAATAGTTTTGTGCCAAATAATGTTTAAGAAGGAACTCTTCTGTAACCACATTTGTCATGAAATTAGGGTCTATGAGTGTTCCATACATAGGTATTTCCATTATTTTCACTATAGTGTAAAGAGGCCCTTCAGTATCTACCATTTCTTTGTCATGAGGTGTAAATGTTATTTCCAGTTCAGGGGATCGTCTTTTCAAATGCGGCCTAGGAGGAAGCCTAAAATTATTGTTGTATTGAGAAGCCATGTATATGTTTTCAAATGAGTGCTAGATCAGATTTCAAAAGGTTTTCAAAACTTATGCAAGAGCAAATGCAAAAGTATGTATGAATATGACCTAAAATGCTTGATTTTTCAAATTTTTCCAATGCAAATCACTACGAAACAAGGTGTTGTTAAAATTTTAAAAGAGTAAAGCAAATGATATTCCTAATAATAGTTCAATTATGAAAAAATATCTTTCACAACATGCTTTTGAAGCAACTCTAGAGTGATGATAAGAAAAAACCTAGTGAAAATAGGCCAAAATATGCAATTTTCACCAAATCTCAATGCAAAAGAGTATGACAAAGGGTGTTGTAAGGAAAATTATTATGGACATAAAATTATAACAGTAATCACAGCCACCTAATTCCAAAAAATCTATCACAACACACTTATAGTGCCAGTCAAGGTAAAACCCTAGTGAAAATATAGCAAAAATATGCAAATTTTCACAATCTTTCAATGCAAAGGCCTAGTGGAAAGGGTGTTGTAAGGAATATGAGGAGGGGAAGTAGATAATAACCCTAATAATAGACAATTAATGCAGAAAAATCCCTTACAACATGCCTATGGTGCAAATCTAGAGAGTCAATAAGGCCAAATTTAGTGAAAATGCAAGGTTTTCAAACCCTAGGCATGAGTTTTGCGAGAAGACTACTATAATGAAAACTACCATTATAAATCAGTCCTAATGAGTGTTTTAAAAGGGTAGTAAAATCTGAAACAATATTTTGACTACAAACCCTAGTTAATGAAAAACTAGGTTTTCATGAAAAGTGTACAATTTCAAGCAATTTTTGTCAAATTGGGCACAGAAATGGAATACAAATGTATTCTAAATGATGAATTTCTAAAAATTAAATCAGATCTAATGAGAATGGTAGAAATTTAATGGAATTGAATACCAAATATTTCAAATTATGCTAAAATGCAATCCTAAAATGCTAATTTTTTTTCAAAATTTTCAAAATTTTGATTTTTTTTGTAATTTTTCGAATGCAAATAAGATGAATGAATACAAATATATCAAACAACACTCAGCAAGGTGCCAAAAAGTTCAAAAATATAGGATCACCAAAATGTTTGGTGGTGAAAAGAGGTGGGTTGATTTTTATGGTTTATGTGCAATCCTCCTTTCACAACAAACATTCCAAGGCCTTATCAACCAAGTTGAATCTCCACTAAGTGAGAGCAGTCACCTATCATGTTGGGCAGCCACTTGGGAAGCTATGGACTCTTGGATATATCAAACAATGTCTCTATCTAATGTTCAATTATGCTTAGAAACCCTAATTATGCAAAACAGTAAGCAAATTATCAAATTACGACAAATCCTTTCAGACGGAGCAAAGGACAAAGATACTTAACTTATAGTTTTTTGAAGTTTAGAAGGCAGAGAAGTTAGGGACACAGGGACTCATTCCAAAGTCCAAGGTACCAATTTCTTTAAGGGATTTTGAGCTCCTTCTGACACTGATCTACATTGCAACTTCAATTTCTAGAGATTACAATGCAGAGGACATGGGACTAGCACCATAGTCCAAGAAAAGCACCAGTGTCCTACTTTCCAAATCTTGAATCCTTGATGTCTACTAACCTTCCCTGCACTTACACTTCTTCCAGATGTGATACTTGTAACCTACAATCACAAGGAGTGTGAGAGGGGGTTGTGGTGTTTAGAGGCTTGCCTCAGTCAAGCCTCGGAGAAACATTAAAGTCTTCCAAACACCGTTGTCAGATGAGTGTGCATATCCCAATGGGATAGAGGTAAAAATTGAAATGATAAATGATTGAAAACACAAATGATATCACTTTGTAGTGAAGGTCTCATGGGAGGAAGATGCTCTTCATGCCATGAGGGGATGGATGTCAAATCTGCAAACATAAACATAATAACAATGCTCTGCTCTGTAACATAATGAATATTTTGAATGCTTTATGATCACAAGTATACATCAAATCCACCTAGTTTGCAAATGAAACCTAATCATGTTTATATATGCAACTACAAAGATTCCCACTAAGAATTTCGTAATTCAAACTTTAGATGTCGGGATAGGACCTAATTAACAATCATAAAACTGACATTTGAAATTAGGGCAGACCCAAAATAGGGCTGGACTAGGGCACTAGCGCCCAAGTCCACCCTGCCATTTTTGCTCAATGATCATTAAAGGGAAGCCCCCTAGGTCCTATTTGTCACAAGACCCAAGGGTTTTCTCGTCGGGAGTCAGAAATAACATGCAAGATGCTCTAAATGCAATTACAAGACCCAGGAGCTAAACCTTAATAGGAAAAAGCCCCCAAGGTTACTTTTTCCAACATAACATATACATGTCATTAGCATCTAAATCCAAATTTGTGGAGATTGAAGTTCATCAGTTCACATTCTACAAGTTCTCCAGTATCGACTTTCAGGTTGACAATATTTATCTATGACAGAACAACAGTTCTGAAATCCGCATTTCTCTATGAAAGAATATTATGCTCCATGGTTTTGAAGGTATGCTAAGAGGTCCATAATGAATGTTGGCTATGAATCTTAGAGTTTCATATGGTTTGCACTAGAAGTTAAAATATGGCAGTCAAGCTAGTTACGTGTGCACTTAAAGGTTAAGTTGATAGTCATGTTAGATCAATATGTGATGAAGTTATATGATTGGAATAATTAATCTAAGTGGTTTTATAATAGGTCTAGACTCATATGAAGAGCCTTGTATGATTGATTGGATCCGCATTGTTGTTTGGGCACAATAACAGGCCGACAAGGTATAACTTGAATATATAAGCTTTATCTTTTGCATGCTGACCTAGCTTGAGGAAATTCTTGATGCAAATATATAGACTAGATAGATTTTGGCTTTAGATGTATGATTGTATGTGAAGCTAGTGAAAATTCAATGTGTGTGCAATCTAAGGTAGTTTTGTGATCAGAAAGGGATAATAAGGGCAGAAAAGCAGAGTATATGTGAAGCAGAGCAAAAAAAGTAGAGTAGACATTATGAAGACATTTGAGTCTGTATACTGAGTTGTAAATGTAATTGTACCTCATTATTCTGTAGATGCACTTGCAGTAGTATTCTTCTGGTAGCGAGTCATTCCTTCTCTATCTTCTCTTCTCTTCTTTTGGCAGTGAGCATATTGCAGTGAGCACTTCTTTGGATAGTGAGTCCTTGGGAAGTGAGCCCTAAGGTAGTGAGCCTTCATGTAATTTGTTATTGCTATCATAATATATTGTGAGCTAGCACTCACCATGGTTTTTCCCTTTTTGGGTTTTCCATGTAAAAATCTTGGTGTTTATGTGTTATGTCTTTATGGTTGTTGTTCTTATGTTTGTTTTGCTTTCATCTTATTGAATGTGGTAAATGGATTAATAAATATGTGAAAGAGAAGTTTTATAGAATACTGATTCACCCCCCCTCTCAGTATTCTTTGTGATCAACAATTGGTATCAGAATAAGGTTCCTTGGAAGGAGATTAACAACTTGAGGAAGATCTGGGAAGGCATACACATGGCAGCAAAAGGATATCTCACTTCTCCAGAAGCAAGTCATCCAGGTACCATTAAAATTGGTGATTGTATATATGTTAACAATGAACAACTACAAACTACTCTTGAAGATCTTAACAAGTCTAAAGCAGATATGAAAGATTTGGAGGAAAATATCAAATAAGTTGATGATTGCATTCTAAAACTAAAGGAGCAAGTCAAGAAGTCCCAGGAAAGAAGAAAAGAGCTAAGTGAGCAACTGAAAGAAGTACATGAATCCATCGATAGTCTATCGAGGTTGGTTAAAAAAGAAACAAAAGTTAAGGAGCATTTGAATCAAGTTGTGAGGGATAAGTCTGAGGAATGTGAAAAATTGGGAAAAGATGTGTTACTTTTGAAATATGATCTAGAAGCAGCTAATAGCTATAAAGAAAAATTCAAAATAAGCTATGCAAAGCTTGAGGAGTTGATTGAAAGTCAGAAGAGTTCAGATGACAAGAAAGGATTGGGATTTAAAAAATGAGAAAGTTGTAAACCAGGTCAAGAAACCATTAAGATGGAGAAAAACAAAAACAACTAGTTCCAAAATCACAGAAGAAGACCTAGAAGACCTTTGGTTAGGAAGCCAAATGCTTAAAGGTACCCATCTTTCAATGGCTATTGTTTTAATTGCAATAAGTTTGGTTATAAGGCTACTCAGTGTAGGAGTAGAATGAATCAGAATGTTTCATCATTCTCTGGTCAATGTTTCAATTGTAAGAAAATTGGTCATAGATCAAATGAATGTAGAAGTCTGGTAAGGAATGGTTTTAACAATACAAGGAATACTCAATCCTTCAATGGAAAGTGCTTTGCATACAATAGATTTGGGCATATGGCTAACCAATGTAGATCAAGAATGAATCCAAACAATAGAAGGAATCAGGGACAGAGGAATGTGGTAAGCTACAATTGCAATAAGTTTGGACATGTTGCAAGATTCTACAGAAGCAAGAATGAGAAAGGAGACTATCCTACAAAGAAGAGGAAAATAGAGCAGAGAGAAGAAAAAGGTAAGAATAAGATTGATCCAGTGGAAATTGTATACACTTAAAAATGGCAAAGGCAAATTAAATAAATATTTTTTATTTATTTAATTCCCATTCTTCTATCATTTAATAAATTCATCAATTTATCTATTTGATTCACGTTCATCATTAATAGTCCAAATATTAAATAAATATCAATTTATTTAATTATATAAATTAAAGCTATTCTTCTAATGTCATCCCTTAATTAAATAATAATCAAATTATTTAATCACAAATCATCCTATTCTAAAGTCCAAAGTCCTCTATTCCACATCATCCAAGCCACCTCATACGTCCACCTCATTATCTTGCATATGTAATTAAATAATTTAATATTTAATTAATCTATTTTCCCTCACCTACATGGCCTATTCTTCCTCCAACCATCCCTATTCATGTGGATGTGGTCTCTCCATGTCATCATGGTCAAAGGGACACTTTGTGACACTTGTTCCATAGTCCCTAGAATCTTTCCAACCTCCCTACAAACATGGTCTCCTTGTTTGACCTTATCTCTTTGGTCATTGTGAGCCTTGTGAAATGTGGACTCATGTCACACCTTTCTCTCCTTCATGTCAAGGTGAGAGGAACATCTTCCCTCTTTCTCTCCCTCATCTCAACCAATTCAATCCTCACCATACACCTCTCATGACCAAGTCTCCACCGTTAAGATCATGACACATGGATTTGCCCCCTCCTTGGCCTATAAAAGGAAGCTCATTCCCTCATTCTACATTACACAAGCTATAGTAAACTTACTCTACTAGAATTATACCAGCGTGCCTTTGGCAAAGAATCCATATTGCTCATTGAATTATCTCCATTATCCTCATATCCATAGAATCATGACTTCAATCACCCATCTCTCATCTTCATAAGAGTTGCCTTGTAGGTAATCTCCATTGCATTATCCACTAAAGCCATTCAAGTATTATCATCTTCAACAGGGAGGAAGTGCACACTTCTGAGAATTCTATTCATCTATAAGATTAGTACAAGATAGACAACAATGGAAACTTTGAGATAAATCAGTTTTCAAGGTAATATATCTTGGTTTATTTGATTTGCATCATATTTCATTGAGTTATTGGATTACTAGTAGTTTAATATTGTTGACAATATTTCCTCTAACATAAATCAAGAAGGAAATGAGCAAGGTCTAGATTAAGAAGGATGTTGATGAGATCAGGGATGGATCCGCACCAACCTTTGGTGTAGATACTTCCTCTAGGAAGAAAATTGGGAGCTCTGGCTTAGGGGGAGCTATTTTGAAAATCCAAATCCCCTAGCTAGATAGTTAGTACTAGGATCTGACACAAAGACATGATGAAAAATCTTATGTGACAGATCTTTTGAAAGCAATTCTGGTAGAAAAGGTTCAAATGCAAAACATTGTGGAGCAATCCAAATCCAATGTATTCTGCAGTGAAGAGTTTTGACATCTTTTTGAGAAGAAGCATTTATCATGACTAGGATTGAAAAGGAGCTCATTCGACAAATAATTCACTTTGCATCTAAGCTATCAAGATTCCAAGGAGAGAAAATACCCCTTCAAATTTGGTAACTTGATCATCTGCTTATTCTTCTACTTCATGCAAGAATTACCTGGATTGAAAAACTTGTTCTAGTTAAACAATCAACTAGTTGCAGTGCAAATTAGGGATCATTTAAGCAGCATAGGAAGCCATGAGGAACAAGTTCCATAGCCCTATGGGGCTATTTTAAGAATTTCCAAAGAATTATGCAATCTAGGGAAAGGATTCCCAAGGGAATTGTTGAAAAATACAAGAATGACATATGCTTCATTGTCACAAAAGACCAATGCATGATGGAGGCCGTTGAGCCCAGAACAGTCTAGATTATGCCAATGGGGTATGAAGTAGATGGAAAAATACTAGACAATTATGCCCAACACATGTTAAGTAAACCCAGGGACCTCAAAGAAGAAAGGTTTGGGACCTATGAGGAGTTGTCAACAAAAATCCATGTTGAACAGAGAATGCCTGAAATTTTGAAGAAGGCAAGAAAAATAGTTGAAGAATATGCACAAAGTTAGGGATTCACAAAAGAACAAATCTCAGAAGCAAGAGCATAAGATCAAGTACATAGGGAAACAAAAGAAAAGAAGGAAAGTGAACCAGTTAAAGCTCCAGAAGAGTCTAAGAGGAAGCTTGAGAACCCTATAGTGGCTAAAAGAACTTGAGGTTCTACCTTTGTAGAAGTTGCATCTATGTCCTCCAGTCCCACACCCTCTGCAAGTGTGGAAGCCCCTACAACAAGTCATAAAAGACAGAAGAAAAAAGTAAAAAGAATGCATGTGAGTATAGGAATTGATGAGGAGGAAACAAAATCTGATGAAGAAGTTAAGAAGATGAAGGTTAAATTAGAAGAAGCTTCCAGTACTGGTTAAGGCAAGACCCCCAGTAAGGGGAAAGGAAGAAAGAAGGAAAATAAGGCAGAGCCTGTGAAAGTACAGGCTATAATAACTTTAGAAGATGTATTAAAGGACATTATAGTTAATGGCAATCTAAAACCTATTGCCCAACTGTATGATGACTATGATGATGCAAAAAAAAGTATCATTGAGACTACTATTATCAAATACTTGGACATATACAACAAATCTCTTATTGAGATCATTTATGATCTTCCAAATAGCTTGGGAAGTATAATGTCTGCAAGAAAAGAAGCTGCTATGGTCAAGGACATTGAGCTTAGAGTGCATACATTAATAAAGCTATGTCCTAAAATCACCCCAGAAGAAAAGGCAAAAATCTCCAAAGTGCTTCATCAAGAATTTAGAACAAAGAGGAGGATGAACACTCTAATGGCAGATGACATAGAGAAGGTAGTCAAAGAAACTGAGGAAATCACCCTAAGAGTGTTGACGGACTTTCATCTCCCAACCATATATGATAACACATCATTACCACCAATAGATCAACTCAATGGATTAATAAACTCACTAAGTACACATTTTGAGTCATTTGAAAAGTCTACAGAAATAAAAGTTAGAAAAGAATATAATGAGAAAAGGTTAGTTGAGTTAAAGACCATGATGAATAATGATAGAATTCTACTAGACAATAGTATCAAAGGTATAGAGAAGGCTATTAAGGAATCATATGATATATATAAATTTTGCTTATCATGGCCAGAAGTTACAAAGGGGTTAGAAGAAAAAATCAAGGATTTGGAACTCCAATTACTAAATATCTCTAAGTCATATGATCTGATAGTTGAATCAATAAGAAGTAAAGAGATACAAGTTGCAAATATCCACAACATGACTTAAGCAATCTGATGAATAAGAGGGAAGAAATCAAAAACACATTGTGCTAGTTAAGAGGGCTGATAAGTCCTAAAATAGATTCAATGACTAATCTGGCAAAATAAGATTTAAAAGTAAAAACAATAATTAACACACCCTTAGATGTACAAAAGGAAGAAAAATTAGTTTTTTTGATAAATGGTCACATTCAAATTTTGGATAATGCAAATAATCGATGGGATGGAGAGATAGCACAATTGAATATTGTCTACAATGATATTCTCCCACCTACTACTAACTAACATGGAAGATTGTACTTGTACATATGCGGCAGAGTATAATAGTTTTGAAGTTTTGACACAATTTTTCTACTTGTACATACACCTTTGCCATTAATGTCAAAGGGGGAGAGGAAGATCTAGTGAAAAATGGCCAAACATTTCAAGGGAAGAAGAAAAACAGGGTCTACAGAGTAAGGGGGAGCAACACAAGCATTTTTCACTAAATGTTGCCATCAATGCCAAAGGGGAAGATTGTTGGCAACATAGTTAAGAGACACTATTGGTATGATGTTGGCATTGATGGAAACAACATGACATGTTTGGAGACAACTCCTGAGACAAAGGTGTGTATAGTATTTTGGTCCAGAAAGATTAACTTAGCCAAATTAACTAAGTATTGACAACACATCGAGATAGTGACAATATTTTAGGTGGTACTCCTCTGCAATTGAAGATCTTGTCATGTGGTTTTGGTATGTTACTCTTAGCTATCTTGTGAAGTCATGATTTAGTGTTCAAGTCATGATTTCGTCTAGAAGTCATATGGTGAAATGTCTAAGTCTGGGTGAATAGAGTTAAGTTAGAAATAGTTCAAAGTACCTGAGTAATCCGGTCCGCATTCCTCCATTGATGAATATTTTGATTTGCAGTTTTGAGGAATTGAAGATACATGTCATGACCATCTAAATCCAGATTTGTGGATATTGAAGTTCATCAGTTCACATTCTACAAGTTCTCTAGTTTCATCTTTTAGGTTGATAGTATTTCTCTGTGATAGAACAATAGTTCTAAGATCTGCATTTCTTTATGAAAGAATATTATTCTCCACGGTTCTGAAGTTATGATAAAAGTTCCATAATGAATGTTGTCTATCAATCTTAGAGTCTCATATGGTTCACACTAGAAGTTATAGTATGACAGTCAAGCTAGTTATGCACGTGCACTTAAAGGTTAAGCTGACAGTCATGTTAGTTTGATATGTGATGAAGGTATATAATTGGAATCATTAATCTAAGTGGTTCTATAATAGGTCTAGACTCATGTGAAGAGTCTTGCATGATTTATTGGATCCGCATTTTTGTTTGGGCACAATAATAGGCTGACAAGGTATAGCTTGAATATACAAGCTTTATCTTTTGCATGTCAACCTAGCTTGAGGAAATTCTTGATGCAAATATATATACTCAATAGATTTTGGCTTTGGAGGTATGATTGTATGTGAAGATAGTGTGAATTCAATGTGTGTGTGATCTAAGGCAGTTTTGTGATCAGAAAAGTATAATAAGGGCATAAAAGTAGAGTATATGTGAAGTAGAGAAGAAAAGGTAGAGTAGATATTATGAAGACATTTGAGTCTATATATTGATCTATAAATGGAACTACACCTCAGCATTCTGTAGATGCACTTGTAGTAGTATTCTTCTAGCAGTGAGTCATTCCTTCTCTATCTTCTCTTCTCTTCTTTTTAGTAGTGACCCTATTGCAGTGAGCACTTCTTTGGATAGTGAGTCCTTGGGTAGTGAGCCCTAAGGAAGTGAGACTTCATGTAATTTGGTATTTCTATCATAATATATTGTGAGATAACACTCACCATGGTTTTTCCCCTTTTGGGTTTTCCATGTAAAAATCCTAGTGTCTGTGTGTTATGTCTTTATGGTTGCTATTCTTATTTGCTTTCATCTTATTGAATGTGGTAAATGGATTAATAAATACGTGAAAGAGAAGTTTCACAGAATACTAATTCACCCCCCCTCTCAGTATTATTTGTGATCAATAGAATTAAGAACAAACTCAGAGATGATTACAGTATGACAGTCCTTCTACTGCCTGAAAAAGTTGACATTGAAGCTCACCCCTTTGATGATTGCAATTCATCCTCTTCTAATGATTGGATCAATTAGATACACTCTTCACTTCCTTCTTGTCACAAAGATGTCTTCAAGATGAATCAAGACAACCTCTAACACTTCTACTCTTTCTCCTTCAGTCGCACATCCCAATGCATAAGATATTCATACTCTGCTCTTCACACATTCATATTTTCATTTTCACAATCATTCCTCACCTAAATCAACTAGGTTCACAATATATACATGATATTACATTGATTTCATTACAAGTCATCCAATACAACAAGAATATTACATTTTACAAGTTGGCCAAAGATCACAACATGAAACATGTACAGGGCAAGCCCTATCATGAACAACATGCTACTCCAAAAGAAAACACACACCTTATGGATTGAAATACATGATTAGTCTAGACCTAAACATCATTCATAAAATCATTCTTCAAGGAATAACATTTGCACGTCAAACCTATTTGAAATAGGCTACCCTTAAGTAAGAACACATGAAGCTTGTGTCACAATGGTCATTTCACCTTAGTGATACACATAGAAGATTAAGCATTACTTGTAGATCACCAAACCACTTGATACTTCGTAAGAGCATGCATTGAACCTCTATAAACATGTTATCAAAACTGCATTGATAGAACTTCACACCCAGAGAAATGCATAACATTTCAAAAAGTCTTCATCACCATTTTACTCAAAGCACAGATCAGAACTCTGTCACTCATAACTTTCATTTTTGAGGGCATATAGATTTTATTTCTTGGATATAACATCTTCACAACATACTGAACTTAGATTCTAAACTGCATGATCATATCTTCAAATGTGGAGGAATATGGAGTAATTTCCCAAGTAGTCTCCTAGGAAGCTTCCCGTAGTAGAAGTCTTCATAAATTTTTAGAGACCAAAACCTACTTGTGTTCTTGTGATAGCTCATGCAGACATAGAAACATACATTTTAGTTCTTCTAATTCTCATATTAATATATCTTGTTGATGCTTCTAATTCCCATATTAATATATCTTCTTGATGCTTTTGATTCCCATCTTAATATAACTTCATACTCAACTCTATTTTGATTGAGGCATGACATCCAACCATGAACTTCAACAACCACATTACATCCAACATGAATCCAACCATGAACTTTGGCAACCACATTACATCCAACCATGAACTTCAGCAACCACATCACATCCAACATCAACAACATATTAGATAGTCCCAGCTAAGTGTTGACAAGAGTATTATAATCACAATAGTGACAACCCAACCACATTACATCCAACATGACATCCAACCATGAACTCCAACATCAACAATATATCAGACAGTCCAATATGACTGTTGGCATCAATGACAACCACATTACATCCTTAGGTATCATATGTGTAACACCTCTAACTCTCAATCTCTCTCCCTATGTTTCTAGACATCTCCGTCACTCTCTATCTACCTATCTCTCCCCTATGTCTCCTCTATCTCTCCTTATCGATCCCCTCTCTATCACTCTCTAAACCCTAAACCCTAAACCCCTAAACCATAAATAATGCCCATAACCCCTAACCTCTAACCCATAAACCACAAACCTGAGAAACCCTAAACCCTAAAACCTAACACTTAACCCCTAAATGCTAAACCATAAACCCAAGAAACCCTAAACCTCTATCTCCCTATCACTCCCTTATCTCCCTATCTCTATTATCCCTCTACCTCTTAATCTCTCTCCCTATGTCTTTGGACATTTTCCTCACTCTCTATCTCCCTATCTCTCCCCTTAATCTCCTCTATCTCTCCCTATAAGTCCTCTCTCTCTAAGCCCTAAACTAGAAAACCTTGAATAATTCCCCTAACCCCCAACCCATAACCCATAAACCATAAACCCGATCAACCCTAAACTCCTAAACCCTAAATAATGCACCTAAACCCTAACCCCTAACCCCTGAACCATAAACCATAAACCCAAGTGACCCTAAACCTCTATCTCCCTATCTCACTATCTCTATTATCCCTCTACCTCTCAATATATCTCCTTATGTCTCTGGACATGTTCCTCACTCTCTATCTCCCTATATCTCCCCTTTGTCTCTTCTATCTCTCCTTGTAGGTCCTCTCTCTCTAAACCCTAAACCCTAAACCCCTAAAACTAACCCCTAAACCCTAAACCATAAACCCGAGCAACCCTAAACCCTAAATAATTCCCCTAAACTCTAACACCTAACCCCTAAACCCTAAACCCTAAACCTAAGCAACCCTAAACTCATAAACCCTAAATAATGCCCCTAAACCCTGACCCCTAACCCCTAAACTCCTAAACCCTAAACCTCTATCTTCCTATCTCTCCTCTCTCTCTCTCTCTCTCTCCCTAAACCCCTAAACCCTAACCCCAAACTCGTAAACCCTAACTCCAAACCCTTAAACCCTAAACCCTAAACCTGAGCAACCCTAAACATCTATCTCCCTATCTCTATCATCCCTCTACCTCTCAATCTCTCTCCCTATGTCTCTGGACATCTCGCTCATTCTGTATCTCCCTATCTCTCCCCTTTGTCTCCTCTATCTCTCCCTATCTGTCCTCTCTCTCTCTCTCTCCCTATCTCCCTATCTCTTTCCTCTCTCTCCCTTATCATTTCTCTATCTCTCTATCTCTCCCCTCTATCTTCCTCCTCTTTCCCTCCCTCTCCCTCCTCTCTCTTTTTGACGAAAGAAATGGAAACAAGAAAATTAGGACTCTCTCTCCCTCCCTCTCTCTCTCTCTCCTCCATCTCCCTCATCTCCCTCTCCCTCTCCCTTATCAACAAAGCAAATGGAAACAAGAAAACTAGGAAATGCAAAGAGGGATGAGGATATAAATTAGGAGGATGTGTTATATAAGAAAAGTAGGAATGATGAGGTTGAGGTTGAGGTAGATTCAATCAAACCTTCCTTTTACATATACATTCAAGGACAACAATCAAGCCAAGTCACTACAGATGGAGAGGACTTTAGCTACAGGTTGATGTCACTTAGGAATGATAGGAAAGACAGAATAGATTGATAGATATGTCAAACCCTAGTCTAATTAAGCCTTAAACCCTAACAATATGATTCTAGATATAGACAGACAAGATACATAAAATGATCACACAGGAAGACACTAAATGCAAATTAGAAACATACCAGGATTCAGATTTCTGAAGGCAAAAACTTCAAAGACACTGGGGTGGCTGCCCTAGTCCAATAGGCCACTTTTTCTATAGATATGTAACTGTAAGATGATGAGGAATACAACCTACTTCAGAGTTTCTGGCAATGACAATCGGGAGGACACAAGGGTAGGCATCCTAGTCCAATAGGTCTAATTTTTTGTACTTTTTTCTCAGATCTTGGATCTATATGCTCTTCTTATCTTCTCTGTAACTCCACTCTGCAAGATCCCTCACCTATAACCTGAAATCACAAGAGAGGGGTTGGGGATTGTAGTGTTTGGGATCTTGCCTTAGTCAAGCCCCGGAATGGCATTCAAGCCTTCCAACACTGTTGTTAAATAGAGTGTCTGTCCTTGGTGGACAGAGGCAAAATCCAATGATGAAATAAATTGATTAAAGTATAATAAGATGTCACCTTAGAGGTGAAAACCCTCATAGAGATGAAGAGCCTTCAAATAATGGGGAGACGAGTTGATGGAGCCAAATCTACAACAAACACATACAAACACAACACAATATTGCTCTACAACACAATGAATGCCTTGAATGCTCTTTGCTTGATAATAATAAGCTCACCTTAATCAACTAGGAGTAAAATGAAGTCCTAAACATGTTTATATATGCATTTTTGCTAAGCTTTCATAATTCAAATTGAAAAGGCCAACAAAGGGAAACCTTTTAATGGTCAGAAATTGACATCCAAATTTTAGGTCCCAGCAAAATAGGTCTGGACTAGGGCATGGGAGCCCAAGTCCAGAGCACTATTTTAAGTCATGATTCAACATTAAAGTGGACCCCTAAGCCCCATTTGTCATGGGTTTCTGGGGGATTCACTCTGAGATATGTTTTACACATGCATGATTAAACTAAGGGGACCTAGGATCTAAACTAGGAGGTAAAAAGTCTTAGGGGGACATTTTATGACATAACATTTAGCCCCCACTTTAATGTATGTATGATCTTATGACCCATACATGTATTAAAGTACGATAAAAAACACATCAAACATAGCAGGCACATGAAGCTAAGGCATACACAAAGATTGAGGAACTATTTCTAGCCTCAGTCTCAGGTAAGCACTAGAAGACACATTTAAGGAACACAAGACATAATGAAGATAGTAGGAAGCACACAATACATGATGAAGACATGAGAGTGGTCACATAAGACACAATGAATACATTGATATAATATTTTCATTTATGAAATAAAATCTTACCTAAGGGGTAGGGTAAGCTCATCGCTACGCCCTTGAAACCGTCGAAAAGACGCAATACAAAATCCAAAATGTAGGGGGAGTTCATCACTATGCCCTTGATACTACACCAGGGGGAAACATGCCAAACAAGACCTAAGTGTGGGGGAGCTCATCACTATGCCCTCAATACCACACAAGGGGGAAGACCCACCAAATAAATCCTGAGTGTGGGGGGAGCTCATCGCTACGCCCTTAAAGCCACACAAGGGGAAGACACATAAAGAAGAGACATGGAATGCATGAGCGCCATATAGCATGTCATGGACATACTATACGTCTTGTACACAACAAACACAAGTGATGGAAGGGGCTTATTGCTGAGTCCCACCATCTAAAACATGCCAAACACACCTGATGGTTGAGCTTATGCTACAACAACTACCAAAGACACGCTTAAGGGAGGATAGCTCAAGATCCAACCCTGCCTCCCGATGAGGACTTTGTATAAAAAGATGTGCACTAGCTTAAGAGACACACCATCCTGCCTTCCACATAAGGGATTTCAAGATGCAACCCCACCCACATCACGGAGATGCCTTATAGTGAAAAGGAATCACGTGCTCAAAGCATACAACCCCACTTGCATCACAGAGACACCTTATCGTGAAAAGGAGGTATACGCAATAGATGATTGTTTGCAAACACACTTTGTTAGTGCCAAAAAAATTAGACTTATACCATAATATATTCCTCCACCTTAAGGTGGTTGATGTCACTTACTGATATCAAGCACATTAAGGTAGAAAGAAAACACGCAAGGGAACGAGAGCTCTTGCAAAGCTCATGCCCCTATTGGTTCTCAAATATGCAGTTTACCAAACCCTAAAAGGATGCCAAACTTTATGATCAGGTTTGATAACCAATTCAACCAACTGACAAAATCAATCAGAATAATTGAAATTCTCTACGCTTCTGGCTCTGCTTCGCTTAGGTGGGTGTACCTTTCTATCATCGAATACAAGCTCTCTAATATGGACTAGTGATGAATAAGTAGATTATGTGCAATTTTGCCAATTAAATCTTCCTCTTCAACCAAAATTCAAATTGGCATGAAATTTGAAAATGGATTTATTCAATTATTTTATTCACTACTCCTACAAAGAAAAAATCAAAATTATGTACAAAGATTTTATTAGTTTAGGAGCACAACATCTGATCAATGCCTTATTTATTGGGCTTATGGAGTCACAATGAAATTTTGATCATCCAATGGCTGCAAACTCAAACTGTTTAACACTTTTCCTGTTTACAACTTGTGTAAACATGCAAGTAAATCAACTATGAAAACCATTCTTACAAATCCAAACTGCATCCTTCAAATTAGAGTAACATGTTCAAAAGAATTTAATCCCTCCTTGAGAGAACCCATTAAACATATTACACAGAAGCATTTAACATGCAATGACAAATCAATAAGACCTTGCCAGATTGATTCATATGATCAAAGAACACAATATGGAGACACTTTCAAAGTTTATTTTCATTAAAATCAATGAATAATTGAGACCATTTTTAGATCAAATATATTCTTGCACAATCTTGTCCCAAGTCTTCACAAGTGCACCAACCTATTCTGCCCCCTTTCCTCTATCTCTATCTAACTTTTTTGCCTTTTTGATTTTTTCATATATACTTTGCAACATGACCCTTCACGTATCCTCTAATGCAAATCTTCATATTCATTCATCACTTTTCACTTTACATCCAATGAAAAAATTATTTTGCCCACATAGTTTCACAATAATAGTCATAATTACTATTTACATTCCCCTTTTGCCAGCAACTTCACATCTCCTCTTTTGTGCATTTTCACCAAATAAATGCATTCTTTAGGTAAAATAATTACCCACTCCCTATTTCATTTAGTAAAAACATTTTACAAAATTTTAACTTTCACTCTCAAAATACCTTACCTCGCACATTTTCATTTTATTACCCCAAAATAACTTTTCCTTTTCTCCTATGTGTGCAACTGCAAATATATTTTACCCCTTTTGATTTTTATGCCTCCATATTATTTCATTGCACCGTATATTACTTTATCAAAAATTAATGAAAACATTTCATTTTATTTCACTTCCTGCTATCCCGCACCATCTCCATTTCTCCTTTGTGAGAAGGCCAGAGAGAACTCCAATTTCACTGCTCTCTTGCATGAGATTTAGGGTTCCCTCACGAGGATGTGGGAAGAACCTACATGTAGCCTCTATGAGCCCATGGGAAGATCTTCTACTCACCGCAATACCGCTGCTCACTGCAATACTGCACACTTCTGGAGTTTTATGCCCTTGCACTTGCGGGGGTGCATGAATGCTTTCTTGTTCAATTCATCTACATTAGTTGGAAACTCAGTTGCTATTTTATGAAATAGATTTTCTTGAAAACCATTTACTAGTAACTTAGTAACAAGCTCTGGCTTTGGAACCTCAGACAAGTCTGCATCTCTCAAATCCCTCTTGAATTCATTTACAATAGTAATGCCCTCGACTAAAGATTTCCTGATCAATTCATTTAATTTAGGGCTATTGATGGATACCACATTAGCCACAGGATTCAAATTTAGAACCTTGGGCAAAAGCTTTAGCTAACCAGGAAGCCTATCAGGAAAACAAACTTGCTTAGTTTTCAAAACCTCCACATTGGCAGCGATTCCATCAAGCATCTAAGGCCTCAGTTGGGCTTATTCAAATTTCAATCTCAACCTCCACTTTAGGGACTACTTCTTCATCAATATAGCCCTCAATGATAAATTCAAGAAAAACATGAGCCATTCTTATCAAACCAGGAAATAGATCTTTGACAGCCTATTCTCAAATCTAACATCTCCCACAAAGGGAGAACCAAATGTAATGCGAAAAGGAGATATTTGTCTGATCCTCTTTTCTAGAAACTAGATCATTGCCAAGGTTTCTATGGCACCTCCCAAGGAATGGCCCACAAACACAATGGCTTGTCCTGTCTTTTCGCAGGTGCCAGGTATTGGATAGTGACTGTATCAAAATAAATGGCATCATAAGCTAGACTAGCTGCAATGTCCTCAAAGTTGCTTTACATATGTCAAGCAAAGAGATCCACTTGCACAAGTTTGAATATCTCAATCTCAAAAACAATCCTTGCTCTTAGCTAAGAATCTGCTTCCACTGCTTTGTGACTGTATAAAGCCCACTTAAATCTCTTCATCGGCTTTGGAATCCAAGCAAACTTGGAACACTCAATTCAAGAAATAAGCAACTACATGTAAGGGCTTGTGAAGAAATCCAACTTCAGCATCAAACTCTCTCCAACCTAGCATTTTTTAGGGAAGCTTTCTGCCCTTGAGAAGATTGAGGCACATTTACTATATTGACAGAAAACTCTCGGTCCCTTTGCTTGAGTGCGACTAGTAAAGGCCCTCGTATACTTTCAATCAAATTTTCCTTTCCTAATCACCTCCTTCCTCAAACAAATTCTTTGCTTTGTCAATTAGATCAAAATCAATGAAGAGGAACCCAAACTGAAGGGTGTGGAAAACCAATTCTGTCTTCTTTGAGCTCAAACTCTTTCATTGTTGGCTCTTCCTGAGCAGAGGCTTGTAGACTCCTTTTATCTCTTCTTAGAGTTTTGATAGAAAACCATCTTCACAACTCCTCTATTTGTTCCCTCAAATGGTGAACTTCCTTCCCAAGTACTTTCTTCTCTCTCAACACTTGCTCTGGGCTTGTTTGCAACCAACAACCAACAATACTTGTGTGACACAGTTCGGGTCCCCCCATGGGCCTGGCTAAAAAAAATTTGTTTTGAAACAAGTTTTTGTCATGAATTGACCCATGACTGCATTTGTATGCTTCAAAGGTGAAAATTTGAACTGGGTAGACATTAGAATTTGTTTTCTGACACCTTTACACTTGTGACCAAAATAGGTCAAGTAGCCTCCAAAATCACCTTGAAAAACTAGTTAAACACCCTCCTGGAGCCATGAAAATGCACAGACATGCAAGCATTTGAACCAAGAATTCAGTGCAGCAAATGATTTAGCAAAACACTTATCAAGGTGCAAGATATTCAATGCCAAAGTAGCTCACTTAGCCTTTTCCGCAATTGTACCTCTCAAAAATCAACTTGAGCACACCAAGTCACCTCCTTGAAAAAATATCAAATCTCCACCTGGAAAGATGCCACTAGAAAAATAGATCATTTAGATCCACTGAGCATGTGTGCAAAAAGTCTTTCCTTCAATCAATTTTCTTCACAAGATATTAAAGGTCAAAGTTGACCTTGAAACATTTTGGAAATGCAACTGTCAAAATATGACAAACTACATTTTCTTTTGGCCTTGAAAAAATATCAAACTTGATCCCGAGGCTCTAAACTGGACCAGGGGGTATATGAATATGAGGGGAATGGAGAACACCAATCCATTTCCCACGATGATCACCCAGCTATGAAATATTGATCTGAACAGGAGGATACTTCGCAGGCCTGAGAGTATGCAGACAATAGAACAATCCTAGAACCCTCCAACTTGATGCTTCAAAACCCTGTCAAGACTCATCACAGGAAGCTGAAACCAAACATACATGATAACAAATGGACACACTCACCAAGTGGTTTGGCATGAAAACAAATAGGATTCAAAATATGACCCTCCAAAGAAGGTCATTGGGGCAAATTTTTCAGGTGCATTTCTAAGTGTTCAAATCAAATTTTTCATCATGGGCACTTAAAATTTTGCAAAATTTTACAGTGCCAATATTGGCTCTTTCTTGGGGATGTATGCCCCTTGTTTTCATAGCAAGAGTCCAGATCTCTGGTGGAGCAGACCGGTGCTTTATTCATTGGGCAATAGAGTCTAGCTTCTCTTTCTTTGCCCTGAATTTGTATGATTTGAAAAATCACACCATGGCTGATGGCACAAGGCCACAAAAAAAAAAAAGAAAAGGCCTCTACTTAGCTCTATCATACACCTTATTTTCCTGTGATTGCATTAGGTCCAATCTGAAAGCACCATCATTACAAGCATGAAAGTAAACTTCACTGGCATTCTGAAACAAATCACTATATCTTCCCATGCCAACATCAATTCCATCAAACTGTTTCTCACAATCAAGCATAAATTGAAGAACACCATCACCATGTGACAAACTTCCAACATTATCTATTTCATCCTCATGCTTCAATGAAGGTTTTCCCAAACAGACTAAAAAATTGAAACATTCATATGCTACCTCATGGCTAATATCACATTGTTGCACATTATGAGAATCATGCAAACAATCCTCCAAAAAAGAAAAGCATTCATATACAGGCTCATTTAGATCAGAAATTACACTCATATGACTCCACATTTAGAACATCCTAACTTTGACCACTACTACCATGAATTTCACAATCAAGCATCCTTGTGTTACTAGAATGAATTTTTGAGTTTGCATCAACAATTACACTTTCATCATATCCATCATTGTTATAGTTTATATAACCATTTTCATGTACATAGCTCTGGTATTCCATGGCCAACAAATCTAAAATTTGCTCACTACTGAGTGAACATGCCTCCTTATTCACCTCATTGTTGATGCATTTTCTACTTTCATCATCTTTGCAAGATATCTTATGATTTTCTTCTATTATATCATCATATAATGAGTATGTAAAATATTGGAAAGCATACACAGATGTACATACCTCTTCTTCACCAATTGTACCATCCACTAGATGTGCTTCATATTCATTGCAAGGTGAACTCGCTTCTTCATTTGCCCCATTACTGATGCACTCCTCATGCAATGTGTCCCCAACATTGTCTTCAACATTGCAGTCCTCCTCCATGGTGAAAAGTTGGCCTTCCATACTTTCATCTTCATTCAAATATTCACTTGCACATGTTTCTTCTATTGGTTGATCAAAAGCAGTTGGAAGTGTTGTAACTTCAGGATATCTTCTTGCAAATGAATTTTCTCCTTGATGAACTTGATACTACTGATACTGTTGATATTGGAGTGCATATTGCTGATGTTGGTGATGCATATTTTGATAAGCACCTCTAGGGTAATACATATTACCTTGCACATTTTGGAGTGGCGCATCATATTGATTCTGATACTTCCCCATATGCTGATCATATTCCTGATTTTGAATTTTTACACCTCCTTGATTAGAGGGAAATGTATATGCACCTCCAACAGGATGGATACAATCAGATCTGTATTGCTTCAGGGCCCTCAACTGAAGCAATTCTTGCTCCAATTCCTGCTGCAATTCATGATATTGCCTTAGCAATCTTTTCCTCTCACTTTGTTCCATTTTCTTATTAGGCTCTTGACAGAGTTTCTAACTCTTTCAAGAGGAATTAGTTTCATTTTCTGGGTCTTCTCCAGTAGAGTCATTCTCATGTCAAACTTTTCAATTCGATCCCCAGTAGAGTCACCAATTTGTTGCAACTTAGATGGGAAAAACTTCACCAGAGATTCTAGTGTAGAATTTGACAATTACTTCACTTCAGGCCCCCAGTGGAGTTGCCAATTTGTTGGTTCTCAAATCTGCAGTTTACCAAACCCTAAAAGGATGCCAAACTTTATGATCAGGTTTGATAATTGATTTGGCCAACTTATAGAATCAATCAGAATGATTAAAATTCTCTCTTCTTCATGCTTTGCTTTGCCTAGGTGGGTGTACCTTTTTATCAATGAATATGAGCTCTCCAATACTGACTGGTGATGAATAAGTAGATTATGTACAATTTTGCCAATTAAATCTTCCTCTTCAACAAAAATTCAAATGGGCATGAAATCTGAAAATGGATTTATTCAATCATTTTATTCACTACTCCTACAAATAAAAAATCAAAATTATGTACAATGATTTTAGTAGTTCAGGAGCACAACATCTGATTAGTGCCTTATTTATTGGACTTATGGAGTCACAATGAAATTTTTATCATCCAATGGCTACAAACTCAAACTATTCAACACTTTTCCTATTTACACCTTGTGTAAACATGCAAGTAAAACACCTATTAAAACCATTCTTACAAATCCAAACTACATCCTTCAAATCACAGTAACATATTCAAAAGAATTTAATCCTTCTTTGAGAGAACCCATTAAACTTATTACACAGAAGCATTTAACATGCAACAAAAAATCAATTAGACCTTGCCAGATTGATTCATATCATCAAAGAACACAATATGGATACAATTTCAAAGTTTATTTTCGTTAAAATCAATTAACAACTGAGACCATTTTCATATCATATATTCTTGCACAATCTTGTCCCAAGTCTTCACAAGTGCACCAACCTGTTCTGTCCCCTTTCCTCTATCTTTGCCAAACTTTTTTTCCTTTTTGATTTTTTCATATATACTTTGCAACATGACCCTTCATGTATCATCTAATGCAACTCTTCATATTCATTCATCACTTTTCACTTTACATCCAATAAAAAATTTATTTCACTCACATAGTTTCACAATAATAGTCATAAAGACTATTTACATTTCCCTTTTGCCGACAACTTCACATCTCTTCTTTTGTGCATTTTCACCTAATAAATGCATTCTTCAAGTAAAATAATTACCCATTCCCTATTTCATTTAGTAAAAACATTTTCCAAAATTTTAACTTTCACTCTCAAAATACCTTGCCTCGCACATTTTCATTTTATTACCCCAAAACAACTTTTCCTTTTCTCCCGTGTGTGCAACTACAAATATATTTTACCCCTTTTGATTTTTATGCCTCTATATTTTTTCATTGCACTGCATATTACTTTATCAAAAATTAATGAAAACATTTCATTTTATTCCACTTCCCGCTATCCTGCACCATCTCCATTTCTCCTTTGTGGGAAGGTGGGAGAGAACTCCAATTTCACTGCTCTCCCACATAAGATTTAGGGTTCCCTCGCGGGGATGCGGGAATAACATCCATGTAGCCTTTGTGAGCCCACGAGAAGATCTTCTGCTCATTGCAATACCGCTGCTCACTGCAATACTGCACACTTCTGGAGTTTTATGCCCTGGGACTTGCGGGGGTGTGGGAATGCTTTCCTGTTCAATTCATATAAATCTATTGGAAACTAAGTTGATGTTTTATGAAATAGCTTTTCTTGAAAACTGTTTATTGGTAACTCAATAATGAGCTCTGTCTTTGGAACCTTACACAAGTATGCATCTCTCAAATCCCTCTCGAATTCATTTGCAATAGTAACGCTCTCGACTAAAGATCTCCTAATCAATTCATTTAATTTATGGCCATTGATGGATACCATATCAGCCATGGGCTTCAAATTTGGAACCTTGGGCAAAAGCTTTAGTTGACCAGGAAGCCTATTAGGAAAACAAACTTGCTTAGTTTTTAAAACCTCCACATTGGCATAAATTCGATCACAATTCTTAGCATCTGAGGCCTCGGTTGGGCTTATTCAAATTTCAATCTCGACCTCCACTTTAGGGACTACTTCTTCGTCAATACAGCCCTCAATGATAAATTCAGGAAAAATTATGATCCATTCTTATCAACCTAGGCGATAGATCTTTGACAGTCTATTCTCAAATCTACCATCTCCCACAAAGGGAGAACCTAATGTAATGCGAAAAGGAGATACTTGTCTGATCCTCTTTTCTAGAAACCAGATCATTGCCAAGGTTTCTATGGCACCTCCCAAGGAATGGCACACAAACAAAATGGATTGTCCTATCTTTTTGCAGGTGCTAGGTATTGGATAGTGATTGTATTGGATGAAATGGCATCATAAGCTAGACTAGCTGCAATGTCCTCAAAGTTGCTTTACACATGTCAAGCAAAGAGATCCACTTGCACAAGTTTGAATATCTCAATCTCAAAAATAATCCTCGCTCTTAGCTAAGAATATGCTTCCACCGCTTTGTGACTGTATAAAGCCCACTTAAAATCTCTTCATCGGCCTTGGAATCCAAGAAAACTTGGAGCATTGAATTCAAGAAATAAGCAACTACATGTAAGGGCTTGTGAAGCAATCTAACTTCAGCATCAGACTCTCTCCAACCTAGCTTTTTTTAGGGAAGCTTTCTGCCCTTGAGAAGATTGAGGCACATTTACTATATTGACAGAAAACTCTCAGCCCCTTTGCTTGAGTGAGACTGGTAAAGGCCCTCGTATACTTTCAATCAAATTTTCCTTTCCCAATCACCTCCTTCCTCAAACAAATTCTTTTCTTTTTCAATTAGATCAAAATCAATGAAGAGGAACCCAAACTGAAGGGTGTGGAAAACCAAGTCTATCTTCTTTGAGCTCAAACTCTTTCATTATTGGCTCTTCCTGAGTAGAGGCTTGTAGACTCCTTTTATCTCTTCTTGGAGTTTTGATAGAAAACCATCTTCACAACTCCTCTATTTCTTCCCTCAAATGGTGAACTTCCTTCCTAAGAACTTTCTTCTCTCTGAACACTTACTCTAGGCTTGTTTGTAACCAGCAACCAACAATACTTGTGTGACACAAGTCAGGTCCCCCCATGGGCCTGGCTATTTTTTTTGTTTTGAAACAAGTTTTTGTCATGAATTGACCCATGAATGCACATCTGTATGCTTCAAAAGTGAAAATTTGAACTGGATAGACATTAGAATTTATTTTTTGACACCTTTGCACTTGTGACCAAAATAGGTCAAGTAGCCTCCAAAATCACCTTGAAAAACTGGTCAAATACCTTCTTGGAGCCATGAAAATGCACAAACATGCAGATGTTTGAACCAAGAATTTAGTGCAACAAACAATTTAGAAAAATACTTCTCAATGTACAATATATTCAATGCCAAAGTAGGTCACTTAGCCTTTTCCACAGCTACACCTATCAAAAACCAACTTGAGCACACCAAGTCACCTCCTTGAAAAAATATCAAATCTCCACTTGGGAAGCTGCCACTAGAAAAACTAGATCATTTAGATCTACTAAGTATGTGTGCAAAAGGGCTTTCCTTCAATCCATTTTCTTCATGAGATATTAAAGGTCAAAGTTGACCTTGAAACATTCTAGAAATGCAACTGTCAAAATATGACAAACTGAATTTGCTTTCGGCCTTGAAAAAATATCAAACTTGATCCTGAGGCTCTGAAATTGGACCAGGGGGTATATGAATATGAGGGGAATGTAGAACACTAATCCATTTGCCATGATGATCACCCAATTGTGAAATATTGATCTGAATTGGAGGCTAATCACAGGCTTGAGAGTATGCAGACAACAGAAAAATCCCAGAACTCTCCAACTTGATACTTCAAAACCCTATCAAAACTCATCATAGGGAGATGAAATCAAACATACATATGGACACACCCAGAAGGTGGTTTGGCATGAAAACAAATAGGCTCCAAAATATGACCCTCCAAAGTAGGTCGCTGGGGTAGATTTTTTGGGTGCATTTCTGAGTGTTCAAATCAAATTTTTTGTCATGGGCACTTAAAATTTTGCAAAATTTTATAGTGACAACACCCCCAAGGTGACATGTGCTTACGATCACTGAATGTTCCCACAAACATATTGACATGATTTGTTAAGATAAACAACAAGATGGTTAGAAATCTGATTCTAAGATAATAACCAAATCAAATCATATAGAAGCTATGCATGAAAACAATTACATCAAGGACCAAGGCTATACTCATAGGTTTAGAGCTGAGTATAACCATTGGGCTATACTGCAGGTACCTTAGAATCAAGTGTAGCAACATGGTGAGATGCCAATCAAAGTGTGCAAGAGTAGATTGAGTGGATTGTAAAATGTTAGTCACGAGAAATGCCATAAGATGATACATCACACGGAGTGATTCTACTAGTCAAGCGTCAGATATATGTATAGATCAACCACATCTTCATATATGGACTAGGTCCATTTTTGCTTTCTTGTTGAAGGGACACCTAGTCCATATCAGTATTTATTTAATGTCATCATCTGTTAACTAGGTAGAATCACTGAAGAAGGTAAATAATAAAATGAGAGAGGGGAATAAGTGCCTTAGGAACACCATGTAGGAGGATGTCCCCAAAACACCCTCCGCAATGCTATACCCCTAAGGCACGACACACAACAATAAAATATAGGAGAGGAAATGATAGAAGAATGATGAAGCAAATAGAAGAATGGTCACAACATAGGCGGTCTCTCAGTATCCTTGACCTTACAAGAGTATCAAGGGTCATCCAAGGAGACCTAAACAACACATAGCACATCATGGGGGAAACACAACATGACACAATATCATGTTATATCATATATATCTAAGATGAGTTCAAACTTGTGAGCATCTTAGAAAGGTGCTCCATCAAGTTTTGTAAAAAGTGTGAGTAGTTCACACTTGATTGATTCTTGTTTCTAGAATGGTTATGCGGTGCTTGTTTCTCAAGTCCCTATATATTCAAAATTTTTGGTTGCTTGTGAGGAGGGGAATCATTACATGTTCCAATAGTTGATAGCCACCTTGTTCTTTTCCAATCCTTTGCTTTCTTATTTTGATGAATGAGCCTTTCGTGGTGGAATAGGATATTTTCCACCATGGCAACCTTTTCTTATATCATAATATCTTGTCGCGGTTGTTCAATTTGCATATCCAATACATTTTGGTTAACTCCTGATCCTTGAAGGGATAACAGTGGAGGAACCTCATCATAGATACCTTTTCCTCATGGATGAGGTGAATCTTCAATTTTCTCCTTATCCACTTCTATCATGCCAACTATTTCATCATAGTCAAGATAGTCATCTTCCTTCTCTATTGTATTTTGTTCTACCATATTGTTGTCGTTATGCTTAGGAAATGGATTTGTAAAGATATATAAATTCTTATTTAGAGGGGAAACCAACTTATTTCCATTGTAATTCACACCAGTTACCTATATTATATTAGAATCGATGAAGTCTTGAATTTCATGTTTAAGACCCATACATCGTTCAGTGTCATGTCCTGTCGAGTGGTGATACTGACAAAAAGAATTAGCATCAAATGATGGTACTTGATCTTGTTACTATAAAATGGTTTCATAGGAGGAAGCTTCAAAAGATTGTTGCTTACTGCTTTATTCATAATTGATTGAAGAGAGTCAGATAATAGAGTAAACTATTGATGTTGTTGTTTAAATTGAAATGGTGCCCGTTTAGGATTACTAATAGTGGACACTTGTGATTGAAAATTATTTAAATGATGTCCATTGCTCTTGATGAAACTCTTGTTATTCCTCTTAAATTTGTTTTGAGAGGGTTCAACTGTGGATTGACCAAATTGAGCTGATGAGTTTTGATTCTCATACTGACTAGACGAAAGCTTGTAATCACGAAGGGTTGTGCATAAATATTGAAAAGAGCTATACTTCATCAAGAGGATGTTATCATGGATGTGAGGTTGTAAATTCATAATAAATACCTTTTGGAGATCTTCATCTTTAATCAGGTATTGTATTTGCGAGATGAGACCTTGATATCGACTGATGAATTCCGTCAATTTCTCTTTCAAACCTTGTTTACAATGAACCAAGTAAATCAAAGAGACTGTAGGTCCAAAGTCTGCTTGGAAGTGTTGTAAGAATTGATCAACTAGCTGTGAGAAAGAATTTATTGAATTAGGAGGTAAAAATAAAAACCATTCCAAAGCAGTATCATTGAGAGATCGTGGGAAGAGTTTCGCTAACAATTCCTCTTTGAAGAAGAAATCACTACACATCTGTTGATAACTGAGAGGGGGGGTGAATCAGTTATCTTAATTATTTTAGCTTTCTGAACTTTCTTAACAATTAATGCAGCATTAATTCAAATAAGCAAACATGGAAATACACATGACACAATATTTTTGACATGGAAACCCTGTTAAGGGAGAAAACCATGGGGTGATTAACCCAAGATTATATTCTTTGTTAGAAGAATAAGATAGTACAAAAGTGGCACTTGCCAGTTAGGGCTCACTACCTGAGCACACTACTCACAAGAGGCTTACTGCCTACAATAGTTTGTACAATGAAACTAGATACTTGAACTGATGAGAAGCATCCACACATGCTGAGGTTTAGTTCCGGTTAAACTCAATAAACCGATCTACTGCACTTCATTCCTCCTCTCCTTTAGTGCTGATGTCCTGTCACATACCTGACCTGTAATATAGCTATTACTCTTTTCCTCTACTTTTCTTCACACAACCACCACACTACTTCTCTCATCACGTCTAAATCCATCTGGTATATATATATATATATCCGCACAAGTGATTTCAACACCTTTCTAGGCAACATATGGAATAGTCAATATTTTCCCAAACTCTAATCTGTCGGCTGAATCCTTACATACCAAATGATGTGGATTTATAGAAGTCATCTAACATGTTGGTCAATCATGGATGATACCTTAAGAACCTTGATCACCATCAATATTTGATTCAGAATAATTCTGATACTCTGTTGATCAATTCTTCCTCTATCTACTCTGTCAAACCAGACCTCAATACTTAGATACTCATATCTCTTCACTCTTTCATCACCGGAGGCTCAATCCCTAGAATCTATTAGGTATTCCTCTTGACTTTCCCAAGTCTACACTTTGTAAAGATACTACCTCTAAGAGATCCGGACCTGACTATTGGACCTTGTTGCATGCTCTATTCTTGCTTACCAGACCAAAGTATCCTTCAATTTGACTTCCGGTAGAGATACACTAAGTCCTGCGGATGTGTGGGATGGTCTTTGTTGCCATCAATGACAACACCAATGAAGCCACACAGTGTCTCTTGCCAACAATCTCCCCCTTTGGCATTGATGGCAACACTTAGTGAAAAATGATTGTGTTATACTACACTCCCCCTTTGTTGATGCTCTGTTCTATTGTACACTATACCGGTGCTCCCCCTTAGCTGGAGTCCACACTTTTCACTTCCCTCACTCCCCCTTTGACATCAATGGCAAAGGGTAGGTCCACACATCAAAATTTCTCAAAAAAAACAATCTATACTTAGCTGCATAGGTATATATACATGCTATACTTACATGTACTGAAGTATGTCTGCAAAAGATGTCTTCAACTGGGCAAATTCTGTTACCCAACTCTATTTCATCCTATTCAAAATTGAGATATGACCACTCAATAGGAATGCAAAAGCTTCTGGCCTCTTAAGATCTGTCAGATCACTGGTTCGGGCTGTGGTTTGGGCATCAGTTAGGGCCTCATGCATGGCCTCTAATTTAGGGATAATCATCCCTCTAAGTTCACCCATCCTGCTTAATATGTTTTTCTTCTCCTTCTCAAGCTTCTTAATCTTATTCATGACTACAATAGTTTGACATTCCTGGTTTATTATGGATACAGTGAGAGGATCAAACTTCTGAGAGAGGATTGACAGTTTATCCTCTTGTTCTTTCACTTTCTTCTCAATATCTTTTGTTACTTTAGTCTAGGATATACAAAATTTATATACTTCACCTCCATCCTTAAGAGCATTTTCTAAGCTCTTTATCCCAATATCCATATTTCTCCTGTCATTGGTTATAAAGCCTTGTAACTCAGAGAATCTCTTATCCAAAAATTCTTTCCAGACCTTCACCTTGGTTGATTTCTCTAAAGATTCAAAATGAGTGCTGACAGAACTAATAAGAGATTTGAGGTTACTGGATGAAGAAGCTGAGGAATCCTTCTGAAAGGATGGCATGATCTTTTCAAGCACATCGGATGCAATTTCTAGGAGCTCACAGTCTTCCATGTGAGACTTTAGAAGTTTTTCTTTAGCCTTTGCATTGGCAAAGGATGCTATCTTCATTGTTTGAACCGGGGAGAGAGAATCAAAGTCAAATGGTCCTTGAAGTAACTCTGGTTCATCAATCTCCATCATTTCTTTAGTCAAGAAATCCTTGACAGTTTCTGCAGTGTCTCTTGCTGGAGACAAAGTTTTCTTTCCTTCTGCACTATCACTTGTGTTCTTCTCAGCTTGACCTTCTTCTTTTCTCTTTATTTCTTTTTCTTTCTCCTCTACTTTTTGACTAGTCTTTTCTTGTATTCTTTCTTTTTTAGGGGAAACCAGAGGAGATATGTTTGCTTGATCATGAACCTCCTCTTCCAGAGCAGAGGAATCTAAGTCCTTACCTTTTTCTTTGCCTATCTCCTTTACCTCTTTTGCCACTTTCTCAGTAGCATCTGTAGCTGAGAGATCATCTCCTAAGTCCTCTACAATAGGAATATTGAATCTTTTAAAGGCATTCCAAAGGATTTCCTCTGTTTCTTTTTCCACCTTATCAGTTTCTCCAAGCATGAGCTGATTCATTCTAGCCTTACTCCAGAACTCATCCTTGTCATCTTTGAAGATCATATCCATTTGTTTTGGAGTAATTGAGGGATAGAGCTGGATAGCTATATGATCTCTAATCTCTATGTCCTTTGCCTTGGTATTTTCTTTTCTCATATCAAGTTCCTTCTCTAAACTTTTAGGAATTAGAGAAATTATTTCAATAAATGCTTTATTGTATATGTTCAAGTATTTGACTGTGGCTTCCTCTAAGATCTTCTTATCAGCATCATTATATGCGTCATAGAATTCTATTATTGGTTGCAGGTTCCCATCCACAGTAATTGCTTTAACCACATCATCTAATGACAGAGTGGGCTTTTCAACAAACTCTTCTGTCTCTGCCTCCTTGGTTTCACTGGATACTTTCTTCTTTTTCCTCATTTTCCTTACCTCCTCATCTAACTTAGTCTCTTCATCATCCTTCTGACTGATGTAAGACCTTGTGGCCTTTGTCTTAGTTCTTTTCTCTGCTTTACCGGATGATTTTGCTTCCGGTTTTGATGCTTTTGAGCTTTTAGTAGTTGTAGGAGCATAGGTCTTAGAGGATCTAGTCCGAAAGGGGACTTCCACCAGAGCACCTTCTTTTTCTACTTTTTCTTTTTCTTTCTCTACCCTTTCTATCTTTTCTCTGTTTGTATCAAGTGCCTCCTTGGATATTCCAAATTTCTTAGCGACTTCTTCAACTTCCCTTCTTACTTTCGTCTTTGTCTCCAGTTTTCTAAGTTCGACATGAATCTTTACACTCAACTCTTCAAAGGTTCCAAACCTTTCTGCCTTGGGGTCCTTGGGTTGACTAAGCAAGTGTTGAACATGTAGATCTACAATTTTCTCATCTACTTCATACCCCATTGGCATAATCTAGACTATCCTTGGCTCCATAGCCTCCATTAGGCACTGATCAGTTTCTACCATAAAGCAAACTGTATCCTTATACTTTTCAACTAGAGATTTGGGAATTCTCTCTCTTGCTTGCATCCTACTCTGAAAATTCTTGAAATAACCCCACAGAGCTGTATTTGTAGCCTTAGCATTCGCAAGCCCATGCAAGTAGTCTCTAATTTGAATGGCAACAGGTTTGTCATTTTGCCATACCCAACCACTGGATCTGGGTAGCTCATTCATAAAGTAGAAAAACAAACACAATATTAATCCACCATACTTAAAAGAGTTCTTCTTGTCCTTCTTGATCTTATGTAAGTTTTCCATCAGTTGGCTTAGAAGGAGTTCACAGAGATCATAATCTGCATTCTTTCTCAACATTTCATACGCAGTATACATAGCAGTTCCGGGTACTGAATTCTCCCTGCTGGAGTGGTATATCTTATAGCCAATTATCATAGAAGTAAACTTGATATCTGGATTAGAGATATCTTCTATGGTCATTTCTCTCTTATCAAATTTTGATCCAGTAGCCTCACTCACACTTTGGTTTTTGACAGATTTGAGAATTGGTATCCCATCAGAAGAGTGCAAACTAGTTACTACCTTAATTGCATCCTTAGTGATCTTAAATGGTTTATCCAACCATAAGAAGTTATCATGCACTCTGTTCAACACATACTGGACCCATTCATCTTCTTCAAAATAGGGGAAATGAATGCACTGACCAAAATACTTATCCTGGATGGCTTGGTACTGTGGTTTAAGTTCAAAAGCATCATCTATTAACTGATTGTGATAGATATATGCTAGCTTGGATTCCTCAAAATCTTCAATGTTCACATGAATGTAAACCCTAACATCTTCTATATGCAAAATACCATGCGGAATGCCAGAAAATGCACCTAAGGGGTCCACTTCTAGAGATTTGTATGGATGCTTCTTAAATTTAGGGCGTGGTCGATCATAAATCTTCACCACATTTGGAGTAGCCATCTTTCAAAGATTTTCAGAGAGATATTCAAGAACGGAAAATACCTTTTACGCTTCTAGGTTTCACGGAGAGAGCCGGATCGATTGCTGGATGAATTATCTTCTGCAGGTGATCATTGATGGGCTTGAGGGAATTTGTTGCAGAGCTCCTTTTCACTTCTTCTTGAATGCAGAATGAACAAGTGTTTAATGAGAAAACCCTAATACCAAGTTGCAATAAATGCTCAAATTAAGTCATTCCAGTTTGCCTTGTTTTCTTTATTCAGATGACTTGATGAACCAGATCAATCTTGTTCTAAACATCTTGCGGATCTTTTATATCTTAACCACAGTTTATTTAGATGTTTCTCTTATGACCCCTTTAATTTGTAACTCTCCTTGTGCTAGTTCTGGCACCAATTAATTGGCTAGGGGAAAATGTTTTTCCTTGTGTCTCCCCTTGAGCCAGAGCTCACTCTTTAATTTCTGGAAGGAATATCAGCACCGGATTCTTGTGCGGATCCATCTCTTATATTTTTTGTACTTCTCTTCACCCAAATCTTGTTCATCTCACTTTGAACTTCATATGTATTCACTTTTCTTTTTCCCTTGTCTTGATTCTGATTATGATGTACCGGACCTCTTTTGTCCTGATTCTTGCTTCTACAGAATTCAGCAATATGATTGGATCTATTGTAATTGTGGCAAACAACATTTCTTTACATATTTGAATGAAATCCTCTTGATCTGCATTGATTAGCCATATGTCCCATTCTATTGCATGCAAAGCATCTACCATTGAATGAATTGTTCATTTGTATATTTCTACATTCTTGAGATTTGTGATTATACCTTTTATAGTTGAAACACTATCCGGAGAAGGATGTATTAGTCTGATTTATTCTCTTTCTACACTGATTAGCTTTATGACCAAAGTTATTGCAGTTGTGGAAGTATCCATTGAAGGATGGATATCTTTGAGCATTAGGTTGCCTTACCGGAGGTCTTCTAGGCTTGTTCCTTAGATTTTTTGATCTAGAATTCTTCTGACCGGATCCAGAGCCTTCACCTTTCTCATATCCCAAGCCACACTTGTCATCTACCCTCTTTTGGCTTTCAAGAAGAACTTCAAGTTGAGCAGAACTTATCTTGAATTTCTCTTTGTATTCATTTGTTGTTTGAAGATCCCTTTTAAGAGTGTTAATTTAATCCTCAAGTTTTTCTTCATTATCTTTAGCATCTTCAAGATCAGATTCTAGATGCCTGATTATTCTATCCATTTTATGGCAGTCTTCTAACTTCTCCTTGAGGGATCATCTTAGATCATCTTCAGTTTTTCTTTTCTCTTCAATTTCTTGGGTGAATTTTATAACTCCTGACTCCATTTCATGTCTTACCATAATGACCTCTTTTGATAACTTTTCACATAACTTGGTTTTCTCCTTTAGATCTTCATTTGTACCATTGTCTTCACTTTGATTTGCTAATTACTGAAGTAGATCTTTTCTCTTTTTCATAGAGATACTCAGTTTTCCTTTTAGTTCATTTATGAAATCATCAACCTGTTTGAGTCTTTCCTTTAATTCTCTAACTTCAGAGTTAGATTGTTCAAGATCATCTAGGGCAAACTGAAGTTGCTCCCTCATACCATACACATCCATTTTAGTTCCCAGATCTTCCTCAAGCTGTTAGGCTCCTTTTCGAGGAACTTAGCTCTGATACCAATTGTTGATAACTGAGAGGGTGGTGAATCAGTTATCTTAATTATTTCAGCTTTCTGAACTTTCTTAACAATTAATGCAGCATTAATTCAAATAAGAAAACATGAAAATACACATGACACAATATTTTTGACTTGGAAACCCTGTTAAGGGAGAAAACCATGGAGTGATTAACCTAAGATTGTATTCTCTATTAGAAGAATAAGATAGTACAAAAGTGGCACTTGCCAATTAGGGCTCACTGCTTGAGCACACTGCTCATAAGAGGCTTACTGCCTACAACAGTTTGGACAATGAAACTAGATACTTGAACTGATGAGAAGCATCCACACATGCTGAGGTTCAATTTCGGTTAGGCTCAATAAATTGATCTACTACACTTCATTCTTTCTCTCCTTTAGTGCTGCTATCCTATCACATACTTGACCTATAATATAGCTGTTACTCTTTTCCTCTTCTTTTCTTCACACAACTACCACACTACTTGTCTCATCACATCTAAATCCATCTGGTATATATATATCCGCACAAGTGATTTCAACACCTTTCTAGTCAGCATCCGGAATAGTCAATATTTTCCCAAACTCTGATCTGTCGGCTAAATCCTTGCATACCAAATGATGCAGATTTATAGAAGTCATCTAACATGGTGGCCAATCGTGGATGATACCTTAAGAACCTTGATCACCATCAATATCTGATTCAGAATAATTTTGATACTCTATTGATCAGTTCTTCCTCTGTCTACTCTGTCAAACTGGACCTCAATACTTAGATGCTCATATCTCTTCACTCTTTCATCACTAGAGGCTCAATCCCTAGAATCTATCAGTCAAGGTATTCCTCTTGACTTTCCCAGCCAATGCCATTGTTGGGGGGATCTGGGGGTGAACAACAAACACCCGGACTTAGGGGTGGGTGGGAGGCTAGGGTGGGTGGGAGGGTGATTGTTGTTGAAGCCAATCAAAATCTATATTGCCCTCCCACCCGCCCCTGAGAACCATTATAGCAAGGGAGGTTTCTTGCAAAGATACTACCTCTAAGAGATCCGGACCTAATTGTCGGACCTTGCTGCATGCTCTGTTCTTGCTTACCAGACCAAAGTATCCTTCAATCTGACTTCTGGTAGAGATACACTAAGTCTTGCGGATGTGTGGGATGGTCTTTGTTGCCATCAATGACAACACCAATGAAGCCACATAGTGTCTCTTGCCAACA
This sequence comes from Cunninghamia lanceolata, assembly GCA_027924645.1. Taxonomy (NCBI): domain Eukaryota; kingdom Viridiplantae; phylum Streptophyta; class Pinopsida; order Cupressales; family Cupressaceae; genus Cunninghamia; species Cunninghamia lanceolata. Next base: position 6,923,481 of record BSBN01001067.1, read on the forward strand.
ACATCACCATGAATGATGCCACATGAGTATTAGGATCACCTTTACCACCATATTTTTTGAATCGAGGAGTCTTGAATTTTTTAGGCATGGGAGTTCTTAAGATTGCATAGGATAAAGGACTACGAGAATGATAAGTTGGTAAAGTAGGTTGAGAAGAATTAGTCAAGTTTGTCACCTTTTGTTGTAAAGAAGTCATGCCTTGCAAAAGTTGATTTAAGAGGGCCTCATTAGGAGATGCAGTTTGTTGTTGATAAGAATTAGAAGTTGTGGTCATGAAATTTAGAGGTGATTGGTAACTTAAGGTGGTTGAGAACAATTGTAAGTGAAAGGTGGTTGAGAATAGGTGGAATGGAGAGGTGGTTGAGAGCGATTATTCATATGCGAAGTCATCCTAGGTGCTAGGTTTTGATAATTGAATCCCACAGCCTTGTAATTCTATGAATAAATGCCATTAGATACTCCCATACTAGTGGTAGCATTACTACAAGCTTGTGCATTAGTAGTGAGGATTGATGATGTGAAAGTAGACATTCCAGTAGTCAGAATAGGTGTCGATACCTATGTATGATTTGGTGATGACAAATTGTTAATAATATTTGCACAATCAGTCATTGTCATAATGTTCTTATGCACTATATGGGCTAATCGACGAAGTGTATTAACACCATCTTGTCCTTCTTTTAATAACTCTCTTAGACTATGAACAATAGGTACAACCTCTTCAACTATCCTTTTGTTTTTCCATAAATGCTTGAAAATCAGCTAGTTCCCTATCTAGTTTGTTTATTTGATCATCAAGTACTTGTGTTATCACATCAATACAATCTTCAAAATTATTAAATGTGTGTTCTTCCATTGTAGTTGTAGGAGGTATGTGTTGAAAATAAAGAATACTGAGAGGGGGGGTGAATCAGTATTCTACAAAACCATTTCTTAACATGTTCCTTAATCCAATTACCAAATTCAATAACATGAAAGCAGAATAAACATAGAAACAATAGCCATAAAGACATAACACATAGACGCCAGGATTTTTACGTAGAAAACCCAAAAAGGGAAAAACCATGGTGAGTGTTAGCTCACAATATATTATTAATTGCTTGCATTATTTATGTTTGTATTTATTAATTCATTGCCTATGTTGTAAATTAATTGTAAATTCCATATTGTTATATTGTGGGATGTGGCACGGTTATGTGTCATCCTACATGGAAGATGATAACTTGTAATTTTGTCCTCACATGAGGAGATAGGCATCCCACTTTGTGGTAGGAGCATTTTTCCATGTGTCAGCATCTTGGATGTTGTGTAAGGGAATATTGACTGAAACGGTTATGACGGATTCCTATGATAGAATCTATGACATGTAAGAGTCGGGAATAGAAGCTTGTAAGATAGGTGAAGACATGTGTCATGAAGCATCTTTGAAAAAGGCATATTTGGGTGCCCCAAGGTGGACTATGACATGTTGTAAGAGAATATGCTATTTATAGCATGTGTATGATAGATTCTCTTACAGGTGTAAGTTGTAACCACTATGACAGATCTTATGACAGTCGTAAGTGTTGTAAGAGCATCTGTCATAGCCCATTTTGGAAATAGGTGACCTCTTTGGGATGGGAGCTATGGACAAGTGTTAGGCACATTCTACGATGTTGACCAAGTGTCCTTAGGGGTGGGTTTTGGGCCATGAGGCCAAGTTGGACGCCCATTCCAAGATAGGACCAATATTGCCTTGTATATTCTATATAAATAGGTGCTTGGAGGAGGAGATGTATTACAAGATTGATAGGTACTGTTATGCTACTGGATTGACTCTAGATATGAGTGTCAAAGACCATTGAAGCTTACATTACAAGTGTATTGCAAACAACATTCAGTTTTGATAATACATTGTGCAGGTTTCTAAGTGTGGGGTTTTTCACCCAATAAGGGTTTTCCCCACGTTATATCTCTGTCTCTCTTCTTCTATCTTCTTTCTGGTTCATGTGTATTGATGTAATATCTCTATTAGATGTTCTATGTTTCTGTAGTTGTAAGGATTAATTTGAATTTGCATAGCCCTCTCCACATTAGATTCGTGAAGGGAGCGATTTTCACATAGCTAGCTTCCTTTCAGTTGGTATCAGAGCCTGGCCAGTTTAGTCTTAGTTGTTGGGTAGGGGTTTTTTGAGTTGATCTTAAGTTGAGTGGGAGTCTATATAGAATATTTTGAATCTTGTTGCAACAAGGAGATGCCAAGCACATCTGGAAGGATAGAAGTGGAGAAATTCAATGGCACTAATTTTGAGCTATGGAAGCTCAAGATGGAAGACATGCTTGTTGATTGAGACCTTTGGGAAAGTGTTACAGGAACTAAACTAGCTACAATGCAACAAGCTGATTGGGATCTCAAGGATCAGAAGGCTAAGGGTCACATAAGACTTAGTCTTGCTAATTCTGTCCTGTTAAATGTCCATGAGGATAAAACTTCAAACTTGCTTTAGTAGAAGTTGGGAGATGTGTATCAAGCCAAATCCTTGGTTAACAAACTTTTTCTAAGAAAGAAGTTGTATTCCATTTGAATGGAGGACGGAGGATCCATTGCTGAACATATGAATGCTTGTAACATGCTAGTTGCACAATTGACATCTATTGGTGTGAAGATGGAGGAGGAGGATCGGTGTATGACCTTGCTTTATTCTTTTCCAGACTCGTGGGATCACCTTGTCATGGCTATTGGAAGTACCACATCCACATTCAAAATGGATGAAGTGGTTTCTTTGCTGTTGTCTAAAGAGATGTAGAGAAAGTCTTCAGAGGTAGCCAAAGAGGCTCTTGCAGTTCGTGGAAGACCCAAGGAGAAATGGAAAAAGAAGGACAAGAAAGCTGAGAAGGGTAGATCCAAATCCCGTGGGAGATCCAAATCTCCTAGAAAGTCCAAGGCTATCTGTTGGAACTGTGGTAAATCTGAGCATTTCCAAAAGGAATGCAAAGAAGAAAAGAAAAAGAAGAAGACCCTAGATTCAGATTCTGACAAGTCACAAGATGATGGTGATGCTTTCATCGCAACCCTAGCAACCCATACATCTGATGATGTGTGGCTGATTAACTCTGGTGCATCATTCCACATGACCTCGCATTGAGATTAGTTCACTAAGTATGAGGAGTTCGATGGTGGAAAGGTGTACTTGGGTGATGACTCTCATCTGAAGATTGTTGGTCATGGAAGAGTCTCTATCTGATTCCCTAATGGATGAGTGAAGGGGATCTCTGGGGTTATGCATATCCTAGGCTTAGCACAGAATCTGCTTTCTATAAGTATGTTGAATGACATAGGTGTGTAGGTTGTCTTTTCGAAAGAAGGATGCAAGATGACTAGAGGAGCTATGGTGCTTGCTAAGGGTACTAGGAGAGGTACTTTGTTTCAGCTAGAGGATTACATTTCACAATGCAATAGCTCTTCTGACTCAAGGAAGAGGGCAGTAGTCATTTCATCCCCATCATCTAAACAAGCAATTAAGAAATCTATTGTTTCTAGTTCTGATGTTTGTAATCATGCCTTTGAATTTAAGCTTCCTGCTAAAAAGACAATGTTATGGCATAAGAGATTTGGCCACACTAGTGAGAAGGGTCTGCATACCCTAAAAAATAAAAACCTCATTGAGGGGTTAGATGATTGTAATCTTGAGTTTGACTTTTGCGAACATTGCATATATGGAAAACAAAACCGTGTTCAATTTTATTCGAGTTCTCATAAGTCTTCTAGTGTGTTGGACCTTGTTCATTCTAATGTATTGGGTCCTGTTAATGTTCCTTCATTATCAAAATTTGTATATTTTGTATCTTTCATAGATGACTATAGTAGAAGGATATGGATTTATTTTCTCAGAAGCAAATCTGAAGTCTATAGTAAGTTTAAGGAGTTTAAGGCCTTTTTTAAAAATTAGACTGGTAAAAAGATTAAGTGTTTGAGAATTGACAACAGTGGTGAGTTCTGTTCTATAAAATTTGATAAATATTGCAAGGAACTTGGGATTGAAAGACATAAGACAACTCCATACACCCCACAGCAAAATGGAGTTGCATAAAGGATGAACAGGATACTAATGGAGAACACTAGGAGTATGCTTAGTGGAGTTGGCTTAGAACAAAAGTTTTGGGCTGAAGTTGTTGCCACTGCTTGCTATCTTGTAAATAGATCTCCTACATTAGCTCTTGTTGGAAAGACACCCATGGAGGTGTGGTTTGGTAGAAAGCCTTCAATAAGGCATCTTCATGTTTTTGGTTGTGAGGTATATGCACATGTGCCTAGGGAGAAGCAGTCAAAATTGGAGAACAAGGCTGTTAAGTGTATCTTCATTGGCTATGGTGTCGGTGTGAAAGGATTCAAGCTTTGAGACCCTGTGGTTGAAAAAGTGTTGTATAGCAGAAGTGTCATCTTCAGAGAGCTTACACCTTCTACTATTTTACAGCCATAAGAAAAAGAAAAGAAAGAGGATGTTGTTCAGTTTCCTGCTACCCTTGAGAAGACTGAATAAAAAGACAATGTTAGACTTGATGATGAGGAGAGCTCTTGCATCTCTAAAATCTCAGATGAAGAAGCTGAACCTCAACCTTAGCTCTTGAGGAGGTCTACACAGATAAGAAAGCAACCTGAGAGGTTGGGCTTTACATTGCTTGATTCTAGTTGTGCTTTTCCTTTGCTTACTAATAGTGATGAACCTAGAACTATATCAGAGGCTATGTGTTGGGACTGAAATTCCCAAGCTACTTTTTGGCAAATATTAAGTTTCAATCATCCAAAGATTTCAGTATGTGAGCATATATGGAAAAATCCACAGTTGTTTTCAAGCAGAGATTAACAATTGAGTTGATAGAAATATTTGGATTTGATCTATTCTGATTCCTAAAGACTTAATACAACATGGTTGAAGTGCTCATTAAAGATGAACCATAAACACATGACACCATTAGCCCTTCGTCAGACAGACAAGTTCCCAGTCATAATAATCGATGTAAGATGACTTGATCGAGGTATGTTTCCCAGGTCTCTCCGACTATGTAGGTCACACCAATAATAGAAGTCATGAAGGATTTCAGACAAGGTCAAAGATAGTATATCAGGGGGATTATTGTATTGGCAAAGATTATTTAAACTACATCGATCTTACATCTCTCATCGATGGAGCTCCGAGATACATGCAAAGGGAAATGAGTATCGGCATGAGACTGATCATCGGGGAGACGATATTAAGAATCACCGATTGATAAATTCACACCAATGACCTTTGCTAATATGCTAAACTATTGTATATACAAGATATGACTTGTTATCACCAATTCTTTCTACCATTTCTACCGGCCACCCTTTGCATCTGACAAAAGATACATCCCCAACATACATTCTAAAAGATACATTTTCGATAGGCTTTTGGGATATACAAAGCTATATATATCACAGAATCAAAAGGATTATAAAATGAGATATAATTGTTGTATATTTCATGCTTGGTTTGTATATTTAGGGTTTGCATGTATGAATATACAAGCGAATCATACATTTTGATATACAAAGACCATATGCAAGTCAGACCTGAAAAGTCTGTGAAATAAGGAAAATTCGTTGTATGTTTATGTTTGTATGTGTCTGACATACATTGCTGATATACAAGGTTTACATACAAGTCGCTCATATACAAAGTTGTTTGTATATGCAAAGTCATTATGAGTCACAAAAATGGGTTATCAGCTTTATTAAATTTTTATACTTGTATGCATTTCGATGACACATTTTTCATACATACAAGTCGGGCCTGAAACAATTCAGAGTTTAAATGTATCATCAGCTGGGTTCGTCGGATGTATGTTTGGTAAATTGAAAACATACAAAGTGGATATGCAAAGTCCATGTGCAAAGTGCGGAACTGAAAGTTTATGAAATAGGGAAAAGTCAATGTATGTTTCGGGCTTTGTATATACAAAACCAATATACATTACACCATATGCAAGCCACGAACCCAACATAAGTCAAAGTTTAAATGAATGAGTTGATTAAGTCTGATGTATGCATTTTATCTTTATATGTTAGGCAAAAGCAGAACATACAAAGCAAAATATACAAGGATTTTATACATTGCGGTACATACAACTTCAATATGCAATGTCAAAACTGAAATGATTGTGAAATAATGATAAGTCGTATATTTCATGCATTGTATGTATCGGTACATACATTGCGGGACATACAACACAGATTTTAGGGAAGATTAAAAAATGATATAAATGATGCATCACTACTCAATGTATATCAGAATATACATTACATGTTATACATTGCGTGGAACTCAAAAAGGATTAAAATCCAATGTAAATGATGTATTGTGACTCAATGTATATTAGAATATACATTGCATTTTATGCAAGTCACGGATCCGAAAGCAAGTAAACTCTGGTTTATAAAAAGTGATAAGTCTGAAAGGATGGTACACGGGAGTTTGTATGTATTAGGCCTTGTATACAAAGAAAAGGGGTATACAAGAAAACATATCAAGAAGGTCACGCCGATAACAAAGGAAATGCACGCCGATAGAGATCATATTGGCCATAAATGGAAGATTGACGGGAAGTTTTTGGATCAACCCGACTATGAGGTTACGTCGACGAAGGAAACCCTAAAATGACATTAAAATCTGAATGATTAAGATAATCTTTTGACAGTTGAAATATTGGTTTTTTGCGGGATATACATAGCGAGGATCAAGTTATAAAACACCCATGAAAGAACTAATAAATTACCAATAAGGGAAGTAATTATCTGAGTAACTATATATGTTTAAATAAATTTATTTTGATCATTTGATTAGAGACTAATTTGTGTTTTATCTGGTCTTTTTAGAAACCCTCGAAGGATATTAAGCAGAGTTACAACTAAAGATTTTGTTCGACCCTGAAATGGTTATCCATTTGATGATTAGTGGCGACTATTAAATTTCCTGAATCTATTTTCTTAGAACAAATATTGATTTCGGTTATCAAATATCACAACTATTGTAACTGGTCTGAAGCTTGTATGCCTCTCTTTATAAGAGATGACCAAGACTAGCAGAAGATAGAGGAAAATAGATAGATTAGATAGAGTAGGGAGAGATTACAAAACATAATAGGGGATACTATAGATTAGATTTGAACATCAATGCTAGTTCATTTTTAATATATTTTATTTCTGGTAGACCATGTGCAAGCATTCTCTAATGAAGTCAAGTCTGTAAGCATGAAGAAGTGACTGCAAATTTTGGTATCAACTATCTTTTTAATTTATTCAATTATATGACTGTCTCCTTTCAAGGTTTTCTCTATTATTCAATTTGAATTATCAACTATACATTCAAGTTGTCTATACACATTTGTTGTTATAGTGTGATAAAATTAATTGGTTTCTATTTTCATAATTAAATCCTTTAAATTTATCACAGTAACTCAGAAGACATTGTCATGGATCTGTAAGAAGAGTCATATAGTTAGGGTTTGTATTTTGTCTCTAGTTTTTGATAAGTCTGTTACAATTGCAGTATTATTCTAATAGGTTCCTTCAAGCAAGGATTAAATAATTTTAGATGAATGCAGGTAATATTTTGTCAATTGGATATATGTAAGTATGGAATACTAACTATTTCCTTGCAGGGTTGTACAAGTTACATACCTATTCTTTCATGCCAGATAGTTCGAGTTTTTACCAAACAAATAGTCATTTATTTCATGATCATACTGACTCTATATTAAATAAGGTATTGGTCTAGTATTTTCATTATCACTTATACAAATTCATTTTAGATTTACTTAGTTAGGTTGTATTATTGTTTTAGCATTACAATTTAGATTATTTAGAATTAACTTGTTGTCTTTTTATCTATTTTATAATTTGTGCCATTATCAATAGTTAGATTAATTTTGATTAAAGTAGTGATCATCTTTTTATTTGCTTTATTAATTAGAGGTTTACCCGCCTAGGTCTGGCAGAGCCTAAAGTGAAGGGGGTTTGTCCATATCTACCCTGTGTCAGTTAGCCAAAAATGTCAAGAGAGCTTGGCAACCTCTTAGGGTTAACGACCCACGTTTTTGAGACCTAACAAAATTGGCGACTCTACTAGGGACACATAGAAGAACCTGGTGCTAGACCATGTTATTAGAGTTAGAGAATTAAAAGCATAACTCTGCTGGTGGAAGGAAAAACCCAGAAGATTGATTAGTCCTCTAAATAGAGGTGACGACTCTACACAAAATTCAAATACAGATTGGTAAACTTTGCTGGCAAGAACCCTGAAAGGTGAAATTTTCCTCTTCTCACAAGAGGTGGTGACTCTGAAAATAAAATTGATGAAACATGAAAAATATAACATACCCCCTTTAGATGCATTCTTTGAACTAAGGAGACATGAAGGAGAACCATTAAAGGATGGGTATGCAAATAAATAATAACTATAACAACCCACATGATGAGAATGAAGTTAGAGAGGGTCTATCCTACTTAACAGATTGTGAATGTAAATATTATGAAGAATCCATTGAAAATCTAGATTTTGATGACAATCATGTGGATTTGCAATTAAGTGATTCTCACAGCTCTTATGAGAACAGGAGAAGTTTGTTGATCAAGATGTTATTGATCTTGATAGCATGACTAATTAGGAATTAGAAGTGTATTTAGAATGGAAAGAACATCAGCTTAGGAGATCACAGATGATACAAAAAAGCAAAAAACTAGATAGACAAATAGTAGAATTGGATAAATAGCTGGCACAATTAGGCCTCCAGGTACTGCCACCAAAACCTATCCCTCCACATAAATAGAGTGGTGATGTCAATTCACATGTGCCCTCTCAGAACACATATGCTCCATATACTCCAAGAGTACCTCATGATCCATACCATAACCCTATCTAGCATAATAAGCCACCACAAGGGCCCCAGCTTATAAATGCAAGTAACATTCCTCAATACTATCCACCACTAGGACAGTACTATGCCCCACAATATCAGCAATATGTGCCACATCACAATGCTTATTATCAGTCTCTATATGAGACATATTTTATCCTAGCCCACCCACCTCAATATATGAACCAGTAGTGTGGAGAAGAAGAGGATGAAGGATTTTTAGATGGTCAAAATGATACATCATCTTGTGACCATGCTGATGAAATGGGTACATCTGATTTTGGGTGTTGTGGTAATGATGAAAAAGATGATGAAAGTATCATCAATGTGGTGGAAGAAGAAATATGCTCACTTAGCAGTGAGCAAATTTTAGAATTACTCACTATAGAATATCAGAAATATGTACATAAGGATGATACTCAAATTCCATGTCCAACATACATATGCTTTGACAGTGAGGATACTTTGCGTGATAGTAGACCACATGATTGGTGTGAAAGTACAGTATTAGGATCACATTAAGATGAGATAGAAACAATTGATGATTGTAAATTTGATAGTAGTGATTGTCTAGAGATAAATGCTTCTATTGAATCTTGTGATAATGGAGTCTTAAGATCACAATCGTGTGGGAAAGTTACTTGTGATGCTAAAAATAATAGTGATGCTTTTTCATTAGATGGTGCCAAGACTCAAGAAAATAAATATCAGATGCAAATTGATTTCTTCTGCTTCCCAGTTTAGATAGAGAACCATCATTTGGAAGATTACAGTAAATACAGTTACATAAAATATCACACAGAGATTGTGTCTAGCTTGTCATACAAGTCTAAGGTTATAGATGGTTTTCAAATGCATAATAGTGAAGAATATACCAGCATCACTAATCAGTAAAATATGGATATGACCAATCATGCAAACTTCAACGATATGTTCAAATTGGTTTTAGTACCACGTGATCAGAACAAGGTTTTTGACAAGGGAAAGACATGGATTTTCTTTTCTGATATGGTCTTTTGACCATATCAGTTTTGGGGCAAAAGTAGACTCTGTTACCAAATGAAGTAGGCATTGGTCTGCTCCTCTAGAAATCTGAGATCTTGCAATGCCCACAAGGGGCATACATCCCTAGAAAGAGCCACTGTTGGGACTAAAATTCCCAAGCTACTTTTTGAAAAATATTAAGTTTCAATCATCCAAAGATTTCAGTATGTGAGCATATATGGAAAAATCCACAGTTATTTTCAAGCAGAGATTAACAATTGATTTGATAGAAATAATTGGATTTGATCTATTCTGATTCCTAAAGATTTAATACAACATGGTTGAAGTGCTCATTAAAGATGAACCGTAAACACATGACACCATTAACCCTTCATCAGACAGACAAGTTCCCAGTCATAACGATCGGTGTAAGATGACTTGATCGGGGTATGTTTTCCAGGTCTCTTCGACTATGTAGGTCACATCGATAATAGAAGTCATTAAGGATTTCAAACAAGGTTAAAGATAATATATTGGTGGGATTATTGTATCGGCAAAGATTATTTAAACTACATCAATCTTACATCTTTCACCGATGGAGCTCTGAGAGACATGCAAAGGGAAATGAGTATCGGCGTGAGACTGATCATCAGGGAGAAGATATTAAGAATCACCAATTGATAAATTCACACCGATGACCTTCGTTGATATGCTGAACTATTGTATATACAAGATATGACTTGTTATCACCAATTCTTTTTACCGTTTCTACCAGTCACCCATTGCATCTGACAAAAGATACATCCCCAACATACATTCTAAAAGATACATTTTTGATATGCTTCTTGGATATACAAAGCTATATATATCGCAGAATCAGAAGGATTATAAAATGAGATATAATTGTTGTATATTTCATGCTTGGTTTGTATATTTAGGGTTTGCATGTATGAATATACAAATGAAACATACATTTCAATATACAAAGACCATATGCAAGCCGGACCTAAAAAGTCTGTGAAATAAGGAAAATTTGTTGTATGTTTATGTTTGTATGTGTCTGACATACATTGCTAATATACAAGGTTTACATACAAGTCTCTCATATACAAAGTTGTTTGCATATGCAAAGTCATTATGAGTCACAAAAATGGGTTGTCAGGTTTATTAAATTTTTATACTTGTATGCATTTCGATGACACATTTTTCATACATACAAGTCGGGCCTGAAACAATTCAAAGTTTAAATGTATCATCAGCTGGGTCTGTCGGATGTATATTTGGTAAATTGAAAACATACAAAGTGGATATGCAAAATCCATGTGCAAAGTGCGGAACTAAAAGTTTATAAAATAGGGAAAAGTCAATGTATGTTTCGAGCTTTGTATATACAAAACCAATAGACATTGCACCATATGCAAGCTGTGGACCCAACATAAGTCAAAGTTTAAATGAATGAGTTGATTAAGTCTGATGTATGCATTTTATCTTTGTATGTTAGGCAAAAGCAGAACATACAAAGCATAATATACAAGGCTCTTATACATTGTGGTAAATACAATGGGAATATACAATGCTGGAACCAAAATGATTGTGAAATAATGATAAGTTGTTGTATATTTCATGCATTGTATGTATCAGTACATACATTGTGGGACATACAACGTGAATTTTAGGGAAGATTAAAAAATGATATAAATGATGCATCACTACTCAATGTATATTGGAATATACATTACATGTTATACATTGCGCGGAACTCAAAAGGGATTAAAATCTAATGTAAATGATGTATCGTGACTCAATGTATATCAGAATATACATTGCATTTTATGCAAGTCACGGATCCGAAAGCAAGTAAACTCTGGTTTATAAAAAGCAATAAGTCTAAAAGGATGGTACAAGGGAGTTTGTATGTATTAGGCCTTGTATACAAAGAAAAGAGGTATACAAGAAAACATATGAAGGTCACACCGATAACAAAGGAAATGCACGTCGATAAAGGTCATATCGGCCAGAAATGGAAGATCGGCAGGAAGTTTTTGGATCAACCCGACTGCGAGGTTACACCGATGAAGGAAACCCTAAAATGACATTAAAATCTGAATGGTTAAGATATCCTTCTGACAGTTAAAATATTGGTTTTTTGCAAGATATACATAGCGAGGATCAAGTTATAAAACACCCACGAAAGAACTAATAAATTACCAATAAAGGAAGTAATTATCTAAGTAATTGTATATGTTTAAATAAATTTGTTTTGATCATTTGATTAGAGACTAATTTGTGTTTTATCTGGTCTTTTTAGAAACCCTCAAAGTATATTAAGCAGAGTTACAACTAAAAATTTTGTTCAACCCTGAAATGGTTATCCATTTGATGATTAGTGGCAAGTATTAAATTTCCTAAATCTATTTTATTAGAACAAATACTGATTTTAGTTATCAACCGTCACAACTATTGTAACTAGTCTGAAGCTTGTATGCCTCTCTTTATAAGAGATGACCAATACTAGCAGAAGATAGAGGAAAATAGATAGATTAGATAGAGTAGGGAGAGATTACAAAACAGAACAGGGGATACTATAGATTAGATTTGAACAACAATGCTAGTTCATTTTTAATATATTTTATTTTTGGTTGACCATGTGCAAGAATTCTCTGATGAAGTCAAGTCTATAAGCATGAAGTAGTGACTGCAAATTTTGGTATCAACTATCTGTTTAATTTATTCAATTATATGACTAACTCCTTTCAAGGTTTTCTCTGTTATTCAATTTGAATTATCAAGTATACCTTCAAGTTGTCTATACACATTTGCTGTTATAGTGTGATAAAATTAATTGGTTTCTGTTTTCAGAATTAAATCCTTTAAATTTATCACAGTAACTCAGAAGACATTGTCATGGATCTGTAAGAAGAGTCATATAGTTAGGGTTTGTATTTTGTCTCCAATTTTTTATAAGTCTGTTACAATAGCAGTATTATTCTAATAGGTTCCATCAAGAAAGGATTAAATCCTTTTAGATGAATGCAGGTAATATTTTGTCAATTGGATATATGTAAGTATGGAATACTAACTATTTCCTTGTAGGGTTGTACAAGTTACATACCTATTCTTTCATGCCAGATAGTTCGAGTTTTTACCAAACAAATAGTCATTTATTTCATGATCATACTGACTCTATATTAAATAAGGTACTAGTCTAGTATTTTCATTATCACTTATACAAATTCATTTTAGATTTACTTAGTTAGGTTGCATTATATTTTAGCATTACAATTTAGATTATTTAGAATTAACTTGCTGTCTTTTTATCTGTTTTATAATTTATGCCATTATCAATAGTTAGATTAATTTTGATTACAGTAGTGATCATCTTTTTATCTGCTTTATTAATTAGAGGTTTACCCGCCTATGTCTGGTAGAGCCTGAAGTGAAGGGGGTTTGTCAATATCTACCCCATGTCAGTTAGCCAAAAACGTCAAGAGAGCCTGGGAACCTCTGTTGGCAAGAGACACTATATGGATTCATGGTTGTTGTCATTGATGGCAACAAAGGTCATCCCACATATCCGCAAGTCATGATATGTCTCTACCGGAAGTCAGATTGAAGATTGTGGTGGTCCGGTGAACAAGAACAGAGCATGTGGCAAGGTCCGACAGATTGGTCCGGATCTCTCAGAGGAAGTGTCTTGGTGCAGTGCGGATCTGGGGAAGTCAAGAGGACTATCTTGAGTAGTATATTCCAAGGATTTAGCCTCCGGAGATGGACAAGGAAAAAGATATGAATAGTTGAGTACCGGATTCCTGAGAGACAGTGAAAACAGAGGAAGAACTGACTGACTGAGTATCAAACTACTTTCCGGATGTGTTACAGATGATGATAAAGGTTGCGGAGGCATGAATCATGTTTGGCCGACATAATTGATGATATCTACAAGTATATGCTTGATCCGCATTGCTTGGTAAGCAAGGATTCAGCCGACAGAACTAAGTTTGTAAGAAACTAGACTGTTCCGGATGCCGACTAGAAAGATGATGAAATTACTTGTGCGGATATATATAGAGGATGGATTTAGTTGTGAAATGTGTGTGATGATATGCGAACAAGTCTAGTGTAGAGCAGAAGTAACAAGAAAGATCCGGTATGTGAAAGAACAGCAGACTAAAGAACAGAGGAAAGATGAAGTGCAGCAGATCAGTATACTGAACCTAACCGGAACTGAACTCCAGCATATGCAGATGCTTCCAATCAGTTCAAGACTGTGATTCTAATCACTTTGTAAGACAGTGTGTCTTCTTGTAGGCAGTGAGCCTCTTGTGAGCAGTGTGCTCGGGCAGTGAGCCCTAATTGGCAAGTGCCATTTTTGTAATTTCCTATTCTTCTAACAGAGAATAATTCTTGGGTTAATCACCCCGTGGTTTTCTCCCTTAACAGGGTTTCCACGTCAAAAATACTGTGTCATGTGTTTCTTATTTCATGGTTTATGTTTTGTGTTTAATTTTATGCTGCTTCAATTAAAAGGAAAGTTTAATAAGGGAAATAATTAGGATAACTGATTCACCCCCCCCCCCTCTCAGTTATCAACAATTGGTATCAGAGCCAAGTTCCTCCTAATAGAGCCTAACAGCTTGAGGAAGATCTGGGATTTCAAATGGATGCATATGGTTTAAAGGAGCAACTCAAGACTGCCCTTGAGGATCTTGAACAGTCAAATTCTGAAGTCAGTGAATTAAGAGAAAGACTCAAACAGGCTGATGAATTCATGAGGGAATTAAAAGACAAATTAAGTCTCTCTATGAAAAAGAGAAAGGAGCTGCTCCAACAGTTGGCAAGACAAAGTGAAGAAAGCAATACAAATGAAGAATTGACTGAGCAAACCAAGTTATGTGAAAAGTTATCAAAAGAAGTCATTATGTTAAGACATGAAATGGAATCAGGAACTATAAAGTTCACTCAAGAGATTGAAGAAAAAAGAAAGGCTGAAGACAATCTAAAACAATCTCTCAAGGAAAAATTAGAAGAATGCCACCAGATGGACAGGATTATCAGACACCTTGAATCTGATCTTGAAGATTCCAAAGATAATGAAGGAAAACTTGAGGATCAAATTGCCTCTCTCAAAAGAGACCTTCAAACAGCAAATGAATATAAAGAGAAATTCAAGATAAGTTCTGCTCAACTTGAAGTTCTTCTTGGAAGTCAAAAGAGGACAGATGACAAGTATGGCTTGGGATATGAGAAAGGAGAAAGCTCCGGATCCGGTCAGAAGAATCTTGGATCAGAAAATCCAAGGAGCAGGCCTAGAAGACCTCCGGTAAGACAGCCAAATGCTCAAAAATATCCATCCTTCAATGGATACTGCCACAGCTGCAACCATTTTGGTCACAAAGCTAATCAGTGCAGAATGAGAATGAATCAGATTAATTCATCCTTCTCCGGACAGTGCTTCAACTGCAAAAGGTATGGACACAAATCCCATGAATGCAGAATTATGCAAGTAAACAAATCATTCAAAGGTAGATGCTTTACATGCAATAGAGTAGGTCATATGGCTAATCAATGCAGATCAAGGGGATATCAGTTAAATATGCAAAGAAATGTTATTTGCCAAATCTGCAATAGGTCCGGTCATAATGCTAAAGTCTGCAGAAACAAGAATCAGGACAAAAGAGGTCCGGTGTATAATCAGAATCAAGACAAGGGTAAACAAAAGATGAATGCGGATGAAGTTAGGAATCAGATGAGCAAGATTTGGGTGAAGAAAAGCTCAGAGAATGTAGAGGTTGGATCCGCACCAGATTCTGGTGCTGATATTTCTTCCGGAAATTAAAAAGTGAGCTCAGGCTCAGGGGGAGACTCAAAGAAGATTCTGTTCCCCCAGCCAAACAAGTTGTGCCGGATGTGGCACAAGATGCGGATTAAAGGGTTTGTAGATATAAGTCCTGAGATGCTTCAGTCATGTTTTCAGAGGTCCGCATGGAGTTATGAAGAAGCTGTGTTCGATTAAGTTAGACCTGTTCAGGGAGGTGCTCCGGTATGATAAAGGATTACAAAAAGGTCCGGAGAGATCCGGAAGTGCACGATCTTGTCTTGCGGATTGGACAGAGTGTTTGGGATGTTCTTGTAATATGTTACCTAGATTTATTCATGATTTAAAGATTCGGATGATATTCAGTGATCAGGACTAATCCGGGATACTCCAAGCTGTCCAGACATGGTAAACCGGAATAATGCAGGTGAAGCATTTATTGCAGACAGATATTAGGGTTTGCGGAGCAATATAAGGGATTTCTCAAAAGTTATCTGCTCATTCTACACTTGAGAAGAAGCGAATAGTGGAGCTCTGCAACAAGGTTCATCAAGCACACCAAGGATCTCCTGCCGAAGCTATTGCATAAAGAAATCAATCCAACCACTCCGTGCAAACCGAAGGCGCATAAGGTATTCTTCGTTTTTCATTGCCTCACTGCAAATCTTTGAAGAATGGCTACTCCAAACATAGTTAAGATCTCTGATAGACCTCGCCCCTCATTCAAGAAACATCCCTACAAATCGTTGGAGGTAGATCCACTAGGAGCCTTCTCTAGTGTTCCCCACGGAGTCTTACATACTGAAGATATTAGGGTTTACATACACGCAAACATTGAGGAATTTGGGGAATTCAAATTAAGAGACCTCTATCACAAACAACTGATAGACAATGCTTTTGAGCTCAAACCAGAGTATAAGGGTATCCAGAAGAAACAATTTGAGCAATTCATTCATTTCCCTAGCTTTGAAGAAGATGAATGGGTCCGGTATGTACTGAGCAGGATGCATGACAACTTCCTTTGGCTAGATAGACCCTGCAAGATCACAAAAGAAGCAATTAGAGCAGTAACTGGTCTATACTCTTCCGGGGGAGTACCTATCCTCAAATCTGTCAAGAACAACGTTGTAACTGAGGCCACCGGATCAAAATATGATAAGAGAGCAATGACCATTGAAGATATTTCGGATCCGGATATCAAATATGCTTCAATGATAATAGGATACAAGATCTATCACTCCAGCAGGGAGAATTCTGTATCCGGTACTGCAATATACACAGCATATGAAATGCTAAGAAAGAATGCAGATTATGATCTTTGTGAACTACTACTAAGCCAATTGATGGAAAATGTACAGAAAATCAAGAAAGACAAGAAGAACTCCTTTAAGTATGGTACTCTCATTGTATGTCTCTTCTTTTACTTCATGAATGAGCTACCCGGAACAAGTGGATGGGTATGGCAGAATGACAAACCTGTTGCAGTCCAGATAAGAGACTATTTGCATGGACTTGGGGATGCAAAAGCGAGAAATACAGCTCTATGGGGATACTTCAAAAACTTTCAGAGCATGATGCAAGCAAGAGAGAGAATTCCCCAGTCACTCATTGAGAAATACAAGGACTCAGTATGTTTTATGGTTGACACTGATCAGTGCCTAATGGAGGCAGTGGAGCCAAGGACTGTCTGGATCATGCCCATGGGGTATGAAGTTGATGAACAGATAGTAGAGCTGCATGTTCAACACATGCTAAGTCAGCCCAAAGATCCTAAGGCAGAAAGGTTTGGAACCTTTGAGGAGCTGAGCGTGAAATTACATGTAGAACTCAGGGAACCTGAGATTAAAAGAAAAGTGAGAAAAGAAGTAGAGCACATTGCTCAAGGCCTAGGCATCTCAAAAGAGGCACTTGATGCCAGCCGGGAAAAGAGGAGAAAGGCTGAGGAAGAAGAGAAAAGCAAAGAAAGTGCTCCGGTTGAAACCCCCACCCGGACCAGATCATCAAAGAGATCTGCACCTTCCACAACCAAAAGCTCAAAACCGGAAGTCCAGGCATCCGGTAAAAGATCCAAGACAAAAGCATCAAGGGCTTATGAAAGCCAAAAGGATGAAGAGGAGACAGAATCAGATGAAGGAGTAAGAGAAGTAAAGAAACAGAAAAAGAAAGGATCCGGTAAGCCCTCCACAGGCCAAGACAAGGAGGAAATGGCAGAGGTAACTGTTGAAAAGCCCACTCTGTCACTAGAGAGCATAATCAAGTCGGTCACGGTGGATGGAAACCTTCAACCAATGACTGAATCCTATGATGACTTCAGTGAGGCAGACCAAAAGACTCTGCAGGAAGCCACAGTTAAATATCTGAACACATACAATAAGGCTTTCATTGAGATCATATCACTCATTCCTAAAAGCCTAGAGAAGGAAATGGAAGTAAGAAAGAATAATGCTCATGCCAAAGATCTTGAGATCCGGGAGCAGATAGCTATTCAGCTATATCCTCAAATTGATCCCAAGACAATGAACATGATCTTCAAGGACTGCAGAGATGAGTTCAGAAGTAAAGCCAGGATGAATCAGCTCATGCTTGGTGAGACTGACAAAGTGGCACAAGAGACAGAAGAGATCCTCCGGAAGGCCTTCAAAAGGTTCAATCTTCCTGTTGTAGAGGACTTAGGTGCAGAAACAGCTGCTGATTTGGAATCTTCTGTTCCGGAAGAAGTGAGCCATGAACAGACAAGTGAGGACTTGGGACCCTCTGCTCCAGAAGAAGTGGCTCATGAGCAAGCAAGCATCTCTCCTCCGGTTTCCCCTACAGTCTCCGGATCCAAAGAAGAAGAGCAATTGCAGGAGAAGGAAGCAGTGGTGACAGACAAAGAGGTTGACAGTTCTAAGACTGCAGAAGAAAAGAAACATCTGTCTCCGGCAAGAGACACTGCACAAACTGTTCAACAATTTTTGAGCAAAGAAACTCTAGAGATTGATGAACCGGAGCTTCTAAAAGGTCCATTTGATTTTGACTCTCTCTCTCCGGTACAAACAATGAAGATAGCTTCATTTGCAAATGCCAAGGCAAATGAAAAGCTCCTGAAGTCTCATATGGAAGACTGTGAGTTGATAGAGGCTGCTTCCGGAGTACTTGTAAAGATCATGCCATCAATCCAAATAGATCCGACAGCCTCCACTTCCGGTAATCTAAAAACCTTAGTCAGCAGTATTGATACACATTTTAATTCTCTAGAAAAATCAGCTGAAGAAAAGGTCCGGAAGGAATTTTTGGATAAGAGATTTTCTGAAATATTAGAATTAATCTCTAAGGATAGGAAGATTGTAAGCATTGGAATAAAGAGTTTAGAAAATGCTCTTAAGGATGGCGGTGACATCTACAAATTTTGTATATCTTGGTCAAAGGCAACAGCAGCAATTGACAAGAAAATAAAAGAGGAACAGGACAAGCTTCAAAGCTTATCTCAAAGTTTTGATCCTCTCTCTTCCTCTATAATAAATCAAGAATGTCAGACTATTGCAGTCTTGAATGAAATAAAGAATCTTGAGAAGGAGAGGAAGAACATTACCAACCGGATGGGAGAACTTAGAAGGATTATAGTCCCTAAGTTGGAAACTATGCATGAGGCCATCAGTGATGCCCAGACCACCGCCCATACAAAAGATCCGACAGATCTCAGGCGGGCAGAAGCTTTTGCATTTTTGTTGAGTGGTCACATTTCAATCTTGGACAGAATGAAGCTAAGTTGGGCTACTGAAATGGTTCAACTGCAGACATCCTTTGCAGACATTCTGCAGTATATGTGAGTATGTAAATATGCGGCTATATATAGAAAATTTTTTGAAAATTTTGGTGTGCGGACCCTACCCTTTGCCATTGATGTCAAAGGGGGAGTGAGGAGCAGTGAAAAATGAGGAATCCAACTCAGGGGGAGTTCCGGAAATTGTATATAAAGACAGAGCATCAGCAGAGGGGGAGCATAGTGTAAACACTTAGTCATTTTTCACTAAGTGTTGCCATCAATGCCAAAGGGGGAGATTGTTGGCAAGAGACACTATATGGATTCATGGTTGTTGTCATTGATGGCAACAAAGGTCATCCCACATATCCGCAAGTCATGATATGTCTCTACCGGAAGTCAGATTGAAGATTGTGGTGGTCCGGTGAACAAGAACAGAGCATGTGGCAAGGTCCGACAGATTGGTCCGGATCTCTCAGAGGAAGTGTCTTGGTGCAGTGCGGATCTGGGGAAGTCAAGAGGACTATCTTGAGTAGTATATTCCAAGGATTTAGCCTCCGGAGATGGACAAGGAAAAAGATATGAATAGTTGAGTACCGGATTCCTGAGAGACAGTGAAAACAGAGGAAGAACTGACTGACTGAGTATCAAACTACTTTCCGGATGTGTTACAGATGATGATAAAGGTTGCGGAGGCATGAATCATGTTTGGCTGACATAATTGATGATATCTACAAGTATATGCTTGATCCGCATTGCTTGGTAAGCAAGGATTCAGCCGACAGAACTAAGTTTGTAAGAAACTAGACTGTTCCGGATGCCGACTAGAAAGATGATGAAATTACTTGTGCGGATATATATAGAGGATGGATTTAGTTGTGAAATGTGTGTGATGATATGCGAACAAGTCTAGTGTAGAGCAGAAGTAACAAGAAAGATCCGGTATGTGAAAGAACAGCAGACTAAAGAACAGAGGAAAGATGAAGTGCAGCAGATCAGTATACTGAACCTAACCGGAACTGAACTCCAGCATATGCAGATGCTTCCAATCAGTTCAAGACTGTGATTCTAATCACTTTGTAAGACAGTGTGTCTTCTTGTAGGCAGTGAGCCTCTTGTGAGCAGTGTGCTCGGGCAGTGAGCCCTAATTGGCAAGTGCCATTTTTGTAATTTCCTATTCTTCTAACAGAGAATAATTCTTGGGTTAATCACCCCGTGGTTTTCTCCCTTAACAGGGTTTCCACGTCAAAAATACTGTGTCATGTGTTTCTTATTTCATGGTTTATGTTTTGTGTTTAATTTTATGCTGCTTCAATTAAAAGGAAAGTTTAATAAGGGAAATAATTAGGATAACTGATTCACCCCCCCCCCCCCCTCTCAGTTATCAACAACCTCTTAGGGTTAACGACCTGCGTTTTTGAGACCTAACACTATGGACATGAAAGATGTAGGTTCCTGGAAGGAGGCCATGGAGGATGAGATGGCTTCTTCGGAAAAGAATCAAACTTGGGACTTGGTGCCTTTGCCTCCTGGACGGAAATCCTTTGGATGTAAATGGGTGTTGAAGAAGAAATTTGGTGCAGATGGCAGTGTTGAGAAGTATAATGCCAAATTGGTTGCGAAGGGGTATTCACAAGTGGAGGGTATAGATTATGATGAGATCTTCTCTCCCATTTTAAAGCTGACATCCATTTGATTCTTGTTATCTGTTGTAGCAGCTTATGACTTAGAGGTAGAATAGATGGATATGAAGACAACTTTCCTTCATGGTGATTTGGAGGAGGAAATCTACATGTCATAGCCAGAGCATTACATGGTGAAAGGTAAATAAAATTTGGTTTGCAAGCTTAAGAAGTCTTTGTATGGTTTGAAGTAGTCCCCTAGGAGATGGTACTTGAAGTTTGATGCCTTTGTGTTTTCAATTAGATTTGTGAGATCAAAATCAGATCACTGTGTGTATTATAAGTTTGATGGTGATCGTATTCTCATTGTTGCACTATATGTTGATGATATGTTGCTCATTGGGAAGGGTAGGAATATGATTTTTGATTTTAAATATTAGTTGTCAACATAGCTTGAAATGAAAGATTTAGGGGCAGCCAGGTACATTCTAGGAATGGAAATCAGAAGAGGCAGAACCAACATAAAACTTTGGTTAAGCCAGAGTAAGTATGTGAAGACTGTGTTGGATAGGTTCAACATGACAAATTGTAGACCATTGTGTGTTCCTATTTCTTTGGGGACAAAGTTGTCTGTTGAGGATTGTCCAAAATCTCCTAGTGAGGTGGAGGACATGAGCAAAGTACCTTATGCTAGTGTTGTTGGTAGTTTGATGTCTTCTATGGTCTATACAAGACCAGACATTGCCCAAGCAGTGGGAGTCCTTAGTCTATTTATGGCTAATCCTGGATGAGTTCATTGGGATGCAGTTAAGTGAGTGTTCAGATATTTGAGGGGTACTTCTGAGTATTCCATATGCTATCATGGTAATACTACAGGACCTCCGCATTCTATTAATATTCATGGATTTGTGGATTCAAATTGGATAGGTGACATTGACAGCAGGAGATCCATCAGTGCTTATGTGTTTACACTGTTCAGTGGTGCTATTAGTTGGATGAGTAAGTGACAACCTGTGTTTGCTTTATCCACAACAAAAGATGAGTATATGGTAGAATCTCATGCTTGTAAGGAAGCCATTTGGCTTAAGAGATTGTGTTCATATATTGGTGTTGATGCAAGTTAGATCATGATTAGTTGTGACAGTCAGAGTGCAAATTGCCTTGAGAAGAATCCAACATTCCATGCCAGAACAAAGCATATTGATGTTAAGTTTCACTTCGTGCGACACATGGTAGAGGATGGGAAGGTAAATTTAAAGAAGGTAGATACTTTGAAGAATGTTATAGATGCATTGACGAAACCAGTGGGCACAGAGAAGTTCAGATGGTGTTCAAAGTCTATGGGCCTCTTGGCCTATAGTAGTTAAATCTTATTATTCTATTGGCTCTTACAAGGTGTTCGACAAGTGGGATAATGTTGGGAATTAAGGTGTCTCAACCTTGGTAATTCCTTGCATTATTTATGTTTGTATTTATTAATTCATTGCCTATGTTCTAAATTAATTGTAAATTCCATATTGTCATATTATGGGATGTGACATGGTGATGTGTCATCCTACATGGAAGATGACAACTTGTAATTTTGTCCTCACATGAAGAGATAGGCATCCCACTTTGTGGTAGGAGCATTTTTCCATGTGTCAGCGTCTTGGATGTTGTGTAAGGGAATATTGACCGAGACGGTTATGACAGATTCCTATGACAGGATCTATGACATGTAAGAGTCAGAAATAGAAGCCTATAAGACAGGTGAAGACATGTGTCATGAAGCATTTTTGAAAAAGGCATATTGGGGCACCCCAAGGTGGACTATGACATGTTGTAAGAGAATATGCTATTTATAGCCTGTGTATGACAGATTCTCTTACAGCTATAAGTTGTAACCGCTATGATAGATTCTATGACGGTCGTAAGTGTCGTAAGAGCATCTGTCATAGCCCATTTTGGAAATAGGTGACCTCTTTGGGATGAGAGTTGTGGACAAGTGTCAGGCACATTCTACAATGTTGACCAAGTGTCCTTAGGCATGGATTTTGGGCCATGAGGCCAAGTTGGATGCCCATTCCAAGATAGGACCAATATTGCCTTGTATATTCTATATAAATAGGTGCTTGGAGGAGGAGATGTATTACAGGATTGACAGGTACTATTATACTCCCATATTGAGTCTAGATACGAGTGTCGAAGACCATTGAATCTTGCATTACAAGTATATTGTAAACAACATTCAGTTTTGATAATACATTGTGTAAGTTTCTGAGTGTGGGGTTTTTTGCCCAATAAGGGTTTTCCCCATGTTATATCTTTGTCTCTCTTCTTCTGTCTTCTTTCTGGTTCATGCGTATTGCTGCAATATCTCTGTTAGATGTTCTATGTTGCTGTAGTTGTAAGGATTAATTTGAATTTGCATATCCCTCTCCTCCTTAGATTAGTGTAGGAAGCGATTTCCGCACACCTAGCTTCCTTTCAACAATATATTATGATAGTAATACCAGATTACATAAGGCTCACTGCCATGGGGCTCACTGCCCAAAGAAATGCTCATTGTAGGTGGACTTACTATCCAAGTGGACTCACTACCCACTAAGAAAGAAAAATAGAAATAAGGTGGCTCATTGCCAAGAGAGAATTGTTATTAATGCATCTAAAAAATTCTAGAGTACAATTCCATTGATATCTCAATATATAGATTCAAAGCTCTTCATCATGATTGCTCTATTTTTCTGCTCTGTCTACATGTATTTTGTTCTTTTGCTCTCTTCACTCTTACTGCACTTGTCTAATCACAAAAAGGGTGTTAGATCGCACACACATCTACTTCACAACTTATTCCCTATCTTCAACATCAAATTCCATCGAGTATATATATTTGCAACATGATTTAGCTCACAACTAGGTCAACATGCCAAGTATGAAATGTGTACACAAATATTATACCTTTTCAGCTTGATCCTTAGCATAATCATCAATGTGAACTCATACAATCATTTACAAACCTTCACATAGGTCTGGGCCTATTATAGAACCACTTAGATTGATGATCCTTTACCGCACATTGATTCAACTTGCATGTCGGCTTCATCATTAAGTATGCATTTTAACTAAATCAACTGTCAATCCATAACTTCAAATGTGAACTGCATGAGACTTTAAGATTCATATCAATAATTCATTATAGACCTCTTAGCATACCTTCATAACTGCAGAACTTAATAATCTTCCACAGCGAAATGCAGATCTCAGATGGTCGCTCTGTCACAATAAAATACAAACAAAATGAAAGTTGATACTAGAGAACTTGTAGAATGTGATCTGATGAACTTTAAGCTCTATAAATCTGGATTTAGATGCTTACGACATGTATCTTTAATTCCTCAAAACTACAAAATAAAATATTCAACAACGGAGGAATGCAAACCAAATTACTCAGGTGCTCTACACTGTTTATGACTCTGCCCTGTTCACCCGGACTTAGACAACCCACAACATAACTTTTGGAGATGTTTAGGATATGAAACTTAGGATATAACATTGAATAACATCTAAGTACGACATAACAAAACCACATAGTAAGATCTTCATCTGCAGAGGCATAACATCCCAAGCTCTGTCACTCACTCTGTATACTGTCCATACTTAGTCATTCTGAATAAGTTAGTTTTCTGGACCAAAATCCCTTTACCAAACTTGACTCAAGAGAAAACTTAACTGCTTCCATGTCATCCCTATCTATTACCATGCCTTGTTGCCATCAACGAAAACATACAACATTCTACCTTAATCATCAGAGTAGTGTCTCTTGACTATGTTGCCAACAATCTCCCCCTTTGGCATTGATGGAAACACTTAGTGAAAAATGATTAGGTTGCTCCCCCTTACTTTGTACACTCCGATTTTCTTCTCCCCTTTAGATGTTTGTCTATTTTTCAATGATTTTTCTTCTCCCCCTTTGACATCAATGGCAAAGGTGTATGTACAAGTGTCAAAATTGTGTCAAATCTTCAAAACTGTCATACTTGAGTTTATCAAGCCTTTGAGATGATCAATTGATGATAATGATATATCTTTTTGGTATGTAGGCATCAACTTCTCCAGAATACCAGATGCTTCACCAATGAGTTCACTATCCTATATATGTGATTTCAGCATCTCTTCTTGAGCCTTTACTTGGAAAATTGTCCCAAGTTCCAACTTTTGCAGTGGGGACATGATGACCAGATTGATAGGACCTTGTAACAACTCATTTGACTCCAAAACTTGATTTTCCTGTTGTTTCTCAAGAAATTCCCTTACCATCTCAACAGGGTCCTTGGCTATGGTATTAGTAGCAGTGTCTCTTGTCATTTCATCAGACACTTAATCATCTGCAGTCTTCTCCTTGTTTGCTTGATCATCAATAACAGGGGCTTGATCAGATGTAGGGGTTTGATCATCTTCTTTCTCCTTCATCTCTTCATCAGTTTTGTCCAACCCTTGATCCAAGCTGACTTCTGGAATAGATGTGTCATCTTGAACACATGTATCTTCTTTATCATATATAGTTGGGATGTTAAGATCTTTTAGGATATCAAGTATTATTTGCTATGTGTCCTTCACAAATTTCTCTGTGTTCCCTGACATTAGAGTGTTGATCCTCCTCTTTATTTCAATTTTATCTCCAAGGATCTTGAAGACTTTGGTTCTCTCCTCAGGAGTCACATCTAGACAAAATTTTAGCAATTTTTTTTCTCTTACTTCAACATCTTTAGCCATTGTTGCTTCCTTCTTGGAAGACATTATGCTTGCCAAGTTGCCTGGGAGATTAGTGACTACCTCAATGAGGGCTCTATTGTATATCTCAAAATATTTGATTACAATAGTCTCAATTATGCCTTTGTTTGCATCATCATAATCATCATACAGTTGAGCTATAGGCTTTAGATTTCCATCAATTGTTATAGCCTTCAAGACATCTTCCAAATTTATTGTAGCTTCTCCTTTCTTAGTCTTAGCTTGTTTGGCTTTTTGATTTTTCCCTTATTGGAGGGCTTCTCCTTTTTTCTCTCAGAGGCTTTAGTAGCCTTAACTTTCATTTTCTTTACTTCCTCATCTAACTCAGTCTCCTCATCATCTCCTCCAATACCCACATACATCCTTTTACCTTTGGTTTTCATTCTTTTGCGCTCCTTTTCAGTGGATTCCTTTGCAGGTGCTTCCATGCTCATAGAAGGTGAGGGGCCAGAGGATACAGACGTAGTATGAGTAGAGGTTGAACTTCTTGTTCTCTTCCTTGTTGCTGCAGGCTCCGTCACTTTCTTCTCAGGCTCTTCCAGAGCCTTTTCAAGTTCACCTTGCTTCTTTTCTCTGGCTGCTCTTTCTACTTCAAACTTTGCTCTTGCTTCTGTAATTTATTCTTTGGTAAATCCCTTGCTCTGGGCATACTCATCTGCCATTTTTCTAGCCTTCTTCACACTTTTAGGCTTTCTTAGTTCAACATGAACTTTGACAGAGATTTCTTCATAAGTGCCAAATCTTTCTTCTGTGGGATCTTTGGGCTTACTCAACATTAGATCAACATAACCATCTAACACATTTCCTGCTACTTCGTAGCCCATTGGAAGAATTCAGACTATCCTAGGCTCAACAACCTCCATCATGCATTGATATTTGTTTACAATGAAACATATGTCATTCTTATATTTCTCAACAATTGACTTAGGGATCCTTTCCCTAGACTGCATGACCTTTTGGAAATTCTTGAAATAGCCCCATAGGGATATATTCTGTGCATCATGGCTTCCTACGCTATTTAGATGATTTCTAATTTGTATGGCAACCGGTTGGCTACTAGACTAGAACAACTTAATTCCTAGTAATTCTTGCATGAAATAGAAAAATAGGTAGATAATTAACGTACCAAATTTGAATGGATACTTGTGATTCTTGGTTTTCTTTAGATTTTCCATTAGTTATTGCTAGAGCAACTCACATAGATCATAATCAACATTTTTCTTGATCATCTCATAGGCAGTGTAAATAGCTATATCAGAGACAAAGTTCTCCCAGTTTGTGAAGTATATCTTATAGCCAACTACTGTCGATGCGAACCTTACAACATGGTCTTTAATGTCGTTAATTGTCAATGCCCTTTTGTCGAATTGGGCTCCGGTGGCCTCCATCATAGTGTTATTCTTTAGAGCCTTTAGTACCGGCACCTTTCCAGTACAGTTCAATCCTGTAACAGCCTTTATCACATCTTTTGTAATCATGAAGGGTGTGTTGAGCCACATAAACTCATCATGAATTTTGCTTAGTACATACTGAACCCATTCATCCTCTACAAACATTGGGAAATCTATATACTAAATGAATTTCTTCTCTTCCAAAGCCTTATATTCTTCCTTCAAATCAAAATTATCACTGCTTAGATGTTTTAGATATAAATCTGTAAATTGACTATCGCCATGGTCTTCTAGGGCAACATGGATGGATTCCCTAATGTCTTCCTCATGCATTACACCATACGATACTCCTGAAAATGCACCATTAGGGTCAACTTAAGTAGATTTGAATGGATGTAACTTGAATTTTGGTCAAGATCTCTCAGTTATATCAATTACTTGTGGAGTTTCCATTTATGCAATAATTCAAACAAGTTCGCAGTAGGGTTTCAAACTATAAATACCTTTTTATGCTGAGCTAGGGTTTTCTCTCCTTAGAGTCACTGGAAGTTTTTGATGTTGCTTAGGGTTTCACTTCTTCTCTCCTTAGATACTTGAAAACTCAAATACAAAGTGATTAATCCTTCGGATGCAAGCCTTTTATCCTTCATTTACAAAAACATGATCGAAATAAATTCTAATTTTTGAAAAGTTGTCAAACACTTCACTGTTAAGCACAGTCGATCAAGATTGCTTTGCAATGTGCTGCATTAGATCTTTTTGTATCAGTTTCTTCTTTAAATAATTCATCCAATACTTCTTTAACTCATACGTTAGTGCTGGATGTCAACACCAACTATCTGGCTAGGGGATCAAGATTTTCAATAAGATCTCCCCCTGAGCCAGAGCACCCAATTTACTTCCCAAAGGAAGTATTTGTACCAGAGGTTGGTGTGGATTCATCCTTGACCTCATGAAAATCCTTCTTAATCCATACCTTGCTCATTTCCTTCTTGATTTCTACTAGATCAACCTTTTTCTTGCCTTTATCTTTCTTCTGCTTTGTATTATTTCTTTCTACATTCTTGCTTCTATAGAATTTTGCAAAGTGTCCAGGCTTACTACAATTGTAGCAAACGACATTTCTCTGTCCTTGGTTCCTTCCATTAATTGGATTAATTCTTGATCTGCATTGGTTAGCCATATGCCCAAATCTATTGCATGTAAAGCATTTTCCATTGAATGACTGAGTAATCCTTCCATTGTTGAAACCTTTCCTAATCTGACTTCTACAGTCATTTTCTCTATGACCAATTCTCTTGCAATTGAAACACTGACCAAAGAATGATAGAACATTTTGATTCATTCTACTCCTACACTGAGTAGCCTCATGACCAAATTTATTGCAATTAAAACAATATTCATTGAAAGATGGGTACCTTTGAGCATTTGGTTGTCTGACTGGAGGTCTTCTAGGTTTGTTTCTTTGATTCCAAACCTGGTTGCCTTTGACTCCCTTCATCTCAGTGTTAACTTGTCCTAATTTAGAACTTTCTCCTTTTTCAAAACCCAAACCTTGCTTGTCATCTGAACTTTTCTGACTGTCAATCAACTCATCAAGCTTTACAAAACTTATTTTAAACTTTTCTTTGTAACTATTAGCTACTTCCAGATCATACTTTAGAAGCACATCTTTAGTCAATTTTTCACATTCTTCAGACTTGTCTTTCAAAACTTGATTCAAATGCTCCTTAGCCTTATCTTTTTCTTCAATTAACATAGATAAACTATTTAGAGTTTCATTTATTGCTTTCAATTGTTCACTTAGCTCTCTGCTTCTATCCTTTGATCTCTTAACTTGCTCTCTTAGCTTTAGGATGCATTCATCAACTTCTCTAACTTTTTCCTTCAAATCTCGGATATTTGCTTCATACTTATCAAGATCTTCAAGAGCAGTTTTTAGTTCTTGATTACTAACATATGTACAATTGTCAATTGTGACACTACCTAGAGTAGGATACCTTTTGGCTGCCATGTGTATACTTTCCCAAATCTTCCCTAAGCTGTTAGGCTTCTTCCAAGGAACCTTGCTCTGATACCAATTGTTGAACACAAGGAATACTGAGAGGGGGGTGAGTCAGTATTCTACAACACCATTTCTTAACATGTTCCTTAATCCAATTACCAAATTTAATAACATGAAAGAAGAATAAACATAGAAACAACAGCCATAAAGACATAACACATAGATGCCAGGATTTTTACGTGGATAACCCAAAAAAGGAAAAACCACGGTGAGTGTTAGCTCACAATATATTATGATAGCAATACCGAATTACATAAGGTTCACTGCCATGGGGCTCACTACCCAAAGAAATGATCACTATAGGTGGACTCACTATCCAAGTGGACTCACTATCCACTAAGAAAGAAAAATAGAAAGAAGGTGGCTCACTACCAAGAGAGAACTATTATTAATGCATCTACAGAATGCTGGAGTATAGTTCCATTGATAGCTCAATATATAGATTCAAAGGTCTTCATCATGACTACTCTATTTTTTTGCTCTATCTACATATACTTTGTTCTTCTTCTCTCTTCACTCTTACTGCACTTGTCAGATCACAAAAAGGGTGTTAGATCACACACACATCTGCTTCACAACTTATTCCCTATCTTCAACATCAAATTCCATCAAGTATATATATTCGCAACATGATTTAGCTCACAACTAGGTCGGCATGCCAAGTATGAAATGTGTACACAAAGAATATACCTTGTCAGCTTGATCCTTAGCATAATCATCAATGCAAACTCATACAGTCATTTAATGACCTTCACATAGGTTTGGGCCTATTATAGAACCACTTAGATTGATGATCCTTTACTGCACATTGATTCAATTTGCATGTCGACTTCATCATTAAGTATGCATTTTAACTAAATCAACTATCATTCCATAACTTCAAATGCGAACCATATGAGGCTTTAAGATTCATATCAATGATTCATTATAGACCTCTTAGCATACCTTCAAAACTGCAGAACTTAATAATCTTCCACAGTAAAATGCGGATGTCAAACTGTCTCTCTGTGATAGTAAAATACTAACTGTAAACTGAAAGTCGATACTGGAGAACTTGTAGAATGTGATCTGATGAAATTCAAGCTCTATAAAACTGGATTTAGATGCTTATGACATGTATCTTCAATTCCTCAGAACTACAAAACAAAATATTCAACAATGGAGGAATGCAGACCAAATTACTCAAGTGCTCTACACTGTTTCTAACTCTGCCTTGTTCACCCAGACTTAGGCAATCCACAACATAACTTCCAGAGATGTTCAGGATATGAAACTTAGGATATAATATTGCATAAAATCTAAGTACAGCATACTAGAACTGCATAGCGAGATCTTTATTTGCGTAGGCATACCATCCCAATCTCTATCACTCACTTTGTATACTGTCCATACTTAGTCATTCTGACTAAGTTAGTTTTCTGGGCCAAAATCCCTTTACCAAACTTGACTCAAGAGCAAAATTAACTACTTCCATGTCATCCCTATCTGTTACCATGCCTTGTTGCCATCAATGACAATATACAGCATTCTACCTTAATCATCAGATCAATGTCTCTTGACTATGTTGCCAACAGTATGATATCTTGCAAGGTTTGTGTTTCACCTTTTGTAAAATAGGTGTTCAATGTATATTTCGATGTTGGTACACCATTGCTATTAGGAGCACTAGAACCCATTAATCTAAGACTTCTCATTAGAGGGATGTTTCTATTAGGGCAGCAAGTTATATTATGCAAAATCATACAACACTTAATGTACAAACTAATAGAACAAACCCAAGGAGCAAGACATGCTTGTTGAAATACACAATGTGTAATTAAAAAATATGCCAATTTTCAATCTAGATTCTTGAATGATGCCAAATTTTCAAATGATCAATGAAAATATGCCTAAGATGAATGCAATATCTAATTTGAAATATATTTATGAAAAATGCAATGAAACAAAGCAAAGCTATGCTTGTTTATGAACCTAAAATGCTAAAAATTTTCACTTTTTTCAATGTAAATGTGCTAATGATGCAAATGTAAATGCAAAAACATACAATACAACAACACTATAGTCCAAAATCAGATTTGAAAGAGTGTTTAAATGAGTATTAAAATATGAAACAAGATTTTAACTACAAACCCTAGCTTTTGAAATTACTAGGTTATATGAAAAAATGCAAATTTCAAGTAAAACCCTAGCAAATGTGATATGCAAATGCAACGTAAATGATCATGAAATGGTGAAATACTGTAATTTATTTCAGATCTGATATAAATATCAGAAAATTAAATGTTTTCAATGATATGCAAGGAAAATATTGCAATCTATGCCTTAATGCAAGCCTAGGATGCTTATTTTTTTTCAAAATTTTCAAATGTATGCAAAATTTTTGAATGTACGATGATGAATGTGATATGAATGAATGCAAAACTGATTTACAACACTCAGCAAGATGAAAGTTCAGTAAAAACATGGGTTCACCAAAATGTTATATATGAAAAGTCAGAATGATGAGGTTGAGGTTGAGGTAGATTCAATCAAACCCCCTTTCACATATACATTCAAGAACAACAATCGAGCCAAGTCACTACAGATGGATAGGACTTTATCTATAGGTTGATATCACTTAGGAATGATAGGAAAGATAGAATAGATTGATAGATATGTCAAACCCTAGTCTGATTAAGCCTTAAACCCTAACTATATGATTCCAGATACAGAAAGACAAGATCTACGACAAATGGTTACACGGGAAGACAATAAATGTAGATTAGAAACATATTAGGATTTAGATTTCTGAAGGTAGAAACTTTAGGGACACTGGGGTGGGTGCCCTAGTCCAAAAAACCACTTTTTTTGTAGATTTGGAACTGTAAGATGATGAGGACAACAACCTTCTTCAGAGTTTCTAGCAATCACAGTTAGGAGGACACAAGGGTGAGCACCCTAGTCCAGTAGGTCTGATTTTCCATACTTTCTACTAAGATCCCGGACCTATATGCTCTTCTCAACTTCTCTGCAACTCCACTCCACAATATCCCACACCTGTAACCTACAATCACAAGAGAGGGGTTGGGGGTTGTGGTGTTTAGGATCTTGCCTTAGTCAAGCCCTGGAATGGCACTCAAGACTTCTAACACCATTATTAGATAGAGTGTGTGTCCTTGGTGGACAGAGGCAACATCTAATGATGAAATAAATTGATTGAAGCACAATAAGATGTCACCTTAGAAGTGAAAACCCTCACAAAGATGAATAGACTACAAATCATGAGGAGATGAGTTGATGGAGCCAAATATGCAATAAACACATACAAATACAACACAATACTACTTTGTAACACAATGAATGGCATGAATGCTCTTTGCTTGATAACCATGAGTTCACCTTAATAAACTAGGAGTAAAATGAAGTCCTAAACATGTTTATATATGCATTCCCACTAAACTTTCGTAATTCAAATCGAAAAGGCTGACAAAGGGAAACCTTTTAACGATCATAAACTGACATCCAAATTTTAGGTCCCAACAAAATAGGTCTGGACTCGGGCATGGGCGCCCAGGTATAGAGGGCTATTTTTAGTCATGATTCAACATTAAAGTGGACCCCTAAGCCCCATTTATCATGGGTTTTGGGGGAATTCTCTCTGGGATAAGTTTTACACATGCATGATTAAACTAAGGGGACCTAGGAGCTAAACTAGGAGGCAAAAACTCGTAGAGGGGCATTTTACAACATAACAAGATGAAATGGAAACAAGATAACACAAAATTTAATTAGATGGAAAGAATGATGAGAGGAGAGGTGAAAAGTAGTAAAATAGGGAAAAATTGGTGGGATCTAAAGGGAAACTAGAAAGGAAAAGGAAAACTAGGAGGTAGATAGGTGAGAGAAAGAACGGGTAGGAGGTAAAAAGGGTAGGGAGAGGGAGGTAGAGAGGTCAGAGAGATAGAGAGAGAGAAGGTAAGGGTGAAATGATTTTATTTCACAATAACACGAGTGAACTTTATAATGCACTCACAGTATGTGAATGCATGCACACAACACAGGCACATTATAACACACTCATGCTATTATTTTCTTTGGTAATTGATGCACATAATGGCTTGGACTGAGGTTTTAAACATCCAAAGATGTATTTTTGTAGATTGTAAAAAATTACATAATCTTGAGCATGCTCCCCTTTAGATTTACACTTGTTTCATTGACAAGTCAAAAAAATACCCACGATAATGTTAATCTCTCTCTTAGATTTCTAACCATATAATTTTTTTCATGTTTTTGAGTATGTTAAGGTGTTCATCTTTAATTTTTTTGTTAGTGTATACATTTTTTTGTCAAAACCAGTGTGTGGTATTTTTGACTTTCTTTTGTAACCATTCATTGAAATTTCAAATAAATTACATTTTTAGAAACTAGACTCAGTTCTACACGTATTCAAAACAAAATTAGATTTTTTATTGGTTTTCAAAAAATTTAGTGGGGAGCATGCTCAATTTTATGTTGTTTAGGGATGTGTCCACTTTGCAAATTAGTAAAAATCAATTATTCATAAAAAAATTATCAGAAACATCAGGGATAAACTACATGGTGTTAGCTAGTTTCTCACCCAAGTGATTTTTGAAATACTAAAAAAATTTAACATTTTAGGGGGGCACACTAGACGAGCTATGTTATGTTTTTTTGAAAAAAATAGGACCAATTTGTGTGGCCTCCCTTTTTTAACCCCTGAATCTCAACCCATTTAAAAAATAATGAGTAGTTTAGAAACTAGATTTAGAGCACTACGACTCTTATTTTTGTTGCATCTTCAAATTTTGAGTGTAAACTATCTTCAATTTCTCATCCAACATTAGTTTTTCCTGATTTAAGAAAAAAGTGGCCACTTAAGACCCCCTTTTGGTCCCCCATCTTTGTGCACTTACCCTTAAAATTATGTGTATCATGATATAAAGAGTCACTAACCACATCAAGAGAAGATAAAGAACTATCCATATGCTCAACACTAAATATATCAACAATAGACCATGAACCACAAAATATGAAGAAGGATTAGCAACCTCATGTGAAGGTGGAACATGTGTATGAATATCACTAGGACCCTCAAGGCAAGATGAAGAAAAAGAAGCACAAGTAGGGGAGACCATAGGTGAATAAAGAAAGTTATTATGAGATGTAGAAGGAATGGATTCACTATGTATATCAAAATCACATTCAGGAAGATCCCTAGATGCATCATGAGAAGTTAGGGTAAAAGTATCATCAACATGGGAAGGAGAGGTGCTCAAAGGTAATATGTCATCAAGCGCATGCACATCCACATGACTAACAATAAGAAGAATATATAAACAACACAAACCTCATGGACAAGTAAAGTAAGAATTTCTAAGATAAAAGGATAAGTAATAGTGTCAAGCTCTAGGAGGAAGAACAATCACACATAATTAAACAACACATCGATAGAGGAAACACCTCCATCCATAGAATAAAAAGGCATAATCATATCAATGATGGAAGGATCATAAACAACAAATCATAAGAACATTAAGATTAGTAACATGTGCATGGATAGAGGCTTAGGATAATGAACTATGAGAATCCATAAAAAGATGTGCCAGTGACAATCAAACAAGGGTTAGTAGGTAGGTAAAAGATCAAAAAATGTGAATCCAAACCCTAATATGAATAAATCAATGACAAGTAGATAAGGATGGATCTAAACCTAATCAATTCTAAGATGAGAGATAGACAATCAAAAATCATATTTTAATGTGGAATCCTAGAGTGGAAAATACTAGGGTTGGTGTAATGACCCACTTTTTTTTTTTTTAATATAAATGCAGTAGCAATAAAACACATATACACATGGAAATTCAAACACAAAACCATAGATACACATATGCTGGAACAAGAAATTTATATCTTGATATCTTCCAATGAGTTTTTGTACAAAATGAAAGTGCAAGTACTAAGAAAATACAAACCACAACAATCTGATATGAATTCCAGCCTGATGGAATGAATGTTGGAAACCACTAAATCTTTCGCCAAATGCACATCAGGTCTTTGAATGACCTCAAACCAAATGCAAAAGACACCTTTGATTTAGGCACCCAAACTCCAATGTAGATAATTGACTGAAAATGGCATAAATGGCCTGACTCAAATTCTAATGTGCCTTCTAGGCTGGCCATACACCTCTAGAGGGGCAGACTTTTGCAGCAAATTAAATACTCCATGAAAGCTCCTAAAAACTTAGGAAAATGATCACCCTGGTATGAGAATCAATTGGGTCAAATACCAAGAAAGAGTAATGTCTTCGTTTTTCTTCCATGAACAAAACTTCATTTTAGCCCTGTCAAACCAGCAATGCCAGAATGATGAAAACACCCTGAAATTTCATTGAAATCCTTCAATTTGCATTTGTACAACCTCTGTGTGAAGCTACTCCTGAATGATCAGCTAGGGATTATCTCTCAAATCTGAAACTTATGTTAACTATGACGGTTTTCATCCTCAAAGCCCTGGGATCAATGGACAAGCCAAACACATACAATATCAGCAAATATTCAACATAATGAAAAGAGAAGCCCTCACATCCTTTTATATTTTCTTCCTTGGAAACTTTGGGAAACTTCCTCAATATTGGCACCACACATGAGAGGAAACATTCTTTTTAAAAAATTAGGAAAAAACATTTCTTTCCATCCTTTTCTAATCTTTCTTTTTTCACTTTTCCCTAGGATTAGAAAAAAACTCTTTATTTCCTTATTTTTTCTAACTTTCTATAGGATTAGAAAAAAAACACTTTATTTCCTTTCTTTTTTCTAACTTTTTATAGGATTAGAAAAAAACACTTTATTTCCTTTCTTTTTCTAACTTCCCATGGGATTAGGAAAAAACACTTTATTTCTTTTCTTTTTCCCACTTTCCCTTTTTGGCATAATTAATTAATTAATTTAAATGCCCACATGGCCCCCTTTTAAAACAACTTTAAGTTGTGACTCCTAGCCATAGGGGTACAACTTAACTTTATAACTTTATAATATTTAATTATGCCAAGGTTGCCTTTTTGTGAATATAATAATAAAATGCCCATATTATTGTCTTTGTCCATTCCAACTAGAAACTGTCAAGGAAGAACTCCATGCTATACCCTGCCATAAATCATGTTGTTAGAAATAGCGCTTACTAAAAATAGTAAGCTCAAGAAAGTCCTTAGTTGCCAATGCAGAACATATCACCCTGAAGCTCTCTAAAAACCCAGAAGGAATCCAACAATCATACTGCCATACAATGACAAATAGATCCCTGAAAACTCAAAAGAGATCACTACCTAGCTGGAAACCCTAATTATTGCCTCTGACTAGCCTACGGGCCTCTAGAATAGGCTAACGGTCAAACCTAGATACCACTGATGAGAAGGGGACATTACAGTTGGTAGGATTTGGAAAAATAAGAGTTATCAATAAGGAACAAACCTTAACTAAAGTTGTTATGAAGTACAAATGTGAAAGATAAATCAAACCATAATCAAATATGAACATAAGATGTAATAATTCAAAAATTGTATATTTGAAAAATGCCTAATGAGGTAGAAACCTTTATGGGAAACATAGGTCATGTACAAGTGGATGGGTTCACCAAAAATATATAAAAAAAGTAAATTCCCTTTACTAAAATTAGGTTTATGAATAGGACAATCAATTAACCTTATTTAGAGTTGGAGCATATCATGTAATTGAACTTTGAAATTTAGAAATAACAAAGATAAAAGCACTTAGTTGATTTTGCCAGCTGATAGATAGTTGTCTACTATTTTGATCAGAACTTTGCATGATAACTCCAAATCACAACTTCTTATATGTGTTGGAGGAAGAATGACAAAATCTAAACTAGGTTGCTCTCATCATTTGAGGATTGGTCCCATGGCCTGTGGGATAGATTCTAAGTGTTGTGAATCTACTTTTCCACATGGATTTGAATGAGTTGACTATACACCTATTGGGCATATTTGGCCCTTATCTCTAATGTCAACTAAGGCATATGGATTAGTAATATTTAAAATTATATTAGAAAAATCACCAACTCAAGAGCCAAGTTCTTCTAGGTTGATTCCTTATATTGGACCAACTTTATAGACACAAAAAGACCAAAGGAAACACTATTTAGCTAGGTAGATGTCCTAGGATGATTTGATGCAAAATTAAGTTCCTTTTACTGCTGCAAACCAATGTGTTCCTAGAATGATTTGGACCTTGACAATAAATATGAATGAATACATATAGAATGCCTTTAAACACCAAACAAAACAATTAATTGTCCAAATGTGTACTAGGTTGGCTCATAACAACTAAATGAAAAGGTGAGAGTTGACAAAGGTTTAGATTTTGAATTTTTGAATCTTGGTACAATTCGATGTGGTGCAATCCCGAACACCATGTGACTGACTCAGGATAAGGAAATGTAAAAATTAGTGTGGGGAATGGATGTCTAGACAGATCAGGAAATAATAGGTCTAATAAAGGACATATGTATTGGAATATGTTCATAGACAGACCAAATAAAGTCAAATGTCGCATAATATGTATAGATGAAGATGAGTGAGAATTTGGAAAATAAACCTAACTGTTCGGAAAAAAGTATGTTGTTTATTAATATATAATCATACTAAGTAATTCCATCAAAATGAGACCATGGAAACTAAATGGGAAATGGGAATTGGGAATTGGCATGGCTATACAAAATTTACCTTTACAATCAATATATGGTGATACTTTCCCCCCTATATAGGTATACGTTTACGTATATATAATCATATTTTCCTCCCTATATAGGTATACGTTTACGTATATATAGTCACCAACTTTATCAAGAAAAATGTGAAGCGAGTCCTGTCTTGAGGGCTACTTTTTGGTGAATAGGATTGATAAGAGCAAGAGAACCTGTGAGAGACAAGCCATTAAATGGCTGCATGCAACTATCACCCAAAAGTTGAGCCTCTACTGTTCGATGACATCTTTATACAATTCAAGTCGGTGGGTTGACAATGGTGACCACAAACATCTCGTGTCCTTTAAATTATCTTACCCTCACGAGACATGAGCTCCTGAAATTGGTACAGGGCCTCTAAATAGCCTAAAGGGATTTTAACTATGGCTTACATTCAAAGTCCTAAAACAGCAGTAAACATGAGGAAAATGATAGATTTGAGAGGAGCAGAAGGCATGGAAATAATGGAGGGTTCTGCGTGTGTGGATTGTGAGAAGCACGTCAGAATTTGCTGCTGGCCTTCCTTGTCTTTCAGATCTCTGGTGCAAATTATCGTTCCCCGCCGCTCCTGCCAAACTAGCCGGGCTTCTCCACTTAATGGAAATCGCCTGCGTCGATCCACGGTCACAGGCAAGATTTCACTACCTCTCTTTTTACTATTTAATATGATAACTACATTAGTAGGAAGTATCTGTTGTTTCAGGTAGCACACACAGATTAAAAACTTGTTACAAGTCTGTACTTGGAGTATAGAGAGATATATTCCTGTGTTATTCCTGTAACTTGTCGTGAGATTTATTTTGGAAATGCTTCCATGATATGTTTGGAAAAGAGATTATATTTTGGGTTTTAAAAAAAAATGTCTTTTACACTATTTTCATGAATGCAATCAAAAGGATTATCGTTTGTTAGCCAAAAGAAAACAGTTGCTCATGACATTTGTTAACCACAGTCATTCTGATTCCTCCGCATTTCCTCCCTAAGATCCGATTTCTGTTTCACGAATTAGATAATATAGTTGCTAATTTATAATTAAGCGTAGAGATAAAATTTTCAACTTTTGTCTGACTGTTTTGATATTAGATAGTTTTAATTGAGATGACTTTTTCATGGGTTTAGTCTACAGTAATGTAGGATTTATTAGCAAAACCAGATACATGTTTATGTTTGTTGCTGTTTGTCCTCGATAGATTAGTAAGATACTGAGGGTTTTATTTAAAGCCTAACTAAAGAGGCTAAACGTCTTACAAGTTCAAAGGCATACAAAAGGACTAACCAAAACCAGTCATAGGCAAACAAAAATGAACCTATCCACAAAGAATAAGCATGTTAGATGCCCAAGCTTAGTCGACAAAAAGTGAGGCCTTGTCAGCCCGATGGTCACATGCTATATCACCACTCCCAAAAACATTACCCCACCATCCGGAGTAGACCCCACATCCATTGCTGCGTTAACCCCACATGGTTAAGAATTAAGAGCAACGCCATTGTCATAATAACGAAACAACACCCCCGCAAAGATCTCGGCCTTCATCTTATACCTATGTAGTACTCTACCTCTAAAATAGGCCAAAGAAAAATGGCTTGTGAGAACCAATTTTATATCTTTGAGTATCACCTTTTAAGGGAAAAGTATCCACTATGTACCTTTATACCATAAAGAATTTTAAACAAAATGTTTCGTACAAGTGCACACAACTATACTCACAAAGTGGAATCAGGACATATATTTAATTCCCATATTAACCTTTAGAGGAAAGCAATGTAGATCTTAGATCTATGTAAATTTTAGTAGTATACTGACATGTGAATTAACACTTCTAAAAATAAGAAAGAAGAAGAATAGACAGAAGAGAGGAGACACCAATATATGTGGGGAAACCCTTTCGTGTAAAGAAACTCACACTCCAAAGCACCAAACCAATGTAATAATCTACAACAATAAACATGTTACAATACACTTGTAGGCTTAGAGCCATAACATTGAGATATACATCTTGCTCCTCTAGAGGAAATCTGACAGCATAACCCTATAATGAAAGCACCTCTATGCCTCCATCTCAAGACCTCAAAATATAGATTAATGGAGGCCCAAAAAACCACTCAAAGGCATTACCATTGGCCCAAACAAGGTCCAAAAATACCATGGTAAGAATCCTCATGACCCACTCCTAGTTTTAACTCATTATTTGTTATTTACCTCCTTTAGAAAGATACTCTATGATGTGTCATAACATGTGTCATAAGTGGATCAAGATTCTTGGTCCACTTTGTAACTCCCTATAATCGTGCTCTTACATCCGTCATATAATCTCTCATAAGTAATCCCCACATTTCACAATGTCATAATGATATTAGATGCTCTTACAACTTCTTACACACAACACAAGATGCTGACATGTGGCAAGGAGTGCCACCTCAAAGTGGGATGCCCCACTTCCAATGTAAATACAGAATAATAAATAGGAACATTAGTAATGCAACCCTGAGACGCCTTTTCCTAACAGTCTCCCACTTGTCAAACACACACTTCCTTTTCATTTCACATTGTTGCCTTTGCTTCAGCTCTAGTTGCCTTTGGAATTTCTT
Source organism: Cunninghamia lanceolata (assembly GCA_027924645.1). NCBI lineage: Eukaryota > Viridiplantae > Streptophyta > Pinopsida > Cupressales > Cupressaceae > Cunninghamia > Cunninghamia lanceolata. The sequence continues at coordinate 6,964,138 of BSBN01001067.1, forward strand.
CTATAGATAAATAATATTGATAAATTTAGAAATTTCCTTTTGTGGTCTCTAAATGGGGCCATTTGATAGCATGTCATGCATGAAAGACTGCCTTTGTAAGTAGTGAGTTAAACCTTGAAACACGAAAAACATTAAATCAACAAAGAAGAGATGTGAAAAGCAGCAAGCTACTTTTATTGAGAGTCAAACTCAAGACCAAAAGACAAACTCCAACAAATCTATGAACCACCAAGGTTATAATCACGTTGTCCCAACAAAACTTCACTGTGCTCACAAGATTTGCATAAGCATCTGCAACATCTTCAAAGTGATCACTCTCCTGACAACAATTTTCCCATCCTCCACCATGCCCAAGCATGGCATATAAGAACCCAAAACCCATATGACATAGTAAGTGTCACAAAGACACACCAATGTATTCAATCTTAGCTTGTTACCATAACACAACCCAAAAATCCAATCTCCTCTAAAACAAGATCGAGTATGCACCACATACTCCAAAATAGCTAACAATGACTGCAACCAATCACTCTCATCCAACTAACCCCAACCACTAATAAAACTTCTACTCATGACACATCTAGCCTATATTGCAGTTCATGTTGCTATATAAAACATTGTCCTACTCAAGGTTACCGCAAGTCCCAAGGTAGAAAACACACAAGGGGATGAATGATTGTAATCTTGAATTCAATTTTTGTGAAGATTTTGTTTATGGAAAAAAAAACTATGTTTAGTTTTATTATAGTTATCATTAATCTTCTAGGGTGCTGGACTTGATACATTTTGATGTTTTTGGTACTGTTAATGTTCCTTCAATTTCAAATTTTGTTTACTTTTGTATCTTTCATAGATTATTATAGTAGAAGGACATGGGTTTATTTCCTTAGAAGAAAATTTGAAGTCTTTAATTGATTCAAAGAGTTTAAGGCTCTTGTTGAGAATCAGATGGATAAAGAGATTAAGTGTTTGATGACTGACAATGGTGGTGAGTTTTTTTCAATAGATTTCAAAAAGTTCTATAAAGAACATGGGATTCAGAGGCACAAGACAACTCTATATACTCCTCAGTAAAATGGAGTTGCAGAGAGGATGAACATGACGTTGATGGAGAGGGATAGGAGTATGCTTAGTGGAGCTGGCCTTGAACAAAAAATTTGGGTTGAAGCTATTGCTACCGCTTGGTACCTAGTTAACAGGTCTCCTACTTAAACACTTGTTGAGAAGAAACCTATAGAGGTGTGGTCAAGTAAAAATCCCTCATTGAGACATCTTCAAGTATTTGGTTGTGAGGCATATACACATGTTCCTAGGGAGAAGTTGTTGGCAAGAGACACTATATGGATTCATGGTTGTTGTCATTGATGGCAACAAAGGTCATCCCACATATCCGCAAGTCATGGTGTGGCTCCACCGGAAGTCAGAATGAAGATTGTTGTGGTCCGGGGAACAAGAACAGAGCATGTGGCAAGGTCCGACAGTTTGGTCTGAATCTCTTAGAAGAAGTATCTTGATGCAGTGCAGATTTGGGGAAGTCAAGAGGACTACCTTGAGTAATAGATTCCAAGGATTTAGCCTCTGGTGATGGACAAGGAAAAAGATATGAACAGTTGAATACCGGATTCCTGAGTAACAGTGTGAACAGAGGAAGAACTGACTGACAGAACATCAGATTGCTTTCCGGATGTGTTTCTGACAGTGGTAAAGGTTATGAAGACATGGATTATGTTTGGCAACATGATTAATGATATCTACAAGTATATGCTTGATCCGCATTACTTGATGAGCAAGGATTCAGCCGACAGAACAGAGTTTGTGAGAAAATAGACTATTCCGGATGCTGACTAGAAAGGTGATGAAATTACTTGTGTGGATATATATATGTACGATGGATTTAGTTGTGATAGTAGTTGTGGTGTGTTGTTGTTGTGCGAATAAGTGAAGAGTAGAGCAGAAACAGCTAGAGAGATCCGGTATGTGGAAGGAAAGCAGAATAAATAGAAGAGGAAAGACGAAGTGTAGCAGATCAGTGTACTGAGCCTAACCGAAACTAAACTCCAGCATATGTGGATGCTTCTAATCAGTTCAAGTATTATATAACATTCTTTTGTAGATAGTGTGTCTCCTTGTAGGCAGTGTGCCTCTTTGTGAGCAGTGTGCTCGGGCAGTGAGCCCTAATTAGCAAGTGCCATTTTGTAATTCCTTATTCTTCTAACAGAGAATAATCTTTGGGTTAATCACCCCGTGGTTTTCTCCCTTAACAAGGTTTCCATGTCAAAAATACTGTGTCATGTGTTTCTCATTTCATGATAATGTTTGTTTGTTTGCTTCAATGCTGCATTGATTAATAAGAAAGTTCAAAAGAAGAAATAATTAGGATAACTGATTCACCCCCCCTCTCAGTTATCAACAATTGGTATCAGAGCTAAGTTCCTCCTAATAGAGCCTAACAGCTTGAGGAAGATCTGGGAGTTCAAATGGATGCATATGGTTTAAGGGAGCAACTCAAGATTGCCCTTGAGGATCTTGAACAGTCAAACTCTGAAGTCAATGAATTAAAGGAAAGACTCAAACAGGCTGATGAATTCATGAGAGAACTAAAGGACAAATTAAGTCTCTCTATGAAAAAGAGAAAGGAGATGCTCCAACAATTGGCAAGACAAAGTGAAGAAAGTAATACAAATGAAGAATTGACTGAGAAAACCAAGTTATGTGAAAAGTTATCAAAAGAAGTCATTATGGTAAGACATGAAATGGAATCAGGAGTTATAAAGTTTACTCAAGAGATTGAAGAGAAAAGAAAAGCTGAAGACAATCTAAGACAATCTCTTAAAGAGAAATCAGAAGATTACCTCCAGATGGATAGGATTATCAGACATCTTGAATCTGATCTTGAAGATGCCAAAGATAATGAAGAAAAACTTGAGGATCAAATTGTCTCTCTCAAAAGAGATCTTCAAACAGCAAATGAATATAAAGAGAAATTCAAGATAAGTTCTGCTCAACTTGAAGTTCTTCTTGGAAGTCAAAAGAGGGTAGATGACAAGTATGGTTTGGGATATGAGAAAGGAGAAAGCTCCGGATCTGGTCAAAAAAATTTTGGATCAGAAAATCCAAGGAATAGGCCTAGAAGACCTCCGGTAAGACAACCCAATGCTCAAAGATATCCATCCTTCAATGGATACTGCCACATCTGCAATCACTTTGGTCACAAAGCTAATCAGTGCAGAAAGAGAATGAATCAGACTAATTCATCCTTCTCCAGACAGTGCTTTAACTGCAAAAGGTATGGACACAAGTCTCATGAATGCAGAAATATGCAAATAAACAAATCATTCAATGGTAGATGCTTTGCATGCAATAGAGTAGGTCATATGGTTAATCAATGTAGATCAAGAGGTTATCAGTCAAATATGCAAGGAAATATTATTTGCCAAATCTGTAATAGGTCCGGTCATAATGCAAAAGTCTGCAGAAGCAAGAATCAGGACAAAAGAGGTCCGGTGTATAATCAGAATCAAGACAAGGGTAAACAAAAGATGAATGCGGATGAAGTTAGGAATCAAATGAACAAGATTTGGGTGAAGAAAAGTTCAGAGAATGTAGAGGTTGGATCCGCACCAGACTCTGGTGCTGATATTCCTTCCAGAAATTAAAGGTGAGCTCTGGCTCAGGGGGAGATCAAAGAAAATCCTGTTCCCCCAGCCGATCAAGTGGTGCCGGATGTGGCACAAGATGCGGAGTAAAGGGTTTGCAGATATAAGTCTTGAGATGATCCAGATAAGATTTTAGAGGTCCGCATGAAGATGTCAAGAAGTTGTGATCGATCAAGTAAGACCTGTTCCGAGAGATGCTCCGGAATGACAGAAGATACAAAAAGGTCCGGAGAGATCTGGAAGCGCATTGTCTTATTCTGCGGATTGGACAGAGTGTTTGGGATGTCCTTGTGATGTGTCATCTTGATTTGTTCATGGTTGGAAGATCCGCATGATGTTCATAGATCAGGACTGATCCGGTTCTTCAAGTTATCCGAATAAGGCAAACCAGAATAATATAGGTCAAGCATTTATTGCCATCAGATATTAGGGTTTGCGGAGCAATATAAGGGATTTCTCATAAATCACTTGCTCATTCTGCACTCAAGAAGAAGCGAAAAGTGGAGCTCTGCAACAAGATTCATCAAGTTCACCAAAGATCTCCTGCTGAAGTCATTACATACAGAAATCAATCCAACCACTCCGTGTAACCGAAGGCGCATAAGGTATTTTTCATTTTTGATATCTTACTACAAATCTTTTGAGAAATGGGTACTCCGAATATAGTAAAGATCTCAGATAGGCCCCGACCTGAATTTAAGAAACACCCATACAAGTCATTGGAGGTAGATCCCTTAGGAGCATTCTCTAGTGTTCCTCATGGCATTTTACACATAGAAGACATTAGGGTTTACATACATGCAAGTATTGAGGAATTCAGGGAATTCATATTGAGAGATTTCTATCACAAACAACTGATAGACAATGCTTTTGAGCTTAAACTAGAGTATAAGGGTATCCAGAAGAAACAATTTGATCAATTCATTCATTTCCCCTGCTTTGAAGAAGATGAATGGGTCTGATATGTATTGAGTAGGATGCATGACAACTTCCTATGGCTGGATAGACCCTGCAAGATCACAAAAGAGGCAATTAGGGCAGTGACTGGTCTATACTCTTCTGGAGGGATACCTATCCTCAAATCCGTCAAAAATAACATTGTAACTAAGGCCACCGAATCAAAATTTGATAAGAGGGCAATGACCATTAAAGATATTTTTGATCCGGATATCAAGTATGCATCTATGGTAATAGGATACAAGATTTATCACTCCAGTAGGGAGAATTCTGTATCCAGAACTGCAGTATACACTACCTATGAGATGCTGAGGAAGAATACATATTATGATCTCTGTGAACTTCTTTTAAGCCAATTAATGGAAAATATATAGAAGATCAAAAAGGACAAAAAGAATTCTTTTAAGTATGGTACTCTTATATTATGTCTATTTTTCTATTTCATGAATGAGCTGCCCGGATCAAGTGGATGGGTATGGCAGAATGACAAACCTGTAGCAGTCCAGATCAAAGATTACTTACATGGACTTGGGGATGCCAAAGCAAGAAACACAGCTCTGTGGGGATACTTCAAAAACTTCCAAAGTATGATGCAAGCAAGAGAAAGAATTCCTCAGTCTCTTGTTGAAAAATACAAAGACTTAGTCTGCTTTATGGTTGATACTGATCAGTGCCTAATGGAGGTAGTTGAGCCAAGGACAGTCTGGATCATGCCCATGGGGTATGAGGTTGATGAACAGATTGTGGAACTGCATGTTCAACACATGCTTAGTCAACCTAAAGATCCAAAAGCAGAAAGGTTTGGAACCTTTGAGGAGTTGAGTGTGAAGATCCATGTGGAACTCAGATAACCTGAGATAAAAAGGAAAGTAAGAAAAGAAGTTGAACATATTGCCCAAGGCCTAGGCATCCCAAAGGAGGCACTTGATGGCAACCAGGAAAAGAGGAGAAAGGCTGAGGAAGAAAAGAAAGAGGCAGAAAAGAAAAGCAAGAAAAGTGCTCCGGTGGAAACCTCAACCCGAACTAGATCATCAAAAGGATCTACACCTGTCAAAACCAAAAGCTCAAAAATATCTAAACCGGAAGGTCAGACATCCGGTAAAGGAGAGAAAAGGTCTAAAATAAAAGCCACAAGGGCTTATACAAGTCAGAAAGATGAAGAGGAAACAGAATTAGATGAGGGGGTAAAAGAAATAAAGAAGCAGAAGAAGAAAGGATCCAGTAAACCCTCCACAGGCCAAGACAAGGAAGAAATGGCAGAGGTATTTGTTGAAAAGCCCACCCTGTCTCTAGAGAGTGTAATCAAGTCAGTCACGGTGGATGGAAACCTTCAACCAATGACTAAATTCTATGATGACTACAATGAGGCTGACCAAAAGATTCTGTAGGAAGCCACAATCAAGTATCTGAACATATACAATAAGGCTTTCATTGAGATTATATCTCTAATTCCTAAAAGCCTAGAAAAGGAATTAGAAATAAGAAAGAACAATGCCCAGGCAAAAGATCTTGAGATCCGGGAGCAGATAGCTATTTAGCTGTATCCTCAAATTGATCCCAAAACAATGAACATAATATTCAAAGACTGCAAAGATGAGTTCAGGAGTAAAGCAAGGATGAATCAACTCATGCTTGGTGAGACTGACAAGGTGGCCATAAAGACAGAAGAGATCCTCCGGAAGGCCTTCAAAAGGTTTAATCTTCCTGTTGTAGAGGACTTGGGTATTGATCCCTCATCCACAAGTGCTGTAGAAGAAACTTCTGAGATAGCAACAGAAGAGATGGGCCCTGAACAAACCAACATTTCTCCTCCGGTTTCCCCTACAATCTCCGGATCCAAAGAAGAAGAGAAACTACTGGAGGAAAAAGTAGCGGTAAAAGAAAAAGAAGATGACAGTACCAAGGGTGCAGAGAAAGAGAAGACTCCAACAGAGAAAACCACAACTGATAGTGGTAAGAATGTGGAGAAAGAGAAAATTCCAAAGGACAGTTCCAAGACTATAGAAGAGAAGAAACATCTGTCTCCGGCAAGAGACACTGCACAAACTGTTCAAAAATTTCTGAGTCAAGAAACAATAGAGATTGATGAACCAGAGCTTCTAAAAGGTCCATTCAACTTTGATTCCCTCTCTCCGGTACAGACAATGAAGATAGCTTCATTTGCAAATGCTAAGGCAAATGAAAAGCTCCTAAAGTCTCACATGGAAGACTGTGAGTTGATAGAGGCTACTTCCGGAGTGCTTGAAAAGATTATGCCATCGGTCCAGATAGATCCGACAGCCTCCTCTTCCGGTAATCTCAAAACCTTAGTCAGCAGTGTTGATACACATTTTGATTCTCTAGAAAAATCAGCTAAAGAAAAGGTCTGGAAGGAGTTTTTGGATAAAAGATTTTCAGAAGTACTGGGATTAATCTCTAATGATAGGAGAAATAAGAGTATTGGAATAAAGAGCTTAGAAAATGCTCTTAAGGATGGCAGTGACATTTACAAATTTTGTATCTCCTGGTCAAAAGCAACAGTAGAAATTGAGAAGAAAATAAAAGAGGAACAGGACAAACTACTGATTTTGTCTCAAAGTTTTGATCCTCTCTCTTCCTCCATAGTAACTCAAGAATGTCAAACTATTGCAATCACAAATGCAATAAAGAACTTTGAGAAGGAAAGGAAGAATATAATTAACCAGATGGGAGAACTTAGAAGGATTATAATCCCTAAGTTAGAAACTATGCATGAAGCCATAAGTGATGCTCGGACTACCGCCCAAACCAATGATCCGACAGATCTCAAGAGGGCAGAAGCTTTTGCATTTTTGTTGAGTGGTCACATTTCAATTTTGGATAGAATGAAGCAAAGTTGGGCTACATAATTGGTCCAATTGAAGACATCCTTTGCAGACATTTTTCAGTTTATGTGAGTATGTAATATGCAGCTAAGTATAGTAAATTTTTGAAAATTTTGGTGTGCGGACCCTACCCTTTGCCATTGATGTCAAAGGGGGAGTGAGGAGCAGTGAAAAATGAGGAATCCAACTAAGGGGGAGTTCCAAAAATTGTATATAAAGATAGAGCATCAGCCAAGGGGGAGCATAGTGTAAACACTTAGTCATTTTTCACTAAGTGTTGCCATCAATGCCAAAGGGGGAGATTGTTGGCAAGAGACACTATATGGATTCATGGTTGTTGTCATTGATGGCAACAAAGGTCATCCCACATATCCGCAAGTCATGGTGTGGCTCCACCGGAAGTCAGAATGAAGATTGTTGTGGTCCGGGGAACAAGAACAGAGCATGTGGCAAGGTCCGACAGTTTGGTCCGAATCTCTCAGAAGAAGTATCTTGATGCAGTACAGATTTGGGGAAGTCAAGAGGACTACCTTGAGTAATAGATTCCAAGGATTTAGCCTCCGGTGATTGACAAGGAAAAAGATATGAACAGTTGAATACCGGATTCCTGAGTAACAGTGTGAACAGAGGAAGAACTGACTGACAGAACATCAAATTACTTTCTGGATGTGTTTCTGATAGTGGTAAAGGTTATGAAGACATGGATTATGTTTGGCTGACATGATTAATGATATCTACAAGTATATGCTTGATCCGCATTACTTGATGAGTAAGGATTCAGCCGACAGAACAGAGTTTGTGAGAAAATAGACTGTTCTGGATGCCGACTAGAAAGGTGATGAAATTACTTGTGCGGATATATATATGTATGATGGATTTAGTTGTGATAGTAGTTGTGGTGTGTTGTTGTTGTGCGAATAAGTGAAGAGTAGAGCAGAAATAGCTAGAGAGATCCGGTATGTGGAAGGAAAGCAGAATAAAGAGAAGAGGAAAGATGAAGTGCAGCAGATCAGTGTACTGAGCCTAACCGGAACTGAACTCCAGCATATGTGGATGCTTCCAATCAGTTCAAGTATTATATAACATTCTTTTGTAGACAGTGTGTCTCCTTGTAGGTAGTGTGCCTCTTTGTGAGCAGTGTGCTGGGGCAGTGAGCCCTAATTAGCAAGTGCCATTTTGTAATTCCTTATTCTTCTAACAGAGAATAATCTTTGGGTTAATCACCCCATGGTTTTCTCCCTTAACAGGGTTTCCACGTCAAAAATACTGTGTCATGTGTTTCTCATTTCATGATAATGTTTGTTTGTCTGCTTCAATGCTGCATTGATTAATAAGAAAGTTCAAAAGAAGAAATAATTAGGATAACTGATTCACCCCCCCTCTCAATTATCAACAGAAGTGGTCTAAGTTGGAGAACAAGGCAGTGAAGTGTGTCTTCATCCTTTATGGCATCGGTGTGAAAGGGTACAATCTTTGGGATCCAGTGGCTAAAGGGTTCTATATAGTAGAAGTGTGATCTTCAGAGAATTCAATCCTTCTTCCATTGCTCAACAACTAGAAAAAGAAGAGAAGAAAGAGGATGTGGTGCAGCTTCCTTCTACCCATGAGAAAGTTGAATCAGAAACACCTATTGGACCTAATGATGAGGAGAGATCTAGTAGCTTTAAAATTTCAGAAGAAGAAGAAGAACCTCAACCCCATATTTTGAGGAGATCCACTTAGATAAGGAAACAACTTGATAGGTTTGGTTATTCATTATATGATTCTATTTGTATTTTTTCTTTGATTTCTAACACTAATGAGCCTAAAACTATAAGGGAGGCTATGGGTATGAGTGATACAGATTCCTAGAAAGAGGCCATGGAAGAAGAGATGGATGCATTGAAGAAAAATAACACTTGGGATCTGGTGCCCTTGCTTGATGGACGTAAACCCGTTGGATGCAAATGGGTGTTCAAGAAGAAATTTGGGTTAGGGTAGTGTTGAGAAATATAATGCAAGGTTGGTCATTATGGGGTATTCCCAGGTTGAGGAAATAGATTATGGTGAGATTTTCTCTCTTGTTGCAAAGCTAACATCCATTAGATTTTTGTTATCACTTGTTGCACTGCATATGATTTCGAAGTTGAACAAATGGATGTGAAGATAACTTTCCTTCATGGTGACTTAGAGGACAAGATTTACATGTCGTAGCCAGAGAAATACATTGAAAAAGGTATGGAGAATTTGGTTCACAAGTTGAAAAGTCTTTGTATTGTTTGAAACACTCTCCTAGGATGTGGTACCAAAGGTTTGATGCCTTTGTGTTGAGTTTGGGATTTCAGAGATTGAAATTAGGTCATTGTGTTTACTTTAAGATGGATAATGGTTGCATTCTCATTATTGCATTATATGTTGATGATATCTTGTTCATTGGAAATGGTAAAAGTTTGATTTTTGATTTGAAGTCTTAGCTTTCAGCATAGTTTGAAATGAAAGATTTAGGTGTAGCTAAGTACATTCTGGGAATGGAAATTGAAAGGGATAAAGTAAGTGGAAAACTTTGGTTAGGCTAGAGTAAGTATGTGAATACAGTCTTGGAGAGATTCAACATGGCATCTTGTAGACTATTGTGTGTTCCTATTATGATGGGGACTAAGTTATCTATTACAGATTATCTAAAATCTCCTACTAAGATGGAGAATATGATGAGAGTACCTTATGCTTGTGCTATTGGCAATTTGATATATTCCATGGTATGTACAAGACCAGACATTACCCAAGTAGTGGGAGTCCTTAGTCAATTTATGGATAATCTTGGATGAATACATTGGGATGTAGTAAAGAGAGTGTTTAGATACTTGTGGGGTACTTCTGAGTATTCCTTATATCATCATGGTCATCCTATAGGATCTTTGCATTTAGTTTGTATTTGTGAGTTTGTTGATTTAGATTGGGTAGGTGACACTAACAGTAGAAGATCCACCAGTGCTTATGTGTTCACTATGTTTGGTGGTGCTATTAGTTGGATGAGTAAGTGGCAAGCTATACTCACTAAATGTCCCCTACAGAAGTAGAGTACATTGCAGCAACTCATGCTTGTAAGAATCCATTTAGCTTAAGAGATTGTGTTTAGATGTTGAGATTGATGCAGGGATGATTACCATTTGTTGTGATAGTTAGAGTGCTATTTATTTAGCAAAGAACCTAACCTTCCATGCTAGAATGAAGCATATTGATGTTCAGTTCCATTTTGCTATGACATGGTGGAAGATAGAAAGGTGAAACTTGAAAATGTTTCTACTTTGATGAATGTTGTCGATGCCTTGACAAAGCCTATGAGCACAAATAAGTTCACATGATGTTTAGAGTCTATGGGCCTCTCGGCCCCTAGTAGTTAATTTCCTATTCAAATTAGTTTTGGCAATGTGTTCAACAAGTGGGAGAATGTTGGGAATTAAGGTGTCTCAATCTTGTTATTTCCTAGCATTAATTTATTTAATGTTATTTATTTTATACCTAAGTTATATTTTCTTGCTCATCATATTTTGTCATCTAGTGTGACATGGCATGGTGAGTTGTCATCACATTGGTAGGTGACAAGAATGCATCTATTCCTACATTGGAATGTAGGTATCCCACTTTGTTGTAGAGATTTTTTGCCATGTGTCAACATCTTGAAATATGTGTAAGTGAATATTCTATGATGGATTCCTATGATAGGTTATGATACGTAAGAACTAGATTTTATGACAGGATGGACAAGTGTTGCATAGAACCTTGCATGGGGAATCTAAGTGCCCAAGTTTGGTTATGACAAGTTGTAAGAGAATCATTATTTATTAGTCAATTATGACAGGTTCTCTTACAACTATAAGTATTCTCATATATGATAGATTTTATGATGATGTAAGAGCATCTGTCATACCTATTTTAGGTAAATTTGGGTCACCCAAGTTTGGAGGGTTGTAAAGGTGTAAGGGAATCTTGTACAAGTGTCATTTGCATGCTAAGAGGTGTTGGAATATGTGCCATGTGGATTTGGACACCCACCTCTTGTATCTTCCTCTAGAAGCTTCCTTCATGCTTGATATACTCTATAACTAAGGTGCTTGTTGGAGTAGTTTGTATGATTCATTTGGGTGTGCTATTATGCTACCAAAATTACTCTAGAATATCAATAGTGGTGAACTCATATAAGATCTTGGCTCTGGAAGTGTATTGTAACCTTCATTGTTCACAAATTAATACATTAGGTTGTGCCTTGGAGGGTGAGGTTTTTTACTCTAAGGGTTTTCCCCACGTATATCTTGTGTTGTGAACTTTTGTATTTACACGTGATGTTATTTGATCTTCTTTGTATCATGTATCTCATCCCTGTAGCTATTAAAAGATAAAAATTTGTGCAACTCTCCTCTCTAGATCAGTGTAGGAAGTGTGTTCTGTGTATCTTTCTTCCTTTCAATGAGTAGCCACAAGAATTTTAGAAAACATATAAAATTTCCCAACTAGGGAAAGAGGCTTATCAATCAAAAAGTGTAGCTTCTTCTTAATGTGAGTCAAAATAGCTTGCCAAAGAGTTACATAAGAGGATTGGAAAGCAAAGGGAATACCAAAAAATCTAAAAATTTTCCCATGGTCAATCTACTTCCAACCAAAAGAGTCAAGCCAAGAGGGTTTGGGAAAAATAGTTGATAATAACATTGAGTATTTTGCCATTAATTACTAGTGTTGGAAGAAAGGAAAGAGGTATTCAAATACTTCTAGGCATGGCTCATGTTCTCTTGTTCTTCCAAGAGAGTGAGGAAGGACTGATTAGTGAAATGGCCATTAATAAGATGGAGATTGGAGTTTTGAAGTGAAATACCTTTAACCCTCTGCTAGGTAACCATGTTGGCAAGAAAGTATATAGAGTATTTAGTTGCAAGAATAGATAGAGATAGATCAAGAGGGAAGCCTTGGTGTATGGAGTAGAAAATCCCAAAAGAGGATAATTATTGACCACCAATCAACCACTAATGTGATCTTGACAAATGTGATGATAATTTAGTATTTAGCAAACTAATCAACCACCAATTATTTTTTTTGTCAAGATCACCCATCTTAGGTATGAATTTAATTACCTTTACTTATAATAGCATCTAGGGAGCTTTCTGCAAAATCTTCTTGGTAAAATTAGAAGAGATTAGGTCCAATAGTGTCCCATAGAGATTTATAGAATTTGCATGGAAAACCATCACAATTAAGGTCTTTGTCATTATTAATAGATGATGTTTCTTCACAAATATTTACCAAACACAAAGGGCCTATTGTGCAACAAAGAGCCTACATGAGACCACACTCACACACTATTAAAGGGCTTGCTTAGACTCAGAAGAAGGCAATATGCCATAAAAAATTTATTAATAATGGTTGACAAAATCCTAGAGAATATTAGAAAGCTCAGAGAGGAATTGCTAGCATTCTATGATATGCCTGATATTCTATGAGGAATTAGAAAGATTGAAGTGATTAATAAAAATTTCTTCAGAAAATCTATCCGCAATTTTGGGCTATTGTAAATGGGCCTTGATTTGAGCTCCTTGAGATATATGATTCCAAATGCATTCAATATTGATCAACATGGGATTATGAATCAATAATAACATGTTCAAATAAAATTGTGTTTTGGGAACTTTGGGCACAATTGTTTGCCACTCAATACAAAATTTAATAAAAAAGTGATCTAAAAGGACAATATCTAGAAATGACTATGCCAATTATTAAAATTAATTGGAAAAATAAAAGATAGGCTAACCTACCAACATAGACCTATCAAGACATTTAAGAAATCTTTCCATACCTAAGAAAAAATTGTCCACATATACCATGGAAAATTAGAATGGTGGCAACCAACATTTGGATTAAAAAAAAAATTATTGTGCATGTAATATTAATCCTCTCTTTATCAAGTTAGCATCTCATAGGAATATGGCTACATTTATTAGATTCTAGAAAAACCATGTTCAAAGCCCCACACATGAGCCAAGAAGTAGTGTAAAGAGACTCCATAATCCATCACTAAAGAAGATATCATTCAACTACATCATTGGAAGCATGAATATTAACAACCCCAAGAGAGTGGTTATTAATATTAAAGAAGACACATAAGGCAGGGTTAGTGGGGTCACATCCGCGTGGCACTATGTATTGTTTCCATGTAGGAAAAATGAAAGTGGCAAGCCCCCCATGACCTGGCTCATGATCACTATGCAAAAGTAACCTTTTGGCTAAATGACATGACAAATGGTAGAAAATATGAAACCTGCAATTTCCTACTCATGTAAACAAAAGACATTGAGTTTAGGAAGTATTTGTCAAACATCCCACATGATGTATTTCCTTTTGGGGTTAGTAAGACACCAACATTCCATGAAATAAAATTCATGGGAGAGGGAAATTGAGGAGCATGCCATATTCATTGAGCTTAGAAAGAGATTTATTATTGTTATTTAAGAAGTCCTCCTTTGTGAGTGTCATATTTTTTTGAGATCAAAACCAAATGATTGTCTTCTTTCTATCAACAACCAATTCACCTTCCTCTATCTTGTGAGTTATACTATGGAAATTGTGAAAGGCAAGAGGAGAAGGTGTGTGATAAACTAGATGTGATGAAAGAATGCTAGTAGTAAGCAAAATTTTATCTAAGTGAGGCTTGTTAGTTTCCTATGATGATTCCCATAGGGGTTGATAATCAATCATATCTTTCACCTTATTAGGCGTTGAAACTCAAGGCCCAACCATTAGTGGTTGAGGATTAGCACCTTTAGCTCCATAATTGTGAACATTTCTTTTATTGATCACTATAGTGTAGCCATACTTAGTTTTTGGAGATGGAGAATTTCACTAGTAGGCTACTTGGGTTAAGGATTATAGTGTTGGGTAACAAGAGGACAATTGCAAATTTTATGGTCAAAGGATTAACTCTTATAATAGGTGTATGGAAAGTTGAGATACATGACCCTTTGGGTAGGGCTCTCAGTTTATATCTATCCTTCTATTAAATCCTTAAGGTTCTTGTGTAAGTCAATCTCAACACAAACCCTTTTTCAAGGGAAAGCTAAGAAAAAGCAATTTTTCTCAACATGGATAAAATGGCCTAACAAAGTTGTGATGTAGTTTAAGAAGGGGAAGAGTGGAAACAAGAGACGAAGGAAATGAACCCAGATTAGAACTTAGATAGAACATTCCTCAGAGATAATGAAATATTAATTCCATTAAGTAAATACTAACAAAGTGGAACAAATGTACTAGGGGCCATGCTTAAAAATGGCCTTAGAAAACTTTACTTTAGAAAAATGGAAAAGAAAGAACCCCTTGTAAGGTTTTGAATAACCTCCACATAGATCCCATGGAAGACCTAGGTGGGTTTAGCCCAACTCCTTAGCTTGATTTTAGAGGGAATTATACAAATAAAAACATATTTTTCAATCTATGTGCATGCATGTTAAAAATCCCAAACAAGCAAAACAACATAAAGAGTAGGATAGTTATGCCATGAACAACTTTTTGAATGAACTTGTCAAAGAATTTTAGAGCCATTTGTCTATGTTTCCAAGATAGTGACCCTAGTATCAAATGCTAGGTCACTTTGGCTAGAAACTATTTATAAATGAATAAAAACTACCTAGATTTGAGGGAAATTAAGAAAAACTACAATAAATATGGAGATCTCTTGCATTGGATAGCAATATGAAACAAGGGTGATAAGGGGGTGACATAAGTAGGAGCATGCAGGCCAAGCCTAAACCCTAATAGATCCTCTTCAGTTATAGGCTTTTAAACTATGAATCATGTAGTGTTTTTGATCTTAGGTGTGATGTTATTCTTAAAAACACTTTGACATCTTTACTGGAATTGATGGCTCCGTTTTGTTTTGTTGCAAAAGTGTGTGTTACTCAAATAGATTGAATATATGATAACTACCAAATGTAGATGTGATAAGAAATCACTTGATCATGTTAAGTATATCATTGTCATATAAAATCACATTGGTATTCCATTGTGTTTCGTGGAAGAAGAATCTATGACAATAGTTCATGTAGTATGAGAGTAAAAATATTATACATGGGATATTATTTTTGGAAATATGAAGTTGCGTGCTAATAAAATTATTGGAAATGATAATTTATTTTTTCCAAAAATCATGTTAATGTAATAGCATAATAAAATTCAAAGATTTGCCTTTTATTATGAATTTAATTTATCCTTTTGTAGTACAATTATAGTTTTTGTTGACTCTCAATATAAGAAATCTCTAAATGATTTATAATTGTGTAACACACTTCCACACACTTCCACACATTGCCTTTTGTGTTTCTTGGTCATGTAGATGAGATTGATAATAGCTTACCAAGTATAGAGAATGTTGTTCAAGTTTCCTTGAGTTGGATCATGAGAAAGACACGGACAAAAGAAATAAAACATAAACATATAGGTTTACATAATTTAAATTATAGCCACTATTGCTTTCATAGGTTATATATCTTTTTGTTGCTTTTATTTTGTCTTCCATACCACTTTTAGGATCCACTACACATGTATTAAGCAATAAAAACATGTTAAGATTAGGGGTCCTAATTGAATTTTTGTACAACTTGCAAAGTCATAAGTCTAAGAGAAATTATATAATATTTTTAATATTGTCAATAATGTTCCCAAAAGGAAAATAGTGTCCCACTTGTATGCAATTTTGATGCAAGAGTATCTAGGTCCACGAGCAATCCTACATCGCCCAAAAATTATTCCTTTTTATTTTCTCATTTTTGGTATGTTGTGGTGGTTTTAGGTTTCTCTCTACATCTTGAAAGTTCTACTATGATTAGATTTGCAAATTTAAATTTTCGTCGAAGTGTTGTTTTAGAGGCTCTACAAGCAGTTTTCTGAAATTATTTCCCAAAAATCCATAAGAGCTAGAGAAAAATCCTTTGGCAAGGGGTTTCTTAGAGGTACTATGTCAAATGTGCAAAAATAATCATATCAATATATTTTACGATTTGGGAAATTTTAATCCCAAAAGTTTGTAAAAAAATGTGTTGACAATTCACGGAATGTTTAATATTTTGAAATTCTTGAAAGATGGAGTGAAATCCTTCTGCAGGAGAACTTGGGATGTGATTACAAGCTTTCTCACCAAATTTTGTACAATTCAGAGAATTTTGATTTTTCTCATTTGCTGGCACCCAACTCCGCAAAGTCTAGAAATCCAGATGACCTTGAAGAAGCAAATCTTATCCAGTCATGTCTCAAGGAGGAAGATATGTAAGACTCTTTCATGCAAGACAAATCTTCATAAATAGGTTCAATCATGCTTTAATTGATTATTGTTTTATCTGCAATAAATATCATCATAAGGCTATGGAATGCAAGTCTATAATGAATAGAAGAAATTTTGTAAGTAAGAATCCTCTTGCTTCACTAGTAGATGCCAGTGTGACATGTCATATTGGCAACAATTCTAGAAACATATCAAGATACTGCATAAGTGGATTAGCAAAATCAAAAACTTAGGTGGTAGATATTTATGAGCAAAACAAGGAGAATAACACTCCCAAAAGACAGGAAACAAACAATAAGGTTGAAAATTCAATGATTGTCTGAACAACATTTCATTCCCAAGGGAAAACAAATCCCTAGGTAATATATAGTGGATGTTCAAGCCACATGACAGGTGATAAGAGCAAATTCATCAATCTTGTTAAGTGGAATGGTGGATTAGTCAAATTTGGAGATAATACATCTGCAAAGATTTGCGGAAAGGGCACCATAAGTATTGAGGGAAGATCTAAAATAGAAGATGTTCTATATGTAGGACTTAAGCATAATCTTCTCAGTTTAAGTTAGATGTGCAACAAAGGACAAAACCTTATATTTCATGAACAAGGATGTGAAATCAGAAGAACAAATACTAGTAAATTGGTGGCAGAGGGATCAAGGACAAAAAACAACTTGTACAACCTAAAGTGTGTTAATGGAATACACTATCTTCTAGGAAAGACAAATAAATGTTGGTTGTGGCACAAAAGGATGGGACACATCAATTTTGACAATCTTGTGAAAATCAACTCCATACAAGCAATAAGAGACATGCCAAAGATTACCAAGCGTACAAGCACCCTATGTAAAGAATGTCAGATTAGAAAGTAGACAAGGACAAGATTCAAAACCAAGGAGTATTCTTCTACAGAGCCATTGGAACTACTTCATACTGACTTGTGTGGTCCTACCAAGACAAAGAGTCTCCAAGGTGAGAGGTAGTTTATGTTTCTTATTGATGATTACTCTAGGATGACATGGGTTACATTCTTAAAACAAAAAATCATAAGCCTTGAGTAGGTTTAATATTTTCAAGTCCATGGCTAAAAATGAAATGAATTCTAAAATCAGGTGCTTAAGGTCTGATAGAGATGGTGAATTCACATCAAATGAGTTTGAGGAATATTGTGAAGAACATGGAATAAAGAGGCACTTATCTGCTGCAAGAACTCCTCAGTAAAATGGAGTACTAGAAAGGAAGAATAAAACTGTCCAAGAGATGGAAAGAATAATGTTGAATGAAGCCAAGCTACCTGATGCATACTGGAAAGAAGTAATCCATAATGTTGTCTATATTCTTTACAAAGGACAACTAAGATTAAACAACACTAAGATACCATATGAGCTATGGAAAGGAAGACCTACTTCTATCAAGCATTTCAAAAATTTTGGAAGCAAATGTTATATCAGAAGAGATGAAGAAGGTTTAGGAAAGATTAAATCAAGATCTAATGAAGGAATTTTTCTTGGATATTCAACTAGAAGCAAAGCTTACATATTCTACAATAAAAGACTAAGGAAAATAGTTGAGAGTACAAATGTTAGGGTTGATGAAGAGTCACAACCATTCACACATGAGCAAGAAGGCTATTGTTTAGATGAATCTGCTTGCACAGAAGAAGAAGAAGAAGAAGTTGAAGAAAAGGAAAAAACACAAGAGAAGGTCACCAAGTCTCCTGCCAAATATGTTTAGTAGAACCACTCAGAAGATCAGATAATTGGAGACAAGAATGAAGGTGTACAGACTAGAAGAAGATTTGTAAGAGAAAATGAATAGGTAAACTTCTCTTTGATGTCTAAGATAGTTCACCTAAAACTTTTGCTAATGCTAGCAGGGATGAAGGATGGATCCAAGCAATGGAAGAAGAACTAAATAAGATAGAGGAAAATCAGACTTGGGAATTGGTGCCAAGACCTGCAGACAAAAATGTGATAGGGACAAAATGGATGTTCATAAATAAATTGAATGAAGATGGAGAAGTGGTTAAAAACAAAGTAAGGTTGGTCTACAAAGGTTATTCACAAGTGGAAGGAATTGACTTTGAGGAGATATTTACTCTTGTGGTAAGAATGGAAGTAATTAGGATGTTTCTTGCATTTGCAGTTCACAAGGACTTCAAAGTATATCAAATGGATGTCAAATCTTCTTTCTTGAATGGTGACTTAGGAGAAGAAGTTCATATAGAGTATCCTAAAGGATTTCAGCTATCAGAAGATCAGAACATGGTATGTAGACTTAAGAAGGCTTTATATGGTCTCAAACAAGCCCCATAGGGCTTGTTATGCAAGGTTGGACATGTACTTACTCTAGCAAGTAACCAAGAAAGGTACCATAGATAGCAATCTATGTATCAAAATTGAGAATGAGCAAATACTAATAGTAGTAGTATATGGTGATGATATAATCTTTGGTGGCAATGATGAAATGTGAAGAAGTTTGTAGAAGAGATGCAGAAGGAGTTTGAAATGTCTATGATAAGTGAGCCATCATTTTTTCTTGGCCTCCAAATTACTCAATAAAATGAAGGTATATTTATCTCTCAAGAAAAGTATGTCAAGGAGATGTTGAAAAAGTTTGGTATGGAAGATTGCAAACTAGTGAGTACTCCTATGGTAACAGGTTGGCATTTTAGTAAATATGATGAGTCACCTTAGGCTAATCAGACTTTGTATAGGTCTATGATTGGGGGCCTATTGTACTTAACAACATCAAGGGCTAACATTATGCAAGTTGTTTCCATGGTTGCAAGGTTTCAAGATGATCCAAAAGAAACACATGTGAAGGCAATCAAAAGAATTTTTAGATATTTGAAGAGTACTCCAGATTTTGGACTATGGTATAAAAAAGCCAATGATTTTTCCCAAAGTACATACACTGATGCAGATTGGGCTGGCAGTGTTGATGATAGGCAACAGATTGCTCTCATGGTTTAGTAAAAAATAGGATTTAGTTTCCTTATCAACAACAAAAGCAGAGTATATAGCTGCAACATTCTCATGCACTCAAGTATTGTGGATGAAGCAAATATTGAAGGATATCAAGGTATTGTATGATGAGCCCATTCCTATCCTATGTGACAGTACAAGTGCCATCAATATTTCAAAGAATCCAGTAATGTATTCTAGAACCAAGCATATATCCATCAACTATCACTTTTTAAGAGAAAAGGTTACAAATCAAGAGGTAAAACTAGAATATGTACCTACAAAGGATTAGTTTGCAGACATCTTTACAAAGGCACTTTCTAAGGAAACATTTGAATATCTCAAACAAAAGTTAGGGATTTTTGCCCCTCCTTCTAACTAGATGCACAAATGATGCATCTATCCAAGGGGAGTAGTTCAAGATATATTGATTATGCCTGGATTGATGGTAGCTACCTCTGAAGGGGAGTATGTATATAAGAGACTAAGGACGATGGCAAGGATTGCATAGATAGGGAGAGATTGTATGTTTTTTTGGGTACAGACGGAGACCACTAGCCCTTTTCCCTTGATGTCAAAGGGGGAGAAAAAATTGTATAATAGGTTAGTGTTACCATCGATGACAAAGGGGGAGATTGTTGCATATGTTGTCATTGATGTCAAAAGAGTTGTAATAATTGATTTCAGAAGAGTGATAAGAGGTGTTGTGATGTGGAAGGCACAATGTTGCATATGTTGTCAAAGGAGTGATGGTCAGAGGAACAAACAAAGGAGTGATCATTAGAGGAGTTGTGAGGTGTAGGATATGGTGATGAAAGTCATGAGCATGTTGTTGGATTAGTATCATTTGTACATAGTTGTACCTTATCTTCTAAAGTCCGTGGACAAGTGAAAGTTGTCAGGTTGGAGGGTATGCTAAAATTGTGGTCTCTTATTTTTTATGAATGAATGTTGTCTATGGTGTTGTGAATATTGTATTCATTGTTTCTTGTTGAAAAGCATTTCATGAGACATGAAGAAAAGTGTACAAGGTTTCAATTGTCAAAGGCATGGGGATTTGTACTAAAGGAGATCAGAAGATTGTACCTCATTCTACCGTAGATGAAGATTTTGTTGGAGTACAGGACCATTGAGAGGGGGGGTGAATCAGTACCATCTATAAACTTTTAAAACTTTTTATACATTTTTAACTCACTAGATAGAAAATGAGAAAGACCTCAAAGATTCATTACACATATACACAAGTATAATGATAAGAAGAATGATCAAGACCCTTATCAAACATAAAACATTAGGGCACACATAGAGACAATTAACATGAACCATAACACATGTTTTGATGAGTGGAAAACCATCAAAGGGATAAAAACCCACTCTTAAAAGTCCACTTTATTAGGCCTCACTAGCCAAAAATGCCTCACATAGCAAATGAATGCCTCACATAGCAATCTGCCTCACATTGAAATCTACCTCACATAGCAAAATGTGCTTCACTAGCATAATGGTGTCTCACTGACATAATAAAGTTGTATCAAAGAGAGACAGAGAATATTTAGAGGGTTACTCTGATTCCCTACATAACATTATTCACTAAATGACTTCAACATGTTCCCCCTTTCTACATCAATATATCAATGATAAAATCATCAATCTTTTCTATGAAAACTCTTAAATACAAAGCCCTTGAAAAATGCATCAAATGATTCTAACAATTGATGAACACATAAACAAAAACATATTGCAGCAAATATACTTATACCTCCTTATGAAGACTGAAAATTTCCTTCAAATTTCACTCCATTAAAACCCCTATTTTCTTCCACTATTTCCTCCAAATTGCATATGTGCATGTAGGTACATGTCACTAGTCTCTCACTGACCAGGTCTCATCACTTCATTTACTACATAAAGCATGATATGAATTTTGCTGGCCCTTTGTCTCAGTTAGAAAAATTATCGTAAGGTAGTTAAATTGTCACATTAGGATGTAACCATCAATCTTAACCAAAGAAAAGTTCTGTTGTATTTAAACCCCATTTCAAACTTCATCGCTTGATCAAACTTTCATACTCCTGGGAGATTTTAAATCTGTTCCTTTCATTCATTTCAGGCGTCCATTTCACAAGTTCTTACCTGAGCGGTCAGTTGCACTAGGTCAGGGGGCTAGTATCCCCATGACCACAACACACATAAGTTGTGACTTAAGTCACTTGTCACCTGCTACAAAAGGTCACCGAGAAAATAGAAAAAGTGCTCGACGGTTTAGATTTGGTGTAAATAAAGTGCCTTAAGAACCTTAGTTAGGGTTTTTGTTCCCTAAACCCCTCAACACATCAAACCCTAAACAAAAATAAGGAAGATTTAATTCTGACTTTCATCAAGGGATATCAATATAAGACCAGAGACATGAAATGACCATGAAGCTTGATGACATGATTATCATCCAATTGAACATACATTACATCCAACATCAACATGAAGCACCAACACTTTAAAGTGAATGCACTCAATGATCATGCTATGAATTCCTGAAGACACATGATAATCAACTTAACCATGCCAACACTCCTCAATTCTGATATGAACATCATCATAAATGTGAACTCACCAGAACCAAGATAAACAACATCTACATTTTGTCAATATCAACATTACATTATCAATCATCAACATAAGCTGACCATTAGCATCATCACCATGTTTATGAAGCATCATTCATTGCCTTTGAATGAGGTCCTTATCCTGATGATGTCCATCAACTCAACCTAGCTTTGACATCAATGACAAATATCACAATAGATTTGGCCTTATGGTTTGGAAGTTAGACAAAGATAGCTATAAAGTATGCATGATCCTAGTTTTAGAACATAAAAGCAGAGCATTCCAAAGATAGTAGAGTGAAGACAGTGGTACAATGTTGTTATAGTTTCAAAGGTATATAAGAATGCTCCGTATTTCTCCACACTTGAAGATATGACCATGCAGTTTTGGGGATATCTAGAGGTAGCCATGGAGAATGTGTGATCTAGATTTGGGAACTTAAGGTCTACCACAAATCCGTACAAGTGCGATGGACTGAAGGTAGTGTGTTATTGTGTTGGTGCAATATTAGAGATGCAAAAAAATGATTTGCAATCCACTGCACTTGAAGATACAACCTGAAGGTTTGGGGAACATGTGAAGAAAGGGGTTTTGGTCAACATATCCAAGTTTCAAAAGAAATGGACTACCACAAGTATGTTTTTCAATGTTCTATATCAAGACAGTGTAATCAAACTATGTAAGGGATACCGGTATCGGTATCTATTTACTTGCGCCAGCATGAAGTAGCATGAAATGGTAAAAGAGGAACTTAGGAGAATGTTTTTCAAGTCATATAATGTTCATGAGATGATCTACATGATGTTATTTTATTTCTCCGGTACCACATTAGGTCTAGAGCCAAGGCTTGAAAGGATAAGTAATTGTTGTGTCAACTTGGTGTGTTTAGGTGATTGTGCCATGTGTTTGGAAGTATGCACCAACATAGAGATGTGTGCTAAGGTAAAATAGGTCCTGGTTATCACTTGGTATAAATTGTATAATTGGATTTGTTTCATAAATTATTGCAGATGACTTGGGAGCTAACAAACAAGGTCGTTTCATGTTTCATGTTACATGTTTTTTCTAGGCTGACAAAGGTGAAGTTTTGAAGACTTGCAGAGCATACAAATGAAAGATCAAGTTTGTTGCAAAGTGTAAGAGTGTGTGAGTATGAGTATGTGAGAATATACAAGTGTGAGAATGAGTGTATGTGTGTGTCTGTGAAGAAGATAAATGATCCAAAAGTTGAGAAGGAAATCTTGAGACTATAATGCATGATTCATAACAAAGGTTGTGTTGTGGTGTGTTGTGTAAGTGTGTTGAAGGTAGCAGGGTTGTTTGAGTAGAGGTGTTGAAGTCATAGGTTAGTATCAAAGGAGATGATGTTGCAGAGGTGATTGAATGAACAGAATCAATCAAGTGTTTTTGGTGTAGAGGTTGGAGCCTCCTCTTGTAAGTGTTGTAAGTGTTGTAGCATTTTAGGGAGTTGTATCTTCCTTTGGGTTGGAGCCCATAAAATTGTGTATTAGGGAGTTGTAGATTCCTTTTGGTTGAAGCCCATAAAATAGTGTATCAGGGAGTTATAGCTTCCTTTGGGTTGTAGCCCATAAAATTTATTGTAAATCTTTTTTTATTTGTGAGGTTGGATTTGGATAGTAGATCTAAGAAGCTTGCTCACCATGGTTTTTCTCTTCTAGGGTTTTCCACGTAAATCTAGTGTTATGATTATGTGCTTGTGAGATTGTGTTTTGAATTACATAGTTTGCTTCATTATCTGTTTAAGGAAGTAGAAAGTTTTGATTCATAAAGTTGAATTAGATTAAATTGTGGAATATACTAATTCATCCCCCCTCTTAGTATATTAGATTGTTCTAACAATATGTCAAAAAACTTAGAATGGGCCATCCAGACGCAATGGCACAGTTAGATTTACTCCAAAGTGCGGCCAGTAACAGCTCAAGCCTAGATTACTCCCAAATTGGAGAAGGGGTTGGCAAATTGGTAGCTCCAATACCATGTTAGAGTCATTGATGGACTCCAAGATCTCTAGGATCATCTGCAACACAAAAATAACCTTCCACAAGAGAGAAAAAGCAAGAGGATAAATTGTCTAATTATGATGCAATTTGATATTAATATTTCTATTGATTTGATATCAATTATGCAAATATTAAATGTCTTAAGGAGAAAAATTAAATGCTTCTAGTAAATTATTAAATTCTCCTAATGACTCCTAAGTAAGCTTAAGTGGACTAGTGTGAAGAGGACCTAGGAAATGACTAACTAGGTAATATCTCTTTTTACACTAGTAACAACCCACACTTCTCAACTCAGCATGGTGAGATGATTATTGGTTTCTTGCCACATAGAATTTGCACTATGGATTTGTTCTTGTCTTTGAGGACCTATATTCCTCTTCCAAGTATCAAATGGACCCCACACACTCTAAGTTATTTTATAGCACATTACTTTTGGTTGGTGTGAAGTCCTATATGCCATGGTGGATTAATCATGACCTTGTACCAAGGATATTCTATGGTGTTGAATTCCTACCCATCATAAAGGTTAATCCAACATGGCTACACAATGTCATTGATCTCAAGGAAAGAAAAGATTCAATAGCCAATATTTAATTTACCTTCAAATGGTTTAGCCCATGCACTTGTTCCTAAGAAATACTTGCATGCTTGACTCCAATAATGAAAAGCCTATTTTTGTGTGGAAAATGAAATCACAAATAAAATTAGACTATATATACCTCACCATCTTGCCCTAAACTCATATTGCATTCATAAAATTTGGCAAGTGACTTAAGAAAAGCCCACGAACTAGAGTAGTCAAATTTGTAGTCTACTAAAGAATCTAATACCATAAGTTAGCTTGCTCCATCATTTGCAAAGAGCATATGGGTGAGTTATTTTCTCATTATTGTATCTCTCCTATTTGAGTTGAGTATTATTGTCTCATGTTTTCATTGTCAAGGCTTCTAGTGTGTCGAATTTCCCTGTGAATTATTTTCAATCCATAATTGAGTATTTGAATTAAAACTCTAGCTAGTTAGGTTTTTCCTATAAATCACAATATCCTCTAAATAGAAGTCTACCCAAGACCTAATTAAATTACTCCCTTAGGAAATAAAACCCTTCAAGAGATCCACTAGTAAATGGGTTTTGACCAACCAACCTAAAGACTGCAAAGCTAAAATCTAGAATCCTATTACTTTCAAGAGTGAGGGTGAACTTTTCAATTCTTTCTTTAAAAAATATTGTAGTTGAATCCCATTGTGTAATGCCTAGAGGTTTGATTTAGGGAAGTTGGTAGTCCCTAACTATTTTATTATCCCTAAATTGGATGAATGGACATAAAAAATATAGAATGCTAGGGACCATACTATATAAAGTGCCAAGGGTGTTAATCTATTAACAATTAACAAGGAATTATTCCAAAAGGTCTTCATCCTAAAATTTGATCCTAAGACCCCCTTGGATATGAAGAGACTAGGTTTAGATTATAACATTATTAGACTTAGTTATAGGGCTAAGTGGCTAGCAAATCATAGAGATAAGGGAGAGGGAGAAAAATTAGAACCTATCCTTGATTCAAAAATTGAGCCCCTAGATATGCCATCTTTTCTTGGCTACTTTCAAGACACATACCAATGCATGTGCCAGGTCACAGTGGTTGATGTTCATCCTATGACCTCTAAAGGTACATTAGTCCTTTCCACTCACATCTAGAGACTACAAATAAATACTCTAGATATGAATATGCAAGTTTTCTTATCAAACATTTCATAAAAATTTAGAAAATGTAAAGAAGAAAGGGAGAGATAAATTCTTTAGATGATACATGCTTTGTTGTGCCACATATACTTGTATGTGTTGGTAAGTGATTCATATAGTAATATGGATGTGCATTTCTCCTTTCCAAAGCTACCTAAAGGGATGCTCAAGCATGTACAAGTATGGAATCAACATTTAGATAGGCACAATTCTAGTGCTTACTATTGTATTTTTGAGGACTTCTTCATCACACTAATCTTAAGGAGATTGAGCTTCAATAGACCAAGGTTCCCACTAGATTTCTTTGAATTTGATATCTCTCGATGCTTTTTATAAAGATGTATTTAACATGTCTATCTAGTTTATACAAACTAGAACAATTCATTGTAGGAGATTAAAATAACATTTAAAAAATATATTTTTTGAAGAATGGTCTACACTTAGTATGTACATTGTATTACATAATTCACCTATATAATTTTTTTACAATATTTATTAATTAAATCACTTGTTTTTCCTTATATATAAAGGGAAAACTAGTCTCTTTGTCTCTATATTTGTATTGTTAAACTTGTAATCTTAAGAAATGAAGATAAAATATTATAAATAAGAGTAATATATACAAATAATAATGAACAAAATAATATTTCATCTGGAGAATCCCAAAAAGAGAAAAAATCTAGAAGATTGAGGGAGTACACCCTCATAGTAATATGTTTTTGAACTATGATATGATTCTTCCATTCATGGGGCCTTTATGAACATTTTTTATATCAACTACTTTCCCAACCACTTTCTACAAATTACACAGAACCTCTATTCACACTCCAATTCTCCAAGAGACTCTAGGATGTAACAATTCCAATCTCACTCAATCAACTTCCTTAAAATATTCCCCTAGTTTCTTATATATTTCCACATATTTACAAGCTTGAGAAGAAAGGTAGACAAATTACTAAAGGAGGAAACAAAACCACCTTATTACATAGTGTAAACAACATTTAACCATCACATTAAGTTTGAAATCCTAAGTAAAAGAATAATGGTAATGCAACTACTTTCTACATAAATAGTCCATTACACAATTGTCATGTACATGAAGCCATGGTTTCGTTATCATTCATTTAACCCTTAATTTTCAAGAATCTATTGAACTAAATTTTAAATCCAAAGTTGTTTGGATCATCTTAGACACACCTCTACCCATATAGTCCTCCTAAACTTTCAATCCTTCTCTCATTTTTCTTGTTTTTTTTTTTGGCTAAAAATCAATGTGAAATGACCATTAGTAAGTGTCTTACAATTTACATTAACCATTTTTACTAAAAATAATTTAATATATTTTTCTAACACTTCATATTTCAAATAAGTTTAGACAACCTTTCTCTATTATCTTAAAAATATTCAATACGGCATGAAAATTTTTAAAAAGTCTCCTAAATGAACTAATTTTTAATACCAATAAAAGAAATGTTATTACGAGTTTCCATGTGCATTCTACCCATTTTAAATATGACAAGACAAACTATAGAAGATAATATTAAAAAGCCAACTAAATCACAATATTTATTTTTCTCTTTTATTCTAAAGTTCTATTATTCCTCTATCTCTAATTTTCTTATTTCTAAATATAAGAATGTCTCAAATGAAATGAAATGAGATACTTGCCTCATTTACATTTTTGAATTGCTTTATAAAGTTTAAACCCTTTAGCTCTACTTTATGCCATACAATTAATTTTATAATTATATGAAAAACCATCCAATGTAATTTATTATATTAAAAATTCACTTAAATAAAAGATTAAATGTATGACTCTTACCCTTTAATTTATTTTCTAATTAATAAAGATTTGATCTATATTTACTTTTTTTATTAATCTTCTTAATTTACAATTCTTACCACTTTACAAATACATTCTACTTAAATATCATCCATTTCAATGATCAATTAGTTAATAGCAATTTTACACCATTTATTCTATTTTTATTGGTTAAAATTGACCTTTGACTATTGAAGTAGATGACATTTAAGAATAGCCATAAAAATACCACTCTACTTAAATATCATCCACTTCAATGGTCAAACAATCAATAGAGATTTTACACCTCATTCACAACAAAAAGTGGTAAATATTTGTTCTATTTTTATTGGCCAAAATTGACCTTTAACTGTTGAAGTTGATGATATTTAAGAACAGTCAATAAATACCATACCTAACATATTGTTTCAAGGAGAGTTCATAATGTAACAAGATCATTATTTCTATTTTTAATGTAAATTTTTTTTTAAAAAAACATAGAGAAGGCAAATTGCTCGTTATGTTTCATCTATCCATGCACGTAAAGTCTTGTTGTAAGATTGAATTGCCATGAGCATTTATGCATGAAAGTATACACAGGAACCATATTCGGTCACAGGAAGGGGCGTGTGAGTTTGTGCATTCAGGAAGATTCTTCAACACCACCAGTATTACTGCTTGAATTGGGTGTGCCCACATATTTGCTAGCCAAGGAGATGCACAACGGCCTGCTCCGCATTGTGCTCGAATGTGACAGGGAAGACGAGGAGCCCTGCTGTTTGCTCTCGGTGTCCACATGGAACATGTACTTTAATGGACGAAAAGTGGGATCTGCCCTTAAGAGAAACCCCACAGAAACGGACAGGGCTGTTCTGAAGGTGCTGCGATCTGTTTCGGCGGGTGCGGGGGTGATGCCCAAGCAATACAAAGCTGAACAAGGGGAGGTCACATATATGAGAGCTACTTTTCGCAGAGTGGTTGGCTCGCGTGATTCCGAGTCCTTTCATTTGGTAAATCCCCTGGGAAGCACAGCCCAGGAGCTCAGTATATTTCTCCTCCGTTGTTAAACTTTTTCGAATCCAAATACATGGTTATATTGTAGTGAAACCAAATCCTCCACTGCTGGCCTCTGCCACTTTAATGGGATATTATTCTTATAATTGTATACACCATATTTTGTATAGCTATCATGATTCATGGATATGGAAATATTTGTATAGGCATTGTGATGCATGGATGTGGAAATTGAAAGAATTGTCGCTCAACAAGGAAATCGATCTGTTAAAGTATCAGGAACTGAATCAGAAACATTGGCCTTCTCATTTCCTTTTGTAGAGCATTGAATTCTCGAGGTAAAAGAAAGTTGCAGGTGGTTACCAAACATGGTTTTAATGTACATGCTGTTGCTAGTGTTTGGAACTTGGTTTTATTGTGCCATAATTTTTGAATGTTTATAGTTGTGGTGAAATAAAATTGAGATGTAATTACTGTAAGCAGACTCTAAATTAATTTAAGTTGAAGTGATTAATGAAAAGCAAAGATGTTTAGTAATGTTGAATAAAAAATAATTGAAATGATTTTGATGGATTAGGGTTTACTTCGAAATCACATAATATAGACTTTAATTTTTGTGTTGATGTGTGTGACAGAAAGAGAGAGACCAAAGTCTGAAGCTGAATTAACAATCACAATCTTATGATGATTGAGACCTCAAAATTTAAGGATTTAAGACAAGGTCGTGCTCGTAATTTGATCCACTTGGCACAATTTTGTTTTGCTGGTGTAGTTATATCCTAGGAAAAAACAAACCTTCAATACCTACATTCGCTTGCAATGTGTAAGAAAAACTAGGTGGTGTTAAGTAGTAATATTGGGACCTACTACAACAAAGGGGAAGAATGTTCAACTTTTTTGCTTGTAACTAAGTCCCTAAATTGATTCGGTAATATCAACAACAAAGGAACAGAGAATGTTGAATGCTAAGTAATTGTGCTCAATGCAAATTGAGATGAAGTGTGTGATTGAATATGTGAAATTAGAATTGACAAAGCTTTTTCTAGTTGAAATTTGATTAAAATTAAAGTGACCTAGGATTGTGTCTTTAAATACACAACCCTAAATGCACAATTTGAATGTGTTGGCACTGGTACCAATGGGTAATGGTCAAATCTTGGGATTGTCATCCTTAGAAAGAAAGAAATTGAACATTGGATACTAGGGCTGCGACCATTCCTACAATCCATTCCAAGGGATAGAATCATAGATGTGGTTCCATCTAAGATTCAAAAGCTATTGAGAATTAGATTAAGTGGGTTCTAAACTGAGAGTGTAAGATTTGGCTATAGAGATAGCCACCCAAGATTAAGAAGGCATAAAGGAAAGTAAAAAAAGATTAATATGACAAAATAATTCTATTTTATTCTATAATACAAATGATACAAGATTCATGATTTAATTCTCATATGAGAGCTACAATTGGGTATACATAGGATACACCACCAAGAGATGTGAATGTACAACCAATGTAAGATAAAGGAGACACAATCACATGTGTGTATTACAACTCCAACAAACAAGGAAGCATAAGTCACATGATGCAAGGAGAACCTACCCAGGTAGGTACATCGTGAGCAAACTTATCCTATCTTAAGTGCATATAACATAATAAAGTAATAAAGTAAATACAAAAATAAAATAATGCACCAACATATAAGATTTGGCTATAGAGATAGCCACTTGAGATAAAGAAGGTTTAAAGGATAGCACAAAGAAGATAAATATGATAGAATAATTCTATTATACTCAAAGGATGTAAATTAATAGAAGACTCATGATTGAGTACACTTATATGAGAGCTACAAGTGGGTATATAGGATACACCACAAAGAGTTGTGAATCTACAACCAATGTGGGATAAATGAGATGTAATCACACAACTCCACCAAACAAGGAAGCATAACTCACATGATGCAAGTACAACCTACCCAAGTAGATACCTATTAAAGTAGCCTTATCCTATCCTTGGTGCATATAATGCAATAAACTAATAAACTAAATGCAAAAATAAAATAATGCATCAACACTAGCCATAAGTGTAGCTTAGGTGGTGGGTTAGATGATGTCATGCCCCGACTTGTTAGACAAAGAGATTTTAAAAAATAATAATAAAACCCACCACTGACCATAAAAAGACAAAAGCCATCACTAGGTGACAAAATGCACTAGAAAACAAAAACAAAAAAAGAAACATTAACTAATGTTAACCAAAGGGTAGTAGTGGTTATAAAAAGGCATTGGTTGTGTTAAAGAGGTGTGATTTCTTGCTATGAAGAGTATAAAACAAAGATCCAAAGACCATTGAAGACATCAAGTGATCAAAAAGAAATATATCTTTGGTAGAGATAAATCTGCAAGGAATATATCAGCAGTGATATATATATGTAAAAGTATAATATCTATATAATAGCAAAGTATATATTGTTGTTATTTGGACTGAACTGGTCAAACAGTCAAGAGGTACTTTATATGAATAATCTAACCAATACCCCAACAATTTATTTTGAGTCAAGGAGATGCTTTATAGGTAGGAAGGATAGCCCTTCCAAGTTCATGAGGGGTGAGTGGATGGGGTGTGCCCCCCTCATGCTCTCATCAAGTTGGCCAAGTAGTTAGGGTGTGGCCCTATCATGCATGCTTTGGGGTGTGTGGCCCTACCATGTTCTTGAGCCTAATCAAGTAGGGTGTGCCTCTTGAACTTTATCAAGGAGGGTGTGCCTCCAAGGTGAACTGGGAGCTGCAAGGCAGGGTGTTTGGCTCACTTACATGCTCTCGGCAAGATTGAGGAGGACTGGCCTTAATATTTCTACCTACATGGACTCCTAAGGATTCACTATTAATTAGCTTGGGGAATTGTGGATTGAATCAAATATTGCTTATGCTATAATGTCTTGTTCTCATTATTTATTAATTTATGTAGTACTGCTCTCATTAATGATGTTATGATGTATTGAATTTATGGACTTTTTTATATTTCTAATGTCCCTTTTTTAGTGATTATTATTGTTGCAGGTTAAGAAATATGAAATATGCCAAAAGGAGACATTACAAGTGGTATCAGAGCTTTGATCTTTCTAGCCTATGGATCAAAGATAGTGTATGCAAGTAAGCCAAAGAGCTCAATGGGCCTTAAATAGGGAAAGAAGAAAACTAGAAGAAAGTAGCAGCCTAAGTAATAGTAGTAAAATGGGTGATCATGAGTTTAACCTAGGAAACAAATTGAGGGCTTTTATGGAGCAACAAGGGAAGACATCACAATTGCTTCTCCAAACACTTCAAAACATAAATAATATAATAAATAAACCTACCCAAATCAATGGGAGAGATGTTAATTCCAATCATTCTAAAAATAATAGAACTCCTTTAGGATCAACACCTAGAGCAACATGACCTACATTCTTTCCTAGTGAGGAGCAGGCAAGAGAAGAAGAAGAACCCATAGCAACAAATGACATTGAGTTATTGGTAGAAGCTTATTCCAAAAATTGATCCCAAACTTAGGAAACATATTCCATTTAGAGAATATTGTGATGTAAGAACAAGAAATACATCGAGAAAAGAAAAAAAGAAACCTAAAGACTTATGAAAAAAAGTAAGTATGATGAACCTTCCAAATCTTGATGGCTCAGAAAAAGTCACAGCATGAGCATGGATCCGAAATCTTGACACATACTTTTATCTTAGCCCCATGACTGAGGAGGATGCTCTTAAATTTGCCATTCTACACTTAGAAGGGATTGCACAAGAATGGTCGCATCATAGGATTGTCAGACAAGGACACCAAAATGTTGTAACATATGACGAATTTACATAAAGACTTATAAATTTCTTTGATAAAAAATATTCCCAAAGGCATTTCAAAGAATTAATGCAATTAAAACAAAGGGGATCCGTCGAAGATTATGTGGCCGAGTTCCAAAGAATTTCAATCATGGTGTTAGGCGTTGATGAGGGAAGGCTCACTTACATGTTTATAGAGGGATTGACAGAGTCACTTCGTGGTTTGGTGGGCACTCTTGATCCAATACCCCTCCAATATGCAATCCAAAAAGCATTAAGATTAGAAGTCACAAGAACTAAGAACAAGACCTATTCCAAGGATGTACCATCTAGGCCAAGCTATCAACCATCTTATAAGAGAGATGAGAAACCAAGGATAGGGCCTCCTAAATATGTTGATCTTCAAAAAAATGGTTTATGTTTTAAATGCAAAGAACCATGGGGACTAGGTCATCATTGTGCAAAAAGAGGACAAGTGCACAACCTAGAAGCCATTACAGACGAAGAATTGGAGGAAGAAGAAATGGAACCCGAAAAGGAGAAATAGAAACAAGACAAAGAAGAATTAACAAATAGTACATTGGCAACTCTCTCATGTGCACCAAAATACCACCCTTTTAGGATTCGTAGTGTATTGCAAGGCCAAAAAGGTTATTGTATTAGTGGATAGCGGTGCAACCCATAACTTTATAGATGATGGTTTAGTAATAAGAATGAAACTTAATGTTGAAGACTTTGAAGGGTTCAAAGTAGTGATGGTTGATGGTTACACTTCCCCACATAAACAAAAGATAAATTAACTCTCCCTTTGGTGACAATAACTAAACAAAGATAACTTGGTTCCTGTCTAAATGTAGTAGTAAAAGGCTAAAGAGACAGTCACAAAGCTCTGTCTTAGTTGGGACATAGATAATCAATTATTTTCTACTTCTTAATAGGTTATTGACCAATGTATAGAGTTCTCAGACTATTATATATACTCTCGCAATAGGTCAGTGTGGAAAGCAAAGGATCCAAAGACACAAAAGATCATTAAAAAACAAGTTCAAACTATAAGACAATCTTTCTTTAATGCAAATTTCAAGCTATAGACCAGCCTTTGGGGCTCTCAGAATGTTGCCACAAAGAAATCTCTCAATTTCCAAGGGTTCTTGTTAGAGGAAATCACGATTTGACAATGTTGTTTAGTAGTGACACATACAGATAAAGTTTGTATATAGTATTTAGCAATGAATTAAACCAAAATAGTTTCAAACTGGAGTTCATCCACTGTTTACAATATCTTATCCTTCATCAGCAAATGTATCCTAGTTTTGATGTTGTTCACACTCTCATCCACATCGATAGGGAATGTTTTCCTTCTCAAATGTCTACGAACCTTGTTTCTAAAGTCTTATTGAAGGTTACAAACTATAATGAACTATTCAGCCACTTTTGGACTCTGTAGGGGCTCCTTTCTTTGTTTTACTACCTTCATACTCCTTACAATCTTCATTGATTCATAACACTGGTCTCCCTAGCTCGTTCTTTTCCATTAAAGCCTCTCCAATAACTATTTCCTCCAACTCATCGAGGACAAGAAGATCCAACAAAGAAAACCTAATTGATTCTTTCTTTTCTCCACAGTGAAGGTGTGAGTTTGGTGATGTTGGAATTGCCTTGAGGTCGTTTAAAGGACTTAAGCGTGTCCAATCTAGTGCTTAGCACCTTGGCTTGTTGTTCCAAACCTTCACATTGGCTTTGTTTAATGGGAAATCTAACTACAAGCCACAAAGGGTCAGTACACCACAAAGAGGAATCCCTAAACTTATTGTTTCAATCCAAAATTTGGGTACAAGGACCCGCAAACCAAAAAAACAAAATAATGCACACCAAAACTTCATGAGGACGATGCTCCTGCATCAGGGTCCCTGGGAGAAACATTTGTGAGTGTAGCTCACAAATGGAGTTGGGTAGTAGGACTACCCTTTCAAGTTGTAAACACCATACAACATACTCCAATACTATGAATAGGTAACCTGCAATAATTTATTTCTTTCTTTTCATCCAACATGTGGCAGGAATAGATCTTTCATTTTGTGGCGAAATGAATTCTATACTTTCTTTGTCACTTGAGGACCCTTGTCCACCATGTACCGACCTCCTCCTCTAATTTATTCTCTTCATGCTCTTTCCTCTTGTTGGCTTCATCGTATTACAAACCATCCATCTCTCAATTCTTGTTTCCCTGTCTTCTATTATGGGAATTGACCCACCATAAATCGACCACCTCCACCAAATTCTGCTCTCATCTTATTCTTTTGTGAGAATTAACTCACCATGATTCGTCCTCATCCACCTAGAATTTCTTTCTTCACACTCAATTTCATCATTTTCACCACATTTTTACAACTCAACTTGTAGCCTTTTATTGTTGCACCTGTCCAATTCTTTTCCCATCTCCCTCAAACACAAATCGGTTGCAACATCCTATTTGGACTCATCAATTTCTGCTAAAAAATTTGTTCCATCTCTTGTCAATTCAAGCCACTCTTTCTCAACTACTACAATCTGAAGTAATATGTCATCTCCCTCATTTTTGGTTGCCTCCTCACTCTTTCCATGCATCATCTTTTCCATGTACTTGTCTTGGCATTTGTGTCTTGAACTTTTCTGTGTTTCTATGTCCTTCATAGGACCATACTCTATTGCTGCCCCAACTTCACATTCACTTATTTCAACATATTCTTTTATCTCTTCTACATGCAAATCAACACTATTCTCATCTTTGAAAAAATTAGAAACATGAAATAATAACTCTTTTGTTGTTGCTACACCTTCTTCTTTTATTCATGAAACATTCTCATTTTTCTTCTCACTACCCTCTTTAGCCAAGATCTCCATTTCATGAGAGATATCTAGCTCTTCTCCTTCTTCATTAATTTCTTCATTTTCTGCTTCTTTCTCATTTCTCGTCAAGTCATCCACGTCTTCCTTCTTCATATCATGTTGAAATTCTTTACTAATCATCAACAATACCTTGTTGTTGCTACTACTCTTACTGTCCACTTCTTCTCCTTTCAAAGGTAAATGTATGTTTCTGACCATCCTTCTGTAGAGTGCAAGTGTTTCTCCTACCTTCATGTATGCCTTTCCTATCATATTACCAAGGTCTACCAAGAAGCACATGACAAACATCCTATTGTGGAGTAAAAAGTGGACACATTCCTTTTTACCTCCTAGTTTACCTCCTAGGTCCTCGTGTTTACACTCTACATGTAAATTATTCATCCTGATGAGAAATCCCTAAAACCCATGACAAATAGGGACTAGGGACCCATTTTATGTCTAAGTCTCAACCAAAAAGGCCACTTGGTATTTGGACGCTTGCGCCCAAGTACACCCTGATTGGTCGAGGTAAAATCAAATCTATGTTGGCCTAGGACTCTTAAATAGGTCCTCCCTTGTCGGCTCTTTCAATTAATTTGTGAAAGTTTAACAGATAAGCATATATAAACAAGTGTTTGAATTCATTTGTAACTAGGTTGATAATAGAAAACTTGATGATAGCAAGGTTATGATGTTGTGTAAAGGCGAATTCAAATCATTCATCATGTTTGTTGGAGACTTGTGTTAGTATTGTGTTTGTTGCAGATTTGGATTCATCATCAACATCCTTATGAGTTTAAGAATCTTCATCCTCCTAAGGGCTTCACCGCCAAGGTGACATCATCATTGTGTTTGAATCATTTCATCATCATTTGGATTATCTTTAGCCTCTGCCCTGCTAGGGCACGCTCTCTCATTAACAACAGTGTTGGGAAAGCTTGAACGCTAACCTAGGATTTGACTGAGGCAAGTCCCTAAACACCACAACCCCAAAACCCCTTTCTTCATGTGTACAGGTTATAGGTGCGAGAGTTGTGGAAGTATAGGTACAGGGAAGTTGTTTGAAGGATAAAGATTCCATATCTAAAAATAGAGTTGAGAAATTTCACTATAGCAGACTAGGGCCCGAGCCCCAATGTACAGCAAGCTAAATAAACCTGAAATTCAACACCAGAGCATCATTTACGACATTTTATAGTTTAGAGCTTCCAGAAATCATGACTTTGTGGACTCGGGCACTAGCCCCCTGTGTCCTCTGACATTTTAGCTTCTGAGGGATAGGTTTGGATATCTCACTAATCACCTTAGCACTCTCAAATCCTAATTTTTTGTTTATGTTTCACTGTTATAAGCTTATTATCATAGATCTAGGATTTAGAGCATTGATTGGCCTAGGGTTTGATAATAGGCTTGGTTGAATCACATCTTTCCTCTACAAACAAGAGCACAAAACCTATAGCTAGGTCCTCTTTCATCTTGTAGTGACTTGGCTCGATTTTGTCCTTGAATGTTGTAGTGAAAGAAGGGTTTGATCTAGTGTACTCACAGATTCCATCATCTCTCTTTTTAACATATAACATTTTGGTGAACCCATGTTTTTAATAAACTTGCATCTTACGGAGTGTTGAAATCAGATTTTACATTACATCATATCATACTTGTCATTCTTCATTGAAAAATCTTGGATAAATTTGAAAAAATTGAAAAAAAAAAACATTCTAGGCTTGCATAAAGGCATAGTTTTGCATTATTTTATTGCATATCATTTGAAGCATTTGAAAATCTAATTTTTACATTAGATTTGAGACAAGTTACATCAATTAATCATTTCATGATATCAAATTTTGCATTTGAATATCTCATTTGCTAGGGTTTTGTTGAAAAGTTGCATTTTTCATATAACCTAGTTTTTTGCAAAAGCTAGGATTGGTAGTCAAAATCTTATTTCAGATTTTGTTACTCTCTTTGAACACTCATTTAAATCTGATTTTGATTTTTAGTGTTGCTTCATTGTGCATTCTTGCATTAAATTTTCAAATTTTGCAATTGCACAGTGTGTATTTCAACATTAAGGGTTTACACACTTTCCTCAAACATCTTTAAGCAAACTTTTAAAATTTAAATTCTTCATATTGCCTAGTTGTGTAGCACTATTTCCATCATACATACTCTGATTGTCATGAAATTTGTGTGCTTTTTCTCTTCAAAAACCTAATTTCCTCAAATGATTGTACACTAAGAAATTATATTTTCATCATGGACGCTTCTTGTTATTTATCTTTGGAAGCTTTGTTTGCATACATCATAGATGTTGAGAATTTCTACAAATTCACTAATAAGTACCCTCAAGTCCTAAAACAAATAGCATACATATATGATATTGACATTTCCATGAGTTCCACATATCGAATCCTTTGTTACATATCTGATTTTGAAATCTTCACAACTCTCATGGGAATCTACCCTTCAATCTTAGAAAATTTCACAAATTTCATCTCCATGAAGGATCATGAAGAAGGTAATGATGAAGACATTCCCACTTCTCTTACTAAATTTCATGATGACATAATGGACATCATCTCTAAGACATATGAGGATTACATAGCCTTGTGTGCCTCATCCAATGATTTGGAACCTTCTCCTAACATAACTCCTTGTGAAGATATTTTGGTGCAAAAAGAAGAAATCATTGAGACATTCCTTAACAACACTTTACCATATCTTCATTCCAATTCTCTCCCTACCCAAGATGAAGCATTGGATGATGAAGACTCTCTTTTTGAACAACTTCTTCAACCTATTGATAATGGAAGTTCCTCTACCAATCTTAAAACTCTTCTTCACCACATCTTAAATGAAGAAATGGATCACTTACCATTTCTTGAGAAATCAAACACCTTGGATATCTCTAATGATGTGGAGGAAATTTAAATAAACATATTGTTCCTAAGGATCAAGGTACCTCACCACCACCTTAATCGACTGAAATGGGAATCTATCCGGCTCCTTCCCCTCCATCTTGGCATATAGTAGGAGGAGACTTTTAAGAGAGAATCTTTCCATTGCCAACTCCTATAATCTCCTCTTCACAAATATAGGAAGATACGAATGACATGATACAAAGGGAAGGAAGAACAAAGGACAAAGAATTAATAATAAATATAAAGATCAAGATCAAAGATAACATGTAAGTATTTCTAACCCTTTTAGCCACCTTTGTTGTAGCATCTCTTTGAGTTGCTCGCTTACGTGGCCTCCTCTTATGTGTTGTGTTCCCCTGTATTGTGTTAAATGTTGTTTATGTCTCTTTGGATGAACCTTGATACTCTTGTAAGGTCAAGGATATAAGGAGGCCACTTCTGTTGTGATAATTCTTCTATTTGTTTCATCATTCCCCTACTTTCTTCTCCTCTATTTTACTGTTGTGTGTTGTGCCATGGGGGCATAACATTGTGGACGATGTCTTGGGGGCATCTTCTCGTGTTGTAAACCCAAGTCACTCTTATCTTCTCTCTCATTATTATTGTTTACATTCTTCAATGACTCTATTAGTCAGCGGATGACAAAAAGAAATAAATATTGATAAGGACTATGTGTCCTTTCAAAAAGAAAGTAAAAATGGACCTCTAGAGTCCATATATGAATATGGGGTTGATATATATATATATCTGACGCTTGACTAGTAGAATCACTTCATGTTGTGATTCCTTTGGTGAAATTTCTTGTAACAAACTTTTTCAATACTCTCAATCTGCTTCAACGCACTTTGGATTGTTTTGTATCTCACCTTGTTACTACACTCAGTTCTGAGATAACTATAGTATATCCCAATGGCTATACTCAGTTCCAAACCCGCAAGTGTATCCTTGGTCTTTGATTTGATATAATACATTATTTATGCATAGCTTCTATGAATTGATTTGGTTATTATCTTAGAGTAAGATTTTCTAACCAAAGATTATCTATTGTTCATTATCTTAGCAATTGACATAGATGTGTATGTGGGAACATTTAGCGATCGTGGAACATGTCACTTTAGGGCATGGGCTTTGCAAAAGCTCTTGTTCCCTTGCATTTTTTCACTCTACCTTAATGTGCTTGATACCAACAAGCGGGATCAACCACCTTAAGGTGGGGGCATATATAATGGTATCTGCTGGATTACTTTTATACTGACAAAGCATGTTTGAAGGTCCTCACCATGAGGTGGGATGGTGTAACTCTTGAGCTAGTGCACATCCTTTTAAAACAAGAAAGCCCTCATTGCAAGGCAGGATGGCGTATCGCTTGAGATAGTGTGCATCCTTTTATATAAAGCCCTCATCGCGAGGTAGGATGGTGTGTCTCTTGAACTAGTGCACATCCTTTTATACAAATTCCTCATCATGAGGCGGGGTTGAATCTTGAGTCATTCACCCTTAAGCATGCCCTTGGCAGTTGTGGTAGCATAGCTCAACCATCAGGTGTGTTTGGCCTATTTTAGATAGTGGAGTACAATGACGAGCACCTTCTTATCACTCACATTTTCTATGTATAATACGTATAGTTTGTCTATGACATACTATGCGATACTCATGTATTCCATGTGTTTTATGTGTCTTCCTTGCATGTCTTGCATGTTTATGGCATGGTCTAAAGTTGTGTGGCGATGAGTCTCTCCCCATGCTGTATGTGTTTTGTGTGCTTGTGTGTTGTCTAAAGTTGTGTGGTGATGAGTCCCTCCAAATATGATTCTTTATCCATCAATTCTATGATTTTCCATATGCCTTATGTTCTTGAGGGTGGTGAGCTTTGTTTTGGTTTTACTTCTTCTTCTGCATCTTGTTGAAAGATGATCTCCTTGATTTTGAGTAGTGTTGTATGTATGTTCTTGTCCGGACTAAAGAAGGAGAATGCGTGAATGAAGTTCTTTTACATTTCTTCCCAATATTTAGTTTATTTCCTTCATTCTTGATTTATATACCATGTCTATGCAATTGGTGACCAATAAAATAAATGGGTATACAATATCTCATATATTCATTTCTTTCTCTCCATACCATTGTACGCATGGATAAATGTTCTTGCGGTGAAATCTGACTTGAGTATTTGGGTATTATGTCATATTCTCCTTCCTCTAGCAAATATCTTGTTTTGATGAGTATTTTGAATGCTAGACATCGATTGATTGTGTCTTTGTGTGTGTTCCACCAATTTACAGCATTGCATACCAATGTGTTTTGTATAGCTTGTAATCTTATGTCTTCATCTGAAAAACCTATCTCCATTTCTGCTAGATATGTATGTAGATTTTGTACTCTTGAAAACCTAGGAAACTTGATATGTGAAATCCCTTTCAAAATGTGACTTACCCGATGAGGTCTTCAATCCATATCTTTCATGTCCTCCATAGATGTGTCACAAACTGTGATCTGTGATTTAGTTTTGATGAAGTGTGGAGGATTGTGATATGTCTTCCTCACCAATTCTGACCATGAATATCCTCTGGTAACCAACCATTTTACATTTTTTTAGTTCTGGTTCTTCTCTCAACCAAGCTTCTAGAACTTCATCACTATCTATGTTGTAGTGGTCATCCTTTATCTCTAGTTCTCCCTAAAAGTTGGGCTCTTTTGTTATTTTGTTTACTTCCAACCTAGAAATTGTGTATATATTCTTTGAATCTTTATCACTGTCTTCTACCTGATTGACTTCTTCTATGTATGCTTCTTCCATTGATGATCCCAAAGGAATATTGACAATTGTGTTATCATTAGCAAATGACATCTCTTATTTCTGAGAGTCTATGATACCGTTTGCATCTACAAATGATCTCAAACCCAACAATGCTTTGAAAGCTTCTCCTTGATCCTTCATGGCTACAACAACAAAGTCTAAGACTTGTTTGACCCCCAGTAGGTTAACTTCCACTTATTTCCATGTTCCAATTGTCTGCATATTGGATCCATCTGGAAACATTATATTGTAATTTGTCTCTGTCAGTTTAGGTCTTCCTATCTATTCCTAAAGCTTCTTTGTTAGCATGTTGACATCTGCTCCCAAACTTATCATGACATTCTGGACTTTTTTGTGATTTATAGGAAGGTGCAAAAATATGGGGGGCCAAAAAGTGGACAAATTTTTTAAAACATTTTTATAAGCAATAACATGAGCGCGTTATAATGCCCTCGCATTATGTTTTACTACAAGAAGCAACATTTTAGTCATTCTTGCATTTTGTTTTCCTACAAACCTGCAGCCTGCAAACAAGGGAGAGTGCGCTCGCATTATTGGAGGCCATATTGTCACCAATTTTTTGTTGATTCATCATCAAAATGCCACCACAACGTCGGGGAGGCCAAAGGAGTAAGTTTTTTTGTGTGTGTGTGAATTTGTTCATAAATAGGTAGATTTAAGTGGTTTTTTTAATGTAAATTTCTTTAATTTATAGGAATTGATAATGCACCTCCTCCTCCTCCTGAAAATCCTCAAAATCCTCCATCACCTAAATAGCAAATACCTGCTGAAGAACAACCCCAACAACAAATACCTCCATTCATTCCTCAATATGCCCCTAGAACACAAGATAATTTA
The DNA here is from genome assembly GCA_027924645.1 of Cunninghamia lanceolata. Lineage (NCBI taxonomy): Eukaryota > Viridiplantae > Streptophyta > Pinopsida > Cupressales > Cupressaceae > Cunninghamia > Cunninghamia lanceolata. Next base: position 7,006,295 of record BSBN01001067.1, read on the forward strand.
ATGGGGCAAACTAAAAATAATAAAAAATAAATTGGGGACATAATTGCAAGGTTGAAAGATCGTGCAACTTCAACCTCGCATAGAGCTGTGCTTGCTCAATCTCTTGAATCTATTCTATCAAATGTAAATTCAATTAGCAAGAAAATCTCTAGTTGGTCAGATAAGAGGACAGAGTTTAGAGAGTTCTATGCAAATAAGTTATCTTATGAACAAGTCAAAAATTACAAAATTACAAAATTTGACTTGTGTTCCCTTTTCACAGACCCACGAACAAATCAACCTCTACCCCTTACATGCAAGAGGTTTCCTATCCATTGGTGCAACGACCAAGCAATAAAGGACCATTTTGGGTAGAGGTGGTGGATGGTTTTTTACCATCCTCCATGCAACAATTATGAGGTCCCGCAATACTTTTTGAGGAAACTCTACTACGAGTCTGTCCTCAATAAAGTGCTAAACTATTTTGATATGCGAGACTTCCAGGGTAGAGATGGGGGGTTAGTACAGGATAGAATAGGGGCATGTGTTGACCTACAATGGCCAGGGAGATGAGCACTCGCTAGACCAACCCATGAGTATGTTTCTATCCCTTCCATTGTGAAGGAGAGTGTTGAGGTCGAGACACTACAGTCCATTAGTTCCTTGACCTAGAGCATCATAGAGCATGCCAGTCCTGTAGCACAGCATGAGCTGAGGGAGACTTCGACGAGTAGGGTTCCACCCCATACTTGACAGGCTTGTAGGTCAGCCTGTGGTTATGACCCCATGAATAGTTAGGATGTAGGTGCATAGGCTACATCTGTAGCTGCGCAGATGGTGATGCCATATGTCCTCCTGAGTGAGACTTTCGGCCTTGATACTTAGGTAAATGTTAGCAAGTTCATTGAATTTAATTTATTAAATTTTATTTTTGAAATGCAAGATTAACTAATTTAGTTTAATTATTTTAATGAAATTTCAGGGTCATAGCGTTCATTCAGTTTTTAGCAGTTCTCAACCTCCGTATTACACTACGACATGTACTACCAAGGTATGTAACTAGTAAAAAATTATAAATATTATATTGAATAGCATTTTTATATGAATGGTATTCTAATATCTAATTTTGAATGTTGAATACGTTAATCTTGGAGATTTCACGGCAACACCTCCCAATGGAGGTGGAGTTCAAAGCTTCACTCAAGTAATAAAATAAATAGTTTAACTAATGAATTGTACTTACTAGATTTTTGTAGTTTATATTCATATCATTGATTACATTGCATTGCACATCTTTCAAACTCAAAGCATTACTACCCATTACATAACTAATAACTAGATGTTGATAGATGACAAAATTTCAATTACAATATAGTTTTTTGAAAAAATACCTCAAAGAAATGTGGTCTCATGGAATGCCATGACAAGTAAATGCATAGACAAAGACATCACCATGAGACCACATTTCTTTGAGGCACCTTTTTCAAACAGCTCACTGCCTTGTCTATGCTACACATTTACCATACATGTCTACTGAAGCTTGTTGATCTCCTCCACACTATTCTTCGATAAATTCTCTCTAATAAACTCATCCAATTACCACCAATTAGACCCCTTGAAACAAATCTTCCCCTTTTAAAGACATATGATCCCAAAGGTTTTTTCTAGTATCACCATGCCCTAGGACATGACACTAGAGAGGGGCACGAGCCTATGACATCTTCTATAGCATATGATTGACTCCATCATCATCTAGGTTTTAGGTATTAATTATGGGGGCAATAAGCCACCCCTAAACAAAATCTTCAAATCTACACTAACCCATTCCCCTACAAACTATTTCAATCCTATTGCCTCAATTTCTTCCATCCCTACTTTAGATCCTACATCTAACCCACCTAAGTCTAATGGGGACCCTTCCTTTAATACTGCTATATTCTTTGAGATGATAGGCACATTAGACATTCAACCTTATAATTTCATTGTTGAACCCACTCCTACACCTACCATCACCTTCTTGCTTGACAATGTGCCTACTGATGATTATAACGATCCTTTGTAGATTGAGGCACAAATACACTATAAAATGATAGTTGAATCAAGGTCAATCTTTTGATCCTTATTAATGTAGTTACAGAGGAACACTTATACATCACTAGGTTGTAAAGAGATTCTTATCCCCCTTAGATATCTCCTAGTGTACACATAATGACACTTCTATACCTACTTTTGGCTCCCTCACCCTACTAATCTAGGTAGAATCTAAATGCCTAGATGTCTCATATCATATCATCCCCACCTTAGACCATCCTTGGCTCATTGCAATGTGGGTTGTCCCTGAATTGTCATCCACTAGTGCCTTAAATTCCCCATGATGGTCACGTCTTCACCATACCAACTAGTTGTTACCTTAAGACACTTCTCCTTAGATTATTTTTTGTCAACTCCTTCTGGTCCACCTCAACCTCATACCAATTCCCTCTTTCACCTTTACCTATTTTATGCCTCTAAATGCATTGCTCCCCACCCCGTGCAACCTCTTTCTATTACTTCATCTACTCCACTAGCTATGCCCCTATCTTCCACACCATATATCCACCTATTACTACTTCACCTTCCTCGTTGACTTCTATCCCCCCTCTAACACCCCTCCAAGATAAAGTAAAAGAAAAAGTGTAGGACCTTTCCCTATCCACTTCTAAAAGTAGGCCTAAGAAACTTCCCCAACAATACACCTAACCTACTAACCAACCCATTGTTGCAAGTATGTTCCTAATCGGTGTTGTCATTAATGTCAACATATCCTTGTTGTCATTAGTGTCAACTGTATCTTATTATATTACTTGTTTAGAAGACTTGTATGTTGAGGATATTGAGAAAATTAACCTGTTCAGAAGAAACAAGTGAGTTACAGAGAAGTGTAGTACAATTGAAGAACAGTCCAGTAAATTGCTTCGAATTTATTTTTTCTTGAAGATCATGGTTTGCAGATTGGATGTAAGTTAGAGATATGTCTAAGGATGCTACATTCTAGGTTTGAGCCATCCACATGAAGATCTAAGTGAGTTGTGTTTACCAGAGTGAAACCTTCTTTTTCTGTAAGTTTAGTTGGGACAGGAAGAAAGTATTATGCTCCGCATACCTCCGTAATATAGTATTTTGCTCTGTGCTTCTAGAGGGAAGTCTTGCATCATGATAACTACCTACAGTTACAATGGTTCATGGTTTGGTGGTCCGCAAGCTATCTTTCTTTTATGACAGTTGAAGACAGTGAAGTTCATGTGTTCCGGTGAGAAGATTCCTATGGATAAAGTGGTTAAGGTTTGTGTGGTTGCTTATGATGATTATAGCATGCTTGTGGATGTCTCCTAATCATGTTTCTATCTGGACTTTGGTCCGCGTTAAGAAATTGAGATTGTGTTTGAAGATTGTTCCTAGATAATGTAGCGTATAACCAGTCTTGGCTGACCTAGTTAATTCTAGTGATTGCGGAGATCTCTAGAAGATTGTGGAAGTGTGTTGTGGCATGGAAGATCGTGTTTGAGTCCCAACTAAGGGTAAAATTTAACAATGAGTGCATTAAATTAGGAACTTAACCATAGATACAACATCAAACACAAGAGACACTAGATTTACGTTGAAAACCCCAAGGTGGGGAAAAACCACGGAGAGGATTAACTCTCAATATATATTACAATCTTGAAATAATGATGTTCAAGCTCGGTCACTCCATGGGCCTAAACATACTGGCTTACTACCATGAAGAACAACTAGGTCTAGCAGGCTCATTGCCTCAACCGTAAACCTAGCTAGATTACAATAAGGGCTGTTAAACCCTGAGGGATGTTAAACCCTACTGGGGGCTTATTGCCAAACTCACTGCCATGATCAACACCTTTCTATATTGTGAATAACAATTCCTCTTCTCTCCTCTTCCCCTACTCTACTCTTCCTTTTCTTTCCTCTGCCTCTTCTCTGATCTGCCTTTTTGACCTTTCTTAATATCTTTATCCATGCCACAACACACTTATTTGGGACTCAAACATGATCTTCCATGCGACAACATGCTTCCACAATCTTCTAGAGATCTCTGCAATCAATGGGGTTAACTAGGTCAGCCAAGACTAGTTACATGCTACATTATCTGGGAACAATCTTCAAAAATAATCTCAATTTCTTAACATGGACCAAAGTCCAGATAGAAACATGATTAGGAGACATCCACAAGAATGCTATAATCATTAGAAGCAACCGCATGAACCCATAAGTTTACCTAATGTCTATGTGATTTCTAGTGACATTCTTATATCCCTTGTTCTTCCCCTCATTCCATCGCCATTTTTTTCCTAACATGTTAAAACCCTCTAGCTTAGGCATTGTCCTACCTCCATCACCACCAAACAAACAAAAATTTGAACACTACCCTACCCCACCCTACCACCAACCTAAACCTAAACTAACACCTTCGTGCTCCCTCTCTAACTTCTTCTACATCTACTATCTCTCTAATTGAGGTGGCTCCTCTTCTAAAGCCTCATTATCCTAGTATGCTTATGTCTACTGGAATCATAGAGGATCAGATATTAGTAGAATATTCTCTACCTAAGCCATCAACCCATGTAGTTGGTGAGTGTCTCTTTGACATAACTATTTATTTTCACATGTTATCAGTAATATTCATTCGTTTAGTGACTATCATTCCTTCTATAGACATTCAGGAGGGCACTGATCTTGTTGCATCTATAAAATGTCCCCTTTCTACTTCTCTTGATGCTACTTTGGTCCCTCCTTTGTTGACCCTTATACCACACAATAGTCATGAATCCTCATATGAATCTTTGTCTAATTTATATATATGCATGTGACTTGTGTGCTTTATTGTGTGTACTTCCATGTTTAGGTGAATGTGTGCATATGTTAGGAGCCATGACCTGCATCACTATTCTAGTTTTTGTAATTGAATAATGTTGTTTTATTTTCAGATGATGCAGGCAGAGACACCTCCTGAAGTTCATAGGGCAATGGAGCATGGTGTGTCTTTCGCAATTGATAGCTCCATGCCTTTGATGGGGGTATGAGGTAGATTAGTAAATTTCAAATTACATTTATTGTTATAATTGTTTATTATTGAAAAATCAAATGATTATTGATTTGAAGTTTAATTTCTATCTGGATGATTTCTATAGGACATTACAACACCGCAGCCTGATCTTGCTACTGTGGGAAATGAGGAGAGAGATTATCTGGCAGTGGTAAGTGATTATTTTGTTAAATGTTTCATTTTTATAATGTAATTTCTATATATTAATGTCTATACTTTTTATTGTAAGAGCTACAACTCCATGATGAACTAAATAGGAGCAGACCTCAGGTTCGAAGTAGACCACTCTCATATGCATCTCCATCCACTCGAAGATCAAAGGCTACCCGTGATCTATTTTCTTCACCCAGAGGGGAATGACTGTGTTAGGAATAACATGTAGAAGATATCAATTAAATACAGATAAAGATGAAACAGAGAAATGAAAAAATACATAGAAATAAAATAGTGAGATAGTTTTAACGTGGTTCACCCAAACTCAGGCTACATCCACTAATAGAGAGTCTAATATTATTATCAAGTAAATAGAACTGATTACAACCAGCGATCTGATGCAACTCAAAACCTCTACAATATGTTACAACACAATATCAATGGAAACCCTAACCCTTAGCCTTTTTTATCAAGACTTATGTCAGTTACAAAAATAGGGTTTTTATGGCGGCCAATAGAAAAATAGTTGTCAACGCCTTTATAAAATAATAGGCAAATTTTTCTTCGAGAGCACTACACTCCCCCATTAAATACTTTGGGGGAAACTGTACGGACAAAAGTGGGAAAAATTTAACCTCCGAGTTTGATTAGGCTCCATATAACAATAGACTATTTATTGGGTTCCTTTGTTGTATACCTATATGGCATTTGTGGACATATATTTTGTATTGCATATAGTTGACATTGTATGCCTATATGGCATTCATGTAAGCCTATATGGCTAATTTGTATATATGTTATACTTATATCTATAGATATTGATGTATGCCTATATGGATATTTGGTTAATACACATCTTTTTTGTTGATGGTGTCCATATTTGCATTATAAATCCATGCTTCAATGGATATCTGTAGATGGTTTACTTCAAATATTTAAAGTCCAATTGTATTACATGCACTCTTCCTTTATATAATTGTAAATATAAAAAGTTTGAACATTATTATCCTCTAATATTATTGAACATTAAATCAATCATATGAATATAACAATACATGATGCAATCTAACACCTAGGTCTCTCTACCACTACACATCATACTCTGTAGGATCATTGTAGCATGGTAAGGAAATTCATGTAATTATACAATGCACTTTGAAGTATGCAACTAAAAATGAGCAAGACATTATTACATGTGACCTCATACCTATAGAAGTTTGTCATATGATTCTTGGAAGACATCTACCATTCCACGTGTATGCTTCATGCTACCATTTCACATGTATGCTTCACGCTACCATTCACGTGTATGCTTCATGCTTCTTCTATATACTTCACATGTTTGCATGTATGATTCATGATTCCTGTGTATACTTCATGTTTTCACGTGTATGCTTCGTGCTTCCTATGTAGGCTTCATGTATTACGTGTATTCACATGTATGCTTCATGCTTCCTGTGTATACTTCATGTATTGCGTGTATTCACGTGTACACCTCATACTTCATGTATTAGGTTGATAAACACAAAGATAAAAGGGGGAACAATTTATCATTAAGAAAGACATCCATAACATCCTTGAAGAATACAACCTTAGGCAATATTGCAAATAAATGAATTTAGGTTCTCACAAATAGTGATGACATTTCAAAAGTGAAAAATTGTGACCCTTCGAATAGGAAAGACTATGATCCTTTTATAATGAAGGGAAGTGACCATACCTAGTGTAGATGTGCCCAACTAGATGTGTTGGCGCTAATGGTTTGGCCCCACAAAGAACAAAACAAAAAGTAGCCTACCTTGCAACTTTACACTACGTCCATTTGATGATTTTTGGAGCATCAGAAAAACTTTCACCATGGGCAAACGCCTCAGATGTATCAAAAAATGAGAGAGGTTATTCTAGAGGGGCCCTACATGATCCTGTAGCCTTAGATAGAATGTTTCTAAGTGACACAGTTTCTGAGTAACAGTTTGTCAAAGAGTGTTGTTTTTTGCACTTTGGCTTCTTAAGGGATATCACCGGTACAATGTAGCTCAGACTATTTTAGCATGTTTGAGTGTGAAACAAGGCCATTCCTAGCCTAAAGGTACCAATCTAGATGCGTTGGAACTATCGGTTTGGTCGCACCAAGAGAAGAACAAAAGTTACACCCCTTTGCAACTTTACACTGCATACATTTGACACTTTTTCCATCAACTAAAAACTAGACACCACAGGCAAATGCCTCAGAGATATCAAAAACTGAGAGAGGTTATTGTAGAGGGGACCTACATGATCATGTAGCCTTAAATAGAATGTTTCTAAGTGACACAGTTTCTGAGTAATAGCTCATCAAAGATTGCTTCCTTTTTGCACTTTGGTCTCTTAAGGGATATCGCTAGTACAATGTAGCTTAGAATGTTTCGGCATGTTTGGGTGTGAAACAAGACCATGCCTAGCCTAAACATACCCATCTAGATGTGTTGGAACTATTAGTTTGGTCACATGAGGAGCAGAACAAAAGTTACACCCCTTTCCAACTTTACACTGCATGCATCTGACACTTTTTCCATCAACTAAAAACTGGACACCACGGGAAAATGCCTCAGAGATATCAAAAATTGAGAGAGGTTATTGTAGAGTGGCCCTACGTGATCCCATATCCTTAGATGAATTATTTCTAATTGGCATGCTTTCTGAGTAAAAGCTTGTCAAATATTGTTGCCTTTTTGTACTTTGGACTCTTAAGGGCTATTACCTGTTAACACCCCCCATTATTCCTTTTCATGATCCTGTGTCAAGTGAAATGATGGTTGAGGAAGGGTCTCCCAAGTCTGGTCTAGGGAAGCAAAGGTCAAGTTTACAAATTGAGGTCTCCAGATGGTCAAATGGTGAAAACATAAATATGCATATAATCTACCCAATATTCACTGTATATGTGTAAAAATGTAGTAGCAAAAAAGACAAACATATGTAAACTTGGAACCAAAACATATGTAAACTTGAAATATAGAAAAGAAAGGTCTAACTATCAATTGCAATACATTAATATCAATAACATGATTTTACAGAATCAATGTGCAGACTTACAAATTAATCCAACAAACCATCCGGGTCCGCTCTACTCTTTATTGTGTCAAGTATTGCCCCATGGTTAGACTCACGCACCTTCCACAAGGTCTTTTTCAAAGGTCTACCCCAATATTGTATCAAATGAAAATTGGATGCCACGACAAGGTTCAAGTAATGAAGAATCTTCTGATGCATGTCAAAGTCTTGAAACATCCAAACATTAACACTCTTATGTGGGTACTGTTATCAAATAGAATTGCACCCATCTTGGAGAGAGTCCAGGCATTCTAATGACACAATGGGAATGATCTCAAGGTGTGGGACCTTGCAAATTGAGATCAGACCTCCAGAGAAAGTTGGTTCCTCATTCTAAGCCTAAAGCTCAAAGAAAACAACTAAACCTAGTGTTAATACTACAGAATAAAAGGGGTAAGAAGGATAAACCAAAAATAAAAGGGGGTGATACACCAGGTTTGAATATAAGAGCCCTCACAGAACTAAGGAGATGCACAAAATAACCAAATACAACTAATAAACATACATAGATCAAACTGATTTTAACATAGGCAAAGAGCAAGAAATGATTAGAAGGAATTAAACATTCACAAACACATCATTCTTAGATCACACAGATTCAAAAATTGGCATGAAGAGGTAAAATAACTAGCATGTATTTAATCAAAAGGCATGATTACGGTGGAGGAGAGTTCTATTTAGAATACAGGAGCATAAAACTAACTATTTTCCAACCTTTTTTACATCTTACATTCATGCATGTATAGCATTTAGCACTTGACCTAAGTCAATTACAATAAATTCTCCCCATGGGCTTTGTCAGAAAATATCTCTATCTAAAGGGATGTCTATCTATAAGAATTAACCACAAAAAATATCTGAAGACCTAGGCAGATGAAAGATATTTTCTTGCTCAATACGAACAGCTGATTTATTACCTGCAACCATAAATTCTACAAATATCTGATAAGGGAAAGCTAAGAAGATCGGATCTATTTGATGACATATGAGATAAATCCTTTCAAACTCACCAAGCAAAGCTTTTACAACACTTTAATCCTCAAACCCCTTGAATCATGTACCATATCGGCTTTGAATCTTTAGAATAATCAGCCTCTAAATTTCCTTGCTGGCCGAGTCTGCAAACTTACTACCTTCGGGATGTCTGATAACCTCCTTCAAATCTAGGTCATGGATGAGATTACCCCTTTGGATCGATGACCATCGCTTCATCTCTTGACACTACATGACTGCAAGCCTCACCTAAAATTGTCATGGGGGCATAGTGACCAGCTTCATGCCTCATTTATTTCCTTTATTGCAAACCCACGATAGTCCTACAAGACCCCTTACGGTATAGCAGCAACCTTTTACATTTTACTGCCAACCCACAGACCACTTCATTGTCTACAGCAGGGCTGCGGTAAACATCTTCTACCTGGCTCGAGCCTCATCACCATCCCGTCACGACCCATATTGACCGCTGCAGAAATGCGGTGAATAGTTGACTTTTACCACCAGCTCGTAGACACTTTTGCTGACTGCCACGGGAGTACGGTGACTATTGCATGCTTAGGCTAAACCCTCACCACCAGCCTGTGGACATCTTCACAACTCGTTGTGGTAGCATGGTGAATGTGAGATTCCTTACCGCCAGCCCACAGACATCATGGTTGACTGCCGTGGCAACGCGGTAACTATTTCTTTCTTGCCACACTCCCACCACATTTCACACAGACTATTGTGGTGATGCAATAAGTGGTCATATTGCACCCTAGCCCTCATAATCTCCTACAAGGGTTTATCTAGCATATCTGTGGGGATGCGGTATTGATGAAAATTACAAGGTTTTAGTAATCGATGACAGGAAAAAACCTAGGACTTAAAGGGGGAACAAAGGAAAACACTTAGAGATTTCATGGATGAGCTATTTGGCCAAAGGGACAAAATAAGTCAATAGGTACCTATTAAGCCATGTTCTAGTAACAACCACCAAGCCTATAGGGTATTCGATGTTTTCTCCATCTGTAACTGGGGCTTCCAATTTCTTTTTGGCCTCAACACAACACAAATAATAATACATTCCCTTTTCATTGTCTTCATCTACAATAACTACATAAACATGCTCTACATTGATATGTGCAACAAATTAGATGAAATTAGTCAACATTAAAAAAACTACAAAGATAACATTAGGAATTTCAAAAACTATGTAAGTAGATATATTACCTGGTTGAACTAGATCTAATATGTGGTCAAAGAAAACTGATAATTCCATCTGTGTCAGTTCCAGTGCCGTTAGGGGCTGATACATGTCAAGTGGCCTAAGATAACTTAACCACCATTCGTCAACCCACTCCTTTGAATCACACTCATTCCAGGATTGAATGGTACATGAAGAACAAAAGCATGCCATCTTCCATGTATGGATACTCCATGAACCTACGTTTGAGCTTCAAAAAGAGTGTAGCTCACTTGATCTTGTCAGTGTACAACAATCCTCATATGGTACAATGTTAGTATCATCTATGAACCAAAAAAATCTACGAACTAAAGACTTACCTTCATTACCTAGACCTATCGAAGCATTACACCACTTGACGATTGATTTTGCATCTGTCAACTTTGCATTGTCTTTGTACTTTAACTCTTCTCGTGCTATGGCTCTTTTGATACATGCTCCTAGACCATCATGCTCCCCCTTTCCATGCTTAGCCTCACAAAAGTTCCACATATGTTGAACACCTATAATATTTCATGCATCCTGCTCATCTAATAGAACATTCATGAGTTCTTGAATTGTGATGCACAATTATTCGGCCATATGATATGCTAACTAACTGATATGCCCTATCTAGCCAAATCATTGTAGAACACCTGAAAGTAACCCTGCACAAACTCCATAGAATGCGTGCAATCATCACTAATATAAAAATGATACTCCCTTATGATCTTTGTGTCATCCTCTGTACTATCATTTGTATGAATGAATGTTATGTGCACAAATATAGAAACCTGTGTGGAGTTGTAATATTGTGATTGCACCTCATGCTGTAGCTATAGAGTGTAGTTCTCTACAAGTTCAATGACTAAAACAACACTACCAAGTGGAAATGTGTCCTTGAATATCTTGAATTGCAAGTCCAACCATCAAGCTCTATGGGTATTGTTGATGGTGATGTTAGTCACAACCAAACACTAAACAAAAGTTACACAACAACCCTTATTTATCTTGAAAGATACGATGAATTCAGAGAATTCATGATCCCAAGTCTCCATTGATTAGTTCATAATCTACTGACATTACTCAGTGGTTGATGTGTGTTACTGTTTTCCATTCAGGGGCCTTACGTTCATCAGTAATTTCTGCCTTTACACTATGAACTTACTCAAATAATGTGCCTATAGATTGATATTTGCATGATTTCTACCATTATTTGCAAGTCTTTGCATGATATTTTCAACACTACATGCATTTAGCTCAAATATGCTAATGATATTCAGTTATCTATGGGATGTCAGCATATTCCTCTGTTCTGCTTGTTATTTATCATGATTTGCAGTTATGGAAGTGATTCAATGAAATTAAAAAAAAAAGACAAAGGTAGGGTTTAAAGAGTGAGATTCCCAAAATTACTTGACTAAGATCATTGATCCACATACATATTCTGATACAACAATGAAGAGAAGAAAAACTAGAATCATACTTCACCAGGACATTCCACAAATCCACATGATCCAGTGCAAATCTTCAAAGGAAAAGTTGACAACAACATGCAATGAAATGAAAGCGCTTCTATTGAACACAACATTCACTAGTACATATCCAGAAATCAACTTGAAGATTACATAAAGTTTATAATTAGGATGTAATCTGAAGCTTCATCTCCATTTAGTATGCTTTAGAACAAGTACCTTTACAATGATCTGAAGAAAGAACCTTGATGTTTCAACAGTTCAGTCCTCATTAGTCTCAGTAATCTGATCTCCTACATGAAACTGCTACAGGTCAGCTTTTTACAAAATGATTGACCTCTCTCTTTTTTACACAGTAAAGGGGCTCAATATATAGCTCTGAGCATCCCCAATACAGTTCCAAAACCCTAGCTAATCGATCAACGATCCACCTTGTCAGTGCAGCATCAAGCGGTGGAGAATAAATCCCACCAAAAAAATTTGAGTAGCATGCCCATTGGAAACCCTAACAGCTCAAAATAACTTCTGTTCCAGTTTAATAATGTTTCCCCATCTGCATTTTGCCTTTGCATTGAAGGCCTTGACTCTTCTCATCTCTTTGTGATCTCTTGTGATCCGATCTGCCGCCTGGTCAGAATGTTAGATTGGTCATTAAAGCTCTGTCTTTAATATCCACCTGCACGCCGCCACTGTGTCAGCAACTCTGCATTTTCCAGCTACTCGAAATGGCTCCAGCAATCTATAATAAACAAGCAAGAATTAAGTATCATTATTACTATACCAACAGGAAGATAATCATTCTATTAAATCTAGCTCTAAATGTGCAAACACAGATATCGGGCCATGAAACTGTGAAAATTCATGTATCCGAATGCATATACAACGTTTAAAATGGCCGAGTCAACCATCGTTGACCAAAAACATGCATTGGGCCTCAAAACGGCTTCAAAAATCCCTTCTCTTTGCTTTCCCGCCTTTCACCTACTTAAATCCTTGTATATCACAAATGTATGTTTTAAATATACAATCGTAGCGAATATACAAAGAATTTTCAATATTTAATTTTCACTTCACGTCCGGTGTCTGTATACTTCCCTTTTGCATATCGGGTTGTATATTTGGGAAGATACATACAAAGTTCCTTGTATATTCCCATTAGACTTCAACTGTTTTACTAACCGCAGCTTACTCTCTTTTGATTCCGCAATGTATATCGGATATACATTAAGTAAAGATACATTGCGAAGACCGAACTTTAATCTTTTTTGAGCTCTGGCACTTGTATGTATCAATCCATATATACAAGCCGTGGAATATACAAGCATTACTTCTCATTTAATAACCTTTTCAAATCCACGCCATGCATATACCGTTGCATCCTTACCTTGTATGTTTCGCAATGCATGTATCGAAACATACAATTTAAGACACTTTAATAATGCTTCAGTTCCGCAGCATGCATAAAGCATTGTATATCGTGAATGTATGTAAGATACATACATTACAAAAACATACAAAGACTTAACCATAATTTATAACCCCTTCGGCTCTGTCCAATGTATAAAGCCCTTTGTATCTCACCAATATACAAGCCCGCATACATACAACAATTTAACCCTATTCATAACATTTCCTCGAGTCCGCGGCTTGTATATTGGCAATGTATATAACAAATGTAAGTAAGATACATACAAACATAAGATTCATCTGGCGGATTTATCCAAACATTCATTTCAACTTTTGACTATGTCGGGTCCACTTTGCATGTATTAGATTGAACATCAGCGAAATGAATACAAGGCAAACAATGTATAAACCCGATATACAAACTATTTTGTATATGCAACATACACAAGACCTTGCATATACAACGACCCGACATACAAAGGACCTTGTATGTGCAACATACAAACCTGAATGTACATTTTACCAAAACACTCATAACTTGAAAAATACAGGGAATTTTAAGATGGTTCAAAAAGCAACCCCTATTCATTTTTGACAAGGAATTCATCTATACTCTACTCTGGCACTTAATGCAATTTTTCTCTATCTTCAACAAGGTTTGTACTTTCACTCTCTTTTTCCCTTTACCACCAAGCAGAACAGCACACACAAGCAAAAGCAAAAGCCACAGCAGGGGTCCTCGTTTTGCTAAGGAGTAAAATTGGGCATGTTGTGAACATCACAACAGGTATGCCTTGCATACTCATACACTATACTATCACAAAATGTAAACATAAATTGATACACTAGAATCTTTTGAATAACCAAATCACACCTATTTGCTTCTTTACCATCTTTTGTATTGTAGGCCACTATTTTATACTTGTCAAACTCTACTAGTTTGTTTCCAACCACATGCGTGCTTTCCATATGTTCACATATTGGCATATGTTACAAGCCACCACAATGCTAACATGTGCCATCCAAGCATAATTTCCTATAGAATATTTGACCTTCCTCTCTTTCACATAAAATTGTTGATATGAAGTCTCTTGAAGATGTTGGTGGGGCATGAATGCTACAATCCTGCAAAACATTGTTAGTATGCAAATCGAAACATATAGACCGATAAACATCAAAATGGTTAGAAAATTCAATATGTAATCTACAACAACAAGTAGTGCATGTGTGATTTATTTTGACATAGAAAGGTTTTAGCATTTCAAAATATCTTTGACAAATTTTAATTCGAGGATACATCTCTAGAAATTTACCAAAAAATTATGTTTGAGTTGTATCCAAAAAATGTTTTGGATGTGGCTCACAGTTTCATCTACCGATTCTCCTTCTTACCACATCCCTTTGATTTAGATATACCCTTGTGTAATTCTTCCAAAAGTCTTCAATTAGTGATCTCAATGCTTCAACAATTGGTTTATCTTTTCATGGTAGTCTCCATGAGAATGCCCATAATTCATTGGCATCAGTGTCCTCAATCCTTTGGCGCCTTCCAATGGCTCTTGATAAAGTTTTTCTATTAATTCTCAATTCTTGACTCATCTTTCTAATGAGATGAGCTTTCCTCATTTGATTACTATTGTCACATAGATTTGCACCTAGTGTTGAAGGCTTTTAAAGCTCCAACAATCTAGTGAAACATTGAGACGACCTCCAGGTGTGGGACCCTACAGGGAGGTTAAATTTCCAAAGAGAGGGTGGTTCCTTTGCTGAATGAGAAGAATTTAGTGATCCTAAGACTAAACCTAATCTATCCACCTATTAGGAAAAGAGGAAGAGGGAGTAAAAACTAAAAATGAAGAGGAGGTGATACACCAGGTTTGAATAAAGAACATTCACAGAGCTAAGATGCACAAATAAAGAACTATAGTTGATAAACTTACATAAATCATGGAGATTTTAACATAGGTAAAGAATGGATTGCCAGGAATTAAACATTCACAAACAATAGCCAATTCTAAGACTACACAGAGTTAAAAAACATGAAAAAGTAAAACACCATATGTATTGATCAAGAGGCGCAGTTACAGCAGAGGAAAGTTATGTTTGGAATACAGAAGCATAAGACTAACTATTTTCCAACCTTTTTTACATCTTACATTCATGCATATATACTGTCTGATTTCAAATTACCTAATTAGGTTACAATAAATTGCCCCATGGGCTCTGTTAAAAAATATCTCTACCTAAAAGATGTCTATCTACAAGAATTAATGCAGAAAATATCTGGAGTCCATAGGTGGTTGAGAGATATTTTGGGCCTCCAATATGAGCTATTGAATCACCAATTTGCAACCATAAATGTAACAAATATCTGCATTTGAAAAGCTTCTGCAACACTTTAAGTCAGTTGCTGATGTGTCTTGTCGGTCGAGCCTGCAAATTCATCCTCAGTTGGTGACCATCCTGATATCTGGATGCACAAATCTAGACCATGAAATTTGGATCATATTTTGAAAGTGAGAATATCCCCCCTCCCCCCCCCCCCCAAAAAAAAGCTCGCTAAATGAAAGAGGAGGAAATTCTAAGCACTTTTGCCTTTTGGATCATGTAGAAATTCCTCAGGATGAGGGAGATATTCATGGTCAAAGCTATGGTTAACTGGGATATCAATATCCACATGTCATCATCTTGCAGTCACGCAAAGAATATTCCCCGCAAGCAAGATTCACCTACGACACCATGCCACCGTTTGATCTTCAATGTCGTGGCTCCACTTCTTCATCCCTTGACATCTGGCACTATTTGCTTCATTCAACGGAGTCAACGATCCTATGGCCATAGGCCCCCAATATACTTTAGAGTTGTCTTCATTTTGCAGCCATAGGGAAGGAATGTGACGTCAACTTCAGTAGTCTGCGAGTTATGCGATATCCAGATGCACCCGTCAAATTTTCCTTCACGGCATGGAGGGGCTATCATCCGCATGGATATCCGTCGTCCGGATATTAACTTGATTTCTGAATATTAACTTAATATCTAGATGCCACTTTATGCACCACCCTTTGAATATCCTTATGATGTCATCAGCATGAAGAACTTTGTTGAAGAGGTGATCTAGATGACGTCATCAAGATATTAGCACTACAAGATAATATACCAGTGGCGGAACGTCTGGATGACATCATCGTCATATGCATTTCTTTGGGGAAGGGGTCTAGATGATGTCATCAGGACATTCATAAAGGTCATGAATATTAAGAAGGATCTAGATATTAGGAAATATCTAGATGACATCATCATCATATTCACAAGGGTCTACACATTCGCAAAGGACCCAAATATTAGTTAAGATCTAGATGTTTAGAAAACATCCAGATATTAACTAAGATCTGAATATGAAGGGGATATTGAGACCTTAGCTAAGGTCTGAGATATTAGGATAATATTCAAGATGTTAGCTAAGATCTAGATGATGTCACCAGGATATTCATGCCAAAATGACTAAGTATGAAGATGGGAAATCCTTGCGAAGGAAGGCATTTGAAGATTAAGGATTTCTAGGTTTTTCTGGGTTTTTTGCAAAGATTCTCCAAATGAGATTTAGGGATTTTTGCAAGGTAGAGCATGAGGATTTGAAGAATGAAGGCCTATAGGGCCATATTCCAAGGGATATCTAGAAGATTTTCAAGGTAAACTATTTGACTCTAGATGGAGGAAAATAGGTCAACATTTTGGTGACCTCTCAGGGATGTTTGACTGCTAAATAAATAGATCAATGGCCTTAAACATCCATTGGGCATAGAGTCAAAAGAGACGTGAAATAGGTCAAGACAAATGAAACCTGCCTCCCAAAACACACAAAAAGAAGAGAGGCCTACACTCTCCTAATGACAATGCAGCCTGTGCAAGAGCACTTAGGGAAAGGGAAACCTAAAACTGAAATGAACTAAAACAATATATACAAGACCTCATACCAACCTTAATGGTAAGGTTTGAGATGGATCCCATTAACTGAAATGGGTAGAACTTCACCATCCAGCCCTGAAAGAATGAAGGCATTTGTTTGCTTGCAGCTGATGATGATATAAGGCCCACTCCAAAGTGCATCAAACTTGGTGTGGCCTCTAGGTTTGGCTTGATTTGCATCCCACTTTAGGACAAGATCACCTTCTTTTAAGGTCTGGGCCTTGGCCTTTTTGTCAAAATGCTTTTTGGTCTACATCTGATGTTCTTCTAATGTGATCATGACTGACTTCCTTTGTTCTTCTAATTCAGTTAATTCATCCATTCTAACAGACCTTGCATCCTCTCCTTCTAATGCCAACTGATGAGCCAAATCTAGTGCAGGAAATTCTAAGGATATAGGCAATCTAGCCTCTCTTCCATACACCAGAACAAAAGGAGAGTTCCCAATGGCTCTCTTGTATGTGATCCTATCAGCCCAAGGAGCTAATCTGATCTTATTGTGCCATTGCCTCTGGTTTGTCTCCATGGTCCTCTTCAGAATCTTGATCAGGTTCTTATTGGTGGATTCAGCCAACCCATTACCTTGGGGGTAATAATTGGATGAAGTCTTTCAGAACACATTGTATTTGAGAGCCCAATCAGCAATCCTAAAACCAATGAATGCTTTTGCATTATTAGAAATAATAGTATGAGGAGCTTTAAACCTTGCCATGATTTCTTCCAAGAAATCCATGATTAATGACTCAGTGGCCTCCTTGAGTGGGACTGCTTCAACCCACCTGGTGAAGTAATCTGTTGCAGTCAAAACCCACTTGTGACCAACACTGGAAGAGGGATTTATCATGCCAATGAAATCTAATCCCCACTGTGAGAAGTGTTGATCAACCTAAATAGGATGGAGGGGAAGAGCTGCCAATCTTTTCTTTCGAGCAAAGAGAGCACACTCTTCGCATTTTCTTACCCACATATGGGCATCATTGAATAATGTGTGCCAAAAGTGACCTGCCCTCATTATTTTCATTGTTGTAGCTCTAGTAGAGAAATGGCCATTAGCTGGGCCAGCATGAAACTCACCAAGAAGTCTATCAACATGATCTTCTTCTATGCATCTCAGTAAGACTCCATCTAAGTTTCTCTTGAAGAGAACACCATCTACCAAAGCATAAGGGATAGACTGCAGCCTAAAATGTATTCTTTTGGTTCTATCTAGTCCATAGGGATACTCACCAGTGGATAGGAAACTATCCATATATGCAGTCCAAGAACTCACAACTGATAGCTCAGCTATAGGTTCCTCCTCATTCCAGTCATAAGATGAATTCACTTCATGTATTGAAGTCTGAGCTAGCTGTTCACACAATCCTCTGCCTCTAATCAACTTATTGGCTTTGATGATCACATCATATTCCAGGATCTTGGTGACCCAGTTGGCTCACTTTTTACTAATCTCTATCCCCATTATGTATTCTCTCACACTAGGATGAGAAACTAAAACTTTAATATGATTATTTGCTAGGATATAATTGAATTTCTTTAAAGCTCTAATAATGGCAAATACCTACTTATCCATGGGGTTATACCTGACCTCATAGTCCTTCAAGGTCTGACTGAAGAAGGCCAAACGCTGCTCCAGTCCATGTTCATTTTGCTGCATCAAGACAACAATACTGTTCTCTCTTCCATATGTATAGAGGACAAAGTCCTCATAATTTGGATTCATGAGAGTAGTTGTCTGGGAAATCTCTTCCTTGATTTTCTCAAAACCATCCTTCCCTTATTTATTCCATATGAAGACTACATCTTTCTTGAGCATAAGGGTTAGAGGCTTCACTAAGCCAACATAGTTAGGAATGAACTTCCTAACAATATTGATCTACCCTAGAAATGATTGTAAAGATTTTTTTTGTGAGTAGGCAGCGAAAGAGAAAGGAGAGAAGATGTTCTATCTGGGTCTATGGATATTCCATCATTAGATACTATGTGACCCAAAAGCTTACCTTGGGAAACAACAAAAATACATTTCTTGGGATTCAGAGACACCCCAAACTCTCTGCATCTCTCGAAAACTTTCTCCAAATGCTCCATATGATTTTCTCCCTTCCTGGAGAAAACTGTAATGTCATCCAGATAAATTAGGATGAACCTATTTATAAATCATTTGAAGGCAATATGTATTGCCCTCTGAAATGTGGCACTAGCATTAGACAAACCAAAGGGCATCTTTGCATATGCCATGATTCCCCATTTGGTTGTGAATGATGTCTTAAATCTATCTTCCTCTCTAACAATGATCTAGTTATAGCTAGAGAAGCCATCTAATAATGAAAACCTTTCTGCCTCTACAACTATTTGTAAAATTTGATCCATAGAGGGAAGAGGGTAATGATCCTTCAGAGAGGCTCAATTCAGGTCCCTGAAGTCTACACAGAGCCTAATCTCTCCATTCTTCTTTCTCACAGGCACTAGATTAGCAACCCAAGTAGAATACTTAATAGGGAAGATAATCCTTGATTGTATGAGCTTAGCAAGCTCTTTCCTCATGAGTGGTTCAATTTTTAGATTAATGGGTTGTTGCTTTTGGCGAACTGACTTGCAATTTAGATCTAGATCAATGGTATGTTAAGCCACATCTAGATTGAATCCTTTAAGATCTTCATATGTCCATGCCAGGACATCATTGTACTTCTAGGCAAGTCTTATGAATTTTTGCTCTTCTACATTGCCACATACCTTTCCCAGCAGCAACTCTTTGTCCTGGGTGATGGTCACCTTCTGGTAATCTTCTCTTTTGAAGGTCATGTTACTTTTCCTGCCCCTGAACTCATCATCATGGCTAAAGATGGCCTCAAGGGTGACTAGACCCTTGGGTAGCTTATTTAATTTGAGTTGGATGATCTAATCACCATAGGATTCTTGTAACCTGGGTTGCACCCTTGAAGAGAACTTAGCTTCATTCTAGATGAAGCATGTGATCTGCTCGTCACTATCAAAAATTTACCAATGAATATTATTGTCAGGAACAGATGGTCTGATGACCATTTTCACATGTTGATCAGGTCCTTGAAACAAGTCTATAGGTGGAGAAAATTGAGCTCCCACTATTACTAATTGCTCAGCCTTTGAATTTAATTTTCTTGGGATTACTTGTAGATTAAGAGCATCAAAACTCTCAAACAGGTCCCAAACTCTATGTCTATAAGCTCTTAGAAGCTGGTTTTTTGTAGCACATCTTTCTTTGACTTGGTTAACCACCATTTAGTTTCACCAAAGATCTCCAGATGCTTGATTTTATTCTTTTCTTCTATCAATAGGCCATGGACCAATGCCTCGTACTCTACTACATTATTGGTACAAGAAAAGTGTAGCCTATGAGCAAAATGCAACTTCTTACCAGTCAGAGAGACTAGCAAAACACCTGCACCAGCTCCATTATTGCTCTTCACACCATCAAAGAACATCTTCCATGGGTTGTTGGAGCTACCATCTGGCTTGAGTAGAGAAGGGATTGAATAATCCCCTTCATGGATCATGTAATTGCCCAAGTCAGTTGCCTGGGTGGTATCATAAGGGTTGAAATATTCATGATCCCCTACCCACTCATCTAAAAATAGGTTAGGGATAGGAAGAGGTGAAGGTTCTGCCTCAATAGGTTCTAAGTCATGCACTTCCTCACCCTAAGTCATCACATGTGGGTTCACCAGGCTATGGTCATAATTCTCCACATAAAAATATGAAATTGGTTTAGCCTTGATGGTGAACCATGTACCATATTTGATCCTCAGCAACATATGAGACCAGTTAGAAGAAAGGTAGCCACCTACCTTTGCTATGAAATCCCTTGACAGGCAAATAGCAAAGAAGGGAGGAAGATCAATGATTGAAATGTCTTGTTTGAAAGTTAGGTTTAGACATGCATATAGAGTCAAATCTAGTCCCTTGATCACTCGTACAGTATTCACAGAGGTACCATCTAACTGTAATACTCCTGATGAAATAGGGGTATACTTGATGCCTAATGCATCTGCTATCTTCTTGGGCATGACTGAAACACTAGCCCCAGAGTCTATCATGCAGTTGTGTACTAAAAATTTACCAATGATCAAAAACAAGTAGAAAGGAGATGGATTCTTGACTCTACTTACTTGTCCTCCAATTGGTTGCACTAGGCTGACAAGAGCCTTCTCTTTCTACTTTGATGATGAGTCTAATGCTGCTAACTCAGCAGATGGGAAGTGCCTTAAGGCTTCTTGTAAAAGATCCCTCTGAGAAGGGATGGACATTACTTCCCACATGGAGACATTGATATTTGTTTTCTTCATCTGTTCCACAATATTTAATGCAATAGTGGTTGCTTTATGCATAGAGGGAATCCATGTTCCTTTCTTTGTTTGATCTGTAGTTTGTTCAAGCCCTTTTAAGCTTGGTGGAATTTCTTTTGTAGCAGTAGATTTGTTGCTCTGAATTGAAATTATGGCACTGGCCACTTTAGCCTTAGGAATAGGCTCCTTTTGTAATACAGTAGGCATAGGACTAGCCTCCAACTGCCTCTTTTTTGACTTGATGTTGTTTGCAATAGGCATAACAACATTGTCCATGGGCTGATTAACAACACAAAAATCTTCTGGAGTCCATAGCATCATACTAGCATCATTGGTAACCTCATTTGACACTTCAAGAATGCTATTTGCTGCCTCTAATAGTGATATCTGTTGAGTGTGGAAGTTCTGTACCATTAAAGCTCTTTCTTGTGCTCCAAAAGCACAAGTGGACTAATTATGTGATTATTGCAAGGGTAGCACCAATCTGCCTCTGGGGCCAGATTATTCTGAGTGGGGACTAAGGCCCTAATTGGATTCACAGTTGGTATTTGTTGTACAGGTCTAATGGTTTGTAAAGGTTGTGCAGGGTTAGGATTTTGGTATCTATTTTGTTGATAACCTTGATTCCAGTTTTGATTTCTATTTTGATTATACCCTTGATTCCAATTCTGATTAGATGTTTGCCCCTTGTTGGTCAAATTAGACATTAGGGTCTTAAGATCACTCACTTCTTGAGAAAGAGAGGATGTTGAAGTTTTAGGCTCTAGGATAGGAGCAATAATGAGCTGCTGGGATGAGAAAGACAACTCTAGAAAAAGTCAGATAGGAGGTCTAGGAGTAATTTTCCCAGCCTATATTAAACAATTTTTATCTTTCAAATTTGTTTCATAACCATCTAGTAGAGTCTTAGCACCCATTGATTGCATCATCACAACAATATCAGAATATAAAGATCTTAAAAAGTATAAGAAAGCACCTTGTGGAGATGGCATGAGGGTAGCTGGAATTCTCTCCCACATCCTCAGGAATCTGAAGTTAAAGTCTGCCAGCATCTCTCTCGGGGCCCTCTTGATAGTCATCAACCGCTTAAGCAATGAAACATTATCTATCCTCTCTCCAAAATGCTTGTAGAGGGCTTCTCCCAGCTCATCCTAGGTATGTATTGAAGCAGGGGTCAAGCTCTTAAACCATTGAAGAGCTATTCCCTTGAAAGATGAGACCATGAGACAGACTACAACATTTTTATGTTGTATATGATGAACCGAGCATACATTAGATATATCTTTGATATGCTCAGTAGGGGTTACAGAACCATCACCCATGAAGGGTGAAACACGTTTTAGGGCTACAACAAGTATGCCATTGTCTGCAGCCAAATCTAATGGACTTCCTCCATTAAAGGTCACAAAAGGCAAATTCCTTGCCATCCTAGGAATATTTAGATTCAATCTAGGGATATGCAAGCTTCTTCCATTATATTGAAACCTAACAGGAGGGGGTGTGGATTGAGCTCTTGAAAGAGGTAAAATAGAGGTGTTACCCCTTCTCAAAGGAGACCTAGATAACCTAGACCTTCTCCTTGAAGCACCATCAGATAATTTAGTGAACTGGAAATTACCTCTAGAAGATACCCTAGTTTGTACAGGCATAAAAGATGGCATTGATCAGAGCCAGACACATGTAGCATGGCCAAGTGCATGAAAATTCTGCCAAAATGTAGAGTGCTGAGAAGAACACCAAATTCTCAGCTTGATTCTTTGATTTCTTATGCTTTGGTCCCAGCAGTCATGCCAAAAATTGTTGTCACATAGATATGCACCCAGTGTTGAAGGCTTTTAGGGCTCCAACAATCTAGTGAAACATTGAGATGACCTTCAGGTGTGGGACCCTATAGGGAGGTCGAATCTCCAGAGAGAGGCTGGTTCCTTTGCTAAATGAGAAGAATTTAGTGATCCTAAGACTAAACCTAATCTATCCACCTATTAGGAAAAGAGGAAGAGGGAGTAAAAACTAAAAATAAAGGGGAGGTGATACACCAGGTTTGAATAAAGAACATTCACAGAGCTAAGATGCACAAATAAAGAAATACAGCTGATAAACATACACAGATCATGGAGATTTTAATAGAGGTAAACAATAGATTTCAGGAATTAAAAATTCACAAACAATAGCCAATTCTAAGACTACATAGAGTTAAAAGGAATGAAAAAGTAAAACACCATATGTATTGATCAAGAGGCACAGTTACAGTAGAGGAAAGTTATGTTTGGAATATAGAAGCATAAGACTAACTATTTTCCAACCTTTTTAACATCTTACATTCATGCATATATAGCATCTGATTCCAAATGACCTTATTAGGTTACAATAAATTGCCCCATGGGCTCTGTCAGAAAATAGCTCCGCCTGAAAGATGTCTATCTGCAAGAATTAATGCAGAAAATATCTGGAGTCCATAAGTGGTTGAGAGATATTTGGGACTTCAATATGAGCTATTGAATCACTGATATGCAACCATAAATGCAACAAATATCTACATTTGAAAAGCTTATGTAACACTTTAAGTCGACCGCTAATGTGTCTTGTCAGCCAAGCCTGCAAATTCATCCTCAGTCGGTGACCATCTTGCTATTTGGATGCACAAATCTGGATCATGAAATTTGGATCATATTTTGAAAGTGAGAATATCCCCCCCCCCAAAAAAAAAGCTTGCCAAATGAAAGAGGAGGAAATTATAAGCACTTTTTCTTTTTGGATCATGTATAAATTTGTCAGGATGAGGGAGATATTCATAGCCAAAGTTGCGGTCAACTGGCATATGGATATCCACGTGTCATCATCTTGTAGCCATGTAGAGAATCTTCCCCATGAGCAAGATTCACCTGCAACACCGTGCCACCATTTGATCTTCAACACCGTGGCTCCACTTCTTCATCCCTTGACACCTGGCACTATCTGCTTCATCTGACGAAATCAACAATCCTATGGCCATGGGCCCCCGATATACTTTATAGTTGTCTTCATTTCATAGCCACATGGAAGGAATGTGATGCCATCTTTGATGATTTGTGGGCTATGCAATATCCAAATGCACCCATCAAATTTTCCTTTGCAGCATGGAGGGGCCGTCATCCGTATGGATATGCGTCGTTAGGATATTAACCTGATATCTAGATAATAACTTAATATATGGATACCACTTTATGCACCACCCTTTGAATATCTTGATAATGTCATCAGCATGAAGAACTTTTTTGAAGAGGGGATCTGGATGATGTCATCGTCATATGCATTTCTTTGGGGAAGGGGTCTAGATGACATCATTGGGACATTTGCAAAGGTCATGGATATTAAGAAGGATCCAGATATTAGGAAATATCCAAATGACATCATCATCATATTCACAAGGGTCTGCACATTCGCAAAGGACTCAGATATTAGTTAAGATCTGGATGTTTAGAAAACATCCAGATATTAGTTAAGATCCGAATGTTTAGAAAATATCCAGATATTAACTAAGGTCCGAATATGAAGGAGATATCGGGACCTTAGCTAGTTTCAAGATATTAAGATAATATCCAAGATGTTAGCTAAGATCTAGATGATGTCACCAGGATATTCATGCCAAAATGACTAAGTATGAAGATGGGAAATCCCTATGAAGGAAGGCATTTGAAGATTAAGGATTTCTGGGTTTTTCTAGATTTTTTGCAAGGATTCTCCAGATGAGATTTAGGGATTTTTGTAAGGTAGAGCATGAGGATTTGAAGGATGAAGGCCTGTAGGGCCATATTCCAAGGGATATCCAGAAGATTTTCAAGGTGAACTATTTGACTCTAGATGGAGGAAAATGGGTCAACAATTACTTACTGTTGTCGATGTAATGACATGTCATGTGATATTACTATGTTTTGTGCATGAGGTGTTACGCACACTCTCATATGCACTTATTAGATTCTTAACAATAGATTTTTCACTTGAAGCCTCTGATGTTCTGAACCCAAGAATCTTCGTGATGGACCTATACTTTATACTTCGCATCATTTCAACGAATAGTTGACATCTTACAGTCCCATTTAACTTTTCAAAGAACACTCTCCAAATCTTATGAGCATATCTTTTACAAGTACGTTTTGGAATCTTAGCTTCCATTGGCTGAAAAATATTCTCATCAATATCAATCCAATACTTTATGCAAAATTCTAGGTGGTATTGTGAAAGGTAAATTCATCTCAACATTAAGAAGTTCATCAATATTTAAATGAGATGGGCTAGATGGCATACCTTTGATTGGAGATGGAATAGATGACATACCTTGAGGTTGAGGTGGGAACGATGGCGTACCTCCTTCCTCACATGTGAGTGATGATGTACTCTCAACTTGAGATTTGGTAGATGGTGTCCCTCCATCTTGACTTGCGATAGAGGACGTGTCTCCAACTATTGTATTCAAATCTCTCATAGCATAAAGTTTTTGCATTCATTCCCTTTATGCTGCCAATACTATATCTCTTGTTGATGGTTGAGGTTCCTCTTCAATTGGCATGTCTTCGACAATCATGTTCAATTTCCTCTTCTCACCAAGTTCCCTCATAATTGTTGCTATCTTTGCATTCTTAGCTTCTTTCTCTTCTTGTGTTGGTTTAATCCTTGATCGTTTCCTTGGCATGATGGAGAATTTATCTATAGCATGATAAAGAGATAAATGTAGTTAGGGTAAAATTGCAAATAGGATAATTGAAGAATCAACAATGATAAAACCCTAGCAATGCACAATGAAGCACAAGACAACATGAAAATCAAAATAACAAATGTAAATGCAAACCGATCTCCACGCTATGCTTGATTTATCTCCATTGCTCTTCTCCACCTCGCATGAGCATGCAAGATTTTGAAGGATTATTGTTGGAGGAATGTTAGGTGCTCACTTTTGCAGCATAACATTAAGATGAAGATGATAGAATGAATGATAGGTGAAGGATGCAAAGGCTCTAATGATATTTCGACAGCATGTGGATACTTGAAGATTTATAGGAAAGGCTTGGTTCAAATGAATGGTTGAGATTAAAAAGCTAATTGATTGATGTGGATGGCTAGGATTGAATCAGTTATCCCACTCTTCAAGGGAGTTGTAGTCATTTGACAAGTGGAGGGAGAAGAATAGGGCTCATGTGTGCTTGTGTACATAAAAAGTACTACATGTGAAAGATATTAAATAAAAGGGTGTAGTACCACTTATCTTTTTAAATGAAAGAGGCACACATGTCGGCTTAATGATGAGATAAATTAATTAAATAAATAAAATTTATTTAATTAATTGGAAAGTCAGCTTATGATGAGAACTTAATTCAAATAAAATATTTGAATTAGTTGGGATATGAGTTGGATATTAATTAAATAAATAAAATTTATTTAATTAATTGGCTAAGTAGGATAAGGATATGATTGGGATATTAATTAAATAAATAAAATTTTTGGCTAATGGAATAAGTGGGGTTAAGAGTGGGATTTAGGACAAAATATTACATGATGTCTAAGTGATGTTTTTGACAAGGTGTTGCTAGACATGAACAAAGTTGGGACAAATTTGGGTGTCTACATTTTGCCCCTCTTTGAGATGATGTTTGAGATGATAAGATTTATGTTGAGTAACATCATTTCAAAGAAGCTAAGGTATGGATAGAGGAAAAAGATATGGGATGATGATGTAAGGATATGATGATGATGGAAAGATAGGATGATGATAGAAAAATAGGATGATGATGCCCCCTCGAGAGGATATGCGGGTTGGACAAGCACGGGTAGACTCTCGAAAAGAAATGGCTTGGTTGCAAAAAGAAAGATAAGGGGATAGATAGAAGAAATGGGGATGCATTATGCTGCAATGAATGTGAGCAACCATGATGTTTGATATAGCACTAGACGTTATGCACCAAGGTATAAGGACCAGGGTGATGATGTGTCTTGTGCCCCAGCGTAATACAACATTGTCTAACGTATGAGGAAGTAAACTTAGAGCATTAAAGTCCTAATGCACAAAAGGTATGATATGACCTTAGATGCAAAGGATAGTGCAAAAATCTATTCCAACATACACAAGATATGAATATTAGCTAGAAATGATACGGATGTGATGCAAATGCAAGATAAAAAGATAACACACACAAGCAAGCAAGCAAGCATGCACAAATGATTCAAAAACAAACAAGGTATTGCCCCTATCAAGCTGTAAACCAATGATTGATTATTTGATTGTTTTGTTGATAGTTGAGAGTGTTGTCATTGCGGGGAAAGCTATATCCCTAGATCAACACAAAGTTGTTTGCTGAGTTGGTTCGCTGATTGGCTGATTGATTTGGCTTACAACAAGGCTAGGATCAAGACCATTGATTGCACTTAGATAACTTGGCTTGATTGATTAACTTGATTGGTATAGCTTAAGGATGGGCTTGCATTTGGATCATTGCTTGGAATGATTTGAAGATGATGAAATGAAGATTGATGAAAATGAATTGGAGTGATTGAATGCTAGATTGATTGGAAGAAGTTGTTTATTGATGATGTATAAGATAGATGATAGAAGAAATGATGAGAGGAGAAAAAGGAAAATCGCTTATGCCTAAATATGGGCACTTCCTTCGTACTCTAGACTGCCTACATACCCTGTATCCACGGGATCAAGGCACTTAATGATGGAAATGAGATGTAGTTTTGATTTTTTATTGATGAGATGAAAGATTGGGTTATGGATTGAGATTGATGAAATGTTGATGATGGGATGATATGTGGTGGATTGAGCTTCTTTTGATTTGCTGAAGTGATTGGATTTGTTTTGATGATTGGATTGATGTGCTTGAGGTGATTTGCTTTGGTGTTGATGCTGATGATTGATAGGATTTGTTTTGATGATTGGATTGATGTGCTTTGGTTGATTTGATTTGATGTTTGGATTGTTTTGAATGATGATAGTGATGGTGTGATGATTAGAGTGTCCACTCAATCTAAGCATAAGCAAGTGTTCTTAGTGTGCTCAAAGGATGTAAAACAAACAAGGTATTGCCCTTGTCAAGTCATAAACCAATAATTGATTGTTTGATTGATGATGAGGATAGTGTTGTCATTGCGGGGAAAGCTATATCCCTAGATCAACACAAGGATGTGGGAACGCTATATCCCATTGATGATGATTGATGATGTTTGATTGGGCTCATGACAAGATTAGGATCAAAACCTGTTGATTTGATTGGATAATGTTCCTTGATTGATTAGCTTGCTTCATATAGATTAATATGACTTAGATTTAAGATCATTGCTTAGATTGATTTGATTGATATGATTGGAAGAAGTGATTGATTGAAATGGATGAACGAATGTTATTGATAAGAAGAATTGATGATGATGATTTGATTTTGATTGAATGTTGATGGAGTGGATTGTTTTGGATGATGTGATTGGTTTTATTGCTTGGATTTTTCATTGGATATTTGATGTTTTGAAATATTTTGATTTTTTTGGATTTTTCGAATATTTTGAATTTTTGTTGGATTTTTGAATGTTTTGGAAAATGCTAATGGATTACAATTTGAGTAGCCTTTGTGCTAGATACCAATGACAAGGGAAAACCAAGTCTAGGTGCAAGAAGGTAGGTGGGATGAAAAGATGGAGGATAGTAAATGAAATGGCAGGCTCATGATATATGAATGGATAAAGGTATAGGCCATAATGGAAAGCTCATGATAAGGGTACACCATAGTAGATGGATCATAAGAGAGCTAGGATGTGATCTTCAAAGGCTATGTTGCATAGGAAGAATAACTTTCCCCATTCTAGGTGGTAATGCTTAGGATTTTTTACATGACCAGGCTCATGACCAAGAGATGACATGATTGGATTTTACATGGCGCTTATGACAATAGGATGACATGATGGATTGGTTTGAATGGGATGGATAAATGGCCAATGGATAGGACTTGGTTTCGAAAGAAAGTATGTCAAGAAATATCCAAACATGTTTCAACATTCTGCCCTGATGTCTTCATCAAAATCAAAAGACGGAATGATGGATAAATGGATTCAATAGGATAGGCATGTTTATGTAATGGCTAAGGATGGTAGGATGGTATGGTAAGATAGGACATGATAAGATGGAAAATGATAGGTTGGATAGATAGTTTGGAAATGGATAGGTTGGATGAGACAATGTGCCCCCAAGTGTAAGTGACATAGAAGATCAACCTATACATGACGCCTGTTTGCTAGGTTTTCATCATGGTACTTATCCAAGGCGCCTGTTTACCAGGTTTTCACCATTGGATGAAGGGATTTCTCTTTACTTTTTTTTTATTTTTTTTCTTTTATTTTCTTTTTTTTATTTTTTTAGATGGGATGACAATTACACATGGCCCCTGTTTGCTAAGTTTTCACCATGGTAAGGGATAGGAGGGACTCAAGTGTCTATTTCTATGAGAGGTGATAGTGTCCCGTTAGAGATGGATGATGTCTTCACATGGATCATGTCATTATGCTCATCAATATGGATAAGGGATTGCATGGATGAGAGATGGATTAGGTAGATAGTGGATGATGAAATGGATTATGAAAGTTTCATGCAAGGATAGATGGATGGGGATAGTGGATTATGATGTGGATGATGTAGGCTTATGGAATGAAGATGGATGAAAAGTTTATGCCAAAGCATGGGCCATAGGGATAGCATGGGGGAGATATGTAGGATAATCAATGGAAGATGGGAAGATGTAGTTATGTGGAGGTACTGTGGAATGGAAGGGAACCATGACCAACGGCTGTACACACCATACTAAACATTGAAGCTTTTGATGAGATGGTGGTGTAGGAAGCAATGGAGATGTTTGCTTAGGAGATGGTTGATGAAATGATTTAGGAATCCACATAGATTTAGTATTTTTAGTATTTTTGTTTTGCTTACGAGATTTTTGAAGGGAATGGAAGTTTTGGATGGAAGTAGGCTTTTGGATGGATATAGGTGGTTGGGATTCTTGAGATGTGGATGAGGATGCCTCATTTGACTTGCTAGCTATTTGCTTAGGAACCCAAACCATTTTGCTTTTGGGCTTTGCATTTGGAGGTATGGGCTTGGATAGCCACTTAGATGAACTTGGCTTTGATTTTGATTCGTTATGTCCTAAGGTATGAAGACCTTTAGGGTTTTTGGTAGGATTTTTAGCTTTATAAGTAGAGGCATCAAAAATTTTTCTTTTGAATCCCATGGGGTGGGTGGAGTGGATGGAATGATTGGAAGCTTTATGCTTAAACGATATGTGATTTTGTTGGTCATGATTAGGGATGTAAGGATACTTATGAATGATAGGTATGTTAGGTGTTGGAAGCAATGGTGGCAAGGTGGATGGAGGGATATTTGGAGTTGGTAAAAGTGGAGGCAAAGTGGATGGCGGAAGGTGTACGGTCACATGCTTTTGACATTTATAGGATGATGGATGGGGAATGGCTACATATGTTTTTGGTAGATGATGGGGGGTGTGATGGAAAGTGGGAGATTTAGGACGCATGAAGGGATTACCAACATCTTGGCCTTGTTTACCTTGGGGTGTGTATCCAAGGCCATATGAGCTTGGAGGGACCTTGACATGGTTCGGCTCCAAAATACCTTGTTCATAAAGGCCTAGACCTTTGCCTTGGTAGTTCATGTTTTGGAGAATGCAATTGACTATAGGACTTGGTGTGTTTTGAACACTAGACTTGAGTTCATTATTGGATGAAGAAGGTGAAGTGGATAGAGGTTGTTTTTGTCCTAAGGAAGAACATTCATGTATAAGGGTGGTAAGACCAATAGGACATGAGGGTGGACTTGAAGTGGAATCGATGGTAGATGGGGATGAAGGATCATTAGGATCTTGATTAGCATTGTGTTCACTAAGATCCAAGTTATTTGTTTGATCTTTTATGCTTACTTGTGGGATAAGTGTCTCATAATGACAAGTGGAGGTTTGCTCATTATGGATAGGGCTAGATGGCATATGACTAGGAGCAATTTGAATATCTTGCTCATGGATAGATATAGGATTATGGATAGGATCAAGGTGCTCATGGATAGCTTCTTTATAGGTATCATCTTGATCATAAAGAAGGTAAATGTTATGGATGGGTTGCATGAAAGTGTTTTGATCTTGAGTTGGACTAGGGCTTAATGTTTCCACATGCTTAGGATTAAACCTTTGACATACCTCTTGGGTTTCTTGAATGGAAGTAGATGACTCTTGGCTAGGCTCTTGGTCAACAACATGAAGGCATGATGACTCTTGACTTGGATTCATAATAAGAGACTCTTGAATATGCTTGATGGCTTGTAGGTCACATGATGGGCTTGAAGGGCTAAGAATGTTAATTGAGGGCTCTTGGATAGGCTCAAGGATAGGTGGACCACATGATGGGATTATAGGATTGGACATGACCTTTGAAAGTTCTTTGGTAGGCTCATGAATGGGTGGTTGACATGGAGATAGTTTATTCCTAGCTAGTAGCCAATGGATCACATCCTTCGCAAGGGTATGAGTGGATGGGCAATATAATGGATGAATGATAATAGTAGATGGTGTTATAGGCTTAGGACTAGGATTAGGCTGGGGGCTAATTGGATTGGATGGATTAGGATTAAAGGGGGGTGATACATAGGATTGGGATGATGTGGCATGTTTTCCCATTATAGGTAGGTACACCTTGTAAACAATTGGGACAAATATTGGGCATTGATTTGTATTATGGCCTTTGGTCCTATGGTATGCACAATAATCATGTTCATCATATGGACTTTCTTCACATGGTTTGACTTCAGGAAGTTCAATGAGTTTTGATTCAAGCATCCTTTGTAATACTATCTCAGCCGCATCCTTAGGTGAAGGATTAGAATGACATGGTGATGAAGGTAATGGAGGGCTTGGTGGTTTGGAAGGTAGAGGGATTAATGGACTAGGAATGGGATCACATGATGGTGTTGGGATAGGACTAGTTGGTTCATGTGTCGGCATGTGATTGGATGGTGGAGGCCACTCTAGATTGGTATCTCCCTTGTCAAAGGTTATTAGATCTTGCATAGGATAACTTGGGCTTGTTTGATTTATGTACAAGGGACCACTTGGATTTACATGTGCTTCTTGTTGCAAAGGTGGACTTAGGCTCACTTGTGCTCGTTGGGGAGGCCATTGATAGTCTTGGTAGCTAGGTGTAATGGTAGGATATGTGGACAAAAGATCTTGAGGTGGACTCAAAGTTGAGGGCATTTGATCTTGTTGGCAAGGTTGACTTGTGCTCACTTGATTTATATACAAAAGGCCATTGGGACTTGCATGTTATTCTTATGATATCACTTGATTGCCTTGTGGATGGGCTTGGTAGTGCATTGGAATGATGGCATGAGGGATTGGATAAGCTTGAGGTGGATGTTCATAGGTTGATGTGGCATTGACTTGGTGGATAGGTGGATTAAGTTGATAGGAGGTGGATGGATATGACATGTGGCTATGAGGTAGATTAGGTTGGTATGGAATGGCTAAGGATTGTTGTACTTGTCGAGCTTGACTAGTGGCTAAAAGGTGTTGGACTTGGGCTATGAAGTGTTGTAGTTGAGGTGACTAGCTTGCATGGGGTTGAGCTTCTTGGATGAAGAATTGTAATATTTCAATGGCGTCTTGGTTTAGGGGTTGTGATCCTTGATAAAGATTTTGGAGGAATCTTTAGAATTTGATTTTTGGGTCTTCTAGTGTAGACATGTTGTCACCCAAGTGTTTGCCTTAAGTCCTTTTAGCAAGTGCTTGTTTAGGGATTTGGATGATGATGTGGATTGTTTGGATGACTTAGCTATGTTTGGGATGAAAGTGATTGGGTTTGAATGTTATTGGAGGAATGTGTAAGATGAATTGTCTTTATGTGTTTGGGTGTTTAGAGTTTGATGTGGCAATATTCAAACAAATGATTATGCATATACACACATGAATCACTCACACAAGACACATAAGCAAGTTTTAATTTGGAATAATGTGATGATGGTTAAGCAAGCACATGAAGACACTTCAACAAGTCCTAGTTAAGGCAAGGCCACTATCACAAGGAGGTTCTAATGAAAATTCGGGGGACCGGCACCCCACGAGCATCCAGCAAGCCACTTAAGACTTTAACTAACCCTACTAGGAGTTTTAATATACACAAAGGTACACCTCCTTTCGAGTTAGTACTGTATGGTGAGCACTAATACCGGTTAGACTTGGCTTTCACCTTATCCTCTGATTTTTATAGCGGACCAGATGAAAGTACCGCTTGAGGTCATTCCCTTGAGGTGGATACCAAGGCAAGCCTCTCTAATGCTAAACAAAAGCAACACAAGTAAATGTTTTTGATCTCCAAGTTTGTGTTGGGACGCGAGGAGAGAGCATACACATTTACTTGGTCACACTCGCATGGGGTTCATTAACCTTAGAAATTCAATGTGTGGAAGACAATGCAAGCACTTGTTTGTTTTAAAGCCCAAATCTAAATGTGATGAAAGATAACGGTTCGTTTTAGCCCAATGTTTTGATGTGAATTTGCAAACAATTGTTCATTTTATGCCCAAAATCCAAATGTGTTTGCAAACAATGATTAGAAGATGAGAAATGAAATGATTGCACCTGATTATTTTTGCTTTCCAAGTTGTTGTAGATGATTGATGTCAATGTTGCTCCAGCTCCTTATAATCACCTACAACATAAAAAAAAATGATAATATAATCTATAAAATATAGACCCCCATTAGAATTTCAAGAGCTTTCCAGAAATATACAAATTTCTAAAAAACTCATTGATTTGCGCTTAGAATTGTGATTTTATGAAAAAATATAAAAACGTAATAAATCCCTCAAAAATCACGATAAACCTAAAATTTTTCTGCTGTAGCTTCCTTATATCATGGACAAACTTCTGCTAAAATCTTGTAGAAAAATTTATAGCCGTTTGGAAGATATGATGAAATCTTTAAAACCTAGGGTTTTGTTGAAAAAAATAGCGGATTTGCAACAAAAAGTTAATTAAACCTGCAAAACTCAACAATGGGGGTTATATGAATACAAATTTTTACTACAAAAGCTTGCAAAAAAGATCAAGCAAAGTGAGTCCCATCAGGCGTGCCAAATGTAGTTAGGGTAAAATTGCAAATATGATAAATGAAGAATCAACAATGATAAAACCCTAGCAATGCACAATGAAGCACAAGACAACATGAAAATCAAAATAACAAATGTAAATGCAAACTGATCTCCACGCTATGCTTGATTTATCTCCATTGCTCTTCTCCACCTCGCATGAGCATGCAAGATTTTGAAGGATTATTGTTGGAGGAATGTTAGGTGCTCACTTCTGCAGCATAACATTAAGATGAAGATGATAGAATGAATGATAGGTGAAGGATGCAAAGGCTCTAATGATATTTTGACAGCATGTGGATACTTGAGGATCAATGCATGCTAATGGCTTGTGAGGGGTTTGATTTATAGGAAAGGCTTGGTTCAAATGAATGGTTGAGATTAAAAAGCTAATTGATTGATGTGGATGGCCAGGATTGAATCGGTTATCCCACTCTTCAGGGGAGTTGTAGTCATTTGACAAGTGGAGGGAGAAGAATAGGGCTCATGTGTGCTTGTGTACATAAAAAGTACTACATGTGAAAGATATTAAATAAAAGGGTGTAGTACCACTTATCTTTTTAAATGAAAGAGGCACACATGTCGGCTTAATGATAAGATAAATTAATTAAATAAATAAAATTTATTTAATTAATTGAAAGTCGGCTTATGATGAGAACTTAATTCAAATAAAATATTTGAATTAGTTGGGATATGAGTTGGATATTAATTAAATAAATAAAATTTATTTAATTAGTTGGATAGTGGGGAACTTAATTCAAATAAAATATTTGAATTAGTTGGGATATGAGTTGGATATTAATTAAATAAATAAAATTTATTTAATTAATTGGATAGTGGGGAACTTAATTCAAATAAAATATTTGAATTAGTTGGGATATGAGTTGGATATTAATTAAATGAATAAAATTTATTTAATTAATTGGATAGTGGGATTAGGATATGATGTGGAAATTAATTAAATAAATAAAATTTATTTAATTAATTGGCTAAGTAGGATAAGGATATGATTGGGATATTAATTAAATAAATAAAATTTATTTAATTAATTGGCTAATGGAATAAGTGGGGTTAAGAGTGGGATTTAGGACAAAATGTTACATGATGTCTAAGTGATGTTCTTGACAAGGTGTTGCTAGACATGAATAAAGTTGGGACAAATTTGGGTGTCTACAACAAATATTATTTCCTAAAAAATGAATCCATACAAATAAATGAAATATATGTCATTCAACCCTTCATACAAAATGTACATACAATCATCATGTAGAAGAGTAAATGTCACTCAACCATGATGAATAAACAAGTGCACTAAGAACACAAGGAAAATGGAAAGCAAAATTTTTTAAAGTATTTCTACCTTGCAAGAATTTATCATGTGAATTTGCTCTAGCCATTTTCTAACATATGACCTACTAATATAATGTCCACAAATAGACATGTATGCAAAATGTGGTAGCATAGACAAAGCACATGAATTTTTTGATGGAATGCCTTAAATAAATGTGGTCTCATGTAATGCCATGATTGCAACATAAGCACAAAAATATATTTTTTAAAAGACATTACAAACTTTGAAGAAACTACAATTGGCTTGAGTATAAATCCAAATTCCACAACTTTTGTCAACATCCTACCTTTGGTTCACAAGGTATGGGCATCAGTCAAATCATTGAAAGAAAGGGGGATTTTTGTCAAATGTTATAATTGCAACTCCCTTCACAGCAATGTATGAGAAATGTGGAAGCATGGACAAGGCATGTGAATTGTTTGACAAAATGCATCAAAGAGATATGTCATGGATTGCAATGATTGTGGGATATGCACAAAATGGATTTGTTGAAAAGGTTTTGGAAACTTCCCAACAAATGCAATTAGTGGGTGTGAAGCCAAATTCTACAACCTTTATCAAGATCCTCCCTACCCATGCCAAGAAAGGATCTTTTGAATAGGATATGGGCATCCATCAAAGAATTAAGGATAGAGGCATTTTTTAAATTTAGAGTGGAAGCATAGACAAGATAGGTGGATTGTTTGGAAAAATGCCTCAAAGAGATATGGTCTCATGGAGAATAATGATTGTAGAATATGCAGAAAATAGATTTGTTAAAATTTTTTTAGAATCTTTCAAGCTAATGAAATTGGAAAGTGTAAAGCCAAAATCGACAACCTTTCATAGCATCCCCCTACATTTTAAAAAAATGGGATATTTCAAACAAGGTATGGGCATGATGATCCCTCAAAGCATAATGGAAGGGGGATTTTTGTCAAATGTTATAGTTGCAAATTTCCTATTAGACATCTATGCAAAATGTGGAAGCATAGACAAGGCACATGAACTATTTGACATATAATTGCTCAAAGAAATGTGGTCTCAAAGAACAACAAAAATAATTCAGATGACATTTCTTTGAGGCATTTTTTCAAACAGCTCATTGCCTTGTCTATGCTACCACATTTTACATACA
Organism: Cunninghamia lanceolata; assembly: GCA_027924645.1. NCBI lineage: Eukaryota > Viridiplantae > Streptophyta > Pinopsida > Cupressales > Cupressaceae > Cunninghamia > Cunninghamia lanceolata. Next base: position 7,043,621 of record BSBN01001067.1, read on the forward strand.
TGTGAATCAAAGCATTTTTTCAAACAACATAGACAAGGATAAGGTTAAAATGAGAATCAAAAAATGATGAACATGGAATATGCATAATAATAAAATCAAAGCATTGTATTAAGCATGTATGATAAGGGATGATAAAGAAACATAATAGAATTAAGGAAAATGTAAAGAACATGTGTAAAGACTTGACATACCTATTGTGAGGCTCACAACACGCCCCATTTTACCCTCTAGCAAAATGAGGACCCCTGTTGTGACTTTTGCTTTTGGCTTGTGTGTGTGGTCTTGCTTGGTGGTAAAAGGGAAAACGGGGTAGGTGTTACAAAAGTGTCAAAAATTTAGAATGCCTTGATTCAAGGAGAGAAACTAAAGATATCAGGGAATTCTTTGTGAAAAATGATCAAGGATTTCCATTTAAACCAACTTGGAATTCATGGCATTTTGTGAGATATGATGGTTTTGATAAAAGGGCCCTATTTTGGAGTTTGCATGTCATATACAAATGTGCTTGTATATGGAGTCTTTGTATGTGTTGAGTTGTGTGTTATCGGGTTTTGGTACCTTGTGATTAATTGCATATGTCTAATGATCAAATTCTTTGCATACAAACTGGACCCAATGGAATTTAAAAGTCAAGTGTATAAAATGACAAATCCACGCTTGCATATAGGTTTGTATGTAGGTTTAGTACAAACGCATTTAGTATACAAGGTAGCGAATAGACATGTGTGGATTCAAAAAGAAAGTAAAATCGAACATAGGGCAAAGACTAAGTTAAATGTCATTACATCATACAATCAAATTGCATTAATCAGAATGATAAAAGAAATTGAAGCAAAGTTGTATTGTATAGTATGTCCACATGCATAATTCGGATATAAAATATAGATACATACAATAAACCAAATATAGGAAAGTACAACAATGAGTAAAACTCACCGAAATTGGTAATATTCATATTGTATAGTAACAGAATGTACATTAAAAAAGTGTTTACAAATGTCACTGTTAAAATTTTGAATTCTTTACAAAAAGGGAGAACCAAAGTATTTAAATTGGCAGCACTGAGATTAGGGATTCACATAGAAATTACCAATTCAAACTATTTCTGCAAAGTGACCTATCTAGTCCATATTCGGTATTGAGTCCAATACCCTAGACAAATGTAAGAAACTAAGGCCAACCCTTGCCCAAAAACGGTGGCGTACTGAAACAAGGTCTGCCATGTTCATCAGAAATGGAAGCCTTTCATACTATGCTCCAAGAATATTCATTAGTGGAATCTCTGAGGCTCGTGGAATGCCTATGCCTAACTCTGCCCCTATGAGAACGTTGATATCTATAATTCTGTAGTCATCCTTGAAAATATCTTGAAATAACAGAAAGACTTCCACTTTGTTCACACTTAAATCCAAGACAAAAGTGAGGAACCATGAGCTGATATCAGAATTAACTCTGTACCTATCCTCGTTTGTTAAAAATCCTAGACCTAGTACCATTTTAATGGCTTGTAGCTCTAACTCATGGAATATGGGATTTTCGTGTGGAATGATTAATCCTCTCAGTCGAGCATCTGAGATTAGACCGAAGAAGGTGGTCTGCCTCCTATTACTTCGAAGGTAGACGGGGGTAGTCATACTCACAGTAGAAATTAGCACAGGCCAGGGATGAATTGGAATTGTTCATCACATAAAGCATTAAATAGAAGTTCGCACAAGTCACAGGGTTAATCACCATTAATGGTGTTCACATGTGTCTTGAATGTTCAGATTGTATGAGTTAATTCAGGTGTGCCAGTGGTCTAATGGCATTAATGTCAATAACATATCAGATTGTTAATCATGATTTATAGATTATGGTATTAAATGTAGGGATACAGTACGGACATTGGAAGAAGAGAAAGGAGGATCCTTTTATGAAGTGAGCATGTAAGGTTGTAGGTATTTGACATGCAATACACGGGATACAAAGGTGAACTTGAAAGGAGGAAAAAGTAAGGTAAATGACGAAGTAAGTGCGTTCTCTTTGCATGATTCATTTGTTGTATGTTAACATGATGCATAAATAACATACAATGATGGAATTATAAAAGGGAATTTATATTGAATGAAAGTGGTGTGTTGCACATACATGGAGATATATAAAAGGGGCGAGTGTAAAACAAGGCTTGTTGAAGGGTAAGAGGTGTATACATAGAGAAATGAAAAGGCTAAAATAAAACCGGATCCAAAGATGAATTAAGCAAGGATGTATAATAACACGGGTTCCGCATTTTATGTATAGTTGTATGTATATCGTGATATACAAAAGGAGATACAAAGGGATAAATGCAAAACCTAATGATAATTCAAACATGGTATTAATTAGCTGAAGTTAACGTTTTGCATCTATGAGAGTTCATATGCATACAAATACTAGATACAAGGAAGTAAAGATGCAAAATACAAAATGCATATGAAATTAAGGTGAAGTTGATAGTTTTCAAGTCCACAGTTGTATGTTGAGATGTATGTATCATATATACAATGCGGAATACAAAAGGAGGTAAATACAAGGATGGACATGAAATTGAATACAAGTTGTCTTGTACACTGATGCAAGTTCGAACATGTATGGTTTTGTAATATGCAAAAGTATGTGCAAAGCAATATGCAAACTCATAGACAAAGTATGAAATACAAAGAAAGACGATATGGGAAATAAAGTATGCAAAAGTCTTAATGTAAAGATCAAAACAGAAATAGAAGACATTATTTGAATTGTATGCATTTATTACTACATTTAATACGCAATAATAGTAAGGATGCAAATTTAAATATGGTAAAAGTTAAATCGACTGTCATTTTGTTTATGATTTCATTCAATAGTAAATTGTAGAGAGCTCATTTAGATAGAGAAGCATGATTCAAAGGCATAACAAAGCAAAATGGTTAGCAGTTAAAGGTATTAAATGGTAACTTGCTATCAACAAGAAATTGTGAATTACAAGTATGTATGTACAACACCATTGAATCACAGTTACAGAAGAATTAGAGGTTAATTACAATAATTTGATTATGAAAATAAAAAAAATTCATTAATCATTACTGTATGTCATTTATGCAAATGCAATGTGATAATGTTAAATCTTTGTTAGCATAAGTACAAAATTATTTAAGTTCAAAAGGTTAAAAGGGCATGAAATTGTGGTAAAAACCCTAGAAGTATGCAAAAGTGGAAGGGTAAAAAGGGTATTTGTTCTTTCTACAGGATGGCACCGAGACAAAAGAAGGTAAACATCATGGCTGAGGAAGGAGAAAAAGTGAAAAGGGAGAGAAAACTGAGGAAGCAAATTGTTAGAGAAGAATTGCCACCTATTTGAGGATATCCAACGGTGATATTTAACTTAGGGGGAACAGTTACAGACATAATTATTGGGCAGTATATTGCAGAAGAAGTATTGCAAAAGGTTAGGGTATCTGATGCTTTAGATGATATGAAGAAGATCCGGGAGAAAGGGTTATACAGGGCCACAAGGTTCCCTTTAGCTATGGAAGCTAGGGATTTGGTATTAGAATGCATGGAAAGGCATAACTTAGAGACCAGGCAAGTAATGTATAATGGCAGAAGCATTGTAGACTTATCTACACAGGGTATGGCCCAGACTTTTGGCCTTGAAATTAAAGAAACAATGATGGTTATTGATACAAATCAGGGTGCAATAGATTATACAACAAATGAGAGAGAATGCAAAAGTCCTATCTTCTATGGATGGTACACAGTTGAAAATAAACCCAAGGCCACCGTGAGAGTTCCTAAAAGTCTATACAGAATTGACTTTAAAGAGGAAATATATTTCATGACTGCAATGTTGAGTAGGCTAGTTGGACTGAGAGATGCAACTAAATTTGAGCCTTGGATGTTTGGCATCATACAGTATGTTAGATCAAAGGATGAAATTATTCACTGGGCCAGGACCATTAGTACGGCAATAAATAGGAAGATAATGGCATTTAGAAAGAATAGAAGGTTCAATATGTCATCTTATGTAATATATGCATTAGCTATTGAAATGCCTCCACTAGCTAGGATAAGAGTAGTAGACACTTTGGGAAGTGGCCTAGGACAGAAATTGGTGTATGATCATTACCCAGACTTGCAAGAAGAAAATGCATTAAAAAATTTTGCAAGGGTAAATGATGTTTTTTACAATTATATGGTGAGAGTTCTAAATGGACATCAAGAAAAGAGAATAAGTGAGGAGGCTAGACAAGCCATAGGTTATTTAAGTTCTTTGTTCATACAAGTTCCCACTTTTACTTACATAAGGACTAAAGGTTTTGAGGGCAAGCCATTTAAATTGCCCAGGTATCCTATAGATCACCTAATTGTATTGGAATTCCCCGGGTAGGTTCTTAACATATACGACATGTATAAGAGGAGGTTCAAAAGAGGAAACATCAAGTTCCCTTTTGTAATTGGTGACTATTCTTGTTACAATGAAGATACTACTAGACTGTCAGAAAAGGAATTGAGATATTATGCATTTGAGGAGTTTGACTTAATAAGAGAGTTTGATCCTTTCCACAGAACAGAGAATTTCCATGATAAAAAGTACAAACACCAAATTCACATTGAAGATTTTTGGGTAGATTGTGAAAGTGAGTAGGAGGTAAGGAGAAGGGCTCATCAAAAATTAACCATTGAACAAATGAGGACAATGGGAGAATCAATGTACCTCAAGAAATTACTAAGGACAAAAAATTGTTACATCAAAGTTATGAAGTTTAGGGGATAGCACTATTACCCATTGATGAGCCTGATTGGGAAAAACCCACAGAAACATCTTTAGATGTAATATCTGCACCAATTATTTTGTTTTCTAAAAAATGGTTGGCAGATAGAATAGAAGAGCTTAAGGCCAAGGGTGGAATTGCCACTTATCAAAAGAAAGGCAAGAAAAGAGAAAGGGAAGATAAGGATGAACTTATGTGCTTTTACGAAAAGAGGAGAAGGTTCATGGAGACCACAGTACTAAATAAAAAAGAAAATGCAACATTATTGGATACTCATGCTTTAGGAATTATAGTGCCTATTCCTTTAGGTGTATTTATGGAGGAGGGAGCGTCAAATCAGGAAATTTTTATAGAAAGAGCACAGACACCAAGGGTAACTTTTAAGCTCATACAAACAAAGGATAAACAATTGAGGTAGTCTGCAGTATAGGCTGTGGTTATGGATGCACCAGTACAGAAAACACAAAGGCCTAATATAGTAGCAGATGATTTATCAGCTGGAGCAAGGCAAAGGCAAATATCTAAAGACGTCACTCTAGAAGGAAGAAGAGTAGATCATATAAGAGTCAAACAGGAATTGGCTGAAGAAATGATGCATGAGTCAAAAGGTTTGGAAGCTAGGAAAGTTGCTGAGCATGTGAATGTTGATGAAGGAAGTAATAGTGAAGAAGAGTCACAAGATGAAGATTATATAGAGTTCGAAGATGAAGAAGAGGAACAAATAGCAAGGAATAATCTTGAGGTAGAACAGCAAGATATTCAGATGGACAGGGTACAAAACCTAATAAATACAGAAGGAAATGTACAAGAGAATATAGAAACAATAGGTATGTAAGATGTATTAGTGTCACCTAAAATTATAAAAGAGGTTTAGGCAGTTGCACAACAAGTTGAAGTAGCAGAGCAGAAGATAGAGAAAGAAGGAGAAAAGATTGAAGAGAAAACAAATGTATCTGTTGGTCAGTTGGTATCCGGGGAAGAGAAAAGTGGAATAGAAAATATACAAGTTTCTATGCAAAAAAAAGAGGCAATACTTTACAGGGAATACAAATGCAAATGCTCCAAATATTCTTGATACAAATATGGAACAAGATGAACAACAGAAAAGTTTAGAAGAAGGAAATGAAGAGCAAAATACTAAAAAAAATACAGAGGAGGATAAAGCAGAAAAGGGAAATCGGGAAGAGGAACCAAAGAATCAAGATAATGCCTCTCCTCCAGCACTACAATAGAATCAGCCTCTAGAGCCAAGTCAAATGCAACAACAACAGCAATATGGGACAGTGGAAATAGAGAAACCTGAAGAGGAAGCAATTAATGAAGAAAAGAAGGTAGAGACAAATAAAGAATCGTCAGCTTGGTTAGGAAATGAAGTGAGGAGAGAAAAGACAGAGGTACACTTGGTGCCTATTGATATCAAAAGCCTACTGGGAGAACATTCACTAAGGGAGAAAAGGAAAGAGAGAACAATGTCAGCTATAAAGCGGGGGCCCTCAAGATCAAGAACTTTAGAGCTCGCTATTCCATCGACGAATAAATATAAGGGAGAAATGACCCTTGATGATTATAAATTGATGAATATAGATTTGGGACATGTGACAAGGGAACAACATCTGGCTGAGTCGAAAGACATGAACAAAATGACTATGGAGATGATGAAGAAAGATAAAGATAAGTTTGATTACTTGAAGGGGCATATTACATAGTTACAACAGTTTATACAAAGGATATTTAACCCAAAAGTTGGGATGCCTGAGATACCTGAAGAATTAGCCATTTTCTCTAAGGATCATATTACAAAATTTGAAAATAAGAGGGTTGAAGCTGGTGTTTTCAAAGGATGGTTCAAAAGGTTTATACAAAAAGGAGAAGACACCATAAGGTGGGTGATTGCTAATTGGGAGCTGGCTTTTGCAGAAAAGAATGACTATAGTATTGTTTTGTAGCATTGTCAGCATAGAATAGAAGAATGTAAAGAGGAGTTGAATCAAGTTGAAGATATGACAGGAAGGGTTGAAGAGATAAGGATTGAAGGAATAATAACTTCCCAGGTGGCAGGTCATATGCCACAAGTCATACTAGAGTTGAAATTTAAAAGTAATATGTTGGAGGGGTGTATTATAAATACCTGAGAATTGGAAAGAGATGCTGATGAAGTCATAAGAAAGCATAGGAAGATCATACAAAAGTTTATAGGATATGAATTCCCAGAAGTGCCAGTTTATAATGTAGATATGGCAGTGAAAGAATTCAAGAATATGTACCTACCCTGCCTGGAAGATCCTAGTGCATTTATGAGTACTAAAATGGTTGATTCAATCATGGAGTCAAATGAACGAATAAGGAAATACCAAAAGCATGAAGATGAGATAGAAGAACAAGTAAAAATGTTGAAAGAGAAGGTTGAGATGCAAACATAGACATGGATAGTTAGTCAAAGGAACAATCATAATGTTGTATCAGGATTGATAGACAAGTACACAGAATACTTGAAGAAAATTGGAGAGGAGTAGAGAGGAAAGATACCAACAACAGTGGAGGTTTCTTTTTATTTCTTTATTTGCATATGCTGTTATATTTTGATGGGTTGAGCAAATTCTTAGGGGAATTGGAAGGCATCTGTGTCTACAATGGGGATAATGTGGAATATCCAGTTTATCCATTATATCTGTGAAGTGTCTGTAAGTTTTTTTAATTGTTAATGATTTCAAAGAATTTGAGGTTTAAATACATTGTAAATTCAAAAGGCTTTTCATATATTACTGAATATAAACATCTTTTGTTGTGTCTATTTTAGAGTACATTAGATTCGAGTGTTCTTTAGTATATCTCTCTAATGATTGCATTTCTGTGTATGAGTTCATGATATTGATCAAGATAAATATACATGAAATTTACTCTTTGAGTCATTACAATTAACTAAACTTATATACATGCACGTATCAAAAAATTAAGTCCTGTGAAATTGAAGTTTCTGAACCTTATATTTTCTAAACTTTTCTCTGAAATCATAAATAAATAGCTCGAACGCAGAAATCTTTAAAAAATATTCATGCATTTGAATAAAGCATAAGAAATTGTAGAGAGATTTGATAGTTTTCATACATAATAGAAAGCACAATTTGATTTGTCAATTGTCTTACAAAGCTTTCAAAGAAAGTAGTAAATATATGCAAAGGAACATATTCTTTGATGAAATTTGAAGTTATTTGCATATGATAAGCCGGTATAGTCATCACAAGACACTTTAATCACATTAGGCACCTTGAATAAAAATAGATTTACATTGAACCATGAGTGAATACAATACAACCATGACCTGGTTTACATAGACTTGGAATTAAGAAATATTTCCAATAATTCTCCATATTCTTCATGATAAGCTAAGATTCTTTATGAATTTTATCTTTGTATGTTGAATAAAAATGACATCAACCGTTTTTGGCGCTAGAAGGAGGGCTGATTAGAATTAAGGTAGGATTTGTGCAATGCTGGCTCATAATAGCAGTTGAGTGACCAGGGCTAGGTCCAATTCAGGTGATATTTTTGTGCAATTACCTGATAGAAGACAGAATAGGAGTCCTTTAATTTGGAATCCTAGAATATCACACATAGGAAGTTCATCAGGAACTCCTCCTGGATCACCTTTTAACATGCATAATATAGTGAGTCCTAATAGTTCTTCATTCAGATCATTAAATCTCAGTTTAGGGCACCCCAGAGGCCTAGGTCCTCCCAGAAACCCAAGCCCTCCTTTAAATCCAAGTCCCCTAGAGGTCCTAGTCCACCCCGAGGTCCAGTCATGGCATATTTTGATATCAATTTTCCCATATCATTTACTAATTACCATGAAATGCCAAAGAATCCTGAGAAGATCTATCCTAAATATCAATTGCACCAGGATCCAAAAGATCACATTAGAATATTCAAGGAAGCTTGCTTTAGAGCAAGATTAGAACATCAGGATGTAGTGTGTAGGTTGTTCCCGTACACCTTTAATGAGTAGGTTTTCTAATTGGTATGTCAATTTACCAAATACTTATATCAGTACTTGGGAACTCATGGAGGAAGCATTCTTGTCTAGGTTTAGAGGACCAGTGGAACCTTCTACTTTCTATGACAAATTGGCAGCAATTAAAAGAGGTGAGGGAGAGCTTATAGACAATTTTAATGATAAGTTCCAGAAGGCTTTCTTTAAGTTAGTTGTGCCTTATACTATAGCTCCTGAAGCAATATTGGCCATGTATTATGTTGCTTTAGATCCTTTGATGGTAATGTTTGTTAAAAGACAAGCCAATATTGATACTTTGTCAAAAGCTTATAAGGAGGCAGTCGCTGTGAATCAGGAGATGAGACAAACAACCTATAATCCTTTGCTAAATATAGGAAATCCTAGAATTCCAAACCAACCACAACCATGGAATGGTGTTCCAATACATCACACTCCACTATTGAATCCAGTTCATACTTATACACCAGTGTATAATCCAACCCCTGTCCAGGCTATATTTCCTTATACTGGTAACAGTGCTAATAGTAATCAGACTAATGGTCAATCTTTCTTTTAGCCTCCTCAAGATACATTTATAGCCAAAATACAAGATGATAAGGAGGAAATAAAGGAAATTATTGCACATTTAAGAAGACTAACCACTGAGATGACTCAATTAAGAAATGAAAATTTTTATGGTATAAATACTCAGGGGCAAAATCAAAATCAAAATCATAATTATAGTCAAGGTCAAAGTTCAAATCAAAATCAGAATCATAACCAAGGATAGAATCATAATCAGGGGCAAGGGATACAAAATAGGGGATACAATAGAGATAATAAAGCATGGGGTAATAACAACAGAAATTAGAATCAACCTAAGCCATCTAGGACATGGAACACAGGACCAAATAATGGTACTCTGGCTTCTCCATTTGAGAGTCTAGATATTCAAGAGTCAAAATAGCCATCTAGAGTCCAAATGGTTAATGTAACATTAAAAAATTGGTGTAGGATTCACAACACGAATGCACATGCTAAACTTGATTGTCCTCAATTTCATCTCACTGCCAGCATTTTTAATGTTGAAGTACAAGCGCCTACATCCTAATTTCTAATTCCCAAAGGGAATGAAATAGTACCTTTAGGATTTGAGTCAGCTTTGGTCTTAGAAAGTTTTACTTTCATAACTAGGGGAAGAAGAGAATCAAATAATAGAGAATGAGCCCTATTATTGTGAGAACTTGTATCCAGAGTCATCCCTAGTGTTGGATGCTTTTTAGTTTCCCTTCAAAACTAAAAATGAGGTATTATGTGAACCAGAAGAGGTACAGGCTTTTCAGCAATCTAACAAGAACCACACTTATAATCTAAGAAGCAACAGTAAGCCTGGAGGTCCTTTTACTACCTCCACTCCTAATAATTTGAATACCCCTCTAGATCAGCATGCTAGTAATAATCTAGCAATCTTAAAGGCTAATCATCATGGGACTGTTGGGACCATAGCACCAAAGGTTCAAGTAGGAAAAATGGCATATATTGAAACAACAAAATTAATGAACTATTTGTCTAAGGAGATAAGAAAGATCAAGGTTACTGTACCTCTATACGAGTTATTAAGAAGCCCAGGGGTATGGAGTGCCTTTATGAAATCTTTAGATGAATTTGTATCAATGGAAAACTCTATTGACATAGATGTTCATAGTAGAGATGCACAGTCCAAGGATAAAGGCAAGAAAACTAAACAACCTTCAAAGACTAATGTTGTCATGTATGCAGAAAAGAAGGAAGCTCCCCCTTTTTTGTTAACCATAAGAATGTTGGGGAAAAATATACACAATTGTATGGTGGATTTAGGAGCCTCAACCAACATAATGCCTCTAGGAATATGCAAAACTTTAGGGCTTACTCCCACCAAATCTGCCAAGGTTGTTACTCAATTGGACAAAATTGAAGTTAATGTGATAGGTGAGGTGATGCACATTCAAATGAAGTTAGCATCTGATCCTAGAGTAAGCCAATTTATTGATATTCAGATCGTAGATATACAAATTAATTATGGCATGTTACTAAGTAGAGATTGGTCCAAGACTTTAAATGGATACATGGCCACTAATTTTTCACACCTGTGGCTACCGTGGAGAGGTGTCCCAAATTAGATTAGGATAGAGGTTGACCCTAGGATGAAACCTATGATTACAGAGTATAATAGGATGAATGTGAGATATTATATGCATCTGTTGAACTGGGTGTTTATAAAGTGTCAAACTGAGGAGTGCAGATAGAAGAGATCTTGATGTTAGACTTTAAGACAAAGCCTACTAATAATGAAGTAGCTATATTCATTGAATCTGATGGTAACTCTTCTAATGAGGAGGATAATGTTGTAAGTAGCTTTGGTCAAATCATAAGTCAAGAGATAGAAAAGTGCATTTGGCAGGAATCTCCAATTCAGTGTAAATTGTACAAAGATGTGTGTAGAGTTCATAATACTCCTCATCCTAAAGAAAATTGTGGAATGTGCAGGGATATCATAGAATATCAGTATGGAAAATGTATAAAGAGGATGGGACAGCAAAAGGGAAAGTTTATTCCTGATAAACCTAAACTGTGTTCTCATGATAATACAAATGAGTCAGTGCAGGTTTCAAGGGAAGAAATAACAATAAAAAGTGTCAACTATTCTGACTTACAAATTGAGGGTGCAGGTATACCTATAATTCAGAATGAGACACATGAAAATATGTATGTTGTTGCAAGATCGATGACAAGCAAAGTGATTCATGTTAAGGTAAAATGTCAAAGTCAAAAGAACAAGAGTGGTATTTGGACATTAGAATGTGATGGATCTAAATCCAAGCAAGGGGCAGGAGCAGGAGTTGAATTCATTGATCCAAATGGTAAATCATTTTTAGCATCATATAGGCTCCAATTTCCTTGCACTAATAATGTAGAGGAGTATGAGGCTCTGATTTATGGACTTGTTATGGCTATTAAGAAGAAGGTAAGAGTGGTTAGAGTATTTTCTGATTCTGAGTTAGTGGTTAAATAGGTTAGGAAACTATATTTGTGTAATTACAAGAAAATGGCTAGTTACAGGTATAGGATATGGGACTTAATTGAATCTTTTGATGCCTTTAACATTAAGCATATCCCTAGAGAATTGAATCAAAGACTAGATGTGTTAGCAGTTGCTGCTAGTACCTTAGAACCTTTAACATTGTCAGGTTTAAAATGATTTATGGTCAAGAATTGGTTAATGTACCAAGATGTCACTCATTTCCAAGTATTTGAAGGAGATCAACAAATTGTAGACTTTCTCACTTGTCATGAGGTCTTCGATACCCAGATCATTGATGAACAAGAGAGACCTGATGTATCTTGGGATGAGGAAGACATAGTAAACCTAAAAAGTAATTTCTTACCCAAGGGGGTAATAGAACTGGAGATCTTTTATTTTGATGGGGTAGTTAGACAGAAAGATTTGCCTAAAACTGAAGGGGATAAGTGTGATCCCTTTAATTTAGGAGCAGAGCAGAGTCCATAGAATGTGTTGATTGGAAAGCCTTGTTCTAAAGAATTAAGAAAGGAAATTGTGGAGCTTTTAAAGGAGTATAAACATATAATAGCTTGGACATATGAAGATTTGAAAACTAATGATACTTCTATTATAACCCATGTAATACCTTTGAGACCAAGGGTAAAACCATTTAGACAAAAACAGAGGCCAGTGAATGCTCTTTTAGAGCCTCTAATTTTTTAAGAGGTAAAGAAGTTGTTGTCAGCTAGAATAATTTTTCCAGTAAGACATTCAACTTGGGTAGCAAACTTAGTGCCTGTAAGAAAGAAAAATGGAGACATCAGGTTGTGTGTAGACTTTAGAAACCTGAATAAAGCTTCTGAAAAGGATAATTACCCTTTGCCTCCAATAGATGAAGTACTACAAGCAATAAATGGAGCTAAGATGATGTCCTTTTTGGATAGATTCTCAGGATATAATCAGGTTCTAGTTAACAAAGTAGGTTGAAAACTACATTTGCTTGCAAATGGCGTAACTATGCATACAGGAGAATGCCTTTTGGTTTGATTAATACAGGTGTCGCTTTTCAACGAGCCATGGACATTGCATTTCATGGATTGTTAGGTAAGTGTATTGTCATTTACATGGATGATTTAACTATATTTTCTAAAGATGCATCCACTCCTGCAGAGGATCTAAGGAGAGTGTTAAAAAGGTGTGAAAGGTATGGAATTTCTCTCAATCCAAAGAAATGTTCATTTGGTGTAACAGAAGGAAAGTTGTTAGGGCATATCATTTTTGAAAATGGGATATCCATTGACCTAGACAGAGTAGAAGGAATTAAAAAGTTGCAATTGCCTACTAGTAAAAAAGAGTTAAAGTCTTTCTTTGGTAAAATTAACTTTGTCAGGAAATTTATTACAGGATTTTCAGAGATTGTGCAACCATTAAATGCAATGCTGAAGAAGGATGAAAAAATAGAATGGACGCCAATAGCTAAGGTTGCATTTGAAGACATTAAAGGGGTCATTTATGATGCTCCTATGTTAGCAAGTTCAAATTATACTAAACCATTTTACATTAACTCGTTTGCATCCGCACATTTAGTTGCAGCTGCTCTAACACAAAAGGGAGAAGAAGATGAAGAGAAACCCATCACTTTCATGAGTGCTCCTTTGAAGGATACACAGTTGAAGTACTTAGACATAGAAAGACAGGCATTTGCATTAGTAAGGGCAGTGAAAAATTTTAGGCACTACATCTTGAGAAGCCAAGTGAAAGCTATAATACCTGATGCAGCGGTGAAAATGTTATTGATGCGAAATGAGCCTGGAGAGAAAAGAGCCAAGTGGATCATAGTATTGCAAGAGTTTGATATGGAGATTATTCCTATGAAGTTAGTTAGAGGTTAGGCATTAGTACAGACAATAGCCAATACTGACCCAAATTTGGTGAAATAGCAGTATGTATTAAACACTAATGACGCATTAGGTTGGTATGACAACTTAAACACATTCTTGATATACGAGAAGTATCCAAACAAGATGAAGTCTTTTCAGAGGAGAGCCTTGAAGATAAAAGTACAGAGATTTATGGTAAAAGGAGGTCTGTATTCAAAATGAATCATGAAGGTATATATTTGAGGTGTTTGAATAGGATTGAAGCGGACAAAGTGTTGCTGGAACTACATGATAAATATGAAATAGCTCATGGTTCCCATCTGGTGACTACTCATAAAATTTTAAGAGCAGGTTATTATTGGCCAACAATGTTTAAAGATATAGAAAATCATATTCAAAGTTGTCATACATGTCAAACTAAAGCAAACAAAGGAAGGAATCAAGCTAATCCATTACAGCCAGTTATTGAGTCTAGGTCATTTGCACAATGGGGACTAGATTTCATTGGAGTCATCAATCCACCATCATCTGCGGGGCATAAGTTCATACTGATGGTGATGGACTATTGTACAAGGTGGATAGAGGCAACGTGCTGTAAGTTTTCTACTACTGAAGTGGTTATCAAATTTCTTGAAGAGAATATCATCACAAGGTTCGGAGCTCCTTAATCTCTGGTATGTGATAATGGCCCTACATTTTCCTCTTTGAAATTTTCCAAATGGGCATTTGAATATGGGATAGTTCTAAACTTTTATTCAAATTATTATCTGCAAGGAAACGGTTTAGCTGAGTCTACTAACAAAATCTTATTGGACATCATCAAGCAGTTAATTGTTAAAAATCCAAAAGAATGGAATATATTGCTAAAATATGCCTTGTGGGTAGATAGGACGAAAGTTAAGGCTGTCTTAGGCAATGCACCATATCACTTAGTATATGGGATAGATCTTGTACTTCTAGTGAACTTAAGAATACCTACCTGGAAGTTTTCTAATGAGTATCTAGCATTTGATGATCATAGAGAAGCTAGGTTGGTCCAAATGTTACAATTGGATGAGCAAAGAGACCAAGCTATAGATAAATTTGCAAAGTATCAGGTTGTAGTTAAAAGATGGTTCGATAAGAGAGCAAGAGTAAAAAAATTCAAAATATCAGATCTGGTGTTGTGTTGGGATAAAGCACATGAAAAGAAGGGGAACCATGGAAAGTTTGATAGATTGTGGTTAGGTCCACTACAGGTTGCAGAAATAACAGGAGATAATACTTTTAGGCTCAAAACCTTAACTAGAGAAGATGTACCATTACCTGTTAATGGTCAACACCTGAAACACTATTTTCAATCTTAGAATATGAATCAGCCCTACTGTGTATCATACTGTAAAAAACTGTATAGGGTGTGTGGTTTTTGGTTTTTGTTGGGTGTTTTGTTTTGGTTGTTTGTTTGTGTCTCTATTGGTTGTTTTATTTTTTTTCTTGTTGGTTGTTTGGTTGATTTTGTTTGTTGTGTTTCCTTGGTAGGGATGTTTGTTTTGGTTTAGCATATACAGGAGCAGATTAACAACCATTGAAAACAGCAGAAAATTTGGAGAGCTCAGGTTAATCATTTGAAACTTATGCATAACTTGTTAAGACTTTCATGAATGTAAGGTGTTATTTATCTTGTGAATGATTTTATTCAATAACTGTGAATTGAGTATTCAAAGGAGGTTTCTCACAATGACACACCTAAAATCCTTGGGTTTGTTGAACATACCAGTGTAGATGTTAAGTGAAAAATCAGAGGTCACCCTTGCTACCATTGCAATTCTTAGCTTAAATTTAGCAAGTGACCACACCTTGCATCATGAACTTACAATGATAATATCTCATGAATTTATATGTGATACAAAATTGAATTAAAAAAAAAGAAGAAAGAAGGATTATACTAAAAATCCAATTTAAGCCATCTAAGTAACTCTATCGGGGCTATGGATGCCTGCTGGCAGTGGGGATCTACTTAGGACAATTGCAACGATAACCTTGTTGGGGCTATGAATGCCTGCTGGGAGCAAGGATCTATCCGGTTGGCTATAAGGGATGAAATCAACTATATAGTTTAACACCAGTCACTAGTGTTTTCAACTCATCTTCAAGATGAGGATTATTAATCACATGCGCACATTTAAAACTCTATTGAAAGATTCATACACCTTATTAAATACATTTAGTCCAAATTGAATAATAGTTTACTTATGAGGAAGTTAAAAGTTATGAATTTATTTCATTTTGTTTTCTTTAATGATTTAAATTTAGTTGTTTTATTTGGTCGCTAGTGGTTGTGATGCTCACAGCATGCCCCATTTTACCCTCTAGCAAAATGAGGACCCCTCCTATGGCTTTTGCTTTTGGCTTATGTGGGTGGTCTTGCTTGGTGGTAAAAGGGAAAAAGGGGTCGGTGTTACAAAAGTGTCAAAAATTTAGAATGCCTCGAGTTAAGGAGAGAAACTAAAGATATCATGGAATTCTTTGTGAAAAATGATCAAGGGTTGCTTTTTAAACCAACTTGGAATTCATAGTATTTTGTGAGATATGATGGTTTTGGTAAACGGGCACTATTATGGAGTTTGCATGTCATATATAAATGTGCTTGTATATGGAGTCTTTGTATGTGTTGAGTTGTGTGTTATCGGGTTTTGGTACCTTGTGATTACATGCATATGTCTAACGATCAAATTCTTTGCATACAAACTGGACCTAATTGAATTCAAAAGTCGAGTGTATAAAATGACAAATCCACGCTTGCATATAAGTTTGTATGTAGGTTTAATACAAATACATTTAGTATACAAGGTAGCGAATGTACATGCGCGGATTCAAAAAGAAAGTAAAATCTAACCTAGGGTAAAGACTAAGTTAAACGTCGTTACATCATACGATCAAATTGCATTAATCAGAGATAAAAGGAATTAAAGCAAAGTTGTATTGTATAGTATGTCTGCATGCATAATTTGGATATAAAATACAGATACATACAATAAACCAAACATAGGAAAGTACAACAGTGAGTAAAACGCACCAAAATTGGTAATATTCATATTGTATATTAACAGAATGTACATTCAAAAAGTGTTTACAAATGTCATTATCAAAATTTTGAATTCTTTGCAAAAAGGGAGAACCAAAGTATTTAAATTAGCAGCACCAAGATTAGGGATTCACATAGAAATGCCCAATTCAAATTATTTCTGCAAAGTGACCTATCCAGTCCATATTCGATGTTGAGTCCAATCCCCTAGACAACCATAAGAAACTAAGGCCAACCCTTGCCCAAAAACTGTGGCGTCCTAAAACAGGGTCTACCATGTTCATGAGAAATGGAAGCCTTTCATACTATGCTCCAAGAATATTCATTAGGGGAATCTCTGAGGCTTGTGGAATGCCTACGCCTAATTCTACCCCTATGAGAACATTGATATCTATAATTTTGTAGTCAACCTTGAAAATATCTTGAAATAATAGAAAGACTTCCACTTTGTTCACACTTAAATCCAAGACAGAAGCCAGGAACCATGAGCTAATATCAGAATTAACTTTGTACCTATTCTCATTCGTTAAAAAGCCTAGACCTAGTACCATTTTAATGGCTTGTAGCTCTAACTCATGGAATATGGGATTTTTGTGTGGAATGATTAATCCTCTCAGTCGAGCATCTGAGATTAGACCGAAGAACATGATCTGCCTCCTATTACTTTGAAGGTAGATGGAGGTAGTCATACTCACAGTAGAAATTAGCACAGGTCAGGGATGAATGGGAATTTTTCATCACATAAAGCATTAAATAGAAGTTTGCACAAGTCACAG
Source organism: Cunninghamia lanceolata (assembly GCA_027924645.1). Classification (NCBI taxonomy): domain Eukaryota; kingdom Viridiplantae; phylum Streptophyta; class Pinopsida; order Cupressales; family Cupressaceae; genus Cunninghamia; species Cunninghamia lanceolata. Next base: position 7,061,144 of record BSBN01001067.1, read on the forward strand.
GGTTAATCACCATTAATGGTGTTTGTGTGTGTCTTGAATGTTCAGATTGTATGAGTTAATTTGAGCATGCCAGTGGTCTAAAGGCATTAATGTCAATAATGTATCGGATTGTTAATCATGATTTATAGATTATGGTATTAAATGCAGGGATACAGTACGGACATTGGACGAAGAGAAAGGAGGATCCTTTTACGAAGTGAACATGAAGGGTTGTAGGTATTTGACATGCAATACACGAGATACAAAGGTGAACTTGAAAAGAGGAAAAAGTAAGGTAAATGATGAAGTAAGTGCGTTCTCTTTGCATGATTCATTTGTTGTATGTTAACATGATGCATAAATAACATACAATGATGCAATTATAAAAGGGAATTTATATTGAATGAAAGTGGTGTGTTGCACATACATGGACATATACAAAAGGGAAGAGTGTAAAACAAGGCTTGTTGAAGGGTAAGAGGTGTATACATAGAGCAATGAAAAGGCTAAAATCAAACCAGATCCAAAGATGAATTAAGCAAGGATGTATAATAACATGGGTTCCACATTTTATGTATAGTTGTATGTATATCATGATATACAAAAGGAGATACAAAGGGATAAATGCAAAACCTGACAATAATTCAAAGATGGTATTAATTAGCTAAAGTTAACATTTTGCATGTATGAGAGTTTGTATGCATACAAACACTAGATACAAGGAAGTAAAGATACAAAATATGGAATGGATATGAAATTAAGGTGAAGTTGATAATTTTCTCAAGTCCGCAGTTGTATGTCGAGATGTATGTATCATATATACAATGTGGAATACAAAAGTAGGTAAATACAAGGATGGACATGAAATTGAATACAAGTTATCTTGTACACTGATGCAATTTCAAACATGTATGGTTTTGTAATATGAAAAAGTATGTGCAAAGCAATATGCAAACTCATTTACAAAGTGTGAAATACAAAGAAAGACAATATGGGAAATAAAGTATGCAAAAGTCTTAACATAAAGATCAAAATGGAAATAGAAGACATTATTTGAATTATATGCATTTATTACTACATTTAATGCGCAATAACAGTAAGGATACAAATTTAAATATGGTAAAAGTTAAATCGACTGTCATTTTGTTTATGATTGCATTCAATAGTAAATTGCAGAGAGCTCATTTAGATAGAGAAGCGTGATTCAAAGGTAGAACAAACTGAAACGGTCAGCAGTTAAAGGTATTAAACGGTAACTTTCTATCAACAAGAAATTGTGAATTATAGGCATGTATGTACAACACCGTTGAATCACAGTTATAGAAGAATTACAGGTTAATTATAGTAATTTGATTATGAAAATAAAACAAATTCATTAATCATTACTGTATGTCATTTATGCAAATGCAATGTGATACTGTTGAATCTTTGTTAGCATAAGTACAAAGTTATTTTAGGGTAAAAAGTTAAAGGGCATGAAATTGTGATAAAAACCCTAGAAGTACCCACAAGTAGAAGGGTAAAAGAGGGTATATGTTCTTTCTACAGGATGGCATCGAGACAAAAGAAAGTAAACATAGCAGCTGAGGAAGGAGAAAAAGTGAAAAGGGAGAGAAATTTGAGGAAGGAAACTATTAGAGAAGAATTGCCACCTATTCAAGGATATCCAATGGTGATATTTAACATGGGGGGAATAGTTACAGACATGATTATTGGGAAATATAATGTAGAAGAAGTATTGTAATAGGTTAGGGCATCTGATGCTTTAGATGATATGAAGAAGACCTGGGAGAAAGAGTTATATAGGGCCGCAGGGTTCCCTTTAGCTATGGAAGCTAGGGATTTGGTATTAGAATGCATGTAGAGGTATAACTTAGAGACTAGGAAACTAATGCATAATGGCAAAAGCATTGTGGACTTATCTACAGAGGGTATAGCCCAGAATTTTGGCCTTGAAATTAGAGAAACAATGATGGTTATTGATACAAATCAGGGTGCTATAGATTATACAACAAATGAGAGAGAATGCAAAAGTGCTATCTTCTATGGATGGTACATAGTTGAAAATAAATCCAAGGCCATTGTGAGTGTTCCTAAAAGTCTATACAGAATTGACTTTAAAGAGGAAGTATATTTCATGATTCCAATGTTGAGTAGGCTAGTTGGACAGATAGATGCAACTAAATTTGAGCCTTGGATGTTCGGTGTCATACAGTATGTAAGATCAAAGGATGGAATTATTCACTGGGCTAGGACCATTAGTACGGCAATAAATAGGCAAATAATGGCATTCAGAAATAACATAAGGTTAAATATGTCATCTTATGTGATATATGCATTAGCTAATGAAATGCCTCCACTAGCTGGGATAAGAGTAGTAGACTTTTTGGGAAGTGGCCCAGGACAGAAATTTGTGCAAGAAGAAAATGCATTAAAAAATTATACAAGGGTAAATGATGTTTTCTACAATTATATGCTGAGGGTTCTGAATGGAGATAAAGAAAAGAGAATAAGTGAGGAGGTCAGACAAGCCATAGGTTATTTCAGTTCTTTGTTCATACAATTTCCCACTTTTACTTACATAAGGACTGAAGGTTTTGAGGGCAAGACAAATAAATTGCCCAGGTATCCTACAGATCACCTAATTGTATTGGAATTCTCCAGGCAGGTTCTTAACATATATGACATGTATTAGAGGAGGTTCAAAAGAGGAAACATCATGTTCCCTTTTGTAATTGGTGACTATTCTTGTTACAATGAAGATACTGCTAGATAGTCAGAAAAGGAATTGAGATATTATGTGTTTGAGGAGTTTGACTTAATAAGAGGGTTTGATCCTTTCCACAGAATAGAGAATTTCCATGATAAAAAGTACAAACACCAAATTCACATTGAAGATTTTTGGGCAGATTGTGAAAGTGAGCATGAGGTAAGGAGAAGGGCTCATCAAAGATTAACCATTGAACAAATGAGGACAATGGGAGAAATAAATGTACCTCAAGAAATTACTAAGGATGATAAATTGTTACATCCAAGTTATGAAGTTCATGGGATAGCACTATTACCCATCGATGAGTCTGATTAGGAAAAACCTATAGAAACATCTTTAGATGTAATATCTGCACCAATTAGTTTGTTTTCTAAAAAATGGTTGGCGGATAGAATAGAAGAGCTTAAGGCAAAGGGTGGAATTGCCACTTATCAAAAGAAAGGCAAGAAAAGAGAAAGGGAAGATAAGGATGAACTTATGTGCTTTTATGAAAAGAGAAGGTTCATGGAGACCACAGTACTAAATAAAAATGAAAATGCAACATTAATGGATCCTCATGCTTTGGGAATTACAATGGATATTCCTTTAGGTGTATTTATGGAGGAGGGAGCCTCTAATTAGGAAATTTTTATAGAAAGAGCACAAACACCAAGGGTAACTTTTAAGCTCATACAAAAGAAGGATAAACCATTGAGGAAGTCTGCAGTACAGGTTGTGGTTATGGATGCACCAGTAAAGAAAACACAAAGGCCTAATATAGTAGCAGATGATTTATCAGTTGGAGCAAGGCAAAGGCAAATATCTAAATACTTCACTCCAGAAGAAAGAAGAGCAGGTCATATAAGAGTCAAATAGGAATTGGCTGAAGAAATGCAACATGAGTCAAAAGGTTCAAAAGCTAGGAAAGTTGCTAAGTATGTGAATGTTGATGAAGGAAGTAATAGTGAAGAAGAGTCACAAGATGAAGATTATATAGAGTTAGAAGATGAAGAAGAGGAACAAGTAGCAGGGAATAATCCTAAGATAGAAAAGCAAGATATTCAGATGGATAGGGTACATAACCCAATAAATATAGAAGGAAATGTACGAGAGAATATAGAAACAATAGATCTGTACGATGTATTAGTGTCACCTAAAATTATAAAAGAGGTCTGGGAAGTTGGACAATAAGTTGAAGAAGCAGAGCAGAAGATAGAGAAGGAAGGAGAAAAGATTGAAGAGAAAACAAATGTATCTGTTGGTCAATTGGTATCCAGGGAAGAGAAAAGTGGAGTAGAAAATATACAAGTTTCTATGCAAACAGAAGAGGCAATACTTACAAGGAATACAAATGCAAATGCTCCAAATATTCCTGATACAAATATGGAACAAGGTGAACAATAGAAAAGTTCAGAAGAAGGAAATGAAAAGCAAAATACTAAAAAAATACAGAGGAGGATAAAGCAGAAAAGGGAAATCGGGAAGAGGAACCAAAGAATCAAGATAACGCCTATCCTCCAGCACTACAACAGAATCAGCCTCTAGAGCCAAGTCAAATGCAACAACAACAACAGCAATATGGGACAGTGGAAATAGAGAAACCTGAAGAGGCAGAAATTAATGAAGAAAAGAAGGTAGAGACAAATAAAGAACCGTCAGCTTGGTTAGGAAATGATGTGAGGAGAGAAAAGACAGAGGTACAATTAGTGCTTATTGATATCAAAAGCCTGCTGGGAGAACATCCATCAAGGGAGAAAAGGAAAGTGAGAACAATGTCAGCTATAAAGCGGGGCCCCTCAAGATCAAGAACTTTAGAGCTCGCTATTCCATAGAGGGATAAAGATAAGGGAGAAATGATCCTTGATGATTATAAATTGATGAATATAGATTTCGCACATGTCACAAGGGAAGAGCATCTAACTGAGTGGGAAGACATGAACAAAATGACTATGGAGATGATGTAGAAAGATAAAGATAATTTTGATTGGTTAAAGGGGCATATTGCACAGTTACAATAGTTTATACAAGGGATATTTAACCTGAAAGTTGGGATGCCTGAGATACCTAAAGAATTAGCCATTTTGTCTAAGGATCATATTACAAAATTTGAAAATAAGTGGGTTGAAGCTGGTGTTTTCAAAGGATGGTTCAAAAGGTTTATGCAAAAAGGAGAAGACACCATAAGGCGGGTGATTGCTAATTGGGAGCTGGCTTTTGCAGAAAAGAATGAATGTAGTATTGTTTTGTAGCATTGTCAGCACAGAATAGAAGAATGTAAAGAGGAGTTGAATCAAGTTGAAGATATGACAGAAAGGGTTGAAGAGCTAAGGACTGAAGGAATAATAACTTCCCAGGTGGCAGGTCATATGCCACAAGTCATACTAGAGTTGAAATTTGAAAGTAATATGTTGGAGGGGTGTATTATAAATACCTGCGAATTAGAAAGAGATGTTGATGAAGTGATGAGAAAGCACAGGAAGATCATACAAAAGTTTATAGGATATGAATGCCCAGAAGTGCCAATTTATAATGTAGATATGGTAGTGAAAGAATTGAATAATATGTACCTACACTGCCTAGAAGATCCTAGTGCGTTTCTGAGTATTGAAATGGTTGATTCAATCATGGAGTCAACTGTACGAATAAGGAAATATCAAAAGCATGAAGAGGAGATAGAAGAACAAGTAAAAATGTCAAAAGAGAAGGTTGAAATGTAGAAGTACACATGGATAGTTAGTCAAAGGAACAATCATAATGTTGTATCAAGATTGATAGCCAAGTACACATAATACTTGAAGAAAATTGGAGAGGAGTAGAGAGGAATGATACCAGCAGCAGTGGGGGTTTCTTTTTATTTCTTCATTTGCATATGTTGTTATATTTTGATGGGTTGTTATTGCTAGAGTCAACAAAGGAAAGGTCAAGGAAGATTATGTATTTAAAAGATTCTTATGGCACCTTTGCACTAAGAAGAATATTCTGACAGATATTTTGAGGGGCGGTTAGGAATGGATTCCCACCGTTGGTCTTACTAGTTTGAATTAAGACCATTGATTGGTTTTTGTTACCATAGCATAGAGGGATTATAAGTCTATAAAGGGACCCTACTACTTGTATTTTAATTACATAGAGTTTTTGTAACAAAAGACTTATATTGCATTTTAGGAAAAAAGAAGTACTAAACTTTGATAAAAATCTTAGGGGAAGTAGAAGGCATCTGAGTCTACAATGGGGATAATGTGGAATTTCTCCATTGTATTTGTGAAGTGTCTATAAGTTTTTTTGATTGTTAATGATTTCGAAGAATTTGAGGTTTAAATACAAGGTAAATTCAAAAGGCTTTTCATATATTACTAAATATAAACATCTTTTGTTGCGTCTATTTCATAGTACATTAGATTCGAGTGTTCTTTAGTATATCTCTCTGATGATTGCATTTTTGTGTATGATTTCATGATATTGATCAGGATAAATATACATGAAATTTATTCTTTGAGTCATTACAATTAACTAAACTTATATACATGCGTATCAGAAAATTAAGTCCTGTGAGATTGAAGTTTCTGAACCTTATCTTTTCTAAACTTTTCTCTAAAATCATAAATAAATAGCTCGAACGCAGAAATCTTAAGAAAATTGTCATGCATTTGAATAAAGCATAAGAAATTGTAGAGAGATTTGATAGATTTCATATATAATAGAAAGCACAATTTGATTTGTCAATTGTCTTACAAAGCTTTCAAATAAAGTAGTAAATATATGCAAAGGAACGTATACTTTGATGAAATTTGAAGTTATTTGCATACGATAAGCTAGTATAGTCATCACAAGACACTTTAATCATGTTAGGCCCCTTGAATAAAAATAGCCTTACATTGAACCATGAGCAAATACAACACAACCATGACCTGGTTTACATAGACTTGGAATTGAGAAATATTTCCAATAATTCTCCATTTTCTTCAAGATAAGCTAAGATTCTTTGTGAATTTTATCTATGTATGTTAAATAAAAACAACATCAACAATACCTAAAAAATGAAGATTCAAAGGGAGAGAGTACCCAATTATGTAGTCTTTTTTTCTTCTTGCATCAAACTCCTCAACAATTTGAGTTTTTCACAAACTTGCTTCCTTTTCAACATTCAATTGTATATCACTCAAATAGAATTACTAACGACAATACAATTAATTAATGAATAATGTTAAATTCCTACAATTCAATCACAATTAATGTTGCAACATTACAAAAATTGAAACTTGAATTGATATGTATCAAATTTGATGTGAAAACTATGTTATTTCCTCCTTAAGTTGGTAAACCAGAAAAAGGTGGTGGAAAGTTCATGCAAGGTGGTAGAATGTGAAAAATATGCATGTGCACTTCCCAACAACATGAAAAAACTTTTTTTGTCAGAACACGCGCATAACCAATAGAAAGACAAAATGTGCTCATGTTATAACGCACTCTCGTTATAACGCGAGTGCATTTTAGCTTTCCATACAAAACTCATTACCTCTCCACCTCTCTCCCTCTTCCTAACCCATCTTTCCCTCAAGTTGCCAACTTCACTCTCTCATTTTCTTCTATCTCTCCCCTCACCTCTCTATCTCTCACCTATGTCTCCCCCTCACCTCTCTACCTCTCCCCTCTTTACGTCTCTTAGTCTCTCCTTGTCTACCTCTCCATTTGTCCTTAGCCATCTAGGTTTCTAACTTAATCCTAAACCCTAAACTCTATCCCTAAAGCCTCAACCCTCAACCTTTAAACCTTAAATCCTAAACCCTATCCCTAAACCCTCAAACCTCGACACTATACCTTAAACCCTAAACCCTCAACCCTTGATACTATACCTTAAACTCTAATCCCTCAACCCTTAAACCCTTAAACCCTCAACCCTTAAACCCTAAACGCTTAACCCTTAAACCCTAAAGCTTTAAACCCTCTACCTTTATCCACCCCTCTCCTCCTCTATCTACCTCACCCCCATCTCTCCCCTATCTCTCTCACTTGTATATCTCTCAGGGCTCTCTAGATATTTTCCTTCCTCTCCACCTCTCTCCCTCCTTACCCATATTTCCCTCAAGTTGTCAACTTCACTCTCATTTTATTCTATCTCTCCCCTCACCTCTATATCTCTCACCTCTATCTCCCCCTCACCTCTCCCCTCTCTACATCTCTTAGTCACTCCTTATCCACCTCTCCATCTATCCTTAGCCATCTAGGTCTCTCACTTAACCCTAAACCCTAAACCCTATCCCTAAAGCCTCAACCCTTAAACCTTAAATCCTAAACCATATCCCTAAACCCTCAACCCTCGATACTTTACCTTAAACCCTAATCCCTTAAACCTAAACCCTAAACCCTATCCCTAAAGCCTCAACCCTCAACCCTTAAACTTTAAATCCTAAACCATCAACCCTCAACACTATACCTTAAACCCTAATCCCTCAACCCTAAACCATAATCCCTCAACCCTTAAACCTTTAATACCTCAACCCTTAAACTCTAAACCCTTGACCCTTAAACCCTCAACCCTTATCCACCCCTCTCCTCCCCTATCTACCTCACCCCCATCTCTCCCTTATCTCTCTCACCCCTCTCTCCCTAGGTTCTAGGTCTCTCACTTGTATATCTCTCAAGGCTCTCTAGATATTTCCCTTCCTCTCCACCTCTCTCCCTCCTCCTTGCCCATTTTTCCCTCAAGTTGTCAACTTCACTCTCTCATTTTATTCTATCTCCCCTCACCTCTCTATCTCTCACTTATGTCTCCTCCTCACCTCTCTACCTCTCCCCTCTCTACATCTCTCAGTCACTCCATGTCTGCCTCTCCATCCATCCTTAGCCATCTAGGTCTCTCACTTAACCATAAACCCTAAACCTTATCCCTAAATCCTTAAGTCTCATCCCTTAAACATTAAATCCTAAACCCTCAACCCTTGACACTATACCTTAAACCCTAATCCCTTAAACCTAAACCCTAAACCCTATCCCTAAAGCCTCAACCCTCAACCCTTAAACTTTAAATCCTAAACCCTATCCCTAAATCCTCAACCCTTGACACTATATTGTAAACCCTAATCCCTCAACCCTAAACCCTTAATACCTCAACCCTTAATACCTCAACCCTTGAGCCCTCAACCCTTAAACCCTAAACCCTTGACCCTTAAACCCTAAAGCCTTAAACCGTCAACCCTTATCCACCCCTCTCCTCCCCTATCTGCCTCACCCTCATCTCTCCCTATCTCTCTCACCCCTCCCTCCCTAGGTTTTAGGTCTCTCACTTGTATATCTCTTAGGGCTCTCTAGATATTTCCCTTCCTCTCCACCTCTCTCCCTCCTCCTTACCCATCTTTCCCTCAAGTTGTCAACTTCACTCTCTCATTTTATTCTATCTCTCCCCTCACCTCTCTATCTCTCACCTCTGTCTCCCCCTCACCTCTCTACATCTCCCCTCTCTATGTCTCTTAGTCACTCCTTGTCTACCTCTCCATCTGTCCTTAGCCATCTAGGTATCTCACTTAACCCTAAACCCTAATCTCTATCCCTAAATCCTCAACCCTCAACTCTTAAACCTTAAATCCTAAACCCTATCCCTAAACCCTCAACCCTTGACACTATACCTTAAACCCTAATCCCTTAACCCTAAACCCTAAACCCTATCCCTAAATCCTCAACCTTCAACCCTTAAACCTTAAACCCTAAACCCTATCCATAAACCCTCTACCCTCGCCACTATACCTTAAACCCTAATCCCTTAACCCTTAGCCCTAAAGCCTCAACCCTAACCCTTAAACCTTTAACCCTAAACCATCTACCCTTAAAAATATGCCTTAAACCCTAATCCCTCAAACATTAAACCCTTAATCTCTCAAACCTTAAACCCTTAAACCCTAAACTCTCAACCCCTAGATACCCTTAGACCCTTAAACCCTTAAACCCTATACCCTATACACTTAACCTTGGACACTCAACCTTGAACATTATTCCTCAACCTTTAAACCTCTACCCTATACCCTATACTTATGCCCTAAATCCTCAACCCTCATCCATATGCCTTATACCCTCAAACTTAAACCCTAAATCCTATATCTTAGACACTCAACCTTAAACATTATCCCTCAATTGTTGAAATACTCTAGACAATTGAGAGGGGGGGTGAATCAGTTGTCACAAAAACTTAGCTTCATATGAACATCAAACCATCAATAACTTTAATTGCTTATAATTAGATTTAATCATGAAATCATGAAACCATAAACTTAATCACAAACACACATCCAACATAGTAGACACTAGATTTTTACATGGAAAACCCTAAAAGGGAAAAACAACGGTGGGTGTTAGCCCACAGAAATATATGAGTTATAACAATACCAAAAAATAGAGGCTCATTGCCTAAAGGGCTCACTGCCCAAATTGCTCACTACAAAGAATGACTCACTGCCAAAGGGTGGCTCACTACCAATGTGGTGAAATGATTAAGTAGCTTCTACTCCATGCCTGGGTTTAGTCCCATTGAAGCACAAGATAACATCTCTGCTCTGCTCTTTTACACCTTTGCACTTATCTCTTCATCTTTACAACACACACTTTTTCACAACTCTATTACATGCTTTTATACAATTCATCAACCTTGGAATGTACATCAAGGTCGGCATTACATTCATCAACCATTGGAACATTCTCCAAGGTCGACATTACAAAACATACACAGAAATAGGTCTAGACCTATTACAAAATTTAGCTAAGGAAAGATGTGGAGAAGTATGATAAACATGTCACACCTGAGTTGGGACCCAAATGTAATCCTTCACACCACAACACACTTCTACAATATTCAATGCATCTCCGCAATTAGTGAAATCAACAAAGTCAGCCAAGACTGGTGAGAACACTAGGTCTTCAAGGAACAGACTTCATCCATGATCCAAATTATTCTTTGCAGACCAACCCAGAAGTAGGAACAAGATTAGGATGTGTTGTGTGGTTACACAACACACCCTGTTTTGACTTGGCAAAATAGGGACCCAACTCTTTTGCTTGTTTTGTTTTGTGCTTTCTGGCGGTTTGGTAAAAATGAGTCATGCAAATCATCATGCATGGGGAGCCTGGGTAAGTCATCATCATGAGGTTAGCTTGTCAAATTCATATTTCATACCAGTAACCTCATAATTAGAAAGAGCATCAAATTTCATACAGGTTTGCCTTTTGCATCACCCTGATATTCGTTAAGGTGTGGAAGTTATGAATGGTCAAAGTTTGAGTCAAACCTGATATTCAAGGGGGAGGATCATATTTCTTGACATCCATCATATTACAGAAGATCACCCTGATTTAATTTATCACCTGATAAATCATGCGGTCCAAATGTCCAAACGTCAATTTTAAGTGATAATGACCTTTACCCATCAACAGCCTTATGTATTTCGTGAGGGTCATATCTCTCAATGTAACCTGATATTTCCCAATATCATCCTACCGTGAAATATCCTCCTAAGCCTTTATCCTGATGATGTCATTCAAGTCTAATAAACAAAGAAACAAACATGACAATGACGTAATCATCACATTGACCTCTCGGGAGCATATTTTCTAAACATGATCCTTCTCGCATAGCATGATGATGACGTCGTGATGCCATAGCGATACACTGAGCAAATATCTGGATGACATCACCTTAATATTATGAGAGAAAGGTTATGGGTTTATCCAGTCATCATCATTTTTGTAACATCACCTGATATATGGAAATATCCTCCTGACGTATAAAGCACGACCTAAGGGTGCGTTCATCACCCGATCTTGTAGAAGATAGTTTTTCATCTCGAGGAGGATGATCACATTGCACTCGGGATGATATTTGAGAATATCACCCGATATCCAAATATCCTCATGTTTTTTAATATATCCTGTCATATGGATATCACTCTGCTCTCGTTGCTGCCATTGACATTTAATGCGTGCAGAGGTGGTAGGTAGTTCCTGCCGACCACAAAACCTGATGAAACACTTGGCAAAATCCTGAGTTTCGATGAGAGGATCGATGATTAAAATCCAATACATTAGGGTTTGCCCTAATATCACCCTAATTGCAAGGTTAAAAGGTAAATTCAATTGTCATTTTAACACTTACCTTGCAAAAATCCATTTTACAGAGTGCTAGCTTCCAAACCCCAGTATAGGCGATACTTGAATGGATAGAGCTTATAGGCAGGAACAAGTGCGTGATTATCACCAGCATCAAGAGCATTTCCAGAAAACCACTGGTATAATCCAAAAGAGATCTACATAACCAGGTAAGTAATTGAAACCCTCATCTTGTTGCTTCTGTATAATTAGGTATGATGTTGCAGGTTCCAGTTTATGCATCCCATGATAAGAAAATGTTAAATAAGTACAGTATGCATGATGTTAGTAAAGATAAATTGTTATATGAATGCATGTGAGTATCCATTGTAAGACAAATTTTGTCAATTGCAAATATCCATGGCTGACAAGAGGTTAGCTAAGTGTGAGGTTGAGTTCAGCAAGCCCATGTTCACATCTCTTAGAGGCATCCTGTTCAAATATAGTGCAATTACAGATACACATCAAGGGAGTACCAATTTGGAGGCATGGTCTTCCAAAATGAACGATGAAAAGAACAGAAGCACCTTGCTGGATGCGGTGTTCGTGTTGGGGATGTGGAATGTGGTTGGATTTACGTACTCCATGGAGCCTCCAGAGCTAGTTGTTGAGTGTGCACGAAATTACAATCCAGAAACCAGACAGGTGGTAAAGCATGGGAGAATATATGCAGACCTATCCATCAAGGGTCTTTCCAAGACATTTGGACTGCCATTGGGCAAGAAAGTTAACAGCATAGATTTGAAGAAATCTGAAGTTGAGTATGAAAACAATAAGAAGAAGGCAAGGAAGACCATGTATCAGTGGAGGGCTCAAAACAGTACATATCTTGCAGCTGCTAAACTTCCTATACACTTGTATAAATATGATTTTGATGAAGAATATCAATATATGATTGCATTGCTTAGCAGGGTGACAGGCCAGCCTGATGCTGGTAGTTTTAAAGATTGGATGTATGGTGTCATCATGATGTGCATATATGTAGACACCAAGCCACTATGGGGCCAATTAATAAGTGATGCTCTACATGGGTAGCTGACGAACCTGGGAGGTTCAAATTGTTCTTTTTACATGACATCATACATTATCTACTCCTGTGCTTACAAAGGCACATTTGATGCACTGCTTACAGATGGGAAGGTTACAGGCACAATCAATGTTGTACACATTTGGGATCATCATCCCCAGTTACAGAGAGTCAATTACCTCCAAGATTACAAATTGGTAAATGATGCATTCTCTATGCATTTGGTGAGAACCATGAAGGAGGACAGGACAAAAAGATTGAGCATGGAGGCTCAAGAAATAATATACAGGCATGGAGCCTAGTATATTCAATTTGCAACATTTTCTTACATGAGGATTGAGGGTTTTGAAGGACATCCCCTCATGCTGCCAAGATACCCCACTGGTGCAGTGGTATTAATGGAATTTATAAGGCAAAGCTCCACAATACTGAAAACATATAAGGATGCTCATAAACTAACACCAATTTTATTTCCAGTAACCATTGGCTGGTACATGTGTCCAGATTCAGAAAGTATCAAGAAGGTGATGGTCAGTTTGAATAAAATGCAGTTGCAGCCATTCCCACTAATAAGGCCATATGATCCTTATGGGAGGATATAGAAAATAATAGGGAAGCCTATTCATCAGAGGTACCTAGAGGATTTCTGGGCGGATTGTGAAGATGAAGCAGAAGCTAGAAGAAGGAGATACCAAAGGCTGACACTGAATCAAATCAAAACCTTTGACTACATCCCCATTCCCCCACAGTTGAAAAAAGATGATGGCAAGATAATGGCAGATGAATATGAAGAAAAGAAAATATATAATGATACCATATCTGCACCTGATCTGACCATACAAGAAGACATATCTTTGGATCCTTTCATTGCCAGGACCTTACATCTAACCCAAGCTTGGGTTGATGAACAAATTGAGGCATTGAAGAAGAAAGGTGTTGCCATTACTGTGGATAATAAAAAGAAAGGGAAAGATATTCCTGATGAGGAATATGATGATTTCATAATTGAAAAAAGGAAATCAAAAGGAGACAGGTTGCCTCCACAACAACAACAAAGCAAAAGACCCCCAAGGGGTAAGAAAATTGATAATGAACCCAAGGGGGTGATTATTGAAAGGGCAGTGTTTCCAACTGAGGAGGCAATAGCATCAGGATCAGGATCAAGATAAGCATCACCTCCACGGGTAGGTAAGCAAAAATCTAAGAAAGATCAGACAACAGAGGCAGAAGTTACTGAGACCCAAGAAGAGGGTCAATCCTCCCAAAAACAAATAGAAGAGGATATCCTGGAGGAAGAACCTGAGGAAGAAGAGGCTCCTTTGCTATTCAAAAGGAAGAGAAAAGCCCCACAGGTGGTGGTAGCTACCCCACCTAAGAAACCAAGAACCTCCATGAGGGGTGAGATAAAGCAATCCCCTATACTGTTGAAAGGAGCAGGGAGTGAAGTTTTTCGTAAGGAGTTTCAGCACAATATTCCACTTCCTACCATTGTGAAGTTCAAAACTAAACTTGCAGAAGAGTAGATGAAAGAAACCTCACAAGGAGGTCATATCTCATTAGATGAAACAATTAATTTATCTGATGATGAGGTTGTGAAGGAAGTAGCTTCATAAAAGATGGAAACCCTTGCTGCAGGTACACACATGACTCCTCATGGGACTCCATCAGTTCAAACAATATTGGAGGAAGTGAAGAAAGTGGAATCCGAGAAGGAGAAGAATCCAGAGAAGGTAGCTCAAGAATGGAGCTAGACACATTAGTTGCATAGGTGACGAGTCCTGTAGTAGTGGATTTGACAGGTAGACAGGATATAAGTCCTGAACATCCAGTAGGTACACCTGATAAAAGGGAACATATAGAAGAAGTGAAGATGGCAGAACCAGAGGGCCATGCTTCAAAAACAAGCCAACAACACCAATAGGATACATCAGCCAAGCCCGATATAGTAGAAGTTCAGGACAAGAGGGTTGATGAGAAGGATGTAATAGAAGATCCTGCTTCTAAAGTCCAAGAAGTAGGTAGTGCAGGTGCAGAACAAATAGTGGTTTCAGAACAAACACCAGCACCTAAGGAGGATTCCACAATATCCACTGATATAAATATGCCTCAATAGGAGGAAAAGTCAAAAGTGGATGAGGTAATAAAGGAGAAGGATCATGATCATCATATAGATGCTCCTCAAGATCCTTCACCTCAAGACGATGCTCCCCCAGAAAAGGAAATTCCTCAGCAGGAGGATATACCACAAGATCAATCTCAGGATGAGCATCATGAAGAAGAAATGAAAAAATCACCTTCTCCATCACATATGCTGACAGATAAAAGAGATCAAGGTGAACAACATGATGATGTGGAGAAACATGATTAGGTACCTCGATGGTTGGAAAAAGAGGTCAACATAGAGATAGATTTTGAGATACAAGAATTTGATGTATCCACCTTATTTTCAGAAAATCTAATAAAGCCAAAGAGGAAGGCTAGAATGACTTCAGCCATTAAGAGAGATCCAACAACTGGAAGAAGGACTGCACAAACAGCAATCCCTACTGTAGATAAAGAAAAGGGTAAAATTACTCTGGAAGAATTCTAGATTAATACAGTTGACTTGGGATTTGCAAATGAAGACCAAGAGGATCAAGAGGGAAAAGACATCATTGATTCTTTGATTCAGAAAGTTAAAAGAGAAAAGGAGAAAAATAAGCAACACAAAGAGCACATTGCTCAGTTGCATGCATATATAGGCAGGTTAACTAATCCTGAGGATGATTCTACTAATCATGCAGTCCCATTGACTGCTATTTCCTAGGAAGCGATAAATAAGTTGGATCTCATGAAGCATGAGTCATCCATATTGAGAAAGTGGATGTATTCCACATTTGATACAGTAGAGGAAGTGGTAAAGGCCTCTCTAAAGAGGTGGAGTTCTCTTAGTGACTCCAGGAGAAAAGTAGACAAGCTGCATATGGAGACAGGTAAAAGATCCTTCCAATTGGAGAAGATATTGGATATCCTAGGAGAAATAAAGAGGATAAATCCTCAATTGCTCATCAACAAGCAGGTTTTGAATAATAACAATGCATTATTGGTAGATATATGGTATAAGGACATTCAGTTTGAATGTGATGTGCTCAAAAGGTGCAACAATAAGCTGAGAGAAATCAGCATAAAATTACATGATATGATCTCTTTTGAGGCAGAAATTTTGGAGGTGTTAGAAGGAAAAGTGGAAGGAAAGGTAGAAAATCAAGATGAAGAGTTTGCAATTCAAGCTCTACACAATAACTTCCAATTTGTTGTTGATGATCCATTAGGCCAAATGACAGAAGAAATCATGGATAAACTGGTGAGGACCAAAGTGAAAATAGAAAATTACAATGAGACATCACATCACAGAAAAAATAAACTGGATAGCATCCGAAATAAATATCAGGCACATAAACATGCCATTATAAAAGCAAAGACCCAGGATGGCAGAGAAATAGATAGAATTGTGTAGTTGTATGAAAATGTCAGGGTCATCATGCAACCTCATATACAAGGTCATCATCATCAGGATGATGAAGGTACAAAAAGTGATGCACCTGATGATGAAGCGCATGAGTCAGATAAGGTAGATGATGATGCATCGTGAAGTAAATATCAACATCTAATACTTAGTGAAAATAAGTATCATAGATGGTTGCCAACTGGTAACTTGTGCCATTTTGATGAAGTTGACAAAGTCAAAGGAAATGTTGACCGTAGATATTCATAGATAAATCAAGATCGTAGATCTTTTGTAATGGATTCCTCACCTTGTTCTATAAAAGGTGCAGGAATGCCTCATTTCATTCATTCGAAACTTAATTGAAATCTATTTGCTGAAATATTCAGGGCTCATTTCAAAGCTTTTTGTATACATTTATATCGTTGCATACTTAATGAATGAGAAGACTTGTTTGATTACAATTCATAGTAAATCTTGAGTAATCAGTGTGTGAATTCTGAATATATGTGGTGATTTGTTGCGTCCCTTGGAGTGCATATCTACTTGCATATGTTGTTTTCATACAATTCCTTTGAAGTTAGCATCAACTATATCTAGCTGTGGAATGTCTTGGTGAACATATGGTTTGGTTTTCTTCTCTTCATGACTGTATCTGATGTACATGTGGTTCAATAGCTGAAGGTTCAACATTAATTTGAAGCATTTCTTTCAATTTCCTTTAAATTTTAGAGCATTTCACCATCATAATTGCAAATAATTTATAATCTCAAGCAAATAATACAAAGTATGCAGATATCTTGTAGATAATAGTAAATCTTTAGCATATTTCGAGACAAAGCATGTACGATTGATGAATATCATGCAAATATTTGAGTATAACTGTATCATTTAATCAAACAGCTGTAGAAAATGACATCTCTGTGAAGAATCCTTGCAGAAACAGTGTCATGATGATGACCTCAACGTAAGGTCCCAAAATGGAAACAACAACACACTTCAACCTTTGAGTAACGTCAGACGATTAAGACCTAATCACTGGAGACTTGGGATCATGAATTCTTTGAATTCATCGTATCTTTCAAGATGAATAAAGGTTAATGTGTACTTTTATTCTATGCTTGTTTGTGACTAACATCATGACCAACAGGATGCATCCACAAGCACATTGTAATCACCAAGAATAACCTCACGATCTCTAGCCACTCTGTCAACAAGATTCTTCAAACTGAAGCACATAACCAACACTGCCAGCCACTGTCATAATGAAAAGATCACTTGCGGACCACCAAATAACTAACCATTGGAGTTGAAGGCACATAACATCATCTCAGACTTAACTCTAGAACTGCAGATCAAAATACTTCAATGCGGAGGAATGCAGAGCATAATACTTTCTTCCTGTCATTGCCAAACATACAGAAAAAGTTGTTTTCACTCTGGTGAGCATAACTCACTCAAATCTTCATATCGGAGGCTCAAACTCAGAACATAGCATCTTTAGATGTGCCTCTAAATAACTTCCAATCTACAGACAAAGATATTCATCTTTTAGGAAATGCAGAGCAATCTACTGGACTGTTCTTCTATATGCAATACATTGGTTCCACTACAACTCACTATTTCTACCGAAGAAGCTAATTTTCTCAATATCCTCAACATTAGGATTACTTACAAAGCATCTTACTCACTACAAGAAAGCAACAAGATGGGAGCATAGTTGACACCAATGACAACACAGATATGTTAACATCAATCACAACACCGATTAGGCACATACTTGCAACAATCTCCCCCTTTGTCATTGATGGCAACATATGATGTGAAAAAATGAAAAGACCATCAAGACAAGATTCTCCCCCTTTATTTTTACACATATGCATTCTTTCTTCTCCTGAGTTTTTCACATGATTTCTCTCTCACTTTGACATGAATGGCAATGGGCACATACTTGCATTTTGCTACTCTGATCCAACTAAACTGTTACCAACACATCTAGCTACTCCTCCTGAGAGGTAGCTCCTAAAACATCAATCTAGATCAAACAATGAGACTTTGAGCACCACTGGATTGATGCATTCTCATGCATCTTAGTTTAGGGAAGGAGGGGTAATGACCCCTAACTTTTCTCTGAGATACTCAAAAGTATCCTTAGGAAAAGGCTTGGTGAAGATATTTGTAATCTGATCCTTTGTGGACACATATTCCAACTTTACTTCATTCTCTGTCACCTTTTCTCTCAAAAGTGATACCTTATAGATATATGCTTTGTTCTTGAGTGCATCACTAGATTCTTGGAAATATTTATGGCACTTGTATTGTCACACAAGATTGCAATTGGATCTTCATAAACAACCCTTATATCCTTCAAAGTTTGCTTCATCCATAACACTTGAGTACAACAACATGCTGATGCAATATACTTTGCTTCTGCAATTGACAAGGAGATTGAATCTTGTTTCTTGCTTAGCCATGAAACCAATCTATTTCCTAAGAAGAAGGCACCTCCACTTGTACTTTTCCTGTCATCAACATCTCCAGCCCAATTAGCATCTGTATAAGCACTGAGAGTAAAATCATTATCCTTTGGATACCATAAGCCATGATCTGGAGTGCCTTTTAAATACCCCAAGATTCTCTTTACTTTCATCACATGTGATTCTCTTGGATCAGCTTGAAGTCTTGAAACAAGACAAACTGCATGCATAATATCAGGTCTGGTTTCAGTTATATAAAGTAATCCTCTAATCATGGATTTGTACTTTTTCTGATCAGTCTTTGGTGATTCATCAATTTTGCTCAATTTGCAGCTAGTCACCATGGGAGTACATACCGGTTTAGAGTCTTCCATCCCAAACTTCTTTAACAACTCTTTCACATACTTAGACTAAGATATGAAGATTCCTTTATCTGATTAATTGATTTGTAGACCTAGAAATAAATTCATCTCACCAAACATAGACATCTCAAACTCTTTTTGCATTTCACTAGCAAATTTCATACACATACCTTAATTTCCTCCAAAGTTGATATCATCAACAAAGACTTCAACAATCAAAATTCGATCACCATTAATCTTGAAATAAAGATTACTATCAGTAGTGCCTTTACTAAAACCTAACTACAATAAGTACTTATCCAACCTTGCATACCAAGCCCTAGGAGCTTGCTTGAGTCCATACAATGCTTTCTTCAATCTGTTACCATATCACCTTGATTTGATAGTTGAAATCCTTCCGATTGCTCAATGTAGACTTCCTCTTCTAACTCACCATTCAGGAATGCAAACTTCACATCCATCTGATACACTTTGAAATCTTTGTGAGCTGCAAATGCTAGAAACATTATGATTGCTTCAATCCAAGCTACTAGAGCAAAAGTCTCTTCAAAATCTATTCCTTCAATTTGAGAATATCCTTTACACACAAGTCTTGCTTTATTCATTACAACTTCTCCATTTTCATTCAGCTTATTCCTAAAGATCCATTTGGTTCCAATAACATTTTTGTCAACTGGTCTAGGAACTAATTCCCAAGTTTCATTCTTCTCTATCTGCATTAGTTCTTATTCCATTGCCTTAACCCAATTTTCATCATTGCAGGCTTCATTCACAGTTTTTGGTTCAATTGTACAGAGCAAATAGTAATTCACTTGTTCTTCTACAGCTTTTTTTCTTGTCAGTACTCCTTTCTCTTTGTCTCCAATAATTTAATTTTTAGAGTGATTGATTCTTACATACATGGGAGTCTTAGCAATTTCTAGAGCCTTTTCTTCTTCACTTTGATTGTCTTCTTGTTCAACTTTTTCTTCAGCAGGTCCATCTGACTCATAGCCACTCTGATCTGATGTGTTTTCTTTGCCTTCATCCACCTTCACATTTGCACTCTCCACAATCTTTTTCAATCTTTTGTTGTAGCACCAATAGGCCTTACTCTTGGTAGAGTATCCAAGGAAGATTCCTTCATCACATCTTGCATCAAATTTTCCTAGGTCTTTATCTCTTCTGATATAGCACTTGCTTCCAAAGACTTTGAAGTATCTTACTGTTGGAATTCTTCCATACCACAATTCATAGGGGGTTTTAGTGCTATTACCTTTCACTTGAACTCTATTTTGAATGTAGATAGCAGTATGTATATCTTCTTTCCAGAAAACTTCTGGCAGGCCTCCTTCCTTCATCATTGTTCTAGTAGCTTCTTGAACTATCATGTTCTTCCTTTCCACAACTCCATTTTGTTGAGGAGTTATAGGTGTAGACAACTATCTTTTTATTCCTTGCTCTTCATAGAAAATGTTGAATTCATTTGATGTGAACTCACCTCCTCTATCAGACCTCAAGCATTTGATTTTTAGTTCTATTTCATTTTCAACCATTGCTTTGAAGGATTTGAACTTCTCTAAGGCTTCTAATTTGTCTCTTAAAAAAGTAACCCAAGTCATTCTAGAATAATAATCAATAAGCAACATGAAGTACCTGTCACCTTGTAGACTTCTTATCATTGTAGGACCACATAGATCTGTATGAACTAGATCTAGCAAACTGATAGAAAATTGCTCTTTACTCTTGAAACTTGTTCTTGTCTGCTTCCCCAACTGACATTCCTTGCAAATAGTATTGGTGGGTTTCACAAGTTTTGGTAAATCTCTTACAGTCTAACCTGAACTTATCTTTACTAGATTATAAAAATTTATATGACACAACCTTCTATGCCACAACCAACTTTCATCTACTTGGACTAATAAACAGTAATCATTAGATCCTCTTAATTGATAGATGTTACCTCTAGTCTTCTTACTAGTAGCAATCACAGTTCTGGAGCTTTCCATTATCTTGCATCCATTGTCTTTGAATTTCATAGCATAACCTTTGTCACACATCTAAACAACACTCAAAAGATTATGCTTTAAAACCTTCACATATAGAACATTGTCAATGTTATGCTTTCCATCAAATGAAATAGATTCTTTTCCACAAATCTTACCAATGGCATTGTCTCCAAACCTAACCAGTCCTCCATCATATTTTTCCAAACTTAAAAACTTACTTTTGTCACCGGTCATGTGATGTGAGTATCCACTATCAATAATCCATTCATCCTTATCTTTCTCAACCTAAACAACCAAAACACTTTCTTCCACTAGTTTTTCTTCCTTCACATAGCTAGAAGAATTAGTAGACATAGGATCTTCTTTAATAGAAATAAATAAGAATTCATCTGCACTAGTACTAGCATCATCAGATTCATCATCAGTCACACATTGATCATCAAAATCTCTAACATAGTAGCATTTCTTTGGAGCTCTAGGCCTGTTCTCAAATCTTTTTCTATTCCTTTCAATTCTTTCAGGACATCTGGAAGCATAATGACCTACTTTACGACATGAAAAACATTTGAAAGGTAGTTTGCCTTTGAACTTACTGGAACCTCTTTACAGTCTGTCAACAAAGTTGGCTTCAATTTCATCAAGCTCATCATCAAGATCTACCTTGTACTTTTCTACTCTAGAGATCTTTTTTGAAGTACTAGCTTTGAAATTAGTTTCTACTTTTGGCAGAGCATCACCAAACTCTCTCATTTCAAAAGCAATAATCTTACCAAGCAACTGATCCTTATTAATCTTTTTCATAGTCATTATTTCTTCAATTGTAGCTACCTTGTGAGCATAGGATTTAGGTAATGACCTAAGAATTTTCATCATAACTTTAGTTTCATCAATAATTCCTCCCATACCTTTGATTCTAGTAACAAGTTCATCAACCTTTTGCATGAAGGATGTTATGTTTTCATCTTCTCCCATCTTAAGACCTTCATATTTGGCTTTTAGTCCCTACAATTTGGCACTCTTTACAGATTCATTTCCTTCATAAAGATTACTCATCTTATCCCAAACTTCTTTAGCAGACTCATAATCCATGACCTTTATTAAATCAGAGTCAGTCAGTGCACTCAGCAGAGCATCTCTGTCTTTTATATCTATCTCATTTTCTTTGATTTCATCTTCAGTTGTTAGACCATTCTCCGGCATGGTATAATCAGTCTATGTCACTCACCATACTTTATAACCAATACAAAGCTGATGGCTTTTCATGTGAATCTTCCAAGTTACATAATTTGTCCCATCAAACTACGGAGCCTCCTTCTTGTAAGACATCCTAGATCTACCTCAAGATGTTAAGCTTACCACCGAGGAACCTTGCTCTGATACCAATTGTTGAAATACACTAGACAACTGAGAGGGGGGGTGAATCAGTTGTCACAAAAACTTAGCTTCATATGAATATCAAACCATCAACAACTTTAATTGCTTATAATCAGATTTAATCATGAAAACATGAAACTATAAACTTAATCACAAACACACATCCAACATAGTATACACCAAATTTTTACGTGGAAAACCCTAAAATGGAAAAACCATGGTGGGTGTTAGCCCACAGAAATATATGAGTTATAACAATACCGAAAAATAGAGGCTCACTGCCTATAGGGTTCACTGCCCAAATTGCTCACGGCAAAGAACGACTCACTGCCAAAGGGTGGCTCACTGCCAAGGGGTGGCTCACTGCCAAAGTGGTGAACTGATTAAGTAGCATCTACTCCATGCATGGGTTCAGTTCCATTAAAGAACAAGATAACATCTCTGCTATGCTCTTTTACACCTTTTCACTTATCTCTTCATCTTCACAAGACACACACATTTTCGCAACTCTATTACATACTTTTATACAATTCATCAACCTTGGAATGCACATTAAGGTCGGCATTACATTCATCAACCATTGGAATATTCTCCAAGGTTGGCATTACAGAACATACGCAGAAATAGGTCTAGACCTATTACAAAATTTAGCTAAGGAAAGATGTAGAGAAGTATGATGAACATCCCATGCCTTAGCTAGGACCCAAACGCAATCCTCCACGCCACAACACACTTCTACAATCTTCAATGCATCTCTGCAATTAGTGAAATCAACCAAGTCAGACAAGACTGGTGAGAACACTAGGTCTTCAAGGAACAAACTTCATCCATGATCCAAATTATTCTTTGTGGACCAATCCAGAGGTAGGAACATGATCAGGAGGCATCCACAAGCACATTGTAATCACCAAGAACAATCGCACGATCTCTAGCCACTCTGTCAAGAAGATTCTTCAAACTGGAGCACATAACCAACATTGCCAGCCACTGTCATAATGAAAAGATCACTTGTGGACCACCAAATCACTAACCATTGGAGTTGAAGGCACATAACATCATCTCAGACTTAACTCTAGAACTATAGATCAAAATACTTCAATGCAGAGGAATGTTGAGCATAATACTTTCTTCCTGTCATTGCCAAACATACAGAAAAAGCTGTTTTCACTCTGGTGAACATAACTCACTCAATTCTTCATACTGGAGGCTCAAACTCGAAACATAGCATCTTCATATGTGCCTCTAAATAACTTCCAATCTACAGACAAAGATATTCATCTATCATGAAATGCAGGGCAATCTACTAAAGTGTTCTTCTGTATGCAATACACTATTTCCACTACAACTCACTATTTCTATCGGAGAAGCTAATTTTATCAATATCCTCAACATCAGGATTACTTAAAAAGCATCTTATTCATTACAAGAAAGCAACAAGATAGGAGCACAATTGACACCAATGACAACACAGATATGTTAACATTAATGACAACACCGATTAGGCACATACTTGCAACATTATCCCTCATCCATATGCCTTATACCCTCAAACTTAAACCCTAAACCCTATGTCTTAGACACTCAACCTTGAACATTACCCCTCAACTGTAAACTCTCTACCCTATACCCTCAACCATATACTTAAGCCCTAATCCCTCAATCCTCAGCCCTATACCTTAAACCCTAAAACCTACACCCACAAACCCCCATCCCTATACCCTATAACCTCACCCTTATACCCTAAACCCTGAATATTGTGCCTCAACCCTATACTTAAAACCTAAACCATACACTCTCAACCCAAGTCATCCTATGCCTTATATACCCTCAATCCATATCATAAACCCTAAACCCAATATCCTAAACCCTAATCCCCATACCTTACACGATTAATCTTATACACTCAACAAGCTGAATATTATCCCTCAACTGTAACCCTAAACCCTCTACCCTCTACCTATTACTTAAGCCCTAATCCCTCAACCCTATACCTTAAACCCTAAACCCAAAATCCTCAACCCTCAACCCTAAAAACTATACGGGCTCAGGTCCTTATATACCCTAAACCCAAAACCCTTACATACATACGTACAAGCATACATACATACATACAAGCATACATACATACATACATATATACATACATACATACAAACATGCATACATATATACATACATACAAGCATGCATACATACATACAGGCATACATACATACATACATACATACATACAAGCATGCATACATACATTCATACATACATACATGCATACATACATACAATCTGGAATACATACATACATAAATACAAATATATATACAAACATACATACATCAAACATACTTAAAAACATTGAACATAAAACATTCCAAGCGAGGCATAATGTGAGTGTGTTATAATGTGCTCGCGTTATGTCAAACTTGACAAACATCGGACAAACTTTCAAGCAAAAAAGGAAAAAATGCAAAACAAAACATAACGCGAGCATGCTATAACACGCTTGTGTTATATGTTGCTTTGGATATACCAAGCCTTAGGCTTAGGATTTGCTTTGGATTTCCAACCCAAAGGCTTGGAATGCCTTCCCAACATCCAAAGACGTGTTTTTTACATATTCTACAAGATTTCACATAATTTTGTTCATGCTAACCCTTAGATTTGCACGTGTTTCAAGATTGAACAAATCGAAGACCTGGGTAATGTTAGGCTTTCTCTTAGCTATTTAACAATGTAAATTTTTTTCACATTTTGACAATGTTAAGCCTTTCATCTTTAATTTCTTTTGTTTGTGTGTCCATTTTTTGGCAAAAACCAATGTTTGGTCTTTTTTTCTTTATAAATTGATCATTCATTGAAATTTCAAATAAATTACATTTTTATAAACTAGACTCTATTCTACACATATTAAAAAAAAATTGATTTTCAATTAGTTTTCAAAATTTATAGGGGTATCATGGCCAAAATTCTATTTTTCAGGATGTGTCCACTTTGAAAATTGGTAAAAAATCAAATATTCATTAAAAAATTATCAAAAAAATCAAGCATAAACTACATGCTATTAGCTAATTTCTCACTAAAACAATTTTAAAAATACCAAAAAAAAGTTAACCTTTTGAAGGAGCCACAAAACATGCTATCTTATGTTTTTTTGACAGAAACAACACCAATTTATGTGGCTCCCTTTTTCAAACCCCTTAATCTATACCATTTTCAAAAAAAAATTAGTAGTTTAGAAAGTAGACTCAGAGCACTATGAACATTGTTTTTTTTGCATCTTAAAATTTTGAGTGTAACTATGCTCAATTTCTCATCGAAGGCTAGTATTTCTTGATTTCAGAAAAAAAAAGTGGCCACTTAAGACCCCTTTTTGGCCCCCCATCTTCCTGCACTTACCCTTATATGAAAATCCACCATAAGTGGCTTTGTCTTCCATTCTCTATCTATCCTTCCCATCCTCTGAAGTTGGCTCTTTTGACCTTGCTCCTTATTCCAGTATTTAGAAAATTATTCAAGTTTCTCAATGAGTCTATGTTGTTGTGTCAACTAGGTTAACTACTTGAAAACTTCTACTTCTTCTTCGGTGAAAACCTGATTGTATTGTTTCTCCTTGTCTTTCTCCTTCCTTATTGTTTGTTTAGCTTTTTGCAAGACTTCCTCATGTTATTTCTTAGTAGGAACAAATTCTTCTTCCTCCTCACTGTCTTCCTCTTCTATCTCAATGGTGTAATGTCTTACGATATTTGTTCCTTGTCTTGTCAGTACCACAGCTTTCTCCTTCATTCTTCTTCTGTATTTTCCTGTATGTTTTGACTTGCTTCTCTGGTAATACTCATCTTCTTATGTAGATTCTATTGAAGATGTGTCTATTTCCTCTCTGTTGTTCTTCTAGCAAGTTCTTTCTCCTTGACCCTTAGGTTCCCTTATTATGATCCTAGCCCCTTTTTGTGTATTCAGGTTCTGTAATTCATCAATTTTAGATTGTGGAGATGTATTCTGGAAGTACTATTGTGCTTTATCACAAGAAAATAGGTCATGGTCTATATTACTATAGAATGAACACTGTGTTTTTCTTTTGCCCCAACATTCATTAGCAAATTGTCCTAGCTTACCACATTTGAAATAGGTGGCATCCTCTCTCCTTCTTTGACCTATTCCCAGCCTCGGCCTCCTCTATAGCCTCCAAACTACTCTCTATCATCATTATTGTAGCTATTCCCATAGGATGGACTACCAGAGTTTGAATTTTGTATTGCATTGACATTCCTCTGGTTTGTCCAATTTGGTTGCTTGTAGCCTTGATCATATGAGTTTCTTTTGGCTATGCCTTTCACATAAGTCATGTTGTTTCTCTCTGCTGAGTTTTTGTTATTTCCACTATACCATGTGTCATCTTCTTCCTTATCAATACCTCTCTTCCTCCTAAAGTTCTGTGAAGGACAATCTAGTGTTTCATGGTCATCCCATTCTCCACACAATCCATAATAATGTATTTATTCTTTTTGTTGTTATTTTCATGTCACCTTCATTGCGGTAGCTTGCCTTTCACCTTTTACTCTAGGGCATTCATTTCTCAAGTGACCTTCCCTTGTACAACTTATGAACACCAAATATTAGGTCTTTTCTTCTATGTATTCTCCTCCTATTTGGCCAAAATCTCTTGTCTTAGCTTTAATTGCTCTAATTCCAATTTCAAATTCTCCAATTCTAGGTTTCCCTTCATCTTGTCTTGCCTATGCTAGGATTGAGACTCTATTCGACATGCTAGTGTCACTGCTTTTGCATATGTTGCAAATTCTCTTCCATCTAGGGTGGATCTTATTTTAGGGCTTATTCTAGAAATGAACCATTCTATCTTTTCCTTCTCAGTTAATGGTTCAGCCAACTTCCTAGTTGTCTCGTTGAATCTTTTATCAAAGTCCTTTATTGATTCTCTATCTAGTTGCATCAAATCTCTCATCTTACTGACCCCTTTTGTAGGAGTATCTGGAACTCCAAAATTCTCCAAGAATTCTTGTTTGATTTCATTCCATTCCTTATCACTTTTTGGACATGTCTTCCTATACCACCTTAATGCTTCATTCCACGAGGTGCCTATGAAGTCAAACAGCTTGATTTCATTCTTTGTTACCCCATTCTGGTTCCACATAGACTCCAAAACAAAAATGTTCTCTGTTGCTTCAGTAGTATCCTTCTCAAATACTTGTAACTTAATAGGAATATCCATGATTGGTCTTCAAAATGTCTCTGATAATTTGCGCTAGGTTTCCTCTGGTTTTCTCTTCTAGTTAAGCTGTCTTCTATCAACTCAAGTTGTTCTTTCTCTTCCCTTGTCTATGTGTAGTTTCATATCAAAGTACTCTTCTCCTAAAACTTCTTCAAAATTACTTTGGATCTCTTCTGTTATGTCTTCTTCCTTGTTTTCTTAAATATTTTCCTTCTAAAATGGTTGCAATCCTTTTACCCGCTCACAACGTAAGGCTAACAAAAAGCATAAAAAATAAAAGCTTAATTTCCAGAACTGCACTTTTCCCAAAAATCCCTCTTATGCTCCGAAAAATAAGTACATGCACAAATGCAACTAGCCGCGCCCCCAGAGCAATCATTTTTTTTTCTATATTTCCAATAAACCTGGCCATAAAGCCCTAGACTGCCATTGTAAAAACAAAGCCATCAAAGTTGTTTACATTGATCCCTCTACAATAGCATGGTGGGATGTTATTGATGAAGATGAAGATTTGTATCCTCAAGATAATATTTATGAACCTGTTATTGAAGAAGATGATGATGACGATGAAGAAGCTCTTGAAGATCTTGTAGAAACTTTTCTTAAAGTAAAACAACAGCTAGATGAAGAAGATTATGACATATTGACTATCATGATGAATTAGACTAGAAGAGGCAGAGGACAAGGAAGAACTCCATTTCCTAGTCCAAGATATAATTAGCAACCCTCATTCATGCAACAACAATCCAAGTTTCTACAACCATTTAGACCACAAGCTATCAATACAACCATGCCGAACAGGTACAAGTCTTTTCTACTGACATTCCTATTATTAATGTAGAAAGGAAAGATAGGAAGTATAGTAGAAAAACTACAACTGAAGATTCAATTACCAAGGCATTAGCTTATTTCTCCTTCTAGTCAAAAGAAATTCCTTTTTATCCTCCTCATATGCAAGCTTGTTATGCACAATTTTGTCAGACCTATCTAAATACTGCATATAAAGATGATACTCCATCTACTTCATATTATCCATATCCTGATCATACTGAGTTCCAAGAATAGATCCAAATTGACTATGAAAATGAGGTTGAAACTGAACCACCCAGAATTATTAAAGATCCTAGCAAAGTAAAACTTGTCATGTTAGTTTTACCTGATCCACAACCTCAGCTAGAACCCAATTACTTAGTACATCTACTTACAGGAAAATTCTCATAGTATATCAATGTCACTATCAATGGCAAACAATATGATGCCCAAGTTGATATAGGTGCATCCCTATCCTTTTGTAAAGAAGCCATCCTTGCCAATTGGGAACAGTTGACACAAAAGACTGCTTACACTACCTATGATGTCCAAGGAAACCAATTGAATATGTGATAAATATAGTCACCAACATTCTTTACAAATTGAAGGAAAACAATATAAATGTGATTTCTTCTCCATGAAACAAAGGCCAGTAGATGTCTTATTAGGAAGCAATTTTACTAATAGATATACTCCTTATGGTTACACCAAAAAGAGTATAATGTTCATTAAATGGTGAAAAGATTAGTACTCCAAGACTTTAATATATGCCTCTAATCTAAATATACAACTATTCACATGATCCAAATAGTTGAACCATTACCAAAATTAAAAGCAGCACTTGTAAAAGTTGTTTGTTCAAATGATCCACAAAAGTTCTAGGAAAAGGAAATGCCAGAGATGGAGATCAGAATACAACTGGGAGGAAAGATCAAAGCTAGGAAAAAGATTCCTATTCTAGCACATGACTATCCAGACATGGCCCAAGCCATTGAAGAACTGAAACAATGGAAGTATATTAAACATTCTCAGTCTGAATTTAAATGTTATGCTTTTATGGTCTGTAAAGAAGCTAAGAAAAGACATCAAAAGAAGAGAATGGTTATAAATTATCAACCATTAAATGCTACTACTCTTCCTTTCCCTTATCCTATTCCAAATAAGTCATATTTGTTGGAAAAGGTTGCTAACTCTAAGACTTTCTCCCAGTTTGATTGTAAATCATGATTTTACCAGATCCAAGTCAAGCAAGAAGATCAGTACAAAACTACATTTAGTTGTCCATTCAGTCACTTTGAATGAACTATCATGCCTTTTGGACTAATGAACGCACTAATATATTTCCAAGAAAGAATGGATAAAATCTTCTGTGGCTGTGAAGATTTTATGTGTGTCTACATTGATGACAATCTTATTTTTAGCAAAGACTTTGATGAGCATAAATCTTGTCTTGAAACATTTTATAGGTTAGCATTAAATTCTAGGATTGTTCTATCTCTCTCAAAATTTTAATGGTGCACAGACTCTTGTAAGCTTTTAGGAATGATTGTGAACAATGGACAACTTGAGGTTCAGCCTCATATTATGAATAAGATCCTTGAATTTCATCCTCCTCTTAATACAAAGGAGTTGCAAGGATTCTTAGGAATCTTAAATTATGTAAATAATTTCTACCCAAATGCAGGATTTGATAGAGGACCTCTCCAGCGACTTCTTACAAAGAAAAATGGATAATGGAGCCAAAAGCATACAGATGATGTTAAACTAATACAACAGAAGGTACAATCTCTCCTTGTTCTCAATGTTCCAACAAATGATGAATTTATTTTGTACACAGATGCTTCTGATTATGCTTGGGGAGCACATCTTTGTTTTATTAGAGATGGAGAAGAATTTCTTGCAGAATATGCCAGTGGAGTTTTCCCTCATGATGTTAGAAAATGGATTTCTTCTGCTAAAGAAATCTATAGTGTGATTAAAAATCTGAAGAAATTTGCTTTAAAATTGATGCACCTGAAACATTTCATTATCAAAATAGATTGTACCTGATTCCTAACTTTTAACGAAAAGGATCATGGGAGAAAAGATAGTCGTGGTAAATATCTCAGATGGCAAGAATATCTAAATCAATTCCATTATGAAGCTCAAAATATAGCTGGGAAAAATAACACTGTAGCAGATCATTTAAGCAGACCCTCTCTTCCTAGAATTTTTATGCAAAATCTTGCTTCATTATCGAGTTTCCCTAGATTTATCAAAGACAAGTAGTGTGATGTTCATTTCAGAGCATTAAATAGGATAGCTCAAAGATTTGTCTTAAATAAAGGAGTAAATACTCATTATCTTCAAAATGCTATCTTTGTTGCCAAAACACTAGAACACACTGAATGCATTTCTACTCCTGATATGTATCAAGAAGGATATGGTCAATTTACAATCGTTCATATTAATTATGATCATGCTTACTACCTACACTAGACAACTAAGAGGGGGGTGAATCAGTTGTCACAAAAACTTAGCTTCATATGAACATCAAACCATCAACAACTTAATTGCTTATAATCTGATTTAACCATGAAAGCATGAAACCATAAACTTAATCACAAACAAACATTCAACATAGTAGACACCAGATTTTTACGTGGAAAACCCTAAAAGGGAAAAACCACAGTGGGTGTTAGCCCATAGAAATATATGAGTTATAAAAATACCAAAAATAGAGGCTCACTCCCTACAGGGCTCACTACCCAAATTGCTCACTGCAAAGAATGGCTCACTATCAGAGGGTGGCTCACTGCTAAAGAGGTGAACTAATTAAATAGCATCTACTCCATGCCAGGATTCAGTTCCATTGAAACACAATATAACTTCTCTACTCTACTCTTTCACACCTTCGCACTTATCTCTTCATATTCGCACACTCACACTTTTTCACTACTCTATTACATGCTTTTATACAATTCATCAACCTTGGAATGTTCATAAAGGTCGGCATTACATTCATCAACCATTGGAATAATCTCTAAGGTCAGCATTACAAAACATACATAGAAATAGGTCTAGACCTATTACAAAATTTAGCTAAGGAAAGATGAAGAGAAGTATGATGAACACACCATGCCTTAGCTAGGACTCAAACGCAATCCTCCATGCCACAACATGCTTCTACAATCTTTAATGCATCTCTGCAACCAAGTCGGCCAAGACTAGAGGTAACACTAGGTTTTCTAAGAATATTCTTCTTTCACGATCCACACTTCTCTTTGCGGATAAATCCAAAGGTAGGAACATGATCAGGAGACATCCACAAGCACATTTTAATCACCAAGAACAACCACACGATCTCTAACCACTCTTTTAAGAGGATTCTTCAAACCGGAGCACAAGAACAACATTGTCAGTTACTGTCATATAGAAAAGATATCTTGCGCACTAACAAATCATGAACGATTGGAGTTGAAGGCACTTAACATTATCTCAGACTTGTCTCTAGAACCACGGATTTGAAACGTCAGAAAATATCCCCTTGGGGGCTTTTCCCTCATAAGGTTTAGCTCCTGGGTCTTTAGAGTGCATTTAGGACATTTTAGTTCATATTTTAGCATCCCGATGGAATGAGACCTAGGTTCCATGACAAATAGGACCTAGGTGGACTGCTTGAGTTGTACCCTACCCAAAATAGGGGGGAGGACTTGGGCGCCCGCGCCCTAGTCCTGCCCTATTTTTGGGCAGCCCTAATTTCTAGGTGTCGGTTTATTACCGTTAAGAGGTTATTTTACTGACACGGTAAAGTTTGATTTTTAATATCTTGGCAGGAATTCTTGTAGGTGCATGTGTAGGTATTCATTTGTAAACTAGATTGCAATTTGATAGCAAGTGTGATGTTCAAGTGTTCTCAAGGTGATTTAAGGCTTCTATTGTGTTGCAAGAGCAGACTTGTGTGTTTTGTGTGTTGATATTTATAGATTTGAGCTTTAATCTCCTCATGGCATGAAGAGCATCTTCCTCCATGAGAGCTTCACTATAAGGTGACTTATCATTATGTTTTTATCATTGATTTCTTTGGTTTTGGCCTCTGCCTCTCAAGGGCATGCCCTCTTTATCTAACAACGGTGTTCAGAGACTTAAGTGTCCTCTAAGGTTTGACTAAGGTAAACTTCTAAACACCACAACCCCCAAACCAAGTCTTGTGATTACAGGTTACAGGTGTCACATCCAGAAAAAGTGGAGTTGCAGGAAGGCTTGGAAAACATTAGGGATTCGAGATCTAAAGAAAAATCAAACAAAGGAGCACTTCCAGGACTTGGGTGCTCGTTCCAGTGTCCTCTGTAGACAGATCTCAGGAAATAGAAGTTACAGGACTGATCAATGTCAGAAGGAGGTCCAGATTCCCTGAAAAAGTAGGTACCTTGGACTTGGGCACCTGCTCTAGTGTCCTTGAATGTTTCACTTTGGAACCCCGAATATAGGTATTCTATAATTCAGTATTTTGCTCCCGTCTGCAAGAGCTTTTTTTGTTATTCATCAATTTGTTGTCATATTTGTATAATTAGGGTTTTAATAGTTAATTGGACATAAGAGAAAAAAAAATTAATAATTAATTCCCTAATCCAAGTTTCCCTCATTTGCAAGTGACCTAGGATATGATAGTGCTCGCCACTCGACCCTAGATCCTTCAATGTTAGGGTGAAAGGAGGATTCAAACATCTAAACAACAAAGATTAACAAAATCTAATTTTACTCTAAACGTTTTGGTGAACCCATGTTTTTGGACTTAAATTACAACTTTTTGAGTGTTTGTCTTCAGATTTGGATTGATTTCATTCATTCATTTGGTCATTTATTTTATTGCATTAAGAAAAATTCAAAAAAAAATTGAAAATTTGGAAAAATACAAAAAAATTGCATTGTTTGGCTTACTAAATTGCATCAATTCTTTCTAAATTTTCCTAATTCATGATTTTTACATCAGATCTAATATAAACTACAGAAAAATACAAAAAATTAGAAATTTTCCTTGCATTTTTATCATTTAATTGCTAGGGTTTTGTGGAAATTTTGATAATTTCATATAACCTAGTAATTTCAAAATCTAGGGTTTGTAGAAAAAATATTTTATCAGATTTTTCTTCTAATTTTAGAGGCTCATTCAAGTTTTTATTTGTCTGTAGTCTTTAATTTTAGTGTGAATTTGCATTTAGATTTAAAATATTTGCATTTTTGCATAGAAAATTTCAACAAAAACTAGCAATTTTGATGCATTTTCATTAAATTTGCATGGGCATTTTGCATGTTAAGGCTTGAAAATAATTTTTAGATCTGATATTAAGTCAATTTCATCATAAATTAGACTTCAAATAATTCACATAGAATTTTATCCCAAGATTTGAAACCTAGGGCTTCATAATTGGCCTTATCGACTTTGTAAACTTGCACCATAGGTGTGTTGTGGAAGGTATTTTGGAACTATTTTTCTATTATTAGGGTAATAATTTTCTTCCCATCATAAAAAGCTTCACAACACCCTTTTAACGGGCTCTTGTAGTGAAAATTCGGTGAAAAACTACACATTTTGGCTATTTTTGCCCTAGGGTTTGGCCAAGTTTGCACTCCAAGGATGTTATGATCAATTTTATGGATTGAGGTAATTGATATTATTGATATTATTTTCTTTACCTCCTAAAATTCCTTACAACACCCCTTTTTCTAGGTCTTGGAGTTGAAAAACCGTGAAAAATTACATATTTTGCTATATTTTCACTAGGGTTTTACCTTCAGTGGCACTACAATCATGTTGTGTTGGGTATTTTTGCATCAATTAGCTATTATTGTTGATATTATTTGCTTTCCATCATAATTTTCCTTACAACACCCTTTTTTATGCTCTTTTCCATTGAATTTTGGTGAAAAAAAGTGCTCATTTTGACATATTTTCACTATATTTTGACTTGGCATTATCTTGGATTTGCATCAAGCGTGTGTTGAGAGTGATTAGATTATTGTTTTGGACTGATGTCAGACATATAACTTGCTTCCCTTGACTAAAATCCTTATAGCATCTCTTTGTTTCATTCATTTGCATTGGAAAAAGTATCGAAAAACCAAGCATTTAGGTCACTTTTTGCATATAGTCTTACATTTGACTTTTGCATAAAGTTGGAAAAGCTTTTCAAAATCTTATCTTACATTGGAATGGAACCTTCATGTCATTTCTCAATGATATCTTTGCATTCATTTATCAAATATCTTGATTTTGACCAATTTTTAATCCTCGTGGGTGAACATCCTTTGATATTAGAATATTTAACCAAATTCAACTCTAGGAACACTAATGAGAAAGATGAGAGTGAAAATACTTTTTCTACCATAGAGTATGATGATGACAATGTACCTTCCTCTCATCCCATTGCTCTCCCTGGCCAAGATGTAGCATTAGTGGATGAGAAAAGGTCTCTCATATTAAATACTTTAGGGATGGATGTTGGGTGCAATCAAGTGGGAAAAAGTGTTAATTCGATACTTATTAATAGTATTGGTAGCACTATTCCTAAGATGGGTGTGCGGGGGATACCTAATGCACCTTATTGCTTAAAGCCAGTGATTATGGTTCAAGGTGTCCAAAATGTGTTACAACAACCACACCATAATGTGATTGCTCACACATACAACACTCATAATAACAAGCAAAGTAACCAAGCACCGCATGTGCCTATCTCTCTTCCATGTTCTCAACCTATGCTCCCTCAAACACCTCATCTTACTCATAAAAGTTGTCAAGAGTATGATCTTGTCAAACAGCTTTGCGCTACTCCGGCTAAGATCTCTCTTTGGGATTTAATACAAACATCACCTACATACTTTGGAATGCTCCAAGAAGCTTTACAAAAGGTGATTGTCCCACCGACTACTAAGCCTAATGATGTAGTAGCCATATTGGATAGTATGCATACGACAAAAATAGATATTCTTTTTCAACCACATGAATTGCCATCAGTCGAAGTTCAAAATCAATATGATCCTCTTGTAATCTTTGTTACAATAAACAAAACATTGGTTAAGAGAGTTATGATTGATAATGGACCAACTATTAATGTTTGTAGCATTGACTTATTACATAAGATTAAAGTTGATATATCTACCATAAAGCTAGAATCATTAAGTATTCGTGGTTTTGACAATGTTGGATGACAATTCGTGGGCACTATAACTTTACCTATACAAGTGGGACCTGTGATTGTGCTTACCCTGATTCATGTCATGCCTAGCTCTTTATCTTACAACATGATTCTTGGTAGACCTTGGATTCATGCATTAGAGGCAATCCCTTCCACATTGCATTGTTGAATCAAATTTATATTCAAAGGTAAACTCAATGCTATTCATACTAATCCTGAACCAGATAACTGTTTGCATATTGAAAAGCAAAAACTAATTCACAATCATATGAGATTAAATAATTTGTGAGGTGATCTATCAAAGTCTCTAGCCATAAATGATGTTATGAAGGAATCTAAACCATTAAATGCACTTTTTGGTGATGATTGGGGTTCATTGGATTTTAATACTTGTAGCATAGGGGATTATAAACTTAATAACCTCGACACATCAAAAGTAGCATCGATCTTGTCTAAGCAATCTTTTGAAGCATCTAAGAACAACAAAGTCTCCTTGGTTGAAAATAAAAACAATACTCTAACTTATACTACAAATTATGATACCTATGAGGCTTCACCTTCCTCTAAGGAATTGGATTCTCTATATGGTCATGGATTTCAAATTTTGTATAAACATAACGACTATGTAGGTATGGGATGTGGTGTAAATCAACAAGGAATTTGAGTACCTATATAATCTACTTCAACACATTACTCAAGCGGTATTGGATATAATCCTTTTAAACAAAAGAAAGCCTCTTTTCATCCTAAACTTAATACAATATCAAAACAACATGAGAGATATCCTAGATATGTATATTCTTAACAATGGTGCTAAACAGGTAAGTATCTCTAACCCTTTATCTCTCTTGTTATGTACTTCTCCCGTGATGTGTTATATTGTTTAGGCCTCCTGGGATGACCCTTGATTCTCTTGTAAGGTCTGGGATATCAAGAGACCGCCTCTGTTGTGACCTTCTTATATATGTACCATCATTCTTCCCAATTGCTCTCTCTTTGATTTCATTGTTGTGTGTTGTGTCTTACGGACATAGCATCATGGTTGGTGACTTGGGGGCACCCTCCTATGTGATTCTCCCTAAGACACTTGTTTTTCCTCTCTTATTTATTATTTCCCTTCCTCTAATGTTTCCATCTAGCGGGCGGATGACGACAAACATTTATACTTATGTGGACCTAGTGTCCCTTTCAAGAGCAATCAAAAAAATGGACTTAGTTCCTAATATGATGATGGTGTTGTATATCTTATCCAATGCTTGGCTAGTGGAAGCACTCGTGTTTTCCACATAGTGAATTTCATGATGTTTCTATCGCATTTACAAACCTTAACAATACTACTGCTCCATGTACCTTTGTTTGCCTTTGAATCTAGCCTTGGCAGTACTTGATTTGGAGAGCTTCGTGATATAGCCCCTTGTTATCCTCGAACTCTGAATTCATTGTATAACCTTGGCTCTTTGTATGGTTAATCATATGCATTGATGTTGTTGATTATCATGATCTTATAAACACTAACATGTTTCTTGCAGGGATGTGTTTGTGGAAACATTTGGCGATCGTAAAGTACATGTCACCTCCAGGGGGCATGGGCTTTGCGAAGGTCAATGTTCCCTTGTGTGTTTTCTTCCTACCCTGATGTGCTTGATATCGTTGCATGATATCAACCACCTTAAGGTGGGGGCATATATAACGTAAGCTATGTGTTGTAGATGTTAGCAATGTGCTTGTCCTCAGGTGTAGGCTAGTATGATGAGTACTTCCTACATCCTGAGTTTGTTTGCAATCAATCAATCTATCTATTACATATACCTCCTTTTCACCTAAGGCATCTCCATGATGCAGGTGGGGTTGTATACTTTGAAAGGAAGCTAGGTGTGCAGAAATCACTTCCTACACTAATCTAATGAGGAGAGGGCTATGCAAATTTAAATTATTCCTTACAACTACAGCAACATAGAACATCTAAATGAGATATTGCAGTAATACACATGAACCAGAAAGAAGACAGAAGAAGAGAGACAAAGATATATGGTGGGGAAAACCCTTATCGGGTGAAAAAACCCACTCTCAGAATCCTGCATAATGTATTAACAAATCTAAAGGAATGTTTACAATACACTTGCAATGCAAGCTTCAATGGTCTTTGACACTTGTATGTGGAGTCAATCCGATAGCATAACAGTACCTGTAAACCTATGATACAAACTCCATCTCCAAGTACCTGTTTATATAGAAAATACAAGGCAATATTGGACCTATCTTGGGATGGGCGTCCAACTTGGCTTCATGGACCAAAACCCATGCCTAAGGACACTTGGTCAACATTGTAGAATGTGCCTGACACTTGTCCACAACTCCCATCCCAAAGAAGTCGCCTATTTCCAAAATGGGCTATGACAGATGCTCTTACGACACTTACGACCGTCATAGAAACTGTCATAGCAGTTACAACTTACAGCTGTAAGAGAATCTATCATACGCATGTTATAAATCGCATGTTCTCTTATGTAACATGTCATAGTCCACCTTGGGGCACCCAAATATGCCTTTTTCAAAGATGCTTCATGACACATATCCTCACCTGTCTTACAAACTTCTATTTCTGACTCTTACATGTCATAGGTTTGTCATAGGAACCTGTCATAACTGTTTCAGTCAAACATTCCCTTACACAACATGGAAGATGCCGACACATGGAAAAATGCTCCTACCACAAAGTGGGATGCTTATCTCCTCATGTGAGGACAAAATTACAAGTTGTCATACTCCATGTAGGATTGACACATCACCATGCCACATCCCACAATATGACAATATGGAATTTACAAATATTTACAACATAGTCAATTAAATAATAAATACAAACATTAATAATGTAAGGAATTACCAAGGTTGAGACACCTTAATTCCCAACATTCTCCCACTTGTCAAACACGTTGTAAGAGCCAATAGAAAAACAATATTTAACTGCTATAGGCCGAGAGGCCCATAGACTCCGAACACCATCTAAACTTCTTTGTGCCCACTGGTTTCATCAATGCATCTGCAACATTCTTCAAAGTATCTACCTTCTCCAAATTTACCTTTCCATCCTCAACCATGTCTCCCATGAAGTGAAACTGAACATTAATGTGCTTTGTTCTATCATGGAAAGTTGGATTCTTTGCAAGGCAAATTACACTCTGACTGTCACAACTGATCGTGATCTGACCTTCATCAATACCAATATCGAAACACAATCTCTTAAGCCAAATGGCTTCCTTACAAGCATGAGTTTCTGCCATATACTCATCTTCTATCATGGACAAAGCAACAACAGGTTGTCGCTTACTTATCCAACTAATAGCACCACTAAACAGTGTAAACACATAAGCACTAGTGGATATCCTGCTGTTAATGTCACCTGCCTAATCTGAATCCACAAATCCATGAATATCAACAGAATATAGAGGTCCTGAAAGATTACCATGATAGAAAATGGAATACTCAAAAGTACCCATCAAATATCTAAACACTCGCTTAACTCCATCCCAATGAACTCATCTAGGATTAGCCATAAATCGACTGACTCCCACTGCTTGGGTAATGTCTGGTCTTATGCAGACCATAGCATACATCAAACTACCAACACTAGCATAAGGTACTCTAGTCATGTCCTCCACCTCACTAGGAGATTTTGGACAATCTTCAATAGACAACTTTGTCCCCAAAGAAATGGGAACACACAATGATCTACAATCTTCCATGCTGAACCTATCCAACATGGTCTTCACATACTTACTCTGGCTTAACCAAAGTTTTATATTGGTTCTGTCTCTTCTGATTTCCATTCCTA
The DNA here is from genome assembly GCA_027924645.1 of Cunninghamia lanceolata. Taxonomy (NCBI): domain Eukaryota; kingdom Viridiplantae; phylum Streptophyta; class Pinopsida; order Cupressales; family Cupressaceae; genus Cunninghamia; species Cunninghamia lanceolata. The sequence continues at coordinate 7,100,757 of BSBN01001067.1, forward strand.
GAATGTACCTAGCTTCCCCTAAATGTTTCATTTCAAACTATGCTGACAACTGAGATTTAAAATCAAAAATCATATTCTTACCCTTCCCAATGAGCAACATATCATCAACATACAATGCAACAATGAGAATACGATCACCATCAAACTTATAATACACACAGTGATCTGAATTCAATCTCACAAATCCAATTAACAACACAAAGGCATCAAACTTCAAGTACCATCTCCTAGGGGATTACTTCAAACCATACAAAGACTTCTTAAGTTTGCAAACCAAATTTTCTTTACTTTTCACCATGTAATGATCTGGCTGTGACATGTAGATTTCTTCCTCCAAATCACCATGAAGGAAAGTTGTCTTCACATCCATCTGTTCTACCTCCAAGTCATAAGCTGCTATGAGAGATAACAGGAATTGAATGGATGTCAACTTTGCAACGGGAGAGAAGATCTCACCATAATCTATACCCTCCACTTGTGAATACCCCTTCACAACCAATCTAGCCTTATACTTCTAAACACTGCCATTTGTACCAAATTTCTTCTTGAACACCCATTTGCATCCAACGGGTTTCCGTCCAGGAGGCAAAGGCACCAAGTCCCGAGTTTGATTCTTTTCCAAAGAAGCCATTTCATCTTCCATGGCCTCCTTCTAGGAACCTGCATCTTTCATGTCTATAGCCTCTGATACAGTTCTAGGTTCATCACTGTTAGTAAGCAAAGCAAAAGCACAACTAGAATCAAGCAATGTAAAACCAAACCTTTCAAGTTGCTTTCTTATCCGTATAGACCTCCTCAAGAGCTAAGGTTGAGGTTCAACTTCTTCATCTAAGATTTTAGAGCTGCTAGATCTCTCCTCATCATTAGGTCCAACATTGTCTTTCTATTCAGTCTTCTCAGGGGTGAGAGGAAACTGAACAACATCTTCTTTCTTTTCTTTTTCTTCTAGCTATAAAACAATGGAAGAAGGTGTAAGCTCTTTGAAGATGACACTTCTTCTATACAACACTTTTTCAGCCACAGGGTCCCAAAGCTTGTATCCTTTCACACCGACACCATAGCCAGTGAAGATACACTTAATAGCCTTGTTCTCCAATTTTGACTACTTCTCCCTAGGCACATGTGCATATGCCTCACAACCAAAAACATGAAGATGCCTTATTGAAGGCTTTCTACCAGACTACACCTCCATGGGTGTCTTTCCAACAAGAGCTGATGTAGGAGATCTATTAACAAGATAGCAAGCAGTGGCAACAACTTCAGCCCAAAACTTTTGTTCTAGGCCAGCTCCACTAAGCATACTCCTAGCCTTCTCCATCAGTGTCCTGTTCATCCTTTCTGCAACTCCATTTTGCTGCAGAGTGTATGGCATTGTCTTATGTCTTTCAATCCCAAGTTCTTTGCAATATTTATCGAATTCTATAGAACAGAATTCACCACTATTGTCAGTTCTCAAACACTTAATCTTCTTACCAGTCTGATTTTCAGCAAAGGCCTTAAACTTACTATAGACTTCAGATTTGCCTCTGAGAAAATAAATCCATGTCCTTCTACTATAGTCATCTAAAAAAGATACAAAATATACAGATTTTGATAATGAAGGAACATTAATAGGACCAAATACATCAGAATGAAGAAGGTCCAACACACCAGAAGACTTGTGAGAGCTCAAATAAAATTGAACACGGTTTTGCTTTCCATAAATGCAATGTTCACAAAAGTTGAACTCAAGATTACAATCATCTAACCCCTCAATGAGATTTTTATTTTTCAGGGTACGTACACCAATGTGGCCAAATCTCTAATGCCATAACATTGTCTTTTCAGCAGTAAGTTTAGCTCGCATGATTACAAACATTAGAACTAGAAACAATAGATCTCTTGACTGCTTGTTCAGATGGTGGGGATGAAGTGACTGCTGCCCTCTTGTTTGAATTAGAAGAACTATTGCATTGTGAAATGCATGCCTCTAGTGAAACAGAGTACCTCTCCTAGTACCCTTAGCAAGCACCATAGCTCCTCTAGTCATCTTGCATTCTTCTTTCGAAAAGACAACCTACACACCTACATCATTCAAACTACTTACAGAAAGCAGGTTCCATGCTAAGCCTAGGATATGCATAACCCTAGAGATCCCCTTCACTCGACCATCAGGGGATCAAATAGAGACTCTTCCATAACCAACAATCTTCAAATGAGAGTCGTCACCCAAGTACACCTTTCCAACATCAAACTCCTCATACTTAACCAGTCTCGATGCAAGGTCATGTGAAATGATGCACCAGAGTCAATCAGCCACACATCATTAGATGCATGGGTTGCCCGAGCTGTGATGAAAGCATCACCATCATTTTGTGATTTGTCAGAATCTGAATCAGGAGCTTTCTTCTTCTCCTCCTCCTCTTTGCATTCCTTTCATAAATGTCCAGATTTACCATAGTTCCAACAGATAGCCTTGGACTTTCCAGGAGATTTAGATCTCCCATGGGATTTGGATCTACCCTTCTCATCTTTCTTGTCCTTCTTTTTCCCTTTCTCCTTAGGTCTTCCATGAATTACAAGAGCCACCGATGGGGTCAAGGGGCAATGCCCCTTGTGGGGGTCGAGGGTGTAGATCCCCCTTGTAGGGTCAAGCACAAATCCATTATTGAGAATGCATTGAAACACATAAAAATTAAATATTTTTAAAAATCCCAAAATTAAATCCACAAATCAAATCCCACAGCCCAAAAGCAATTTCAAGCTCATTTAAGCATGTGCCTTTTTAAAGGCATGCTGAGCCCGGAATTGCTATTGGGTCGTGGGATTAGATCCTAATCCCACGACCCAAAAGCAATTCCGGGCTCAGCATGCCTTTAAAAAGGCACATGCTTAAATGACCCATGGAATTGTATTACAACCGTTAGATTAAAATGAAAATTAATGGATATAAATAAAATATGAACCCTTATTCGATAATATAAGTAGGAATTTAATATAGTAATGGTGAAATCGGTCCTCATACATGGTGAACAGTTTAATTGTATTAGTGAATATGTAAGCGAATTAAAACATGCCTCCGAAATTTTAGGCGAATAACTATTTGAACTGCATAGAATACTATGGTGAAAATAATAATTATAAATGCCTCATAAACAAATTGCTGGCGAATTGAAATGCATTTGACCAAAAATTTGAAAAATCTGGGTGAATTGGCCCCCTGCCAGTTGCAATGTATTCGCCAAATCGCAATTTGAAAATATAAACTATTCGCCAATTGGTGAAGATTCGCCACTAAAAAAATCCCTGGTGGTATGCCATGCTTCCTTTTCACTGTAAGACGTCTCTGTGACACGGGTGGGGTTGCATTTTCAAAAGTCCTCTGTGGAGGCAGGGAGCGGTTTTGTGACTAGTTCAACCCTTAAGTGTGTTTTTGGCGATTGTTGTGGCGAAGCCTAATCATCGATGTGTGCCTATAATGTGCCTGAGATGGTGATGAGCCTAGAAATAGGGAACACACCATCGCTTGTCTGTCGTGTTTTCTTCTTGTCTTCAAGTGTGTATTTTGGCGTGCTTATTTTGTTTGGCGTGTTTGTTGCTCCATATATAGTATGCATTTTGGGAGTTTGCATGTCTTGCGTGTGTGTTTCCCCATATATACAAAGACCTGTGCAATGAGTGTATCATGTATTATGGGAGGTTTGTTTACTTTTCGGTACTTGCATTTGCGTTTCATATATAAAAGAAAAACAAAAAAGAAAATATATCATTTCTATCTTCCATGCATTAATGTGTCTTCTATGCATTGACTGTCTACTCCATGTTCTGTGTGACAGTAACTGTCTTCTCTTTGTTTTGTGTGCCTATTATTGTTTTCTATGTGATTGGCATATCTTCTCCGTGCTTGGTGTGTTTACTATGTTTGTGACCTTTCTTTAATGCATGTATTGGCCTTGCATTTATACATACATTAAATTGCAGGCTAAATGTAACTTCAAAAAATGTCCCCTTGGGGGCTTTTGCCTCATAAGGTTTAGCTCCCAGGTCTTTAGAGTGCCTTTAGGACATTTTAGTTCATATTTTAGCATCCTGATGGAATGAGACCTAGGTTCCATGACAAATAGGACCTAGGTGAACCCCTTGAGTTGTACCCTGCCCAAAATAGGGGGGAGGACTTGGGCGCCCATGCCCTAGTCATGCCCTATTTTGGGGCAGCCCCAATTTCCAGGTGTCAGTTTATGACCGTTGGGAGGTTATTTTGCTGACACGGTAAAGTTTGATTTTTAATATCTTAGTAGGAATGCTTGTAGGTGCATATATAAGCATGTGTAGGCATTTATTTATAAACTAGATTGCAATTATATAGCAAGTGTGATGTTTAAGTGTTCTCAAGGTGATTCAAGGCTTCTATTGTGTTGCAAGAGCAGACTTGTGTGTTTTGTGTGTTGATATTTGTAGATTTGAGCTTCAATCTCCTCATGGCATGAAGAGCATCTTCCTCCATGAGAGATTCACTACAAGGTGACTTATCATTGTGTTTTTATCATTGATTTCTTTGGTTTTGGCCTCTGCCTCTCAAGGGTATGCCCTCTTTATCTGACAACAGTGTTCAGAGACTTAAGTGTCCTCTGGGGTTTGACTAAGGCAAACCTCTAAACACCACAACCCCCAAACTAAGTCTTGTGATTAGAGGTTACATGTGTCGCATTTGGAAAAAGTGGAGTTGTAGGAAGGCTTGGCAGACATCAGGGATTCGGGATCTGAAGAAAAGTCAGACAAAAGAGCACTTTTAAGACTTGGGTGCTCACTCTAGTGTCCTCCACAAATAGATCTCAGGAAACAGAAGTTACAGGGCTGATCAGTGTCGAAAGGAGGTCCAGATTCCCTAAAAAAGTAAGTACCTTGGACTTGGGCACCCGCTCTAGTGTCCCCGACTGTTCCGCTTCAAAACCCCAAAAATAGGTATTCTATAATTTAGTATTTTATTCCCATCTGCAAGAGCTTTTTCTGTTATTCATCAATTTGTTGTCGTATTTGTATAATTAGGGTTTTGATGGTTAATTGGACATAAGAGAAGGAAAAATTGATAATTAATTCCCTAAGCCAAGTTTCCCTTCATTTGCAAGTGACCTAGGGTATGATAGTGCTCGCCACTTGACCCTAGATCCTTCAATGTTAGGGTGAAAGGAGGATTCAAACATCTAAACAACAAAGATTAGCAAAATCCAATTTTACTCTAAACAGGATCAAAATAATTCAATGCGGAGGAATGCGGAGCATAACACTTTCTCCCTGTCTTTGCCAAATATACAGAAAAAGTTGTTTTCACTCTGGTGAACATAACTCACTCAATTATTCATATCCGAGGCTCAAACTTGGAACATAGCATCTTCAGATGGACTTCTAAATAACTTCCAATCCACAAACAAAGATATTCATTCTACGGAAAATGCAGAGCATTCTTCTGGACTGGGGTAAGTGCAAAATGATGGGGGGCCAAAAAGTGGCCAAATGGTTTTTAAAAAAATAATACATAACGCGACCACGTTATGAACTACTATAAATAAAAAAAAGGTTGTGATCTCATTTTATTTCTTTTTTCTCCACAATTCCCGTGGTCTGTAAACCCTAGGAGGCGCACTCGTGTTTTGGATTCCTTAATTCAACACAAAAACCTTATCAGTTCGTCACCAAAATGCCGCCACGATGTCGAGCACACCAAAGGAGTGAGTTTATTTGTCTTTTTGTTTGAATTTGCTTCTAAATAGCTAGGTTTGAGTTGTTTTTTGATGTATATTTTGTTAATTGTCAGGAAATGTTAATGCACCTCCTCCTCCTCCTCCTCAAAATCCACAAAATCCTGTAGAACAACAACCTCCTCCATCCATTCCTCAACATGCCCCTAGAACACAAGAAAATATAATGGGGCAAATTGAAAACAACAAAAAAGAAATTGAAGATATAATTGAAAGGTTGAAAGATCCTTCCACTTCAACCTTGCATAGGTCCACGCTTGCCGAATCTCTTGAATCTATGTTATCAAATGTAGATTCAATTAGCAAGCAAATAACTAGTTGGATGGATAAGAGGAGAGAGTTTAGAGATTATTATGCAGACAAGTTGTCATACCAAGATGTGAAAGATTACAAATTACAAAATTAGAGTTGTGTTCGATTTTCACAAACCCACAAACAAATCAACCTCCACCCATTACATGCAAGAGGTTCCCTATCCATTGGTGCAACAACCAAGCGATAAGGGACAATTTTGGGCAGAGGTGGTCGATGGTTTTTGACCATCCTCCATGTAATAATAATGAGGTCCCACAGTACTTTTTGAGGAGACTCTGCTGCGAGTTTGTCCTCAATAAAGTGCTAAACTATTTTGATATGTGGGACTTCTAGGGTAGAGGTGGGGGGTCAACACAAGATAGACTAGGGGCACGTCTTGACCCACAGCGGGTAGTGAGACGAGTAATCAGCAGACCAGCCCACGAGCATGTTTCTATCCCTTCCATTGTGAAGGAGAGTGTTGAGGTCGATATGCTTCAGTCCATTAGTGCCTTGACCCAGAGCATCATAGAGCATGCCGGTCCTACAGCACAGAGTGGGTTGGGAGATAGTGCAAGGAGTAGGGTCCCACCCCATACTTGTTAGACTTGCGGGTCAGCCTATGGTTATGACCCCATAGATAGTTAGGACACAGGTGTACAGGCTACATCTACAGATAGCAGATGGTGATGACAGATACCCTCCTGAGTGAGAATTTCGGCCTTAATACTCAAGTAAATATTAGCAAGTTTATTGAATTTAATTTATTAAATTTCATTTTTGAAATACAAGATTAACTAATTTAAATTGATGATTTTAATGAAATTTCAGGGTCATAGCATCGATGCAGTTTTCAGTGGTTCGCCACCTACATTTTACACTAGATCATCTACTGTCGGGGTATGTAACTAGTAAACAATTATAAATATTACATGTGAATAGCATCGTTATATGAATGGTATTCTAATATCTGATTTTGGATGTTGAATAGGTTAATATTGTAGATTCCACGGCAACACCTGCCAGCAGTGGTGGACTTCAAAGCTTTACGGAGGTAATAAAATAAATATTTTAATGAATGAATTGTACTTACTAGACTTTTGTATGTGACTTGTGTGCTTTATTGTGTGTACTTCCATGTTTAGATGAACATGTGTGTATGTTAGGAGCCATGATTTGCATCACTATTATAGTTTTCGTAATTGAATAATGTTCTTTTATTTTCAGATGATGTAGGCTGCGGAGACACCTCCCCATGTTCAGAGGGCAATGGAGCATGGTGTGGCCTCTGCGATTCATAGCTCCGTGGCATTGACAGGGGTATGAGGTAGATTAGTAAATTTTAATTTACATTCATTGTTATAGTTGTCTATTTTTGAAAAATCAAAAGATTATTAATTTGAAGTTTAATTTCTATCTGGATGGTTTCTATAGGACATGACATCACCAAGGCCTATTCCTGCTACTGAGGCAAGTGAGGAGACAGATTATATGTTAGTGGTAAGTGATTATTTTGTTAAATGTTGCATTTTTTATAACATGTAATTTCTATATATTAATGTCTATACTTTTTATTGTAATAGCTAAAGATGCGGTAAGAACTAAATAGGAGGAGTAGCCCTCAGGTTTGTAGTAGACCACCCACATGCGCGTCTCCATCCCCTAGAAGATCAAAGGCTGCCCGTGATCTATTCTCTTCACCAGCTAGAGGGGAATGACTTTTTATTATGTTCCTTTGTTGTATGCCTATATGGCATTTGTGGACATATATTTTGTATTATATATAGTTGATATTGTATGCCTATATGGCATTCTTGTAAGCCTATATGGCTATTTTGTATATATGTTATACTTATATCGATAGATATTGATGTATGCCTATATAGATATTTGGTTAATACAAATCTTTTTTATTGATGGCATCCATACTTGCATTATAAATCCACGTTTGAATAGATATTTGTAGATGGCTGCTTGAAATATTTAAAGTCCAATTGTATTACATAGGATGTTTGTTGATCCAATAAGCTAGCTATTGTTATTCAAGTATCACCTAAACCTCATTTTGGAACTAAAAGATAAAAGTTGTATTTTTAAAAAAATGAATCATCATGTTGAATAGAAAATATTAATATTCTTTATGAGTAGCATAGAATGTCAACTATATACAATACAAAAAAATGAATCATCATGTTATTCTTTATGTTTGAGATCCTAAAAATGACTAAGTCTAGTAGCCTGATATCCTAAAACACTAGGATGAATATCCAAGTCATTAGGATGATTGCACCTTGAGAAAAAGTCATTAAGATGAGAATCTAAAGGAGACTTTCTTAAACATTCAAACATTGAACAACAAGCATGAAGGGTTAAGGCACAATTTGCAACTCATAAAGCCTCAAAAGGGCACCCAACTTAGAGAGAGCATTCATTTAAGACAAGGCACCCATTGACACTTGTTCCACCATAAAAGTGTGCCTAAGGTGGAAGGAGAATAAGCCTCTAGTAAGTGAAGCGCACCTATTGTCTAAACCACTTCATTATGGCACCCTAGCAAGAGGAGTATATAAGCCAATAGGAAATGGCACCTAGAATGCAAATGAAGGACTAAGGGGCATTTTCAATAAGCATTAATTCACCTTGAGCTTTCAATAAATACATCAAATTGAGCCCCATAAGCCTAGGTGCCCTTTGCCTTCAAAAGAACCTTGTATCGACGTCAAGAGTTGGTCATATCGGCGTATCAGCAGACCTTGGTTAGGCTTCACTAATAGTGGTCTATCTTGCCGACGAGTGTGGTTTGAAGTCGAAGACATCGATGTATCGGAAGACCAGTTGAGAGCTTCACCGATGAAGGGGGTCACATCGACAGTTGAAATCCATTGGAGTATCAGCCCAACAAGATTAGAGTTCACCGAAGTTTGGAGTCTCACTGACGGGTGTGGTCTAAAGGTTGTCATTGGTGAGATCGGTGTGTCAGCAAAAGAGTTTTTGAGTGTGCCGATGGTATTAAGTCCTACCGATAGGCAAGGGACTTAGAGTCTCGTATCGGAGTGACAAAGACATCGATGTGAAAGGATATAAAGTCACCGATAGCGGTCTGTCTGATCGATAAGAGTCGATGATGGGATGTTTGTTAGAAGTGAAATCAAACGGAGTCATGATGGCATCGGCCTATTGGCTGATGAAATTTTAAGCTCGTCGATGGTATGTTGTCTCGCCAATAGTGAGTTTGAAGGTTCAAAAGTTGATAATTCTATGCTTCCACTGTGTGCTCTACATTAGACACTCATCCCTACTACAATCTAGCATTCTCTAGTTGTGTTCTCCCCTTTGTTTTTGTGAACGCCTCTGGAAGTAATGTTGAGTTACTTGTGATGTTCTTATTGACTGGTGTTCTTTTGGATTCATGTGTAGTCCTTGTTCCTTATAGTCTATTGTCTACCTGACTGTTTGTTGTAACTTATTGAACCACTATAATTTTGAATATTTAGATTTAGAGGGCATTAGACACCAAAGCTTCTTGACCTTTAACAACCCAACCTAGAATCAATAGATTTTTGTCCATCCCAACTATTCTAGTCAAGACAAAGCATGTTGATTCTCATTCAATCCAAAGTTCATTAACAGGATTATCTTATCATAATATTTAGGGAAATGACCACCTAGATGGACAATGATGTGAGCTATGTTGCAAGTATGAGGTAAACCAGTGTTGTCATTGATGTCAACATACTCATATTGCTTTGACAAGAAGGATTCAATGAGCAGTGTGCTGAGGATATTGAGAAAATTAGCCTCAGTCAGGAACAGTAAAGAACAGTGATGAGAAGAAGGCAAATGTACTATATAGGATGCGAACCAGAGGATGCGGATTAAAGGGTTTGTAGATATGAGTCTTGAGATGCTTCAATTAAGATTTCAGAGGTCCGCATGAAGATCTGAAGAAGTTGTGGCTGTCGGTGTAGAACCGGTTCCGATAAGTATTCAGAGGTGACAGAGGATCACAAAAAGGTTCGGTGAGGTCTGAAACTGTATAATCCTAATCTGCGGATTGGAAGGAGTCTTTGGGATGTCCTTGTGATGTGCCATCTCGAGTTGTGTATAATTTGGAGGTCCGGAAGTACCTCCTGCATTATGACAGTGGCGACAGACAGTGTTCTTGAAGTTCCGGATAAGGAGGATAAGAGATTTCAGTAAGTAAAGGAAATGTGGACGTACCTGGTCATTCAGGCAGGCTTGTGAAGGTTCTTGGATCATGTTGAGGTTGTGTTGTTGGTCCGCATTGATAGTAGAGCCTGGAATTGAAGATATTCTTCCGGATGAAGTTCTTGCTCTGTTTAGCCGACCGGATGAGTTGTTCATCCTGCGAATGTTCTTGTGGTGGCCGACCGGATGTGTTATTCATCTTGCGGATACTCTTATGGTTGTTTGCCGACTTAGATGTTTGTTCCTAAGTCGATGTCTTGTATAAATAACGGTTTGTGAGTTCATTTCGAAGTGTGGATTGTGTGGATGAGTGTGGCATAGCGAAGAGAAGTGCGAAAGGCAGAGCAGAGGTTTTTGGGCTTAAATGGAACTGATCCAGACATGGTAGAGATGTCATTCTCCAGTTCAAGATTGTGATTCTTATCACTTTGTAGACAGTGTGTCTCCTTGTAGGTAGTGGGCCTCTTTGTGAGCAGTGTGCTCAGGCAGTGAGCCCTAATTGGCAAGTGCCATTCTTTTTCTTATTCTTCTAACAGAGAATAATCCTTCAGTTAATCACCCCGTGGTTTTTCCCTTAACCGGGTTTTCCACGTCAAAATCTTGGTGTTCAATGTGTTGATGTTTATCTGCTCTTGTGTTTATGTATTATGCTTTCATGGATGATTAATTGATATGCTGTTAACTAACAACGAAGAATCAAGTGTTTGAAAGAACAAGAAGTTTTATACAACTGATTCACCCCCCCCTCTCAGTTGTATGCCTTAAATCCAACAATTGGTATCAGAGCCAAGTTCCTCTGAAAGAAGCTTAACCGCTTGAGGAGATCTAGGATGTCGTCATACAAAAAGGATAGTCCGAAGTTCGATGGAACCAATTTTACTCTCTGGAAGGGTCGCATGAAATGTCACCTGGAATGTATGGGAAAAGCATACTTGGCCATGGTTTCAAAACCATATGTACCTCCACAAGGTGGTCCGACAACTCTGAATGAAATCACAGAAGCTGAAAACAATCTGCGGACCAAGGAAGCTCTTCTAAGCGCATTGAATGACTCAGATCTCTCAAATGTTATTGACCTACCAACTGCATATGAGATCCTGACTAAACTGGAACTTCTGTATGAAGGAGATGAGTTTGTCAAAAGTGCAAGGTTGCAAAGTCTGAAAGGGAAATTCGAAAGATTGAAGATGAGGGATGATGAAAACATCACTACTTTTATGCCAAGAGTGAATGAACTAGTGTGTGGAATTAGAAATGCTGGTGGAACTCTGGATGAAAATGAGATCGTTTGCAAAATCCTTAGATCCCTTCCTACTGCCTACAAAATCAAGGTTGCTGCAATTGATGAATTCAGAGCCCACACAACTGTCACAAGAGAACAACTGGCTGGCAAACTAGCTGCATTTGAAATGACTGAGTTTGGAGATGATCCTCCCAAGACTGAATCTGCTTTCAAAGCCAGTACCTATGTGAAAGGCAAACAGAGATTTGATCTGGGAGAAAACTCATCAAGGAAGATGTCATGGTATGATCAAGCAAGAAGAGACATGGAAGAAGAAGAAGCAGAAACAGCTCAACTTGAAGCCCTCATTGCAAAGAGACTGCCAAGAGGATCCGGTAAGTATGAAGGAAAACTACCCTTTAAGTGTTTCAACTGCAATAAGATTGGTCATTTTGCTTCAAGATGTCTGGAAAGATCTGCAAGGTCTAATACTAACAAACAAAGGTTTCAAAAGAACTGCTATTATGTTCATGAAGAAGATGACAATGAAGGAGTAACAGATGATGAATCCGAACTAGGAAGCAAATCCGGAAATGAATGGGAGTTTATTGCCATCAAGGAAGAAGATTCAATATCCTCTGAATCTGTCAATCACAAGGTTGTGGAAAGAGCTTTGGCTGCTCAAGTGGAAGAAAAGGATGATTGGGTTATTGATAGTGGGTGTTCTCACCATATGACTGGTGACAAGAATAAGTTCTTAGATTTGGAAAGGTATGAAGGAGGAATGGTAAAGTTTGGTGACAATTCTGCTAGCAGAATCAGAGGAAGGGGAACTATTTCCTTTGATGGAAAGAGCAAAACAGGTAATGTACTATATGTTGAAGGATTGAAGCACAATCTTCTCAGTGTTGGTCAGTTAGTGGACAAAGGCTATGATCTTCGGTTCAAGAATAGAAAATACAGAATCTTTACAAACTCCGGAACTGAAATTGCATCCGGTGCTCAAACAAAAGGTAATATCTTTCATCTGGTTGGTTCAAACAAAAGTTGTCTGTTTGCTCAAGTTGATCAGAGTTGGTTATGGCATAGAAGAATGTGTCATGTGAATTTTGATAACATCATCAAGATAAGCAATATTCAGGCTGTAAGAGACCTTCCAAAATTGGTGAAACCTACAAATAGTTTGTGCAAAGAATGTCAGCTAGGTAAACAGAGTAGAGTCTCTTTCAAAAGCAAAGATCAGTCCTCTACCAGATTGTTGTAATTAGTACATACTGATCTCTGTGGTCTGACAAGAATCAAGAGTCTACAAGGTGATAGATATTTCATGTTGTTAATTGATGACCATTCCCGGATGATGTGGGTTACCTTCCTAAAAGAGAAATCAGAAGCCCTTGAAAAGTTCAAAATCTTCAAAGCTCTGGTAGAGAATCAAACCGGATTGAAACTTAAATGTCTAAGGTCTGATAGAGGTGGTGAATTTACATCTGGTGAGTTCATTGACTTTTGTGAGAAGCAGGGTATAAGGAGACAATTGTCTGCTCCTAGGACTCCATAGCAGAATGGAGTAGTTGAAAGAAAGAACCGGACCATCCAGGAAGCTGCCAGGACAATGATGTTGGAAGCAAATGTTCCTCAGATGTTCTGGAAAGAAGCTATCAGCACTGCAGTCTACACTCTAAATCAAGTTCAAATCAGAAACAATACCGGTAAGACCCCCTACGAACTCTGGTTTGGCATCACTCCTACTGTGAAATATTTCAGAGTATTTGGTAGCAAGTGTTATATCAAAAGAGATGAAGATCTAGGAAAGTTTGATGCTAGAAGTGATGAAGGAATTTTCTTGGGTTACTCCACTCAAAGCAAAGCATACCGGTGTTACAATAAGAGACTAAGGAAGATGATAGAAAGCACTAATGTGAAAGTTGATGAAGGAATTGAGAAGCCCTCAAGATTTTATAAATTTGATGAAGATGACCAAGACGGTGTTCAGATTCAAGGAACTCAATCCTCTCCGGTAAGACAGAGTCAGCCTGATCCGGTAAATCAGGAAGAAGAGATAGGTTTGAATGAGCCTGATCAAGAAGCAGCAGTGCAGGATACTCCCAAAATTCCTAGGTATGTAACACTAAACCACTCTCAAGATCAGATCATAGGTGATAGAAGCAAAGGTGTCCAAACTAGAAGGAATGTTGCTCAAAATCAGGATGAATGTTGTCTGATTTCAAAGATTGAACCTAAAACAGTAAATGAAGCCTGCAATGATGAAAACTGGACTAAAGCAATGAAAGATGAATTAATGCAAATTGAGAAAAATCATACTTGGGATCTTGTTCCCAGACCTAGAGACAGGAATGTGATTGGAACCAAATGGGTCTTCTGGAACAAACTGAATGAAGCTGGTGAAGTTATCAGAAACAAAGCTAGATTGGTCTGCAAAGGCTACTCTCAAATAGAAGGAATTGATTTTGAAGAGACCTTTGCTCCGGTGGCAAGAATTGAAGCAGTCAGATTATTTCTTGCATTTGCTACCTTCAAAGACTTCAAGGTATATCAGATGGATGTCAAGTCTGCTTTCCTAAATGGTGATCTGGAAGAAGAAGTTTACATTGAACAACCGGATGGATTTCAATTGTCTGATAATGATGATATGGTCTGCAAGTTGAAGAAAGCATTGTATGGACTAAAGCAAGCCCCAAGAGCATGGTATGAAAGGTTGGATAAGCATCTTGTGCAGATTGGATTCAACAAAGGTACTGCTAACAGTAACTTATATTTCAAAATTGTTCATGAAAACATTTTGATTGTTGAAGTGTTTGTGGATGATATCATTTTTGGAGGAAGAGATAGTATGTGCAAAACTTTTGCAAATCAGATGAAAAGTGAGTTTGAAATGTCCATGCTTGGTGAAATGAATTTCTTCTTGGGTCTACAAATTACTCAAACAAAGAAAGGAATCTTCATCTCTCAGACCAAATATGTGAAAGAATTGTTGAGGAAATTTGGTATGGAAGATGCAAAGCCAATGAACACTCCCATGGCAACCGAATGTAAGTTGAGCAAAGATGATGACTCCCTAAAGGTAGATCAGACAAAGTATAGATCAATGATTGGTGGATTGTTGTATCTCACTCAGACTACACCAGATATAATGCAGGTTGTTGGTCTTATGGCAAGATTCCAGGCTGATCCTAGAGAATCTCATGTTATGGCAATCAAAAGAATTTTTAGGTACCTGAAAGGAACAGTTGAGTATGGTCTATGGTACCCTAGAGATCCGGATTTCTCTCTTCATGCCTACACAGATGCAGATTGGGCAGGAGATGTGGATGACCAGAAGAGCACTAGTGGTGGAGCATTCTTTTTGGGGAAGAGATTGGTTTCTTGGCTAAGCAAGAAACAAGATGCAATATCTCTGTCTACAACTGAAGCAGAATACATTGCAGCAGCAGGTAGTTGCACTCAAATCTTATGGATGAAGCAGATGCTAAGAGACATTAAAGTTGAATATGAGGAGCCTATCACAATTTTCTGTGATAATTCAAGTGCAATTAATATTTCTAAGAATCCGGTATTGCATTCTAAGACTAAGCACATATCTATCAAGTTTCACTTTTTGAGAGAACAAGTGAACAAGGAAGAAGTCAGATTGGAGTATGTTCCCTCAAAGGATCAGATTGTAGATATCTTTACTAAACCTCTTCCCAAGGACTCTTTTGAATATCTCCGGGAGAAGTTAGGGGTCATGGCCCCTCCAGTGATGAACTAGGATGCACTGATGTGCATCAGTCCGGTGGATATCACAGTCATATCTTGTGATCCAGATTGATGATGGGGAGCTGCTACTAAGGGGGAGCAGCTGGTATGATTCTAATGTGTTAAAATTGCAAGTATGAGCCCTTTGCCATTGATGTCAAAGGGGGAGAGAAGACATGTGAAAAACAAGTAGCTGATGATCAAAAGGGGAGCAGTAAATGAGGAGAAGACATGTTGCTGATAGGGGGAGAAGTGACAGAAAGGAGAAGTTTCTTGTCTTGATGGTTTTTCACATCATATGTTGCCATCAATGACAAAGAGGGAGATTGTTGCAAGTATGAGGTAAACCAGTGTTGTCATTGATGTCAACATACTCATATTGCTTTCACAAGAAGGATTCAATGAGCAGTGTGCTGAGGATATTGAGAAAATTAGCCTCAGTCAGGAACAGTAAAGAATAGTGATGAGAAGAAGGCAAATGTACTGTATAGGATGCGAACCGGAGGATGCGGATTAAAGGGTTTGTAGATATGAGTCTTGAGATGCTTCAGTTAAGATTTTAGAGGTCCGCATGAAGATCTGAAGGAGTTGTGGCTGTCGGTGTAGAACCGGTTTCGACAAGTATTCAGAGGTGACAGAGGATCACAAAAAGGTCCGGTGAGGTCCGGAACTATATAATCCTAATCTGCGGATTGGAAGGAGTCTTTGGGATGTCCTTGTGATGTGCCATCTCAAGTTGTGTATAATTTGGAGGTTTGGAAGTACCTCCTGCATTATGACAGTGGCGACAGACAGTGTTCTTGAAGTTCTGGATAAGGAGGATAAGAGATTTCAGTAAGTAAAGAAAATGCAGACGTACCTGGTCATTCAGGCAGGCTTGTGAAGGTTCTTGGATCATGTTGAGGTTGTGTTGTTGGTCCGCATTGATAGTAGAGCCTGGAATTGAAGATATTCTTCCGGATGAAGTTCTTGCTCTGTTTAGCCGACCGGATGAGTTGTTCATCCTGCGAATGTTCTTGTGGTGGTCGACCAGATGTGTTATTCATCTTGCGGATACTCTTATGGTTGTTTGCTGACTTAGATGTTTGTTCCTAAGTCGATGTCTTGTATAAATAATGGTTTGTGAGTTCATTTTGAAGTGTGGATTGTGTGGATGAGTGTGGCATAGCGAAGAGAAGTGCAAAAGGCAGAGCAGAGGTTTTTGGGCTTAAATGGAACTGATCCAAACATGGTAGAGATGTCATTCTCCAGTTCAAGATTGTGATTCTTATCACTTTGTAGACAGTGTGTCTCCTTGTAGGCAGTGGGCCTCTTTGTGAGCAGTGTGCTCGGGCAGTGAGCCCTAATTGGCAAGTGCCATTCTTTTTCTTATTCTTCTAACAGAGAATAATCCTTGGGTTAATCACCCCGTGGTTTTTCCCTTAACCGGGTTTTCCACGTCAAAATCTTGGTGTTCAATGTGTTGATGTTTATCTGCTCTTGTGTTTATGTATTATGCTTTCATGGATGATTAATTGATATGCTGTTAACTAACAACGAAGAATCAAGTGTTTGAAAGAACAAGAAGTTTTATACAACTGATTCACCCCCCCTCTCAGTTGTATGCCTTAAATCCAACAAGCTATCTATAAAGAAACTTGCAAGAATTATAGGAGGCATGAGAATCCCTCCATGTTGTTTATCAAGTTGAATGATCTATGACACATCATGTATCATTAGAAAATATTCTCGAAGAGAAAGCAAGTGAAAATACTCAAAAAAACCCATAACAAGGTGGAGAAGTTTAAAGGATGGAGGTTGCAACACTTTCCAACCTCATAGCCACACTAGTCCAATGGATCAGGATGCTAAAGGCTAGAGGTGTTGAGAAACCTCTAAAGGACAAAACTATAGAAAGACCAAAAGTTCAAATGAATCCATTCAACACTAGGGTTGAGAAAAACTAGGGGGCAACTCAATCTTCCCTATCTAAATTTTTTTTTTCAAAAAACTAGTGATGACACTTTCCCACATCTTCAACAACCTAGTGGAGCTTATGCACCACAAAATCATGCGACTCCCATAGTGTATCATCCACTCCAAGGTCTTCAGTGATCAATTCAAACACTCCAAGGTCTTATGCGCCTTCTTTCTTAGAGTAATTCAAACACTCCAAGGTCTTCAGTGATCAATTCCCCAACTTATGAAATGTCCTCCTTCATTTTAAAACACATTGTAATGCTCCAGAGAGATGACTATACCTAGGTGTCAATCTGGGTTAGAAATGCCTCGAAATTGTGCCTTCTCTTTCAGAATGCAAAACAAGGTCCAAATGTGCTAATAAACTGAAGTGCTTCTTTGGAAAAGTCCTGGAGGTTAAGATGTGCCTTGTCTTAATGAGGTGCAACTCTTGGGTAAGAAAGCTTGTAAAGTGTGCCTAACTTAGTGAAGAGGTTGATAACTTCTAAACCCTTCCTGGAACTTAGATTGCTTCAACTAAAGATCATCTTGCACCAATACATCACAAAACTTTCAATCACCAAATCAATTCAAACTTAGGCGCTCATTAAGAGTCTTTCCAATGTTGGCGCATCTAAGAGGTTGAACTGGCAAGAGATGGTGCCTAGCTTCCTAGACCTTGTTTGAATATGTTTGAGTTCCAAAGTTGACTCAATGGTATCAAGATGGTGCCATAGAGTCTTTGGACTAGTTCCTTAGAGTTTCAAAAATATTCTGGCTCCTTGAAAATTCCTCCTACATGCTTGGGCGCCATTTCAAGGTCTTGAAACCATGATGTAGCGCCTTATTGCTCTAGGGGCCCATTCATGGTTGTGTAACTTGAGATTGGTGCCTAGAGTGGATAGGCTTTCATCCTGACTTAATTCACTAATGCAACCTCATCTTGAAGGCCAAACAACTTTTCCTACTAGAGCACCTTGTTTAATGTGCTTCTTAACATGATACTTCTATGCTAGGTGCCACTTTGAGGCTGGAGGAGAGAGAAAGTGCACCTAACCTATCTTGGGTGACTTCAGGACTTAAATTCCTTTATTAGGTGTGGAGCATGCTTGAATGATGTTGCTCTTAACATCTTGCACTTCCAAACCCTGATTGAAGACTCCACATCCTTAGGCGCTCATTTGGACAATTTGATGTGAAATTGGTGCCTAGACTCTAAGAGTCAACTTTTTGCTTTCCAGACTTAGCCAAATTTTGAGTTTCTAACTTTGTTCCTGCAAAACAATATGATTGAGTTAGTGAAAAACCAATTCATTCCCTCATCATTCTAAATTAGCCTTCAGGAATGAGCAATAGGCCAATCCATTCTTCACTTGATGATCAAGCCAGAAATGGGGACATGACAGGGTAAGTTGTATCTAATAACATCACCTAATTGAGCGCCTAGGAGGTATAAATCTTAACGTTGACATGAGGACAAACGCTTAGTAAAGGAGAGTTTCTCAAACATTTAAACATGTGAATGAAGTCATAGAAATGCACTAAGTCATCTAGGCGCCATTTTCCCCTTGTGTACCCTTACATTTGCACTTTACGTGATCGCGTTGCCTTAGACGGAATGTTTCTAAGTGACATAGTTTTTGAGTAACATCTCATCAAAGACTGCTACATTTTTGCACTTTGGACTCTTCAGGGATATCGTCGGTACAATGTAGCTTAGACTATTTCAACATGTTTGGGTGAAAAATAGGACCATGCCTAGCGTAAATGTACCCATCCAGATGCGTTGGAATAATCAGTTTGGTCACATCAGGAGTAGGATGAAAGTTACACTCCTTTGCAACTTTACACTGCCTCCTTCTGACGATTTTTGGGGCAGCAGAAAACCTTTCACCATGGGCAAATGCCTCAGAGATATAAAAAATTGAGAGAGGCTATTGTAGAAGCACTCTACGTGATCACGTTGCCTCAAATGGAATGTTTCTAAGTGACATGGTTTTTGAGTAACATCTCATCAAAGATTGTTGTCTTTTTGTACTTTGGACTCTTCAAGGATATCGTTGGTACAATGTAGCTCGAACTGTTTCAACATGTTTGGGTGAAAAATAGGACCATGCCTAGCATAAATGTACCCATCCAGACACATTGGAATGGTCAGTTTGGTCACATTAGGAGCAAGACGAAAGTTACACCCCTTTGCAACTTTACACTACCTCCTTCTGACAATTTTTGGGGTAGTAGAAAACCTTTCACCACGGGCAAATGCATCAGAGATATAAAAAACTAAGAGAGGTTATTGTAGAGACACTTTACATGATCATGTTGCCTTAGACAAAATGTTTCTAAGTGACACAATTTTTGAGTAACATCTCGTCAAAGATTGCTACCTTTTTGCACTTTGGACTCTTTAGGGATATCGTCGATACAATGTAGCTTGGACTGTTCGACATGTTTGGGTGAAAAATAGGACCATGCCTAGCGTAAATGTACCCATCCGAATGTGTTGGAATAGTCAGTTTGGTCACATTAGGAGTAGGACAAAAGTTACACCCCTTTGCAACTTTACACTGCCTCCTTCTGACGATTTTTGGGGCAACAGAAAACCTTTCACCACGGGCAAATGCCTCAGAGATATAAAAAACCGAGAGAGGTTATTGTAGAAGCACTCTACATGATCACATTGCCTTAGATGGAATGTTTCTAAGTGACATAGTTTTTGAGTAACATCTCATCAAAGATTGTTGCCTTTTTGCACTTTAGACTCTTTAGGGATATCATCAGTACAATGTAGCTCGGACTGTTTCGACATGTTTGGGTGAAAAAAAGGACCATGCCTAGCGTAAATGTACCCATCCGGACACGTTGGAATAGTCAGTTTGGTCACATCAGGAGCAAGACGAAAGTTACACCCCTTTGCAACTTTACACTACCTCCTTCTAACGATTTTTGGGGTAGCAGAAAACCTTTCACCACGGGAAAATACCTCAAAGATATAAAAAATTGAGAGAGGTTATTGTAGAGGCACTCTATATGATCATGTTTTCTTAGATGGAATGTTTCTAAGTGACATGGTTTTCAAGTAACCTCTCGTCAAAGATTGTTGTCTTTTTGTACTTTGGACTCTTCAGGGATATCGTCGGTACAATGTAGCTCAGACTGTTTCGACATGTTTGGGTGAAAAATAGAACAATTCCTAGCCTAAAGTACCCATCCAAATGCGTTGGAATAGTTAGTTTGGTTGCATCAGGAGCAGGACACCAAAAATGCATAACATGATGATGTAAAAATGTGTATATGTGTAAAAATGCAACAGGAAATTAAAAAAAAGACAAACCTTACAAATTAATGTGCATACTTACAACTCAATGTAACATGACTTTACAAAATCAATGTGAATACTTACAAATTAATCTAATGAACCATCCAAGTCTGCTCTACTCTTTATTGTGTCAAGTATTGCTTTATTGTCAGACTCACGCACCTTCCACAAGATTTTGTTCAAAGGTCTACCCTAATACTTTATCAAATGAACATTGGATGCCATGACAAGGTTCGAGTAATGAAGAATCTTCCAATGCATGTCAAATTCCTGAAACAACCAAACATTAACACTCTTATGTGGGTACCTTCTAATCCATGTTCCAGTAATAACCACTGAGCCTGAAGGGTATTCAATGTTTTCTCCATCTATAATAGGGGCCTCCAATTTCTTTTTGGCCTCAACACAATGACATAAGTAATAATCTGTTCCCTCTTCAATATCTTCATCTGCAATAACTGCATATACGTGCCCTACATTGATATGTGTAGCAAATTAGATGAAATTAGTTAACATTACAAAAACACTACAAAGTAAGATGACATTACCTGGTTGAACTAGATGAAATTAGATGCATATACGTGCCCTATATTACCTAGTTGAACTAAATTTGATATGTGGTCAAAGTCAACTGATGATTCCATCTGTGTTAGTTCTAATGCCGTCGGGGGTTGATACGTGTCAAGTGGGCTAAGATAACTTAACTGCCATTCGTCAACCCACACCTTTGACTCGCACTCATCCCAAACTTGAATTGTACAGGAAGAACAAAAGCATGACATCTTTCGCATATGGATACTCCATGAACTTGCAATTGAGCTTCTGAAAGAGTGCATCTCATTTGATCCTATCAGTGTACAATAGTCCTCATATGGTGCAATGTTAGTATCATCTATCAACTAAAAAAATCTACGAACTAAAGACTTACCTTCATTACCTGGACCCATGGAAGCATTACACCACTCGACAATCGATTTTGCATCTATTAGCTTTGTATTGTCTTTATATTTTAACTCTTCTCATGCTATGGCTCTTTTGATACATGCTCCTGCACCATCATGCTCCCCCTTTCCATGCCCGGCCTCACAAAAGTTCCACATATGCTAAATACCTATAAAATTATGCCTCCTACTCAGCCAATATAAATTCTGCGAGTTCTTGAATTGTGACGCACAATTATCTGACCATATGATATGTTGACTAAATGATATGCCCCTTCTAGCCAAATCATTGTAGAACACCTGAAAGCAACCTTGCACGAACTCCGTAGAATGTGTGTGATCATCACTAATATAGAAATTATACTCCCTTATGATCTTTCTACCATCCTCTATACTATCATTCACATGAATGAATGTGATGTGCACAAATATAGAAACCTGTGTGGAGTTGTAATATTGTGATTGCACCTCACCCTGTGGCTATAGACTATAGTTCTCTGTAAAGTTGACGACTGAAACAATGCTACCAACCAGAAATGTGTCATTGCATAACTTGAATTGCAAGTCCAACCATCGAGCTCTATGGGCATGTCATGCATACTCATACACTATGCTGTCACGAAATATAGGCATAAACTGATACACTGGAATCTTTTCAATAACTAATTCACACCTCTTTGCTTCTTTACCATCTTTTGTATTGTATGTCATTGTTTTATACTTGCCAAACTCTACTAGTTCATTTCCAACCACATGTGTTCTTTCCATATGTTCACATATCGGCAAATGTTGCAAGCCACCGCAATGATGACATTTGCCATCCAAGCATAAATTCTTGTAGAATATTTGACCTTCCTCTCTGTCACATAAAATTCTTGATATGAAGTCTCTTGAAGATGTTAGTGGGGCACATATGGCACAACCCTGCAAAACATTGTTAGTATGCATATCTAGACATATAGACCTATAAGCATCAAAATGGTTAGAAAATTCAATATGTAATCTACAACAACAAGTAGTGCATGTGTGATTTATCTTGACATAGAAAGGTTTTAGCATTTCAAAATATCTTTGACAAATTTTAATTTGAGGATACTTCTATAGAAATTTACCATAAAACTGTGTTTGAGTCTCTTCCAAAAAATGCTTTGGATGTGGCTCACGGTTCTGACTACTGATTCTCCTTCTTACCACATCCCTTTGATTTGGAGATACCCTTGTGTAATTCTTCCAAAAGTCTTCAATTAGTGATCTCAATGCTTCAATAATTGGTTTATCTTTTTTGTGGTAGTCTCCCTGAGAATGCCCATAATTCATTGGCATTAGTGTCCTCAATTCTTTGGCATCTTCCAATGGCTCTTGATAAAGTTTTCCTATTAATTCTCAATTCTTGACTCGTCTTTCTAATGAGATGAGCTTTCCTTGTTTGACTACTTACTATAGTCAATGTAATCACACGCCGTGTTGGATTACTATCTTTTATGCATGAGGTGTTACCCACACTCTCATACGCACTCATTAAATTCTTGACAATAGATTTTTCACTTGAAGCCTCTAATATTCTCAACCCAAGAATCTTCATGATGGACCTATACTTTATACTTCGCATCATTTCAATAAATAGTTGACATCTTGCAGTCTCATTTAACTTTTCAAAGAACAATCTCCAAATCTTATGAGCATATCTTCTACAAGTGCGTTTTGGAATCTTACCTTCCATTGGCTACAAAATATTCTCATCAATTTCAATCAAATACTTTGGCTTTCTATGCAAAATTCTAGGTGGTGTTAAGTTAGGTAAATTCATCTCAACATTAGGAATTTCATCAATATTTAAATGAGATGGGCTAGATGGCATACCTTGGATTGAAGATGGAATAGATGACATACCTTGAGGTTGAGGTGGGAATGATGGCATACCTCCTTCATCACATGTGAGTGATGATGTACTCTCAACTTGAGATGTGGTAGATGGTGTCCCTACATGTTGACTTGCAGTAGAGGATGTGTCTCCAACTATGGTATTCAAATCTCTCACAGCATGAAGTTTTTGCATTCGTTCTCTTTGTGCCACCAATATCATATCTCTTTGTGATGGTTGTGGTTCCTCTTCAATTGGTATGTCTTCATTTATCATGTCCAATTTCCTCTTCTCACAAAGTTCCCTCATAGCCACTACTTTCTTTGCATTCTTAGCTCCTATCTCTTCCTGTGTTGGTTTAATTCTTGATCATTTCCTCAGCATGACAGAGAATTTGTCTATAGAATGATAAAAAGACCAATATTACTTCCTAAGAAATGAATACAAGATAATAGCGGGATTGTATTTTTTTTATGTTGTAAGGATTTATTCTTGTATAGTTTGACATCATGGTATGTTAAGGTCTATTTATTACACATAATTATTAAAGAGCCCAAGTGTAGAAAATATACATGGCATCATGTGAGATTGTAGGCTACTTTCTTGATTGGGAATGTGTCTATTTTAAACATGTATGATAAAGCATGATAAAGTAATTCAATCCGAATTAAGGAAAATGTAAAGAACATGCATGTAAAGACTTGACATACCTAAAAAATGAAGATTCGAATGGAGAGTGTAGCCAATTATGTAGTGTTTTTTTCTTCTTGCATCAAACTCCTCATCAATTTGAGTTTTTCACCACTTGCTTCCTTTTCAATGTTAAATTGAATAACACTCAAATATAATTACTAACAACAATACTGTTAACCAATCTATAATGTTAAATTCCTAAAATTGAATCACAATTAACATTGCAACACTACAAAAATTGAAACTTGAATAGATATATATTAAACTTGGTGTGAAAACTATGTTATTTCCTCCTTCTCAAGTTGGCAAAGCAGAAAAGGTGGTGGAAAGATCATGCAAAGGTGGCACAATGTGTCAAATGTGCATGTGAACTTCCCAACAGCATGAAAGCACTTCATTTTCGTCGGAGCATGCGTAGAATCAGTATGAAAACAGAGCATGTGGGCTTGGATCACAAGGGTCAACACTTTTTTACAGTTTCTATAGCAAGACAAAATGTGAGCGCATTATAATGCACTTGCATTATAACGCGCTTGTGTTTTGTCCTGCTATAGATTGATCACATCTTGTGCATTTCTCTTTCCAAACCTTCCCCTTCAGACTTAAATGACCACAAGATTTTTGAGGGAGAACTTTTCCTGTTTCCTACAAGAGCTTGCTAGATGCTCCACCATATGATAGGCATAATAATGAAGGGGCAAGCCCTCATAATCAAGTTCTTGATAGAAAATGCCCATCGAGGAAGAAAGACAGATCTTCTTTGAAAGCAGAAATTCTAATTTGTGACAAATCCTTATCCAACCATAAATAGCAGGGGTTCTATCAACCCTTAACTTTGATCCCTCAAACCTCAACCCTATCCCTAAACCCTAAAGCCTCAACCCTCAACGTCAAATCCTAATCCCTCAACCCTTCACTCTAATCCCTCAACCCTAAACCCTATCCCTAAACCCTCAACATTATACCTTAAACCCTAATCCCTCAACCCTCAACCCTAAACCCTAATCCCTCAACCCTCAACCCTAATCCATCATCCCTCAACTCTAATCCCTCATCCCTAAACCCTAAATGCTATCCCTATTCCTAAACCCTCAACCGACTCGATACTATACCTTAAACCCTAATCCCTTATCCCTAAACCCTCCAACCCTATCCCTAATCCTTATACCCTCCACAATCTACTTTAACCCTAACCCCTCAACCCTCAACCCTATCCCTAAACCCTTGACCCTCGAACCTCAACCCTCAACCCTCAACCCTCAATGTCAAACCCTAATCCCTCAACCCTTAAATCTGATCCCTCGACACTCAACCCTATCCCTAAACCCTAAACCCTAAAGCCTCAAGCCTCAACCCTCAACGTTAAATCCTAATCCCTCAACCCTTCACTCTAATCCCTCAACCCTAAACACTATCCCTAAACCCTCAACACTATACCTTAAACCCTAATCCCTCAACCCTCAACCCTAAACCTTATCCCTAAACCCTAATCCCTCAACCCTCAACCCTAATCTGTTATCCCTCAACTCTAATCCCTCATCCCTAAACCTTAAATGCTATCCCTATTCCTAAACCCTCAACAGACTCGATACTATACCTTAAACCCTAATCCCTTATCCCTAAACCCTCCAACTTGTTGGTTTTTTCCCAGACTGGATGCTTATTCCTAGATTTCCCTATAAGGTAGCCATCAGTGATCAACAGGATCTCTGGGCCAGGGGCCAACAGTGTAGGAGATAGACTCTATATTTTATCTCCTCTTCTTCTTCAGGCTCTGCAAGACCTAGGGGGTATTCCCTACTCAACATCCATGAGATACGCATACAAGGATTGGGATGCTGTCAGAAAGCAGATAAGTCCTCCTGTAAGTAGACCAAAACTGAAAGATAAGAGCAAAGGGGCTAGCTTTGGGCCTATTTGCAGTTGTAGACAGAGGACTGAGGATCCTAAAACTAATTCTAATGTCCTAATGGTTGTTTTAGAGTTTGATTATGATTTTAAGTTTAGATGCAAAGCTGGACATGGTTGTAATACAAACACAAAGCAAGATTGGTGCCTATCCAGGGCCTGGAGTCAGTAGACATACACCTGTGAATGATCAGCATGAACAGCTAAAACTGGATTTTAGGGGGATATATATGATACCTGCCTTACAGATATCTCCCAATACAGAGTGTTAAGTTATCTCTACTTATGGCATCCCTACTGCAGTATACCCTTCCCAATGTTCAACCTGAAAATAGTTTAATCTACCCCTTGAGCAGAAGTTAAAAGATCATACATTCAACATAGGAATTCCATGTTCTAGAGTCTCAAATATTGCTTAAATATCCAGACTCAGAAGAATAATACATGCAATACTGGAGACAGAATTAACAAAACACATGCCAAGATAGCATTTCTCATATAAGATTAATCATGAAATCAGTGGGTTCATGCCAAAACATACAACAAGAGATACATAGACTCACAGGTTTAGCTGTACAGAGCAACCAGATCAGCTTGTTTTGAATTACAGAGCCAAAAATCTTCAACTTTCAACAACAACAAAATCAGTAACACTTCCTGCTTATATCAGCCAGAAAGTGTACCACAGCAATTAATTACATGACAAAATATCAAAATCAGCTAGATACAGACCCTTCAAAGGAATGGCACTCAAAATTTATTACAGCAATAGACAGAGGAACCTCGAGCCACGCGCCACTATCTGGAAGTCTTCATGTCAAAAATCTGGTACCTGACTATGCAACAACTCGCCCATGCCCCAGCACAGTCGCCATTAAGGGTCTCAACCACCCGTTGTCGCTTAAAAAACCGTCGCTGCATACAAAAAAGATTTCCCGCCAAAACATGTTCAACTGCGGGTTCAAAATATACAAGGGAATAATCCCACATTCACGGTGAAGAGATCACTCCAGTGCTTTAAAAGCATAACCGCATTCAAACAAAGTGTTGAGCGCTTTTGCCGCGCTCGACACACATGCCTTCGCCCACAGCCCATCGGCCAAACTTCTACCATCGGCAGATCAAAACAATGCTAGCCCGATATACCATCTCACTCCGATGGCATTGCTGTCGCCAAGACAATCCTCCCCGTCACCCCGATGCCAGCTCCACACCCCTTGTCGCCGAGACAAAGACCATCGGGGCAACCAAAAGCACTTCCGCCGATCATAATAGTCTCGCCGATGGTCCTTCACTTCCCACCTCTGTCAGTGAGACATACACCATCGGCACCACAAAAAACCCTTAGGCCGACAATATTACTCACTCTGATAGACATCCTCCAAATTCCCATCGGCCTGACACTACCCCATACTCGCCGATGGCAACTCCATCGGCCAACAATCTGCCCATTCACCCGATAATCCTCCATTACACCGATGGCACCAACAAACTATACTCTGTCGGCGAACCCAAAAACTCTCTCACCAATAGCATTACTCCTGCCGACGACCACCTTGATCATCCCTCATCGGCCAGAGTACCCCTGTCGGCCCAACAGGAAACTCCCTCGCCGATAGCACAAAGTCACGGCGATATACAAAGAACACACCATGCTACTGAAATGATCGCCAAGACACATGCAAACTCATGCCGATAACACTTGAGGTACCCCCATCGGTATGACCAACATTGTCGGCAAAACCACAATATCCTTCGCTGATAGACCAAGCTCTTGCCGATGAACAGGAACACCTAGGGTTTGAAGGAAGAAACCCTCCAACAAACAAGCTCAGCCTCCAGGTCAAAACGAGTGCCAACACTGGCTCCGAATGGGGACGTGCAGGTGAAAACCTGCAGCGAGAACCAGATCTCCGGGCAGACCAGGCAAAAAACCAAAAAGCACGAACTGTACAAGGCATTTACACTATATACATGTTTTTACAAATGTGCATAGCGACAAGTCATCTATGCAAAATAGAACTTAAGGAATTGGCCATGCACAGGCAATTCCAGAACTTCACCATCTAGGGCCTGGAGGAAATAAGAATCCTCCCCATGAGCACTGCAAATCTGATATGGGCCCATCCATAAGGGTTCGAATTTACCATGTTTACCCTTGTCCTGATCTTTTGCATTCCATATGAGCACCAGATCATTGACCTAAAATTTCCTTTTAGTAGCTCTCCTGTCAAACTAATATTTCACCTCTTGTTGTCTCTTGAGATTGATCTGGTGGGCTTTCCTTCTGTCTTCATCTAGTGCAACCAGCTGGTTCACCCTTTATGTCATGGAGTCTTCAATCTCCTCATCATTTTCCTAGATGAATCTGTAAACTGGTAGGAGATTGTTTATGGGCAATCTGGCTGATGCACCATATACTAGCTCAAAGGGTGACATCCCAATAGCCCTTTTCACTGTCACTCTGTCAGCCCATATTGCTAAGTTCAATTTTGAGTCCCAAACTCTCTTGTTCTTGTCCAGTATCCTCTTGATAATTTTCATGATGCTTTTATTGCTTGATTCTGCTTGACCATTCCCTTGTGGGTGATATGGTGATGCATATGATAGATTTATCCCATACCTATTGCAAAAATCAACAAATTCACCTGATCTGAAGCACATAGCATTATCAGTGACTATCTTGAATGGTACTCCAAACCTGATGATAATATTTTCTAGCATGAAATCTGTCACCACCTTACTTGTAGCTCTCTTAGTTGGAATGGCCTCAATCCATTTGGTAAAGTAATCAGTTGCCACCAAAATCCAACTGTGTCCCCCACTTGACTTGTCTGCAATTTCCCCTATGAAGTCAATTCCCCATTGCTGAAATGGAGCATCCACAGTTACAGTCCTGAGGGGTAAAGCACCATCATATTTCAACTTTCCTGAAAATCTTTGGCAAGGGTCACACTTCCTCACTAACCTTTGTGCATCTAAAAAGAGAGTGGGCCACCAATATCCTGCTCTGAGAATTTTATGAGCTGTTGTTTGGGCAGTATAATGTCCACCACACAATCCTTTATGCATATCAATCAAAACATTGTTAGCCATATCCTCATCCACACATCTCAACAGCACACCATCAGGGTTTTTCCAGTATAGCTCACCTTGAACAATAACATACCTGATTGCATGTAACTTTAAAGTCCTCTTTTGACTGTCACTGAAATGGGAAGGACAATTCAGATTTTGCAAGTAGTATATAATGTCCTTGTACCATTCAGATCTTGATACATTTACATTCTCATTTTGGACTACATTAACTTGGCATGCTTCCAAGTTTGACTGTGCCATCATCTTGGCTAATCCTTGTCCTCTTACCAACTTGGTAATTTGTATGTCTATGTTAAACTCTTGCAGTTTGTTTATCCATCTGCATCTTCTTCCAGTCACCTCCTGCTAAGTGAATATGTCTTTGACTGCTGCATGGGGTACATATGCAATTATATATGATCCTACCAAGTATGGTCTGAAACTTTTGATGGCTCTGACTAGTGCATATGCCTGTTTTTCCATAATATCATACTTCAACTCAGAGGCCTGCAAGGACATACTGAAGAAAGCGATGGGCTGTTCAAAACCATTTTCATTTTTCTGTAGCAAACATGCAGCAACAGTGTGAAAGGAAGCAAATGAAAACAATTGGAATGGCCTAGAAAAATCAGGAGATTTAAGAACAGGGGCCATCTTGATTGCCCCTTTGATACTCTGAAATGATTCTATTGCTTCACTTTCCCAGTGGACAGTTGCATCCTTCTTCATCATCTTGGAAATGTTCCTTGTGGTTTCTGCAAAGTTGGGAACAAATCTCCTAACAAAATTTATCTGTCCAAAGAAGGACTGAACTCCTTTTACAGTTTTTGGCATTTGAATTCTGTCAATAGCAGCCACTCTCTCTGGATCTATCTTGACTCCATCCTTGGAAACAATATGTCCCAGGAGCTTTCCTTCAACTACCCCAAAGGCACACTTCTTTGGATTTAAAGAAATACCATACTCTAGTGCTCTTATGAAAATCTGCTCCAGATGCAAACAATGCTGCTCTTCTTTCTTTGAGTAAGTAGTCAAGTCATCCTGATATACAGCCAGGATTGAATCAATCAACCCTGCAAAAGCAACATCCATTGCTCTTTGAAATGTAGCACCTGCATTGGTTAGTCCAAAGGGCATTCTAACATACACATAAGTTCCCCATGGAGTGGTGAAGGCAGTCTTATACTGTTCTGATTCCTTTACCTTCACCTGATTATAACCTGAAAATCCATCCATCATGGATAAGAGTTCACAACCAATCACTCTCTGCAACATATCTTCCATATTAGGCAGTGGATAGTTATCCTTTAAAGAGGATACATTTAAGTTCCTGAAGTCAACACAAAGCCTAATATCACCATTCTTTTTTCTAACTGGGACAAGGTTAGACACCCAAGTTGAATGTCTGATTGGCACAATTATTCCAGCTTCCCTCAGCCTTTTGAGTTCTTCTTGCATCTTTGGAGCTAAGGTAGGATTAATAGGTCTTTGCCTTTGTCTAAATGGCTTAGCTCCAGGCTTCAATGGGATCTCATGCTGGAATAAATCTTCCCTATAGGCTTTTAGGTCCTCATATGACCAAGCAAAAACATGTTTATACTTTCTCAGTAATACAATCAGCATACTCCTAATGTGTGGTTTGAGCTGTTTACCAATGTATACCTTCTGAGGGGCCTGAGATGTCCCCAAATTTATCTCTTCTAAATCTTCCTTATTTATGGGAGATGTCCTTGTGACCAATTTATCTCTACTGTCAAAAGCTCTTTCCAAAGCTACTAATCCTCTAGGGATTTTATTAGTCTTCAATTGAATTATCTCTTTTCCCACAAGAGTTTCTTTTCCATCTATAGTCTCTACAAAAGCTTGGAAATCAATTTCTTGATTCTCATATTCATCTATGCAGTGCAAAAATTTTAACAAGTCCCTATCATCATTAAACACTTGTCAACTGCATATATTTTCTGGTACTGCAGGCCTAATTTTAACTTCTACATTTGTAACATCTGACAGAGTGATGTCATCTGGCCTTATTGCAACATTAGCTAAGAAATCAGCCATAACATTCTTTGACCTCTCTACCCAGCCTATTGAAAATGTATCAAAAAGTTCAATGGTATCCCAAACAGCATGCTTGTATTGTTTCAATCTTTTGTTTTTTGAAGCATACCTATCTCTAATTTGGGATACAATCAGCTCAAAATCCCCAAATACTCTTAGCATTTTGATTCCATGTTTGAGAGCAATATTTAGGCCTAAGAGTAAAGCCTCATATTCTGCAATGTTGTTTGTGCAAACAAACCTCAGCAAGAAAGAGAATTTGAGGAGCTTACTAGTTGGGGATAGAAAAACAACTCCAGCTCCAGAGCCTTCTTTTGCACAAGCTCCATCAAAATACATGGTCCACAAACCCTGCTGGTCCAGCTCTTTACTGCAGACATTTTTTTCTTTATTCTCTCTATCATCTGAGACAACATTGAAGTTATCACAGTCAATGTTTACAAAGCATATCTGTTCCTCTGCTTCTTGGTCTTCCACTGTCTCTGATGATCTCTTTTCTCTGATTAACTTAACATCCCTGCCATTCATTGGAATCATGGCATATGACAAGTCCAGCTGCATACTTCCACCAATTAGTGTTGCCCATCTTCTTGACAGTAACATACCATACTGTGGCTTGATGTCAACCACTGTTATATTCATTTTATATCTTTTCTCAGGAAATCCTGCTAGTTTGAAATCTACATCCTTCATGATTCCAATAACCGGTACCTCTCTGGCATCCATAGCATAACATTTTCCACATGCCTTGTCAATTTTCAATCCAACTTGTTGCATGATGGCCAAAGGCATGACATTTGTAGATGCTCCAGAGTCAAGCATACAATTTCTGATTATTTTTCCATTTATAACCAGGGAAACATAAAATGGTTCCACTTGTGAAGGACACTTTGTCATAGTCACTCCTAAATAGACTTCAGGAGCCTCATCTTCTTCATTACATATGACATGTTTCTCACCCTGGGTCTGAGCATTTTGTTTATCTTGAAAAGGTACCCCTGAAATTAGGGATATTGTCCTATTCTTAATTTCTTCCACTTTCATCAGTTCCATAAGTGGAACAGAGACTTTTACCTGGGAGAGGACTTGAGCTATATCAAATGGAACATAATTTTGTAGAACAGTTGTAGCTTGATCCACAATCTTGTTTTTATCCTGAACTGATTTAGCTTTTACTTTCATAGTTCCCTGATCATCATTCTTGTCTTGGGAACCTTTACCTTGATCTTCAGCCTGAGGGATTCTATTTTCTGGTCCTTGGGATTCATGACCTGTTCTATGTCTGAAGTTCTATTTATTATTAACCCACTGCCTTTTTTGTGATTCAATTCCTTTATGACCATGCACTGGCTGACCTGCAGAAATATCTTCCGACTGATATGGGCTGCTTACTTGATTTTTACCTTTGAGATTGTAGTTGCTCTTGACTTGAGCAACTGCTGCAGCTGTGAAGGCCCTAATTTCCTCATCAGAAGGTCATTGTAAGTTACTCAGAAAATTGTGTGAGTTCTGAGCATAGGCATAGTTAACTTCATCATCTTCATCATATGGGAACTGTTGGCAGCCCTAAGTTCCATCATTTGTACTCTCATCAGCATCATAAAGAGTGTATCCATTGCTTATGGACATCATATTTACATCATCATCTTGCACATAATGTGGCTCATTGCATTCATTACAAGATGTAGTATTATCACACAAGGATTGAGCAATCATACATTGTGACTGTGAATGTGGCATCTGACAAATTATACACCATGGAGCATCATCAACAATATTTACAGCTTTCTTTAGAGGATCGGGAGTTTCTTTGACGTGTTGAGCTTTTTGATTTGTGTTGTTACGTGGGAATATAGGTTTACCATCATGCCAATTGGTATTATAAGGCATATCATGCAATGATGGCCTCTTTTCCTGCCTTTGATAGACTTGCCTATCAGGACCTATCCCTTTTTCACTTCTAGGTAATCTATAGCTTAGGTCCTTAACAACATTTGCCAATTTGTCTATCTTATCTTCAGGGGCAGATGTATTACCTTGAGTGTTCTGAGGCTTGTTTGGATTCTGCAGAATTTTTATATCATCCCTTCTATTTGTCTTGCCCGATGCTTTCCTGTTGTTTTCAATATTCACTGCAATTCTGAAAGCATCCCTGAGAGTAGCAGGACCGTTATCTCTTAATCCATATGCAGTTTTTGCATCAAAGGCATTGATATACAATATTATGCACATTGGTTCATTTGGCCTCATGTGATGTGGCAATTTGTTTAACACTTTAGTAAATCTTGCATTAAAATCTGCAACCTGCTCATTTGACCCTTTAGTGATACTGGTAAACTCATTTACAAAAAACCTAGGGTCAGTTTTGTCACCATATTGCTCCTTGAACATCCTTTTAAAATCATCCCACGATGAAATACTCCTGTCAGGCAGATTCTTGTACCATTCTCTTTCCTCATCTATTAAGGATTGCATGAATGACTTCATGAAAACATCCTCATGTTCAACCTCAAAGTTATCCATGACATTTTGAAAGGCTTTTAGATGATCTTCTCCTGACACAGTGTTGTTTCCTGAAAATTTAGGCACTTGCAGCCTCAGATGCTTATCAATGGGGTTAGGATACCCAAGAATACCATCAAATACCAGCTGTCTGAATCTATCTAGCTGCATTGGCTGTCTGTTTAACTGATTAACATTAATATTTCTATTTGCATTCTGGTTTCTTACATTGTTCAGTGGTATCCTAGCATCATTCACATTTTGTCTCTCATCATTATGCTGATGTTGCACTTCATTTCTCTGTTGATGTCTCTACACATTTGCATTCTTAAGGGTAGGAATTGAATTATTCTGGGCAGTCCTCAAAGCTTGCACTTTCTTCCTCAAGTCATCTCTGATTGATATTGCCTGCTGATATTCAAACTCGGCCCTTAAGCTCCTAATTTCATCAGCTAGTTCTTCCTCGCTGGGCCTAGAGGAGGATGGTTTTATCATATTCTGATCTTCGTCTTCATCATCCCTCAAAGACTCGGCCTCTTCAAACCTTTCACTAGGGTCTAGAAATGGGCATTCTTGGAACACCTCTGACCTCATTCTCATGTTACCACCCTGTTGCCTCTCATATGCACCTTGAATATCAGCTTCTGCATTTGAAAAGTAGGGCGCATGCTGTCCTGATGGCCTAGGGTTATCTTGTATATCATCATTTTTTCTGGGGGAACCCTCATGACTAACTGAGACAGCTCCCTTTCTTCTGTACATCATTCTTCTTGTTACTGGTAACTCTTCAAATAAAGGATTTTGTTGGGATCTTCTCCCCTGCATATAAATTTTACTTTGACCGGTTGGAGATTACTTCGGAGTCGCCACCTATTACTAGGAACTGTTTTCTTTTTGTAAATCAGGGTTCTTTCACAATTTCCCCAGTGGAGTCGCCAATTTCTGTTGGTGACTCGGATGGGTCATAGATATATTACTGGAGATGATTAGTTAGTACTTTTACTTCTCAATCCCCAGCGGAGTCACCAATTCCTGTTGGTTTTTTCCCAGACTGGATGCTTATTCCCAGATTTCCCTACAAGGTAGCCATCAGTGATCAACAGGATCTCTGGGCCAGGGGCCAACAGTGTAGGAGATAGACTATATTTTATCTCCTCTTCTTCTTCAAGCTCTGCAAGACCTAGGGGGGTATTCCCTACTCAACATCCATGAGATACGCATACAAGGATTGGGATGCTGTTAGAAAGCAGATAAGTCCTCCTGTAAGTAGACCAAAACTGAAAGATAAGAGCAAAGGGGCTAGCTTTGGGCCTATTTGCAGTTGTAGACAGAGGACTGAGGATCCTAAAACTAATTCTAATGTCCTAATGGTTGTTTTAGAGTTTGATTATGATTTTAAGTTTGGATGCAAAGCTGGACATGGTTGTAATACAAACACAAAGCAAGATTGGTGCCTATCCAAGGCCTGGAGTCAGTAGACATACACCTGTGAATGATCAGCATGAACAGCTAAAACTGGATTTCAGGGGGATATATATGATACCTGCCTTACAGATATCTCCCAATACAGAGTGTTAAGTTATCTCTACTTATGGCATCCCTACTGCAGTATACCCTTCCCAATGTTCAACCTAAAAACAGTTTAATCTACCCCTTGAGCAGAATTTAAAAGATCATACATTCAACACAGGAATTCCATGTTCTAGAGTCTCAAATATTGCTTAAATATCCAGACTCAGAAGAAGAATACATGCAATACTGGAGACAGAATTAACAAAACACATGCCAAGATAGCATTTCTCATATAAGATTAATCATGAAATCAGTGGGTTCATGCCAAAACATACAACAAGAGATACATAGACTCACAGGTTTAGCTGTACAGAGCAACCAGATCAGCTTGTTTTGAATTACAGAGCCAAAAATCTTCAACTTTCAACAACAACAAAATCAGTAACACTTCCTGCTTATATCAGCCAGAAAGTGTACCACAGCAATTAATTACATGACAAAATATCAAAATCAGCTAGATACAGACCCTTCAAAGGAATGGCACTCAAAATTTATTACAGCAATAGACAGAGGAACATCGAGCCATGCGCCACTATCTGGAAGTCTTCATGTCAAAAATCCAGTACCTGACTGTGCAACAACTCGCCCATGCCCCAGCACAGTCGCCATTAAGGGTCTCAACCACCCGTTGTCGCTTAAAAAACTGTCGCTGCATACAAAAAAGATTTCCCGCCAAAACACGTTCAACCGCGGGTTCAAAATATACAAGGGAATAATCCCACATTCACGGTGAAGAGATCACTCCAGCGCTTTAAAAGCATAACTGCATTCAAACAAAGTGTTGAGCGCTTTTGCCGCGCTCGACACACATGCCTT
The DNA here is from genome assembly GCA_027924645.1 of Cunninghamia lanceolata. NCBI lineage: Eukaryota > Viridiplantae > Streptophyta > Pinopsida > Cupressales > Cupressaceae > Cunninghamia > Cunninghamia lanceolata. Next base: position 7,136,659 of record BSBN01001067.1, read on the forward strand.
CGCCCATAGCCCATCGGCCAAACTTCTACCATCGGCAGATCAAAACAATGCTAGCCCGATATACCATCTCACTCCGATGGCATTGCTGTCGCCAAGACAATCCTCCCCGTCACCCCGATGCCAGCTCCACACCCCTTGTCGCCGAGACAAAGACCATCGGGGCAACCAAAAGCACTTCCGCCGATCATAATAGTCTCGCCGATGGTCCTTCACTTCCCACCTCCGTCGGTGAGACATACACCATTGGCACCACAAAAAACCCTTAGGCCGACAATATTACTCACTCCGATAGACATCCTCCAAATTCCCATCGGCCTGACACTACCCCATACTCGCCGATGGCAACTCCATCGGCCAGACCTGCACCATCGGCCAACAATCTTCCCATTCACCCGATAATCCTCCATTACACCGATGGCACCAACAAACTATACTCTGTCGGCGAACCCGAAAACTCTCTCACCGATAGCATTACTCCTGCCGACGACCACCTTGATCATCCCTCATCGGCCAGAGTACCCCTGTCGGCCCAACAGGAAACTCCCTCGCCGATAGCACAAAGTCACGGTGATATACAAAGAACACACCATGCTACTGAAATGATCGCCAAGACACATGCAAACTCATGCCAATAATACTTGAGGTACCCCCATCGGCACGACCAACATTGTTGGCAGAACCACAATATCCTTCACCGATAGACCAAGCTCTTGCCGATGAACAGGAACACCTAGGGTTTAAAGGAAGAAACCCTCCAACAAACAAGCTCAACCTCCAGGTCAAAACGAGTGCCAACACAACCCTATCCCTAATCCTTATACCCTCCACACTCTACTTTAACCCTAATCCCTCAACCCTCAACCCTATCCCTAAACCCTTGACCCTCGAACCTCAACCCTCAACCCTCAACATCAAACCCTAATCCCTCAACCCTTAACTCTAATCCCTTAACCCTTAACCCTATCCCTAAACCCTAAACCCTAAAGCCTCAACCCTTAATGTCAAATCCTAATCCCTCAACCCTTCACTCTAATCCCTCAACCCTAAACCCTATCCCTAAACCCTTAACACTATACCTTAAACCCTTATCCCTCAACCCTAAACCTTATCCCTAAACCCTAATCCCTCAACCCTCAACCCTAATCTATCATCCCTCAACTCTAATCCCTCATCCCTAAACCCTAAATGCTATCCCTATTCCTAAACCCTAAACACTATCCCTATTCCTAGACCATCAATGGGCTTGATACTATACCTTAAACCCTAATCCCTTATCCCTAAAAACTCCAACCCTATCCCTTAACCCTAATCCCTCGACCCTCAACCCTATCCCAAAACCCTTAACCCTCGAACCTCAATGTACTCAACCCTTAATGTCAAACCCTAATCCCTCAACCCTTAACTCTGATCCCTCGACCCTTAACCCTTAAAACTTGAACCCTAAAACCTATCCCTACATGCTTGACACTCGACACTATATCTTAAACCCTAATCCCTTAACTCTCATCCCTAAATCCTCAACCTTAAATCATTAAACCTTCAACCCTAAACCCTATCCCTAATCCCTCTACCCTCGACACTCTTATTTAACCCTAATCCCTTGACCATTAACCCTATCCCTCAACCTCAACCCTCAACCCTCAACTCTCAACTCTCAACATTAAACCCTAATTCATCAACCCTAAACCCTAATCCCTCAAACCTAAACCCTATCCCTAAACCATCAAACCTCAACACTATACCTTAAACCCTAATCCCTATCCCTCAACCCTTAACCCTTAAAAATTAAACCCTATCCCTACACCCTCAACACTTGACACTATATCTTAAGCCTTAAACCCTCATCCCTAAAGCCTCAACCCTTAATCCTTAAACCTTCAACCCTAAACCCTATACCTAATCCCTCTACCTTCGACACTCTAACCCTAAACCCTATCTGTAAACCCTCAACACTATACCTTAAACCCTAATCCATCAACCCTAAAACTTAATCCCTCAACCCTCAACCCTAAACACTATCAATAAACCCTCAACCCTCGACACTATACCTTAAACCCTATGAGAAAAAGTTTGCGTATGGTACATCCACAGTGAGTAATTAACAGTTGAAATCAGAAGGATGATCATTATGAGAAAAGATTTGCATTGGGGTACATCTATGTTTCTTGTTGTCCACCCTGCACTTAGGGAAGGTATATTGTTATGAAATAGGCAAATAATCTCCCATTGTTTACTGCCTCTATCCACAAGAACTACTAAACTATACCTTAAACCCTAATCCCTCAACCCTAAACTTTCAACCCTAAACCCTATCCCTAATCCCTCTACCCTTAACACTCTACCTTAAACCTAATCCCTCGACCCTTAACCCTAAACGCTATCCCTAAAGCCTCAACCCTAAAGCCTAATCCCTCAAGGTCCTAAACTCTAATCGCTTATCCCTAAACTCTAAATCCTATCCCTAAACGTTCAACCCTCAACCTTAAACCTTAATCACTCAATCCTTATCCACCCCTCTCCTCCCCTATCTAGCTCACTCCCATCTCTACCCTCCTCTGCCCTCGACACTATACATACATAAATATAGGCATACATAGATACATACATACATATAGGCATACATACATACATACATGATTAATAGACTTGAACAGAAAAAAATTTATGGGGAACATAACGCAAGCATGTTATGTCAAACATGACAAACAACAAACTTGCAGAAAAGGAAAAATGCAAAGAAAACCATAACGCAAGCACATTATAACGCGCTCGCGTTATGTCTTGCTTTGGGAATCCCAGGCCTTGGGCTTGGGATTTGCTTTGGATTTCCAACCCAAAGGCTTGGAGTGCCTTTTGAATAGTCACAGACATGTTTTTCCATATTCTTCAAGATTTCACATAATTTCGTTCGTGCTAACCCTCAGATTTGCACGTGTTTCAAGGTCAAACAAATTAAACACCTGGGTAATGTTAGGCTTTCTCTTAGCTATTTGACAATGTGATTTTTTTCACATTTTAACAATGTTAAGCCTTTCATCGTTAATTTCGTTTGTTTGTGTGTTTGTTTTTGGGCAAAAACCACTGTTTTGTCTTTTTTTCATTGTAAATTAACTATTCATTGAAATTTCAAAAAAATACATATTTAGAAACTAGACTCCATTCTACAAATATTAAAAAAAGAAAAAAATGATTTTCAATTAGTTTTCAAAATTTATAGGGGTAGCACGGCCAAAATTCTATTTTTTAGGATGTGTCCACTTTGAAAATTAGTAAAAAATCAAATATTCATCAAAAAATTATCAGAAAAATCAAGCATAAACTACAGGCTATTAGCTAATTTCTCACTAAAGCGATTTTAAAAATACCCAAAAAAAGTTGACCTTTTGAGGGAGCCACAAAACATGCTATGTTATTTTTTTTTACAGAAACAACACCAATTTTTGTGGCTCCCTCTTTTGAACCCCTTAATCTATGCCATTTTCAAAAAAACATAGTAGTTTAAAAAGTAGACTCAGAGCACTACGAACATTATTTTGGTTGCATCTCCAAATTTTGAGTGTAACTATGCTCAATTTCTCATCCAAGGCTAGTATTTCCTAATTTCAGAAAAAAAGTGGCCACTTAAGACCCCTTTTTGGCCCCCCATCTTCTTGCACTTACCCACTGTTCTTCTGTATGCAATACACTGTTTCCACTGCAACTCACTGTTTCTACCGAAGAGGCTAATTTTCTCAATATCCTCAACATTAAGATTATTTAAGTAAATACAAAGCATCTTACTCATTACAAGAAGACAACAAAATAGGAGCACAATTGACACCAATAACAACACAGATATGTTGACATCAATGACAAAACTGATTAGGCACATACTTGCAACATCAACCTCATAAGAAGACCTTTTTTCACCTGGTCTATTACCTGTTCAGCTCCAAGGACCAAACAAATTAAAGAGTTCTTCAAATATGCTAGACCTGAATCAATAAATCATGATGAACTAGTTAGTAAATATATGGTTACCAGAATAGTTATAAGGATGAGGTTAAAATGGGAATCATATTTTTCTCCCACTATACACTTTGATAATGATCAACAAGATTGGAATATTCACCATCATTTTCAAATACATGCTCAATGGAGACCTTTAGGATGGCAACAAATCTTTGATCATGGAATTCCTTCTCTTGTTGTACCATCATCTGCCAGCTAAAGCTCCATTGGAAGTTGGGATGGTGGAAGCTATCATATCGGAGGTGGACATGGTTAAGATTCCCAGACAATTATAAAGTTGTAAGGACCATCACTTTCAACCATAAGGCACGATAAACCTCCTTTTTATCTACTGGTTTACCCGATATAGTCGGTTGGATTCTTCTACCTTCTCTGTAGGTCTTTTTCTTACTATAAATAAGAGAATGTGGAAGCATTGTGGGCATCAAGTTTTAGAGCCTAGAGAGTCTGAGTCTTAGGTTGGTCTTAGATTTGCAAAGATTGAGTATGCTCTATCTCTACATGTAATTGCGATTTGGGATATCAGAAATTTCATTGCAGATATATATGAGTTTGGGTTGTAAGTAATTATTGTATTTAAGTTTGATTTTAATATCTAGAAGCCATATCCATTCAGCCTATAGAGACCTGAGAAGCATCTTACTTCATAAAATCTATCCATTTTCTAGTAAAGAGTATTGAGAAAGTCATCTAAGGAACAAAGAGTTTATCTCTGTAGGGTTTTCACTTTGGTGTTAAGATTTGAGAGTTTACACCTGCTTTGGTTATTTATAGTAAAAGGGTTTTTTGTTATCTCTCTTGTAAAAACTCCTGTAAGTTTACCTTAGGTTTATCTGACTACTCTCTCTCTAATGAAAATGGTTGAATTCCATAGATTTTCTATTACTCAAGAAGGTGTTGAAAGAATCAATGAGGCATTTGTAGAAGTAACATTTGAACTCCCTGCAGTTCAACCAACAGAAGGCGATCTCCACATAGAAGAAGTTCTAGATATAGATACTTTTGAGGATACTATAGAAGCTCAAGTAAGTAATTATAAACCTCTTGTATTGAAGGCTAATTCTGTTTATATAAGGAAAGTATTTTGCATCCACATCCTTTGAAAATTTTGATCTCTTGATCTACTTTCAAGCCTTTTGTTATCCCTAGGATGAGGATTGTTGAGTTAACTTTAGGATGAGGATTGTTGTCTATTTTCCCGACCAAAATGTTGTCTATTTTCCCTCCAAAAGAAATTGATCACATCTATAGTCATAAAGATGTAAACTTTGTCCATTTTGGTGCTATTCAAGTCACTATTGGGTCAAGTGTCCCTGAAAACATTAAACATGTGTCTTATCTTGCCTTATGTGATAGACAACAGGTCGAGTATAACCATGATTGTCAACTTTCTAGTTTGTCTCGACTTACCAAAAATGTTGTTTGTTTCATGTATTATCCCAATGTTACAGTAGCTGCCCAAGACAAAGGTTATCTTGAAGTGAAAAAGGGTTCATTAAATTGTTGGGGAGTGTTTAGCTTATTATATGGTATAAATATGTTTGGTGCATTCAAGTATGCCTCTATTCAAATACAAGTTCTATATTCTATGATGAATACAAATAATCCAAACATCCTTGAGAACTTGCCTTGGTGCAGGAGCACCACGGGCTTGGAGCCCATGTATATAACCTTTTTGCATTTTGGTGTGATGTGAATTTTCAAATAGGACAGAGCGGGAACATGCATGTCGGTGTGAGAAAGGCTATCAAGATGACCAAGTTTGCATTGATCTGATAATAGTGATCTCACCGATCAGGGTGATGAACATCAAGTGTCACCGATGGGTAGTCCATCGGTGTATTGGTGAAGGAAGTTTTTCTGTGGCCGAAGGCAATGTCTCACCGATGGGGAAAGTTTGAAGACAATGCATGGTATGAAGTGGTCGGGAAGAGATATGCTATCGGTGGAGAAGTGAAGGGTTTCGCCGATGTAGGATGTCATACCGATGACTAAATGGATGTTACGCACATCGGTATGAGGTATATTATCGGTGAACGAGGAGAATCTTTCAACGATGGTCTAAGTCACAGCGATAGGAAGTATATCGGGGAGATGTTGGTCAATTCTTACCGACGGAAGAGGCAAAGCATATCGGTATAAGAATTATTATCGGAAGAGAAGATAAATGTCTAGCCGAAGAAGAAGGTCTGGCTGATGATGAAATTCGGTGTTTATAGTTTCGGCATGAGATATGACATCGGAGGCAGAGGAAAATGTTTCACTGATAGCTAAGTCTGGCCGAAAGTGGGAGTTGTGTATTAGGTAATCGGTATGAGAATTAAGATCAGTAAGCTGGGAGAAAGTTACACCGAGGAGGTAGGTCTGAGCGATGGAGTTTATCGGAAGGACTATAATGTTATCTCATGGATGGAATGATAGCACAGAATGGAATCGGTAGTTGGAATACCAACCGGTCTAGAAATTGAACCATCCTGTAATGGACATGAGATAATATATATGATGTAGCATTCTTTCTACAAAGGTGGTTTTTTTTCCTGTAGAAAGATCTTGGAGTGTGTGAAGCATTTTGATGTAAGAGCAGTTTTTGAATAAAAATCCAATTCGTCAGTTTGACCAAATTATGTATTTTTTGTATAGTTTTCAATTTGTTATTCTGTGGTAGATTAGTCATTTCTTTTTCTGCAATTTTGTTCTCTTTTGCAAACCATGACTCTGTATTGATGTTCTTCAAGTTCCTCTGTACAGTATGGAGGCCATCAAACAGAGTCATACCTTTTGTTTGTTTTTCTTTTGTGGGGATGTTGGATGGTCAACTAGAGGCAATGCATGCTTGTTCTAGGCGAGCTCAGTAAAGAGTCTGGCTAGATAGACAAGTAGGAGAAAGACTTGTAGGGGTGGAAAACATAGAGGAAGAAAGTGAGCACCAAGCAATCCAGACCCTAAACAGAGAAAGAAGGGTGGACAATGGGCTCAGAAAAATTATGTGCCCTTGAGGCAGCATCTTGGAAGCAATGAGGACAAGGAATGTGTCCCACACCAAGTAGTGTGATAGAATTTTCCATCTCTGCAAAGAGTTGAGGAATTGAGCAGACATTTTTGTGTAGAAAGATGTCATGAGCACTTGAATTGGTAGAGAGGCTAGAGTTGTCCAGAGTCTTGAATTGATTCAAGATAGGTAGAATTGATATTCTAGAGTCCCTCCCTATCAAATTGGTATCAGAGCCGTAAGATTTGGGCTATTCCTAGGTTGGAATAGAAGAGTTGTATGTCATCACCGAGTTCAAGTGAGTCTGTAGGTTCATCCAAGAAGATGGTGACTAATGTAGAGTTAGCAAAGAAGGTTGAGGATCAAGAAGAGGAGAATAAGCTCCTACAGGAAAGATTGGCAGCAATGGAAAGTAGACTAGGTATAATGATGGAGAAGATTGAAGAAGTCAGGCAAAAAGTAAACAAGGAAAAAGGTGTGTCTATAGAAGATGAAGAGCCCACACCTGATCCTAAGTTGGAAGAAGAACCATTCTTGAAAGCTTTGAAAGCAATGAGTGGTAAAACATTGGAAGGAGTACCACTTTTCAATGGGAAAATGGACCCAGATTTGGTCATGGAGTGGATAGAAGGACTTGAAAATCACTTTGAATGTGATGGTGTAAGCGAGGCACAGAAAGTAAAGGTGGCCAAATCCAGACTCAGGGGAGCTGCCTTAACCTAGTGGAAATTTGTGCAGACTGAAAGAGCAAAAGAAGATAAGAAGCCCATAGCTACTTGGAAGGGTATGGTAGCTAAAATCAAAGAAGTATATATGCCAAAAGATTATGAAATACAGTTGCACAGGAAGAGATAGAATCTGAGACAAAAGGAATTAGATGTCAGTGCATACACTGAAGAATTCCAAAAGCTATGCTTAAGGTCCAAAGTAATGGAGGATGAAAGCATAAAGGTAGCAAGGTACCTTAACTATCTGAGGTGGAATATACAAGAAGAAATTAGTTTGTTGTGTCCTACAATAGTGCACAAATGCTATCAGCTAGCACTGAAAGTGGAGGAAAAGAACAAGAGGAAACAAGATCCAAATAGCAAAGGAAGAGGAAGAGGCAGAGATAACAGAGGACACAGAGGAAGTTTTGGTGGAAGGAATGCTGACAATAGATCCCAAGTAGAATCAAAACTCATAGAGTAGAGTGGGGAGTCGAGTGGTAGAGGAAACCATAGAGGAAGAGGATCTAATAGAGGAAGGTCAGGAGGATTAGGCAGAGGATCCTATTTCACCACCATGAAGTGTTACAACTGTGGTAATCTAGGTCATCCAGCATATAGGTGTCCAGAAAAGGCCACATCCTTTTCTCAAGGAGGTGATAAGAGAAATCACTATGTCTAAGATAATGCATCTAGCAGCCAATCACCTGAGGTTAGTCTGAACTCAGAAGAAGGAGAGAACCTGATGATAAGGAGAACCTTGATGAAGGAACCAGTAAAGTCTGAACCAAGCTAGAGGAGACCACTATTAAGAATCAAGTGCAAGATTTTGAATAAGGTATGTAAAATTATCATAGACTCAGGATCTACTGATAATATTATTTCTGATGAAGTAGTTAAGAAACTGAATTTGAAAAGAATAACTCATGCAAACCCATATAGAGTCACATGGTTGAATAAGGGTCAACATGTGGTAGTGATTGAACAAAGTTGGGTAGAGTTTAGTATAGGTGGCTATAAGGATAAGGTATTATGTGATATACTACCCATGGATGCATGCCATCTCTTATTGGGAAGACCATGGCAGTATGACTGGAAGGCAATATATGATGGTGAGAAGAATGCCTATTCTTTTCAGAAGGATGGTGTCACCTATAAGATTCAGTCATTAGAGGATGAGGATGCAGTTCAGACAAAGAGTCCCAATATCTTGGTTGTGAGTGGGAAAGAGTTTTTGAATACTCTTAAGGAAGATGGTATTGGTTATGCCATCATAGTAAAACCAAAAGAAGAGCAGTAGGATAAGAAGACAGTGATTCCCAAGGAATTACAGCCTATACTGGAGAAGTATAAAGGCATAATCAATGATGGTACACCAGCCACATTGCCTCCACAGCGAGCAATAAGCCATCAGATAGACCTGATTCCAAGAGCATCTTTGCCAAATAAGGCTCCTTACAAGATGACTCTAGACCAGCACAAAGAAATTGCCAGACAAGTGCAAGAGTTGCTCGATCAGGGATTGATCAGGAAGAGTATTAGTCCTTGTGCAGTGCCCACAGTGTTGGCACCGAAGAAAGGAGGATCATGGAGATTATGCATAGATGCCAGAGCCATAAACAAGATAACTATAAGGTATAGATTTCCAATTCCCAGAATTGAAGATCTCATGGACTGTATTGGAAAAGCAAAGTATTTTACTAAGATAGACCTGAAGAGTGGTTACCACCAAATAAGAATCAAGGAAGGTGATGAGTGGAAGACAGCCTTCAAGACCACAGAAGGACTGTATGAATGGCTTGTTATGCCACTTGGTCTATCAAATGCGCCCAACACCTTTATGAGACTCATGAATGAAGTCCTAAAGGATTATATTGGTAAATTTGTAGTTGTTTTTCTAGATGATATTCTAATTTTTAGTCAGACTAAGGAAGAACATCTAGAACATGTAAATAATGTTTTGCAAAAATTACATGATGAACAACTAACCATAAATCTGGAGAAGTGTGAATTCATGAAGCAGGAATTGGTATACCTTGGTTTTGTGGTGTCCCAAGGAGAATTGAAGATGGACAAGTCCAAAGTAGAAGCCATATTGAACTGGCCTACTCCAAGAGCAGCCATAGAGGTGAGAAGTTTCCATGGCTTAGCCCAGTTTTATAGAAAGTTTATCAAAAATTTCAGCGGGATATGTGCACCCATGTTGGATACAATTAAGGGTGGAATGAAAGCAAAATTCAGATGGACACCAGCTGCAGATAGAAGTTTTGAATGGTTGAAGAAAGAGGTAGCAACACAACCTGTACTATCGCTGCCTAGTTTTGATAAGCTATTTACTATTGAATGTGTTGCAAGTAACATAGCTATAGGAGCAGTGTTAAATCAAGAGAACAGACCTGTAGCCTTTTTCAGTGAGAGGCTGAATGAAGCAAAGAGTAAGTACTCTTCATATGACTTAGAGTTGCATGCTCTAGTCCAAGCACTTAGGAAGTGGAGACATTATCTCCTACCTAAGGAATTTGTTGTCTACACAGATAACCAAGCTCTGAGTTTTCTAAACTCATAGGATAAGTTGAGCAGCAGACATATCAAGTGGATGGAGTACCTACAATCCTACACTTTTATAATTAAGCATAAGAAGGGGCAGCTCAACAAAGTTGCAGATGCTTTGAGCAGGAGGTTGCTCACAGTGCAGGAAGTGCAGTTGAAGAGCATTGGAGTTGAAGACTTCAAGGATCTCTATAGAGATGATGAAGACTTTGTTGAGGCATACAAGGTATGTCAAGCTTTTGAGAATCACTTTCACAGTGAGTTTGCAGATTTCACTTTACAGCAGGGATTGCTATTCAAAGGTGGACAATTATGTGTGCCAAGGGGATCTATGAGAGAAAATCTCATACAGGAAAAACACAATGGTAGTCTGAGTGGCCATTTTGGTCTGAACAAGACACTAGAGCTAGTCCAAAGGTTCTATTATTGGCCGAGGATGTACAGAGACATCAGAAGGTATGTAGAGTAGTGTATCGTATGTCAGAAGGCCAAGGGAACCACTTCAAATGCAGGATTGTACCAACCTTTGCCCATTCCTTCCAGGCCATGGGAATGTGTAAGTATGGATTTTGTAGTTGGTTTGCCTAAGACTAAGACTGGTTATGATAGCATATATGTAGTCGTGGACAGGTTTAGCAAGATGAGTCATTTCATTCCCCATAAAGTGACTCATGATGCCAGTCATATAGCACACTTGTTTTTCAGAGAAGTGATAAGGATTCATGGACTTCCAGCAAGCATTGTGTCTGACAGAGATGCTAAGTTCATGGGGCATTTCTGGAAAACTTTGTGGTAGAGATTAGGGACAAATTTATCTTTCATCTCAGCATACCATCCACAAACAGATGGTCAGACAGAGGTGGTAAACAGGACACTGGGTAACCTATTAAGATGTATAACCAAGGAATATGGGCAGAGCTGGGATCAAGTCATTCATCAAGCAAAATTTGCCTATAATGATAGTGTGAATAGGACTACTAGTAAGAGTCCATTCGAAATAGTCTATGGAATGCACCCTAGAGGTGTATGTGAGCTCAGGAATATGGGAAACATGGAGAACATAAGTGGTCATGCAAAGGATTTTGCACAATCCATGAAAGAAGTACATGAACAGGTGAAGAAAACCTTGACAAAAAACACAAAGAAGATCAAGGACAAAGTAGATGCCCATAGAAAGGACATCTAGTTTGAAGTTGGTGATCTCGTTATGGTGCACCTGAACAAAGCCAAACTGCAGAAGGGAATACCAACCAAACTACAAATGTGAAGAATTGGTCCTTGCAGAATCTTGAACAAGTATGGAAATAATGCCTACAGAATTGAATTGCTAGAAGACTTGGCAATCTCACCAGTGTTTAATGTTCAAGACCTGGTGCAATACAAGGGTCCTCAGTCAGCAGCAAATGGATCCATTTCAGAGAAGGAACAGACAGTTAAAGATGTGACTTTGCCACTAAAACCCAAACTACAGGCAGAGAGAATACTAGATTCAAGAGTACAGAAGCAAACCAGACATGGTGTCTACATGGAGCATTTGATCAAATGGAAGCAGTTGCCTGAAGCAGAAGCTACCTGAGTTGCAGAGTCAGAATTCAAAAGAAGGGGCATTGATTTTGCCTCATTGTCATTGGAGGTGACTTGACTTCTTCCGCACAGGGGGAGTATGGTGCAAGAGCACCACGGGCTTGGAGCCCATGTATATAACCTTTTTGCATTTTGGTGTGATGTGAATTTTCAAATAGGACAGAGCGGGAACATGCATGTCGGTGTGAGAAAGGCTATCGGGATGACCAAGTTTGCATTGATCTGACAATAGTGATCTCACCGATCGGGGTGATGAACATCAAGTGTCACTGATGGATAGTCCATCGGTGTATCAGTGAAGGAAGTTTTTCTATGGCCAAAGGCAATGTCTCACCGATGGGGAAAGTTTGAAGACAATGCATGGTATGAAGTGGTTGGGAAGAGATATGCTATCGATGGAGAAGTGAAGGGTTTCACCGATGTAGGATGTCATACCGATGACTAAGTGGATGTTAGGCACATCGGTATGAGATATATTATCGGTGAACAAGGAGAATCTTTCAACGATGGTCTAAGTCACAGCGATAGGAAGTATATCGGGGAGATGTTGGTCAATTCTTACCGACGGAAGAGGCAAAGCATATCGGTATAAGAATTATTATCGGAAGAGAAGATAAATGTCTAGCCGAAGAAGAAGGTCTGGCCGATGATGAAATTTGGTGTTTATAGTTTCAGCATGAGATATGACATCAGAGGCAAAGGAAAATGTTTCACCGATAGCTAAGTCTGGCCGAAAGCGGGAGTTGTGTATTAGGTCATCGGTATGAGAATTAAGATCGGTAAGCTGGGAGAAAGTTACACCGAGGAGGTAGGTCTGAGCGATGGAGTTTATCAGAAGGACTATAACATTATCTCACCGATGGAATGATAGCACAGAATGGAATCGGCAGTTGGAATACCAACTAGTCTAGAAATTGAACCGTCCTGTAATGGACATGAGATAATATATATGATGTAGTATTCTTTCTACAAAGGTGGTTTTTTTTTCCTGTAGAAAGATCTTGGAGTGTGTGAAGCATTTTGATGTAAGAGCAGTTTTTGAATAAAAATCCAATTCGTCAGTTTGACCAAATTGTGTATTTTTGTACAGTTTTCAGTTTGTTATTCTGTGGTAGATTAGTCATTTCTTTTTCTGCAATTTTGTTCTCTTTTGCAAACCATGACTCTGTATTGATGTTCTTCAAGTTCCTCTGTACAGTATGGAGGCCATCAAACAGAGTCATGCCTTTTGTTTGTTTTTCTTTTGTGGGGATGTTGGATGGTCGACTAGAGGCAATGCATGCTTGTTCTAGGCGAGCTCAGTAAAGAGTTCGGCTAGATAGACAAGTAGGAGAAATACTTGTAGGGGTGGAAAACAGAGAGGAAGAAAGTGAGCACTAAGCAGTCCAGACCCTAAACAGAGAAAGAAGGGTGGACAACGGGCTCAGAAAAATTATGTGCCCTTGAGGTAGCATCTTGGAAGCAGTGAGGACAAGGAATGTGTCCCACACCAAGTAGTGTGATAGAATTTTCCATCTCTGTAAAGAGTTGAGGAATTGAGCAGACATTTTTGTGTAGAAAGGTGTCATGAGCACTTGAATTGGTAGAGAGGCTAGAGTTGTCCAGAGTCTTGAATTGATTCAAGATAGGTAGAATTGACATTCTAGAGTCCCTTCCTATCATGCCTTATGTAAAGGCCTTAACATGGAGAAGTCCAACTCCAAAAAGGTCATATCAATACTATTGATATTCCAACAGGATGGAAGTTAGACTAGATGCATCATACTGCACTGAGATTTATTAGAGGCTACTCGCCCAGTCCATGATGTTCAGCAAAACCATATCAGTATACTTCCCCGTAGCATGTCCACCAAAAGATTTAATCAGAATCCTTTTGAAGAACCTATGTTCACACCTAGATCCTCTAGTAGTTCATCCAGTAGAAAGAAAGCCCAGTTGTTTGTTAAAGTAGAAGATACACCTATTAATACTAGCCCAGAACTATCCAACCGTCAAAGACAAAAAGAAAAGGCAAAAATTGTTGAGTTAGATCATCCATTTTGCAATATGGCCCAAACACTTCCTAGAGATGGAACTCTAGAATGGTATAAAGAACAAGAAGTGTCTTTTTTCAAGAATGGTAGATGGCCCCCTTTAAAAGGAAATTACAAATCTGAAGATGGCCAAATTAATATGTTTCAGTATGCTTTCTAGCCTAAAAATACTAAAGAAAGAGAGCCTTCCAATGAATTTAAGCAAATAAATTACATTTCCAGGTTCTATGCTCACTTGTAGCAAAATGTTGATGATTTTTGCCAAGATATGCTATCTTTGGAAGAATCTGTTGCCATAATTCATAATAATGTCCATTGAATAGGCAACATTGTGATGGATAACAATGCTCATCTCAAAGATGTCAAGCTTTCTCTTGTTAAACCCTGAATAATCTACATAAAATGGAGATGATATTTCCACTATGATTAATCTTGTATAGCCTTTAGGTAATCAGATTGATTTTTTATCCCATAGATTTGATAGTATAGATAGTTCTCTTAGTGATTTATCTCAAGCCTTATATTGGCTAGTTGACCATGAAAAGAAACCAGTGTCTACTGCTCTTGTCATACCTAATCCAATTCAATCTAAGGAAAAAAGAGCAAAGAAAATTACTGATTCATTCCTCATGATGCAAACCACTTGTCTTATTTCCCCTTGGTACCTTGATATTGATAACAATTAGGATCCTTTGCAACTCATTAATAAATAGGTTAATACATTTATTATCATAGGAACCATGTCAGGAACCTCCCAAGATAATATGGCTAAGATGGTTGTCAATTATTTTTGGGGAATTTTAAATGATTGGTGGAGTGGTCTCACAGATGTAGAGAAAAATGCCAAGGTTTTTCAAAACTATATAATTCAAACTAATACTATCACTGGTCCACAGTAGCAAATACAATTGTTTTCTATGAATTGTTTACTTGATTGGCTTGTAGATGAATTTTGTCCTGAATCTGTTTGCCACAAAGAAAGACTCATAAAAGATATCATTTCCATGAAATGTTGTGACTTCAATGATTTTAAAGATTACTCCATTCATTTCAGGAAGCTAATTTATGAACTCAAGGATCATAAGAAAATTGAGTTCACTAAATCTAAGTATCTTTAAGATCTTCCTTATAACCTTGGTGATCGAGTAATCCGTTATTTAGAAATCCAAGAAATTTCTCTTGAAGCTTGTCCCATTACAGATCTCATCCAATATGCCAGAGACTAGATTCTCTAGTTTATTGATGACTATAAATATCAGCAAAAATTTACCAAGCATGAGGCCCAACATATTGCTCCTTTTATTCAAACTTATGGTTGCAATCCTTTTACCCGCTCACAGTGCAAGGCTAACAAAAAGCATAAAAAATGCAATCTCAATTTCCAGAAGTACACTTTTCCCAAAAAAACATTCTTATTCTCTAAAAAATAAGTACATGCACAAACACAACTAGCCACGCCCCCAAACCAATCAAATTATTTGTTGTATTTGCAATAAACCTGGCCATAAATCCCCAGACTACCATTGTAAAAATAAAGCCATCAAAGTTGTTTACACTGATCCCTTTGTAGCAACGTGGTGGGATGTTATTGATGAAGATGAAGATTTGTATCTTCAAGATAAAATTTATGAACCTATTATTGAAGAAGAAGATGATGATGATGATGAAGCTCTTGAAGATCTTGCAAAAACTCTTCTTGAAGTAGAACAACAATTAGATGAAGAAGATTGTGACATACCGATTGTCATGATGAATCAGACTAAAAGAGGTAGAGGAAGAGGAAGAACTCCATTTCCTAGTCCAATATATAGCCAATAACCCCCATTAATGCAACAACAATCCAGGTTTCCGCAGCCATTCAAACCACAAGCTATCAATACAACCATGTCTTTTCTATTGACTTTCCTATTATTAATATAGAAAGGAATTATAGGAAGTATAGTAGAAAAACTACAACTAAAGATTCAATTACCAAGGTATTAGTTGATTTCTCCTTCCAGTCAAAAGAAATTCCTTTTTATCCTCCTCGTATGCAACCTTGTTCTCCACAATTTTGTCAAAACTATCTAAATACTGCATATGAAGATGGTATTCCATCTACTTCATATTGTCCATATCCTAATCATATTGAGTTCCAAGAACAGATCCAAGTTGAACATGAAAATGAGGTTGAAACTAAACCACCCAGAATTATTGAAGATCCTAGCAAAGTAAAACTTGGCATGTCAGTTTTACCTGATCCACAACCTCAGCTAGAACCTAATTATTTAGTACATCTACTTACTAGAAAATTCTCTCAGTATATCACTGTCACTATTGTAGACAAAAAATTAACCACCATTAGATCCCTAATCATTCCCCTAACCTAAAGATTTAATCACCACTCCATTTTTATGAGCCTCATCCGATCCAATTTTTTTTATGAGCCCCGTCTGATCCAATCCAATCCAACCCAAAATCCAAGTCCAAAACCTATGTTTTAATCTTCTTTGAAATGAAATTGTTTTGCAACATCATCTCAAAGACAGGAAAATGTAGACATCAAAATTAACCATCATTAGATCCCTAATTATTCCCCTAACCTAAAGATTTAATTAATTTTAATTAATTAATTAATCTTTTACTTTTGCCATATTTCGTAAATAATAAAATAAAACTAATTTATTATTTACCTATAACTTCTCGTTAATAATAAATTAAATTTAACTCCTTTAATTTATTATTAACTTAAACCTAAAAACCTAACCCAGAACCCATTAATATAGCTACCTTTTTCACGTGCAACTACCCAAACCAATTTTACCAAGCTTTATAAAACCTACCCCTCATTTTCAATTATCCCCCCTGGAGAAATAACTTTTGGAGTTATGCAAATCATTCGAGCAACCACAACCAAATAGTCGATAACATTTATCTAATTTAAAGCATTTGATATAAATTTAGGGTTTTGTCATATTCGTCAAATCTCTTATTCAAATTTATATCTGATGCATACAATTATCAATGGCAAACAATATGATGCCCAATTTGATACATGTGCATCCCTATCCTTTTGTAAAGGACCCATCCTTGCCAATTAAGAACAGTTAACACAAAAGACTGCTTACATTGCCTATGATGTCCAAGGAAACTAGTTCCTATGTGATAAATATAGTCACCAACATTCTTTACAAATTGAAGGGAAAATAATTTAAATGTGATTTCTTTTCCATGAAACAAATGTCAGTAGATGTCTTATTAGGAGGCAATTTTATTGATAGATATACTCCTTATGGTTGCACCAGAAAGAGTATATTGTTCACATTAAATGGTGAAAAGATTAGTACTCCAAGACTAATCTATGCCTCTAAGAAATATCCAGCTATTCACAGGATCCAAATAGTTGAACCATTACCAAAATTAAAAGAAACACTTGTAAAAGTTGTTTGTTTAGATGATCCACAAAAGTTTCAAGAAAAGGAAATGCCAGAGATGGAGATCAGACTACAACCAGGAGGAAAGATCAAAGTAGAAAAAGATTCCTATTCCAGCACATGACTATCCAGACATGGCCCAAGCCATTGAAGAATTGAAATAAGGGAAGTATATTAAACATTCTCAGTCTGAATTTAACTATTATGCTTTTATGGTTTGTAAAGAAACTGAGAAAATATGTCAAAAGAAGAGAATAGTTATAAATTATCGACCATTAAATGCTATTACTATTCCTTTCCCTAATCCTATTCCAAATAAGTCATATTTGTTGGAAAAGGTTGCTAACTCAAAGATTTTCTCCCAGTTTGATTGTAAATCAAGATTTTACCATATCTGAGTTAAGGAAGAAGATCAGTACAAAAATGCATTCAGTTGTCCATTCGGTCACTTTGAATGGACTATCATGCCTTTTGGACTAATGAACGCACTAGCATATTTCCAAGAGAGAATGGATAAAATCTTTTGTGGTTGTGAAGTTTTTCTATGTGTCTACATTGATGACATTCTTATTTTTAGCAAAGACTTTGATGAGCACAAATCTCATCTTGAAACATTTTATAGGTTAGAATTAAATTTTTAGGAATGATTGTGAACAATGGACAACTTGAGGTTCAGCCTCATATTAAGAATAAGATCCTTGAATTTCAGCCTCCTCTTAATATAAAGAAGCTGCAAGGATTCTTAGGAATCTTAAATTATGTAAATAATTTCTACCTAGGTGTAGGATTTGACAGAGAACCTCTTTACCAACTTCTTACAAAGAAAAAGCCACAATGGAACCAAAAGCATACAGATGTTGTTAAACTAATACAACAAAAGGTACAATCTCTCCCTGTTCTCAATGTTCCAACAAATGATGAATTTATTTTGTCCACAGATGCTTCTGATTATGCTTGGGGACATCTTTGTTTTATCAAAGATGGAGAAGAATTGCTTACAGAATATGCCAGCGGAGTTTTCCCTCATGATGTCAGAAAATGGATTTCCTCTGATAAAGAAATCTATAGCATGATTAAAAATTTGAAGAAATCTGCTTTAAAATTGATGCATCTGAAACATTTCATTATTAGAACAAATTGTACCCAATTTCTAACTTTCAAAGAAAAGGATCATGGGAGAAAAGATGGTCATGGTAAATATCTCAAATGGAAAGAATATCTGAATCAATTCCATTATGAAGCTCAACATATAGCCAGGAAAAATAACATTGTAACAGATCATTTAAGCAGACCCTCTCTTCCTGGAACTTTTATGCAAAATCCTGCTTTATTATCCAGTTTCCCTAGATTTATCAAAGACAAGCAGTATGATGTTCATTTCAGAGCATTAAATAGGATAGCTCAAAGATCTATCTTAACTAAAGGAGTAAATACTCATTATCTTGAAAATGCTATCTCTGTTGCCAAAACACTAGAACACACTGAATGCATTTCTACTCCTAATATGTATCAAGAAGGATATAGTTAACTTACAATCCTTTGTATTAATTCTAATCATGCTTACTACCTGCTACTCAACCTCATAAGAAGACCTTTCTTCACCTGGTCTATTACTTGTTCAGCTCCAAGGATAAAACAAATTAAAGACTTCTTCAAATATGTTAGACCTGAATCAGTAAATCTTGATGAACCAATTAGTCAAGATATTGTTACCACAATTGTTATAAGGATGAGGTTAAAATGAGAATCATATTTTTCTCCCACTATACACTTTGATAATGATCAACAAGATTGGAATATTCACCATCATTTTCAAATACATGCTCAATGGAGACCTTTAGGATGGTAACAAATCTTTGATCATGGGATTCCTTCTCCTGTTGTACCATCATCTACCAGCTCAAGCTCTAGTGGAAGTTGGGATGCTAGAAGCTATCATATCAAAGATGGACATAGTTAAGAGTCTCTGACAATTATAAAGTTGTAAGGACCATCACTGTCAGCCATAAGGCGCGATAAACCTCCTTTTTTGTCTACCAGTTTACCCAGTATAGTCAGTTGGATTCTTCTCTACCTTCTCCATCGATCATTTTCTTTCTATAAATAAGAGAATGCAGAAGCATTGTGGGCATCGGGTTTTAGAGTCTAGAGAGTCTGAGTCTTAGGTTGGTCTTAGATTTTCAAAGATTGAGTATGCTCTATCTCTACGTGTAATTGTGATATGAGATATTAGAAATTCCATTGTAGATATGTATGAGTCTGGGTTGTAAGCAATTATTGTATTTAAGTTTGATTTTAGTATCTAGAAGTCATATCCATTTGGCCTACAGCCTCCGTTGTTGTTTTATGTTTTAAGTGGTATCATTCTTCTTACTTTATATGGCACTCAGGGTGACACATGGTCCATGGGTTGTGTCTCTTTGTAGTGTCTCTTTAAATTAGGGGATACTCTTCTATTTGTGAATGACATCATGTTGACATCAAGTGATGATTGAAATAACCTTCTGAAATCCTTGGAACTCCTCTCAATGTTTACTACATATTCTCTTCCTCCTCTTATCTTCTCTACACTTTGGAAAATTAGCTCTCTATGTATTCTTCATTCAAATTCAAAGTTTCTGGTGTTAATTTAGAATTTTTGGTAGTTTGCAGCAAAACCCCTAGTTCATCTCTTTCTTCCTTTTTCCTTCCACTTTCCTCTTCGGTAGCATCCACAGTGGTGCACTTAGCAGCATCCTCCTTGACGTGCTCTATTTCTTCTCCTTCTAATCTCCTTTCTTTGGCATCACCCACAATTGCGGGCCTAGCGGCATCCTCCATGACATGCTGGTCTTCTTCTTCCCTTTCGGTAGCACCCTTAATGGCGCGTTCCATGAATTGTTCCTCTTTTCCTTCTGCAACTTCTGTTATCATATCTTTTCTAATCTCTTGTGCCTTTTCCATCCTTATGTGATAATGTTCCTTTCACTCTTGAATTTGCTTCAATGTTTCTTCCCTGCTTATCTGTATTCTAGTTCTAATGTCTTCGCTGATCACTTTTTTCTTCCGCTTCTTCCCTTTTGCCATGGGTTTTCTTGATTTGGTGTTCCATTAGTCCTCTTATATCCCATGTTATCCTTGTTTGAAGAGTCACATCATTTGAAAGATCCTTGCAAATCCTACCCCCTTTCCATTTGTCATCACCTTAAGTGCCTTCCCCCCTCTAATAGAGGTAGGAACTTAAGGAGACCCAAATTTCTCTACAAATTGAAAATTTTCTTTGCCAACCTAGTCTTCTCTCCTTTCCAGTACTCCACGCTTACTTCTTTGAATATTTTGCCCCTTCAATTTTTAACTATCCTCTTCTAGGGTCCTAGCAATGGAACCAAATGTTGGCAAGAAATAGGGAGGGATACTAGTCCAGAGATCCGGTCCTCAACCAAGTCTTTGTAGTTAGTTTATACCCTAGTCAAGTAGTTAGAGATTGATAGAAAAGTACAAAGAACAACATATGCAGAGTATCACAGACATATCATAACAATAAGACACCAAAGAACTATCAGATACCAACAAGTCTCCGTATATATATACTCAGCAACAAAACATCATATATCCATTATCCGACAGGTCTAAGTCTCTGCCTCACCATTCTACATACATGCTTTATCTGATGGCTATGTCATCATATCATATTCTTATATATCTTACTTATCTTATCCTACATATATACTGTAGGGTATGTGCAGGATCATCGTGGGCCAAACAGTGGCAATAGGAAAAAAATCATGTTCTTACTTAGCCAAATTTGCGACTTGGCAAAGTTTGACTTTGAAACGGATATCTGTTTTGGTTTGGATACCAAACCAAAATGGATATCCGTTTTCAAAAAAAATTGGGAAAAAGGCTTTTTACTCTTTTTGAAAATATACCTCTTAAATCTTGGATCTCCCATCAATATATGAACCTCCTTAAAGACCATTTCTAGTGAAGGAGGAGGGCAAATTAACATTGGTAGCTTCTTTACACATTGATCCATAAGGATTTGGTAAACACTAAGAATCATCACTAATGAATTACTCAAATAATCAATAATAAAATATTCAGTTTTGTTCATCAGGTGAAATAATCACTTTTAGACTATGTTCCAATATTTCGGGGATAGGAATGGTGGGGCAACAGGGGATGTATTTCAGGGTGTTTTGTATTTCATGCCCTAAATTGCTTTACCCAATCCTTCATATGATTTGATTCATGATACATGGTTTGAGAAGGATACACATGATATACCCTTACCCTCTAGTGATAAAATTATGAATGATACTTTATGTGGTGAAGCTACACCTTCGTTAATCCTTCATGACATTGTTATTCCTTGTGATGATGATGTCTTTCATGTGATATGTTAGGACATAATGCAAAGTTAACATGGCATGAACTCTCTTGGAAGGGTAAGCATGGACTATAAGAACATTGAACTAGTTGGATCTGTTAAGCTCGCCATTTATGAAAGAACCTTAAAGGTTAACCTTAATTAGGTAAGGTTATGTTTCAGTATGGTTGTTTGTGCAACAATGTGTAAATTAATGTTACCGAAGGATAAATCTAACTATACTAACATTTTAATAACCATGAGAGCTAGGACTAACAATTAGACTAAAAACTTGACAAACAATACAACTTGGACACATGTAGGACTTGGAAAATGGAAAAGAATATAATTAAATGTGGAAAACAATGAAAAAGTGGTATTAGTTGCACCTATATAGAGAAGTGGTTTAGAGGTTGGTTAGGGGAATTATTTAGGGTTTAGAGGTTTAGGGTTGCTCGGGTTTAGGGGTTTAGGGTTTACAGTTTAAAGAGAGATAGAGAGAGGGGATTGATAGAGTTTGGGAGAGATAGAGGAGATAGATGGGAGAGATAGGGAGATAAAGAGTGAGAGACATGTCCAGAGACATAGAGAGAGAGAGAGAGAGATTGAGAGGTAGAGGGATGATAGAGATAGGGAGATAGAGGTTTAGGGTTGCTTGGGTTTAAGGGCATTATTTAGGGTTTAGGGTTTTGGGGTTAGGGGTTAAGGTTTAGAGGTTTAGGGTTTAGGGTTTAGAGAGAGATAAAGAACCAATAGGGAGATATAGAGGAGTCTGAGGGGAGAGATAGGGAGATAAAGAGTGAGGGACATGGCAAGAGACATAGCGAGAGAGATTGAGAGGTAGAGGGACAAAGGTGATAGGGAGATAGGGGAGAGATAGGGAGATAGTGGTTTATGGTTACTTGGGTTTAGGGTTTAGGGGTTTGGGGTTTAGGGTTTCTTAGGTTTAGGGGTTAGGGGTTAGGGTTTAGGGGCATTATAATTTAGGGTTTAGGATTTATTGTTTAGGGGTTAGGGGTTAGGTTTAGAGGTTTAGGGTTTTGGATTTAGGGTTTGTAGAGAGAGAGGAATGATAGGGAGATATAGAGGAGTCTGAGGGGAGAGATAGGGAGATAAAGAGTGAGGGACATGGCCAGAGACATAGGGAGAGAGATTGAGAGGTAGAGGGACAAAGGTGGTAGGGAGATAGGGGAGAGATAGGGAGATAGTGGTTTAGGGTTACTTGGGTTTAGGGTTTAGGGGTTTGGGGTTTAGGGTTTCTCAGGTTTAAGGTTTAGGGGTTAGGGTTTAGGGGCATTATGTAGGGTTTAGGATTTAAATTGTTTAGGGGTTAGGGGTTAGGGTTAGAGGTTTAGGGTTTTGGATTTAGGGTTTATAGAGAGAAGAATGATAGGGAGATAGAGAGAGGAGATCGAGGAGAGAGATAAGGGGATAGAGATTGAGGCACATGGCTAGGGACATAGGAAGAGAGATCAAGAGAGGTAGAGGGATGATAGAGATAGGGAGATATAGTTTTAGAGTTGATTGGATTTAGGGTGTACCTGGGTTTAGGGTTTCTCAGTTTTGGAGATAGCTAGATAGAAAGAGAGGAGACAAATAGGGAGAGATAGAGGTGACAAAAGGGAGAGATAGGGAGATAGAGAGTGAGTGAGATGTCTAGAGAAATAGGGAGATGGATTGAGAGGTAGAGGGATTATAGAGATAGGGAGATAAGGGAGAGATAGGAGATAGGGTTTAGGGTTGCTCGTGTTTAGGGTTTAGGGTTTAGGGGTTAGGGGTTAAGGTTTAGGGGAATTATTTAGGGTTTAGGGTTTAGGGTTTAGGGGTTAAAGTTTAGAGGTTTAGGGTTTAGTGTTTAGAGAGAGGGGACCAATAGGGAGATATAGAGTAAGGGACATGGCCAAAGCATAGGGAGAGAGATTGAGAGGTAGAGGAATGATAGTGATGGGGAGATAGTGAGATAGGGAGATAGAGAGATAGAGGTTTAGGGTTTCATGGGTTTAGTGTTTAGGATTTAGGGGTTTATGGTTTCTCAAGTTTAGGGTTTAGGGGTTAGGAAATAGGGGTTAGGGGTCAGGGTTTAGGGTTTAGGTTTAATCATGCGTTAATACATGTGGAGTGAGAAATGGGTGGTATGGGTATGTTTGAATGGAGTAATGAGGTGATTTAATTGGTGATGACCTAGGTGAAGTGATGGGTAAGGTGTCTTATGTGGGATTGCTAGAAAGTGTGATTGGTAATGGTGGGGATAGCTAAATGTCATCTTCTAAGGGTTCAAAGGTGAGGAAAGTGTAAGATGGGGATACGGGATAATCCATGGTTTAATTATTATTCAAGGGAGTGTCCTTATATAATGATTATCAACGATGGTGTCAATAGGGGGAATGGAGTCTATGAATGTAGGTGTGGGAATATGAGCTATGACATTGGGATTATAGTATTAGATTAATAATGGAAAGTACCTAGGCACTTGTCTAGTGATGGAAGGAGTCACATGATTAAATGATGTTTGGGGAAGGGATTTTATTATGAAAGTAAGGATTTGGGTGATGGTCTAGGGTTTAGTGGAGAAGAATTTATGGAAAATGTGGAGGTCATTAAAATTAATATCCGTCCACCTCTATCTCCCTATCTCTCCCTTATCTCATTTTCTCTATCATCCCTCTATAGGACTCAATCTCTATCCCTATCTCTCTAGACATCTCACTCACTCTATCTCCCTATCTCTTCCAATCTATCTCATATCTCTCTCTACCTATATCTATCTCTCCCTATCTCTTGCCTCTCTCTCCCCTATCAGTCCTCTATCTCCCTGTCTCTCTGGACATCTCTCTAACTCTCAATCTCCCTATCTCTCCCCTTCGTCTCCTCTATCTCTTCCTATCTGTCTTAGGTCTCTATCTCTCTGTACCTAGCCATCTCTCTCAATCTCTCTATCTCTTGCCTCTCTTCCCCTATCATTCCTATATATCCTATCTCTCCCCTCTATCTTTCCCTCTCCCTTATCGATGAAGGAAATGGAAACAAGAAAACTAGGATTCCCTTTCTCAGGTTTAGGGTTTAGGGCTTAGGGGAATTATTTAGGGTTTATGGTTTAGGGGTTAGGGTTTAGGATTTGGGGAATTATTTAGGGTTTATGGTGTAGGGGTTAGGGTTTAGGGCTTAGGGGAATTATTTAGGGTTTATGGTTTATCTGTTCAAAAGTGCCTTTGAAATACTATGAGATACCTTAGTATAAGTAAATCATATAAAAAGCAAATATATATATCATCATAATCCTATATAAATTTTGATAGTTTGTCCAAAATCTCTCCTTTCATATGATACTATCTTTCTAAAATTTGGATTGTATTTTATAGCTAAAATGCCTAAATACTAAACAAAAAAAAATGAAAACAATTGAGAAAAAGAAAACGGATATCCGTTTTCAAAAACATAAAAAGCAAAAAAGGCTTGTGTTTTTGCAAACCTGCGGCTTGCAAAAATGCAGTGTCATCTCTAAAGAATGGATATCAGAGGTGAAGAACGGATATCCGATCCGAAAAGGTAAGATCTTTTGCATTTTTTTTGTTTATTTTGTATATTCAAGCAAATTTTTTGGTTTTTTTATTCTAAGTGGGTATGTTTTATATTTTAATTAGGTAAAATGGATGCACAAAATAAAAACCCAAACCCTCCACCACCAAACCCTCCCCCTCCAACAATAGAAGAGAATATTCAAAGAAATATTGATCAAATAAGTAGGATCATAGAAATGTATCACTGTCACCCTCGATTGTCTACAATGATATCGAATTTAGAGGGAATCATTAATCATGTTCAAACCTTGTCAACCCAACACGAATCATTTAGGCAATGATGAGAAGCCAAGAAGGCCAAATATGGTAACGGTTTGTCATATGATGAAGTCAAAGAATTAGGGATTAAAAAAATTATGTTAGCCCAATGCTTTGTCAATCCTAAAACTGGATTGCATGTTGATGTCCGTAAGCCCAAATTTTCAATCAAATGGTGTAATCATGAGGGCATTAGTCAGAACTTTTGGGATTGTTAGTTGATGGTTTTTGATAAACCACCCAACAACAATTTAGATGTACCTTTGTATTTCCTTCGTAAACTCTATGCAGAGTTCTTCATGGGTCAACATGTTAATTATTTTGATTTTAGAGAGTTTCAAGGAGTGGGTAAAGGAATGCCTCAAGATAGACCTGGGGCAGTGAGACAAGAACAAGGTCCCTATATTCCCCCTCCTGTTATCCCTTCTCCACCCCCAATGCAGCACCCAGACATTATTGCAAATGCAACACAACAGGGCCTTAGTGCCATACACTCTTTGACCAAGCATTTGATTATACAAACATCTCAGTTTGCACAAGCACATGATGAAGGCAATAATATTGGATCACCTGGTTCTACTAAACTGTCGTCGTCCACACATGTAGGTCTGACCCATCATTACATTTCTTGTAATCATTTATTCTTAGGTCCTATTATGGAGAGTAGTGAGCCACTGTTGAACACATCAGAGTACAATCTCCATTCACGAGATGAGGCAATGGGGTCCAGAACTCAAGTTGAGGGGTCAAGGATAAGAGTAGAAGCTACCGAATCAGTGAACCATAGAGAAAGAGAAATGCATGAGCAATCTTTTATGCAGGTAAAACTTAAAGTTAAATTTTATGGTCTATTCCATTTGAATATATAAACAAATTTATTAGTACTAATGTATCTAAGTGGGATAACAGTTGATGACAGAGGAGGAGTTGACAGAAGTTCATCATGGAACTTTGTCTGCCATCCAATTTGGCTTGGACTTGCCGGTATAATTTGTTCTACACATCAACTTTTTTTTATGCATTTATTTCTTTGTGAGTAATTATATATTAATTTATATCTTGATGTTAATTTTATTTTATAGTCAATCAAAATGTGAATGATGTGGCATCTTTGCCAATAGTCTTTTCTCGAACTCCTGATTGACCCAAGGGACTATCATTTGCAGAATGACTTTCTCAATTCCAACAAAGGGTGGAGGTAATTTGATTGAATTGTACTTTAATTGATTGTTTGTGTGTTGCACATCTAACCTTTTTAAATGTATGCATTTCCTATTTTGTTTAATAATTATATATTAATTTGTTTCAATGTTACTTTGCTTTTATGTAGTCTCTTGAGAATGTGAGTGATGTGCCACCTTTGCCATCATGCTTCAATAGGACACCTGATCATCTTAAGAAAAAATAATTTGCAGAACGATTGTCTGAACAACAACATAGAGTCGAGGTAATTGAATTAATTTTTTCTAAATAATTGATAGTTTATCTAGCGGTCTTATAGTTGATTGTAGTGATTTAGATGTATGTTAATAAATGAAAGTTCTTAATTGTAGTAGATAAGAATCTATTTACTAACTTTAACTTATTTTTATTTACCATTGAAGAGATTAATCAAATTTGTGTTTTGACTTGTTAATACAGGAAATTTTGCCTCCATCAATTACTAGACATTTTGGTACAAAGAGGACACTTTTTCAGGATCCATCACAGATTGAGGGTCAAGTGGACTTGTAGTATTTGATGTATCTATTTGGCATGTAGGTTGTATATAGATTTTGAGACATGGCATATTCCACATTTTGTAAAAAATGTTTTGAGTTGGCATATTTGCCAAATTTTTGTATATGTCTACCATTATGGACTAGATTTTAATATATATACACTTTGATATACAATATAATTTAAATTCCTTATGTGCATGTCATGATACTTCCCATGATGCCATACATTATGATGATAGTTCTTTAGTCCATTGATGATATGTTTAGCATTGAGAATGGTTTTAGATCAATAGAATCAATATGACAAAATTCCTTATATGCCCTAATCAAGAATAGTAGCTTGAAATCTAATAAGGTCATGATAGACCATTTCATCATGTATTTAGTCTTCATCTTGTCAAATTTTGTAAATATGTCAAAGTTGTCATATGAAAAATGTAAAAAAAATGCAAAAGTATGGAAGATGAATAGTCAAGTACTCAAAAGTCAGTTGGAGACTATTGGTTTCCCTCAAATCATGTATAAATATGCATAAACCTTCATGGAAAAGGCATTGGAGATGTATTGAAAACATTTTGAAGATGAATTGAAGACAAGTTTGAATGAAATTAATGTCAAGAAACTTTGTTTTTGCAGATTTTACTATTTTCCTGCTATTTCTTTGTTTAGTACAGCCTTGTATCGATGTGTTAGGGCCTAAGAGCAATTGTAATTGAAAGCTAGTGGAATCTACTTTCTTGTGTTTTAGGTGCCAATAAGGCCAATAAGGACACTGGGGGCACATTATAAACATAAAAAACTTACATCTCAGGGAGAGGTACCAATAAGGATACTATTTCAATTAGGTGTGTGTGTATGCAAATCCCATTTATGGCTGAGAAGCTCTCTTTTTACTATTATTCAACTCTCGTTGATAAGAGGTTGGCTCTACAACTATTACAATTTGTGTATGAAACCTAGATGCCTACGAGATCATATATATATGTATGTATGTAAATCCTATTTATGGTGACGTAGCTCTCTATTTACTATCATTGAACTCTCATTGATAGGAGGTTGGCTCTCTGACTATTGCAATTCAATCAATTTGTAATGACGCCTCTATCATGTTGATGCAGTGGGGTTGAAGCAGTGGAAAGGTGCTAGGTGTGACATTTTTCATTCCATAGCTTGTGGGGTCAAATGGACTACACCAACGCATTAGGGTGGGTGGGTAAATGCTATTGGAGGTCTTGTTTCGTGCACCAAGCGTCCCAGTCGTTCTGGGCAAGAGGCTATCGGCAAAGTCCCTTAAGATCCCTGGGACCAAAAATGTGCCAAACTTTGACGGAGCAGTTCTTGGAATTCGTGATAGCTAGGAATGTTGTGTTTGGACCTATAGGTGCACGTGGGGTCCGTCGACAATAAATTCTCTCATTTTTGGTCAACTCCATTCCATTTGACCGTGCCAAAATCAAACGCATTGTTGCAAAATGCTTCAATTTGATGTAGTGGAAAGGTGCTAGGTGTGACATTTTTCATTCCATAGCTCGTGGGGTCAAAGGGATTGTTCCAATGCATCGAGGTGGGTAGGTAAATGCCAGTGGAGGTCTCATTTCATGCGCCAAGCATCCCAGTCGTTCCAGGCAAGAGGCTACCGGCAAAGTCCCTTAAGATCCCTGAGACCAAAAATGTGCCAAACTTTGACAGAGCAGTTCTCAGAATTTGTGATAGCTGGGAATGTTGTGTTTGGACCTACAAGTGCATGTGGTGTCCGTTGACAATAACCTCTCTCATTTTTGGTCAACTCCATTCCGTTTGACCGTGCCGAAATCAAACGCATTGTTGCAAAATGCTTCAATTTGATGCAGTGGAAAGGTGCTAGGTGTGACATTTCTCATTCCATAGCTCGTGGGGTTAAACAGACTGCGCTAACGTGTCAGGGTGGGTGGGTAAATGCCAATGGAAGTCTCGTTTCATGTGCCAAGCGTCCCAGTCATTCCGGGAAGAGGCTACCGGCAAAGTCCCTTGAGATCCCTGAGACCAAAAATGCACCAAACTTTGACGGAGCAGTTCTCAGAATTTGTGATAGCTGGAAATGTTGTGTTTGGACCTATAGGTGTATGTGGGGTCCATCAACAATAACCTCTATCATTTTTGGTCAACTCTATTCCATTTGACCATGTTGAAATCAAACGCATTGTTGCAAAATACTTCAATTTGATGCAGTGGAAAGGTGCTAGGTGTGACATTTTTCATTCCATAGTTTGTGGGGTCAAACAGATTACACCAACACGTTGGGGTGGGCAGGTAAATGCCAGTGGAGGTCTTGTTTCATGCGCCAAGCATCCTAGTCATTCCAGGTAAGGGGCTACCGGCAAAGTCCCTTAAGATCCCTGAGACAAAAAATGTGCCAAAATTTGATGGAGCAGTTCTCAGAATTCGTGATAGCTGGGAATGTTGTGTTTGGACCTATAGGTGCACTTGGGGTCCGTTGACAATAACCTCTCATTTTTGGTCAATTCCATTTCGTTTGACCATGCTGAAATCAAATGCGTTGTTGCAAAATGGTTTAATTTGATGTAGTGGATAGGTGCTAGGTGTGAAATTTTTCATTCCATAGCTCGTGGGTCGAATGGACTACGCCAACGCGTCGAGGTGGGCAGGTAAATGCTAGTGGAGGTCTCGTTTCATGTGCCAAGCTTCCCAGTCATTTCGAGTAAGAGGCTACCAACAAAGTCAAAAGTTGCTAGGATTGAAATTTTGCATTCCACAGGTCCTAGGGCTGAATGGATTATGCCAACACATCAGGGTGGTTGGGTAAATGCTAGGGGAGGTCTCGTTTTGTGTCCAAAGCATCGCAGTCATTCCAAGCTATAAGCTACTAGTAAAATCACTTTGTCGGTAGCTTACAGCTCAGAAGGACTGGGAGCCTTGGCACATAAAATGAGACCTCCCCTAGTATTTACTCACCCACCTTGACGTGTTGGTGCAATTTGTTCAGCCCCAGGACCTGTAGAATGCAAAATTTCAATCCTAGCAACTTTTGACTTTGTCGGTAGCTTACAGCTCAAAACGACTGGGATGCTTGGTGCACAAAACGAGACCTCCACTAGCATTTACCCACCCACCCCAATGCATTAGTGTAGTCTTTTCGACCCCACAAGCTATGGAATGAAAAATGCCACACCTAGCACCTTTCCACTGCATCAAATTGAAGTATTTTGCAACAATGTGTTTGATTTCGGCACGGTCAAATGGAATGGAGTTGACCAAAAATGAGAGAGGTTATTGTTGACAGACCCCATGTGCACCTATAGGTCCAAACACAACATTCCCAGCTATCACAAATTCTGAGAACTGCTCCGTCAAAGTTTGACGCATTTTTTGTCTCAGGGATCTTAAGGGACTTTGCCAGTAGCCTCTTGCCTGGAATGACTGGGATGCTTGGTGCACAAAATGAAACTTCCACTAGCATTTACCTGCCCACCCCGACATGTTGGCTTAGTCTGTTTGACCCCACGAGCTATGGAATGAAAAATGTCACACCTAGCACCTTTCCACTGCATCAAATTGAAGCATTTTGCAACAATGTGTTTAATTTCGGCACAGTCAAATGGAATGGAGTTGACCAAAAATGAGAGAGGTTATTGTCGACGGACCCCACGTGCACCTGTAGGTCCAAACACAACATTCCCAGCTATCACAAATTTTGAGAACTGCTCTGTCAAAGTTTGGCGCATTTTTGGTCCTAGGGATCTTAAGGGACTTTGCCGATAGCCCCTTGCCCGAAACGACTGGGACACTTGGCGCACAAAACGAGACCTACACTGGCATTTACCCACCCACCCTGACGTGTTGGCATAGTCCGTTCGACCCCACAAGCTATGGAATGAAAAATGTCACACCTAGCACCTTTCCACTGCATCAAATTGAAGCATTTTGCAATAATGTGTTTGATTTCGGCATGGTCAAACGGAATGGAGTTGACCAAAAATGAGAGAGGTTATTGTCGATGGACCCCAAGTGCACCTATAGGTCCAAACACAACATTCCCAGCTATCACGAATTCTGATAACTGCTCCGTCAAAGTTTGGCACATTTTTGGTCTCAGGGATCTTAAGGGACTTTGCCGGTAGCCTCTTGCCTGGAACGGCTGGGATGCTTGGCGCACGAAACGAGACCTCCACTAGCATTTACCCACCCACCCCAATGCGTTGGTGCAGTACGTTCAACTCCACAAGCTATGGAGGGAAAAATGTCACACCTAGCACCTTTCCACTGCATCAAATTGAAGCATTTTGCAACAATGCGTTTGATTTCGGCACGGTCAAACAGAATGGAGTTGACCAAAAATGAGAGAGGTTATTGTCGACAGACCCCACATGCACCTGTAGGTCCAAACACAACATTCCCAGCTATCACAAATTCTGAGAACTGCTCTGTCAAAGTTTGGTGCATTTTTGGTCTCAGGGATCTTAAGGGACTTTGCCGGTAGCCTCTTGCCCAGAACGACTGGGACGCTTGGCACATGAAACGAGACCTCCACTAGCATTTACCCACCCACCCCAATGTGTTGGTGCAGTCTGTTCGACCCCATGAACTATGGAATGAAAAATGTCACACCTACCACCTTTCCACTGCATCAAATTTAAGCATTTTGCAACAATGCGTTTGATTTTGGCACGGTCAAACAGAATGGATTTGACCAAAAATGAGAGAGGTTATTATCGACAGACCCCACATGCACCTGTAGGTCCAAACATAACATTCCCAGTATTGAAGCATTTTGCAACAATGCGTTTGATTTCGGCACAGTCAAATAGAATGGAGTTGACCAAAAATGAGAGAGGTTATTGTCGATAGACCCCACGTGCACCTGTAGGTCCAAACACAAC
Source organism: Cunninghamia lanceolata (assembly GCA_027924645.1). Lineage (NCBI taxonomy): Eukaryota > Viridiplantae > Streptophyta > Pinopsida > Cupressales > Cupressaceae > Cunninghamia > Cunninghamia lanceolata. The sequence continues at coordinate 7,168,728 of BSBN01001067.1, forward strand.
ATTCCTAGCTATCATGAATTCTGAGAACTGCTCTGTCAAAGTTTGGCACATTTTTGGTCTCAGGGATCTTAAGGGACTTTGTCGGTAGCCTCTTGCCTAGAATGACTGGGACGCTTGGCGCATGAAACGAGACCTCCACTGGCATTTACCCACCCACCCCAACGCGTTGACGTAGTCCATTTGACCCCACAAGTTATGGAATAAAAAATGTCACACCTACCACCTTTCCACTGCATCAAATTGAAGCATTTTGCAACAATGCGTTTGATTTCGGCACGGTCAAACGGAATGGATTTGACCAAAAATGAGAGAGGTTATTGTCAATAGATCCCACATGCACCTGTAGGTCTAAACACAACATTCCCAGCTATCATGAATTCTGAGAACTACTCCATCAAAGTTTCGCGTATTTTTGGTCTCAAGGATCTTAAGGGACTTTATTGGTAGCCTCTTGCCCAGAACGATTGGGATGCTTGGCGCATGAAATGAGACCTCCACTGGCATTTACCTGCCCACCCCGATGCATTGGCATAGTCCATTTGACCCCACGAGCTATGGAATGAAAAATGTCACACCTAGCACCTTTCCACTGCATCAAATTGAAGCATTTTTGTAACAATGCGTTTGATTTCAGCATGGTCAAACGGAATGGAGTTGACCAAAAATGAGAGAGGTTATTGTCGACGGACCCCACATGCACTTGTAGGTCCAAACACAACATTCCCAGCTGTCACAAATTCTGAGAACTGCTCCGTCAAAGTTTGGCACATTTTTGGTCTCAGGGATCTTAAGGGACTTTGCTAGTAGCCTTTTGCCCAAAACGACTGGGATGCTTGGCGCACACAACGAGACCTCCACTAGTATTTACCCGCCCACCCTGACGCATTGGCACAGTCCATTCGATCCCATGATGAGCAAAACAAAAAATATTGTTCTAGTTGACACATTCTCAATCATTGACATGGATGATATCTCAGTACCATTCCTTAAGGCACAATATGAGCTTCCAAGGGAAGGCACAATTGTGAGGTTGGAGATGATGAAAAGTGCACCTCATTCACAATCATGTTTTACTTGTCTTCAATGATGATTCCTTGATTCAACTTAATCCTTTGATAATACATTTAACCTCCTTGTCAAAGCGCACTTTCAAGGTTGCTTGAGCAAAAGCTAGCGCCTCAACATCTAGGTGCACTTTTGGTGTTCTAGAAGCATGAAGTAGCACCTTAAATAGTAAGGCACTCATTCTAGGTTGTTTTTTCAATAATTGGCACCTTGTATTCTTTGGACATTCTTTCAACTTGTGGAGACAATCTCAACTTGCAAGATCAATTCATTATCAAGGCGCATATCCAAAGTCATAGAGATATGAAGTGGTGCCTCACTAATCTAGGTGCACATTTGATGGTGTAGAGAGGTAGATGTGCACCCAAGTCATCATTTGATGCCTTCAATAACTATAAACTCCTTTGATGATGCATTTTATCCTTCCAATTCAATATCTAGCCTTAGGCGCACATTTTAGGTTGATCAATCATAATCTAGCACCCTAAGTACCAAGGCGTACTTTTAGGTTAGTTTGATCAAGGATTAGCGCCTTCACTTCTAGGTGCAAGTTTGGAGTTGAAATACATCAAAATAACAAGTTTCTTCATCACTTCATATTGTCACATGTTGTAAGCCATGTATGTGAAGATGTAAACATAGTATTGGTGACATGAGCAACACTACTACATATTCTTAACTGTTGTAAATATGCATCTTCTTATTTAATCATGTGTTGTAAATGAAGGAATGCAATGATTGCAATATGTGCACAAAACAAATTTCTTGATGAGAATTGAAAGGAAATGTTAAGAAAATGTAATTGGCAGGTGTAAATCTAAAGTGTGGAAGCATAGACAAGGCATGTGAACAATTTGGCATGACACCTCAAAGAGATGTTATCTCATGGAATGCAATGACTGCAAGATATGCACAAAATGGATTTTTTGAAAAGGCTTTAGAAACTTTGAAGCAAATACAATTGGAACGTTTAAAACCAAATTCCATAACCTTTGCAAGCATTCTCCCTACTTGTGCCAAATTAGGATCTTATATATACATATATGCATAATGTCATGAAAATAATGTATAGTGTATATATCAAGCCATATAGGCATGTACAAATAAAACCATATGGGTATATACAATGATATACATCGATAACTGGTGCAGGAGCACCTTGGTAAATTAATGTTGCCCTAGACAAATCTTTGAATTTGATTAAATTTTAATGCTTCCACATTGTAATGAGGTTTATCATGTCATCTTTATGTGTTTAGGAGATTAGGAGTTTCTAAATTGCAAAATAGTGCATACTATGTAAAGGTTGCCAATGTAAAATGCAAAAAACAACAAATAGGGGAATACCAAAGGTCATTCCTTTGGAGGAAGTTAGAAATCAGTTGAAAATTGAAAAGTCTTGATTATATTCCTTTAAAAAGGCCTTGTAACCTTTAGAAATTCATGGGTGATTGTAGGTTTGAAGTTTGAATCAATAAAGGCACTGTTTTGAGTGTATTTCCTTAGAAATTCACTGTTTTCTATTGTTGTACGGCCTTGTACGGATAGGGAATGATGCCTAGATGTTTTTAAGTGATAATATGTTCAATAACCCTCCATTTTATTTTTGTCTCATGAAAAATGATTTAGTTTTGTGAAAGATATGAGTGTTTTAGTGACTGCAGTTTCCAGAATTCTCCTATAACAGTCTTGTTGCAGCATTTGGTACAGTTCTGTACAGATAGATACATAGGCAAGCCATATATGGTTGGAAAGAGGAATGAGTTACCTTTCAAATGAATCTATTGTGAGGTCTTAGCTCGATTCCTAGAGGAAGATATCACATTTTTTCTAAAACTACTCTGTTAACTAGGTTAACTAGGGTTTTGGTAGGAAAAATGTCATAAAACCTCATTCCACTATGGGAATCCTCTAAAACTTAGTGGAATGGAATTAGATGGAGTGATTGACATGTTTACCAAGGCTCAAGACTGAAAAATTTGTTTTGGTGTGTTTAAATTGATGCCCTAGGTGACTGTAGCAGCATTTTCCTTGTTATTTTTGCATTTCGGTTATTGGTTAGGGCAAACTTTTCAAAACAACCTAAACCCATTCTAGAGTATGTTGTGGGGAGGCATAATGGGTATCTATTTCATGTTTGAGAGTTGCATTTGGATGTCTTTATAAAAATTTATTGAGAAGTTGTTCTCTGTTTGTAGGGCTACTTACCTTTCTTGAGGTTTGTGAAGGAACTATTAGTTCAAAGTTCGATGCACCTTTGCCAATGGATGGGATGGCTTCTAATACATGTCTAAACACCATTTCTAGGAAGAATTCAAGATTCTTAACTATTGTTCCCACTTTTCCATGAAGATCCTTGTTTTTGGGCTTTTGGGGTGAATAGAACCTTGTCTTGTTTGTTCTTTTTCTTGTATCCAATTTGCTTCTGCATCAGATTGGTATCAGAGCTAGCAAAAGCTCTGGGAGGAGATGTTATGTATTTAATTTCTGAGATGAAGAATTAAAGAAAAGATTGTGTTGGTGACCATTATTTTGCTTGCTAAGTTGTTTGGTTGCAGGTGCTTATCCATCTAGCTGCTTGAAGGATGTTTTTTGAGGTTGTGTGTGTGGCCAGACAAGAGAAGGTCTGTCATGACCATTCTCCAATGGAGATTAGGCTGGATAAGGGTGCATAGAGAAACCACTAAGGAGAGAGTGGTAGGTGCATCACCAGGATCTTTTGTTGGGTGAGATGAATGGTTTGGTGAGTTGGTTTGTTGTGAAGCAGTGAGAGAGATGGATACCTGAAGAAGCACTTGATGTTGCAGCCTGAAGAATACTCCACTGATGGGAGTAGAAGGAGCCTAAAGATGCTCTAAGAAGATGGTAGTTTGTTCAATTGGTTGGTTGGTCACCTTTCTATTGATCTAAAGATTTGAAGTTTGTAGCTGAGAAGACCAAAGATAAAGACAGAGGAAATGCAGAAAAAGACTTTGTTGCTAATACATTTCTAAGGGACTTGGAAAATTTGTTGGTTGGTTGTATGGTGCAGGAGCACCTTGGCAAATTAATGTTTCCCTAGACAAATCCTTGAGTTTGATTAAATTTTAATGCTTCCACATTGTAATGAGGTTTATCAAGTCATCTTTATGTGTTTAGGAGATTAGGAGTTTCTAAATTGCAAAATAGTGCATACTATGTAAAGGTTGCCAATGTAAAATGCAAAAAAAGAACAAATAGGGGAATACCAAATGTCATTCACTTGGAGGAAGTTGGAAACTAAAAATTCTTGATTAGATGCCTTTAAAAATGCCTTGTAACCTTTAGAAATTCGTGGGTGATTGTAGGTTTGAAGTTTGAATCAATAAAGGCACTGTTTTGAGTGTATTTCCTCAGAAATTCACTATTTTCTGTTGTTGTACAGCCCTGTACAGATAGGGAATGATGCCTAGTTGTTTTTAAGTGATAATATGTTCAATCACCCTCCATTTCCTTTTTGTCTCATGAAAAATGATTTAGTTTTGTGAAAAATATGAGTGTTTTAGTGACTGCAATTTCCAGAATTCTCCTATAATAGTCCTGTTGCAGCGTTTGGTATGGTTCTGCATGGATAGATATAGGGGCAAGCCATATATGGTTGGAAATAGGAATGATTTACCTTTCAAATTCATCTGGTGTGAGGTCTTAACTCGATTCCTAGATGAAGATATCACATTTTTTCTAAAACTGCTCTGTTAACTAGGTTAACTAAGGTTTTGGTAGGAAAAATGTCATAAAACCTCATTCCACCGTGGGAATCCTCTAAAAATCAGTGGAATGGAAGTAGATGAAGTTATTGACATGTTTACCAAGGCTCATGACTGAAAAAGTTGTTTTGGTGTGTTTAAATTGATGCCCTAGGTGACTGTAGCAGCATTTTCCTCGTTATTTTTGCATTTCAGTTATTGGTTAGGGCAAACTTTTCAAAACAACCTAAACCCATTCTAGAGTATGTTGTGGGGAGGCATAATGGGTATCTATTTCATGTTTGAGAGTTGCATTTGGATGTCTATATAAAAAGTTATTGGGACTATTCTCTATTTGTAGGGCTACTTGTCTTTCTTGAGGTTTGTGAAGGAACTACTAGTTTGAATTTCGATGCACCTTTGCCAATGGATGGGATGGCTTATAATACATGTCTAAACACCATTTCCAGGAATAATTCAAGAACCTTAAACTTATGTTCCCACTTTTCCATGAAGATCCTTGTTTTTGGGCTTTTGGGGTGAATAGAACCTTGTCTTGTTTGTTCTTTTTCTTGTATCCAATTTGCCTCTGCATCAATAACATACAAAAGTATGTTTACAAAGACAAATAGACATATGTAACAAAATGTCCCAAAATCATATCTCCTATGGATTGCTATCAAATAATCTATGGCTCTTTCTAGGCCATGAAGATGGTGAACCAGTCAATGACTCGTCCTCTATCACTCATCGACTAGACCTCCTTGATAGAGATTTTTGAATTTCCACCTATTAATACAATCAAACAATGTGCACATTAATATAGAATTTAATATTCAAAATATATAACATTACATAAGTAATCAATCACTTAACGCCAATTGGTGATCCCTCTTGATCATTTATTGCCTCTCTTCTTTTGTAGAGCTAGATGGGTAGGGGAGGTGACGTCCGGTGAGAAGCATGAACAAGAAAATTTAAGTAAATCCCAATTCTTTGCCAACGAACACTCTGTAACATCCATATCGCTACTACAAAACAGATATCCATTTTATTGTGTACATTTGGATTCTAGACTAGGGATTCATTTTATTATTCTATAAACTTGTGAATTACCATCTAATTTGAATGTTTACACACTAATCCACCTAGGTATCAACTTAATAAATCTCAGGATATAAGCCATTATTTGATTTGAGTAATCTTACTTTGGACACATTTGTGAAGACTCCTAAAGAGCCTGGACATACAATTGTAAAGATGATATAGCCTCCATTTAAGCATAAAGATGATATATAATTTTAGTTTGTTGAAGGCCATGTAAATTAGTCATTGATGAGGACTCTGCTACACCTAAAGTTGAGTCCTTTGTTTGGAACTTTGAAGCATGCAAAGAGGCAAGTGACTTGTAATGCTTAAGTAAACATGAGTCTCAACATGATGTAGTTCAACTTGATGACATGTCTAAATATGACACATTTTAGTTTATATTGCATGAGGACTTCCTTATTCATGCATATCAAATTTATAATTAGGTATATTTTTCTGAAGTGTATGAGTTTGAGGCTTTCAATTTTTGTATTGACTCACTTGAAGATGCTAGCAACCATGTAAACATGATTAATATGGGATCCAAGAGTTGTCCTTTTCCCATGCATTTGGAGTGGATTGTTGGCCCTTATGATTGTTTAAATCATGTTGGCCTAGCATTTGAATAGTTGCTTCATGACATGGATGGGAATAGATAATGTATAGACTTTAGGGTTTTCCCATTATGCTAAAATGTTATGACTATCCACTTATTTTATTTTAGGCTATCATCAAATGAGGAGCTTCTAAAGGCAAAAATGTTGTCCCAAAAGAAGGCTCAATGTTATTCGTAAAGACATTAGATTGTTAAAATACAAATTCAAGGGTAGATATTCCTTGGGCTATTTTAGTATAGAGAAGCAAAATTGCAATATATGACTATCCTAGGAATTAGAATGGTTGATCATAGGATATTCATGGCATTTTGATATTAATGGATGGATTGATGGATGTTTAGGGAGTTTAAGTTTAAATGTAATGTATGAGAATTCTTATTTATGAAGGATCTAATAGGTCTTATGTCTTATTTGCAGGCCATTCAAGAAAGAAATGAAAAGATACCAAGGACTATCATAACACCTATTACAATTAGGTGCATCAAAAGATTGTCATCCAGGACCTTCCCAATATGGGAAGTTATCAAAACCATGTCATGTTTAAAATTAAAGGCTTTATCACTTCTTTGTCCCTATAGGCCTATTAGAACAATAGGTCACATTTTATTCATATACTGGGGTTGAGAATAAACACTAAGCCTTTGTAGTTATGGCAAGTGTAAATGGAAATAGATTACAACTTTAGACAATCTATCCTCTCCTAGATTGAACTGACTGAGTGGAAATTAAAAATTTCCTATCAATGTCCTTTATATACTGAATGTATGGGTGAGAAAGGTAAAATTTGTATGTTGTAGACAAGGCCTCAAATGTAAAATATATTATGACAATAATGATAAGGACTGTTAGGCATGAATGGTATCACTATTATAGATTGTCAAACCAACCATAGGCTGCCATAATAGTACACTACTGACTATCATACCTTTAGGCATGGTGCCATGAACCTTATGAGTAGAATGCATTGGTATTTGCGAGAAATGTATTGCTTATGTTAAGAATAAGTATTTATATTGTTTGAACATCATCAAAAGGTGGACTACAAATACGACTTTGTCAAAGGAAAACTTTAGTGGCAAAAATCTAAATATGAACTATTGTGCCATCTAAGCACAATCATGACCAACATCAAGGGATAGTCAAGGCATGGGTGCCTTAAGAAACACAATTGAAATTGTCTATGGATATTTGAAGTAATTCACAATATGATCAAGAATCAACTCTGACTATCTCAACAGTGGTAAATTTGGCTTCAAGACAATAAAAAATGAGCTTAGGGATTCATTATCACCAAGTAATAAAGAAGAGTAACCGTAAGTGTTGACCTTTAATTTCATTATACAAGAGGATGAAGAAGGGGCCATAGTATTTTCATACCATAATACAACATACAAAAGGAAAATCATGAAGTCAAAACATGTGCAAAGGGTATCTATGTTAAAGAGGAGAGTTGTGAATGGATGATGACTATCACTGTCAAAATAAGATATAGTCTCACTAAGGATAGTTACGTGATTTGTGGATTGTCATGACTACAAGGCACAAGAATCTTGTGTATGAAGAGGAAAGAAATATAAATAAAAGAAGATTGAAGGATTGTTGCACCTGGGTACAATGATCCTAAAGGATTGTCATGCTAAAAGGATAGTCAACGATACAAAGATTCATATTTCAAGGCTATCCTTAATCTCAATCACATGGTCCTAATGTTGGTTTGATTTGCATGGAGTGAGATGACACTATCAGGATTAATTGAAAAGGTGAAAGGGTTTGGTACCATATTTGGTCACAAGTTTAAAATTTGCAATAAGCTTGAGAATATTGTTCACTAAACCTAGAACTAACACCAAGCAACATCCGTTTCATAAGATGTGATCAACAAACATGTAAGAAAAATGGATATCAACCTTCTTGGTTATGCGTGCTTGATAAGAGCCCATACTTTTCACAAGGAGCCACCAATTTTTAACTAAATATTTCCATTAGAAATGGATAAAAAAATGTTCCCCCAAATGAGGAAACTAGATTGTTAATTAGAATTCTATGTGTAATGTGATATGAAACAATAGATACACCTATAAATGACCAACTAACTTTAACTTCTTGTATTATTGTCTCGATGTTTCACATATGTTGCTTCTCTTCATCCAAAACCAATGGTACAAAAATTTTCATAGATCAAGGAAATAGATATCCGTTTTGAGTTGCTTTTACCGAAGCAAAACAGATATCCATCTTGCTTTGGTACAAAGCAAGATGGATATCCATTTTGGTTGTTGACTTTTCATGGATTCTAACATGTTTTCATGTTTCAGTCTCTTCTTCGAACTTCACCCTTCGTGCTGATGACTTTTTTTTATGCAAAATTGATAAAACGAAAAGGGTTTATAGAAAAAATTGTTAGCTTTCTAAAATTATAAGATTTGTTTGGTTATCATTTTATTAAATAATTATTAATAATTTTCTATATACCGTGTCTCTGAAATCCTGATGGACACACTAATTGAAAAACATCCATAACTTTCAAACCATTTCACCTTTTTGAGATCCGAAACTTGTGTCACACTCTATACTTTTCTAGCTATAGGTTAAAAAAAAATTGAATTTCAATTTTTTTTTATCGAGTTAGGTTGGCTGGAAAATTATTTTTTATTTTTTTAAAAAAGTCATAGTAAAAAAATCATAAATAATTATTTTATAAAAAAAAATTTCAAATAAATATGCGTCACATCTGGACATGAGTCCTCTACTTGTTTTGAAAGTTTAAATATATATATATATATATATATATATATATATATATATATATATATATATTTACTCATAGTTAGGTTGGCTAGATAGACACCCACTTTTTTTTTTTCTGAAAAATTTAATAGTTGTTCATTGAAATATTCAACTTTCACTAAGTAAATTTAGTTCTTTTTTTTTAAATAGTATCCTATAAACTAGATTCAATTCTCTACAAATTTTGTTCTTACATCTTTTTCAAATTGTGTAGATAATCCATTCAAATTTTCACATGAACTTGATAAAGTTTGATTTTTTGTATTTTTATTGCCACTTAGAGGTATAGTTTGGCCCATCATGATCCTGCACATACCCTGTATCTATTACATATAGGGATGTGTCCTTTAGCATATTAGGTCAGCTCCGAGCTTCCGCATGATGTATGTGCTAACTTCCAGTCGGTTCTGGTCCATGCCCTGTATCCTGCTAACACACAAGTTCCTCCTAGAGTGTATAGTTGTGAGGCCTTACCACTATTTTCCTAGAGGGTGTGGAGCTATTTGCCAAGTTTATCTCAAATAAGTATTACTTGACTTTTGATCTCAAATGTAATAAGTGAAAGTTGATTATAATGACATAAATTTATGCTTATTTAATGATTGAATTTCATATTCTAGATGTTTAAGATTATGTTTAATTAAATACTATTCATAAATAAATTGAATGTACCTAATTAATACTACATTGTGTTTGAATATATATTATTCATTTTAATTTTAGAAATTTACCACATTATAGGATCCCAGGTCCCTTTGATCTGGACCATCTATGCAAACTCAACTTCAAATACATTATTCTATATTCGTTCTTGAGAAAAATTCAAATTCTAAATGTCATTACTTTTGGGTTTGCAAAGCACAAGTGGAGTGTGATGGTTGAGGTAGGGGTACTAGTTGATCCTTGAGACTAGTGGTGCAGTGTTAGTGCCCTATAGGTATTCCTATGATATTGGTGGTCCAAGAGGCAAGCATTGAGCACTGTGCATACAAATCATACTTGAATTCCCTATTTTTTAGGTTTAGTAGAGGTTAAAGTGTAGAGGAAATGCCCTTTCCTATCAATTGGCCCATAACTATCCACTCTTTATAAATGAACCTTATCTCTCTACCTATGTTAACATCTTCCCTTTACATTGGTATTAATTCTCTTCTCTACGAGAGTGGAGCTACAATTTTAAGAGCCAACACAAATAATAATGCTTACAAAGGAAAACCCTTGACATGCTTTACATTTGTTACCCCAGCCTCTCATAGATAGACTACACAAATTAATACAATATGGAAGTAAAAGATGTTCATTATGGTTTTTGACACTAACCAAATCTTTGCACATACTGAATGATTAGTCTAGAAATAAAACTATTAATGAATATGATTTCTCATGTGTGCATCACCTTTTGTAGCTTGAATCAACTATAAAGTAAAATTTCAAGGTGTGAAGTGAGCTACTTATTACTAGTGATTATGAAAGTCTTAGGGTTTAAGTTATCGATTAGTGACGAAACAAATAAAAGAAGTCATTCCATTGCCTTGCAATAGTGGAAAATGGGAAATCTAAGGTCCTCACAATAATGTAATTCAATGACTATATCTTATGCAAGTAGACATGACTCACACCTTGACCAGAGTGTATAAAATAAAGAAGGATCAATTCATCTACAATGGATGAGAAGTATAATAGACATAATATTTGTTGAATCATGCTACTTTACTCCTTCCCAACAACTCTATGCAATCTTTTTTTCTTTTTCATTTTGTCTTAGTCTCTTGCCTTAATTTTCTTGTGTTTTGAAATTCTAATCCTTTTCATAATTTGTTGATTGAATAGTTCAAAACATCAAATAATCAATAATTTATTTAGTAAATTCTTAATATCTTAACTAAGACTTTGTGTTAGTACTAAGTGACTCATTATTTATATTTTAAACCATCCTACTTTGCATATTAAAAATACAAAAAATGTAATGTTATTCAATTAAAAAATTGTGACTATAAATTCAACTAGATGTGGGTTGAAGCATAAATCCTTCTCTCACTTGTGAGACAACTCAAAAAAAATAGAAGACAAAAATCATTGAACACCTTTGAATTAAGGACCTTCATTCAAAGGTATAATACCTACAACACGTAAATAGGGTTTTAATGAAGGTAACTTTTCCATTTTTATGTTACATGCCCAAAATACCTATAGGAAAGGGCATTTAATCAAAGGTATCTTTAAATCTAGGACCTTTGATCAAGGGTCCTTCATTTAAAGGCCCTTAATTGGCCCTTCAACTTTTGCTCACCTGGTTTTTGATAAAAATGTTGATTTGGGATAACGTTTCAACAATTAAATGAAGTCACCATGACATAATATTTTGCACAATATATATCTTAGAGTAAGCTTTCCAAAAAGTATAATTTGTAATATTTTTGTTTAATTATTATATTTATTTTCTATTTCTAGTGAATATAGGTTTTTGACCAAACATAAAGGTCTTTGTTCGACATATGTGAAAAAATAGAGAAAAGTAGAAAAAAACCTAAAAAATATGCATTCCCTATGTATAAATGTTCTTGTTTTAACAAAAAATTAATTTATATAAATACAAAAAAGTTATGTTAGATGGGAAAATATTACTCTAAATTATAATTAATAATAAATAAAATATGCATGCGCTATGAATTTTTCTTATTTATAACAAAAACTATGTTGGGTGGGAAATATCACTCATTAAAAATACTATTAAATATAAGAAATAAATTATAAACAAATGTATAAATAATGAGAAATATTTTTTAATTGTAGAAAACATATACTTAGAATCTACACACGAAATCTCAAAAATTACTAGTTCACATTGTATTCAAATTTTGAATGATTTTCTTTCTATAAATGATAGAAAATAAAAATTTGGTGAAAAATGTTGATTTGAGGTGTCCCACTTAAGCCAACAAATAGGACACACCTTCATACTTTGACCCAATGCTAAATGATATTTGAAATGATTTTCTCTTCATTAACATTCTAATGAAGGAGCATCCTAGGTTGTAGAGCAATCTTGCATCAACCAAAAATATTTGCATTCATTTTGTTTTCTTTCATTTTCCAGTTCAATACAGTCAATTCAGTCAGTAGCAATTTCTGTATTTTGGTCTGCATTCTTCCATAGTTTCATTCTAGACCTTACAGAGTAGGACCTAGCATCTAGACATCATCATGCACATCATATCCAAAATTTAGATCATTTGAATCAGTTTCTAGAAAGATATCACTATCAGATGATCAACTGTTTTCTCATAACAGAGCATTTAGACAGTCTTAGACAACCAACTAAAGGAGAAGACTTGCGGAGCACTTCCACAACTTGCAGAGCTAAATGACACATCATTCAAGATAGTTTGGGACGTGGCTAACCTTCCTTGAGATCTGCACCTTGTTTCATTCAATTGCAGAGGAATACAAGTTTCTTAAGGCCGACCTATCTGTGTACACACGTTACATCTCTTTCATTGGAGTTTGTAATCTTCCTAGCCGATGTGGAGGATTCTTGTGATCCAAAGATGATATATAATCATGTAATAGATGCATAGGAAAGTAGTTAGTTAGATAGTGAATCATAATATGAAGTTTTAGTCTTAGGATTTTGTTCTATAAGGCACTCCAAAGCCATATCTTGCGCATATATTGTAACTGGAGAGTCAGGCCTGTGAGCCCTATTTCATAAGCCCACATCTTGCCGACGTGTTAGTATTTTGAATCTATGATAGACTGAACATCTGAATCTGCATTCACATTCTATAATTGAGTTTCTTCCGTTGTGTTTACTCTTGTTGCACGGTTTAGACTGTTCACTTTGTGGACCCTCCTAACCGTGACTACACCAAGTGGTATCAAAGTGAAGTTTGAATCTATTGGGAGTGAAGTTTGTGAAGGCATTTTGTAAGACCTTACTGTGAATAGATCACCGAATCTGAGGCAGACTACCTGTGTTGTCAACCGATCGCCAATTGTGAGACAGTTGTCACTTTGTAGCCCGATCACCGAATTTGAGGCAGTTACACTTGATCTTAGGAAGAGATGCTACCGAGGAGAATACCTGTTATTGGTACTATGACTAGAAGAATGGATGAGATAATGGAGATGATAAAAAAAATGCGAGTTCAATTAGATGTTGTTGAAGAGGATCGAAGAAGACGATTAACACCTCGACCTAATGTTGAAAGTGATGATGAATAATTTCAATCCGCTGATCAAAATGAAGAAACCCTAGAAGAAGAAGAAGATTTAGATCAAGTGAAGATGTTGCAAGCTATTTCAAAGATTGGAAAAGACCTAGAGTGGATGTACCGAACTATACTAGCAATTTGAATCCGAAGGAGTTGATTGATTGGATAAATGACCTGGAAGAGTACTTTGAATATGAAGAAATTGAAGATCTGGAGAAGGTGAGATTTGTAAAGACTAAGTTGAAAGGACATGCTGCTATTTGGTGGAAAGAAGTTCAGTTGCATAGAAACAGGAGAGGAAAGGAAAAGATCACAAAATGGGATATAATGGTGACAAAGTTGAAGAATCAATTTATACCTGCTGACTATGAGTTGGAATTGTTGAAGAGATTGCAAAACTTGAGACAAAAGGAGAAATTTGTGGAGTACATTGAAGAATTTCATAAGATGATCATAAGGATAGGACATAGTGAAGCAAGCAAAGAGAAAGTGGCAAGATACATCAATGGGATGAGATTGAACATTCAAGAAGAATTGAGTTTGGTGAGGATGAAAACATTGGAAGAAGCATATCAGTTTGCCTTGAAAGTTGAAGAAAAGTTGAACAAGAAGCATGAACAGAGACAGAGAGGAGGTAAATTTTAGAGAAGTAGAACATTTTCTGGAGGAGAAAGATTGTTTGTAGAGAAAAGTAGACAAGATAGCACATTCAAGAAGGAAGACAGAGATAACAATTCATACCAGAGAGATGATAGAACTCTCTACTACAGAGGAAACCCTAATTCATACCAAAGTGAAGGATATAGAAGAGATGGAAGAGGAAATGATAAGAGAACATTTAGAGGAACTTGTTTTAAGTGTGGAGATGAAGGACACAGAGTATTTGAATGTCATTAGGGAAGTACAAGCAAGCAGAGTGAGAACAATGGAAGAACAACCTATGTGGAAGAAGAACCTGTTGGATCACCTAATTTAGTTGGTAAACCTAAGAGAGGAGAGTCACTTGTCATGAGGAGAGCACTATTCCAAGCAGAGACAAATGAGGAACCACCGTAGAGAAAAAGTTTGTTCCGGACTAGATGCATCAGGAGGTAAATGTTGTAAGGTTGTAAATGATAGTGGTAGTTCTGATAATTTGGTTTCAGAGGAGATGGTGACTAAGCTGAAGTTGGAAAGATTGAACACCCTAATCCATATTCGATAGCATGGATTTAGGATGATCATAAGGTACTGGTGAATGAACAATGTTTGGTGAAATTTCATATTGGATCTTATCATGATGAAGTATTGTGTGATATTATGCCTATGGATGTATGTCATATATTATTGGGTGGACCATGGCAGTATGATAGAAAAGCTATACATGATGGAAGAAAGAATACATACACTAGAACATCTAATAGAAAGAGAATTACTTTGATTCCTTTGGAAGATGAACCTAAAAGTTGTTAGGATTAAGGTGCCATCAACCTTGTAAATCCTATGTAATTAATTACTCCTAATATTGTTTGTAAATCACCCATAAGGGATGAAAGGTTTCACCAGCAACAGTCTTGTTTCAACTACATGTTTATATCCGATCCTCGGTCCACTCATTCGTCCATGATGGGGGGTCGTAGGGGGGTTTCCCCCCTATGAGGGGTCTGGGGGATCATCCTCCCAGCGAGGGTTCGGTAGGGGGGTTTCCCCCTGTGAGGGGTCTGGGGGATCATCCCCCCAGTGGGGGTTCGGGGGCAACACCCCCGAAACCACATTTTATTTGATATTTTATTATTGTGAATTTGGACCGTTCGTCATTAGGTCATAGATCTGATGGTTGATATTTTGTCGATTATCTTGCCCTAGAAGGCAACCCCCTTTTATAAGGATATTTGTACTACATTTTTATTAGAGTTGAGAGTAACAAGTGCCACTAGATTGAAGACTGAAGGAGAGAGGAAGTGCATGTATTGTAATCTCATATATTTGAAGATAATACATGGAGCCTCTTTTCTTGGTGGAGTTTTTTACCTAAAAGGGTTTTCTCCATGTTACATACTGTGTTATGTGTTATGTTCTTAATGCTTGTTATTTTTGTGTAGTGTGTTTTAATTTCTGCTGCAATCTCCATTGAGTCTACATTGTTTAGAGAATAATAAGGTTTGAATCAAATTTTTGTTGTGTGGTTTGCACCTTCATTTCTAACAAAAGTGAAGTATGGAAGGCAATTTCTGGATGGATTGAGACATGAAAATATGTATTATGCTTTGATTCCTAAGAAGCCTAAAACCCTAAAGACAGAGACTAAAGAATCACAACCAGAGGATATAATTGAATTGTTGATAGAGTATGAAGACATCATATTAGATAAAGTACTTGAAGGATTGCCACCAATTAGGAGTATGAGTCAGCATATGGATCTTATACCTGGAGCTAGTTTGCCTAACAAAGCAACACACAGAATGACACCAGCAGAGAATGAAGAATTGAATAGATAGATACAAGAGTTGTTGAGGAAAGGTTTGATCAGAGAGAGCTTGAGCCCTTGTGTAGTACCTACAGTGCTAGCACCAAAGAAGGATGGAGAATGGAGAATGTGTATAAACTCCAGAGCAACCAACAAGATCATAGTTAAGTATAGACTCCATTGCCTAGGATGGATGATATTATGGACTGTTTGAGTGGAGCAAAATATTTTACAAAGATAGACTTGAAGAGTGGATACCACAGATCAAAATCAGAGAAGGAGATGAGTGGAAGACTGCTTTCAAGACAAATGAAGTATTATATGAGTGGTTAGTGATGTCTTTTGGATTGACTAATGGACCGAGTACTTTCATGTGATTGATGAATGAAGTTTTGAAGCAATTCTTGGGTAAGTTTGTTATTGTGTACTTGGATGATATTCTAATTTTCAGTAAGAAAAAAGAACATTTGTGGCACCTAAGACAAGTATTGTAGAGATTAAGAGAAGAGAAATTGTTGATCAACATTAAGAAGTGTAGTTTCATGAAGGAAGAATTGGTATACTTGGGATTTGTGATTTCTATAGAGGGATTGAAGATGGACCCTGAGAAAGTTAGAGCAATTGTTGAGTGGCCTACACTTGAGAGTATTGGAGAAGTCAAATCATTTAATGGATTCGTTAGTTTCTACCAAAAGTTCATCAGAAATTTTAGTTCAATATGTAACCCTATGATAGAAACAATGAGATGTGATAGAAAAGACTTTAAGTGGACATTAGGAGCAAATAAAAGTTTTGAATTGTTCAAGCAGAAAGTGATAGAGCAACCAGTATTGGCATTACTGGATTTCAATAAAGTATTTCAAGTAGATTGTGATGTAAGTGGAAATGCAATAGGAGTAGTGTTAAGTCAAGAAGGTAGGCCTATAGCATATTTCAGTGAGAAGTGGAATGATGCAAGGAGAAGATATTCAGTTTATGATCAGAAATTCTATGTCATAATTCAAGCTTTGAAGAAGAGACATTATTTGTTGCCTAAGGAAATTGTGTTGTATATGGATCATCAAGCTTTGCAATATTTGAATAGTCAAGGGAAGTTGAATCAGAGACATATGAGATGGGTAGAGTTCATGCATAGTTATACCTTTGTATTGAAGCATAGGAGTGGGAAAACAAATAAGGTTGTAGATGCGTTGAGTAGAAGAAGGAACTTGCCGATAAAGATGAGAGTTGAAGTGTTAGGTTTTGAAGAGTTGAAGAACATGTATGAAGAAGAACCTAATTTTGCATAAGCATGGAAAGCATGTAAGGAACCTGTTGTGATAGATAGGAGTAAGTGGTTGGATTATTTCATTTAGAAGGATATGTTATTCAAAGGAAATCAGTTGTGTATCCCTAGGAGTTCTATGAGAGACAATTTGATCAAAGAGAAGCACAGTGGTGGATTAGCAGGACATTTTGGAATTGATAAGATAGTGGCTTTGGTAAGTGAAAATTACTTTTGGCCTCAGATATATAAGGATGTTAGGAAGTTTGAGCAAAGTTGTAGAGTATGTCAAGTTGCAAAAGGAAGTAGTCAGAATACCGGATTGTACAAATCTTTGATAGTACCAGAGAGACCTTGGGAAGACATAAACATGGATTTCATATTGGGATTGCCAAAGACACAAAGAGGACATGATTCTATATTTGTAGTTGTAGATAGATTTTCAAAGATGGCACATTTCATACCTTGTAAGAAAACAAGTGATGCAGTTCATATGGCTGACCTATTTTTTAAGGAGATTGTTAGATTGCATGGATTACCTAAGAGCATAGTTTCAGATAGAGATACAAGATTCCTTGGATACTTTTGGAGGACACTTTGGAAGAAGATGAAGATAGGTTTGAAGTTCAGTTCATCATTTCATCCACAGACCAATGGACAGACAGAAGTGGTAAATAGGAGTTTGGGTAACTTGTTGAGATGTTTGGTTGGAGAGAAGACATGAAATTGGAATCTCATTCTATCACAAGCAGAGTTTGCATACAATAATTCAGTGAATAGGAGCACATGAAGAACACCATTTGAGATTGTGACAGGAACTAACCTTAGAGGAGTAGCATAATTGAGAGATATTAGTATGGAAGAAAAGAGAAGTGCAAAGGCAAAAGAATTTGTAGGACACATGGAGACAATACATAATTAGGTTAAGAAGCATTTGGAGGAGATGAACAGTAAGTATAAAGAGCAAGCAGATGGGAGAAGAAGACACAAAGAATTTTTAGTGGGAGATGAGGTAATGGTATATCTGAGAAAAGAAAGATTTCTAGTAGGGACATATAACAAGTTGAAGATGAAGAAGTTTGGACCATGTAGGATACTTAGAAAGTATGATTCAAGAAATGTATATGAAGTGGAGCTACCAGAGACATTTGGTAAATCACCTATTTTCAACATTTTAGACCTATATCAGTATCATGAAGGAGAGTTCAGTGACAACAATGAAGAAGATTTGAAGTAGTTACCACAGCAAGCACTGGAGCAGATTGAAGACATCTTCGATAGTAGAATTGGACATAGAAATAGAGGAAAGCAGTACAAGGAATATCTGGTAAAGTGGAAAGGCAGACTGGAAGAAGACTCATCATGGATTTCTCAGGCTGAGGTGGATCATCTTGGTTCTCCTCTAGCCCCAGCAAAGTTAGGGACTCACTTTTTTCAACAATCCTGAGTGTCTAATGTAGGAGCATCCTAGGTTGTAGAGCAATCTTGCATCAACCAAAAATATTTGCATTTATTTTATTTTCTTTCATTTTCCAATTTAGTACAGTCAGTTCAGTCAGTAGAAGTTTCTGTATTTTGGTCCACATTCTACCATAGTTTCATTCCAGACCTTGCAAAGTAGGACCTAGCATCTAGACATCATCATGCACATCATATCCAAAATTTAGATCATTTGGATCAGTTTCTAGAAAGATATCACTATCAGAAGATCGACTGTTTTCTCAGAACAAAGCATCCAAACAGTCTCAGACAACTAGCTAAAGGAGAAGACTTTAGAGCTAAATGACACATCATTCAAGATAGTTTGGGATGCGTCTGACCTTCCCTGAGATCCACACCTTGTTTCATTCACTTGCGGAGGAATACAAGTTGCTTAAGGCTGACCTATCTGTGTACACACATTACATCTCTTTCATTAGAGTTTGTAATCTTCTTGGCTGGCGCGGAGGATTCTTGTGATCCAGAGATGATATATAATCATGTAATAGATGCATAGGAAAGTAGTTAGTCAAATAGTGAATCATACTATGAAGTTTTAGTCTTAGGATTTTGTTCTATAAGGCACTCCAAAGCCATCTCCTGCGCATATATTATAACTGGAGAGTGAGGCCTGTGAGCCCTATTTTGTAAGCCTGCATGTTGCCGACATGTTAGTATTTTGAATCTATGATATATTGAACATCTGAATCTGCATTTGCATTCTATAATTGAGTTGCTTCCGTTATGTTTACTCTTGCTGCACGGTTTGGACTGTTCACTTTGTGGACCCTCCTAACCGTGACTGCACCACATTCACTTATCCTTAGGTAAATTACATAGGAAAGGCCCTAATATAATATATAAACCATGAAGAAAAGGTCTTAACCATTACGACTTACTTTCAATATAGTTTTACAACCTATTACAGTGCCTATTGTTCCATTATATAATTAGAATCTTTATTTGTAATTTATAAGTAATAAAGGGTAAACAACCAAGAAATTTAGACATTTTAGTATATTTTGATCCTCTATTTAGCGGTTTAGAACTTAATTCAAAAGGCATTTGCATCTTCTAAAACCTATCTTTTATGGCTTGAGAGAAGGTGAAATCTACAAAATGAAAACAATCACTTACAACATGGAAAAATTCAATTTAGAAAATGAAAAATGACCAAGTACATTTGCAGAAACATTAGTACACTCTTATTATTAATTATTTACAACATATATAATAAGAACCAGTATTATTAGGGGTAAGTGCATGGAAATGGGGGATAAAAGGGGGTTAAAAGTGGCCACTTTTTTTTTATGAAATCAGCTAAAGTTGAACTTGGACAAGTAATTCAAGATGTGTACACTCAAAATTTGAAGATATGATAAGAAAAATAATTGTATCACTTTGAATCTAGTTTCTAAACTACTAAACATTTTAAAAAATGTTTAAGGTTAAGGGGGTGAAATGCTAAGCGCACACAAAAGTGTTCCTATTTTTATTTCTAAAATATAACATAATGTCTGGTGTGTGGCCCCCTATTTTTTTGCCACATTAGATATTTTTAAAAACCAATTGGTTTAAATATATCCAAGAGTGAGTACTACAAGTTGTATATCATTTTATATTTTTTATTGAATATATTTTTTTGAGATTTTTAAAGTGGGGGCATCTTGAAAATCACATCATTGAGCAAGTGCATCACATAACTTGTACAAAACTAATTAAAAATGCATTTTTTTTGTTGAATGTTTATAAAATGAAGCATAGAAGAATCCTTTTTTTAAAAATTTGGATAAGAGGGTCAAAAGTTATAAAAAAAATCAATATATATGTACTAGAGGAATATGAAGACACTCTTCAAAGAAAATAAAAATAAATACCTTAACTTATTCAAAATATTAAAAAGACTGTATGTCTAGAAAGCTAAGAAGTAGCTCTTTATTTTAGTGGAAATTTTATTGCAAAACATGTAAACCTCATGAGGTTGAAGTTTGAATTTGACTTATTTTATGTTAAAAACATGAATGTAAGAGCCACAAGAGATGTCCAACACTTAGGCTTGAAAATCCAAGCTTAAATGGATAGGATGATAAAAAAATTGAATTCAAGTCATTAAAAAAGTGTACACACTAAACCACATATGTGTTATGTTTTTCATAACACGGACACATTTTTCTGAAAATCTCAACATTGACCATGAATTTGTCCCCCATTTCTATGCACTTACCCTTAGCAATGGTAGAAGTGATGAATGTGACTAATTTTTCTTTCTAAATATGACCCAAATTTAAAGTTATGGAATGAACCCACATTAAATATTTCCACTTTGTTCCTACAATTTAAAAATCAACATAATTTTAATATGATATTCAAATCTAGACTAAGTAGACCCCCTAACATATTATATATTAAAAAGAAGTATTGGCTTCCAACCTAAAATGAAGACTTGGTGAAATATTGGTTTTAGGATGGATACAACCTAACATGTTCAAAAATATAACCCATTTACAAGATCTTTGTTAATAACATTAACGGAAGTTAAGATTATTCCAAGTAATGTGTCTATAAGGATTCTTATTATTTGCCACAACACAAAAAATGCAACCCTTCTATCAAAAAAAAATATGGATAACCAAATATAACTTCAATAAGATATTGAACTCTTTGATGAAGCTCAACTCCAAGTAAATTCACTTTAAATGATAAAATTATAAATTTATCTAAGTTCTTATAGTTAACATTTATTATGACACTCTTGGGTATCTTTTGAAATAATTAGCTATGTTAGTGTTGGTGCCTTGTAACAACCTCCCTAATTCCATATGAAACCAAGGAACCCCTCTTTTATTACATGTGTCCTCACATGCCTTCACTTATTATATCAATTCAAGGAGGACCCTAATGTGCCTTTAATTGCTTTTCAATTTGACCTCGTTGCCTATAACATCCCTTGTTGATATCTGATTAGAGACTATGCTTTGGGCCCCTCTAGTCGTTATGTTATTTCGCTACCTTGTTCATTCTAGTTGCTTTTCTTATTCTACCTTGGTTGTTTTGTTTTTTCTCTTGTCCATCTAATCTCATGTTGATTCAACTTCTCAATGTGACCTAGACTTCCAAAGCCTTGAGCACTGAGTTTCACCAACCAACTTGAGTCTTCCATGTGGCAATTCCTTATTGACCAATCAAATGCTTTATGCCACTAGTGGTACATTCCACATGTCACCTAGTCACTCCTCTCCTCAATCAATCTTAGCATGACACATGTGGTTCTTAACTTCGCTATCCAAAAGTGTAGGAAGGCCTACATTTTGCAAGCTTAAGTTTAACAACCTACCCAACAATGAAAAATCACTTACATGCATGTCTAAGGTATTGTGGAAGGCAAATCCACATGTCTTAGCCCTTGTTTTGCATGTCCAAGCCCTTGTCCTTGTATATGGCCACCTAACTAAAGTTTTAAGTGCTTTTCCATGTTATCAGACACATTTAAACGTAGGTTTGATTTTGATTTCATGGATTTAACTCATGTTTCCTCTCTAATGCAAGATTTTGTGCATGTGATTAGTCATCTAGTAGATGAAGAACTAAATGTGGGAGTGGCTCAAGGCTTCTCAAGGATTTCAAATGTAGAAAAAGGGGATATCTTACCAGATTTTTTTTGGAAAAAATAGTTTGATTTAGTGCTACTCTAGCCATAGGTCAATATTTTCTAGGTTCACCTTTGCTAGATTCAAAGTACCAACTCAAAAACTTATGCATAGGTCCTATTCATGATTGAAATGTTTAGGATAGCCTAAAATTTTAAAATTACTTCCTATTGTCTTGTATTGGATGTAATTAATGAGGATTTTTCCTCCAATGAATGTAATTAAACAAAAGGAAGCTATTAGTGTTAGGAATAGCATGTAGAAGATATCAATTAAATGCAGATAAAGATTAAATAGAGGAATAAAAATACACAGAAATAAAACAACAAGAGACAATTTTAACGTGGTTCACCCAAATTCAGGTTACATCCATCAACAAAGAGTCCAATAATATTATCCAGCAAATAGAATCGATTACAACCAGCAATCTCATGCAACCCAAATCTATTGCAATGTACTATAGATACAATACCAATAGAAACCCTAACCGTTAGCCTTTTTTATGAAGACTTGAATGTCGATTACAAAAATAGGGTTTTTTTATGGCAACCAATAGAAAAAATAATTGTCGATGCCTTTATAAAATAATAGGCAATTTTTTCTTTGGGGGCGCTACCCCTGAGCCCCTAGCTGGGGGGATAAGCCCCCCAGGCCCTATAGGCCTACCCCCCTGCACTCCCCTGTAAAATACTTTTGGGGGAAACTATGCTGACAAAAGTGGGAAAAATTTAACCTCCGAGTCTAATTAGGCTCCATTTAACAACAATCTCCCACTTGGAGACTGATCAAACACTATTGCCCCTATAGCTCCCACTGGAAATAAGCACCCTAGACTCTGCTATTCTGATTCTATTATTTTCAATCTTGAAGGCCAACTAAAGCTGAAGAGGAGCTCAGCTTCTCCCTTGTCACCGCCTTCATAAACATATCCACTGGATTTTCATCTATATATATCTTTTCCAGCCTTAATCGTCCATCCTCCAACACCAACTAGATGAAGTGATATATCAGCTATATGTGTTTGGTCTTTGAATGCAAGGCAAAATTCTTTGCAAGATGTATGGCACTCTGGCTGTCCGTAAACAAATAACTGTTAGCCTATTGTTTGCCCAATTTTTCCATGAAAAATTGCAGCAATATCATCTCCTTGCTTGTCTCTATTGTAGCTACATATTCTGCCTCCGTGGTGGATAAAGCAACCACCTTTTGCAACCTTGAGATCCAACTCACCATTATCCCACCTATAGTAAAGACATAACCTATAGTACTCTGTCTGGTATCAATATCTCCTACCAAATTTGAGTCCACATAGTCTGCTAAATTAGTATTAGAGCCCCCAAAACATAAATGTTTATTAGATGTACATCTCAAATATTGGAGAATCCATTTTACTTCATTCCAATGCTCCAATCCAGGATTACTCATATACTTGCTTACAACTCCTACAACATGTGCAATATCTGGTCTCATGCATACCATGGTGTACATTAAACTCCCTATAGCTGAAGCATATGGTACCTTAGACATTTTTCCTTCCTCCTCTTGTGTTTTTAGACATATCCCCTTAGTCAATTTCAAATGACTGGGCAAAAGTTTGCTGACAGCTTTTGCATTCTCCATATGGAATCTCTGCAACACCTTTTCAACATAATCAACCTGAGATAGAGTCAATTTTCTGTTCTATCTATCTCTGCAAATTCTCATACCAAGGATTTGTTTTTCTACTCCCAAATCTTTCATAGCAAATGATTTTAGTAACTGTTGTTTTAACTCACTTATGTGATCTATGTTAGACCCCGCTACAAGCATGTCATCATCATATAAACATAAAATAATGTAGTTGTCATTATCCAACCTCTTAAAATAAACATAATGGTCAGAATTACACTGACTGTAGCCGTGCTCATCCATAAAACTATCAAATTTCAAGTACTATTGCCGAGGTGCTTGTTTCAAGCCATATAAACTCTTCTTCAATTTGCACACCAGTTTCTCCTTACCTTTGACCTCAAATCTTGGGGGCTATTCCATATATATCTCCTCCTCCAAATCACCATGGAGAAAGGTAGTTTTCACATCTAGAGCTATTCCAAATGCAAATATTCAGTAGCCACAATACTTAAAACAGTACGAATAGAAGTCATTTTAACAACTAGAGAAAAACTCTCATCAAAATCAATGCCCTTTTTTTGTGCATATCCTTTTACAACTAACCTGGCTTTAAATCTATTCTTACCTCCATATTCTTCTTTTAGCCTATAAACCATTTGAAGAGACCTAGTGTCTCAAGTTATTTCTTGGAACCTCTTTCTTTAGTTGGTCGTTGACCACACTAGAGTTTCGGCAGAACTAGTGAATGTTACACCGATAGTTTTGTTCACATCAATGAAGGAAAAAGCTATCGGGCAGACTTTCTATATCGGCACAGTCTTAAGTTACTTCTCCAATCGATGAGGGTCAGACCGATGTGAGAAGTCCATCGGCATAAGGTTGGGCGTCAGGTAATCTCATGGTGGTCATTCCGATAGTATTGAGTTACCCCGATGGAAGTGTGCATTGGGATCAATGGATCGTCGACGTAAGAACTATTATCGGCCCAGTGTTGAGATGTCTCTCCAAAGTTACCAGTCACTCCGATGAAGGGTTAGCATAGCATTGGCGTCGGTGAGACAAGGATTCGTTAGAGTAAGTGTCGAATAGTTCGCCAATGATGAAGGTTATCCTGATGAGTCTTTGACTATCGTTGTCGGCAACAAAATTGCCGACGATAGTCATTTTGATCATTTGTGGTTATAAACCGGAATAGTATACGTGCCCTGGTGCATGTGGGATTATTCATCTCATGGAATGCGAATAGTTACTACTGTTGAGCAACGACGATGGGGAAGGTGAATCATTCAGTTAGGGCAATAGTTGAGTAACCGTTTTCTACTCTTTCAGACTGATGTTATAAAATTGATCTGTTGGCATCGCTGTTGAATAATGAAATGATTTAATTATACAGTTTATTCTGTAGATATATAGATTGAATAAATGGTTGTGAAATTGAGAAAGAATCGATACCTGAGCAAAAGAGCTGGGATCTTTATTGTAACTATTGAGTTTACTGTAATAAAGAAATTCTCTCTTGTGGTGGTGGGTTTTTTACCCGAAAGGGTTTTCCCACGTACATCTAGTGTCACTCTTTGTTGTCTGGAATGTTTATTTTATGTAGTTTTTTAATTTGAATTTACCTGTCTGCATTATCCCCTTTAAATTAACATTAGGGAAGCTGTATTTCGCACCTCTGCTTTCCTTACAAGTGGTATCAGAGCTTGGCCAATTGTGTTATCCTTGTTGGTAGGTTGGGTTTTTTGTGTTAGTTCAGTGAGTGGGAGTTCTATAGAGGTCTATTTTGTTAAATAAGATGGCAAGTACATTAGGAAAAATAGACATTGAAAAGTTCAATGGCACAAACTTTGAGTTGTGGAAGATTAAGGTTGAAGATTTGCTAGTCGACAGAGATCTTTGGGTTGCTGTGTTTGGGGTTAAACCTGTAAGCATGAAACAAGAAGATTGGGACCTAGCTGATAGAAAAGCCAAAGGATTGATAAGATTAAGTCTTGCAGATTCTGTTCTATTGAACGTCCATGAAGAGAAGTCAGCCAAAGATTTGTGGAAGAAGTTGGGAGATATTTACCAGGGCAAGTCCTTGGTGAATAAATTGTTTCTCAGAAAGAAGTTGTATTCTCTGAAGATGGATGAAGGTGCATCTGTAGCAGACCATCTGAACACATTTAATCTGATTGTTGCACAGTTGACGTCTGTAGGTGTAAAAATAGAAGAGGAAGACTGTTGTATGCTTCTATTGTGTTCCTTACCTGACGCATGCGATCATCTTGTGATGGCTATTGGAAGTACAACAACCACGTTTACAACTGAAGCAGTTGTTACCTCATTATTATCTAAAGAGATGCGGAGGAAATCGTTTGAGACAGCCAAAGAGGCCCTGTCTGTTCTAGGTAGATCAAAGGAAAGAGGCAAGAAGAAGGACAACAAGTCTAAGTCCAAATCAAAGGGGAAATCAAAATCTCCTGGCACAAAGTCCAAGGTGAAGTGCTGGAATTGTGGGCAGAAAGGACACATCAGAAGAGACTGCAAAGAGGAGAAAAAGAAGAAGAAGAACTCTTCTGACAATGATTCTTCTCAGAGTGATGTTGATGCCTTCATTGCTACCTTGGCAACGCCTGCATCTGAAGATGTGTGGCTGGTGGATTCGGGAGCATCTTTTCATATGACATCTCATAGAGAATGGTTCACAAAGTATGAACCGTATGCTGGTGGGAAGGTGTTCTTGGCAAGTGATTCAACACTGGAAATTGTTGGTCGAGGAGGAGTCAGAATCCAGTTCCTGGATGGCAGAATAAAGGGAATGAATGGAGTGCTACACATACCAGGTCTGGCTCGAAATTTACTTTCTATTAGTAAGCTTAATGATGTTGGAGTGCAAGTTACTTTTGTGAATGGTGGCTGTAAAATGACTAGAGGTTCTATTGTACTGGCAAAGGGTGAACGCATTGGAACTCTGTATAGGTTAGATGCTAAACCAGTGTGCTGTAATAGTGTCTCTGCAAAATCTGAAAAAGCTACTATTGTAACACATGATGCAAACTCTATGGAAGTCAAACTCCCTGCAGAGAAAACAATGCTCTGGCATCATAGACTTGGTCACATAGGTGAAAAAGGTTTAAAAACCTTGAAAAACAAAACCCTGGTAGATGGACTAATTGATTGTAATTCAGAGTTTAATTTCTGTGAACATTGTATATATGGAAAACAAAACCGTGTTTCTTTTTACTCAAGTCCACATAAATCTTTTGGTGTTCTGGACTATGTACATTCTGATGTTTTTGGTCCAATTGATGTTCTATCTTTATCTAAATCAAGATACTATGTATCGTTCATTGACGATTATTCAAGGAGGGCATTTGTATATTTTTTTAAAAGAAAATCAGAAGTATTCAGTCAGTTTAAAGAATTTAAAACTCTTGTGGAAAATCAGACTGGTAGAAAAATAAAATGCTTGAGAACAGATAATGGTTGTGAATATTGCAATGCAGATTTTGATGAGTATTGTGTAGACCATGGAATTAAAAGGCATAAGACTACACCTTATACTTCATAGCAAAATGGAGTTGCTAAAAGGTTGAATAGATCATTGATGGAGAAAGCAAGAAGTATGTTGAGTTATGCTAGTCTTGAACAAAGGTTCTGGGCTAAGGTAGTTGCTATAGCTTGTTACTTGTTGAACTGTCTCCTACTTCAGCATTGGTTGATAAGACGCTTATGGAAGTGTGGTCTAGAAAGAAGCCCTCTTTGAGACATCTTTGTATTTTTGGCTGTGAGGCATATGCTCATATTCCTGAGGTAAAAAGGTCTAAGCTAGATTACAAGGCAGTCAAATGTATCTTTATTGGCTATGGAGTCGGTGTGAAAGGGTACAAGCTTTGGAATCCTGAAACTGAAAAAGTAATTTACAGAGAGCTAAAACCTTTGGTTATTGATCCTTAGCTAGAGAAGACAAAAAAGAAGAAAGAAAAGAGTGTTGTTAATATTCCTCTAACCCCTGTAAAAGAGGAACAACAAACACCAAGTGTAGATGATTCAGACGTGAGTTCAAGTAGCTCTGAAGATTCAAATCTAGAGCAAGAACTTGAACCTGCACCTCAACCTTTGAGGAGATCTACACGTGAAAGAAGACAACTAGATAGGTATGGATTTTCAGTACTTGATTCAATTTGTGCCTATGCTTTACTTACTAATACTGATGAACCTAGGACTGTGAAAGAAGCTATTAGTTTATCTGATTCAGATTCTTGGTTGGAAGCCATGGATAATGAAATGTCATCATTAGAGAAGAATGGAACCTGGGATCTGGTGCCCTTGCCTGAAGGTAGAAAACCTGTGAGCTGTAAGTGGGTATTTAAAAAGAAATATGGTCCAGATGGTAGTGTTGATAAGTACAAGACAAGACTGGTTGCTAAGGGGTATTCCCAAAAGGAAGGTATTGATTATGGAGAAATATTTTCTCCTGTAGCTAAGCTGACATCCATTAGATTTCTTTTGTCACTTGCAGAGGCACATGATTTTGAAATTGAGCAGATGGATGTGATGACAACATTTCTTCATAGGGACCTTGAAGAAGAAATTTATATGTCCCAGCCAGAGCATTTTGTGGTAAAAGGTAAAGAACATTTGGTATGTAAACTTAAGAAGTCTCTTTATGGTTTGAAGCAATCTCCCAGAGTGTGGTATCAAAAATTTGATACGTATGTTCTATCTTTAGGATATGTGAGATCTAAATCTGATCACTGTGTTTATTATAAAACTGATGGTAATCAAATTCTTCTAATTGCACTATATGTGGATGGCATGTTCATTGGCAATGGTAAGGGAATGATCTCAGAATTAAAATCTTAGTTGTCCTTGAAATTTGAAATGAAGAATCTGGGGGCAGCAAAGTACATTTTGGGAATGGAAATCAAAAGGGATAGATCTAAGAGAAAGCTTTGGCTCAGCTAGAGCAAATATATTACCAATGTTCTTGATAGATTTAATATGTCTGATTCCAAACAACTAGTTGTTCCAGTTTTGCAGGGAATGAAACTATCTGTTGAAGATTGTCCAGAATCTTCGAATGAAATTGACGACATGAAAAACGTGCCTTATACAAGTGTTGTTGGTAGTTTAATGTATGCAATGGTCTGTACCAAACCAGACATTGCCCAAGCAGTGGGAGTTTTGAGCCGGTTTATGGCAAATCCAGGCAGATCACATTGGGATGCTGTGAAAAGAGTTATGAGGTATTTGAAGGGAACTTCTGATTATACTATTTGCTATCATGGAAACTCAGTTGGATCTCAGAGGTCTATAAGCATTCAGGGTTATGTTGATTCTGATTAGGCAGGGGACATTGATAGTAGAAGATCCACTAGTGGATATGTATTCACGTTAAATGGTGGTGCTATTAGTTGGATGAGCAAGCGACAGGCTGTAGTCGCTTTGTCCACAACAGAAGTAGAGTACATGGCAGCTACTCAAACATGCCAAGAAGTCATTTGGTTGAAGAGGTTGTGCTCTGATGTTGGTTTTAATGCCGGGCAGATACAAATTTATTGTGACAGTCAAAGTGCTATATGTTTAGCAAAGAACCCTACTTTCCATGCTAGGACAAAACATATTGGTGTCCAATATCACTTTGTTCGTGATATGGTGGAAGACAGGAAGGTGAAGATGGAAAAAGTTGACACTTTGGAAAATGTCGCTGATGCCTTAACTAAGCCAGTGAGCACGACCAAGTTCAAATGGTGTTCAGATGAAATGGGTCTTCGGGCCCATAATTCTTAGTAATCCTTTTTTGAGGATTAAGAGGTTAGCAATAATCTCTTCGACAAGTGGGAGATTGAAGAGACCTAGTGTCTCAAGTTATTGCTTGGAACCTCTTTCTTTAGTTGGTCGTTGGCCACACTAGAGTTTCAGCAGAACTAGTGAATGTTACACCAACAGTTTTGTTCACATCAATGAAGGAAAAAGCTATCAGGTAGACTTTCTATATCGGCACAGTCTTAAGTTACTTCTCCGATCGATGAGGGTTAGACCAATGTGAGAAGTCCATCGGCATAAGGTTGGGCGTCGGGTAATCTCATGGTGGTCATTTCGATAGTATTGAGTTACCCCGATGGAAGTGTGCATTAGGATCAATGGATTGTTGACGTAAGAACTATTATCGGCCCAGCATTGAGATGTCTCTCCAAAGTTACTAGTCACTCCGATGAAGGGTTAGCATAGCATTGGTGTTGGTGAGACAAGGATCCATCAAAGTAAGTGTCGAACAGTTCACCGATGATGAAGGTTATCCTGATGAGTCTTTGACTATCGTTGTCGACAACAAAATTACCGACAATAGTCATTTTGATCGTTTGTGGTTATAAACCGGAATAGTATATGCGCCCTGGTGCATGTGGGATTATTCATCTCATGGAATGCGAATAGTTACTACTGTTGAGCAGCAACGACGATGGGGAAGGTGAATCATTCAGTTAGGGCAACAGTCAAGTAACCGTTTTCTGCTCTTTCAGACTGATGTAATAAAACTGATCTGTTGGCATCGTTGTTGAATAATGAAATGATTTAATTGTACAGTTTATTCTGTAGATATATAGATTGAATAAACGGTTGTGTAATTGAGAAAGAATCGATCCTTGAGCAAAAGAGCTGGGATCTTTATTGGGTAAGTGCAAGAAGATGGGGGGCCAAAAAGGGGTCTTAAGTGGCCACTTTTTTTCTGAAATCAGGAAATACTGGCCTTGGATGAGAAATTGAGCATAGTTACACTCAAAATTTAGAGATGCAACCAAAACAATGTTCGTAGTGCTCCGAGTCTACTTTCTAAACTACTATTTTGTTTTGAAAATGGCATAGATTAAGGGGTTCAAAAGAGGGAGCCACAGAAATTGGTGTTGTTTCTGTCAAAAAAACATAACATAGCATGTTTTGTGGCTCCCTCAAAAGGTCAACTTTTTTTTGGTATTTTTAAAATCGCTTCGGTGAGAAATTAGCTAATAGCATGTAGTTTATGCCCGATTTTTCTGATAATTTTTTGATGAATATTTGATTTTTTACTAATTTTTAAAGTGGACACATCCTAAAAAACAGAATTTTGGCCGTGCTACCCCTATAAATTTTGAAAACTAATTGAAAATCATTTTTTTATTTTTTTAATATTTGTAGAATGGAGTCTAGTTTCTAAATATGTAATTTTTTTGAAATTTGAATGAATAGTTATTTTACAATGAAAAAAAGACCAAACAGTGGTTTTTGCATAAAAACGGACACACAAACAAAAGAAATTAAAGATGAAAGGCTTAACATTGTTAAAATGTGAAAAAAATCACATCGTCAAATAGCTAAGAGAAAGCCTAACATTACCCATGTGTTCGATTTGTTCAACCTTGAAACACGTGCAAATCTGAGGGTTAGCACGAACGAAATTATGTGAAATTTTGAAGAATACAGAAAAACACGTCTGTGACTGTTCATAAGGCACTCCAAGCCTTTGGGTTGGAAATCCAAAGCAAATCCCAAGCCCAAGGCTTGGGATTCCCAAAGCAAGAAATAACGTGAGCGCGATATAACGCGCTCGCGTTATAACGCGCTCGCGTTATGTCCCACTCAAAATTTTTTACACTCAAGGCTATTCATCATAGGGTTAAGGCATAAAGGATAGAGTTGAAAGGTTTACGGATAAGGGATTAGTGTTTAAGGTATAGTATCGAGCCCGTTGAGGGTCTAGGAATAAGGATAGCGTTTAAGGTTTAGGGATGAGGGATGACAGATTACGGTTGAGGGTCGAGGGATCAAAGTTAAGGGTTGAGGGATTAGGGTTTGACATTAAGGGTTGAGGGTTGAGGTTCAAGGGTCAAGGGTTTAGGGATAGGGTTTAGGGTCGAGGGATTAGGGTTAAAGTAGAGTGTGGAGGGTGTAAGGATTAGGGATAGGGTTGGAGGGTTTAGGGATAAGGGATTAGGGTTTAAGGTATAGTATCAAGTCTGTTGAGAGTTTAGGAATAGGGATAGCATTTAGGGATTAGGGATGAGGGATTATAGTTGAGGGATGATGGATTAGGGTTGAGGGTTGAGGGATTAGGGTTTAGGGATAAGGTTTAGGGTTGAGGGTTTAGGATTAGGGTTTAGGGTTGACGGATTAGCATTTAATGTCGAGGTTAGGGTTAGAGTGTTGAGGGTAGAGGGATTAGGGATAGGGTTTAGGGTTTAAGGTTTAAGGATTGAGGGTTGAGGCTTTAGGGATGAGGGTTTAAGGCTTAAGATATAGTGTCAAGTGTTGAGGGTGTAGGGATAGGGTTTAAGTTTTAAGGGTTAAGGGTTGAGGGATATGGATTAGGGTTTAAGGTATAGTGTTGAGGGTCGAGGGATCAGAGTTAAGGGTTGAGGGATTAGGGTTTGACGTTGAGGGTTGAGGGTTGAGGTTCGAGGGTCAAGGGTTTAGGGATAGGGTTGAGGGTCGAGGAATTAGGGTTAAAGTAGAGTGTGGATGGTATAAGGATTAGGGATAGGGTTGGAGGGTTTATGGATAAGGGATTAGGGTTTAAGGTATAGTATCGATTCTGTTGAGGGTGTAGGAATAGGGATAGCATTTAGGGTTTAGGGATGAAGGATTAGAGTTGGGGGATGACAGATTAGGGTTGAGGGTTGAGGGATTAGGGTTTAGGGATAAGGTTTAGGGTTGAGGGATGAGGGATTAGGGTTTAAGGTATAGTGTTGAGGGTTTAGGGATAGGGTTTAGGGTTGAGGGATTAGGATTTGACGTTGAGGGTTGAGGGTTGAGGTTCGAGGGTCAAGGGTTTAGGGATAGGGTTGAGGGTCAAGGAATTAGGGTTAAAGTAGAGCGTGGAGGGATGACGGATGATAGATTAAGGTTGAGGGTTGAGGGATTAGGGTTTGACGTCGAGGGCTGAGGGTTTAGGGTTAGGGTTGAGAGATGAGGGATCAGAGTTAAGGGTTGAGGGATTAGGGTTTGACGTCGAGGGCTGAGGTTTGAGGGTCAAGGGTTTAGGGATAGGGTTGAGGTTGAAGGGATTAGGGTTTAGGGACAAGGTTTAGGGTTAGGGTTGAGGGATTAGGGTTTAAGGTATAGTGTTGAGGGTTTAGGGATAGGGTTTAGGGTTGAGGGATTAGAGTGAAGGGTTGAGGGATTAGAATTTGGCGTTGAGGGTTTAGGGTTTAAGGTATAGTGTTGAGGGTTTAGGGATAGGGTTTAGGGTTGAGGGATTAGGGTTTGACGTTGAGGGTTGAGGGTTGAGGTTCGAGGGTCAAGGGTTTAGGGATAGGGTTGAGGGTCGAGGAATTAGGGTTAAAGTAGAGTGTGGAGGGATGACGGATGATAGATTAGGGTTGAGGGTTGAGGGATTAGGGTTTGATGTTGAGGGTTGAGGGTTTAGGGTTAGGGTTGAGAGATGAGGGATCAGAGTTAAGGGATGAGGGATTAGGGTTTGACGTCGAGGGCTGAGGTTCGAGGGTCAAGGGTTTAGGGATAGGGTTGAGGTTGAAGGGATTAGGGTTTAGGGACAAGGTTTAGGGTTAGGGTTGAGGGATTAGGGTTTAAGGTATAGTGTTGAGGGTTTAGGGATAGGGTTTAGGGTTGAGGGATTAGAGTGAAGGGTTGAGGGATTAGAATTTGGCGTTGAGGGTTTAGGGTTTAAGGTATAGTGTTGAGGGTTTAGGGATAGGGTTTAGGGTTGAGGGATTAGGGTTTGACATTGAGGGTTGAGGGTTGAGGTTCGAGGGTCAAGGGTTTAGGGATAGGGTTGAGGGTCGAGGAATTAGGGTTAAAGTAGAGTGTGGAGGGATGACGGATGATAGATTAGGGTTGAGGGTTGAGGGATTAGGGTTTGATGTTGAGGGTTGAGGGTTTAGGGTTAGGGTTGAGAGATGAGGGATCAGAGTTAAGGGTTGAGGGATTAGGGTTTGACGTCGAGGGCTGAGGTTCGAGGGTCAAGGGTTTAGGGATAGGGTTGAGGTTGAAGGGATTAGGGTATAGGGACAAGGTTTAGGGTTAGGGTTGAGGGATTAGGGTTTAAGGTATAGTGTTGAGGGTTTAGGGATAGGGTTTAGGGTTGAGGGATTAGAGTGAAGGGTTGAGGGATTAGAATTTGGCGTTGAGGGTTTAGGGTTTAAGGTATAGTGTTGAGGGTTTAGGGATAGGGTTTAGGGTTGAGGGATTAGGGTTTGACGTTGAGGGTTGAGGGTTGAGGTTCGAGGGTCAAGGGTTTAGGGATAGGGTTGAGGGTCGAGGAATTAGGGTTAAAGTAGAGTGTGGAGGGATGACGGATGATAGATTAGGGTTGAGGGTTGAGGGATTAGGGTTTGATGTTAAGGGTTGAGGGTTTAGGGTTAGGGTTGAGAGATGAGGGATCAGAGTTAAGGGTTGAGGGATTAGGGTTTGACGTCGAGGGCTGAGGTTCGAGGGTCAAGGGTTTAGGGATAGGGTTGAGGTTGAAGGGATTAGGGTTTAGGGACAAGGTTTAGGGTTAGGGTTGAGGGATTAGGGTTTAAGGTATAGTGTTGAGGGTTTAGGGATAGGGTTTAGGGTTGAGGGATTAGAGTGAAGGGTTGAGGGATTAGAATTTGGCATTGAGGGTTTAGGGATAGGGTTTAGGGTTGAGGGATTAGGGTTTGACGTTGAGGGTTGAGGGTTGAGGTTCGAGGGTCAAGGGTTTAGGGATAGGGTTGAGGGTCGAGGAATTAGGGTTAAAGTAGAGTGTGGAGGGATGACGGATGATAGATTAGGGTTGAGGGTTGAGGGATTAGGGTTTGATGTTGAGGGTTGAGGGTTTAGGGTTAGGGTTGAGAGATGAGGGATCAGAGTTAAGGGTTGAGGGATTAGGGTTTGACGTCGAGGGCTGAGGTTCGAGGGTCAAGGGTTTAGGGATAGGGTTGAGGTTGAAGGGATTAGGGTTTAGGGACAAGGTTTAGGGTTAGGGTTGAGGGATTAGGGTTTAAGGTATAGTGTTGAGGGTTTAGGGATAGGGTTTAGGGTTGAGGGATTAGAGTGAAGGGTTGAGGGATTAGAATTTGGCATTGAGGGTTTAGGGATAGGGTTTAGGGTTGAGGGATTAGGGTTTGACGTTGAGGGTTGAGGGTTGAGGTTCGAGGGTCAAGGGTTTAGGGATAGGGTTGAGGGTCGAGGAATTAGGGTTAAAGTAGAGTGTGGAGGGATGACGGATGATAGATTAGGGTTGAGGGTTGAGGGATTAGGGTTTGATGTTGAGGGTTGAGGGTTTAGGGTTAGGGTTGAGAGATGAGGGATCAGAGTTAAGGGTTGAGGGATTAGGGTTTGACGTCGAGGGCTGAGGTTCGAGGGTCAAGGGTTTAGGGATAGGGTTGAGGTTGAAGGGATTAGGGTTTAGGGACAAGGTTTAGGGTTAGGGTTGAGGGATTAGGGTTTAAGGTATAGTGTTGAGGGTTTAGGGATAGGGTTTAGGGTTGAGGGATTAGAGTGAAGGGTTGAGGGATTAGAATTTGGCGTTGAGGGTTTAGGGATAGGGTTTAGGGTTGAGGGATTAGGGTTTGACGTTGAGGGTTGAGGGTTGAGGTTCGAGGGTCAAGGGTTTAGGGATAGGGTTGAGGGTCGAGGAATTAGGGTTAAAGTAGAGTGTGGAGGGATGATGGATGATAGATTAGGGTTGAGGGTTGAGGGATTAGGGTTTGATGTTGAGGGTTGAGGGTTTAGGGTTAGGGTTGAGAGATGAGGGATCAGAGTTAAGGGTTGAGGGATTAGGGTTTGACGTCGAGGGCTGAGGTTCGAGGGTCAAGGGTTTAGGGATAGGGTTGAGGTTGAAGGGATTAGGGTATAGGGACAAGGTTTAGGGTTAGGGTTGAGGGATTAGGGTTTAAGGTATAGTGTTGAGGGTTTAGGGATAGGGTTTAGGGTTGAGGGATTAGAGTGAAGGGTTGAGGGATTAGAATTTGGCGTTGAGGGTTTAGGGTTTAAGGTATAGTGTTGAGGGTTTAGGGATAGGGTTTAGGGTTGAGGGATTAGGGTTTGACGTTGAGGGTTGAGGGTTGAGGTTCGAGGGTCAAGGGTTTAGGGATAGGGTTGAGGGTCGAGGAATTAGGGTTAAAGTAGAGTGTGGAGGGATGACGGATGATAGATTAGGGTTGAGGGTTGAGGGATTAGGGTTTGATGTTAAGGGTTGAGGGTTTAGGGTTAGGGTTGAGAGATGAGGGATCAGAGTTAAGGGTTGAGGGATTAGGGTTTGACGTCGAGGGCTGAGGTTCGAGGGTCAAGGGTTTAGGGATAGGGTTGAGGTTGAAGGGATTAGGGTTTAGGGACAAGGTTTAGGGTTAGGGTTGAGGGATTAGGGTTTAAGGTATAGTGTTGAGGGTTTAGGGATAGGGTTTAGGGTTGAGGGATTAGAGTGAAGGGTTGAGGGATTAGAATTTGGCGTTGAGGGTTTAGGGATAGGGTTTAGGGTTGAGGGATTAGGGTTTGACGTTGAGGGTTGAGGGTTGAGGTTCGAGGGTCAAGGGTTTAGGGATAGGGTTGAGGGTCGAGGAATTAGGGTTAAAGTAGAGTGTGGAGGGATGACGGATGATAGATTAGGGTTGAGGGTTGAGGGATTAGGGTTTGATGTTGAGGGTTGAGGGTTTAGGGTTAGGGTTGAGAGATGAGGGATCAGAGTTAAGGGTTGAGGGATTAGGGTTTGACGTCGAGGGCTGAGGTTCGAGGGTCAAGGGTTTAGGGATAGGGTTGAGGTTGAAGGGATTAGGGTTTAGGGACAAGGTTTAGGGTTAGGGTTGAGGGATTAGGGTTTAAGGTATAGTGTTGAGGGTTTAGGGATAGGGTTTAGGGTTGAGGGATTAGAGTGAAGGGTTGAGGGATTAGAAATTGGCGTTGAGGGTTTAGGGTTTAGGATCAGGGTTGAAGGTCGAGGGATTAGAG
Organism: Cunninghamia lanceolata; assembly: GCA_027924645.1. Taxonomy (NCBI): domain Eukaryota; kingdom Viridiplantae; phylum Streptophyta; class Pinopsida; order Cupressales; family Cupressaceae; genus Cunninghamia; species Cunninghamia lanceolata. The sequence goes on from BSBN01001067.1 coordinate 7,205,539, forward strand.
TTAAGGGTTGAGGGATTAGGGTTTGATGTTAAGGGTTAAGGTTCGAGGGTTTGATGTTGAGGGTTGAGGGTTGAGGTACATTTCGGTGTGACATTTAAATTGTCTTGCCGATATACACTGTAAAGGTTATTTTGTGGACTTTCAAGGATTTTTTCACCTGTGTTAATGTTCAACTTGTTTCGCTCTGCATCAAGGGATTACGGTTTGACGTTGAGGGCTGAGGTTCGAGGGTCAAGGGTTTAGGGATAGGGTTGAGGTTGAAGGGATTAGGGTTTAGGGACAAGGTTGAGGTTGAGGGATTAGGATTTGACATTGAGGGTTGAGGGTTTAGGGATAGGGTTGAGGGATTAGGATTTGACATTGAGGGTTGAGGGTCAAGGGATCAGAGTTGAGGGTTTAGGGTTTAGAGATCTATAGGAGGACAAAACGCGAGCGCGTTATAGCGCGAGCGCGTTATAACGCGCTCGCATTTTGTAATTCTACTAAAACGGTAAAAAAGTGGTTACCCCCGTGATCCAGGCCCACATGCTCTATTTTCTTACTGATTCTGCGCATGCTCCGACAAAAAAGAAGTGCTTTCATGCTATTGGGAAGTTCACATGCACATTTGACACATTGTACCACCTTTGCATGATCTTTCCACCACCTTTTCTGCTTTGCCAACTTGAGAAGGAGGAAATAACATAGTTTTCAAACCAAATTTGATATATATCTATACAAGTTTCAATTTTTGTAGTATTGCAATGTTAATTTTGATTCAATTTTAAGAATTTAACATTGAAAAGGAAGCAAGTGGTGAAAAACTCAAATTGTTGAGGAGTTTGATGCAAGAAGATAAAAACACTACATAATTGGGTACTCTCTCCATTCAAATCTTCATTTTTTAGGTATGTCAAGTCTTTACATGCATGTTCTTTACATTTTCCTTATTTCGGATTGAATTACTTTATCATGCATTATCATACATGTTTAAAATAGACACATTTCCAATCAAGAAAGCAACCTACAATCTCACATGATGCCATGTATATTTTCTACACTTGGGCTCTTTAATAATTATGTGTAATAAACAAACCTTAGTTCATACCATGATGTCAAACTATACAAGAATAAATCCTTACAACATAAAAAAAATACAATCCCACTATTATCATGTATTCATTTCTTAAGAACTAATATTGGTCTCTTTATCATGCTACAGACAAATTCTCCGTCATGCCGAGGAAACGATCAAGAATTAAACCAACACAGGAAGAGATAGAAGCTAAGAATGCAAAGAAAGCAATGGCTATGAGGGAACTTCGTGAGAAGAGGAAATTGGACACGATAAATGAAGACATACCAATTGAAGAGGAACCACAACCATCACAAAGAGATATGGTATTGGCGGCACAAAGAGAACGAATGCAAAAACTTCGTGGTACGAGAGATTTAAATACCATAGTTGGAGACACATCCTTTATCGCAAGACAACATGTAGGGACACCATCTACCACATCTCAAGTTGAGAGTACATCATCACTCACATGTGATGAAGGAGGTACGCCATCGTTCCCACCTCAACCTCAAGGTATGTCATCTATTCCATCTTCGATCGAAGGTATGCCATCTAACCCATCTCATTTAAATATTGATGAAATTCCTAATGTTGAGATGAATTTACCTAACTTGACACCACCTAGAATTTTGCATAGAAAGCCAAAGTATTTGATTGATATTGATGAGAATATTTTGCAGCCAATGGAAGGTAAGATTCCAAAACGCACTTGTAGAAGATATGCTAATAAGATTTGGAGATTGTTCTTTGAAAAGTTAAATGAGACTGCAAGATGTCAACTATTCGTTGAAATGATGCGAAGTATAAAGTATAGGTCTATCATGAAGATTCTTGGGTTGAGAACATCAGAGGCTTCAAGTGAAAAATCTATTGTCAAGAATCTAATGAGTGCGTATGAGAGTGTGGGTAACACCTCACGCACAAAAGATAGTAATGCAACACGGCGTGTGATTACATCGACTATAGTAAGTAGTCAAACGAGGAAAGCTCGTCTTATTAGAAAGACAAGTCAAAAATTGAGAATTAATAGGAAAACTTTATCAAGAGCCGTTGGAAGACGCCAAAGAATTGAGGACACTAATGCCAATGAATTATGGGCGTTCTCGGGGAGACTACCACGAAAAGATAAACCAATTGTTGAAGCATTGAGGTCACTAATTGAAGACTTTTGGAAGAATTACACAAGGGTATCTCCGAATCAAAGGGATGTGGTAAGAAGGAGAATTGGTAGTCAGAACCGCGAGCCACATCCAAAGCATTTTTTGGATGAGACTCAAACACAGTTTTATGGTAAATTTCTAGAGAAGTATCCTCAAATTAAAATTTGTCAAAGATATTTTGAAATGCTAAAACCTTTCTATGTTAAGATAAATCACACACGCACTACTTGTTGTTGTAGATTACATATTGAATTTTCTAACCATTTTGATGCTTATAGGTCTATATGTTTAGATATGCATACTAACAATGATTTGCAGGGTTGTGCCATATGTGCCCCACCAACATCTTCAAGAGATTTCATATCAAGAATTTTATGTGAAAGAGAGGAAGGTCAAATATTCTACAAGAAATTATGCTTGGATGGCACATGTCATCGTTGCGGTGGCTTGCAACATTTGCCAATATGTGAACATATGGAAATAACACATGCGGTTGGAAATGAACTAGTAGAATTTGGCAAGTATAAAACAGTGGCATACAATACAAAAGATGGTAAAGAAGCAAAGAGGTGTGAATTAGTTATTGAAAAGATTCCAGTGTATCAGTTTATGCCTATATTTCGTGACAGCATAGTGTATGAGTATGCAAGACATGCCCATAGAGCTCGATGGTTGGACTTGCAATTCAAGTTATGCAAGGACACATTTCCAGTTGGTAGCATTGTTTCAGTCGTCGACTTTGTAGAGAACTACAGTCTACAGCCACAGCGTGAGGTGCAATCACAATATTACAACTCCACACAGGTTTCTATATTTGTGCACATCGCATTCATTCATGCGAATGATAGTACAGAGGATGACAGAAAGATCATAAGGGAGTATCATTTCTATATTAGTGATGATCGCACGCATTCTACGGAGTTCGTGCAAGGTTGCTTTCAGGTGTTCTATAATGATTTGGCTAGAAGGGGCATATCGTTCAGTCAGCATATCATATGGTCGGATAATTGTGCATCACAATTCAAGAACTCGCGAAATTTCTATTGGCTGAGTAGGAGGCATAATTTTACAGGTATTCAACATATGTGGAACTTTTGTGAGGCCGGGCATGGAAAGGGGGAGCATGATGGTGCAGGAGCATGTATCAAAAGAGCCATAGCACGAGAAGAGTTAAAGTATAAAGACAATGCAAAGTTGACAGATGCAAAATCGATTGTCGAGTGGTGTAATGCTTCCATGGGTCCAGGTAATGAAGGTAAGTCTTTAGTTCGTAGATTTTTTTGGTTGATAGATGATACTAACATTGCACCATATGAGGATTGTTGTACACTGACAGGATCAAATGAGATGCACTCTTTCAGAAGTTCAATTGCAGGTTCATGGAGTATCCATACACGAAAGATGTCATGCTTTTGTTCTTCCTGTACAATTCAAGTCTGGGATGAGTGCGAGTCAAAGGAGTGGGTTGACGAATGGCAGTTAAGTTATCTTAGCCCACTTGACACGTATCGACCCCCGACGGCACTGGAACTAACACAGATGGAATCGTCAGTTGACTTTGACCACATATTAGATTTAGTTCAACCAGGTAATATAGGGCACATATATGCATCTAATTTCATCTAGTTCAACCAGGTAATGTCATCTTACTTTGTAGTGTTTTTGTAATGTTGACTAATTTCATCTAATTTGCTACACATATCAATGTAGGACACGTATATGCAGTTATTGCAGATGAAGATAATGAAGAGGGAACAGATTATTACTTATGCCGTTGTGTTGAGGCCAAAAAGAAATTGGAGGCCCCTGTTACAGATGGAGAAAACATCGAATACCCTACAGGATCAGTGGTTATTACTGGAACATGGCTTAGAAGGTACCCACATAAGAGTGTTAATATTTGGCTATTTCAGGACTTTGACATGCATCGAAAGATTCTTCATTACTCGAACCTTGTCGTGGCATCCAATGTTCATTTGATAAAGTATCGGGGTAGACCTTTGAACAAAATATTGTGGAAGGTGCGTGAGTCTGACCATGAAGCAATACTTGACACAATAAAGAGTAGAGCAGATCCAGATGGTTCATTGGATTAATTTGTAAGTATTCACATTGATTTTGTAAAGTTATGTTACATTGAGTTGTAAGTATGCACATTAATTTGTAAGGTTTGTCTTTTTTTATTTCCTCCTGCATTTTTACACATATGTACACATTTTTCCATCATCATGTTATGCATTTTTGGTGTCCTGCTCCTGATGCGACCAAACTCATAACTCACCCTACTAGACACCATTTGATGATCTCTCCAACACTCTGGATCCAGGGCGCCCAATCATGATGATGACCTATATACCATTCTCCCAAGGCGCTCATAATGAATGAATGATAAGGAGCGCCTTGACCTCTATAATCAAGGTGATTTTAAGTCACTTTGAGTCATTTGGGGTCAGTTTGAGTCTTTGAGTCATGTTGCAAAAAAGTGTCAATGTTGTCAAGTTGCACAAAGCAACCTTTGCATTTTTGGTGTCTTGCTCGTGATGCGACCAAACTGACTGTTCCAACGCGTCCGAATGGGTACATTTATGCTAGGCATGGTCCTATTTCTCACCCAAACATGTCGAAACAGTCGGAGCTACATTGTACCGACGATATCCCTGAAGAGTCCAAAGTGCAAAAAGGCAGCAATCTTTGACGAGATGTTACTCAAAAATTATGTCACTTAGAAACATTCCGTCTGAGGCAACGGGATCACGTAGAGTGCCTCTACAATAACCTCTCTCGGTTTTTTATAGCTCTGAGGCATTTGCCCGTGGTGAAAGGTTTTCTGCTGCCCCAAAAATCGTCAGAAGGAGGCAGTGTAAAGTTGCAAAGGGGTGTAACTTTCGTCCTGCTCCTGATGCGACCAAACTGACTGTTCCAACGCGTCCGAATGGGTACATTTATGCTAGGCATGGTCCTATTTCTCACCCAAACATGTCGAAACAGTCGGAGCTACATTGTACCGACGATATCCCTGAAGAGTCCAAAGTGCAAAAAGGCAGCAATCTTTGACGAGATGTTACTCAAAAATCGTGTCACTTAGAAACATTCCGTCTGAGGCAACGGGATCACGTAGAGTGCCTCTACAATAACCTCTCTCAGTTTTTTATAGCTCTGAGGCATTTGCCCGTGGTGAAAGGTTTTCTGTTGCCCTAAAAATCGTCAGAAGGAGGCAGTGTAAAGTTGCAAAGGGGTGTAACTTTCGTCCTGCTCCTGATGCGACCAAACTGACTATTCCAACGTGTCCGAATGGGTACATTTATGCTAGGCATGGTCCTATTTCTCACCCAAACATGTCGAAACAGTCGGAGCTACATTGTACCGACGATATCCCTGAAGAGTCCAAAGTGCAAAAAGGCAGCAATCTTTGACGAGATGTTACTCGAAAATCGTGTCACTTAGAAACATTCCGTCTGAGGCAACGGGATCACGTAGAGTGCCTCTACAATAACCTCTCTCAGTTTTTTATAGCTCTGAGGCATTTGCCCGTGGTGAAAGGTTTTCTGTTGCCCTAAAAATCGTCAGAAAGAGGCAGTGTAAAGTTGCAAAGGGGTGTAACTTTCGTCCTGCTCCTGATGCGACCAAACTGACTGTTCCAACGCGTCCGAATGGGTACATTTATGCTAGGCATGGTCCTATTTCTCACCCAAACATGTCGAAACAGTCGGAGTTACATTGTACCGACGATATCCCTAAAGAGTCCAAAGTGCAAAAAGGCAGCAATCTTTGACGAGATGTTACTCAAAAACCGTGTCACTTAGAAACATTCCGTCTGAGGCAACGGGATCACGTAGAGTGCCTCTACAATAACCTCTCTCGGTTTTTTATAGCTCTGAGGCATTTGCCTGTGGTGAAAGGTTTTCTGCTGCCCTAAAAATCGTCAGAAGGAGGCAGTGTAAAGTTGCAAAGGGGTGTAACTTTCGTCCTGCTCCTGATGCGACCAAACTGACTATTCCAATGCGTCCGAATGGGTACATTTATGTTAGGCATGGTCATATTTCTCACCCAAACATGTCGAAACAGTCGGAGCTACATTGTACCGACGATATCCCTGAAGAGTCCAAAGTGCAAAAAGGCAGCAATCTTTGACGAGATGTTACTCGAAAATCGTGTCACTTAGAAACATTCCGTCTGAGGCAACGGGATCACGTAGAGTGCCTCTACAATAACCTCTCTCGGTTTTTTATAGCTCTGAGGCATTTGCCCGTGGTGAAAGGTTTTCTGTTGCCCTAAAAATCGTCAGAAGGAGGCAGTGTAAAGTTGCAAAGGGGTGTAACTTTCGTCCTGCTCCTGATGCGACCAAACTGACTGTTCCAACGCGTCCGAATGGGTACATTTATGCTAGGCATGGTCCTATTTCTCACCCAAACATGTCGAAACAGTCGGAGCTACATTGTACCGACGATATCCCTGAAGAGTCCAAAGTGCAAAAAGGCAGCAATCTTTGACGAGATGTTACTCAAAAACCGTGTCACTTAGAAACATTCCGTCTGAGGCAACGGGATCACGTAGAGTGCCTCTACAATAACCTCTCTCAGTTTTTTATAGCTCTCAGGCATTTGCCCGTGGTGAAAGGTTTTCTGCTGCCCCAAAAATCATCAGAAGGAGGCAGTGTAATGTTGCAAAGGGGTGTAACTTTCGTCCTGCTCCTGATGCGACCAAACTGACTGTTGCAACGCGTCCGAATGGGTACATTTATGCTAGGCATGGTCCTATTTCTCACCCAAACATGTCGAAACAGTCGGAGCTACATTGTACCGACGATATCCCTGAAGAGTCCAAAGTGCAAAAAGGCAGCAATCTTTGACGAGATGTTACTCAAAAACCGTGTCACTTAGAAACATTCCGTCTGAGGCAACGGGATCACGTAGAGTGCCTCTACAATAACCTCTCTCGGTTTTTTATAGCTCTGAGGCATTTGCCCGTGGTGAAAGGTTTTCTGTTGCCCCAAAAATCGTCAGAAGGAGGCAGTGTAAAGTTGCAAAGGGGTGTAACTTTCGTCCTGCTCCTGATGCGACCAAACTGACTGTTCCAACGCGTCCGAATGGGTACATTTATGCTAGGCATGGTCCTATTTCTCACCCAAACATGTCGAAACAGTCGGAGCTACATTGTACCGACGATATCCCTGAAGAGTCCAAAGTGCAAAAAGGCAGCAATCTTTGACGAGATGTTACTCAAAAACTGTGTCACTTAGAAACATTCCGTCTAAGGCAACGGGATCACGTAGAGTGCCTCTACAATAACCTCTCTCGGTTTTTTATAGCTCTGAGGCATTTGCCCGTGGTGAAAGGTTTTCTGCTGCCCCAAAAATCGTCAGAAGGAGGCAGTGTAAAGTTGCAAAGGGGTGTAACTTTCGTCCTGCTCCTGATGCGACCAAACTGACTGTTCCAACGCGTCCTAATGGGTACATTTATGTTAGGCATGGTCCTATTTCTCACCCAAACATGTCGAAACAGTCAGAGCTACATTGTACCGACGATATCCCTGAAGAGTCCAAAGTGCAAAAAGGTAGCAATCTTTGACGAGATGTTACTTGAAAACCGTGTCACTTAGAAACATTCCGTCTGAGGCAACGGGATCACGTAGAGTGCCTCTACAATAACCTCTCTCGGTTTTTTATAGCTCTGAGGCATTTGCCCGTGGTGAAAGGTTTTCTGCTGCCCCAAAAATCGTCAGAAGGAGGCAGTGTAAAGTTGCAAAGGGGTGTAACTTTCGTCCTGCTCCTGATGCGACCAAACTGACTGTTCCAACGCGTCCGAATGGGTACATTTATGCTAGGCATGGTCCTATTTCTCACCCAAACATGTCGAAACAGTCGGAGCTACATTGTACCGACGATATCCCTGAAGAGTCCAAAGTGCAAAAAGGCAGCAATCTTTGACGAGATGTTACTCGAAAATCGTGTCACTTAGAAACATTCGTCTGAGGCAACGGGATCACGTAGAGTGCCTCTACAATAACCTCTCTCGGTTTTTTATAGCTCTGAGGCATTTGCCCGTGGTGAAAGGTTTTCTGTTGCCCTAAAAATCGTCAGAAGGAAGCAGTGTAAAGTTGCAAAGGGGTGTAACTTTCGTCCTGCTCCTGATGCAACCAAACTGACTTTTCCAACGCGTCTGAATGGGTACATTTATGCTAGGCATGGTCCTATTTCTCACCCAAACATGTCGAAACAGTCAGAGCTACATTGTACCGACGATATCCCTGAAGAGTCCAAAGTGCAAAAAGGCAGCAATCTTTGACGAGATGTTACTCAAAAACCGTGTCACTTAGAAACATTCCGTCTGAGGCAACGGGATCACGTAGAGTGCCTCTACAATAACCTCTCTCGGTTTTTTATAGCTCTGAGGCATTTGCCCGTGGTGAAAGGTTTTCTGCTGCCCCAAAAATCGTCAGAAGGAGGCAGTGTAAAGTTGCAAAGGGGTGTAACTTTCGTCCTGCTCCTGATGCGACCAAACTGACTGTTCCAACGCGTCTGAATGGGTACATTTATGCTAGGCATGGTCCTATTTCTCACCCAAACATGTCGAAACAGTCGGAGCTACATTGTACCGACGATATCCCTGAAGAGTCCAAAGTGCAAAAAGGCAGCAATCTTTGACGAGATGTTACTCAAAAACCGTGTCACTTAGAAACATTCTGTCTGAGGCAACGGGATCACGTAGAGTGCCTCTACAATAACCTCTCTCAGTTTTTTATAGCTCTGAGGCATTTGCCCGTGGTGAAAGGTTTTCTGCTGCCCCAAAAATCGTCAAAAGGAGGCAGTGTATTAAGTCAGGATGAAAGCCTATTCACTCTAGGCGCCTGTTTTTGACCAAATCACACATGCGCCTTGAACAACTCTGTCTTCAAGGCGCTTTTCTCTAATCTCTGTAACTCTCCAAATCCACTAAGGCGCAAATTTTACCTCTTGGGCTCAAGATATAGGTTCTTCATCCAAGGCGCCAGAATGGTCCAAAGGCGCATTTCACCTCTAACCTCACCTCTGACCTTACTTGGAGGCGCTAAACCTCATCTCATTGCTCTCCTCCATTACAAGCGCTCACTTACCTCAATCTTGGGCGCATACCAACATCTCAACATCCAAATCACCTAGGCGCTCAAAACCTTCAAGACTCAAGGTGCATTTTATGATCAAACAAGGTATCTCCTGAATAAGGCGCTCATAGTCTCATCAGGGCGTTAATCATCATCATGAGCACTCATATTGTTCTAGGCGCACAGTTATCTCTGGAATGCTCAAGGCGCACATACCCTTCTCTAGGCTAGTTTACACTTATTCAAGGCGCTCATTCCAAACTTACATGAACTACTCATTACAAGACGCACAAACTAGATGATCCTAGGGCATAAGGGCGCTCATAGGAGTTGTTATGTGTCATTTTGGTCAAGGTTTTCTGGAGCAGTGAAGACATTAGGAAGGGGATGATCGTTTGGATAGTTTTGAATGCTTTATTTCTCCTTGTTTAAACTAGGCGCTCACTGAGGATTGGAGTAGCCTTTGCACCCTCACATCACGTTAATCGGCGTTTCAGAGGCAATCATAGTATAGGAAGATTTGCGCCTTGAAGAAGAGAGTTATCTGGTGAGTGCTTAGGAGTTCTGGCGCCTAGGGGAAAGGTCTAGGTAGAGCGCCTTCAGACTTTCACAGTGAAGTGCCTTAAGGAGTTGGATGATGTTTTTGGCGCCTTAAGGATGATGATGGAGCGCTTTGGAGTCAGGTTAGTCTGGAGCACCTTAAGAAGGTAAAGCACTTCAAATGTAAACACAAGTGTTTTGAGCGCCCTAATGAGAAGTTGTCTTGGCACCATAAGTTGTTCAAACGAAGATATGCGCCTTGGATAGTTGCAAAGACCTAATTTAGCGCCCAAGGTTGGAAGACTCTTTGTGAGCGTCCAGTGTTTGAAAGCTCTTTGTGTTTGGTGCATTAAAATGAATTTGGCACCTAAATAGTATTGAAACACTCAACTGAGCGCCTAAAGCCCATGAGAGAAGTGATATGCGCCTTGATAGGAATATCATGGAAGATGAGTTTACTGAATGGCGCCTTGAATGACTTGGTTGATTAAGTGTTTTAGCACCTAGATATGGGATGAATCATTGAGCGCCTTTGGTTGAGATGATGTCAGCACCTTTGAGATTATAACACCTTGGAGTCAAGTTCGAAGGAGCACCTTGAGAAGGTAAAACACTTCAAATGTTTTCAAGGAATTGGAGAAGTCACTTAGTGCCTAGAAGGAATTCCAGAGCAAGAGGGTTGGAGCGCCTTGAGCTTCAAGTCAGATATGCGCCTAGACCTCTACCCTTTAGCAAGTTGAAGCCCTCTGAGCCTTGACAACGTGAGAATGCCTTATAGTGAATATGCGCCTTGGGCAAGGTTGAATACAAAGTTGAGGAGTATATCATAATGAGTAAGTGCACTGTAGGGTTAGATGATAAAGACTAGTGCCTTGAGTGTCTTGGTCAAAATTTTGATGTGAGAAGTCTTGCAAGATCAAACCCTGGAGTGCGCCTTAGAGAGAACCTATTGATCCTTTGCTTTGACAAGATTTGGGCGCCAGAATGATCCTTAATAAATGGAATGTATCTACACCAATTTTGCGCCTTTAGGGAAGTGATGGTGGCCAGAATGATCCTTAATCTCATGTTTGTGCGCCTAGGTCTAGAAGCAAGATTTGAGCGCCTTAGGATAGGGTTTTTTGCACCTTGTCTTGGAGAGTGAATTTGCGCCTTGGATGATGTTGAAGCGCCTTGGGATGAAATGCGCCCAAACTTATAGAGGGCCTTCAGTGAGGGAGTTGAAGAGAGTGCTTAGAGGAAGGATAGCCTTAAGATCAAACTAAGTACTTAGAAACCTAAGATTAGCGCCTTATTTGAAGTTATACACCTATTCTGGCGCCAGAGAGTGAGTTTGAGTGTGAAGAAGTGAATGTCTGCGCCTTGAAGGGGATACAAAGGGAAGATGATGCACCTTGATGGGTTGATGATGGAAATTTGCGTTTTGGAGCTAAATGTGCACCTTGAAGGAGATAGTGCATAGAGGTACAATGAATCTTCCGGAGAACATGGATAGACAACTAAGTCTCCAACTTGAGTCTTCTAAGTGAATTGGATAATGAAGAGAGTCTAGTCATTTTGGGCGCTAGTATCAGGATGAATCATCCAAAATGGGTGCCTAGAACTAGAAGGCGCCAATGCATGAGTTCAAGGATCCTCCATTGGAGCGCCTAGCCCAGATGGCTATAGATTGAAAGTTTTAAAGCTAAGTGATGTCTCTTACGTGAATTCCTAGCCCAGGTGCATGTGTTGGGAAAAACTCTTTGGCTCTGGCGCCTAGAATTGGGAGCTTTGTAAGATGCACCAATTGATGAAACATTTCCATTTTGCGCCTAGAATAGAACTCTCTCACATAGTTGAAATTGACTTGATAGAAGGAGATAAGTCTTAAGGACTAGTTTGGCGCCTCACTTGCCTATCTCACCTTTGAAATGTGCTTTGGTTGATGATCATCATTGATGGAACCTAGTGAAATGTAAAGCTATTTGCATCTCCAGAGGATCAAAATTGGATTAGGAGATCATCCTTGCAGTTGAGATTGACAGAGAAGTGTTAAAGGAATCACTTCAAATGGGCGCCTAAGCTAGTTGAGGCGCATATCAATTCCACTGTAACTCCAGACTGACGCTTAGGATCCAGTCATCTCCTAAGGCGCAGTTCCATTCACCCATGACCTCGCTTGGCGTCTAAAACTTGGAAACTCCTTTGGAAAGCTCCTGTTGCGCCTAGAAGATGAGTTTGGGATATCAACTTGCAAAAGGCTTAGAAACTCTTCAAAGATGTTAGGCACAATCCCATGGCACTGGAGCTCAGTTTTGGCGCCTTCAAGGAATAGCACATGAAGGAACTTGGGAGGTCAGGTGCTTGTAAAAGGGAACACCTTGGAACATCTTCCAGGGGTTGAAGTAGTAAGAAAACATCAAGTGAGTCTAGGCGCACTCCCTTGTGTGAACAGTTTAGCTCTGGCGCCTAGCCACAGAGTGAGCCAGAAGAAGTAGTTTGGACATTAGAAGATAGGCGCTCATTCTACAATGAAGCATTCCACCTTCCTAATCAACAAAGACTTGCAAGAATTGACAAAGGAAGCTAAGGCGCACCTTCTACTTGTTTCCACCTCCAGAATGCGCCTAACCTTGAAAGGGGGTTCAAAGATGTTTGTTAGACCTTTTCACTCAAGGCACTCACCTTAGGCGCACTTTCTAAGTCCTTGTCACCTCAAGGAAACACCTAGTTTGGAAGGCGCTTGCCCTGTTCTCCACTCCTTTCAATTGGCGCCTAGAACACAGAATGCATGAAAGGAGCGCCTAGACTCCAGAGGGCTGATTTGGGCGCGTAGCATTTAAAACACTTTCATAATGATGATGTTTTGGCGCCTACTCTTGGAAACAATCCAGAGCATCCATAAACTCTAATTGGCACCTAATGTTGACAAGGCGCAACTTCAGGAGGAGGTCACCTCAACTTGGCGCCCAAGTCAGAAAAACCTGTAAATCCTTCAAATATGCGCCTACCTTGTGAGGTGATGAGTTGAACATTCCAAATCTTCAAATGTTGCTCAAATAAGGAAGACATTGTAACATCAAGGCTTCAAGGCCTGTCCTTGTATTTCCATTGAATGAGTTGTACTTCATGCTATTGAAAGCATTTTCCATGTAATAAGACATTGCAAGTTGATTGAATCAAGTAACAAGACAAGTACCCAACTCTAATGTTGTTTCATTCAAATAGTTATCTTGATGTATATCTTTATGTTATTGAAGTAGTTGATGAATTGTTAGCAAGTAAAAGTGTTTAAGTAAGGAAAATTTTTCGTAGAACTAGTTGGGTATCTTACACTTACACCATGCCTATCCATCAAACATCACAATGCAATCAAAATCCTAACAACATGCCTATGATCCAAGATCAAGTGCAATCATGCAAAGATATTATCAATCACAAGCCTATTAAGAATGAACTAGAGTCTTCTAGTACCATACTTTTCCATCAAACACCATCATGTAATCCATGGCCTATCAAGCCTATCAAAGAAAATGCAAACATCCTATGTAATACAATCAGACTTTAAATATTTGAAGTAGCCATCTACAAATATCCATTCAAAAGTGGATTTATAATGCAAGTATGGACGCCATCAATAAAAAAGATTTGTATTAACCAAATATCCATATACGCATACATCAATATCTGTCGATATAAGTATAACATATATACAAAATAGCCATATAGGCTTACAAGAATGCCATATAGGCATACAATGTCAACTATGTACAATACAAAATATATGTCCACAAATGCCATATAGGCATACAACAGAGGAACACAATAAAAAGTCATTCCCCTCTAGCTGGTGAAGAGAATAAATCACGAGCAGCCTTTGATCTTCTAGGGGATGGAGACATGCATGTGGGTGGTCTACTACGAACCCGAGGGCTACTTCTCCTATTTAGTTCTTCCTGCACCTTTACCTGTTACAAAAAAAAGTATAGATATTAATATATAGAAATTACATGTTATAAAAAAATGAAACATTTAACAAAATAATCACTTACCGCTAACATATAATCTGTCTGCTCGCTTGCCTCAGTAGAAGGAAAAGGCCCTGGTGATGTCATGTCCTATAGAAACCATCCAGATAGAAATTAAACTTCAAATCAATAATCTTTTGATTTTTCAAAAATAGACAACTATAACAATGAATGTAAATTGAAATTTACTAATCTGCCTCATACCCCTGTCAATGCCATAGAGCTATGAATTGCAGAGGCCACACCCTGCTCCATTGCCCTATGAACATGGGGAGGTGTATCCGCAGCCTGCATCATCTGGAAATAAAACAACATTATTCAATTACGAAAACTATAATAGTGATGCAAATCATGGCTCCTAACATACACACACGCTCATCTAAACATGGAAGTACACACAATAAAACACACAAATCACATACAAAAATTTAGTAAGTACAATTCATTCATTAAACTATTTATTTTATTACCTCCGTAAAGCTTTGAAGTCCACCACCGCTGGCAGGTGTTGCCATGAAATCTACAGTGTTAACCTATTCAACATCCAAAATCAGAAATTAGAATACCATTCATATAACGATGCTATTCACATGTAATATTTATAATTGTTTATTAGTTACATACCTCGACAGTAGATGATCTAGTGAAAAATGTAGGTGGAGAACCACTGAAAACTGCATCGACGCTATGACCCTGAAATTTCATTAAAATCATCAATTTAAATTAGTTAATCTTGTATTTCAAAAATAAAATTTAATAAATTAAATTCAATAAACTTGCTAATATTTACCTGAGTATCAAGGCCGAAAGTCTCACTCAGGAGGGTATCTGTCATCGCCATCTGCTCAGCTGCAGATGTAGCCTGTGCACCTGCGTCCTGACTGTCCATGGGGTCATAACCACAGGCTGACCCGCAAGCCTGGCAAGTATGCGGTGGGACCCTACTCCTCGCACTATCTCCCAACCCACTCTGTGTTGCAGGATTGGCATGCTCTATGATGCTCTGGGTCAAGGCACTAATCGACCTCAGTGTATCGACCTCAACACTCTCCTTCACAATGGAAGGAATAGAAACATGCTCGTGGGCTGGTCTGCTGATTACTCGTCTCACTACCCGCTGTGGGTCAAGACGTGCCCCTGGTCTATCCTGTGCTGAGCCCCCACCTCTACCCTGGAAGTCCCGCATATCAAAATAGTTTGGCACTTTATTGAGGACAAACTCGGAGTAGAGTTTCCTCAAAAAGTATTGCGGGACCTCATTGTTATTGCATGGAGGATGGTCAAAAACCATCCACCACCTCTGCCCGAAATTGTCCCTTATCGCTTGGTTGTTGCACCAATGGATAGGGAACCTCTTGCATGTAATGGGTGGAGGTTGATTTGTTTGTGGGTTTGTGAAAATTGAACACAAGTCTACTTTTGTAATTTGTAATTTTTTGACATCTTGATATGACAATTTATCTGCATAGTAATCTCTAAACTCTCTCTTTTTATCGGTCCAACTAGTTATTTGCTTGCTAATTGAATTTACATTTGATAACATAGACTCAAGAGATTCGGCAAGCGTGGACCTATGCAAGGTTGAAGTGGAAGGATCTTTCAACCTTGCAATTATATCTTCAATTTGTTTTTTGTTGTTTTCAATTTCCCCCATTATATTATCTTGTGTTCCAGGGGCATGTCGAGGAATGAATGGAGGAGGTTGTTGTTCTGCAGGTATTTCTTCCTCAAGATTTTGTGGATTTTGAGGATTTTGAGGAGGAGGAGGAGGTGCATTAACATTTCCTACAATTAATAAAATATGCATCAAAAATCAACACAAAACCTACCTATTTAGGAAGAAATTCAAACAAAAAAACAAAGATAACTCACCCCTTTGGCGTGCTCGACATCGCGGCGGCATTTCGGCGATGAATCGACAAATCTTTTGTGTTGAACGGTGTTTTGTAGAACGCGAGCGCGTTTTTGAAGGGTTTTAAGCCGCGGGCGGAGGAAAAACTCACAATGAAATGAACTAAAATGAAATGACAGCGTTTTTTTTTTATATATGAAGCGCTTTATAACGCGAGCGCGTTATAACGCGCTCGCATTATGGCTCGGCAATGACGAGCCTTAGGCTTGTCATTGCCAAGCCATAACGCGAGCGCGTTATAACGCGCTCGCGTTATGCCTAAATTTTTTTTCAAAATTTTTTGGCCACTTTTTGGCCCCCCATCTTTTTGCACTTACCCTATTGTAACTATTGAGTTTATTGTAATAATGAAATTCTCTCTTGTGGTGGTGGGTTTTTTACCCAAAAAGGTTTTCCCACGTACATCTGGTGTCACTCTTTGTTATCTGGAATGTTCATTCTATTTTTCTGGTGTGTCTATCTATAATTTTTTATTTCAAATTTACCTGTCTGCATTATCCCCTTTAAATTAACATTAGGGAAGCTATATTCTGCACCTCTGCTTTCCTTACACCATTTGTTTGGTAAAGCCTTTTTACCTACAGGCAACTTGCATAATTCCCAAGTCTAATTTTTTAGCAAGGAGTCCATTTCTTCTTCCATTGCATGTTCTCACTGAACCTTTGTATCCACCTGCATAGCTTCATCATACCCTTCTGGTTCACCAGCATCTGTTAACAAAATAGAATACAAAGAGGGAGAAAACCTGTCGAGAGGTCTACTTGTCCTTGTTGATCGTCTAACATTCACTAGAGTTTGTGGTATATCCTGTTGCTATTGCAGAGCATGAGGAACCACTGGAACATCGCTATCTGAAGTATCATCCAGCCACACACAATCATTTTCTTTCTTCTCATGTTGTTGCAACTGATCTTTGTACAACACCATCTCACTGAATACAACATCCCTACTTCTCACAATTTTTAGATTTTTAACATCCCAAAGCCTATAACCAAATTTATCAATGCCATATCCAACAAAGATACACTTTTTTTATTTTACATCCAGCTTAGTTCTATTTTCAAAATCTACATTTGCAAATGCTTCATATCCAAAGGTTTTGAGAAAAAGAATAACTCACCTTCTTACCTGTCCATGCTTCCTCTCAAATATCACAGCCCAAAGGAACTAAAGGACCTCTATTAATTAAATATATAGTGGTATTGATAGCCTCTGCCCACATGTTTAAAGGTAGCCCAGCATGCAATCTCATGCTCCTTGCAGGCTCCATTATTGTCCTATTCATGTGCTCAGCCACTCCATTTTTCTATGGATCCCTGGAATCATTTTCTGCCTACGAATTCTATTGGAGGAACAATAAACCTCAAATTATTTGTTGCAATACTCACCACCATTCTCAGATCTGAGACATTTCAATCTTTTACCTGTCTCATTCTCAACCAAGCTTCTTCATTTCTTAAATGTTTTAAATACATCAGATTTATGCCTAAGGAAATAAATCCAAACCTTCCTAGTTGCATCATCTATGAATGTAACATAATATCGAGAGCCACCGAGAGAAGATACCTGAGTTGGTCCCCATACATATGTATGCACAAGCTCCAACTTTTCATCTTTTTTTTTTTGCTTCCCATCCTTATGAAAACTAACTCTCTTTTGTTTGCCATACACACAACTTTCACAAAAATCTATATTAATACATTTTAGACCTGGTAAAACTTTCTTATAATGAAGTACCTTCATACCTTTTTCACTCATATGCTCAAGTCTGTTATGCCACGATGTTGTCTCAGAACCTATAGCAACTGTTTCAATCTCTGCTTACAAACCCACAGCAATTGTTCCTGAACCTGTTTGATTTTTCTCTACAGCAACTAAAGTAGAAGGAATAATATGACTTGTACAAAGATATAAGGTGCCTACTTTCACACCTTTTGCTACTATTAAGGCACCTCTTGAAACCTTCCAATTTTTATCACTGAAAGTAACTAGGTAACCTTTATCACCTAGTTGCCCTGCTGAAATTAAATTCTTACTCAGCCTTGGAACATGCCTTACCTTTTGTAGTAGCCAATGATTCCCATTCTGCAACTTAATCTTAATTCTTCCCTTTCCAACAATCTAACAGGGTTCATTATCTCCTAAATAAACCAGCCCAAAATCCCCTTGGACATAATCAAGAAAATAAATTCTATAGGGTGTAGCATGAAATAAGGCCCCTGAATCTAAAACCCAAGAATCATCAGCATTATCTAGGGAAAGAATCAAAGCATCATCTTCATATTTATTACTTACCACATTTGCCTCCTTATTGCTTTCTTTTTTGTTTCCTTCTTTGTTCTTCTGAGACCAACAATATTTTTTCAGATGACTTGATTTTCCACAGTACTAGCAATCCTTGTTTCCTCTAGATTGGGACCTCTTGTCCTTTGATTTACCTCGTGACTTCCCATGACCTCCAGAACCTTTTCCTCTCTCTTTTGGTCTGCCTCTACTTTCTGCATTCAAAACATTCCCTGATGTGGATCCACCTGAGCTTTTCCATCGCATTTCCTTGCTAAGGATAACACCAACATCATCATCAAATTTCAAAGTATTTGAACTAGAGATAGAGTTACAGCCATTACCAAGCTATTCCATCTTTCTGGCAAAGAACATAAAACCAAGAGAGTCGTCACCTCTTTATCAAACTTCACTTTAACAGAAGTTAACTGACTGGTAATCGTATTAAACTCATTTAAATGATCTGTCACAGATCCACCTTCAATCGTTTTCAAATTAAACAAATACTTCATGAGAAATACCTTATTTAAGGCTGAGGGTTTTTCTTACAATTTTGCCAAAGCTTTCATCAGTTCATCTATTGTCTTCGCTTCTATTATATTGAACGCCACAGATGGTGCCAGGCACAACCGAATGGTTCCTAGTGCCTTTTTGTCGAGAAGTTCCCAATCCTCATCAGTCATTGCTGCCAGTTTCTTGGCGTTTCCTTCCAATAGCCTCCATAAATCCTTTTGATAGAGATAATCCTCCATCTGCATCTTTCATAACTGATAGTTCTACCCATTGAATTTATCTACCTTCAATTTACCCTCGTCCGCCATTGCTGCCACTTAACTGTGAGACTCCCACTCAACCGTGATACCTTCCTGCAAACGATAATTGAACACAACCCACTCTGATACCACTTATTAGGAATAACATGCAAAATATATCAATTAAATGCAGATAAAGATTAAATAGAGGAATAAAAATACACAAAAATAAAATAGCGAGAGACAATTTTAACGTGGTTCACCCAAACTCAGGTACATCCACCAACAGAGAGTCCAATATTATTATCTAGCAAATAGAACCGATTACAACCAGTAATCTCATGCAACCCAAATCTGCTGCAATGTACTACAGATACAATACCAATAGAAACCCTAACCCTTAGCCTTTTTATGAAGACTTATGTCGGTTACAAAAGGAGGGTTTTTTTATGGTGGCCAATAGAAAAAAAACTGTTGACGCCTTTATAAAATAATAGGCAATTTCTACTTCAGGGGCGCTGCCCCCAAGCCCCTGGCTGGGGGGATAAGCCTCCCGGGCCCCACAGGAGGGGCTCTGTCCCCCTGCGCTCCCTTGTAAAATACTTTGGGGGGAAATCACACCGACAAAAGTAGGGAAAATTTAACCTATGAGTCTGATTAGGCTCCATATAACAACAATTAGCAACTAGAAAGTAGTAGACAAAGTTTAGAAGAGAGGATTTTTTTAAATCTCTACAATTAGGCCAGGTTTTCATCTTTTTCTTTGGAGTCCCACCATTTCAAGGGCTTACCCTATACTTCAGCTATATTGAACTATCAATTTTCATTAATATAAAAAAGAAATCTTTTGAATTTGATCAATTTTTGGTGTTTAAATCCTTATACTATGCATGCATATGGTGTGTAATGATCTAAGCCCTAGTTATTGAGTATTCCTTTGGAGATAGCACTAGCCCCTATTTTGATTGTGCAACTACAAATTGAGGAGGAGCTTGGTTCAGTGTTGGTTCATTCTTCTGGCAGCATAGTGTTCTTCCTTAGAACCCCAAGCTCTATTTCTCTAAACTTGCAATTTTTCATTCTATTGCAATTTATTCATGTATGTGCTAATATGTATGAACTCACTTTATGTGCATGATAAACTTGCAATTAGATTTCATTTCAAACTATTACAATTTATTCATGCATGTGCTGATATGAATGAACTCATTTAATATGCATGATAAACTTGCAATTTCCCACAAAACTGACCTTAACTTGAGCTACCCAATAAACTTTGAAGATTCTTACCAAATCCCTTGTAAAACAATATACATTTCCCCTCGAGTTATCATGCAAAGCTGAGAACAGAAATCCATAGACCTTTAGGAGATCATAAATCTCCTTTCAAGAGAGGAGTCACACCCTTGATTCCTCAGTGTTGGGTTGTGTGTCAAATCCATACTTAACACTTAGTAAATTAAAATACCTTCAAAGTTGCTTCCTTCTTTTAAGCTCATTGAAAATCTCTAAAATAATCACAATCGTAAAAATCTTAAGATACTATAAACAACACTTAGGAATGCTATCATATAGTCAAAGACATAAATATTTAATATCTATCAACTATTTAATTACTTTCCTAAACCTATTATAACACATGATTTAATTAAATACCCAACTATATTTAATTAACTTAGACTAATTATACTTATTGGATTACATTTACTTAAAGAAAATTGATATTCTTTTACAACAATATAATAAAAAGAAATTGATTTACTTTATTATAATCACCTATTAAAAACAATTTTATTTGTAGCTGCTAGTAGCCGATGTGCTAGAATATACTGTGATCCGTGTGAGCCCCTAAAACCGAATAACTTTAAACAAATCACGGCTTTGATGTTAAATTGGAACAAATTCATTAAAGCTTAGTATTATATACGCGTAAGTATTCTAAAAGGCAACACATGTATAAAATAAATAATTACACATGGAGAAGTTGTTGACTGGATGAGAACGCATGCTCCAAAGTGGTCCAAAAGAAGACCTTAAACCATGCCACCACAATAATAAAAGCATTGTGCTTTATGTTGGGAATTTAGGGCAAAAATTTGACCGTTGAACTTGCCCTTCAAACATTAATATATACTTTATTATATATTAGAATAATTTCAGACAAATTTGGATGGTATAATTGATTTTTTTTAACTATGTGATAACAATTTTTTTATAATTATAATTATATTTTATGAAAAAGGTATTTAAATATGATTACACTAGCATCAAATTTAAACCTAGTTGAAACATACATAATGGTAATAATAACAAGAGCATTTTCTTTGGTTAGGGTTCATTCCAAGTTGAGATGAAATCATTGCTCATTTGACACATTTATAAAGAAGTATTTCATGGGTTGTTTAATCTAGCAGGACCCCACCTAGATAGAGGTGACAATTCCACATAAATTGACAGACCAGGAAAACAAGCATTGTTGTTCCCTAAATAGTGCAAATTCTTGTTTAAAGGAGGTGGTGTTGAATTAATAGTCAACTTTATCCACCAAACCAAAGTGAAGGTTCAAAGAATGCGTCAACATTTCCGCCCAACTTAATAGAAAACCAAAGACCTCATGAAAAAAAAGGTATCAGGCGATGATAGCAAACCAAAACGGATCTGTAGTTTTGCCTATTGCATGGAAGGATCCTTTGTTTTTTTTATAATATGGTGCTTATGTTTTTTTTTCAAGTGCCGGGGTTTTCCCACAGTAACTATTTCTATATAAATCGCAAATGCGCTAGATCTATCGGTCATTTTATGACACGTGGAATGTTTGTGCTTGAGTAAAGGGACGGTCCGAAGAAAAGATACCATTTTCAAGAACGACGGGGGATTGGTTGGAAGAATATTCGAATCGATGCCATGGAATATTTTTGGGGACTTCAGTTCCGTC
This sequence comes from Cunninghamia lanceolata, assembly GCA_027924645.1. Classification (NCBI taxonomy): domain Eukaryota; kingdom Viridiplantae; phylum Streptophyta; class Pinopsida; order Cupressales; family Cupressaceae; genus Cunninghamia; species Cunninghamia lanceolata. Next base: position 7,227,265 of record BSBN01001067.1, read on the forward strand.
ATGGCTTAACACAGCATTAAATACAAGTGTCTCATTCTTGAGTTCACACAAGATGCGAAGTGCGAATTGAAAGGAAGGTTCTTCACATAACGCCTCTCTCTCGTTTACTCACACTAAGGCAAGAACCTTTTCAACTTAAAGGTTTAGTGTTCGAATTCTTTAGAATGTCTGAAATTCTGAAGAAAATTATCAGCCATTGTTTTCTGGGAAGTTGGATTTTAGCTTATGCTTTCCAAACATGGAGGAAAGTTTTGCGTTTCCGCAGCTAAAATAGCAATTTAGTTCAGTTCATTCTATTCTTTATTTGGCACACTAATGGATTAATTTTCTATTATTCACTTTTTATTTTTAGACTGTTCACACTGCATGTATGGGAGTCCACTCTGTAAGTTTTTTATATTCTTTATTTTTTATTTTTAGATTGTTCTCATTGTAATATTTAGTTACCTGCTTGCCATGCGCATTCATAATTTTTTTTTTGTACCCAAACTTTGGCTTGCGCTATATTTTTTTTTTAACTGTCCTCACGAGTTGCAAATAGAACAAATTTACGGTTGCTTACTGTAGAAATTTCCACGCATTTCTGTTCTTCTCTGTTTCCTGTATGTTGATTTTCGCCGAGTCCAGTTATTTCAACGCTTGAAGATTTTTGGGTCAGTAGTATAAATCTATTTATATTTAAATTGAAATACTCATTATTGTAGTACGAATTTGATACTGTAGTGAGGATATTTGTAAACCTACCTTTTCCGCATTGAATTTCCTTTTCGAAACTAATGTTCAGAATATTTAAAGTTTTATTTATTTATTTATTTATTTATATTGAAGAAGCAAAATTTACAAGTATACAGTGCTGAGAAGAGCAACTACAGAATAACAGATTTTAAATTATATGCTTAGTCTATTTAGTACTTTAACTTTGGAAATATATCGAACTTGCAACAATGATAAGAGGATGCAGGAGATAATTTCAAAAATTTCTAGTGATTGTGCATGTTATTTCTTAGACCCGAAAAAATAGAAATATATGTATATATATTTAGAACTACTGATATTTGTTTAGATTCTAGGTAATATGCTTGTAAAACCTAAAATAAAATATCGTAAATTTAGTTATGGCAAATATAAGCGATTACGCTCACAATTTTGTAGGTGAGAAAAGGCGATTATGTTTAAGGGCAATGTTTTTTTTCTTTTCCATCGGCAGATGTACTCTAAAGATGTTCCGTGATATCCTGTAATTGGATTAAATGCTACTCTGTACCCTGTATAAAGCTAGTAGATTAGGTTTAGGTTTTAAAATTTAAGGCAATCAAAGTCTAAGCTAGTTGATGTACTCTGCAGATATTAGGTGACATCGTCTAATTGGAATAAATGCTACTCTGTACCCTGTACAAAGCCAGTAGATTAGGTATAGGTTTTAAAATTTAAGGCAATCAAAGTCTAAGCGTTCTGACAATTGCTCGGAAACGCGCTCTTAAATTTATAGAAGAATGTGAAAACTTCATGTTATTTATTTAGAAATTGTGAAGGTTTGTGGAAAAATATTGATCGATAGTTGGACCTTTGTTTCAGGTTTTGAATCAGTAGAGTTGAAGAGCAAGGAGAAGCGCCGCAATGGCAAAGACGCAATTGGAGGTGCTGTCTGCCCTAGACAAAGCGAAGACACAGTGGTACCACTTTACAGCCATCGTGATTGCAGGCATGGGGTTTTTCACGGACGCGTATGATCTTTTCTGCATCTCCACTGTTACAAAGCTTCTTGGACGGCTGTACTACTACGATCCGGCGTCAGGTAAGCCAGGATCGTTGCCCCCGAATGTGGCTGCGGCGGTTAACGGCGTAGCCCTTTGCGGAGCTCTGGCGGGTCAACTGTTTTTCGGATGGCTTGGCGACAAAATGGGACGGAAAAGAGTCTACGGCATGACACTGATGCTCATGGTCATTAGCGCCATAGGCACCGGCCTATCCTTTGGTCACACGGCCAAGTCCGTGATGACCACGCTTTGTTTCTTTCGCTTTTGGCTAGGGTTTGGTATCGGCGGCGATTACCCGCTTTCCGCCACAATCATGTCGGAGTATGCGAATAAAAGAACCCGCGGCGCCTTCATAGCCGCCGTCTTCGCAATGCAGGGGTTCGGAATCCTGGCCGGAGGCGCCGTCGCCATCATAGTTTCTGCGGGCTTCAACAAGGCGTATAAGAGCCCCGTGTTTGCAGAAAACCCTGCGCTCTCCACGGCTCCGCAGGCCGATCTCGTGTGGAGAATAATACTCATGGCGGGAGCTGTGCCCGCCGCCATGACATACTACTGGCGAATGCGCATGCCGGAAACCGCACGGTTTACGGCACTGGTCGCAAGGAATGCAAAGCAAGCCGCTTCCGACATGTCGAAGGTGCTTCAGATGGACATCCAAGAAGACCCTGCGGCTATCCAAACAGTTGAAGACGACGATGATGTCAACTACTGCTTGTTTTCTAAACAATTCCTAGTACGCCACGGTCGACATCTTCTAGGCACTACATCCACCTGGTTCTTGCTCGACATTGCCTTCTACAGTCAGAACCTCTTCCAGAAGGATATCTTCACGGCCGTCGGATGGCTCCCCGCCGCCAAGAAAATGAACGCCATAGAGGAAGTCTACAGAATTGCAAGAGCACAGTCATTGATTGCACTGTGCTCAACCGTGCCAGGCTACTGGTTCACTGTCTTCTTCATAGACCGTATCGGACGGTTTGCTATCCAGCTCATGGGCTTCTTCTTCATGACAATCTTCATGTTCGCCATATCAATTCCATACGACCACTGGAGAGGCCATAAATGCGGGGACGCGTATTGTGGGGGCAACCATGTGGCCTTTGTGGTGCTCTATTCTTTTACTTTTTTCTTCTCCAACTTTGGGCCCAACAGCACCACCTTCATTGTTCCGGCAGAAATATTCCCCGCGCGGTTGCGGTCGACGTGCCACGGGATATCGGCGGCAGCCGGAAAGGCGGGGGCAATCGTCGGAGCTTTTGGGTTTCTGTACGCTGCGCAGAGTCCACATCAAAAGGAGACGGATGCAGGGTACCCTAGAGGAATTGGCATTAAGGCTGCCTTGCTTGTGCTGGCAATAATAAATGCCCTAGGGTTTGTGTGTACGTTTCTGGTGCCGGAGACGAACGGGAAATCGCTCGAGGAATTATCAGGCGAGAACGATGAGGAAGCAGTTGGATCCAAGAAAACCATGCCACTTGACTCTCCTCCAATCATAGTTCCCATGACAGACTTTTAGGCCACAAAAGTTAGCTATCCTTTGGTTTGAGCTTGTGTGCAAGCCCATTTTTGTGGGGGCGAGATAATTAGTATCATTAGGTAAAAAGCGAGTTTGGTGTATGTTTTTGTAGGTTTTGATTTGATCGACTGACAGATCGTCAAATTTATTCCTCTTGTTAGCCATGATTTTATCTCCGAATATTCGGAACTTTATTTACCTGATCATGGAAGCTATTGTCATGGCGCTGTTCATGTCGGTCAATACACCTATTGAAATAAAAGTATAAGCAATGGAAAACTCGTGTTACGTCTATCCAGCATGATCGATGCACTTTTTATTAAAAAAATATTAATATGTAGAATTTATTTGACAATGCTTTTCAATTTTATTTAATTATTGTTTTTTAAAAAGCGTTTGTAGCATATTGGATAAACATTGGCGTGTGTCTAGTGAGAATAAAAAGCAAAGTTGTTTAGCATTGGCCAATGTGGGCGACATTAAGAAATGTAGTTATCATTGTAAGAGGCTTTATGCCTTGTCCGCTAAGGAACTTAGGGATGCAATCACAATGCTACATATAATTTGACAAAAAAGAATATTCATGGAAGGAGTAGATTTTAAGAGCCTTCTAACATATTTTTTTCACACGTGTTTTAAATGGGAAGAGGAAGTTAATGACTGGTTGTTGATATAGGGGAGACCTAATAGTTGAGCACCCTAACTCCACGCCTCACAAAATCATGTGGCAATTTCAAATCACACCAAATTTTTTATAGCAGTTTATTTGGCAAGGCCCTTACTTATAACTAAGGTTTTGGGGCCACATCATCAAATATGATGCCACATCAGCATGCTTTTTGTTGATGTGTCAAATAGTACCCAAAACAAGGGTGGACCAATAGGTGTGCATTAAGTCATGTTTTGTTGGCGCGTTGATGTGGCATCACATGATTGGTTGCTTTTTAAATCTAATGAGCACATTTTGTTCAATTATAAGTACTTATAGTAACACTAACAACTTTAAAGTCACAACTACTAGTGCTAAACTTTTAAAAATATTGGGGCCTTAAATACACAAATACTATTACACCTATTGGAACATGCTCAGCCATTTGGTCCTCCCCCCTAAAACTTCAATCCTCCAAAGTTTGTTTCTCAATGAGAGATAAGTGGGTTAAGATGAAGGCGTGCATTCCTAATATGGTTCTAGTTGTAAGCACCTAAATTAATCACATCCTAACAACATATCTAATATCACAATTCTAATACCACTTTTGACACTATCCTAAGTACATCCTAATCATATTCGCATCAATCTTAACACTAATTAATTAGATAAATTATATTTATTTAATTAATTAAGATTAATCTTTTAACATTCATTCCATCATCAAATTAATTAAACAAATCATATTTATTTTAATAAACTAATTTCATGCATCCCATTCCACTAATTAATTAAATAACTTTATTATTTGATTAATTAATCTAAAGTTCCAAATCTTAACCTAGTCCCCACTAATACGACAAATCATGTCCCACTACTAATTAGAAATTAAAAAATTCCGCCTCAATCCACTTTCACAAAAGCTATTTAGATTCATTGAACCTAAGCACTCTCACCTAAAGTCAAACTAATCCTACATCACCATCCATTAAATTAATGAAATCTCCACCATTTACATAAAGACAATCTTAAAAGTAGCCCTAAAAATCCTCACTCAATCTCAACCATCAATTCATCTTTAATCTCAACCATCCATCATTTTAGCTTCCCTTAGAAGCTTCTAACATTGCCCTAATTCATTTCATTCAATCCTAACCATCCATTCTAATCAAATCTTAGCCTTTCATCCTATCATCCACATATCTATAAATCAATCTTCATTCTCAATCAAAAAATAGGAGAATTTGCAGGTACATGCTACTAGAATGAGAAAGGATCTTCTTCAAGCCTTTATCAAGCCCTCATCAACATAAGTGAATTCCACTTGAATCTTTCCCAATTTTGGAACTACACATCAAGGAGCACATCCCTACAATAAGAAGGTATAATGTTCCATTTTTATTATGTACTATACATTCGATTCTTTCTTTATAGTCTATTTGAAGGTATTGTTGGTTTTGGGGGAGGGTTTCTCTAACTTCTGTGTTTCCCTCTTGTAAAAGCTCCAAATATAGGGTATACAATGGTAGCATTTTTAACTATCTATTGCATTTAACATTTTGCTATGTTATGCAAATGGAGTTAGTCAAGGTTTTCAGGTAGTATAGGTTAGATGTGGATCTATCAACCATATTATTTGCTATTGTTACATTCATCGTTAGATGATGCATTTCCAATCTGTATGTGTGGAATATCTAGAAATAATATACACCTTTTAAAATAATTTTTTACAAATGATAGGCATGAAGAGTATTGTCATAAGAATTTGTTTGGACTTATCAATACAAGGTACCAATTGAATACACAAACTATAATGTGCATGTGTAATAAGCATGTAAGGGATGAATTTATTTTAATCTAGTCCTAGTGGCCAATGTAGGTGGTGGAGATGTGAGTAATATGTAGATTGAAGGATGAAAAGACCTATGGTTGGTAATGGTTATAAAAAACAAGTGTTTGATTAGGTTGAAGCCATCCTATTTACTACATTTTGACAAGTAAGCAAACTTTGCTTTATTAGAGTTTGTCTTGGTTGCCTTATATCCCTAAATTTTTATCAACCATTTATTTATTTTGATACTTAGATAAGGTTGAGAATGCATTTATCTTGATTCATATAGGCATATTGGTAGATTGACCTTTCATTACATGTATTTATCCATAAATGTGTCGAGAAGTGTGGTATGCCTATTGTATTTGAATTTAGGGCTTAGGGGAGACGAGGAAATCTTGACTACAAAAAAATAAAGCAGGTAAATAGTTACCACACAAAGAATTTTATGTGAATTTTTATATTTTAAATAGGGTAAAGGAATGTATTCGGAAAGTATCATGGTATGCCACAATGTTATGGAGAATGTATGTAGATACCTTTATGTTTGAGCTCCAAAATAGTTGTAGGAAAAAAGTGAAGTTATGTGGATGACAACATTGAATGATTTCCTCAAAATAACTATTTTTTAATAATAAATGGTTTTAATCAATCGTAATTTAATTTAACAGTTTATTTGTCATATTAACATTTAATTTAACTTATTCTGAGACCTACCTTTTCCCTCCCTTAGTTTGACCATTTTTATATTATTGTTGGAGACACATTTTAGATTTTTGGGGACTATTGATCCTGATATGCAGGACTATTAGACTATATGCCTTTACTTTTGATTATTATGTTTAGCATGATTGTGATGAGATTAGATCTTGATTAGATTTATTGATGAGGATATTGACATGTGATTTGCATTATGATACTATTTGAGATATTAGTTATGTGATTATTGTTATGGATTTATTATGCGATGTTATCTTGAGATGGATTATTGAAATGCAAACTATGAATCTATTGTGATGTGATTTTATGATGTTTTATATGATTATGTGATGATGTGAGTGTATGTTTTTCTTTGCTTCGACTATGATATACATGTTGGATTAATCTTTTGTTTAAGTGTGCAGGTGTTCTAACCAAGCTACAAATAATCAGAGATTATTCCACACACCTTGTGATTTCCCATGTTAAGCCGATCTAGTTCCAAGAGGAACCAAGATCAACTATGTTATGCATGATGAAATTTTGTAATGTTATTGTGTGATGTTGTTTGGGTTAGGTCTACCCTTTTTATATTTGATTGTATTTGGTGTTGTAAAGGTGTAATGTTTATTTGATTTTATTTTTGAGATTTTTTTTGTGACCCCTTTTTATGTGATTTTACTCACCCTATGGTGCTCAAAATGGGTTAAAAGTGACCCTGGGTTATACCCCTAGGGTCTAGGGACCTTTTGAGCTTGTCTAACCTTAGGTAAACTCTCATTTAGTCACTTAAACTTCACCCTGAAGTAAAATGACGAAAATAGAAGTTTGGGAAGGAGTGGAAGGTTGGGTCAAACACTCAACCTTATCCACACCTCTTCCCAAGGCTTGGGGGGAGTCTTCAAGACCCATAAATTATGGAGGACTCAACTCCAAGGCTCTCCCACAATTGGTGAGGGTACCTTGAGGTTTTGTGGGCTTTCATAGGAGAAGATGATTGGGGCACTTATAGTACCCACATCCTTCTTTGGGTCCACTTTTCTCTCCCACATGTGTGAGAGAGCACAAGTGGAGGGGGCAAGACTTGGTGGAATGGGTGAGTGACGTGTCACCACCACATTCCATGAAGCTTGCAAGTGGTTGTGTGGAGGTGTAACGACCCCACTGGTTACCCAAAAAAACAATAGCCCAAAAAGGGCACAACAATTTTTTTTTTAAACATTAAGATAAATATATAGACATATCAAGTACTCTAACCTGACTCAAAACATGAAGTACACCATCATCCTATCACCAAGATAGATAACATGAGTGGAAGATAATCACAATACATCTATTACAAAAGAGTACAACAAAGTTTGAATTACAAGGACCTCCAAAATAGGAGTGTCTCACTAACAATTACATTAATACACAATTTCAACCTCTACTTTCATAGCACGCATGACCTCCCTATCATATAATGCAGTAATTTGTCACTTTTTAGGGCATAATGAAACATAATACCTAATGTCATGCCCAAGTCATACAAACATAGACACAACACAAATACACATAACTTACAACAAAGTTGATCCAGAAAACTCCCATATACAATGGCAATAACTAAGTGTAAAGAACATAGCAACAAGATTTCATAAGATAATACATTATAATTTGTAAAACAGTTAGAGTACTTTTTAGTTTTTGAGTAAAATTATAATGAAAGAGTGAAGAAGACATGTCCTAAGGGCCGACCTATGCCTCGGGGGCTCATCCCAGATGGCCTTGCCTACGTGAAAGTGCAGAGGCTTCGTAGTTTGGAAAACATGGACTTCCCAACTCAACTTGGTTTTCTAATAAAAAGATGCAACAATCTCAACATATCTTCAGTTTCACAATTTCTGACATAATTTTAAAATAAATAAATAGTTCAAGATAGAAAATTATCACTAGGCAATCAAATGAGATCTCCCAAGTTTTCATAGCCATCTATTTTATGCTCACATCCAACTTGAACAACCATAATTAATTAAACTCTAGGGAATAAACTTATATTTCCTCAAGGAGAAAACATCATCCATGTATGTTTAACACAAATGATCTATTGAAGTAACACATATTGAAATGGGATTTCTAGCACATGAGAGTGGAGGACCAAGTTTGAGAACAACAATTAAAATATAGAAATCATTCAACTTATTTTACCAAGAAAAGATTCACACATTATTCCTTCACTAACATTCAATCATAAATTTATTAGATAGCTACAAGACACTTTCAATGCTAAATTTACATATAACTATGTGAACATTTGCTAAGATCCTAAATCTTACTTTTACCAAAATACCACTGACTTAGCAATTCTAACATATCCATCAATAGACAAATTTATTGACTATAATTAATTAATCAATAAAATAGAATGTCAGCCTAAGTTTTAAAAAAATTGTTATTCTTCTCTGCAAGTGAAAAGGTTACATCTCAACCAATCTTAATAAAATATTAAAGCTACAGGTCACTGATTAGAGCACTCCAAATTGGTATTATTTTTATGCAAGGTAGATAAGTAAATAGCTATCTTAACTAGGTAAAACAAAACTACCCAACGTTATTAAAACAAACACAACTTTCTCATTTTTAAATAAAATTGAAAAATTCAAAATGTCTTGAATAGCTAACTGAAAATGGAATAAAACCTAGAAAAATATTACATGGATTGATAGACATGAAAAAGCTGTTCTAAAATGAAAAAAATGAAATAATATTCAAGTCTGCCAAATCACAATAGATGCAATAGATAGTGTATTAAAATACAAAGATACAAATATGCATACTCAAGCTTTCTCTAAGTTATTTTTCTTATATATATTTATGAAATAAATTTTATTTAGAATTGCTTATAAAACTAAATATTATAAGAAGGTTAATTACCACATAGTAGCCAATTTACAATAATATGTGTCAAGTGTTTGAGCTGTTCACTTTTCAACCTATATGACAGAAGTCATATCAAAGAAACAAGTTTTACTAGGGATATTAAAAAAAGCAAGGTTAGAGGAAAAGATTACATATTGTTTGAAAACTACAAGTTTCCCTTTCAACATATATGAAATTGATAAAGGTGATATTTAGATCCGGGCAGCCTATCTTACTCGGAAAACAAGAGAAGACCTTAATTTACCTTTATTGTTTGAGTTTTGAACCTTTTAAATTTCCATATGATGTCCATGTTTAGGAGTCAATTGAGCCTTAATAATATTTTTATTTTTACTCTAATACACCCAACGTAGAAACATCAATTAACTTAGACTGAGAGCGAAGGATGGGAAGGCATTAGGGCTTCCATAGTTGAGTAGGTTCAAACCTAAAATAAAGCATAGCTTAATAAAATGCCTCATCCAACTTGCTTCGTGAAGCTAACCCAAATAATAATGATAATAAAATAGAACATTAATGATCATATTAATAATGTTAATAATGGAGGATTTGAGTAAGAAGTTAATCCCACTAATGATATTGATACTATAGGGTTTGGATGAATTTACTAACTGCCGGTTAACTTGCATGGAAAAAGAAGGCAGCAAAGTAATTTTCTAAATTTAGGACATTTACTTATTACTATGGAAGAGATGGAAAGATAATTATTTCTCTACCCTCATAGTGAAAAGTTTTAGTTTGTTGAATATGCCCCTTCGAGTATTGATTGCCATACAACAAGCAATTTTTAGCTTCAAGATTTTTGTAAGAGAAACTTTTCCAAGAGATGTGAAAGAATTTTCATCATTTTTAAACAAGGACAATTTTCTAGAGGAGATTATTGGTGACACTGAATGTAGAAATGTGAAAAATAGACTTGCACTATATAAAAATGTGCATGGTGTCAAATCTCCAATAATAATAAAAGGACATACATTAAAGCATAATAGAAAGGGAATTATTTTTTTGGTCACATGCTGGAGTTGTAGCGGCACTGGGAGATGAGCAAAAAGAAATCCTAGAGAAAGCACATGAATTGGTTGACAGAATGCCTCAAAGAAAGGTGTTTTAACAGGAAATTAAAATTGTAGGCTATGCAAACTTTAAACCAGTTAAAAAGGAACTTTAAACATATTTCTGTTACTTGGGAAGAATTTACCCAAATCCTCACTAAAAATAATTTAATCTAATTTGTTATTTTAAAACCATGACAATAAATGAGATATTCAAAGCCATTTCTAACTGTTTAAAGCATTTCAAGCACAACGAGAAGGGTTGAGAAAGACACACTCCATAATTTTTTCAGGATATCTCCAATAGAATCCTCGTAGTGCAACCCCGGAGATTTCATGCAGCCAGCACATATCTCATCCAAGCCTTGAAACAAATATGCACAAATACTAATAACAATCTAACCTGAATGGTTTGCGAGGAATGTGACCTTCAGTCCTGGGAAGCATGTGCAGAGTATGATGGGGATCCACCAAGCCACATTCTTGGCTTCTCTAGATATTGAAATTGTTGAAGAGGTGAATTTGACCCATTTTAGAGAGCTTTCAAACCAGATTCACCTCCTTGTCTACCCAGTTTCCTGAGCCCCACAGCTCTATGACACGCAATCTGCCCCCAAATTATTTTGCTCTCATTTTTTTTCTTCCTCTGTAAAGAAACTTGGAAAAATGGTGGTCTGGCCAAATATGAAAATGGTGGAACTCTAGACAAAGCACGTATACAAGATGAGGAGGCATGATGGGGCACGTGGTGGCTTTTTGTAGAAAAATTTAGGGAGGTGTCACCTTCTGGCATGCAATGCTCTAGCGATAATTTTAATTTAATCAAAATGAATTTATCCTAAAAACACGCTCACATAAAAACATTTCCCTATTTAATACTTGTTATAAGCACTTTTCCTTAATTTCATGAGGGCTCCACTTAACTTACTAAAATATAAAATTATTTGATTTTGTTTAAAGCCCCACTTATAATTTTATTGAAATATTTAATCAAACTAAGGTGGGACTCAAGAAAGGTGTAAAGCCATAAATCAATTATACTTATAACTACTATTTATACTTATAACTAAATAAAGAGGTATTTGACTCACTCTACAATGCCACTAAGACACTTTAATAATAATGAAATATTAAAATGAAATAAACATGTGCTATGGAATTATAGGGGAATATGGCTATCAAGTAATAAAGTGATAAGTAATAGGAAATAAATAAATAAAATAAATAGATATACGTTAAACTGAAATTTGGAAATATTAGGGCTTACCTAATTTTCATGGTTAATGTAGAGTTATAACTGAAGCCATAACTTAGTCATATTCAAAATATTATTCTCAAATTGAATTAAAACTTATCTTATCATCACATCACTGTAGGTATCACCTTCCTTGATTCAATTACTGAATTTATTTCACATAAATCACATATAACAAGCTAGTTGGTTATCACTAACCAACATTAAAACATAGTCAAAGAACAATATCAAAGTAACTTCTGAAAACACACTCCAAATCATGAAAGAATCTATAAAAAGAAGTATGAAATAAAATTAACCATTGTTTATATTTATCAACTAAAGTTTTCTCCAAATTGCATTCACCAATATAACATCACTATGTTGTAAACATAATGATAGGTTAGGGAAAAGTTCAATATGTAATCACACAACTTAACCACCACAAAATGGATAATGTATGCATATGAAAGAATGTGCATTATAAAGCAATTAATCAAAGAGCTAGAGTTCTTTACCTTCATCAAGAGGGAGAAAGAACTAACACCACTAGTTCTCCACTTTAAATACATCAATACACCAAGAACCATAAGGAAATGAATATAGACTAGAAGGTGTTTAAAGGAGTGGGTAAGGGGCCTTACAGGAGGAGTGAGGAGGTGACGTGTCACCTCCCCATTCCTCAAGGCTCATGAGGAGAGCCTATTTTAAACCCTCTTGAAGAGAGGGAGGGGTTTTTTTTGAATTGTTTTGAATTTTCATTTTAATTGAAATTTTGGGAGAGAGTTAGAGGAGATTTTGGAGGCTCATTTGGAGGATTTGGAGGTGGAGTTGGAAGGGCTCTTCTTCAACTATCTTCCTTTTGGGCTATTAAAGGTAGGATTCAAGGCTTGGGCTTTTCCTTATGTATTTTACATTTCTTGTATGACTTTGTGTGTGTGTGTTTTACATTTGTTGTTGTGGGGATTTTATGGGTGTTGTAAGAGTCTCTCCATTTAAAGAAAATGCTCAACATGTGTGGGGTGGGGGAGGAGTGAACCTCCTTGGGGTCACATCCTTTTCTTGTGGTATTTTGGCCTTGAGGGCAAGTTGTGAAAATAAGCATTTTTGAATGGCTTGAGAGCCATGGGAAAATTATGTGAAAGTTGGTGTTTATGTGATGGCTTGAGGCCTTGTCAAAATTAGTTTTTGGGAGATATTTGGAGTGGCACTCTTGAGTTGAGTGATGTCCACTCCCCTACCCCTTTAAACTCATTTTTATGAGTTTTATTTTGTGCAAGCCATGGGAGTTCTTCATGTTTGTTGTTTTGAGTGTTTTGTTGTGAAGTGGAGTGAGTGTTCCTTGTGTGAGGATGACCTCTAAGTTCAGAGATGACTCATGAGTGAGTCTATGGTAGGGAGGAGAGGGGTATTACGTGGCTTTTCCCCTTCCCTTATTTGTTTATTGCAAGTTATTTGAAGCTATGGAGCTTGGAAGAAAAATACTTTTAACTTTAAGTTTAGTATTTTGAACTAGGGGAAAACATATTGTTTTAATTTAATTATTTGAAGTGGGGTTTATTTATTATATTTAATTTCCCTTCTAATTTGATTATTGAAATGTAATTAATTCTTAATAAATTAAATTTAATTTATTGCATGTGGTCATTAATCAATGAGGGTAATCTTATTTTAATTTTAATTAATTTAGTTGCTTTAATTTGTTTAACCTAGTGTGGAATAATTAGATAACTAATTAAGTCATTTAACCTACTTTAGAGAACCTAGGAAACCTTTGATTAAAATTTTGTTATTAGAATAATTCCTATTCATGCCCGTGAGGCGTTATGCTGCTAGATTTTTCTGGGATCCAGGGATCACATTCCTTAGAGATTTAAACCCTGCTTAAAGTAATGTTTTGATGTTCCCACAAGTTGTTGATTTTAATTAAATTGTTATTTAATTATGTTTTGCTTTAGAATTAGGCTTTTGATTTCGACTCATGTCTAAATCCTTTCACTCACATAGGAAACCTTAGGGTTTTGATCAATCGATCCTAACGCTAGTGATGACACATTCTCGTGTTGCATTGACCCCCTTAGTCAGCTTTCATCATGTAGGGGAATACGCATGTGAATGCATTTCCCCTAATTTTATCGACATGTTTACGCCTTATGCGTATTGCCACCGAGCACGTTGAAGCATGTGAGGGGGTTTCTAGGGATGCGTGGAAAATTTTTGATAGTTCATGTTATGAGCACATGACAAATGTGGACATGACACGTGTGTTGCATCTCGTGACCACGTGGGAAATGTGGGCATGACATTTGGTATCAGAGCCCTAGTTTAAACACTGGGCTTGTTTGGGCACATTACTTATTTCGTAATTTTGATTAATTTGTGACTACCTTATTCCTATAAGATGCCACCTAGAACGAGGCAAGCGCGTTCATGCCACACTAAGTCCGTAGAGGTGCATTGTGACTCATCAGCTGGGGTTCAGGGACCGCTAGCACCGTAGGCACCACCCGCACTTGATATAGGACCACAGATCTTACAGGCATTATAGGCAGTGCTAGATAGGTTACCACCAGCCGTAGTTGAGCCACGTATCAAGCCACGTGTCGAGCCCCGTGTTGATCTGTGAGAGGAGCCACGTGTTGAGTCATGTGTGGAGCCATGTGTAGAGCCTCGCGTCGAGTCGCGAGTGGCACCATGTGTAGAGCCTTATGTTGAGATACCTAACACAACAGTGGAGAAGGTTGGTTCAGCTTACAAAGCTCGTAGCAGGAGCCCTCCGCATCATGCTAGGTGAGGGGAGGCAGTGAGAGTAGAGTAGGTTTTTCACGGGCCTTATGGTTATGGTGTAGATGAGCCTATCCAAGGGCACAAAGACCGTGGGGACCCCATCAGGGATTTGTTGAGGCTGAATCCACCTACCTTCACCGGGACTATAGAAGGAGCTGAGGCGGAGGCTTGGCTTATTAGTTTAGATAGGTGCTCTGCGTTGCATGCTTATGAGGACAACACAAAGGCATGCGTGGTGGTTCACCTGTTGAGAGATGCAACAACAACTTGGTGGCGTACTGAGGAGTGCAAGCGCCACTTATCTTTGGAGACACTTTTATGGGACACATTCATTGAGCACTTTAATGCATGTTATCTATCAGACCATTATAGGCAGCGTCATATCGATGAGTTCCATGATTTACAGCAACGAGGTTCTACAGTAGCATAGTATGAGGGCAGGTTCACATAACTATCACCTTATGCAGAGTATCTCTATGATGAAAAAATTTTGGTTCACAAGTTTATTAGAGGTTTGAATCAGGGGATATCAAGGCCTGTGCACATGGCAAACCCCTAGACCTTGAGTGAGGCTATCGAGAAGGCGTATATAGCAGAGGAGATCTAGGGATGAGATCAGAGTTCATGACCCCAGTTTCAAGATCGTAATCAGCAACATCAGTAGAATTTCCATAGACCACCACCACCACCACAAAGAGGAGGATTTAGTTCTCCATCTTTACCTCCTAGGCTTCCAAAGTAGCAACAACAGCAGTATCAGCAGAGGTCCAGGCCCTAGCAGAGGGCACAGAGGGTCAAGGTCAAGCATTTGGCAGCAACAGGGCCTGCGTAGGGGTTAGAGACAATAGGGACCACCTGCGGGACTCGCAAGATCACAATAGTCTTACAGGGGTTCTCAAGGGTCCACGGGATGGACTAGATAGTAGCAGAGTAGTAGGACTCAGACTGGATAGGTACAGGCTAGGGGCCCATGCTATGTATGTGTTGGGGTACGACATTTGACCAGAGAGTGCCCACAGGGTTTTACAGCAGGGGGACAGCGTCATGCAGGAGGTTCAGAGCAGACAGTTGGTGATGTGGGTAGATCCCAGTATATGTTTGCAGTGGTTGATAACCACCAGGCTAACTTCCAGGCCTCAGTTATCAAGACAATATGTATGATTGGGGATGTCCCCATTGCTATTTTATTTGACTCTGGCACTATTGATTCATTTATATCTCCATAGTTAGTGGAGCGTTGTAGGCTAGTGGCCTCTAGGCAGGGCGATAGGTGGGAGGTTGAGTTGGCTACTAAGGCTAGGATGTTAGCAGATGCTTTGGTTCAGGATTGTGAGATATCTTTGGGGGCCTTTACTACATTATGCAACCTTAGGGTTATGCCTTTAGGAACCTATGGTGTAGTTTTAGGCATGGATTGGCTTGCAACTCATAGAGCCAAGCTAGATTATCGCCGAAAGGTGATTAGCTATTTAGATGATCATGGCATGTCATTCGAGGTAGTGGGCATTCAGAAGCCCACAATAGTTCGTATGATATCCTCTCAGTAGCTTAAATGTTGCATGCGAAAGGGATGTCAGTTGTTTGCCATCACGGTTAGCGATAGATCAGAGAATGAGCTAGAGGCATCATTAGATGACC
This sequence comes from Cunninghamia lanceolata, assembly GCA_027924645.1. Taxonomy (NCBI): domain Eukaryota; kingdom Viridiplantae; phylum Streptophyta; class Pinopsida; order Cupressales; family Cupressaceae; genus Cunninghamia; species Cunninghamia lanceolata. Next base: position 7,243,347 of record BSBN01001067.1, read on the forward strand.
ATCTTGTCCTAAGGGAGTTCACTGATGTCTTTCCACTAGAGTTACTAGGTATGCCTCCATGCAAAGATGTAGACTTCCATATTGATCTATTGTCAGGTGCTGAGCCAGTGTCTCATGCACCCTATAGGATGACCACACATGAGCTCATGAAGCTCAAGTTGCAGTTAGAGGAGTTGCTTGAGAAGGGGCACATCTGACCTAGTGTTTCACCATGGGGCGTACCAATTATCTTCGTGAAGAAGAAGGACGGGTCTCTTTATTTGTGCATAGATTATAGGCAACTTAATAAGGTGACAGTGAAGAACCGTTATCCTCTACCTAGGATTGATGAGCTTTTTGATTAGATGCAGGGAGCTAGAGTGTTCTCTAAGATGGACTTGAAGTCTGATTACCACCAGTTACACATCACAGAGGCATACATTCATAAGACTGCCTTCTAGACTAGATATGGCCACTATGAGTTCACTGTGGTACCCTTCGGTTTGAAGAATGCCCCTGCAGTGTTCATGAGTCTCATGAACGGGGTGTTCTATACTTAGATCAATTTGTGATAATTTTCCTGGATGATATTTTGATCTACTCGCAGACCAAGGAGGAGCAGGAGGATCACTTACGTCAGGTTTTGCCGTGCTTGAGAGAGTAGCAACTTTATGGCAACTTGGCCAAGTGTGCCTTTTTCAAGACCGACGTGTAGTATTTGGGGCACATCCTATCTAGTGATGGTATCTCTGTAGATCCATCAAAGATCAGGGCTATCAGGGATTGGCCAGTACCCACTAGTGTGACAGAGGTGAGGAGTTTCATGGGGTTAGCCAGTTACTACAAAAGATTCTTAGAGGGCTTTTCTAGGATAGCACATCCTATCACTTCCCTTTAGCGAAAAGGGAAGAGTTTCACTTAGACTAAGCAGTGCGAGAGGGCCTTTGGGGTCCTCAAGGAGCATCTTATCAGTGCCCCCATCTTAGCAGTTCCTGATCATGTAGAGGATTTTGTGGTTTGTACAGATGCATCACTTGAGGGTTTGGGAGTCGTACTTATGCAGAGTGGTAGAGCGACCACGTATGAGTCGCGAAAGCTCAAGATTCATGAGCTGAACTACCCCACTCACGATTTAGAGCTTGCAGTAGTGGCTTATGCTCTTGTTCATTGGAGACATTTTCTGTTGGGTCATTGCTTTGAGCTTCATTCAGATTACCACAGTTTGCAGTACATATTCACATAGCCGAATTTGAATGCCCACCAGAAGTATTGGATGGAGTTTCTTTGCGAGTATGATTTTGATGTCCACTACATCAAAGGAAAGGAGAATGTGGTTGCTGACACATTGAGTCGAAGACGCCACGACATCCTGACCTTGACCTTGAGTGTGGACTTGAGAGAGTGCATCATTTAGTATCTGCCTGAGGATGAGTTATTTCTTGAGATGCATCAGGAGATCTAGTCACAGGTGGCCCTTGTGAGCAAGTTTGCAGGTTGTTCTCTTGAGGTAGATGGGTTACTTAGACATCGACAATGCATCTATGTACCTTGTGCAGGTGACCTGCATGCAATAGTTCTTTCTAAGGCTCACAGAACACCTTATGTAGCACACCTGGTGGTGAAGAAAATGCATGCCGACTTGCGATAGTTGTACCATTGGGCAGGTATGAGACGAGATATTGCAGAGTATGTTGCTTACTGCCTTGAGTGCCAGAGGGTCAAGGTCAAGCATCGGCATCCAGCGGGTCTTTTATACCCTCACAAGATACCTGAGTGGAAATGGGACACCATTTCTATGGATTTCATTGTTGGTCTTCCTATGTCATCTCGCCGCCATGATGCCATCATGGTGATGGTTGACAAGTTGACCAAGGTGGCATATTTCTCACCTATACACACGACATACAATGCACCATCAGTGGTGAGAGTATTCTTGGATGAGATTGTTAGATTACATGGAGTACCTCACCATATCATTTCTGACAGGGACTCAGTGTTCATATCAGCCTTTTGGAGGGCATTGCAGTAGGCGTTGGGCACATAGCTCAACTTAAGTTCCGCTTATCATCTTGAGACAGATGGTCAGACAGAGAGGGTTAAATAGGTTCTAGAGAATATGCTTTGTATGTATGTTATGGATCACTAGACTAGATGGGAGGAGTACATGTATCTAGTTGAGTTTGCCTACAATAATGGGCATCACAGCTCGTTGGGTATGCCTCCTTTTCAGGCCTTGTACAACAGACCTTGCAGGACACCTTTGAGTTAGGACCATATTGAGGACAGGGTTGTGATAGGGTCAAAGTTGGTGCAGGATTTGGAGCAGTAGGTGACCTTAATTAGGCAGAGGCTTCAAGAGACGCAGGATCGATAGAAGAAATGTGTTGATGCTAAGAGAGTAGATCAGAGCTTCTCGATTGGGGACAGAGTATTCTTGAGAGTGTGATTGCAGAAGAGTCTAATCCATTATGGAAAGGGCTCTAAGCTTACACCACAGTTTGTTGGGCCTTTTGAGTTTTTAGAGTGGATAGGACCCATAGCCTACTGTCTAGCCTTGCCACCTAGCCTATCACGCATCCACGATATTTTTCATGTATCTATTTTGTGGCGTTACATATCTGATTTATCTCATGTATTGGATTGGAGTGCTCTACAGGTAGAGGCAGATGGGCAGTTGGCTTTGGAGCTAATTCACATATTGGCTCGTCGGATGCTAGGCATTCAAGGTCAAGAGCTAGACCAGGTTAGGGTTCAGTGGGACATGTACGATGAGGTCACGACGACATGGGAGGATGCAGCTAGATTGAGGGCACTTTATCCTCACCTCTTTGATGACTTCCAGGAGGAAGTTTAGTCTTAAGGGGGAGGATGTGAGGCCTACCTTTTCACTCCCTTAATTTGACCATTTTTATATTACTGTTGGAGACACATTTTAGACTTTTAGGGACTGTTGATCCTGATATGCAGGACTATTAGACTATATGATTTTACTTTTGATTATTATGTTTAGCATGATTGTGATGACATTAGATCTTGATTAGATTTACTGATGAGGATATTGACATGTGATTTGCATTATGATACTATTTGAGATACTAGTTATGTGATTATTGTTATGGATTTATTATGCGATGTTATCTTGAGATGGATTATTGAAATGCAAATTATGAATCTATTGTGATGTGATTTTATGATGTTTTATATGATCATGAGATGATGTGAATGTATGTTTTCCTTTGCTTTGGATATGATATACATTTTGGATTAATCTTTTGTTGAAGTGTGCAGGTGTTCTAACCAAGCCACGGATAATCAAAGATTATCCCACACACCTTGTGATTTCTCATGTTAAGTCTATCTAGTTCCAAGAGGAACAAAGATCAACTATGTTATGCATGATGAAATTTTGTAATGTTATTGTGTGATGTTGTTTGGGTTAGGTCTACCCTTTTTATATTTGATTGTATTTGGTGTTGTAAAGGTGTTATGTTTATTTAATTTTTTTTTGAGCTTTTTTTTGTGACCCATTTTTATGTGATTTTACTCACCTTATGATGCTCAAAATAGGTTAAAAGTCACCCTGGGTTATACCCCTAGGGTCTAGGGACCTTTTGAGCTTGTCTAACCTTAGGTAAACTCCCAGTTGGTCACTTAAACTTCACCTTGAAGTAAAGTGACAAAAATGGAAGTTTGGGAAGGAGTGGAAGGTTGGGTCAAACACTCAACCTCATCCACACCTCTTCCCAAGGCTTGGGGGGAGTCTTCAAAACCCCTAAATTGTGGAGGACTCAACTCCAAGGCTCTCCCACACTTGGTGAGGGTACCATGGGGTTTTGTGGGCTTTCATAGGAGAAGATGATTGGGGCACTTGTAGTACCCACATCCTTCTTTAGGTCCACTTTTCTCTCCCACATGTGTGAGAGAGCACAAGTGGAGGGGCAAGACTTGGTGGAATGGGTGAGTGACACGTGTCACCACCACATTCCATGAAGCTTGCACGTGGTTGTGTGGAGGAGTGAGGAGGTGACATGTGTCACCTCCCCATTCCTCAAAGCTCATGAGGAGAGCCTATTTTAATCCCTCTTGAAGAGAGGGAGGGGTTTTTTTTGAATTGTTTTGAATTTTTATTTTAATTAAAATTTTGGGAGAGAGTTAAAAGAGATTTTGGAGGCTCATTTGGAGAAGGACTTGGAGGTGGAGTTGGAAGGGTTCTTTTTCAACTATCTTCCTTTTGGGCTATTAAAGGTAGGATTCAAGGCTTGGGCTTTTCCTTATGTATTTTACATTTCTTATATGACTTTGTGTGTGTGTGTTTTACATTTGTTGTTGTGGAGATTTTATGGGTGTTGTAAGAGCCTCTCCATTTAGAGAAAATGCTCAACATGTGTGGGGTGGGGGAGGAGTGAACCTCCTCAGGGTCACATCCTTTTCTTGTGGTATTTTAGCCTTGAGGGCAAGTTGTGAAAATGAGCATTTTTGAATGGCTTGAGAGCATGAGAAAATTATGTGAAAGTTGGTATTTATGTGATGGCTTGAGGCCTTGTGAAAATTAGTTTTTGGGAGATATTTGGAGTGGCACTCTTGAGTTGAGTGATATCCACTCCCCTACCCCTTTAAACTCATTTTTATGAGTTTTGTTTTGTGCAAGTCATGGGAGTTCTTCATGTTTGTTGTTTTGAGTGTTTTTTTGTGAAGTGGAGTGAGTGTTCCTTGTGTGAGGATGACCTCCAAGCTCGGGGGTGACTCATGAGTGAGTCTATGGTAGGGAGGAGAGTGATATTACGTGGCTTTTTCCCCTTCCCTTATTTGTTTATTGCAGGTTATTTGAAGCTATAGAGCTTGGAAGAAAAAGATTTAACTTTAAGTTTAGTATTTTAAACTAGGGGAAAATATATTGTTTTAATTTAATTATTTGAAGTGGGGTTTATTTATTATATTTAATTTCCCTTCTAATTTGATTATTGAAATGTAATTAATTCTTAATCAATTGAATTTAATTTGTTGCATGTGGTCATTAATCAATGAGAGTAATCTTATTTTAATTTTAATTAATTTAGTTGCTTTAATCTATTTAACCTAGTGTGGAATAATTAGATAACTAATTAAGTCATTTAACCTACTTTAGAAAACCTAGGAAACCTTTGATTAAAATTTTGTTATTAGAATAATTCCTATTCACGCCCGTGAGGCGTTATGCTGTCGAATTTTTTTGGGATTCAGGGATCACATTCCTTAGAGATTTAAACCCTACGTAGAGTAATGTTTTGATGTTCCCACAACTTGTTGATTTTAATTAAGCTTTTATTTAATTCTGTTTTACTTTAGAATTATGCTTTTGAGTCAAAATCCTTTCACTCACATAGGAAACCTTAGGGTTTCGATCAATCGATCCTAACCCTAATGGCGATGCATTCTCACGTCGTATCGACCCCCTTAGTCGACTTTCATCATGTAGGGGAATGCGAATGTGAACGCATTTCTCCGAATTTGATTGATATGTTTACGCCTTATACATATTGCCACCGAGCACGCTGATGCGTGCGAGGGGGTTTCTAGGGATGGGTAGAATTTTTTTGATATTTCATGTCATGACCACATGACAAATGTGCACATGACACGTGTTGCGTGTCATGCCCACATGGGAAATGCGGGCATGACACTTATTTATCATATTAATACTTAATTTAACTTATTTAACATACTAATCAATAATTACTTGAAATCTATTAATTATATGTCACTTTTAATCAGTACATGTGACACACACAGTTTTCAATCTTCATTTTTGTTTTTTTCAAATGTTGGATTATTGTGTGAGGCATCATAGTGTTTAAGTAGAAAATTAGATTTGTTAATGTTTAGTGTTTTGATGTTTAAATCCTCCTCTCCACTTTACATTCAAGGACCTAAGGTTGAGTGGCGAGCACTATCATACCCTAGATTGCTGTGAGATGTAGTGAAACTTGGATTAGGGAAATTAATTATCAATTTCTCTTCTCTTATGCTCAATTGACCATTAAAACCCTAATTATGCAAATACGTCAATAAGTTGACAAATAACAGAAAATGCTCTTGCATACGAAAGTAAAATAGAAAATCACAGAATATCTATTTTCGGGTTTTGAGGCGGAATAGTCAGGGACACTAGAGCAGGTGCCCAAGTCCAAGGTACCAGCTATTTGTGAGAACTTGACCTCCTTCTGACACTGATCAGCCCTGTAACTTCTATTTCTGGGAACTCAGCTGTGAAGAACACTAGAGTGAGCACCCAAGTCTTGGAAATGCACCGGTGTCCTGCTTCTCTTCAGATCTTGAATCCTTCATGCCTGCCAATCCTTCCTGCAACTTCACTTCTCTCGAATACGACACCTATAACATGCAATCACAAGACTTGGTTTGGGGGTTGTGGTGTTTAAAGGCTTGCCTCAATCAAGCCCTGGAGGACACTTAAGTCTACGAACACCATTGTCTAATAAAGAGTGCATGCCCTTGTGAGGCAGAGGTAAAACCAAAGGAATTGATAATGAAAACACAATATAATGTCACCTTGTAGTGAAGATATCATGGGAGGAAGATGCTCTTCATTCCATGATGAAATGGAATCTCAAATCTACAAACAAATGCATAAACCACACAAGTCTGCTCGTGTAACACAATGAAAGCCTTGAATCACCTTGAGAACACAATAGCTTGCTAGTAATCATCTAATAATGCTCTAGTTTACAAATGAATGCTTAAACATGCTTTTATATGCAACTACAAACACTCCCACCAAAATTTTCATAATTCAAACTTACCGTGTCGGTAAAGGACCCAAATAACGGTCATAAACTAACACTTGAAATTAGGACTGCCCCAAAATAGGGCAGGACTAGGGCGAGGGCACCCAAGTCTTCCCCCCAATTTTGGGTAGGGTATAGCTCAAGGGGTCCTCCTAGGTCCCATTTGTCATGTTACCTAGGGCTCATTCCATCAGGATGCCAAATTATGAACTAAGATGTCCTAAATGCATGCAAAAGACTCAAGAGCTAAACCTTATGAGGGAAAAGCCCCCAAGGGGACATTTTCTGACATTACATTTAGCCCCCACTTTAATGTATGTATAAATGCAAGGCCAATACATGCATTAAAGTACGGTCACAAACACAACAAATACGCCAAGCACGGAGAAGACACGCCAATCACATAGAAGATAGTAACAGGCACGGAAAACATGGAGAAGACAGTTATAGTCATGCAGAACATGGAGAAGAAAGTCAATGCATAGAAGACACATTAATGCATGGAAGACACAAATGATATCTTTTATTTTCTTTTTCTCATATATATGAAATGCAGATGTAAGTACTGGAAAGTAAACAAACCTCCCATAATATAGGATGCACTCATCAAGCAAGTCTTTAGACTATATATATGGGGCAACACACATGCAAGACACACAAAACCCTCCAAAATGTAGGATGCACTCATCGAGCAAGTCTTTAGATTGCATATGGGGCAATAAACATGCCACACAAAATATGCACAACAAACACACACACTTGAAGACACGAAGAAAACATGGTAGACAAGTGATGGTGTGTTCCCTATTGCTAGGCTCATCACCATCTCAGGTACATTACAGGAACACACTGATGATTGGGCTTTTCCACAACAATCACTGAAGACATGCTTAAGGGTTGAGTTAGTCATAGAACCACTCCCTGCCTTCGCATAGGACTTTTGAAAATGACATGATGATGCAATCTGCTCTGAGAAATATACCATCCCCGCCTCCAGAGAGGGCCTAATATAAAAAGGATATACGCGATATCCCGTGTCCGCAGATGGCTTATATGATTGGTTGATTGATTGCAAACAAACTCAAGATGCAGGATGCACTCATCAAGCAAGTCTTTAGACTACACTTGAGGACAAGCACATAGCTAACATCTACAACAGACAGCTTACCTTATTTATGCCCCCACCTTAAAGTTGTTGATATTGTTAGAGTTGGCTATGATTGGAGCCACCTAAGATCTAGGACTTCATGAAAGCACAAGAGAGATCAAATGAAAGAATGATGCTATTCTATCATTGAATGCAAAAGATTGATTATTGTTGTTGTTATATACAATGTAAATGATATGCCTTGCTTATAAAGGCAAGATGAGAGCTAGAGAGGTGGAGTGGAAAGTGGAGATATTCTAACATGTGCCAATTAGAGGATGATAACTAATTACACATGTGGAGGATAAGACAACTCACTCCAACTATCAACAACTCAACACACAACTAGACATCTAGAAGACTCACTAAGTCAACTTAACATGTGTGATTAATGTGTGATGTGTGAATATTATTTAACTAGTAAATAGTTAAATAAGATGAATTATCCACACTAGGGTAAACCGGTTAGGTGATAACCCTGTTCACACCAACACCCCCCTTAAGTGTAACTTAGGCAGAAGTTGACTAAAGCAAGATGAAAAGATGGATGGGTCCTGGCTACTAGGCCATGTTAGGTACCCATGTACAACAAATCTCAAGTGGAGAAAAGGAGAAAACCTCATGGGACAAAACTCCTCTCCAAAAGTGAGAATGCAGAAACATGAAAGTGAAAGAAGTGATAGTAGGAGGACTTAACATGACCCCCCAAGGACTACTTCTATCACATATGTACAATCAAATACCCCCCCATAGGAGAGCAAGTGTGAGACTATAGGTCCCTCCCACAATAAGTAGCTCCTGTGCCAATGAAGAATGTCAGAAGAAGAACGCTGGAAAGTGTCCTGAACCTGCAAACAACATTTCTCCCCTTAGGAAGAAACCAAACCAAAGGCTAATGTCAAAGAAACTCCATCTCAAGGAATGAGGGATAAAGTCTCATGATGGGTGCCTCTGAAGACTGCCGAAATGTCCACATGTCAAAATCAAGGAATGCCACAATGCAATGATGTGTGTCCAATCCAAAATCCTATGTAGACTGATGAAGAACAACCTCCAAAGATGAAGTAGATGAGATAATAGTTGTGCTATAACTGTCATCAAAGAGGAGAGATAACCCCTCAAGTGTGTCCTCCAAATCTACAATATGAGACTCACAAAACAAGTTGGATATACTTGTCAACAAGGTATCCCACAAAGCTATGTCTGAAAGACCTGTATGATCCTACTCAACTGAAGTAGATGAACCCATGTCGATGTCAATCTCTGAAAAAGTAGGAGGATGAGGTGATGGAAGCTCAGCACTAGTCTCATGAACCAAAGTGGGTGAAAGAACACCAAGGTTCAAGTGACCAAACTTCTCCTCGGAAACATGATTCACACTTGATGCATGAGTGTGAATATCCATCAATGGATCTACATCATTAGAAGAAACAAAATGGGAGAAAGTATACAAGTATACAAGTGAGATGCATGATCAACCATCCCAACTGCAATGATATCTCTGCTCTCCAAGTCTCGAATGATCAATCAGGAGTGAACTCAACTGTCATACATGCACCACAATGAGTAATCTGATAGATGGAAAGGAGATTGGATGTCAAGGAAGGTACACACAACACATTGTTGAATGTACTATCTCCAATATCAATTGTCCCTTTTCCAGATGCATGCATGTATGTGTTGTTACCCATCAAGATAGGTGTCAAAGTGCATGACTCAAATGAAGAGAACATCCCTTGTGAAGATGCCATATGATGAGAAGCCCCTGAATCAAGAAGCCATCTCTCTGACTGAAGACTTGTAGAAGCAAAGAGTACATGTCCTTTTCCTTTGTCTTTCCCATTTGCAATGCCTGTTGTCCCTGACTGTGTAGATGAGGATGGTGTTGAAGAAGAGGATGGACTAGGTGATGATGATGGCATTTTGATATTGTGCTTTTGAATAATGTGAGTCAACTTAGCAATTTTCTTCTCATAACACTTATGCTCATCGTGTCCTAGTTTCTTGCAGTATGCACACTTTGGTCTCTCCTTCTTAGATGATTCCTCCTTGGGAGAGGATGAGGACTTAGGTGATTTGGTTGATTCGTTTGCTTGCTCATTGTTCTTAAAATCCTTATTTTTCTATTTCTTGCCTTTGCTAGTTGAAGCCTTTTGATCCTTAGAACCTTGACTAGCAAGAAGTGCTTGAGGTTTAGGTGACTTCAATTTGCCCATGTGTACTAACTTAGCTTGCTCCCTTATGAGTGATGCAGCAAACTCATCAAGTGAAGGCATTGTGAAAGTTTTCCCAAGTGTATCCATTGTAGCATAGAAGGTAGAAACAAAAATTGAATAGTCAGGACCAAGCTTGGCAAGGATTGAAAGAATCAACTGAGTGTCCTCTTTCTCAATTCCACATTGTTTGAGCTGCAATCTAAGTGATTTTAGCTTTGTGAAGAAGTCTTGGATGCTTGCAAAATTGGTTGGATTCAAACCAATTAATTAATTCTCCAATTTGAAACCTCTCATTGTATCTTGTTTACCAAAGAGTTTTTCTAAGGTAGTCCACACTTCATTGGGTGTTTTACAAGATTCAATATGAAAAAGAAGATCAGGAGAGATAGACAAGCATAGTGTTCCATAGGCTTGATCACATCTATTATACCACTTTCTCTTTTCTGCAGCTATTGTTGGTTCAATTTCTATACCCATTATTACTCTATGAATTTTCAAACTTCTTAAATGAATCTCCATTTTAGTTTTCCACTCATGATAGTTATATGGTGTGAGTAGAGGAAGCTTGTTTGGATCCATGATGCAAGAGTACAAAAAAGAACACAAGTCACCCCCCTGTTACTCAATCAAAGAGATCACCCCCCAAAAAAAAATAATTGTGGCACTTTATACTTAGTGTGATTTACGACTGTCCTCAAAGGACCAAAATTGAGAAAGTATGAAAATCTCATAAAATTGAGATTTAAAGGAGTTTACAATTGTTCACAATGATTAACCACAGCAAATAGATCCCTTCGAAACAAGTTCCACTTCCTCAAGTGCCAAAATGCCCAAGTTATCACTTAAAAGCCAAAAAATTGACAAATGAAATAAAATGAACTTGGAGCTGAATCTGAGAAAAGTGCATGGATGGATTTGAAGAGCTCCTGAATACCTTTCCGATGCCACAAGAATCACGAAAATCAGAGATCATGGCAAAAAGTTGTGAGCTCGGAAGCTGAAAATAAAGATCTGTCTTCAAACTACTGTAGCAGTCACCTACAGTAGAATTTCAGAAAACCACTGACACCACTGCGAAGTGCTCTCTGTCAGCTTTCTGATGATATCTCGTTTTCCCTATTTTTCCTCTGTGGGCAAAAGTTATGCAAAAAAGAAAAAAAAACCCCTTTTAGGGCTTTGAGGGGCAAAAAGGGCCCCCTGGCGGTGACATCAGTGGAATATTCCAAGAATATTTTCTTTGACCAGTAAAAAATCCTCCTCTTTGGAATGCAAAAAATTGTCTGTTTCGATAGAAATCTGCCCGAGACAAGGCAAAGCCACTATTTTTGTGGTCGAAACAGCTACCCAGTCATGGGAAACCACTTATTAGTCATGGACAATTGCCTTTTATGCGAAAACCACCTGCTATTGATGGGAAACTGCAAGGATTGTTTAACAGAAAATCACTGTCTATTGGGGGAAACCGCTCATGCAAAAGCAAAACCACCTAGTTGAGTACCGAAACTGCCATCTAGTTTTTGAATGTAGATTCTGTTGGGAATGTCAGAAAAACTGGCAACTGTTGTTTGACCACTGCTATTTAAGGCTCTTAGTCACATGGACGGTGGTGTATGCGGCCGCCAAGTGAAGATCCGTTGGTGAATCAAGGAATATTCTAATAGGAACTTCTAATGAGTTAGATTCTGACGTGAATATTTACGACATGAAACAGTTCTGAACACATACAAATGACCACCGAGTGGTTATGCTAAGTAGTCGCTGCCTATGGATTTGAAGATCCTGCCAAGGGTTTCAAGGGAGATGCCGATACAAACATCTGACGAGTTTAGAAATTCTCCAGTATAAATTTTATACTGCTTGACACTATTGAATGCCCGGCCAGTAAAAGGTTCCTAGGGGCGGGAAGCTCGCCGGTTGATGGATGCTGAACGCCAACCAGTTTAGCAGAGACCACGAGGGAGATTAAAGCCATTGGGAGGTTCCTCAGCTACCAGGAGATTTATGGCTGTAGAGAATGTTAGCAAAGATCGCCGATGTCTGAGAATCAGTAGAAATATTCTCCGCCGATTGTTTTTTTCTGTCAAATGGTTGAAATGACCGCTGGAATAAAAAATGTTTGTAATGTCTACGAGGAGATTTGGATCTGCCAATGCCTGGAGGTAACTATGCTATTGGGAATTGGATGCCGAGATTGCATGGAAAAACTTTCAATGACCATCGACTGAGATCCAAAGGTTGGGGTTTGATATTGCAGACAACCAATGGTGTTTAGCAGATAACCGCTGATTGTGGTAACCAGCTGCGAAAACCGTGAAGAAAAATAATGTGGGAAAAGATATCAAGCACATTAAGGTAGGAAGAAAACACACAAGGGAACACTAATTTTCACAAAGCCCATGCCCCCTGGAGGTGACATGTACTTTACAATTGCCAAATGTTCCCACAAACACATCCCTGTAAGAAACATGTTAGTGTCTACAACATCATGATAAACAACAACATCAATGCATATGATTAACCACACAAAGAGCCAAGGTTATATAATGAATTTGGAGTTTGAGGATAACCATGGGGCTATATCACAAAGCTCTCTGAATCGAGTAACGCCAAGGCCAGATTCAAAGACAAACAAAGGTGCATAGAGCAGCAGTATTGTTAAGGTTTGTAAATGCGACAGAAACATTATCAAATTCACTATGCGGAAAGCATGAGTGCTTCCACTAGCCAAGCGTTGAATAAGATATACAATCCCATCTTCATATTAGAAACTAAATCCATTTGTTGATTGCTCTCAAAAGGGACACTAGGTTCGCATTAGTATAAATGTTTGTCATCGTCCGCCCACTAGGTGGAAATGCTAGAGGAAGGGAAACAATAAATTAGAGAGGAGAAGCAAGTGTCTTAGGGACAATCATGTAGGATGGTGCCCCCAGGTCACCAACCGTGACGTTATGTCTGTAAGACACAACACACAACAATGAAATCAGAGAGAGAAGCGATATAGAAGAATGATGATACAAATAGAAGGTCACAATAGAGGCAGTCTCCTAGTATCTCGAACCTTATGGGAGAATCCAAGGTCATCCTAGGAGGCCTAAACAACACATAACACATCATGGGGGAAGCACATCACGAGAGAGATAAAGGGTTAGAGATACTTACCTGTTTGATCTTCGTATCAGATTTAGGAACTTGCAAACCTCTTGGAGAGGTACTCAATCATGTTGAGTGCAAAGTTTGAGTGGTTCTTATGAAAGTTTTGTTGATTGTCATGTGATGCTTGATTTGTTACTCCTTGTGTAAATATAACTTTTTGTTGCTTATGAGGAGGGGAACATCTATTTTCTCTAATTTTTGACAGTCGTCTAACTCTTTTCTGATTTTTATCGAGTTTTCATTGTTGAATCTTTCTAGGATGGGGACGGGAATCATCCTGTACCAACTTACTCATTTGTATTAGTTGTTATTCTTATTTTTCAGATGTATCTTGATTATCTCTTGATCCATATAAGGATAACGGAGAAGGAACCTCAACATAAATTCCATTTATTCGAGGACAAGGTGGATTGTTTATTTGTTTCTTATCCACTTCAATTATTCCCATGATGCTATCATACTCTAAGTAATCATCCTCGTCTACTTCCACTAAACCCTTTTCCACCATATTGCTTTCAGTATGTTTAGGGAAAGGATTAGTGAAGATTTTTTGTTTCTTATCCACTTCAATTATTCCCACGATGCTACCATACTCTAAGTAATCATCCTCGTCTGCTTCCACTAAACCCTTTTCCACCATATTGTTTTCAGTATGTTTAGGGAAAGGATTAGTGAAGATTTTTAAGTTTTAAGTTTTGATTTGTTTCCATTATCATTCACACCCGATACCTGGATGACATTTGAATCAATAAGGTCATGTATTTCATGTTTAAGACGCATCCATATTTCAGTATCATGTCCTTGCGTCTGATGATAATGACAAAAGGCATTAGCATCAAAGTAAGGTCCTTGTTTACTAGGATCAACAGGCTTGATTGGGGTAAGCTTCAGAATGTTATTACTCATAGAGAAATTTATAGACAATAATGGGTTACACTTTCTTGGACATCTTGATTTTTACCGAAATCACATATTTTTAGAAAATATAATGATTAGAACCTTGAAAGGTTCCATTTAAAGTATTTTAATTGAAGAGGGTTTGATCAAACCCCCTTAGATTCAAACCCCCTTGGATAGAACCCCTCTAGTTTTAAACCATACCTATAATGGAGTCTCCTCTACACCTATCAAAATGCTGATAAAAAACCACTTTTGATTTGCTTTTTGGGGGATCAAATGAATTCATTTAAAATTTATGTTTTTTAAGTATGTAGTCCTTATTATAATCTTCCCATAAAGTATAATTTTAAATATATTTAATTTGATTATTATATTTGTTTTTTATTTCTTGTGAATGTAGGTTTTTCACCGAACATCAAGTTCTCTATTCTACACACATGGAAAATTAGTAAATTAGTGAAAAAAATTCTAAAAAATATCTATGCCCTAGGAATTGATGTCCTTGTTTTAACAAAAAAGAAAAATTTAAATTTTGATACATACAGAAAAAATTATGTTTTATGGAATACACCTATGTCTAAATTATAATTGGTTTGACTTAAAAAATTAATTAAAAAATATATATTTAGCAAAACATTATAAAACCAAATGCATGCCCTATAAATTGGTGTTACCAATCTAAATTAAAAAGAATAAGAATTTTATCCTTTGTAGAAAAAAAGTTATGTGGTATGGAATATACATCACTTTAAAAAAATGTTGTTTACTATTAAAAACTAGTTATCGAAGGAGACATAAAATTTTTTACAATTTGATGCCAAATTCTTTTTTAAAAAAAATTTAGAATCTACAAATAAAATCTCACAAATCACTAGTTTGCATCATCTTGAAATTCCTAACAGTTTAACTGCTATAGGTGTCAGAAAGTGAATATTTAGTTCAAAATGTTGATTTCAATGTCAAGTTTGGCCAAAAAGGGTAACCCATTAGTGTGGGATGCTTTGGTTCATAATGGAATGGTAGGATTCAGGTATCGGAGTAAACTTTCTTGGTTGGTATGATGCTTTCTTCAGATTTGATATAGTTGAAACATTTGAAAAGTTGTGCATATTCGGTCCATTAATCTTGATGAAGTTCCTGTTATTATTGTTTGTCTTAAAGTTGATTTGTGATGATCCACCCGTGGATTGACCAACTCAAGCTGATGAGTTTTGGTTTTCAAACTGACTAGATGAAAGTTGATAATCACGAAGGGCGGTGCATAAATGTTGAAAGGAGTTGTACTTCATCAAGAGGATCTTATCACAAATATTAGGTTATAGATTTTGTAATGAATATCTTTTAAACATCTTCATCTTTCATCTAATATTGAATTTGTGCATAAAACCCTTGGTACCAACTAATAAATTCTATCAACTTCTCTTTTGGACCTTGTTTGCACTTAACTAAATCCATTAGAATGACTTGGGGTTTGATATTTGCTTGAAAATATTGTAAAAATTGATCAATTAACTGCAAAAAGGAATGTATTGAATTCGGAGGCAAAGAGCAAAACCATTCTAAAGCAGTATCTTTGAGAGATTGTGGGAAAAGCTTTGCCAACAAATCCTCTTCAAAATAGAAATCACTACACGTAGCTATGAATGCTACCACATGAATATTGGGATCTCCTTTTCCACCATATTTTTCAAAGCGAGGAGTCTCAAACCTCTCAGGCATAGGGGTTCTCAAGATTGCATAGGATAACAGATTATGGGCATGATATGTTGGTAGACTAGGCTATGAAGAGTTTGTCAAATTTGTTACCTTTTGTTGTAAAGCATTCATACCCTATAAAAGTTGGTTTAGGATGGTATCATTTGGAGATGCAGTTTGTTGAGATGAATTGGAAGGCTGGGAATAGGTCAACAGTTGTTGGACATATTGGTAGGTTGAAGATGGTTGGGAATAATTGTGTGTGATGGGAGGTTGAGAACAACTATTCATAGGAACAGTCACATTATGGACCAAGTTTTGATAATCAAATCCCAGAGCTTTGTAATTAGTGACATTAGATACTCCGATACCAGTGGTAGCATTACTACAAGCATTTGCATCCATTGTTAAGATTGTTGGTTTAAAAGTCAATATTCTCATAGTCGGTATAGGTATGGATACTTGAGTATGAGATGGTGATAAAGTGTTATTTATCACTTGTGCACATTCGGTCACTAGCATAATGTTGGTATAATGTTGGTTTGTACAATATGTACTAGACCACGAATTGCATTAACAGCATCTTGTCCTTCTTTTATCAATTCTCTTATATTGTGAATTGTAGGGACAACTTCTTTGACTATTCTCTCATTTTCCATAAATGATTGAAATTGTGCTAGCTCTTTATCTAATTTTTCTATTTTCTCATCAGATACATATCTTGTCGCTTCAATAGTATCATCAACATCATGAAGAGTTTGTTCTTCCATTGTACTTGTAATGGGTGTAATGTCTTGTAACATTTGGGTTTCTCCTTTTGTAAAGAAGGTGTTCAAAGTACCAACTTCTTCAAGAGCACTAGATCCCATGTGTCTTATGCTTCTTCTTAAAGGAATACTTCTCTTAGGACAGCGAGTTATTAGACTCATGCAGTAATATGCTCAAGTTTAGGCTTAGGATATGTTGTCAATGCTTGATTTTTGTAGTTTTTCCAATGTAAATGAATGGAACAAAGAGTGTTGTAAGGATTTTGATCAAGGGAAGAAATTTATGTCTGATATCAATCTAAAATAGAAATATAATCCTTCTCAACACACTCTTGATGCAAATCCAAGATAATGCCAAGTCAAAATGTAGTGAAAATGTGTCAAAATAGACACTTTTTTCACCAAAACTCAATGCGAAAGAGCATAACAAAGGGTGTTGTGAGGAAAATAATGATGGAAAGAAAATAATATCATTAATAATAACCACTTAGTGCCAAAATATCCAACACAACACACTTTTAGTGCCACTTAAGGTAAAACCCTAGTGAAAATATAGCAAAATATGTAATTTTTCATGGTTTTTCAATTCCAAGACCTAGAAAAGGAGGTGTTGTAATGAATATTAGGAGGTATAGAAAATAATATCAATGATATCAGTTGCTTCAATCCATAAAATTAATTACAACATGCTTGGAGTGCAAACTAGGTCAAACCCTAGGGCAAAAATAGTCAAAATGTGTAGTTTTTCACTGAATTTTCAATACAAGAGCCCGTTAAAAGGGTGTTGTGAAAATTTTTAGGAGGGATAGAAAATGATTACCATGATAAAATCCAATTAATGCAAAAATACCCTTCACAACATGCCTATGGTGTAAATTTATAGAGTCGATAAGGCTAAATTTAGTGAAAATCATTGTTTTTGAAACCCTAGGTTTGAGATCTTGGGACAAAATGCTATGTGAATGTTTTATGGTCTAATTTATGATGAAAATTTAATAATCTCAGATCTAAAAATAATTTTTAAGCTTTAATATGCAAAATGCCAATGCAAATTTAATGAAAATGCATCAAAATTGTTAGTTTTTGTTGAAATTTTCTATGCAAAAATGCAAACATTTTAAATCTAAATGCAAATTTACACTAAAATACACGACTACATCCAAATGTAAATTTGAATGAGCCTCTAAAATTAGTAGAAAAATCTGAAAGAAGATTTTGCCTACTAACCCTAGATTTTGGAATTACTAGGTTATATGAAAATTGTCAAAATCTCTACAAAAGCCTAGCAAATTAATGATGAAAATGCAATGCAAATTTTTAAATTTTTATATTTTTCTATAGTTTATATTAGATCTGATGCTAAAATCATGAATTAGGAAAATTTAGAAAGAATTGATGCAATTTAGTAAGCCAAACAATACAATTTTTTTGAATTTTTCAAAATTTTCAATTTTTTTCAAATTTTCTCAATGCAATAAAAAGAATGACTATATGAATGAATGAAATTAATCCAAATCTAAAGACACACTCACCGAGTTGCATTTAAGTCCAAAAACGTGGGTTCACCAAAATGTTTATGTGGAAAACTGGATTTGTTAATGTTTAGTGTTTTGATGTTTAAATCCTCCTCTCCACTTTACATTCAAGGATCTAGGGTCAAGTGGCAAGAACTATCATACCCTAGATTGCTGTTAGATGTAGGGAAACTTAGATTAGGGAAATTAATGATCAATTTCCTCTTCTCTTATGCTTAATTGACCATTAAAATCTTAATTATGCAAATACGACAATAAATTGATGAATAACAGAAAATGCTCTTGCAGATGGAAGTAAAATAGCAAATCAAAGAATACCTATTTTTTAGGGTTCCAAGGTAGAATCGTTGGGGACAGTAGGGTGGGTGCCCAAGTCCAAGGTCCCAGTTTCTTTGCGGGACCCTGATGTAGGAACATCCAGTGGTGTAAGGGCAATCTTGCATCACCCAAAAAGATGTTGCTTCAAAATCGTTATAGTTGTTTTCATTTCTTTCCATAATTAGTATTTCTGGTTCCATAATCTCTTGAATAATGATGTAGGACTTTTAGTTTTTTTCAAAACTGCTAAAAATAGTAAACTACCAGTTTTGGAAAGTTTACCTGCCATTTTAGGAAAGTTTGCATTTAGGTACAGATTGAAGCTAAAACTTATAGAAAGCTTCATAATAGAAATATAAGACCTTTGGTGAAGGAATCAGGCAATGATCATTTGTGAGATGAAAGATATTAAAGTTTTTGTTTTCCAAAAAGCCCTTGAAATTTTTTTAAACGAGATATGAGGCACTAAAACATCCCATAACATCCTAAAAAGTTGATGGAAATCTATTTATAATTTTTTTGTGTGATAGTTCACATCGCGAGCTTTCTGACGCTTAAAAGGATTCGTCAATTGGACACCCGTATCAAAAGTTATGCTTCCCGGAAGTTGACCTACTTTTGGAGGGAGTTACAAATTTTGAAATTTAGTTGGAGGCCGCCAATAAGTGCTATTTATGACTATTTTGGGAACCCTGGGCAGTAGTAGAGTTAAGGGGGAAAGTGTAGAGTCAAGAAAAGGTGGGAAAATAGAAACCCTAGCTGATTTGGGGTTACATAAGGTAGAAGATTCCAGAGTCTGGTGATGTGTAGCTATAGTGTGTTGTAGCCTATGGAGGATTGATTCCTTTGATTGTAATTGAGCTTCTGTAATGTAATGAGTTGTCTAAATCAATAAAAGAAAGTTCTATTTTCTGTGTGCAATTTCTATTGTTGTGTGTTTTGTGATTTACCCCCTTCACCAAGTGGTATCAGAGTAAGGGTTCTTGAGTGTGTAGATAGATCACCGACCATGAGGCAGTTTGTACCAGGCCCTGAGGTTGTGGGTTTGTTGCAGAGATCAAGATGCCTCCACAAAGAAATCGTATTGGGAGGAATACTTTGATGGAAGAGGGTTTTAGAGCCCTACAAAGGCAAATCGATGCATTGCAAGAGGAGCTACGAAGAGGGTTTGAGCCAAGAACAAGAGAATGAAGCGAAGATGAAGCTGAAGAAGAGCTATCTGAGGAAGAACAAGAAGCTACAGGAGATCCTATAGAAGTTAGGGTGTTGAGGGCCATTTTGAAGATTGGAAAGAGGCCTAGGATTGAAGTTTCTACATATTCTGGAGATTTGAATCCAGAATAGCTTATTGATTGGATCAATGACATGGAGGAGTATTTTGAGTATGAAGATGTGGAGGACCCAGATCGAGTTAAGTTTGCAAAAATAAGGTTGAAGGGCCACACCAGTATTTGGTGGAAGGAGGTCCATTTAGAGAGGAATAGAAGAGGAAAAGGAATGATCGCTAGATGGGATTGGATGGTGGAGAAACTAAAGAAGCAGTTCATTCCTGTGGACTATGAGATGGAGTTGCTGAAGAAGCTACAAGGACTGAAGCAAGGTAACAAGTCTGTCAAGGAGTATACATAAGAGTTTCATAAGATTACTATTAGGACAGGCCATGCAGAGCCCAACAAGAAGAAGGTAGCCCATTACATTAATGGGTTAAGGACAAGTATTCAAGAGGAGCTGAGCCTGGTCAGAATGACCACCATAGAAGATGTATACCAATTTTCCCTGAAGGTGGAAGAGAAGCTGAATAAAAGATTTGACAACAAGCAAAGGGGAAGAGGTCAAGGTAGAAGGATTGGTGGAAGACCCTATGGGGGTTTAAATGAAGATTCAAAGAAAAGTGAAGAAGCCAACACTAGTCAGAATCAGAGAGGAGATAATACCTACTGCCCTCATGACCAGAACAATTGTGAGCAAAGAGGAAGAGGAAGAGGCAGACCTGGGCAAGGACCCAAAAGAGGAAGTTTCTGAGGAACCTGTTTCCAATGTGGAGAAGAAGGGCATCGAGCATACGAGTGTCCGCAACATCAAGGAAGGACAAATAGAAGACCTGAAAGTAATGCACGAGTTGCACATGTAGATGAAGATGCACATTTTGAGTATTTTGAAGATGCTGAAAGGGGAGAAACCCTAGTTGTTAGAAGAACCTTGCTGAATGAGGAGAAAGAACCAAATCAGAGGAAGAGTTTATTCCGCACAAGGTGCAAATGTGAAGGTAAGTGTTGTGATATTATTATTAACAATGGAAGCACTAACAATCTTGTTTCAAAGGAGATGGTTGACAAGTTGAAGTTGACAAGAAGAAAGCATCCACATCCATATCAGATTGCATGGTTGTAGAAGGACCATAGAGCTTTGGTCAATGAGAAGTGTTTACTGAAGTTCAAGATTGGGGACTACCATGATGAGGTGTTGTGTGATATCATACCAATGGATGCATGTCATATGATGTTGGGGAGGTTATGGCAATATGATAGAAGCATTGTCCATGATGGTTGGTGCAAACACATATTCCCTAACAAAGGATGGAGTTTGTCACAAGTTGAAGCCCTTGAAGGATGTGGAAGAAAAGGTATGTAGTACTACCAGAATTTGCTTGGTAGATGGTAGAAACTTTTTGGAGGGTATGAAGCATGAGTGTCATTGCTATGCATTGATTCCTAAGATTAGTCAAGAGAAATGTGAAGATGTACCAGCCGAAGTCTCAAAGATGTTGGAAGAATTTTAAGATATTGTCTTTGATAATATACCAAAAGGTTTACCACTAGTAAGGAAGATAAGTCATCAAATAGATTTGACACCAGGAGCCAGTTTACCAAATAAGGCAGTCCACAGAATGACCCCTACAGAGAATGAAGAGCTAAATAGACAAGTTTAGGAGTTGTTGAGGAAGGGATTGATAAGGGAGAGCCTAAGTCCATGTGCGATACCTACAGTACTAGCACCAAAGAAAGATGGAGAATGGACGATGTGTACAGACTCTCGAGCCATCAATAAGATAATGATCAAGTGTAGATTTCTATTGGCAAGAATGGATGACATCATGGATTGTTTGAGTGGAGCCAAGTACTTCATGAAGATTGACCTAAAGAGTGGGTATCACCAGATCCATATCAGAGAAGGAGAGGAATGGAAGACAGCCTTCAAGACAAAGGAAGGTTTGTATGAGTGGTTAGTCATGCCATTTGGGCTAACCAATGCACCGAGAACATTCATGCGACTTATGAACGAGGTATTGAAAGAATTTTTGGGAAGTTTTGTTATTATTTATTTAGATGATATTTTAATTTTTAGTAAGACTTGGGATGAACATCTGATGCATATCAGAAGAGTTTTAGAGAAGCTGAGGGAGGAGAAGTTGCTGATTAATTTGAATAAATGTAGTTTTGCAAAGAAGGAGTTGGTATACCTGGGATTTGTTGTCTCAGAGGAAGGTCTTAAGATGGACCCAGAGAAGGTGAGAGCTATCCTTGAATGGCCTACACCAAGGAGTGCCACAGAGGTATGATCTTTTCATGGTTTGGCAAGTTTTTACAGAAAGTTTATCAAAAAATTTAGTAACATTTGTACACCCCTAATGGAGACAATGAGAGGGGATAGAAAAGAGTTTAAATGGACTAAAGGAGCAGACAAAAGCTTTGGTACATTGAAGCAGAAAGTCACAGAGCAACCTGTTTTGGCACTTCTAGATTTTAATAAGGTATTTCAGGTAGATTGTGATGCTAGTGGTAGTGCTATAGGAGTTGTTTTGAGTCAAGAAGGTAAGCTCATTGCCTATTTTAGTGAGAAGCTTAATGATGCCAAGAAAAAGTATTCTGTTTATGATTAGGAATTTTATGCTATAGTTCAGGCTTTGAAGAAATGGAGACATTATTTATTGCCAAAAGAGTTTGTTTTATATACTGATCATTAGGCTTTATAGTATCTTAATAGTCAAGGAAAGTTGAATCAAAGGCACTTAAAATGGGTTGAGTTTTTACAGAGTTATACTTTTGTTTTGAAGCACAGGTATGGGAAGTCCAACAAAGTTGTAGATGCCTTGAGCAGAAGGCAAAATTTGTTGATAGAAATGAAGATAGAGGTTGTTGGGTTTGATGAGCTCAAAAGTTTGTATCCTGAAGATCTAGATTTTGTAGAGGCTTGGAAAGCTTGTTTGGAACTTGTTACGTTATATAGGACAAAATGGTTGGATTTCATAATCCAAGATGGCATGTTGTTTAGAGGAAGCCAGTTGTGCATTCCGAGGATTTCTAGGAGAGAGAACTTGATAAAAGAGAAGCATAGTGGGAGATTAGCTGGACACTTTGGTCAAGATAAGACCATTTCTATTGTTGGTGAAAATTATTATTGGCCACAATTGCAGCAGGATGTGAGGAAATTTGTGTAGAGTTACAGATTATGTCAGATGGCGAAAGGAGCAAGTTAAAATATAGGTTTATATCAACCACTACCTGTACCAAAGAAGCCATGGGATGACATTACTATAGATTTTGTTCTTGGTTTACCAAGGACACAGAGAGGACATGATTCCATTTTTATGGTGGTGGATAGATTCTTGAAGATAGTACATTTTATTCCTTGCAAGAAGACTAATGATGCTGTTCATATTACAGAGTTATTTTTCAGGGAGGTGGTGAGATTACATGGTCTACCAAAGAGCATAGTTTCAGATCGAGATACCAAGTTTGTTGGTTATTTCTGGAGGACATTGTGGAAGAAGTTGAAAACAAATTTGAAGTTCAATTCTACACACCATCCACAGACTGATGGATAGACAGAAGTGGTGAATAGGAGTTTGGGTAACCTACTACAATGCTTAGTAGGAGATAGGCCTAACGGATGGGATTTGATTTTACCACAGGTAGAATTTTCTTACAACAATTCTGTCAATAAGACTACTGGTATATCACCATTCCAGATTGTATATGGCAATAGTCCAAGAAATTCTTCAGAGTTAAGGAAGCTAGACAAAGGAGAAAAGACAAGTGCCAAGGCCGAAGACTTTGCAGAACACCTGAAGAATTTGCATGAAGAGGTGATGAAGCACATTAATAAGATGAATATTCAGTACAAGGCTAAGACATATCAAAAGAGGAGATATAAGGAGTTCCAGGTAGGAGATGAAGTTATGGTTCACTTGAGAAAAGAAAGGTTCCCAATTGGAACATACAATAAGTTGAAAATGAAGAAATTTGGACCGTGCAGAATCCTGAAGAAGCATGATTCAGAAAATGCATATGAGGTAGAGCTGCCGAGTGTGATCAATATTTCTCCTATGTTCAACATTGCTAATTTAATAGAATATCATGAAGGTGGCACATAGGATGGACTGACACAAGAACAGTGGAGTATTCCAGCATCTACTTCAATGGAGGAGATAGAAGAGATCTTGGATAGTAGTGTGGGAAGAAGTACTTGAAACAGGCAATATGAAGAATATCTGGTGGAATGGAAAAGAAGGCCTATTGAAGATTCTTCTTGGTTGTCTAAGGAAGAGGTTGATCATTTAGGTTTTCCTCAAACAAACACTCGAGACATGACAGGGTCACTTCTCAAATTACCCTAGGTGTCTGATGTAGGGGCATCTAGTGGTGTAAGGGCAATCTTGCATCACCCAAAAAGATGTTGCTTCAAAATCATTACAGTTGTTTTCATTTCTTTCCATAATTAGTATTTCTGGTTCCATAATCTCTTGAATAATGATGTAGGACTTTCAATTTTTTCCAAAATTGCTAAAAATAGCAAATTGCCAGTTTTGGAAAGTTTACCTGCCATTTTAGGAAATTTTGCATTTGGGCATGGATTGAAGTGAAAACTTATAGAAAGATTCATAACAAAAATATAAGACTTTTGGTGAAGGAATCAGGCAAAGATCATTTGTGAGCTGAAAGATATTAAAGTTTTTGTTTTCCAAAAAGCCCCTAAAATTTTTTGAAACGAGATATGAGGCACTAAAACATCCCATAACATCCCAAAAAGTTGATAGAAATCCATTTACAAATTTTTAGCGTGACAGTTCACATCGCAAGCTTTCCAGTGCTTAAAACAGTTCGTCAATTGGACACCCAGATCAAAAGTTATGCTTCCCGAAAGTTGACCTACTTTTGGAGGGAGTTACAAATTTTGAAATTTAGCTCGAGGCCACCAAAAAGTGCTATTTATGACTATTTTGGGAACCCTGGGCAGTAGTAGAGTTAAGGGGGAAAGTGTAGAGTCAAGAAAAGGTGGGAAAATAGAAACCCTAGCTGATTTGGGGTTGCAAAAGGCAAAAGATACCAGAGCCTGGTGATGTGTAGCTATAGTGTGTTGTAGCCTGTGGAGGATTGATTCCTCTAATTGTAATTAAGCTTCTGTAATGTAATGAGTTGTCCAAATCAATAAAAGAAAGTTCTATTTTCTATGTACAATTTCTATTGTTGTGTGTTTTGTGATTTACCCCCTTCACCAGATCCTAACCTCCTTCTGACACTGATCAACCCTGTAACTTCTGTTTCCGTGAACTCAGCTGTGGAGGACACTAGAGTAAGCACCCAATTCCTAGAAATGCTTTGGTGTCCTGCTTCTCTTCAGATCATGAATGCTCGATGCCTGTTAATCCTTCCTACAACTTCATTTCTCTTGTATATGACACCTGTAACCTACAATCACAAGACTTGGTTTGGGGGTTGTGGTGTTTAGAGGCTTACCTTAGTCAAGCCCTGGAGGACACTTAAGTCTATGAACACCATTGTTAGATAAAGAGTGCATGCCCTTGTGAGGCAGAGGCAAAACCAAAGGAATTGATAATGAAAACACAATATAATGTCACCTTGGAGTGAAGATATCATGGGAGGAAGATGCTCTTCATTCCATGATGAAATGGATACTCAAATCTACAAACAAACACATAAACCACACAAGTATGCTCTTGCAGCACAATGAAAGCCTTGAATCACCTTGAGAACACAATAGCTTACTAGTAATCATCTAATAATGCTCTAGTTTACAAATGAATTCCTAAACATGCTTTTATATGCAACTACAAACACTCCCACCAAGATTTTCATAATTCAAATTTACTATGTTGGCAAAGGACCCAAATAACTATCATAAACTGACACCCAGAAATTAGGGTTGCCCCAAAATAAGGCAGGACTAGGGCGCAGGTGCCCAAGTCCTCCCCCCTATTTTGGGCAGGGTACAATTCAAGGGGTTCTCCTAGGTCCCATTTGTCATGTTACCTAGGGCTCATTCCATCGGAATGCTAAATTATGAGCTAAGATGTCCTAAATGCATGCAAAAGACCCGGGAGCTAAACTTATGAGGGAAAAGCCTGCAAGGGGACATTTTCTAATGTTACACATAGTCCTTGGACACAACAATAGGACTACACAATGAGGCTTAGTTTGCCACTTCTAAGTTTGAATTTCTTGCTCCTATGTCAACTTCTTGGAATATAATCACTATCTTGTCATCTTGTACTTCTAAATGTTGGTGTGAACAAGGTATATTACCTAACTAGTTCCACATTAGGTCCTATTCACACTTGTCTAGTTAAGTTTATGTAGAATATTTGTGTCTCATGCCATAGGATTAAGATACTTGTCATGATCACATGTTGTCCTAGGTCTCAACCTTGCCTATAAGTAAGGTCTCGCTTGTACACTATGTGTGGGTCATATATTGTATATCTTGTACCTTATATGCATCATTATTTTCCTTGGCAATAAAGCATTTGTGTTGCTTCTCTCTTATTGTGGAAGGTTTTTTTTGTTACAAGTGATCTTGGGCATCCCTTGAGTCTATTAGCGACTCTTACATGGTATCAGAACTTTAGATATGCAATTCCCCTCCCTCATTTTGGAGTGTTTCTACCAAGAATTTTTTTTGGTGCATCTTGGTAAAAAAACATACTGCATCATTGACTTTGGATGGCCCGTTTTGAGTTTTTTGACATATAACACTTTGTTATTTTGGTGACAGGAAAGATTCAACCATTTTTTGGGGTTTGAAGGAATCTTTAGTAGAAAATTTTCTATACATCATATGGATCCATAATGTACAAATCATAGTATGGTCATAGGTGTCATCGCAGGAGATCCTCAAAAATATCTAGTGCTTTTTAACTTTATCTAGAAGTCGCAGACTTTTACCAGTGGTCAATTAGTAGATTCTAGTGAAATATTCCATATCTATGCCATCTCTACGTCACTGGTACGTAGACTAGGGTATGATTTCAAATAGTGATTTCATTGATGGGGGGTCTGCACAGGTTATTCACATTTTAACTTATGTTTTAATTCTTTTCACGGTAGTTATATCTTCTATACATCTATTTTTCACTGCAAGTCATTTGATACATGCGAGAGTTTTATTTTGGGCCGAAGCACTCGGTCACATTAAAGTCGGGGCCCCTGGTCACCCCCGGCCTAGGGGCTTAATGCTAAGAAGTGGCAGTAGGGGCAATGTGAGAATAGTCATCCACCCTGTCTGCCACCTCCACTCATGTCCTAGGGAGTATTTCGGTAGTGCCGCCACTAGCACCCATTTCGTTACCTCCTTTCAACTTTTTCCTCTAGATCTACCAGCCATGGCAATGTTTTTCACCACCTTCAACCACCTCGGCCACCTCCTCATCCCTGCTCCATCAAAACCCACTGCCATGAACAGCCCAATCCACCACCTCCGCTAGCACTCAGCCCAAACGTGGTTGCTGGGCTGCCCAACGACAACCCAAGGGCCTTTTTTGCCCCTCCTCTAGCCCTAATAGGGTTTTTTTTCTCTGAGCCATAACTTTTCACCACAGTGTCAAATTTTGGCAAACGAATAGGCCTTGCAAAGCTTGTTCTGAGAGATTCAAAGTGGTACAAGTATTTTTTACTAAATTTTGCTACTGCCTAATTTTGTTGTTTAAAGTCTGATCATCTATTTTGCTTTCTGAGCTCATAAATTTGTGCCACAATATCTAATTTTTGCGATTCTTGTGGTGTTGGAAAGGTAGTGAGGAGCTCTACACAACCATGAAATGTACTTTTTCCAAATTCAACCCTAGGTATCTTTTATTCAATTTGTCAGTTTTATGCATTTTGATTGATAACTTGGACATACTGACACTTGGAAAGGTTTTGCTTGTTTTGATGGGCTTCATTTGTCAGCATTAATGTACATTAGATGTTTTAATCTTTGATCTAATTTATTTGAGGAGATATCATGGGTTTCTATTCACCCTTCAGTGGTAACACTAGATAAAGATAATTATGAGTGTTAGTGAAAGGGCATCTTGACACATCTTAGGCAGATTGATCTTTTTCCTTATTTCTATGGACTCATACCTGAACTAGATACACCTGAGAAGAAATCTACATGGGGAAGTAATGTTGATCATGTTATAGGATTGATTGGTTCTGGTGTTGATTTCAACAGTATGTGTTATATCTCACATATTGAGTGCCCACATGCTCTTTGGACTAGAATTTGGGAGATCTATAGAGACCCACATATATCTCTATTCCTAGATGATCCTACTATGGATTGCCACATACCCCTTAATGATGTAGATTGCATATCCTTTGATGATGATATAGTAGAGGAGCTTGCATATTTGGTAGGTCAGATTGCTAGTTCAGATGACATAGAAAATTCTCTTGCTTCTCCTTCTCCTATCGAGATCACATATTCATTACATGTTTCTACACTAGATTCTATGGTTGATTCTTTGAGAGTGATTCCTTGCAGCAATACATTATCAGTCTTCCAGAGATAGCACACTAGGATTCCTATTTATCAGACATTTCATGCTTGTTTGTGGAGTCTCACATTTTAGATTCATAGGACACATTTGAGGGGTTATCTCTCCTCTTTGATGATAGTTATAGAATGAGTGTTGTTTCACCATATTTACCTTTGGAGATTGATGATCTTGAGTTTTCCTATTATCTTGGATTGTCACATTCTTTGATTAGGCATGGAGTTCTTGTTTTTGTGCCATCTCTTGTTTGTGACATGTGGACACTTGAGAAATTTTTAGAGACATCATACTTCATGAGACTTCTTCCCTTGTCTCTTGTTTTGGAGTTGGAGTTTCTTCTACATACACCAGTGGATTAGTTTCTTCCCAAGGGGAGAAATGCTGTTTGCAGGCATCAGATTGTTTTTTGACTTCAACCATTCAACATTGGCACAAGAGCTACTTCATTATGGGGAGATATTTAGTCTCATTCTTTCCCTCTTATGGGGGATATTGATTGTATATTTGTGATGGATGCAGTCCTTGGGGATCTTGGTGTTGAGTCCTTTCATCACTTGTACATGTTTGTTTGCATGTTTTCTCTCATTGGGAGAGGGATTTTTTCCTACGGGTTTTTCTCTTTTACTTTATTTATGAGAGACTATTTGTACATGGGTACCTAACATGGCCTTGTAGTCAGGACCCATCTTTGCATTTGTTTACTTCACCCTAAGTTGCACTTAAGGGGGTGTTGGTGTGAATGAGGTATATTACCTAACTAGTTCCATGTTAGGTCCTATTCACACTTGGTCTAGCTAAGTTTACTTAGGGCATTTAATATTTGTGTCTCATGTCATAGGGTTAAGACACTTGTCATGATCACATGTTGTCCTAAGTCTCAACCTTGCCTATATAAGCAAGATCTCTCTTGTACGCTATGTGTGAGTCATATATTGTATTTCTTGTACCTTATATGCATCATTATTTTCTTTGGTAATAAAGCATTTGTGTTTCTTCTCTCTTGTTGTGGAAGGTTGTTTTGGTTACAAGTGATCCTAGGCATCCCTTGAGTCCATTGGTGACTCTTACACTAAAGTCTCAAGTTATGTGTTTAGGGACATCTATTTATGGATATCTACTAGGATATTAGGAATATAAATTAACACCAAGCATAATCTATAATACACTTATAAATAGTTGCATTAGTCTTAGAATTAGTCCTTTCATATCAATTACATCAAAATGTGCATCTTGATTTTCCATGTTTTTGATCTTCTTTGTTAGTAACAGGGTTTGGTTGTTCTTAAGGAAGTCAATGATCTACCCTTTGTTGGTGTGAATAGGGTTATTACCTAATTGGTTTACCCTTATGTAGATAGTTCATATTATTTAACTATTTATTAGTTAAATAATACTCACACATCACACATAATTCACATGTTAAGTTGACTTTGTGAGTCTACTAGATGTTTCTAGTTGTTGATAGTTGGCATCTTATCCTATAGTTGTCAGATGTCATAGGATTAAGACACTTGTCACAAGACTACAAATTCTTGTCTCTCATCCATGTCTTTATAAGCAAGGCATATCATGTACATTGTAATAATCTTGTAACAATCTTTTTCATTCATTGATAGAATAGAATTATTCTCTCATTTGATCACTCTTGTGCTTTCATGAAGTCTTAGATCCTGGGTGGCTCCAATCATAACCAACTCTAACACCCTTTACCTTACAATAGGCCCTAATGTGCTTTTTAGCAAAACCCTATCTTAGTGAACAAGTACAAAGGAGGTGAGTGTGTTGTAGGATGTCACATAAGTTTGAGGGGTATGTGCATGGAAATGGGGGGCCAAAAGGGGGGTCAAAATTGGTTTTTTTTCTAAAATAATTAAAAATTGATCTTGGATGAGAAATTAAATATAGTCATGCTCAAAATTTGAAGATACGAGAAGAACAATATTTTTAGTGCTTGAAATCTCATTTCTAAACTACTATTTTTTTAAAAAAAATGGTGGAGATTAAGAGGTTCAAATAGGGGAGCCACACAAAGTTCTCTTGTTTTTGTTAGAAAATATAACATAGTGCCTAGTGTATTCCCCCTAAAATGTTGACTTTTATAAGTATTTCAAAAATCACTTTTGTGGAAAATTAGCTAACATCACATAGTTTTTGCCTGATTTTTCTGCTAATTGTTTAATGAATATATGTTTTTCATGAATTTTCAAAGTGGACACATCCTAAAAAACAAAAATTTGAGCGTGCCCCCCCTAAATTTGTGGACAACTAACTGAAAACTATTTTTTTGGAATGTGTATAGAATCTAAAAATGTAATTTGTTTTAAATTTGGATGAATGGATAAAAAATGACACCAAAAATAATATACGTAGGTTTTCGACAAAAAAAAAGACACTAGAAAAAAGAAATTAAAGATGGAAACCTTAATGTTTTTCAGATTTTAGAAAAAATTACATGGTTAGAAAGCTAATAAAAAACTTGAAGTCATCCTGGTATTTTTCAAATTAACATTGAAAAATGTGTAAACTTGATGGAGAGAACGCTTGCGATTTAATTGTTTTCCTATTTTTTCTTGAAAACACATCTTTGGGCACCTTACATTGAGGCCCAACCATTTCTCTTAGATGTCCAAGCCAAATCCAAGCCTAAGAGTGGGATTCCAATGAAAGTTTAAAGAAAATGCATTCATGTTATAACGCGTGCACATTATAACATGCACATGCTATAAATTCAAAAAAGATGGAATTTTATTTTTTATTAAATAAATAAAACAAGCACATTATAATGCACTTGTGTTATGTCATATTTTTCTTTAAATTGATTTTTGGCCACTTTTTGCTGCTTCATCTTGGTGCACATACCCTAAGACAAGGATTGGTCTTGTTTATAGCCACTTGAACAACCACTGCAACATCAACAACTACAAACTTATGAAGCATTCTATCAAAAGAAGGCAAAGAGCAACCCCAACTCGAGTATTGGATTCAGAAAGAGGTTGCTTAGATTGAGATGGAAAGAAGAAAAAATGTGAGAATGGTGGAAGTTTAGACAAGAAATTAGAAACAAGAGCACTCAGCCAAGAGATCATTTGCTTGATGAATGATGGAAGATTCTATAGGATAATTCTCATCTAGAAATCCCTTCTTCATTGTTTTCTATAGAGGAATATCCAAGTAGAGAATAAGAACAAGAAGAGGTTCAGTTGCAAATGGTCCAAATTCAAGCAGAGGCAAACCCACTAGAACAGTTACCAACTATTGAGAAACCTGGACAAACCAGGTTCACATAACATAGAATCCTGTTGACACAGACATAAAGGAAAGAACTTCCTAGTCTAAAATACTTAGTCCCTCTACATCCCAATTGCAATCTTCTCATAATGAACAATATGTAGATACTACCTTTCATCAAGAGGAAATGCAAGGAAAAACAAGAACATCACAAGCTACTCTAGGAGGTGGAGATCCCCCTAAGGGAGATAAAGGAAAAGAGCTATGAAAAGTAGATGAGGAGCCTAAGAAAAGAACAAGGAAGAAGAAGGGCCAAGGGAAGGAGCAATTAGCACAAGAGTGACATACACTACATCCTGGAATGATGAAGATGGATCCTACTATAAGTGTATTCTCTCCTCCTCTTAGTTTTAATTTACCTTACATTTAGCCAATAGAACAAACCCCACCACCATTCCATCAAATCTCACATTATTTAATAGGAAAAATCCCTTTTAAAACCCAATCTTGCACACAACAAAGATAATTTCCACCTCTTTAGCCCTATATGTATCAACTCCCAAGATACCCTTTGCAATACCTGACACCTCCTAGACAACAGTCTCAATTTTTCTAAAATGTGGGAGGTTATCAACCCTTTTCCTCTCCAATGCCCCCCATTCAACATCAAATTGCTCAAGAACTAGCCCATTCTACATATATGGTAACACAAACTCCTGGTGAAGGGTCTCATACCCAAACAACAAAGGCTTCTGCCTTAACTAGGCATTATCTTTAGCTTTGGGTAAGTGCATAGAGTTGTGGGACCAAAAAGTTGCCACATGACTTTTTGGTCCCATGCAAGGCAAAACACGAGCGAGTTATAACACGCTTGCATTTTAACCTGTCAAAACTCAAAACAAAAACTCAAAATTAGAAGAGGTCGCAGCTCATTTCATCATTTGGTAAGAAAAAAATAGGTTTTAGAGTGCAAGTGCATTAGAAGAAGGATTTAAGTGATTTCTAAGTGGAATCAACATTTTCACCATGCCACCTCACCAATCCTACTCCTGAGGACATCATGAATGAAGTGTAGAGGGTGGAGTAGTTGAACAAGGTAGGGTTTGATTGGTTTTTGTGAATTTGAAAAGAAATTTTTACTTTTGCAATGTTAGATTGGTTTTTTATGTTGAATTTATAGTCAATAAGGCACCACAAAACACTAATCCAGCAAAGAAGGCTCAAAACAACCCCCAAAACCCTCAAAACCCCCCACCTTCATGTCCTCACCATGAAAGAGACACACAAGAAAACTATTTAGGGCAAATTGAAGAAAACAAAAAATATCTTGAAACCCTAATTGAAACATTAAATAGTCTAAGTGTAAGCACCGAGATCATAGGAGAGCCCTTGCCAAGTCATTAGAGGTGATTGTTTCTCACATTGAATCAGTGAAAAACCAAATCACCAAATGGAATCATTATAGGGAGAGGAGAGGGTAATACTATGCTGATAAATTGTCTTACAAACAAGTGAAGGACACAAAAATTACAAAATTTGCATTATGTTCACAATTTATCAATCCTAAAACTGGCCAAACACTAGAAGAGACTTACAAATGCTTCCCTATTCATTAGTGTGTGAACCAAGATATATCCCAAAACTTTTGGGATAGATGGTACATGGTCTTTGATGAGCATCCATGTAATAATAATGAGGTGCCACAAGATTTCTTGTGGAAACTCTATTGTGAGTTTGTCCTCAAGGAGCTTCCTAATTACTTTGACATTCCAGAGTTGCAGTGTAGAGGTGGTGGCTCTGCCAAAGATAGAGAGGGGGCACATCAAGACGAAAACCATGTACCTAGACCTCTCATTAGGCCAGCACATGTCTCACTCCCTTCAACTTTGAAGGAGAGTGTTGAGATGGAGACAGTGCATTCGTTGAGTTCTATTACCTAGTCTCTAGCAGAGCATGATGATGATCTCACCTAGGCTGATGAGGGTGAGAGTAGTAGGCATAGTTTTTCCCCACATCTTTGTTGTTCATGTGGGAACTTGTGTAATTATGTGACACAGGACTCTCGGCAAGATGCTGCAACGCAGGGGCAACAACTAGTGATGGACACATCTGTATTAGATGAGATTGTTCTCATAGATGACCTCTTATAGCATACGTTTGGTATTGAATCCCAGGTAATTTTTTACAAGGTTCATCTTGATTTAATATATTTGTATTTGAAATTTGTAAATTTTAATTTTATATGACTATTTATATTATAAGTCAAAATTAATGTATGTAATTGTTTGCACTATGAAATTCTAGGGTCAGAGTCTTCATCCTGCATCTGTTAACCATCCAATGCAGGGTTACGTGATGAGGTCAAGTTAGTAGGTATGTAATTTATCACATGATCATAAATATAGTACATATATCAATGGTAATCTTATTTAGTGACAATTTGATAATCAATAGGGAGCTTCACTAGCACCTCCATGATTTCCTTGGTCCCTTGGATGTAGAAGCACTTTCATGGAGGTAAATTTAACCATTTGTAATCATTATGCATTTAAATAATTTAATGTATCTATTTTGGTCAAATAACCTTGATCTCTATTTTCAAATGTTGAATATGGAGACTCCTCTTCTTCATCAGTCAGCAGAGGTAGGCATTGCTATAGCTATGTTTTTTGCAAATCCTTTGACTAAGGTATGAACCAATAACATGTAAATGTCATTTTGTATTTCTTATTTTATCTCATGTCATTTGATGTACATATATGATATTTATGTTTAGTCAATTTTTCTTCTTGATTCTTCTCACAAGAGGTCACAACTCTAACCCATCTAGCTACGGATGAAGAGAGAGAGAAATTGATTGAGAGGGATCATTAGCTAGTAGTAAGTAATCAATTACATATGTGACATTATATATTTCATGTTTTCTATATTAATGTGCATATTGTTTGATTGTATTAATAGGCAGAGCTGCAAAAATCTCTGTTGAGGAGGTCTAGTCAATGGGAGAGAGAGAATGAGTCACTAATTGACTCTCCATCTTCATGGCCAAGCAAGGGTCGTCGATTAGTTGATAGTAGTTCATAGGAAACTAGATTTTGGGACATTTTTTTGTATGCCTAGATGGCTTTGTATACATAATTTCGTATGTTACTGATGTATATCTTTGTATATGTCTATATGGCTTTGTTTGTACATGCCTATATGGCCTGATATATAGACTAGATGTTATGTTCATGACGTTATGTATATGATAGTTTACATTAAATATAATATGATGATCAATTATAATTAAAGGAATTTGGTTTTACATGTGCCAATTGCATTTTCTTGAAAGTTTATAAATCCTTTTCAAAAAATTCATTTTGTGCATATCTTGCAATCATTGCATCCCATGAGACTGTGCATTTATTTGAGGCATCATGTCAAATAGTTCACGCACCTTGTCTATGCTTCCACACTTTGAATACATGTCTACAAGGGTAGCTACAAATACAACATGTGACAAAATTCCTACATCCTTTATGCTTTGATGGTTGTCCACACCCTGTTCTGCAGATCCCATTTTGGCATAGGCAAGGAGGATGTTGGATAAGGTTATGGAATTTGGTTTTAGACGTGCCAATTGCATTTTCTTGAAAGTTTCTTTCATTCATTTTCTTGAAGGTTTCTAAAGCATTTTTGAAAAAATCTATTTTGTGCATATCTTGCAATCATTACATTCCATGAGACAACATTTCTTTGAGGCATCACGTCAAATAGTTCATGTGCCTTGTCTATGCTTCCACACTTTTCATACATGTCTCCTAGGGCAGTTACAAATACAACGTATGTCAAAATTCCCATATCATTTATTCTTTGATGGATGTCCATACCCTATTCTGAAGATCCCATTTGGGCATAGAAAAGGAGGATGCTGGCTAAGGTTATGGAATTTGGCTTTACACCCACCAATTACATTTGCTTGAAAGTTTCTAAAGACTTTTTGAAAAAATCCATTGTGTGCATGTATCTTGCAATCATTGCATTCCATGAGACAAAACTTCTTTGAGGCATCATGTCAAACAGTTCACCTGCCTTGTCTATGCTTCATCACTTTGCATACATGTCTCATAGGACAGTTGCAACTACACCATTTGATGAAATTCCCATATGCTTTATGCTTTGATGGATGTCCATAGCCTGTTCCAAAGATCTCATATGGGCATAGACAAGAAGGATGCTGGATAAGATTGTGGAATTTGGCTTTACACTCTCCCAAATTGCATTTGATTGAAAGTTTCTAAAGCCTTTTTGAAAAAAATCTATTTTGTACATATCTTGCATTCATTACATTCCATGAGACAACATTTCTTTGAGGTATCATGTCAAATAGTTCATGTGCCTTGTCTATGCTTCCACACTTTGCATACATGTCTCCTAGGGCAGTTGCAACTACAACTTTTGCCAAAATTCCTTTATCCTTTATTCTTTCATGGCTATCCATACCATAGAAGCAAATAGTAAGTACAATTCACAACAATAGTATCCCTAACCTCTTGAAATGCCTCTTAATTTTATACCAACAACAAGCATTTTAGGACAACAATGTCATGTCTCAACAATGTTTTATATTAATCATTTTTATCATTAATATTTCCTATAATGTTGATTACAGTATTGATGCCCAAATTAATTGACCATAGTACTAATAAGGATGCTACTAAACACCATAATGATCAAGAATGTATAGGTCACAATAATGATAGGATGCTATTGATTAGTGATCATAAGGAGATTACTAATCACAAAAGGATAATTATGTCCAAAGAAAATGATGACAACAACCATCTCAATTGGTACAACATTATTAACAACTGCTATGTAATTATGAAAATTGTCAAACAATTGCCTCAATAATACAACTATTTTACAAATGAAATAATGACAACAATATCCATTGATAAGTACTAATGATAACACTAACATTTGTGATGTAATAATAATGACAAGCCAAAGGATAGCATAATCATTTGACAGTTTGTCTAGTAATGACTATGCCCATAAATCATAAATAATGACATAAGTGTTTGTTGTTGTCAAAGGCAACAATGATTATCACTAATCACAATAACAATATCAGAATATATCAAGATATTTTGGAATATATCGGGATATTTTAAAGATGTATGCTTCTATGGTCCATACCCTATTCCAAAGATCCTAATTTGGCATAGATAGGGAGGATGCTTGTAAAGGTTATGGAATTTGGGTTTACACGTGTCAATTGCATTTGCTTGAAAGTTTATAAAGCCTTTTCAAAAAATCCATTTTCTACATATCATGCAATCATTGCATTCCATGAGATGGCATGTCTTTGAGGTGTCATGCCAAACTCTTCACATGCCTTGTCTATGCTTCCACACTTTGCATACATGTCTACAAGGGCAACCGAAAAACTAACAGGTGACAAAATTCCTATATCCTTTATGCTTTGATGGTTTTCTATACCTTGTTC
This sequence comes from Cunninghamia lanceolata, assembly GCA_027924645.1. NCBI lineage: Eukaryota > Viridiplantae > Streptophyta > Pinopsida > Cupressales > Cupressaceae > Cunninghamia > Cunninghamia lanceolata. The sequence continues at coordinate 7,280,342 of BSBN01001067.1, forward strand.
TGAAGATCCCATTTTGGCATAGCCAAGGAGGATGGTGGATAAGCTTGTGGAATTTGGATTTACACATAAGGTTGTGGAATTTGGATTTACATCCACTAATTGCATTTGCTTGAAAGTTTGTTTTGTGCATTTGCTTGAAAGTTTCTAAAGCCTTTTTGAAAAAATCCATTTTGTGCATATCTTGTAATCATTACATTCCATGAGACAACATTTCTTTCAGGCATCATGTCAAATATTTTATGTGCCTTGTCCATGCTTCCACACTTTGCATACATGTATCCTAGGGCAAATGGAACTACAACATTTGTCAAAATTCCCATATCCTCTATGATTTGATGGATGTCCATACCCTATTCTGAAGATCTCATATGGGCATAGACAAGGAGTATGTTAGCTAAGGTTGTGGAATTTGGCTATAGACCCACCAATTGCATTTCATTGAAAGCTTCTAAAGCCTTTTTGAAAAAATCCATTTTGTGCATATATCTTGCAATCATTGCATTCCATGAGACATCATTTCTTTGAGGCATCATGTCAAACAATTCACCTGCCTTGTTGATGCAGGAGAAAAGGTTCAAAACCAATCAAGTGACTTTAGGAGATGGAAAGGAGGACATTTTCATGTTTCCAAGTGGTCTTGTAGGTTAAGACATCAATTTAAGTCATTTAGATAAGGGTTGTTATGTATGAAAAAGATGAATGATGAGGACTAGCATGCACACTAGATCAAACCCTCTTCCACAATAACATTCAGAGACAAAACCAAGCCAAATCACTACCAAATGGAGGTGGACTTAGCTATAGATTTTGTTCTTAGGAGTGCTATGGAAAGATTTGATTTAATCAAGCCTTTTATCAAACCCTAGGTCAATCAATACACTAAACCCTAAATTTGCAAAGATTTGATTATAACAGAACATGTATAGCAGATAATTAGAAACTAATTTCACAAGAGTGATCAGGAAGATATCAGAACATGTGTCCCAAAAGTTGGAATGTCAGAGGACTATTTCAAATGTGCCCAAGTCTCTCAACTGTGGAATTTCCAAAAACTGTAAACTGGGGAAATGATGTAGAGATTATCTTGATTCCATATCTGATGTTAGCTAAGGTAGAAGGATAGTTTCAAAAGCACCCAAGTCTTCCATAGAGGAATATTCTTGAAATGTTGTTGGATCCCGAAACCCTTTTCCTTACTCAGCCTTCCTGTGTCTTCACTTTTCTGGATCTCGCACCTGTAACCTGCACACAAGAAGAAAAGGGGTTTGGGGGTTATGGTGCTTAGGGACTTTCCTCAATCAAATCCTGAGATACCATTCAAGCTTCCCAACACTGTTGTTTGATAGAGAGTGTGTGTCCTATCAGGATAGAGGCTAAACATAAATCAATATGATGAAATAAAATGATGAAGACAAATGATATCACCTATGTGATGAAACCCTTAGGAGAATGAATGCTCTTCAACTCATAAGGAGAGATAGATGATAACTTAAAAAACCTGCAACAACACACAATGACAATGTAAATCTGCTCTAGAATCACAATGAATTCTTTGAATGCTGTTTACTCTAATCCTTCAAGTTGGATATCTCTATCTAGGTTACAAATTAATTCAAAAACACGCTTATATATGCTTTCTCGCTAACATTTGTGAAATTAACCAAAAGAGCCGATAAGGAAAAACCCTTTTAAAGGTCTTATGTCGACATGCATTTAAATTTGCCCTGACCAATTAGGGAGGACTTGGGCATGGGCACCCAAGTCCCAAGGTACCCTTTTTTTCTAAGCTAAGGCTAAGCATTGGCCCCTTGTTCCCAATTTACATTGGTTTCAGGGGATATTGCATCGGGATGAATATTTAGAATATATAATGTCATCACGGGGACCTAGGAGCTAAACAATGAGGTAAAAAGGCCTGTGTCCACTTTTTACTCCATAACATTTATCCCCCACTTTAATGTGTGTATGATCTTACGATCAGTACATGCATTAAAGTATGACCGAAGCATATCAGACACATCAACCACTAGAGAAAAGACACACCCTAAGTTTGAAGGACCATTTCTAGCCCCCAAGCTTAGGCAAACATAATAAAACACTTAACAGTCACGCAAAACATGGTGAATATAGTAAGGAAGGACACAATATATGAAGAAGACATGAATGCAGTCATGCAATACACAAGGCATACATGATTAAATAATTATATATATATATATATATATATATATATATATATATATATATATATATATATATATATATATATATATATATATATATATATATATATATATATATATATATATATATATATATAAAAAACCCTAACTAGGCGATGGGGGGAGCTCATGTCGCTATGCACCACCATAAAAGGCACATAAAACACATAGCATGGGGGGGTCATTTCTAGATGCTACCACAAAACATGCAAGACACATGATGTGGGGGGAGATAATCACTATGTGCCACCATTAAAACACACAAAACACTTAAGGAATACACACAGAATACATGAGCATTGTAGTGTATGTCGTTGACACACTATACACCTTATACACAGAAACATGAGTGATAGGAAGGAGCTCATTGCTATGCTCCACTATCTAAGAAATTCCAAACACACATGATGGTTGAGCTATGCTACCACAACCACCAAAGACATGTTTAATGGTGAATAACTCAAGTTCCAACCCCACCTTCACAGATGACTTTTAAAAGGATGTCCAACTGCTCAAGGGAAGACATAATCCCGCCTTCCATAGAAGGGCTTTAAAAATGCAACCCCACCTACATCCATAGAACCTTATGGTAAAAAGGAAGCATGCACAAAGTATACAACCGCACATGCATCACATAGACACCTTACAGTGAAAAGGAAGCATACACAAACACGGTTTATCAACAATATCTAAAATATCCAAGTATTTCCCACAATATATGCCCCCACCTTAAAGTGGTTGATCCCGCTTGCCGATATCAATCACATTTAAGGTAAAGTTGAAAACATGCAAGGGAACAAGAGCTTTTGCAAAGCCCATGCCCCCAAAGTGACATGTGCTAACAATCACCGAATGTTCTGTTGGTCATGATGTTATTCATTCGCAAACATCGAATAAAAGTTACACAACAACCTTTACTCATCTTGAAAGATACGATGAATTCAAAGAATTCATGATCCCAAGTCTCCATTGATTAGGTCTTAATCTACTGACGTTACTCAGTGGTTGATGTGTGTTGCTGTTTTCCATTCAGGGGCCTTACGTGTTTCTGCACAGTTCATCATCATTATCTTCAAATATCCTGCTCTGGATGTTTGTTTAGCATAAATCTCCAACAATTCTACCTCTGCACTGTAAATTTAGTCAAATAAAGTGCCTACAGGCTGATATTTGCATGATTTCTATCATTATTTATGATTCTTTGCATGATATTTTCAATACTACATGGATTTAACTCAAATATGCTAATGATCTTCAGTTACCTACGGGATTTCAGCATATTTCACTGTTTCTGCTTGTTATTTATCATGATTTGCAGTTATGGTGATGAATTTATGAAATTGAAAAAAGGAAAAGGGTTAAAGAATGAGATTCCCAAAACTACTTGACTTAGATCACTGATCCATATACAAGCTCCCATACATGCAATGAAAAGAAGGAAAACTAGAAATCATACTTCACCAGGACATTCCACAAATCCGCATGATCTAGTGCAAATCTTCAAAGGAAAAGTTGACAACAACATGTAATGAAATGAAAGCGCTTCCAATTGAACACAGCATTCACCAGTACATATCCAGAAATCAACAAGAAGATTACGTAAAATTTACAATCAGGATGTAATCTGAAACTTCATATCCATTCAGTATGCTCAAGAACAGGTACATTTACAGTGATCTGAAGAAAGAACCTTGACATTTCAACAATTCTATCCTCATTAGTCTCAGTAATCCGATCTCCTAATTGATTCTACAGTAATTGACTTTTTGCCCCAGATGCGTCTGTGTATTCTAATGTATATCTCCTCTTTTTTAATGACAAGATCTGGCTCTTATATAGAACAACTGCCAAAAAAACGGTTACAACGATCCAAGGATCAGGATCCTCTCATAACAAACAACGGTCCAGATGAAAAGCACATGCTTCGTCAGTTGGCAAATGCACAGCTGGCACAGAATATTCCAGCATCTTCAACTTGATTCGGTCTCCAGCTGGCGGACAGCATACTTGACAATATCCTCCTCATTTCTGGCTCATGTTGCCTCCATGCGCAACTTTGTAATGCTCAGCTTCATCAGCAGCATCATGACTTCAATGCTCATCTTCAGCAGCATCATGACTTCAATGTTCAGCTTCAGCAGCATCATCATGACTTCCTGCAAATAAACAGACAAACATTAAGTTCATCATCATCATAATAAACAACAGGAAGTAAAACGTTTTATTAAACAAGCCCCCAAAATGCACAGCTACAGGCAATCAGGCTCCAAATTTCCTTCGCTTCATGTTTTCGCCCATTTTCTTGTATATCGGGTTCAAAATATGATCATGATGATCTCAAAATATACAAGGAAATAATCACCCTTTAACCATCCTTCGAACCTGGCTTTGCATGCTCTATTTGAATGTTTCGGGTCATCATCATCATGTTCGCATCAGTGCGACCACATATGATCAGGTTGACAATATTAGACTTGGCCGACGGCAACAGTTATACCTACGCCGAAAATCATGATGATGCCCAACTCTATGTCTTGTATCTAGCCGCAGGATATCACGAAATATGATGCTCCTCCTTTCTGCATGCTCTGATGAAAAGCACATCAGGATGTTTCACTTCTGCATACTGGGGAAAGAAAGACATTGTCGTCATCATCATGATGAAGACAAACAGGAGGACTTGGAAAATGATCCTGCCGCTGAGGAAAGGAAAATCATGGTGACATCATCCTGATATTCGGGCTTCAATAAAATGCAAAGGGATGACGTCACCGTCATGTTTCGTTAAGATCAGGAGATAAATGGAATATCAGGTTCCCCCCAAGGAAGATGATCGGGTCATGAATGCAGTATGACCCCTTTTGCAGCCAAGGTGATCCTCTCAAAAGATCAGGATGATGAACATCATCATCATCATATCCGCACTGGGTGATTTAAAATATGATCCTGCTGAACGTCCAGATGACGTCATCAGGATATCCGGGGCCCTTGTTAATCTTCGAACATGACGTCATCGTCATCACCATATTGGCGAACAGGATCACGCCTTGGAAAATATCCTGCTGAAGGACAAAGGTGATGGTGATCATCGTCATCATCATATCCGCAAAAGTTTATACTTCTCGGCAGGAGGATATTGCGAAATGTCGGGTAGACGAACAAGATCATGATGATCTTGTCAACATGACGAATGAAATATCACCCTCCGCTTTTCGAAAGATAAGGTGATCATCATGATCACGTGAAAGGAGATCAGGAGGATATTACGAAATGCGACCCTGCCTTGAAAAATCATGATGATGATGCTTACCAGGACTGTCGTGCGCGTGCAAATTATGCAGATGGTGAATTTTCTAAGTAGGGTGATGATGATCATCAGCATGATATTATCACATCGGGTGATGTTAGAATATCATGATGCTCGCGATGTGCTCAAGGTTGCTTGACGGGTAAAACACACTAGCACTTAAGATTGACGTCCGGATGTTTCGGGACTGCATGATTTTTATCAGGTGATAGAGTAAGATCATGATGATGACCTTTCGCGATACAAAAGACCGCTCGACGGGAAAAGACTACTACGACTTAAACTTGACGTCCGGATATTTCGACCTCAGGATATTATCGGGGGGCTTTTCAAATATCATGATGATGATGTTCATCAGTAATTATCAGGTTTGACCAAAACTTTGACTGCTCATAACTCTCTCATATGGACGAATTTTCAGGTGATGTAAAAGGCAAACCTGCATGGAATTTCAAGCTCTTTCTAACCATGAGGTCATAGAAACAAAATATGAACTTTGACAAACTAACCTCATGATGATGACCAACCTCATCCTGACCTTCATGATGATGATGCACCTGACCTATTTTTACCAAACCGCCAGAAAGCAGACAACACAAGCCAAAACAAAAGTTGGGTCCCTATTTTGATAAGTTAAAATGGGGCGTGTTGTGTAACCACACAACAACTTGCCACCAAAGAAAATAAACAAAATTCAAATAATTCAAGTGATATGATCATATTCATCTATAGTATTCTAATTCTTTCTAAATAAAATCATCATGATCTTTGAATGATAAAGTTTCATCAAGGTAACAGTGCTAACAAAGGATCAGGTGTGTGCAGATGATTAATTATCCTCATCTTGAAAGTAAGTTGAAAACATAAGTAACTGGTGTTAAACTACATAGTTGGAGATCATCCCTCATAGCCAACCTGGATAGAGCCTTGCTGCCAGCAGGTGTCTATAACCCCGGCAAGGTTATCTATACAATCTCCCTAAGTAGAGCCCCACTGCCAGCAGGCGTCCATAGCCCCGGTAGAGTTACTTAGATGGCCTAAGTTTATTGTTTATATATTTTCTATTTATATACTTATATTTGATATCATCATGTCAGCTCATTTATACAAGGTGTAGTCACTTGCAGCTTTAGGTTGGAGATTGTATTGGTAGCAAGGGAGTCCCTTTAGATTTTTCACTTAACACCTATACTCATATCTTCAACAAGCCCAAGGCTGTTAGGTGTTTCATTGTGTTTGATTCACTTTGGACAAGAAAAGGCACCTTGATGAAAAGACATCATAAACCTGATCATGAGTATTTATCAGAATGAATTACAATCTATATCTAAATCTGATCTCATCACTTGAATCCTAACAATTTAGTTATTTTCTTAGGTGACGAAGTGCATCATCTTGACTTACCAAAACAAAACTCAACCAAAACAACACAAAACAGAAACAACACTATACAAACAACTAACCTACAAAAAAGGAAACAACAGGAACAGAACAAGAAAGCAAAACAAACAAGCAGACTGTACAAACAACTAACCTACAAAATTATATACAAACCACTACTAGGCAAACAAAAACCAGAAAAAGACCTAAGGACACCTGCATTTGCATACTTCTTTTGATTGTGCAGGAGCATCAGGGTATTAGTTATGGTTCTCAACCTAGCAAATTTATCTTTATATTCTGAAGAATATTCTGGTATTCTGAATTCACTGTATTCAACAGAACAACTCTTGATGATCAGCAACTGAGGAAGCTCATCATGTTCATGATTAATCCATATGCATGTCTTATCTTCTGAATTTCCATAATTAAAATAGTATTCAACATTATTTACTGTGGAAAGGAGAAATACAACCTGGTGTATTTCTGGCTTTGCTGGACATGCTTCTTCATTGGCAGTTGGTCTTCCATTCGTCATTATATTTTCACTGCTTGGCTCAGTGCCTGGTCTCTCTTCGAATTGAAGGATGTATGACCTTTGATGTATTAATTCTTCATCTTTATCCAGCCTTATCCCTTCATTCTGGATGTTCAGTTTATCCTCCAGTTCAGGAAACTTCTCAATATTTTCTTCAATTTCCTGCACATCAGCATCTAAATAAGTATCTTTATTATCACAACCTGATATACAGAAATTTATCATTTCTAAATCATTTGACTGTAAAGGAGAAACAACTTTCACTTGATGAGGACACTCCCTTGTTTCATTTTCAAAATATTTCTGGAGTGACATCCGATTATGCACAACAACTCCAAAGTCTTCTACATCTTCATCTTTCAGGAATCGTTCATTAAATAATTCACATTTTCTATCTATTAGAGGATCTGGTTCCTTTAACCTGCAACATTCTTGCATTCGATCATTTAATTCAAAGAAGTCAGGTAATAAATCAGCATTTATTTTCTTCTCTATGACTCCCTGAGTTACCATCATAGGAACTTCATCATCAGGAGTGCATTTAAATTGCTCTACTATCTGTTTACACTTCTCTTTACCATAGAATGACTCCAGGAAAGATGTTTCATCTTCTTTATCAAAAGTATTAGGATCAGAATCAAAACTATTATCCTGATGAGTGATTTCTTCTCTAAAATTTTCACAAGATTCATACCTGCATACTGACTGATCCTTACTTGTATTAGGAAGTAGAGAACTCCTATCAATCTCACCATAAAATGAATCCAGGAAAGATGTTTCCTCTTCATTACCTTCTGGAACTGATTCAACTATTGTATTTTCTAGAATCTTTTTCAACATGACCAAGCAAGGGTAACAATCTCTCTCTGAATGCTCTTCATCATGTAATCTGCACCAGCTTTCAATCAAGACATCATCAATGGGCAAACCTAATATTTGACTACGCTGTATATTTCTAGACAAGTATAATTCAAAATCTTCAGAATGATCTACTTCAGTGTCTGGACAATTAATAACTTCTGGTGCTGCATCTGCTTGTTGCTCCAGAATTTCTTCATTTCCCTGGCAGACTTCTTCATTTTCTTGGCAAATTTCAACCCTGAACACATCCAGAAAGAATATTAGTCCTTTCAAATATAAATCCAACCTTGTAAGGAAAATTAAGCAATTTATTTCACTGTGTTCTGCAGTCTGGTGTATCCTGCAACAGGTAGATAAACCAAAGTTAGACAAACTGTGAGGGTAAAGCTACCTATTTAAAGTTTCCTGAAATAAAGGAATGTTAATTTGACACTTATTTTCATATACATCCATCAAAATGAGACTCTATTCTTCAATTTTTTTGTATTTTGCAATTTTAAGGAGATCTATCATATCTCAGACTAAAACTTGAAAGTCCAGAAAATCAAACAAATATTTGATGCTTTGGGCTAGATCTTTGCAAAGGTGCAACCAAAACATCTCAGGTAAGAGATATTTGCAGACATTTAACTGAAATGCTGAAATATTTATGCAATATTTGCAGAAATCAAAAATTCTTTGTTCAGGAACAGGATCTATTATTCGGCCCCCCTTCTAGCGCCAATTTATGTTGGTCATGATGTTATTCATTCGCAAACATCGAATAAAAGTTACACAACAACCTTTACTCATCTTGAAAGATACGATGAATTCAAAGAATTCATGATCCCAAGTCTCCGTTGATTAGGTCTTAATCTACTGACGTTACTCAGTGGTTGATGTGTGTTGCTGTTTTCCATTCAGGGGCCTTACGTGTTTCTGCACAGTTCATCATCATTATCTTCAAATATCCTGCTCTGGATGTTTGTTTAGCATAAATCTCCAACAATTCTACCTCTGCACTGTAAATTTAGTCAAATAAAGTGCCTACAGGCTGATATTTGCATGATTTCTATCATTATTTATGATTCTTTGCATGATATTTTCAATACTACATGCATTTAACTCAAATATGCTAATGATCTTCAGTTACCTACGGGATTTCAGCATATTTCACTGTTTCTGCTTGTTATTTATCATGATTTGCAGTTATGGTGATGAATTTATGAAATTGAAAAAAGGAAAAGGGTTAAAGAATGAGATTCCCAAAACTACTTGACTTAGATCACTGATCCATATACAAGCTCCCATACATGCAATGAAAAGAAGGAAAACTAGAAATCATACTTCACCAGGACATTCCACAAATCCGCATGATCTAGTGCAAATCTTCAAAGGAAAAGTTGACAACAACATGTAATGAAATGAAAGCGCTTCCAGTTGAACACAGCATTCACCAGTACATATCCAAAAATCAACAAGAAGATTACGTAAAATTTACAATCAGGATGTAATCTGAAACTTCATATCCATTCAGTATGCTCAAGAACAGGTACATTTACAGTGATCTGAAGAAAGAACCTTGACATTTCAACAATTCTATCCTCATTAGTCTCAGTAATCCGATCTCCTAATTGATTCTACAGTAATTGACTTTTTGCCCCAGATGCGTCTGTGTATTCTAATGTATATCTCCTCTTTTTTAATGACAAGCTTTGGCTCTTATATAGAACAACTGCCAAAAAAATGGTTACAACGATCCAAGGATCAGGATCCTCTCATAACAAACAACGGTCCAGATGAAAAGCACATGCTTCGTCAGTTGGCAAATGCACAGCTGGCACAGAATATTCCAGCATCTTCAACTTGATTCGGTCTCCAGCTGGCGGACAGCATACTTGACAATATCCTCCTCATTTCTGGCTCATGTTGCCTCCATGCGCAACTTTGTAATGCTCAGCTTCATCAGCAGCATCATGACTTCAATGCTCATCTTCAGCAGCATCATGACTTCAATGTTCAGCTTCAGCAGCATCATCATGACTTCCTGCAAATAAACAGACAAACATTAAGTTCATCATCATCATAATAAACAACAGGAAGTAAAACGTTTTATTAAACAAGCCCCCAAAATGCACAGCTACAGGCAATCAGGCTCCAAATTTCCTTCGCTTCATGTTTTCGCCCATTTTCTTGTATATCGGGTTCAAAATATGATCATGATGATCTCAAAATATACAAGGAAATAATCACCCTTTAACCATCCTTCGAACCTGGCTTTGCATGCTCTGTTTGAATGTTTCGGGTCATCATCATCATGTCGCATCAGTGCGACCACATATGATCAGGTTGACAATATTAGACTTGGCCGACGGCAACAGTTATACCTACGCCGAAAATCATGATGATGCCCAACTCTATGTCTTGTATCTAGCTACATCAAAGATGGCTAAATGGGTGAGAAATACTTACCTGTGAGAAGATGCAACTACACTAGCGGTTGTCTTTGAGCAAATCATCTTCCTCCCAATCTCAAATTTGAGAAGAAATAGGTACATAAGGTATTATGGTCCAACTTGAATCTTATTCCTTTAATTCTTCTTTTGTTTCCATATCATTCAGTGGGATGTTCTCTTCTTGCGGAGACATATTTCGAGCTAATGCTTGTCGTTTTCTTCTACATTCCCTTGCACTCCTATTTCTTCTGGTCTTATTAGTTATATTACCCAAGGGAGTTTCTTTGTCTACCATCGATGACTCATGATTTCTCACATTATTTAACATTTTGGAAGAGGAAGCCAGTACAAAATTGATCTTTGTTGGAAATGAAAGCAACACTACTTCAATGGAAATCTGATTCGAGATAAATTTTAGCAATCTTTAACTGTGTGTTATTAATGGAGATTGTAACAAAACATAAAACCCACAATACAGAAATATACCAGAAGCAGAATGAAGCACATAACATAAGTGTTTAACATGGAGAAAACCTTTTCAGATAAAAAACTCCACCAAGAAAAGAGGTCAAATTGTATTATCTTCACAAAAGGAGATTACAAATACATTCACTTCCTCTATCCTCCAACCTTCACTCTAGCAAAACTTGGGTATCTGTAAACTATTATATGCCTCTCATCTACTATGCTATGGTTTATATAGAATTTACACAACCTCAAGACATTAGATGACTTTTTACAAGCTCATAACACTTGTCAAGAGTCAACAATACAACCTTGGGCGTCCATGGCCAAGAATAGGCTCTTATGGGGTCATAAATATTGTCATACATGCATCCTACACTTGGAAAAATGTGCCCATGCAAGATTGAACACCTTGGGGCCAAAAATAGCCACTTACAACATCTTATGACGTGTCATATGCTATTATAAGTGTCATAGATTCTTATGACAATTTACAGTTGTCATAGAATCTCTTACACATTACAACATCTATGATGTGAGTCATAACACTAAAAATAAATTATTCCTCCACATGTGCACCCCACTTTGACCAATTACCATTTACCATAGTAAATGACATCCTGTAACTACTGCTAGTAACTTCAGGACTTACCATGTAGTAACTCCGTAATTATCGTGTATAGTAAATAATTTTTAATTCTGCCGGTGAAACTTGTACATCGCTTATGGGTAATTACAAATTACAAATAATAAATGGAATAAATACAATATTGGGATTTACAAGGTTAATGGCACCTTATCCTGACATTCTCCCACTTGACATTATACATTGTAAATCAACCCATAGGAAATCAAATGAAAAAATAATTAGGCACTAGAAACAAGCTCCATGGCCTCTCTGCACCACATGAACTTCTCTGTGCTCACAGGCTTGGTCAATGAATCTGCAACATTCTCTTGAGTGTCTATCTTCTTCAGCTCAATCTCTCCATTTGAAACCAACTCTCGAACAAAGTGATACTAAACATCAACATGCTTAGTCTGAGCATGATACATGGGATTCTTGGCCAGACAGATAGCACTCTGGCTATCAAAATCAATATGAATAATCCTAGAATCAAAACAAATACCTATACACAATCTCCTCAACCAAACTTCCTCCTTAGAGACATGCATAGAAGCCATATACTCTTCTTCTGTGGTGGACAAAGCAACTGTGGGCTGCCTTTCACTCATCCAATTCACTGCACCTCCAAACAAAGTAAACACATAGCCACTAGTGGACCTTCGACTATCCAAGTCACCTGCCCAATCTGCATCAACAAAACCCTACATGTCCAAAGATTTATTAGTACTATCAGTACCAAAATAAACTAAACAATGGTCAGGAGTACCTGCAAGATATTTAAACACCTTCTTCACATAGTTCCAATGCTGTCTACCAGGGTTAGACATAAATTTTCTCAAAACTCCCACTGCTTGGGCAATATCTGGTCTAGTGCAAACCATTGCTTACATTAAACTCCCTACAACACTAGAATATGGCACATTAGACATATCCTCAAGATCATCCTTAGTCTTTGGACACATATCGAATGAAATATTAGTACCAATGGGTAAAGGAACTCTAACTAGGTTACAATCCTGTATACTAAATCCCTGCAAAATAGTATTCACATACTTACTTTGTGACAACCAAAGCTTTTTGTTAACTCTGTCCCTCCTGATCTCCATTCCCAAAATATACCTTGTAGCACCAAGACCTTTCATCTCAAATGCACCTGAAAGTTGGGCTTTAAGCTCACTGATCATACCCTTAGTATTCCTAAAAAATAACATGTCATCAACACAATAAATGAAAACACAGTGATCCTCCTCGCTTCTAACAAAACCCAATTTCAAAACAAATGAGTCAAACTTTTGATACCACATTCTGGGGGATTGTTTCAGACCATAAAGAGACCTCTTTAACCTGCAAACCTAATGTTCTTTTCCTTTTACCTCAAAACCTGTAGGCTGTTGCATATAAATTTCTTCTTCAAGATATCCATGCAAGAATGCAGTCTTAACATCCATTTGCTCAATCTCCCAAGCATAAGCTGCAGTAATGGATAAGAGAAATCTAATAGAAGTCAATTTAGCAATAGGAGAGAATATCTCACCAAAATCAACTCCCTCTCTCTACGATAGCCCTTGGCTACCAGTCTAGCGTTGTACTTCTCCAATGACCTGTCTGCTCCAAACTTCTTCTTGAAGACCCACTTACATCCTATGGCCTTTCTTCCTCTAGGAAAATGAACAAGATCCCAGGTGTTACAAGAGTCTAAAGCCATCATCTCCTCCTTCATGGCTAACTGCCAAGACTCACTATCATCTGTAGAAATAGCTTCCCTGTAGGATCTAGGTTCATCGTTAGTACTCAATAAAGCATATACACAATGGAAATCTGGTGGGCTATACCTGTCAAATGGATTCCATTGTCTTGTGGATCTCCTGAAGGGTGGAGTAAGAGACTCTACTTGTTCTTCTGCATGATCATCTGTACCAACTTCTTCTATAACAATAGATTCATCTTCATTAGAACTACTTGAATCTTCTTCTTCTTCTTCACCCCCAATCCATCATTCTGTTCTTCCTAAGGTGCATCTTGCTGCTTGAAATCAAAGTGCACCTTCTTTACCTTTTCATCTTTTTCTTTTGGCTGCTCAAGTTCAGAACTAGCTCTAAGTTCCCTGAAAATAACATCTCTAGAAAAGATAATCCTACAGGTTAGTGCATTCCAAAGCTTATAACCTTTCACATTATCAACATATCCAATGAATGTACACTTTTCAGCTTTTGGATCCAATGTAGATCGCTTTTCCTTAGGCACATGAACAAAAGCCTCACAGCTAAAAACCCTTAAATGTGAAACAGAAGGTTTCTTACCTTTCCACACTTCATAAGGTGTCAAATCAAGAGCCTTACAAGGAGATCTATTTATCAAGTAGAAAGCAGTACACACAGCCTCTACCCAAAAGCATTTATCCAACTATGCATCACTAAGCATACTTCTAGCCCTTTCCATAATTGTTCAGTCCATCCTTTCTGCAACACCATTCTGCTATGGTGTATACGGAGTTGTCTTTTGTCTGATTATACCTGCATGCTTGCAAAACTCATCAAATTCCTTAGAGCAATATTCCCCTCCATTGTCAGATCTTAATATTTTTATCTTTAAACCTGATTGGTGCTCTACTAAGACTTTGAATTCCTTAAACTTAGTGAAAACTTCAGATTTATGCTTCATAAAATAAATCCATGTAAATCTGGATACATCATCAATGAAGGTTACAAAATAACAAGATTTTCTAATAGATTCATTATCCACAGGTCCAAACACATTCCTTATGAAGAATTTCTAACTTCTCTTTTGCTCTATTTCTTCCTGAAGGAAATGATTTTCTATTTTGTTTACCAAACACACAATGCTCACAGAAATCAAAGTGCTCATCAGAATAGGAGAAACCATCCAACAAATTTTTATTCTTAATAGTTTTTAATACATTAGTGCTTGTGTGGCCCAATCTACAGTGCCACAACATCTTTGCATTTTTAGTATTAGCCTCAAATACATAGGAGGCATTATAAACTATAGTGGCTTCAAGCTTGAACAAGCTTCTGAATCTCTTCTCCTTCGCTACCACCAAGTTCCCTCTCACTAATATGCAGCCATGCTTGTCAAATGTCACATGCATTCCCAAATCATTCAACTTCGAAATTGAAATCAAATTTCTAGCTAATCCAGGAACATGCAAAACACCAAGGAGGGTTTTAATCCTCCCATCACTGAAACACAACAATACCTTTCCTTTTCTGACAATCAGATATGAAGAGTTGTCACCAAGGTAGATATTACCTCCATCATATTCTTCATATGAGGAGAAGCATTCCTTATGTGGGGTCATATGAAATGAGCATCCTAAGTCAACCAACTAGTGATTATTAGAAACAAGATTACATGCCGAATGTAAAACTTCTTCACCTACATTCAAGGACTTATCTAAAGCACTCTCCCACTATTTATTGGGGTTTTTACAATCCTTCACATGTCCCCTTTTACTACAGTTCCAACACTTCAATCTATTCTTTTTACTAGGAGTCTTAGACCTGCCCTTGGACTTGTCCTTAGCCCCTTTCTGATCTCCTTTAGGTCCTCTTTTTTTAGACCTTCCCCTAACACTAAGAGCATCCCCTGAACTGTCTAAACTCTTCTTCCTCAATTTCTGTGATAGTAGCACTAAAACAAGAGCTTCCAACTTCAGATTCATGAGGTTAGCAGTGATAGCAAGGAGAACATTCTCCCAAGACTTAGATAAAGAACAAAGAAGTAAGATACATTTATCTTCCTCACTAACCTCAACATCTACTGAATCAAGCTAACTCACTAACAAATTAAAAGAATTTAAATGCTTTGCAACTGATTCACCTTCTCGCATTTTCATGGAAAACAATTTTCTTTTTAAATAAAGTTTATTTACCATACTTTTGGATTGATAGATCTCACACAACCGTTTCCACAACTTGTATGCAGTCTCTTCCTTTGCGACATTCAATAGGATAGAGTCTAAAAGACACAACCAGATGGTTCCCCATGCCTTCTTATCTAGTCTATCCCACTCATCTTGAGAGACATCATCAGGTTTCTTCTCTTTTTGAACAACCAACCATTGGTTTCTTTCTTCCAACAAATCTTCCATTTTCAGCTTCCACAACTCATACCCTATTCCATTGAATTTCTCAATGTCCAATCGAGAGGTTGATGCAACAGTGGATGCCGCCATAATAACAACACAAGATCTACAAAATAAACACAACCAAATCTCCCACTACAGCTACAGCTTCCACACTACCACCCAAGAGTCAAAGTTGGCCAGGCTCTGATACCAAATGTTAGAAATGAAAGCAACACTACTTTAATGGAAATATGATTCGAGATAAATTTCAGCAATCTTTAACTGTGTGTTATTAATGGAGATTGTAACAAAACATAAAACCCACAATACAGAAATATACTAGAAGCAAAATGAAGCACATAACACAAGTGTTTAACGTGGAAAAAACACTTTCAGGTAAAAAACTCCATCAAGAAAAGAGGTCAAGTTGTATTATCTTCACAAAAGGAGATTACAAATACATTCACTTCCTCTATCCTCCAACCTTCACTCTGGCAGAACCTGGGTACCTGTAAACTATTATATGCCTCTCATCTACTATGTTATAGTTTATATAGAATTTACACAACCTCAAGACATTAAATGACTTCTTACAAGCTCATAACACTTGTCAAGAGTCAACAATACAACCTTGGGCATCCATGGCCAAGAATAGGCTCTTACGGGGTCATAAATGTTGTCATACATGCATCCTACACTTGGAAAAATGTGCCCATGCAAGCTTGAATGCCTTGGAGCCAAAAATAGCCACTTACAACATCTTATGATGTGTCATATGCTATTATAAGTGTCATAGATTCTTATGACAACTTATAGTTGTCATAGAATCTCTTACACCTTATTATAGCATCTATGACATGTGTCATAACACTAAAAATAGATTATTCCTTCACATGTGCACCCCACTTTGACCAATTACTACCATAGTAAATGACATCCCGTAACTACCACTGGTAACTTCGGGACTTACCATGCAGTAACTCCATAATTACCATGGACAGTAAATAATTTTTACTTCTGCTAGTGAAACTTGTACATCCCTTATGGGTAATTACAAATTACAAATATTAAATGGAATAAATACAATATTGGGATTTACAAGGTTAATGTCACCTTATCCAAACAATATTTTGTGATGAAATGCTTTTATCTTTAAGGTTGTCTCTTCATCCCTGTAAGTATGATGGAGGAGGAACCTCGACAAAAATTCCTTTACCTCTTGGTCGAGGGGATTCCTTCAGTTTGGGTTGCTTTTCATTCTCTATTTGTTTGTGTTATGTATGGAAAAGATGAATGTTGAAGACAAGCATGTACACTAGATCAAACCCTCTTCCACAATAACATTCAAGGACAAGACCAAGCTAAATCACTACCAAAGAGAGGTGGACTCAGCTATAGATCTTGTGCTCTTGCTTGCTATGGAAAGATAAGATTTAACCAAGCCTTTTATCAAACCCTAGGTCAAATATGCATAAAACCCTAGTTCTAAGATAATCAACTTATAATAGATAGAAAATGACAGAAAATCATAATCTGATTGCACAAGGATGAGTAGAGAGATATTAGAACTTGTATCCCAGAAGATCAAGTATTGAAGGATGAAATAGGAACTACCCAATTCCTAAAAGTGAGAATCTACCAGTAATCAGAATTGAGAAAATGTTGTAATTGCTGCTCATATGCTAGATCCAAAGTATGAAAGCCCAAAAGACTAGGGTACCAACTACCCAAGTCTTTTTGAAGGAATATTCCTAAATGTCTACCAGATCCTGAAACCCTAATTCCTACATAGTCTTCCTGTATCTTCACTTTTCCTAAATTCTGTACCTGTAACCTGCACATAAGATGACAAGAGAGGGTTTGGGGGGTTATGGTTTATAGGGATTTGCCTCAGTCAAACCCTGGAATGGCATTCAAGCCTTCCAACACCATTAATAAATAAGAGAGCATGTCCCAATAGGGCAGAGGCTAAAAAAATGATGATAGAATGATTTAAATGACAATGATATCACCTCTGAGGTGAAGCCCTTAGGAGAATGAAGATCCTTCAACTCATATAAGGAGATGGATGATGATTTCAAACCTGTAACAACACACATAATACAAACACAAATCTTCTCTAATAACACCATGAATTCCTTGAATGCTCTTTGCTCCAATATCATAAGTTTGTAATATCCATCTAGGTTCATAATTAATTCAAAAACACACATATATATGCTTTCCCGCTAACATTCATGAAATTAAATCACAAGAGCTGACAAAGAGGAACATTTTAAAGGTCCTATGCTGACATAACATTAATTGGCCCTAACCAATCAAGCACCCAAGTCTAAGAGCTCCTTTTTAGTTTAGGATGAGTTTAAGGAAGGGCCTAAGGTCCCAAATTCACATTGGTACTGGGCAATCTCTTCGGCATGATCAATTATAATGCATAATGTAATTACAAGGACCTAGGAGCTAAACAAGGAGGTAAAAAGGCATGTGTCCACTTTTTACTCCATAAAATTTAGCCCCACTTTAATGTGTGTATGATATGATGATCAGTACATGCATTAAAGTATAGTCTTGAAGCACATCAAACACATTAAAAACAAGAGCAAGGACACACCCTAGGCTTGAAGGACCATTTCTAGCCCCCAAGCTTAGGCAAACATAAGAAAACACTTGACAATCATGCAAAACATAGTGAATACAGTAAGGAAGCACACAATACATGGAGAAGACATGAAAATAGTCATACAATACATAGAGAAAGACATGATTAAGCAATTATATATATAATCCTAACACAAAACTTACAGCATGGAGGGAGCTCATTGCTACACACCTTTAGACCATGCAAAAACATGTAAAACACATGTTGTGGAGGGAGCTCATCACTATGTGCCTTTAGACCACACCAAAAAAACACAAGACACGCAAGGAAGACATAAAATACATAGAAAACACATGGAATACACGAGTGTTGAATAGTATGTCTTCGACACACTATACGTCTTATACACAACAAACATGGTCGATAGAGAGGAGCTCATCACTATGCTCCACTATCTAAGACATGCAAAACACACCTGACGGTTGAGCTATGCTACCACAACCGTAAAAGACATGCTTAAGGGTGAATAACTAAAGATCCAACCCCATCTCCGTAGAGGACTTTTAAAAGGATGTACAACCACTCAAGGGAAGACACAATCCTACCTTCCATAGAAGGACTTTTTAAAATCCCATCCCACCCACATCTGCATACGCCTTATAGTGAAAAGGAGGCATTCTCAAAGTATACAACCTTACTTGCATTACGGAGATGCCTTATAGTGAAAAGGAGGTATACGTAAACAAAATAAAGTACATGACCCCACCTGCATCACAGAGATGCCTTATGGTGAAAAGGAAGCATACACAGACATGCTTTATCATCAATATCTCAAATAATCAACCACAATATATGCCCCCAATTTAAAGTGGTTGATCTTGCTTGATGGTATGAAACACATTTAAGGTAAAGTGAAAACACACAAGGAAGCAAGAGCTTTTGCAAAGCCCATGCCCCAAAGGTGACATGTACTTACGATCACCAAATGCTCCCACAAACACACCATTATCATTTGCTAACATAATCAATAATATATAGGATTTGGTTAGAACATCTATTCTAAGATAACAACCAAATCAATTTATGAAATCTACAAAGAAATCATTTATCATAGTACATAATAGACCAAGGCTACACTTACGCCTTCGGATCTGAGTATAGTCGTTAGGTTATACTTCAAGTATCTCAGAACTGAGTGTAGCTACAAGGTGAGATACAAAACAATCCAAAGTCCATAGAAGTAGATTTAGATAATTGCAAAGGTTTGTTACAAGAACTTTCACAACATAAATCACAACACGGAGTGATTCTACTAGTCAAGCATCAGTAATATATCAACCCCATCTTCATAAATGGACTGTTACAAGTATGTGCTTGATTGGTGTTGTCATTGATGTCAACATATCTATGTTGTCATTGGGTCAACTGCCCTCTTATTTTGTTTCTTGCTTAAGATGCTTTGTATTTACCTATGTAAGTGATTCTGATGTTGAGGATATTGAGAAAATTAGCCCCTATGGTGGAAACAGTGTGTTGCAGTTAGACTTAGAAAAATAGTTGAGAAAAATGCTTCGCATTTTCTATAGAATGAATATCTTTGCATGTGGATTGGAAGTTATTTAGAAGTCCATCTAAAGATGATATGTTCTAAGTTTGAGCCTCCGGTATGAAGAAATGAGCGAGTTATGTTCACCAGAGTGAAAATAGATTTTTCTATATGTTTGGCAAAGATAGGGAGAAAGTGTTATGCTCCGCATTCCTCCACATTGAAGTATTTTGGTTTGCAGTTCTAGAGTTAAGTCTAGAATGATGTTAAGTGCCTTCAACTACAATGGTTTGTGATTTGGTGGTTTGCAAGCTATGATTTACTTATGATAGTGGTTGACAGTGTTGTTTTTGTGCTCTAGTTAGAAGAATCTTCTTGATAGAGTGGTTAGAGATTGTACGGTTGTTCTTGGTGATTACGATGTGCTTATGGATGTCTCCTGATCATGTTCCTACATTTGGATTGTTCCACAAAGAGAAAATTGGATCGCGAATGAAGAATGTTCTTAGCAAACCTAGTTCTCTCATCAGTCTTGGCCAACCTGGTTGAATTCATTATTTGCGGAGATACATCGAAGATTGTAGAAGTGTGTTGTGGCATGGAGGTTTGTGTTTGAGTCCTAGCTAAGGTGTGGCGAGATCCGCATACATCTTTACATCTTTTCCTTAGCTTAATTTGTATCAGGTCAAGACCTATTTATGTATGATTGTAATGCTGACCTTGGAGATTGATCCAATGGTTGATGAATGTAATGCCAACCTTGATGTAAATTTCAAGGTTGATGAATTGTATAAAAGCATGTAATGAAGTTGTGAAAAAGTGTGTGTTGCGAAGATGAAGAGATAAGTGCGAAGGTGTGAAAGAGTAGAGAAGAGAAGTTTTATTGTGCTTCAAAGGAACTAAACCCAGGCATGGAGTAGATGCTACTTAATCAGTTCACCATTTTGGTAGTGAGCCAACCCTTGGTAGTGAGCCACCCCTTTTGGCAGTGAGTCATTCTTTGCAATGATTAATTTGGGTAGTGAGCCCTGTAGGTAGTGCGCCTCTATTTTTCGGTATTGATATAACTTATATATTTCGGTGGGCTAAGACCCACTATGGTTTTTCTATTTTAGGATTTTTCACATAAAATTTGGTGTCTTCTATGTTGATTATGTTATTGTGTTGAGCTTCTCATTTTATGCTTTCATGGTTATATCAGAATATAAGTAATTGATAAGTTGATGTTCATAATTGGTTAAAAGTTTTAGGACAACTGATTCACCCCCCCTCTCAGTTGTCTGGTGCAGTTCAACAATTGGTATCAGAGAAAGGTTCCTCAAAAGAAAGCCTCATAGCTTGAGGAAGATCTAGGATGTCTTATAGGAAGGAAGCTTCGCAGTTTGATGGGATGAATTATGCTCTTTGGAAGGTACGAATGAAAAGCCATCTCCTTTGTCTTGGTTATAAAGTATGGTTAGCTACATAGTCACAATTTGTCATGCCTGTAGATGGTTTGACAATTGAAGATGATATTAAAGAATATGAATTGGATATCAAAGCAAAGGATGCCCTATTAAGTTCCTTAAGTGACTTAGTGTTGACAAAAGTTGTGGACGTTGAATCTACAAATGAGGTATGGGAGAAGCTAAAAATTGTATAAAGGAGATGATTCTATAAGAGAAGCCAAGCTACAGAGCTTGAAAGTGAAATATGAGGGTTTAAAGATGAATGAAGATGAGAACATAACAACCTTTATGCAAAGAGTTGATGAACTTGTCACTGGAATAAAAGGTATGTGAGGAACTCTCAGTGATAAGGAAATTGTAATGAAAATTCTCAGATCTCTACCAAAGTCCAATAGTCACAATGTAGCTGCTATTGAAGAATTTATGACTGTGAAAACTATTAACAGAGATCAGTTACTTGGGAAGATTATAGCCTTTGAGATGAGAGAATTTGGTCATGCCCTGTTGAAAGTTGAATCAACTTTTAAAGCTAGTACTTTTGAAAAGATTTCCAGAGTTGAGAAATATAAAGTGGATGTTGACTTTGAGGAAACTGAAGCTAACTTTGTTGATAGGTTGTAAAGAGGTTCCAGTAAGTTCAAAGGTAAACTACCTTTCAAATGTTTCTCTTTTGGTAAAGTAGGTCATTATGCTTCCAGATGTCCTAAAAGAATTGAAAGAAATAAGAACAGATATGAGAGCAGGCCTAGATTCCAAAGAAATGTTACTATGTTAGAGATTTTGATGATGAAGGAGTGACTGATGATGAATCTGATGATGCTAGTACTAGTGCAAATGAATGCATGTTTATTGCTAGATTAAAGAAGATCCTATGTCCACTAATTTTGCTAGCAGTATGAAGGAAGAAAAACTAGTGGAAGAAAGTGCTTTGGCTGTTCAGGTTGAGAAAGATAAGGATGAATGGATTATTGATAGTGGATCCTCATATCACATGACTGGTGACAAAAGTAAGTTTGTAAGTTTGGAAAAGTATGATGGAGGAATGGTTAGGTTTGGAGATAATGCAGCTGGTAAGATTTGTGGAAAAGGATCTATTTCATTTGATGGAAAGCATAATACTGATAATATCCTATATGTGAAGGGTTTGAAGCATAATCTTTTGAGTGTTGGTCAAATGTGTGACAAAGGATATGATATGAGATTCAAAGACAATGGGTGCAAGATCATGGAAAGCTCTGGAACTATGATTGCTATCGGTAAGAAGACCAGAGGTAACATTTATCAATTAAGAGGAACTAGTCATTACTGTTTATTGGACCAAGTAGATGAAAGTTGGTTGTGGCATAGAAGGATGTGTCATATAAACTTTGATAATATGGTAAAGATAAGTTAAAGTTAGATTGTGAGAGATTTACCAAAACTTGTGAAACCATCCAATACAATTTGCAAGGAATGTCAAGGAAGAAAACAAGAACAAGTTTCAAGAGCAAAGAGCAATTTTCTACCAGTTTGCTAGATCTAGTGCATACAGATCTCTGTGGTCCTACAAGGGTGAGAAGTCTACAAGGTGATAGGTACTTCATGTTACTTATTGATGATTATTCTAGAATGACTTGGGTTACTTATCTAAGAGACAAATTAGAAGCCCTAGAGAAGTTCAAATCTTTCAAGGCAATGGTTGAGAATGAAATAGAGTTGAAAATCAAATGCTTGAGGTCTGATAGAGGAGGTGAATTCACATCAAATGAATTCAACATTTGTTGTGAAGAGCATGGGATAAAAAGATAGCTATCTGCACCTAGGAATCCTCAACAAAATGGAGTTGTGGAAAGGAAAAATAGGACAATTCAAGAGGCTGCTAGGACAATGATGAAGGAAGCAGATCTGCTGGAAGTCTTTTGGAAAGAGGCTATTCATACTATTGTCTACATTCAAAATAGAGTTCAAGTGAAAGGTAATGGTACTCAAACTCCTTATGAATTGTGGTATGGAAGAATTCCTACAGTAAAATATTTCAAAATCTTTGGAAGCAAATGTTATATCAGGAGAGATGAAGATCTAGGAAAGTTTGATGCAAGGTGTGATGAAGGAATTTTCCTTGGATACTCTACCAAGAGTAAGGCCTACCGGTGCTACAACAAAAGGCTCAAAAATATTGTTGAGAGTACAAATGTGAAGGTGGATGAAGGCAAGGAAAGAATATTAGACCTAAATTGCTATGAACCAGATGAAGCTGTGACTGTGATGAATGAAGAAAAAGATGAGCAAGAAGATAGTCAAGATGAAGAAGAGGCTCCAGAAAGTGTTGTCAAGACTCCTAGGTATGTAGGTATTAATCATTCTAAAGATCAAGTTATAGGTGACAAAATCAAAGGTGTGCTAACAAGGAAAAAGGTTGCAGAAGAACAAGTGAATTACTATTTTCTTTCAAAGGTTGAACCAAAGACTGTGAATGAAGCATGCAATGATGAAAGCTAGGTAAAAACCATGAAGGAAGAGATAATATAGATAGAAAAGAATGATACTTGGGAATTAGTTCCTAGACCTACTGACAAAAATGTTATTGGAACCAAATGGGCCTTCAAGAATATGCTGAATGAGAATGGAGAAGTTGTAAGGAATAAGACAAGACTTGTGTGCAAAGGATATTCACAGTTTGAAGGAATAGATTTTGAAGAGACTTTTTCTCCAGTAGCTTGGATTGAGGCAATAAGAATATTTATGGCATTTGCAGCCCACAAAGATTTCAAAGTATATTAGATGGATGTAAAGTCTGCATTTCTAAATGGTGAGTTGGAAGAGGAAGTTTACACTGAGCAACCAAAAGGATTGAAGTTGAAGAAAGCTTTATATGGACTCAAGCAAGCTCCTAGAGCTTGGTATGCAAGGTTGGATAAGTACTTATTGTAGTTAGGGTTCAATAAAGGTACTACTAACAGTAATCTTTATTTCAAGATTAATGATGATCAAATTCTTATTGTTGAAGTATTTATTGATGATATCATAATTGAAGGTAATGAAAGTATGTGTATGAAATTTGCTGGTGAAATGCAAAAAGAGTTTGAGATGTCCATCTTTGGTGAGATGAATTTCTTTCTAGGTCTACAAATAAATCAATCAGATAAAGGAATCTTCATATCTTAGTCTAAGTATGTGAAAGAGTTGTTGAAGAAGTTTTGGATGGAAGACTCTAAACTGGTATGTACTCCCATGGTGACTGGCTGTAAGTTGAGAAAAACTGATGAATCACCTAAGGATGATCAGAAAAAATACAAATCCATGATTGGGGATTGCTTTATCTAACTCAAACTAGACCTAATATTATGCATGCAGTTTGTCTGGTTGCAAGGTTTCAAGTTGATCCAAGAGAATCACATGTGATGGCAGTTAAGAGAATCCTGATGTACTTAAAAGGTACTCTAAATCATGGCTTATGGTATCCAAAGGACAATGATTTCACTCTTAGTGATTATATAGATGTAGATTGGGCCGGAGATGTTGATGACAAAAAGAGTACAAGTGGAGGTGCTTTCTTCTTGGGTAATAGATTGGTCTCATGGCTGAGCAAGAAATAAGATTCAATCTCTTTGTCAACTGCAGAAGCAGAGTATATTGCAGTAGCATGTTGTTGCACTCAAGTATTCTGGATGAAGTAGACTTTGAAGGATATAAGAGTTGTGTATGAAGATCCAATTGCAATCTTTTGTGACAATACAAGTGCCATAAAAATTTCAAAGAATCCAGTGATGCACTCAAGAACAAAGCACATATCAATACGGTATCACTTTTATAGAGAGAAGGTGATAGAGAATGAAGTAAAGTTGGACTATGTGTCCACAAAGGATCAGATTGTAGACATTTTCACTAAGCCTTTGCCTAAAGATACCTTTGAGTATCTTAGAGAAAAGTTAGGGGTCATTACCCCTCCTACCCTGAACTAAGATGCATATGAATGCATTAATCTAGTGGAGCTCAAAGTGTCATTCCTTGATCTAGATTGATGTTTTAAGGGCTACCTCTCAAGGAGAGTAGCTAGACAAAGTAAGTGTTGATAAACAAAGAAAGTTTAGTGGATTAGAGTAGTAGCATGCAAGTATGTGCCCTTTTCCATTGATGTCAAAGGGGGAGAGAAATCATGTGAAAAACATAGGGGGAGAAAGAATGCAGATGTGTAATGAGAAAGGGGGAGAATCTTGTCTTGATGGTCTTTTCAGTTTTCCACATCATATGCTACCATCAATGACAAAGGGGGAGATTGTTGCAAGTATCTGCCTGATTGGTGTTGTCATTGATGTCAAATATCTATGTTGTCATTGGTGTCAATTGTGCTCTTATTTTGTTGCTTGCTTAAGATGCTTTGTATTTACTTATGTAAGTGATTCTGATGTTGAGGATATTGAGAAAATTAGCCCCTCTGATGGAAATAGTGTGTTGCAGTTAGACTCAGAAAAATAGTCCAGAAGAATGCTCCGCATTTTCTATAGAATGAATATCTTTGCCTATGGATTGGAAGCTATTTAGAAGTCCATTTGAAGATGCTATGTTCTAAGTTTGAGCTTCTGGTATGAAGAAATGAGTGAGTTATGTTCACCAGAGTGAAAATGGCTTTTTTTATATGTTTGGCAAAGACAGGGAGAAAGTGTTATGCTCCGCATTCATCTGCATTGAAGTATTTTGGTTTGTGGTTCTAGAGTTAAGTCTGGAATGATGTTAAGTGTCTTCAACTACAATGATTCATGATTTTCTAGTCCACAAGCTATCCTTTACTTATGACAATGGTTGACAGTGTTGTTCTTGTGCTCTAGTTTGAAGAATCTTCTTGACAGAGTGGTTAGAGATTGTGCAGTTGTTCTTGGTGATTACAATGTGCTTGTGGATGTCTCTTGATCATGTTCCTACATTTGGATTAGTCTGCAAAGAGAAAATTGGATCGTGAATGAAGAATGTTTTTAGCAGACCTAGTGCTCTCATCAGTCTTGGCTAACTTGGTTGAATTTATTAGTTGTGGAGATACATCGAAGATTGTAGAATCATGTTGTGGCATGGAGGATTGTGTTTGAGTCCCAGCTAAGGTGTGACATGATCTGCATACACCTTTGCATCTTTTCCTTAGCTTAATTTGTATTAGGTCACGACCTATTTTATGTATGATTGTAATGTTGACCTTGGAGAATGATCCAATGGTTGATGAATGTAATGCTGACCTTGGTGTACATTCCAAGGTTGATGAATTGTATAAAAGCATGTAATGAAGTTGTGAAAAAGTGTGTGTTGTGAAGATGAAGAGATAAGCACGAAGGTGTGAAAGAGCAGAGAAGAGAAGTTTTATTGTGCTTCAAAGGAACTAAACCCAGACATGGAGTAGATGCTACTTAATCAGTTCACCATTTTGGCAGTGAGCCACCCCTTTTGGTAGTGAGTCGTTCTTTGCAATGAGCAATTTGGGTAGTGAGCCTCTTTTTTTTAGTATTGATATAACTTATATATTTTTGTGGGCTAACACCCACCATGGTTTTTCCCTTTTAGGGTTTTCCATGTAAAAATTTGGTGTCTTATGTGTTGATTATGTTATTGTGTTGAGCTTCTCATTTTATGCTTTCATGGTTATATCATAATATAAGTAATTGATAAGTTGATGTTCATAATTGGTTAAAAGTTTTAGGAAAACTGATTCACTCCCCCTCTCAGTTGTTCGATGCAGTTCAACATGGACTAGGTCCATTTTTGGTTTCTTGCTAGAGGGACGCATGGTCCTCATCAATATTTATTTGTTTTCATCATCCACTGACTAGTTGAGCCATTGAAGAATGGGAACACTAAAATGAGAGAGGAGACTAAAGTGACCTAGGTTTACAATGTGGGAAGATGCTACCAAGACAACCTCCACAACATTATACCCCCAAGGCACCACACACAATAATTACAATAAGATAGAGGAAAGTGGAACAATGGAGAAACAAATAGAAGAAAGGTCACAACAGATGTGGCCTCCTTGTATCCTTGACGTTACAAGAGTATCAAGGGTCATCCAAAGAGACCTAAACAATATTTAACACAACACAGGGGAAAACAACACAATACAACAACATATGAATATATCTATTTTAAGAGGAAGACAAACTTGCAAGCATCGTAGAGAGGTGCTCCATCAAGTGTGGTAGAATGTGTGAGGAACTCATACCTGTTTGATGTTTATCTCTAGAACAGCCACGCAATGCTTGTTTCTTAAGACCTTGTATGTTTGAAATATTTTGATGCTTGTGGGGAGCGGAATCATTACCTTTTTCCACTGATGATTCTTGCCTTGTTCTTTTCCTTTCTTTTACTTTCTTATTCTACTTTACTTGATGAATGAGCCTTTCATGATGTAATGGGATGCTTCTCATCGTTACCACTTTCTCTTGTTCCAAGTGATTACATGTAGGCTGTTCCAATTACGTATCTTGTGCATTTTGGTTATCTCTTGATCCATAAGGGGATAATGGAGGAGGAACCTCAGCATAGATGCCTTTTCCTCATGGGCAAGGTAAATCTTCACTTGTCATCTTATCCACTTCTATCATACTAACTATTTCATCATAGTTGAGATAGTCATCTTCAATCTCTATTATATTTTGTTCCACCATGTTGTTGTCACTATGTTTAGGAAAATGATCAATTAAGATTTGTAGATTTTG
The DNA here is from genome assembly GCA_027924645.1 of Cunninghamia lanceolata. NCBI lineage: Eukaryota > Viridiplantae > Streptophyta > Pinopsida > Cupressales > Cupressaceae > Cunninghamia > Cunninghamia lanceolata. The sequence goes on from BSBN01001067.1 coordinate 7,308,535, forward strand.
ATTCAAAGGGGTTACCAATTTATTTCCATTGTCATTCACACCAGTAACCTACATCACATTAGAATTGATGAGGTCTTGAATTTCATGTTTAAGATGCATACATCATTCAGTATCATATCCCAATGAGCGATGATAGTGCCAATAAGCATTAGCATCAAATGAAGGTCCTTGTATCTTACTACTATCGAGTGGATGAGCAGGAGGAAGCTTCAAAAAATTGTTATTCAGTGCTTGAGTCATTATCAAAGGGAGAGAATCCGATAATGGAGTAAATTGTCTATGTTGCTGTCTAAATTGAAATGGTGTTCAAGTAGGCTTTGTAATAGCAAACACTTATGATTGAAAATTGTTTGAATGCTGCCCATTGATCTTGATGAAATTCATGTTATTCTTTTTAAATGTATTTTGAGATGTTCCAGCTATAGATTGACCAATAGGAGTTGATGACGTATGATTCTCATACTGACTAGCTGAAAGTTGATAATCTCAAAGAGATGTGCATAGATGTTGGAAAGAACTATAATTCATCAAAAGTATTTTATCACGTATGTTTAGTTGTAGGTTTGTAATGGATACTTTTTTAACATCCTCCTCTTTAATCAAATATTGTATTTGCATAATGAGAGCTTGATATCAACTGATGAATTCTGTTAATTTATCTTTCGGACCTTGTTTACAAGGGACCAAATCAATCAATGAGATAGAAGGTCCAATGTTTTCTTGGAAATGTGGTAAAAATTGATCAACTAGCTGCGAGAAGGATTGTATTGAATTAGGAGGTAAAGAGCAAAACCATTCCAAAGTGGTATCTTTGAGAGATCGAGGAAAAAGTTTTTCTAAAAATGCCTCATCAAAGAAGAAATCACTACACATTGCTATGAATGCTGCCACATGAGTATTAGGATCACCTTTACCACTGTATTTTTCAATGTGAGGAGTCTCAAAGTTGTCAGGCATTTGAACTTTTAGAATTGACTAAGATAACAGTTTGCGAGTGTGATATGTTGGTAAGGTAGGTTGAGAGGAAGCATTAGTCAAATTTGTCACTTTTTGCTGCAAGGATGACATACTCTGCAAAAGTTGGTTTAGGAGAACATCATTGGATGATGTGGCTTATGGATTTGAGACAAGAGTATTTGATGCTACAGTTATGAAATTGATAGGTGGTTGGTAATAAGTGGAGGTGATCGGAGGTTGAGAGTAATTATTCATGGGTATGGATATAGGAGGTGCCAAGTTTTGATACTTAAATGCAACAACTTTGTAATTATTTCTAGTAGATGTTCCCATGTTAGTGGTAGCATTACTACAAGCTTGTGGGTTGGTGGTGAGAATTGATGATGTAAAAGTGGATATCCTAGTAGTTGGTATGGGTGCCAATAATTGTGAGGTTATATATGTCTTTGGTGACACATTTTCAATGATATTTGCATGGCTAGCCATTGGAATAATGTTATGATCTAGTACATGGGATAATCCACAGAGCATGTCAACACCTTCTTGTCCTTCTTGTAACAATCCTCTTATACCCTAACAATAGGTACCACTTCTTGAGCTAGATGTGCATGTTCTACAATTTGTTGAAAATCAGCTAGTTGTTTATCTAATTTCTTGAGTTTCTCATTAGACATGTGTAATAATCACATCTTCAACATCATGAAATGTTTGTTCTTCTATCATGTTGGTGTTTGTGATATTTTGTATGGATGGTGATTCACCTTTCGTAAAGTAGTTGTGTAATGGATTTTTCGATGTTTGCACATCATTGCTATCAGCAACATTAGAACCCATTAGTCTACAACTTCATCTTACCAGGGTGTTGGTATTAGGTAAGTAGGTTATACAACTCATACAAAGTCCTATAACACTCAATGCACTAACTGATAGTATGATCAGTAAGATTAAGGTAATTATGCTTGTTGAAATACACAATATGTAATTACAAACATTGAAATTTTAAAAGAAAGTATGTCAAATGTTGAAACACTACAATGCAAATTCAGATTTGAATGAATGTTTATGATAGAAAAAAAATTTGAAATAAGATTTTGACTACAAACCCTAGCTTTGCAAATGACTAGGTTATAGAAAAAATGTAAGTTTTCAAAAAAACCCTAGCAAATGAGATCTTCAAATGCAAGATGTAATATCATAAAATGATTAATTTCAGTAATATGGTTCAGATCTGATGTAAAAATCATAAAATCAAATGTTTCAATGATATGCAATGAGAACAATGCAAAACTATGCCTTTATACAAGCCTAGAAAGCTTAATTTTTCACTTTTTTCAAGATTTATGCAAAATATTTCAATGAATAAGGATAAGTATGCTATAAAATAATGCAAGGTTTGAATTCAACACTCAACAAGATGCAAATTTTCAAATCTATGTGTTCACCAAAATGTTATGTATGGAAAAGATGAATGATGAAGACAAGCACGTACACTAGATCAAACCCTCTTCCACAATAACATTCAAGGATAAGACCAAGCTAAATCACTACCAAAGGGAGGTGGACTCAGCTACATATCTTGTTCTTTTGATTGCTATGGAAAGATAAGATTTAAACAAGCCTTTTATCAAACCCTAGGTTAAATATGCATAAATCCCTAGTTCTAAGATAATTAGCTTATAAAAGATAGGAAATGACTAAAACTCAAAATCTGATTGCACAAGGATGATTAGAGAGATATCAGAACCTATATCCTAGAAGATGAAGTGTTGGAGGATGAAATAGAAACTGTCTAAGTTCTCAAAGTGAGAATTTGCTAATAGTTAAAACTGAGAAAATGTTGTAACTGATGCTCAGATGCTAGATCCAGAGTCTAAAAGCCTAGAAGACTAGGGCACCAACCACCCAAGTATTTTTAGAGGAATATTCCTGAATGTTTATTGGATCCTAAAATCCTGATTCCTGCAAATTCTTCCTATATCATGACTTTTCCTAAATCCTGTACCTGTAACCTACGCACAAGACAACAAGAGAGGGTTTAGGGGTTATGGTGTTTAGGGATTTGCCTCAGTCAAACCCCAGAATGACATTCAAGCCTTCCAACACCATTGATAGATAAGAGAGTCTACCCCAAAAGGGTAGAGGCTAAACAAAATGATGATAGAATGATTCAAACGACAATGATATCACCTCGGAGGTGAAGCCCTTAGGAGAATGAAGATCCTTCAACTCATAAGGAGATGGATGATGATTCCAAACCTATAACAACACACACAATACAAACATAAATTTTCTCTAATAACACCATGAATGCCTTGAATGCTCTTTGCTCATATCTCATAAGTTCACAATATCCATCTAGGTTCATAACTAATTTAAAAACACACATATATATGCTTTCCCGCTAACATTTGTGAAATTAAATCATAAGAGCCAACAAAGAGGAACATTTTAAAAGGTCCTATGCCAACATAGCATTAATTGGCCCCAACCATTCAGGGGAGACTTGGGCGGTTGGTGCCCAAGTCTAGGAGCCCCTTTTTAGTCTAGGGCGAGTTTAAGGAAGGGCCCAAGGTCCCAAATTCACATTGGTGCCCAAGAAATCTCTTCGAGATGATCAATTATAATGCATAATGTAATTAAGGGGACCTAGGAGCTAAACAAGAAGGTAAAAAAGTGTGTGTCAACTTTTTACTCCATAACATTTCAGTAGGAGGAATTGTTGCCTCAGAGGATTGAGAGGGTCCAATAGTATTTTTTCCATGTGATAATTGAGCTATTACCTTTCCCTTATATTTTTGATATGCCAGGAAAAATTGATCTTCTCTTGGTTGATTTGGTTTAGTAGGTTGTGGCCAAAAGTAGTCCAAGTTAAAATTTCAATGAGTGGCTAAAGGTTTCCATCCACTATGATGGACAACATGCACTCATCCTTGATGAGGGAATTTTAAGCACTTATGAATGGTAGAAGGAACTGCTTTCAAGTGGACTTAAGCCAAGAATGGTCTAACTTCACACGAAATAGGTCTGAGGTGGGAATGATGACAAATGGTTGTTCTAGGGCTTTTTCCACCACCTTGATACAAGGTTTTATCTTCCCAATTTCTAGAAGAAAGTAGCCATTATGTGCCTTGATCATTATATTCATTGGATTGTAAGTGTCTTGTGCCAAATCATGCATGTATAATAATTCTTCGGTTATCACATTTGTCAAACAATTAGGATCAATAAGAACTCCTCTTGTAGGATTCCCACTTATTCATGTTGTAATGTAAAGATGGCCATCACTATCTCCAAGTGTGACCTCATGTGGTGTAAATGATATGACAGATTCAGGAGCCTTCCTTTTCTTATTATATCAAGGAGGAGCCATGAAAGGAAGCTAGGTGTGCGGAAATCACTTCTTACACTAATCTAATGAGAAGAGAAGTGTGCAAATTCATTTTATCCTTTACAATTACCGAATGTTAACAACAACAATGGAGATATTGCAGCAATACACATACACACAGAAATGAGACAAAAGAGAGACACAAATATACATGGGGAAAACCCTTATCGGGTCAAAAACCCCACACTCCAAAACCTGCACAATGTATTATCAAAACTGAAATAATTTACAATACACTTGAAATGCAAGCTCTCAGGAGTCTTCAAAACTCATATCCAGAGACAAACTAGCAGCAAAACAGTACCTATAAATCACATAATACATCTCGTCTCCAAAGCACCTGCTTATATAGAAAATATAAGGCAAAAATGGCTCTATCTTGAGATGGGCATCCAACATGGCCTCATGGCCCAAAACCCATGTCTATGGACATTTGTCCAACATTGTAGGATGTTCCTGACACTTGTCAAGTCACCCCATCCCAAAGAGGTCACCTATTCCCAAGTTGGGCAATGACAGATGCTCTTACGACTCTTACAACCATCATAGAATCCGTCATACTGACATATCTTACAGCTGTAAGAGAATCTATCATAAACAGGCTATAAATAGCATATTCTCTTACAACATGTCATAACCCTCCTTGGGGCACCCAAAGAATCCTTTTTCCAAGATGCCTTGTGACACATGTCTTCACCTATCATAGAACCCTCTATTTCTGACTCTTACATGTCATAGATTTTGTCATAGGAATCTGTCATAACCGTTTCAGTAAAGATTCACTTACACACTAGTCAAGATGCCAACACATGGTAGAAGACCTCTACCACACAAAAGGGATGCCTATCTCCACATGGAGTGTGTTGACCATCCTAGTCATCTTACAAGTGGAGTGACAACTCATCATGCCACTTCACACTAAATGACAAAACAAGATGTGCAACAAATTACAACATAGGCTAACTAAATAAATTACATTACAATAATAAATGCAAGGAATTACCAAGGTTGAGACAACTTATTCCCAACAAGGCACACCAACTATGTTTTGATTAGATGCCATGTATGCGAGATCGTTGCACACCAAGGCACTAGTTTGAGGAAATCAAGTTTTTGAAAATAAAAAACACACTAATTTCACTACAAACAAAGTGAGTAAGGTGTGAAGAGTGTCGTACACAAAGGCAAGTATAGATCTCTTTAAGATGTATTGCAAAATGTGAAAGAAGTGTTATATTCTTATGTTGAAATACACAATGTGTAATTGCAAATATAAGAATTTGAATTCTATGATATTTAATAATGCAAGAATATCATACCAAATTAGATTTGATGACTATTTAATGTAGCCAATGTGATAGTGCAAGAGAATTTTTTGAAACCCTAATGCAAAATTTGAGCAAAATGCAAGTGTTTTAAGGCCTAGATATGTATTTTTCCAAGATCATGCAAGATTTTCAAATGGATATTGATGAATATGCAATGAAATCAATGTAAGATCTAAATTTAACTATCAACAAGATGCAAATACTTGAAGCTACAGATTCACCAAAATTTAAGGGTAAATGATGAAGACTAGAATGCACACTAGATCAAACGCTCTTCCATAATAACATTCAAGGACAAAATCGAGCCAAATCATTACCAAATGGAGGTGGACTTAACTACAGATTTTGTACTTAGGAGTGCTATGGAAATATCTGATTTAATCAAGCCTTTTATCAAACCCTAGGTCAATCAATGTACTAAACCCTATATTTGTAAAGATCTAATTATAATAGAAAATGTACAAAAGATAATCAGAAACTAATTTCACAAGAGTGACCAAGAAGATATTAGAACCCATGTCCCAGAAGCTTGAATGTTGGAGGACTATTTCAAAGGCACCCAAGTCCTCAACCATGGAATCTCTGGAAACTATAAACTAGAGAAATGATGCAAAGATTATCTTGATTCCAATTATGATGTTAGCTAAGTCAAAAGCATAGTTTCAAAAGTGTCTAAGTCTTCCACAGAGGAATATTCCTGAAATGTTGTTGGATCCCAAAACCCTTTTCCTTACCCAGTCTTCCCGTGTCTTCAATTTTCTAGATCACACATTTGTAACTTGCACACAAGAAGAAAAGGGGTTTGGGGGTTATGATGTTTAGGGACTTCCCTCAATCGAATCCTAGGATAGCATTCAAGCTTCCCAACACTGTTATTTGATAGAGAGTACGTGCCCTAGTAGGGAAAAGGATAAACATAAATCAATATGATGAAATCAAATGACGATGAACACAAATGATATCACCCATGCGATGAAACCCTTAGGAGAATGAATGCTCTTCAACTCATAAGGAGAGATAGATGATAACTTCAAAAACCTACAACAACACACAATGGCAATGCAAATCTACTATAGAATCACAATGAATGCTTTGAATGCTCTTTACTCTAGTGCTTCAAGTTGGCTATCTCTATCTAGGTTACAAATGAATTCAAAAACACACTTATATATGCTTTCTCATTAACATTCATGAAATTACCCAAAAGAGTCGACAAGGAGAAACCCTTTTAAAGGTCTTATGTCAACATGCATTTAAATTTTCCCTAACCAATCAGGGAGGACTTGGGCACAGGTGCCCAAGTTCCAAGGCACCTTTTTGGTCTAGGGTAAGGCTAAGCATGCACCCTTGTTCCCAATTTACATTGGTTTTAAGGGATTTTGCATTAGGATGAATATTTAGAATGTATAATGTCACCACGGGGACCTAGGAGCTAAACAAGGAGATAAAAAGGCATGTGTCCACTTTTTACTCCATAACGAGGGTTTCCCATTTTCTCACAAAATAGGACTATTTGAAAAATCAAGTCGTATAAGGACTTTTGGAGGCCTCAAAATTGAACATGAAAGGTGTCAAGAGGTTAAAATGACCTTGAAGGTCTCATAGAACATATTTATATTCTTTCATATTGTAAAACCACCTTGACATGTTCTCAAGAGGTGAATGAGATTAGTGGGAAGTAAAAAGAGTAAGTTGACTAGGTCTAGGTGGATAGGGATGAGTGGATAAAATATATAAGTTTGAAATCCAAAGTTATAGGGATGAAGTCTACATAGTATTAAGGAGATAACTATGTTTTCTATTCAAGGAAGCAGTTGAATAACTTTAGGAGAGGTTGAGTTTGTTTAGGAGCAAATTTAGAGGTTGCCAAAGATAGCAAAGACTATTTTTTGTATATAATCCATTGAAGAAGACAATAGGAGAAGTATGCAGGTGTATAGAAGGTGTGGAGAAGGTGTGAAGGCATTGTATTTAGAGTTTACTGAAGGAATAAGCAAGTGATTATAGTTGTGTACACTCTGTTGCATGTTTTCTTGTTGTTTTTCTTATATTTTTGGTATCTAAACTTCCATACAAACCCTTAGACCCTTTAACTTGAGCACTATGATGATTCCATGAGGTGTAATATACGTGAATAGACCTAATCCAATGAGTTAGACCCCTTGAAGCAACTTATTTTGCATTTTATAGCAAACTGAATACTCTCGGCCATTAAGGGGGTAGTTTTAGTAAATTTTTATTTTCTCCGAATTCCACCATATGTAGGTATATACAGAGCTACAAGAAAGATTTCAAAGGTTAGTCACATGTGTAAGTGCCATTTTGAATAAGCCCTACTCTATTTGGCCTAAAGAGACCCTATTTTAGTGTATTTTTGAGAATTCTTGTGTTGGGTGAGTGATTTCTACAAGGGAAGTGTTTAGAAATGTTATATATGCATATTTACACCTTCCCTATCAATCGCAAGGTTTAAATGGACATGTGCAAGTCTCTATTGCTACATTACAGTCTCCAAAATAGGCCTAATTTGATTGTAATAGCCTAGGTTTCTCCTATTCTGTACAAAAAACCCTATCTCATTTACACTATGTTTTACAAGGACCAAAAGGGTATCCAAATCAGGTCTCATATCTCTATTATCAAGTCTATGAAGGAAGTTATGATAGGAAAGGTCTCTGGGAAGGGCTACAAGCTCCTAGGCCACTTACAAGGCAAGTACATGTTATACTGATCGCAGACATCTACCCATGCATGGAAAAGGTTGGTATAGTGAATTTAAGCATACTTGAGTGTTTTCAAACTATGTGAACCTCTATAAGTCTTCCAATCAAGATTTGGTCTTGTTTTAAGCCTAGAGTGAAGCTAGTGTAAGCTAGTGAGAACTTGAATTTCTTAGTTCATTACATGAACATATAAAGTTGAGGTCATATGATCTAGTGTAGATCTCTAGAAAAGATCTATGTCATGAAGTTTAGGAGTCATGTGAATAGACAAGGCATGATAGGTTGCAAGCAAGTGTTCAAGCTAAAGAGCCAAGTTGATGTGAGTATGGCTGAGCTAGGTTGGTGTCACTTGTCTATTTTTCCACACTTTGCATACATGTTTCCTAGGGTAGTCGCAACTACATCATCTATCAAAATTTCTTTATCCTTTATGCTTTCATGGATGTCCATACCCTGTTTTGAAGATCTCATATGGGCATAGACAAGGAGGATGCTGGCTAAGGTTATGGAATTTCATTTTACATGGCCAATTGCATTTTCTTGAAAGTTTACATATCCCTTACTTTTTCATGCAAATAGATAAAATGTGTTTTCATCTTATAATGGATAATGGATGTGTTCTTTGTACAATTTTCAAGAAATGTGATGGCTGAAGTTACATTGCCTCATAAACTTCACCTTCTTGTCCTTCATTACCTTCAAGTAGACTTGTTTCCTTACACTCACCATTCAGTGAGCGAATTTAGCTACAATTCAGAATAGAAATTATGTAAATACATGTGATAACAACTCTCTGATAGATCTTATGCAAATTTCTCATTACCTACATTGATTGTGCATTTGTCTTTTTCTTGCAAAACAAGGAAGAGAGTAAGAGAGACACATTTGGCATGATTCACATATCCTCATTTCACCTTTCTACATTTTCTTTACACCTACCACTTTGCATACATGTCTATCAGGGCAATTGCATCTACAACATCAGACAAAATTCCCATATCCTTTATGCTTTGATAGATGTAATTAGAACACATTCCATACCACGTGGGGTCAAATTGACTATGCCAATGCATCAAGTGGGTAGGTGAATGCTAGGGGAGGTGTCACTTTAGTGGCAAAGCCTCTTGGTCATTATCAGCTACATCAAATGCAGACAATCTCTCAATAGCCCCAAGACAAAAAAGGTGTCAAACTTTGGACTGGCTATTTTGTCAAACCGTGACACCTAGGAACATCTTCTTTACATGTATATGTGGATGTCAGGTCCACCTACAAATACCTACCTCAATTTTTTAAAATTAGTTTCGTTTGCCTATGGTGGCAAGGAACGCATTGTTCTAAAATGGTTTAGTTTCATATAGTGGAAAGTTGCTAGGAGTGAGATTCTATATTCCACATCTCATGGAGCTGAACTGACTACATAAATGCATTGGGGTGGGTGGGTAAATGGTAGAGGAGGTCTCCTTTCATGCGCCAAGTGTCGTAGTCGTTCAGGGCAACAGGCTACCGACAAAGTCACTTAAGATCCCTAAGAGCAAAAAACTGCCAAACTTTGACGGAGTAGTTCTCAGAATTGGTGGCAACTGAGAATGTTTCATTTAGACCTACAAGTGTGCATGGGGCTCATCTACAATAACCTCTCCTAATTTTGGTCAATTCTAATTTGTTTGACCATGCTGAAATCAAATGCATTGTTGCAAAATGCTTCAGTTTCATGCAGTGGAAAGGTGCTAGGAGTGAGATTTTGCATTCCATAGTTCATGGAGCCAAATCAACTATGCCAACACCTCAGGTTGGGTGGGTAAATTCTAGGGGAGGTCTCTTTTTGTGCACCATGTGTTGCAATCATTTGGGGGCAGCAGGTTACCGGCAAAGTCACTTAAGATCCCTAAAAGCAAAAAACTACCAAACTCTGACGGAGTAGTTCTCTGAATTCATGGTAGCTAGGAATGTTTTATTCAAGCCTATAGGTGTACATGAGGTCCATCCACAATAAACTCTCCTAGTTTTGGTCAACTCCAATCCGTTTGACAGTGCCAAAATCAAATGCATTCTTGCAAAATGCTTCAGTTTCTTGTAGTGGAAAAGGTGCTAGGAGTGAGATTCCACATCCCACAACTTTTGGGGCTGAACTGACTACTCCAATGAATAACAGTGGGTGGTTAAATGCTAGGGGAGGTCTCATTTAGTATGCCAGGTGTCTCAGTCATTTAGGGCAGTAGGCTACTAAAAAGTTCACTTAAGATCTTAAGAGAAAAAAACTAACAAACTTTGACAGAGTAGTTATCAGAATTTGTAGCAGCTGGGAATGTTCTATTTAGACCTACAATAGTATGTGGGGTCTATACACAATAACCTCTCTTAGTTTTGTTCAACTCCAATCTATTTGACCGTGCCAAAACCAAATGCATTCTTGCATAATGCTTTAGTTTCATATAGCACAACCTTGCCAGGAGCCATATTTTTTGTTCTGCTCATTGTGAGGCCAAACTGACTATTCCATCATGTCAAGGTGGGTGGGTAAATGTTAGGAGAGGTTTTGTTTCATGTGCCAAGTGTCACAATAATTTGGGGTAGCAGGCTATTGGTAAAGTCACTTAAGATCCCTAAGAGCAAAACAATACCAAACTTTGATGAAACATTTCTCAAGATTTATTGCAGTTAGGAATGTTTTGTTTGGACCTACAAGTGCACATGAAGTCCATGCACAATAACCTCTCTCAATTTTGGTCAACTCCAATCTATTTGACTGTGCCGAAATCAAATGCATTCTTGCAAAATGCTTCAGTTTCATGCAGTGGAAAGGTGCTAGGAGTAAGATTTTACATTCCATGGCTTGTGGGGCCAAACCAACTGTGCCAACGCATCGAGGTGGATGGGTAAATGTTAGGGGAGGTCTCATTTCATGTGCCAAGTGTCTCAGTCATCTGGGGTAGCAGGCTACTGATAAAGTCACTTAAGATCCTAAGAGCAAAAAACTGCCAAACTTTGATAGAGTAGTTCTCAAAATTTGTGGTAGTTGAGAATGTTCCATTCAGACCTATAGGTTCATGTGGGGTTTTTCCACAATAACCTCTCTCAGTTTTGGTCAACTCCAATCCCTTTGACCGTGCTAAAATCAAATGCTTTCTTACAAAATGCTTTAGTTTCATACAACACAACCTTTCCAGGAGCCATATTTTTTTTTGTTCTCATCATGGGGCCGAACCGACCACACCAACATACAAGGATGGGTGGGTAAATTCTAAGGGAGGTTTCATTTCATGTGCCAAATTTTGCAGTCATTCAGGGTAGCAGGCTATCGACAAAGTCACTTAAGATCCCTTAGAGCAAAAAAATACCAAAATTTAATGGAGTAGTTATTAGAATTCTTGGTAGCTAGGAATGTTCTGTTTGGACATACAAGTGTGCATAGGGTCCATCCACAATAACCTCTCTCATTTTTGATCAATTCCAATCTATTTGATCGTGCCAAAATCAAATGCATTCTTGCAAAATGCTTCAATTTCATGCAGTGGAAATGTGCTAGGAGTGATATTTTGCATTCCACAAGTTGTGGGGATGAAATGACTATGCCAACATGCTAGGGTGGGTAGGCAAATGCTAGGGGAGATCTCGTTTCATGTGCCAAGTGTCTTAGTCGTTTGGGGCAGCAGGCTACAAACAAAGTCACTTAGGATCCTAAGAGTACAAAAATGCCAAACTTTGACGGAGTAGTTCTCAAAATTCATAGAAGTTGGGAATGTTCTATTTAGACCTACAAGTGCATGTGGGGTTCACCCACAATAACCTCTCTCAGTTTTGGTCAACCCCAATACATTTGACCATGTCGAAATCAAATGCATTCTTACAAAATGCTTCAGTTTTATGCAGCACAACCTTGTCAGGTGCCATATTTTTTGTTCTGCTCATTGTGGGGCCAAACTAACTAAGCAAACATGTTAGGGTGGGGAGGTAAATGCTAGGGGAGGTCTCATTTTGTGTGCCAAGTGTCCCAATCATTCTGGGTTGTAAGCTACCAGCAAAGTGTGACTTTGCCGGTAGCTTACAACCCAGAATGATTGGGACACTTGGCACACAAAATGAGACCTCCCCTAGCATTTACCTATCCACCCCAATGCATTAGAATATTTGGTTTGGCCCCATGACCCATGGAATGCAAAATTTCACTCCTAGCACCTTTCAACTTTGTTGGTAGCTTGCAACACGAAATGACTGAGACAGTTGGCGTACGAAACAAGACCTCCCCTCACATTTACCCACCCACCCCGATGTATTGGCATAGCTGGTTCAGCCCCATGACATGTGGAATGCAAAATTTCACTCCTAGCACCTTTTGACTTTGTTGGTAGCTTGCAGCCTGGAATGACTGAGACCCTTGGCGTAAGAAACAAGATCTCCCCTAGCATTTACCTACCCACTCTGATGTGATGGTGCAGTCGGTTTAGCCCCATGACCTGTGGAATTCAAAATTTCACTCCTAGCACCTTTCAACCTTGCTAGTAGGTTGTAGCCTAGTGTTAGAAATTGAAGACAACAACTACTCAATGAAAATCTGATTCAAATATCTTTAATGATCTTCTAACAGTGTATTGTTTAATGGAGATTGCAACAAAATATAAATAATGCAACACAAAAGTGACAAATCTAAAAACTGATCACACAATGACATAATGTTTACATGGAGAAAACACTTTCAGGTAAAAAACTCCACCAGGAAAGAGGCACAAGTTTGTATTAATATGCAAAAGTGATAGAATACATCAACTACACAACTCTCTCCTTCATTCTTCAATTTGACAACATTCTTTCAACACCTAAGTACTTATAAATCTATTATGCTACAACAAATACATGTCAAAACACTTATAGAAGTGCTCTCACACCAATCTAGGTGTCCACTTTCTCTCTCCTAAAAATCTCCAACATGCAAATATTAAATGCCTCCTTACAAGCTCCTGTCACTTGTCCAAAGTCAACCATGCAAAGTTGGGTTCCCAAGCCTAAATAAGGTCTCTTACATCATCTTATGATGCATCATGCCCATCATAGGTTCCACCAAAGAGTATCTTTCAAAGATGGACACCTAGGGCTAAACATAGCAACTTACAATAATTATCTGTCATATGTCATCATAGAGTCATAGAATCTAATAACAACTTACAGTTGTCATGGATTCTCTTACATGCACTCACCAAACATTATGATGTGTGTCATGAATGCTAAAAATAGCATATTCTCTCAAGGTGGCACCTACCCTCATTTACTCATGATTTTTACAATTGCCAACCGTAAATGTCATTCCATAATTACCTTTAGTGAATCTAGAATTATCACTGCCGGTGAAACTACCACATTCCCTTATGGGTAACTGCAAATTTCAAATAATAAAATGGAATAAATACAATATTGGGATTTACAAGGTTAATGACACCTTATCCCAACATTCTCCCACTTGACATTATACATTGTAAATCAACCCATAGGAAATCAAAATAAAAAATAATTAGGCACTAGAAACAAGGCCCATGGCCTCTCTGCACCACACAAATTTCTCTATGATCATAGGTTTGGTCAATGAATCTACAACATTCTCTTGAGTGTCTATCTTCTTCATCTTAATATGTCCACTTGAAACCAATTCTCAAATGAAGTGATACTAAACATCAACATGCTTAGTCTAAGCATGATATATAGGATTCTCGGCCAAACATATAGCACTCTAGCTATCACAACCAATTTGAATGACCCTTCAATCAAAACCAATGCCTGTACATAGTCTCCTCAACCAAACTACCTCCTTAGAGACATGAGTAGTATCCATATACTCTACTTCTGTGGTGGACAACGCAACTATGGGCTTCTTCTTACTCATCCAACTCATTCCTCCTCCAAACAGAGTAAACACATAGCCACTAGTGGACCTTTGACTATCCAAGTCACCTACCCAATCTACATCAACAAATCCCTATATGTCCAAAGTTTTATAAGCACTATCAGTACCAAAATAAGCCAAAAAATAATTAGGAGTACCTGCAAGATATTTAAGCACCCTCTTCACATAATTCCAATGCTATCTACTAGGGTTAGACATACATCTGCTCAAAACTCCCACTGCTTGGGCAATATCTGGTCTAGTGCAAACCATTGCATACATTAAACTCCCTATAGCACTAGCATATGGCACATTAGACATATCCTCAAAATCATCCTCATTATTTGGACACATATCTAATGAAAGCTTAGTACGAATGAGTAAAGGAACTCTAACTGGGTTATAGTCCTGCAAACTAAACCTCTACAAAATGGTATTCACATACTTACTCTAAGACAACCAAAGATTTCTATTACCTTTGTCCCTCCTAATCTCCATACCCAGAATATACCTAGCATCTCCAAGATCCTTCATATCGAATGCACCTGAAAGTTGCGTTTTCAGCTCACTGCTCATACCCTTAGTATTGCTGAAAAATAACATGTCATCAACATACAATACAATGATTAGTATATAATCATCAATATAATGAATGTAAACATAGTGATCCTCCTCGCTCCTAAGAAAATGCAATTTCAATACAAATGAGTCAAACTTTTGATACCACATTTTAGCAGACTGTTTTAAACCATAGAGAGACCTCTTTAACTTGCAAACCTAATGTTCTTTCCTTTTTACCTCAAAACCTATAGGCTGTTGCATATAAATTTCTTCCTCAAGATCTCCATGCAAGAATGCAGTCTTAACATCCATTTACTCAATCTCACAATCAAAAGCTACAACAATGGATAAAAGAAATCTAATAGAAGTCAATTTAGCAACAAAAGAGAAAAATTCACTAAATTGAACTCCCTCTGTCTGGGAGCAGCCCTTGGCTACCAATCTAGCCTTGTACTTTTCTAATGAATCATCTACTCCAAACTTATTCTTGAAGAGCCACATACAACCTATGGCCTTTCTTCCTTTGGGCAAATGAACAAGATCCTAGGTGTTACAAGAGTCTAAAGCCATCATCTCCTCCTACATGGATAAATGCCAAGACTCACTATCATCTACATGAATAGCTTCCCTATAGGATCTAGGCTCATCGTTAGTACTCAATAAAGCAAATACACAATAAAAATTTTGGTGGGCTATACATGTCAACTAGGTTCCATTGTCTTCTGGATCTCCTCAAGGGTGGAGTAAGAGATTCAACTTGTTCTTCTGGATGATCATCTGCACCAACTTCTTCTATTACAATAAATTCTTCCTCATCAGAACTACTAGAATCTTCTTCTTCTTTTTCTTCACCCTCCAATCCATCATTGTGTTCTTCTTGAGGTGCATCTTCCTAGTCTAAGTCAATTTGCACTCTCTTCACCTTTTCTATTTCTTTTGGCTGCTCAAGTTCAGAAATAGCTCTAAGTTCCCTAAAAATAACATCTCTAGAGAAAATATTTTTTTTGGTTAAGAGGATCCCAAAGCTTATAACCCTTAACATTCTCACCATATCCAATGAAGATGTATTTCTGTGCTTTTGGATCCAACTTAGATCACTTTTCCTTAGGCACATGAATTGAAGCCTCATAGCCAAAAACCCTTAAATGTCAAACAAATGGTTTCTTACCTGTCCACACTTCATAAGGTGTCGAATCAAAAGCCTTACAAGGATATCTATTAATCAAGTAGAAAGAAGTACACACATCCTCTGCCTAAAAGCATTTATCCAACTATGAATCATTTAGCATACAGTTGGCTCTTTCCATGATTGTTTGGTTCATCCTTTCTACAACACCATTATGCTGTGGTGTATATGGAGTTGTCTTTTGTCTGATTATACCTGCATGCATGCAAAAATCATCAAATTCCTTAGAGCAATATTCCCCTCTATTGTTAGATCTTAATATTTTTATCTTTAATCCTAATTAGTTTTCAATTAAGACTTTAAAATCCTTAAACTTAGTGAAAACTTCAGATTTGTGTTTCATAAAATAAATCCATATGAATCTGGATACATCATGAATGAAGGTGGAAAAATAATGAGATTTTCTGATAGAGTTATTATCTACAGGTCCAAACACATCTATATGAATAATCTCTAACTTCTCTTTTGCTCTATTGCTTCCTAAAGGAAATGATTTTCTATTTTGTTTACCAAACACACAATGCTCACAGATATCAAAGTGCTCATCAGAATAAGAAAAACCATCCAACAAATCTCTATTCTTGTTATGTCAGAAAAAGTAACCTTGGGGGATTTTTCCTATTAAGGTTTAGCTCTCGGGTCCTTTAGAATGCATTTAGAGCATCTTGCATGATTTTGATGACTCCCGATGAGAAAACCCTAAAGTTTCATGGCAATTTGGACTTAGGGGATACACTTAACATAAATCCCACCTAAAATAGGGGAGAAGGACTTGGGTGCCCGTGCCCTAGTCCTACCCTATTTTAGTTCAGGACCAATTTCAAAGTGTCGGTTTATGACTGTTATTTAGGTCCTATGCCAACACGGTAAGTTTGAATTATGAAATTCTTAGCAGGAATGTTTGTAGTTGTATATATATGCATGATTAGTGATTCATTTGTAAATTAGATGGACATTAGATGGCAATTTTGATTCATGAGCTTATGTGAAAGTGATTCAAGGCATTCATTGTGTGGTAGAGTAGAATTTGTGTTGTTCTTGTGATTATATTTGTAGATTTAGCATCCATCTCCTCATGCATGAATAACATCTTCTTTCCATGAGATCTTCACTACAAGGTGATATCAATTGTGTTTTCTATTGTTTATCATTCATATTTTTCCTCTATCCCATAGGGATATGCACTCTTTATTTGACAATGGTGTTCAGAAGACTTGAATGTCTCTCCAGGGATTAACTGAGGAAAGCCTCTAAACACCACAAGACCCAACCTATTTTTCTGTGATTGTAGGTTACAGGTTGCAAAAGCAAAAGAAGTGGAGTTGCAGGAGAACAGTGCAGACTATCAGAATTACAGATCAAAGAAGAAAAGAGGGACCTAGACTTAGGCACCCACTCATTAGTCCTCTAGATCCCGCAACTGAATTTTTTTAGAATAGCAATAATTGGTTGCAGACAAGATTCCCAGATCCCAAAGAAAATTGTGGCACTAGACTAGGGTGCATTCTCATTAGTCCCTGACCTTTCTAGACACCAAACTTTGAAATCTGGTACATATTTGATTGTCATTTGATATCTCTGTGTGTGATCATTTTCTGTAATTTGTCTGTTTATTCACGAATTCATGAAATTAAGATTTTGAGCATAATTGGGCTTAATTGAACAACAAAATCACACAATTCCAATCTTCCCCTATGTTCCAAGTGATAGGAGATCTATAGTAGAGTTCTCTACTCGGTTGAAAGTCCTTGAATGTTTAGTGGTGAAAGGAGGATCAATACAAAGCATTAAAATCAACCTTAAACATATATCTCATTTTCATCCTAAACATTTTGGTGAACCCATGGTCTTTTGAATTTTACACCTTTCTTAGTGTTGTGCTTCAAATTTACATTCATATCATTGTTCATCTTATTGCATTTGAAAAATTAAAAAAAATTAAAAAATTGGAAAAATTTGAAACAATTGGCATCTTTAGATTGCATTTTAAAATAATTTGAATTAGTTAGCATTTAATTTCAATAATTTCTATCATTATCATCACATCTGATTTAAAATACAGAAATTTTTCATTCATCATTCATGTAGATTACATTTTCATGCTTAAATTGATAAAAATAGCTTAAAATTGTGCATTTTTCCATATAACCTAGTTTTGTTTTAGCTAGGGTTTGTAGTCAAAATCTTGTTTCAGATTCGACAACCCTTTTAAAACACTCATTAGGATTGATTTATAACTATAGTGTTGCATCATAGTGGTTTGCTTGAAAAATTTCATGCCTAGGGTTTGCAAAACTTGTTTTTTCACTGGATTTTGGCCTTATCGACTCTCTAGAATTGCATCATATGTGTGTTTTAAAGGATTTTTCTACACTAATTGGCTGTTATCAAGGTTATAATCTACTTCCCCTTCTCAACTTCTTTACAACACCCTTTTTTATTAGGCCTTGGCATTGAAACCTTGTGAAAAATTGCATATTTTGGCTATATTTTCACTAGGGTTTTACTTAGACTTGCACTCCAAGCATGTTGTGATGGATTTTATGGCTTTAGGTGACTAGTATTATTTCTATAATCTACTGCACCTCCTAAAATTATTTACAACGCCCTTTTTATTGGATCTTTACATTGAAAATTTGTGAAAAATTACATATTATTAGTGTATTTTCACTAGATTTTGACTTGGCATCATTCTAGGTTTGCATCAAAAGTGTGTTGTGAAGGATATTATTACTTTATTATATTTATATCAGACATATTACTTGCTTCATTTCATTAATTTCCTTACAACACCTTTTCCTTCACTTATTTGCATTGAAAAAAGTCGAAAAAATCAAGCATTTTAGGTCATTTTCACAAAACACATTGAGAATGATGTGTGTGACATTTTTCTTAATGCTTTGGAATTAATAGCTTAAACATATGGTGATGATGATGATGATTCCATAATTGATCCTTCTTCTCCTATAGATGAATGTCCAAAAAGCTTAGATGAGAAGACTATGGATAGCTCTATTGATGTTCTGATGCAGAGGGGAAGGAATAAATAGCCCTCTTGGTTATTGTTTCAATGCATCACCTCTCTTAGGAGTAGCAGGTTGAAGTGGTGAATTGACACTTTCACTATCTTCTTCATGTACTATTTGGGTTCTTCGTTCACCTCCTTGAGAACTTGATGCTTGCTTCTTTGGGCATTTGAATGCAGGATGTCCAAATTGATGACAGTTGTAACATTTGCTTGAGAAAGTGTTTGATCCTCTAACTTGGTCACCAAACGTTCCTCTACTATTTGATCTTCTTCCTCTAAAACTACCTCTTTCACTTGACTCACTTCTTGGATCTTGATTCTCCTTATTGATGCCACTTGATTCTCCTTGCTATTTCTAGAATCTCACACAACTCTCACACAAAATATTTCAACAAAAACAATAGTAAACAAGATGCACAAATGAGCAACAATAGAATTTATCTTCTTTATTTTCACTATTCAACTTGAAAAAACTATTTGGCAATTTCAGATAAATCTGATTACACAAGTTTGTGCAGCCATATAGGATGAAGAAAATCATTACAAAACAGATATAAATCTGTTGTGTGATAGAAAACAACAACAACAAAAAAACCACAGGTGTTTCCCCTTCATATCATCCTCCCATACTATGAAATTGGCTCTCAAATTTACAATATTCAACAAAAACTGTGTTAATCTTTAACCATGGATTTCATAATCCATTTGCTGCTGATGTACACTTGTAAAACCTACAATAAAATATGTTCAAATCACTCTCCAACAAAAGCCATGCCTTTCTTTTGCCCCTCCCAAAAATCTAGAAGCAACAACCTTTAAAAATTGTCAAAAATCCTTCCTTTATGCCTCCACTAACTCCATTTTTTATAGCCTCCCATTTTGAACGTCCCACTTGGAAGAATATCTTGAAATGCATAAAAAAAAACATTAAATTCTCAATAAATAAAAATCAAACTATTTTCCAAGAATAGGCAACAACTAAGATTCCCACTCCTAGAAAATAGGAACCCAAATAGAAAAGTAATGCCAACTCAACTTGGTTGCCCATATTGTTTTGCAACTTTTTAGGATCAATAATGAGTTTTCAAAAGTTGAAACTCCCAAAATCCACTCTGAAGATTTCCTTTTTGAGTTTCCACTTCAAATTGCCTTTATTAATTTTACACTCCAAAATTATCTCCTAAACTATCTCCCACTCCTAGATTTTTGCAACATTCTTATTTTTGCAATATTATAATAAGGCTTTTATTCAATATATCATTTAGGCCTAATATTATATTTGTTTTCCAACTCTAATTAATCTATCATAAGGAAACCAAATTAGAATAAGTTAAATGACAAATATTTTTGGTGATGCTAATTGCTAATTTGCCATGGATGCTCCTGCATCATACACTTGACCAAAAGAAATTCCATGCCCTCTTGGATGGAGGGTAGTAACAGGTCTTCTCTTTTTTCCTAGTCTTCCAATTCTTCAGCAACTTGTCCTTCATTTCTGCAACTTCCCCTAGATCTTTTTTCTTCTTCTTGTACCGCCTCTTACTTAGCATCTTCTCAGCTTCAAGGTTCCAAAACTCTAGTTCTTGTTCATATGCCGCATTACCACTGTCCATGTCTTCATCTTCATCATTTGAATACAATTTATTAGCATATTCACCATTACCACAATCTGCATAATACCCTTGCAAATCATCAAAACCTCATTAACAAATCAAATCTACAACATCTTCATTAGCAACCTTATTATCAATAACAACTTGATCATTAATATCAACATCAACATGCCTTTCCACTTGCTCATCTTGAACATCAGACTCAAATAACTAAAAATGACATGGAGACTCATCCACAACTATTTTTACCATGTCTTCTTCAATGCTTGATGTCAAAACAGTCATAGGTATACTCACCATTTCATTTTTTACCTCTTCTATTGCTGTTGTCCTTGCTTGTCTTCTTCTTCTTTGAATAATCTTCTTAATAGGCCATGATACCCTCTTTTTGATTGGTAAATGCCACCTTTGCATCTCAAGGTCTATTCTTCTTTCCATTTCCTCCATATATTTTCTCATTTGTTCCATGGCTTACTTCAACTCCTTGATCTCTTGGTCAATTTCTATTTGCCTTTCCTTCTCATTTTTGTTCTTCATCTCTTTTACCTCTTGTTTCCTCTTTTGTGAACCCCCAGCCTACAAGTACTTTCTCAACAAATCCATCTTCTCTTCAAGAAAGTCCCTTTAACCTTGATTCTTCTTGTCTTTCCCTCACCTAGGTCTCTTCTTTTTTCTCTACCTGGTCTTTTGGAAACTAGGTTCTCTCTTCAACCTGCACAAACACAAACACACAAACACCAAAATCTCTTGCCCAGACCTTTTGAGATCTGATACCAATTGATATAGAGGGGGAATACTAATTTACCAATTGATGCAACAATGAGATACTAATCCATTCAAATCTGTAGCACAACACTTCAACAAGCCTATGCAAGAAGGCTGAAAATAAAATATTACAACAAAGATATGAAGAGAAATCTGCACACAATCTTTTATTCAAATATGAAAATGCATTACAAAATAAAGAAGCTTAAGTCCTCATTAGAGAAAGGAATACTAATTTACCAAAAATGCCTACTCCAAGGTGTTTATGATGTTGTAAAATGATGGAATAGGTTAGTTTTGAGGACCTCGACACAGTGCCAACTACTTCTCCTTCAAAAGACCACTCTACCCATACTTTGGACAGTCTAATACATAGAGATATTAGACTCAAAGGACTCAAACTTAGCTATTTCACAATCCCTTGCTTCTGTAATTCTTTCAAGTGATAAATGTATCCTAACTAGAGCCAATCCACCCATTTTGAGCTTTAGCAAAGGTGGATTGGATTAAAACTCCACTGATCTCCTTAAACCCTACAAAACCCTCAAAAACCCTAGTTTCACAACAAATTTCAGAAAATCAACTATAAAATCCTTCAACTATAATGAAAACTCTTCAAATCAGCTACAATTGGAGAAGATAAGATAGTAAGTTTAAAGAGTATTTCAGTATTGGAGAAGAACAATGATGTGGTGATAGAAAAGACAGGCCAAGAGAAGGCCAAAGGTGAGTTGTTGATGAAGACTCCAAATGGATTGGAGAAGCAGGAAGATATTGTGGTTAGGATAGTGCTTTGTCCTTTAATGCAAAGTGAGGTTAGAGGCCAGTCATATTTTGATGCATTACAATTTGTCTTTCTTTCTTGGAGTTTTAATCCAATCCACCTTTGCATCAATTGGTATCAGAGCCTAGGGCAGATGCTATTTGGGATGAAAGAAGGAAATTGAAGTGTGAAGAAAGGATAGTGCAATTTGCCTCCAAGGGCTAGTCCAGTCCTCTCTAGAGAAGTGAGAATAATGAATGAATCTCAAGAAGGAGTCCTAGCCAGACTTGCAGCCATTGAAGCAAACATAAGAAGAGGTGGGGTCATTGAGGAAGATAGTGACCAAGAGAATGAGGGTGAGAATGCAAGCCCTCGAGAGGGATCCAATGTGGAAGAGATGGATCTAGATGATAGAAGGTTTATGAAGATGCTGCAGACTGTGAAAGGAGAGGGCACTGATGTCAAAATAGAGTTGCCCATGTATGAAGGGAAAATGAACACTGAGGAAGTATTAGATTGGATTGATGCCTTGGATAACTACTTCAAGTACAAGGAGATGCCAAAAGTGCAGAAGGTCAAATTGGCCAAGACCAAGTTGAAGGGGCCAGCATTGACATGGTGGAACTATGTTCAATCAGAAAGATTAAGGCAAGGAAAAACAAAGATCAGTTCATGGGACCGGATGGTGTCCAAAGTGAAGAGTCAATTTCTTCCTAAGGATTAT
The DNA here is from genome assembly GCA_027924645.1 of Cunninghamia lanceolata. Lineage (NCBI taxonomy): Eukaryota > Viridiplantae > Streptophyta > Pinopsida > Cupressales > Cupressaceae > Cunninghamia > Cunninghamia lanceolata. The sequence continues at coordinate 7,331,446 of BSBN01001067.1, forward strand.
GTAATCCAAACATTCAGGAGATTGTAGTATTTAAAACAAAAAGACATGGATGTTATAGCCTATACTGAAGAATTCAACAAGTTGACCATGAGGATAGGGTACACTGAAGATGAATTTGACAAAATTGCTAGTGTTACATCCCCAATTTTTGTCTTGCTATACTTTTACTTTTTACTTGGACATAAGTAAATTTATTATGATGTTTAGATTAATGACAAGGAAAAACATGGATTATATTGAATGTCATTTATTGAAATTATAGGAATGATTATGTTGTTATTGATTTGATATTCATATTATGAGATTTGATTTATTATTTGAATTAATTGAATAATGATGCACTGATCACATATTTCTTGGTTACAAGTTGAATTAGGATTACAGGTTATCAGATGACTCTCAGAAAAAAGAGAGAGAGAGTATCTTTCTAGGAGAGAGATATAGACCTCGGGTTACGAGTGGTTTATTTGCCAAACCGAGTTATAAGTGTTTAACAAAAATGAGAATCAATGTCTCATAAGAGGTAAGCCTTGTCTTGTTAGTTTACTTCTGAACCTAATTGACGGGTAGTCGATATTGTTTTCAAACTAAGTCATATTAAGTTGTCTTAGTCGTTAATAACGTTAACAACATTGTTTGAGTTTGATATGTGACTATTTATGTTTAACATAAATATTACGATGTTATTGTTGTAAAATGGTTGTCATATTATTATTATTATTATTATTAAGTCACTTGATGTGTTATAAATGATTCTTAACATTAAGATGATTTAGTCAAGTTAAGAATACGTGAATTATGTTGACAGATTATGATGGGGAGACAAGCTCAACCTAATCACAATATCCATAATCCTTTGTTTAAATAATATCATTTTATTGAATAAACCATATCTATCTGATATAGAGGCGATGTTATGATAATTATATTTGATGTAATCAAATATATAAATGCCTTAGAATCGAATGAGGATAATACCTCCTAATGAGTCGATGGTGTAATGTTTGAGTAGCTGAAGGCTTATTTGTAGGAGAGTTTTCAATAGTATTAGTGGTAGATCGAACCACTTATTGCGATCATTTAAAGATTAGTTGTGTTTAAGTGATGCGTTGGCCTCATCTTAAGAAGGACTGTGGTTTTAACCACCACAACCGACAAGTCATGGAGCAACTATCTCCTATCGATATGTGGGATTTTTTCTTAAAAATTGGTTTTCAGTTTAGATTAAACAGTTGTTGACTATTAAGCTTTCATTAAAGTTTGCAACAGAACATAGAGGAGGTGCGAAATGAGGCAACTCTGTAGGAGTCGTGCCTCAGTCATTAAGAATAATGACTCATATGATCCATTGTTGTTATATATTAATAAGGTTAAAACTTGTAGAGTGATGAGGGGATTGAAGATATACAGAAAGGAATATAGTAGCTGGGACAGAAGGTGAATACACAATCAAGTGGCATCGACCCTATGGCTTATTCTCACATCTCAGCCAACTCAAGATTGTACACTTTCAGGTATTCCTCAGTTCATGTGTTTATTAACCATGAGGAAATTGAATAGTTTCTCTTAGACTGTACTCGTAGTATTATGGGAAATTATATGAGTTTGCCAATAAGGATTAACCTTATAAATTTATGATGTAATAGTCAAAAACTATTAAGTATCAACTTAGGAAAGTATAGATAACATTTGTAAGTAAACTATTTTCAACTATTTCTGTAGTCAATGAAGACAACGAATGTTATTTATATGGTTGATACTTGGTCATACAAGTGAGTATACTGTTATAGTAGACTGAGTCGACCATCTTCTTAGTGATTTTAAACTGTTGATCATAGCAAATCATAGAATGAAAGATAAATGAACATCTTAGAAGGAGGTTGTCATAAGTTGTCAAAACTTGAATAAATAGTCTTCTTATTGAATTAAGTTTGAAGCAAGCTAATAAAGAGATTGAGAAATAACCATATGATAGGCTCTCAAATCGATGAACCTTGTTTTCATACTCTCAATTTGAACCATATAGTAATGAGGTTATAATGATTTAACATATTGTCTTGTATGGGTTATATATATATATATATATGCATAATGGATAATGTTATCTAACCAAGAGTACTAGATTCATAAGAATCGTTAGTAAACTTTTGTATCATATCAATGGTAGTAACTTAGAGATACTATAGAAGATGGAACAAAGTTATTATGAGAATCCCATTTAAGACTATTTATCTTTATTATTCATGAAGAGATCCAATGCAATGGAGTAGGCTAATATACTAGAGAATGACCTTGTAGGGATATTTATACTTAGGGTATGTTTTGTTCATAAACATTATCAAAGTTATTCTACATTCCTTTGAATAGGAGATATTATTTATTTAAGAACTATAGTATTATTAACCTTGGTTGAGTTAATCAAGGGTTATTTACAAATCTAGAACTCCTAGATATAAGGAAATATGGTTATATTTTTATATCATATTAACAAGGGATATTAGGGTAACCCCAGAGTCGATTACCAACCAATTGAATGGTTATGTCAGATAGACATATTCAAGTCAAAAGTATTATTATTATGACTCATAGATTAAACTATTACATGATTAGGGTTGATAAGAGAGTTAAACTACTAGAATATGATAGTATCCAAGTTGAGTAGGGGTGGGTGAACACAACGACTACATTCATTATGAACGATATTGATATTAAAAACTTTGGCCAAAGTAATGCATTTGTTTTCTGCATGCATTGTTGGTTCACTATATTCAAATTGCTCATCCTATCAGAAATCATACTTAGCTAGAGGGTATCTAGGGTTGTATGGTTGATAGAGTTGAGTAGAATACACCACTATGTACTCGGGAAAGGAAAATTACCACTGGTCACCTAAGGTCTATATTCCTCATGAAGGGTAGGGCCACTTCCTATGTGGAATATGTGGTGGAGACTACCAGTTTGTGGATGGAGGTAAATCACTAGAAATATGCTCTCTCTCCAAACAGGAAACATGTCAGGACTTGTGATAAAGATGTCAAATATTCAGTAGTATTTATTCCAAAATTTGTATATGTAATGGATTTACATTTGTAAACATTGTAAATGAGAAAGACAATATGGTTTATTGTATTTTGTAAAAAGAAATATTGTAATTGTAGTTACTTGATTATTTGTTGAATAAAAGAAAAAAAAATCTCAGTCTCATTTTTAGCTTGTTGAATTACTTTATGGTAAAATTCTGGTTTTACTATGATTTTAGAACCAGGATGTTACATATGGTATCATAACTACTAGGTTCATCACTAGGGCTTATGAGACCACTATGCTTGCATGTAGTCAACATTATGTGGTTAGCTAATGTTTGAAAATTTTTGTGCCAGGATGGTACGTTTTAAGAAGACAGCAAGAAAGTCTATTAATTCGAGTCAACCTTTCCTTAAAGAAAAAAGAGAATGTGAGGCCATTATCAAAACCTTTGAGGGAACCAATGATGAGAGTGACATTTGGTTAAGTGATACTGAAACTCTGGCAACTGCCTTAACTCGAATCAAGTGAGTGAGAAGGGAAAACAAAGAAAGAGTTAAGATGACTTCCAAAATCATAGAATATATGTCAGATGAGGAAACAATTATAGTGAGGTGAGATCCCCGCATACCCTCAACTATTGAGATAATAGAAGTTAGGTCTGATAGTGAGTCAGAGGGCTATATACCTCGAGATTATGTATCTGAAAATGAGTTTGAGGGATATACTCCTCTTGAGCATGACTTTTGAAGTCATTTATTGTATAAAGAAGAATGCTCTTTACTTTTGAAATGAAATAAATAAAAAGATTTGTTTTTGTGCCAAACTACTTTTTAAATTGAGTATTATGTTTAGATTTAATGGGTTACATTATAATCTTGAACTAATGGACAACTCAATATTCTCAGGTGTGAGAAATCGATAAACATGGTGCAGACAAGAACTAACCAAGGAGAAAGTGAAGAGGAAAACTACCCACCAAATAATAAGATGTACCAAATCATAACCATGCTTGAGGAAACCAAGAAAAGATTGGGTGATTTGGAAAAGAAGGTGGATGATAAAGGGAATACTGAGGGAGGAGGTGAAAACTCTCATGGTGAAAGTGGAGAAAATCATGAAGAACAAAGTAAGAGTACCAAACCTCATAAAGAGGCAAGGGATAGATTGACCTTGGAGCTCTTAAAGGATATGAAGAAGGTTGTTCCACCAAAATTTGATGGGATAGAAACTGGAGATGCTGCAGAAGATTGGTTATCTTAGATGGAAAAGTACTTCAAGATAAGAAATTACTCAGAGGTGACCAAGGTAGTATGGGGAGCATTCCAACTAGCAGGACAAGCATCCAATTGGTGGATGAATAAAAAGATGGAATTGAATTTGAGCTCTCTAAGGGTAACTTGGGATGAGTTCGTGGAACTCTTTCGCAAAAGATGGTTACCACAACTCTATTTTGATCAGAAACTAACTAATTTTTAGAACCTTCAACAAGGAGATATGACAGTGGTAGAATATGGAGAAAAATTCACATGACTCTTGAAATATGTTCCATAGTATCAAAAGGATGAGAGATTCAAGATCAAAAAATTTATCATGGGCTTAAATACTCAAATTGGTGGTGAAGTGGATGTGCATGGTCCCACAACATTGGATCAAGTGTATGAGAAGGTGATCAAGCAAGAGCAAAAGATGAAATCCATCTCGGCTTATCATGATACAAGCCACAAGAGGTTTAATGGAACTCCTAACAATCAACCCTATAAGAAAAGATATGAAAAAAGCTATGATAACAAGAGAAAAGATAAAGGACCTCAAAAGAGAAAAGGTGGATCTGGCAATGAGAAGAAGAATGTTAACTACAAAAGAAATGAGGATAACAATGGGAAGACTTCAGATAAGAAAGGACCCGTTGGAGGATGCTTTACTTATGGGGGTGACCACTATGCAAATCGTTGCCCTAACAAGAATCAAAATGGTCAACAATGAGGTACTACAATACTTACTCAACAAGAAGCATTCCAACAAAGGATTCATGCATCTCTCGACAATCATCAAGCAGAGTATCAAATCATACCCATTGAGATGACATGTACGTTGTTTGGAGTCCCTATATCTATTTTGATTGATACATGAGCCACATAAAACTTTGTTTCTCCTAGAATTTTGAAATTTTTTTCTAGAATAGCTAGTTACATGTCCAAACCTTAGTCAATTGAATATGCTAACCAATCTTAGGCTCATGTAGAGTAATGTTTGTTTGAAGCCAAGATTGATCTCCCTAGTTTCTCAACTGAAGTAAACCTTTATGTAGCTCCCTTAGGTTCCTATGATGTAATCCTAGGAATGAGTTGGTGATGGAAGCATAGAGCTAAGGTTGACTATTTTTCAAAAATAGTTGAATGCTTAGATGATTTGGGAAATCTGACCCAATTCCAAAGGATTCAAAGAGAAGTTAAAATTAGAACTATCTCTGCCAAGCAATTAAAAAGGGCTAGAAGAAAAGGTTGTCAGTTGTTTGTAGTCAAAATGGAACAAGTGTAGGAAGGGGTAGAAAACCCTAGTTTATCTTTTGGGGAAAAGTATCCTTTTCTTCAAGAATTTCAGGATGTGTTTCTAGAAGAACTTCCAGGATTGCCTCCCAAGAGGGTTTTTAATTTTTCTATTGACATTAAACTAAGATCTAAGCCTATATCAAAAGCACCCTATTGTATGACAACAATGGAGTTAATGGGATTGAAAGCACAATTACAAGAATTGTTGGCAAAAGGTTTAATCAAACCCAGTGTTTCACCTTGGGGTGCTCCAGTTATTTTTATTAAGAAGAAGGATGGAACCCTTCGTTTGTGTATAGATTCTCATATGCTTAATAAAGCAACGGTAAATAACAAATATCCTTTGCCACGTATTGATGATCTTTTTGATTAGATGCATGAAGATATTGTGTTTTCAAAGATTGATTTACGATCAGGATATCGTCAGTTAAGACGAAAGGATGAAGATATTCATAAGACAACTTTTAGAACTAGATATGGATACTATGAGTTCATAGTGTTACCATTTGGTTTGACAAATGCACCTACTGCATTCATGAATCTCATGAATAGTATATTCAGAGATTATTTGGATAAGTTTGTTTTAGTCTTTCTAGATGATATGCTCATTTATTCTAAGAATGAAGAAGAACATCAACAATACCTACAAATAGTTCTGCAAAGGTTAAGAGAACATAAGTTATATGGGAAACTATCTAAGTGTACATTCTTCCAGAAGGAGATTCAATACCTAGGGCTTATTATATTAGCTAATGGAATATCTGTTGATCCTGCAAAAATCACAGCCATTCTAGATTGGCCTGTACCAACAAATGTGCATGAGGCGTGTAGTTTCATGGGCCTGACAAGCTATTATAGAAAGTTTGTTCTAAATTTCTCTAGTATTGCTAGTCCAATCACTTCCCTGTAGAGGAAAGGAAAGAGATTTGAATGGATAGACAAATATCAGGAAATATTTGATCTTTTAAAGGAAAAGTTAACTACAGCTCCAATCTTGAAAGTTCCTGACCCCGAAGGACAATTTGAGGTAATTACAGATGCCTCGAGAGAAGGATTAGGAGGAGTGCTTATGCAAGATGGAAGAGTCATTGCATATGAGTTAAGGAAATTGAAATCTTATGAGAAAAATTATGTGCCACATGATCTAGAATTGGTAGCAGTAACTCATGCCTTACAAATGTGGAGACATTATTTGTTGGGAAAAAAATTTGTACTTAAATCAGACCATCAAAGTCTTAAGCATATTTTCTCACAACCGCATTTGAATGCTTGACAAAGGAGATGGTTAGAATTGATATTTGACTATGACTTTGAGATAAGCTACATCAAAGGAAAAGAGAATAGAGTAGTTGATGCTTTGAGTCGTAGAAGACATTTAGCTTCTATTATTTCTATTCGTGGAAATTTCAAGGATTTGGTATTGCAAAATTTTTCTGGTGATGAGTTTTATGAGCAAGTTAAGCAGGCTCTAAAAGATAATCCTAAAGATCCAAGGTATGATGGTTTTCTGTTTGAGTCAGATGGACTATTGAGGTATAAAGATAGAATTTATGTTCCTGATTCAGCTGGATTAAGGGATATAGTAGGGAAAGAAGTTCATACTGCACCGTATTCAAGACATCCAGGAGTGACCAAACTTCTAACAGATGTTAAACCTCTTTATTTCTGGAAAGGAATGAAGAATGATGCTGCAAGATTTATCAAGTTGTTTAGAATGTCAAAGGGCAAAAGTAGAGCATCATCACCTTGTAGGATTGTTGTACCCACATGACGTGCCAGAGTAGAAATGGCAAGTTATTATCATGGACTTTGTTCAAGGATTTCCTATGTCAAGGAATAGGCATGATACCATTTTAGTGGTGGTTGATAAATTCACAAAAGTAGCACATTTCATATCAGGGAATTTGACTAATGGAGCAACTGTGTTAGCTCATAAATTTGTACAAGATGTGTTTAGATTGCATGGCTTCCCTGAAAAGACTATCTCAGATAGAGATGCGCATGTAACGTCAAGGTTTTGGCAAACTTTATTTTCTGCGCTAGGGACTAAACTCAATGTGAGTACAGCTTACCATCTTGAAACTGATGGGCAAACTGAGAGAGTTAACCAAGTCTTGAAAGATTTGTTGTCTATGTATTGCATGGATTGATTAGCAATATAAGTGGGAAGAATACTTACCACTTGTAGAATTTGCTTACAATAATTCCTATCATTTTGCTATTAAGATGGTGCCATTTGAAGCATTGTATGGAAGAAGATGTCAAACTTCTATAAGCTGGGATAAGATAGAGGATAGGATTAGCATCAGACCAAAAATGCTAGATGAAATGGAGAAGAAAGTTAAGCTAATAAAAAAAATATATTGGCAAAAGCCAATGATAGGCAAAAGAGCTATGTGGATGCAAAATGTGTTCCAAGGCAATTCTCTATTGGAGAAAAAGTTCTTTTGAGGGTTATACCTCAAAAAAGTTCTATTAAGTCTGGGAAGTCTTCTAAGCTGGCCCCTTGATATGTGGGACCCTTTGAAGTGCTTAAAGTAGTCAATCCAGTTGCCTAAAGAATTGCTCTACCACTAGCCTTATCTAGAATGCACAATATTTTTCATGTGTCTTATTTGAAGAAATATATTACAGGTAATAATCATATTTTGACTTGGAATTATTTACAGATGCAAGACCCAAGGGTGGTCACGATTGAGCCACTCAAGGTGTTAGAAACGCATAAGCTCCACTTGCGTAACAGAGAAGTCTTGCAATGCAAGGTCCAATGGGACCAATATGCTGAGGAAAATGCTACATGGGAGGGTTACCATGAATTTAATCAAAAGTTTCCTCATTTATTTAATAATGTTGCCAATTGAAAACAATGAACTTGCTTTTTAGTTACTTTTTTTATACCTTATATCATCAAGGACAATGAATCTTTAGGGGAAGGATATGTTACATGCCCAATTTTTGTCTTGCTATACTTTTACTTTTTACTTGGACATAAGTAAATTTATTATGATGTTTAGATTAATGACAAGGAAAAACATGGATTACATTGAATGACATTTATTGAAATTATAGGAATGATTATGTTGTTATCCATTTAATATTCGTATTATGAGATTTGATTTATTATTTGAATTAATTGAATAATGATGCTCTAATCACATATTGTTTGGTTACAAGTTGAAACATGATTATAGGTTATCAGATGACTCTTAGAGAAGAGAGAGAGAGGGAGGGAGAGAGAGAGTATCTTTCCAGGAGAGAGATATAGACCTCGGGTTATGAGTGGTTTATTTGCCAAATCGAGTTATAAGTGTTTAACAAAAATGAAAACCAATGTGTCGTAAGAGGTAAGCCTTGTCTTGTCAGTTTACTTCTAAACCTAATCGACAGGTAGTTGATATTGTTTTCAAATCTTTCTAAGTTGTATTAAGTTGTCTTAGTCATTAATAACATTAACAACATTGTTTGAGTATGATTTGTGACTATTTACGTTTAACGTAAATATTACGATGTTATTGTTGTAAAATGGTTGTCATATTATTATTATTAAGTCACTTGACGTGTTATAAATGATTCTTAACATTAAGACGATTTAGTCAAGTTAAGAATACGTGAATTATGTCGATGGATTATGATGGGGAGACAAGCTCAACCCAATCACAATATCCATAATCCTTTGTTTAAATAATATCATTTTATTGAATAAACCATATCTATCTAATAGAGAGGCAATGTTATGAGAATTATATTTGATGTAATCAAATATATAAATGCCTTAGCATTGAATGAGGATAATACCTCCTAATGAGTCGATGGTGTAATGTTTGAGTAGCCGAAGGCTTATTTGTAGGAGAGTCTTCAATAGTATTAGTGGTAGATCGAACCACTTATTGTAATCATTTAAAGATTAGTTGTGTTTAAGTGATGTGTCAGCCTCATCTTAAAAAGGAGGACTGTGGTTTTAACCGCCACAACCGACGAGTCATGGAGTGGCTATCTCCCATCAACATGTGGCATTTTTGCTTAAAAAATTGGTTTTTAGTTTAGATTAAATCGATGTGGATTGTTAAGCTTTCATTAAAGTTTGCAACCAAAAGGAAAGGAGGTATGAAATGAGGTGAATTTGTAGGAGTCATGCCTTAGTCATTAAGAATAATAACTCATATGAGCCATTATTGTTATATCTTAATAAGGTTGAAACTTGTAGAGTGGTGGGGGGATTGAAGATATACAGAAAGGAATATAGTAGCTGGGACAGAAGGTGAATACATAGTCAAGTGGCATTGACCCTGTGGCTTATTTGCACATCTCAGCCAACTCAAGATTGTACACTTTCAGGTATTCCTCAGTTCAAGTGTTTATTAACCATGAGGAAATCGAATAGTTTCTCTTAGACTGTACATCGTAGTATTATGGGTGATTATATGAGTTCGCCAGTAAGGATTAACCTTCTAAATTTATGATGTAATAGTTGAAAACTATTAAGTGTCAACTTAGGAAAGTACAGATAACATTTTTAAGTAAACTATTTTCAACTATTTCTGTAGTTGATGAAGACAACGAATGTTATTTATATGGTTGATACTTGGTCATACAAGTGAGTATACTATTATAGTAGACTGAGTCGACCATCTTCTTAGTGATTTTAAACTGTTGATCTTACCAAATCATAGAATGAAAGATAAATGAACATCTTAGAAGGAGGTTGTCATAAGTTGTCAAAAATTGAATAAATAGTCTTCTTATTGAATTAAGTTTGAAGCAAGCCAAAGAAGAGATTGAGAAATAACCATACAATAGGCTCTCGAATGGATGAACCTTGTTTTCATACTCTCAATTTGAGCCGTATAGTATTGAGGTTATAATGATTTAACATATTGTCTTGTATGGGCTATATATATATATATATATATATATATATATATATATATATATATATATATATATATATATATATATATATGCATAATGAGTAATGTTATCTAACCAGGAGTACTAGATTCATAAGAATCGTTAGTAAACTTTTGTATCATATTAATGGTAGTAACTTAGAGATATTATGGAAGATGGAATAAAGTTATGAGAATCCCATTTAAGGCTATTTGTCTTTATTATTCATGAAGAGATCCAATGCAATGGAGTAGGCTAAGTATACTAGAGAATGACCTTGTAGGGATATTTATACCTAGGGTATGTTTTGTTCATAAACATTATCAAAGTTATTCTACATTCCTTTGAATAGGAGATATTATTTATTTAAGAACTATAGTATTCTTAACCTTGGTTGAGTTAATTGAGGGATATTTGAGCATCTAGAACTCCTAGATATAAGGAAATATGGTTATATTGTTATATCATATTAACAAGGGATATTAGGGTAACCCTAGAGTCGATTGCCAACCAATTGAATGGTTATGTCATATAGACTTATTCAAGTCAAAAGTATTATTATTATGGCTCATAGATTAAACTATTACATGATTAGTGTTGGTAAGAGATTTAAACTGTGAGAATATGACAGTATCCAAGTCAAGTAGGGGTGGTGAACATAATGACTATGTTCATTATGAATGATATTGATATTAAAAACTTTGGCCAAAGTAATGCATTTGTTTTCTACATGCATTGTTAGTTCACTATATTTGGATTGCTCATCCTATCAGAAATCATACTTAGCTAGAGGGTATCTAGGGTTGTATGGTTGATAGAGTTGAGTAGAATACAACACTATGTACTCAGGAAAGGCAAATTACCACTGGTCACCTAAGGTCTATATTCCTCGTGAAGGGTAGGGCCACTTCCTATGTGGAAGATGTGTGGGAGACTGCCAGTCTATGGATGGAGGTAAATCACTGGAAAGATGCTCTCTCTCCAAGAAGGAAACATGCCAGGACTTGTGATGAAGATGTCAGATATTTAGAAGCAGTATTTATTCCAAAATTTTTATATGTAATGGATTTACATTTGTAAACATTGTAAATGAGAAAGACAATATGGTTTATTGTATTTTGTAAAAGGAAATCTTGTAATTGTAGTTACTTGATTATTTGTTGAATAAAAGAAAAAAAAATTCTCTATCTCATTTTTACCTTATTGAATTACTTTATGGTAAAATTCTAGTTTTACTATGATTTTAGAACGTGGATGTTACAGCTAGGTATATCAATGGGCTTAGGCTCAACATTCAGGATGAAATCAGTCTAGCCACCCCTAGAAATGTGGAAGAATGCTTCCAATTGGTAGTAAGGGCATAAGAAAAGATAAAAAGAGGACAAGATTAGCATACTAGGGGTAGAGGTAGGAGTTTTAGAGGAAGAAGGAACTTTGGTACAAGTGGATAGTCTGAGAAATAGCAAGGAGAATCAAGTGACAGCAATAAGGAGAATCAAGAACCAAGAAGTGAGTCAAGTGAAAGAGGCAGTTTTAGAGGAAGAAGATCAAACAGTAGAGGAAGGTTTGGTGGCCAAGGTAGAGGATCAAACACTTTCTCAAGAAAATGTTACAACTGTCATTAGTTTGGACATCCTGCATTCAAATGCCTAGAGAAGCAAGCATCAAGTTCTCAAGTAGGTGAATGAAGAACCCAAATAGTACATGAGGAAGACAATGAAAGTGTCAATTCACCACTTCAACCTACTACTCCTGAGAGAGGTGATGCATTGATGTTAAGGAGGACACTCCCCAAGGTACCAACAACCAAGGAGCCTTCACAAAGGAAGTCATTGTTCGGAACAACTTGCAAGTCACATGGCAGTGTATGTAAGGTAGTTGTTGATTCAGGATCCACTGATAATCTAGTTTCTTTGGAAATGGTAGAGAAGCTGCTTTTGAAGAAGATTCCTCATCCTACACCTTACAAGGTGTCATGGTTAAATAAGGGACATCAAGTCTTAGTGAATGAACAGGCATGGGTGGAGTTCAACATTGGTGGTTACAAGGATAAGATCCTTTGTGACATCATCCCTATGGTTGTTTGTCACCTGCTGCTAGGAAGACCATGGCAACATGATAGAAAAAGCAAACATGATGGTTAGAAGAAAATTTATGTGATAGAGAAAGATGGAGTTTCATTCTCATTAACACCCTTCCTGAAGAAGAATCTGATCAACAAATTGGGTCTAGTATCATGGTGGTAGAAGAAAAGGAATTTTTACAAAAAATTAAAGATAAAGGGCAAGGATTTGCAGTAATGATCAGACCTAAGGCTAAGTCTGATGCATCAACAAATGAGGTGGAAAAGATACCTAATGAAGTTCAGTCCTTGTTGGACAAGTATAAGGACATAGTGGTAGATGAGCTGCCAAGTTCATTACCTCCCATGAGAGATATCAACCATCATATAGACCTAATCCCTAGAGCTAATTTGCCCAATAAGGCTGCATACAAGATGACCCCACAAAGGAATGAAGAAATCAAGGCACAAGTCCAAGAGTTGTTAGATAAAGGCCTCATCAGAGAAAGCTTAAGTCCATGTGCTGTCCCCACCGTTTTAGCACCTAAGAAAGGAGGAGAATGGAGGATGTGTACTGACTCTAGGGCAATAAACAAAATCACAATCAGTTATAGATTTCCCATACCTAGAATAGAGGATATAATGGATTGTTTAGGAGGTGCATGTTATTTTTCTAAAATTGATCTCAAAAGTGGATATCACCAGATTAGAATAAGGGAAGAACATGAGTGGAAAACTGCCTTCAAGACCAATGAAGGACTATATGAATGGATGGTAATGCCCTTTGGTTTATCTAATGCTCCTAGCACATTTATGAGACTAATGAATGAGGTCCTGAAGCCTTTTATTGGAAAGTTTGTTGTTGTTTATTTGGAAGATATTCTTGTGTTCAGTAGGACAAAGGAGGAGCACTTGTAGCATCTTGACATGGTTTTGCAGAGGTTGCATGAGAAGAAGCTAATGATAAACCTCAAAAAGTTTGAGTTTATGAAGGAAGAACTAGTATACCTGGGTTTTGTGATCTCCAAAGGCACATTGAAGATGGATCCTTCAAAGGTTGATGCCATTCTCAGTTGGCCATCTCCAAAATCAGTAGGAGAGGTAAGAAGTTTTCATGGTTTGGCTACGTTTTATAAGAAATTCATTAAGAATTTCATTCATATTTGTTCTCCTATCCTTGACACTATCAAAGGAGATAAGAAGAGGAATTTCCAATGGACTGAGGAGGCAGCAAAGAGTTTTGAATACTTGAAGAAAAGAATAGTACAACAACCCATCTTTCTTTACCTGACTTCAATAAGATCTTCACAGTGGAGTGTGATGCAAGTGGATCTACAATAGGTGTAGTCTTGAGCCAAGAGGGTAGACCTATAGCTTTCTTTAGTGAGAAGATGAATCGGGATAATAAAAGGTATTCTTCTTATGACCTAGAACTCTATGCATTAGTATAGTCATTAAGGAAATGGAGATACTATATTTTGCCAAAGGAATTTATAGTTTTCACAGGCAACCATGCTCTAACTCTTTTGAACAGCCAAGACAAGTTGAGCCATAGGCATGTCAAGTGGGTTGAATACTTATAAAGTTATACATTTACCATCAAGCACAAAAAGGGCCAAGCCAATAAGGTAGCTAATGCACTAAGTAGATCATTTCTAGTCCATGAAATAGAACTCTAGAGTGTAGGATTGGAAGCACTAAAAGACATGTATGTTGCTGATGCAGACTTCAAGGAGATAGATTCCATTTGCCAGCAATTTCAGGGTACTTTTCATGACCAATATTCTAATTTTTTATTACAAGATGGATTGTTATTCAAGGGAGCTCAGTTATGCATCCCTAAGTGCTCAATGAGGACAAATCTCATAAGGGAGAAGCATTGTGGGAGTCTTGGAGGACATTTTGGATTGGACAAGACACTAGATCAGGTAAGAAGATTCTTTTATTAGCCTAAGATGCAGACTGAAATCAGAAAATTTGTTGAGTCTTGTGGAATTTGTCAAAGTGTCAAGGGCTCTAGTTCAAATGCAAACTTATATTAGCCTCTTCCAATTCCTAGCAGACCTTGGGAACATCTTAGTATGGATTTTGTGTTAGGCCTACCTAAGACACAGAGAGGAGTAGACAGTGTTTTTGTAGTTGTGGATAGATTTAGCAGGATGGCACACTTTGTTCCTTGTAAATGCACAAGTGATGCATCAAACATTGCCAATCTATTATGCAAGGAGATAGTTAGAATCCATGGACTGCCCCTCTCCATTGTTTCAGATAGAGATTCAAAGTTTATAGGCCACTTCTAAAGGACATTATGGAGAAAACTTGGAACCAACTTGACTTTCAGGTCTTCCTATCACCCACAAACAGATGGGAAAACTAAAGTAGTGAATAGATCATTGGGGAACTTGCTTAGATGTCTCACAAAGGAACATGGACAACAATGGGATCTTGTCATTCCACAGGCAGAGTATGCTTACAATGACTCCATTAATAGGAGCATAGGTAAGAACCCTTTTGAGGTGGTGTATGGATTGAACCCCTGAGGTATATTTGAGTTAAGAGATTTGAGAGGAGTAGAAAAGTGCTGAAGGAGAGGAGTTTGCAATGACTATGAAGGATATCCATGATCAAGTTAGAGAACATCTCAAGAAGAGTGGAAACTTACAAGAAACATGTAGACTTGAAGAGGAGGAATGTTCAGTTGAAAGTAGGAGATTTAGTACTTGCACATCTCAGGAAAGAGAGGTTACCTAAGGGAAAATATACTAAGTTGCTGATGAAGAAGATTGGGCCATGCAAGGTGGTCCACAAGTTTGGTGAAAATGCATATGAGATAGAACTCCCTCCTGGAGTTGCTATCTCCCCAATCTTTAACATTGCTGATTTATATCCTTTCAAGAGATCTTTAGATATAGGTACAGGTACTGATGAAGGTATTGCTAATGCTAATGCTGATTGGATTCAAGATCTTCCTCCTACTGCACCAGTTAAACTTGAAGCCATTCTAGATACCAAAGAAGTCAGGAGGACAAGACATAAGGTTTATAATGAGTACTTGGTGAAGTGGCAAGGTCTTCCTCATGAAGATGCCACTTGGATGATAGCTGTAGACATTCAAATCCATGGCACTATAGTCACTAATCTAATCTTAGGTGGAAGCTGAGATCCTTCTCCTTGGGTGTATGGTGTAGGGGCACCTAGGACCTAGTTATAAATTTTTTTATTTTTGGTCTTGAATTTTATATTTTTTGGTTTTAATGGGGATTTTAAGGGGAGTTATCTCATTAAATATTATAATAAATCCCACTAAGGGCATTTCCATGTAGTGGGAGTTCAAAAGCTATTTTTTTCCTTGTGGTGTTTTAACTACTATTTTGAGTAGTAGTGTAAAAAGGCTAATTTAAGCCTTATTTCTGCCTTTTCCCACAATGGTGGAGGAGTGGGAGATTAATGCTCCATGTAAACTTGCTATTAAATCATTGATATGTCAAATGGAAGGAGTATATGCATTGGGGGAAGAAGATAATAGAAGATTTTTGCTCTGTTCTGCATTTTTTTCTATTTCTACTACTGTTCTTTCCATTTTCTTGAGCTTGTACTATATGGTCATGGAATCTAATCCTTAGAATGTTGAAATGGATGGATTTAACTTTGATTTGATCCAGGTTGCAAAGATTTTGGTAAAGGTTGAAGCACTCTACAAACATTTTGTTAAAGCTTCTCTGAAATTTCTATTTTCCCTTCTATTTTCCACAACTGTACTCAATCGTACAATACTGTCAAGGTGGAAAATGGTTGAGAACACATAGTACATGGTCTAAGCTTCCATTCAGTTCAAGTTAGGAGGAAGCTCATTGGGTTTAAAGCATTTTACAACCATTTTTCTCAAAACTATTTCTATTTCTGCATTTCTTCTATTCCCTTACTTTGTGCGGCCCTGTACCTGACTGTCATGAATCCAAATGACTAAAAAAGTGAAGTATGTTGGGCTACCTTCTAATTGTAGCTGATTTGAAGGCTTTTCATTGTAGTTGAAGGATTTTATAGTTGATTTTCTGAAATCTGTTGTGAAACTAGGGTTTTTGAGGTTTTTGTAGGGTTTAAGGAGATCAATGGAGTTTTAATCCAATCGACCTCTTCCAAAGCTCAAAATGGGTGGATTGGCTCTAGTTAGGATACATTTATCTCTTGAAAGAATTGCAGAAGTAGGGGATTGTGAAATAGCTAAGTTTGAGTCCTTTGAGTCTAATATCTCTATGTATTAGACTGTCCAAAGTATGGGTAGAGTGGTCTTTTGAAGGAGAAGTAGTTGGAATTGTTTCTAGGTCCTCAAAACTAACTTATTCCATCATTTTATGACATCATAAACAGCTTGGAGTAGGCATTTACAGAGTGGGTCAAGAATCACACCTATTGACCGTGTATAAGAGGCCTAACTAGGCTTAGGACAACAAGAATAGTCCTGTTAAAGGCTTGTGTCCCAAAACAATCAATGTTGCATGTTAGATATGTTATGAGAGTGATCAATAAGCATCAGGTAAACCAATATATTCATGAGTTTGGTTTAGATTTTATGAGTTATGATTCAAATCCCTCATTTCTAGAGCTACAAGCAAGAAAGACAAATTGTGAAGGGACAATGGGTAAGATAAGCATCTAGGATTTTTGGTGAGTTCAGTGAGCATCTACTAGCCAAATTTGTGTGGTCTAAGGTGATACATAGGGGAAGGAATAAATAGCCCTCACATATATCTTTCACAGACACAAAAATAGAAATTAAAACTTGCAACAATTATTTGCAAATCTGATTTGCAACTTGCAACCAATTTTCATATATTTAACCAGTTTAACAAAAAGAAAATTACATCAGTCCAAAAATGAAAATGGGACTACAACAAGCCCTTACAAAGATGCAAAAATTAACTACAAAATGGTTTGCTATAGCAAACCAAAGTTTTATAAAACTTCTCCTTTCCATCTCCTACAAAATCACAACAAACTACTATGCAACTATAGTTGATTCTCTTAGAATCTCAATGGCTGTACAAACAGCTCCAAATCTACAAAAACACACTTCCAAAACCCTCTTGGAGGTCAGCCATGCCTCCCCTCTATCTCTCCTTCAACCTCAAAAAAAAAAACTTCCCTTCAAAATGAATTCCAATTCCTTTTTGTATCTCATCTTTTTTGGAATGAAATGTAATTTCAATAAATTTATTTGCATTTCAATACATTTCCAGCTCACTCTCCAAAATGTAACATCCCCCTCTTGTAAAATAGGCAATTTCATTTATTTTAATCAAATAAATTGACTAAAATAAGCCATTCAAGCTTTGTGCCTTGCCATGCTTTGTGGTGGTGCTATTTTTAGCATTCTTTCTTTTCATGTATTAAATAAAAATCTACTTTCCTTAACTTGGGCACCCACTCTCTCCAGCCCTATTTTTTAGGGATTTGGGAATCTTAAATTTTCTAATTTAAATGGAATTGGAAACCTCCAAAAAAACCAACCCCTTTTGTTTTTTTCTAGATTTTGTGATTTTAAATCACAATTCCCACTATCTCCACTATATTGCTTTTCTCAAATTAACTCCAAATTCATATTTTAAATTTTAAAATATGGTATGACATCCAAATGCACAGCAAAATGAATTCCATAAAATTAAAATATGAAATTCAAACCACTCCAAAAATGCAACATAAAAATTAAACATATTTTGGTTGACACAGGATTGCCCATGCACCTTGGATGCTCCTGCATCATGTTCTAAACCTTCTTAACAACACCATACCTTCTTTTCATTCCAATGCTCTCCCTGGCCAAGATGTAGCATTAGTGCATGAGAATAGATCTCTCACATTAAATCCTTTATGGATGATGTTGGGTATAATCAAGAGGAAAATAATGTTAATTCAATCTTCATTAATAGACTTTGTAGAAATATTCCTTAGATGATTGTCCAAGGGGCACCTAGTGCACCCTCTTGCTTAAAGCCAGTGATTATAGTTCAAGGTAGACCTCCCGAGTACATCTTCAACTATGTAAATAAAATTGCTCAAAGAAATCAAGGTGTTCAAAATGTGTCACAACACCCCGTGATTGCTCACACATACAACACCCGTAATAACAAGCAAAGTAAACAAGCACCTCATGTGCCTATCTCTCTTAAATTTTCTCAACCTATACTTCCTCCACCACCTCGTCTTACTCCTAAGAAAGGTCAAGAATATGATCTTGTTGAGTAGCTTCATGCTACTTTGGCTAATATCTCTCTTTGGGATTTAATACAAACATCACCTACATACCATGGAATGCTCCAAGAAGCTTTACAAAAGGTGATTGTACCACCTGCTGTTAAGATGAATGATGTAGCAGCTCTATTGGATTGTATGCATGTGACAAAAATATATATTCTCTTTCAACCGCATTAAATACCATCGATAAAAGATGAATATGATCCACTTATGATCTTTATCACAATAAATAAAATGTTGATAAAGTGAGTTATGATTGACAATGGATCAATGCTTAATGTTTGTGGTATTGATTTGTTACATAGGATTAAGATTGATACCTCTTTGATTAAACCAAATATAACTAGCATTTGTGGCTTTGATAATATTGCAAAACAAACTATGGGCACAATAACTTTACTCATAATGGTTGGACCCGTGATATTAGATACTCTCTTTCATGTTATGCCTAGTTCTCTCTCATATAGTATGATTCTAGGTAGACCGTTGATTCATGCCATGGGGGCAGTTCTATCTACCCTTCATAGATCAATAAAGTTTATCTATCAAAACAAGCTCCACACTGTGAAAGTTGATCCTGAACCGGATAGTTGTTTACATATTGAAAAGTAAAAATAATTTAACAATTATACGAATCTATATAGCTTACGAGTTGTGTCATCAATGCCTATTGCCATAGATAATGTTGTGCAAGACTCTACACCATTGAATGCACTCTTTGGTGATGATTGGGGTTCATTAGATTTTAATCCTTGCAGTATAGGGGAATATAAATTTAATATCCCCAACACATCAAAAGTAGCATCGATCTCATCTAAGCAATCTTTTGAAATTCCTAAGAAAAATAAACCCTCCTTGGTAGAAAACAAAGACAATAATCTTACTTATACTACAAATTATGAGACATACAAGGCTTCACCATCTTCTAACGAAATGACTTCCCTCTATGTTTGAGGATTTAAAATCTTCTATAACAACTGTGACTATGTAGGAAAGGGATGTGGTGTAAATCAACAAGGGATTCGAGTACCTATAGAATCCGCTTCAAGACATTACTCAAGCAGCTCTCGATATAATCCTTTTAAAGAAAAGAAAGCCTCTTGTCGTCCTAAACTCAATATTAATGCAATTTTAACAAGACCAAATCAATATGTGTGATATCCTAGATTAATAGACAAGAATTGTCCACTAGGAGCTATCCCTTTGAATTAGGTAAATATTTCTCCATCTTTAAGCCATACACATTGTAGGGACAATATTATAATTGCTGTCAAGGGTGGCCCCTTCCTAGATATGTATGTTCTTAACATTGGATTCTATCAGGTAAGTATTTCTAACCCCTTCATCTCTCATGTTGTGTTTCCCTCATGATGTGTTATGTGTTGTTTAGGCCTCCTGGGATGACCCGTGATTCTCTTGTAAGGTCCAAGATACTGGGAGACTGCCTTTGTTGTGACCTTCTTCTATTTGTATCATCATTCTTCTATATATCTTCTCCTCTATTTTCACTACTGTGTGTTGTGTCTTATGGACATAGTGTTGCGGTTGGTGACTTGGGGGCAGCCTCCTACATGACTGTCCCTAAGGCACTTGTTTCTCCTCTATCAATTTATTGTTTCCCTTCCTCTAGTGTTTCTATCTAGCGGGTGGATGACGAAAAACATATTATACTGATACAGACCTAGTGTCCCTTTAGCGAGAAATCAAAAAATGGACAAAGTCCATACATGACGACGGGGTTGGAATATATATTATTCGACGCTTGGCTAGTAGAAGCACTCCGTGTGATCTTGATGTTATCTTATTGCATTTACAAACCATAACAATACTGCTACTCCATGCACTTTGTTTATCTTTGAATCTTGCCTTGGTTACACTTAGTTTTGACATTTTTGTGGTATAGCCCCATGTTTATACTCAGTCTCTAAATCCGTAGTATAACCTTGGCTCTTTGTGTGAATGATTATATGCATTGTTGTTTATCATGATTATATGAACACTAACACTTTTTGTATATGCCTAAAAATGACATGATTCGGTCTAGATAAATATTCTTAATATTTATTCCCTTCTAATTCCTCTATCAATAAATAAATAAATAAATATATTTATTTGATTCGTATTCTTCCAAAAATTAAATAAAATCCTTTATTTAATTAAATTCTTCTAAACAATTAAATAATTCTTAATTATTTAATTAAATCAAATCATTCTTTCAAATTTGAATAAATCAAATCAAATTTATTTAAATCCTTTCAATCTCCAAAAATAAAATACAATCAAATATTTTATTTATTTGTCCAAATCATGCACAACAATTAAATAAATTTATTTATTTAATTTGCTTTCTTATCTTCTAAATTAAATAATTCCAATTATTTAATTATTTCTTCCAATAATATCTTCTCTAAATTTAAATAAATCAATTATTTATTTAAGTTGCCCTTTCTTCTAAATTGAGTTATCTCTAAATATAATTCAAGCTTTGAGAACATGCAATTAAATATTCCTAATATTTAATAAAGCAAAATATATTTTTATTTTCATGCAAATCTATTCTTCTTGTTTTAAATCACTTAACTAATTATTATATTCTTTTAATTTCTTTAACTCATTCTTCTATTCTTAGAAAATCCTCTCATGCAAAAGAAAGCAAGACACATGTCTTTTTCTTATTTGTTGCACGTTCCTCATCTATTCTCAATCATTGATCTTCTCATTCTCTCCATACCGTTGATCTTCATTCTTCCAAGTCTATAAAAGCAACCTCATTCTTTAATTTCAATCATCCAAGCTTTAAGTTTTGTTACTCTGGAGGAATTACAATGCGCCTTTGGCACCAATTCCTTCATTGCTTGTGATCACACTTTTTACTACGCACTACGCACTACAACCCTCATTTTGGAGCTCCTCTTCATTACGACATCACTACAACCATTCACAATTGACATTCTTGACAAAGCAAAGAAGTGCACTCATTGAGGGCCCTCTTCAAACATACAAGGACGATTTTTGATAGGCAACAATGGAAGTTTTGATCTAAGGAAGGTTTACATTTGTTGATTCATTGTTTGTTTGATTTGATTTCCTTAGTTCACTATTCTATTGACTTTTGGGTATTTGCTATTGTTTATCATTGCATATTCATTGTTTGAATCCAATTTACCCTTACATTTTTGGTGCCCACAGTGGGGCCTATACATTCTCTGTTCTGGCGCTTTTGTCACCTATCATGGTGTATTCATTCCTGCTACACATATACACTCTTTTGCGACACTTCTGTCATCTGAAATGGCACATCTGATATTCAGGTGCTTATACTCTTTATTTCAGTGCTTACAAGCTCTATTCCTGCGCATCTGTATTGCTGCACTTCTGTTGACTATTTCTGCGCATCCAGTCTCTGAAGCTGCACATCTGTTGTAGGTAGAGATTTTAGGATTTTTTAGGAGATTTTTGCTAACGCTAACATCTTTGTAGGAATTCCCTTATCATTTTTGCAGGCTAAGCACTGGTTTAAATTCATATAGTTGCATTTTCTAGATCACACTTTGACTTCTAAAATAGGAAAGTAAAACGGATGTTCATGCAAAGTCTCACATAGTCTAACTAGGAAAGTGGTAACTGAACTTTGCTATCTTGCATTGCAACATTGCTATCTTCTCAAAGTTATTGCTATCTAGATTAAAATTGAAATCATCATTGCTATCTAGGTTAAAATGAACCACTACTATCTCGATTGACCAAAATCTCAAAGTTAACAACTCGTGCTATCATGGATTAAAACTGAACTCATCATTGCTATTTGGGTTAAAAAGAACCATTGCTATCTCGATTGACCAAAAATTCAAAGTTAACAATTTGTGCTATCTTGGATTAAAATTGAACTCACAATTGCTATCTTCATTAAAATTGGACCACTACTATCTTGCTACTCACTTCATAGTTTTGTGCTTGCCCAAGTAGATAGCTCACCTAGTTTTTTTCATTTTAACTAGGGGAAAAGAACCACTGTATACTATGTTTTTGGGAATGATACCAAGACTATGCTCTCCCCTATCTTGGGTGACTAAAATAACAGAAGTATCATTTTCACATATGTTTTTCCTTTAGAGGGGCCTACTCTTGGATACCGCTTATCCAAGTAGGAATGACCCTAAGTGGTAATAGGCTAGACACTAAGCCCTTCCAAGCCACTATAAATAAATTATGTTTGGAGCGAAGGCTTCATACAATGAGTGAAGTTGTGTTACACCGAAAACCAACCTCCCCTAAAACACTCCAAGGCGCAACCCTTGCAGGATGGGAGACTCCATAACGGAGAGTAGTACTACCGCATGTGTAACCACTCGAACAGTTGCCCTCATTAAACACCTTTGTTCTAGTGGCCAAAAACCCTTGTTATCCATTTGAAGCCTAGGATTTTGTACTTGTTTTTCCTTTTAGTCCAAAAAGAGTAAAAAAAATCACAAAAAAGTAAAAAAACCATAAAAAAATTCTTTGTGTTTGCTGTGTTTTCTTGCCATAAATTTAGAAAATCAAATTAGAAAAGCATTCTTGCAACCAAAGTACCAAAAACACCAAAAAATTCCAAAAAATTGCAAAAAAAAATAAAAAAATACCAGAGCGGTGCATTCATCTGCTATTCCTGCACATCTGTGCTGACTTTCGGTGCATTTCTAGTGACTTACAGCGCTTTCATTGACTGTTCCAATGCGTATATATTTCAACAGTATGGCGCATATATCCCGACTTGTAGCACATGTATCTAATTTTGTAGCGCATCTGTTTCAGCACATACACAACAGTGAGCACTTGCACAATCTTTCAAAGAAAAATTCCAAGTTTTCTAGGTACCCATTTCAGTGTTGTGTTAGTTTCTGTCCACATGACAAACCAATTAGAAGTAATTGCTTAAGAACTCCAAGTTATACAACAAGAAATGGCAATCTTACAAGCTGAACGTGTTAGTACTAGATACACCTCACCCCAAACTCATACATTTGTTTCCCATCTTAATGATGCTCATGACAAGGCAAGCACCACCTCAAGTTGGAAATCGTATACCACTCTGTCTACTAGTCCTCCTTCACCGTCTTCTAAGACACCTATCCCAAAGCATACCAATCCTACACCAACACCACCATCTAGTTCCTCAAACTCTAAATGGGCAACCAAAAAAGAATCAGATGAGTGGTGGGAAAAATGTTTTCAAAATTTATACAACTAGAGAAAAGCTAGGGAAAAAGATAAACCCCCTCACTCACCTATCTGTACACCTACACAGGATGTGATCCAAGGGCTACTAGTAGAGAGTCAACCATGTCCCCAAATTCTGGTCCTTGACCTTATCAAAGAGTCTCCAAACATGTCAAATCCTACAACCCCTTCATGTAACCTGCAACCCCTTGAGCATATTGAAGAACCTCCTACCATGCACCAAAGTCAAGGTCCGTCGCACCTTCATGTTGTTGACCAAGAGCCTATCCAAGAGTCTTCTACCTGAACTTTAATTCAAGTACCTCAAGTGTTATGTCAAGAGCACACTTTAGAATATGTGGAAACATCAACCCCTTGTCTAAATCAAGATCAAATCACTCCCATCTGACCCTTACATAACCTTTATCTTTTTGATGATCCTATACCTATACATGAGCAAGAAATCCAATTTCAAACCATTCATAACCTATATCTCTTTTATGATCAAGATACTACCTTTGATGAAGAAGCTATCCATGAGCAACTTGATCCTATACATGAACGAGAGCTCAAAGTCCAACCCCTCCATGACCTCTATCCTTTCTGTGATCAGAATATTATCATTGATGATGAACCTATACAAGAGCACCTTAATTCCATCATGATAAATCATATCTATGATCAAGATCCCATCTATGATCAAGAGCCTATCTATGATCAAGCAAACCATGATGATCCTCTTAGCCCACTTTATGCATTCCATGGTCTCGGGCTTATAACCCCATCTAATCCCATCCAAGATCCAACAACTTCCTCTTCCTTTGATGAGACACTTGCCTCCCAAGCAAGCATAGAAGATCAAACAAATAATACTCCTCCACCATCCATTATTGACCATGCTGCAAATCCCCCACCGTATATCCTTGGTCTTACCACCTTCATTCATGAGTGTTCCTCCTTAGAACACTAGCCACCATTATCCTCTATCCCACCTTCTTCATCCAATAAGGAACTTGTGTCTAGTGTTCCACCTACACATAATCCCACTGTCCACCACATACTCCAACATATGAACTATCAAGGTAAAGGCTTAGGCCTTCACAAACAAGGTATTTTGGAGCCCGTCCATGTCAATGTTCATCCTGATTCATATGGCCCTGGATACATACCCCAAGGTGAACAATCTCAAGATGTTGGTACTTCCTCCACTCCTAAATCCACCAGTTTTCATCGTACATCCTTTCATATCCTCAAAACATATGTCGCTATTCCACCTCCCTCATCCTATAATTGTCAAAAGCATGTGAACATACACCTTCCACTATCTAATCTACCTCCACTACTTCCAACTCCTAACATCCCTCCATGCATTTTACCATCACTTCTTCCAACACCTTGTACCTCCATCCATAAATCATCTAACAATCCCAATCATGGCCAACAAATGCACATGTTGTCTAAACAAAGAGCTTCTACCTACCCACTTCCACCATCCCAAAAGATTTCAATGACAAACATTTGGATACCTCTACCTATCAAATCAAAAATCCTAAGAGTCCTCATGACCTAGGATACAAAAACCAAGAATCAAAGAAACATCCTTCTCAAGAGCTATATACACCCACACACCTATACACCAAGCTGAAAAAGGTGTGGGCCCACATCCAACAAATGATTGCTCCAAAAGCTACACAAAAGTTGCATACACCCAAACCCATACCTTCACAAGTACTATCTAAAAACAAAATGATTTGGGTACCTAAGAAAAAAGCCCTCAAGTTACATGAGGCATCCACCTCTCAAGAATCTCAACCATCCACTTTCTCCCATTCTATCCAAAAGTCTCAAATTCTTCCTTCTCATATGGCAAGCAAAAATCAGAAAAATACTCAATCTATGTGGATCCCTACATGCCTAAGTCATTCATCCACAAGCAAAAGTCTCTGTTGTTTCCTACACTACTTTCCCATCACCAGCTTCAATGTTTATCATGGTATGTGCAACTGTTGGTCATGATTCCCTTCCATTCTGCAACATTTTCATATACCTCCATCTCCCCTTCCTTGCACTATTATCCTACATGTCTTCCTCATCCTATTCCTATGGTCCATGCTTTTTCATTGACTTTTCATCCATCCTTGCATGAGTCCTCCATATTCTGCATCATCATCCACTATTACACCTTCTGCAATCCTCTATCTACCTTCTCCATCTCACTTTCATGCAATCTCCTACCAACATCTATGAGAACACTTGACATGTCCCATTTGTAACAGTATCCATCTAACGGGACTATCACCTCTTAGGGAACTAGATACTTGAGTCTCTCCCTTCTGTATCCACCTTCTCCCATCCAACTATTCAAAAAAAAAAAGAAGTAAAGAAAATCCCTTCGTCCAATGGTGAAAATCTAGCAAATAGGTGCCTTGGATAAGTACCATGATGAAAACTTGGCAAACAAGCATCGTGTGTAAGTTGATCTTCTATGTCACCTACACTTGGGGGCACCTTGTCTCATCAGCCTATCACTCTTCTCCTATCAGTTTCCTTCCATACCATTTCCTATCCTATCCTACCTATACTATCCAGTCTATCCATCCTAATCTTCCATTCCTCTATTTTCTGGATCTTGATAAAGATTGGGAGCATATGTTGACAAATGTTTTAGATGTCTCTTGACTCACCTTGTCCCTAGAGCAGCACATAAATCCTTCATTACCCTCTCATCCTCCTATCTCCGTAAGCTTTGTCATGAAAAATCCTAAGTATTCTACCTACAATGGGGCATGTTATTCTTATGCGACATAGTCCTTGGGGATCACATCCTTGGTTCCTTCTACCTACCTATTCTTTATCACCCATACATCTACCTATCTATGGTGTTTCCTTGTCATTAGTATCATCTGATCCATATCTGTCCCATATCTATTCTGTATCTGATTCATATATGTTCTATATCTAATCCATATCTATTCCATATCTGATCCATATCTGTTCCATATTTGATCCATGTCTATTCCATATCGTGTCTTGTCTAATCCATATTTATTCCATGTCTAATCTATATCATGTCTTATCTGATCCATATCTGTTCCATATATGATCTATATCTGTTCCATATCGTGTCTTATCTGATCCATATCTGTTCCATGTCTGATCCATATCGTGTCTCATCCGATCCATATCCTAGGTCCATCGAAGTCAATCCATGAACTACATTGTCATCACGTAGGCAAGGCCATATTCCTATGCACCCTCGAGGCTCCACTTTCCCATCCATCACATGTCTAGTCCTCCTACCTATCTAAGTTCACACCGCTTTCTACCACCTAGGTCTTAGGTCCATTAGGGTTTACCCTGAACTATGTTGCCTCTGTGTCGTCACGTAGGCAAGGCCATTTAGCAATGAGCCCCTGAGGCACTAGGTCAGTCCCTTAGGGTCCATCTCACCAATAAGGATTGTGAAATCTTCTCACCAGGCAAGCAAGTGCAAGTAAAACCCACTTTCAAGCAGAAATCCTGACGCGGGACTTTAACCTATCCAAAGAAAAGCAAATTCCTAAGGCCTTCTAAATGATTTTACCCAAATTATGGCAAGAAACAAACACATCTAAATGCAAAAATGTTTTGTGGATTGAAAACATGGTTAAGGTATGGAGTCTTGATTTTTGCTATCATGCCTTCCTATGCTACTCGAGGATGCCAAAAGCTAGAGATGCTATGATGGGGGCATGATTATTTTCTTTGTTTGTTGTTTGTGGATTAAACTTTAGCAATGTGACTCCTTGTCTAAAGACATGATCGGCAAAAGATTATTGAGGACATCCAAGGTCTAACATAAAAGGGGGCAATCCTTGTTTGTTGATACACAAGAAATACTCAAGTCATCTCAGTTCAGTTATACCTCAATGCTTGTATTAACTTGCTAAATCAAAATCCATGTAAGCGATACTCAAGTCATCTCAGTTCAATTATACCTCGATGCTTGTATTAACTTACAACATTTCAAAAAAGCCCAATGATGAAATAAGCACTTCAAAATACTTGCACCATCAAGATGTCAAAATCAAAGCATCCATCATACATCCCTACCATCCATGCAATAAAGATTCTATGCAAAGTATCAATGTTTACAAAGTGAAAGCTTGTGATTCCTGCTATCGAGTCATTCTTCTATCAATCAGTATTCTATCTATCTTTATGGTCCATTCTTCTCAATCTGGTCAATCTAAGCAATGATCCAAATGCAAATCTATCCTTAATCCGTACCAATCAAGTCAAGTCGATCTTGCACAAATGATCCAATCACAATCAGTGGTCTTGATCCTTGTCTGGTCATAAACCAACTCGATCAATCAATTGTCTTATATAGGATGTGGCACTCTCAAAATTAGACCAATACACACGTCTTACATGATATGTTTCATTTCCTGAAACTAGACATTATCCACTATGTTGGTCTAGGGATATATCGTTCCCCACCATGACAACACCGTCGTATATCATTATCAATATATCATTGGTTTACCGGTTGACAGGGGAAATACCTTGCTTGTTCTTGTATCATTTGTGCATACTTACTTCCTTGCTTGTGTGTGTTATCATTCTCTCTTGCATCACGTATCATTTGGCTCTTTCTTCAAACCTAACCTATTTTCACTTTGTCTTCGTGAGATTGTCCGTCTCACGCTTTCTCCCTTCTTCCCATCCAATCTCCCGAGGGGGCGTCCTATCGTCATAACCTGTACCAAGGGCAAACTGGGGCATGTATCATTATCAGACTATTTATTCTTTGAAGCAATGCTATGAACCGCATTACATCAAAGAGGGGCAAAATGTATATGCCTAAAAATGACACGATTCAGTCTAGATAAATATTCTTAATATTTATTCCCTTCTAATTCCTCTATCAATAAATAAATAAATAAATTTATTTATTTGATTCGTATTCTTCCAAAAATTAAATAAAATCTTTTATTTAATTAAATTCTTCCAAACAATTAAATAATTCTTAATTATTTAATTAAATCAAATCATTCTTTCAAATTTGAATAAATCAAATCAAATTATTTAAATCCTTTCAATCTCTAAAAATAAAATACAATCAAATATTTTATTTATTCTTCCAAATCATGCACAACAATTAAATAAATTTATTTATTTAATTTTCTTTCTTATCTTCTAAATTAAATAATTTTAATTATTTAATTATTTCTTCCAATAATATCTTCTCTAAATTTAAATAAATCAATTATTTATTTAAGTTGCCTTTTCTTCTAAATTGAGTTATCTCTAAATAAAATTCAAGCTTTGAGAACATGCAATTAAATATTCCTAATATTTAATAAAGTAAAATATCTTCTCATTCTCATGCAAATATATTCTTCTTGTTTTAAATCACTTAACTGATTATTATATTCTTTTAATTGCTTTAACTCATTCTTCTATTCTTAGCAAATCCTCTCATGCAAAAGAAATCAAGACACATGTCTTTTTCTTATTCGTTGCATGTTCCTCATCTATTCTCAATTGTTGATCTTCTCATTCTCTCCATACCATTGATCTTCATTCTTCCAAGTCTATAAAAGCAACCTCATTCTTCAATTTCAATCATCCAAGCATTTAAGTATTGTTACTCTGCAAGAATTACAGCGCGCCTTTGGCACCAATTCCTTCATTGCTTGTGATCACACTTTTTACTACGCACTACACACTACAACCCTCATTTTGGAGCTCCTCTTCATTGCGACATCACTACAGCCATTCACAATCAACATTCTTGACAAAGCAAAGAAGTGCACTTACTGAGGGCCCTCTTCATACATACAAGGACAATTTTTGATAGCAAATAATGGAAGTTTTAATCTAAGGAAGGTTTACATTTGTTGATTCATTGTTTGTTTGATTTGATTTCCTTAGTTCACTATTCTATTGAGTTTTGGGTATTTTCTATTGTTTATCATTGCATATTCATTGTTGATCCAAATTTCCCCTAACACTTTTCTTGCAGGAATGTGTTTGTGGGAACATTTGGTGATCGTAAAGTACATGTCACCTCCAGGTGACATGGGCTTTGCAAGAGCTCGTGTTCCCTTGTGTGTTTTTTACCTACCTTAATATGCTTGATATCGGTACATGATATCAACCACTTTAAGGTGGGGGCATATATAAGGTAAGCTGTCTGATTTAGATGCTAGTAAAGTGTGATTATTCTCAGGTGCAGTCTTAAAGACTAGTGGCGATGAGTCCCTGTTGCACTCTGAGGTTTGTTTGAGATATATTGCAATCATTTAAGCCCTCTACAGAGGTGGGCTATCACACATATCCTTTTTTTATCTTAAGCCCTTTGCGGAGGTGGGGATGGTGTATTTCTCGTGGAGAGTGCACATCCTCTCATTTTCAAAAAGTCCTCTGCAGAGGTGGGGGGTAGTTCTGTGACTAACTCAACCCTTAAGCATGTCTTCAGTGATTGTTGTGGCGAAGCTCAATCATCAGTGTGTGCCTATAATGTGCCTAAGATGGTGATGAACCTAGAAATAGGAACACTCCATCGCTTGTCTATTGTGTTTTCTTTGTGTCTTCTAAGTGTGTGTGTATTGCATGTTTGTTCCCAAGCATAGTCTTAAAGACCGGTGGCGATGAGTCCCTCTTATGCTTTGGGATTTGTATGGCATGCTTGATTTGTTTTGCATGTCTGTTACTCTATATGCAGTCTTAAAGACTGGTGGCGATGAGTCCCTCCTGCATTATGGGTGGTGTGTTTACTTTCCTTGTACTTGCATCTGCATTTCATATATATGAAAATGAGAAGAAGAAAAAAAAAGAAATCCATCATTGTCTTCATTGCATTCACTATATTCACTGTGTTTTATGCTTCTTCAATGTTGTCTTCTCTGTGTTTTGTGTGACTATAACCGTCTTCTCCGTGTTTTGTGAGCCTATTACTATCTTCTCTATGATTGGCATGTCTTCTCCATGCTTGGTGGGTTTGCTATGTTTATTGACTATACTTTATTGCATGTAGTGGCCTTGCATTTAATAGATACATTAAAGTGGGGGCTAAATGTTATCTCAGAAAAAGTAACTTTGGGCACTTTTTCCTATTAAGGTTTAGCTCCCTGGTCCTTTAAAATGCATTTAGAGCATCTTGGATGATTTTAATGACTCTCGATAAGAAAACCCTGAAGTTTCATGGCATTTTGGACTCAAGGGATGCACTTAACATAAATCCTACCTAAAATAGGGGGAGGACTTGGGAGTCCGTGCCCTAGTCTTGCCCTATTTTAGGTCAGGACAAATTTTAAACTCTTAGTTTATGACCATTATTTAGGTCCTATGCCGACACGGTAAGTTTGAATTACGAAATTCTTAGCGGGAATGTTTGTAGTTGCATATATAAGCATGATTAGTGATTCATTTAGATGGACATTAGATGGAAATTTTGATTCATGAGCTTATGTGAAAGTGATTCAAGGTATTCATTGTGTGGCAGAGCAAAATTTGTGTTCTTGTGTTTATATTTGTAGATTTGGCATCCATCTCCTCATGGCATGAAGAGCATCTTCCTTCCATGAGATCTTCACTACAAGATGATATCAATTGTGTTTTCAATCATTTATCATTTAGATTTTGCCTCTATCCTACAGGGATACACACTCTTTATCTGACAACGGTGTTCAGAAGACATGAATCTCTCTCCAGGGCTTGATTGAGGCAGGCCTCTAAACACCACAAGACCCAACCCATTTTTTTGTGATTGCAGGTTATGGGTTGCAAAAGTAGAAGAAGTGGAGTTGTAGGAGAACAATGCAGACTATCAGAATTACAGATCAAAGAAGAAAATAGGGACCTGGACTCGGGTGCCTGCTCATTAGTCCTTTAGATCCCGCAACTGGAAAATCTTTAGAATAGAAGGAACAGGTTGCAGACGAGATTCCCAGATCCTGAAGAAAATTGTGGCACTAGACTAGGGCACCCACTCATTAGTCCCTGACCTTTCTGAACATCAAACTTTAAAATCTAGTACACATTTGATTGTCATTTGATATCTCTGTGTGTGATCATTTTTTGTAATTTGTCCATTTATTCACGAATTCATGAAATTAAGGTTTTGAGCATAATTGGGCTTAATTGAACAATAAAATCACACAATTCCAATCTTCCCCTATGTTCCAAGTGACAGGAAATCTGTAGCAGAGTCCTCTACTCGAATGGAAGTCCTTGAATGTTTAGTGGTGAAAGGAGGATCAACACAAAGCATTAAAATCAACCCTAAACATATATCTCATTTTCATCCTAAACAATTCTTAATAGTTTTCCAAACATTATTACATGTGTAGCCCAATCTACAATGCCACAACATACAAGAGTTTTCAGAAGCCTCAGAAACATAAGAGGAATCACAAACTGTAGTGGCATCTAACCTAAACAAGGTTCCTATTCTCTTCCCCTTTGCTACCACCAAGTTTCCTCACTAATTTACAACCATGCTTATCAAATGTTACATGCATTCCCAAATCATTCAACTTCAAAACTGAAATTAGATTTCTAGCTAATCTAGAAACATGTTGTTTAGTAGAAAAAGGGGGAAGATGGATTGATAGGTGATTTAGTTTAGATCCTCCTTTCACCACAAACATTCAAGGACATCCAACTGAATTGAATCACAACTTTTCCAAGAGGATTCTCCTACAGGTTGGTGTGTCACTTGTAATGATGTGGAAACTTGGAATTTGCTAATTAATTGATTAATTAAAGCCTGATTGTGCTAGAAACCCTAATTGTGCAAAATTGTAAACAAATGGACAAATCCTGACAAATGCTCACAAACATAGATGTAATATTCATAGTAAATACATATCAGGTTTCAAGATTCTAGTTCCTAAAATATCAAGGGCTAAAGAGTAGGTGTCCAAGCCCAAGGTATAGTTTTCCACAGAGATTCCCAGAAATGACCTATAACCTATTTTTGTTGTTCTAGAGGTTTTCAAGTACAGAGATCCGAAGGGCTTTGGGGCTGGTGCCCAAGCCCATGCAATCCTTTTCTTCTTTGATCCTAACTCTATACTTCGTATCACAACCTCCTACAACTCCAATTCCACAGAACATGACACTTGTCACCTACAATCACAAAGAAGGGGGTTAGGGGTTGTGGTGTTTAGAAGCTTGCCTCAGTCAAGCCTTCGAATGAAATTCAAGCCTTCCAACATCATTGTTTGATAAAGAGTGTGTATCCCTACAGGATAGAGGTAAAAACAAATTGATAGATTGATAAATGATTGATTCAATACAAAAGATAGCAGCTCAGAGGTGTAGCTCGCATGTAGATGAAAATCCTTCAACACATGAGAAGATGAAGCCAAATCTACATAACAAACACAATAACAAGACAAGTCTGAGCTCTACAATAATGAATACTTTGAATGCTCTAAAATCATAAGTTTGCCAAAAGTTCATAATCATCTTCTAGTTTACAAATGAAACCCTAAACATGCTTATATATGCATTCCTACTACAAATTTCATAATTTAAGCTTAAGATGTCAGCCATGGAACCTTTTAACGGTTACATAATAGGTATTTAAATTTAAGACCTGCCTAAAATAGGGTAGGACTAGGCGGTGAGCACCCAAGCCCCTAGGTCCTATTTTAGGGTAGTGTTAAGCCTGCAAATGACCCTCAACTCCCATTTGACATGGGTTCTAGGCCATTTTGCATCGAGAGTTAAAATAAACATGCATAATGAAAATAAGGGACCCCAAAAGGTAAACTTAGGAGGTAAAAGTCCTAGGGGGACATTTTATGATGAAACATTTAGCCCCTACTTTAATGTATATATGAATGCACAGCCCATACATGCATTAAAGTAAGGCCAAAACACAGCAAACACACAAGGCACTTGAAGCTAATGCATAAACAAATATTGATGAATCATTTCTAGCCCCCAATATTAGGTAAACATTAGAGAAAACACATCGCAGACATGGAAAACACAATGAAAATAGTAACAGGCATGCAAAACATGGAGAAGACAATAACAGTCATGCAAAATATGGAGAAGACAATATTGAAGACATGCAAAGCATGATGAATACAGTGAATGCAGTGATTATTTCTTTTTCATTTTCATATATATGAATGAATGCAGATACATGGAAAGTAAAAATGTAGCACACAACCCCAAAATGTAGGGAGGGACTCATCGCCACATAACTTTAGATTACATATGGAGGAGAAGACATGCAATACAAATCTCACAGCATAGGGAGGGACTCATCATCACACAACTTTAGACTACACTTGAGAACAAACATGCCATACAAAAACCAAGGTGTAGGGAGGCACTCAACACCACAAAACTTTAGACTACACCTAGGACAAACACACCATACAAAACCTGAGTGTAGGGAGGGACTCATCACCACACAACTTTAGACTACACAAGGGGAAAACACACGGAAAACATGAATGCCATATAGTATGCCAAAGACGTACCATACATCTAAAACACAACAAACAAGGCAATGAAAGGAACTTATTGCTGAGCCCTCACCATCTCAAGCACACTACATGCACACTTGATGGTTGGGCTTATGGCACAACAACCGCCAAAGAAACACTTAAGGGAGGATACACCAACCCAGCCTACTTGGAGGGCTTTTGAAAAAAAAGGATGTGCACTAGCTCAAGAGATACACCATCCTTGCCTCTGTAGAGGGCTTTGAATAAAAGGATATGCACAATATCCCACCTCTGTAGAGGGCTTGATGATTGCAATATATAATAAAGATGTGCACTCACGCTGGAGATACAACATCATGCCTCCGCAGAGGGCTTACAAACATGCTTCGTTAGTATCAAAATCATCAAACAACTTACCTTTTATATGCCCCCACCTTAAGCTGGTTGATATTGTGTACTGATATCAAACACTTTAAGGTAGAGAGAAAACACACAAGGGAACAAGAGATTTCGTAGACCCCCATGCCCCAAAAGGTGACATGTACTTTACGATTGCCGAATGTTCCTACAAACACACACTTCTTAATCTAAGAAATGCATGAAAAAAAAAAAAACTAAGGCTACACAACAGATTCAAACCCAAGTATATCCGTGGGGCTTATATTGTAGGCATCTCAAAACTGAGTGTAACAACAAGGTGAGACACCCAAAACAAACAAAGTGTACGAAGCAGATGTATTATTATGATTTGCTAGCAAGATAAGACAACATCAAAATATCACACGGAGTGATTCTACTAACCAAGCATCAGATATATAAATCATCCCCATCATCATATATGGACTAGGTCCATTTTTGCTTGCTTGTTGAAGGGACACGCAGTCTGTATCAGTATATGTTTATTTTTCATCATCCGCTAGCTATGTAGAACCACTAGAAGAATATAAACAATAAAAAAAGAGAGGAGAACAAGTGTCTTAGGAACAATCGCGTAGGAGGATGCCCCCAGGTCATCATCCGCAATGGTATGCACCTAAGACACAACTCACAATAATGAAAATAGAGGAGACGCAAGATAGAAGAATGATGATACAAATAGAAGAAGGATCACAATAGAGGCGGTCTCTTGATATCCTTGACCTTACAAGAGTATCAAGGGTCATCCAAGGAGGCCTAAACAACACATAACACATCACGTGGGGAACACAACACGGAGAGAAAGGGTTAGAAATACTTACCTGATACAACACAATGCTAACAACATATATATCTAGGAGGAGGCCACCCTTGAGAGAAACTATAATAATTGCTACAATGAGTGTGGCTTAAAGAAGGAGAAATACTTACCTGATTTAACGAGATCTTTCCTGGCAGATAATTCTTGTCTATCAGCCTAGGATATCTCGCATGTTGATTTGGTCTTGTTGAGATTACATTAACATTAAGTTTAGGATGACGAGAGGCTTTGGTGGGTTTCAAAGAGCAGTATCCAATACCAGCTGTGTAGTTAATTCCAACAACTTGTAAAGGTACTCTGATTCCTTGTTAATTTACACCAAATCCATTACCTACATAGTCACAATTTTTGTACAAAATATGAAATCCATGACCATATAGAGAGTCCATTTCCTTAGAAGATGGTGAAGCCTCGTAAGCATCATATTCTATAGTATAAGTAAGAGTATTGTCTTTGTTTTTGGTTTTCTTAGGTGTTTCAAAAGATTGCTTTGATGAGATCAATGCAACTTTTGATGTGTTGGAGTTATTAAGTTTATATTCTCTTACACTGAAAGGATTAAAATCTAATGAACCCCAATCATCACCAAAAAGTGCATTCGATGTTTTAGAATCTTACACAACATTATTTGTGGCAAGAGGCATTGATGAATCCGCTCAAAGTTGTTTAGACTTTTATGATTGTTGACTAGTTTTTGTGTTTCAATATGTAAACAACTATCTGGTTCAAGATTGACTTCCACAATGTAGAGCTTGTATTGATAAATAAACTTTATTGATTTATGGAGGGTAGATGGAACTTGCCCCATGGAATGGATCCACGGTCTACCAAGAATTATATTATATCGAAGTGAACCAGGCATGACATGAAATAGAGTAGATACTATCACGGGTCCAAACTTTACAGGTAAAGTTATTGTACCCATAGATTGTCTTCCAACATTATCAAAGCCACAAATGGTTATTCTGTCTGGTTTGATTAAAGATGTGTCAATCTTGATTTTCTGTAGTAAGTCAATTCCAAACATTAAGAGCCAATCCATTGTCAATCATAACTCATTTTATCAACTTTTTATCTATCATGGCAATTATTATAAGTGCATCATATTCATCTTGACTTGTCAGTATTTTATGTGGTTGAAACAAAATATTTGTTTTTGTCACATGCATACAATCTAATAGAGCTACTACATCATTCAGCTTAACAGTAGGTGGTTCAATCACCTTTTGTAAATCTTCTTGGAGCATTCCATGGTATGTAGGCAATGATTGTATTAAATCCCAAAGAGAGATCTATTGATAACTGAGAGGGGGGGGGTGAATCAGTTATCCTAATTAATTCTTCTTTCTGAACTTTCTTATTAATCAATGCATCATTAATTCAAACAAACAAACACAACCATGAAATGGAAATACACATGACACAATATTTTTGACGTGGAAACCCTGTTAAGGGAGAAAACCATGGGGTGATTAACCCAAAGAATATTCTCTATTAGAAGAATAAGGAAATACAAAATGGCACTTGCCAATTAGGGCTCATTGCCCGAGCACACTACTCACAAGAGGCACACTGCCTACAAGAGACTCACTATCTACAAGAAGAATGTTATACAATACTTGAACTGATTGGAAGCATCTACAAATGTTGGAGTTCAGTTCCAGTTAAGCTCAGTACACTGATCTGCTGCACTTCATCTTCCCTCTTCTCTTTTGCTTCTTTCCTTTCACATACTGGACCTTCCTTACTACATCTACTCTGCTCTTATTTTATTAGTTGCACATCACTTACTCAACAACACTTCTCACAACTACATCCATCATATCTATATCCGCAAAAGTGATTTCATCACTTTTCTAGTCGGCACCTGGAATAGTCAAACTTTTCACAAACTCTTATCTGTTGGCTGAATCCTTGCTTACCAAACATTGTAAATCAAGAATATACTTGTGGGA
The DNA here is from genome assembly GCA_027924645.1 of Cunninghamia lanceolata. Taxonomy (NCBI): domain Eukaryota; kingdom Viridiplantae; phylum Streptophyta; class Pinopsida; order Cupressales; family Cupressaceae; genus Cunninghamia; species Cunninghamia lanceolata. Next base: position 7,369,074 of record BSBN01001067.1, read on the forward strand.
ATCATTAATCATGTTGACCAAACATAATTCATGCCTTCATAACCTTTACCACCAATAGTAACACATCCAGAATAAAGTCTGATGTTCTGCCAGTCAGTTCTTCCTTTGTTCACACTGTCACTCAGGAACCCGGTACTCAAGTATTCATATCCTTTTCCTCATCTATCACTGGAGGCTAAAACCCTGGAATCTATCAGTCAAGATAGTCCTCTTGACTTCCCCAAGTCCACACTTCACCAAGATACTTCCTCTGAGAGATTCGGACATGTCTGTCAGACCTTGCCACATGCTCTGTTCTTGTTTACCAGACCACAATATTCTTCACTCTGACTTCCGGTAGAGACACACCATGTCCTGCAGATGTGTGGGATGAACTTTGTTGCCATCAATGACAATAATCATGAATCCATATAGTGTCTCTTGCCAACAATATCCCCCTTTGGCATTGATGGCAACACTTAGTGAAAAATGACTAAGTGTTTACACTATGCTCCCCCTTGGCTGATGCTCTATCTTTATATACATTTTCTAGAGCTCCCCCTTAGTTGGATTCCTCATTTTTCACTGCTCCTCACTCCCCCTTTGACATCAATGGCAAAGGGTAGGGTCCGTATACAAAATTTTTCAAAAATTGTACTATACTTAGCCGCATAAGTATATACGTATGGAATACTTACATATACTGTAGTATGTCTGCAAAAGTTGTTTTCAGTTGGATTAGTTCTATAGCCCAACTTTGCTTCATTCTACCCAAAATTGAGATGTGACCACTCAACAAAAATGCAAAATCTTCTACCCTCTTAAGATCTATCGGATCATTGGTCTGGGCGGTAGTCTGAGCATCACTTATGGCCTCATGCATGGCCTCTAACTTAGGGATAATAATCCTTCTAAGTTCACCCATCCAGCTAATTATGTTCTTCCTTTCCTTCTCAAAATTCTTTATTGCATTTGTGATTGCAATAGTTTGACACTCTTAATTTACTATGGAGGAAGAGAGAGGATCAAAACTTTGAGACAAACTTAGTAGTTTATCCTCTTGCTCTTTTATTTTCTTCTCAATTTCTACTATTGCTTTGGACCAGGAGATACAAAATTTGTATACTTCATCGCCATCCTTAAGAGCATTTTCTAAGCTCTTTATCCCAATACTCATATTTCTCCTATCATTAGTGATTAATCCTTATACCTCTGAGAATCTCTTATCCAAAAACTCCTTGCGGACCTTTTCTTCAGCTGATTTCTCTACAGAATCAAAATGTGTATTAACACTGCTGACTAGAGTGTTGAGATTACTGGATGAGGAGGCTGTGGGATCTTTTTGAAATGATGGCATAATCTTTTCTAACACTCTGGAAGCAACTTCTATCAACTCACAATCTTCCATATGAGACTTTAGGAGTTTTTCTTTAGCCTTAGCATTAGTAAATGAAGCTATCTTCATTGTCTATACCGGAGAAAGAGAATCAAAATCAACTGGCCCTTTTAGCAGTTCCAGTTCATCAATCTCCATAGCTGCTTTTGTCAAAAAGTCCTTGACTGATTCTGTAGTGTCTCTTGCCAGAGATAAATTTTTCTTTTCTTCTGTAGTCACTGAATTGTCTTTTGGAGCTTCCTCTCCTTGCACTACCTTTGCACTGTCATATTCCTTTTCCTTCACTTTTGCTTCTTTCTCCTGTAATCTTTCTTCTCCTTTAGATCTAGAGACTGTAGGAGAGACTGGAGGAGAAATGTTAGTCTGTTCAGGGCCCACCTCTTCTGTCATTTCCTCAGTAGTTTCTTCTGCATCATTTGTGGTTGAGGGATTAGCACCCAAGTCCTCTATGATAGGAAGATTGAATTTTTGAAGGCTTTCCAGAGAATCTCTTCTGTGTCCTTGGCTACCTTGTTGGTCTCACCAAGCATAAGTTGATTCATTCTTGCTTTGCTCCTGAACTCATCCTTGCAGTCTTTGAATACCATGTTCATTATCTTGGGATCAATTGAAGGATATAGCTGAATAGCTATCTATTCCCGGATCTCAAGGTCTTTTGCCATGGCATTTGTCTTTCTCATTTCTAGCTCCTTTTCTAGGCTCTTAGGAATAAGAGATATGATTTCAATGAAAGCTTTATTATATATGTTCAGATACCTAACTACGGCTTCCTACAAGATCTTTTGGTCAGCCTCATAATAATCATCATAGAATTTAGCCATTGGTTGAAGGTTTCCATCCATAGTGACTGATTTGATTACACTTTCTAATGACAGGGTGGGATTTTCAACAAATTCCTCTATCATCTCTTCCTTGTCTTGACCTGTGGAAGGTTTACCGGATCCTTTCTTGCTCTGCTTCTTTATTTCCTTTACCTCCTCATCTGATTCTGTTTCCTCTTCGTCTCTTTGACTTGCATAAGCTCTTGTGGCTTTTGTCTTAGACCTTTTCTCTCCTTTGTCGGATGCCTGGACTTCTAGTTTTGATGTTTTTGAGCCTTTGGCTGTGACAAGTGCAGATCTTTTTGATGATCTGGCTCAGGTTAAGGTTTCTATCAGAGCACTTTCCTCATTTTTTTTTTCTGCCTCTTTCTTCTCTTCCTCAGCATTTTTCCTCTTTTCCCTGTGGGCATCAAGTGCCTCTTTTGAGATGCCAAGGCCTTGGGAAATATGTTCTACTTCTTTTCTCACCTTCCTTTTCATCTTTATTTCTCTAAGTTCCACATGAATCTTTACACTCAGCTCCTCAAAGGTTCCAAACCTTTCTGCCTTTGGATCTTTTGGGTGACTTAGCATGTGTTGAACATGCAGCTCCACAATCTGTTCATCAACTTCATACCCCATGGGCATGATCCAGACTGTCCTTGGTTCTACTGCCTCCATTAGGCACTGATCAGTCTCTACCATAAAGCAGACTGTGTCTTTGTATTTCTCAACAAGAGACTAGGGAACTCTTTCTCTTGCTTGCATCATGCTCTGAAAGTTCTTGAAATATCCCCACAGGGCTGTATTTCTTGCTTTAGCATCCCCAAGCCCATGCAAATAGTCTTTGATCTGAACTGCTACTGGTTTGTCATTCTGCCACACCCATCCATTTGATCTAAGCAACTCATTCATGAAGTAGAAAAATAAACATACTATTAGTGCACCATATTTGAAGAAGTTTTTCTTGTCCTTTTTGATCTTTTGTATGTTTTCCATTAATTGGCTTGAAAGAAGTTCATAGAGATCATATTCTGCATTTTTCCTCAGCATCTCATAGGCTGTATATATTGTAGTTCAAGATACTGAATTCTCCCTACTGGAGTGATATATCTTGTAACCTATTATCATAGATGCAAGTTTGATGTCCGGGTCAGTAATATCTTCAATAGTCATTACCCTCTTATCAAATTTTGATCTAGTGGCCTCAGTTACAATGTTGTTTTTGACATATTTGAGGACAGGTATCCCTTCGGAGGAGTATAAACCAGCTACTGCCCTAATTGCCTCCTTTGTGATCTTGCAAGGTTTGTTCAGCCATAGGAAGTTATCATGCACCCTACTCAACACATACTAGACCCATTCATCTTCTTCAAAGCAGGGGAAATGAATGAATTGATCAAAATGTTTCTCTTGGATACCCTTATATTCTAGTTTAAGCTCAAATGAATCATCTAATAGTTGTTTGTGATAGATATCTCTTAGTTTGAATTCCCCAAACTCTTCAACATTTGTGTGTATATAAACCCTGATATCTTCGGTGTGCAAAACACCATGCGGAACACTAGAAAATGCACCTAGAGGATCTACCTCCAAGGATTTGTATCGATGTTTCTTAAATGTAGGGTGAGGTCTATCAGAAATCTTCACTATATTTGGAGTATCCATCATCAAGAGATTTGCAGCGAGATATTGAAAATGGAAAATACCTTTTGCGCCTTTCGGTTTCACAGAGTTGGTTGGATTGATTTCTGGATGCAATGAATTCTGCAAATGATCTTCGATGAACTTGAGGAATTTTGTTGTAGAGCTCCACTTTTCATTTCTTCTTGAGTGTAGAATGAATAAGTGATTAACGAGGAAACCCTTATATTACTCTGCAAACCCTAATATCAGATTGCAGTAAATGCTCGACCTACATTATTTCAGTTTGCCTTATTCGGATGATTTGAAGAACCAGATCTATCTTAATTTTTAAACATCATGCGGATCTTCCAAATCATAACCATAGTTTGTTTGGATGTTTCCCTTATGAACCCTTCAATCCGTAACTCTTCTTGTGCTAGTTCCAGCACCACTTGACTGGTTGGGGGAACAAGGTTTTCTTTGTCTCCCCCTGAGCCAGAGCTCACCTTTTAATTCTCAGAAGGAATATCAGCACCAGAGTTTGGTGCAGATCCAACCTCTACATTCTTTGTACTTTTCTTCACCCAAATCTTGCTCATCTCACTTCTAACTTCATCTGTATTCACCTTTTGTTTACCCTTATCTTGATTCTGATTATGATATACCAAACCTCTTTTGTCTTGCTTCTTGCTTCTATAGAATTTTGCATTATGACCAGACCTATTGCAGATTTGGCAAACAACATTTCTTTGCATATTTGACTGATATCCTCTTGATCTGCATTGATTAGCCATATGACCTACTCTATTGCATGCAAAGCATCTACCATTGAATGATTTGTTCATTTGCATATTTCTGCATTCATGAGATTTGTGACCATACCTTTTGCAGTTAAAACACTGTCCGGAGAAGGATGAATTAGTCTGATTCATTCTCTTTCTGCACTGATTAGCTTTGTGACCAAAGTGATTACAGCTGTGGCAGTATCCATTGAAAAATGGATATCTTTGAGCATTAGGCTGTCTTATCAGAGGTCTTCTAGGCCTATTCCTCAGATTTTCTGATCCAAAATTCTTTTGACCGGATCTGGAGCTTTCTCCTTTCTTATATCCCAAACCACACTTGTCATCTGCCCTCTTTTGACTTCCAAGAAGAACTTCAAGTTGAGCATAACTTATCTTGAATTTCTCTTTATATTCATTTGTTGTTTGAAGATCCCTTTTGAGAGAGACAATTTGATCCTCAAGTTTTTCTTCATTTTCTTTAGCATCTTCAAGATCAGATTCAAGATGTCTGATAATTCTATCCATTTGGTGGCAGTCTTCTGATTTCTCCTTGAGAGATTGTCTTAGATTATCTTCAGTTTTTCTTTTCTCTTCAATCTCTTGGGTAAACTTTATAACTCCTAATTCCATTTCATGTCTTACCATAATGACTTCTTTTGATAACTTTTCACATAACTTGGTTTTCTCAGTCAGCTCTTCATTTGCATCATTAGCTTCACCTTGTCTTGCCAATTGCTGAAGCAACTCCTTTCTCTTTTTCATAGAGAGACTTAATTTATCTTTTAGTTCTCTCATGAAATCATCAGCCTGTTTGAGTCTTTCCTTTAATTCATTGACTTCAGAGTTTGACTGTTCAAGATCCTCAAGGGCAGTCTTGAGTTGCTCCTTTAAACCATATGCATCCATTTGGATTCCCAGATCTTCCTCAAGCTGTTAGACTCTGTTAGGAGGAATTTGGCTCTGATACCAATTGTTGATAACTGAGAGGGGGGGTGAATTAGTTATCCTAATTAATTCTTCTTTCTGAACTTTCTTATTAATCAATGCAACATTAATTCAAACAAGCAAACACAACCATGAAATGGAAATACACATGACACAATATTTTTGACATGGAAACCCTGTTAAGGGAGAAAACCATGGAGTGATTAACCCAAAGATTATTCTCTATTAGAAGAATAAGGAAATACAAAATGGTAGTTGCCAATTAGGGCTCACTGCCCGAGCACACTGCTCACAAGAGGCACACTACCTACAAGAGACTCACTATCTACAAGAAGAATGTTATACAATACTTGAACTGATTGGAAGCATCTACAAATGCTGGAGTTTAGTTCCAGTTAAGCTCAGTACACTGATCTGCTGCACTTCATTTTTCCTCTTCTCTTTTGCTGTTTTCCTTTCACATACCGGACCTTCCTTATTGCATCTGCCCTGCTCTTATTTTATTATTTGCACATCACTTATCTCAACAACACTTCTCACAACTACATCCATCATATATATATATATCTGCAAAAGTGATTTCATCACTTTTCTAGTCGGCACCTGGAATAGTCAAACTTTTCACAAACTCTGATCTGTCGGCTAAATCCTTGCTTACCAAACATTGCGGATCAAGAATATACTTGTGGGAATCATTAATCATGTCGGCCAAACATAATTCATGCCTTTATAACCTTTACCACCACCAGTAACACATCTAGAATAAAGTTTGATGTTCTACCAGTCAATTCTTCCTCTGTTCACACTGTCACTCAGGAACCCAGTACTCAAGTATTCATATCTTTTTTCCTCATCTATCACTGGAGGCTAAACCCTGGAATCTATCAGTTAAGATAGTCCTCTTGACTTCCCCAAGTCTGCACTTCACCAAGATACTTCCTTTGAGAGATCCGGACCTATCTATCGGACCTTGCCACATGCTCTGTTCTTGTTTACCGGACCACAATATTCTTCACTCTGACTTCCGGTAGAGACACACCATGTCCTGCGGATGTGTGGGATGAACTTTGTTGCCATCAATGACAACAATCATGAATCCATATAGTGTCTCTTGCCAACAAGATCTTAGTTGGAGTAGTGCGAAGCTACTCAATAAGATAATATTCTTAACCACTTTTTGGAGTAAGATGAGGTGGTGGAGGGAGCATAGGTTGAGAACATGGAAGACATACATGCACATACGGTGCTTGCTTACTTTGCTTGTTATTACAGGTGTTGTATGTGTGAGAAATCACAATGTGATGCGGTTATTGCAACACATTTTGAACACATTAATTTCTTTGAGTGATTTGTCTTGCATAATTTAGAAAGTAATCCAAGGGTCGAGGTGGCTTTCAATCTCTTTGATCTGTAATCATCAGTTTTAAGCAAGAAGGTGCATTAGGTGCCCCCCGCACAACCATATTAGGAATATTTCTACACTTCGCTAGGAACCCCTTAGTGGGTGGAATAAGTCTATTAGTAAAGATTGAATTAACATTGTTTTCCTCTTGATTATACCCAACATCTATCCCTAATGGATGTAATGAGAGACCTTTTTTCATCCACTAATGCTTCATCTTGGCCAGGGAGAGCATTGGAATGAAATAAAGGTAAGGTGTAGTTAGGAAGATTAGGTGTTGTATCATTAATAGAGCTATCCATAGTCTTCTCATCTAAGGTTCTTGGACATTCAACTATAGGAGAAGTAGGATAACTTATGGAATCATCATCATCATCATCATCATCATCATCATCATACATTTTAGTTATTAATTCCAAAGCATTAAGAGAAATTCACACTCATCATTCTCAATTTGTTTTGTTAAATCTTCTTCTACCGAAGGGTATGTATTCATGAGAGATATGAAGTTGTCAAAATTAGATATATAGTCAAGGGTTTCAAATGAAGAGCATTTAAATATATCCTTATGATACATAGCTTGTATATAAGTGAGAACATGAGGATTCATATTAATAAATTTGTAGAAATTCTCAAAGTTTTTGATATATGCATGTAAAGATACAAAAGAGAAATAAAATGAAGATGCCATAATGAAATGTCTTGTAACATCTAGTGGTGCCCACCTGGAGTTACAATTTCAAGCATTTGCATCCGCAGGCCTTTTTAGAGAAACCCAAAAAATTTGTAAGTCCCTCGGCCTCCAGTTGTATGCATGTATCTTTGTATATGGCCATTTGTATCTAACATGCAAATGCATTTGTACATTGGTGGACCCGAAAAATAATTCAATCGGCTTCAGAAATGGTGAAAAAATCAGTTGTATGCATAAAGGCTTGTATGTGATATTTGGGTGCAATTTTAGGCATACAAAAGTGGAAATACATGGTAGATTCCTAGAATATTCTGTGGTTGTATCAAAATAATTGTGTGTATGTGTTGTATATTTGATATAAAATGAGGTAGATACAACAACGGATGTCAAAGGTGTTCAAATCGGGTTGAATAGTTGTCGGGCCCACAGGTGTACAAAGGGGATTGTATGTATGTTCGATATACAATATGACATACAAAGCAGAATATACAATCCTGGACTTCAAAGTTTATCAAATCAGGCCTGGCGGGCATGCATACAAGTGCAGAGTTGAAAAGTCAAATGTAGTTTACTTTGTATCTTGCATTGTATGTATCTCCAATATACAACTGCACATACAATGTGAAATATACAACGGGCATATACAAAGAAATATACAAGTAGGTTGTGGTCAAAGTCAACATTTTTCAAGAACCTGGTGGGGCCCACGCAGTTGTATATTGCACATTGTAGGTATGTGCGATATACAATGAAAGGTAGAATGAGGCCGATACAACACCGAATTTCAAAGAAGATTCAAATCTGCCTTATAAGTGTGATGAAATCTGCAGTTGTATGTAGGTGCAATATACAAGGAGATATACAAAGAGAAGATACGATGCCCGGAACCAATTGAAATTTCAAATTGTTTTATAAAGATTTAGGGTTCGCCCTTGTATGTTGTGATTGTATGTATATATAGTTGCATATACAACTCCAGATACAAAAGAGGATACAATGGCTCACCAATGAAGATGCAAATATTCAGCAATAGTGATCCAATGGTAGGATGACACATGTCCAAGTCAGTTGTATGTATATACAACTGCATATGCAAAGATTTGAAGGCGAAAATGGTGAAACGGGTGAAAAGGTAAAAAGGTGTTTTTATGCTACAAAATGTCAAAGAAGCAAAAGCTACCTATGTGGCGTGATCTCATTGGTCGATGACTTTTTAGTGTAATTTAAAGCCATTGATCTTGGCGATGAGGAGGAAATCGATGGCCCTATTTTAAAATTTCATAGGAGGGTTTTCCTATGCATTCACAACTACATTCCAGGCGAGAAAAATTCCTAAACATACAAACTGCTACGTTTCCAAAAGCCGCGGGTAGGTTGGCCATTAATGGCAAAAGTGCAGAGGTATGGTTGATGAATGACAGGCCAGCTACCATTTTTAGTGAAAAATCTTCAGGTGGTGGAAGACTTGCGCAAAAATTTTGGGAAGAATAATGAAAATAGAGCTTTTCTGGATGATTCTATCTCATTTTGTGGGTTTATGAGTTGCATTTGAATGCATGTTGCATACATGTTCAGTTTCATGTTATTTTTATATGAAAAATGCTTCATGGCATGTGTTTAGCTATTTGTCTCCATGGATGTATGCATCCCTTCTTTTGAATCTGGTTGCTAAGGGTTACTAAGATTGTAGGATATAGATTTATAAATTGCATGCTTGATCTCTAACTTCCATTCAAGGAGTGGATTAAACTATTTTAGGTTAAGTATAAGGAAGAATGTATGGTAGCAGGGATATTTGTAAGTAGAGATTGCTAAATACTCATTCTTGGGTGATGTTTGTGAGGCAAGCACCAATCTGACCCCTTGAAACTTGAATCTCTGTTGAGTTTGTGCAAATTATTCACATGTATACATCTAATTGACTCCTTGCCTTGAAATAGGCATCAGTCTGCCCTTGTGTAGTAGTTATGATCCCTCTCTTGCATCCAAAACATAAATACAAATCATTTCATTATCCTAATCTGTTAGTTTGTAGGATTAGAAGTAGGACCCTGCATGCTCTCATCCTTAACCAGTTAGATACATCCAAGAGCATTGCCAAACTTGCAATCTATCATGAAAATCTTGGTCCATACATGAGAGTATTATGCCTGTTGTTGTAAAGCTAAACCTTTCTGTCATTAAGTGAATCAAAGTGAAATCTTTAGCTATAGGGATACCCCCTTGGTGTGGTAGAACTAGAAGTGAAGGGGAGGCAGCTCACGCAACCTCCTATATTTGTTGGCCGAATCTACCTGTGCATCGGAACTGGCAAACCCTTTGCTGATTTGAAAAAAAATCCAGCAAAGTGGCGACTCCGTTGGGGAATTAATATTTGGATCTTTCATGTGAATAATGGTGCTCTGCTAGCAAAATGAACTCAAAAAAATATTTGTTCTATGATGAGCTTTCAGTTGTCTAAAGGTTTTATCCTCTTTAGAGATGTGGTGACTTTGCAAAAAAATTTAGTGCACATGAAAGGTTGATGTATGTTGTTTTGATAAAAAATCCTCTGTTCAAGACTTCAACATCTGGATGTGAAAAGGTACACAGTTTCTTCCCACTTCTGTTTGGTTGTTTTATTGTGTAAGCTAAATGCCAAAGGGAAGCCCCAGGTCTTAGGCAGGCATAAAATGTTTGAGAGTGAAGTTTACATGAATCCAAATATGTATTCACCCATACTCAGCCAAGAGGGGAAAGCAATGTGAATAATGGTGCTCTGCTAGTGGAATTGATATCTAGATCTTTCATGTGAATAATGGTGCTTAGCTAGTGGAATGAACTCAGAAAAATATTTGTTCTATGATGAGCTTTCAGTTGTCTGAAGGTTTTATCCTATTTGGAGAGGTGGTGACTGCAAAAAAATTTAGTGCACATGAAAGGTTGATGTATGTTGTTGTGATAAAAAAATCCTCTATTCAAGACTTTAGCATCTGGATGTGAAAAGGTACATGGTTTCTTCCCACTTCTGTTTGGTTGTTTTATTGCATAAGCTGAATGCCAAAGGGAAGCCCTAGGTCTTAGGCAAGCACAAAATGTCTGAGAGTGAAATTTACATGAATCCAAATATGTATTCACCCATACTCGGCCAAGAGGGGAAAGCAATGTTATGTAAAAAAATTGAAGAGATAAAGAATAGGTTGATATCCTTAGAGGCTCGGCAGGCTCAGTTAAATAATAACCCTATTATGTCTACCAGTTAGAATGCTAAACCTCTTGTCAGCTCTTTTGATCCTTTATATGACCAACTAGATTTGTCATGGGTTGACTATGAAGTTGAAAGTATGCCTGCTCAGATTTACAATTAGATGCCTAGATTTAGTGGACATAGTGTGTGTGATGGGGTTGCATATATCCAAAACTTTCACAGCTTCATGGAGAAACACTCATTTAGAAATGAGGATATGTGGATGAGGTTTTTTGTTAGATCCTTTGGTGCTAGAGCTAGAGATTGGTATTTGAGCTTCCCTGAGAAGTCCTCTGCCTATTGGGATGAACTTGTTGACTATTTTAGAAAGGAATTTGCAAGAGAACCTGCTGATCTTGTTGCGAGATTAATGGAAATTAGGAGACAAGATGAAGAGCCCAATATTGATTTTAGTCATAGATTTGTAGTTGCCCTTTCACAAATCCCTGAAGACTTTAGACCTGATACTCCAGCCTGCATTGGCATATACTTTGAAGCTTTTGAAAAAGGCTCTAGTGCAATGTTGAAGGAATTCAAGATAACAGATGTGCAAATGGCATACAAGTTTTTAGAAAATACAAAAAAAATGAGGAATGAGTACATACAGAATTCCTTGTCCATGGGCTTTGGTGTGAATAACAGTCGTGTGGCTATAAATGACCAAGTGATCATGGCATCATTTGAAGATAAATGTGAAAATGAAAATATAAAAGTTGAGAATGTTATGTTTGAACATAATGCTGATAACAATGCTCAAGTGGATTATTCACCAATGAAGAATGCCGACGAGACGATCAGTGGTGACTCCCATTTCAAGGTTGAGGTATCTGATTCTGAAAACAATGATGAGGTTATGGACAACAATGAATACTTGTTTGAGTGGGTTTTTGGAGATGATTGTGAGTACTGTGCACAAGATAGAGAAGAAATAAGCAAACAAAGGAGCAATTCCATGTTTGAATCATTGCCTTCTATTCAGACACATGGAGATGATGAAGAGCAATCAGACATTGAAACAAGTAGTAGTGTTGAGCATGATTGTTCTTTATTTGATTATAGTTTTGTTTATGACAAACAGGCTGATACTTCTCCACACAAGGAATTCATTGGTAATGAAAATGCATGTTTCGCTGTCCATGAACTAGTGACACACTATAATGAAATTGAGACATTTGGATCAAGCCTCTTCCATGCAAATGATACATATATTGAGGAGGATCTATTTGAGTATGGTGGGAATCTAAGCATTGTTATTGAGGAGGATTCTGATTTTCATTCTGATGAAAGAGAGACTAATATATATCATGAAGGTTATTGCAGAGAGGTGCCAGAGTCTAAGCCATTCCTGTTTGGTGCAGTTGAAGGTTGTTTGCATGAGGTGCACAAATGTGAATGTGAAAGCTTCTTCTTTGATATACCAGCTTATGATAAAATGAGACCTGATGATCCTAGGTATATGGTAGATAGTGAGTGCTTTCTATTTTCAGTCCAGCTGGGAGATCATTTTACAATGCATATTGCTGATACAGATGATAATATGTGTTATATTTCATATGATAGTGCATTGTTTGATGAATATGACATTTACACATTGCCTGATGCTAAAGGGTATGACAATGTATGTAGATCAATGCTTGATTTTAAAGTACAGATTGACGGAGGCAATGCTGACAGGGGCAAGCTCAATGAGATGGTTGAACATGCAAATGACAAGGGTTGTTTATGGGTAGGTCATGGTGGTATCTTCAGGCTTGATCCAGTGAAATTAGATGAAAACCAGGTATTTGACATGGGAGGCTACTGGTTCTTCCTTTCTGGTGGCCTTGGGCCACCAAGTATGTTTCAAAAATGTGATCTATGATGCAGGTAGGTTCAGTGTTTGACTCTATGGCCCAATGGATATAGTGCCCTGTCTACATCCCAGAGATCTAGAGTTCTCGTCATGCCTGCAAGAGGCATGCATCCCCAAACAGAGCCAATGGTGGTCCCCACCTAGAGTTACGATTTTGAGCATTTGCATCCGTAGGCCTTTTCAGAGAAACCCAAAAAATTTCTAAGTCCCTCAGCCTCCAGTTGTATGCATGTATCTTTGTATATGGCCATTTGTATCTAACGTGCAGATGCATTTGTACATTGGCAGACCCAAAAAAAATTCAATCAGCTTCAGAAATGGTGAAAAAATTAGTTGTATGCATAAAGGCTTGTATATGACATTTGGGTGCAATTCCAGGTGTGCAAAAGTGGAAATACATGGTAGATTCCTAGAATAGTCTGTGGTTGTATCAAAATAATTGTATGTATGTGTTGTTGTATATTTGATATACGACGAGGTAGATACAACAGCGAACGTCAAAGGTGTTCAAATCAGGTTGAATAGTTGTCAAGCCCACATGTGTACAAAGGGGATTGTATGTATGTTCGATATACAATATAACATACAAAGCAGAATGTACAATCTTAGATTTCAAAGTTTATCAAATCAGGCCTGGCAGGCATGCATACAAGTGTAGAGTTGAAAAGTCAAAGGCAGTTTACTTTGTATCTTGCATTTTATGTATCTCCAATATACAACTGCACATACAATGTGAAATATACAACGGGCATATACAAAGAAATATACAAGCAGGTTGTGGTCAAAGTCAACATTTTTCAAGAACCTGGTGGGGCCCGCACAATTGTATATTGCACATTGTATCTATGTGCGATATACAATGAAAGGTAGAATGAGGCTGATACAACACCGATTTTCAAAGAAGATTCAAATTTGCCTCATAAGTGTGATGAAATCTGCAGTTGTATGTAGGTGCAATATACAAGGTGATATACAAAGGGAAGATACAATGCCCAGACCCAAATGAAATTTCAAATTGTTTTATAAAGATTTGGGGTTCGCCCTTGTATGTTGTGATTGTATGTATATATAGTTGCATATACAACTCCAGATACAAAAGAGGATACAATGGATCACTGATGAAGATGCAAATATTCAGCGATAGTGATCCAATGGTAGGATGACACGTGTCCAAGTCAGTTGTATGTATATACAACTACATATGCAAAGATTTGAAGGCAAAAATGGTGAAACAGGTGAAAAGGTAAAAAGGTGTTTTTATGCTGCAAAAAGTTAAAGAATCAAAAGCTGCCTGCATGGCGTGATCTCATTGGCTGATGAATTTTTAGTGTGATTTAAAGCCATTGATCTTGGAGATAAGGAGAAAATTGACGGCCCTGTTTCAAAATTTCATAGGAGGGTTTTCCTATGCATTTGCAGCTGCATTCCAGGCGGGAAAAATTCCTAAACATGCAAATTGTTGTATTTCTAGAAGCAGCGGGTAGGTTGGCCATTAATGGCAAAAGTGTAGAGGTATGGTTGATGAATGACAGGCTAGCTACCATTTTAAGTGGAAAATCTTCAGGCGGTTGCACATTTCTCCAATTCCACCTGCTCTTTTCTCTTCTTTTGCTTGGAGCATTGAATGTTTTCGGTGCCATTTAGATGGTGCATTGTATCTGGCAACATCTCAAAATGACCATGTAATTAATTGCTGAGTACACGTTCTTGATATATCAGAATGATGTTACTCATTTTTCTGGTGGTGGAAGACTTGGGAATTTTTTTTGGAAAGAATAACGAAAACAGAGCTTTTCTAGATGATTCTATCTCATTTTGTGAGTTTATGAGTTGCATTTGAATGCGTGTTGCATACATGTTCAGTTTCATGTTATTTTTATATAAAAAATGCTTCATGGCATGTGTTTAGCTATTTGTCTCCATGGCTGTATGCATCCCTTCTTTTGAATCTGGTTGCTAAGGGTTACTAAGATTCTAGGATATAGATTTATATATTGCATGATTGATTTCTAACTTCCATTCAAGGAGTGGATTAAACTATTTTACGTTAAGTATGAGGAAGAATGTATGGCAGAAGGGATATTTGTAAGTAGAGATTGCTAAATACTCATTCTTGGGTGATGTTTGTGAGGTAAGCACCAATCTAACGCGTTGAAACTTGAATCTCTATTGAGTTTTTGCAAATCATTCACATGCATATGTCTAATTGACTCCTTGCCCTGAGATAGGCACTGGTCTGCCCTTGTGTAGTAGTTATGATCCCTGTCTTGCATCCATAACATAAATACAAATCATTTCATTATCCTAATCTATTAGTTTGTAGGATTAGAAGTAGGACCCTGCATGCTCTCATCCTTAACCAGTTAGATACATCTAAGAGCATTGCCAAACTTGTGATCTATCATGAAAATCTTGGTCCATACATGAGTGTATTCTGCCTGTTGTTATAAAGCTAAACCTTTCTGTCATTAAGTGAATCAAAGTGAAATCTTTAGCTATAGGGATACCCCCCTTGGTGCGGCAGAACCAGAAGTGAAGGGGAGGTAGCTCACGCAACCTCCTATATTTGTTGGTTGAATTTGCCTGTGCATCGAAACTGGCAAACCCTTTGTTTATTCAAAAAAGAAACTCCAACAACATCAATGTCCAATAAGATCTCATAATACAAGACATGCAAAGTTTTATGTTACTTGATACACCCTAGATGTGTGACTATTTCACTCGTAAGCACTTGTTTGAGGGAAAAGGATAAAAGGACACACAAAGTCTGCAACAAACACAATGGATAGGAGGAAAAGAGTACAACACAACAAGGCTGAATTGATGATTTAATATATTTAGATCGAATGGAATGAAACAACACAAATTAAGCTTGTTTATGCACCTAAAATGTTTGCTTTTTTCACATTTTCTCAATGCAAATGACTAAAAGATGAAGTGTTTTAAAGAAATTGATGAGGGGAAGAGAATAATGACCTTAATATTAGTTGAATAATTTAGTAATATCCTTCACAACACACCTATAATGCAAATCTAGGTAGATGACAAGCTAAAATCTAGTGAAAATGTAAGGTTTTTAAACCCTAGTTGTGAAATTAAGGCATGAAACTATGAAAAATGATGTGTGAAAGTTTTATAATCAAATTTATGATGTGAAATAGCTCAGCTCAGATTTGAAAATGATGTCACAAGTTCTACAATGCTCAATGCAAGTGCAATTTCAAGGAAAAATGAGTGAATATGCTAGTTTTTGTTAAAATTGACTATGTAAAAATGCAAAATTTGAAATGTATATGCAAAAACACATTATGATGAAACACAAAAATCAGAAATCAGTCCTAAAAGAGTGTTTTAAAAGAGTAATAAAATACGAAACAAGATTTTAACCACAAACCCTAGCTTTTGGAGAAACTAGGTTATATGAAAAATGCACTATTTCAAGAAAAATCTAACAATTTAAGCATGAAAATGCAATGAAAATGATTGCAAGATGATGAATTTCTATAATTTATATCAGATCTAATGCAAAGATCAGAGATTTAATGAAATTGATGCAAACTATATAAAAAATGCAAGCCTAGAATGCAATTAAATCACAACTTTCAAGGACATCCAACCAAGTTAAATCACAACTTTTGTAAGAGGATTCTCCTACAGGTTGGTGTGTCACTTGTAATGATGTGGAACTTAGAATTTTCTGATTAGTTGATTAAATTAAAACCAAATTATGCAAAAAACCCTAATTATGCAAAATCGTAAACAAACAGACGAATCCTAACAAATGTTTGCAAACAGAGATGTAATATTCAGAGTAAATACATACCAGGTTTCAAGATTATGGTTCCTAAAAAGTTAGTGGCTAAAGAGCAAGCGCCAAAGCCCAAGGTACAATTTTCTGTAGGGATTCCTGGAAATGATCTGTAACCTATTTTTGTTGTTCCAAACATTTTCAGGAACGGAGATCTAGAGGGCTTCAGGGCAGGCACCCAAGCCCATGCAGTCCTTTTCTTCTTTGATCCTAACTCTATACTTCCTATCACATCCTCCTACAACTCACTTCCACAGAACATGACACCTATCACTTACAATCACCAAAAAGGGGGTTGGGGGTTGTGGTGTTTAGGAGCTTGCCTCAGTCAAGCCCTGGAATGGCATTCAAGCCTTTCAACACTGTTGTTTGATAAAGAGTACATATCCCTATGGGATAGAGGCAAAAATAGATTGATAGATTGATAAATGATAGATTCAACACAAAAATATATCACCTTGGAGGTGTATCTCTCATGTAGATGAAAATCCTTCAACACATGAGAAGATGAAGCCAAATCTACATAACGAACACAATAACAAGACAAGTTTTCTCTACAACAATGAGTGCTTTGAATGCTCTACAATCCTAAGTTTGCCAAAAGTTCATAATCATCTTCTAGTTTACAAATGAAACCCTAAAGATGATTATATATGTATTCCCATTACAAATTTTGTAATTCAAACTTAAGATGTCTTCCACAGAACCTTTTAATGGTCACATAATGAACATTTAAATTTAGGACCTGCCTAAAATAGGGTAGGACTAGGGCATGAGAACCCAAGCCCCTAGGTCCTATTTTAGGGAAAGGTTGAGCCCACAGATGACCCTCAAGTCCCATTTGACATGAGTTTTAGACCATTTTACATCGGGAGTTAAAATGAACATGCATAATGAAAACAAGGGACCCAAGGAGCTAAACTTAGGAGGTAAAAGTCCTAGGGAGACATTTTATGATATAACACATCCAAAACACTAGGGAGGGTTATGATCCTCCCATCACTAAAACACAAAAATACCTTGTGTTTCCCAACTATCAGATATGTAGAGTTGTCCCCAAGGTACCCTTTACCTCCATCATTCTCTTCGTATGTGGAAAACCATTCCTTATGTGGGGTCATATGAAATGAGGATCTTGAGTCAACCAACTAGAGATCATTAGAAACAACATTACATGTAGAAAGTAAAACATCTTCTCCTGCATTCGAGGACTTATTAGAAGTACTATCCCACTATTTCTTTGGGTTTTTGCACTCCTTCACATGTCCCCTTTTACTACATTTCCAACACTTAACTATGTTCTTCTTCCCAAGAGTCTTAAATCTTCCCTTAGACTTGTTCTTAGCCCCTTTCTGGTCTCCTTTCAGTCCTCTTTCCTTAGACCTTCCCCTAACACTGAGAGCATCCCCTGAACTATCTGAACTCTTCTTCCTCAATTCCTATGCCAGTAAAACTACAACAAGAGAATCCAACTTTAGATCTATGAGGTTAGTAGTGATAGCAAGGATAACATTCTCCCAAGACTTAGGTAAAGAACAAAGAAGTAAGATACATTTATCTTTCTCATTAACTTCATCATCTACAAATGCTAGCTGACTCAACAACTAGTTAAGTGAATTTAAATGCTCTACAACTGATTCACCCTCTTTCATTTTTATAGAAAACAGTTTACACTTCAAGTAAGTTTATTTACCATACTATTGGCTTGGCAGATCTCACCCAAATGTTTCCACAAGCTATGTTCAGTCTCTTCCTTCATGACATTCAATAGAACAAAATCTACAAGACATAATCTAATTGTACCTAGTGCCTTGTTATCCTATCTATCCCACTCATCTTGAGAGACATCATTGGGTTTCTTCTCTTTTAGGAAAACCAACCATTGGTTTATTTCTTCCAGTAAATCCTCCATTT
The DNA here is from genome assembly GCA_027924645.1 of Cunninghamia lanceolata. Classification (NCBI taxonomy): domain Eukaryota; kingdom Viridiplantae; phylum Streptophyta; class Pinopsida; order Cupressales; family Cupressaceae; genus Cunninghamia; species Cunninghamia lanceolata. The sequence continues at coordinate 7,387,501 of BSBN01001067.1, forward strand.
TTAGCTTCCACAGCTCATACCCTATTCCGTTGAACTTCTCAATGTCCAATTGAGAGGTTGATGTAATGGTGGATCCAACCATAATATTAACTCAAGATCTGCAAAATAAATACAATCAAATCTCCCATTGTCACTACACAAGCTTCACACTACCACCCAAGAGTCAAAGCTGACTAGGCTCTGATACCAAATGTTAAAAATTGAAGACAATTACTCAACGAAAATCTAATTCAAATATGTTTAATGATCTTCTAATAGTGTATTATTTAATAGAGATTACAATAGAATATAAATAATGCAACACAGAAGCAACAAATTGAAAAACTGACCACACAATGACATAGTGTTTATGTGGAGAAAACCCTTTTGGGTAAAAAAACTCCACTTGGAAAGAGGCACAAGTTTGTATCGATCTGGAAAAGTGATACAACATATCAGCTACACAACTCTCTCCCTCAGTTTTCAATCTGACAACATTCCCGCAACACTTGAGTACTTATAAATCTATTATGCTACAGCAAATACATGGAAAAATACTTATAGAAGTGCTCTCACACCAATCTAGGTGTCCACTTTCTCTCTCCTAAGAATCTCCAACATGCAAATATTAAATACCTCTTTACAAGCTCCTACCACTTGTCCAAAGTCAACCATGCAAAGTTGGGTGCCCAAGAATAAATAAGGTCTCTTATAGCATCTTATGATGTGTCATAACCATCATAGATTCCATCAAAGAGTATCTTCCCAAGATGGGCGCCTAGGGCTAAACATAATAACTTACACATAATAAATTTCCATCATATGTCATCATAGTCATAGAATCTTATTAGAACTTACAGTTGTCATAAATTCTCTTACATGCACTCACTAAACATTATGACACGTGTCATACATGTTAAAACTAGTATATTTTCCCAAGGTGGTGCCTACCCTCATTTACTCATGATTTTTACGATTTCCAACTGTACATGTCACTCCATAATTACCTCTGGTGAATATGGAATTACCATTGCCAGTGAAACTAACACATTCCCTTATGGGTAATTACAAATTTCAAATAATAAAATAGAATAAATACAATATTGGGATTTACAAGGTTAATGGCACCTTATCCAAACACTCAGAACGACTGAGATGCTTTGCACCCAAATTATACATCCCCTATCATTTACCCACTCACCCCGACGTGTTGCCACAGTCGGTTTAGCATCATGAGTTGTGGAATGCAAAATTTCACTCGTTGCACCTTTTGGCTTTGCTGGTAGCCTGCAACCGTGAAAGATTGAGACACTTGATGCATGAAATGAGACCTCCCCTAGCATTTACCCACCCACCCCAATGTGTTTGCATAGTTGGTTTGGCCCCATGAGTTGTGGAACGCAAAATCTCACTCCTAACACCTTTCCACTACATGAAATTGAAGCATTTTACAAGAATACATTTGATTTTAGAATGGTCAAACAAATTAGAATTGACCAAAACTGAGAGAGGTTATTGTGGATAGACCCCATGTTCACCTGTAGGTCCAAACAAAACAATCCTAGCTACCACAAATTTTGAGAACTGCTTTGTCAAAATTTGGTAGTTTTTTGCTCTCAGGGATCTTAATTGACTTTGCTGGTAGCCTGCTGCCCTAAACGACTGCAACACTTGGTGCATGAAACAAGACCTCCCCTAGAATTTACCCACCCACCCCTTTGTGATTTTGTAGTCAGTTTGGCCCCACAATGAGAGGAACAAAAAATATGGCACATGGCAAGGTTGTACTGCATGAAACTGAAGCATTTTGCAAGAATGCATTTGATTTTAGCATGGTCAAATGGATTAGAGTTGATCAAAATTGAGGGAGGTTATTATGGAAAGACCCCACATACAACTGTAGGTCCAAAAAGAACATTCCCAGCTACCACAAATTCTGAGAACTGCTCCGTCAAAGTTTGACAATTTTTTGCTCTCAAGATCTTAAGTGACTTTGCCTATGGCCTACTGTCCCAAATGACTGAGACACTTAGCAATGAAAAAATACCTCACCTAGCATTTACCTGCCCACCTTGATGCATTGGTGTAGTCAGTTTGGCCCCATGAGTTGTGGAATGCAAAATCTCACTCCTAGCACCTTTCCACTGCATGAAACTGAAGCATTTTGCAATAATGCATTTGATTTTAGCACGGTCAAATAGATTAGATTTGAACAAAAATGAGAGGTTATTTTGGATGGACCCCACATGCACTTATAGGTCTAAATAGAACATTCCCAACTACCATGAATTCCAAGAACTGCTCTGTCAAAGTTTGGTAGTTTTTTGCTCTTATGATCTTAAGTGACTTTATCGATAGCCTGCTACCTTGAACAACAGAGACACTTGGTGCACAAAAAAATACCTCCCATAGAATTTGACCACCCACCCTGACATGTTGGCACAATTGATTCGGCCCCATGAGCTGTGGGATGCAAAATTTCACTCCTAGCACCTTTCCACTGCATGAAACTGAAGCATTTTTTAAGAATGCATTTGATTTTTGCATGGTCAAATGGATTGGAGTTGACAACAAATGAGAGAGGTTATTGTGGACAGACCCCACATGCACTTATAGGTCTAAACAGAACATACCCAACTGCCACAAATTCTGAGAACTACTCCATCAAAGTTTATCAAATATTTGCTCTTCGGGATCTTAAGTGACTTTGCTGATAGCCCGCTGCCTTGAATGATTGGCACACTTGGCACATGAAATCAGACCTCCCCTTGAATTTAACTACCCACTCCAACGTGTTACCTCTATCGATTTGGCCCCACGAGCTGTGGAATGCAAAATTTCACTCCTAGCACCTTTCCACTGCATGAAACTGAGGCATTTTGCAAGAATACATTTGATTTTGGCACTGTCAAATGTATTGGAGTTGACAAAACCCAATAGAGGTTATTGTGGATGGACCCCATGTGCACCTATAGGTCTAAACAAAACATTCCTAGCTATCATGAATTCTAAGAACTCGTTCATCAAAATTTGGTAGTTGTTTGCTCATAAAGATCTTAAGTGACTTTATTGATAGCCTACTACATCGAATGAATAGGACACTTGGTGCAAGAAAAGAGACATCTCCTAGAATTTACCCACCCATCCCAATGCATTTGCATAGTTGGTTCAGCCCCACGAGATGTGGAATGCAAAATCTCACTCCTAGGACCTTTCCACTGCATGAAACTGAAGCATTTTGGAACAATGCATTTGTTGCCACCATAGGAAAATGGAAATGATTAAAAAAACAAGGTAGGTTTTTGTAGGTGGACCTGACATCCACCTATATGTGCAAAGAAGATGTTACTAGGTGTCACAGTTTGACAGAACAACCGGTCCAAAGTTTGACACCTTTTCTGTCTTGGGGCTCTTAAGAGACTGTCTCCGTCCAATGTCGCTGAGAATGACCAAGAGGCTTCACCATCAAAAAAACAACTTGCCTAACATTTACCCACCACTCAGACGCGTTGGTGCCATCTGTTTGGTTCTAGGAGATGTTGAATGTAAAAAATTAGTCATAATACATTTCTAGTAGATGAAAATTCAGTACTATAAAGGTGTTCTCACTTGATCCAATGTCTTGTAGGGCATCAATTACACTTTATATTACACTCCTGCAAAACATTGTTAGTATGCAAATCTACACATTTATATCTATAAACATCATATTGATTAGAAAACTTAATACATAGTATACAACAACAAGTTGTGCGTGTGTGATTTATTTTGACATAAAAAAGGCTTTACCATTTCAAAATACCTTTGACTAATTTTGATTTGAGGATACATCTCTTGAAATTTCTTGAAAAACAGTGTTTGAGTCACATCCAAAATTTTCTTTGGATGTGGTTCACGGTTTTGATAACCAATTCTCCTTCTTACAACATCTCTTGCATTAGGAGATACCCTTGTGTTATTTTTCTAAAATTCTCCAATGAGGGATCTCAAGGCTTCAACAACAACTTTATCTTTATGTGGGAGTCTCCTAGAGATTGCCCACAATTCATTGATAGTTGGGTCCTCAACTCTTTCACGGCTTCCAACGGGTTACTTATTTTCAATGTTTCACTTGTCTTTCTAATGAGGTGAGCTTTCTTTGTTTGATGGCTTACTATTGTTGACATAATGACATGTCATGTGACATTACTATCCTTGGTGCATGAGGTGGAACCCACACTCTCATATGCACTCATTAGATTCTTTACAATTGATTTTTCACTTGAAGCATCCGATGTTCATAGGCCAAGAATCTTTCATAATGGGCTTGGATTTTAGATTTCTCATCAACTCAACAAATAGTTCACATCTTCCGATTTCATTTAAGTTCTCAAAGAATGATTTCCATATCTTATTGACATATCTTTGGCAAGTACGCTTGAGAATCTTATCCTTCATGGGCTTCAAAACATTCTCAACAATATCAATTAGAAGCTTAGGCTTTCTATGCAAAATTTGAGGCATTTCAATGCTAAAGTTGACTCAGTATTAGGAATTTTTTCAATATTTACTTGGGATGGGATAGATGGTGTACCTTCAATTGGAGATGGAAAATATGAAAAGCCTTGAAGTTGAGATGGAGAATATGGTGTACGTTCAACTTGACATGTGAATGATGGCATGCCTCTAACTTGAGAAGAGAATGAAGATGTACCTTCAACCTGGCCTGTGAAAGATGGAGTGCCTCCAATTTGAGAAGAGAATGATGGTGTAGCTTCAACTTGACCTGTGAAAGATGGAGTGATTCCAACTTTGAGATTCAATTTCCTCGTTGAACAGAGGTTTTACATTTGTCGCCTTTGTGTCACCAATTCTGTCTCTCTCTTAGTTTGATTAGATGATTCATGTTCCTCTTGAATTGGCAATGGTGGCATGTCTTCTTCTATGGTTGACAATTTCCTACTTTCACAAAGTCACCTCATTCTTTCTCTTTACTTCGCATTCTCAGCTTCATACTCTTCTGGTGTTAGAGTCTTTGCTTGTTTCCTTGACATGATGATGATTTCTATATGCATCATGAATAAGACATAGATAAATTAGTCCATCTTGGTACAATAGAGTAAAGTAATCTCATACAAAAATCTCAAAATAGAATCATATAATTAAAGTGAATAAATGATTATAAATCTAAAAATTTATAGTTTCCTAGGGTGGTCCAACCAAAAACATAAAGATCGTACACATGTCATATACTATCAATCTTTTACAAATCAAGATTAAGTTAGGATAACATTTAAATTACAAGGCAAGATGACATATATCATACCATTCTTGTACTTCATGGAGTAACTAGCATTCATCATTCATATGATATTTAAGAATGTATCATAGCAATTCAAAGGAACTCTTCCAATACATACAATGTCTTTTAGCTCTCTCTATATATAGAAATCAACTTTTCCATACTAAGTTAATAGCATTACATCAATGGCTAAGATATGGTCAACATTTACAAATGGTTGTAGGCACAATCTCTAGGTTAATTTCACATTTTCTTAATATATCTCCTCAAACATTTTTCTTGATATTGTCTTAGGTTCTCTTTTAGTACCTTCTTCCTCTATCATATTTTTGTTAAAATAGTGTATGTAGAGAAACCTCCTACTAGCTAGAAACCAATTAAGATAAACAAAAAATGAAACACAAAGATTTTAATCAAGATCAATGAAAGATCTGAAAACATGACAAGTTATATTAAAGATGCAACATATTCATTCCTATTTAGGAAAAATCCCTTCTCTAATCTCTCTCCCATTCCTAGTCAAATTTGTTGTGAAATTATAATCAAGTGTCAAATTTAGTTTCTTTTTGTATATTCACCAAATTTTGTGTCCTTTTAATCTTGACTGCTACTTCATGATGCGTGACTCTTTCATTAAATCATGAAAAGGTTGTGCACCCACCAAATCAATACTCTATCTTCCTTAACTATCTAATAACTCCTTGACACGTCACTATCTATTCAAGAAAACCTCATTGTGATTATAATTGTCCTAATAACTATGCCAATGACATGTATGGTTATCTTTTAGTTGATGACAATCTTCCCTACCATATGAGTATCCTTTCAAGACCACCTAGATATGTTTATCTAGTATCATGGATACCTTTTTGTATGGATTTAAGATTAATTGAATTATCATTTAGTCTTGATTTCCACCTTGTGTATCAGTTTCTATCCTACCCATGGGTGAGAGGTCATAACTATTCCTAGGGTTGCATGATAGATATTGCGGTATAATTTAGTCTTTAGGTTGATATGATAGTTCTTCCAAGTGAGTATGCTCAAGTGACAATCCTTATCTTGATTTTAACATTATGATAATTCATTGACTAACATGATTTCCCTTAGTATCCTTCTAGTTGTTTAGGTTAGTGTTTAAATCAAGATCATAGAAACATGTGATTGCACATCTACTCCATATTGAAAGTGTTTCCATGACCTTGCTCTAGTTTAGGATTATCCTTGAATGTTGATAAGACTCTCTTCATAAATATATACCAATACTATCTTGATGATTTCGTTCCCATGGTGATATGGCTTGTTGTCATAGATCGTTATCTCAAATAAATATAAAATTTCACTTTCTCATGATAATTTAACTTGCCAAAATGACAATCCTCTCACTTCCCTCATGAATATCATATAACATGAGATTTTATGCTTTAACATAAAGTTAAAGTGAAGTAAATGAATACATAAAGAACATACCTTAGATTTCAAGATTTGAGTTACCCAATCCTCAAAATTTTAGCTTCAAAATCCTCAAAAATGTGATCTTTTTGGCAAGTTCCTACGTATTCAATGTTGAATTATATATAACTCTAATAGGATTAGTGAAATTTATGAAAAACAAACATATATAATCAAATTCAATCTAATAATAATATGATACAATATGAAACATGAAACTATTAGTTTAAATAATCAAATTCTATCTAAAAATATCCAATTTACTTCTACATTGAAAAACCAAAAAAAGGTGGTGGATTAAGCAAACAATGATTGTCAAAATGCCAGCACCATAAAAAAGCATTTTCTTTTCTGATAGTGCATCAAAAGAAGGGAAAAATAGAGCATGTGGGTCTAAATCACAGATCCCACATGCCTTTTGTTTATTTTTTTGGTTAACCAAAATGCACTCAGGTGTTATAATGCGCTCTTGTTATAACACGAGCACGTTTTGTCAAGCACAGAAAGTTTAAGTACTTTCATGTATGAAAAGTCTTAAGTGTTCTCATGCATGGAAAGTGGGGAGGGAAGTAAAGAGGTGAGAGAGAGAGGGTAGCAGGTATATAGGGAAGGGAATGGTTGGAGATAAAGAGGAGAGAGAGAGAGAGGTAAAGATAGAGAGACTATTTTTGACATGCAACCCTAAACCCTAAACCAAAGAAATGCTAAACCTGAGCAACCCTAAACCTCTAAACCCTAAATAATACTCCTAAACCCTAACCTCTAACCCCTAAACCCAAGCAACCCTAAACCTCCATCTCTTTATCTCTATTGTCCCTCTACCTCTCAATCTCTCTCCCTATGTCTCTGGCCATGTCCCTCACTCTCTATCTCCCTATCTCTCTCCTCGGTCTCCTCTATATCTCCCTATCAGTCCTCTCTCTCTAAACCCTAAACCCTAAACCTCTAAACCTCAACCCCTAACCCCTAAACCATAAAGCCTAAATAATTTTGCTAAACCCTAACCCCTAAACCCTAAACCTGAACAACCCCAAACCCCTAAAATCTAAACCCCAAACTGCTAAAACTCTATCTCCCTATCTCTCCCCTATCTCCCTATCTCTATCATCCCTCTACCTCTCAATCTCTCTCTGTATGTCTCTAGACATGTCCCTCATTCTCTATCTCACTATCTCTCCCCTCTGTCTACTCTATCTCTCCCAATCTCTATCGGTCCCCTCTCTCTATCTCTCTCTAAACTCTAAACTCCTAAACCCTAACCCTTGAACCCTAAACCCTAAACCTGAGCAACCCCTAAACCCTAAATAATTCCCCTAAACCTTGACCCCTAACCCTAAACCCTAAACCTGAGAAACCTCTCTCTCTCTATCTCTTTCACTAAACCCCTAAATAATGCCCCTAAACCCTAACCTCTAAACCTAAACAACCATAAACCTCTATCTCCCTATCTTCCCCTTATCTCCCTATCTCTATCATCCCTCTACCTCTCAATCTCTCTCCCTATCTCTCTGGACATCTCACTCACTCTCTATCTCCCTATCTCTCTCCTCTGTCTCCTCTATCTCTCCCTATCTATCTCCTCTCTCTCTACCTATCTATCTCTCCCTATCTATCTCCTCTATCTCTCTCTACCTATCTATCTCTCCCTATCTATCTCCTCTCTCTCTCCCTGTCTACCTATCTATCTCTCCCTATCTCCCTATCTCTTGCCTCTCCCTCCCCTATCATTCCTCTATCTCCTTATCTCTCCTCACTATCTCTCCCTCTCCCTTATCAATGAAGGAAATGGAAACAAGAAAACTAGGACTCTCTTTCTCTCCCCCCTCTCTCTCTCTCTCCCTATCTCTGGGCTATCTCTCACCTCCATCTCCACCCTCTATCCCTCTTCCTCCCTCTACCTCTCCCTTATCAAAAAATCAAATGGAAAAACAAAAACTAGAACATGCAAAGAGGGATGAGGATATAAATTGGGAGGATTAAATGGAAACAAGGTAAAACAAAAGTTCATTGGATGGGAAGAATGATGAGAGGAGAGGTGGAAAATCATAAAATAGGGAAAAATTGGTGGGATCTAAAGGGAAATTGGAAAGGAAAAGGAAAACTAGGAGGTAGATAGGTGAGAGAGAGAGGGTAGCAAGTAAAGAGAGAGAGAGGGGGGGGAGGGAAGTAGAGAGTGAGAGAGAGGGTAGGAGGTAGAGAGGGGAGGGAAGTAGAGAGTGAGAGACAGAGTAGGAGGTAAAGAGGTGAGAGAGGAGGGGAGGGAGAGACCTAAAGGGGAGGGAGAGACCTAAAGGGGAGGGAGAGAGAGAGAGAGAGAATAATAGAGAGAGAGGGGCAAGGAGGGAGGGAGTGAGAGAATTATAGAGAGAGGGGTAAGGAGGGAGGGAGTGAGATGATTTTATTTCACCATAATATGAGTGCATTATCATGCACTCATGTTATGCTTTGATTTGGTAATTTCTAATCCTTTGGCTTGCATTTGCCTTGGGCTGAACCAACCCAAAGGCTTGAACTGTGTTTTGGACGTCTAAAGATGTGTTTTTGTAGATTGTAACAAAAATTACATAATCTAGAGTGTGCTCCCCATCAATTTTGCACTTGTTTCAATGACAAGTCAAAAAAATACCACCATAATCTTAAGCTCTCTCTTAGCTTTCTAACCATATTTTTTTTCACATTTTGAGTATGTTAAGGATTTCATCTTGAATTTCCTTTGTTAGTGTATCTATTTTTTGTCAAAAACCAATGTGGTATTTTTGACTTTTTTTTACCCATTCATCGAAATTTCAAATAAATTACATTTTTAGAAACTAGACTCCATTCTATATGTATTAAAAAAATTGGATTTTTGATTAGTTTTCAAATAATTTTAGGGGGAGCACACTCAATTTTCTATTTTTCAGAATGTGTCCACTTTGAAAATTAGTAAAAAATCAATTATTGATGAAAATTTTATTAGAAAAATCAGGGATAAACTACATGGCGTTAGCTAATTTCTCATTGAAGTGATTTTTGAAATACTAAAAAAAGTTAACATTTTACGAGGAGTACACCAGATGCTATGTTATTATTTTTTGAAAAAAATAGGACCAATTTGTGTGCCCCTCTTTTTGAACCCCTTAATTCAACCATTTTAAAAAAAAAATTAGTAGTTTACAAACTAGATTCGAAGCACTATGACTCTTGTTTTTGTTGTATCTTCAAATTTTGAGTGTAACTATCTTCAATTTCTCATCCAACATTAGTCTTTCCTAATTTTAGAAATAAAGGGGCATCTTAAGACCCCCTTTTGGTCCCCCATCTTTGTGCACTTACCCCTACTTATCCCCTATTTTCCCCAGAAAAGACAAACCCCTAGTCAGAAATCGTTATGATAACTGGTCCTGCAATTTATGAGAAATAGATGCAAATGATGTAAACAACAATGCAAAAAAAGGACACAAAAGAAAATATAAACAAGATGCAACCTTATCTACAAAGAGATTCAAGACAAGGTATAATCAAACTAAGGAATCCATTCATTTTTCTCATTTGACTCCCCATGTCAACAAGCCAAAGGGGAAAATGTCCTCTACAGAGTACCAAGTAGTAATGATGGGGATTAGTATCAAGGATGCTCAAGCTAAGGATAAAGAATAATTTATGCAGGAAAATATGAAGGTAGTCAACAACTCACTAATTTCTTCTGAGAGAAAGGTCAAGAAAAGAACCAGTGAGTTGGAACAGTAAAACAAAATTTGAGGGACGTTGAAACAAAGATAAAGGCTTTGGAATGCAAAGCAATATCTATTGCAAAAGAGCTTAACCTAAGGCTAGCATCCTATAATTAAAAATATCAAAGAAAGACTTACACAAAAGGAGGATACCTTTAGGAGGGTTGAGACTGAGGCTGGCGACCTCAGAAATAGATTAGAGAAAGAGCAAGAGAAAGGTAAGAAGTTAGCTGAGAAATTGGAAAAGAAAAAACTAATTTTCTTGATGAAGTATCTCAAAATAGTGCACATATAGTGGAGATAACTATTTAAAAGAAAGAGAGGTAGATCAAGAATACAACTTGCAAAAGTTTCAAACCCAATTGGAGACTAACGAACAAAGGCTTAAAGGTTTCAATATAGATACAAAGGCCAACCTAGAAAGTCAAATACAAAAGGCACAGTACAATTTTTTTTTCATGGTGATCATATAAAAGAGTTGGAAAAGCTATCATAGGGCTGGGAGGTAATAAGGGCCTTGAGGTAGACGTTTTGGAAATCCATCCAATCAAACATGGAGTCACTATTTTGTGCCTTCCAGTACATAGAAGAAGTTGTAGCAATAAGTGATGAATTGAAAGAAAGGATAGAAGCCACAGAATCAATTGTTTCCCCCATTCAGAAAAGAGCAACAACATACCTCAGTATCATGTATGAGGCTCGTTCCTCTAGATCGATGATATGAGGAATTCAAGATAAGAATGAGGTTGGCTAGAAGCTTAATGGTATATTGGATGTGAGATAAGCTATTAATTTATGAAAGGAGCAATTTAAGGTTGTGATTAAAAGATCACAGGAAATGAAGAAAAAATAACTATGCTAATAGAAAAGGGAATACCTCCCCCTGGAAGGAGGATTAAGGAATTGCTCATGTTAGTAGTTATAAGGAGCAGGTACAAAAAGCGGTACAAAATGACTTTGATATTCTTGAAGAAATGTTGGTACAAGAGAGGTTGGAATTAGTTACGAATTGGACTAATTTGGAGACTGAGGTGAGATTCAACATAAATCAATTGCATAACATCTCATACCAACCAACATTGGATTTGGGGAGGCATTTCAAGTTGCTAAGGTGTATTGAGCTTCCAACCACTAAGGAACTTAAGATTTTGTTTTCTTGCCTGCAAATGTTATAATCTTTTATAAAAAAGAAATTTTTGTTTTGATCGGCCTTAGGGATTTTTAATATTTTGACATTAAAATTTTGAATGTGACTCTAATGCCCAATACACGTATTATTTTAAAAAATATGAGATAAATTCTCTTTCAATAAAGATCCCCAACGAGTCACCAAAACTGTAGTGGATTTTCCACTACAGGCGTCTGAAAAATGTTTTTTGATCCTTTCTTTATTTTCTTTGAAAATGCTATAGGTTTATGATCTTAATTATGCTATGTATCCATGATTTCCTTCTTGTTCTTTTGGTTCTATTCTTCTCTCATATATCAAGATCTTTATTTTTTATGGATGACTTTCAAGTGATTGGTTGCATATTCATAATGTTCTTGTACCGTCGATCAACCTATGCAATCATCTAACAAGTCATGGGGTTAGGGGATCATGAAAGGTGAAAAAGAACTCAAGGAATCACACTATTGTTCTAACATGAAAAAGGAGAAGATGATATCATCATAAAAAGAAAACACTTCCAAGGTGGGACCCGTGCAACAACAACCAAAGATAGCAGCTACATGACATCACTGTGGGCATTCGTGTTAGAGATTTGGAGATTATCTCTCAACATTCCTACCAGCCATTTGATCCACCAAGTCACCTCACTCATCCAATGGCCCATGGGGACTACTAAAAGAAGGCCCCATTTCTAAAAGATTAAAAGCAAATAGAAATCCCCTAAGGGTGATAAAGGAAATATTATAATGGTGGTCGACACTGATATCTAATTTAAATTATGTCAACCATCTTATCTACTAAAGTAATGGCTATTACTTCCCGTGGATGGGAAACTCTCATGGTGTGCCAAATCTCTGAGAAAATCATTCACACAAGGGAATTAATGAAAATCAAATATCTTCGAGGATTGTTTGCATTTCTATTAATTTCTCTTAAATGGTGACAACCACCACCTTAAAGGTGATATATTTTCTCACCTCTTCCTCTATAAAGAGAATTGATTTGGAAATTAAAAGAGAGTTTTTCTTTGTAGTTGACCTAAATCCTAGCTTGATGCAAGGAAGTATTCTCCCCTTGTATATTTAGAGACGAGTGACCTTTATAGTTGTGTCTTTAGATTATATGCTTTGTGTTTTCAATCAAAAGTAATATCATGATCTCCGTCAAAGAAGCTATTATTTTCTAAATTCTAAATCATTGAGGTTGCCTATGAAATATTTCTTGCCATTTAGTTCAGGTTATATTGATCCTTATTGACTAAGTTATCATGAGTCAATTCCTTATGCTTTGAGTATGCAAGAACTTGTCTTTGGCTTATGGTACACTATAATTTAGTTTTTGTTTTAATTATCTTTACTCTTTCCCTTTTCTCCTAAAAAATTCATCGTAAACCTCAAAATTAGGGAGCTAGCCCTTATCAGGAGATTGACCAGCTAATGTGGTTTTTCTACTTTAGCCCTTCTTTCCATTGTTAATAGTCTTGAGTATTGTACATGCTAGGTGTAACATGCCATCTCATATTACTTGGAATTACTCACACAATTTACTAAGAAGGTAAATGAACATGTTAAACATGAATGTTTTTTTTAATATTTGCATAATAACATAGAATTAAATTCATATCTTTTCTAAATATTTTTCAACCTTGAAAATACAATATATTGAAAGATAATATCATAGTGAAAACATTTCACTTTACATTTACAAATAATTTGCAATTGGCAATATGAATAAGTTTACATAAGTTTGACAATCATAAGTCATAACATGAAGTGTATTGCATCTAGAATCTTGATATCTGTCACACAAGTCTCGGCAAGTCTTCTACTATAAAGGGAGAGTATCATCCGAGTGCTTTACCTCCAACCACAGATTGACGGTCCCCTATACACCTTCCTTCCTGGAAGTGGCCCTACCCTTCATGAAAAGTATAGACATAAGGAACCAATAGGTTGTCATTTAAGTTCTAGTGTTGTGTCCTACATAACTCAATTGACCATACAACTCCAGACAATCTTCTAGGTAAGTATGACCATTTTGATAGGTCACGCCATCTAGACACTATGAACTGACTAATGCATGTAGAGACAAATGCATCACTTTGGCCAAAGTTTCTATATAAATAGATGTTTGCAATAAATGTAGTCATGTGTTCACACACATCTAACTCGACTTGAAAACCATCTCATCCTACATTTTGACTAGCTTGACTAGTATCTCTAGACATAATTTGTCTTGACTAAAATCAAATGCTAGTCAATCTGACTTAGAATTGATCCTTAATCTAGGATATACGTGCAATATGTAAGTTAAGGTAATTTTAATTTTTGAAAGAGTCCCTCATTGCATACCTGCAAATACTAGGGTCTATGACTTCCTGTCATTCTACTCACTGACTCAAATATGAAACACTCTTGTGTTATAAAATAAGTTGACTCTATCAGAAATCAAAAATAGAAATCATTTAAATTTATCAAAGTGCTTCTTAGACTCTTCCTAAATTATTCTATCTTGATCTATGGTTTCTTGACCATTTACTATTTACCATAAAATACAAAAACAATGTCATAATTGACTTAAGAGTTCTAAGTTTTCTAAACCCTTCTGAGTTGATTCTAGGGTTTAACTTCTCTAACCCAATACCTTAAAATATCAATTACCCTTGTTCTTCCAAGGATAAGAATTTATAATAATATAACATGGAAAGAAAAACCTCTAGTCTTCCCTTGACCAATTGGCATTGTTTGAATTCACATCACACATAACATGAATAAACATAGTATACGAGGTATATCTTCATTCATATAATATCTTAATGAATACTATCATTTTCATATCTAATCTTTCAAGAGTAAGTTCAATATTTCAACCTAAATAGGTTTGAGTCTAAAAGATAATAAAATACTTTTGACCTCTTGGTCTTCTTAAGTCCACTCACTTTCGATATAAGTTAGGTTATGAACTCATAAATAAAATCCTTTGCATAGATACCACATTTTTTAAAATAAACCTTCATAAAAAATCATAGGTACAATAATCATGTGGGGTTGAGTTTCAAATCCCTTCACATGCACAACTTGGAATTGATCATATCAGTGATGCCCAACATTGGGTTAACTTTGTCTTCTATGAACTTAGCACTAAAATAATTTCTATTAAACATATATTATGAGAACTATAACTTCCCATCTTCTAGTATGCATATACCCTTGAGGTGGTTTAATAGTTTCAATCTTGAAACATAGGAGAAATTAAATGTCTCCTAGCATAATCTTTCTCAACTCCTAGGTTTAAACAAATCGAGCTTGGTCTAACCGTATATAAACTCATAAGATCCCTTGAATGCTTGGATGGCACTTATAACCACTGGAATATAGATAGTCTAAAGTTTCCACTTTTCAAAGTAACATTAAAGGAGCACCCAAACCCATGCATGCTATAGTGGAAAATTTTAATAGTTTATTTAATCAGAGTCCTGATGAAATGTGATAGTAAGAATTGGAAATAAAGTTCTTGCCAGTAATCTCTCTACTGGTATGAGGATAAAGGCATCCATTAAGGTCTAAAAGAAATGGTTATAGTTTAGAAGTTTGCCGACAGTTGAACATGTAAAATCTGGACGTAGAGACCATGGTCATGAGTTGTTTACTGATGTCTTTCCTAAACAACAACGTGCACCATACAATTAAAGAGAAGATTTAAAAACTTCTGAGCAATACAACTAGCAGGGTTCCCTATGTTCTTTCTCTTTAGCCAAAGGCTTCCTTGCATGTCATATTAAGAGGGAAAATAAGCATCCTCTTAAGCAAAAAGATTACCAAATAGAGGCTGCAACTTCTCTAGAAGATAGAATATGAAGTGCTAACATAAAAGCTGTAAACTGCATGTCTCAAGGTAATGTTTTCTCATGGACCAATGATTATAGCTTGTGTAGAAAATTTGGCTTTGTGAAAGGCTTGAGAGATATCCACATCACTAGAGGATTGTATCTTATCAACATAATTTTATTCAAATACAAATGACAAGGTCGATTCTTAGCCTTAGTAAAACCTTAGTATCTTTCAATATAAAGAAACTTCAAACCAGTATTAATTTCCATTTATCTATTTCTATAATGCCAAATTATCTTTTACAAATGACAACATATTACTACAAAAGTAGTTTACACTTAGCTTTTGGGCTTCTACTTCAAACTATCTTCATTTTTCTCCACACTATAATTCCCTCTAGCTCCTACACGCTGCCAGGTATTTATCTTCTCCATATTTTCTTTTCCTTAGATTAGTTCATAGTTTGAGACCCTCCAGTATTCAATGCATCACCTAGATTTGAGACATTAGGCGTATCTCGTGTTCCTCCTACACATTCATTCTATTGAATGTGAAAATGACTTTTTAACAATATTACTCTCATCCATTTTGTAACTGTCTCAATTATAGTATGTGTCCCCCATACATTAAAGTCATGCGATCTAAATCTTCCAGGTGTATTCTTAAGGGTGATTTTTGTGTAGCTCTTGCCACAGTACTAACAGAGCTCCCTTCTTATTAATGAAGCCCTCTCCAACCTGAAGTCTACCTCCTTTTGCTCACAACTTACATAGTATAGATATATTGGATGATTTCCTCCTCCCATAGTGTTCAGTCGTGCCTCCTTATTTATATTATTTTTCATCTAAAGTTGCTTGAGGAGATAATATTGGAATAATGACGGTGGCTCTTACTTAGTACCAAGCTCTAAATAATATTTAGACGTAGACCTCCATTTTCATTTATTTTTGTAATATAACAAAAATAGTCTGCCCCTACCAATTGGGCTACTCAGCTCCCTATAAAGTGAGACTATCCTACAGTTAATCTTCCTAAAATCAATCATATAGACGCTTACTGCGGTGGCATGCAAATAATAAGACATTAATGGTCATTAAAGACCACTACACAAACAAATTGAAACACTCCTCCATACTCTCCAAGATGTCATAGAGTAGAGAAAATTAAGTGTCCATAAGGTCATGTAGTAGTTGGCATTAAATATGCATCTTTACAATGTACCTTCTAAAATTCAACGTCTACAAAGTATAAATTTATACTTATAGATCATATTAAATATATGAATATATATCAACATATATACAATGTATACTAACATTGTTTTATCACTCAACATGATATGAGAAAGGGGTTGAGGTATTCTCCCCCTCTCAATCTTGTGTAAAAACCAAAATAGATAGGTTACCATTGAGGATATGGGAAACAAAATGAAAGTAAAACACAAAACAAATGCAATAAAACACAATTTATACCTTCACAATGAGATCCAACACCCCTAGATAAGGTGGAGAGTCCCAAACACTCTAGCTTTACCCATGGTCTTTCAAAATGTGAAATGCTCTCACAAATGCAAACACACTAAGACCTAGCTCACAAATGGATGGACTTGAGGAGATATTTGGACATGATAACTTTGCTCTAAAATTAGATGCCAAAATGGCTTAGATGAGGGTGTATTTATAGGCATTTTGGGAGAGGATTTGATCCAAGGGTGGAGATTTAATTTGGAGATTAATGGTTGAGGATGAAAGTGAGGTGGAGGGCTTATATTTCATCTTAAAAAATGGAGGGTTGTGAATAAAGATGAATTTTAAATTCATCTTGGGAAAGGGGTGAATTAAATGAGATTGGGTGAGATGGATTAGATGTGAATTAAAAATTCACATGGGGAAGAGAGGAGGATTAGAAATGAATTAAAAATTCATTTTAGGAAGAGTGGAAATAAATGAGTTATGACATGTGTAAGGGGTGTAAGAGATTATTAATGGGGATTATGACATGTGTGTATAAGAAATTGATTTATGTCGCATATATGTCAATTTTTTATTTATGGGATGTGGGGAGGAGTGTTAATCAGGGTTTGACCATATTAATGAAGGTGATTAGCCTAATTAATATGGATGAAAAATAATTAGGGAGTGGGCTAATTGAGGGTTAGGATTAATCAAATAATGTTTAATTTAATTAATCCTAGGTCTAAGGTCATGCAGGTTAGGCTAGGTAATTAAATAATTGCTATTTAATCAACTAGGGTAGGGATAGGTTGATTAGTAGGTTGAATTAATTAAATAAATATAATTTATTTAATTAATTTGGTTTAGTGAAAGGGGTGAATTAATCAAATAAATATTTGCATGTTTATTTAATTAATTAGGCTAATGTTGGTGAAGGGGGAACTATTGAATTAATTAAATTAATTTAATTTAATTTAAAGGGGAAGATGATGAGGAATCAGGTGTTGGGATGAATAATTAATTAAATAAGAATTTAATTAATTAATTGGAAGGATGATTGGTGATGTTAGTGATGTCAGAGGTTGGTCAAGTGGTGAAGACATTTTTAGGTGTCTACATTTGCCCCTCTTTGACGTGGCGTCAAGTCAAAGAAAAATATGCCCCAGTTGCTAGGAAGGAATGAAATGGGTGAGGGATGCCCCCTTGAGAGGTTGGGTGGAAAAATAATTTCTTTTTGGGTGAGCTATTGAAAGGGAGAAATAGAGGTAAAAATGGGTAGAGGATGGAAAAATAGGTTGATAGGAAGAAAAATAGGTGAAAAAGGTTATGATCTACACCCTGGGGAGGAAAAAATGAGTTTGGAGGATGACATGGTTTTCTATAAATAGAAAAAGTGGGCCCTAAAGTGCCACATTTGCACTCATAGAGCCACTTGGATGAAAGAGAAGGAGACAATGGCGAACCCTAACCCAATGTTCCCATGATTTGAGCACTTGTCTGATTGCCTTTGTTCCCATGGGAGATCAGTAGAGACTGGTGAGCAGGTAGACCGAAACCATAGCTTTGTCATTTTTTTGTTTTCTATATTAATTATTTTGAGAAATGGGTTTTTAGGGTTTAGGCACCATCGGGAAGCTGATTGGCACCATCCTTTGAAATGGTGCCATCCGCCAAGGGATTTTGGGATGGGATTGGTGCCAAAATTTTGTTGTTTGGTGCCTTGCTTTAGTTTGGTGCCAAAAGGTGTGGGCTAGGGTTTTGGCATAATGGTACCAAAATAGGCTTTTCGTGGCATGATCTTCTCTAGCAGCACCATCTTGGGAAGGGGCGTGATGATGCCGATTGGTGCCATCGTGAGTAGCGGCACCATCTTGTGAAGTGACACCTTAGGGTATAGGGGTGCCATTGTCTAAAATGGTTCCTTCGGCATGGAGGCAATGGATTGGCACCAAAGCGGCGCATAATGCCTACGCAGTGACGCTATCGGGGAAAAGGGCAGTGCTATCCTAGGGATTGATGCAATGGAGGAAATGAGTAGTGCCAAATTTGATTTGGCCCCCAAAAGAAGAAAAATTAGTGTGAAAAGGATGATTTAGATGAAAAATGTAAGTTTTTGACTCACATCTGGTGGATGCAGGTGATTGTATCATTCATCATGGGATCATGGGAGCAACATGTTCCCACTGTGATGTAGTTATTGGATGGGTTTGAAGGACCGACACAAGGTTGATTGGCAAGGTTAGGGCTATTGATGGTAGTGGATATGCCTATCTTACGAGCACATAGAGCATTGATGATGGCCATTGTAGAGCGTTATTGACCTAAGACATGCTCCTTTCTCCTACCGACATGAGAGATTACCATCACCCTTGAGGATGTTTATTGCATCCTCAAGCTACCCATTCATGGGGATCAAGTGGTATACCACACGAGAGAGGATGAATAGCCTTAGGCAGAGCATTTGTCCTGGGCAGGCCACCCGAAGTTGTTAGTGGACATACGAGAGATGAGCTACAAGGAGACTTTGGCAGTGGGTGTAGATCATTTCACCTTGTTTCTATGTGCATTGATTGGAGATGTGGTGATGCTAGATCAGGGGGCTCGAGGTTTTCTAGTTGGGTGGGGGGGAGATGATAGAGGGGATGGTGTGGGATGAGACTGTCTATGCCTGGGGGTTGTACATGCTAGCGCAGTTATATCATGAGATGCATATAGTGGTCTATCACTATGATTCGACACTATCAGCTGGGGTCACACTGTTGTACTTGTGGGCCTTTGAGCATATTACAATCATGAGGCTGAGGGGAGCATACCATCGACAACAGTTTGAGGCATTTGTATTTTTGTAATAGTATCCCATTGAGTACTCTCACATAGGGTAGTTGCATTATTGACGGCAGGTGTTGGATGATCTGATTCAGGTCACCTGGTGACCGTATATTAGAGTAGAGACATGGCCAGATGATGATGTTCACATGCATTATACCTTCTAGCCATGGTACTCGATGGGTCAAGGTGATCACACCATCAATATGTATCTATCGTCGTGGGTTATGCGTCAGTTTGGCTTGTAGTAGGATATTCCTCAGGGGATGGCCGAATTTGGGTAGACACTGTGAGATGAGAGATGGCCACCAGCCATAGCGCCACAGGTGGCAATAGCTAACTTTGTAGCATTATAGCTACATATGTGGGATCGGAGGAGTAGATGTAGGTACTACGCCTACATATGATCAATGGTAGTAGATATGGTAGTCGACCCATATGATGGATCCGACTGAGGATCTAGACATGACCATGGAGGAAGGGGAGGAGGGGGATATAGTTGAGGAGGAGATAGTGATGGAGGAGATAGAGGTGGATGATGATGATCTGATTGGGGTGTTGGTAGCAAAAGTTATTGATAACTAAGAGGGGGGGTGAATCAGTTATCTTAATTATTTTGACTTTCAGTCCTTCTTTAACAATTAGTGCAGAATCAAATCATACAAGCAAGCATTACCATGGAAGCAGAAATAACATTAGTACACATGACACAATGATTTTGACATGGAAAACCTGGTTAAGGGAAAAACCACGGGGTGATTAACCCAAGATTGTATTCTCTGTTAGAAGAATAGAATAGTACAAAATGACACTTGTCAATTAGGGCTCACTACCCGAGCACACTGCTCACAAGAGGATTACTGCCTACAAGAGACTCACTATCTACAAGAAAAGAAGGTAACAAAATACTTGAACTCATGAGAAGCATCCACACATGCTGAAGTTCAGTTTCGGTTAGGCCCAATATACTGATCTGTTGCACTTCATTCTTTCTCTCCTTAGGTGCTGCTGTCCTGTTACATTTCAAACTTGTCTTACTACCTTCACACTTCTCTTATGCTATTCTTCACACAATACCACACACATTCATATCTAAATCCATCTGGTATATATATCTGCACCAAAGATTTCATCCACTTTCTAGTCGGCATCTGAAATACTCAATATTTTCCTAAACTCTGATCTGTCAGCTGAATCTTTTCATACCAAGTAATGTGGATCAAAGAGATTCTTATAGAAGTCATCAATTATGTCGGCCAATCATGGATGATACCTTAGGAAACTTAATCACCATCAATATCACATCCGGATTTAGGTCTGATGCTCTGCCGGTTAGGTCTTCCTCTGTCTACTCTGCCAATTAGGAACCCAACACTCAAGTGCTCATATATGTTCACTCTTCTATCACCAGAGGCTAAGTCCTTGGAATATATCAATCAAGGTACTCCTCTTGACTTCCCCAAATCTGCACTTTACTAAGATACTTCCTCTGAGAGATCCGGACCTGACTGTTGGACCTTGCTGCCTACTCTATTCTTGCTTACCAGACCACAACACTTCTTTCGGTAAAGACACACCATGTCCTATGGATGTTTGGGATGGACTTTGTTGCCATTAATGACAACATTAATGAAGCCACACAGTGTCTCTTGCCAATAATCTCTCCCTTTGGCATTAATGGCAACACTTAGTGAAAAATGACTAAGTGTCACACTATACTCCCCCTTGGCTAATGCTCTGTTCTTATGAACATTTTTTGGAGCTCCCCCTTAGCTGGATTCCTCATTTTTCACTGCTCCTCACTCCCCCTTTGACATCAATGGAAAACAGTGGGGTCCACACACCAAAATTTGCAAAACTCAATCCATACTTAATCACATAAGTATATTATCCAGTTATACTTTACATATACTTTAGTATATCTGCAAAAGTGTTTTTCAATTATACAAGTTCTGTTGCCCAACTCAGCTTCATCCTATCCAAAATTGAGATGTGACCACTCAACAGGAAAGCAAAAGCTTCTGCCTTCTTGAGATCTGTCAGATCATTGGTCCAGGCTATGGCCTGAGCATCAGTTAGGGCTTCATGCATGACCTCTAACTTAGGGATAATGATCCCTCTAAGTTCACTCAACCTATTTATTCTATTTTTCTTCTCCTTCTCAAGTGTCTTTATTTAATTTATGACTGCATTAGTCTGACACTCTTGATTTACTATGGAGGAGGATAGAGGATCAAAAGTTTGAGATAAACTTAACAGTTTATCCTCTTGCTCATTTACTTTCTTCTCAATGGCCTTTGTCACTTTAGGCCAGGATAAACAAAATTTATATATATCTCCCCCATCTTTGAGAGCATTTTCTAGGTTCTTTATTTTGATATCCATAACTCTCCTATCATTTGATATTAACCCTTGTACTTCTAATAATCTTTTACCAAAAACGCTTTTCAGACCTTATCTTCTACTGACTTTTCTAAGGAATCAAAATGTGTGCTAACACTATTAATTAGAGATTTGAGATTACCGGATGAAGAGGCTGAGGGATCCTTCTGAAAAGATGGCAAGATCTTCTCCAATACACTGATGCAATTTCTATAAGCTTGCAATCTTCCATGTGAGACTTTAGAAGCTTTTCTTTTGCCTTTGCTGAAGTAAAGGATGCTAGCTTCATGGTTTGAACAGGGGAGAGGGAGTCAAAATTGAACGGTCCTTGAAGAAGTTCTGGTTCATCAAATTCCATCATCTCTTTGGTGAAGAACTCTTTGACTGCCTCTGCTGTGTCTCTTGCCAGAGACAGAGTTTTCTCCCCTTCTGTACCCTTACCACTATCATCTGTGGTCTTCTCTGTTGGATTTTTCTCTCCTTATGTAGCCTTACTACTATCATCTTCTTTTTCCTTCTCCTCTACTTCTTGATTGATCTTCTCTTGTATTTTTTCTTTTTCTTTGGATCTGGAGTCTGTAGGGGAAACCAAAGGCAAGACGTTTGCTTGATCATGGACCTCCTTTTCCAGGGTAGAGGAATCTAAGTCCTTACCTTTTTCTTCACCTATCTCCTTTACCTCTTCTGTCACTGTCTCAGTAGATTCTTCTTCAACATCTATAGCCGAGGGATCATCACCTAAGTCCTCTATAATAGGAATGTTGAATCTTTTGTATGCATTTCAGAGGATCTCTTCTGTCTCTTTTTCTACTTTGTCAGTTTCTCTGAGCATAAGTTGATTCATTCTAGCTTTTCTCTAGAACTCATCCTTAGAATCTTTGAAGATCATATTCTTCTGCTTAGGAGTGATTGAAGGATATAGCTGAATAACTATCTGTTCTTAGATCTCAAGATCCTTTGCCATAGCATTATTCTTTCTTATTTCTAATTCCTTTTCTAGGCTTTTGGGAATAAGAGATATGATTTCAATAAAAGCCTTGTTGTAGATATTTAGATACCTGACTGTGGCTTCTTGCAAGATCTTTTGGTCAGCTTCATTGTAATCATCATAGAATTTAGCCATTGCTTGAAGGTTCCCATCCACAGTAACTGATTTTATGATGTCATCAATGCACAGAGTAGGCTTCTCAACAAATTCTTCTGTTACTTCTTCAGTAGAGGTTTCACTAGATGTTTTCCTTTTCTTCTTCATTTTCTTTACTTCCTCATCTAATTCTGTCTCTTCTTCATCCTTTTGGCTTGTGTAAGACCTTGTTGCCGTTTTCATCGTTCTCTTCTCTCCTTTTTCGAATCTCTGAGCTTCCGGTTTTGAAGCCTTTTGACCCTTGGAAGTGGCAGGTGCAGAGCTTTTGGTTGATCTAGTCTAGGAGGGGGCTTGCACTAGAGCACTTTCTTTTCCAGTTTCTTGCTTTTCTTTCTCTGCCCTTTCCATTTTCTCTCTGTTGGCATCAAGTGCCTCTTTTGAGGTTTCATGCCTGTTGGCAAATTCTTCTACCTCTTTTCTCACTTTTCTCTTCATCTCCGGTTGTCTAAGCTCCACATGGATTTTTACACTTAATTCTTCAAAGGTTCCAAACCTTTCTATCTTATAATCCTTGGGTTGACTTTGCATGTGTTGAACATGCAGCTCTACAATTTTCTCATCAACTTCATACCCCATTGGCATGATCCACAATATTCTTGGTTCCACTGCCTCTAATAGGCACTGATCAATTTCTACCATAAAGCATACTGTATCTTTATATTTTTCAACTAGGGATTAGGGAATTCTTTCTCTAGCCTACATCATGCTTTGGAAGTTTTTGAAGTAACCCCATAGTGCTGTGTTTTGTCCCTTGGCATCACCAAGCCCATGCAAGTAATCCCTGATTTGTATGGCAACCGGTCTATCATTTTGCTACATCCAACCACTAGATCCGGATAGCTCATTCATGTAGAAGAAGAACAGACAGAGTATCAGGCCACCATATTTGAAGGAATTCTTCTTGTCCTTATTTATCTTCTGTAGATTCTCCAAAAGTTGGTTTAGGAGAAGCTCACAAAGGTCATAGTCAGCATTTTCTTTTAGCATCTGATAGGTTGTGTAGATTGTCGTTCCAGGTACTGAATTTTCCCTGCTGGAGTGATAAATCTTGTAACCAATTATCATGGATGTAAATTTGATATCCAGATCAGTGATATCTTCAATTTTCATTGCCCTCTTGTCAAACTTTGATCCAGTAACCTCACTCACAGTTTGGTTTTTGACAGATTTGAGAATAGGCAGCTTTCTGGATGAGTGTAAAGCAGATACCGCCCTAATAGAATCTTTTGTGATCTTGAATGGTCCATTCAACCATATGAAGTTATCATGCACTCTGCTCAAAATATACCGGACCTATTCTTCTTCTACAAAATAGGGGAAATGAATGCATTGTGCAAAATGCTTGTCCTAAATGGCTTTATACTAAGTTTTGAGTTCAAATGAGTCATCTATCAAATGTTTGTGATAGATATCAACCAGATTAGATTCCCCAAATTCTTCAATATTCGCATGAATATATGCCCTAACATCTTCTACATGCAGAACCCCATGCAGAATGCTTGAAAATGCGCCTAGGGGATCAACTTCTGGGGATTTATATGGATGTTTCTTGAATTTAGGATGCGGCCTATCAGTGATCTTTAAAAAATTTAGTGTAGCCATCTTCAAAAAGATTTCCAGAGAAATATTCAATAACAGAAAATACCTTTTGCGCTTGTAGGGTTCGCTGAGTGAGCCAGATTGATTTGTTGGATGAATCGACTTCAACAATTGATCTTTGAGAAATTTGAAACAATTTGTTGCAGAGCTCCTTTTCTTTTCTTCTTGAATGCAAATGTGCAAATGATGAGCAAATGAACCCTTTTATTTCTAAGAAAAACCCTAAATCCACACTGCAATAAATGTGCAACTTAAGTCATTCTAGTTGCCTGGTTCTTCTTATTTTGAGAAGGATCTTTTTTCAGATCACTAAGATATACTTAAAGTTATCCTTGGTGATTAATAACAAACTCTCTTACTTTACCCAAACATTTGATCTATCCGTAGATCAAGATGCCTCGAATTTGAATCATACCGGATCTAACTGTGATAATCCTATTTTACCAGATGACTGTTAGACCAGATCAATCTTGGAAGATTAGACTCTTCAAATCTTCCTGCGGATCTTCCATATCTTTACCAAGCTTTCTTTGGATGTTTCTCTGAGAATCCTTTAATCCGCAACTTCCCATGTGCCAATTTCAAGCACTAATTGACTGACTGGGGGATTTGTTTTTCTTAGTGACTCCCCCTAAACCAAAGCTCATCTACTCAATTTCTAGAAGGATTATCAGCCCAAATTCTAGTGCGGATCCATCCCCAACATTCTCTATGCTTCTCTTCACCCAGATCTTATTCATCTCCCTTTGAATTTCATCCGCATTCACTTTTCCCTTTCCTTTGTCTTGGCTATGATTATACTGTTCTGGACCCCTTTTGTCTTGATTCTTACTTCTATAGAATTTGGTAATATGACCGGATCTATTATAATTATAGAAAACAACATTTCTTTGCATATTTGACTGATATCCTCTTGATCTACACTGATTAGCCATATGCCCCATTCTATTGCATGCAAAACATCTACCATTGAATGAATTGTTCATTTGCATATTTCTACACTCATGAGATTTGTGTCCATACCTTTTGCAATTAAAACACTATCCAGAGAAGGATGAATTAGTCTAATTCATTCTTCTTCTGTACTGATTTGATTTATGACCAAAGTTATTGCAGTTGTGGCAATATCCATTGAAGGATGGATATCTTTGAGCATTTGGTTGCCTTACTGGAGGTCTTCTAGGTCTATTCCTTGGATTTCCTAATCCAGAGTTCTTCTGATCAGATCTGGAGCTTTCACCTTTCTCATATCCCAAGCCATGCTCGTCATCTACCCTCTTTTCACTTTCAAGAAGAACTTCAAGTTGAGCAGAGCTTATCTTGAATTTTTCTTTGTATTCATTTGTTGTTTATAGATCCTTTTTAAGAATGTCTATTTGATCCTCAAGTTTTTCTCCATTATCTCTAGCATCTTCAAGATTAGATTCCAGAAGTCTGATTATTCTATCCATTTTATGGTAGTCTTCTGATTTTTCCTTAAGAGATTGTCTTAGATCATCTTTAGTTTTTCTTTTTTCTTCAATTTCTTGGGTGAACTTCATAACTCCTGATTCCATTTCATGTCTTACCATAAATACCTCTTTTGATAACTTTCACATAGCTTGGTTTTCTCTTTTAGGTCTTCATTTGTATCATTGGTTTCACCTTGACTTGCTAATTGCTGAAGTAGATCCTTTCTTTTTTTCATAAAGATACTCAGTTTCCCTTTTAATTCATCAGTGTGTTTAAGTCTTTACTTCAATTCATTGACTTCAGAATTAGATTGTTCAAGATCATCTAGGGTAGACTGAAGTTGTTCCCTCATACCATACATATCCATTTGAATTTCCAGATCTTCCTCAAGCTATTAGGCTCTGTTTGGAGGAACGTCGCTCTGATACCAATTGTTGATAACTGAAAGGGGGGGTGAATCAGTTATCTTAATTATTTTGACTTTTAGTCCTTCTTTAACAATTAGTGCAGAATCAAATCATACAAGCAAGCATTACCATGGAAGCAGAAATAACATTAGTACACATGACACAATGATTTTGACATGGAAAACCTGGTTAATGGAAAAACCATAGGGTGATTAACCCAAGATTGTATTCTCTATTAGAAGAATAGAATAGTACAAAATGGCACTTGCCAATTAGGGCTCACTGCCCGAGCACACTGCTCACAAGAGGATTACTGCCTACAAGAGACTCACTGTCTACAAGAAAAGAAGGTAACAAAATACTTGAACTGATGAGAAGTATCCACACATGCTGAAGTTCAGTTCCGGTTAGGCCCAATATACTGATCTGCTACACTTCACTCTTTCTCTCCTTAGGTGCTGCTATCCTATTACATTCCGAACCTGTCTTACTGCCTTCGCACTACTCTTCTGCTATTCTTCGCACAATACCACACACAACACACACATTCATATCTAAATCCATTTGGTATATATATCTGCACCAAAGATTTCATCCACTTTCTAGTCGGCATCTGGAATACTCAATATTTTCCCAAACTTTGATCTGTTGGCTAAATCTTTGCATACCAAGTAATGCGGATCAAAGAGATGCTCATAGAAGTCATCAATTATGTCAGCCAATCATGAATGATACCTTAGGAAACTTAATCACCATCAATATCACATCTAGATTTAGGTCTGATGCTCTGCCGGTTAGGTCTTCCTCTGTCTACTTTGCCAATCAAGAACCCAACACTCAAGTGCTCATAGCTATTTACTCTTCTATCACCGGAGGCTAAGTCCTTGGAATATATCAGTCAAGGTACTCCTCTTGACTTCCCCAAATCTACACTTTACCGAGATACTTCCTCTAAGAGATCCAGACCTAACTGTCGGACCTTGCTGCCTTCTCTGTTCTTGCTTACCGGACCACAACACTTCTTCCAGTAAAGACACACCATGTCCTGTGGATGTGTGGGATGAACTTTGATGCCATAAATGACAACACTAATGAAGCCACATAGTGTCTCTTGCCAACAAAAGCATATGAGCAGGTAGAGACTGTGAGAGGGCGGGGTAGAGGGAGAGGTAGATGAATGGTGATATTGCCACTACAAGTGCAAAAGCAGGGATAGTAGAAAGCACAACAATAGGCACAACAATGAGCATAGTAGTAGGTAGTGCCTCAGGTATAGGCTCCTGCACAGCAGGGGTAGGGGGAAATAGTCAGAGAGGTCCAGACAGTGGGCTTCATAGTAGCTGTAGCAGGTACCTGTATAGTAGGTACAGATAGGGAAGGTGCAGGGGCAATGAGCACCTCGATAGCAGGGTCTTAGGTAGAGATCACCTACACAACAGGCACAAGGAGGGGATAGGGGATTGATCCCCACAAGCACCCCTACAGTAGAAAGGATAGAGGGCCACCTCCGCACAACAGGCAACTGACTTAGAGGTCAGGGAGAGGACCTACCAGTAGGACATTCCCATGGCTACCATGCCATTTCTGGGAGTGGTTAGGGCAGAGACTGGTACATCAGCAACAAGATCAGAGTCAACCCCCAGATATCATTTGTCATGTCAGTGCACCGACGTGGATTATGAGGAGGAGGTGGGGACTCTCTGAGGCCAATTGGCTAGCCTGGAGGATACTATGTAGAGACAACAGTAGGACCTAGTATAGCTTCGAGGAGCAGCTACACTTTTGGATGGAGTAGATGGGTTAGCTGGTCAGATTAGTGCACTACATGCACAGTTGACATAGGCATAGGGTCAGGAAGCACAGGCGCAGACATAGATAGCCACCTTGATAGGTAAGTGGGATGTAGAGAGAGGCCTGTGGTAGGATGCAGAGGCTAGGGCTTAGCAAGCACAGGCCTAGGTGGTAAGTTTGTAGGGGGTTGTGACTAGTACTGGCATGGGTCCATTTTTATCACAAATGTAGACTCAAATCACATAGCTATAGGGACAAGTTGTGGAGTAGAGTCAGCGAGCTGAGTACTATCATGCAGATTATTATACAGTCATTCCTAAGGGTCAACAGATTCCTAGTTATAGCCAGCGGAGTAGGTTTAGGATGTCTAGGTCACGCAGATCCAGGTCTATTTAGTCCGTTTAGTAGCCCATCGCACCTCCACCAGTGGTACCCCAACAGCCATAGCAGCCACAGCAGCCACTCGTGCAGCAGTAACAGTAGCTACAACCTGAGTCACCTACCGAGTCAGGCAAGGGCTCATCAGTCTAGGGTTGATGTGTATTGAGACATATATATTGATGCATTTTGAGCCCTTAGAGGCATTTTTTGTATCATGACTTGTATGATTTTGAGCGATGTACATTATGATGTATGATGATGACATTTGATGTTATATGATGATATATGATGATTCATGGTGTTGATGATGCTTATGACTTGTACATGATGGTTTTATGTTATGGATGCATTATGTGATGTATGTTTTTTATGGTTTTCTATATTATATATGCTCATGTGATGGATGGATTGATGATGATGCATATTATGATGTGATGGTTTTATATATTACATGCTTATGTGATGGATGATTTTATTTATGTTGGGTTATGGGGTGAAATGATCGATGATTACACTAATGGTACTTGTTGGGATGGCTACCTCATGTCGACCACATAGTTGTGTAATTTGGATATTAATGGTTGTAAGGATTTGTCCGATGTTTTTTTAATATCTATTATGATTGTTTTAGCCTATGGATGGATGTCTTGTTTATGATGTCATGATCGATGTAGGTGGTTCTCATGCACTATGCTATGGTTGAGATGGATACTGATGGATGTTTTATGTCATGTTTATGGATCATGATGATATATGTTATATTTATGATGATGATGGATCATGTAGGTTATGTGATGATGTTATGTTTTGCTTATGCTGATGTGATAATGTTGATGCATGTTATGATTATGGATTATGATGTGGATGCAAAATGAAATGAAATGGAAATATATGCTCAAATTAATAAACATATATTATGTATGCAAAATGAAATGGTAATGCAATGGTTAAATGATGCAAATTAGGTGATTATGATAATGCAATGATTTATGAAGTGATCAAGTCATGATACATGTTATGTTCTTTTAAAACCCTGGGTGATGAGGCTAGGTGGTGGGGAGGGGATAGGTTAGGGAGGGGAATGGTTATGGGTTGGGAGGAAATGGGGATTGTGGGGATGAGTTAGGGAGTTCTAGGTTATTTAGACACCACATCATTAGGGGGTGAAGTTTGGGTTTAGGTGTGTTAGGTTTGTTGAATGGGTTACAGGGTTAGTGAGAGGAGGGGATTTTAGTTAGGAGGGGGGTTAGAGTGGATGGATAGGGGGAGATTAAAATTCTAAGCCCAGATAAGATGGTTGGATGAAGAAGATGAAATGAGCTAGGTATAGTACTTGCATAGACTAATGAGAGCATTTCTAGATTTATTATAGCAAAGTAGGTGTTAGATTTCTACCCAAGCATGCAAGTGATTGAGAGAAAGCAAAATAGAAATCAGATATGAGCTAAATAAACTGTATTCAACTCAAGAGAATGCAAAGCATTACAATAGAATGGGGTGCTCATATGAGAGCAAGAGGTGGGTATATATATGATATTCCACCCAAGAAACTCAATACACAACCAACGTGGGATAAAGTGAAAAAGTCCCTAAGTAAGCTTAACCTAGTGTGAAAAGAGCTAAGGTGGAGAACAAGCTTAGAAATAGCTAGATAGCAAAGTAACCCTGTTCACACTAACACCCCCCTAAAGTGCAACTTAGGGGGAAATGGTGACAAAATGCAAAGATGGGTCTTGGCAACAAGGCCTGATGAGGTACCCATGTACAAAGAATCCTATCAAAAAAAAGAAAAGGAAGGAGAAAACCCAGTGGGAAAAAACTCCCCCATGAGAGGATAAAGCAGGAAGGGCTAAGAGACCCCCCAGAAGAGATGTCCCACACCTCCAAGAGAGTCTGAAGATGAACATACTTGCTCTCAGTGAAGGGTTTGGTGAAGATATCCACAACCTAGTCTACTGTAGGACAATACTATAAATTAATGACCTGCTCCTAAATCAGCTCCCTAAGAAAATGCATGTGGATCTCAATGTATTTGGTTTGCTGATGATGAACCGGGTTCTTCAAGATCTGGATGGCACTCTGGTTATCATAGTAAATGACTGAGGGCTTCTGAAAAGTGATGCCAAGTTTAGTAAGGATATTTTGAAGATAGCCTCAGTGGCGGCATTGACAACCCCCTGATACTCAGCCTCAGTTGAAGAAAGAGTAATAGCATGTTACTTCTTGCTCTGCCAACAAATGGGACCAGAACCAAGATGAAAGTTGTAGCTAGATGTGGACTTTCGATCATCAAGATCACCAGCCCAATCAGAATCAGTGTATCCAACCAAGTCTAAACCTTTGCCTACTGCATAGCGAATCCCGTACCTATGAGTGCCCTATATGTAGTGTAAGATGCATTTGGCAGCCTTCCAATGAAGCTCATGTGGCTCCGTCATGAAGCGTGAAACAATGCCAACTACAAATGAAATGTCAGGGTGAGTATGAGTCAGATAGATGAGGCTGCCAACAAGCTGACGATACAAAGTGGCATCAGCAAGTGGTGTGAAACACTTTGCCTCAAGCTTGACTCCAGACAGAAAGGGAGTCAGTGCAGGCTTACAATCAGCCATGTGAAAATGAGCCAAAAGATCAAGAGCATACTTGGGCTGTGCAAGAGAGATCCCAGAGGAGGTCTGAGTGATCGCAATCCCAAGAAAATAGTGCAAGAGACCCAAGTCAGTCATGGCAAACTTGTCATGCAGAGAAGCCTTGACACTCGCAATGATGGATGAAGTGCTCCCAGTGACAATCAAGTCATCAACATAGAGAGCCAAAAAGAGAAGAGCATCCTCCTATCTCAAGATGTAGACATTTGGATCTAAGTGGCATTGAGAGAACCCAACTGAGAGAAGAAAGGAGTCCATCTTAGCATACCAAGCCTGTGGGGCTTGTTTGAGGCCATAGAGAGACTTCCTCAGTCTACAAACTAGTGAAGAATTTTGAACGAACCCATGTGGCTGCTCCATGTAAATCTCCTCATGAAGATCCCTGTGAAGAAATGCACTCTTCACATCCATCTGATGTACAGCCCAACCGTGAGCTACAGCAAGAGCAAGTATTAAGAAAATGGAGTTCATCTTGGCGACGACGGTAAAGGTCTCAGTATAGTCAATACCAGGAAGCTGAGAGAAACCTTTAGCCACAAGCCGTACTTTGAACTTGTCAACTGATCCATCAACTGCAAATTTGATCCATAGATCCACTTACACTGAACTAGTTTTCTTCCCTTAGGAAGTGGAACAAGATCCCAAGTTTATTCTGAATCAAAGAGTTGTACTCTTCCTCCATTTATGAATCCCACTTAGCAATACCTAATGCTTCATGAAATGATTGTGGATTTGAAGCTATGGCAATGTAGGAATGTGGAATGTCCTGATGTTGTGACCGAGTCCTTTGAGCATCTGAAGGATCCCCAACAAGAGTACCTGCTGACTCAAGTGTCTGACGAGCCCAGCGAGGCATGTGAGGAGATGGAGGAGGAGAATCCCCATCCTCAGACTCTGAACTCTGTGAAGAGGAGGAAACCTCATGATCAACTCTGCGAGTAGAGGTAGTTGGAGGAAAATCATCGGAGTCACTGTCTGAATCTGTGGTGGAGGAAGGAAAAAGAGAGGATGAGCTAGGAGAGCTTTCCTCGAACTGCACACTTCGCTCAATGAAGAGCTCATGTGTCTCAGGATCCAAGAGCCCATATCCTTTGACACCATTAGGATAACCAACAAAGATACAAGGCTAACTCTGTGGTTCCAAGGCCTTACGCTTCTCTGAAGGAATGTGAGGCCATGCAGGAGAGCCAAAAACTCTAAAGTGCCACACAATAGGTTTCCTACCACACTAGGCTTCAAAAGGAGTCATTCCCTTCAATGCCTTATGCAGAACTCTATTCTGGATATAAGCGCACAGTTGATAGCTTCTGCCCAATATTTAGGTGCAAGGGAGCGTGCATGGATCATGCTACCAGCCATCTCTTTCAGGGACCTATTTTTCCTCTCGACCACACCATTCTGCTGAGGTGTATAGGCGACAATATGCTGAAGATCTATCCCTTCAAGAGTGCAAAATTGTTCAAAGCGATGGTTCACATATTCTCTGCCATTATTAGTGCGGAGAATCTTGACAACTTTCCCAAACTATTTTTCAGCGTGAGCCTTGAACTCTTGAAATCTATCAAATGCTTCTCCCTTCTGACGAAGAAAGTAGACCCAGTTGTATCTAGAATAGTCATCAATGAATGTGAGTAAGTAGCAAGCCTTGCTGAAAGACAAGGATGGAAATGGACCCGCCACATCACTATGAACCAGCTCAAGGACTTTTGAAGCCCTCCAAGCCTTCCCTTTGTCAAACTTGTCCTCAGGATGTTTTCCTAAGGCACAACTTGAACAAACTCCATCTGAGAAATTGATCTTAGGAAGACTTGTGACCATATCCTACTTGCTGAGTTGTTGGAGATAATGGAAGTTGAGATGGCCAAACCGCTTATGCCATCACTTGCTCATAGAATCTGAATGAGTGAGCAAGGCAGTAGAATGTGAATTAGGTACAAAATGAGAGAAAGCATACAGTAGAGACTCGTGATTAGCCTTACCGACTGTAAGAAGTGCATTATCTCAAGACTCCTGATGGTGACAGAATCAGAAGTGAACTCAACTTTTCTACCATTCTGGGCAATCTGATAGACTAAGAGAAGGTTAGTTGATAGATTAGGAACACAAAGGACATCCTCAAATGTACCAGCGCTAGCATCAACAAAACCTTTCTCGATGACTTCAACAGGAGAGTCATCCCTAATGAGAATGTGGGGCACTGAACAAGGCTCCAACGAGGAAAACTGTTCTCTTATAGAACCCATGTGATGTTAGGCACCTGAATCAAGAATCCACTGCTGAGAAGAATCTGCAGTAGCAACTAGTGCAGTTGCTTTCCCTTTTGCTAATTTTGAAGGACTAGAGGATTGGTGTGAAGAAGGCAGATTAATGTTGTTCTTTTTCAGAAGATGCTTCAGCTCATCGATCTGCTTCTTGTGACAAAAGTGTTCTTCATGACCAACTTTCTTACAGTAGCAACAAGTTGGTCTTTCCTTCTTCTAATTGTTCCCCTTTGAAGAAGAGGAAGAGGAGTCTACTATTGAGGCAGACAAAGACTGTGCCTGATCTTTCTGTGACTTCTTAAACTTCTTTTGTTTCTTGTTAGGTTTCCCTGACTCTTTCTGTTCGTTCAACTGACTAGCCAATAAAGCCTGAGACTAAGATGGTTTTAAGAGCCCCATGGAAAGAAGTTTTCCTTGTTCTTGCATTAACAATTCAGAGAATGAAGAAAAAGAAGGCATTTTATATGTAGGGCCCATAGTCAATCTATGAGTATGAAAACTAGAAACAAAAGCAACATATTTTGGTCCAAGTTTCTTAAGAGTACTCAAGACAAGTTGAATGTCCTTTTTATCTATGCCACATGCTTTACATTGTATTCTCAAATCATTTACATTTGTTACAAAGTCCTGGATGTTGTCAAAAGACTTAGGATCTAGGGCCATTAGTTGATTATCAATTTGATATCCCCTAATTTCATTAGTTGTCCCATAGAGAGTTTTTAGTTGTTCCCATGCATCATGTGAATTATATTTTCCATCAAGTTGAAACATTATATCTAGAGAAACTAAACTCCTAAGACAACCTAGAGCTTTTGTTTGTTTAAGCATCCAGAATAATTTTTCCTTGGCATCTGAGGGTTCAATTATCTTTTGGTCAACGTAGGGTGTGTACCCTTGTTGCATTAAGAAGTTCCATACATTTACTTTCCATGTATTGTAGTTGTATGGAGTTAGCAGTGGAAACTTAACATTACCCATTGTGAAAGGAAGAGAGAGCGAGAGTAGAAGAAGTTGCGCAAGCACAATCACACCAAGAGACCCCCCCTGAATTACTCAATGAAGAAGCCCCCCCAAGAAAAATGAAGGTGGCCAAAATCTTCAAGGAAACATTCATAATTAGCATCCAAATATATTTCATTATCTGAAAGGCTCACATATGCATCTGAATGCTGGCAATCACTAGCATATTCACTGCCATCCCTTGAATCAATGTTTTCTATATTCAGAGTGAAGCTCTGCATATCCACTTCATATAAATAATCAGGCATAACTGGGATATGCACACTGCTGCAAGACACAACTTCATGTATGTCTCTCACTTGATCATTTGGAGGGCACCTTGTGTCTGCAGGCTTGTCTTCTAAAGGCTGATAGCAATCTTTGTTTTCATTATTACAAGATGTGCTTACATTTTCTACAACATTTTCTTCATGCATCACATCACGGCTGCACACATTATTCTGAAATATATTTCCCTCTATACAATCATTTCTCAATGCACATACTGGGAGAGCTGAAATATATTCACTTTGATAACTACTTTGACAACTTGCAGCCATGAAACCTACTGGCATTCCATATTTCTCATTGTTTTCTATCTCCATAGCAAATTCGAAAGCCTTGTGAAGTGTGACTCGTTCTTTATCTATCAACAGATAACTCATTTCTTCATCAAATGCAGCCAAATAAATTGTCAAGCACAATGCATTATTAGGTCTCATATATTCAGGGATCTGCCTGAGCAATTTAATAAACCTAAGATTAAAGGCTGGAACCAGCTCCTCATCTTCCCTTTGGATATTCATAAAATGTATGATTAATGAGGCCACATCAAACCTTTCACTAAACTGCCCTAGGAATGCAACTTCTAAATCTATCCATGAAGAAACTGAACAAACAGGCAAGTCTGAAAACCATATCCTAGCATCATCTTCCAATGACTGAACAAAGAGTCTCATTACTACATCTTCATCCTCTACCTCATAATCTTCTATTAAATTACAAAATCTTTGCAGATGTTTGTTTGCCGATTCAGAATCTGATCCACTATATTTTGGCAAACATATTCTAATTTTATTGGGAATAATATTTGGGTAACCATATATCCCTGTGAAATTTAGGGCTTTATATCTTTCAATAAAGAATGGTCTTCTCTAAGAGCACGACCAGGCTTGCTGTTCTAAACTCAACATTTTGAATCAAAGATGAATACCTGGGTATATGTTGCAGTATTGATAGGTTCTTTCAACAGAGTCGCCACCTCTTAGAGAGAGGACAGAATGTCAGCAAGGCACTTTTGTTTTCTAGATTCATCACCCCAGCAGAGCACCACATGGTTCTTTTTTGCTGCAACAACTTCACTGGAAACTAGATTTTCCAGCCCTCAGGTTACTTGACTCTCTCTGTCCCCAGCAGAGTCGCCATTTTTGTTGGTTTTTCTTTTGAATCAGCATTAGGGTTTGCCACTTCTAATGCACAGGCAGATTCAGCCAACTGAATACAGGAGGTTGCGTGAGCTCCTCCCCTTCACTTTTGGTTCTACTGCACCAAGGGGGGTGTCCCTATTTGATAAAAGTATAACCTTGACTAGCTCAATGACAGAAGGATTTAACTTGACAGCAACAAGCAGAATACTCTCATGTATGGACCAAGATTTGTGTAACAAATCACAAGGTTGGCAATATTCTTGGACATGATGTCTGGTTGGGTATGAGAGCATGCAGGGATCCTAATCCTACTCCTACAACTAACAGGTGGAAGGATGAAATGGTTTGATTTGATTTTTGGATGCAAAGCTGGATATGGTATATAACCTCAACACAGAGCTAGATTGGTGCCTATCCGGGGCTTGGAGTCGGTAGACATACACCTGTGAATGATCAACATGAACAACTAAAACTGGATTTTAGGGGGATATACATGATATCTGCCTTACAGATATCTCCCAATATAGAGTGTTAAGCTGTCTATACTTATGGCATCCCTATTGCAGTATACCCTTCCCAATATTCAATCTGAAAATAGTTTAATCTACCCCTTGAGCAGAAGTTAAAAGATTAAACATTCAACATAGGAATTCTATGTTCTAGAATCTCAGATATTCCTTGAATGCCTAGACTCAGAAGAAAGATACATGCAAAACTGGAGACAGAATCAGCATAACACATGCAAACATAGCATTATTCATATAAAATTGAGCATGAAATCAGTGGATTCATGCAGAAACGTACAATAGGAGATACATAAACTCGCAAGTTTTGCTGCATAGAGCAACCAAAACCAATTGTATCTTATTACAGAGCCAAAATGTCTAGTCTTCAACAACATCAAAAATGGTAACACAGTCTGCCCATATTGGCCAGAAAGTGTACCCGCAGCAATTAATTACATGGTCAAAAATCAAAAATCTGCTAGATACAGACTCTACAAAGGAATGGCGCTCATAAGTTATTGCAGCAATAGACAAGAGAAGCCTCGAGCCCTGCGCCACCATCTGGGAGTCTTCACTCAAAAATCAGGCGACATGATCATGTGTACCATTGCCCATACCTCTGCACCATTGCCATTAAAGGCCTCAACCACCCGCGGCCTACCTGGAAACCGTCGCTGTGTTCAAACAGAAGTTCCCGCCAAAATGCACTTTACTAAAGTTTCAAATGTGCAGGAAGAATAGTCCCACATTGGTGCTGCGGAGACTCCTTCAATACCTTAAAAACATGGTCACGAGCATAATAGGTGTTGAGTGCCTTTTGCTGTGCTCGACGCATAAGCCTTCTCCAAAAGCCCATCGCCAAAACCCAAGCCATCGGTACACCCCAGAATTCTCCTTCTGATCTCAACGGTCTCGCCAACCACTACCTTCGCTTCCCCATCGGCTAGAGATGCATCATCGGGCTAACCATCCAAACCTTCGCCGATCTCGTCAGTTACACTGATGAAGCCACCACAATCCCCTATCGGCCAGACCAATACCGTCAGCCAAGCAAAAGATCCCTCTGCCGATAGACCACACTCTCACCGATGCACCAACGAATTATACTCTACTCCTTCATCGGCAAGACTTCCCACTGTCGGCCCACCACAATCCATCCTCGCTGACAACACAAGTCACACTGAAGACCATACACAACACTTCCCTTCATCAGCTAGAGATTAGTCTATCGGCCAATCATTTCACCATTCACCCGACAATACAACCCATGCCGATAGACCCTAGCTCCTCCCCTTCCGTCGGTGTAACACACACCATCAAAGCATCCAAAAAGCTTCCTGCTGATCTCAAAGGTCACGCCGACGACATCTTCACCAACCACACACTGCTCCTCCATCGGCCAAACTCCTTACATCAGCGGGGCCACAAATTTGCTTCGCCGACAACCAAACACATGCTGATGGACATCCATTAGCCAGACCAAAACAATCAGAGCACTCAAGAAATCTTTCGCCGATGAGGCCGATCACTCCGATAAGACCAAAAATGTAAAGCCTTGAACCGTTGAACCCCGAACCAAAAGGGTTCAACACGAGGGTTCAACGTGATGGTTCAAACATAAAAAATAATACTCCATAGGCAACAAAGCTTCGAACCATTGAACCTTGAACCAAAACAAAAAGGTTCAAGCGGGAGGTTCAATGATGCAATATTTGCGCAAGGCAAATGCATAATGCAACCCGTTAGAAGAAAATTGAACCCTGAACCGCTAAACCACTGAACTTAGAGAAAAAGGGTTCAAATTCAAACCAAAATGTCAAAGACACAAAAATGAACACATGCCGATGGAGAAATGATGAAGACCCCTCCTCAAGAAATGAGATGCTGATGCTGAAAAACACTGAAGGGGTGCCAAAACTTAGAACCTTTTGGATATTTCAAGATGGTGCCTACATGAAAATTGCTAAATTA
Source organism: Cunninghamia lanceolata (assembly GCA_027924645.1). NCBI lineage: Eukaryota > Viridiplantae > Streptophyta > Pinopsida > Cupressales > Cupressaceae > Cunninghamia > Cunninghamia lanceolata. The sequence goes on from BSBN01001067.1 coordinate 7,426,175, forward strand.
TCTGACAATGAATTCAGGCACCAACAATGGCTCTGATTGGGGATGTCCAGGTGTAAGACTGCAGTGAGAACCCCAGATCTCTGGGATGCAGACCGGTCCCCTATCCATTGGGCACAGAGTCAAACTTGCACCAATCTGCATCACCAAACACATTATTTTAAAATAAACATGGTGGTCCAGGGCCACCAAAAAGGAAAAACCAGACTTTTCCTTTGTCAAACACCTGATTTTCTTTTGATTTCTTCAAATGAAGTCTAAAAGCATTTAACTGTCTGCAGCAAGCCCCTTGACAATTATTTGTGCTACCGCTCATTTCTTTTTCTTCAACAAATCTACAGCTAGCTTCATCAACATATATAATTATCAGTTGTAGAATGTCATCATCATATGAGTCACTGATGTTGCTTGGAAAAATAACAGACTCACATGAAACAAATGAATCCACATCAGAATTTTGCCCTTCCTCAAAAAATAAGAGCTCCTCTGTATCAAACATGCAATATTCAGGCACAAGCAACATCTCATAATCAAATTTATCTTGATGAACATACAGATATCCATCATCATCATGCACGGTAGTTTTGTCATTAATGTCCACCTGAAATGTCTCAAGAGAAGGCAGAAATAACTCAGAATGTAGCCCTACACTGAAAGCTTCATAGTCACCCCTGCAATCAACACTATCCCCAACTGTATGAGCACACACATCTGCAATTTTCCCATCCACCTCTGAATAGTGACCTTATTTTTTATCTTCACCAGTGCCCTGATAATAAAAAGCAAATTTTTCAACCTCTGCACTATGAAGGTGGCCAAAATCTTCAAGGAAACATTCATAATCAGCATCCAAATATATTTCATTATCTGAAAGGCTCACATATGCATCTGAATGCTGGCAATCACTAGCATATTCACTGCCATCCCTTGAATCAATGTTTTCTATATTCAGAGTGAAGCTCTACATATCCACTTCATATAAATAATCAGGCATAACTGGGATATGCACACTGCTGCAAGACACAACTTCATGTATGTCTCTCACTTGATCATTTGGAGGGCACCTTGTGTCTGCAGGCTTGTCTTCTAAAGGCTGATAACAATCTTTGTTTTCATTATTACAAGATGTGCTTACATTTTCTACAACATTTTCTTCATGCATCACATCATGGCTGCACACATTATTTTGAAATATATTTCCCTCTATACAATCATTTCTCAATGCACATACTGGGAGAGCTGAAATATATTCACTTTGATAACTACTTTGACAACTTGCAGCCATGAAACCTACTGGCATTCCATATTTCTCATTGTTTTCTATGTCCATAGCAAATTCGAAAGCCTCGTGAAGTGTGACTCGTTCTTTATCTCTCAACAGATAACTCATTTCTTTATCAAATGCAGCCAAATAAATTGTCAAGCACAATGCATTATTAGGTCTCATATATTCAGGGATCTGCCTGAGCAATTTAATAAACCTAAGATTAAAGGCTGGAACCAGCTCCTCATCTTCCCTTTGGATATTCATAAAATGTATGATTAATGAGGCCACATCAAACCTTTCACCAAAATGCCCTAGGAATGCAACTTCTAAATCTATCCATGAAGAAACTGAACAAACAGGCAGGTCTGAAAACCATATCCTAGCATCATCTTCCAATGACTGAACAAAGAGTCTCATTACTACATCTTCATCCTCTACCTCATAATCTTCTATTAAATTACAAAATCTTTGCAGATGTTTGTTTGCCAATTCAGAATCTGATCCACTATATTTTGGCAAACATATTCTAATTTTATTGGGAATAATATTTGGGTAACCATATATCCCTGTGAAATTTAAGGCTTTATATCTTTCAATAAATAATGGTCTTCTCTGAGAGCACGACCAGGCTTGCTGTTCTAAACTCAACATTTTGAATGAAAGATGAATACTTGGATATATGTTGCAGCATTGATAGGTTCTTTCAACAGAGTCACCACCTCTCAGAGAGAGGACAGAATGTCAGCAAGGCACTTTTGTTTTCTGGATTCATCACCCCAGCAGAGCACCACATGGTTCTTTTTTGCTGCAACAACTTCACTGGAAACTAGATTTTCCAGCCCTCAGGTTACTTGAGTCTCTCTGTCCCCAACAGAGTCGCCATTTTTGTTGGTTTTTCTTTTGAATCAGCATTAGGGTTTGCCACTTCTAATGCATAGGCAAATTCAGCCAACTGAATATAGGACGTAGCGTGAGCTCCTCCCCTTCACTTCTGGTTCTACCACACCAAGGGGGGTGTCCCTATTTGATAAAAGTATAACCTTGAGTAGCTCAATGACAGAAGGATTTAACTTGACAGCAACAGGCAGAATACTCTCATGTATGGACCAAGATTTGTGTAACAAATCACAAGGTTGGCAACATTCTTGGACATGATGTCTGGTTGGGTATGAGAGCATGCAGGGATCCTAATCCTACTCCTACAACTAACAGGTGGAAGGATGAAATGGTTTGATTTGATTTTTGGATGCAAAGCTGGACATGGTATATAACCTCAACAAAGAGCTAGATTGGTGCCTATCCAGGGCTTGGAGTCGGTAGACATACACCTGTGAATGATCAGCATGAACAACTAAAACTGGATTTCAGGGGGATATACATGATATCTGCCTTACAGATATCTCCCAATATAGAGTGTTAAGCTATCTATACTTATGGCATCCCTATTGCAATATACCCTTCCCAATATTCAATCTAAAAATAGTTTATCTACCCCTTGAGCAGAAGTTAAAAGATTAAACATTCAACACAAGAATTCTATGTTCTAGAATCTCAGATATTCCTTGAATGCCTGGACTCAGAAGAAAGATACATGCAAAACTGGAGACAGAATCAGCATAACACATGCAAACATAGCATTATTCATATAAAATTGACCATGAAATCAGTGGATTCATGCACAAACGTACAACAGGAGATACATAAACTCACAAGTTTTGCTGCACAGAGCAACCAAAACCAGTTGTATCTTATTACAGAGCCAAAATGTCCAGTCTTCAACAACGTCAAAAATGGTAACACAGTCTGCCTATATTGGCCAGAAAGTGTACCCACAGTAATTAATTACATGGTCAAAAATAAAAGATCTGCCAGATACAGACTCCACAAAGGAATGGCGCTCAGAAGTTATTGCAGCAACAGACAAGAGAAGCCTCGAGCCCTACACCGCCATCTGGGAGTCTTCACTCAAAAATCAGGTGACATGATCATGTGTACCATTGCCCATACCTCTGCATCGTCGCCATTAAAGGCCTCAACCACCCGCGGCCTACCTGGAAACCGTCGCTGCGTTCAAACAGAAGTTCCTGCCAAAATGCACTTTACTGAAGTTTCAAATGTGCAGGAAGAATAGTCCCACATTAGTGCCGCGGAGACTCCTTCAATACCTTAAAAACATGGTCGCAAGCATAATAGGTGTCGAGCGCCTTTTTCCGTGCTCGACGGATAAGCCTTCTCCAAAAGCCCATCGCTAAAACCCAAGCCATCGGCACACCCCAGAATTCTCCTTCTGATCTCAATGGTCTCGCCGACCGCTACCTTTGCTTCCCCATCGGCCAGAGATGCATCATCGGGCCAACCATCCAAACCTTCACCGATCTCATCAGTTACACTGATGAAGCCACCGCAATCCCCTGTCAGCCAAGCAAAAGATCCCTCTACCAATAGACCACACTCTCACCGATGCACCAATGAATTATACTCTGCTCCTTCATCAGCGAGACCTCCCACTGTCGGCCCACCACAATCCATCCTCGCCGACAACACAAGTCACGCCGAAGACCATACACAACACTTCCCTTCATCGACTAGAGATTAGTCTATCGACCAACCATTTCACCGTTCACCCGACAATACAACCCATGCCGATAGACTCTAGCTCTTCCCCTTCCGTCGGTGTAACACACACCATCGAAGCATCCAAAAAGCTTCCTGCTGATCTCAAAGGTCATGCCGACGACATCTTCGCCAGCCACACACTGCTCCTCCATCGGCCAAACTCCTTACATCGGCGGGGCCACAAATTTTCTTCGCCGACAGCCAAACACACGCCGATGGACATCCATTGGCCAGACCAAAACAATCGGAGCACTCAAGAAATCTTTCACCGATGAGGCCGATCACTCCGATAAGACCAAAAATGTAAAGCCTTGAACCGTTGAACCCCAAACCAAAAGGGTTCAACACGAGGGTTCAACGCGATGGTTCAAACATCAAAAATAATACTCCATAGGCAACAAAGCTTCGAACCATTGAACCTTGAACCAAAACAAAAAGGTTCAAGCGGGAGGTTCAACGATGCAATATTTGCGCAAGGCAAATGTATAATGCGACCCGTTAGAAGAAAATTGAACCCTGAACCGCTGAACCACTGAACTTAGAGAAAAAGGGTTCAAGTTCAAACTAAAATGTCAAAGACACAAAAACGAACGCATGCCGATGGAGAAAAGACAAAGACCCCTCCTCAAGAAATGAGATGCAGATGCTGAAAAACACTGAAGGGGCGCCAAAACTTAGAACCTTTTGGATATTTCGGGATGGTGCCTGCATGAAAATTGCTAAATTAATTGACAGTGAATTCAGGCACCAACACATGGGATCAAGGCACTTTCAAGATGTGGGTGAGATGAATATGTAGTTCTGGTATTGACTTGATGATGTGGAAATGGTTCAGGATGGATGTGATGATGTTGTGGATATTGTACATGATGAGGATTTGAGTGTTTTTGTATTTTTCTATTTTTTCTAATATTTTTTGTATTTTTGAATTTTTCTAATGTTTTTGGATTTTTCAGATTTTTCAAATGTTTTTAGATTTTTTAGATTTTTCTAATTTTTTTGGGATTTTTTGAATTTTTGCAATGTTTTTGGATTTTTTTGAATTTTTGAACTATACATAAGAAGCCTACAAGGATCCTCATTCTACAGATTAGCTTTGGGTGGGATGAAGTAGGGTGGGTGGTTGATGTTTCAAAATTCCAAGCCATAGAATGTGTTTGATGTGGAGCGTCATGATGGAAAGAGGACTAATAAGATGGTAGAACCAACCACTACACATGGCACCTAAGATAGGTTTTCACCATGGTACTTATCCAAGGTGTCACTGAAGTGATTTTAACCATTGGATGGCTTTATTACACTTGGGTTTTTCTTTTTTTTTTCAATTTTTTTTTTAAATTTTCAATTTTTTTATTTTTTTGATGTTTTTGCCTTGGGATACTTGATGAGTTAAGCATATAACCTCTTCAAATGTAGAATATTCATGGGTTCATCAAGAAGCTGCCCCCTTAGGTGTTGCAAGCTGATATGCTTATGATCCATAGCTAGCTGTGATGACATAAGGTCCCAACCAATTGGGCTTAAATTTTCCCTTTTTGGTGCACTCCTACAAATTTTTTTGATTTTCCATGAGGATAAGGTTGCCTACTTCAAACTTGTGGTTCTTGATTTTCTTGTTATACCTTCTTCGTAGGTGATTTTGGTATGCCTGCAGATGGTTGAGTGCATCCAGGTGTTTCTCATCCAATAGTTCTAACTAATGTAGCCTTGCAACTTGATATTCTTCATTAGTGATTATGTTCTGTAATGAAACTCTAAGTGATGGGAACTTGACCTCAATAGGTAAGATGGCTTCGGAACTGAATACTAGGGAATATGGGGTGGCTCCTATAGGTGTGAGGATGCTTGTATGGTAGGTCCATAGGGCAGGATTGAGTTAGATGTGCCAGTCATGATCAGCTTCATTAACTATCTTCTTCAGAATGCGTAGGATGGTTTTGTTAGAAGCTTCAACCTGATCGTTATCTTGGAGATAGTATGGAGTGGAGAAATGGTGTTGGATCTAAAAATTCTAACACAAAGTGTGGACTTCCTGGTTCTTAAACAATTTCCTATTATCAATAATGATGGAATGGGAAATACCATAACGGCATATGATGTAGTGAACAATGAATTTGGCTCTTTGGATGCCTGTGGTGAAAGTGAGTGGAATTGCTTCAACCCACTTGGTAAAGAATTCGGTGTTGGTGATAATGAACTTATGGCCATTAGATGATGGAGGGTGAATCTTTCCTACAAGGTTGAGTCCCCATTGTGAAAAATGCCATGGAGTTGTTATTCGTTGCAATTCTTGTGATGGTGCGTGGATGAGGTCCCCATGTTACTGACATGGCAAGCACTTCTTCATGAACCTATAAGCATCTTGCTCCATGGTCGGCCAATAGTATCTTGTTCTTAAGATCTTCTTGGCTAGAGTAGGTCCACTTGAGTGTGCCCCATAAATGCCTTCATGTACCTCTTGTAAGGCCACCTTAGCTTCCCTAGAGTTAAGACATCATAAAAGCATACCATCAAGACTCCCTTTGTAAAGGGTGTCTCCTATAAGAGTGCAGCGGGAGGCTTGGCAGATGAAGCATTTTCGTTGGGAGGGTGATAAGTTGGGTGGGATGATGTTGTCATGGAGGTACATGTACGTCTCTTAATACCAGGTGGATACGGAACCAATAATGTCACACACCAATTCTGATTGTGGAACATCATAAGCTGGTATAGGGAGTTCTTCAATTAGAAACTCATATTTCTTGTTGTCTTTCTTCATGTCCACCAAGGATCCTATCATGGCCATGGCATCTGTTGCTTTGTTATTCAACCTTGGAATCTATTCAAAATGGATGTCATCAAAATAATCTTTAAAATAATTTGCCATTCTCTTGTAGGGCAAGAGCTTATCATCCTTAGTCTTGTATTCATTGTTTACTTGTCGGATGACCAGTTGGGAATCTCCATAGACCATCAGTTTCTCAATCGTCCATCGAATCACCATGCGAAGTCCTATGATAAGAGCCTCATATTCTACTACATTTTTTGTACATGGAAATGTAATCTTGTATGATTTGGGGATGGTATCTCCTTGAGGGGTAACAAACAGAATGCCTACCCCCAAGCCTCGATGCATATAAGATCCATCAAAATACATCTTCCATGATTCTATTGTTGGTGTTATTGTCAATATAGACTCATTAGGAAACTTGGTGCAGGGGCACCCAAGTATAAAGACATCTTATGAGGTCAAAGTGTATTTTTACTTATTTTTAATGTTCATACATGATTTGTAAGGTCATGAAGTCTATTGGTATAAAAAATAACTCATTTGTAAAGCTTAGAAAGCTATTTTTTTGCCAAGAGACCTAAAAGGTAATAATATGGTCAAGGTTGGTCAAAGGGTCAAAATGGCCAAGGAAAGGTTTGAGAGGTTGTAAATGATCATAATTAGTCCATTTTGTCATGTTAAAGGTGGTCTAGGATGGAGATTTTGTATAAAGTTGTCAACATTGAAAAATGGCAAAAGTTGTAAAGTTGTCAAGGCAAGATTAGGGGAAATGAAGAGTCATTGTGTTAAAAGAGGGTAGTTAATCAGTTAAACTGATGTGGAGGTTGATCTTGTGTATGTATACACCTATTTAAGCATGTAAAACTCGAACCAAGAGGAATATATGTGAATTGGATTTAAAACTTGTGATTTTAAGCCCTTATTCTGTAGTTCTAACTATTTTTTTCTCTAGTTCTAGGCCTTGTACTGCCATGTACAGCGTGGAACATGTAAAATATTAATGTGATATTGAATTAAGATGAATAAAATTCAATTTGGTTCAATTCTCATTGAATTTGGTGCAATATTGAGGAAGTTATGACCGTTTTAGTGACTGCAATTTCTAGAATTCTCCTATAACAGTCCTGTTGCAGCATTTGGTATGGTTTTGTACGGATATATACAGGGACAAGCCATATATGGTTGGAATAAGGATTGATTTACCTTTCAAATGAATCTTGAATAAGGTTTTAACTTGATTCCTAGAGGAAGATATCATGTTTTTTCTAAAACTGCTATGTTAATTAAGTTAACTAGGGTTTTGGTAGGAAAAATGTCATAAAACCTCATTCCACCATGGGAATCCCATAAAACTCAGTGGAATGGAAGTAGAGGGAGTGATTGACAGGTTGACGAAGGCTCAGGACTAAAAAAGTTGTTTTGGTGTGTTTAAATTGATGCCCTAGGTGACTGTAGCAACATTTTCCTTGTTATCTTTGCATTTGAAGTGGGAAAACAAGCATAGAATGAAATTGTCTTGCATCCTGACCACAAAACCCTTGAAATACATTGTTTTACCATCCATGTGAAGTGTCCAAGGGGTCCAGAGAGTTTGGTGGTTCCATCCAAGGGTACTTGCTTCATAAACTAGGTCTAATTAGGGCTTAAAACCACTAGGAGGGTTATTGGTTAGGGCATACTTTTTAAAACAACCCAAACCCATTCTAGAGTATGTTGTGGGGAGGCATAATAGGTATCTATTTAATGTCTAAGAGTTACATTTGGATATCTATATAAAAAGTTATTAGGACTATTCTCTGTTTGTAGGGCTACTTGCCTTTCTTGAGGTTTGTGAAGGAACTAATAAATCAAAGTTCGATGCACCTTTGCCAATGGATGGGATGGGTTCTAGTACATGCCAAAACACTATTTCCAAGAATAATGCAAGAACCTTAACTACTATTCCCACTTTTCCATGAAGATCCTTGTTTTTGGGCTTTTGGGGTGAAAAGAACCTTGTCTTGTTTGTCCTTTTTCTTGTATCCACTGTGCGCTGTGCATCAAATTGGTATCAGAGCTAGCGAAAGATTTGGGTGGTGTGTATTTGTTTCCTATAATTGAGAAGGTAGGTGAAGAACTAAAGGAAAGCTGAAAAGTTGTGTTGGTGACCGTTATTTTGTTTGCTAAGTTGTTTGGTTGCAGGTGCTTGGTCCATCTAGCTGCGAGAAAGAAGTTTTTGAGATTGTGTGTGAGGGCAGACAAGAGAAGGTCTGTCATGACCATTCTCCAATAGAGATTAGGTTGGATAAGGGTGTAGAGAGAAGCCACTAAGGAGAGAGTGGTAGGATGCATCACCAGAATCTATTGTTGGGTGAGATGGATGGTTTGGTGTTGTGAAGCAGTGAGAGAGATGGATACTTGACTGAAGAAGCACTTAGGGTTGCAGCTTGAAGAGTACTCCACTAATGGGAGTAGAAAGAGCTTGAGGATGCTTTGTGAAGATGGTAGTTTGATTTGTTGGTTGGTTGGTCACAATTTCTATTAATCTAAAGATTGGAAGACTGAAGATATAGCCAGAGGAGATGCATAAAAAGATTTTTGTTGCAGGTACATTTCCAAGGGACTTGGAAATTTTGTTGGTTGGTTGTATGGTGTAGGGGCACCCAAGTATAAAGACATCTTATGAGGTCAAATTGCATTTTTTATTATTTGTAATGTTCATACATGATTTGTAAGGTCATGAAGTCTATTGGTATCAAAAACAACTCATTTGTAAAGCTTAGAAAGCCATTTTTGTGCCAAGAGACCAAAAAGGTTCTAATATGGTCAAGGTTGGTCAAAGGGTCAAAATGGCCAAGGAAAGGTTTAAGAAGTTGTAAATGATCATAATTAGTCCATTTTGTCATGTTAAAGGTGGTCTAGGATGGAGATTTTGTATAAAGTTGTCAACATTGAAAAATGACAAAAGTTGTAAAGTTGTCAAGGCAAGACTAGAGGAAATGAAGAGTCATTGTGTTAAAAGAGGGTAGTTAATTAGCTAAAATGATGTGGAGTTTGATATTGTGTATGCATACACCTATTTAAGCATGTAAAACTTGAACCAAGAGGAATATATGTGAATTGGATTTAAAACTTGAGATTTTAAGCCCTTATTCTGTAGTTCTAACTATTTTTTTCTCTAGTTCCAGGCCTTGTACAGCCATGTACAGACTAGAACCTATAAAATATTAATGTGATATTGAATTAGGATGAATAATATTCATTTTGGTTCAATTATTATCAAATTTGGTGCAATATTGAGGAAGTTATGACCGTTTTAGTGACTGCAATTTTCAGAATTCTCCTATAACAGTCCTGTTGCAGCGTTTTGTACAGTTTTTTACAGATATATATAGGGACAATCCATATATGGTTGGAATGAGTATTGAGTTACCTTTCATATGAGTCTAGTATGAGGTCTTAACTCGATTCCTAGAGGAAGATATCACATTTTTTCTAAAACTGCTCTGTTAACTAGGTTAACTAGGGTTTTAGTAGGAAAAATGTCCTCTAAAACTCAATGGAATGGAAGTGGAGGGAGTGATTGACATTTTTACCAAGGCTTAGGACTGAAAATTTTGTTTTGGTGTGTTTAAATTGATGCCCTAGGTGACTGTAGCAGCATTTTCCTTGTTATCTTTGCATTTGAATTGGGAAAACAAGCATAGAATGAAATTGTCTTGCATCCTAACCACAAAACCCTTGAAATACATTGTTTTACCATTCATGTGAAGTTTCCAAGGGGTCCAGAGAGTTTGGTGGTTCCATCCAAGGGTACTTGCTTCACAAACTAGGCCTAATTAGGGCTTAAAACCACTAGGAGGGTTATTGGTTAGGACATACTTTCTAAAACAACCCAAACCCATTCCGGAGTATGTCGTGGGGAGGCATAATGGGTATCTATTTCATATTTGAGAGTTGCATTTGGATGTCTGTATAAAAATTTATTGGGATTGTTCTCTGTTTGTAGGGCTACTTGCCTTTCTTGAGGTTTGTGAAGGAACTAATAGTTCAAAGTTTGATGCACCTTTTCCAATGGATGGGATGGGTTCTAGTACATGCACAAACACCATTTCCAAGAAGAATTCAAGAACCTTAACTGTTGTTCCCACTTTTCCATGAAGATCCTTATTTTTGGGCTTTTGGGGTGAATAGAATCTTGTCTTGTTTGTCCTTTTTCTTGTATCCACTGTACACTCTACATCAAAACTCTACAAATGTGGGCTACTCTATTGGGATGGGTGACTCAACTAATTGATCAGTGATGACCTATCCTTTAATGGGTTTTCTCTTTGTGTATTCAATATCAAACTCACTTAAAATCATTATGCATTTAGCCATTCTACCTATAAGAGCTACTCTGGTTAGTAGATATTTCAGTGGATCAATCTTGGCAATGAGCTTAGTTTTTTGATTAAGCATGTGGTTTCTCAACTTTTGTGAGGTGAAGATGATAGCTAGGCATGCTCGTTCAATGGGAGTATAATTTAGCTCATAGGACACCAAGGTACGACTGATATAATATATTGCTCTTTCTTTTCCTTGTTCATCATGTTGCACCAACAAGGCCCCTATAGCTATTTCTAACATTGAAATATACAAGAGGAGGGGTTCTCCTTGTTTTGGTGGAATAAGGATAGGTGGATTAGTGAGGTATGTCTTCAACTATTCAAAAGCTCCCTGACGCTAATTATCCAACACAAAGGTTGTGTTCTTGCAGAGGAGATGCTGAAATGATTGGCATTTATTTGCAAGTTGTGCTATGAACTGTCAGATAGATTGGATCTTTCCTTGTAGACTTTACAACTACTTAAGTGTCTTCAGGGGAGGCATCTCTATTATATATTTGACTTTGGTAGGATCTACTTTGATTCCCCTTCTTAACACTATGTATCCTAGGAGTTTCCCGGAAGTGACCCCAAAGACACACTTCTTCAGATTCAACCGCACATTGTATTGTTCCAACCTATCAAAGATCTTGGCTAACACATTCAAGTGCTCCTCTTTGGTTTTAGATTTTCCCAACAGATCATCCACATAGTCTTCCATTATGTGGTGGAAGAGGTCATGGAAGATGACTGTCATTTCCCATTGATAGGTTGCACCTGCATTCTTCAAGCCAAAAGACATTACTACCCACCAGTATATCCCCCACGGACATATGAAAGATGTTTTATGTTGGTCTTCTTCTACGATCCTGATTTTATTATACCTTGAGAAACCATCCATCAAGGAAAACATCTCATGCCTTGTTGTGAGATCCACTATGATATCGATGTTGGGTAGTGGGAAGTCATCTGTAGGGCAAGCCTTGTTAAGATCTCTCAAATCTGTACATCACTAGATGCCCACAAAGACTTTGGCGATAGGTACAATGTTAGATACCCACTTGGGGTAGTCTATTGGTCGAATAAACCCCACATCTAAGAGTTTCTTAAGTTCTTCTTTGACCAGGAGCACAATTTGAGGATTCATCTTCCTTAGCTTTTGTTTTACTAGTTTTGCATTAGGAAGTACTGTTAGGTGATGGACAACCAAAGTGGGATCTAGTCCCGACATGTCAGCATAGGTCCATGCAAAATTACAGCATCTTTGCTTAAAGAAGGCTAGGAAGTTCTCCTGCTCTATTGTTGTAAGGGATTCTGCTCTGAATGTTATTTTCGGTGCTTCTTATGTTCCAAGGTTCATTTCCTACAATGGTTCCACTAGGATAGGTGATCTATCTAGATATACTTCATCTATTCAGGAAGACCAATGCTCTTATCTTCTAGCACCTCATGGAGGTTTTTATTAGGTGATACATCCTTTATTTTGATTTTTTCTTCACCTGAAAGTGCCACAGAGTGGTTTTCACTAGGAGGTTTTGTTTTTATTTTTATGTTTTTGTGGCTAAGAACATGGGTACTTTCACTGAAGTAGACGAACGTGTTGTGTTCCATGATATATATGGCTCTATAGTCTCTAAAGGGGAAGTGATCTCTGATCCCCATCATTTCTGCTATTGCCTCATCGTTTTGTGCCATGTCAAGGATGGGAGGTCCTTGTGGGTCCTAATCTATAAGCTTGGGGTATACAAGAGGTAGGTCGTTAGAGGTGGATGCTAGGGTGGTTACAGTATAAATGGTACATATGGAGGATTCAAAGAATTCAATGAAATCACTAAAGGAGTCTTGATGTTCTGCTTCATTGATGTTATTGACCATAGAGAAGACCTTAGCAACCTCACCTAGGATACATTCACCATTAGCAAGGATAGACTCTCATTTTCCATATCCTAACCCTTGAGAACGAGGGTTCCTTGTTGCTTGAATTAGCTCCACAATCCCTTGTTCATGAAGGCCTATATGGTCTTGTCCCTTATAGCCCATATACTTGACAATCTCAAGACCCTTGCCATAGATTTCAGCTGGGATAACGAGGGCTTCTTGCTCTGCTTCTTCATCTTTGTATAACCATGAGGATATGTCTTCAAGAAAATCTTGATCAAGGAGGTGCTTCTTCTCAAAGGTGGGGGATGGTTTGCATTTGATAACTACAATGGAGACCTCTTCTTCGTTAGAAGCACCAAATGTCTTAGGAGTGGGCAATGTTCCTACACAAAAGGTACCGTGTAGGTTGTATTCACCACACCCCATGTCACTTAGCTTGATCTTGACCTCAGGTAGTGGGGATGTTTGTGATGTAGTGGTGATGTTGGAAGGGTGAACATATGAGGCAGATGATGTATGATTGGCTTGGGAGGTAGGTTTCTTAGTGGCATTGTTGTAAGGACAGAAGGTATGGTCATGTCCCTCCAAGAAACTATAGCATTGGAAGGGACAGGGATCGGCATAGATAGTAACTTTTGTGCCATTGTGAGGGAATTTTAAGCATTGGTGAAATGTGGAAGGAATAACTTGCATGGCATGGACCCATGGTCAGCTGAGGAGAATGTTGTAAGGGAGGTGAAGATCAAGTACTTGACACTTGGTCTCCAAGATTTTATGTCCCACTTGGATAGGGAGTTTGATGGTGCCTTCAGACAGTCTCTTGGTATCATCATACCCCTTAATGGTTATACATTCACTAGTGTCCACAACCACATCAAAGTATCCCAAATGTTTTAACAATTTAAGAGTGCATAGGTTTAGGCCTAAACCACCATCTATTAAGACTCTTTTTATGATATGATTGTGGATGTAGACTTCAATATGTAAGGCATCATTGTGCAGGTCATCGAAGGTGGAGAGATCCCTTTCAAAGAAGGTGAGATGATGACGTGAAGCGATATGGCCTACCATGGCTTGGAATTGATCAACATTCAGGTTGGTGGGGACTTGGGTCTCCATTAAAGCTTTGTCAAGGACTTCTTTGTGAAGGGGTGACGTGCGAAGCAATTCAAGGATGGAGATTTGTGCAGGGATTTTACCTAGATGATCTAGGAGGTTGTATTTGTGAGCGGATGGTGGGTTGGTAGATGTGGATGTGGATGGTTGATCATTGGTGGGTATCCCATAGATAGAGACACGGCCACAGTGGGTAGTGACAGCACAATCATGTGTTTTTGCTTGAATGATAATGGTGTTGACATGGTTAGAAGATTCTTCTATTTGACCCACAATGGAGTCAAAAGAAGCAGGAGGTGGAACAACATTGTAAGCTTGGTTGGACGAGGATGCTTTTCCTTTATTGTGGGTAGAGGATCCTTGTAAGCTTTGAAATTTGCATTTGGTGACTATTTTGGTGGTTCATCAAAGACGATACTACCCTTATTTATGAGATCCTGTATGCAACGTTTTAATCTCATGCAAGTAGATGTTTTATGCCCATTGACATGATGGTATTCACAATAGGCATTCTCATCAAACCATATTGGTTTGAATTGATTCTCGTTATAATGCCTAATAGGGGGAGAGTTATCAAATTGCCCTTTACAATATTGTCCAAAACATCTTCTATCGGTTCCCCTAAGGGTGTGACCATCCTCCTAGGGGTGTTATTTTGTTTGGGTGGTCCCTTGGGGGTATTGACATTGTTGGTAGTCGATGTGCTTGGTGGTGTTTGATTTTGTACATTTTGAATGGCTTTCACATCGGTGATGCCGTCATTAAGGGTGTTCTTGTTTTTACCCCAAAAGCATAGTTTCTAGTTTGATTGTGTATTGTTATTTGTGTTTGGGGTGTTGATGTTGACTTTGTTTTTGTTGTTGTAGGTTTTGCTATCATAGGGTTTTATCAAGCCCTTCGCAATAAGGGATCTCTTAATGGTTGTGCCCTTGTCGATGACCTCTTCATAGGTAGATGTGCATTGAATTTGTAAGTGGAATCCCATTTCTTGACTAAGATTAGCCACAAAAATGGTGACTAGTTTTTTTTCAAGGTGTTATGTCAGAAAAATGCACCCTTGGGGGCTTTTTCCTTTAAGGTTTAGCTCTCAAGTCCTTAGATTGCATTTAGAGCATCTTGCATGATGATTCAGACTCCCGATGAGAAAACCCTTGGGTCTCGTGACAAATAGGACCTACGGGGTGCTAATTTAATGATGCCAAAACAAAGACAGGGGGTGGACAAGGGTGCTAGCGCCCTAGTCCAGCCCTATTTTAGGTCTGCCCTAAATTCAAATGTCACATTTGTGACCGTTATTTGGTTCCCAGGCTGACATCATAAGTTTAATTATGAAATTCTTGGTGAGAATCTTAGTAGTTGCATATATAAGCATATTTAGTGTTTAGGGTAAAATTGGATCTGTTGATCTTTTGTGGTTTAGATGTTAAAATCCTCCTTTCACCCTAACATTGAAGGATCTAGGGTTGAGTGGTGAGCACTATCATACCCTAGGTCACTTACAAATGAGGGGAAGCTTGGATTAAGGAATTAATTATCAATTTTTTCTTCTCCTATGCTCCATTGACCATTAAAACCCTAATTATGTAAATATGACAACAAATTAATGAATTACGAAAAAAGCTCTTACAGACGAGAGTAAAATGCCAAATTACAGAGTGCCTGTTTTTGGGGTTCCGAAGTGGAACAGTCGGGGACACTAGAGCAAGCGCCCAAGTCCAAGGTACCTACTTTTTCAAGGAATCTGGACCTCCTTCAAACACTGATTAGCCTTGTAACTTCTATTTTCTAGAATCTATCTATGGAGGACACTAGAGCAAGCACCGTAGTCCTGGAAGTGCTCCTTTGTTTGTCTTTCCTTCAGATCCTGAATCCCTAATGTCTGCCAAGCCTTCCTGCAACTCCACTTTTTTTGGATGTGACACCTATAACCTGCAATCACAAGACTTGGTTTGGGGGTTGTGGTGTTTAGAGGTTTGCCTCAGTTAAAACTCAGAGGACACTTAAGTCTCCGAACACTGTTGTTAGATAAAGAGGGCATGCCCTTGTGAGGAAGAGGCCAAAAACCAAAGGAATCAATGATAAAAACACAATGATATGTCACCTTGTAGTGAATCTCTCATGGAGGAAGATGCTCTTCATGCCATGAAGGAATTGATGCTCAAATCTACAAATATCAACACACAAAACACACAAGTCTGCTCTTGCAACACAATAGAAAGCCTTAAATCACCTTGAGAACACAATAGCTTGCTAGTAATCATCTAGTCTACAAATGAATGCCTACACATGCTTATATATGCATCTACAAGCACTCCTGCCAAGATATTTGAAATTCAAACTTACCGTGTCAATAAAGGGACCTAATAACAGTCACTAATCAACACCCAGAAATTAGGGCTGCCCTAAAATAGGGCAAGACTAGGGCGTGGGTGCCCAAGTCCTCTCCCCCTATTTTAGGCAAGGTACAGCTCAAGGGGTCCTCCTAGGTCCTATTTACTGTGGGACTTAGGTCTCATTCCATCGGGATGCTAAAATATGAACTAAAATGTCCTAAATGCACTCTAAAGACCTAGGAGCTAAACCTTATGATGGAAAAGCCCCCAAGGGGACATTTCTGATGTTACATTTAGCCCCCACTTTAATGTATGTATGAACACGAGGTCCATACATGCATTAAAGTAAGGTCACAAACACACCAAACATGGAGAAGACATGCCAATCACATAGAAAATAGTAACAGGCACGCAAAACATGAAGAAGACAGTTACAGTCATGCAGAACATAGAGCAGATAGTTAATGCATAGAAGACACATTAATGCATGGAAGACAGAAATGATTTCTTTTCTTTTCTTTTTCTCATATATATGAAATGCAAATGCAAGTACTGGAAAGTAAACAAACATCCCATAATACACGATGCACCACTTAAGGGTGCAGGTCTCTGTAAATGGGGCAACACACACACAAGACACATAAAACCTCCTAAAATGCACGAAGCACTCTCCAAGAGCGGTACTCAATGCATATGGGGCAACAAACATGCCATACAAAACAAGCATGCCAAAACACACACACTTGAAGACATGGAGAAAACACGACAGACAAGTGATGGTGTGTTCCCTATTTCTAGGCTCATCACCATCTCAGACACATTACAGGCACACACTAATGATTGGGCTTCACCACAACAATCTTTGAAAACATGCTTAAGGGTTGGGTTAGTCACAGAACCGCTCCTCACCTCTGTAGAGGACTTTTGAAAATGACAGAATGATGCAATCTGCTCTGAGAAATACACCATCCCCGCCTCTGCAGAGGGCTTAAGAAAAAGGATATGCTCAATATCCTACCTTCGTAGAGGGCTTATATGATTAATTGATTGATTGCAAACAAACTCAAGATGCATGATGCACTACTCAAGAGCATAGGTCACTGCATCTGAGGTCAAACACATTGCTAACATCTATAACAGATAGCTTACCTTATATGCCCCTACCTTAAGGTGCTTGATATTAGTTATTGATATCAAGCATGTTAATGTAGGAAGAAAACACACAAGGGAACACTGACTTTCGCAAAGCCCATGCCCAACGGAGGTGACATGTACTTTACAATCACCAAATGTTCCCACAAACACATCCCTGCAAGAAACATGTTAGTGTCTACAACATCATGATAAACAATGACATCAATGTGATTAACCACACAAAGAGCCAAGGTTATATAATGAATTTAGAGTTCAAGGATAACCAAGGGCTATATCACAAAGTTCTTCGAATCGAGTACCACCAAGGCTAGATTCAAAGGCAAACAAAGGTGTATGCAGCAACAGTATTGTTAAGGTTTGTAAATGCAATAGAAACATCATAACATTCACTATGCGGAAAGCACGAGTGCTTCCACTAGCCAATCATTGGATAAGATAAACAACCCCATCATCATATTAGGAACTATAGTCCATTTTTTGATTGCTCTCGAAAGGGACACTAGGTCTGCATCAGTATAAATGTTTGTCGTCATCTGTTCGCTAGATGGAAGCACTAGAGGAAGGGAAACAATAAATAAGAGAGGAGAAACAAGTGTCTTAGGGATAGTCATGTAGGAGGGTGCCCCCAAGTCACCAACCACGATGCTATGTCTGTAAGATGCAACACACAATAATGAAATTGAAGAGAGAGGGAATATAGAAGAATGATGATAAAAATAGAAGAAGGTCACAACAAAGGTAGTCTCCTAGTATCCCGAAACTTATGGGAGAATTTGAGGTCATCCTAGGAGGCCTAAACAACACGACACATCATGGGGGAAGCACATCATGAGAGAGATAAAGGGTTAGAGATATTTACCTGTAGGGCCCCTTCTAGGCTAGCGGGTATCACGAATCTTGATCTTTATTTTAATGGTTAAGGTGTTATCACTTCTTCTCTCTTCCATATGTTCGTGAGTTTGCGAGGGTAACCATGTAGGAAAGGTTTCTCTTAATGATGGTTGAGAGGGAATGTTTCCTTTGTCTATGTCAGCTATAGGAGCATTTGAAATGCCATTTAAATGAGCTTGTGGAGGCATCCAAAAGATACCCATTTCAGTCCTTATATAGGGAGTTGGAATGGCTTGAATCAGAGGGATAGCTTGTTCTTCCACAGCATGTAGGATTTCATTGCTTTGATGGTTCATGATTTATTTTGTGGTTTAGCATGTAATTGAGAAGTTCTTGAACATCTGGTGGCAAACCGAGCAAATGGTCACAAAGAGAATCTGCATTATCCAGAGCTTCATCCTCACCAAGTGGGGTTATGTTAGGACAAGTCTCTTTCTTTGATAAATCACCCATTGCTATATCACTCTCATAGGTCTCAGAGAGGATTTGCATTATATCATCATAAACAAAGGGGGAGTGGGAGTAAAGTTATCATTACTACTTTCCCCATCATTGTCTTTAGCTATAAATTTTTTGAGATTCTCCATGATTGAAGGAAAAACATCCACAGTATCATGAAAGTTATCAAAGTAGGCTATTGATCAAAGGATATCACATGTAGCACTATTGCTTATGTCAATGCCATAGATGTATGCTATTTGATGCAAGACTTGAGAATATTTTGTTAGTGAATTTGCAAAAATTCTCATAATTCACAATGTACTCATATAGGTCTTCTCAAGATGTACCATTAGGAGAATCCATTAATGCAAAATATATGCAAAAAATGCTTGAGTTTTCTATATGTTTTTCGATGCCAGTGAATGGAACAAAAGGTGTTGTAATGATTTCAGTCAAGGGAAGCAAGTTATATGTTTGATATCAGTCCAAAACAGCAATAATTTCACTCTCAACACACTCTTGATGCAAATTTAAGATAATGCCAAGTCGATTATAATGAAAATATGTCAAAATAGGCACTTTTTTCACCAAAATTCAATGCAAGAGAGCATAACAAAGGGTGTTGTGAGGAAAATGATGGTGGAAAAAAAATAATATCATAAATAATAGCTTCTTGGTGCTAAAATATCCAACACAACACGCTTTCAGTGCTTCTTAAGGTAAAACCCTAGTGAAAATATAGCAAAAATAAGCTATTTTTCACGATTTTTCAACTCCAAGACCTAGAAAAAGGGGTGTTGTAAGGAATTTTAAGAGGTAAAGAAAATAATATTGGTAATATCAATCACCACAATCCATAAAATTGATCACAACACGCTTGGAGTGTAAACTAGGTCAAACCCTAGGGCCAAAATAGCCAAAATGTGTAGTTTTTTGCCAATTTTTCACTCAAATGCCCGTTAAAGGGTGTTGTGAAGGTTTTTATGAGGGGTAGAAAATTATTACCCTGATAAAATAAAATTAACGCAAAAATATTCTTCGCAACACACCTATAGAGCAAGTTTAGAGAGTCGATAAGGCCGATTTTAGTGAAAATCGTTGTTTTTGAAGCCCTAGGTTTGAAATTTTGGAACAAAATACTATGCGAATGGTTTGAAGTCTGATTTTTGATGAGAATTACATAATATTATATCTGAAAATGATTTTCAAGATTAATCATGTAAAATTCCCATGCAAATTTAATGAAAATGCACCAAAATTGCTAGTTTTGTTAAAAATTTCAATGCAAAAATACAAATAATTTAAATTTAAATGAAAATTCACACTAAAATGCAAGAATAAAGCTAAATGAAAATTTTAATGAGCCTCTAAAATCAGTAGAAAAATCTGATAAAAGATTTTTCCTACAAACCCTAGATTTTGGAATTACTACGTTATCTAAAAATTGTCAAAATTTCCACAAAACCCTAGCAATTAAATGATGAAAATGCAAAGAAAGATTTTGAATTTTTGTATTTTTCTATATTTTATATCAGATCTGATGTAAAAATTATGAATTAGGAAAATTTAGGAAGAATTGACACAATTTAGTAAGCCCAACAATGCAATTTTTTTGTATTTTTCCAAAATTTTCAATTTTTTTTGAAATTTTCTCAATGCAATAAATTAAATGTCTATATGAATGAATGAAATCACACCAAATATGCAGACAAATACTTAGCAAGTTGAAATTTTAGTTCAAAGACACGGGTTCACCAAAATATTTAGGGTAAAATTGGATTTGTTGATCTTTTGTGGTTTAGATGTTAAAATCCTCCTTTCACTCTAACATTGAAGGATCTAGGGTCGAGTGGTGAGGACTATCATACCCTAGGTCACTTGAAAATGAGGGGAAGCTTGGATTAGGGAATTAATTATCAATTTTTCCTTCTCTTATGCTTAATTGACCATTAAAACTCTAATTATGCAAATACGACAACAAATTAGTGAATTACAGAAAATGCTCTTGTAGACGGGAGTAAAATGCCAAATTACATAATCCCTATTTTTGGGGTTCTAAAGTGAAACAGTCAGGGACACTGGAGCGGGTGCCCAAGGCCAAGGTACCTACTTTTTTAGGGAATCTGGACCTCCTTCGGACACTGATCAGTCATGTAACTTCTATTTTCTAAAATCTATCTAGAGAGGGCACTAGAGCAAGTGCCCTAGTCATGGAAGTGCTCCTTTGTCTATCTTTCCTTTAGATCCTGAATCCCTAATGTCTGCCAAGCCTTCCTACATCTCCACTTTTTTGAGACATGACACCCGTAGCCTACAATCACAAGACTTAGTTTGGTGGTTGTGGTGTTTAGAGATTTGCCTCAGTCAAACCTTGGAGGACACTTAAGTCTTCGAACATCATTATCAGATAAAGAGGGCGTGCCCTTGTGAGGAAGAGGCCAAAACCCAAAGGAATCAATGATAAAAACACAATGATATGTCACCTTGTAGTGAAGCTCTCATGGAGGAAGATGCTCTTCATGCCATGAAGGAATTGATGCTCAAATCTGTAAATATCAACACACAAAACACATAATTCTACTCTTTCAACACAAAAGAAATCCTTGAATCACCTTGAGAACACAATAGCTTGCTAGTAATCATCTAGTCTACAAATGAATGCCTACACCCGCTTATATATGCATCTACAAGCACTCCCACCAAGATATTTAAAATTCAAACTTACCGTGTTGGCAAAGGGACCTAATAACAGTCACTAACTGACACCTAGAAATTGGGGCTACCCTAAAATAGGGTAGGACTAGGGCGCAGGCATCCAAGTCCTCCCCCCTATTTTAGGTAGGGTACAACTCAAGGAGTCCTCCTAGGTCCTATTTGCCATGGGACTTAGGTCTCATTCCATTGGGATGCTAAAATATGAACTAAAATGTCCTAAATGCACTCTAAAGACCTGAGTGCTAAACCTTATGAGGGAAAACCCCCAAGGAGACATTTTCCTACATTACATATAGATTATCATTTGCAAAACTAGATGGAAATTAGATGGACATTGTGATTCATGAGCTTATGTTAAAGTGATCAAGGCATTCATTGTGTTGCAGAGCATAGCATTGTTATTGTGTTTATTTTTGTAGGTTGGATTCCATCTCCTCCTCATGGCATTGAAGAGCATCTTCCTTCCATGAGAGCTTCATCATCAAGGTGACATCTATTGTGTTTTATCATCATTATCATTTAAATTTTTGCCTCTATCCCAAAAGGATACAGACTCTCTCTGACAATGGTGTTCGAAAGACTTGAATGTCTCTCTAGGGCTTGACTGAGGCAAGCCTGTAAACACCACAATCCCCTCCCACACTCCTTGTGATTGCAGGTTATACATTGTAAAAGTGGAAGAAGTGGAGTTACAGGGAGCAGGAGTACACTATGGAGATTCCAAATCCCAAAGAAGGAACCTGCTTGGACTATGGTGCCATCAACATTGTCCTCCACATCTGAAGCTATAGAAACAAACTAGATAGTGATAATCAGGGTTTACAGTTTCTAACATCCGGTGGAAGATCCCTCAGTGGACTAGGGCACCATGAACAATGTCCTCTACATTTACATTACCAGAAACTGAAGATACAGTCGAAATCAGTGTCAAAAGGAGATTGGGATTCCATAGAAAAAGCATCACATTAGGCTTGGGTACCATCACCATTGTCCCTGACATTTCTATTCTCTGAACTGCAAAAAATAGTGAGTTAAGGTTCTCTGCCCTTTGTCTAATTCTAGTAGCATTTGTCAAAATTTACAGATTTACTTGTTTTGCTTAAATTAGGGTTTCAAGAGCATAAAAAGCATTGATTAGCAACATTGTGTGATAAATTCTAAATTTCCCAACAAAACCAAGTGGCAACCCAACCTAATAGATGACTCTCCTCTCGATAGGAGAAGCACTCGATTGAAAAGCCCTTGGAATGTTTAGTGGAAAGGAGGATTCAAACTAAAACCCCCACACAAACACCCCAAAACCCTCTTTTCACATTAAAAATTTTGGTGAACCCATGTTTTTGAACTTTTTTGCACCTTGCTAAGTGTTGTTTCATAGATTTACATTCATTCATTCTATTGCATTTGAAAACTTACCAAAAAAAATTGAAAAATTGGGAAAATTTGCAAAAATTGGCATATTAGACTTGCATTTTTGTAAAATTTGAATTATTTGGCATATAATTTAAATTAATTTCTATTATTTTTATTAGATCTGATACAAAATACAGAAATTCATCATTTACAATTCATTTGCATGCTTGATTTGTTAGAAATTGCTTGAAATTGTGCATTTTTCATGAAAACCTAGTTTTGCATGAGTTAGGGTTATAGAAAAAATCTTGTTTCATATTTTACTATCTTTTTAAAGAACTTATTAGGTCTGATTTCTAATTGTAGTATTGCATCATAGTGGCCTCCTTGTCAAATTTCATGTCTAGATTTTGAAAACTTACATTTTTTCACTAGATTTGACCTTATCATCTTGTTAGATTTGCACCCCAAGTATGTTGTGAGGCATTTTAATGAACTACTTGGCTGTTATTAGGGTTATTATCTTCTACCCCATCTCAATTTCCTTACAACACCCTTTCTTTTGTGCCTTTGCATTGAAATTTTGTGAAAATTTGCATATTTTTGCTATTTTTGCACTAGGGTTTGATCTAGAGCGGCACTATAGGCATGTTGTAACAGATTTTTGTCATTAGGTAGTTGTTATTACTATTATAAGTTCCTTTCCATCATCATTTTGATTACAACACCCTTTTCCCTACTCTTTTACATTGAGATTTGGTGAAAAATCACATATTTTGGCGTATTTTCACTAGCTTTTGACTTATCAACTCTCTTGAATTGTTCCAAAAGCATGTTGTGAAAGATATTTTTGCATTAGTGGACTTTTTTTAGGCATATCATGTGCTTTCCCTCTTAAAAATATTTACAACACCTCTTCTTTCACTTGTTTGCATTGAGAAAAGTTGAAAAATCAAGCATTTTAGAGCATATCCAACATCACTTTTGCATTTGTTCTTGCATAAGTTTTGAAAACCTTTAAAATATGAATTGGCATTCATTTGAAAACATATATCATGGATACTTCCTTGGAATATCTATTTGCATACATCATAGACATGGATCATTTCTCTAAATATGCTCATGAATATCGTCAAGTCTTGGAACAAATAGCCTACATTCATGATGTTGATCTCTCTATGTGCTCCACATATGAAATCCTTTTTTATATATCTGATTTTGATAACTTCACAAATCTCATGGGAATATATCCTTTGATATTAGATGATCTTGTTGATATGTGTCGAACAACTGAGAGGGGGGGTGAATCAGTTGTCACAAAAACTTAAACACTTTCTGCAATTAAACATTCATCACTTATCCACAATTATTATGATCTAACAATGAGTGCATGAAATTGGAAACTTAACCATAGATACAACATCAAACACAAGAGACACCAGATTTACGTGGAAAACCCCAAGGTGGGGAAAAACCATGGAGAGGATTAACTCTCAATATATATTGCAATCTTGAAATAATGATGTGCAGGCTTGGTCACTCCATGGGCCTAAACATACTGGCTTACTACCATGAAGAACAACTAGGTCTAGCAAGCTCACTGCCTCAACCCTAAACCTAGAAAGATTACAATAAGGGTTGTTAAACCCTAAGGGCTGTTAAACTCTACTGGCAGCTTACTGCCAGACTCACTGCCACGATCAACAACTTTCTATATTTGTGACTGAAGTATAATAATTCCCCTGCTCTTCTCTTCCTCTACTCTTCTCTTCCTCTTCTTTCCTATACCTCTTCTCTGCTATGCCTTTTGGACCTTTCTTAATATCTTTTCATTTTTGATCAAGGACACTTTTTCCATGACTCAACTACAAGTATTTATACACTACATCAACCTTGGAATGATCATCAAGGTCGACATCACAATCATCAACCATTGGAACAATCTCCAAGGTTGGTATTATAAACATTTACAAAATAGGTCCTGACCTATTGCAACGTTATGCAAAGGGAATGAAATGCATATCATGCTATGCCTTAGCTGGGACTCAAAGATGACCTTCCACACCACAACACACTTCCACAATCTTCTAGAGATCTCTGCAATCACTGGAATTAACCAGGTTAGCCAAGACTGGTTACACGGTACATTATCTAGGAACAATCTTCAAACACAATCTCAATTTCTTAACACATACCAAAATCCAAATAGGAACATGATTACATCCACAAGCATGCTATAATCATCAAGAGAAACTATACAAACCTTAACCACTTTATCTATAGGAATCTTCTCACTAGAACACATGAACTTCACTATCTTCGACTATCATAAAAGAAAGATAGCTTGTGGACCACCAAAACATGAACCATTGCAACTGTAGGTACTTATCATCATCCCAGATGTCCCTCTAGAACCACAAAGCAAAATATTTTATTGCAGAGGAATGTGGAGCAAAATACTTTCTTCCTATCCCAACTAAACTTACAGAAAAAATAGGTTTCACTCTGGTGAATACAACTCACTCAGATCTTCATGCAGAGGCTTCAAACCTAGAATACAACATCCTTAGTCATACCTCTAACTTACTTTCAATCCATAGACCACAAACTTTGAATAGAAATAAATGCAGAGCATTTTACCAGATGGTTCTTCAACATACAACTCACTGTCTGTACTGCACTTCTCTGTAGCTCAGTAGTTTCTTCTGGAGAGGCTAATTTTCTTAATATCCTCAACATACAAGTCTTCTAAACAAGTAATAAAATAAGATACACGTGACACCAATGACAACAAGAATATGTTGACATCAATGACAACACCAATTAGCCACATACTTGCAACAATTTCCCCCTTTATCATTGATGGAAACATATGATGTGAAAAACTGCAGCAACCATCAAGACAAGATTCTCCCCCTTTCTCTTTACACACCTATACTCTTTCTTTCTTCAAAATTTTCCCCCTTTTTCTTACACATCTGCACTCTAATCTTTTCACATGACTTCTCTCCCCCTTTGACATCAATGGCAAAGGGCACATACTTGCACTCTTCTACTCTGATCTAATCTCTCTTCTGAACTTTCTGACTACTCCGCCTGAGAAGTAGCCCTAAGAAGCATCAATCTGGACCTCTGAACACCTCCAGATGGATGCACTACTATGCATCTTAGTTTAGAGAAGGAGGGGTGATAACCCTAACTTTTCTCTAAGATACTCAAAAGTATCCTTAGGTAGAGGCTTGGTAAAAATGTCTACAATCTGATCCTTGTTAGAAACATACTCCAACTTGACTTCATTCTCTATCACATTTTCTAATGATACCTGATGGATATGTGCTTTGCCTTTGAATGCATGACTAGATTCTTTGATATATTTATGGCACTTGTGTTATCACAAAATATTGCAATGGGATCTTCATACACAGTTTTGATGTCCTTCAAAGTCTACTTCATCCATAACACTTGAGTGCAACTGCATGCTGCTGCAATGTATTATGCTTCTATAGTAGACAGAGATATTGAATCTTATTTCTTGCTCAACCAAGATACTAATCTTTTTCCCAAGAAGAATGCACCTCCATTTGTACTTTTTCTATCATCCACATCTCTGGCCCAATCTGCATCAGTATATGCACTGAGAGTAAAGTCACAGTCCTTAGGGTATCACAAACCATAATATATTATGCTTTTTAAATATCTTAGAATTCTCTTGACTGCCATCACATGTGATTCCTTGGGTTCTACCTAAAATCTTGCCACAAGACAAACTGCATGCATTATGTCAGGTCTGGTTTGAGTTAGATAAAGTAATGCTCCAATCATAGATCTATACTTTTTCTGGTCTACCATGGGTGAGTTATCATCTTTTCTCAACTTACAACCAGTTATCATAGGTGTGCATACTGGTTTAGAGTCTTCCATCCCAAATTTATTTAACAACTCTTTCACATACTTAGACTAAGAAATGAAGATACCTTTATCTAATTGACTTATTTGCAGACCTAAAAAAAAGCTCATCTCTCCAAACATAGACATTTCAAATTCACTTTACATTTCTCCAACAAAAACTAACCACATACCTTCATTGCCTCTAAAAATAATATCATCAACAAAAATTGCAACAATCAGGATTTGTTCATCATTGACCTTGAAGTAGAGATTACTATCTGTAGTACCTTTACTAAACCCTATCTGTATTAGGTACCTGCCCAACCATGCATACCATGCCCTGGGAGCTTGTTTTAATCCATACAATGTTTTCTTCAATTTGCATACCATGTCCCCTTGTTCCGATGACTAAAATCCTTCTAGTTGTTCTATATAGACTTCCTCTTCCAACTCTCCATTGAAGAAGGTATAATTCACATCCATTTGATAAACCTTGAAATCTTTGTATGTTGTAAAAGCTAGAAACATCCTTATTGTTTCAATCCTTGCCACTAGAGAAAAATTTTCTTTAAAGCCTATTCCTTAAACTTGAGCGTATCCTTTGCATACCAACCTTGCTTTATTTCTTACCACTTCACCATTCTCATTCATCTTATTTCTAAAGACCCACTTTGTACTGATTACATTCTTGTCTATTGGTCTAGGAACAAGATCCCAAGTCTGATTCTTCTCTATCTACATCAATTCCTCTTCCATAGCCTTTATACAATTCTCATCTTTCCAAGCCTCATCCAAAGTTTTAGATTCAATCTTAGAAATCAGATAGAAATTTACTTGTTCCTCTGCAACTTTTCTTCTGGTTAAGATCCCTTTGTTCTTATCTCCTATGATTTGATTTTCAGAATGACTGATTCTTACATATCTTGGAGTTTTGGTAGCACTTATTGGAGCTTGTTCTTCTTCATCTGTGTTGTCTTCATGCTGCACCACTTCTTAAACATCTAGATCATTTGACTCATATCCACTTGAATATGAAGACCTTTCCTTACATTCATCAACTTTAACATTGCAGTTTCAATGATCTTATTTAGCCTCTTATTATAGCACCAGTAGGCCTTACTCTTGGTGGAGTAACCAAGGAAGATTCCTTCATCACATCTAGCATCAAACTTTCCTAAATCTTCTTCTCTTTTGATGTAACATTTGCTACCAAAAACTTTGAAATATTTCATATTAGGAACTCTACCATGCCACAATTCATAAGGAGTCTTTGAATTGTTACCTTTTACTTGAACTCTATTTAGGATATATACTGCTGTGTGAGTTGCCTCTCCCCAATATGCTTCCAGAAGATGAGATTCCTTCATCACGGTTCTAGAAGCTTCTTGAACTATTTTGTTTTTCCTTTCCACAACTCCATTTTTTTGTGGAGTTTTGGGCGTAGATAGCTATCTCTTTATTCCATGTTCTTCACAAAAGAAATTGAATTCATTTGATGTGAACTCTCCTCCTCTATCAGACCTCAAGCATTTGATTTTTAAATCCATCTCATTTTCAACCATTGCCTTAAATGCCTTGAATTTATCTAGAGATTCTACTTTCTTTTTCAAAAAGGTGACCCAAGTCATTCTAGAATAATCATCAATGAGCAACATGATGTACCTAGGTCCACACAAATATGTATGCACTAGCTCAAGTAGTCCTCCAACTAATTGGTCCTTGCTTTTGAAACTTTTTTGTGTTTGTTTCCCCAATTGACACTCCTTACAAATAGGATTAGCAGGCTTCACAAGCTTAGGGAAATCTCGAACAATCTGTATAGTATTTATCTTCATAATATTATCAAAATTTATGTGACATAACCTCCTATGCCATAACCAACTGTCATCAGTCTGAGTCAACAAGTAATAGTTCTTAGTTCCTTTCAAGTGATATATATTACCTCTGGTCTTCTTACCAGTTGCAATGACTGTTCTGGAGCTTTCTCTAATCTTGCATCCATTATCCTTGAAGCTTAAATCATATCCCTTGTCATACATCTGACCCACACTCAAAAGATTGTGCTTTAATCCTTTCACATATAAGACATCGTCAGTATTATGCTTGCCGTCAAAATAAATAGATCCTTTCCCACAAATCCTACCAGTTGTATCATCTCGAAACCTAACTAGTCTACCATCATATCTTTCCAAACTCACAAACTTACTTTTGTCACCAGTCATGTGGTGAGAGCACCACTATCAATAACCCATTCATCCTTGTCATTTCACATAGCTAGAAGAATTAGTAGACACAAGATCTTCCTTAATAGCCATTAACAAGCATTCATTTATAGAGGAACTAGCATTATCTAGTTCACCATTATCTGATACTCCTTCATCATCATCAAAACCTTTAACATAATAAC
Organism: Cunninghamia lanceolata; assembly: GCA_027924645.1. Lineage (NCBI taxonomy): Eukaryota > Viridiplantae > Streptophyta > Pinopsida > Cupressales > Cupressaceae > Cunninghamia > Cunninghamia lanceolata. The sequence continues at coordinate 7,455,351 of BSBN01001067.1, forward strand.
ACTTCTTTTGGGTCCTAGGCCTGTTCTCATATCTTCTTCTATTTCTTTCAATTCTTTCAGGACATTTGAAAGAAAAATGATCTACTTTACCACAAGAAAAACATTTGAAAGGTAATTTGCCTTTATACTTACTAGATCCTCTTTGCAATCTGTCCACAAAGTTGGCTTCAACTTCATCTAACTCATCACCGGATTCTACCTTGCAATTTTCTGATCTGGAAGTACTTCAAGGAGTACTGGCTTTGAAGGCCATCTCAACTTTTGGCAGAGCATCATCTAACTCCCTCATTTCAAAAGTAGTAAGCTTACCAAGCAACTGATCCCTATTAACCATTTTTACTTACATGAATTCTTCAATCGTGGCTACCTTGTGATAGTAGGACTTTGGTAGAGATCTAAGAATTTTCATAACAACTTCCTTTTCTTCGAGAGTTTTGCCTATAGCTTTTATCCCTGTAACAAGTTCATCAACTCTTTGCATAAAGGCTGATATGTTTTCATCATCATTCATCTTCAACATTTCATATTTCACTTTCAAATTTTGTAACTTGGCTTCCTTCATAGAATCATCTCCTTCATATAGATTTTTTAACTTTTCCCATACCTTATTTGCATTTTCAAGATCCACAACTTTCATCAATATTGAGTTGGTTAATGAACTTAGCAGAGCATCCTTTGGCTTGATATCTATCTCATATTCTTTGATTTCATCTTCAGTCATCAGACCATTTTGAGGTATGGCATATTCTATTTCCGTAGCTTTCCAAACTTTGTAACCAAGAGAAAGAAGGATGGCTTTTCATCTGAGCTTCCAGAGAACATAATTTGTTCCATCAAAATGTGGTGCTTCCTTCTTGTAATACATTTTGGATCTTCCTCAACCTATTAAACTTTCTTCAGAGGAACTTGGCTCTGATACCAATTGTTGATATGCTCCAAACAACTAAGAGGGGGGGTGAATCAGTTGTCATAAAAACTTAAACACTTTATGCAATTAAACATTCATCACTTATCCACAATTATTATGATTTAACAATGAGTGTATGAAATCAAAAACTTAACCACAGATACAACATCAAACACAAGAGACACCAGATTTACATGGAAAACCCCAAGGTGGGGAAAAACCATGGAGATGATTAACTCTCAATATATATTACAATCTTGAAATAATGATGTTCAGACTTGGTCACTCCACGGGCCTAAACATACTGGCTTACTGCCATGAAGAAAAACTAGGTCTAGTAGGCTCACTATCTCAACCCTTAACCTAGCAAGATTACAATAAGGGCTATTAAACCCTAAGGGTTGTTAAACCCTACTGGTGGATTACTGCCAAACTCACTGCCATGATCAACACCTTTCTATATTTGTGACTGAAGTATAATAATTCCCCTGGTCTGCTCTTTCTCTTCTTTCTTCTACCTCTTCTCTGCTCTACCTTTTAGACCTTTCTTAATATCTTTTCATTTCTACTCAAGGACACTTTTTCCATGACTCAACTACAAGTATTTATACACTACATCAACCTTGGAATGACCATCAAGGTCGACATCACAATCATCAACCATTGGAACAATCTCCAAGGTTGGTATTACAAACATTTACAAAATAGGTCCTGACCTATTGCAACATTATGCAAAGGGAATGAAATGCAAATCACACCATGCCTTAGCTGGGACTCAAACATGATCTTCCATGCCACAACACACTTCCACAATATTCCATAGATCTTTTCAATCACTGGGATTAACTAGGTCGGCCAAGACTGGTTACACGCTACATTATCTGGGAACAATCTTCAAACACAATCTCAATTTCTTAATGTGGACCAAAATCTAGATAGGAACATGATTAAGAGACATCCACAAGTACACTATAATCATCAGAAGCAACTGCATGAACCTTAACCACTTTATCCATAGGAATCTTCTCACCGAAACACATGAACTTCACTATCTTCAACTGTCATGAAAGAAAGATAGCCTGCGGACAACCAAACCATGAACCACTGTAACTATAGGCACTTATCATCATCCTCAACTTCCCTCTAGAACTACAGAGAAAAATACTTTATTTTGGAGGAATACGGAGTAGACTACTTTCTTCCTGTCCCAACTGAACTTACAGAAAAAAGAAGGTTTCACTCTGGTGAACATAACTCACTTAGATCTTCATGCAAAGGCTTCAAACCTAGAATGTAGCATCCTTAGTCATACCTCTAATTTACTTCCAATCCACAAATCACAAACTTCCAATAGAAGTAAATGCAGAGTAGTTTATCAGATTGTTCTTCAACATACAACTCACTATCTATACTACACTTCTCTATAGCTCACTAGTTTCTTCTGGAGAGGCTAATTTTCTCAATATACTCAACATACAAGTCTTCTAAACAAGTAATAAAATAAGATACAGTTGACACCAATGATAACAAGAATATGTTGACATCAATGACAACACTGATTAGGCACATACTTGCAACAGATCTCACTAAATTCATGATCAATAATATATATACTAGTGATGACCTCAAAATGTTAGATGAAGCCTTAGATGACTTTATGGAACATTCTACTATAGCACCTATTGCTAAAACATGTGATGATAACTTAGGTTTGCCTTATGATCGCTCTCCCAAAGTTGTTCCTCCTCATGAGGACACTTCGATGCAAGAGGATGATTTAATTGCCACATCCCTTAACATCTTACCACCAAATTTTCATTCTAATTCTCACTCTAGCCAAGATGAAGCATTAGTAAATGAAGAGCCATCATGTTTCCATTCCAATGCTCACTCTGGCCAAGATGAAGCATTAGTGAATGAGGAGCTCCCTTTAACATAAAACATCCCATGTATAGATAATGAGCATTCATTTACTAATAATCAAACTCCTACCATAGTGCATGAAACCTCTAGAGATCATCCTACCAACTTTCTTCCTTTAGTTGATTGCTCACACACCTTGGATATCACTAAGGAGGAGAAGACCCTTACTCTCCCTTCTTCGATTGAATATTCAAGTCATATGGACATCACTAAGGATATGGCACTAGTGGATGAGGAGAAGTCTCTCACATTCAATCCCTTAGAGATGGATGTTGAGATCACTCAAAACAAATTGCTTCTTCCACCTCTTAAGAGCATAATGGATAAGTATGGTAATGCACCTAAACAATTAAACATTCAACCTCACATCAAATCAAACCTAGATGAAATTAACACTAAACAATTTGAAGACAAAAATAATAGTTGGGCTATGATACCTTATGAACCCCTTTCCTCTAGCATTCGTCATGGGAAAGATGATGATTTACTTGTCGACAAAGGTTAGCTTGGTTTCCCCTATAGGTAAGTATTTCTAACCCTTTATCTCTCATGATGTGCTTCCCCCATGATGTGTTATGTGTTGTTAGGCCTCCTAGGATGACCCTTGATTCTCTTCTAAGGTCAAGCATACTAGGAGATCACATTTGTTGTGACCTTCTTCTATTTGTATCATCATTCTTCTATAGCTCCTCTCCTTTGATTTCATTGTTGTGTGTTATCTCTTATGAACATAACGTTGTGGTTGGTGATTTGGGGGCACCCTCCTACATGATTGTCCCTAAGGCACTTCTTCTCCTCTCTGATTTATTGTTTACCTTCCTCTAGTGGTTCCATCTAGCTGGCGGATGATGAAAAACATATTATACTGATGTGGACCTAGTGTCCCTTTCACGAGTAATCAAAAAATGGACCTAGTCCATATATGACGATGGGGTTGTAACATATTATCTGATGCTTGGCTAGTGGAATCACTCCATGTGATTTCTCTATCTTGATGTTGATGTCGATGTTATGTTATCTTGCTAACAACACTTTGATAATACTACTGCTCTATTCACTTTGTTTATCATGAATATCACCTTGCTTGGCTCTTTTAGATAGTTGATCATATGAATTATTGTTTATCATGATTATTTGGACACTAACACTTTTCTTGCAGGGATGTGTTTGTGGGAACATTTGGCGATCATAAAGTACATGTCACCTCTAGGGGGCATGGGCTTTGTGAGAGCTCATGTTCCTTGTGTGTTTTCTTCCTACCTTAACGTGCTTGATATCGATACATGATATCAACCACCTTAAGGTGGGGGTATATATAAGGTAAGATGTCTGCTTTAGATGATAGCAAAGCATGTTTGAACAATCTAAAAATCAATCACAATCATTTAAGCCCTCTACGGAGGTGGGATATCGAGCATATCCTTTCATCTTAAGCCCTTCTCGTGAGGTAGGGATAGTGTATTTCTCAAAGAGATTACATTATCCTGTCATTTTCAAAAGTCCTCATCATGAGGCAAAGAGTAGTTCTGTGACTAACTCAACCCTTAAGTGTGTTTTTGGTGGTTGTTATGGTGAAGCCCAATCATCGGTGATGAACCTAGCAATAGTTTCACTCCATCACTTATTTGTCGTGTTTTCTCCATGTCTTCCATGTGTGTGTGTATGGCGTGCTTGTTCTCAAAGTGCAAGACCGGTGGCAATGAGCTCCTCTACACTTTGGGATTTGTTTGGTGTACTTGTTCTCAAGGTGAAATACTGGTGGCAATGGGCTCCTCTACACCTTGGGATTTTTTTGGCATGTTTGTTCTCAAAAAGTGCAAGACTAGTTGTGAACAACTCCTCTACACTTTTTGGGATTTTTTTGTTTACTTTCCTTGTACTTGTATTTTGCATTTCATATGGGAAAATTAAAAAGAAAATAATCACTGCATTCATTGTATTCTCTATGCTCTGTGTGTCTTCAATGTTGTATTCTTCATGTTTTACATGACTGTAACTATATTCTCCATGTTTTATGTGCTTGTTATTGTCTTCAATTTGTTTGGCGTGTCTTCTCTATGCTTGGCGTGTTTACTGTGTTTGTTGACCTTACTTTAATACATGTATTGGCCTTGCGTTTATACATACATTAAAGTTGGCACTAAATGCTATGTCAAAAAAATGCACCCTTGGGGGCTTTTTCCTTTAAGGTTTAGCTCCCAATTCCTTACATTGCATTTAGAGCATCTTGCATGATAATTTAGACTCCCGATGAGAAAACCCTTGGGTATTGTGACAAATAGGACCTAGAAGGTGCTAATTTAATGATATTAGATCAAAGACAAGGGGTGGACAAGGGCACTAGCGCCCTAGTCTAGCCCTATTTTGGGTCTTCCCTAAATTCAAATGTCAGGTTTGTGACAGTTATTTGGTTCCCAAGATGACATCATAAGTTTTAATTATAAAATTCTTGGCAAGAATCTTAGTAGTTGCATATATAATCATGTTTAGATTATCATTTGCAAAACTAGATGGAAATTAGATGGCCATTGTGACTCATGAGCTTATGTTAAAGTGATCAAGGCATTCATTGTGTTGTAGAGCATAGAATTGTTATTGTGTTTGTTTTTGCAGGTTGGATTCCATCTCCTCCTCATGGCATTGAAGAGCATCTTCCTTCCATGAGAGCTTCATCATCAAGGTGAAATCTATTATGTTTTATCATCATTATCATTTAGGTTTTTACCTCTATCCCATAAGGATACGCACTCTCTCTCTGACTATAGTGTTCGGAAGACTTAAATGTCTCTCTGGGGCTTGACTAAGGCAAGCCTCTAAACCCAACAACCCACTCCCACACTCCTTGCGATTGCAAGTTACAAGTTGTGAAAGTAGAAGAAGTGGAGTTGTAGGAAGCAAGAGGACACTGTGGAGATTCTAGATCCTGAAGGAGGAGCCTGGTTGGACTAGGGTGCCATCAACATTGTCCTCTGCATCCAAAGCTACAGAAACAGACTCGACAGTGATAATCAGGGTTTGCAGAGTTTCCAACATTTGGCGGAAGATCCCTCAATGGACTAGGGTGCCATCAACATTGTCCTCTATATTTAAATTTGCCAAAAATTGAATATATAGCTGAAATCAGTGTCAGAAGGAGATCGGGATTGCATAGAAAAAGTAGCACATTAGACGTGGGTGCCATCACCATTGTCGCTGACATTTCTGTTCTCTGAACTGTGAAAAACAATGAGTTAAGTTTCTCTACCCTTTGTCTAATTCCATTAGCATTTGTCATAATTTGCAGATTTACTTGATGTTTTGCTTAAATTAGGGTTTCAAGAGCATAAAAAGCATTGATTAGTAACATTGTGTGATAACTTCTAAATTTCCTAGCAAAACCAAGTGGCAACCCAACCTGATAGATGACTCTCCTCTCGATAGGAGAAGTACTCGGTTGAAAATCCCTTGGAATGTTTAGTGGAAAGGAGGATTCAAACTAAAACCCCCACACAAACACCCCAAAACTCTCTTTTCATATTAAACATGGGGATAGGCCAATGGAGTTTGCTTGCCAAGCCTCTCCATCTTTGCAAAAAGGCAGTGAATGATTCTCCATTCTTTTGTTTGGTATTGCAAAGAACCGTCATTGATATTTCATGTTTGAAATTATAGGAGAAATGATTTACAAACTTCTCTTCTAGCTCAGCGAAGGTCCTAATGTCGGGAGGAAGGTGTGAAAACCATTCGGTGCCTTTACCACCAAGGCTTCAAGGGAAGAGTCTCATCAAATAAGTAGCATCATATGAGACTTCTAAGTGAGTGATATAGAACTCCCTAAGGTGTTCCCTAGGGTCTCCCTTTCCTTTGTATTTGTCAAATTTGGGTGTTTCAAAATTTTTGGGAAAGGGGGGCGTATAATGTCCTATCGAATGGGTAAGGGAAAATATCCTCAAAAGAATATTGCTTACATTTTTTTCCTTGTTGCATGCTATCCATCTTTTGGATTAAGGTTTGCATAACACTCATTAAATCTTGTGTTGGGATTGGTTGCAGGATGTATGTTTGTTGGTTTTGGAGGAGTTGTTGAAGATGAGGCAAAATTTGATTTTGTGAGGTGAGGTTTTGATTTTGTGGGACGAGGTTTTGATTTTGGTTTAGTTGGGTGAGGTATTGTTGATAAGTGTGAAGTTGTTGTAGAATGTGGGGTGGTATTTGATTTTGATTAGGGTTTTGTTGTGATGTTTGAGTAGAGGTGGTAATGGGTGGGATTACATATGTGTAAGCGGATGATGGATTATTGATGGGAACGTTGGAAGTGTTGTGAGGTTGCCTAGAGAATAATGGATTCATAAAGGCTACAGTGTTAGGGTTAAGTGGAGGCACACTTGTGGAAGCACTTGTGTGCATGGGGTTGTTGGGGATAGTGAGGGTGACTTGTGGGATAGACATTGTTACATTTGATGTGGTGGTAGAGGTAACAACGGGGTTATTGGTGGCGGAAGTGGTCGTGGACAAGATGTTAGGTGTAGCGGATGTATTTGTGGGAATCGTAGATGTAGTGATGTTCGAGGCTTGAGATGTATTAGGGATGGTATGGGATGTAGAAGGTTGTGATGAGGTCATGGTGTTGTTCAAGGTGGATGTGTTTTAAGGTACATTAGTATCATTTTTGAGGAGGAACTCAAGATATCTGTTGGGATCCGATCTTAGGACTCAATCGAGTATATCCATGGAATCTGAATCTTGCGTGAAATTTAGGACATCTTGGTCTACTTGGTTGGTGGTGATTTGAGTTAATTGTAAAAAGGTGAAGGGATTTAACATTACGTTGGCATCATATGAGGGTATTTGTTGGGTCGTGGGCATGTTGGGTATTTTTTGGATTGTGGGCATGTTGTTTTGTTCAGTTTGTGGCATTCCTATGTCAAAGTTGTTTCCAAGGTTGGCCAACTCTTGATTCCTCTTGGATTGAGATCTTTTTATGGTCATGCAATGATGTGTATTTGATTGGGGGTGAATGAAGGTCGAGACATTAGAGAATTGATTTTGATTTATTGGACCCAAGGATATGTGGTGATGAAATGGGACACAGATTTAGGTTCAAGAGAGTATACTCCCTAGAATCTAAATCCAAGGATGGATGAGGTTATGGTGTGATTTTGATTATAGGTTTAGACCTTTAGGGAATAAATCTCAAAAAGGTGGCAACCTAAGGGTGATAAATGTCAAGGATATTGATCTTCAAAAAATTTAGACGAAATGGGTAAAAGATGGAATGGATTGGAAAGATGATTTAGTGAAAAAAGATTTTGGAATGGGTGGGATGATGGCCTAACTAAGGCAAACCTTAGGTGATTTAGATGTTTTGGAAGATATATTTTGATGATGTTTAGAAGGATGCTCAAATCAACAAGTGAGTTCAAATAGGTCTAGATTTTTGGATGTTTGTAAAATGGATATTTCTTCTCACTCAAGGTAGAATTATGACCTTGGGCAAAAAGGGGTGATTATTCTACTTGAGGGTAGACTAATGACCAACAAGCAAAATAGGATGTGAAAGGATAAAATCTAGATCAAATTTTTGGCTCAAAGGTTGATTTGGGATATGATCTTTGGTATTAATTGATGTTTTGATTATGGGATTTTTTGGATGTTTTTGATGTAGGATGGGTGGATGAAATTGGGATGGAATTTGTTGGATAATGAATTAAGGTCCAAAAAGTAAAAATCAAAGGGGATGAAAAGTTACGGAAGGGGATGGATTATGGTTGGGTCCAATAGTAAAAATGATTATTCTCTAAGGTCCAAATGGGAATATGGATGAAAATTTTTGGTCAAAATGGTTATGGTTTTGATGGATTTTGGAAAGGTGGATATGGATTATGGATGTGCAGGTATTAAAGGTCCCAAAATAATTTTCTAGGCATGTGTGCAATTTGATTCAGAAATAGTTCCAATGTTAAGGGATAAGGCATCAGAACAGTGAGAAATGGTGCCAAAGCAGGGCATCAGTTGTCAATTCTTTGGCAAATGTGGGCTTTGATGTCAACTTTTGATTTTGTGAAGGTCAAATGATTGTCAAATGTTTTAATGGTGATTCAATGATGTTGATTATTGGCAAACATGAAAACACTTCAAGAGAACACAATAGCCAAAGGTTTTGTTGTGAAAATGTAAAATGTTTATAAAGCACTTGTACAACCTAAGGCGAGGAAAGGACAATCCTTATTGGATTCCCACTTGGATTTCTCTAGCCACACTTACTCAAAGCGGATAACTTAGAAGCTTGGTGACACTGGCTCCCCCTTACACATCACTCACTTCTCAGGTACACCAAGCTTCAAATTTCTAAAGACCCAAAGATCTCAAGAAATTTGTTATCTCTACTTTGAACTGCGAGAGTGTGGAACAACTTCAGAGGTCTATCTTCCAACCCCCTGCGCCAACAAGTAGAAGGTTTTTGGCTACTAAAACAAATGGTGTTTAGTGGGGGAACATTCAGGGGATTGGCACATTATGAGCATCTGGTAAACCACTTAAAGTTTTGACTAGCTCTACTAGGAGTTTCATAGACACTAGGTACGACTTCCTTTCAAGATAGCACCATATGGTAAGTGCTTATACTAATTCAGAGTTAGATTTTGCCTTATCCTAATTTATATAGTGGACCAAATGAAAGCACCACTTGGGGTTGCCAATGAGTTCTCCTTGCGGATGTGTCTCAAGAGCAGGCCCACTTCCTAAAAAGAAAAAGAGAGTAGAACCATTTCTCTTCACCCAATATTCTTTGGAAGGCGATGGGAGAGGATACTTTGATTCTATCCCTTGGGTAACACAAATGTGCAAGTGCACAAGACACAACAAACAATTGCTAATGTTCTTTTTTTAAAAGCCCAAATAAAATGTGCCTAATCTTGTTTGCAAACAAGATTAATTTTATGCACCAAATCCAAATGTTATCTAGGCTAAGCAAGCAATGTTCTTTTTTAGTGCACCAAGATGAAATGTTTTCTAAGTTAATAAATCCCTGCAAAAATGTTAGTAGTTTTAGATCAAGGTCTTGGACACACGATTTTCAACCTGTAGAACACAGTTGGCCATTTGCACAACTTTCAAGATCAATACAGAAAATAGCACCAGAATAGTAAGATAAGGCATCATAGAACAACAAAATGGTGCATGGTGCTTCAGAACCAATAAATGGCGCTATAGATAGAAAAACCCCTATGTCCTAATTGTTATAGAATATGGTGCTTCAGAATGCCAAAATGGCGCTACAATGACAAAAGGTGCTACACAATTCAGAAATGGCACCGCATAGACCGATAAATATCCACTACTAATTTTTCTGAGAAAATGGTACTACATACTTGGGGAAAATGGCAGCACATAACAGAAAGGCGCTATGAAATTGGGAAATGGCGTCAAAATGTTTTTTGAATGTTGTTTCTCTTGTTTGCTAGACCAGATGGTGTCAAACTGACCACAGATAGGGGCATAATGGCACAATGCTTCAAAAGGGGCTGCAAAAACACACTTTAGTTACAAAAGTATTAGCTCAATCAAGGTTAGCAGTTATCTTCTTACCAAATAACACCTAAAAGATTAGGAAAATGGTGACAAAAGAGGCTACAAGAAAAAGAAACTAAGCTAGGGTTAGATGACCAAATATAGGATATATCCTAGACAAATTTTGCCATAGTAACCCCCTCCCTCTGTGTGATTTCTATCAAACCGAGAGTTAGCCTAAAAATAACAAAAAAAGCATTAAAAAATTAATATCCAAGATGAAGTGTTAGTGTGATGGCCATGCAGAAATAGTGCCAAAATAGTCTGTAGACACCTAAAAATGTCTTTATCGTCAAACTAACTCCTGACATCCCTAAACATACCAATTTCCCTTCTAATCAATTAATTAAATTTTTATTTAATTAATTATCCCTTCATCACCTAATTTTTCATCATTCTATCCCCAACAATTGGATTAATTCTATTAATTCAATAGTTCAACTTTAGCCAATTGATTAAATAAATATGCAATATTTATTTGGTCAATTTCTCCATCCTCACTAAACCCAATTAATTAGCTAAATCATGTTTAACTAATTAATTCAGCCTATTAATTAACCTATCCCTACCCTAGGCAATTAAATAGTCATTATTTAATTGCTTACTCTAGGATATCCCATCCTAGCCTTAGGATTAATTAAATAACACCCTATTTAATTAATCTTAACCTCTCATTAAAGTGGTCAAACCTAGCTTAACACCCTTCCCCACATCCTCTAAATAAAAAATTGAAATATATCCCACATAAATCAATTTTTTATAAAAATTTGTCCAACATCTCATTTAATACCTCTTACACCCCTTACTCATGCCATACCTCATTTATATCCACTCATCCCCAAATGAATGTTTAATTTATTTTACCTTTCCCCATGTGAATTTTTAATTCACAAATAATCCATCTCACCGAACCTCATTTAATTCACCCCTTTCCCAAAAATGAATATAAAATTTATCTTTATTCCTAGCCCTCCATCCTCCAAGATGAAATCTAGGCCCTCCACATCATCTTCATCCTCCACCATTGATCTCCCAAATCAATCTCAACCCTTGGATCAAAATCTCTCCCAAAATATCTATAAATACAACATCCTCCAACCCATTTGAGGATCCAATTTTCAAGTAATGTTACGATGCCCAAAAATCTCTTGAGCTAGCTTGTGAGTTGCATTAGGAAGAGCATTTCACATTGAATTCATTATCTAGGGTACAATCTAAGGAGTTTGGGTGTAACTCCTTCCACCCTATCAAGGATTTGTGACTCATTGTGAAAGGTATAATGCTTGTTTATGTACTTATGTTATGTTTCCTACTTTCATGTTGAGATCACTAATCCACATTAGCATGCCCGATGGGACCCACAAGGTCTATATCTAATCTTTTTTTGTGAGTTTTGTTGTTTGAGATGTGTTTTGCAGGAGTGGTGCTATCTACCTATGCAGTGGCGCCATCTGTGGTGCATTTTAGTGCTATCTGTTGTTTTAGCACTATTTAACATAGCACTTTTGTCTTAGATTGTACTCACATATATCTTCTACTTTTTGCTCTTCCTGCCATTTTCTAAGGTTATTCACTCTTTATTTTTTTGTAGACATCTTGTACGAAGAGGGGGAGGTTATGGTGAAATTTTCTTAAAGACCAAACATACATTTTGGCTTTCATCTTGTCTTGCTTTCCATTCATTAGGCTAACAAGACTAACAAGCCCCTTTTCTTTTGCAGTCTAACCCTCTGTGTCGGTTAGGAAGACCTTTGTTTTGTAGGCCTCACAAGTTCAACCTTGTATCAGTGCTATCGGAACCCAAAGCGGCACTATATTACACTGTTGACCAAACCATTCAACCGCACATGCAATGGCACCTTGTTATATGCATATTAGCACCATAGTTAGTTTTAGCACCTTCTGTAACATATTGTAGCGCTATCTGTCATTCTAGCACATTCTATATCTTATTTTAGCGCTATGTTGTGTTCTGGCGCATTCTATATCTTATTTTAGTGCTATGTTGTATATTAGCACTATCTATACGTCTATCAGTGCTATTTTCTAGGGTAATCAGGGTTTTAGGTCATTTTTTGTCAATAGCGCCATTTATGGTTGATAGTGGCGCCATTTGATCTCTGTTTTAGCGCTATTTTTGTAGGCTAACTTTGGTTTCTGTGCAGGGACTGGTAAGCTATTTGTAGGTCATCACCATCATTCTAGAGCCACTAACAAGTTCTTGTAGGGCTTTTCATCTTTAGATTAAGCAAACACTTCAATTGGTACTTAAAAGGAACCTTTGTATGTTAGCCTAGAAACAACATTTCAATTTGGTGCACTAAAATTGATCAACAACAAACAAAATCTTTGTGTGCCATAGCTTAAACAACATTTGACCTTGGTGCTCTAAAATTAACAAGTGCTTGCCAACAATCTACAAACATTTCAATTTTGGGCTTAAAAAGAACCACAAAGTGCATCATAACTCATCGGATTAAAAAGAACAACAATCTGCATTTTTCACTCATCTAAACAAGAAAACAAATCAATTGTGTGAAGTGTTTTGTGATTATGTTTGTGTGGTGAAAAGTGTATATTCTTCCCTCGTACCATTGGTGATCTTGCGAATCAAAAGCTTCTCACAACACTTGCATAAATCACCCCCAACATAATCCAAAGAACTAAAATGAACCTTGTTTAGCATGACACAAGCACAAAATATACATATACTCTCCCCTCGCATCCTTGTATGAACTTGGGGATCAAAAGTATTTTTGTGGTTGTGTTGCTTTTGTTAATGCTTTAGAGGGCTTGCCACCCCGCTTTGAAAGGTGGGAACAACCCAAGTGGCAACAAGCTAAAGCCAAGCTCTTTTGAGCCACTATATAAATAATGTGTTTGTGAGGAAAGTCACAAGTAACATGTGTTGTTGTGTCATACTGACAGCTAACCTCCCCCAAAACCCTCCAAGGCGTAACCCTTAGAGGCTGGGAGACTCCATAACGGAGAGTAGTGCTACCGCACGTATGGCCACCTGAATGAATGCACTTACTACAAACCTTTGTTTTAGCAAGCCAAAAATCTTCTATTTGTTGGCGCAAAAGGGTAACCTTTGAAGCAGCCCTGATTCATGCAGTTCTTAGCTGAGGTAGCAGGGACAATCCTAAGGTTTGGTGAGGGACAAGCCTTCATGGAAACCCACATCTTGGTATGCGTGAGAAGTGACTGCACTATAAGGGGGAGCCGGTGCTACTAAGATCCTAGAGCTACCCGCTTTGAATAGGCACAGCTAGGGGATTCAACAAATACTGTCCTATCTTTGCCTTAGGTTGTGCAAAGTTCTTGTTTAAGAATATCACACGTCTTCTCACAAACAAAATCTTGGTTATTGTTTGTTATTGTGCTTAAAGTGATTTCAAGAAACTTGCCAAGAGACAATAAAAATCATTTGATCAAACTTCATATCAAAACAAATCCAAATATCTCATCAAAATCCATCTTTTTCAGAGCCTCGACCAACACTGACCTATTTCAGTGCCATCTCTATCTACTTTTGGTGCCATTTCACATGTGGATTGGTGCTATTTGTAGATTGACTTGCCTGAAACTAGAGAAAATTTTATTGTGATCTTTAGGACTTGCTTTGCCATAATCCATAATCACCTTCCAAAAATCTGTCAATATCCTACTCATTTAATACTAATTTTTTTCCAATCATACCTTCATTTGGACCTTAGAGAATCAATCATTATCATTATCAGACCCCTCGCCATACCATAATCCACTCAAGTGCATATCTATTCATCCTCATTAAATCTTTGCATACCTTTTGGACCAAACAAACATCTTTGTTACAAGAAATCATTCCAAAATCATCTTGCTTCCCTTGTCAAAAAACATATCCAAAATCTTCAAAAATCCAAACACCCATAAAAAAACCATCAATCAACATCCCTTTGAGCTAAGGCTAGATCTAGATTTCATCTTTTATATCATATTTTTCTTGGAGAGTCATTAGTCAACCTTTCAAGTAAAATAATCATCCTTCTTTGTGTAAGGTCATTAGTCTACCCCAAACAAAAAGAAACATCCATTTGTGCGATACAAAACTAGATCTTACTTAAGATCATTCATTGACCTTCAAAATCCTTTTCAAAAACATCATCCTAATCTCTCATACCAAACATCTAGTTCATCTAAAAATTTCACCATCCAAATCAACATCAAAATCCCTTCCGTCAAAAAGCAAACCTCATCTATCATCTACCATTTTGGTCCAAATTTTTGTAAACATCAATATCCCCCCCCTTTATCATCCCTAGATTGACACTCTTTTGAAGAATCATCTTAGAAGTGAAAAATCTATCCTTTATCATGCTACAATCACCCTTTCATCTCTTATTCCATTCCACTACCACATCTTCTTTGGGTCCAACAAAATCAATCCAGATTCTCTAAGGTCTCCATCCCCCTTTCATCCACCTCAAAATTAAATCCATACACTTGCATACCCATAACTAGATCACAACACAAGAAAAATCAAGCAATGGTAGACTTCAGACAACATATGGGAATAGGAATGCCTAATACCAATGACAACAACATACCAATCAACCAAACACACAACCCACCTTCGGTCTTTCAAATCCTAACATATAATCCTAATGAAAATCCCTTCCATTTCTTGTAACCACCACCACCACCACCACCACCAAACATCCCCACCATGTCCCAAGATGATCTAGATGTCTTGAGCATCACACAAGATGCTGATAACATGGACATGCTTGACAAAGTCCTAAGGTCAGATCTAAATGGATATCTTGACTACCTCCTCAAAATTGGTGCCCAACCAGCCCACAACATGACATCGTCCCAACCATCCACCTCTAACATCAATCCTACCACATCTTCCCAACCATCTACATCAAACACCCAACCTATCATCTCTCAAACGTCAACTCCCACTGTATCTACCACCCACACAAGCTCTAATGCTACCACATCTACAATCCCCACAAGTGTCTCCAATCCTACCACCTCCCAACCCATCATCACATCCACTACCACAACTAGCGTAAACTCTTCCATTACACAAATCACCTTGGGCATTCAAGGGAACCTCATGCATGCAAGTGCCTCCACTCAACCCTCAAACCATAGCCTACATGAGACAATTCTTTTCACAACCACCTTACAACATGACCAACCCATCTAACATTAATTCATCTCACATCAATCCATCCAATGTCAACCCATCCAATGTCAATCCATCTCATCTCACGTATGTACAAAATCCCATAGCATCTTCAACACAACAAAATCTCAATCCTCAAATACTTCCCCATATTCTCCAACAAATCCATGCCTACCAACAACATCTCGCACAACTCAACCAAAACACCACCCCATAGTACCAAAACATGATCTCCAAAAACCTCCAACATCAAACCCCACCCAATCTCCAACACCTCATCAATCAGCACACCTACCCACCACAAACACCACCAACCCCTGATCTAACAAGTGCTGTACAAGCCTTGATTCAAAAAGTAGACGATATACAAACTGGGGGCAAATGCAAGCATTATTCTTTTGAAGATATTTGTCCCTATCCATTTGATCGGACATTGTACATGCCCCCTTTCCCCAAAAATTTTGAAATGCCCAAATTTGACAAATACAAGGGAAAGGGAGACCTTAGGGATCATCTTAAGGAGTTCTACCTCACTTTCTTAGAAGTCTCGAACAACGATATGTATCTAATGAGACTATTTCCAAGAAGCCTCAATGGTCAAGCCGCTGAGTGGTTCGCACATCTTCCCTTGGGCATTAGGTCTTTCCCTGAGCTCGCGGAAAAATTTGTCAATCATTTCTCCTATAATTTTGAACATGAAATATTTATGACAGACCTTTGCAATACAAAACAAAAGAGTGGAGAATCCTTCACTTCCTTCTTGCAGAGGTGGAGAAGCTTAGCAAGCACACTCCCTTGGCCAATTCCTGAGAAACAATTAATCACCATGTTTGTGACTAACCTCAATCAAGAAATAGGGTTCCATCTATAGATCCTTTGTGTGTCTACCTTTGAAGAAGTCATTGACAAAGGTACTACCATAGAAAGGGCCATCATCGCCAAGGGATTGATCAAATTATATGATAACAAGTCCAACAGTAACAACAATAACAACAACACACAATCAAACAAAAAGTCACGCTATTGGGGAAAGAACAAAAACACATTGAATGACGGCATCACTGAGGTGAAAGTTGTCCAACATGTACAGAATCAAACATATGCCACCAATGTAAATATCCATAGGGGGCAATCCAAACAAAACAAACCTTGAAGACAATTCACACCTTTAGGGGAACCAGTTGAGGATATCCTCGATAGATGTCTAAAGAAAGGTTTCATCACTCTCCCACCTATTAAACCCCACCAAGAGAGTGTGCTCAAAGTTGTGTGGTACAATGAAAATGATTATTGCGACTACCACCACATTGTGGGCCATAAGACCATTGATTGCATGAAGTTAAAGCATTGTGTGCAAGACCTCATCAATCAGAATAAAGTCAATCTTGAGAAAAGCACCCAACCATCACCTAATGCTAATCTAGGAGCTTACAAGGATCCACTGCCTAATCATAACAAAGCCTCCTCATCCAATCAAGCCTACAACATCACCCCACCTCCTGCATCCTATGACTCTATCATAGGGTGGATAGAACCATCGTCTAACCATATTAACACAATCACCATTCAGGCTCAAGCACCTGATTGCGCCATCACAACCTGTCATGGCCGCGTGTCCATCCGCACAGCCCCTACCACTGATCAAACACCCACATCCACATCAGACTCCCTCCCCAATCGTCCAACTACGTGCCCATCACCTACCAATCAGTACAACCTCTTAGAACATCTAGGAAAGACCCCTGGGCAAATCTCCATACTTGAGCTGCTCTACACGTCACCTCTCCATAAAGAAGTCCTTGATAAAGCACTCTTGGCAACCCAAGTTCTTGCCAACCTAAATGTGAATCAATTTTAAGCCATGGTGGGCCATATCGCCATGCCTCATCACCTCACCTTCTCAGAAAAGAATCTTCCCGCTTCTGAAAACTCACATAATGATGCCTTACACATCAAAGTTTGTATCCACAAGTATACCATCAAGAGAGTCCTAATAGATGGTGGCTCTAGCATAGATGGTGGTTGTAGACACTAGTGAATGCATAACAATAAAAGGATATGATGACACTGAATGACTATCTGAGCGTATTATCAAGCTCCCTATTCAAGTGGGACAAAAGATAATGGAAACAAAATGTCAGGTCCTTGATCTTGATCTCCCCTACAATAATCTTCTCAGCTAAACATGGATCCATGCCATGCAAGTGGTCCCCTCTACATTCCATCAATGTCTAAAGTTCCCGCACAATGGCACAGAAGTAACTATCTATGTCAATCCCCACCCCTTCCAATATTGCAGTTTCTTGGAAGGCCATGACCACACCTTCTGTCTGTATAACAAAGCCATCACAAAAGCCAAACCCACAACATCCACTTTGTACATCAACCCCACCAACATTGCCACCACTTCATCCCAAATACCTCCACCACCTGAGGTCAAGATCAAGCTTAGTGACATGGGATGTAGGGAATACGGCCTACATGGTACCTTTTGTGTGGGCACATTACCCAACCCTAAAATGTTTGGTATCCCAAAGAAAGAAGAAACCAACACAGTTGTCATCAAATGTAAACCATCACCTACCTTTGAGAAGAAACATCTCCTTGATCAAGAAGTGCTCAAAGACATATCATCATGGCTATATAAAGATGAGGAAATAGAGCAGGAAGCTCCCACAATACCAACAGAGATCTATGGTAAAGGATTAGAGATTGTCAAAAACACGAGCTATAAAGGACAAGGTGGTATCGGCCTTCATGAACAAGGGATCGTGGAACTAGTCCAAGTGACAAGAAATCCTTATACTCAAGGGTTAGGATATGGTCAACGACAACGTATCCTCACCACTGGTGAATGTATCTTAGCCGAGGTCGCTAAAGTCTCCCTTGAACTTGATAATGTCAATGAAATAGGCCATCAAGACTCCTTTAGTGACTTTGCCAAACTCTTTGAATCATCCATATGTACCATATACACAATCACCACCCTAACCTCATCATCTAATGACTTACCCCTTGTATACCCGAACCTCATAGACTAGGACCAACAAGGACCCCCTTGTCTTCGACATAGCACCGAATGATGAAGCAATCGCTGAAATGATGGGGGTTAGAGATCACTTCCCCCTGGGAGATCATAGAGCAAGATACATTATGAAACTTGATACGGCTGCCTATTTCGAGGAGACAACCCCTGCTTCCAGTCATAAAAATATAAAAATCAAACATGGATCTAATGGTGAAAACTGCTCCGCGGCAGTGTCAGATCCCAAAAAAGTAAAAATAAAGGACATATCTCCTGGTGAAAACCTCCACAAGGCACTAGGAGATGGAAGCATGGGCCTTCCTAAGATAGAGAAGGTATACCCTGACAAAACACCCGTCCTGGTAGAACCAGCCCAAGAGATGAATCTTGGGACATGTTGGTACCCTTTTTGTCCTGGAGGTTGAACTTACATGTTGGAGGGTTTCTTCATCTAAACCCTAAGTTTTCCTATCATCAGCAAGAGTGGTATTATCGGCAAAGGAGATTTATGTTTGGCTGATAGTTGGAGGTTTGGCCGATAGTAGAATTGATGTTCGGCATGTCGAGGTGACTATTGTGCTGTTCTCACCGATGGAGATTTGCCATCAGCATGACAGGGGCTATCGGGTGAGCTGGCGAGGGGTTCACCGATGGAGTGGTGTCTGGCTGATGGTGTCATCGACGTGGTGTTTGGCATCAGGTGGATCGGCAGAGGTTGCTCCGACGGTCTTAGTCTCACTGACAGAAGAGTGCGGAGGTAAGCATCGGCATGATGACAGGTATCAGCGTAGGTTTGAGATGATGCTCCGATGGTGTAAGTCACATCGATGGATGTGGTGATCGGTGAGACCTTTAAGATCAGAGGAAGTGTGGAATGCTTGGCCGATGGTCTATCTCTGCCCAATGACCCGGATGTGATGTAGTGATCGGTGAGATTGTTGAGATCGGTGAGAGGATTTGTGGGTATGCCGATGGCTTGGGTCTTGGCGATGGGCTTTGGGTGAAGGCTTATGGGTCGAGTGGGGTAAAAGCGCTCGACATTTAGTTAGCATGCGGCTGTGTTTATAAATTGCTAAAGTAGTCTTTGTGGCATGCATGTAGGACTATTCTTCCTGCATTTTTGAATTTTCAATAAAATGCACTTTGGCGGGAAGTTTTCTAAGGGCATTGTTGTTGCTTTTTCCGTTGGCTGCAGGTGGTTGAGACCTTAATGGTGACTGTGCTGAGGCGTGGGCGAGTAGTTGAACAGTCATGTACCCAATTTTTGGCATGAGGAGTTCTCCAATAGTGGCAAAGGGCTCGAGCTCATTTGTTTCCCGTTCTTCTCCTACTTCTCCATATTTTGTCCCCTGCTGCATTAATGACTTATGAGCACCATTTCTCATGAACTGTATCTGGTGATTTTTGACAATGGCCATGTAATTAATGTGGAGGACCTTCCTTGTTGTATATAGCAGGTTGTGTTTCTCATTCTGTTTTGTTGTTGAAAGTTGAACATTTGGGCTCTGTAATACAATATGACTGATTGGGTCGCTCTATGCAGTGGATCTTGTGAGTTTATGAGTCTCATGCCTTATGTATTGTGTATAAATTCATTGGTTTCATGTTGTTTTAGATGAGTAATGCTATATTGCATGTGTTTTGTTGGCTGTCTCCTGTATTGAATATGCTTTTCTTTTGAATCTGGATATCCAAGGGATGTCTTGGGTTCTAGGCTATAGGTTTACTATATTGAATGCTTGATCTCTTAACTTCTATTCAAGGGATAGATTAAACTGTTTTCAGGTTAAGTGTTGAGGAAAGTATATTGCAGTAAGGATATCATAAGTAGAGATGACTAAACGCTCTGTTTTGGGATATATTTGTAAGGCAAATATGATGAAATCCCCTTGAAATCTAGTCTTGTTATGTTTATGCTGAACATCAGCATGTGTATGTTTACTGACTCCAAACCCTAGATAGGCACCAATCTGGCTCTATGTTAATGTTATATACTATGTCCAGCTTTGCATCCAAATACAAAATCAAAATCAAACTCCAAAACAACCATTAGGACAGTAGAATTAGTTTTAGGATCCTCAGTCCTCTGTCTACAACTGAAAATAGGCCCAAAGCTAGCCCCTTTGCTCTTATCTTGCAATTTTGGTCTACTCACAAGAGGACTTATCTGCTTGTTGTTAGCATCCTAGCCTTTGTATGTATATTCTCATAGATGTTGAGTAGGGAACACCCCCCTAGGTTTTGCAAAGCCTGAAGAAGAAGAGGAGATAAAATATAGAGTCTATCTCCTATACTGTTGGCCCCTAGCCCAGAGATCTTGTTGATCATTGATGGCTACCTTGTAGGGAAATCTGGGAGTAAGCATCCAGTATGGGAAAAAACCAACAGGATGGAAGAAGAGCTGAAAATCACCTTCAGGATAGAATCTCTCAGCACAATAGAGCAGGAAAACTTCTTAGCCTTCTTCAAATGTAGAAATCACAATTTTGTGTGGACTTATGTAGACATGCTAGGGCTTGATCCCAATTTGGTCATCCATCACCTTGCAGTATGCCCTGATGCAAAACCAGTGAAACAGAAGCTCAGAAAAATGAACCCTCAGGTGGCCCTCCTAGTCAACAGAATTGAAGAAACTACTGGATGTCGAGTTCATCTGCCCAATTGATTATCCTGAATGGGTTTCTAACCTAGTACTAGTAGCCAAACCTGATGGCTAAATCCATTGCTGCATTGACTTCTGAGATCTTAACAAAGCCTACCCGAAGGATGACTCCCCTTTACCAAACATTGACATGATAGCGAATCTTATGGTAGGACATGAGATGTTATCCCTCATGGATGGTTTTTTAGGGTATGATCAAATTAGGATCGCAGAAGAGGACCAACATAAGACAACTTTTATATGTCCATGGGGGACATACTGTTGGGTGGTAATGTTGTTTGGCCTAAAGAATACTGGAGCCACATATCAATGAGCCATGACTGTCATCTTCCACGATCTTTTCCACCACATCATGGAAGACTATATGGAAGACTTGCTAGGAAAATCAAAGACATGGGAGGAACACCTAGATGTATTAGCAAAGATCTTTGACCGAGTGGAGTAATACAATGTCCACTTGAATCTAAAGAAATGTGTCTTCGGGGTGACCTCCAAAAAACTGTTGGGATACATAGTTTCCTGAAGGGGAATTGACGTAGACTTCGTAAAAGTCAAAGCCATCATTGAAATGCGTCCTCTAAAAACCCTAAAATAGCTAAGAAGTTTGCAAGGGAAACTCCAGTCCATTCATTGGTTTATTGCCCAACTTGATGATAAATGTCAACCGTTCCAACATCTACTCAGAAAGGATACAACTTTTGTCTGGAACACTCAATGTCAGGCTACCTTCAACCAGCTAAAAGATTATCTAGCTAATCCCCCTATTCTAACTTCACCAAGGCAAGGAGAACCCCTCCTATTATACATCTCAGCAATAGAAACATCTATTGGAGCCTTATTAGCACAACATGATGAACAAGGGAAGGAAAGAGCCATATAGTACATCAGCCGCACCCTAATATCCTATGAGCTAAACTACACACCAATTGAATGAGCATGTCTAGCCCTAGTCTTTACTTCACAAAAACTAAGACACTACATGCTCAATCACAAAACCAAGCTCATCGCCAAGATCGATCCACTAAAGTATCTACTAAACAGAGCTACCCTTACTGGGAGAATGGCAAAATGGATCATGATCCTCACTGAACTTGACATTGAATATACTAAGAGAAAAGCCATCAAAGGATAGGTTATCGCTAATCAGCTGGCTGAAGCACCCATTCCTACAGAATATCCTACACTGGCAGAGTTCCCTGACGAATCCATCTTGACAATAGCATTGGCAACAAAAACATGGAAAATGTACTTCGATGGGTCATACACACAGAGAGGCTCAAGGGTAGGCATCTTGTTTGTTACTCCTCAAGGTGACACCATCCCCAAGTCATTCAAAATTACATTCCCATGTACCAACAACGTGGCAGAGTATGAGGGCCTTATCAAAGGTCTCTGAATGGCAATCAAATAGAGAATTGAGAAGCTGACAATGTATGGAGACTCTCAACTAGTCATCCGACAAGTAAACAATGAGTACAAGACCAAGGATGATAAACTCCTACCTTATAAAAAGATGGTTAATGACTTTAAAGACTATTTTGATGACATCCACGTTGAACAAATCCCAAGGCTAAACAACAAAGCTACAGATGCCATGGCCACCATTGGATCCCTAGTCGACATGAAGAAAGACATCAAGAAGTGTGAATTCCTGATAGAAGAACTCCCTATTCCAGCATATGATGTTCCCTAATCAGAGCTAGTGTGCGAAGTCATTGATCCCCTATCGCCATGGTATCAAGAAACCTATCTATATCTCCATGATAACATCATCCCTCCTAAACTATCTGCCTCACAACAAAAAACTTTCACCCGCCAAGCCTCTTGCTTCACCCTTGTAGGAGATACCCTATACAAAAGGAGTCTTGATGGCACACTTTTACGATGTTTAGACTCTAGGGAAGCTGAAGTGGCCTTGCAAGAGGTACATGAGGGCATCTATGGGGCACATTCAAGTGGACCCACTCTCGCTAAAAGATCCTAAGGACTGGATACTATTGGCCAACCATGGAACGAGATGCCTACCAGTTTGTAAAAAAATGCTTGTCATGTCAATAGCATGGAGATCTCATTCATATACCAGCACAGGAATTGCAACCAATCATGATGATGTGGCCTTTTTCATAGTGGGGACTCGACTTCATAGGCAAAATACATCCACCATCATCCAATGGCCATAAGTTCATCATCACAGCTACCAAATACTTCACTAAGTGGGTGGAAGCAATACCACTCACCTTCACCACTGGAACCTAGATATCCAAGTTCATCCTCCATTATATCATTTGTCGTTATGGTATCCCTCATTCCATCATCATCGATAATGGAAAGCAATTCAAGAACCAGGATGTCCACACTTTGTGCAAAAAATTCCAAATCCAACACCACTTCTCCACTCCATATTACCCTCAAGGAAACGGTCAAGCAGAAGCTTCAAATAAAACCATCCTCTGCATTCTAAAGAAGATGGTTAATGAAGCCGGCTGTAACTAGCACTTCCAGCTCAATCCCACCCTCTGGGCCTATTGCACAAGCATCCGTACCCCCACAAGAGCCACTCCATATTCCCTAGTCTTTGGATCCAAAGCCATTTTACCTATTGAGGTTGAGCTCCCATCCCTAAGAGTATCTCTACAAAATATAATCAGTGATGAGGAATACCGAGTCACAAGGTTGCATTAGCTAGAATTACTAGATTAGAAACGTCTGGATACGCTGAACCACCTGCAGGCCTATCAAAATCACCTCAGAAGAAGCTATCACAAGAGAATCAAAATCTAAAAATTTGAAGTAGGTGACCTTGTCCTTATGGAAAACCAGAAAAACTTGTAGGAGCACCCTAAGAAAGGAAAGTTTGAGCCCAATTGGCTAAGGCCTTATGTCATCACAACCACCTATGGATCAGGAGCATACCAGCTTGCAACACCTAAGGGGTACCCTCTGGATGAGCCTATGAACATTTTACGCTTAGCCCATCGAGTACCCCAATCAAAAAATTAAAAAAAAATCAAGAAAAACTTGAGTGTAATAAAGACATCCAATGGTGAAAATCACTTCGGTGATGCCTTGGATTGGTACCATGGTGAAAACCTATTTCAGGTGCCATGAGAAGTGGCCGGTTCTACCATCTAATAAGTCCTCTTTCCATCACAACACTCCATATGACACACATCCCATGGCTTGGAATTTTGAAACATCAAGTCCTATCACCCACCTCGCAATATCCCACCCAAGGCTAAACCATGGAACAAGGATCCTTGTAAGCTTCCTTCTGTACAGCTGCAAAATCAAAAAATCTAAAAACAATACAAAATCACAAAATCCAAAAACAATAGAAAAATCACAAAATCAAAAAATAATAGAAAAATTGCAAAATCCAAAAACAATACAAAATCACAAAATCCCAAAACAATAGAAAATTACCAAAATCCAAAAAATCCTTCCTAACAATTCACTGCAAATCAACCCCATACATCAATCTTGCTGCAACTCACGACCATCAATGACTATCAACTCACAACATCACACCCATCTTAAACCATTCCCACATCATCAAGTCATACCAGAACTACATATTCATCTTACCCGCATCTTGAAAGTTCCTTGATCCTATGGACATAGGGTATGTAGGCAGTCTGGAATACGAAGGATGTATCCAGTACTCAAGTACATAAGATGCACCCATCCAACTCGTTTGGATGGTCCCCATTCACTGAGCTTGCTGGACCCAATAAATGATACACATGCTAAGTATACACTTGAAGCATGGTCCCTAATGCAAAAATCATCAATCAACATACCAACTATAATCCCACACACGGCCTGACTGTCCTTTTGCCCACCTTTCAAAAATTATCCAACAAAATCTAACCAATTCACATCCTAGGATATATCATTCCTACAATGGACAAGAATCTATCATCATGTATCTTGGCAAGAGCACACAAAGGCTATTTGTATCTTTTTGTTGGTCTTTTTGTTTATTGATTTTTTTATCTTTTTGTCTCACTCTAGGTCATTTCCAAAGATACCTTGATCTCATTATATCATGGTAAGTGGTAGATAACACCTAGAGTAGACACGGTCATTATTTCTATATGATGTGCTTCTGGGTTTGGTTTCATTACTCCAAGACTAGTATTCATATCTTGAAGCCTGGGTCAGTTCTAGCATGATGGGCCTCATTTGCATATACACGAATCAATACCTTATATGTATTATTAGCACTCATCGCTATGAGTCCACTTCTTAGGCCAGGCAAGGTTATACTACCTTCGGCATGCATGAAATCAACCTATTGTTTGCGGGTCTAGTCCATGCAATCGTGGGAGATATATCATCACCTAGGTCATCTCATACCTTTGTCAACTGTATCCTACATTGCTATAATAAACTAAGAAATGCTCTCAATTAATGTTATTCAACTACTATTACTAGCTCAAATCATCCTGCAAATCATTTATTTCAACTATACCATCTGGGCCTAGACTTCGTAATCACCTAGCTTATTCCCCTCCCCCCTCCAAAATCCCATCACTAATCCCACTCCTCCAACTTATTCTCACTCAACACATCTCGAACTAAACTATAACCCCCATCAATGACATGGTGTTTCATGACCTAGAAACTCTCTCATTAACCATCCCACCCCCCCAATCTAGCTGCACCCAATCATATCCGTACCCTATCCATTCACCATTATCCTCTACCCACCTATTCCCCTATCACACAGCCCCACCACCTAGGGTCCAACAAAGAGCATCATGTGTATCAAGACTTAATCATCTCAAATATCACCTAGTTTGCATCTCACATATATCACCTAATTTGCATCTCTTAAATCACTTAGTTTCAATCCCACATATCATTTAGTTTACATATCATTTAATTTGCATTTCATTAGGTGTATTTTCAAATTAGTTAGTTGTACTTCATATCATTTAGTTTGCATATTACATATCATTTAATTTGCATTTCATTATGTGCATTTTAGAATCAGTTAGTTGCATTTCATATCATTTAGTTTACACATCAATTTGCATTTCATTAGGTGCTTTTTAGAAGCATTTAGTTTGCATATCATATATCATTTAATTTTCATTTCATGTAGGTGCATTTTAGAATCCTTTAATTTGCATATCATATATCATTTAATTTGCATTTCATTAGATGTATTTTAGAATCATTTAGTTTGCATCTCATATATCATTTAAGTTTTAAAATCGTTTAGGTTGTAAACACTTAGGTGCATTTTTATAATCCTTAAATTGCATTCCATAATCAATTAAATTGCATATAATCATTTAATTTACATTTAGTTTGCATTCCATAATTGTTACATTACATTCCATATATCATTTCATAATCATTTAGTCACATTTGCTTACATAGCATAATCATTTAGTTACATTTGCTTACATAGCATAATCATTTACTTGCATTGCATAATCACAATCATAATCATTTAGTTTCATTTTATAGTCATCTAGTTGCATATCCATATTTCCATACATAACATGTGTTTATTAAAATAAACATGCATTTCCATTGCATTACATTTTACATCCATAATAAATGTTTATTAATCTAAACATCTATTTGCATTCTACATCATAGTCCATACATCAATAGGTACATCCATAACATCAACATAATACATCGCATAAACACAACACATCCATAGAGCATACTGCATCCATCAACATAAGCATCATCATGATCATATAAAACTAAAATAAATAAACAAATAGGCCATCAAAAAGCATTATCTCATATATCATCATCGCAAAAATATACATCACTCATATATATACATCAAAAAATATAATAACATGTCATGATACAATGCCTTCAAGGGCCAACATGATACACTGTCACATAGAGGACCCTCTCTCTGACTTAGCAGGGGATCCTGGTCTTGGTGGTGGCTGTGGTCTTGCCTGTGGCTATGGCTGCGGCTACGGCTGAACCTATACCTATGTAACCTGCTAGGGCACATGTGGTGGGGGACCCATCGATTGCTGAACATATTGTATTGATCTAGATCTGTGTGACCTAGATGCCCTGGATAGCTTAGTGCATGCTGCTCTACAGGCACTGCCACGTGGTAGAGGCCCCAATAATAATTTGTCCATCCTCTAGCCTCTAACAACTATCCCTGTACCTAAGACAACTATCCCTGTACCTGATACAACTGTCCCTATGCCTGAGACAACTACGTCTATATCAGTGTCAAAACTGGGGCCATACTAGCACCTGAAGCCTGCAAATTACCCACCGTAGCCTCTACCTACTGAGCCCTCACAAGTGCCATTTCCTGCTCTCTTGTCAGAACCACTATATCACCCTGAGCCTGGGTTAACTATGCCCGCAATGTAGCCACCTGTCCATCTGTACCATCTAATAATGCAACTGTCCCCCGCAACTGCACTAACTCTGCCTCATGGCTCTCTAAAGCCTCCTGTACGCTCACTACCTGTGCCCGCAGAGTCTCAACCTCCTCCTCCTCTCCACTCCGAGGCCACCAATGAGATGAAGACCCTCAAGGCCCTGACTCTCCACCTGCCCCTGAGGTGCCCGCGTCTGCCTGCTATCCTATTGCAATAGCCTATTATTGCTATGATATCTATGATGGGGCTAGAACACCCCTACCTACCCTTGGTAGTCCCCCATGTTGTCGAGGTCCTCCCTACCTCTGCACCACTCTAATCTAGACCTACTCAATAGGTACCTTCTATACAAGTACCTACTGTTGCACATGCTGCTGGCACACCTGTGAACCACCACCTACCTACCCCTCTCCCCTGAGCCCTACCTATCTAGCTGCTACTGCTGCTAGCACATCCATCAAC
Organism: Cunninghamia lanceolata; assembly: GCA_027924645.1. NCBI lineage: Eukaryota > Viridiplantae > Streptophyta > Pinopsida > Cupressales > Cupressaceae > Cunninghamia > Cunninghamia lanceolata. The sequence continues at coordinate 7,483,446 of BSBN01001067.1, forward strand.
TCCCCATCCCTCCCAACCTCCCTCTCCTCCCCATCCCCTCCAACCTCCATGAGGTAGTTAGCAATAATCTCCTCACCCTCCTCCAAGAAATCATCTCCATCAGAATCATCATCCCCATCCTCCTCAGACTCCTCATCCCTTGACCCCACCACCTCCTCTACAGGGACTACCTCACGTGCCGGGTCAGTGAACCGAGACAATCGCCACATTCACCACCATGTCTCATATGTAGGAGTAGTACCTGCATCCCTTACCCCACTCTGCCAATCCCACCACAATGGCTGCAAAGCTACAAAATCCTCCAGAGCAACCTAGGGTTGTATGGCTGTAGGCCAATAACAGACATCCTGACAAGTCTGTGTAAAAATCACCATCTGCTGTGGGGCATCTTGCCATAACCAAACTGTCGCATAACTTGTGATAGTAGATACAAGTCGATCATATGGTCTTCTCGACCTATCACATAGCACTGTTGGAAAGTAAAAGGCATGTGCACATCATCATCTGGCCATAGTTCCACTTTGATGTAGGGTCGCCATGTAACCCAAATGACAGCATCCAACACTTGTTGCCAATACCGAACCTGACTAGTGTATGTGTACTTAGCATCTCGATACAGGAACACAAAGGCCTCAAACGGATGGCGATAGTACCCACATCTCAGCTGAGTGACCACAAGATGCTCCCAGATCCACACATGCAACAAAGTAACCCCGGCTAATAAAGATGAATCATAATGATAGACAACTGTATGCATCTCATGATAGAGTTGCACCAACATCATCGGTCCCCAGGCATACACAGTCTCATGTCTGACCATCCCCTCAATCATCTCTCCCCATCCAACTGGAAATCCCTTGCCCCTCCTATCGGGCATCACTATGCCACCAATCAATGCACACCGAAATAAAGTAAAGTGGTCTACACCTGCCGCTAGTGTCCCCTCATAGCTCATCTCCCTACTGTCTACTGACAAAGCCATACATGATCATGGCAAAACAATCTGATCAAGGCCCTCTGTCCCCTCCACGTGTCATATGTCACCTGACGACCATGAATAGGTAGCTTGAGGATGGGATAAACATCCTCAAAAGTGATATTAATCTCACCAGTAGGAAGCAAAAAGGTACAAGTCTCTGGCTGATACCACTCTACAACCATGGTAATCAGAGCTCTATGATCTTGTAACATTGGCATCAACGCAGCTATCAAGAGCCCTAACCTTGCCAGTCGGGCCTAGGTGGCATCATCAAACTGATCAAATAGTGCCATGATAGAAGGTACGCATCACTCCCGTGAGGACACTATAAATGACCTCGTATCCTGCATCCACAATTTTTTGGTAAAAAATCTACCTATCTTTTTCTGAATCAACCCCTTTCTTTTAATGTTGAAAGCCAAACACATTTTGGCGCCACAATAGACCATATTTTACACCATTTTTAATGATGGCGCTACCACATTTCCCCATGGTGCTAATTCAGATTATATTGCCACTAGGTAGCCTCTTTGTGCCATTTTCACAAATGGCGCCACCCTACATAGCGCTAGTCTAGAACATAGTGCTACCCTAATCCCTAATTGGCGCCAAAATGCCACAATCCAAAACACTATGCACATTGCACTAATGCAGAGGATGGCACCAAAACATTAAACATTTAGCACTAATCCACCTCTACTCTACCCAAGAGGATAGCACCAATCTAGAGTATTGCACTAATCCACTTATTTTTGGCACTACGCGATCTTGATATAGCACCACAATGCCAATTCCCAATTCCTAAAGCCCAAAAATACAACAAAATCAAAAAATCACGAAGCTAGGGTTAGGCCCTACCTGGGGTCTAGTCTCAAGGGCCCAGCCATACAATCAGAAACACTTAGAAATGTGGGTGAGTCAAGGAAATCTGGGATTGCACTCTGCCATCTCTCCTTTTCTCCTTCTTCTCATGAAATCAATGTGTGCAAATGTGGCACCCTTAGGGCCCACTAGTCTTAATATAGTAAGCCATGTCATCCTTCCGCCCACTCTTTTTCCCCTCCAGGGTGTAGATCACAACCTTTTTCCTCTGTTTTTCTTCCTGTCATCTTCTTTTTCCATCCTCTATCCAACTTTCAATCCCATCGTGTCCTTTCGAGAGCTCGCCTAAATTTTTTTTTATTTTTTCAGCGACCTCTTGAGGGGGCATCCCTCACCCATCTCATTCCTTCCTGGTAGCTGGGGCATTATTTTATTTGACCTAACACCACTTCCCTCCTAGGTCCTGATGCCATGTCAAAGAGGGGCAGATGTAGACACCTAAAAATAGCTTTATCATCAAACTGACTCCCGACATCCCTAAACATACCAATTTCCCTTCTAATCAATTAATTAAATTTTTATTTAATTAATTATCCCTTCATCACCTAATTTTTCATCATTCTATTCCCAATAATTGGATTAATTCTATTAGTTCAATAGTTCAACTTTAGCCAATTGATTAAATAAATATGCAATATTTATTTGGTCAATTTCTCCATCCTCACTAAACCTAATTAATTAGTTAAATCATGTTTAACTAATTAATTCAGCCTATTAATTAACCTATCCCTACCCTAGGCAATTAAATAGTCATTATTTAATTGCCTACTCTAGCCTATCCCATCCTAGCCTTAGGATTAATTAAATAAAACCCTATTTAATTAATCTTAACCTCTCATTAAAGTGGTCAAACCTAGCTTAACACCCTTCGCCACATCCTCTAAATAAAAAATTGAAATATATCCCACATAAATCATTTTTTTATAAAAATATGTCCAACATCTCATTTAATACCTCTTACACCCCTTACCCATGCCATACCTCATTTATATCCACTCATCCCCAAATGAATTTTTAATTTATTTTACCTTTCTCTATGTGAATTTTTAATTCACAAATAATTCATCTCACCCAACCTCATTTAATTCACCCCTTTCCCAAAAATGAATATAAAATTCATCTTTATTCCTAGCCCTCCATCCTCCAAGATGAAATCTAGGCCCTCCACATCATCTTCATCCTCCATTGATCTCCCAAATCAATCTCAACCCTTGGATCAAAATCTCTCCCAAAATGTCTATAAATACAACATCCTCCAACCCATTTGAGGATCTAATTTTCAAGTAATGTTACCATACCCAAAAATCTCTTGAGCTAGCTTGTGAGTTGTATTAGGAAGAGCATTTCACATTGAATTCATTATCTAGGGTACAATCTAAGGAGTTTCGGTGCAACTCCTTCCACCCTATCAAGGATTTGTGACTCATTGTGAAAGGTATAATGCTTGTTTATGCACTTGTTTTATGTTTTCTACTTTCATGTTGAGATCACTAATCTACACAGTAAAAAAAAGGTGCCACTACGTGGAGACAATGGTGTCAAACAGAGGAGTTTTAGCGATGATACTTGTAAAACACACCTTCAAATAGTAAAAACTCACATAAAACATTAGTTTGGACCTTGTGGGTCCCACTAGGCATGCCAAATGAGAAGATGGGAAACAAAATGAAAGTAAAACACAAAACAAATGCAATAAAAAATAATTTATACCTTCACAATGAGATCCAAGACCCCTAGATAAGGTGGAGAGTGTTGCACCCAAACACTCTAGCTTTACCCATGATCTTTCAAAATGTAAAATGATCTCACAAATGCAAACACATTAAGACCTAGCTCATAAATGGATGTACTTGAGGAGATATTTGGACATGATAACTTTTCTCTAAAATTGGATGCCAAAATGGCTTAGATGAGGGTGCATTTATAGGCTTTTTGGGAGAGGATTTGACCCAAGGGTGGAGATTTAATTTGGATATCAATGGTTGAGGATGCAAGTGAGGTGGAGGGCTTAGATTTCCTCTTCAAAAATGGAGGGTTGTGGATAAAGATAAATTTTAAATTCATCTTGGGAAAGGGGTAAATTAAATGAGGTTGGGTGAGATGGATTAGATATGAATTAAAAATTCAAATGGAGAAGAGAGTAGGATTAGAAATGAATTAAATTTTTTTTTTGGGAAGAGTGGAAATAAATGAACTTTATGACATGTGTAAGGTGTGTAAGAGATTATTAATGGGGATTATGACAGGTGTGTATAAAAAATTGATTTATGTGGCATATATGTCAATTTTTTATTTATGGGATGTGGGGAGGAGTGTTAATCAGGGTTTGACCATATTAATGAAGGTGATTAGCCTACTTAATATGGCTGGAAAAAAATTAGGGAGTGGGCTAATTGAGGGTTAGGATTAATTAAATAATGTTTAATTTAATTAATCCTAGGTCTAGGGTCATGTAGGTTAGGCTAGGTAATTAAATAATTGGTATTTAATTAACTAGGGTAGGGATAGGTTGATTAGTAGGTTGAATTAATTAAATAAAAATAATTTATTTAATTAATCTAGTTTAGTGAAAGGGGTGAATTAATCAAATAAATATTTGCACATTTATTTAATTAATTAAGCTAATGTTGGTGAAGGGGCACTATTGAATTAATTAAATTAATTCAATTTAAAGGGGAAGATGACGAGGAATCAGGGGTTGGGATGAATAATTTTATTTTATTTTATTTTATTTTTTATAAAAAGGGGTAAAAACTTTATTGAAATTCAGAAAAGAACATTACAAAGCATCAAAGGGCCAAGGCCCTAGTAATCCATAAGAAACAGCCATACAAAGCATGAAACAACATCATCCTTCACCAATACCATTCCCATCCTCAGCAAGAATCTTCTCCAAGTCATATCGGAGCTCATGAGGAACCTGCTCCCATTCATCAATCTTCCAACCATCTAAATGCTCAGAAGCCCACTTAGCCAAACAATCTACTGCCCTATTCCACTCCCTTGGAATATGGACAAAAGACACCATCTCCATCAAAGAACTTATCTCTAGAATTTGTTGCACCATCATAGCCAACTGCCAACTAACATCAGAAACCTTCTGTGTATTCAGCAAATTAATCAAAACCTGTGAATCAGACTCACAGATAACCTTGCGCCATCCCAAAGCATAAGCCCTCTCCAAAGCATAGAGGATCGCCAAACCTTCCATAAGGTTGATAGTTTGCCATCCATCATGAACAGAGTAGAAAAAAACCACCGATCCCGAAAAATCCCTGCCAGTCCCACCAATCCCAACAGGCCTAGGATTGCCCCTTGAAGAACCATTAGTATTGAGCTTTAGAATGCCAGACGGAGGGGGAAGCCATCTTCCCACCCTTTGCACTTTCTTTTTCACTCGCCTTCCTTTCCTGACACAAGCAGAAGTTGGAGACAACCCCTAAATACCCAATCTATCCACCAACTCAGCATCTCCTTTCTCCAAAGGGAACACCACATCACACTTAGATTCCACCGTCTCCCGAATCATACTCATAATTTTGTGCCAAACTTGTTGAATCAACAACTTCTCACCTCGAAATATTCTGTGATTCCGTTCCAACCAAATCTGCCATAGTATGAAGGAAGGCCCAGCATACCACACATCTTGCAAGAAAGAGGCCATAGAAGGAGGTCTACCCAGACTACTCCAAGAATCCACCAGGGATGAAGCATGAACACAAGGGCTTTTCCAAACTTCCCACCAAAAATGCCAAAGCTGCAAAGTCAAGGGACAATGGAAAAATAAGTGAGAGGAGTCCTCCTCTCCACATCCACACATAACACACATAGAAGGACCTTGAAAACCCCGCTTCTGAATATTATCCCAAGTCAAGCACCTATTCCAAGCCAAAGTCCAAATAAAGCAGTTACACTTCGGCCAAGAAACCTTATTCCACACTTTCTTCCACCAGTGAACCTCCACCCCCTCTAGCTGGTTAGATAACAACACCTAATATCTAGAAGCAACAGTATAGACACCCTTAGGATTAGGAGACCAAGAAAGAACATCCCCTTCCTAGAGGGAGCTACAACGTCTACGAGAAAGGATACTATGAAGCTCAGCACACTCCTCCTCCATACCAACAATAGGCCACTCATCAGGATTCTTCCATCTTGCCACCACCAACTGCCCATGAGAAGAAAAGGACTTGAAGTCACTCACCCTTGACCAACCAACTTCACAGAACCTCTGGCACAGAGTCACCAAATTAGGAAACTGAGAAACAATGGGAGGAAAACCATCCCATAAATTAGACCAAAAATGAGCTTTTGTCCCTCTTTTACAGATCCAAAATAAACCATCCTTGACCAGAGTAGCCCCTTTCTTGAGCGTACTCCAAATCACTGAGCCTTTCCCCACCAGTGGATACCGAGGAATATCAATTTGAGGGATCCCTGGGAAGTATTTCTGAGTTAATATCCTGGCCCAGATCCCATCCTGCTCCACACACCACCGCCAATACAATTTAGCAGCCAACGCCATCCCTGACAATGACGACTGCCTTAACCCGAGGCCGCCAAACTGTTTCGGGCTACAAACAATGTCCCATCTAACAAGGCTCCATTTAGAGGACAATAAGCTACCAGCCCATAAAAACTATCTTGCTAAGGAATCCAATTCCCTAACAAAACCCAAAGGGGCCACCTGAATCATACATCTATAAATGGGGAGGGCCTGCACCACAGACTTGAGCAACTGAACACGACCCACAAAGGACAACTAGCGATGGGTCCAATGATTAACTTTCACACGAAATTTATCCATAATATTCTGCCAAGACTCCTTGGGAAGTCTTCCAATAAAGATGGGAATACCAAGATAGGTCAAAGGGAGAACCCCAGTCTGAAATCTCAAGATATGAGCAATTCTCCTCTGAATGGAACCTAGAGTATTGAAGAAAAAGATGGAAGACTTATCTTCATTGATCAATTGGCCCGAAGCTAGAAGATAAACATCCAACACCTTGCGCAAATTCAAAGCTTCCCTAATTGTAGCCATACCCATCAAAGCAGTGTCATCAACAAACTGCAAGTGAGATTGTGGAGGTAAACCACCTCCCCACCCCTAGCCCTGAATGAAACCTAACTCCACATTCCTTCTTATCAAGCATCCCAGACCCTCAACAAGAAGAAGAAACAAGTAAGGAGAGAGGGGGTCACCTTGCCGCAAACCCCGAGAGGCACCAAAAAGCTCAGAGTGCTCACCATTTATTAACACAGAGAAGGAGATTGAAGTAACACAACTCATAACCCAATAAATCCACGCATCCCCAAAACCAAAAGCACCAAGAACCTTCCGAAGGAAGGACCATCGAACACGGTCATAAGCCTTAGCCATATCAAGCTTGATGAACATTGCCTTATCTTTGGACTTAGCCATAGAGTGAATGGTTTCAGTTGCAATAACAACCCCATCCAGAATCTGACGTCCTGCCACAAAACCACTCTGTTCCTCAGAAATCAGCACTTTAAGCCACTTTTTCAACCTATCAGCAATCAATTTAGAGATAATTTTATAAATCACATTGCAAAGAGAGATAGGACGAAATTGACTTAACCTATCCGCCCCATCACATTTTGGGATGAGAGCAAGGAAGGTAGAATTCAAAGCCTGTAACATCTGTTTATTCTTATGAGACTCCTGAACAACTGCCAACAAGTCCAACTTGATAATCTCCCAGAATTCTTGAAAGAACTCAATCGAGAAACCATCAAGGCCAGGAGCTTTCCCCCTCTTCATTTGAAACACGATCCCCTCTAGCTCCTCAATTGAAATATCACTCATAAGATGCTCATTCATCTCCCTAGAAACCAAAGAAGGGATACAAGAAAGGACCTGAGCTTCCTCATCAGAACCCCCCTGCGAGTCCTCCCTAAATAAAGAAGCAAAATATTGCATAGCTTCACATGTGATTTCCTGCAAAGAAGAAAGAGTTTCACCCCTATCATTCACCAGAGTAGAAATAGAGTTACCATGTCTCCTGGCTTTCACCGAGTTGAAGAAAAAAGCGATATTTTTATCCCCTTCCTGAAGCCACTCAATCCGAGCCTTTTGTTTCCAAAAAACTTCCTCTCGTAGCTCACACTCTTCCAAAGCTTTCAAAGCCCTAGTCTCTTCCTGAAGCAAGTCCTCAGTCACTCCATCCTCCCTGATCAACCTCGTAATACCATCCAACTCAGCCTGGGCAGCAGTCTTAGCATGGAAAATGTTTCCAAAGCACTGCCGATTCCAACGTTTAAGCTAATACTTGACAAATTGAAGTAACTTAGCAAAAGTATACATTGTTGTACCATAAGTAGGTCTACCATACCTCCACCACTCAACAATATAGTCATGGAGAGAGGAGTCACGCAACCACATAAGCTGGAACTTGAAAGCAGGAGACCGAGGCACACAAGCTGAAGAAATAGCCAGCTTGATAGGCCAATGATCTGATCCCCTCCAATCCAAAATTTCAGAGCTAGAAGACCACAATCCACCAACCCAGTAGCAAGAAATTAGAAAGCGGTCAAGTCGTTCCACAATGCAGTTATTCCCAATCCTCTGATTATTCCAAGTAAACTAGCCATTAATGGGCTTGATATCCACCAGATTTAAAGCTGAAATGTTATCCTGAAGTAGCAGTGCAAAAGGCTCAAGCCTCGCAATACCACCCCTCTTCTCAGCCAACTCAGAAATAGCATTGAAGTCTCCAGCCATAATCCACGGATGGAAAGGAACCATGCTTCGGACAAATCAGATATGGGACCACAACAGTTGTTTACCCTAAAGTTCAGTAGGCGCATAGATATTGGAGAAGAGAACAGACTCCCCTGTCTCAAAACAAGAAGCAATCATAGAGATAGAAGACTGAAAGGACAACCACCAAAGAGGGTGGATCTTTTGAGGATTCCATAAACAAGCCACTCCTCCAGCAGACCCTTGAGCACCAATACACTGGCACTCTCCACTCCCCCACAACTTAGGCACTAAACCAAACATACACTCCACTGATAACTTAGTCTCCTGCAGGAAAAGAACATCAGGAGATTGACTTCTAACCAAATCACGAACAGCTTTTTGTCGAGGGCCACTGTTCAAGCCCCTTACATTCCAGGATAGAACAATCATTTCAAGGGGCTTGAAAAATGAGAATCCAGAGTCTTAACAGACCCTGACTCTACCAAAGTTTCCCCTGTTAATTTAATCTTATCCAAATCTTTTTTTCTACCAAGCTTGGAAGACTTCTCCCCAGCCCCCTTTTTTGGATCCTTTTGATGAAGACCCAAATGAGAAGAAGAAGACTTATTAATCTTCACCCCCTCAGTACCTACATTTGAAACAAGAGGAGATCCATCCTCACCACCCTTCTTCCCTACTATAATAGGAACTGATTCCACCTGGACTTCCATTTGAACATCTGTGTCCATTTGCAAAGCCCTATTATCCTGCAGAACTTGAGTAGCTTCAGAAAGAAGGCCCTCCTGTCCTGTACCTGAAGCACCCTGACCCATATTCACCAAGCCTGGATTCACTTCCTACTGGCTGAGATCATCTAAAACTTCAAATCTGTTGAAAGAATCTTCATCCTGCCTTTCCTTCAAAGTCCTCTTTTGACCTCGATTCCTATTTCGAGCCTTGACAGGAACGAAACCATCAGCCCCATCCACATCACCAGGAATGGTTTCCTTCCCCTTTTCAACTCTAGGGGGATTGCGGGGAGGCTGAGAAGGCTGGGAGTCCATAGGCCTAGCCTTAGGGCATCTCCTCTGTAAATGTCCATATTCATGACAGAGATGGCACCAAAAAGGAAGAGTCTCATAGTCCAACTGCTACACCCAAGAGTAAGGACCCGCACACATATCCACCGAATCTGGCAAGGGTTTACTTAAATCAATCTCAACACATATACGAGCAAAAGTCATCACCTTTTTAACTTGAGTCTGCTGTGAAGCACCAACTGGTTTTCCTAGCATTGAAGCTAACAAGTGTAAAACATCATCCCGCCAACATTCCACAGGAAACCTTGGAAGCCGAACCCACACTGGAACCTGGTTCGGAAGCTCTTCATCAGGATTGAATCCTGCATGCCAAGGTTTGATGAATAACCCAATCTGATTATGAAAATAGGGGCCTCCTTCAAAGGCCTTATTGCGATCTGCCAACCAATTGAATGAAACCATGAAAAAGTTATTTGCTAAAAGCATAACCTCCATTTCTCCCTCTGGCATCCAAGTCCATTGGGCCATGATTCAAGAAATTGTAAAGAAACCCGCATCCCCATAAACTTGCACAGCAATGCATGCTTTGAATAATAATCAATATCTTCCGCAATCATTTCCAACAGGATAATCAATTTTGGCCTCTCCTCACAACGTTCAAGACATCCATTGATCTTTGTAATCCGAGTACCACCAGACAAACCCGAACCAACCAACCCTGGATCTGGTGAGAACAAGTTATTATTAAAAACCTTCGAAGCGTGCGAAGGAGAATTTGCACCAACCACTGCTGAGTGAAAATCCATCTTGGGACTAGCCCCTGAAGACTCCCCGATCGGCATTGAAACTAAACAAGATCCAAGGCGGGTAAGCAGGCCCCCAAGAAAAAAGAACCACCACTAGGGTTTAACTGATCCACCACCCAGCACTGCCTTCGAACTGCAGACCCAAACCAACCAGGCACAAAAACCCCACCCATGGCCTCCAACCAGGCACAAAACCCCCGCACGCTCAGGGAGAAAGAGACACCGATGCCGCTGAAAAAACTTTGCACTGATAAAAAAACACAACCCCAGACCTCCCCAAAACGCATGCACTCCCCACACTTCGCACGACTAGGAAAAAACCAGAGGATCGGGCTAGGGCACGAAAGCCCTAGCTCGACATGCAGAGCAAAAAATCAACATCCTCCCCTTCGATTGGGATGAATAATTAATTAAATAAGAATTTATTTAATTAATTGGAAGGTTGACTAGTGATGTTAGTGATGTCAGAGGTCAGTTAAGTAGTGAAGACATTTTTAGGTGTCTACAACCATAATGGAATTTCAACTAGAAATTACCAATAATGAAATAATTTAACCACTAACAAATATTTTCTCTTGAAAATAATCTATATTCATATCATACACGAACTAATGACTATCGACATTCCTTGTTGATGGTCATACTTTGCTGACTTAGTTCTCGACAAAACCTATGCTAATGGATCTTGACGACAACTTGACGATTGTCAAGTCTAAACCAAACTTAGATCAAATGGGTCGAACACAACATACCAAGATTGATGAGGTTCACTAAATTGTGAAAGCATGAGACTCAGATGGCAACAATTTATTGTTATTCATATGTCTATTCTCTTCTCTTTGATGATGTTCTCCCTCTCTTTCTCGGAGGGTGGAAAAACCTGTTTCCTAGTTACAACTTACAATCACCCAACTGTGATTAGTGTATCATTAGTCAATTCATAAACCTTATGAAATCATAACATCTTATAATCACATGTCAAAATTCTAATCATATAAACATAAACTCATGATATCATTGATTTTTCCTGACATTTTCACTTAACATCAAATCATTAAATCATGCATAATCAACTACTAATTACGTGCAAGTAAAAAGTATTTGGGATGTGACACTAGGTGCAAGTCCATGAGTAGACCATCAACACATCCTATGGTGAAAACCACCTTTTCATGGCACCTTGGATAAGTACCACATGGTGAAAACCTACTAATAGGTGTCACATGTATGAGTTGGATTCCATTATCCTTCAGGTCCTCTTTTACCATCACCTAAACCATCCTAACACCTAATAAATCTATCACCTATCCATAACTATTCCATTCATATCATTGACCTTTCCTTATGCTGGGGTTAATGGATTGTGCCTTACTTTGGAACAAGCTTCTGACAATATCCCTATTTCCTATTCAACATTCTAGATGAGTCTCCTTTCAAGTTTTGAGCATATATCAAATGTCATAAATGTACATCACAAAAAATGATACATCATATATGAGTACATGATAAAAATACATCACAATGGAACTAGGCTTGGCTCACATTGTCTATGTGTGACATTGATGTTGCCCATAGATCCCTACCAGGTAGAGGAGGAGGTGGCTACATACCCACTAACACTAATCTACTTCATTTTCCATATTTGGATAACCTACTCTACATATGCTCTATGTAAGAGGGTTCTCTCTAATCCATTAACACCATCTACTCATAGAGCAAGTAACAGTACATCACCTCCCTCCTCGCTTGTGCTACCTCTCCCACAACCCTATTCACATCTATTCTTTCCCTACTCATATCAACCACTAGCTAGCCTAGACCCACTACACTCACTTCCATCCATGCCTAATCACACTCCTATCTCAATCTATACACATTGGCTAGAGGTCTTTCCAAATGTACTTGTAGGATATCTCTCTCCACCATCATATCATCCCTCTTTATAACCACAATGTCCTCAGTGTGGAGGCTATCCCACTTCACCTATAGTGTATCTCTCTCATCCTTAGTGATGAACACCCAAAATACTGAGAGGGGGGGTGAATCAGTATTCTATTAAACCTTTTACTTATTAAACTAGTAGTCCATTTGCCACAAATAACAACAAAGCAAATTAAACACAGAAGAAGCAACCACAAAGCATCACACATGAACACCAAGATTGTTATGTGGAAAACCCAAAACTTGGAAAAACCACAGTGAGTGTTAGCTCACAATAATTATGTAATATCAATACCAAATTACAAGAGGCTCACTACCCAAGGCTCATTGGCCAAACAAATGCTCACTGCAAGAAAGGCTCACTACCTAGAGAAAGAAAGAAGGAAAGAAGGATAGCTCAGTGTCAAATTAAACTACTTTGATTGCATCTACACATGCATAGTTATAGCTCTAATGAAGCACATAAATACTATCTCAAAACTCTTCATCTCTAATTACTCTGTTTCACTACTCTGTTTTTACATGGGAGCAAGATCTCTCTTCTTCTTCTCTTATCACCTTCACAAAATCACAATCTTTTACATGTCATAGATACCCCTTCATGTTTGTACCTATCCACCAAACACCAAATTGGATCTCATATATATATCCGCAACACTTAGAATCTTCATATTAGGTCAACCTAATTAGATAAAGCATGTAGTCAAACAATTTGTAACTTGTCAGCCAAATCTAGTCACTAAAATACATAGTGGACCTAAATCGCACTTGAATCACATTCTGATATGTCAGCTTCAACTATAGAACCCTTAGAATAAATTTCCAATCAATAGAACTTACCGCACACAAAAAAACTATCATGTCGGCCTCAAACATAGATTGTTACTGACTTAGTCTATTTGTTAGACTATAACTTTCACTATAGACCACAAGACTTGCTCAAAATCATATCAAATTCTCCTTACACATCATAGATCATACCTTCAAAACTACAGAACATAATATCAACATGTGGTAAAATGCAGACTATAGAAACACAGACTTTGTCATAGCCAGTCATTGTTAAATCATGTAGCGATACTTAGTATCTTATGACTATCTTTTTGGTGGACCTCAAACTCAGCAATTCTAGATTTAGAAACTTCATACAAGTCTTTACAACATGTCAAAACCACATAACTAAATATCTAACATCGAAGGAATGCGGACCAAAGCAAATGAGTGTTCTATTCTGATTACCTCTATTCTCTATAGTGTCAGACTTAGGCTTCTTGAAGATATGCTTTTAGAACTAATCAAGGTCTAAAACTTAGGACATAAGATCATCTAAGAGTTGGGACCATCATGCCAGAACCACAGGACCAGATCTGCAACTGCAGATCAATGCCAATCCAAACACTGACTCTCTATCACTATCTCTATATACTACCAACACTTAGCCAAACTGACTAAGTCTTCTTCACCAAACCAAAAACTCTTCCAACCTTGTTCCTTTTCTTGTTGCCATTGATTATAACACATTCAAACATCAAGATTTATCCAAATTTCCAACAATCTCCTCCTTTGGCATTGATGGCAACACTTGATGTGAAAAACTGTTATATTGCTTCCCCTTACTCTTTTCACACTACTCCCCCTAACTTCATGCTTTTCTTTTTATTTTTCATTTATTTTCTTTTTGTGTTTTTCACATGCTCCTCTCTTCCCCTTTGACATCAATGGCAAAGGTGTATGATACAAAAATATGTACAAGTTTACCAAAACTTCAAAAATTGTTTGTACTATCTACATATTTACAAGTGAAGTCAAATTGCTTACTATTTTTTACAGAGAATATCCTTGTAGATCTTCTTTAGTTGCACCACTTCTTCATCCCAAATGACCTTAGCATTTTTCAAAATTAGTATGTGCCCATTAACTTGGGACACCAACTCTTTTGCTTTCTTCATGGTACCAAGGGTCTTAGTGATTTGCCTTGTCTTATCTACTGTTGTTACTAATCTGGTCAAGGATGCAATCTTGAAGCTTTCTATCTCCTAGAGCTGGCTCATTCTATGCTTTATAACCTCTCTCTGGGTCTACAACTTACTTATGTTAGAATGGATGGTTTCAATTGTAGCCCTTTGATTCCCAATTGCATCTTTCACCATATCATAATTTTTGGAGATCTTCATTATTTGAGTTTCCCATCCATCTATTTTATCTTTTATGTCCTTAGTCTTGTTAGGCCATGTAAGACAAAATTGATATAGTTCACTAGCTTCTTTAATGGCCATCTGTGCATATGCTATGCTCTTATCTAACACAATTTTATCTTGAGCAAGTTTGTCAGTAAGCTCAACTAATCTCTTACTATCAATCTCTACCCTTACCTTCTTTCCTGCAACTTGTTCTAGGGACTCAAAATGAGAATTGATTGATTCCATAAACTTCTTCAATTGTGCAGTCAGGGCTAAGGATGTGTCTCTTTTTATCTTGGGCATAATCTTTTCAAAAATTGTTGATGCATCTTCAATCAGCTCACTATCCTCCACATGAGATTTCAAAATCTCTTCATTTCGTGGGTTGAAAGATTGTCACTAACCTCAGTTTTTGTAGAGGGGACATTGTAGCCAAATTTATTGGTCCTTGTAATAAATCAGGTGTAGTTAAAATCTAAGTTTCCTTTTGTTTTTCCTAAAATTCTCATAAAGATTTGACTAAGTCTCTTTCAACAGTGTTTCTTTATCTTCATCATGAGGCACTTCATGAGACATTTCAGCATCATGGCTTTCTGGAGGCTCTTCTTGAATAAGTTCTTGTTCATTTCCTTCTATTTCTAGAGCAGGATTGTCAGTCATCTATTCATCAACTTCTTCTCGTTGCTCACCTTGGTCCTCGGGGACATTTTCTTCAGGTGTCACTTTTGCTTCTTCAGAGTTCTTTTCTTTCACAAGCTCTTTTATTTCTTCAACTTGCCCAGAGTTTGCTGGAGGAGGTGTTTCACCTTGATCCATACTTTGTTCTATATTCACATCCTCTTCATTCCCTGTACCCACCAAAGGAGTAACTATACTTTGTTCCATATTCTATTCCATATTTATCTCCGAAATTGTATTATCAGCATCAACATTTCGTTCCTCTTCATTAGTGTCAATAATGGTTGGGATTTGCAACTCATGTAACACTTTTAGTGTTATCTCCTCAGTTTCTTTAATTGGATTCCTAATGTCTCCAAACATTAGAGCATTGACTCTCTTCTTGGTTCTAAATTCATCACTAAGCTTCTTAGTGACTTTAACCTTTTCTTCTCTTGTGATGTTTGGGCAAAGTTTCAACAAGACATATTCATTTATCGTAGCATCCTTGGCCATGGACCCTTCTTTTCTTGCTATCATGATGCTGGCTAAACTATCTGGTAACTTATCTATAACTTCAATTAATGTTTTACTAAACATATCCAAATATCTTATGACTGTTGCTTCAATTATTACCTTATCTGCATCCGATCTTTCCTCATACATATCAACAATGGGTTTCAGGTTTCCATGCTGAGAAAATGCATTGACTATGGCTTCCAAATTTATTATTGCTTCATCTGCTTTGGTCTCAGTCTTTTCTCCTTTCTTCTTCTTCTTGTCTTTACCCTTTCTAGAGGACTTCTCTTTCTTGCTTGCAATTGTTTCATCTATTTTTGCTTTCTTAGCCATGACTTCTTCATCTGTTTCTATTTCCTCTTCTTCTTCCTCTTCTCTAGCTCCAAGGCTTACATATACTCTCTTTGTGGCCTTTTCTTTCTTTCTTTTCTTCTTCTCTTCAAGCTTCTTCTTTAGCACTTGCTCTTCAATATCTATAGGCTTTGTCTTTTTTTCTCAATCTTTGTAGCATGAAGAGGTCTGAAGCTCTTAGAGGTAGCTGCTACAGAGGAGGTGGCTCTTGTTCTCCTTCCAAAGTTGGAGGTAGGATTTTCTTTCTTAGATTTCTCTTCTTTCTTATTCAAAGATTTTGATGTTTGTCCTTTCAGAGCACTTGCAGCCTTGAATGCCTCTGCCTTGGCTCTTGCTTCATTTATTTGTTGATCTATAAATCGTTTGCTTTTAACAAACTCAGTTGCCCACTTTCTTGCATTCCTCTTGATTTCAGGTTGTTTCAGTTCCAAATGGACTTTGAGAGACAATTCTTCAAATGTTCCAAATATTTCCTCCTTAGGATCTTTTGGTTTGCTCAACATCAAGTCTGCTAAACCAGTTAGGATGTCCTCTGTGACTTCATATCCCATGGCTGGGACCCACATAGTTCTAGGTTCTATAGCCTCCATAACGCATTTATCTTTGTCCACCATAAATACAATGTCCTTTCCATATTTCTTCACAACCTTTTCAGGGATCCTAGCCCTAGCCTACATTTTCTTTTGGAAATTCTTAAAATAACCCCATAATGTTGCATTTTGTTTATCAACATTTCTTAAACTCTGCAGATGATTTCTAATTTGTACTGCTACTGGTGAGTGATCAAGCCAACCAATATTGTCTGTACCTAGTAAATCCTTTAGAAAATATAAGAATAGACAAATGATTAGATTTCCATACTTGAAGGGGTATTTTGTATCTTTTATTCTTTTCAGATTCTCCAACAATTATTGCCGAAGCAATTCACATAGGTCATACTCTGCATTGTTCTTTACCATTTCATATGCTATGTGTATAGTAGTTATTGAGACTAAATTCTCCCTGTTGGAGAAGTAGACCTTATAACCAATTACCATCGAGGCAAACCTTATCGACGGATTTTAAATATCATTCATTGTTAGTGCCCTTTTGTCAAACTTGGCATCGGTCAATTGCATCACAGTGCTATTCTTCATAGAATTTAATATCAGAACTATTTTAGTGGAATTCATGCCAGTGACTGCCTTAATGGCATCCTTTGTTATCATATAAGGCACATTAAGCCAAAAGAAGTCATCATGAATCCTTCTCAAAACATACCTAACCCAAGCATCATCTGAGAATACTAGAAAATCCAACTAGGTATCCAAATTCTTCTCATGTAGAGCACTATATTCTTCTTTCAATTCAAAATTATCATTTTTCAACTCATCCAAGTATATTTTCCGTAACTTCATATGATCATATTCTTCCAAGTTTGTGTGTATGTATGCCCTAATGTCTTTAGTGTGCATAAATCCATGCAGAACCTCAGAAAATGTACCATCCAGATCGGTTTCTAGGGATTTAAATGGGTGTTTCTTTAATTTGGGTCGAGGCCTCTCAGTAATCTCTATTACTCGAGTAGACATCTTTATTGACTTAACACAGAAATTTTTCAAGAGAAAGAGAGAGTTGTAAATACCTTTTATTTCTGGTTAGGGTTTCTTCATACCAATCACTGAATACTTGGATTCACCTAAGCTTTGCTTCTCAGATCTCCTTAGACACTTGAGGGTTTGAATGCAATGTGATTTCCTTTCAAATAGATTCCTTTTTAACCCATTTTCATTAAAACCTAATCATCATAAATGTTGATTCAAAAAGTTGTCAAACTCTTACTCTGCCATCCACAGTCGATCTAAATTGCTTTGCAATCCACCGCATTAGATTCTTTTTTGTCAGAATCTTCTTTAAAAGATATGTTATCTTGTTCTCTAGCTTATACCTTCATATTGAATGTTAGCACCACTTTTCTGGCTGGGGATCAGGATTTTTCATTTAAGCTCCCCCTGAGCCAGAGATCCCAATTTACTTCCTAGAGGATGTACCTACACCAGAGTCTGGTGCGGACTCATTCTTGACTTCATGTACTTTTTTCTCAGCCCAAATCTTGTTCATCTCCTTCTTGATTTCTGCCAAATCTACCTTTTGTACCGGTTTCTTCATCTCTGCTTGATTATCCTTCTTCATATTTTTGCTTCTGCAGAATCTTGCAATATTTCCATGCCTATTGCAATTGAAGCATACAACATTTCTTTGACCATTGTTCCAAGTTCCATTCATCCTTGATCTACATTGGTTAGCCTTGTGTCTAAATCTATTTCATGCAAAGCGATTCCCATTGAAAGATTGAGCATTCCTTCCATTATTATAGTTGTTCCGTATCTGACTTCTGCATTCACTAGCTCTATGACTAACCCTTTTGCATATAAAGAAGTTACCTTTGAAAGTTTAAGCATTCCTTCCATTGTTGTAACTATTCTTTATCCAACTTATGCATTTATTAGCTTTATGGCCTAATTTATTGTAAGTGAAGCACTAACCAGAGAATGATGAAACATGTTTATTCACTCTGCTCATACATTGAGTAGCCTTATGACCAAACTTATTGCATGTATTACAAAAACTATTGAAAGAAGGGTACCTTTGAGCATTTGGTTGCCTGACTAGTGGTCTTCCAGGTCTATTCCATTGATTCTGAGTCTGTTTGCCTTTATCCTTCATGAACTCAGCATTATTTTCTTCACCTATATTAGAACCTTCACCTTTCTCAAATCCCAAGTCTTCTTTGTCATCAGGACTTTTTTTACTTGCAAGTATTCTATCAAGTTGGGCAACACTCACTCTAAATTTATCTTCTTGAATCCATGCCTATTTCAGATCAGCTTTTAGATCCACAACTTCTTGTTCAAGCTTTGTATAGTATTCTGATTTACTTTTCACCAATTGATTTAGGTCTTCTTTCACTTTTGCTCTTTTTACACCTTCCACTTTCAGATCATTCAAGGTTTCATCTGCTGGTATCAATTATTCACTAACCTCCTTATATTTTTCTTTGAACTTATTGACTTGCTCCCTCAATTTTTTGATGCACTCATTTGCTTCCTTGACATTATCTTTCAGATCCCTATTTTCTATTTCAACCTTTTCAAGATCTTCAAGGGCAGCCTTGAGTTCTTCTTCACTGACAATCATGCAATCTTCTTCAATAGTTTCAATTGAATCAATTTCTTCAGGAGGAGTAGAATATTTTTTACCTGCCATGTGTTCAATCTCCAAGATCTTCCTCAAGCTGTTAGACTTCTTCCAAGGAACTAAGCTTTGATACCAATTGTTGAACACCCAAAATACTGAGAGGGGGGGGGGTGAATCAGTATTCTATTAAACCTTTTACTTATTAAACTATTAGTCCATTTGCTAGAAATAACAACAAAGCAAATTAAACACAGAAGAAGCAACCACAAAGCATCACACATGAACACCAAGATTTTTATGTGGAAAACCCAAAAATGGGAAAAACCATGGTGAGTGTTAGCTCACAATAATTATGTAATATCAATACCAAATTACAAGAGGCTCATTGCCTTAGGGATCAATGCCCAAAGAAATGCTCACTACAAGAAAGGCTCACTGCCAAAACAAGCTCAGTGCCTAGAGAAAGAAAGAAGGAAAGAAGGATGGCTCATTGCCAGATTGAACTTCTCTACGTGTACACATGCATAGTTATAGCTCTGATGAAGCACAAAAATACTGTCTAAAAACTCTTCATCTCTGACTGCTCTATTTTTACATAGGAACAAGATCTCTCTTCTTCTACTCTTATCACCTTCACAAAATCACAATCTTTCGCATGTTATACATGCACCTTCATGTTCGCACCTATCCACCAAACACCGAATTGTCTCTCATATATATATCTGCAAACTTAGAATCTTCATATTAGGTCAACCTAATTAGATGAAGCGTGTAGTCAAACAATTTGTAACTTGTCAGCCAAATCTAGTCACTAAAATACATAGTAGACCTAAACTATGCTTGAATCACATTCTCATATGTTAGCTTCAACTATAGAACCCCTTAGAATAAAGTTCCAATCAATAGAACTTACCGTACACAAATCAAACTATCATGTTGGCCTCAAAGATAGACTGTTACTGACTCAGTCTATCTGTTAGACTATTACTTTCATTTCGTACCACAAGACTTGCTCAAAATCATATCAAAGTCTCTTTAGACATCACAAATCATACCTTCAAAAGCACAGAACATAATATCAACATGTGAAAAAATATGGACTATAGAAACATAATCTCTATCACAACCAATCATTATTAAATCATGTAGCGATACTTAGTAGCTTATGACTATCTTTCTAGTGGACCTCAGACTCTACAATTCTAGATTTAGGCACTTCATACAAGTGTTTACAACACTTCAAAACTACATAACTAAATATCTAACATTAGAGGAATGCAGACCAAAGCAAATGAGTGTTCTATTCTGATTACCTTTGTTCTCTATAGTGTAAGACTTAGGCTACTTGAAGATATGCTTCTAGAACTGATCACAGTCTAAAACTTAGGACATAAGATTATCTAAGAGTTGGGAACATCATGCCAGAACCGTAGGACTAGATCTGCAACTACAAACCAATGCCAATCCAAACACTATCTCTTTGTCACTATCTCTGTATACTACCAACACTTAGCCAAACTGACTAAGTCTTCTTCACTAGACCAAAAACCCTTCCAACCTTGTTCCTTTTCTTGTTTCCATCAATGACAACACCTTCAAAAATCAAGATTTAGCCAAATTGCCAACAATTAGACTAATCTCTCTCTACATAAGCAACATCATTCTCTAATACTGCTACCCCAACATAACCCTGAGATCATTTATGTCATGCTTTCCTCCCTCAACTTGTGGTCCCTAGATATCAAGGGCATCCATGTCCATCACCTCTTGATTATCTCCTTATTTGTCCCCTCTTGGGGGAGGTCTATGTGGTGGCTACACTACTAGTCCTTGTCCCTATCGTTGATCATTACCTACCTGAGGATGTACCTATTGTGGCACTACTGATTGTGATGGTGGTGCTACCCTTTATCCTTGTCCTCTCTTGAATTTTCGTCTCTATCTCTTATAAACTATCACTACCACCCTCTTGGTATCTGCTTGATCATCTTCATGTCACAAAATCATTATTCATGTGTACCTCCTCACATCCCACTAGGTCCTATAGTCCCTAGTGACTCCTACATCTGCCATGTATCTAGCCTCAAATCCCATGGCACACCCACAAGGTGCATCTAATCCAACCTTACCACCAGGTAATCTATCTTGGGCACCCATCTATCCTCCTCATGGACTACTCATGTGAACATGTGTTCAGGCTCTACAAGCACTCGATGTCATACCCCAAAATACTATAAGACCCTATCTAGTCTATATCTCTCTATGATATGTTGATGGCACCTGATAATGTAGGTAGGTGTCTACACAAATGGTAGTACTGCTACATCATCCTCCCACTACTTGCAGTCCAAATATGGTCTCCAAATGACCCCTACATGTCATCCAATACATGTTTCTAGTGTAGTGTCACCCCCACATATATGTGCCTAGTCTACTAGACCATCTGAATACAAAGGGCTCTTCATCCAACCACTCATCACTATCTCTAATCAGTTAGAGTACCATAATATGCTCACTAGCCCAAATATGAAGAAGTGTGACTAACACTATGCTCCTCCCCTCCTTGTACATGATAAAATGGAGATCGCTATACAACTATGCTAACACAGCCTACCGAAGCAAACACCCTCTCATTGACACGCATGTTGATGATGTAATCTACCATGTTGATCACAAACAACCTCTTAGTCTTGTTAGGCCCTCACATGTGTCCAAAATAAAGAGAGCCCCTACCTTGGTAAGTTATCTTTGTTGAATAATCACACCAATGTTGCATCTCTACCACCCTGCAATTTGTAATACACTTAGTGACCCCTAATTAGGATCCTTAAGATCTAACACACATCCTCCAATGTGACAGTTATCTCACCCATCATTAGGTGAAAGGTGCTTGTATCGTTGGGCCACATCTTCACTAGGAATATCAACATTTCCCTATGTGCTCAAATCCTCAACATTTGAGCAATGTGTACCATAATCCCATCTATGTGAGGTAGCCCTAGTCATGCTCCTCTCAATGCACTATATGGGTCAGATCACCCTCAATTGCCTCTCCCTCACCACTAATGGTAGTAGTCACTCTTGCATCTAGCCAGAACTCATGTTAGACTTATCCAAATCTTCTATTCCAAACAGATGCACCACTTTTTTAGTGCATATGCCACTTTCCCATGCATGTACCACTTTATGATGCACACATGCCAAAACACCCCACCCATGCACTAATCCATCACAACTGCACTACAAGATGAACACAAATAGTTTTTCATGTATGTGCTACTTTATGACACATGCATTGATCTATCCCATGCACATGCCAAAATGATCCACATGCATCAATTCATGCCCTATGTGTGCTATTTCATGCCACACACATGTTGAATCATGAATTTCATGGATTGGCACATGCATACCCATTTTATTCCCTCCTCCTAACTAGTAATAAATACACCTAAAATGACCCAAAGTTGGGACAGAACCTACATACCACAACCCCCACACCTACTAACCACATGTACATCTAAACCCACTCCACAAAATACCAGTGGATTGGAACATTCTCGGTCTTCTATGTGCTCCTCTTCTAAGATTTAAATTCTTCTAAGGTTGAGGGTGAAAATGAATCATTTTCATGCCCCTCAAGCCTATTTATCCACCCCAAATCAAAATTTCTCCTTCCTGATCAAAATTTTCACCCTCCTTCACTCTTTTTCACCCTATTTCTTTATTTTTGGGCCCTTTTCTCTCATTTTTCTTTTGTCGCTCCTCATTTCTCCTCCTTTATCATATTTTTTCACCGTTTCTTCTTTCAAGAGCTCACTTGTACTCCTTTCGCCTGGCTAATCTCTTGAGGGGGCATCATCCCTCCATCATATTTAATCATTTTTTCCAACTAACTGGGGCATCTTGTCACCCCTTCCTCATCATAAAGTGTTATATTTTATTTTTCTTTAAAACGATGTTATTTTAATTTCATTTCAAAGAGGGTCAAAATGTAGACACCTAAAATCATCTCATCACTATTTCAGTCATCATCAGGTCATCATTCAATCATTCCTCCATAGTTAATCTCCATTGAATGTTAGAACCTCCTTTGACCACCTCTTAAAGGGTGAAACTTGGTGGCTCCTCATCACACCAATCCTCTCAACAATCCTCAACCATTGATCTTGCTAATCAATCCTATCCCTTCATACACCCATCCAAAAATCTATAAAAAGTACCCTCCATATGCCATTTTCAACAACAAGATTGAATGCAATTTTATGCTACTAATTTAAGCACTAACATATCTCCCCTCATCACAACTATCCTTGGAGACAAACACCATAGATTGGTGCAACAAGAGAGCTTGTCGGTGAGAATTATATTTGTATTTTCATCCTTTTAGTACAATTTTTCTTATTGTCTAATCTTGAAGTTGCTTGTATGTGTGAATCAAATACGTTAGGCTTAGCTTAGCTTGTTTGTATGTATTTGCATTTACTTGTACACATTGCCCCTCAGGGTGAAGTTCATAACAATGATACAAGGGAAAGATAAGGTGCTAAAAGAGGTGGAGATTAGTGTTAAAGAAAGGATGCCTAAGGTCAATAGGCTTTGCCATGGGGCTCTTGCCTAGGAGGATTGTAATCATTTCCTTATCTCCTCTTTGAATGATATTGTTATGTCATAAATTGTGTTCCTTGGTGGTGCAAGCATAATTTCACTATGTTTAGTGTCTCCCTTTAGTGATCCCAAGCCTAGTTCATTTTTCTAGGTTTACCCTAAAGTCTTAATTGGTCCCCGATTCTATGAAATTTTATGATTTTGGTTAAAGTTTGGCCGTAACCCAAAAATTAATTTGAGATTTGGAGTTAGCACCACCTTAAATATGGGCTTGTAACTTAATTTTCCCAAAGGGCCTAGGGTGTCTAGTGCCCTGTTCCCTCTCATGTTTTTAGGGAGGCAAATTAAGTCCACAAGTCATTTCTGATGATGGTTAAGCTAACCCTAAACTCAAATTTTCTTTTTGATGCATTTTGTTGGCTCTTTAATTCATTATTCACTTCTAAAGCCTTGTATAAAAGCAAGTAACCTCTTCATTTAAAACTTGATGTGATCTAGATGTTAGAAGAATGATGAAAAAGATCTCTATCTAGATATTATTCTCTCTATGCTGTTGAATTATTGCAGGTTTCTATTTGATCAAGTGGAATTTAACTTTGCTCTTGGAAGGATTTGTATGAAGTCTAGGAAGTGAGATCTTGAGTCTATCTCATCATTCCTAGTTTGAGGCACTTTTCATGATTGGACGAAGGATTGGAACCACCAACTTGAGATTGGCTTGAGTACCCTCCAAGGGTATGGTTACATCGCCTTCTTATTTAACAAACCTTCAATGAATCCTTGTCCATGAGGTAAAGTTGTATGTTTCCTTGGGTGAAGCAGTTATTTGATCATCCTATTCCTATTTGCTTGAGTAATTTAGGGTTAGGGTTTGATATATGTGATTAGATATTGCATGTTACTGGCCACACTTAGGATTTCTAAGAACACACAACATCTTGTTCTAATCTTGTCTATCTGTGAGGTAGGAATACTAAAATGAGGGATTGACTAAGGCAAGCTCCTATATAGCAACACCATTTTTTCCTTATTTTGTGTGTGTAGGTTGAAGTAACAGGTTTCGGGAGACAACGTGGTGCAGGAGCACCAAGGAGACTATAAGATTTATGTCTTCATATTGTCATTTTTGTCTTGTTGATTCCATAAGGTCTTGAAGACCATTCTCATGTTGTAATAAGGACTATGATGCCATGTTTGTAATAGGCAATCATACAATCACACATTGTAATTAGAGGCAATCATAAAGTCATAAGAGGTAGTCAAACTTCATGTTGTAAGCCTTATTAAGGTATACAGGACAAAGTCAAGGAGTCTAGTGCCTAATCAAAGGCTTAATAACATTGTAAAGTTGTTTGAAGGCATTGTCAAGCCTCATAATCACCAATACCTATGACAAAACTCCTGTGTAAGAAGTTATTGCTAACTATTCATGTTTGGAGGGCTACAAGGGATTTGGAGGCCTAAAGAAGGAAGTACTAAACCCATGTTTGTTCTGCCTTTGCCAATGGTTTGGATGGGTCCCATGGCATGCTAAATCAACTTTTCCATGAAGATTTTAGGGCCACTAACTGATGTTCCCACTTTTGCAATTGATCTTTGAATTTGGGTTTTTGGGTGTAGTGAAAACCTTGTCAAATTGTTCTATCCTACCTCTATCCTAGTGTCTCTACATCACAATGACTGGGAAGAAGGAAGGTTTTGTAGGTCAAGGTTAGGCAAAGCTCTAAGTTTTTGCAAAACCCTAATCAGGGTCTAGGGCACCTAGCATCTTGGTACCTCCAACATTTTAGGCCCAGGTTCCTGTTCTGCTCTATCTCTCCATCTCTGCTATCCTTTTAGATTTTTTGTTTTTGTTTCTGACAGTCATCTATAGTTCAATCATGCTCATTTAGGGTTTGATCCTTTACCCTAGCTTGGTTGGTTGAATTTGGTTGGCACTCCTCTAGATACAACAAAGAGGGAAAACCCTTATAGTTTGGCTCTCCCTCAAGGGTAGAAGCTAAGCTCGGTTTGTGTCTCAATGTTAATGGAAGAGGGTTTGACCTAGTTTAACCTTTTAGGCCAAGTCTCTCTTTTCCATCAGATAGATATCACTTATGTAGCCAACCTCTTGGCCAACGAGACCAATGAATTACACAAAGAGGTGGATTTTCATGACAAAGTTCTTAAATGATTCTTCATTGAGTTCAATAGAGATGGATGGCAAACTTCCCTCATGGAATAATGTAACATGAATAAGAAATAGTTTCCCAAGAAGGAGGAGAGAATCAGGAAGCTAGAAGTTAATATTCGTGAGGTTAAATGTAACATTCAAAAAATTGTCAACTTCAGCAAGGCCACCATCCACAACTCTCTCAAAAACATTAAGGCCCTTTAGCAAAAGTTCAAGACTAGTCAAAATCAAGCTCATGTTGGCCCAAGTGTGAGTACCAAAGGCAATACGAATAAGGTGGTCAAACCTATGAACATTGAAGCCCTCAATGCATATCTCAAGTCCCTCCAAGATGAATAGGAAGTTTCTATAGCTCTCAGTGGTCTCTGACATGTTGTGTTGTGTTTATACCTATTGGGTGTGATTTTTCTTGGCTACATTTATCTATCTTTTTGTTGGACTCTCTTTTGTTGTTTCTATGCTAACGTTTTGTTGTAGCTATTCTATTGCACAATGGTTTTGTGTTGATTTATGTTCCTTTTTGTAAAAAAAGGATTGGAGCCCTTTGAAAAGCCTCTACATTATCGTATATAAAAAACATTATATATTATACTTTTTGGAGAGCTAATATTGAGGGCTTACATGTAAAATTTTCCCTCTAGGTGATATGTTTGACCATTGCATGCATAATGTAAATTTTACTATTTTTTCATTTAAAATTGAAACATGTGAATAGAAGAAAAAGAAGTTGACATTAGGGTGCCACATAAACAGGTTCAATCAAAGATATGTTTGATCAAATATCCTTTCTTTATTAAACCCATTACTAACATGGGCTATCATACATGTGTTGAAAATTGACACTTTTGCCCATGATTTCTGGCTACATTTTTTATTTGATCCAATAGTAGGACTCACTATTGTGCTCTTACCCTATACCTATCGACATTGCTCTTGTGTTTAGAATGACCTAGGGTGATGCATTTAATTATAATCCTTACATGGATAATTTAAATGTTTTGGTATGCATATTGGATAGGTAATGGCCATGTCTGTCATTTTCTATCTTAGCATGCAAACATTTTAAAATTTTGAAATGGGCAACAAGATTACACTCAAGATCAATTCCATGGGATATAATCATAGGTGTGATCATCTATTCCAATGTAGGTAGTACTCTTAAAATGAATTAGGGATGTTCTAAGTAGAATAATATGGCTTAATATAGTGTTGGATTGGGCTTTGAGTTTGTGATTGTACCAAAATAATTAAATGGTGTGCTGCTATAATATATTAAAGTCATCCACACAAAACAACATAAAATGAATAGAGAAAAATGTAAGGCCATGTACTTTTCTCCTCTACACTAATATAACATATTTAAAAGATAGATGTCATACACAAACTTACTAGTATGACATCTATCAAATAGTAGTTAGGCATTAATGCACCATTGAGGTATGTTGATTAATTAGGTAATTTTTTAATTGAAAAGTATTTAGGAAATGGAATCCAATAACTATAGCACTTGTAGGAGCACAGAAATAAATAGTAGCCTTGCAATTAATTGTTAAGAATAATATAGTAAAGGAAAAAATGATTTTCCTTAAGTTAATCTAAGCTAATTAAATGAATACAAATTAATATGCATAAATCAACCTAGATTAATTCATTAATAGTTGGGAATGATAATTGAAATTGATATTTGTAAAACTAAATGTGTTTAGAGATGATACACTTGTTTATGGAAACTAGGATGCAAAGTAAAGGCTTGATGTTGTGTGGATTCCACTCACCTCGATACTAGAAATAATTTCTCTTAGTCTAATATGTACCTTAGGTACAAAACGATCTCTAAATCTGATATGGATCAAATCCACACCCTATGAGATCAATCTCGTCCACTATAAGAAACAACCCAACACACATAAGTGATCTAAAACTTGCAAGACTAATCCTTTTGTTTGTGGACTCCTATGACCTATGTTTCCCAAGATGTAGATCTATGCTATGGGATAAGGACTAGTGGTATTTAAAAATACCCTGGGGAAATCATTGGAATCTTAAGGGCCAAGTAATCCTAGGTCAACACCCTTGACCAGATCAATTTTATGTTAGTGTGAAAGATCAAAGACAATTCTCTTCAGTTGTACAAATGTCCTAGGATGATTTGATCTAGAATTATGTTCATTTAAGTGCTCCAAAGTAAAGTGTTCGTAAAATCATATTCTCTTCTTGATGCATCTAGAATTTCTAGATATAATTTTCTTGTGAATTAATGCACATTGAATGCTTTTAAACACCAAGACATAGTAATTAATCACACAAATGTATACAAGTCAACTCATAATGGCTAGAGGAATAGGCAAGAGTTGGCAAAGATTTGAATTTTGGGTCAATTTTGTGCGGTGTGGGATCAATCCCACACATTATAGAGCTGACCTAGGATAAGAAAATATGAATATTAGTGTGCAAAATGAATGTGTATATATACAGCCAATAATATGCATAATAAATGAGAGATAGAATGAGAATTTTGTATACTATAAATAATTCTAAGTTGTACCTTTTTAGGCATATCCAACTTGAGGGGAAACACATTTTTTTTATAAACTTATAAGAATATATAAAGATGTGGATAAAATAAGATTAAATATGTAGATAGAAATAGATGAAGAATCTCAAGAATGAGTCCAACTTTACCCAGGGGCACATCATTTATCATTATATAATCATATTAAACTATTCTATCAAAATAAAATGAAAACTAAATAAAAATTGTCATGGATATGTAAATCAAAATACAAGCAACAATTCAGAAAAAAACATAGGCAGCCAATCTAAAACCTAGATAAATAATTCTAAGATGTACATTTTTAGGCATATCCAACTTGAGGCGAAAGACATTTTTTATAAACTTCTAGGAATATATGAAGATGTTGATAGGATAACATTAAATATGTGAAAGTGTATGTAGACAGAAATAAGTGAAGAATCTCAAGAATGAGCCCAACTTTATACAAGAGTACATCATTTATCATTATATAATCATATTAAACTATTCCATCAAAATAAAATCAAAACTAAATAAGAATTATGATGGATATGTAAATCAAAATACAAGCAACAATTCAATTCAGACAAACATAGGCAGCCGTTCTAAACCATAGAAAGAATGTGATACCCCAATTTTATAGCGACCCCTTCAACTTGTTCAAGCACGAGGGTCATACATTCAACATTACCTGCTAAAGGAGTGAACCAAACTTCCGATAAAAAATGAGTCTGATGGGACTACTACTGAGGATCTGATTGTCTCGAGACCTTTTGTTGTATACGGCCTGCGGTATCAAGTATTTGTGAGACTTTCACATTCCCACCGTCATCAACGTCTAATTTTCTAAAATGATTACTCCACATCTGAAGTCAAGTCAGAGCTGGCGAGTTCTCATTGAATTTACATCACCGACCAGGTGAATAGTTAAGTCTGGGAATAAAATACATTCCGCATGATATTTCATTGACTTTGCATCACTGACCAGATGGATAGGTAGGTTTGGGAATAAAATACATTCTGCATGATATTTTTGTCTTCATTTCTTTATTTTAAATTGACATTTCATTGAATTTGCATCACTGACCAGATGGATAGGTAGGTTTGGGAATAAAATACATTCTGCATGATATTTTTGTCTTCATTTCTTTATTTTAAATTGACCGAAGCTCTTCATCGTTCCATAGAATCTGCTACTACTTCCAAATCTATGGTGATGGGCATAGTTAGGTCATTGTTCGACTGGTCCCATATCAAGCTAGAAGTAAATACGGACGATTTTATTCTGAGAAATTCCTAAATTCTAGAACTAGTTTGTATTTAAGACATTACATGCAGACTATATTAGTCTTTTGTTTGACCTCTATCAACTCTTCTCTTCATAGTGACCACGTATTTTACATTCCCCCTTACCCAACATGCTTTATAAGAGAAAAAGAAGGCGCCAAGATTCTTGCAATTTGAAATCCAAGCAATGAAAAATCATGCCTCGAAGTAACACGAAATGTCAGGATAACTAGATAAGTCACGTATGAACTAAGGAAAGGCTAATATCTATACTATTCATACCTATGTCTATCATATGTGTATGGTCATCATGCATGCATCTATATGGTGGATGATCCATTAAAAAAAGTCACAAATTACAATACCATTTATTGTTAAATAAGGGCAGGTCTTCATGTGGTTGCTTAGTTTATTTTGGCTAGCAGCAGGGCCTAAATTTGACACTTGACCCTATTTCTCAAACAATTTTTTTGTGATGGTCATTTCTTTAAAGTTGCCCTTCAAATATTAAACCCCCCCCCCCCCCCCCCCCAACACACACATATGAGAATAATTACATACAAAATTTGTCAGTTTACCTAAAATCTTGCCTTTCAAGTGTTTGTGGAGCTACTGGCCCCATGAGTATATAATTTTTCTGCTCATTTTAAGCAGTTATGTTAAATTGTAGTCTTTTATTATATTAAAAAAATAAAGAATTATTTATTAATATAGGAAATTTAGGGATAAGATTTAGAAGAAAATGAAAAAAAAAGACAGAAGAAATTATTTGCAGCCACATGACATATTTTTCATTATGCTAATTTTAGCCCCCCTTTTTTCAAAGCTTACCCCATGTCCCCATGCCGCTGCTTAAATGAATTTACTGCTTAAATTTGAGCAGCACAGCATAAAGGATAATTTAGAATCTTTCCCTATTATAGTGGAGCCGCTACTTTTTAGGGATTGGAAATAAGCTTTTAAGAAAGTGTGGGGGGGGGGGGGGAGGGGATTATGTAGCCACTGCATAATGAAAAATATGTCATGTGGCCCCTAAATTTTATATATTAATAAATATTTTTTGATTGATAATTTCTTTTTGTTTTTCTTAATACAGTAAAAAACTACAATTTAAAATAACTGCTTAAAATAACTAGAAAAATAAAATATCCATGAGGTTATTAGCTCCACAAATATCTCCTTAAAAAATTTGGGGACATGCCCTTATTTTCAATCTCTAAAATGTAGCCGCTCCACTATAGTAGGGAAAGATTCTAAATTATCCTTTATGCATAATTTAGAATGTGCATGGGACCAGCTGTGCTGCTCAAATATAAGCGGTAAATCCATTTAAGCAGCGGCATGGGGACATGGGGTAAGTGTGGGTTACTACAATTGGAAGTCTCATTGTCTATGTAGCATAGTTGGTTGATGCATGCATGCGCTCATAAGATGTAGCTCATAGGTTTGAATCATAATGATTTGTACATAATCGCTTTTTCAACAAGTTTGTTGAAAATTACAGTGTGTTTTTAATACACTTCAAAAATATTCTAAGTATTTAGTGAAAGTGTTGGCTGTATGTTGGTATCCACATGCATGTGAGCAATGTAAAATGGATGTCTTAGGCATGCCCATAGGTACATTTAGTATGGAGCTTAGCCTTCACCATGAACTCATGCCTTTTTTTAAGTATGAAAGTTTTTTTCATTAAAATTAATGAAAAGCAATGGTTAGAAGAGTGGCATAACCAAATGGTGTGATTGCTAAATAAGCCCATATTCATTTAATTATAAGTTTGACATGGTAGTTTTTCTTTAGAATTGAATTTAAAACTATAGTATTGTTGAAATTTGTATATACATGCCACTTTTCATTTAGTTTCATGTTCATTGTTATCCTCAAATTCAGCTTGTTCAATTCATGGGATAACCCCTATGAAACTTGTCTGTTTCGTAGCCCACATCCTCTAAGCACGTGAATCGAGACATTTTTAGGTTGTCTCTAGCGTGACTTGATCCCTCAAAGGATCTCTTTGATTTTTTATCAAAGTTTGTTCTGAGTATTTTGACGTTTTTGGTTTTTCCCAATGTTAGTCATTTTTTGTAGTGCCTGCCCTTGTCTCACTAGTACGTACCTATTCATCTTATAGTTCTAGATTAAATGATAAAATGTGTATACGCCTAAAAATGACACGAATCATCCTAAATAAATATTCTAAATATTTATTCCCTTCTTCTATTAATTAAATAAATATTCCAAATTTATTTAATCGATTCACTGTTCCATAATTAAATAAATTCAATTTATTTAATTAAAATTCTTCTAAATGTCCTACGCAATTAAATAATCATAAATTATTTAATTAATCCAAATTCCTCTATCCTAAGTTCTAAATTCAAAAAACCACCTCACCTTTTCCACCTCACCTTGTCCACCTCATCAAGTTGCACATGTAATTAAATATATTTAATATTTAATTACCTATTTTTCTCTCACCCACATGGCCTATTTCTTCTCAAATTAGAAGTTAGTTAACTAATCAATCAAATCTGTTAACTAATTAATCATTTGAGTTCACTAGTCAATCTATTCTGTTGACTCCTCAATCAACCCAGTTCACTAGTCAATCAATTCAGTCAATCCCATAATCCACTCTTCTAACTGATCAATCAAGTCTGTTAACTATTCAGTCAATGGAGTTAACTCTCCAATCAATTTTGTCACATCCCCTTCCTTCATGATGGAGCTAGGACACTTGTCACATTTCTACTGGTTGCACATTCCTCAACCATCCTCAGCCGTTGATCTTCATATCTCCTCTCAACCATTGATTCCCATTCTTCCAAGTCTATAAATGAAGCTTCATCCCTCCATTCTAATCATCTAGGCTTTTGATATTGTTACTCTGCAGAAATATCACCAGCGCGCCTTTGGCACCCTTTTACCATTCACTAGCTTGAGATCACATACTTGCCTTGGAGCTCATCTTCATTGCATATCACAACAGCCATTTACCATCGACTTCCTCGAACATAGCTTAAAAGAGTGCACTCTCTGAGGGCTCACTTCATCTGCAAAAGGACGGTTGTAATAGGCAAACAACAGAAGCATCGATTTTAGGGAAGGTTTGCTTTGTGTTATTCATTGCTATTTTCATTTAATCTTTCTTGTTATCTCCTATTCTATTGATGTTTGGGTCTTATATAATTCATTTGATTGATTCACATTTTACCCTTACATTTTTGGCACCCACCGTGGGGCCCTTGCCCCTATATCTCATCAAAATCTGAGCTCTTTTGAAGACAGGTTCCGTACAGGTCATGCAGAATCACGCACAGGCTACTTCGGTGCATTTAAACATTTCTATGACGCATATACTGACTATTATGGCGCTTCTATCCTTTCTGCACATCTGTGTATTTTTGCGGCGCTTTTGCGCACTGTTACGGCGCTTTTGATTATATTGCACATCTGTTCATTTGTGTTGTGCTTTTGAAGACTGTTACGGCGCATTCGTTATTACTGTGCATTTATTCATTTTCACAGCGCATACGTGCAATATTACGGTGCATTCATTTTTTTGCACTTCTGTTGATTATTTTTGCGCATCTAATCATTGAAGTTGCGCATTTGTAATAGGCTATGGTTTTAGTACTTTTCTAGAGGAATTTGCTAACGCTAACCTTTTCGCAGGATTTTGCTGGAGCTGTTTTGCAGGATAGGCTCGGGTTTAGTTCCATATAGCTGCATCTAATTAGTTCACATTTCATTTTCTGAGGGAAAGTAAAATTGATGTTCATTCAAATCTTCATCTAGTTCTAATTAGGGAGAAAGTAACTGGATTATTTCTTGTTTGCATTGCAAACACCTTCCAAGTTATTGCTATCTAATATTAAAATTGAACTCATCAATGATCTTGAAGTTAAAATGAACCATTGCTATATCGTAAGACCAGAATTTCAAAGTTAACAATCTTGTGCTACGTGGTTTAAAATTGAACTCATCAATGATCTTGAAGTTAAAATGAACCATTGCTATATCATGAGACCAGAATTTCAAAGTTAACAATCTCGTGCTACGTGGATTTAAAACTGAACTCACCACTGCTTTCTGGGGTTAAAACTGAACCACTGCTATATTGCTAAAATCACTTCAAAGTTCTGTGTTTGAGTAGATTAGCCCATTTAGTTTTTCACTTTTAACTAGGGTGGATTAATCAGTGTATTCTGTGCTTGCGAATGACAATAGGTTTATGCTCTCCCCTCTTCTAGGTGATCAAAGTGCCAGACTTGTCATTCTATTTGTTTAACCTTTAGGAGGGGCCTGCCCTTGGATGCACGCTTGTCCAAGTGGGAACGACCCTGAGTGGTAACAAGCCAATGCCAAGCCCTACCAAGCCACTTAAAATAAATTTTGCTTGAGGTGAAAACTTCCTGCAACAAGTGCTGTTATGTTACACCGACGGCCAACCTCCCTCAAAACCCTCTCAGGCGCAACCCTTTGAGGCTGGGAGACTCCATAATGGAGAGTAGTGCCGCCGCATGTGTAACCACTTGAACAGTTGCCTGCATTAAATACCTCTTGTTCTAGTGGCCCAAATCCCTTATAATCCATTTCTCGCCTAGGATTTTGTGCTTGCTTTTGTCCAAAATAGAGTCGAAAAAACTACAAAAAAAATAATAAAAAACTATAAAATATTCTTTGTGCTTGCTGTGTTTTCTTGCTGTTAATTCATAATATCAGATTAGGAAAACCTTTTCCAACCAAAAAAATACCAAAAATAGAAGAAACATCCAAAAATTTTGCCAAAAGTATAAGAGCTGCGCATATACCCTGTTTTGCTGCGCATATATACTGTTGTTGCGCATATACACACTATTGTTGCGCATTTGTATTTCACCAGAATGGCGCATATACTGTGACTTACGGCGCATTTGTTCATTCCTGCTGCGCATTTGTTTCGGCGCATATGCGACAGTGAGTAGTTGCCCTATTTTTGAGAAAATATTTTCGCTTGATTAGAGCACCCATTTCAGCCTAGTTTCACTTTCTGAGATCAAATTCAACCTTGCAGTCAGTCTTCATCCGTTTCATCCAAGTCTCTCTTTCATCCGTCATCCCATTCACTTTCTGTCCAAACGCCTCTTGTCCCAAAGTCAGTTTGTCCCATACCAATTCAACATAGGTCCCTTTTTCGTGTCATTAGTGAATTCACGTAAGCCTAGTAGGTCACCGTACCTTTGCTAGTAGTCTTGTTGAACAACTAAGCCCTACACAGTAAAACTGGTATCGACTACCCTTACTAGCGGCCAACGTCTTGTGTCAACCGTCTTACTTGAAGTCATTGAGCGAGAGAATCCTTTGTCCAAATCTTGTCCTAGGTATCCCATTCACAACAGTCTCAGTCGGCACCTCGCCAAAATTTCTAATCCTGCTCCACTTCATCCCACCCCACCTTGCATGGTTCTTACCCGATCCCAGTACAACAAACAAATCAAAATGGCCGACTCATCTGATCACCTCGCCCCACCACGTGGTGGTGACGAAGAAATTTCTCATGAAGAATTAGTAGCGCACATCCAAGATAGAAAATTCCAACGCCTGGTAGAGAAGGTGCTCCTTGAAGACCCCGATAAATACTTCCACCATCTTGTTAATCTCGGAGTCAAACTCCCCGCAGACTTTGACATAAGCTCCATCATGGAAAATGTAGACAATGATCATGAGCAGAGACATGATGATCATGAGAGAGGCATGAATGACACAGTCCCACTTGCAAATGAGAGAGATACAAAAGATAGAGGCAAGAAACCCATCGATCAAAATGCTCCTATGGCACATGTGAGACAACAAATCTAAATTCTAAAGCAAGAGATATCCAACCTTAAGACCGGTACAAGTTCCAAGCAATACTCTTTGGAAGACATAGCTCCGTATCCTTTTGACAAAAGTTTGGTCATGAAACCCTTCCCCTTTCAGTTCGGAATCCCCAAGTTTGACAAATACAAAGGGAAGGGGGACCCTAGAGATCATATCCGGGAATTCAATGCAGCATGTTTAGAAGTAGCTCACAACAAAACCTACTTGATGAGACTATTCCCAAGATCTTTAGGTGGTCAAGCTATGGAGTGGTTCTCGCGTCTCCCACCAAGAATCAGAACTTTTGATGAACTTGTCAATAAATTCATAACGCACTTCTCTTACAACATAGAACACGAAGTATCCATGCTAGATCTATGCAACACCAAACAAAAGAGTGGTGAGTCATTCGCCACCTTCTTACAACGATGGAGACAGCTAGCTAGTAAGTGTTCTTATGATATACCTGAGAAGCAGCTATTGGAAATGTTTGTCCACAACCTAAACACGGATCTTAGCTATCAGATTTAGTTACAATGCCCTACATCATTTTCCAAAGTCATTGAAATGGGCCTATTCATTGAAAAAGCTATGATCACTAAAGGAACTCTCAAGCTCTACAAGGACACACCTAATTCCAATTACACAATGAACAAATCAAAGTTTTGGACCAAGAACAAGAATGTGGTCAACGATGGGGTGGTTGACGCCAAGGCGGCAGCTCCTAAACAACAACCCATATTCACTCTTAAGGGGGACACAAACAATGGTGCAATCAACAAACCCCCATCTCGAGAGCCTAGATCTTGGTACAATTCAAACCCAAGAAGAAAATTCACACCGTTAGGTGAGTCTCAAGAATCTGCACTAAGGAAGTTGTTGGCAAACAACGAAATTTCTCTACCACCAACCAGTGATTACGAGCCTATAGTCAAACCTCCCTACTGGAAGGACACAGACTATTGTGAATATCATCGAGGAAGGGGACATACAACTAACAACTGCATTCGCCTCAAACATGTCATTCAAGATATACTGGATCAGAATCAGGGAGGGACACAACAGCATACCTCCAATGAAACTCATGTGGCCTATAGGGATCCACTTCTGAATCATAACAGGCCATATAACAACAATGGCCACAACAACAACAACCATGGCCACAACAACAACGGCAACAACAGTAACGACAACAACAATAATCGCAACCGGCCAAATCAGAACAGCGGGACGAGTATTGCTAACTATGCAAGTGTTCCATTTGACTACACCATAAACTGCATTTCTGAACATATTCTGCAGGTCAATGTCATCTCACCCAACCAACAACCAGGATCTAACCAAACTGGTTGTACTATAATTACCCGCAGTGGTAAAGTCACACTCAATACCATTCCTCCAAGGTCTTCACCATCTCCATCCAACTCCCGTCAATACAATGTCCTCGACCAGTTACAGAAAACCCCAGCTCACATTTCTATATTGGAACTCTTGCATCTATCTCCTTCTCATAAGGAGATTCTTGAGATAGCCTTAGTGGAAACCACTGTCCCCACTAACCTGGCTCAAGAAAAGTTTCAGACCATGGTAGGTAATTTGACATCCTCCAATTCCATATCGTTTACTGAGCAAGATGATCTTTCTGTATCTCAACCCCACAACACCCCTCTGCACATTGTCGCATTCATACACAAGCACCACATCAAGAGGGTTCTCATTGATGGGGGTGTCGGTTTAAATATCTGCACATTGAAGCTAGTCCTTGCACTGGGGTTCTCCGAACAAGCAGTTGATCCAAGGAGGAAAATTACCATCAAGGCATATGACGAGGAAGAAAGAACCACAAAAGGAATGGTTGTCCTACCCATTCAAGTGGGACCGGTCATTAAAGATGTGGTGTGCCAAGTCCTTGATCAGGAACTTGCTTATAATATTCTATTAGGGAGACCATGGATCCATGCCATGAAGGTTGTCCCCTCGACCTATCATCAATGCATTAAGTTCCCGCACAATGGCAAGCAGGTCACCATCCAAGGCGACCCCAACCCCTACCAGCACTGCAATTCTTTTTGTGCAAAACCTGAATGTGTCATACCCAACAACAAAGCCTACATTTCCCCTACCCTGCAACAGGACCATACCGCTGAAGCTTCCTCCTCGAGACCCAAACCACTAAAACTTACCATAAAAGAAAATGGCATGGGGGAATACTCCATTGAGCACAGCCTCAACCTTGCCAAGATGCCTTTGTCTCCTCACTCTTTTGGCCAACCCAAGCAGCCACCCAAACATTTTCCAAAGCCATCTGCTCCTCCTGCAGCTCCCGCAAATCCCTTTGTAAAATGGGGGACCTTATATGATGAAACAAAGGAGCGAGATCTCCTGCAATGGCTTTATGCTGAAGAAGAAAACACACCCCAAGAACCGCCTAGACTCCCTACAGAACTCTATGGGCGGGGTGAGGCTATTTTGCATAGGATGGGGTACAAAGGACAAGGCCCCATAGGCCTCAGAAAAGAAGGAATCATTGAACCTATACAACCTTCTTCATCCTCTTCAGCTAGAAACACAACTGGTCTAGGGTACAAAGGCAAGGGTAAAGCCAAGGAAAATGCCTGCCTTGTGGAGACAATCCAAACATGCCAAGTGGATAGTGACACAGATTCAGATGATTCAAATGAGTATGAGTGGGATGAGCTAACAGAGCACTCCTACGACGAAAAAGAGGTTGACACCATCCAAACTCTTAGCCCCTACCATGAGGGACAAACGCAACGGGATAGACCACTAGAGTCTGATTTGCCCACCCCTGAGATTATGGCCTTCGAGGAAAGTTTAGATTCCATTACGATAAACAACTTGGAGGAAAGTACCACCCAGAACACTACCCCCGCCAATGCCCATAACATTTCCATTCACACCATCAATGAATCGGGTCTCTCATCTGACTCCCTTCCCCTCTTACACCCTGAGCTTATTGACTGGGATCTTCAAGGAACCCCCCAATTAGATATGTTCCAGAACGATGATGCTTACATCGATTATATGGAACTTAGGGACCACTTGCCAAAAGGAGATCATAAGGCTGGTTTTGCTATCGAATTGAATACCGTGGCTTACTTCAGGGAGGGTGCCAAGCCTTCCAGTCGCAAAAACATCAAGATCAAAAATGGATCTGACAGTGAAAACCACCTAGCGGCAGTGTCAGATCATAAAATAGTAAAAAGAAAGGACGTATCCGACAGTGAAAACCCAACTGTGGCACCTGACGATGGAATGCTTGACACCCTCCCTAGTGATATGTACCAGGAAAGGTCACAAATCATGGTGGAGCTGATAGAGCCCGTGAATATTGGGACCGAAGAGCAGCCCAAGATTATCCACTTTGCCAAATCTCTCACACCGCCAGAGAAAACCAGGTTTGTACCATTCTTTAAGAAGAAGAGAGGCAGCTTTGCTTGGTCATATGCTGACATGCCAGGTTTGGACCCAAACCTAATTCTACATCATTTGCCATTGGATCCAGGGGTGAAGCCCGTAAAGTAGAAGCTGAGAAAGATGCATCCTCATATAGCCCTTTTGGTCAAAGAAGAACTCAAGAAATTGCTAGATGTGGGGTTCATTAGAGCCATAGATTACCCAGAATGGATATCTAATATTGTGCCAGTGTCTAAACCAGATGGCTGGGTTTGACTATGCAATGATTTTCGAGACTTAAACAAAGCATGCCGCAAGGATGACTTTCCATTGCCAAACATCGATATCATCGTCGATCTAACTACAGGACATACAATGCTATCACTCATGGATGGATTCTTAGGGTATAACCAAATCAAAATAGCACCAGAGGATCAACACAAAATAGCTTTCACTTGCCCATGGGGTACCTTTTGCTGGAATGTCATGCCTTTTGGGCTAAAAAATGCAGGTGCTACATATCAGTGGGCCATGACAACTATATTCCATGACATGATGCATGTAACTATGGAAGACTATGTTGACGATATCTTGGCAAAATCTCTCACAAGGGACTCACACCTGGACATATTAGAAAAAGTCTTTCAAAGATTGGACCAATTCCAAGTCAAACTGAACCTGAAGAAATGTGTGTTTGGGGTAACATCAGGCAAGCTGCTAGGCTTCATCATGTCGGCAAATGGAATAGAGGTAGACCTGGCCAAGGTCAAAGCTATAATGGACATGCCACCACCCAAGACTCTAACACAGTTGAGATCCATCCTTACAAAGCAAGCTGCAGGCCATCCGCAGGTTCATCTCACAGCTGGCAGACAAGTGCCAACCTTTCAGCCATCTCCTACATAAGAACATTCCATTTAAATGGGACGAGCGGTGCGAAGAGGCATTCAACAAGCTAAAGGAGTATCTTATGAATCCTCCCATACTCATGCCTCCGATCCAAGGAAAACCTTTAATTCTCTACATCTCTGCTACACCCACTGCTCTTGGGGCCCTTCTAGCACAGCAAGACTATGAGAACAAGGAGAGAGCTGTATACTACATCAGTCGAACCTTAGTGGGCTACTAGTTGCAATACTCACAGGTAGAACGATCATGCCTTGCGGTGGTTTTTGCTTCACAAAAACTCTGACATTACATGTTGGCGCATCCTGTCAAACTCATTGCCAAGATCGGCCCACTGAAATATCTTCTCAGCAAAGCAGCTCTCACAGGTCGACTAGCAAAGTGGGTTATACTTCTTAGTTAATATGATATAGAATATGTGGACAGAAAAGCCATTAAAGGACAAATCATCGCTGACCAACTAGCCGAGGCACCATTACAAGACACTTCACTGATGCAGTTTGAGTTTCCCGATGAGTCTTTATTCACTCTATCAACATCTCCTTGGAAACTCTACTTTGACGAATCTTACACCAACCATGGATCGGGGGCAGGTATCCTATTTATCACTCCCCAAGGCGACACAATTCCGAAGTCCTACTGGTTGTTATTTCCATGCATAAACAACATAGCGGAATATGAAGCCTTGGTAATTGGTCTCAAGGCAGCCACTGAGTGGAAAATCTAAGCACTATGTGTCTACGGTGATTCTCAGCTTATCATAAATCAGGTCAATGATGAGTATCAAACCAAAGATGAGAAGCTCATCCCATACAAACGGATGGTTGACGACCTCAAAGAACACTTTGGGACCATCTCCTTTGAACAAATACCCAGGATAGAGAACAAAGCAGCAGATGCAATGGCTACCATAGCCTCTCTTCTAGAAATTCTTGAATATGAGTCACGGTATGAGTTCTTAGTGGAAACCATCCGGCAACCGGCTTATGATCTCCTTGAAACCCATTCCATTTGTCTCCTAGTCGGATCTGATTCAC
Source organism: Cunninghamia lanceolata (assembly GCA_027924645.1). Taxonomy (NCBI): domain Eukaryota; kingdom Viridiplantae; phylum Streptophyta; class Pinopsida; order Cupressales; family Cupressaceae; genus Cunninghamia; species Cunninghamia lanceolata. The sequence continues at coordinate 7,524,483 of BSBN01001067.1, forward strand.
CTTGGTACGGTAAGATTTACACTTACCTCAAGGACAATACTCTCCCACCGGACCTCTCTTCCAACCAAAAATGAACTTTCATCCGACAAGCCTCCCATTACACCATCATAGCCAATACCCTTTATCGACGTGGTCTGGATGGTACTCTACTCCGTTGTTTAGAACAAGAAGAATCCATAACTGCCTTGCGAGACGTACACGAAGGGATATGCGGAACACACTCCAGCAGTCCTTCCCTAGCCAAGAAACTCATGCGTTTGGGTTATTACTGGCCAAATATGGAAATGGATTCATATCAGTTCATCAAAAAGTGCAAACAGTGCCAAATATACGGGAACCTGATCCATGCACCTGCTCAAGAATTGAGGCCTTTAACGACACCCTGGCCCTTTTGTCAGTGGGGACTTGACCTTGTGGGAAAGATTCATCCACCCTCTTCCAACGGCCACAAATTCATCATAACCGCCACTGAGTATTTCACTAAGTGGATTGAAGCCGTTCCCCTAACCACCGTCACAGGAAAGCAGATTTCCTCTTTCATCCTGAATTACATTATCTGTAGATATGGCATTCCTTCATCCATCATAATGGATAATGGAAGACCATTCAAAAATCAGGATGTCCAGGAACTTTGTGAGCATTTCAAAATCCAACATTGTTTCTCCACTCCATACTACCCCCAAGGTAACGGCCAAGCTGAGGCATCGAATAAAACCATTCTGAAAATCCTAAAGAAGATTGTCAATGAGGCTGGTCGTGATTGGCATGTCTAACTGAACCCTGCTCTGTGGGCCTACCGAACCAGTATATGCACTCCCACAGGTGCTACACCCTACGCCCTTGTCTATGGGTCAGAAGCCATCCTTCCCATTGAGGTTGAACTACCATCCCTCAGGGTGTCATTGAAAGGTCTCATATCAGACGAAGAATACAGAGTCTCCCAGTTACAAGAGCTAGAGCTGCTAGAAGAAAGGTGGTAGAAGGCCTTCGATCATCTTAAAGCATATTAATAGATGATGTCCAGGAGCTATAATCGCAAGGTTCGCCCAAGACGCTTTAAGGTTGGGGACCTAGTTCTAAAAGAGAACCCTCGAAATCAACAAGACAGAGAAAAGAAAGGTAAGTTCGAGCCTATGTGATTGTAGCTTCTTACGGATCGGGGGCATATCAGTTGGGCACTTTAGAGGGTGAGTTGTTAGATGATCCAATCAACAGCATGCACTTTCGCTGGTTCTATAGCTAGAGAACCCCAATGCAAGAGGACACAATAAAATCCAAAAAATCACAAAATCAAAAAAGTTGAAAAGAAAAAATACCAAAAAAATAAAAAAAATAGAAAACATACAAAAAAATCGTCCTTTGGTGAAAACCTGGCAAACAGGCGCCTTGGATAGGTATCATGATGAAAACCTGGCAATCAAGCATCATGTTACTTTCTAGCTTCTCATGCAAATAAAAGCAAGTGATGAAAACCTGGCAAACAGGCGTTACTTGTGATAAACCGCCTTCTCCATCTTTGAAAATTCAATCACCTTGTGTCCATTCTTTCTCCATTTGCCCCATTCAACCCATATCTATCCCACAAATAAACACTTGACAGTTACCTATCATGGCTTGATACTTTCCTTGTGGCCTTGTTAACCAAGGTTTTGTCCCATACCGTCTCCTCAATGTGAGCCTACCATACGGTCTCTTGTCAGTGTCCATGGTCCAAGTCTGTGAACTACGTTGCCTCTGCGCCATCACGTAGGCAAGGCCATTATTCTAATGCGCCCCCGAGGCTTCCATTTCTTCCATGGTCCCATTCATCCCCTCTCTTGTCTTCATTCTTGTCATCTTTCTTCTAGTCCATCATGGTCCATTAGGGTTTACCCCGAACTACATTGCCTCTGCGTCGTCACGTAGGCAAGGCCATTTAGCAATGAGCCCCCGAGGCACTAGGTCAATCCCTTAGGGTCCGTCCCCCCAATAAGGATTGCGCAATCTTCTCACCAAGCAAGCAAATGCAAGCAGAACCCGCGCCTCAAGCAGAAATCTTGACTGCGAGCATCTTAACCTATCCAATGCAAAGCAACTACCTAAGGTCTTCTAAATGATTTTATGCAAATTAAGGCAAGAACTAAACACATGTCAACGCAAATATGCTTTGTAGATCGAGAACACGGTTAACAGTTTAAGTCTTGATTTTTGCTATCATACCTTCCTATGCTACTTAAGGATGCCAAAAGCTAGAGATGCTATGATGGGGGCATGATTACTTTCTTTATTTGCTATTTGTGGATTAAACTTTAGTAATGTGAAGCCTTGTCTAAGGACATGATTGGCAAAAGATCATTGAGGACATCAAAGGTATAACATGAACGGGGGCAATCCTTGTTTGTTGAAACGCAAGAGGTACTCAGGTCATCTAGATTCAATTTTGACTAGATGCTTGTATTAACTTGCTAAATCACAATCCATGTAAGCGGTACTCAGGTCATCTCGGTTCAATTATACCTAGATGCTTGTATTCACTTACAACATCTCAGAAAATGTACCAAAAACAAAATGCCCAATGATGAAATAAAGCACTCTAAAAGCAAAACATCCATCATGTATCCATATACACATCCATGCATCCATATCCCATACAATCCTCATTATCCAAACTATGTAGAGTAACAATATCAAATGAAGTTTCTAAGTCATTCTACCATAACCATTCTTCTATCTATCATGTCATTCTTGTGTCGATAGAGTACATTTGGACTTCACAAAAACAAAGCATATAGGAGCATATCATATCATATGTAGAGCTAGTCATGAACATGATTAGGTCAGTAGAAAACATCACACAAATGCATTAGGTCATCCATACATCAGCCTCATATCGCATCTTAAAACATCAGAAAACCAAAAACATAGCTAAGTGCATCGCATACAAAGCTGCATCATCACATAGAAATCATATTACATTTGCATTCATTTGAAGCATTAAATCATATAGACATCATATCAAAAAGCATCTCATATAGCATCGGATAGACCATCTCACTCTACACGTACATCACATCATACACTAGAAGTAAATCATCATCTCATAACACATGCAATAGATACACAAAGCTGCATCATCATAAATACTATCATATAAAGAGGTCCAAATGTACAATATCACCATCTCTCTCAAAAATCAAAGTGCCATATACAATATACATCCAAATGGACGGTGATACATGTCCCAAAAATGCAACATCTGGTCTGTGTCTATCCCTGCAGCAGTGGGCCACCACTGCCAGCTCCTGACTGTTGAGGACCCATCACAAAAGCCACTGACTGTGATGGACCTGCTCTATGAGTAGCCCCAGACTGACTCCTAAAGCTCCCCGCCCTCTGACTCGATGCCATGGCACCATGGTATAAACCTCAATAGTACTGAGCCTGTGACTGTGCTCTAGCAAGCTCTGTCTGTACCTGTGCCTGTGCCCGCTGCACCTGCCCCACCAAAAATGAGCTAGCTGCATCTGTCCCATGGCAGCCACAGTAGTGTCCCGCTCTACACGGACAATACGTAACCGTGTGTTTGCCATGTCTCTCTCGTGAGGTAACCCAGAGATAACTGCTGCATCTGTCTCTCACCTACCATCGGCCCTCCTCAGCTGTGCCTGCAGCGCTCGCACCTATCCCCTCAGGCTGGCTATGGCCCTCTCGTGCACCTCTGCCTGCTCTGGCCCCTATGCTGCCTCTGCTTATCCTGGCCCCTGTGGCTGGGGCACCTGCTACTGTGGTACCTGCTGTGGTGGCGACATCTGTGCCTGCTGCGGTATTTGCTGTTGTGCCACCTGTCCTGGCACCGCCTGCTCGGCCTGGCCTATCCTCCTCTGCTGTCTCGGCGCCTCTCCAGCTCTACCACTTTGTCCTCATCCTCCTCTAGCTCCCCTCCACCCTGGGCCAACCTGTCCCTCCTCCTCTGAGTCTGCCTCATCAATGCAAGGCACCAGCATGCCAGGTCTTGAATATCTCGGGAAAGGATGTGCAGTCATCCAATCCTCGTAATCCTGTGTAACCCCTGCATCCGCTATCTCTGTCCTCATATCCCATGCCACATAAGGAGTCTGCTTGAACTCTGCCAGGGCCTCCTCATATGAAGCCATCGGCCCCCATTGGACCCTCTCTGCATGTGTCCGTGCGAATAGTGCCTGTCCCTGTGGCATATCCTGTCTCCTCCCAAACTGTCTCAGCACCCTGCCCACCATCTGTCTCTCTAAGATATGCCGGGTCCGGCGTATCAGCCACCTGGTCTGAAAGCAGTATGGCAGCTTGTCTCCCTTGTCATCCCAGGGCTCGCAGTCTAGATATGGTCGCTAGATGACCACATCTACCCCATCCAAAGTGTGCCTCCAATAATCTAACTTCCCCAGCCTATGCTGGGAAATCACTCCTGCATAACCATAACTATATGGCTCTCCTCGCTGCCTCGCGAAGACACATATCAGCCTCGTCACTGCTATATGCTCCCACAGCCAAAACTGTAGCAGTAGTACCCTAGCCGATAGACTTGTGCTGCAGTGGTACACCACCTAATGCATATCATGGTATAAGTGGGCTAGTACATAGACTCCCCATGCATATCAGGTGCCCTCGGTCAGCATCCGCTCCATAATCCTACCCCATCCAATCGGGAACCCATGCGATCTCCTGTCCGGGCATACAACGCCCCCAATTAGTCCTGCCACAATCCCCGGGAAGTAGTCATAGCAATCATATATATCCTGCCATGGGATGACCTGTCCAACCAGCTCAGGATCATCGAACACTCACTGGCACTCGGCGAGTCCCGCATCCCGCTGCGCGTCATACTCCACTAACTCACCCAGCATGGGTAAGTGCAGTATCTGGTAAACGTCCTCCAATGTCACGGTCATATCTCCAATTAGAAAGTGAAAGGTCCCATCCTCGCTGTGGAATCTCTCCACAGCAGCTGTCAGCAATCCTCGGTTCACCCGCACCGCAGGCATGAAGCATACATAGTCTAAACCCATGGCACCAAGCGCCACTCTGTCAGTCTCTGTCAACATATATCTCTGCAATAGGGGCATGGGAAACATCTCCCTCGACTGCAGTGTGTCTCGAATATCCTCCTGCAAGCAAGCAAGGCCACGCGTCAGTCTCAAACAGCATGTACCATACTCAACATACCTACTGAACTATATCAACTAAACTTAGCTTTTCAAATTGATCAAAATAGCACACTACATCTCTTGACTAGATTCCTACAATCTCAGAGATAGCTCATCGATTACCACGTCAAACAGGATGCTAATCGAATCAATTTGACTAAGTCATTTGCTATCCAAAGCAAATGCGCCACTACAGGTGGTAAAAGTGCTGTTTCTTTATAAAAGTGCCATTTCTTGATGCATGCGCCACCTAAATACAGATGCGCTACTACACTGTACATATGTGCAGATTCAACACATGTGCCGGAACATTTAGCATATGCATCGCAATATCCTGGAAGCGCCGCAATATTCGACATATGCACGGCATTACACGTATGCGCCGCTACATTACATGTATGCGCCGCTTAATTACCTATGCGCAGCGTAATTACACAGGTGCAGCTACAATGCACACATGCGCCATTTTCATACATGTGCCGCCGAAACCGACATATGCACCACGAAACGACAAAAGCGCCGCTTCGCAAGGCATATGCACCGTTTTGCATTTCGGCACATATGTTTGCCCTAATTTCTATGTGCATTTATGACACCCTAAATCGACCCTAGGAGAAATTTTTTGAAGCACATACCGGGGGTCCTGCCTCTGCTGGCCGCCCTAATCGACGGACTCACTTGAATCGATGCTCCTTGCGTGGAATGTCTGCTGCTCTGGCTGCCATGCTGCTCCAAGTTGCTCTAGGCTCTCTCACTCCAATCCAGATCAAACAAGTGTGCAAATGACTATTCTTGTGGACCCAGCTCCTATTTATAGCCTCCAAACCCTAATTCTGGCTAGGTGATGACTGTGACTACTTCACGTACCCATTTTTCCTCCAGTTTTCTTCCCGTTTCCCTGAAACACGTCCTTTTTCCTCTTGCCTATCCTAACACCTTCATCTTCATGAGATTGTCCGTCTCTAATTCTTTCGCCCTTTTCCCGTCCAATCTCCCGAGGGGGCATCCTATCGTCAGTAAACCTGTACCAGGGGCAAATTGGGGCATGTATCATCATTCAAACTATCAATTTCTTTGAAGCAACGCTATAAACAACATTGCATCAAAGAGGGGCAAAATGTATATGCCTAAAAATGACACGAATCATCCTAAATAAATATTCTAAATATTTATTCCCTTCTTCTATTAATTAAATAAATATTCCAAATTTATTTAATCGATTCACTGTTCCATAATTAAATAAATTCAATTTATTTAATTAAAATTCTTCTAAATGTCCTACGCAATTAAATAATCATAAATTATTTAATTAATCCAAATTCCTCTATCCTAAGTTCTAAATTCAAAAATCCACCTCACCTTTTCCACCTCACCTTGTCCACCTCATCAGGTTGCACATGTAATTAAATATATTTAATATTTAATTACCTATTTTTCTCTCACCCACATGGCCTATTTCTTCTCAAATCAAAAGTTAGTTAACTAATCAATCAAATCTGTTAACTAATTAGTCATTTGAGTTCACTGGTCAATCTATTCTGTTGACTCCTCAATCAACCCAGTTCACTGGTCAATCAATTCAGTCAATCCCATAATCCACTCTTCTAATTGATCAATGAAGTCTGTTAACTGTTCAGTCAATGGAGTTAACTCTCCAATCAATTTTGTCACATCCCCTCTTTCATGATGGAGCTGGGACACTTGTCACATTTCTACTGGTTGCACATTCCTCAACCATCCTCAGCCATTGATCTTCATATCTCCTCTCAACCGTTGATTCCCATTCTTCCAAGTCTATAAATGAAGCTTCATCCCTCCATTCTAATCATCTAGGCTTTTGATATTGTTGCTCTGTAGAAATATCACCAGCGCGCCTTTAGCACCCTTTTACCATTCACTAGCTTGAGATCACATACTTGCCTTGGAGCTCATCTTCATTGCATATCACAATAGCCATTTACCATCAACTTCCTCGAAGATAGCTTAAAAGAGTGCACTCTCTGAGGGCTCACTTCATCTGCAAAAGGACAATTGTAATAGGCAAACAACAGAAGCATCGATTTTAGGGAAGGTTTGCTTTGTGTTATTCATTGCTATTTTCGTTTAATCTTTCTTGTTATCTCCTATTCTGTTGATGTTTGGGTCTTATATAATTCATTTGATTGATTCACATTTTACCCTTACAAAATGAGTTGATTATTATATGATGTAATTGTGTGATGGATATTTGCCTAGCTAGATCATACATCCTCATTGGTCATTATATGTTGCTTCGGCTATGATCTCCATTGTTGGATTTGATGTGTTGTCTTGAGTGTGCAAGATATTCTTATATAGGCATTTGACCAATGGATGGGTGTGGAGGAGGAGACATGTACCACTCGGCCATCTCACCATACCTAGTTCAATGGTCTAGTTATTGTCCCCATATTCTTGTGGTATGTTAGTCGCTCACCCCATCCTATTTAGTCACAAATAGAAGGCTAGTGCATATGTCCGTCCTTTTTCCTCTAACCAAAATCGCTCATGATTTTGAATCCATGTGGTGTGTGTAAACCCATTTAGTGTTGTGTTTCATTTTTGTGTGCGATATACTCATTTGAATTCCCCTCCACTACTTTGGATGTCTAATCGGCTTGCCTTATATTGTTGCGAGTAGCATTCATGCTTAGAAGCAAGGGTAGTTTAGTTTGTATATCCTTTTGTTGGAGGGTCTTGCATTTTGTTTTAATGTGAGGTCAAAATAGTTCTCAACCATTGAGGTATGATCCCTTGCATTTGAGTTTTATGTTATGACTCTTCGAGATGCTTGCAAGTTAAGGATGGGTTGAGTTTTGAGAAAATAGTAGATTAGTTTAATCTCTAGAGTTAATATAACTTAATCATTATTTGCGTGTTGTCATTAATTTTATAAATGCTCTAAGTATAGCACTTCATTGATAGTCACCCTTTCTAGTCACACAATTTCTTTTATAACAGTTGTCTTTTCAATGGTGCTCGTAAAATACTATGACATATCTTAGTGTGAGTATTTTAAATATAAATATATATATATATATATATATTTGAATAGTCGTATAAAGTATTCTCTCCTTCATATGATACAGCCTTTTATGATTTCGATTGTATTTTCCGTAAGGGTTTTATTCCTTATCTAAAATTTGAAAGTTTCCTTGCAATTGAAGTTCAAGTCATTTTCTTGCCTTGCTGAATATGATGATTTACCGGTTTATATGAAAGGAGTTGGTGTTCAAATAACTTGTAGAAAATTAATATTTTGCAATAGGTTGTTGTTCCATGCTACTATTGAAGAGTTTCATTTCTTTTGAAAGTTACCTTATGAAGTAAGTGAAATTCTAGTTAATTATTTTTCTGGGTGAAATCATGTTAGTTTTAATCTTATGATTAAAACCAAATTTTATGATGGGTATCTAGGGGGGCTTTGGTTTAGAAAATGGATGGTGTTTTTTTTTTTTTGGGGGGGGGGAGTTGAACTTTTAGAAAAGAGGTTTTCAGAGGGTTTTTTTTGGAATGAAGAGTTGAGGGAGAAAAAAAAAGGAAGAGGGGGGAGCATTTTTTTGGGGGGAGAAAAGGGCTTCCTATCAAGAGCGATTGGGAAGATATGAAAGGATTTGCTATCTGCTAGAAAAGGGGGGAAGAACATGCTACAAATGGAGGGCAGACCCACAGAGAGAAGGGGGAGAGGGTAGGAGAGACCACGCCTTCCAATGAAGGTGAGGCATTGGGTTGTGGCCATTTTTTCCCTAGAGCGCAAGCCTTCCAAACAAAAAAAAGAAGAGGGAATAGAAAAATAGAGAATGAGGAGGCTAATGTTGGGGGCACAGAGAGCTCAATTGGGGTCTTGCATGGCATGAGAAGAGAGAAGTTCTGCTGGAGTGGATATTTTTGAGGATGGAAAGGTTTAGTTTCTTTGTCATTTATGTCGTAAAGATATTAATTTCTGCAACTGTCATTTACATTCATCAAGTAGGAAAACAAACTTAAACCAAAAATTAGCTTTTATTTTGTTAAGCCCAAACAGTCTTGGGCGCAGCAAACTAAAGGAGGTGCCATACCCAGATGTGCGCAACCAAACATTAGAAGGTATTACCAATAGGAAAAAAGAGTAATGGATGTAGATGCACCCTATTCCAACGGCTACATTTTGGCACAGACAGTGAGGACATCATTTTAATCTGTTGTTTTCATTTGCATGAAATTAAGTTTCTAAGGGACTTTTCAACTAACTCATATCAAGCATATACTGCAAACACGGTATTCCATGAGACCGCTCTCCTTTTAGGCAGATGAGAAATATTCCTTGAGCCTGGTCTGTTCTTCAATTTTTTTTGGTGTGCATGTCTACCAGGACACTTGCAAATACAACATCTGACATAAATTCCCCTTTTGCCATGCATTGAGGGATGCCCGTCAATACTTCTAAGAGCTTAGGTGTTTTATTTTATTTGTGGCCTGAATGGAAAGGCTCGACCGTCCCTTAGCAGGCATGGTTACCTTGACCCGAACAACAGCCTTAAGAGGTCCAATCCTTTTTCTTACTGCTCTCTCTGTGGGAAACTCATACCCCTTGTTGAACACACCCATTTTAGCCTACCCAACTTTTGTAATAAAACCCTGGACTTCAAAGGAGACTGCTCCCTTACACAATATTTTTGGGCTGTATAGCATTCATTTACCGAATGTTTTCTTTTAAAACTCCAATGTTAGGATTATTTCTTCTCTTAGATTACTTTTTTGCATGGCCTCATATGCATTTGAGTGTATTAATTCAGTTAAATATAGGTAAGACATTCTTTTTGGTCATGCATGAGGGAGGTGGTTAGATCAGATAAGGTTTAGTTTCAATCTAATGTTTGTATATTATATATGCTATTTATATATCAAAAGAAAAATAATAAATAATAAATAAATAAGAGAGTGATACTCTTAAGTTGACATTCTTATGTTGGAGCTAAATTTTTATGAATGTATGTGCCTTGAATCTATAACATGAAGGTGTTCTTTTATAATGGTGTGTAGGAAATTTTAGAGCCATTATTCAGGGTATTGTAGCTCATGTTAGATCCATAAGGTTTTGGTGAATCTTGGAAACTTCATGTATTGTGAAATTATATTTGTATCCTTTATGATGAGTAAAAAGTCCCTTGTTTTCTTTTTAAATGAGAGACCCCTTCTATGAATTATCATTTCATTTGACTACCCTACATATGTTTATTTGACAGGATGATGTCATACTTTACTTTTGTTGTTATATCATGTTAGTGAAATAATTGATTAGCATGCATTAATGGGAGGAATGTATTATGGCTTAGGAGTTGATCCTTTCTCCTTGGTCTACATTTGAACAAATGAATAGTGTGCTTGTATAGAGAAAGTTTATGTTTGAAATTAAAATATATTGGTGTTCCTCGTATATGCCCTTTACCTTCTCCTGCTTGTATGGGCCATGAGTGTCCTTGGTGAGATATGCTTTGGGAATTTGTTTTGTGTGTATTTTGAGTATTGAGTTCCTCAAGTTCCACCGATCCCCCTTGGTGATGTGTTTGGTTGAGCGTGCATCTCATGGTTAGTATTTGGTGGATAGTTTTGGAGATTTCTTGAGACCTTGTTACGTGTGAGTTTGACCATATTTGTAGTGTTTCCATGATCTCCTCTCTCCATAGCTCGGGGGTTGCCTAGGGCACAATGGACATCCATTGCACTCAATGATGGCAATATGGTTGGGAGGTGGGCAGCATCCCCCATTGGTCTCCGTTCAGATGATCTTTTGACAACTTGGCGAGATCCTTGTGTTATACCATTATGATGTACTCTTGTTGATAATTGTGTCATAGGGTACCTTGATTGTTAGTTAATCTATGTTGTAATATTACTACTCTTGTGATTTAATCTTTGAAGCGTGATTCTCCCATGTTTGGAAGTAGCCTTCAGCTTGTAATTGTATAATATTATCTCTTGATATGTTATTGATATTTGGATTGTAGGAGGATTTAATATGGGAAATAATTTCAATTATGCTTTGTTGTTCATCTGTATGTCAAAGCCCTCGCATTTCATTAATGTTTCTATGTTTATGTTTTATGGTTGAAATTCGAAGTATTTTGGCTTGAAATTCTCTTAATGTTCTTAGATGTTAGAATGAATAAAATTGTAACTCATATGCTTTTGAATGTTTAATCCTATCCAGAGTTGAAATTATATTTGAAAGAATTCTTTCTGTATTGATGATTTGATTCAATGCTTTATGTTGTGTCCCTTGGTATGGTTCACCTGACAAGGTGACGTGGATGTCTTATTCTGCACCTTGTTTGCCTTCCCCGCCTTTGTGCAATGAGGTTTTAGGGACAAGTGGAAGATTTTTTGGTCCTTCATGTCATGAACACATTGCTAATGCTGGCATGACATGGGGTTTTGCATGTCATGACCACATGGCAAATGTGGGTATGACATTTTTACACACTGAGATGTCAATGTAAAAACAAAATTGACATTTACATGTTATATGTCAATGTAAAAATAAAATTTACATTGACACATAAGGTGTAATTGCAAAAAAAAATTCCACAATTACACTCCTATGTTCACACGCTCAGGCATTAATGGATCTCTGAGTTAAAATATTTGGAAAATCTTTATTGGCTTTATATTATTTTTTCTTTCTTTTCTTTTTCTTTCACTTTCTCATTGCTGAGCGTCGGTTTACCCTACCATCACTGTGCCCTAGATTTTTGAAATCACATCAAAGGTGTTTGGATTCATTGTTGAGCAGGATTTTACCACAGGTGAGTTTTATTTTTTTCATTTGTGTTTTACTTATCTCTTTGTTTTCTTAACTTAGGTTTTCGCAAGCTCTATGTTTTTGTTGGCTTTGAAACTTAGGGTTTTTCATTCCAAATCATTGTGTGAATGTTTGGTTTGTGTGACACATTTTTGTATGTTGAACCCTAGTTTTCCTTGGTTGTTTTTTTCTATTTGTTGAACTTGTTGTTCAAGATTTATCCACCGAACAACATGATCTTTGGATCATGGTTGTTCAGGGATAAAACCTGAACAACCTCCCTCTTCTTGATTCACCTATCTTTCTCCATGATTTGAAGACCCATCAAAACCAATGGATGGTATGTGGGATTCACTTCCTACACAACATCCATAGTTTGGGATGTTGTATAGGAAATAAACCCTGCACACCATCCCCAAACAAACCCAAATCCATACTTAGCATTGAAACATAACACATAAGCAATGTGTCATGTGAGTTTCAAATTCCACATGACACAAGTTAAAAGTGTCATGTAGAATTTAAAACCTGCATGACATGTTTTATGCTGTCGACCAAACCTTAAGTTCAATGTGTAGGTCGAGGTTTAAATCCTGATCTACACCATCAAACTTTCCAGTGATATTTACTTGAGCACCTTAAATACATGCAACATGCACATGAAGTTTTAAAATCCAATGTGCATTTTGGCCTATCCCTTGAGACATGCACATCCGAGTTTAAAACCTGAAGTGCATGTTATGTTTTCCAAAGTTCTTTCTTATGTCAATCAGGTTTTAAACCCTGATTGACACATTTGTCTATGCATTGTAAAAATGTAAGTCAGAGTTTAAACTCCGACCTGCAGATGAAAATTCAAAATTTTTCCAAATCTGTAAAATGGAAAATGGTACTTCAAAGAAAGATTTTTCCTGATTTGACAAGTGGATATCTTTGATCATGAAGATGATATGTTTTCCCAAGATTGTATGAAAGGCATTATGGATGAGATTTTTCTAACCTAGAGGAGTTTCTTCAAAAAACCTATTTTTGTAGTTCATTTGTCAATGTCAAAATCATCTCCAAAGAAGATGAAGTATAAGTTTCAAGGAGTGGTCCTGGCTACTCAAGTGGAGTCAAATGTGGATGAGATCAAAGATACATAGATTGGGCATGTTGACATGTCTGAATTTCTAAGGAGACTGGACCAACAACCATTGCCCCAAAATATGCAATGCATTTTGAACAATGATATACATTCGGTTTCCACCTTCTCGGTATTAGCTCAGAACCCAGATTTTGTCTTGGCCATGGTGGGAAAGTTTGACAAAGATACTAAGAGTATATCAAATGCTGATGGGAATGTGATAACTCAGCTTGATGCAAACTTCTTTGACTCTGTGTTCAAATGTCCCGAGGACATTGAAAATTGCTCTAATCTTTCCATTGAAGAAGGGTAGAAGTATTATGATGATCATACTAAGAGATGCAAAAAGACCATCAACACTAGATGACTCAAAACTCCTCATCCTTCCATATCAAGATGGCCCAAGAACATCTTTAGGAGTGATTTCATTAAGGAGGTTGGTGACCTCATTACCCTTAGATCAGTAAGGTAAAGGGCCTCGCAGCATCAAATGTCTTTCAGGACTAGATGTTTTAATACATCTATGTTATTAGAAAAGGTAAGCAAAATATATGGTGGGGTCAACAAATCAGTGACTCCATATGTGAGTAGCTAGCTTCAGTATCAACCACTCTGAGATTCTATATGACTTCCTATCTTGTGTATGCTACTACGTCTATGAACCATTTTCTAGGGTTAACTTGTGAAGGTGACAAAAGATTAATCCCTATGTATGAGTATTACCCTCAGCTTACCCTAACAAAAAGCATCAAACATTATCGAAGGGTGAATGATGCATTTTCATACCACTACATTTGTTTGTTGGTCAAGGAGTTGGAGAAAAAGAGAGTGTTTGATCAAGCCTGGGAATAGGTATAGAAGTTTGGGTGCATCTTTCTTCAATTCCCCACTTTCACATATCTAAGGGCAAGCTGTTTCAGTGGCAGCCATACATGCTACCCAGGTACCTAGGGGATAAGATGGTTCTTATGGAGTTGTGTAGGCAGGTAATGTATGTCCATGCTAAGAAAGCCAATGCACATAGAGGTGGATTCAAATTCTAGTTTCAGATTGGGAGGTATGGTATCTCTACAACTCCAAAAGCTAAGGCTATGGAGACTGAATTACAATGGATAACTTTGAAGAGGTACAAGAAAAAAAGACTTTGATTATTGTGGCATGAAGAATAAACTGAAAGGAAATGACACTCATATATACATGATTAAGGATATTTGGGCTGATTGTAGAACTGATGAAGATATCAGAAGAATGGATTACAGTAGGCTTACTCTAGACTAGATAAGGAATTTCCAACTGGCTAATATACCTAAAGACATGCAGGATGAAGGAGATGTAGTAGATACTACATATGTAGATAACAATATTGTTGACACCCCTCTGACCCCTATTCAATGGTCTTAGAACAAGGAGGATTCCACTCCTAGTAAAGAAAGACTCAATTTTGTCTTCATGAGAGTAAGTAAGGGGAAGGGAAAGGAAAAAGAAGGGAAATCTATACAACAATGTGTTGAGAAAGAGGAGACAACAGAAAAGGGGTCACAAGAAATAATTGACAATCCACAAGCCAAGTCTGCTCAAGTGACATCCTCACCTTCTATTCCTGTGGTTTCAAAGGTGCAAACTCCCACAGTTCATGAAATGTCAAGTGCATGACAATCACCAAGTATTCTTGATAATATTGAAACACCTTCACCAAATGTGTCCACTCACTCTGTACATTCCTCTCCTTCAACTCCTAAGAACCAGTCTATTTTTGATACACCATTAGATAATTTTGATAATTTTTTTGTTCCTTTGTCTTTAATGCCTAGTCTCTCGGATGTTCCCATGTCCATAATTGATTCCATATCTCAATTAGATTTTGAGAAGTTTCTAGGTTCATCTTCTTCACAAGTAAATGTTGGTTTCAATCTTTCTACTATACAAACTCAAACACCTCCACTTGTTTCAGTATCCACACAAGATCCATCCATTCCACCAAAATCACAAGATTCTATAATTCCACCTATGTCAACTTAGATTACAACTATAGAAGTCAAAGGTGACAAATTTGTCCTTCCACTGTGGCTTGTACCACATCAACCCAAAAGAAAGAAGTAAGATGTTTCACCAGATGACTTTGATTTTGGTCAATTGGTTCCCACAAAGTCAAAAGAAACCAAAAAGGCTAAAACTTTGTTAAGAGTGTTTGTCGATGAAACAAAACACAAATATGTAGAAATTGTGATTCCTTCATCTGACAATATTGACTTTGAAAATCCTAATTATGTTATCACTAGAGTTGATCTAGGAAATTAAACTCATGAAAGTGCAAAGGAAGACCTTCTAGCACAACTGAATGCTTTGCTAGATAGATATGATAAGGATAAAGCTATAAAGGACCAACTCAAAATACAGGTTGATTAGTTGAAATCAATGCTGCTCAAAATAAGTCAGTCATCTGAACAGATTGAACTTGTTGGCACCGGCACAAGCATTGAATCCTTTTTGAAAGCATAAAGAATCAGTTCAAAGGCTCAAGCAGTGGATGCTTGGATAGACAAAGTGCTTGCCCAGGGTTCCTTACTTATAAAGTTGGCCATAGAACTTTATGACATCCTGGGAAAAGTTGGTAAAGAAATTAGTCAAACACTGGAAATTATCTCACAAGACATGTAGTTGATTGAGCAAGATCTTGACTCTTAGAACATGCTGAGAGATTTCAAAATTGAGGTGTTTTTTGAACATGAGGTCATCCCCGATAGGAGAAAGTATATAGAGTATCGAGAGGCTATGATACACAAAAAGGATACTATTGAATGCTTGATACT
Organism: Cunninghamia lanceolata; assembly: GCA_027924645.1. Lineage (NCBI taxonomy): Eukaryota > Viridiplantae > Streptophyta > Pinopsida > Cupressales > Cupressaceae > Cunninghamia > Cunninghamia lanceolata. The sequence goes on from BSBN01001067.1 coordinate 7,540,377, forward strand.
TGATTTAAAAAAGGACCTTGAAAGGGGAGAAAACAAGGCTCAAGACATTTCTGAAGAGCTGGCAGATCTACCATGTCATATGCTTGATGAAAACTAGCAAATACTCCCTGAAGATACAGTCATTCAGGAATTCACTAACCTAGTGCAGATAGAATTTGAAACAAAAGTCTTTTCATTGAATTCACTTGATAGGTTAATGGAGGTCCAGACAATCCTAAATAGACTACAAAAGTTATTGAATAAGCACAAGGGCATACTTGATACCCTTACTGACTCCGTTACTCAGGTGCTTATCATTTCCAAGCATACTCTAGGGCCAGACAATAATGAAGTACAAGCCACTATGAAAAGATATGAAGAGTTCTTGGAGAAGGATGAAGCTGATGAAGAAGTGTCCAAGGACACTTAGATATTTTTCATGTTTAGTTTCCAAGCTTTGTAAATTTTGATTTACAAAAGCCATGTCATTTTGAAAAATTAGATTACATGGACTTGTGAGACAAAGTCATAAGTAAATTAGGACTCAGTTTTTTAATGTCAAAGTAGTTGTAGATTTCCTATTTTTGCTCTCAACCTCTCGCTATAAATAAAGAGGGTTTCTTATGTAAATATTACCTTTAATCTTTTGAAGCGAAGCGCTTCCCATTTTGAGAAGCATAATTGAATCTTTGTGTTGAATGTGCATATCAAGAATTGATTAATAAAAGAAGTAGATTTTCTCCAGCCTTTGTTTTGGAGTACGTTTGTTGTATGAAAGAGTGTTCTTATGTCTCTCTTATCATATTATCTTGAAGTTGGTTTATTTGTAATGTGTTATTTCATTATTGAATGGAAAATTAGATTTGATATTGATAAACTTTGTGTTATGATATTGCATTTGGAGTTATATGTTTTGTGTATGAATTTGGCTGAGAACTTGTAGACTTTGTGCCACAATTGTTAGCTATATTCTTGTGGATCTGCAATGTTGGTTGTTGACAGACTTTGAGCTACAACTTGCTGCACTTGTTACTAACTTTTGGAATCATATTTGGGGAATAACTTGGAGTCTATGAGCTGGAGGTTATTTCCATTGTTTGTGCCATCTTACTGTGATATGTATCTTAGATTTAGGGAAAACAACTAAGAGGGGGGGGTGAATCAGTTGTTTAAAACTTTCTTGCAATTAATCACTTAAATCCTTTTCTTAATTCAGAAGCATAATAATAAATCAATCATGGAAACAATTCAAGAGCAAACACATAATAACACATAAGACACCAAGATTTTTGACGTGGAAAACTTGGTTAAGGGAAAAACCATAGGGTGACTAACCCAAGATTCTATTCTCCGTTAGAAGAATAGAAAGAACAAAATGGGACATGCCAATTAGGGCTTACTGCTCGAGCACATTGTTCACAAGAGGCCCAATACCTATAGGAGACACATTGTCTACAGAATAATAAGTATTACATACTTGAACTGAAGAATAGCATCTTCACCATGCTTGAGTCAGTTCTATTTAAGCTCAATATTTATGCTCTACCTCTTCACTCTACTCCTCACTACCACACTCTCATCACCACAAGATACTTTTGAAATGACTTTACAACTCCTTATTTATACAAGACATCGAATTAGGGATAATCATCCAAGTTAGCATACATTACAGAGCAAGTACATAAATACAACATAACTAATTATAAAAAGTCTTCACATGGATCAACACACTGTCAACCACAAAGATCTAAGACTTCAATCTACCTTTAGCAATGCACCGTTTTCCATAGAACATCTCCAAGATCATCCGTAGGATGTGTAACTCATCTGGTCGGCCAGACTTGGGAAGAACATCATAATCTGGAAGTAACTCTTCAATTACGAGCTCAATCTTTAATGCAGACCACCAACATGAACTAGACACAATCCAAAGACCTCCACAAGCTTTCTTGAATCATTAAGAACATCCACACTACTTTTGCTTCCTAAAGTCATTCTCTCCTTCATCCAGAACCTCAAGAACACAGTCTGTCATCACTGTCATATTGGAATAGATGCTTGTGGACCTTCATACCATGAACCAATTGAGTTGTCAATTCACATTGACTTCCTAAACACTCTACCAAATTTGCAGAACAATTTATTGTATTTCCAGATCTCACCAGACCTATCTGTGTCACTCTGTCACCTCAGAACTCCTGCCAGAACCAGTTTTGCTTAAGTGGCCATAGCTTCTTCAGATCTTAATGTGGATCTCTGAAATCTTTACTGTATCATCTTAAGACACATATCTACAAACCCTTTGAAGCGCATTCTCTGATCTCTATCTTAGCTAAGATCTTTACCTCACTATCTTCACTGTTCTTCTCTGTTCTTTATAGGGCTAATTTTCTCAATATCCTCAGCACACAACTCATCCAATCCTTATCATTAATGCAACAGGAGTATGTTGACATCAACGACAACACCGGTTAGGCCCATACTTGCAACAATCTCCCCCTTTGTCATTGACGGCAACATATGATGTGAAAAACTATTTTAACCATCAAGACAAGAACTTCTCCTTAATGTCACAACTCCCCCTATCAGCAACAACCATTCACATGTCTTCTCTTCCTTTCCTACTCCTCCTTTGATTAGCAATTACTTATTTTTCACATGTCTTCTCTCCCCTTTTGACATCAATGGCAAAGGGCACATACTTGCATCAATTCAGAATCATACCAGCTGCTCCCCCTGAGTAACAGCTTCCCAAACATCAATCCAGACCACAAGATATGACTATGAGATCCACTAGACTAATGCATAATGGTGCACCTTAATTCAGAATCGGAGGGGTAATAACCCTAACTTCTCCCTAAGATACTCAAAAGAGTGCTTAAGTAAAGGTTTAGTAAAAACATCTGCAATCTGATCCTTGGAAGGCATAAACTCCAATCTAACTTCATTCTTGTTCACTTGCTCTCTCAAAAAGTGAAACTTGATGGATATATGTTTAGTCTTTGAATGCAACACCAAATTTTTTAATATGTTGATAGCACTTGAATTATCACAGAAGATTGTGATAGGTTCTTCATACTCCACTCTGATATCTCTTAACATTTGCTTCATCCATAATACTTGAGTGCAACTACCTACTACTGCAATATTTTCTGCTTCTGTAGTGGATAGAGATATTGCCTCTTGTTTCTTGCTCAACCAAGAAACCAATCTCTTCCCTAAAAAGAATGCTCCACCACTGGTACTCTTTCAATCATCCACATCTCCTGCCCAATCCGTATCTGTGTATGCATGAAGAGAAAAATCATGATCTCTGGGATACCACAATCCATACTCAACTGTCCCTTTTAGATATCTAAAAATCCTCTTGATTGCCATGACATGAGATTCTCTAGGACCAGCTTGGAATCTAGGAACAAGACTAACAACATTCATAATGTCAGGTCTAGTTTGAGTGAGATACAATAGTCCTCCAATCATTGACCTGTACTTTTTTTAATTAGCCTTAGGAGAGTCATCATCTTTACTCAACTTACATCTGGTTACTATGGCAGTATTCATTGGTTTTGAGTCTTCCATCCCAAATTTCTTCAACAATTCTTTCACATATTTTGGTCTGAGAAATGGAGAGTCATTTCTTTGTTTGAGTGATTTACAGACCCAAGAAGAAATTCATTTCCCCAAACATGGACATCTCAAATTCACTTTTCATTTGATTTGCAAAGGTTTTGCACATACTATCTCTTCCTCCAAAAATGATATCATCAACAAACACTTCAAAAATTAAGATATTTTCACGATCAATTTTGAAATACAAATTACTGTCAGCAGTACCTTTGTTGAAACCAATCTTCAAAAGATGCTTATCCAATCTTTCATACCAGGCTCTTGGGGCTTGCTTGAGTCCATATAGTGCTTTCTTTAATTTGTAGACCATATCACCATGATCAGACAATTGAAATCCATCCAGTTTCTCATTGTAAACTTCTTCTTCCAAGTCTCCATTCAGGAAGGTAGACTTGACATCCATTTGATATACTTTGAAATCCTTGAAGGTAGCAAAAGCAAGAAATAATCTGACTGCTTCAATTCTTACCACTGGAGCAAAAGTTTCTTCAAAATCAACTCCTACTTGGGAGTAACCCGTGTAGATCAATCTGGCTTTGTTTCTAACTACTTCACCATCTTCATTTAGTTTATTCCGGAAGACCCATTTGGTTCCAATCACATTCTTGTTTTTAGGTCTAGCAACAAGATCCCAAGTGTGATTTTTCTCAATTTGAATCAGCTCTTCCTTCATTACTTTAGTCTAGTTTTTATCATTGCAAGCTTCATTCACTGTCTTAGGTTCAATCTTTGAAATCAGACAATACTCTTCTAAATCTTGAGCAATCCTTCTTGTTTGTACACCTTTTATTTTATCACCTATGATCTGATCTTCAAAGTGATTCAATCTTACATATCTGGGAACTCTGGAAGTTTCTTGCACTTCTGATTCTTGAACAGGGTCTTTCAAATTTATCTCTTCTTCCTGATTTACTAGATTAGTCTGAGTCTAAATTTCAGAGGGAGCTTGAACTTCTTGAACAAAAACATCATTTTGATCATCTTCATAATATTCATAAAACATTGAGGGTTTTTCAATACCTTCATCAACCTTTACATTTGTACTTTCTACAATCTTTCTTAATCTCTTATTATAACACCGGTATGCTTTGCTTTGAGTAGAATACCCCAAGAATATTCCTTCATCACTTCTAGCATCAAATTTTCCTAGATCTTCATCTCTTTTAATGTAACATTTGCTACCAAAGACTCTGAAATACCTCACAGTGGGAGTGATGCTCAACCAAAGTTCATAAGGAGTCTTACCGGTATTGCTTCTGATTTGAACTTGATTGAGAGTATAGACTGCAGTGCTTACAACTTCTCTCCAATAGATCTGAGGAACATTTGCTTCCATCATCATGGTTCTAGGTGCTTCCTGGATGGTCCGGTTCTTTCTCTCCACTACTCCATTCTGCTGTGGAGTCCTAAGAGAAGACAACTATCTTTTTATTCCATGTTTCTAACAGAATTCTATGAACTCACCGAATGTGAATTCTCCACCTCTATTAGACCTCAGACATTTTAATTTTAATCTGGTTTCATTCTCTACCATAGCCTTGAATATTTTAAATTTCTCAAGTGCTTCTTATTTCTCTTTCAGAAAAGTCACCCACATCATCCGGGAATGGTCATCAATTAATAACATGAAGTATCTATCACCTTGCACACTCTTGATTCTTGTTGGACCACATAGATCAGTATGAACTAAGTCCAATAATCTAGTAGAAGATTGTTCCTTGCTTTTGAATGAGACTCTACTTTGTTTACCCAACTGACATTCTTTGCACAAACTATTGGTAGGTTTTACCAATCTTGGAAGATCTCTTATAGCCTGAGTGTTGCTTATCTTGATGATATTATCAAAATTCACATGACACGTTCTCCTATGCCATAACCAGCTCTGATCAATTTGAACAAATAAACAACTTTTACCAGTACCAACCAAGTGGAATATATTACCTTTTGTTTGAGTACCAGATGCAATCTCTATTCTGAAACTTTCAAAGATCTTGCATTTTCCATTCTTGAATCAGAGATCATAACCTTTGTCCACCAAGTGTCCAACACTGAGAAGATTGTGCTTCAGACATTCAACATATAGTACATTACTGGTTTTGTTCTTTCCATCAAAAGAAATGGTTCCTCTACCTTTGATTCTGCTAGCAGAGTTATCACCAAACTTTACCACTCCTCCTTCATACCTTTCCAAATCTATGAACTTATTTTTGTCACCTGTCATATGGTGAGAGCATCTCAATGAACCAATCATCCTTTTCTTCAACTTGGGTAGCCAGAGCTCTTTCTACAATTTTATGATTGATAGATTCAGAGGGCATTGGATCTTCTTCCTTGATGACAATAAACACCCAGTCACTTCCAGATTTGTTTCCTGTCTCTGATTCATCATCTGTTACTTCTTCATTATCATCATGAACATAGTAACAATTCTTTTGGAACCTTGATCTATTAGGATTTGGCCTTGAAAATCTTTCTGGACACCTTGAGGCAAAATGACCAATCTTATTGTAGTTAAAAGACTTAAAAGGCAATTTCGCCTCATACTTACTGGATCCTATTGGTAGTCTTTTTGCAATAAGGGCTTCAAGTTGAGTAGCTTCTGATTCATCTTCTTCCAGGTCTTTTCTTGCTTTTTCATACCATGATAGTTTCCTTGAAGAGTTCTCTCCCAGATCAAACTTTTGTTTTCCTTTAATAGAAGCACTAGCTTTGAATGCAGATTCAGTCTTAGGGGGGCATCTCCAAACTCAGTCAATTCAAATGCAACCAATTTACCAACCAATTGATCTCTTGTGATACCTAAAATAGATCTGAATTCTTCAATAGCAGCAACCTTGTACTTGTAAGAATTAGGAAGGGATCTGAGAACTTTGCCAACGATCTCATCTTCATCCAAGACTTCTGTAGACACCTAAAAATGTCTTCTATCATCTAGCTGACTCCATACAACCCTAAACACACCAATTTCCCTTCTAACCAATTAATTAAATTTTTATTTAATTAATTAACCCTTTTATTTTCCAAATTCACACCATTTTATCCCTAAAATTGAATTAATTTCATTAATTCAATAGTCCAAACCTTAGCCAATTTATTTAATAAATATGCAATATTTATTAAATCAATTTCCCCTTTTTCACTAAATCCAATTAATTAGTTAAAACCTTGTTAACTAATTAATTCAGCCTATAATTAACCTATCCCTACCCTAGATAATTAAATAGTTATTATTTAATTGCCTACCCTAGCCTACCTCATCATAGCCCTAGGATTAATTAAATAAAACCCCTGTTTAATTAATCCTAACCCCTTCATTTGGGTGGTCAAACCTTGTTTAACACCCTTCCCCACATCCTCCAAATAAAAAATTGAATTAAATCCACATAAGTCAATTTTTATTTAAAAACATCCCACATCACATTTATTTCTCCTTACAACCCCATACTCATTTATTTCCTCTCTTCCCCAAATGAATTTTTAATTCATTTACATTCCCTCATATGAATCTTTTATTCCAAAATAATCCTTCACCCCCATGCTCATTAAATAACCCTTTTTCCCAATATGAATAAAAGAATCACTTTTATTCCTAGCCCTCCATTCATTCAAGATTGAATCTAGGCCCTCCACATCACTTTTATCCTCCACCATTGATCTTCCAAATCAATCTCCACCCTTGGATCAAAAATCCCTTCCAAAAATCTATAAATAGAACCTCTCCCAAGCCATTTTCATCATCCAAGTTTATGCAAAGTTAGCATGCCAAAATAACTCTTGAGCTAGAATAGTGAGTTGTAACTTTGAGTAGCATTTCACATTTCAAATCATTGTCTAGGGTAATCTTTGTCAAGGAGCTTGTTTTGGGTGCAAAGGCTGCTTCCTCCCTTGATGGGATTGGTTTTGCTTGTAAGGTATAACTTTGTGTTTTGTTGCATTTTGTTTAATATTTTTACCTTATTTGCATTTCTAATCTACATTGGCACACCCGGTGGGACCCACAAGGTCCAAATCTAACTTGTGTTGTGAGTTTTTGTTGTAAGGTACATGCTTTTATAGGTTTGGCGCCATCGTACCTGCGCAGTGACACCATCGCTAGCTCCTTTCGGTGCCATTTCCTATTTTGGTGCTATTTCCGCGCAGCACATTTCTATTCATTCACTCACTCACATTTATTTTTCTAATGATCTTCCTACCATTTTTGGTGTTCATGTGCGCTCAATTTTCACAAAATATTGAAATTACAAGGGGAGATTATGTCAAAATTTTTATAGGAGGTCTAAACATACATGTTAGCTTTGTTTTATCTTGTTTTTCATTTACTCAGGCTAACAAGGCTAACAAGACCTCGATTTTACTGTCTGACCCTTTGTGTTCTAAGAAGAAAATCACTTTTTTGCAGGTCAGATGTGTTCAGTGTCGTATCAATGCTATCTCCCAGATTGGCGCTATCTGCGGGATAAACAGACTCTCTAGAAGTTGCACAGTTGCACTTTCCTATATCTATATCAGTGCTATCTTCCATTTTGTCACTTTCCACTTGATGTAATAGTGCAAAAATTTGTATTAGCACTTTTATTGTAATAGAGTAGCACTATCGTATGGTTTGTCACCTTCATAGTCTTTCATTAGCGCTATATTTTTAATTAGCGCCATATGTGTAAGTCGGGTTGTTTTGCCTGCAGTGGCACTATTTCATATCTGTTTTAGCGCTATTTTGGAAAACTTACTTTTCTGTCTGTGCAGGTACTGACAAGTTTGTTGCAGGTAATATTGTGGGTACTAACAAGCTTTTTGTAGGGTGGTTTGATTTATAGTTAGCAAACACTGATTTTTTTTGCAACTTAAAATGAACCCTTTGCATGTTAGTTAGTCAAACATCTCAATTTGGTACAATTAAAATTGAGCAAGCAAACTTTTGTGTGTGTGTGTGTGTGCCCAAACATTTAAATTTAGTGTCCTAAAATTTACATTGTGTGCCAACAACAACAATCCAAACACTTCAATTTGGGCTTTAAAAAGAACCACAACTTGCATAAATCGTAAGCATTTTGGTTAAAAAGAATAACAACTTGCATATTTCATGCATATAATCAAGAAAATTATTTTTAATTGTGTGAAGTGTCTTGTGCTCTTTTTGCTTGTGGTGTGAAAAAGCATATACTCTTCCCTCGCACCATTTTGGTGACCTTGGGAATCAAAAGTTTCTCACTAAACTGGCATTAATCACACCCCATTTAATCCAAAGATCTAAAAATGAACCATGTTTAGTGCGATGTAATCATAGAAGATACGTATGCTCTCCCCTCGCATCTTTGAATGAATTTGGGGATCAAAAGTGTTTTTATGATTGTATTTCTTTTGTAAACCTTAGAGGGCCTGCCACCCCGCTTCGAAAGGTGGGAATGACCCAAGTAGAATCAAGCTAAAGCCAAGCTCTTCCAAGCCACTATATAAAATAAGGCGTTTGGGATGAAAGTCTCAAGCGACAGGTGTTGTTGTGTTATATTGATAGCCAACCTCCCCCAAAACCCTCCAAGGCATAACCCTTGGAGGCTAGGATACTCCATAACAGAGAGTAGCGCTGCCGCATGTATAACCACCTGAATGGATGCCCTTACTATGAACCATTGTTTAGCAAGCCAAAATCTTTCTATTTTTTGGCGCAGAAGGGAAACGTTTGAAGCGGCCCCAATTCATGCGGTTCTTAGCTGAGGTAGCAGGGATAATCTAAAGGTTTGGTGAGGGACAAGCCTTATAAGAAACCCAGATCTTGGTATGCATGAGAAGTGTGTGCAATTGTAAGGAGGAGCCAGTGCTACCAAGATCCTAGAGCTACCCGCTTTGAATAGGTACAGCTAGGGGATTCAACAAATACTGTCACATTCTCACCTTAGGTTGTTCAAAGTGCTTGTTAAATAAAATCACACATCTTTTTTTCAAAACAAAGAAAAATCTTGATTATTGTGTGATTATTGTGCTTGAATTATTTGCAACAACATTGCCAAGAGACAAACCAAATCATTTGATCACATTCCAAACAAAGAAAATCCAAAATTGCAATAAAAAATCTGTCTTTTTAGGACATTGACAAACACTATCTTGTTTTAGCACCATAACTGTCTGATTGTGGCACCATATCACCTGTGGATTGGTGCTATTCACAGATTGACTTGCCTAAAATAGAGACCTATCCATTTGTGACCTTCACCATCTGCTTTGCCATAATCCAGTCACATCCCAAAAATCTGATAAACCATACATCCATTTTTCTTCCAAAATTTTCCAAAATCACACCTTTTCTTTGACCTTAGAGAATTAATCACCACCATTGTTGGACCCTACCTCATTTTTCATATCCACCTCATATTTATTTGCATACCTTTTGGACCAAACCAAAATCCTTGTCATAAGAAAATCATTCCCAAAACCCTCCCCCCCCCAAAAAAAAAAATCTCCCAAAATCAAAAACATCATCAAAATCCGTCATCCTTTTGAACTAAAGTTAGATCTAGATTTCATCCTTCACATCATATCTTGCTTGGAAAGTCAATAGTCTACCTTCTAAGTGAAATCATTATTCCTCTTTGCGTAAGGTCATTAGTCTACCCCAAACAAAGAAAAACATCCATTTGTGCAAACACAAATCTAGGTCCTACCTAAGCTCAATTTGTTGACTATCCAAATCATCCATATCAAACATCAAGATCCAACATCAACAAGATCTCTTGAAAACAAAATGTCATTCATCACCTATCTCTTTGGTTCAAAATTGTGTAGAAAATCAATATCGCCCATCCATATCACCCTTAGGTTAAAACCTTTAGAAAGACATATCAATCTTCCACCACATCCTCTCCTCTACTCCATCTCACTACCACATCCATCTTTGGGTCCAACATAATCAATCAGATTCTCTAACGTCTCCATCCCCATCTCACTCTAGTTGTAGAAATCAACCCCATATATGTGCATGCCCATCACGAGATCACAAAGCAAAAAGAAGCAAGAAATGGCAGAACATTGGCCATTTGGCATGCCTAACACCAATAGTAGCAACATACCCATCTTCATACTTGTACCTCCCCCCATATGGCCCCAATGAAAATCCTTTTCATTACTTACAACAAAGACAACCAACACCACCACCACAACCACGACCACCAACACAAAACATCCCCATCATTTCCCAAGATGATCTAGATGTCTTGAGCTTTACACAAGACACTGATAACATGGACCTACTTGATAAAATCCTAAGGTCGGACCCAAGTAGATATCTTGATCATCTTCTCAAAATTGGTGCTCAACTCCCCCCCATCACGACATCATCACAACCCTCCACCTCTACAATCATCCCTACCCCATCAAATACCCAAGCATCTACATCACATACCCAACCCACCATCTCTCAAATGTCAACACCTACCATATCTACCACATCTACAATTCCCACATGTACCGCCATCCCTACCATCTCCCAACCCATCATCACTTCTACTACCACAACTACCATAAACCCTTCCGCTTCACAAATCACCATGGGCATACAAGGCAACATCACACAAGCAAGTACCTCCACGAGTGTGCCCCCACCCAAGCCTCAAACCATTGCATACCTATGATAATTATTCTCACAAACACCTCGCAACACATCTAACCAATCCAACGTCCACATACCCAACATCAACCCATCTAATGTCACCTACCCACATAATCCCATAAATCAACATAATCCCAATCCCCAAATACCACCACATGTTCTCCAACAACTCTATGCACATCAACAACATCAGGCACCAATCAATCAAAACACCAACATGTAATACCAACACATCATTCAAACACATCCCCAACATCAAATCCCACCCCATCTCCAACATCTCACCAACCAATAGACGTACATACAACAACCACAACAACCACAGGATCTCACAACCGTCCTACAAGGCTTAATCCAAAAGGTAGATGACCTATAAACTAGGGGCAAATGCAAACACTATTCCTTTGAGGATATTTTCCCCTACCCATTTAATAGCACATTATACATGCCCCCTTTCCCCAAGAACTTCAAGACACCTAAATTTGACAAATACTAGGGAAAGGGAGACCCTAGAGACCACCTTAGGGAGTTCTACATCGCTTGCTTAGAAGTCTCTAATAATGACACCTATCTAATGAGACTGTTCCCAAGAAGCCTCGGCGGTCAAGCCATTGAATGGTTTGCACATCTTCCCCCAGGTATTAGGACTTTCCCTGAGCTTGCGGAGAAATTTGTAAACCACTTCTCCTATAATTTCAAACACGAAATGTCTATGACAGACCTTTGCAACACCAAAAAAAAGAATGGAGAAGCCTTTGCTTCCTTCTTGAAAAGGTGGAGAGGCTTAGCAAGCAAACTCCCATGGCCCATTCCTGAGAAACAACTCGTCACCATGTTCATGGCCAACCTCAATCAGGAACTAGGGTTTCATCTACAAATACTTTGTGCATCTACCTTTGAAGAAGTCATCGACAAAGGCACCACCATCAAATGAGCCCTCATTACCAAGGGCTCCATCAAACTGTACAACCACAAATCCAACAACAACAACAACAACAACAATAACAACAACAACTACTACAAATCCAATAACAACACCCCCAATACAAACAACACCAACACACAATCAAATGACAAATCATGTTATTGGGGGAAGAACAAGAACAATCTGAATGACGGCGTCACATATGTGAAAGCCATCCAACATATACAAAACCAAACACCTGTGCATACATATGCAACCAATGTAAATAACCAAAGGGGCCCAACTAAACCACGTAGACAATTCACACCCTTAGGGGAGCCTATCGAAGACATCCTTGATAGATGTCTCAAGCAAAATTTGATCACGCTCCCACCCGTTAGACCCCATCAAGAGAATGAACTAAAAGCCATGTGGTACAATGAAAATGACTACTGTGAATACCACCGCGTTATGGGTCATAAAACAACTGACTGCATGCAACTAAAACATTGCATCCAAGACCTTATCGAACAAAATCTAGTCAGTCTCGATCACAATGCCCAACCATCACCAAACGCCAACCTAGGAGCTTACAAGGATCCCCTACCCAATCATAACAAAGCCTCCTTGTCCAACCAAGCATACAATGTCACCCCACCACTCGTGTCCTACGACTCTATCGTAGAACGTATAGAAGCATCATCCCATCATGTCAACATAGTCACCATTTGGGCACAAGCACCCGATTGCACTGTTACAACTCACCGTGGCCGTGTATCTATCTGCACAGCCCCTCCCACTGAACAAACACCTGCATTCACATCAGATCCCCTACCTCCTCGTCCAACCACATGACCATCACCCACTCACTAGTATAACCTCCTAGAACACCTAGGAAAGACACTTGCACAAATCTCCATCCTCGAGTTGCTCTGCACATCTCCCCTTCATAAGGACATTCTCGATAAAGCACTCTTGCAAACACAAGTCCCTGCCAACTTGAATGTAACTCAATTCCAAGCCATGGTAGGACACATTGCCGCACCCCACCATCTCACCTTCTCAGAAAAGGACCTACCCGCCTCTGATCACATACATAACGACGCCCTACACATTGAAGTCCGCATCCACAAGCACACCATTAAAAGAGTCTTAATAGATGGTGGTTCTGGCCTCAACATATGCACTCTAAAACTACTAAAACACTTGGGGTACTCTGATGTAGTTGTTGATACCAGTGAGTGCATCATGATCAAAGGCTATGATGACATTGAACGGCTCTCTGAAGGTACTATCAAGCTTCCCATACAAGTGGGACAGAAAATATTGGAAACTAAATGTCAGGTTCTTGATCTTGACCTCCCCTACAACATCCTTCTTGGCAAACCATGGATTCATACCATGCAAACCATCCCATCCACCTTCCATCAATGCATCAAATTCCCTCACAACGGCACAGAAGTCACAATCTATGCCGACTCTCATCCCTTCTAATACTGTAGTTTTCTAGAAGGCCACAACAAAACATTCTACCCATATATTAAAGCCACCACTGAAGCCAATCCAACAACATCAAACTCATATGTCGACCCTGCAAACATCGCCTCCACTTCCTCCCAAGCAACTCCACCACCTGAGGTCCAGATCAAGCTATCCGACATGGGATGTGGGGAATATGACTTACACGGCACCTTTTGTGTGGGCACATTACCTAATCCTAAGACATTCGGCATCCCAAAAGTAGAGGCAACCAATACAGTCATTATCGAGTGCAAACCCTTGCCCATCTTCGAGAAGAGGCATCTCCTGGATCAGGATGTACTCGAAGATATCTCATCTTGGCTTTACAAGGATGAAGAGCCTGAGCAAGAAGCCCCCACAATCCCAACATAAATCTATGGCAAAGGTTCTGAAATTGTCAAAAGCATGGGCTATAAAGGACAAGGCGGTATTGGCCTTCACGAATAGGGAATCATAGAACCACTACAAGCAACAAAGAATCCCTATACTCAAGGGTTAGGGTATGGTCAACCTCAATGCATCCTCACTACCGATGAGTGTATCTTAGCTGAGGTCGCTATGGTCTCCTTAGATGTTGACAATGTTAACGAAACGGGCCTTCACGACTTCTTTAGTAATTTCATTGACTTCTTCGACTCATCCATTTGTACCATCTACTCCGTCACCACTCTTGCTTCACCCTCCAATGACTTACCATTAGTTTACCCCGACCTCATCGATTGGGACCAACGGGGACCTCCTGTCTTTGACATCTCACCTAACGATGAGGCCATCACCGAAATGATGGGGGTAAGAGATCACTTCCCTTTGGGAGATCATTGAGAAGGATACATAATGGAACTCAATCCAGATGCCTATTTTAGGGAGACAACCCCTGCTTCCAGTCACAAAAACACAAAAATAAGACTTGGATCTGATGGTGAAAACCGTTCTACGGCAGTATCAGATCCCAAAATAGTAAAAACAAAAGACGTATCTCCTGGTGAAAACTTTTGCGAGGCACCGGGAGATGGAAGCATGGGCCTCCCTGAGATAGACAAAGTCTATCTAGATAGATCACCCATCTTGGTCGAACCAGCTCAGGAAATGAATCTTGGGATAGAGGAAGAGCCGAAAATCACATACAGAGCAGAATCTCTCAGCATACCGGAACATGAGAACTTCTTGTCCTTCTTCACACGTAGAAATCACAATTTTGCGTGGACCTATGCGGACATGCTAGGGCTAGATCTCGCTTTGGTGGTTCATCACCTTGCAGTATGCCCTGATCCAAAACTAGTCAAACAGAAGCTCAAAAAAATGAATCCTCAGGTGGCTCTCCTTGTCAAGGTAGAGCTAAAGAAATTACTAGATGTTGGGTTCATTCACCCAATCGACTATCCTGAATGGGTTTCAAACCTTGTACCAGTTGCTAAACTAGATGGCCGAATCCACTGTTGTACTGATTTCAGGGATCTCAACAAGGCCTGCCTAAAAGATGACTTCCCACTACCAAACATTGACATGATAGTGGATCTCATAGCAGGATATGAAATGTTATCCCTCATGGATGGTTTCTCAGGCTACAACCAGATAAAAATCCCTGAAGAGGATCAGCACAAAATGGCCTTCATATGTCCATGGGGAACATACTACTAGGTAGTAATGTCATTCGGCTTGAAGAATGCAAGAGCCACCTATCAAAGAGCTATGACCATCATCTTCCATGATCTCTTCCACCACGTCATGGAAGACTATGTGGATGATTTGCTAGGGAAATCCAAGACCAGAGAAGAACACTTAGATGTGCTGGCCAAGATCTTCGATAGGTTAGAGCAATACAATGTCCACTTGAATCCAAAGAAATGCATCTTCGGTGTCACCTCAGGCAAACTTCTGGGATACATAGTCTTGAGAAGAGGAATCAAAGTTGATCCTGCAAAGGTCAAGGCCATCACTGAGATGCTGCCTCCAAAAACACTGAAACAGCTGCGAAGCCTGCAGGGAAAACTCCAGTCTATCCAATGATTCATTGCCCAACTTGCTGATAAGTGCCAACCATTCCAGTATCTGCTCCAAAAAGACATAGCTTTCATCTAGAACACCCAGTGCCAGGATGCCTTTGACTGACTAAAAGAATACCTGGCTAATCCTCCTGTGCTAACTCCACCAAGGTAAGGTGAACCCCTCCTGCTTTACATCTCCGCAACAGAGACAACCATCGGAGCCTTGCTAGCACAACTCGATGAGCAGGGAAAAGAAAGAGCCATTTACTATATCAGCCGCACCTTGATCTCGTATGAGCTTAATTACACACAAATTGAACAAGCATGCCTAGCCCTTGTATTTATGTCACAAAAGTTGAGACACTACATGCTTAATCACAAGACCAAGCTCATTGCTAAGATCGACCCACTGAAGTACCTCCTAAACAGAGCTACTCTTACTGGTAGAATGGCTAAATGGGTCATGATTCTCACGGAGTTTGATATAGAATACACTAAGAGAAAGGCCATCAAAGGGCAACTTATAGCAGATCAGTTGGCTGAAGCACCTATCCCAGTAGAACATCCTACAATAGCAAAGTTTCCTGACGAAGCTATCTTGACAATCACACTAGCCATAGACACATGGAAGATGTATTTTGATGGATCATACACTCACAGAGGCTCAGGGGCAGGCGTCCTGTTTGTTACCCCTCAAGGTGACACAATCCCTAAATCCTTCAAGATCACATTTCCATGCACCAACAATGTAGCAGAGTATGAGGCCCTCATCACAGGTCTCTACATGGCCATCCAATGGAAAATTGAAAAGCTACTGGTGTATGGTGACTCTCAACTGGTCATCAGGCAGGTCAATAATGAATACAAAACCAAGGATGACAAGATCCTTCCCTAGAAGAAGATGGTTGATGATTTCAAAGACTACTTCGAAGACATCCATTTCGAGAAAATCCCAAGACTCAATAACAAAGAAGTAGATGCCATGGCAACTATCAGATCTCTGGTAGACATGAAGAAGGACAGCAAGAAATGCGAGTTCCTGATCGAAGAACTCCCCATCCCAGCATAGGATGTTCCTTAATCTGAACTAGGGTGTGAAGTCGTTGGTCCCTTATCCCTGTGGTATCAAGAAACATACTTATACCTCCACGACAACATCCTCTGCCCTAATCTGTCCACCTCACAAAGAAAATCGTTCATCCGTCGAGCCTCCCGATTCATCCTTGTAGGTGATACATTATACAAAAGGAGTCTTGATGGTACGCTTCTATGATGTTTAGACTCTAGGGAAGCTGAAGTAGCCTTGGAAGAGGTACACGTAGGCATCTGTGGGGCGCATTCAAGTGGACCCACTCTTTTTAAAAAGATCCTCAGGACCAGATATTATTGGCCCACAATGGAACAAGATTCCCATAGGTTTATCAAGAAATGCCTCCCATGCCAATAGCATGGCGATCTCATCCACACACCAGCACAGGAACTACAACTGATCACAATGCCGTGGCCTTTCTCACAGTGGGGACTCGACCTCGTAGGGAAAATACATCCTCCATGCTCCAATGGCCATAAGTTCATTATCACCGCTACCGAATACTTCACAAAGTGGGTGGAAGCAATACAACTCACCTTCACCACAGGTATCCAAATCTCAAAATTCATCCTCCACTATATCATCTACCAATATGGTATCCCCCATTCCATCATCACTGATAATGGAAAGCCCTTCAAAAACCAAGAAGTTCGTACCTTGTGCGAAAAATTTGACATCAAACACCACTTCTCCACACCATATTACCCTCAAGGAAATGGTCAAGTAGAGGCTTCTAACAAAACCATCCTCCTCATTCTCAAGAAGAGAGTCAATGAAGCTGGTTGTGACTGGCATCTCCAAATCAACCTCGCCCTATGGGCCTACCGCACAAGCATCCGCACTCCTACAGGAGCCACCCCATTCTCACTAGTATTCGGATCTGAAGCCATTTTACCTATAGAGGTCGAGCTCCCATCTCTCCGTGTGTCCTTGCAAAACATTATCTCTGATGAAGACTACCGCGTCGCAAGGTTGCATCAACTGGAACTACTGGATGAGAAACACCTAAATGCATTGAATCACTTACAGGCATACCAAAACCGCCTCAGAAGAAGCTACAACAAAAGGATCAGAAATAGAAAATTTGAGGTAGGTGACCTTGTCCTAATGGAAAATTAGAAGAACTTGCAAGAGCGTTCGAAGCAAGGAAAGTATGAACCTAATTGGCTAGGACCTTATGTCGTCACCTCCGATTATGGGTCAGGAGCTTATCAGCTTGCAACACCTAAGGAGCAGCCTCTAGATGAGCTGATGAACATCCTGCATCTCAAGAAATTCTATGCATAATCCATCTGGTACCCTAGGAGTGCAATAAAAACTTCCAGTGGTGAAAATCACTTCGGTGACGCCTTGGATAAGTACCATGGTGAAAACCTGTTCCAGGAGCCATGCATAGTGGCCGGTTCTACCATCTAATAAGTCCTCTTTCTGTCACATCGCTCCATTTCTCACGCATCCCATGGCTTGGAATTCTGAAACATCAAGTCCTATCACCCAACCCATCCTATCCCATCCCAAGGCCAACTCATGGAACGAGGATCCTTGTAAGCTCCCTTTGTACATGCAAAATCAAAAAATCCAAAAACATTGCAAAATCATAAAATACAAAAATAATAGAAAATATAGAAAACCCCAGAAACAAACACATCTCATCGCAATCATCAAACACACATCAATCTTCATCACATCACACCCATCTCGAACCATTCCCACATCATCAAGTCTTGCTAGAACTACATATTCATTTCACCCACATCTTAAAAGTACCTTGATCCCATGGACACAGGGTATGTAGGCAGTCTGGAATACGAAGGATGTTTCCAGTACTCAAGTATATAAGATGCACCTATCCAACCTATTTGGATGGTCCCCATTCACTGAGCTTTTTAGATCTAGTAAATGATACACACGCTACGTATACGCTTAAAACATGCTCCCTAATGTAGAAATCATCAATCAACATACCAACTATAATCCTACCTATGGCCAGACTGTTCTTTTGCCCATCTTCCAAAAATTCTCCAATCAACACCAACGGATCTGCGTCCTAGGATATATCTTTCCTACAATGGACAAAAATCTATCATTCTATCATCACGTCTCTTGGCAAAAGCACACAAAGGCTTTTTGTATCTTTTCATTGGTCTTTTTGATTATTAATTTTTATCTGTTTGTCTCACTCTAAGTCATCTCCAAAGCTACCTTGATCTCATTATATCATGGTAAGTAGCGAATAGCACCTGGAGTAGACATAGTCATTGTTTCTGCATGCTGTACTTGTGGGTTGATTTCATAAATCCAAGAATAGTATTCGTATCTTGAAGTCCAAGTCAGTTCTAGCATGATGTGTCCTATTTGCATATACAGGCATCAAAACCTTATATGCATTATTCGCACTCATCGCTATGAGTCCCCTTCCTCGGCTAGGCAAGATTATACTACCTTGGGCATGCATGAAATCAACCTAATGTTTGTGGGTCTAGTCCACACAATTGTAGGGTATACATCATCACCTAGGTCATTTCATACCTTCGTGAACTATATCCTACATTGCTATAGTAAACTAAGAAATGCTCTCAATTAATCTTTTGCAACTACTGTTACTAGCTTAAAATCATCATCCTAATCACTCAATCAACACTCCCATCTCAGCCTAGATTTGATCATCATTTCCCCCCACCAATCTAATCCCCTCACTAATCCCATTCCCCCACCATATTTCCACTCAACACATCCTGAACTGAAGTAAATCTCCCCTCAATGATGTGGCATATTATGACCAAACAATCCTCTCATCTCCCCACCACCAACCTCTAGACTCTCCCACCCCTATCCTCTCCCCACCTAATTCCCCTTCCCCCACAGTTTTACCACTTAGGGTTAAACAAAGAACATCATGTGTATCAAGACTGGCTCATTTAGGTTCATTTTAATCCATTTTGCATGTCATTTAGGTTCATTTTAATCCATTTTGCATGTCATTTAGGTTCATTTTAATCCATAATTGTATATCATCTTAGGTTCATTTTAATCCATTTTACATATCATTTAGGTGCATTTTAATCCATTTAAATTACATATCTTTTAGGTTCATTTTAATCCTTTTGCATATCACTTAGGTTCATTGTAAGGATCAGTTTCAAATACATACCAGTTAGGCTTATTCCAAATCATTTAAGTTAAATTGCATTAGCAGTTGATAGTTTGCATAATAATTAGGTTCATTCTAGAATCATTTAGTTGCACATTCTACATCACATTTCGTATCATCTCATAAACCACTTAGTCACATTACATCATCATATAAACATCTAGCTGCATATGCATATTTTTACATTTCCATAATAAATATTTCTGAAACATTCATATCATATATCCATCATCAATGCATCCATAAAATCAAAAAACATCATTGCATAAACATAACACGTCCATAGCATAGAAAATCCATAAAGAAATACTGCATCCATCACATAGGCATCATCATAATAGAGCATCATATTCATAGCATCATAAACCACCAGAATGCATCATATCATATAAAATCACCACAAAAAATGTACATCGCTCATATATACATCAAAAAATAAAAGTGTCATGATACAAAATGCCTCCAAGGGCTATCATGGTATGGCTATCACATAGAGATCCCCTCTCTGATGGAGTGGGAGACTTTGACCTTGGTCGAGCCTGTGATCCTGCCGGCGGCTACGGCGGTGGCTGTGCCTACACCTGGGGAACCTCCTGGGGCACGTGTGAGGGAGGAGGCATCATCTGTTGAACTGACTGAATAGATCTCGATCTATGTGATCTCAATGCCCTTGATCCATTGACCTGGCTATAGCTCGGTGCTCGCTGCTCTACTGGCATGGCCACATAATACAGGCCCCTATAATACTCCATCCGCCTACTGCTCTCTGTCAACTCCCCCTGAACCTGGCTCAACTGTCCCTGCAGCTGATATGACTGTGACTGCGCCTGAGACAACTGTGTCTGCATCACTACTAACACTGAGGCAAGTCCACCACCAGAAGCCTATAGACTACCTAATGCAGTCTCTGCCTACTATGCCCTGCCAAGTGCTATATCCCGCTCTCTGATCAACGCCTCTACCTCACCCTGGGCTTGGGCTAACTATGCCTATAATGCTGCCACTTGTCCATCTGCCCCATCTAATAAGGTCAGTTCCCCCTGCAACTGCACCAACTCTGCATCCTAGCCATCTAGTGCCTCCTGTAGGCTTGCCACCTATGCTCTCAGGGTCTCTATCTCCTCCTCCTCATCCCATCACCTCCGACGAGGTGTAAGCCTCTCATCCTCAGCCTCCCCAACTGTCCCTGAGGTACCTGCCTGCTGCCCTGCTACCTACTGCCCTCCCCCAGTAGCCTACTGCTGCGCTACCTGTGGTGGCGGTAGATGTCCCCCACACCGCCGAGGTCCTCTAGGTTGTCACCCTGTACCTACTCAACAAGAACTTGCTACCCCACCTGCCCCTACCCTGCTGCCACCGCCGCCAACACATCTATCAGCTGGCCATCCCTACCAACCACTCTCTCCTCTCCATCATTGCCAACCTCCACGAGGTAGTCCTCAATGATCAACTCCCCCTCCTCCCTGTGATCCTCCCCATCTGAGTCATCTCCACCATCTGAATCATCACCCCTTGAACTTACTGCCTCCTTTGCAGGATCCGTCAACCGAGTAGGCCGATGCACATGCCACCATATATCATAGGTAGCCGTCATCCCCACATCCCTCACTATACTCCTCCAATCCCACTACACTGGCCGTAGAGCTGCAAAATCTACTAAGGCTACCTATGGCTATATGGCTACAGGCCAATAGGCCACATCTCGAGGAGTCTGTACAAAAATTGCCATCTGCTGCGGAGTGTCTTGTATCAAACCAAACTACCGTATGACCCATGAGGGTAGATACATATCTATCATATGGTCTCCTCGACCCATTAGGTATTATTGCTGAAACACAAAAGGGAGATGAAGGTCATCATCTGGCCACAGTTCTACATTGATGTATGGTCGTTGGGTCACACTAATCACATCATCTAGCATCCTCCTCCAATACTGCACCTGCCTAGTATATGTGTGCTCTACATCCTGATATAAAAACACAAAGGCCTCAAACTACCGTCGATAGTAACCACATGTCAGCCTTGTGACTGGGATATGCTCCTAGATCCATACATGAAGCAGAGTGACTCCAGTGGATAACGCTCTATCATGCAGATAGGCGACTGTATGCATCTCATGATATAACTGCCCTAGCATAGCCAATCCCCATGCATAGACGATCTCATGCGTCACCATCCCCTCTATCATCCCCCCAGCCAACCGAAAAACCCCTACCTCGCCTGTCAGGCATCACAACACCTCCAATCAATGCACAAAGGAATAAGGCAAATGGATCTGCACCCGTAGCCAGTGTCCCCTCATAGTCCATCTCCCTCCCATTCGGAGAGAGAACAAGATGATCCACACCAAACACCCTGACTAATGCACTCCACCCTCTCCTCGTGTGATATCTAACACGCCGGCCCCAGATAGGCAGCTTGAGGATGCGATAAACATCCTCAAGTGTGACGGTAATCTCTCCAATAGGCAACAAAAAACTGTAGGTCTCAGAGCGATACTGGTCCACCATCACTGTCATAAGAGCTTGATGAGCTCGTAGAACTAGCATCAATGACACTGTCAAAAGACCTAACCTAGCCAGTCGGCCCAGTGTCGCATCATCAAAACCCTCAAAAAGTGCAATCACAGATGGCACCCATCGCTCTCGTGAAGCGAGTTTAAATCACTCTATATCCTGCATACGCAACATTTTGGTTAGATGTCAACCTATCTATTTCTAAATCAACATTTTTCTTCTAAGTGTCTAACAAGCCAACATCAGGTGGCATGAAAACAGACAACTCCTTGTGCCATTTTTAAAATGGTGCTAAACTTTCCTCTAAATCACGCTAATTTAGAAAATAGCGTCACTGCACATCACTCTTTGTGCCAATCCAAAAAATAGCACTACTGTGTGCTATCCATCACGCCATTTCTCCAAATGATGTCACTATTCCTTTTGGCGTTAATTAGCCAAATCATGCCAATTTCCCTAATAGCGCTAATACACATGATAGCGCTAAAACATAGCATAGCACTACTTCCAAGGATGGCGCTATTCCAGAGAATAGTGCCACTTTAACTCCAATTTGGCGTTAAAATGCCAGAACCCTATTCTTCCTTGTATGGCGCTAATCCAGATGATTGTGCTAAAACATCTACCTAATGGTGACAAACCGCCCTAACCCTACCGAGGTGGATAGTGCCAATCCAGATGATGGCACCAATCTGCCTTGTCGTTGGCGCTACGTACTCCAACCCCAAATCCCAAAACCTAAAAAAATGCACGTAAAATGAGAAAATTACAAAGTCAGGGTTAGGCTCTACCGGGGGTCCAGCGCCTGGTGCCCGACCAAACTCTCAGAACCGCTCAAAGATGTGTCGAAGTCGCAAGAACTGGGGGTTGCAGTCAGCCATCTCTCCTTCGTTCTTTCTTCTCAAAAGTTAAAAGTGTGCAAATGTGGCACTCTAAGGGCCCACTTTGCCTAATATAGTGGGCCATGTCATACCTCCATCCCCTCCCTCCAAGGTGTAGATCTATGCCTTTTTTTCTCTATTTTTCTTCCTGTCATCATCTTTTCCCATCACCTATCCAACCTTCACTCCCGTCATATCCTTTTTGAGAACTCACCCAGAAAATTTTTATTTTCCCGCTGACCTCTCGAGGGGGCATCCCTTATCCATCTTATTCCTTCCCGGCAGCTGGGGCATATTTTTCTTCGACCTGACGCCACTTCCCTCCTAGGTCTGGACACCACATCAAAGAGGGGCAAATGTAGACACCTAAAAATGTCTTCTACCATCTAGCTGACTCCATACAACCCTAAACACACCAATTTCCCTTCTAACTAATTAATTAAATTTTTATTTAATTAATTACCCCTTCCGTTTTCCAAATTCACACCATTTTGTCCCCAAAATTAAATTAATTTCATTAATTCAATAGTCCAAACCTTAGCCAATTTATTTAATAAATATACAATATTTATTAAATCAATTTCCCCTTTTTCACTAAATCTAATTAATTAGTTAAAACCTTGTTAACTAATTAATTTAGCCTATAATTAACCTATCCCTACCCTAGACAATTAAATAGCTATTATTTAATTGCCTACCCTAGCCTACCTCATCATAGCCCTAGGATTAATTAAATAAAACCCCTGTTTAATTAATCCTAACCCCTTCATTTGGGTGGTCAAACCTTGTTTAACACCCTTCCCCACATCCTCCAAATAAAAAATTGAATTAAATCCACATAAGTCAATTTTTTATTTAAAAACATCCCACATCACATTTATTTCTCCTTACAACCCCATACTCATTTATTTCCTCTCTTCCCCAAATAAATTTTTAATTCATTTACATTCCCCATATGAATCTTTTATTCCAAAATAATCCTTCACCCCCATGCTCATTAAATAACCCCTTTTCCCAAAATGAATAAAAGAATCACTTTTATTCCTAGTCCTCCATTCATTCAAGATTGAATCTAGGCCCTCCACATCACTTTTATCCTCCACCATTGATCTTCCAAATCAATCTCCACCCTTAGATCAAAATCCCTTCCAAAAATCTATAAATAGAACCTCTCCCAAGCCATTTTTATCATCCAAGTTTATGCAAAGTTACTATGCCAAAATAACTCTTGAACTAGAATAGTGAGTTGCAACTTTGAGTAGCATTTCACATTTCAAATCACTGTTTAGAGTAGTCTTTGTCAAGGAGCTTGTTTTGGGTGCAAAGGCTCCTTCCTCCCTTGATGGGATTGGTTTTGCTTGTAAGGTATAACTTTGTGTTTTGTTGCATTTTGTTTAGTATTTTCACCTTATTTGCATTTCTAATCTCCAACTTCACCAATGCATCTAATGCCACAAACAAGCTCATTTACTCTTGGCATAAAAGTAGTGATATTTTCATCTTCTCTCATCTTTAGATTTTTAAATTTTCCTTTCAGACTCTGTAGCTTGATACATTTAACATACTTTTCTCCTTCATGCAGAAGTTCCAATTTTTCCTAAATATCAAAAGCAGTTTGTAGGTCAACAACATTTGTCATCTTTGAATCAGACAAGGCATTAAAAGAGCTTCTTTAGTCCACAAATTGTTTTCAGCATCTATGATTTCATCTATGGTTCTCAGACCATTCTGTGTAGAAGTATACTTCTTTGAAGCCATGATCCAATACTGCATTCCCATACATTGCAAGTGACATTCCATGCGGCTTTTCCAAAGAGTAAAATTGGTTCCATCAAACCTCGGACTATCTTTCTTGTAGGATGACATCCTGGATCTCCTCAAGTGGTTAAGCTCTTTTAGAGGAACTTAGCTCTGATACCAATTGTTAGATTTAGGGCAAACAATTGAGAGGGGGGGTGAATCAGTTGTTTAAAACTTTCTTGCAATTAATCACTTAAATCCTTTTCTTAATTCAACAGCATAATAATAAATCAATCATGGAAACAATTCAAGAGCAAACACATAATAACACATAAGACACCAAGATTTTTGACGTGGAAAACCCAGTTAAGGGAAAAACCACGGGGTGACTAACCCAAGATTGTATTCTCTGTTAGAAGAATAGAAAGAACAAAATGGCACATGTCAATTAGGGCTCACTGCCTGAGCACACTGTTCACAAGAGGCCCACTACCTATAGGAGACACACTGTCTACAAAATAATAAGTATTACATACTTGAACTGAAGAATAGCATCTTCACCATGCTTGAGTCAGTTCCATTTCAGCTCAATATTTTTGCTCTGCCTTTTCACTCTGCTCCTCACTACCACACTCTCATCACCACAAGATACTTTTGAAATGACTTTACAACTTCTTATTTATACAAGACATCGACTTAGGGATAATCATCCAAGTCGGCATACATTATAGAGAAAGTACATAAATACAACATAACTAATTACAAAAAGTCTTCACGTGGATCAACACACTATCGGCCACAAAGATCTGAGACTTCAATCTACCTTTAGGAACATGCCATTTTCCACAGAACATCTTCAAGATCATCTGTAGGATGTGTAACTCATCCGGTCAGCTAGACTTGGGAAGAACATCATCATCTGGAAGTAATTCTTCAATTATGAGCTCAATCTTCAATGTTGACCACTAACACGGACTAGACACAATCCAAAGACCTCCACAAGCTTTCCTGAATCATCAAGAACATCCACACTACTTCTGCTTCCTAAAATCATTCTCTCCTTCATCCGGAACCTCAAGAACATAGTCTGTCATCACTGTCATATTGGAATAGATGCTTGCGGACCTTCAGACCACGAACCAATTGAGTTGTCAATTCACATTGACTTCGTAAACACTCCACCAAATCTGTAGAACAATATATTGTATTTTCAGATCTCATCAGACCTATCTATGTCACTCTGTCACCTCAGAACACCTGCCAGAACCGGTTTAACTTAAGTGGCCATAGCTTCTTTAGATCTTAATGCGGATCTCTGAAATCTTTACTGGATCATCTTAAGACACATATCTACAAACCCTTTGAAGCGTATCCTCTGATCTCTATCTTAGTTGAGATCTTTACCTCATTGTCTTCACTATTCTTCTCTATTCCTGATAGGGCTAATTTTCTCAATATCCTCAGCACACAGCTCATCCAATCCTTATCATTAATGCAATAGGAGTATGTTGACATTAATGACAACACTGGTTAGGCCCATACTTGTAACAATTCATTGGTAGACTTTGGGCTACAACACATATCATTTTGTTAACTGTGGTACTATCATGGAAAGTGGTAGAAGACTTTGGGCTTTTGCAGATTTTCTATTTGCTATCATTTGCTAGTATCATTCTTGTTATTTCTATGTCTAACAGAATTAGGTATTGGCTATTATTGCTCCAACTAGTGTTATTTAGTTTATTACTTTTTGTAATGATCAAGGTCATTATTGTAATTTGTTTCCCTTATTTTGAAAGAAGAGAATATGCTAATAGAGACACCCTCATGGATAGTTGTAGTGTACATAAGCATAGTTTTATTACTAGTTGATTTAGTTAGGAATAAGAAGGGAGCCTCCCCTTTCTGAGAGGAGAGATTTAATCTCATTGCACTGTGGTTGATATAACCATTTTGTCTTTAGTTAGTTGACGACAAAATTTTCATCAACATTCATATTGAGAGAATGGCTTAATATATTTACATATTGACAAATGGAATATTCTTATGAAAATTTGAGCTCTTTCCCTCATGTCAATACTCATCCATGTACACACATTCCCACATTCTTTATCCATATTTACCTACACTTCCATACATTTCTTATTTATCATGCCTTTCCATGTACTTATTTTCAGACATTCCATTCTCACCTTGATTATGCCACCTTTTTGTCACATGTCAACCCCATGTGTACAAGAGAAATCCTACACCTATAGACCTAACCAATGAAATTTCAAAATTCAAATTCAAATTTTGGTCAATTCCCACCCCTTCCTTTCCTAACTTGAGTTGACTAAAGACACATTGCATGATTGATTGCTATGTCCTTGTATTTAAAGGCATTCAATTACATTCATCTTATTACTTGATAAATCCACACACATCCAAGCATTTATTGGCATATTATTTGAAGGAGCCTACTAGGAACACTTCCTTTAGTGCACTAAAATGAATCTAAGTATGCATAATAATGTTAGAGAATATACATATATCAAGAGTGTCATCCTCAATTGTTTCCACGACTATAAAGCCAATCCTTTTCTAGTAGTTGACCTAGGAGAACATGTTCCCTAGCAATTTTGGCAACCCTCTATTTAAGTATTCTTAAATATCACAACTCTAGTTTTAGCAAAGAAAACAACAATGAATCAAGTGAATTTGAGAACATGCATGCACAATCAACAAGATCAAATCTATAATCCATGAGATAGATCCACACCCATGGAAATGACCTAGAGTTGTAGACTTGATCTACCACAATGTAGATAGAATATTTGGATTTTGAGGTGACACATGGATAGAGAGGATCAATTTTTAGTCTTGAGATAGTTGACTTCAATAATCTACATCTAATTTAATTATCTTTGAGCCTAGAGCTAAGTACCATTTATTTATCACATTTATTCTCTATATTTAACATTTAATATTTCTGTATTTCCAATTCCCATAGTTGATTATTAATTAACATAGGTTAATTTATTGTTTGATTGTTTTTGATAAAGTTAGCTGGAAACAAGGGTCCAGAACCCTATACAAAATAACGCAAAGGGAAAAGCAAAAACCTCATATAGGCTATGAACATTGCATTAACAATAGACTAACATCATAACACACAGTAATCTAAAAACCCAACAGAACTAACTTTAAGCAAAAACCAACAACAGAAAATGCAGAAGGAACAACTAAGTACTCCCTTTGATCCCATGCTTAGGGAGGAATTTGAACATCTCCTCATAATCCCCTAGATTGTCAACTCCATTGCCCTAGATCTTGTTGTCGAACTCCTTCACAATAGAAAATGTAGTGGCAGCATAGTGCAAGACTTTGGTAGCAAACCCTGCCATCACTTTCCAATTCTTCTGCAACTCCCCAACCTTAGACTTGAGATCAACAACCTCCTCTACAGTCTTTTCATAGAGGGTGCATTTCTTCTTGATCTCCTCTTGATCATGGGTATCCTCCTCATCCTCTGAGTAGGGAGTGTTCATTTCAGGAAAGTGGCTAGTGCCCTCTTCCTCTGGCATAGACTCCTCAGGTGTATCCCCTTCATCTTCTCCTAGAGTGTCTTCCACAAACTCTAACTCACTCGACAACTCAATTCCTTGAGGGTTAGCTGAAGGAATACCCACAATATGGCTAGACCTTCTAACCCACTGTGCATTTTACCAACAATTCCCAACCCATCGCCAGCTCCACCTTACTTAGTAACAACATCCAAATCCATAAATTTTGACATAGCCACTTCATATTGAATATCCTCCTTCCCTTCCTTTAGTTTTTTAAGAGGATGGGACCTTCCTTCTTCTTCCATTTCCACCACTCTCTTAATAGAGGAGACCTCTCCCTTATTGGCATCAATAGCCTGAGATTTGGGAATCTTGTTTAGTTTCTTCAGGGTGGTTTTGCCTTTGGGGGTTTTAGAACTAAAATTAGGATTAGGAATTTTGGTCAATGGGGAGTCCTAGATTTCCTCAATTCTAGGCCAATCCTTGGGGACAACTAAAAGGGAAGCCACTTCTTTTTGAAGCCCAATAGATTTCTTCCCTATACCCTTAGCACTAGGGTTAGCAGCAACTAGGTGCAGAGGGGAGTCATGGAGAATACTGACCTTAATGGTCTTGGGGGAACACAAGGCTAAATGGAAATGGTAGAGATAGAAAATAAAGCCCTGGTGGAGGGAGATGACTAGGGTATTAGGATTCTTAGCATGGGATCCCCTCGCCATCCTAATGGAGTTCTCTAGAGAAGATAATAGGAAAAAGGAAAGCTAATCCCAACATTGTGATAAAAATGGTTAAGCAAGGAAAAGTGATAATGAAAGTAAACCTTATAACGCCCTTCAAGTGTAAAATACTTCATAATCATAAAACAAACTTGGTCCCATGGTGGCGGAAGCTTCTCTCACTCAAAACCCCCATATTTTTTAGTCACTAATTCCCCTTCTCTGAAGAAGGCCACCATACTTTCTAAGTCAAGAACCCTACTCTAGCGGCAATGGTAGACATCCCTGTTGCTTGGCCTATGACTTCTTCAGTCACCTTGAAGCCAATACCACCTAGCTGAACATGCCTATTGTCCTAGGAATTTGCAAACTGATGAGAGACGTTCTCATCATGACCTTTCAGAATTTCAAGAAGGAAGTCACCCCCCTTCCTAGAGGATATACCAGATAGTAGGGTCATGTTTAAATTTATTGGGGGAAGAGAGTTTCATTCTAATGATATCTCCTCCCATGGCAACACCTTGGTTAACACAAAGTAACAGATACATCGTGGGAATGATTTTGTCTTTTCTACAAGAATTGAGCCAATCTAATTGATAAATGGCATGATGGATTCCTGAACCTTCTATGTACCCCGTATCACTCCAATAAATGTCATTCTAGATTTGATGGGAGTTGTAATGATAGATAGGATGTGGGGAACTCTTACCACCTTGCTGTGCCACCAGGGGAAGAATGTACGCGTGTCACCTCGTGTCCTGTAATTAATGTAGAGGTAATCAGAGATGAAATCATGATGGTTGCTATAATGCCAGCATGTCCTCCAACCATTCCCATCAAGTGGGCCACCTTCCCCACTAGCAGTCCAGTTAGCAATAGGTTGTTGACTCGTGGCTTGCCCATCCACGTTAGCCTTCTCACTTTTAAGGATTTAAATCCCAATGGCTCCATTATTCATTTGAAATTTATCCCTAAGGACATTATATCCTCTCATGGTCCTATTAATAACCCACCCTTTCAAGTCATCCACATTTCTCCCGACACTGATATAGAGGAACATGGTTAGGTAACCCAACTAGCATTCCCCCAACTATCAATCCTCTTTTTATGCCCTACATAACCACCCCTACCCTT
Source organism: Cunninghamia lanceolata (assembly GCA_027924645.1). Taxonomy (NCBI): domain Eukaryota; kingdom Viridiplantae; phylum Streptophyta; class Pinopsida; order Cupressales; family Cupressaceae; genus Cunninghamia; species Cunninghamia lanceolata. Next base: position 7,570,769 of record BSBN01001067.1, read on the forward strand.
GAGATAGATTGGGACCCCCCTTTCTGTCTTCTTGCCACTTTTTTTTGGCTTGTGGGTGTTTTCCTCTAATGATCTTGTGTCATCCTCTCTCTTAAGTGTCTAAGAGAGTTGTGTGTTGTTGCCTCAAAAACTTAAGTTTTTGAACCTTTTTGTTGAGCCTCAGAAGTTTCTTTTTTCCTCGAGCTCTCAGGTTTCCAAGCCTATTTTGGCTCTGGGGACTGGGTGCTTTTGACTGTTTGGGACTCAAGGCCCTGATCAGCTTTTTAAACCAATTGGGACCTAGTGCCCCGATCGACCCTTTAACTCTAGGACCATTTTCCTCCCCTAGCCCCGATGGTCCTTTTTTGTTTTGGCCCCCACTCCTAACAAGTCCCGTCGGGATTGCGGGGCCCAGTTGGCCTTTTGGCCACTTCATTGTTGGACCTCAAGACCATTTTTGTCCCACGTCCCTGCCCCAGCTACTGCATTAATGGTGGTCTGGGGATAGTACCTCCTAGGTATTTAAGGGTTCAGAAAGCCCTTTTTGCTCATTTTTCTCGCTCTCTCTCCCTCTCTCATCATCTGTAAAACCTACCTGGAACTCTTTGTCAACATTTTTATCATTAAAGCTTACATTTTGGAGGTGTTGGTGTTTGGTTCATGGGTGTGCAATTGCATTTTCAAGGACTTCCACTTTTTCCTCGTTCCCATGCTCCTCCCTTTAGTCTTCACACACCAGGTGGGTTTGTAGTTGTTTTTCTTTTTCTTTTTGTTCTTCCTTCTGTTGAGTTCTACTTTTTTTCTTCTGCATTTTGTTGTTGGGTGTTAGAGATGGATTGTGGTTTTGTTTCCTTAGTTTTTTCTTGCTTTCCCACTTTTTTTCCTGTTTCCTAGGGTTTAGATTAGTGTTAGGTTTAAAATTTTAATAAAAATGAACCTTGAGGTTCTTGTCTCAATCAAATTGACCAATTTGTTTGAATTTTCAACCTAAAAACTATGAACATCAGTCAACCCCTTTGGCCTTCTGGCACCGTTTAAAAAAAATGCCTAAATATACAGTACGGCCAAGCAAGTTTCTGAGCCACATTTACAAAATTGGTGAAGATCCTTACTGATGCAATCAGGTGTCTTTGGGACTTCAGGGCCCAATTGGCCCGCAAGCCTTGGGCTTTGGAACCTCAGGGTTCCAAAGTCATTTTTCCACCTGCTCCCTGCAATACTTAAAAAGCTAAGTATGCAGGGTACCTTCAGGACCCTAGGTCCTGAAGGGTTCTTGGGACTTGGAACCTTAGGGTTCCAAATTCATTTTTCCATCCGTTCCCCACAATACAAAAATAAGTCAAGGGCCTTTTAGGACCTCGGGCCCCAATGGCCATTTTGGCCTTAAAACCATAAAGAGGTCCTCAGACCATCCTTAGCCCAGCAGCCCACTATCTATCCATAGGTCTATTTCAGGATTCTAGATCCGCAGAGAACATTTGACCTTTGTTAGCCTTAAAGCCTCGTAAAACCTCATTTAGCCATTTTCCGCTGGGTCCGCAAACTGAAATTGACTCGGTGTCCAAATATCCAACTTGGACCTAAAATCTTGCCAAAGCAGAAAAACCCTCAAAATGCTTAGTTTTTAGTGATTCTTTTGGTTTTCCTAGAATTTTATATACCCTCTTTTCTTCCTGCAGATTAGATAGATGTCAGAAGAAGAGACTTCCGAGGAGACACTTTTGGGATCCAAGTCATTAGAATAAATTGAAATAGAAGGATTAGAAACCAGAGAAGCAACTTTAGCCCAAACATCAAAGAAACAAATCAAACAAAAGAAGAAAGAAATATAAGATTTTGTGGAAAGCCACAAGACAAAAGAGAAAGAATTGGAGCAAGTTAAATTGAAAAAAGGTAATCAGGAAAATGACTCAAGAAGAGTTAGTAGAATTTGGTATATTACAAGATGAGGAACCTAGTTTTGTGGATGATAATATTAAAATCATTGAATATAAGATTGAACAGATTGTTGAGTACTAATCCACATTGTTAACATTGCAAAAGGATATTTTTGAATATATTGCTATTTTTGAGACTTTTGTTAAAGAGATTGTGGGCCCAAATATATATTCAGAAGATGAAAATAGATTAGAACCTATGGATAAAGTGAAGGAAGTCTACAAAAAGAAGATGGATGATTTATATCAAGTTCCCAGTTTTGATGAAAATAAGTTGGATAAGTTCATGGAATCCAAATCTCATTTTAAATTGGTATTGGTTGACATCAGTAAAATGGAGAAAAAGTGTGAATGGGCTTCCGAACGGTTGTAAATTTTTAAATTCAAGTATGAATGGTTAGATGGGCTTGATGCAAATAAAGTAAAGAAACTCTTTTTAGATTATGTTGAGTACAAGAAAGACAAATTTGATGCAAGGGCGTCCAGTTCTCACTGAGTTCATTTGGTGGACTTAGTTAATTTTGATGAAATTTTGTAAAAGAAATTGTAAAAACACTTTTGTAAAAAGGGACTCACTATTTTTATAAAGTGGGACCTACAAAACATTTCTTTTCTCTTTTTAATATTTTTGAGTTGAAAAGTCAACTTGGAAATAGACATGCAAAAACAATTCTATTTTTTGATATGCTTTTTGAATTGTATGGAGTTGGTGATAAGAACAATGACAAAAGGAATTGCATGTAGTTTATAACTCCAGTAATTATTCTTTTGAAGAGCCTATAAAAGGAATGGACTTATTTTGATGAAGGGTCCAAAAGTTGAAGAATTAGGCTGTCTGTCCTTAGATTTTTTTCTTTTGTTTTAGCAGTTAGTAATTTTACAACATTCTTAGATTGAAGGAGATTGTACCACTAGAAATACATCTGTATTTGTGGTCTTTGTGCTAGATCTACTTTCTTGTATTGAAGTTCAAAGAAGTTAATGCAAGATGGCTGTCAATTTCCTAGGATATTTCTTCGTGTTTCTAGTGTAGTGCATTGAACTTATTCTTTACTTCCATATTTATCTGATATATTGTGAAATTCATGCTTTAAAGTTTTAAATTTGTTTCAAATTTGCATATCAAATATAGTAATCAGAAAATATAATTCTAATCATATCAATTTGGGAATCCTTTGACTATGGCACCATAATATGAATGATTAGGTTTTGTAAAAACTAATTTTAATATTGTGGTTAATGAATTTATGGGATAAATTTGTTGATATAAAGTTTGAGATTTGTTGTGTTGTATCATTTATTTCTCATTCCCGTACTACCTTTTGATCTTTATTTTCAAAATAGTAGTAGATAATCTAATTTAGATCTAGTTTGGTCAATCATTAAGTAATTATAGCCCATTGTGAATTGTCAATATCAACCTTGTGCTTGCATAGCGTAGTTGTGACCCAACTCCCGAGACCTTGGGAATTGTTGATTCTCTTTTGGATCAGCTTTCCTTTCAGGAGAGGCAAGTTGAATCTCACCTTGTCTATGTTGCATGCATGTGTTAAATGGACCATCAATAGAACTAGCACTAGAAGGAGGGCCTGAAAATGTTTTAACTTCAAACTAGAGCATATTAACTCTTTTTCTCTTGAAAGATTTTGGAGAAGCCTGAAATCTTCACCTGGGAAGGGAGATTTATTTGAACTAGGATTTCCAACAAGAGTAAGAAGAATGAGAGGAAGACATATCAATCAACCCATTTCCCCTATGCCAAACTAGCAACCCATAGAAAATTTGCTAGGTTTACCCATTCTACCTCCACCAATGGGCTTCTTTGCCACAAAAAATTCTCCTTTAGGGACTGTCCTAGGAGGAATCCATGAATTACCCAAGAACCTAGAAATTTTTTTCACTAAGTACATTTACAATGAAAGCAAAAAAACTAAGGAACATATACAGGCTTTCAAAGACGTTGCAATTCGATCGCAAATAGCTCATCAGGATGTGGTCTATAGGTTGTTCCCCTATTCTTTAGGAGACTTTGCATATAGTTGGTACTTGTTGTCACGTGAAATTGCACCTTGGTTGGAGGTTGTCCAAGTATTCCAATGACACAATAGGACTAATCTCAAGGTGTGGGACCTTGCAAATGAGATCAAACCTCTAGAGAAGGTTGGTTCCTCTTTTTGAACTTAAGGTTCAAAGTAATTGACTAAACCTATGCTAATGATCAACAAGGAAAAGGGAGAGAAGGAGAGTGAAATTTAAAGGGAGGTGATACACCAAGATTTAGGGGTGTTAGTTGGGACTAACATAACACAACAATGACCTCAAATACTAAAAAAGTCTCACTCAGACTTACAGCTTTAATAGAGGATCGAATTAGAAAACTGTAACTAATAGAGGGACCATTTTATCAACAGAATGAGTTACAAATTTTAAGTAAACACAGAGCAAAAGCATAAGAGAGGTAAAATATTAGTGATTAAACTGATCATGAAGGCTAAATAGCCATTACAAAAGAAAGATACTTTGTTACAGAGAGAGACACAAAATAACCATTTACATGTTCATTAGTGAACTTCTATCAGAGATAGCAAAGTTTTAGCTTTGAGCACAATGCATCAGATCTGATTGGTTCTTGAAAATGCGTTACAAGGTCTATGATAACAAACTACCCAACTAGCATGATATCCTAGAAGAACAACTAACCAACCATAGAAATACATCTTTTTTACATGCATATATATCTTTTTCAAATCACTGTAGCAGCACTGGCGTGGAAGGGGAGAAGTCAACAAGAAGGGATGTTGACCATGCTGCATTAACTTAAACTGGCATCCTTTGAAGCATGCCCTAGCACATATCCATGAAATCTATCATGGAAGGAATGCTTGTCCATGCCCAAAGGTACAAAGATTGATCAAATGGAAACACATTAGCATGTGGAAGAAGGAATATCTTCTGTAACATGAAAATAGGCCCATACAAAGTATTAATGGTGACTAGGAGGGTTAGTGAATAGTTAAATCACACTTTCTCCATGAAGAAAGAGGTCGTTAGAGTTTCAGAGATCAGACCTCTGACCCTTCGACCTATCACTTGCAGAAGAAAGAATGTGGAAGGTGAAAACTCTAAGCTCTGACATAATAACACAGAATATTTTTTGCCTCTATGGAGATTGGGCCTCAGACCCTCATCATTTAGCCTTCCACGAGGGAAGGAAGAAGAAAGGAACTCCATGCTCTACATTCTGAAGACTTGTCTATATTTTATGAAGGTCTGGTGGAGTTCAGAGTTTGGGCCTTTTGCCTTTCAGCCTCCAAAGGAAGGGAGAAGACAAAAAGACTGAAATATGATCCTTGAACACTTGGAAGAATTTGTAATGAAAAGGAGCAGAACTCAGGTCCCAAACCTTTCCTTCTAGATGACATCACTGCCACCTGGTAGCTTTCTGCAGTCTTCCTTTGCCTTGATAAAATAATCCCCATGGAATGGCAGAAACCAACTAGAATATACCACATGGCCACCCCCCAGGTTCTTTTGGATAATCAATTGTCAAATTTTTCCACATGGTAGCATTCCATGGTTTTGCGAATGGGTGAGGGGCCCACCAAAAGAGCACGGTGGAATGGCAAAATGCCTTAGAAAATATTGACACCATCGGGAATCAGGGTTCAGGCTGTCCACCTTCCACTCACCAAAAGGAGGAGGAGGAAGATGAGAAGTCTGAGCCTTGCAACACTTAGTCACTTTGCAAAGGGAAAATGTCAGAGTTTAGCCTTCGACCCTTCCGCCCTTCTCCTTCTAGGGAAAAGAAGGAAGAAGAGGGAAGGTCCAAACTCCGGCCTTTGAAAAACACTGAACACTTAGAGAAAATTGCAGAGAACAAGGCAAAGTTTGGAGACGATGGGGATGAAATGATGAGGAATAGGACTCCAAGCTCTGAAACTCTGACTACACTGAAAACACAAGGCAAACTTAGGATTTTGGGGACAACCGATTGGGGTAGTTTTTCCTTGCATTTGGCTATTTGGCTAGAAGGCAAAATAGGATTTCATGAATCCTTAGGCTATTTGGCCAGAAGGCAAAATAGGATAATAGTACCTTAGTTTTCCCTCAAATTTAATATCATCATGGGAAGAACTAGAGATAGCATTCGTTAACCAATTTCAAACATATGTTAACTCGACTGTCCTTTACCATTTGCCACTTGTAAAAAGGAACCAAATGAACCTATAACAATGTTCAACACCCAATTTCAAAGGTTGTACAAGAGGTTGGTTGCACCTTATATAGTTGCAGAAGATGTAGCTATTCAAGTCTATTTGAGAGCAGTAGATCCCCTAACTAGTCTATTCCTAAGAAGAACTCAGACCCTAGCAAACATAGACACTCTCACCAAAACATACAAAATGGCTATTGAGATGCAACATCAAATGGATCCCTCACCTGGGGGAATTGGTGGTTCTATGCCTTCACTAGGTTTCATAGGAGGGCTAAATCAATTCCCTACAATAAATAGTGCCCTCACCAATAACCTGCCTTTGTTGAATCTGATACCCTTGGCCATGCATCAGTTCACAAGACAAGCATTTGCCATGCCCACAATCACATGGCCTAACCTGAACCAGAATAACTATCAAATTCCTATAGCTAATACTGGAAACTCATTCTTTGAGAAACTTACTGTTACTTAGATAAATCCAAGCAGTATCCAAGCCAATGCATAGGTAAACTGATCAAATGTTAGTCAGAATATGCACTTAACTTCAAAAATAGAAGCCCTCAAGAAGATCATGTCCCAAGTAACAAATGAACTCACCCAGTTCAGAATGAATCCTCCACTACCTTAGAATTAGAACAACCCTTAGGCTTAGAATAATTTCCAAAATTAGAATTGGAATTACAATCAGACACCATTCAATAGGTAGTGGAACACTAGACCTAACAATGGAGGAGTGACTAATTCAGGGAATGGGTCAAATGAAGGGAATCATGGTAATACCAATACTTCTAACACTATGAACATGGTTGAACTCAATCATATGGTAAATTGGTGTAGGCTAAATGATACAATAGATCATTTAGAAGTAGATTGCCCCCAAATGGAAAAGATGGCCAAAATTGAACAAGTAGACTCCCAATCATCTTGCAACACCATTTAGGAAAATAGTAACTCTATAAAAATAGCCATGGTTCTGGACACTTATGTCTTCCCTTTCAAAGAAGACAACAAACCATCTAATGAAACCTATGAGGTTCAAGCATTTCAGAAAGGGAAGAATAATTATTTCCTAAGGAATAAAGTTCAGGGCCCATTCACTATAGGTATTCCCCCAAGTAATGGACCTACACCACCTGATTCTAAGGCCAGTAACAACCCCTTGCCACGTAGAGGCAAGCCTAAAGTACAATAGAGGTCAAATGTAGTGATACTTGCAAGGCCTCAGGTCACTTCAGATCTGAGATATGACATAACTGAGGATCTCAAGAAACTAAATCCAACATGTCATTTTTTTATGTCCTTCAAAATTGTCCTACTCAGATAGAGGCTTTGATAAAATTCATAGACAAGCCTACTCAACCTAAAGAGAAAACAAAAGTAGTGGCAACCATTGATGCCTATACAACAATGTATAGGGGAAAGTTAGACTCCCCTTCATTTCTCCTTAGTGTCATGATCTTTGGGAAGAATTTGCATAATTGTTTGGTGGATTCAGGAGCATCTGGTAATGTAATTCCTTATTCAATGTGCTAGAAATTGGGGATGGCCCCAACTCCCACCCAGAAAAAGGTAATACAACTGGACAAAATAGAAGTGAATGTGATAGGAGAGTTCAAGGATGTACATATCTAATTGGTGTCCAATCCGAGAATCCAACAAAACATCGACATACATGTGGTAGACATCCCTGAAGCCTATGGAATGTTGTTAAGTAGAGACTGGTCCAAAAGCGTGAATGAATACATTACTTCTAATTTTTCACATCTATGGCTACCATGGAGGGGAAACCAGAATCAAATTAGAATTGAGAGTGAGCCCAAGTTGAAACACATGATCACAGAATACAACCACCATAACGAAGTTGCTTATGTTGAAGTTGAACCAGGGGTTTATAGGGTAGATGAAATTTTGACTACTCTCGTGTTCTCTCAAGACACCACGAACACCAAGAAAACTAGAGGTGTAGAGTTATATTTCAAATGCAAGCAATTTGTTCAGAAATTAGAATGGAGTTGGGCTTCACTAGAAGGAGACACCAAAATCAATGATTTATTACTCCCTATTTGGTGCCAAATCCATGAGTGTACCCATTTAGAATTAACATGTGCAGTATGTACTACTGTAGTGAAAGAATACCTCTTCGAAAAACAACATTCAGAACCTTCATCAACAAATGAAGGTACCTCAGGCAGCACAAGACTCTTGATCAGACAAGATGACACCAAAGAGACAGTCAGCACCTATACTGATCAACAAACAAAACAGACAGGTGTTGTATCTATAGGGGGACAACCTGATGTTGCTACCATGGATAGCATAGGGGTGAATCTAGCTGATAAAACCCCTTGGAAACATAGTCAAGTAGATCTCACCCAAACCAAGGATGCTTTAACTGCTCTAATTGAAGAAACAAAATCATCGAAAGAAAGTGGAGAGGAATCAAACCTATTTGATGAGGAATTAAATTAGGTGCAAGAAAGACCACGAATAGAGAAAGAAGAGCTAGATTCTCATGCCTTAGTAATTGAACATGCATTTGTGCAACAAGATCAGAAAAGGAAAGTAGCTTATGAGGCACCAATATCAGAAGAAGGCCAGATCTAGACCTTAAGATTTGATGGTTCCCATTCTAAATAGGGAGCAAGAGCAGAAGTGAGTTGGTAAGCTCAAAAGGAAAAGCTTTCCTAGCATCTTATCATTTACAAATCCACTGTACCAACAATATGACTAAGTATGAGGCCTTGATCCAAGGTTTGATTTTCACCCACAAAAAAGGGGTACAATGCCTTAGAGTACAAGGAGATCCTGAGTTGGTAGGAGACAGGTGAGAAGTCAATATGCCTACCATGAGAAAAGGTTAGCAGCTTATAGGAATAGGGTGTGGAGTCTTATAGAAGACTTTAGTGCTTTCGATATAACAGTCATCCCAAGGAGAAAGAATCACATTTTGGATTCTCTCGTAGTAGCTACCAGCACTTTGGAACTGATGACTCATTTAAGGTTGAGGAGATTTTTGGTAGAACTAGTGCTAGCCCCAGCAGTACCAAATAATGTGAATAATTTCTAGGTCTTCTAGGATGACTAGCATGTCTTGGAATTCTTGACTAGTTCGGGAGTATTCGAAGGCCAAATTGTAGATGAATCTAATCGATATCCCTTCAAAGATGATGATGGAGTAATCAATTTAAGAACCGACAACATATCTAAAGACATGGTTGCACTAGAAAGATCTTTGACTCTGACCCCAAGGCCAAGTAGAAAGTACCATCTGATTTAGAAGGTGGTAAGTATGAAACTTACAACTTCGGAGAAGCTGAGAATGAAAAGAATGTTTTCATAGGAAAGACCTACCGCAATAGACAAAGAGAAGATATTATTCAGGGAGTAAAAGACTATTGAGATGCCATTGCTTGGGAGTAGGAAGACTTGAAAACATTCGACACTTCAATCATCACTCATACAATCCCATTGAAGCCAAACATAAAACTGTTTTGACAGAAACAGAGGCTAGTCAACACTCTAATTGAACCTCTGATTTTCAAGGAAGTGTAGAAATTATTGGTTGCCAAAATCATCTTTCCAGTAAGAAACTCTACCTGGGTAGCCAATCTGGTACCAGTCAGAAAAAATAGGGAAATTAGACTATGCATCGACTTTCAAAATCTGAATAGATCATCTAAAAAGGACAACTGTCCCGTCCCATTGTTGGACGAAGTATTGTAGATCATCAATGGGTCTCAAATGATGTCTTTCTTAGATAGATATTCTGAGTATAACCAGGTCCTAATAACTTATGAAGATAGGATGAAGAATACCTTCACCACTAAATGGGGAACATTTGCATATAGGAGGATGCCCTTTGGTTTAATAAATGGCGGGGCTACTTTTCAAAGAGCCATGGACACGACGTTAACTAATTTAGTGTGTAAGTGCATCATCATCTATATGGATGACCTTACAGTATTTTATAAAGATCAAAGTGACCATGTTGTAGACCTGAGGAAGATATTGGAAAGGTGTAAAAGGTATGGTATATCACTCAATCGAAAGAAGTGAATTTTTAGAGTCACGAAAGGAAAGCTACTTGGTTACATCATCTATGAGAAAGGTATTTAAAATGACCTGTAGAGAGTAGAGTCAATTTTGAAGCTACCCGTGCCAGGTAGCAAGAAAGAAATGAGATCTTTCTTTGGTAAGATAAACTTGTAAGGAAATTCATAACATGGTTTGTTGAGATCGCGAAACCACTGAATGATATGATGAAGAAAGAAGCCAAGATTGAGTGGAGCATAGAAGCCAAATCTATGTTTACTCAAATCAAACAGTCTATCACTGAGGTACCGGTCTTGATCAGTCTAGATTATCTTCATCCATTGTATATCTATTCATTTGCCTCCGAACATTCATGCGCAATTGTCCTCACTCAAAGGAGAGAAGATGGAGATAAGAGACCCATTGCATTTATGAGTTCCCCATTCAAGAATCCTGAAGTCAGGTATCCATAGCTAGAGAAACAAGCTTTTGCCCTAGTAAGGGCAGTTAAAAAATTCAGACATTACACCTTCAGGAGAATAATTTTTGCAATTGGCCTTGACCAAGCAGTAAAATCCTTGCTAATGCAAAGCAAATTGGGAGAACAATGAGGTAAATGGATGGAAATCTTGCAAGAATTTGATTTAGAGATTCAACCTATGAAGCTTGTGAGAGGACAGGGATTGTCTCAAACCATGGCTGAATTTGATTCCCAAATTATTTGTCAGCAATATACAGCTGTGTCTATCACTAATGATGAATGGTATAGAGATATTGTTACTTTCTCCTAAATAACAGATGTCCTGATACTTTGAATGCCACTTAGAGGAGAGCTCTTAGGCTAAAAAGTGCACATTTCATGATAAAGAATGCAACGCTTTTCAGAAGGAATTATGAAGGTGTTTATTTATAGTGTTTGACAAAGCTAGAAGCTAAATATGTTCTTCAAGAATTTCAAGGTAAGTATGGTATAGGACATGGCTCAAGAGATTCTACATTGTACCAAATACCTCAGTCAAGTTACTGTTGGCTACATATATTCCAGGATGCTCATCAACATGTTAGAGCCTTCCATATATGTCAAATAGCCAACTCTCGAGAAAGGAATCCTGCAATGCCCTTGCAACTAGTATACGAGGTAAGACCGTTCACCTAATGGGCATTGGATTTTGTCGGTGTGATTAACCCAAATTCATCTACAAGTCACAAATTCATTTTGATTGCAATAGACTATTACACATGTTGGATGGAAGCTCATGCCTGCAAGAATTACACCACTGATGTGGTAATCAAGTTCTTCCAGGACAATATCATCACCAGGTTTGGGATACCCCTTACTTTGGTATGTGACAATGGCCCTACTTTTTCATCAACTCATTTTATGCACTGGTCTTTTAAACATAAAGTAGTGTTAAAGTTCTCTTCAAACTATTACCCACAAGGTAATGGTGTGGCAGAATCTACAAATAAAAATTTGATTGATGTTATTAAGAAACTACTTGAAAAGAACCCTAGGGATTGGCATACTCAGCTCAAGTTCACCCTATGGGTAGACAAAACCAGAACTAAAGCCTCCCTAGGAACTTCTTCATACTAGCTTGTATATGGCTTGAACCCTGTCTTCTTGGTGAATCTTCAAATACCTGTCCTCCAATTTATGAAGGAATTTTCAATTGATGAGGATAAAATAGAAGCTAGGATCTTGAACTTACTGGGCCTAGAAGAAAAATGTGATACAACCCTACAACACTTCATCAAACACCAAGCAATGGTCAAAAGATAGTTTGACAAATGGTCTAAGATTAAAGATTTTAGAATTTTAGACTTGGTTTTGTCATGGGATAAAGCTAAAGAAAAGAAAAGTGACCACCAGAAATTTTAAAAATTGTGGCTTGGCCCATATCAGATCTTTGAGATTCTCAAAGAAAACATGTTCAGGATTAGCTCATTAATTGGAGAATTTGTCCCATTGCCTATCAATGGGTAGTTTCTCAAGCACTATTTTGGTCCCTAAAACTATTGTCCTGCATTTTGTATTATAGTAGATTAGGAGTCTCTTGTTGTTCGTTGGTCTTTTGTCATCTTCGTCTCTTTCATTTGGTTTGTTAGTTATTTTGTTTAGAGTTTCTATCTTAAAGAGGAGGGTCTATGTGTAGCACAATATCAATGGAGACTTAACCAAGATTTTTGTTGTTAGTATTTTTCAGTGTATAACCAACTGTTTCCCTTTAAGTCTTTTGTTTACTTCTATTTCTCATGAGCCCTAGAAACACAAAGCCTATATAAACAACCTGATTATGGTGAAGATTAAAGGATACCATCAGATCTTACTACATTTTTATACACATTAATATTTTGAAGTTAGCTGGGATCCAGATCTTATAGTAACCTTTCACAAAGTGAAAGCTATGGTGATTATATTCCTTAGAATAGGGGATTCTTGTTCATCTCAGTACTATACAAGATTTAATCAGAAGGTGATGAATTTTTAGGTCATTCTTCATCAAGCAAAAAGGAGATATTTTACTACAGCACATCATAGATCACATATCCAACACTTAATGGAGGAGCTTATATTCATGATTAACTATGATCTAATCAGCTAAAGGTTATTTTCCACATGATATCGTAGAGTTTCAAGAAATCTGAGCTAACTCGAAGGTAATGGTTCAAACATTAGATAACATGAGTTAATCAAAATTGAAATCCAACAAGACCAAAAGATAATCTGTCAATACCTAGAAATAATGTATCTATTGAAATTCATGCCTATGATGGGGCATTCAATCTTCAATAATCATCAGAATGGTGAAACAAATTCTGACCTTCAGGTTTTACAATTTTGTGTATCAAAGGAGACATTAGGAGAAGACTATTCAGGGGTCTTTTCAGCCATCAAGGGTAATGCCATTCAGGCTTCCTAGAACTAGCAATAACTAGAAGACCCCCAAACAATCATTGGCTAAGGTAACCATATCTGTTTGGGTTTATTCGATTAAGGTTTTCAATTGTTCTTATCACCATTCCATATGCTCCTTGTTGATCCCCTCAAGGCATCCGTATACTTTGAATCCTATTACTCAAATGTATCGACTATCCCAAGTTCAAAATTTCATTGTATGCTAAGATAGTCCAAGAACATCTAATGATTCCATATTATTTTCAAACATTGCAACGAGAATGTCATTTCAGGATAGAAAATTGCTAATACACTCCTAATCCTTATGAATACTATGAAGTAACATCAACAACAATATGATAGTCTCTAAACAGGTTGCCCAAGTACCCTATTCGTCTATGTCCATTCATTCATTCCATCTTTCCCCATCATTCTAGGGAGTCAAAAGACAAATCAATATCTCTCGTAGAAGAAGGAAGCACTTAGATTTCTTACAAATATATTTCACTTCCTACCCTCCATTCATCTCATATTGTTCATTAGCCCTACTCCCCTAAGCCAGTTTTCCCTAAGAATATTGAAGAGTGTAAAGTGTAGAAAACTTACATACTAAAAATAGTATTACAAAAACAATGCTCATTCCAATTGGGGAAATTAAATCATTTATAATATTCAAACACAGTTGCATGATATAGCAAGTTTTCCAAATAATGAAATACAATTCCATACATTAGAAAGTGTTACATTTCCAATTACATACACCAATCAGGGTGTTACAATACATCTGTTTCAATGTTACAAGTAAGATATAGCTTCAATACATCAATGAAAGTAATATTACATTTTACAAATTGGCTATGCTAGCCATACAAGAGTATTACAATGAAATAAATATCCCTAATGAATCATATAACATAGAATCTCTGATTTCGACCGCTGTGACCCCACTGGTCTTCCACAAGCTGAGGCCAAGAGTGCAGTTAAGGCACTTTTTCCACCCAACCATGAAGTACTGGACTTCCCTGTGTTTATTTCTATCTCGAAGAAAACACCAACCCTACACAAGGAGCCTAGCAACTTGGAATGGTATAAGCAGGAGGGAATCTTTCAATACCTGCCTATTACCTGTATGCATTCCTAACCTAGAATAGCATAACTCTTGCAAGCAGGATGTGGCAGAGATATATATAACATGAATCTAGGATTTTTCTAATTCCATCTATTTCAATGGCATAGTAGCTTGGTCCATCAATAACAAAAAGTGGTAGTTTTAGAAAAAGTAAATCTACCATCTCTGGGAGCCCACATTTGGCATCTTGTCTCGAAAGTACATTACTTTACCAAATAATTGCAAAGAATAGTTTATCTAAGATTTAAATATTCATCATCAAAATGTTCATTCCAGAAAACAAATACAGTTTACATCAACCAATTCTCTACTCTGGTTTGCATGTTATCTAAGTTTTCAAATTTTGGTGGCTTATATTGATATATCATGAAAAGAGATTTTCTAGGTTTGATATAGAATAACTATTTGAAAACAAAAATTGAATCTATTAGTTTACTTTAGTGCCATTTTATTCTCAATTTAGTGGTTTTGGCAAAATCTACAATTTGAACAAGTATTTCTCAATGAAACAAACTATTTCATGGAATTCATATAATTTTATTGAACAAAACTAATTGTAATGGTTACAACACTTTTTCAAATTAAAAATACTTTATATATATATATATATATACACACACACACATTAGGAATTCATATATAAAAACTTATTTTTATGCCATACATATACATATATATACTCAATTATTAATAAAACCCCAAAGTATATTCACAGACCAGAATTTAAATTACAGTGATTTTAAACAGCGATCAGCGATCAAATAGAACAAGTAGCAATCAAAATGAATTATCAATGATTTGTATAGAGAGGCCGACGGCCATATAAATTTGAATTAAGTTTAGTGTTATATAAAATGAAACCAAAATACAAATAAACCCATGGGGATGGTTTCAGCCTTCCCCATAGGCTTTTATGCTTGTGGGGAGGGTCATCATCCTCCCCACGGCTCCTCATATGGAGTGGACCACAACCACAATGCCGTTTCATATATATATTTTTAAAAACTTTTAAAACATTCAATATAATAGTGATTCACCATTGCAATTTAATACTTTTCAATATATGCGATTTATATATTTAAATTTCACAATTTCACTGTTGTAATTTATATATTACAAACGGTTATATATATAACTTTTAATACTTCATATATATATATACAATTTTTGTATATATATTTATATATAAATATATGAATATATATGTAATAACTATCTACAATATTATAATTTAATATTAGGGTAACATCCACAACAACTTATTTGGATATAATAATAACAGTATAATATCAAATTCACACAGAGGTATACAGTTTGGCAAGATAAATTGCAATAAAATCTCATAAATAAATTATTCCAGATACAACAAAATAGACTAAATAGAAATGGGACCTAGTAAATTTATCCTCCATAGCACTTGAAAACAAGTTTGTCTCTTTATCCTTCCCTCAATCTTCTTTTCCTCTTTTGATTCCTTGCTAAACCCTAATCTTCTTTTCATTGTTCTTATTCTTTTTTTCTCAGATTCTGGAAATTGTGAATGAATATTGTTGTGAGAATGAGAATTCCTTCTCTTTTTATTATTTTCTTTCTCTATTTTTATTTTGCTTTGTTTTGTGCTTTATTTTCTAAATTTAAGTCATCTTTTCTATTTTTCTAATTTTCTATTGTTTTCTAAATCTTGTTTTGTTTTCTAAATCTTGTTTTTTGTTTTCTATATTTTATCTCATATTATCAATAAAGCTCGTGATTTATTATCTATTTGCATCACAATTATCTCAAAAATAATAAATAATACTAATTCTAAATTTCAATAAAAATCAATAAACAAATTAAAACTATTTCTTTTATTTTTCTATGAGCATATAATATTAAATGCCAATTAATTAAATAATCTAACTATAACACAATAAAATATGAAACTATATAATATAATTAATTAATGCAATTCTAATGCATCTACATGATTCTAAGTGTTGTGTGTGTGAGAGAAATCCCTCCATCTTAACCCTGTCAGGCTGCTAACCTCCTCTACCTTAACCACACCCCTGTCTTCAACAACCTGCAACTCGTGAAAACTTACATTTCCCATTTATAGGTTAGTGTCCAAATAGCTGAAGCATAGCCAAAGCACCATAATTTATCATTTCAATATAATATATTCTATCATGAATAAAATAATATTCATTTCATTTCATCTTTTCCAAAATTAAATAATCATTTACTTATTTCATCTTTCAAAATAACATAATATTCATTCAACCACACACAATTATCCATTAATCATTTCCACATAAAGAAAGTTTAGAAAGCATCAAAGTCTGAGATGTGACAAAGAGCCTCATAAAGGTGAATCCTTCTAGAGACAGCCAACTTAGCTAGCGAGACAATGCAAAGTTGAATATTGAAGAATACTTTCTGAGGAGTCAAGTTTTTAGGTAATTCAGTAGCAGGTAATTTGCCATCAGGTTTCAGCAAATATGAAGTAGTTCTTAGTTTAGGATATTTCAATTTTCTTAGAACAATAGGGAGATATATATAAAAAAGAGAAGAAAGAAAAGAAAAGAAAATAGTAAAGAAAAATAATCGTCCTCTGGTGAAAACCATAATATATGGCACCTTGGGCAAGTACCATGATGAAAACCCATTTACGGGTGTCATGTGTAGAATATAATCATCAAGGAATAGCTTGATAGAGTGAGTTGCAAGGTTTTGGATCTCAGCCAAACTGGTTGAAAGAAATAAATCACGTGCGCATAATAAGTAAGTCTCAAAGAGTCATCTTTCTATGATTACCATAATTGTTTGTTTGTAGGGTTTGACATCTTGGTGTTCATCTTTGATGGATTCAAACTTAATACTTTCAAGAAATTGAGGGTTCTATCCTCCAAATGTGCATAGAATTTTCCCAGTTGAGTAGCCATTTGTTATGCGCTGCATAACCACCCCCAACCTTGAGATAGATTGGGATCCCCCTTTTTGCCTTCTTGCCGTTTTTTGGCTTGTAGGTCTTTTCCTCTAATGATCTTGCATCATCCTCTCTCTTAAGTGTCTAAGAGAGTTGTGTGTTTTGCCTCAAAAACTTATGTTTTTGAGCCTTTTTGTTGAGCCCTAGGAGTTCCTTGTTTCCTTGGGCTCATGGGTTCCTAGGCCTATTTTGGCTCTAGAGATTGGGTGCTTTTGACCGTTCGGGACCCAAGGCCCCGATCAGCTTTTTAGACTGATTGGGACCTCGAGCCTCAATCGACCCTTTGACTCTGGGACCATTTTCCTCCCCTAGCCCCAGTGGTCATTTTTTATTTTGGCCCCTGCTCCTGATGAGTCCCATCAAGACTATGGGGCTTGGTCATCCTTTTGGCCACTTCGTTGTTGGACCTTGGGACCATTTTCGTCCCGTGTCCCTGCCCTAGCTACCGCATTAATGGCCATCCCAGGATCATAGCTCCTAGGTATTTAAGGGTCCAGAAAGCCCTTTTTGCTTATTTTTCTTGCTGTCTCTCCCTCTCTCGTCATCTATAAAACCTACCTGGAGCTCTTTTTTGACATTTTTATCCTCGAAGCTTGCATTTTGGAGATGTTGGTGTTTGGTTTGTAGGTGTGCAATTGCATATTCAAGGAATTCCACTATTTCCCCGTTCTTACACTCCTCCCTCCAGTCTTCTCGCATCAGGTGGGTTTGTAGTTGTTTTTCTTTTGTTTTTTGTTCTTCCCTCTATTGAGTTTTTCTACTTGTTTTTCTTCTACTTTTTGTTGTTGGGTGTTAGAGATGGATTGTGGTTTTGTTTCCTTAGATTTTGCTTTCTTTCCTACTTTCTTTCCTATTTCCTAGGGTTTAGATTAGTGTTAGGTTTTAAATTTCAATAAACTAGAACCTTGAGGTTCCTATCTCAATCAAACAGACCAATTCATTTGAATTTTTGGCCTAAAAACTTAGAACATCAGCCAACCCTTTCATCCTTTGGGCCCCGTTTCAAAAAGTGCCTAAATATACAGTAGGGCCAAGCAAGTTTCCAAGCCTCATTTACAAAATTAGTGAAGATCCTTACTGACGCAGTTGGGTACCTTTGGGACTTTGGGTCCCGATTGGCCTGCAAGCCTTGGGATTTGGAACCTTAAGGTTCCAAAGTCATTTTTACACCTACTCCCTGTAATACTTAAAAAGCTAAGTTTGTAGGGTGCCTTCAGGACCCCGGGTCCTGAAGAGTTCTTGGGATTTGGAACCTTAGGGTTCCAAAGTCATTTTTCCACCCACACCCTAGAATATAGAAATAAGTTGAGGGCCTTTTGGGACCTCAAGCCCTAATGGCCATTTTGGTCTTAAAGCCATAAAGAGGTCCTCGGACCATCCTTAGCCCCGTGGCTCGCCATCTACCCATAGGTCTATTTTGAGATTCCAGACCCACAGAGAACTTTTGACCCTTGTCAGCCTTAAAGCCTCATAAAACCTCAAAGACATTTTCCACTGGGTCTGAAGACCAAAATTGACCCAGTGTCCAAATTTCCAACTTGGACCTGAAATCCCACCAAAGGAGAAAAACCCTCAAAATGCTTAGTTTTTAGTGATTCTTTTGGTTTTCCTAGAATTTTTATACCCTCTTTTCTTTCTATAGATTAGATAGATGTCGGAAGAAGAGACTTCTAAGGAGACACTTTCAAGATCCAAGTCTTTAGAACAAATTGAAATAGAAGGATTAGAAATCAGAGAAGTAACTTCAACCCAAACATCAAAGAAACCAGTCAAACAAAAGAATTAAGAAATAGAAGATTTTATGGAAAGCCACAAGATAGAAGAGAAAGAATTGGAGCAGGTTAAATTGAAAAATCTAAAGGTAATCAGAAAAATGACTCAAGAAGGGTTAGCAGAATCTAGTATATTACAAGATGAGGAACCTAGTTTTGTGGACGATAATATTAAAATCGTTGAATATAAGATTGAATAGATTGCTGAGTACCAACCTTGTTAACATTACAAAAGGATATTTTTGAATATATTTCTATTTTTGAGACTTTTGTTAAAGCGGTTGTGGGCCTAAATATATATTTAGAAGATGAAAATAGATTGTAACCTATGGATAAAGTGAAGGAAGTCTACAAAAAGAAGATGGATAATTTATATCAGGCTCCTGGTTTTGATGAAAACAAGTTGGATAACTTTATGGAATCCAAAGCTCATTTTAAATTAGTAGTGGTTAACATCGATAAAATAGAGAAAAAGTGTGAATGGGCTTCTGAACAGTTGAAAACTTTTAAATTCAGGTATGAATGGTTAGATGGGCCCAATGTAGATAAAGTAAAGCAACTCTTTTTAGATTATCTTGAGTATAAGAAAGCCAAATTTGATGCAGGGGCATCACACTCTCACTGAGTTCATTTGGTAGACTTAGTCAATTTTGATAAAATTTTGTAAAATAAATTGTAAAAATAGTTTTGTAACAAGGGACTCATTATTTTTATAAAGTGGGCCCTACAAAACATTTCTTTTCTCTTTTTAATATTTTTGAGTTGAAAAGTCAACTTGGAAATAGACATGCAAAAACAATTCTATTTTTGAATATGCTTTTCGAATTGCACGGAGTTGGTGATAAGAACAATGACAAAAGGAATTACATGTAGTTTATAACTACAATAATTATTCTTTTGAAGAGCCTATAAAAGGGATGGGCATTTTGATGAAGGGTCTGAAATTCGAAGAATTAGGTTGTCGGTCCTTAGATTTTTATGCTTTTGTTTCAGCAGTTAGTAATTTTATAGCATTCTTAGAGTAAAGGAGATTATACCACTGGAAACAGATCCGTATTTCTGGTCTTTGTGCTAGATCTACTTTCTTGTATTAAAGTTCAAAGAAGTTAATGCAAGATGGTTGTCAATTTCATGGGATCTTTTTTCGTGTTTCTAGTGTAGTGCATTGAACTTATTCTTTACTTCGATATTTATCTGAGAGATTATGAAATTCATGCTTTAAAGTTTTGAATTTATTTCTGATTTGCATATGAAATATAGTAATCAAAAAATATAATTCTAATCATATCAATTTGGGAATCGTTTGACTATGGCACCGTAATATGAATGATTGGGTTTTGTAAAAACTGATCTTAATATTGTGGTTAATGAATTTATGGGATAAATGTGTTGATATAAAGTTTGAGATTTGCTGTGTTGTATCATTTATTTCTCATTCCCATACTACCTTTTGATCTTTCTTTTCAAAACAAAATAGATAATTTAATTTAGATCCAGTTTGATCAATCATTAAAGTAATTATAGCCCCTTGCGAACTGTCCATATCAACCTTGTGCTTGCACAACGTAGTTGTGACCCAACTACTGAGACCTTGGGGATTGTTGGTTCTCTTTTGGATCAGCTTTCCTTTCAGGAGAGGAAAGTTGAATCTCACCTTGCCTGTGTTGCATGCATGTGTTAAATAGACCATCAACACGCCACTTCATGGGGCTCAAGATCCAAAATATTATCAAGGCCTACTACCATCTTTGACAATGAGGGCTTGAACTTTTCTAGGTAGATTAGCAACCTTTCTCTAGCATCTCCAAGAGGAGTTTTTAATACCAACATTGGTCATAGGCCACAAATTCCTCAAATCCACTTAGAAGCATTTTTATGTCCCTAACCACATCCATTAGCTACCAACCATGGCTAGTTGTGCTAGGAACAACATTAAAAAGGAGTTTAGAATCTCCTTCCACATGGAGATTTTTGATACCCAAAGAATGAGATAGTTTAACTCCCCATAGCATAGTGAGAGAATCAACATCATAATTACTTCTTATCCCTAAACCTCAAGCATAAGTAGCCAGATAGACACCCATTTCAGATCTAAATATACCTCCTCCCTTAGCCTGTCCTGGGTTGCCTTTGGTAGCCCCATCAAAATTTAATTTGCAACAATCCTTCTAAGGGGGTTTCCAAAAGGTCTTGGCTCGTACAAGCTTCTTGGAGTTTTCCACTTGACAGAGATCCTTAGAAATAGCCCAATAATTCATAATATTTACTTCAGTCTGGCTAGGGGGTACTTAGCAGCTTTAAAATTATAAGTGTTCAAATTCTCAGTTAGGAGTCTAGAGAAATCTTGGAAGACTTCAAGGGGAGTTCTTGAGGTGTCCCTAAAGATCCTATTATTCATATCCTTCCAGATATTCCACCCAAGGTGAGGGGGGATTTGTCTCCATGGATCCTTGGTCACCGGGAAGGAAAAGGGGGACACCCATTCCCTAACAAAAATGTTCAAGTTTTCATTAAACACCCACTCTACACCCATCCTTTGCAACATTAAACCCCAAACTTCCCTAGAAAATTCACAAGAAAACAACATATGTAGAATAGTCTCTTCATCCTTATGAAAAAGAGCACACCTATTAGGGAATTGGAATCCCCTTTTCTTTAGGTTATCCAAGGTGATAATTTTGTTGTGATTAAGATTGCACCAGAAGAAATTTATTTTAGGGATGACTCTAAAATTCCAAACTTTATACCAAAATCTATCTTCCATAGGGTCTAACAACAGACCATATGTTGTTTTCATAGTAAAAAGACCTCTAATATATTTCTCTTAGACAATTTGATCCTCCCTTAGAAACAAAGAGAGACTATAGTTATCCAATCTCCTATGGAGCTATAAGACAAGCTATCTATCCTCATTCTAGTTAGGACAACAATAAAGCAGACATTTCCAACTTTTGGAATAACCACTATGACCAATGTAAGCAAACACAGATGAACCAAAGAAATAGTTGGCTCTATCAGCCAACCTACCAAAACTTAGCTCCCTAAGAGGCTACTCCCCTAGCCATATGTCCCCCCAAAAGCTGATAAACCTGCCATTACCCATCCTCCATTTGATTATTTTGTGCAAGAGCCCTCTGTATTTTAGAGTACTATTCCAGATGATTGATCTCATAGGGAGTTTTTTTTTAGAGAGGAAATTGATAGCCTACCCCCCTGAAGTATTTATCTTTCATGATGTCCCCCCAATCTTCGTTACCATTGATCAAATTCCATCCAATCTTAGCCAGAAGGGCTATATTGATAAGGTGGATTTTTCTTATACCCAAGCCCCCTGGGTTTTGGGCAAACAAACCTTGTCTCCGCTGACCGAGGCTAACCTTCTTTTTCCTCCACCCCTGACCACATGATTTTTTTTGAATCTGTTCAAACTTTTTAGCTAAGTATTTGGGGATTTTGAAGAGACTAAGGAAATAGGTTGGAATAACCTAGAGAGAAGCATTAAGAAGCTAAAAATTCCCAGCCTAGCTAAGAAGCCTACCTTTCCATCCTTCCAATTTCTTCTGGATTCTTTCAAGAACTAAATTCCAATAGTCAAGAGTAACTTTTTTCATAGTGAGAGGGAGCCTAAGATAAGCAGATGACATAAGTACACTAGAGCATCCTAGAATACCCTTAATTTTAAGCTGCAGATCATCAGGGGTGTTAAGGAAGTAGATTTGACTCTTTTCAAAGTTGATACTTTGAGTAGAAACAATGTCATAGTCATTCAAAAGAAGTTTCCATCTTCTGGCCTCAACAACAGAGGTAGTTCCAAATGAGATTGTGTCATCAACAAACTATTGTATAACTAAAAGTTTGGGCTATGAAATCTAGTCTAACCCCTTGAAGGGAGCCATTCCTCAACATGTTACAAACATTCCTTCCCAAGACTTTAGCCATAATTATAAAAAGGTAGGGAGATAAGGGGTCCCCTTGTCTGATTCCCCTACTAGTAGGAAAGAAACCACGAGGGATTCCATTGAAAAGAACATAGAATCTAGCAGTGGAAACACACTCTTTCACCAGGCTAATGACTCTATCTTGAAAACTAAATCTCCTAAGGACTTTGAACAAGAAATCCCAGCTAACCCTTCATAAGCCTTAGAAATATCAAGTTTAAAAGCCATACCTAGGATATTACTCTTGGAAATGGAGTGGATAACTTCATGGGTAGAGATAGCCACATCGAGGATTTGTCTACCTGAGACAAAACCTTTCTAATTAACAACAATAATCTTATCCAATAGGGCTTGCAATCTGAATACCATTATCTTCATAAATATCTTATAGACTATGTTACATAGACTTATGGGTCTAAAGTCAGTCATAGAAGTAGGATCAACCTTTTTAGGAACTAGGGCTATGAAAGTGTTGTTCAACTACCACAGGAGTTTCCTAGTTCTTAAGAAGTCTTTAGCAGTGTCAGTAACATCCTTTCCAATAATATCTTAGAACTCTTGGAAAAAAGTAGGGGGAGGGGAACCATCCTACCTAGGAGCCTTGAATGCCCCCATAGAGAAAACCACTGCCCTAACTTCTTCCTCTATGACTAGTTTAGTCAAAAGACAATTGTCCTCATATAGAAGAGTGGGGATAGGACTCAACAAAATTTCTTCTTCTAGGGGGTGAATTTAGTAGATTGGACAACCAGTAGTAATTAAAAATACCTGGATGCCAACTCTGCCAGTTGTTCATCCAAATTGGCTTCTATACCTTCCTCATCCAGTAGCCTAGATATGGTATTTCTTTTCCTATGCCTCAAAGTAGATTGATGGAAGAAGGGAGTATTTCTATCTCCTTCCTTCAACCATACCAAGTTTCTACTTCTAGAAGAGTTCCTCCTTCCAAAGAACCAAAAACTAGTCCTTAGATAAAGATCTTTCCAGAGAGAAAATCCCTTCTGAGATGTCACTCTACTCCATTCTGGCATGAATGTTAGATAGTTGACTAGATAAAGCCTTCTTTTTCTCAAAAACATTTTTGAAGGAGAACCAATTCCAACCTTTCACTCAATTTTTCACTTTGATGAGTTTTTGGGCCAATCTGAACATAGTTGGTCCTCATATTGGAATCTTCCACCAATTGGATAAGCCATTCTTGAATTTTGAGTGAACAACCCACATCATTTCAAACCTAAAAGGATAAGGCCTTCTAAGAATTTTGTCTTTCCAGTTCAACAACAAAGGGTTGTGGTCTAAACTAATGCGAGGGAGGGCCTCCATCTTGAGAAGGTGAACAATATTCTAGTTAGAAGAGATAAGGACCCTATCTAGCTTAACTTGAATAAGATGGTTTCCTTGCCTTCTATTGGACCAAGTGAAGGATTGACCAGAGAGTTCAATGTCTATTAGGCCAACATTATTCAGAAACTCCGTGAAGTCATCCATGCTATCAAAATAGTCCATGATACCTCCTAGTTTTTTCGAAGGAAAAAGAGGTGTATTGAAGTCTCTTGCAACCATCCAATGGAAGTTTTTGAAATGGTTACTTCAAGAAGATAAATAGTCCCAAACCTTCTTCCATCCCATTCTAGAGTTAGGGGCGTAGACATTGACCACTAACAAATCCCTGTCCTAAAAGGAGAAAGAGGCTTCCAAACACTGTCTGGTAAGGGTAACAGTTGATCCCTTCACATTTTGCCACCACATAGTAACAATGTCACTAGACACCCCCTGATCTTCACTGACAACGAAATTATCATTAGGCCAAATGTTATTAGCAACCAATTTAAAATTACCCTCAAACATCTTGACTTATTGCAACAATAAAAAATCAATCTCATTATCAAAAATATAGTTTTTAACCAAAAACTATTTGTGAGGACTATTTAGTCCTCTAATATTCTAGGAGAGAATCTTCATTTCTTTAGGTTCCTGGAAGACAACTGTAAAGTGGTCTGTCTTTCATTTTCTATCTCTTTCATAAACTTACATTGTTGAGTTTGGATATGTGAAGGTCTCCCAGACTTCAGGTCAACCCTAGCATTCGTGGTTTTCCTACCCTGCCTTTTACCCCTTCTTTTAGCTATAGACCAACCCTTAGAATCATCTATAGGTTTACTCCAGTACCTACCCTTGGGGATGGGGAGAAAGTTTCCCCCAAAGTTCTTTTTCCTAATGAAGAGCCTCCTGACTTCTGAGGGGGACTAAGGGCTTACATCTATTCCCTTTCTTGCTATGGGTTGGCCCATGCTACTGCCCCTTCCACAGTAGAGCCTAATTCTCCCAATGGTGGGATCTCACTCTCTTCTCTTTCAGAGGTTGTCCCCTATATATCTAGGATAGTAGATTCTGACTTGTGGGTGTTATTGTCTGATTTTTGTTCCACAACATTCTGGACTCCCAATTGTTTCTCTTCAATTCCACTATCCGTGTGTTATTTGTCCAGCAGAGTTTGACTCTCATCAGCTTTCTCCCCTTCATTCTGAACTTCTAAGGTCTTCGCTGGGGAAGTTGGGGGAGAACTGATGAGATGCAAGAGATTCTCTTTGAAAGGATATTCCTCCACATCCTCCTTCATTTTTTCCACATATTCCTTAGGCTTAGGAAAAGGTTTTTTTGGGGCCTAACACTAGGTTATGACATGGCCTAGCTTCATGTAGTTCTGGCAGAAGACCTGAGCGTTCTCATAGAGAATACTCTGGGTCCATCTCCCAAATTTATATTCCAGGATAATGGAGGTTGGGAAGGTTTTAAGGATGTCTACATTAACATAGAATCTAGCATAAACAAGCCTATATTTTGCCTTGGTAACCTTATCCACTATCACATAATCTCCAAAAGAATTGCCAATCCAAGAAAAAAAATTCATCCTAGTTTTTGAGGGGCAACCCAGGTAGCCTTTCCCATACTGGAGCTAAATGGTTAAGGTCTTCCTTTGGGTCGAACCCAAGTCTCCACTTGCACATAGAAAGAGAATGCTTCCCATATAGCCATGGACCTCTTGATAAAACATGGAGGAGATATTCATCGGAGGTAAATTTAAAGAGAAACATACCACCCTCCATGGTGCTAGCTAAGATGCTACCATTCAGCTGCAATCCCCCTTCTAACAAGGTCAATGTTGGGGTGATAAGAAAAGAACTTACCCAACAATGTATTTTCCTTTGTTGACACCACCCGCTAGATGGTCAAGTCTGGCAGCTTCAAAACTATTCCTTCCTTTGACTCAAACAGTAGAGGGATCATTGTCCCACTAGCTTGGCTAGCATGGTCCTTTCCCACAAGGGTAGATTTTCAACCCTTAGGACATAAACCCAAGGCTGAAATCATGTGATCAGTGTTGCAACCCATGATAGTATCAGGTATCCTCTACATAGGGAGAGGTGAGCAGCCCACGAGGACCCTCTTAGGTTGTCAACTGCCATTCCCACTTAGATTCAAATTCAAAAAACTATTTTGGGTGAGGAAGTCACAGAGCAGAGCATAGTTTAGATGAAGAGCCTAGATTGTTGCATGTATTTAAACAGCCTAGATTAAGCATAAGGAAAGTCATTTTATTTGACATTTTTGTGAAACCATCTAGTCTTACACTTGGTTTTCTCCTAGGGTTTATCATCATTATTACCTAGGCTTTTAGATTTGACTATATAATTATAATTCATCAATTATTTATAGATAAATTCTAGGGTTTGATAAAATATTCTCATATCTTTTAATTAGGGTTTGGGACATAGTGATTTATCTCTTTATCCAACCCTCACACCCTAGGATATTAATCATTATGACTCCTTTTAGAGTTTGTTCCTTAGCTTATTTATATGCATTCATGTCATATTTTGACATGTTATTATCATTAATATCACATGACATATCCACTCTTGATGAACACTTGTGACCTCTTATTCTATGGATACGCATGTGTTTTCTATGGAGATTTTATTTTACCATGTCTTATCTTTTCCATCCTTTATTGACTTCACTATTGCTCACCCTCTTATGTTAGACATGCTTTGACATTTACCTATACTTTTCATGTTGGTCCTAGGCCTTGTCATAAAAATGAATGTCCATCTAGTAAGGATTTATCATGTGATCTTAGTATGAATGTAAAATGTTTGAGATCAAGAAAGGGGAAAAAATGTGGGGTGAAAAATTCTCCATAAAAAGGCTATCTATTTTAGGGTGAATAAATATTCATTTTGGTTTAGACATCGAAACCTAAATGGATATCCATTAAGAAAGATATATGTTTCAGAAAAAAATATAACTATTTTTTTCTAATAATGGTGACCATTTCATATTAAATAGATATCTGTTATTTTCAAATTCAAACAATAATCCCTAATATTGTTATGGTTTTATCCATGGAAATCTATTGTGTAGTCTCATAACATGCCCTATTTTGCCCTGGAAAAATGAGGACCCAATGTTTTGTCTTGCTTGTTGGTCTGTTGTCTACCTGGGTGGTAATGGTAAAATGTCCTATCACTTCTAAGCCAAGTTCAAGTCAAAATTCAAGTTGCAAGAAAATACCCTATGAAGGTCATGGATGGATAGAGGGTGGAATTCTAAGCAGGTTTGCCTTTTGAACCAGGTGAAAATTCACCGGAATAAGCAAGTTACACCACTTGGTAGCTCTAGTCAACTGAACATTTCTGGTCAAATGGACATGGACATTGGCAATCCAAATGTCATGTCTAGTATCCATATTAGGTTCCGAATATATGGAAATAACATCCAAACCTGAAGATATACTTAAATATAACTCAATCACTATCCATATGCACTAGACATTAGCACATCCTAAACGTAAATATCCATGTCGATATCCTGTCTAAATCGTCAAAATTTCCTTAGTAGGTCATGAACCCGTCCACTAGACATGACATTTTAAATGGACATGATCGAATGATACAAATGTTATGTCTAGTCAAAAGGTCCAATACAAACCATTGATTTTGTCTCTACTCATGAATGCATATCCTATTGGTTGCACGCCATTGCAAGCTCAATTTGCTGAGAGTAAGTCTACCCCATGCTATTGCGAAATACCACCACCTGTTGTGCGGCCTAACAGTCGTGGTTAACAAAATAAAGTCCCACATGCATTTTCTTAATTAGTAACGCATCTTCACAAAGAAGAGTTGTTAGTGCCAAGTTATCTCTGTGATGATGCGATAAGCTGTCATGTGTCCATATCCTATTCGAAACATTATAAACCAAGCACCCAGCCTGTTGACATTTCAATAGGATATTACACCAAACATTTCAAATAGGAATGTCCATCCAGTCCTCATCTTTAATTCCCATATTGTGTGTTTTGTTTGGCCATTGGGATTTAAATTTAAAATATGAGCTCCTATCAGCTATCATTTTTACCCACGTCTGAATAGTAATCACTCACCTAACTCCAATAAGAATTCAATGCACCCCATACTTAGAAATTTTCATGACAAATTAAAGCTAATTCCAACGTATTCCTTTAAACATAAAAGCACTTCAAAAGGGAAGTCTAAAGAACAGGGTGGTAGAAGATTATTGGAGAAGGGAAATGTGCAGAGGACAAGGTGAATCAAACAATTAATTGAATGGGAAGTGTAATAGTGAATGAACATCCTCTATATAACATACTCAAGGTGATATCTTGTTCATCAAGTACATATATGACAAAACCCCTCTTTTTGACAGTTACAATAATTCTGTCTTTATCAAAAGATTAATCTTATTTACCCAAGGTAAACTTAGGATTTCATCTTGCTATAAAATGACCTCAAATTACTCTGCAAAGCTTAGATTGATTTCTTTTTCCTAATTTCCAAATGTTGGGATTAATTTTAGATATTTGTATCATGTAGGATACAATGTAGAAAAGACAGAATAGACACGACGATGAGTTCACCCAGCCAATGTTTTCCACTCATGGTGGAGTATGGGTTAAGTATGGGCATGCCCTAGGCACACATTGTGGGATAGTAGATTTAGAAGCTTTTAGGGCCAGAATTCAAGCACAGGAGGATCACCCAATACTCAACAACATTGTCTCTAGTGGGATGTATCATGTGGCTGACTTCCCATATGCCTTAGATGCTTTGGAGCTGGTAATTAAGTGTGCCTAAAACTACAATCCACTTAGTAGGAAGGTGGAGCAACAAGGGCAAATCTATGTAGACTTCTCACCTAAAGGAATCATAGAAAATTTCAAGTTACCATAGAGCCATGAAGTCTACAAACTAGACCTGAATGCTTTATCGACAGAACTCCAATGCAGCAGGATGCAGAAAGATTATGCACATTTCATGTTTGGACCCAAAAATGATGCCAAAGGTAGTCTCCAAGATGCCATAGAATTTATATAAGTCCGACTTCAACCCGGAAGTCCAATATATGATAGCCCTAGTAAGCCAAATAGTAGGAAAAGAAAGATTGAGGGATTTGCACCTATGGATGTATGGCCTCATCAACTTTGTAAAAGAAGGAGGTGATGTGGTGCACTAGGCATAGTTGATTAGCGAACACCTACATGCAGGGATGAATGCATGGAGGAAGAAGAAATGGAGGTTCTTTATGAGTTCCTTTTGGTATATTTGTGTGTGTACTGAGCCCAAATTGATGGCCTACTCATAGTCAGAAAGCTCGGTCGCAAGCCATGAGAGCAATTGCTAAGGGAGTATTACCCACAAATTGAGAAGAAGTAGTCAATTGTCCATTACAATAGAGTAAACGACTGCTTTATAATATGGTTGGTCAGGTTAATGGAAGGAGATCAAGCTAAAAGTATTTAAAAAGAGGTTCAATAAGTAATCATAGTACATGGGTCCTGGTTTATCCAATTCCCAACATTTTCATATATCAAAATGGAAGGATTCGAGGGGAACCCCTTCATGTTACCTCGGTACCCAATCGATAAGGTTCTACTATTGGAAATCACTAGACAAATAATCCCATCGTATGAGGCATATGTTCGTAAGCAGGGTCAAGGGATTATGACATTCCCATTGGAAATTGGTTGGTACGCATGTATGGAGTTTAAGCACTCCATGTTTTTAGAAGCTAAGTTGCAAATACTAAACTTGCAGCCATTTCCCCTCATAAGAATCTTTGATCCTTATGATAGGATGGCAAGGTTTGTTAGCAAGAAATTGCAACACATTCCCCATTTGGAGGACTACTGGGCAGACTGCATTGATGAAGAAGATGTTAGGAAAAGTGGATACCAAAGGTTTAGCCTCAATCAGATCTAGACCTTGGGATGTCTGGAAGTCCCTCCTCAGGTAAAGTCTAATGATGGCAAGGTTCTTGACCCAAAATATGATCAAAAGTAGATATACAAGGAGACCTTGTTCCTCCCAGATTGGACTCAACCATATGAGACATCCATTAATACTATTATGAAGCAGGTCTTGGCTACCACATAGAAGTGGATTGATGAAAAGGTAAATGAGTTAAAATCCAAGAGCATAGCCCTACCATATGTTAAGAAAATAAAGAGAAAGGATGAAGGAGATGCAGATTATGATGATTTCCTCATTGTTAAGAGGAGAATCATGGAGGGCAAATTAGCAAAGCTAGGAACATCAATATATGGCGAGGCTTTAACTACAGAGGGTGTTATTGTTGCCACTGTGCCATCTCCTCCTAGAGAACAACCACTAAAGGTGATCACCGTCTTAGTCCCAACACTTGAAGAGCATCATCCTATAGATATATTGTAGGGAGTGAAGATTCCTAAGCAAAAGAGGGGGCTCCAATGATCCCTACGAGGTGCAATCATAAAACAAGTGGACACCCAGCTAGAGCCATCCAAACCGATGAAAATGGAGCTTACGTTCATATCTAATTAGCCTCAAGGAGAAGTTCCATCACCACAACTTGCCCTTCAAGCACATTTGGTGCAGCAAATAGGGTCATATCATGCTCACACTGGAGGGTAGGTAAGGGAACTCCAACGGGGCAATCAACTCTGTAGATCATCAAGGTAAAGCAAGAGCTAGCCGAGGAAGTAAGAACACAGGAATGAGCCTGGGCTAAGGAGTTACAATTGCCATTAAGTTAGGTAGTAGATTTGACTGATGATGAGGTCACACAAGTAGTGACTAATGATCCAAATGCCTCTCTACTTGCATATTTGACAATGCATCCTCATGAACTCTAGCAAGCAGAGCCTAAAGTAGAAGTAGTAGAAAATTCAGATGTTGTGAAAGATCTAGAAGTAGAAGATATATCAAATACTGAAAGGTCTAGATCCCCACATGTGCCAGTAAACCAACTAGATGTACTAAGAATAGAGGTTACAACATAGGAAGAAATGGAAATGACTACACAAGAATTGACCAATGAATCAGTTAAAGAAGTTACCCTTCTAAATGATCAAGGGAAAGTTCTTCACGATACCCCTAAAGAAGGAGGTATAAAACAAGATGAAGAACAAGTGGAGAAAGAACAAGAAGAGCAAGGGAAACATTCATTTTTGCTTAAAGAACAAGGTCCACAAGACCAAGAAGAGGAAGAAATGCACCAGGAGGTGGAACATCCTCAACAAGAATCTATGGAGGTTGATATAGGGGCTCTTCAATAAGAGACCCTACAACAAGATACCCCTCAACGGGAATTACCTTAGTAGGAGACTCTACAGTAGGATGCTCCTCAGCACAAAATGCCTCAACAAGAGATTTCACAAGAGGAAATGCCACCATAGGGAGAAGATCCTAATAAGGATGCAGAGTTATTGTTGTCATATTTTGCCCAGCCCAAAATATTCCAAAATCCCTCTTATCAAAAAGACTTGATTAGAGATAGCCTAAATAGAAGGAGGCAAAATCTAAACAATCCTTCAAACTCTAGTGAATTCCTTTGCAAAATCCCTAAAATTTCATGTGGAGAATCCTCTCAGAAAACCCAGAAAAATACAAGTTCTTGCCTTAGTTTTTACCTACTTTTGGCCTTTATTGACAAAAGTCTAGGTTTTTAAACTTGTAGAAAAATCATAAAATTGGCTAAGGTAGACTTAGTTCAAAGATTAGAAAATTCATTGATAAGGTGAAAATGGCTAAGGGAAGGCATATTAGCGAATCGGCTAAGGGGAGAACTCATCGGCTAGTTAAAAAATTCTCAAGTTCACCGACAGGGCGAAAAGCCGATAAAGGGGCTTGATAAAGGCAACATAGGAGGTTCATAAAATTGTGAATTTGCCGATAAGGTAGCAAATGAAAATAGTTCATAAAAACAAGAGTTTACCGATAGAAAGGTTTAGTTCTACAAAGGGCCACTTTTGCTGACAAGGGAAAATGAAGATAAAAGACACTAGGGGCTCGGTTCATGGAAAGCATATTTCACCAATAAGGGCAAAGATGGAACCAAAGGGCCAAGGTTTGTAAATTTGGCTTTTTTCTGATAGAACGAAAAGTAGGCCACAATGGTTCAAAACACAGAGATTTTACTGATAAAGGGAAAAATGAAGAGAAAGGTTGGCCAAGGAGGATAGTTCAAGAAAAGAACAAGTCACTGATAAGGAAGGGGACAACCAAGCATGGTTCAAAAAAAGATAATTTTTTTGATAAGACAAAAGATAGCATCAAAATAGTTCTAAAAAACAAGGGGTTGTTGACTGAGGGCAAATTCACTGATAAGGCAAAATAGAACTAGGATTTCGTTGATAAGGTGGAAAATGATGAAAATGGTGCCCGATGGTTCTATAAACAGTGAACTCGTCAGTCAAAGGAAAAATCAAATGTAGGTAGTTCAAAGTACAGAGATGCCATAAGAAGAAAAAGGGTACAACACTTTGAAGTTTTGTAAAAGCTTCCTTCTCCCTAAAATCATATCATTTCTCAGGGAGGGTACTCGGCATTTAATTCTACAGGCCAGGGTTGAATGAGGCTGGATGGAATAGTGAAATTCTTCAATGTTGGAGTAGAAATGTAGTTACAAAGTAGATTCACAAGGACAAAATAGGACTTTCTCCATTCCCTCATCAATGCACCTCCCATCCATTCATGTAGGCGATCTTCTTCTACAAGTCATAGGCCTATCAAAAGTATGGCCGCCATTCCAAGAGGCATGGCCTTGCCCCAAATTCACAAGTTTTGTTGCGAGACTTTTGAGCCAAGAATTAATGAACATCAATATATGGCGAGGCTTTAACTACAGAGGGTGTTATTGTTGCCACTGTGCCATCTCCTCCTAGAGAACAACCACTAAAGGTGATCACCGTCTTAGTCCCAACACTTGAAGAGCATCATCCTATAGATATATTGTAGGGAGTGAAGATTCCTAAGCAAAAGAGGGGGCTCCAATGATCCCTACGAGGTGCAATCATAAAACAAGTGGACACCCAGCTAGAGCCATCCAAACCGATGAAAATGGAGCTTACGTTCATATCTAATTAGCCTCAAGGAGAAGTTCCATCACCACAACTTGCCCTTCAAGCACATTTGGTGCAGCAAATAGGGTCATATCATGCTCACACTGGAGGGTAGGTAAGGGAACTCCAACGGGGCAATCAACTCTGTAGATCATCAAGGTAAAGCAAGAGCTAGCCGAGGAAGTAAGAACACAGGAATGAGCCTGGGCTAAGGAGTTACAATTGCCATTAAGTTAGGTAGTAGATTTGACTGATGATGAGGTCACACAAGTAGTGACTAATGATCCAAATGCCTCTCTACTTGCATATTTGACAATGCATCCTCATGAACTCTAGCAAGCAGAGCCTAAAGTAGAAGTAGTAGAAAATTCAGATGTTGTGAAAGATCTAGAAGTAGAAGATATATCAAATACTGAAAGGTCTAGATCCCCACATGTGCCAGTAAACCAACTAGATGTACTAAGAATAGAGGTTACAACATAGGAAGAAATGGAAATGACTACACAAGAATTGACCAATGAATCAGTTAAAGAAGTTACCCTTCTAAATGATCAAGGGAAAGTTCTTCACGATACCCCTAAAGAAGGAGGTATAAAACAAGATGAAGAACAAGTGGAGAAAGAACAAGAAGAGCAAGGGAAACATTCATTTTTGCTTAAAGAACAAGGTCCACAAGACCAAGAAGAGGAAGAAATGCACCAGGAGGTGGAACATCCTCAACAAGAATCTATGGAGGTTGATATAGGGGCTCTTCAATAAGAGACCCTACAACAAGATACCCCTCAACGGGAATTACCTTAGTAGGAGACTCTACAGTAGGATGCTCCTCAGCACAAAATGCCTCAACAAGAGATTTCACAAGAGGAAATGCCACCATAGGGAGAAGATCCTAATAAGGATGCAGAGTTATTGTTGTCATATTTTGCCCAGCCCAAAATATTCCAAAATCCCTCTTATCAAAAAGACTTGATTAGAGATAGCCTAAATAGAAGGAGGCAAAATCTAAACAATCCTTCAAACTCTAGTGAATTCCTTTGCAAAATCCCTAAAATTTCATGTGGAGAATCCTCTCAGAAAACCCAGAAAAATACAAGTTCTTGCCTTAGTTTTTACCTACTTTTGGCCTTTATTGACAAAAGTCTAGGTTTTTAAACTTGTAGAAAAATCATAAAATTGGCTAAGGTAGACTTAGTTCAAAGATTAGAAAATTCATTGATAAGGTGAAAATGGCTAAGGGAAGGCATATTAGCGAATCGGCTAAGGGGAGAACTCATCGGCTAGTTAAAAAATTCTCAAGTTCACCGACAGGGCGAAAAGCCGATAAAGGGGCTTGATAAAGGCAACATAGGAGGTTCATAAAATTGTGAATTTGCCGATAAGGTAGCAAATGAAAATAGTTCATAAAAACAAGAGTTTACCGATAGAAAGGTTTAGTTCTACAAAGGGCCACTTTTGCTGACAAGGGAAAATGAAGATAAAAGACACTAGGGGCTCGGTTCATGGAAAGCATATTTCACCAATAAGGGCAAAGATGGAACCAAAGGGCCAAGGTTTGTAAATTTGGCTTTTTTCTGATAGAACGAAAAGTAGGCCACAATGGTTCAAAACACAGAGATTTTACTGATAAAGGGAAAAATGAAGAGAAAGGTTGGCCAAGGAGGATAGTTCAAGAAAAGAACAAGTCACTGATAAGGAAGGGGACAACCAAGCATGGTTCAAAAAAAGATAATTTTTTTGATAAGACAAAAGATAGCATCAAAATAGTTCTAAAAAACAAGGGGTTGTTGACTGAGGGCAAATTCACTGATAAGGCAAAATAGAACTAGGATTTCGTTGATAAGGTGGAAAATGATGAAAATGGTGCCCGATGGTTCTATAAACAGTGAACTCGTCAGTCAAAGGAAAAATCAAATGTAGGTAGTTCAAAGTACAGAGATGCCATAAGAAGAAAAAGGGTACAACACTTTGAAGTTTTGTAAAAGCTTCCTTCTCCCTAAAATCATATCATTTCTCAGGGAGGGTACTCGGCATTTAATTCTACAGGCCAGGGTTGAATGAGGGTGGATGGAATAGTGAAATTCTTCAATGTTGGAGTAGAAATGTAGTTACAAAGTAGATTCACAGGGACAAAATAGGACTTTCTCCATTCCCTCATCAATGCACCTTCCATCCATTCATGCAGGCGATCTTCTTCTACAAGTCATAGGCCTATCAAAAGTATGGCCGCCATTCCAAGAGGCATGGCCTTGCCCCAAATTCACAAGTTTTGTTGCGAGACTTTTGAGCCAAGAATTAATGAAATGTGGGCTTGTCCTAGGTCGATTGACCAGTTCCAGCATCCTCTGCAGCAGAAGAAAAATGAATTGTTATAAATACTTCAAATTGTAATGTATTTCTCTTAGTTGTTCTTCTGGGCTATTACAGGTTAGAGAGTTCTTGTAACTAGACCTTTGTAATGTAGTTGTATGAACCAGTTGGATTTGATGTATTGTGCTCAACACAAAGCCTTTGATGTCTCCAATTTGTTGATTCATCTATGAATATAACTAATTATTGTGTGTCTATTTCTTTTGCATCATTCTCTCTTTTGTAATGATTATTTGACCTCCATAATCAATATAAGCTGATATTGTGCCTCTCTCATCATTCTTGCACCGTGTCTACCTTTTGAATTAGTATGAGATTTTTATTGTGGACAAAATGGTCCCTTTCATACCTCCATTATTTTGGCTCTGACCTCTCTTAGAATTAGTATGAGTCTCTGTGTGTTCTTTTCAGTTTTGAGATTTTTTTCTATCTTGATTCAGTTGCAACTAAACATTCCTAATCTCATGCATCGCCTTCTTTTTATTTCATCAATCTTTCTTACCATTTTCCCTTGCAATTATTAACACTAGATTTAGTTTATTTCTTTGAGCCTTAAGCTTAGAAAGAGGAACCAGCCTTCTTTAGAGGTCTGATCTCAATTGCAAGGTCCCACCCCTTGAGATAAGTCCTATTATGTCATTGAAGTGTTTGAACCAACTTCAAATAGGGTGCAATTTCACATGACAATAATTTTTGGCATGCTCGGTAGGAATCTCAACTTTGAGTAGGAGCTGAGTTGAGGATTTGGTGCTATTCTTAGTTTTATTCACTGCCGTGGAAGCATATAGGCACCTGGCGACTATGCTGATCCAGTACCTACATCAAATCAATATTTCATGCTTGGAGTTCAAACAAGATCATCTTCTAAAGGTAATTTCCAATTCAAATAACTCTCATTTACTAATTCTAGAAGGAGATATAGGTTGTCTAGATCACTTGTGAGAGCAAATAGGAGTGCAGAACCATCTCCTTCAAGATCCCAGTCCACTCCCCCTTCAGTCAATTTCCAAGTTAGGTTTCAGTACTCAAGAAGAAATTTATGCATCCCTATAATTAACTTGAACATTCTCAATATGGTGAGGAATCTTTCATTTGTTACTTTTAACAAGGGTATCCCACTAGACGTAGCTCAATGAGATGATGTCCCCATCTCAACCTTAAAGGCTATACCATTCTTTACCAGCAAGAACTCCACCACCCCAGCTGAGCATATCTAAGATATAGCCAGTGTTTGTTCTGTCCACAATATCACTACTGATAATGTGGCAGTAAGACTCGTGTCCTCTTCTTTCAAGGGAAAAGCCCTGCAATGGTATATGGGTCTCCAAGCAAATTCCATCCACAACTGGGATGATCTAGGCACTAAGTTGTGCCAACATTTTGAGGACAGGAGTGACCACCTGTCACTAATGGAGCAGTTGGCTGCAATCAAGAGTCCCCCATGAATATATGGTGGACTTTAATTATAGATTCTAGAAGACATTAGACATAATCCCTTTGTGGGTGAAGCCCTCCCCAAATACAATGTTCATCAACTATTTGAAATCCTTGAATCTTGACATTGTTGTCATGATTCAATCCAAGGGAGGGACAATGCTACCAAACACATATGCCGCAACAATTAGAGTGGAGAATTTCCTGATTCAGGCTGGAAAAGTTTCTCCAAGGCCACCAATGCCTTTTTTCCCAAAGGCTCCTGTTATTAAGCCTACTGTGACTCTAATTCCCACTGCCACTTCTACTGCTCCCTTAATTACACCTACAATTGAGCAATTAGAGGAGAAGGATGCTCTAATGAGGAAATTGAGCAATGATTTGATGCTGGCAAGGAGACAAAATACACAACCAAATAGACTGCCATATCAGCCCACTAATTAGACATATTAGCCTTTCAATCAGAATTACCAGTAGAAGAGACCATAATATCAAGTAATGTACAAAGGTAAAATCAGCCCAACTACATCAAACCATTGAATGATGTGCATCCAAATGTTTCTAGTGCATCTGGGCCTCTTGTGCCCATATAGAACAATTTGGCTCAGGATAATGATTGGTTTTATCCATGTAATTAGCAACATGATCAGAATTTGTGCCAAAGTAGACAATTCAGTCAGGCTTTGACAACACAAAATCAATCTATTTCTTCAGAGTAGTAGGTTGGTTCTACTCAGAATATGATGGGAGGAAAAGAACAAATGCAAAATAATGCCACCTTGATGATTTGGACCCCTAATGACTTCTATGGAGTCAATCAGGGCACATGCCCAATTGCGTTCAATATAAGAGCCAAAAGAAGGGTCGTTGAGGGTGCCACAGTACCAGTGATTGGTCAGCAAACACTCTCTTTCCATGTGTCTCAAATAGCTGCAAATGAAAGAATGACAACCAAGATTGATTCAGGGAGGAGAGCTAGAGCAACGCCCAGCATTCTGTCCAAACAAATAGACCATTCAGCTAGGTAGGTGAGTTCAGTTTCGCTTCAACATTCTGGGGTCAGACAACATACCCAAGATGGCATGCAAATGAAGGTCGACCCTGCTATGAAAGCATCACTGAAGGGAAATAAGATCCCCTTCAACATTGTTGACCAAATGAAAAGGACTGATATAAACGTCATAATGTGTGACACTATGTTGGTCCCAATACAAAGAGATTTATTGAAGGAAGCTTTGACAAGCTTCAACCAGCCTCCTGTAGAGGCAACAAAAGAAAAGGTCACCATCCCAATGAACCTGTGCCAGCCAGAAAAGGAGGAAGCAAGCACAAGAAAAACTAGTAAGCTCCCTCCATTATATTTTTCCTTAATTATTGGTGATAAATTGTTACACAATTGTATGATAGATTCTGGGGCAGGTACCTCTATCATGCCCAAAAACATATCTGATAGGTTGGGTATAGTGTATGAGCCTGTGAACAAAGGGGTAGTACAATTAGATGGTATTGTTGTTAATATAGTGGGTGTTATAAAAGATTTAAAACTCACTTTGTTTCCCAAGATATTTCTGTCATCGATCTCCCAGCCTACTTTGACATATGCCTATCAAGAGATTTCACAGCCAAAATAGGTGGGTACCTATCCTTTGATTTGTCCCACATGTTATTTAGAACTAGGTATGGCACCAAAGTAACCATCAAAGCTAAGCCTATTGCCAATGACCACATAGAGCCCTACACCCCTAATCTCACCAATATGAATTGTACAATCCATGAGTTAGAGGAGAATGACAACAACAATAGACGTTCTATTGCCACCTCAGTGAAAGAGATCCCTAACTTATTACTTGATGAGTGGGCAAACTATTTTCAGTCTGACACTCCTATTCATGTAGAGGAAATAGGACTAGTTACTTATTGTATCCATGATGATGCTTTCGTCATCCTGAATATTGAAAAGACAACAACAGATCTTGAAGGGATGTGGTAAATGTATTTCGATGGCTCTAGAAGCAAAAATGGAGCAAGTTTTGGGGTTGTATTGATTTCACCCCAAAAGGAAAGTTATTTCTCTTCATTCAAATTGTAGTTCAGCTGTACTAACAATGTAGCTGAGTATGAAGCCTTGATTTAGGGCATACAACTAGCTCAAAAAAGAGGAATGAAAAGTTTGCAAGTGTTTGGTGACAACAAGCTAGTTGTCCACCAAATCAAAAAGCTAAGTGCTTCAAAAAATGACTTGTTAAAGTCATGCAAACATAGGGTCTAGGACCTGATTGAAGACTTTGATGCCTTCAACATTCAGGCAATTCCCAGGTAGAAAAACAAGGACGTTGATAGACTAGCCACAGTTGGTGCACAGTTTGACATTCCTCAGAATGTCAAACAAAATTTAGTTCACCATGTCAAGGTTTTTGTGAGGCCTGTTATGCCTGACAACATCATAAGCTGGAAGGTATTTGAAAATGACTAGAAAATTGTGAATTTTTTGCAAGATGAGGTAGAGTATGCTGCCAAGAACCAATCAATATTGCAAGAGCAGTATGGCAACCAAGTAATCCAGCTAAAAACCAACAAACTACCTAGGGGACTGGTCACCTTAGAGAGCATATTTGGCATAGATGATCAGCCAGAGAAAGAAAAGACAAACATGACTATCAAAAAAGAGGATTATGAAGAGGTAGAAATTACACATGACAGATTTCTCAAGCATGGAAAGGTATGCAACCAAGCTGAAAGGCAAGGTTTTATTGAGCTTTGCAATGAATTTAATGATTTAATTGCTTGGGATTATCAAGATTTGAAATACTTTGATCTTGGATTAATCCAACATACTATTTATCTAGATCCTAATACAAAGCCTGTCCACCAAAAATAAAGGCCAGGCAATCCCAAAATAGAACCACTAATGAAAAAAGAGTTGTCCAAACTCATAGAGGCAAAGATCATTTATCCCATCAAACATTCTTCTTAGGTGGCAAATTTAGTTTCAGTTAGGAAGAAGAATGGGGAAATAAGATTATGTTTGGACTTTAGAGACTTGAATAGAGCCTCCCTTAAAGATCACTACCTGCTTCCTTCTATGGAACAAATCTTACAAATAGTAGCAGAAGTTGAAAGGTTTTCACTCCTAGATGGCTATTCAGGCTACAATCAAATTCTTGTAA
Organism: Cunninghamia lanceolata; assembly: GCA_027924645.1. Lineage (NCBI taxonomy): Eukaryota > Viridiplantae > Streptophyta > Pinopsida > Cupressales > Cupressaceae > Cunninghamia > Cunninghamia lanceolata. Next base: position 7,611,009 of record BSBN01001067.1, read on the forward strand.
AAGAATCATACCAATCTAAAACAACCTTTACCACTAAATGGGTACCTTGGCTTACCAAAAAATGCCTTTCGGGTTGACAAATGCTGGAGCAACTTTTTAAAGAGCAATGGATTTGGCCTTTAAAGGCCTGGTTAATGATATTATTCTAGTGTATCTTGATTATCTGATCATGTATTCTAAGCATGCAGATGACCACTTGGGTCATTTGAGAAAAGTCTTTGAAAGATGCAGAGAATATGGGATATCATTAAATCCTAAAAAATGTGTATTTGTTGTCCCAGAAGGTAGATTGTTGGGACATGTAGTTTCCAAAGAAGGATTGGCCATTGATCCCAGAAGGACAAGTGCCATTCTAGCTCTTCCTCTTCCTAGTCATAACAAAGGTCTACAGAGCTTCTTGGGAAAGATCAACTTCATGAGAAGGTTCATTCCAAAATTTGCTTCAATAGCAAAACCTCTCACAACCATGTTAAAAAAGAATGATGCTTTCACATGGTCCAATGAAAGTAGGGATATTTTTGAAGCCATCACACAAGCTCCAATGCTGATAAATCCAAATTATGAGAAGGATTTCATCCTATATGCCTTTGGAGACAAAGAGGGTATATCAGCCATCCTGACACAACAAAATGAGGAGAAGCTGGAGAAGCCAATCACCTTCTTCAATCAACCACTCATAGAGTATGAACAAAGGTATGATTTTGTGGAAAAACAAGTATTTGTTGTAGTGAAAGCCCAAAAAAAGTTTAGACACATACTTTCTAACAACAAGATATAGTTGATGGTAAATCACCTTGGTGTCAAAGAGTTCCTGTTGAGTAGGGATGTCAATGAAAAAAGGGCTGGATGGATAACTAAGGTGATGGAATATGACATAGACATCCATATTACCAAGCTGGTTCGTAGAAAAGGCTTGTGTGAATAGATTTTAGCAGATGCTAAATATAGAGATGATGTTGTGCGTGTCCAAGGGCAGATGCAACCAGATGAGACCCACTCCTAGACTAACTGGTATCATGACATGGTTCCTTTTATACAGTCAGGAAGATGCCTTGACGGACTGGACTCAGCAAAAAGAAGGTATTTCAAACTTCAATCCATCCCTTATGCTCTTGTAGATGGTGTTTTGTTTAGAAAGGACATTAATGGAGTTCTTCTGAGATGTATTACTCAAGATCATACTTCTAGAATATTAGAAAAATTCCATAATGGCCCTACTGGTGGCCATTATTATCCAAGAACAACTGTTGTTAAAATTATGAGGGCTAGTTATTACTGGCCTAATTTGTTCAGAGATACCCATAAATGGGCAAGGAGCTACAAGCAATGTGCATTCTTTGTAGGAAAATAGAGGTTGACAACTCTTCCTCTTTATTCAATTTAGACTGACCAATCATTTGCCTAATGGGGCTCAGACTTCATTGGGATGATCAATCCACCATCCAGTGCTAGCCACAAGTGGATTCTAATAGCCACAAATTATTTTACAAGGTGGATAGAGGTAGTTGCATTGAAGGATTCCACAGAGGCCTCCATTTTAGATTTTCTTGAAGGTATGGTTACTAGGTTTGGTGTTCCATTCACTATTATTTTTGATAATGCTAAGGCATTTTTAGGCACAAAGATTAGTGAATGGGCATTAAACTATGGCATTTATCTAAAAACATCATCCAACTACTACCCCCAAGGGAATGACTTGGTTGAGTCCACAAACAAAGATCTAATTAGAATCATCAAGAGGACAGTGGAAGATAATCAGAGAACTTAGTACTCCAAGTTGAATACAACTCTTTGGGCTGATCAGATCACTCCTAAGAGGGCAATTGGCAATTCACCCTACATGCTACTATATGGGAAGGAAGCACAGCTTCCACTATCATCAGAGTTACCATCCTTGGAGCTAGCCCAATAGTTGGAATTACTTGAAAATGATGCCATGACAGTCAGATTTGCTGAGCTGATGGAGCTTGAAGAGAGGAGCGTTGCCATGAAAACCCTTGAAGCACATCAAAACCAAGTCAAGAGGACATTTGATAGAAAATCAGTTGATAGAGTCTTCCAAGAGGGAGATTTGATGCTGAAATGGGATGAAGATAGGGCCAAGGTAGGAAGACATTCCAAATTTAATTCTATATGGAGTGCCCCCTACATTATCACTAGTTGCAAGTAGGCCAGTGCTTTTCAACTCTCAAAACTAACTGGTGAGGAACTTCTAATCCCAGTGAATGGGATTCATCTCAAACCAAACTTTTGAGTTTGATTTTGAGATCCTTGTAAATATTTAGAGTAGATTTTCTTTCTGTTTTAGTTTTCCGATAGAAAGGTTTAGTTCTGCAAAGGGCCACTTTTGCCAACAAGGCAAAATGAAGATAAAAGGCGCTAGGGGCTCGGTTCGTGGAAAGCATATTTCACTGATAAGGGCAAAGATGGAACCAAAGGGCCAAGGTTCATAAAATTGGCTTTTTTTCTGATAGAAAAAAAAGCAGGCCACAATGGTTCAAAACACAGAGATTTTTTTGATAAAGGGCAAAATGAAGAGAAAGGTTGGCTGAGTAGGATAGTTCAAGAATAGAACAAGTCGCTGATAAGGAAGGGGACAACCGAGCATGGTTCTAGAAAAAAGATAATTTTTTCGATAAGACAAAAGATAGCCTCAAAATAGTTTTGAAAAACAAGGAGTTGCCAACTGAGGGCAAATTCATCGATAAGGCGAAATAGAACCAAGATTTTGCTGATAAGGCAGAAAATGATGAAAATGGAGCCTGATGGTTCTGTAAGCAGCGAACTCGCCAGTCAAAGGAAAAATCAAGTGTAGGTAATTCAAAGTGCAGAGAGGCCATAAGAAGAAAAAGGGTACAACACTTTGAAGTGTTGTAAAAGCTTCCTTCTCCCTAAAATCACACCATTTCTTAGGGAGGGTACTCGGCATTCAATTCTGCAAGCCAGGGCCAAATGAGGGTGGATGGAATAGTGAAATTCTGTAATGCTAGAGTACAAATGCAGTTACAAAGTGGATTCACGGGGACAAAACATGACTTTTTACATTCCCTCATCAATGTGCCTGCCATCCATTCATGCAGGTGATCTTTTGCAAGTCGCAGGCCTATCAGAAGTATGTCCACCATTCCAAGAGTCATGGCCTTGCCCCAAATTCACAAGCTTTGCTACAAGACTTCTTAGCCAAGAATTAATGAAATGTGGGCCTATCTTGGGTTGGTTGACCAGTTCTTGTTGGTGAAAAATCATATTTTCACTTTTATATAAGTTAATTAGGTAGATTCTTTTTCTATTTTGAGCCTCATGACATGTATCATAGGCTTTCTTTTCTCTTGAAAGCATTGTGACATGTGTCACATGCTTTCTTTATGCTTTCTTTCCCCACTTTGTCTATTCTTGGATAGTGGTTGTGTATATCCTTTGTATTTATTTCTAAATAATGCAAGGGGAATGTGAAGCACTAATTCATGCATTTGGCTTTTGCAATATTTTCTTGCAACTCTCTCTTGTAGAAGTTTTCCGGTAGATGATTTTGGGAATCTAACATGGTATCAGAGCTCTAGATCCATCAGTTTCTTCTCAAATCAGAGAGGGTTTTAGCCATGAGTAGATAATATGTGCATCTTGGAGCAAAACAGACCTCATGGTTGCGCTCAGAAGGTATCAAAACCCCTATTTTCATACAAGGCACTCTATATTTTTCTGAAAAAAAGTTTTGGCCATTCTTTTGGGGTTTTGGTTTTTTATGTGTAGGAAAAATCTGTACGACTGCCTTGATTTCCATGCTAGATTTTCTGTATAGTCACCTCAAATCTTGTGGCAAATTTTTTTGAGCTTATTTTAATTTTTGGCTTGCCTCGATTTGCGTGCCAAAATTTTTCAAATTTGCCTTGATTTCTGTGCCGCTTGATTTCTGTCTGCCTTGATTTCCATGCCGTTCAATCTTTGAGTCTGCCTCGATTTCCATGCCACGTTCATGTGCGGGCCTAAAAAGGCAGTTTTCTTTCAGAGGCCATAACTTGAGCATACGAACTCAAAAATTGGTAAATGAAAAAGCGTTGGAAAGCTGGTTCTAAGCACTATCCAGGAATGCTAGTATTTTGCCTAGATTTTTCTGTTTGACACCTATTTTTTCTGTTTGAAGTCAAGGCATCATTTTGGCTTTCGAGCTCCATTCTTGCGCCTAGAATCTCCATTTTTTTAAAATGAAAAGGCGTTGGAAAGGTATCAGAGAGCTATCCATAGTCACCTATGTACTTTTTTCAGATTCATCCCTAGGTATCTTTTAATCAGTTTGTCAATTTTATGGCTTCTGTTGGATATCTTGGACATGCTTCCTCCTGGAAAGGTTCTATTTGCTTTGATAGGCTTCTGTTATCAGCATAAATCTATTTGCATATTTTGATCTCTATCATTTTGAGGTATCATGGGTTTTACCACTCATCCTTCTGTGGTCAATCTGACTAAGGACAATTATGAGTCCTAGCAAAGAGGCATCTTGACACATCTCAGGTGGCTGCATCTTTTGCCTCATCTTTATGGACTCATACCTGAACCAGAGACACCTATGAAGAAATCTGTTTGGGGTAACAATCAAGATCATGTTGTAGGTTTAATTTCTACCACTGTTAATTATGATATTGCATGTGATCTTCCCATCTATGAGAGCCCACACACACTTTGGACAAAAATTTGGGAGTTGTATGGAGACCCTCATGTCTCACCATTTCCAAATGATCCTACAATAGATTGTCTCATTCCACTTGATGATGTAGATAATATACCTTATGATGATGATACTTTAGAGGATCTTAAGTATATGACATGTCTTGAATGTTCAGAGATAGAGACCTCTCTTGATCCCTCTTCTCCTCCTATTGAGATCACATCATCTCCATCACCTGTTGCTACTTCAGAGTTCAGTGTTGCATCATCATTGGCTTCTAGTGATTCCCTGTAGCAGGTCAATATCAGTCTTTTAGATCCACCTCATTGGGATTCCTATCTTGCAGACATATCATCTCTATTTGTGGAGTTTCACATTGCTGATTTGGAGAACACATTTGAGGGTTTATCTCTCTTGTTTGATGCTATCTCAGGTGGCTTTGCATCACCACCTTCGTCTTCTGTGTTTCTAGATGCAGTTCAAATCATATCCTCTCCTGGTTCTTCTTCTCTAATTGGGCAAACAATTTCTATTTTCAAGAAGACATATTTTCCTGTATGAGGTCACTTGAGTTGCATTCAGAGGCACATGTTTCAATATGGATTCCCTATTCATCTAAGATGTGGGAATGGCTTCTACATTCACTAGTGGATTTATTTCTTTCGAAAGGGAGAAATGCTGTTTGCAGGCAGTGGATTGGATTCTGTCTTCAAGATCTCTTCATTGGTTCTGGAGCTTCTTCTTGGAGGGGATTCATATTCTCTATTCGCTCTCTCTTATGGGGGAGCACTCATGATTGTACTCTTGTGATGGATTCATTCCATGGGGGGTCTTAGTGTCCTTCCGTCACATGTTCTTGTACTTTTTTTTTGTTTTTTCTCTCTTTTGGAGAGGAGTTTTCTCCCACTGGGTTTTTTTCCTTTTCTCTACCTTATGAGATATCCTTGTTGTTCATGGGTACCTAATATGGCTTTGTTACCGGGACCCATCTTTCTTTCTTTCTTTCTTTCTTTTTAGCTTGTGTAATCTCCCTATGTTACACTTATGGGGGGTTGTTGGTGAAAAATCATATTTTCACTTTTACATAAGTTAATTAGGGAGATTCTTTTTCTATTTTGAGCCTCATGACATGTATCATAGACTTTCTTTCCTCTTGAAAGCATCGTGACATGTGTCACATGCTTTCTTTCCCCACTTTGTCTATTCTTGGACAGTGGTTGTGTATATCCTTTGTATTTATTTCAGAATAATGCAAGGGGAATGTGAAGCACTAATTCATGCATTTGGCTTTTGCAATATTTTCTTGCAACTCTCTCTTGTAGAAGTTCTCCTGTAGATGATTTTGGGAATCTAACAGTTCCAACATCCCCTATAGTAGAAGAAAAATGAATTGTTATAAATACTTCAAATTATAATGTATTTCTATTAGCTATTCTTCTGGGCTATTATAGGTTAGAGAATTCTTGTAACTAGACCTCTGTAATGTAGTTGCATGAACCAGTTGGATTTGATGTATTGTACTCAACACAGAGCCTTTGATGTCTCCAATTTGTTGGTTCATCTATGAATGTAACTGATTATTCTGTGTCTATTTATTTTACATCATTCTCTCTTTTGTAATGGTTATTTGACCGCCATAATCAATATAAGTTAATATTGTGCCTCTCTCATCATTCTTGCACTGTGTCTACCTTTTAGATTAGTGTGAGCTGTGTATTTGTGGAAAAAATGGTCCCTTTCAAACCTCCATTATTTTTGCTCTGACCTTAATTAGATTTATTATGAGTTTGTGTGTTCTTTTTAGTTTTGAGATTTTTTCTCTGTCGATTTATTTACAGATGAGCATTCCTAATCTGGTGCATCACCTTCTTTTTATTTCAGCAATCCTTCTTACCCTTTCCCCCTACAAGAATTAGTACTAGATTTAGTTTATTTCTCTGATCCTTAAGCTTAGAAAGAGGAACCAGCCTTCTCTGGAGGTCTGATCTCAATTGCAAGGTCCCACACCTTGAGATCAGTCCCATTGTGTCATTGAAGTGTTTGAACTAGCTTCAAATAGGGTACAATGTCACATGACAATAGTTATCAATGAAGGATTCTCACATTGAGCAACCAAATCAAGAAAGTCTTTCCCTGGATGTACTAGATTGGCTAGCTTTAGAGGTAATTGAAACTCCTATTAATGTTGTTCCTTTTGACTTTAAATCATTATTTTCAGCAGAGGGAATAAAGCCCAAGCAGAAGGCAAGGGCAGTGTTTTCCATCAAGAGGGACACGATAGGTTGTAGGGTGAATCATATAGTTGTGCCTACAGTAGATAAAGAAAAGGGTGAAATCACAACCAGTGAATATTAGTTTACCAACCTAGACTTGGGACATGCCATTGCTAAGCAAGAGATTGATGAGGTCATAGGCAGTGTGGAACCTATGTAGTAGCTAGAATCCACAAGGATAAGATGAAGAAGAGGGAGCTTAAAGGGCACATTACCCAGCTCTAAGGTTTCATAAAGGGATTGTTAGCCCCAAGGGTACAATTAACAGAGGTCACAATCAATTTGATGTTGGTGACACAAGATGAGATAAGTGACCTGGATGCAAAGAAGCATTAGACACAAGTGATGTAAGGTTGGTTTCAAAAGTTTCTAAAGGATGGGGAGGAAGTAATCCAAACTGCATTACTGAATTGGGTTGACCTGATGTTCATCAGAGGTAAAGTAGATACATTGAAGAAAGTACACAACAAGACTTGATCAAAATGCTCAAGATCTTGGTAAGTTGAAGGGCATCTGCAAGTTAGATGATAAGGTGTTGTTGAACCACAACATAATGATGGACCTGACAATGTAGAAAATATCTGGATGGATAAAGGACCTAAAACTTGAGGTAGACATCTTGAAAGGGAGAAAACACAAGGCAGGGGATATAAGCACCGTAGTGCATGACCTCCTAATAGATGAGATGGGAATTATGCAAGACCTCCTTAGCACCTTGCTAGATGAGGAGAAGACGTATGAAGAGCATGCCTCTGTAGGAATGTTCAAGGCTAGCTATGAGCCTATTTTGAGGGATTCCATTGGACATTTCTCAGTGTTCAGTCAAAAAAGATGGACAAGGATAGTTTGCCTAAACTGAATAAAGCCCCTCTTTTACTCACTAAACATTAGGACAAAGGAGTTGAGCTTGCTCACTATGAAGGATCAAGCTATTGATTTCCTATGACCTTTTTATGCTTGCTATGATTGGTTAAATGCCTCAATTATGTTTTAACAAGATTCAAGCACTCAACTAGCATGAAACCCTAATTGTAAAGTATATGATAACATATAGATTTATGGCACAAATCTGACAAACAGATTATAGAAATGCAGAGCAGGGATCACAGAGAGTATGTACCTAGAAATTGAGGGCTTGTCAGACTAGGGCGCCCATCCCAGTGTCCAAAACATTTCTGGTGACTGACATCTCTTATACCTAATGTTAGAGTGTCCTTAGAGAGTTCCACATCTAGAATTAAATGTCCAGTTAGACTAGGACGCCCGCCCTAGCATCTCGATTATTTTGTGATGCCAAAACTCAAAGTTCTGCAATGATAGTATCTATAATATCTGTATGTCTTTTGCTCCTTTTCATCTAATCTTTTCGAATACGACCTGCACATACAAAAGGAGGAGAAAGATGGTTGTTTCTATATAGGAGCTTGCCTCAGTGAAGCCATGTCTTTAGTATTTCTACCTCAAAAATAGCCAATGATAAATATCTACAGATGTGTGTGCTCATAGATCATGTGTGTATGCAAAAAATGCAAAACCCTAGATGACTAAAGTATTAAGGAAAGATCAACACATTGCTTCACTCAAAGTGAAACAACAACATCACCTTAAGGAGATTATTGCAATGAAGACTTGTAGAACAAGAAGGCGAGGTAGCCGTATCTGCGATGGATTCCCAAGCTCAAGTTGGAGGCTTCAACCCTTCTCCTGATCGTATAAAGGGCTTGAGGAAACCCTAGGAAGAGAAAGATAGAATCAAGATCTTGATTCCTAATCTCCACCAAATATCTCCATGATATCAAATTCAAATGACTTCCAAGAGCTTCAACAAAGTACTAGTCTTCAATGGCAAAAGTGCTAGAATTTTGGCATAGTAAGCTTGCATATAGATTGTCTATGTTAAAATGATTTTTAATTCTATTTAAATACCTAACCTTAGAAATTCAAATATTTGAAATAATGTGTCGACATTGCATGAAAACCAAAATTTGAAATCAGAATCCTGAGGTACATGGCACAAGTTGACACCACCCCAAAGTTTAGGATCCAAAAAAATAGGGCAGGATAAGGGCACGGGGGCCCTAGTCCAGACCCTAATTTTCACTTAAGATCTACATTTAGGATGTCCAAAATACCCAAAATCCAAACTCAGTTCCTAGGTTCAGTCCAGTTTCTTTGAAATACGATATTTCTTCAGTTAGATATAGGTCAATCAAGGATTACATAGGCTAAAAATAAAAAGGGGAAGAGGACACCAAAGGAGAGGAGCTAAACTATGCAAAATTGTGTCATTCCTTGTAGGAAGACAATTTCTGACATAACATTTAGCCCTCACTTTAGTGGCCACGTGCATATGCAACTAAAGGAATGTGAATACATCAATCATGAAAAGAATACCCAAAAGGATACTATAGAGGAAGCCAAAGTGTTATCACTCAAGAGGAAGAAGCCCCCAATTTGTAATCCTGCAACACCACAAAGTTAGGAACCACATCCTTCAAAGGAACACTTGTCAGATAATCAAAATCAAATTAACCTCCAACCAACATAGAAATAGGTCAGTCGTAAACACTAAGGGGTTGATTGATGAGACATGATGAGTGATGAAATCAAGAGAGATATATGCCTCCCTTGTTTATGCTTGCTTAGTCTGAAAAGGAGAAACAAAGTGGTAATCTATGCACACAAATTTTAGGGAAAGGTGATGAGAAATGCATCATGAGGGTCATTTTTTGCAAACAAGACTGAAGTACAAAGCATTGGGTTAGATGGAGGGTGGAACTAGGATTCCAATGCAATAAACGACATATGAATCTGAGTTCGGCAGCCCAAGATAGAGGTTCATAAGTAAAACTATACATTTTTGTACCTAGATAGTGATAGGAATTCTCATCCATTTACTATAAGCAAAGGAAGTTTCCACTTTTTCACCATTCATTCTTGTTTTCATTGTGTAGAGGAGAGAAAGAGAAGGAGAAAGATACTAGCCATGCTGACTCGACATCCATACCATCTTTCACAACTAGAGATGCTCTGATCCTGAGTTGTAGATCGATGTATCGAGGCAAAGGTAGGGTCTTAACTTCACTTATGTCATCATTCTTTCTTGTTTTTGATTTTTTCATTGTTATGCATGCCATTTTGAATGTTTAAGACAAGGGTTCCCAAACAAGGCACCCAAGTCCAGCGAGGGCACCCAACTCCACTCTGGGTGCCTAGGTCTTCCTGGGGTGCCCAAGTCTAGAAAGGACAAGGGCCCCAGGGACAATGCACATAATGCTTAGTTAGTTATTGTTTGATGTTTCGATGAGGTGGAGTAATTTAGATTAGAATGTGTGATGCACAGGATGTTCTCAAGACATGAGAGCACATAGGTGGTCACCTAATGACACTACTATGGGACCACGCTAGTACCATGTCTGACAAGGAGAGTGGTTTCCTATAAGTGGTAGGCCTATGGTGGGTGTTTAGGATGCCCACGATGAGATTCCATCGTAGCATGTTGATGGCACTCATGGAGAGGTGGGATGCAGATATGTTTACATTCCATTTACCCATAGACGAGATGGCAATTACCCTAGAGGATGTGTATCACATCCTATGACTGCCTGTCCATGGAGAGACAATGAGGATCTTAGAGCATTGCTTAGAGGAGTATACCAAAGAGAGCCATTTATACTGTTTAGGTCACATCATCACTCAGATAGAATGAGGACATATTACACTCTGATGGCTAAAGCAGGGTTGTGGTGACATTCCCTTAGTATGGTGGATCATGATCCCTATCGTCACCCTAGAGATCGTGTAGGATGGACGAGACACACACCTTCATGGGGGCCTTTCTCATACTATCAGGTCGATGGAGTAGCATAGGACATTGTACTCATGGGGGCGCATTATGCTTGCACACCTCTATTGCAAATTAGGACGTTATGTCCATTATGAGACACAAAGCTTGATGGTGTGTACCCTATTGCAGGTATGGATGTTTGAGCACATTAGGTTCACATGACCTATAGGTTTCCCTATAGAGCCAGCATGGACATATCCACATGCGCATGCTTATCCATTCATGAGATGTTGGAGACATGGTGAGTTGTTATACTAGAGAGTGGTATTTGATAGGTTATAGCATGATAATATTGTTTAGAGACCATATCACGACCAGAGACTAAACATCACAAACAACTAGCCAGGATGGAGAGGGATAGATTGATGGCCAATCACCTCGATCACATAGTTGTCTAGTTTTACTTTGATAGAGTAGCATGACAATTCAAATGAAGATAGGATGTTCCTATGATGCATCTGAGCTATGCATGCTCAACATGCAACACAGTCAAGGTGAATGTTGCCTGACGGTTGATGATAACTGAGGTGATGGTGAGTGATGATGATGGTAAAGAGGATACATAGACACTATCTGATACAAATGACGTCGGTGTTATCTAAGTGTATCAAGCCTGGTGGCAAATAGAACGATGTGCTCCTAGCTTTCTTGCCGGTCACCCCACAGGTGATCCACAACCATGGGCTGGTCACAGGAATGACATAGGAGTAGAGGATGATGTGAGTGATTTCGCTAGATACTATGATCTTGATGAGGATGATGATGATGATGAAGAGGAGGAGATCTTGACATAGTATGTCTTCAGAGTAAGACCACGGTGAAATCATCAGGTGGTAGATAGTGGTGAGGAAACTGAGTCAAGGCCATGATCGAGAGCTCGTGGTCTAGCCTCTACAGATGTTAGGAGATCGAGATGTCATGAGCTAGGGGAGATGACTAGTCATGTGCCCCCAGCTGGTGAGCTGACTGTAGTGTTCATCATACCAGTAGTAGTTCGGGATCCATCTTGGCAGGATGGGGATCCAAGGAAGACATTATTTATGTTGATGTATTATTTTGATGCTTACCTATGATGTTATATGTATAAGATGAGATATTGATATCAACTTTGTCTTTCTTTTTGTAGTTAGTACTGATTCATGGCATGATTTTGTGAGTCACATGATAGTAGAGATAATCCCTACCAATGTGGCTGAGCAGCGAGTACGGATGGGGTATTCACCATAGCACTCCACAGGGTGACATGTAGAGATATTTATGTCATTTATGAGATATAGAGTGGCTAAGGAATCCACTTTAGATCATGCTACAGAGGAGAGAGATCATGCAATCCAAAGATTTGAGCATGCAGAGTCTGATCTCCAGGTGCTGCAAGATCAGGCTATAGAAGTACCTTCATTTAAGAGAGATCATGTTGTGACTCAGGTCTTACTTTCTGAGTTACATCAGGCAAGAGATGATAGGGATGGAGCTCAATTAGAGAGAGACCAGTACCGCTAGATGTATACAGAGTTACAGGGTGAGGTGATGGGTCTGAGAGGTCAGCTCAGGGGTCTACAGTCACGAAGTGTCTCTAGGAGTCATTTGCGGTCTATAGCCACACATGGGTAGCCCTTTGTCTCACACACACCACTAGGTCTTGAGGGAACTGGTGATCGAGGTTTAGCTATGTGATGTATCTTATATGCTACAACATCCCATTTTGATGTATGGAATAGTCGACTCTGATGTTTTCAATTAATTTTTGTGATGTTTATTTGTCACATGCGATTTATAGCAAATGTAACTAGTGATAAATGTTAATGATTATGTGGAAATGTAATTAATGCTAATATGATATATACTAAATAGTTATTTGTAGAACATATAGTAAAACCCACAATGACTAATGAATTTCACACATAAGTAACATATTATGCTATATTCAGTTAATACAAAGGTGATCTTAATAAAGCATGTTGAAGCAAGATACAACAATGATTAACCGAAAAAAATGATATGTTAAATAAATTAAGAAAAAATAATCTATCTTATCAAAATTGAATCTAAACTAATAAATTTGCTTTAGGGAATAACATCTAACATACAATCTTAAGCATAGAATTACTTGAAGTGTGCGGCATTAATAGGTTCTTTAAGTGGTGTACCTTGTTCATCAACTAATTTATATGCTCCTAATCCAAAGGCTTCAGTAACAACATATGGTCCAAGCCAATTAGGGCTGAACTTTCTTTTTTTTCTAGGAGGTGCATTCACATTACATTGATTCTTATATAGTACCAAATCTCCAACATCAAATGAATGATGTATGACACGCTCATTGTATGATCACTAGATACTCTTCTGATGAGCCTTAAGGTGCTCAAGAGAATTGATACACTATTCATCGAGCATTTCAAGTTCTTGTAATCTCTTTTCTCATTCCATGTCATCATCAATAATGTCCTTTAGGGAAACTCTTAATTAAGGAATTTCTAGCTCTAAAGGCATTATCGCGTCAGTGCCATAGACAAGATTATATGGTGTAGTTCTAGTAGCCATACGAATGCTTGTTCTATAAGCCCATAATGCATAGGAGAGTTGAGTATGCCAATCTTTTTGATGTTTATTAATAGTTTTTCATAAAATTTGTCCAACAACCTTATTTGAAGTTTCTGCTTGGCCATTCAATTGAGGATAGTAAGGCATAGAGAAGTGATATTGGATATGATATTTTTTAACAAATTTCTTCACGTCCTTGTTCTTAAATGGGGTACCATTATCAAAAACTAAGGAGGAAGGTATACCAAACTGAGAGATGATGTTATCTTGTATAAAGTGACAAATTACTTCAGCAGTTGTGGATCACAGTGGAACAACTTCAACCCACTTCTTAAAGTAATCAGTAGAAGTGATGATGAAAGTATGTCCTTGAGAAGAAGGTGAGGAGATTTTACCAATCAGATCCAAGCCCCAAATAGAAAATGGCCAAGGTGAAAGTTGGGGTCTAAGTTCCTAGGTAGGTGCTGAAATTAGATATTTATGTTGTTGACGCTGCGGGATTTCGTGAGACAAGTGAAGGAATCTTGTTCCATGTATTTCCAATAATACCCATACATAATAACTTTTGTATTAGTGATTTTCCTCCAAAGTACCCTCCACAAGCACCGGAGCGAGCTTCTTCTAAAGCTATTGGGATCTTTGAATTGCTAAGACATCGAAGAAGAACACCATTATAGCTTCGTCTATATAAGACATTAGATAGAACAATATAACGTGCTGTGAGTTTGGATAGGTGAACTCATGCATTCTTAAATTTTGAGTTAGGAATTGTACCATCACGCAAATATTGGAATATATGGGAGAACCATTCATCAGAATTCATATTACAATAAAGGTCAAACATCAAGGGTGTAGCCTCATCTAGTGCAAGTGTTTTAAGATTATGAATGATAAAGAGATATTTGTCAAATGAATCGACAGGAGATATAAGGGAGGTTACGCTTGCCATTACATCCATGTGTCGATTGTCTTTCCTTGGAATAGTATCAATTGAAAATTATATAAATTGTTTTAATAAAGATAAGACAAGATCACGCTATTGAGATAATTTGTCTTGTTTAGCTTGATATGATCCTATTATTTGTCGTACAATTAATTGTGAATCATCGTATATAGTGATGTTTTCAATGTTAAGAGCCAAAGTGGCATGAAGTCCTACAATGAGAGCTTCGTACTTAGCAATGTTGTTTGTGCATGAGAAGTTTAAGCAGTAAGACATAGGAATTGACTTACTAGAAGGAGGTACTAGTATGACACCAGCACTGGAGATAGTTTGACTTTGTGAACCGTCGAAATACAATTCCCATTTATCATCTAGATTTATATTTAGAATTTGTCCATCGAGAAATGTCTCCTAATTTTGTATAGAAAATGGTGAGGGTGCTTCAGCTAAATGGTCGATTAATGCTTGTCCTTTAATTGCTTTTTGAGAGATAATTTTGAGGTCAAATTTTGTTAATAACATAACCCATTTAGCAAGGTGACCTCAAAGGTCTATTTTAGCAAAAAGATGTTTCAAAGGATCGAATTTCACCATGACATGGACTTCAGCATTTAAGAGATAATACCTAAGCCTCTGTGTTGCAAAGACAAGAGCTAGGCATTGCTTTTCGATGATATTATATCGCACTTCATAATCAAGCAAAGTTTGACTGATGTAATATACAATGCATTCTTTGCCTTCAATATCATGTTGTGCTAATAAGGTTGCGAGAGCATTATTCGATGTTGAGGTGTAAAGAATAAAAGCTTTATCAGTAGTAGCAGGTTGTAAAATAGAAGGATTATCTAGATAACTTTTTAATTCTTCAAAAGACTTCTGACATTTAGAATTCCATTAAAATTTTGAATCTGTATTTAGTAGTTGAGTAAAAGGGCAAGTCCTATCTGTGAGTTGTGAAACAAATCAGCGACTGGCCTGTATCTTGCCTTCCAAACTATGAAGTTGAGAAATGTTCTTAGGTTCTGGCATAATAACAATCACATCAATCTTATTCGTGTCTACTTCAATACCACAATGCGAGACTATAAATCCTAATAGTTTTCCACTGTCTCCTCCAAAAACACATTTACAACAATTCAAGCGCATGTTGTATGTATTTATTTGCTCAATGATTTGACAGAGGATTGTGACGTGATCCTAGTGACGAATAGACTTCACAAGAATGTCATTGACATAATCCTCTAAGATGTGCATGTAATCATTAAAGATAAGAGTCATAGCCCATTGGTAAGTTGCTCTAGCATTCTTTAATCCAAAAGGCATGACAACCCAACAAAATGTTCCCCAAGGGGTTATAAAGGTTGTCTTGTATTGATCTTAAGGTTTGATGTAAATTTGATTATATCCTGAAAAACCATCTATAAAGGAAAGTAATGCATGGCCAACTATTGAATCAACAATCATATCAATGTTTGGCAAAGGGAAATCATCTTTCAAAGAAGCAAGATTTAAATACCTAAAATTGGTACACATTTGAATACAATTATCAAGTTTAGCGACAACCACAATATTGGAAATCTAAGGTGAGTAATCAATAAGGTGGATAAAACTGTCTTGTAAAAGCTTTTCTATCTCAACCTTAACTAATAGTGCAACCTTAGGATTCATCTTACAGATATTTTGTTTAAATGGCTTAGCATCAGGTTGTAATACAATATTATGTGTTACAATCTAAGGATCATTACCAAGCATATCCAAATAATTCCAAGCAAGTACTTCAAAAATTTCATGTAACAACTTGGTCATATCTTCTTTTCCTTCAATACTTAAACAATCACCTATAGGAATAAATTTTTTAGTATTATCTTTGTCTATAAAAACTTCCACAGTCTTTCCACTAAGAAAAGTACTGGGGTCTATGAGATTGGGTGATTGTGATGATGATTCAATCTCTTCATTAGAAATGTTTATCAAGTCAGTAGATTTTCAAAAGTATGCATCAACATTTAAACTATAAGGCAATCCCCACTTGTCATGATGACGAGAAACACTGTCATAAGCTCCCAAGAATTCAAGTGTTGCTTCATCTTGTGAAAAGGTGTCCAAAGGAATATCTTGTGGAGGACAATTCATGTCTATCATCTCAGGAAATATCAAACTAAGTGTTGATATTATGTTCACATTTTAAGACTAGGATGTCTATGGGCTTTGGTTTCCTTGAAAGGATTATATCCAATGCCACTCGAGTAATGTTGCGAAGTAGCTTCTATAGGTACTCAAATTCCTTGTTAATTAATACTGCAACCATTACCTACATAGTCGCAATTCTTATAGAGAATCTGAAATCCTTGACCATAAAGAGAGGCCATTTCTCTAGAAGAAGGTGGAGCCTCATAGGTCTCATAATTTGTAGTATAAGTAAGAGTGTTATCTATGTTTGTTACCAAAGAAACTTTAGGTTTTTGAATAGAGTCCTTAGATGATATCGATGCAACATTTGAAGTTTCAAGATTAGATTTATTAAGCATGTACTCTCCCATAGAGGCAAGAGTAAAACCTAATGAACCCCAATCATCACCAATGAATGCATTTGATTGTTGAGATCCTTGCACAATATTAGATGTGGCAAGCAGAGCTGATGGATCTCAACCTTCAAGTTATTTAGAATCTTATGATGAACAACTTGTTTTTACATTTCAATATATAAACAATTATCTAGTTCAGGATCAGCTTCCACAGTATGAAGTTAATTTTTATAAATAAACTTGATTGATCAGTGGAGGGTAGATGGCACTACCCCTAATTCATGAATCCAAGGTCTACCAAGAATCATGTTGTATGATAAGGAACCAGGCATGACATGAATCAAGGTAGATAAAGTCATAGGCCCAACTTGTACAGGTAAAGTTATAGTGCCTATAGACTGCCTTCCAATATTATCAAAGCCATGAATGCTAATTCTATCGGGTTTAATCAAAGAAGTATCAATCTTAATCTTATGTAAAAAATTAATACCACAAACATTAAGAGCCAATCCATTATCAATCATAACTCGCTTGATCAATTTATTGTTTATTGTAATGAAGATAATTAAAGGATCATATTGATTTTGAACTTTAATAGAAGGCAACTCATGTTGTTGGAACAAAATGTTTATTTTTGTTGCATGCATACAGTCTAAAAGAGCTACCACATCATTTGGCTTGATAGCAGGTGGTACAATCACCTTTTGTAAATCTTCCTGGAGCATTTCATGGTATGTAGGCAAAGTTTGTAAGTTCCCAAAGAGAAATCTTTGCATGAGTAGCATGAATCTGCTCAATAAGATCATAATCTTGACGAACTTTATGTGTTAAACAAGGTGTTTGAGGAAGCATAGGTTGAGAAGCTAGTAAAGATATCAGAATGCTTGAATTTTGTTTTCTTTGTTTTTTATTCTAAGTATTATATGTATGAGCAACCATAGTATGACTGGGTTGTTGTGATCTTTCTTGTTGGTTTCAACATGTTATTTGCTTAGGATAGTTATAGATGTAATCATAAGGTTGAGAAGATAGTGGTGTAATGTTATAAAATGTCCCCTTGGGGGCTTTTCCCTCAAAAGGTTTAGCTCCTAGGGCTTTAGTGTGCATTTAGGACATCTTGCATCATAATTCAACATCCTGATGGAATGAACCATGGGTATCATGACAAATGGGGCCTAGGGGGACCCCTTGAACCTAATCCTACCCAAAATAGGGGGGGAGGACTTGGGCACCCATGCCCTAGTCCTACCCTATTTTGGGTTAGACCAAAACATCTAGTGTCAGTTTATGACTATTATTTGGTCCCTAGGCCGACACGGTAAGTTTGAATTCATGAAATCTTGGTGGGAATGTTTGTAGTTGCATATAAAAGCATGTTTAGGCATTCATTTGTAAACTAGATTGTTATTGTGAACTTTATGCATCCTAAAGGTTATTCAAGGATTTCATTGTGTTGCAAGAGTAGATTTGTGTTGTCTATGTGTTTGTGTTTACAGATTTGAGCATCCATCTCTTCATGGAATGAAGAGCTTCTTCCTCCCATGACATCTTCACTACAAGGTGACATCTATTATGATTATTGAGTATTTATCATTTGAGTTTTTCCTCTGCATCCCAAGGCATGCACTCTCTATCTAACAACGGTGTTTGGAAGGATTGAATGTCTCTCTGGGGCTTGACTGAGGCAAGCCTCTAAACACCACATCTCCCTCCCAAAGTTTTCATGATTGCAGGTTACAGGTTGGAGTTGTAGACAAAGTGAAGTTGCAGGAGGGTACAATAGAGTGTCAAAATTGTAGATCAGTGAAAGAAATAGCTACTTGGACTAGGGCACCTATTCATTTGTCCTCAAATTTTTGCAACAGGAAAATCTCTGATACAACAGATACAAGTTGTAGACCTTGTTTCCAGATCTCGACAAAAAGTAGGGCCTTGAACTTGGGTACCCACTCTTTAATCCCAAACTTTTCCACATCGGAACCCCGAAAATAGGTGCACAGTTATTTGTTATTTTACATCTTTCTACAGAAGCATTTTCTGTAATTCATCCGTTTACTGTCGTATTTGCATAATTAAGGTTTTAAGGCATAACTGAGCATAAGAGAAGATAATTGTTAATTAAATCATAAAAATCTAAGTTACCCTACATCTCAATAGTGACCTAGGGTATGATAGTACATTGCAACTTTACCCTAGGTCCTTGAATGTAAGGGTGAAAGGAGGATATACACACAAAACTAGTCAAACATCAACTATCCAAATTTTACCCATTACATTTTGGTGAACCTATGTTATTGGACTTGTTTGCATCATGCTGAGTGTTTTGCTTTAGATTTTCATTGATTTCATTCATTCATAGTATCATTCATCTTATTGCATTGAAAAATTTACAAAAAATTGAAAATTTGGAAAAATTGAAACAAATTGCATTTTAGGGTTTCTATTTTGCATTAATTAAATTCAATTTCATCAAATTTCTGATTTTTGCATTAGATCTTATTTAAATTATATAAAATTACAAAAATCATTTATTTACATTGCATTTTCATCATAAAATTGCTAGGGTTTTGTTGAAAATTACGAATTTTGCATATAACCTAGTAATTCCAAAATCTAGGGTTTGTAGGTAAAATCTTGTTTCAGATTTTTATACTCATTTTAGAGACTCATTCAAATTTGCATTTGGCCATAGTCTTTCATTTTAGAACAAATTTGCATTTCGATTTAAAAAAATTGCATTTTTGCATAGAAAAAGTCAACAAAAACTAGCATTTTCATTGATTTTTCATTAGATTTGCACTTGCATTTTGCATGCTAGGGTTTGGAAATCATTTTAAGATCTGAGAACATTTAATTTTCATCATACATCATCTTGCAAAACATTCATATAGCATTTTGTGTCAAGATCTCAAACCTAGGGCTTCAAAAACATTGATTTTCACTAGATTTGGCCTTATCGATTCTCTAAATTTGCACTAATTGGTGGTTATCAGGGTAATCATTTTCTTCCCATTGTAAAAATCTTCACAACACCTTTTTATTAGACTCTTGTAGTGAAAATTTGGTGAAAAACTACACATTTTTGCTATTTTTGCCCTAGGATTTGGCCTAGTTTGCACTCCAAGTGTGTTGTAACAAATTTTATGGATTGAGGTGATTGATATTATCAATATTATTTTCTTCACCTCCTAAAATTTTTTACAACACCCCTTTTTCTAGGTCTTGGAGTTGAAAAACCGTGAAAACTTGCCTATTTTTGCTATATTTTCACTAGGGTTTGACCTAGGGTGACACTACAAGTGTGTTGTGACAAATATTTTTACATAAAGTGGCTGTTATTACTGATATAATTTTCTTTTCATCATAATTTTCCTCACAACACCCTTTTTCATGCTCTTTTGCATTGAGATTTGGTGAAAAACCACTTATTTTAGTATATTTTCACTATATTTTGACTTGTCATCATCTTAGATTTGCATCAAGAGTGTGTTGTGAAGGATATTATTGCTGTATCGAACTGATATTAGACATATAATTTTCTGCCCTTGATCAAAATCCTTACAACACCTCTCCTTTCATATATTTGCATTGAAAAAGTACAAAAAAATAAAGCATTTTTGCACATAGTTTTGTACTTGTCTTTTGCATAAATTTGGAAAACCTTTTAAAAATTGATCTTACACTGATTTGAAAACATACCCATGGCACCTTCATGTCATTTCTCAATGGTATCTTTGCATGCATTTATCAAAGATCTTGATTTTGACAAATTTTTAACCTTCATGAGTGAACATCCTATGATATTGGAAAACTTAATTGAGTTCTTCTCCATGAGTAGCAATGACAAAGATAATGGTGATAACATTTCTCCCATGCATTCAATACATGCTCCATGTAATGATGACATAAACTTGTCCTCTAGTCATTCTTTCAAAAATGATTCTTCCCATGAGGGTATGTTGGAGCAAAATGATGAAATCAATGACACTTTCCCTACAATAGAAGAGACACAACAATTGCAAGATATTATACCTCCTACAAATACAATAGAAGAACAAATAATTCATGATGTTGAGGTCCCTATTGATGTGATAACACATGTAACTGATGAGAAAATAAACCAACTTGACAATGACCTAGCTAATTTTCAAGCATTTGTTGAAACTGAAAGGATAGCAGTATAAGCTATACCTGTGACTCACAACATAAGAAAATTGATAAAAGAAGGGCAAGATGGTATTGATGTTGTTCAAGGCCTAGCACATATTGTACAACATAATGTCATGCCTCGCTATGATTTAGACAATTACACATCTCTCATGAATACACACCCTCGGGTAGTAGAAGACTTAACATACCACATTGAGAATGATGAGTATGAAAACTCTCTTAATGAACCTTATGAGGCTGAAGATGACTATATGAACTATGATGAAATAATTAGTTTAATAGAAGTGGACAAGAAGAAAGTTGAGAATTCACCTAACCCATGGAAAGATAGCATTGATTTAATTGTTGACAAAGGTTAGATTGGTTGTCCATACAGGTAAGTATCTCTAGCCCTTTATCTCTCTCATGATGTGCTTCCCCCGTGATGTGTTATGTGTTGTTTAGGCCTCTTGGGATGACCCTTGATTCTCTCGTAAGGTCCGGGATACCAGGAGACCACATCTATTGTGACCTTCTTCTATTTGTATCATCATTCTTCTATATTGCCTCTCTCTTTGATTTCATCGTTGTGTGTTGTGTCTTACAAACATAGCATTGCAATTGGTGACCTGGGGGTACCCTCTTATGTGACTATCCCTAAGACACTTGTTTTTCCTCTCTTATTTATTGTTTCCCTTCCTCTAGTGTTTCTATCTAGTGGGCGGATGATGAAAAACATTTATACTGATGTGGACCTAGCATCCCTTTCGCAAGAAATAAAAAATTGGACTTAGTTCCTAATACGATGATGGGGTTGTATATCGTATCCAACGCTTGGCTAGTGGAAGTACTTGTGTTTTCCACGTAGTGATTTTGATGGTGTTCTATCTCATTTACAAATCATAACAATACTATTGCTCCGTGCACTTTGTCTATCTTGAATCTTGCATGCCTCAGATTTCATATGCATTGATGTTGTTGTTTTTATGTGGACACTAACATGTTTCTTGTAGGGATGTGTTTGTGGGAAAATTTGGCGATCATAAAGTACATGTCACCTCCAGGGGGCATGGGCTTTGTGAAAGTCTGTTTTCCCTTGTGTGTTTTCTTCCTACCTTAACGTGCTTGATATTGATGCATGATATCAACCACCTTAAGGTGGGGGCATATATAAGGTAAGATGTCTGTTCTAGATGCTAGTAAAGTGTGTTTGAAAAATCTTGAAATCTGCTTCATGTACCTCCTTTTCACCATAAGACATCTCCGTGATACAGGTGGGGTTGTATACTGTGCTTTCTTTTCACTGTAAGGCATCTCCGTGATGTGGGTGGGGTTGTATTTTCAAAAGTCCTCTGCGGAGGCGAGGAGCAGTTCTGTGACTAACTCAACCCTTAAGCCTGTCTTCGGTGATTGTTGTGGCAAAGCCCAATTTTTGGTGTGTGTCTGTAATGTGCACTTGAGATGGTGTTGAACCTAGAAATAGGGACACTCCATCACTTCTCTGTTGTGTTTTCTTCATGTCTTCAAAGTGTTTGTGTTTGGCGTACTTGCTTTTTTTGGCGTGTTTGTTGCCCCATATGCAGTTTAAAGACCTACACGATGAGTGCATCCTGCATTTTGGGAGGTTTTGTGTGTCTTGCATGTGTGTTGCCCCATATATATAGTTTAAAGACCTGCATGATGAGTGCATCCTATATTATGGGAGGTTTGTTTACTTTCCTCTACTTGCATCTGCATTTCATATATATGAGAAAAAGAAAAGAAAATAAATCATCTTAAATGTCTTCCCTACATTAATGTGTATTCTGTGCATTTACTATATTCTCCGTGTTTTGTGTGCCTGTCATTGTCTTCAATGTGCTTGGTGTGTCTGTTGTGTTTGTTGACCATACTTTAATGCATGTATTAGCCTCATGTTTATACATACATTAAAGTGGGGGCTAAATGTAATGTCAAAAAATGTCCCCTTAGGGGCTTTTTCTGCAAAAGGTTTGGTTCCGAGGTCTTTAGTGTGCATTTAGGACATCTTGCATCAATGAACCCTAGGTATCATGACAAATAGGGCCTAGGGGGACCCCTTGAACCTAATCCTACCCAAAATAGGGGGGAGGACTTGGGCACCCGCACCTTAGTCCTACCCTATTTTAGGTCAGGCCCAAACTTCTAGTGTTGGTTTATGACCGTTATTTGGTCCCTAGACCAACACGGTAAGTTTAAATTTATGAAATCTTGGTGGGAATGTTTGTAGTTGCATATAAAAGCATGTTTAGGCATTCATTTGTAAACTAGATTGTTATTGTGAACTTTATGATTCCTAAAGGTGATTCAAGGCTTTCATTGTGTTGCAAGAGTAGATTTATGTTGTCTATGTGTTTGTGTTTACAGATTTAAGCATCCATCTCCTCATGGAATGAAGAGCTTCTTCCTCCCATGAGATCTTCACTACAAGGTGACATCTATTGTGATTATTGAGTATTTATCATTTGGGTTTTGCCTCTACCTCCCAAGGCACACACTCTCTATCTGACAATGATGTTTGGAAGGCTTAAATGTCTCTCTAGGGCTTGACTGAGGCAAGCCTCTAAACACCACAACCCCCTCTGAAAGTTTTCATGATTGTAGGTTACAGGGTGGAGTTCTAGACAAAGTGAATTTTAAGGAGGGTACAACAGAGTGTCAGAATTACAGATTAGTGAAAGAAATAGCTACCTAGACTAGGGCACCTGCTCATTAGTCCTCAAAGTTTAGCAATGAGAAAATCTCTGATACAACAGATACATGTTGCAGACCTTGTTTCCAGATCTCGACAAAACGTAGGGCCTTGGACTTGGGCGCTTGCTCTTTATTCCCCAACTTTTCCACCTTAGAACCCTGAAAACAAGTGCACAATTATTTGTTATTTTACATCTTTTTGTAGAAGCATTTTCCATAATTCATCCGTTTACTGTCGTATTTACATAATTAGGGTTTTAAGACATAATTAAGCATAAGAGAAGATAATTGTCAATCAAATCATAAAAATCCAAGTTTCCCTACATCTCAATAGTGACCTAGGGTATGATAGTACATTGCAACTCGACCCTAGGTCCTTGAATGTAAGGGTGAAAGGAGGATATACACACAAACTAGTCAAACATCAACTATCCAAATTTTACCCATTACAAGCAAAAGACCTCTAATAGTGAGCACCAATTTAGATTGTGGTTGAACCACATCTGAACACAGGTTGACTACTATTTTCGGCTTCATAGGTTCTTCATGAGGTTTAGGAACATAGATTGCATTTACTATTCTTTGAAACAAGGACGGTTTAGGAGTCGTAGTGGAATATTCAATCAAGATAAAGTCCTCAAGGGCTTCATCAAACATATTGAAGTCATCACAACTAAATGGTTCATCATACACATTAAAGTCTTGTAAAAAGTAATCCGACATTATTACATGTACTAATTAACCCAAGACATAAATGTAAAGCAAGATAGCATAAACTTTGTAAAAATGAAGATATCTGATGTAGGAGCATCGAGTGGTGTAAGGGCAATCTTGTATCACCCAAAAAAAAAGATGTGTTTCAAAATTGTTGATGTTCTTCCAATTTCTTTTCAAAATTTGTGGGTCTGGTTCCATAATCACTTGAATAATGATGTAGAACTTTCAATTTTTCCAAACTGCTAACAATAGCAACCTGCTATTTTTAGAAAGTTTGAATTTGGGCATGGAATGAAGTGAAAATTTACAGGAAGCTACATAACTGAAAAATAAGACCTTTGGCAAAGGAATCATGCAAAGATCATTTGCGAGCTGAAAGATATTAAAGTTTCTATTTCCCAAAAAATGCTTAAAATTATTCAAACTCAGGTTTGAGACACTAAATGGCCCCATACGGGCCTAAAAATAGCCAGAACTAACAAATATGATTCTTATCACATAGAGCACTCCGCAAGTTTTCTGACGCGTAAAATGGTTCATCAATCGGACACCCAGATCAAAAGTTATGGCTCCCATAAGTTGACCTATTTTTGGAGGGAGATGCAAATTTTGAATTTAGGTTGTTGGCCGCCAAAAAGGCTATTAATAACCATTTTTGGGAACCTCGGGTAGTAGTAGAGTTAAGGGGGAAAGTGTAGAGTAAAGAATAGGTGGGAAAATAGAAACCCTAGTTGATTTGGGGTTACAGAAGGCTGATGATTCCAGAGTCTTGTGATAGGAAGTTGTAATGTGATGCAGCCTATGGAGGGTTGATTCCTCTTATTGTATTTGAGCTTCTATAATGTAATAAGTTGTCCAAATTAATAAAGAAAGTTCTATTTTCTGTCTGTAATTTCTATTGTTGTGTGTTTTATGATTTACCCCCTTCATCGAGTGGTATCAGAGTAAGGGTTCCTAAGTGTGTAGATAGATCACCAACCATGAGGCAGTTTGCGCTAGGACCTGATGTTGTGGGTTTGTTGCAGAGATCAAGATGCCTCCATGAAGACATCGTATTGGGAGGAATGCTTTGATGTAAGAGGACTTTAGAGCCCTGCAAAGGCAAATTGATGCATTGCAAGAGGAGCTGGGAAGAGGGTTTGATCTGAAAACATGAGAAGAAAGTGAGGATGAAGCTGAAGAAGAGCTATCCAAGGAAGAACAAGAAGCTACAGGAGATCCTGCAGAAGTAATGTTGTTGAGGGCCATTTCAAAGATTGGAAAGAGGCCTAGAATCAAAGTTTCTACATATTCTAGAGATTTGAATGTGGAATAGCTTATTGATTGGATCAATGACATGGAGGAGTATTTCAAATATGAAGATGTGGAGGACCTAGATCAGGTCAAGTTTGCAAAAACAAAGTTGAAGGGCCATGCCAATATTTGGTGGAAGGAGGTCCAAATAGAGAGGAATAGAAGAGGAAAAGGAAAGATCACTGGATGGGATCAGATGGTGGAGAAACTAAAGAAGCAGTTCATTCCTGTGGACTATGAGATGGAGCTGTTGAAGAAGCTGCAAGGACTGAAGCAAGGTAACAAGTTTGTTAAGGAGTACACATAAGAGTTTTTTAAAATCACTATTAGGATAGGCCATGCAAAGCCCAACAAGGAGAAGGTAGCCCATTACATTAATGGGTTGAGGCCAAGTATTCAAGAGGAGCTGAGCTTGGTCAGAATGACCACCATAGAAGATTCATACTAGTTTTCCCTGAAGGTGGAAAAGAAGCTGAATAAAAGATTTGACAGCAAGCAAAGGGGAAGAGGTCAAGGCGGAAGGACTAGTGGAAGACCCTATGGGGGCCAAAATGAAGATTCAAAGAAAAGTGAAGAAGTCAGCACCAGTCAAAATTAGAGAGGAGATAATACCTACCGCACTCGTGACCAGAACAATTGAGAGAAAAGAGGAAGAGGAAGAGGCTAATCTGGGTAAGGACCTGGAAGAGGAGGTTTTAGAGGAACATGTTTCCAATGTGGAGAAGAAGGGCATCAAGCATACGAGTGTCCGCAACATCAAGGAAGGACAAATAGAAGACCTGAAGGTAATACACGAGTTGCACATGTAGATGAAGATGCGCAGTCTGAGCATTCTGAAGATGCTAAAAGGGGAGAAACCCTAGTTGTTAGAAGAACTTTGTTGAATGAGGAGAAAGAACCCAATCAAAGGAAGAGTCTATTCTGCACAAGGTGCATATGTGAAGGTAAGTGTTGCGATATTATTATTGACAATGGAAGCACTGATAATCTTATTTTAGAGGAGATGGTTGATAAGTTGAAGTTGACAAGAAGAAAGGATCCACATCCATATCAGATTACATGGTTGCAAAAGGACCATAGAGCTTTGGTCAATGAATAGTGTTTAGTGAAGTTCAATATTGGGGACTACCATGATGAGGTGCTGTGTGATATCATACTGATGGATGCATGTCATATGCTATTGGGGAGGCCATGGTAGTATGATAAGAGCGCTATCCATGATGGCCATGCAAACACCTATTCCCTAACGAAGGATGGAGTTCATCATAAGTTGAAACCCTTGAAGGAGGTGGAAGAAAAGGTATGTAGTACTACCAGAATTTGCTTGGTAGATGGTAGAAAATTTTTGGAGGGTATGAAGCATGAGTGTCATTGCTTTGCATTGATTCCTAAGATTAGTCAAGAGAAGTGTGAAGATGTACCAGTAGAAGTTTCAAATATGTTGGAAGAATTTTAGGACATTATCTCTGATAATGTACCAGAAGGTTTACCACTAGTGAGGAAGATAAGTCATCAAATGGATTTGATACCAGGAGCTAGTTTACCGAATAAGGTAGCCCATAGAATGATTCTAGCGGAGAGTGAAGAGTTGAATAGACAAGTTCAAGAGATGTTAAGGAAAGGACTGATAAGGGAGAGCCTAAGTCCATGTGTGGTACCTGCAGTACTAGTACCAAAGAAAGATGGAGAATGGAGAATGTGTACAGATTCTTGGGCCATCAATAAGATCATGATCAAGTATAGATTTCCATTGCCCAGAATGGATGACATAATGGACTATTTGAGTGGATCCAAGTACTTCACGAAGATTGACTTGAAGAGTGGGTATCACCAGATACATATCAGAGAGGGAGACGAGTGGAAGATAGTCTTCAAAACTAAAGAAGGTTTGTATGAGTGGTTAGTCATGCCATTTGGGCTAACCAATGCACCAAGCACATTCATGCGGCTCATGAATGAGGTACTGAAAGAATTTTTGGGATGTTTTGTTATTGTTTATTTGGATGATATTTTGATTTTCAGTAAGACTTGGGATGAGCATCTGATGCATATTAGAAGAGTTTTAGAGAAGCTAAGGGAGGAGAAGTTGTTGATTAATCTAAAGAAATGTAGTTTTGCAATGAAGGAGTTGGTATACCTGGGATTTGTTGTCTCAGAGGAAGGTCTTAAGATGGACCCAGAGAAGGTGAGGGCTATCATTGAATGGCCTACATTGAGGAGTGCTTCCGAGGTAAGATCTTTTCATGGTTTGGCAAGCTTTTACAGAAAGTTTATTAGGAATTTTAGTAGCATTTGTGCACCCCTAACTGAGACAATGAGAGGAGACATAAAAGAGTTTAGATGGACTAAAGGAGCAGACAAGAGCTTTGACACATTGAAGTAGAAAGTCCTTGAACAACCTATTTTGGCACTTCCAGATTTCAATAAGATATTTCAGGTAGATTGTGATGCTAGTGGTAGTGGTATAGGAGTTGTTTTGAGCAGGTAAGCCCATTGCCTATTTTAGTGAGAAGCTTAATGATGCCAAGAAAAAGTATTATGTTTATGATCAGGAGTTTTATACAATAGTTCAAGCTTTGAAGAAATTGAGATATTATTTATTGCCAAAGGAGTTTGTTTTATATAGTGATCATCAGGCTTTGTAGTATCTTAATAGTCAAGGAAAGTTGAACTAGAGGCACTTAAAATGGGTTGAGTTTTTGTAGAGCTATACTTTTGTTTTGAAGTACAAGAGTGGGAAGTCCAATAGAGTTGTAGATCCCTTGAGCAGAAGGCAAAATTTGTTGACAGAAATGAAGATAGAGGTTGTTGTGTCGATGAGATCAAAAGTTTGTATCTTGAAGATCTAGACTTTGTAGAGGCTTGGAAAACTTGTTTGGAACATGTTACTTTGGACATGACAAAATGGTTGGATTTCATAATCTAAGATGGCATGTTGTTTAGAGGAAGCCAGTTGTGTATTCCAAGGAGTTCCATGAGAGAGAACCTGATTAAGGAAAAGCATAGTGGAGGATTGGCTGGAAACTCTGGTCAAGATAAGACCATTGCTATTGTTGGTGAAAATTATTATTGGCCATAGTTGCAGCAAGATGTGAGGAAATTTGTGCAAAGTTGTAGAGTATGTCAAATGGCAAAAGGAGCAAGTCAGAATACAGGTCTATATCAGCCACTACCTATACCAGCGAAGCCACGGGATGATATTAGTATGGATTTTGTTCTTGGTTTACCAAGGACACAGAGAGGACATGATTCCATTTTTGTGGTGGTGGAAAGATTCTCAAAGATGGCACATTTTATTCCTTGCAAGAAGACTAATGATGTTGTTCATATTGCTGAATTATTTTTCAAGGAGGTGGTGAGATTACACGGTCTACCAAAGAGCATATTTTCAGATCGAGATACCAAGTTTGTTGGTTATTTCTGGAGGACATTGTGGAAGAAGTTGAAGATAGATTTGAAGTTTAGTTCTGCACACCATCCACAGAGTGATTGATAGACTGAAGTGGTGAATAGGAGTTTGGGTAACCTGTTACAATGCTTAGTAGGAGATAAGCCCAAGGGATGGGATTTGATTTTACCACAGGTAGAATTTGCTTACAACAATTCTGTCAATTGGAGTACTGGTAAATCACCATTCCAGATTGTATATGGGAATAGTCTGAGAAATGCTTTAGAGTTAAGGAATCTGGACAAAGGAGAAAAGACAAGTTTCGAGGTTGAAGACTTTATAGAACACATGAAGAATTTGCATGAAGATGTGAGAAAGCACATTAATAAGATGAATATTCAGTACAAGGCTAAGGTAGATCAGAAGAGGAGATATAAGGAATTCTAGGTAGGAGATGAAGTCATGGTTCACTTGAGAAAAGAAAGGTTCCCAATTGGAACATACAATAAGCTGAAAATGAATAAATTTGGACCATGTAGAATTTTGAAGAAACATGATTCAAGAAATACATATGAGGTAGAGCTGCCAAGTGGGATTAACATTTCCCCTATTTTCAACATTGCTGATTTATCATAATATCATGAAGGTGGAGTAGAGGATGGACCATTAGAGGAACAGTGGAGTATTCCGGCATCTACTTCAACAAAGGAGATAGAAGAGATCTTGGATAGTTGTGTTGGAAGAAGTACTCAGAATAGGCAATATGAAGAATATCTAGTGAAATGGAAAGGAAGGCCTATTGAAGATTCTTCTTAGTTGTCTAAGGTAGAGGTTGACCGTTTGGGTTTTCCTCACACAAACACCTGAGATGTGACAGGGTCACTTCTCTAATTACCCTAGGTGTCTGATGCAGGAGCATCCAGTGGTGTAAGGGCAATCTTGCATCACCCAAAAAAAAGATGTGTTTCAAAATTATTGATGTTCTTTCTATTTCTTTTCAAAATTTGTGGTTCTGGTTCCATAATCGCTTGAATAATGATGTAGAACTTTCAGTTTTTCCAAACTGCTAAAAATAGCAGCCTACTATTTTTAGAAAGTTTGCATTTGGGCACAGAATGAAGTGAAAATTTATAGGAAGCTACATAACTAAAAAATAAGACCTTTGGAAAAGGAATCACATAAAGATCATTTGCGAGTTGAAAGCTATTAAAGTTTTCATTTCCTAAAAAATGCTTGAAAATTATTCAAACTCAGGTTTGAGGCACTAAATGGCCCCGTATGGGCCTGAAAATGGATGGAACTAAAAAACAAGTTTTTAGTGCGTAGAGCTCTCCGCAAGCTTTTCGATGCATAAAACGGTTCATCAATTAGACACCTGGATCAAAAGTTATGGCTCCCGGAAGTTGACCTATTTTTGGAGGGAGATGCAAAATTTGAAATTAGGTTGTTGGCCACCAAAAAGTCTATTAATAACCATTTTTGGGAATCCTGGGCAGTAGTAGAGTTAAGGGGGAAAGTGTAGAGTCAAGAATAGGTGGAAAAATAGAAACCCTAGCTGATTTGGGGTTACAGAAGGTTGATGATTCTAGAGTCTTGTGATAGGAAGCTGTAATGTGGTGCAGCCTATGGAGGGTTGATTCCTCTTATTGTATTTGAGCTTCTCTAATGTAATAAGTTGTCCAAATCAATAAAGAAAGTTCTATTTTTTGTGTGCAATTTCTATTGTTGTGTGTTTTATGATTTACCCCCTTCATCAATATCACTATGCAAAACACAAACTTGTAATTTCATACTCTTTTAATGAAAAGCCAAAGATATCAATCAAGATTCAATACATACACTTTTCATAAAAAAGGGTTTGCAATATACATGTTATTTAGGATAGTAAACTACTTCAGATCTAATGTTAAAAAGAAAAGGATGCAAATTCTTTAAAGCATGGGTTCACCAAAATGTTTAGTCGAAAAGGATGGACAAGGATAGTTTGTCTAAATCGAATCAAGCTCCTCTTTTACTCACTAAACATTAGGACATAGGAACTGAGCTTACTCACTATGAAGGATCAAGCTACTAATTTTCTAAGACCTTTTTATGCTTGTTGTGATTGGTTAAATGCCTCAATTAGGTTTTAAGAAGCTTCAAGCACTCAACTAGCATCAAACCCTAATTGCAAAGTATATGATAATAGACATATTTTTAGCACAGATACTGACAAATAGATCACAGAGAGTATGTACCTAGAAATTGAGGGCCCGCTAGACTAGGGCACCCACCCTAGTGTCTAGAAAGTTTCTAGTGACTAAAATCTCCTGTATCTGATGTCAGAGTATCCCACAGAGTTCTAGATCTAGAATTAAATTCCTAGTTAGACTAGGGTGCCCACCCCAGTATCCTGATTATTTCACGATGCTGAAACTCAAAGTTCTATGATGATTGTATCTACAATATTTGTATGTCTTCCACTCCTTTTCTCTAGTCTTTTCGAATATGACCTGCACATAAAAAAGGAGGAGAAAGATGGTTGTGGATATATAGGAGCTTACCTCAGTCAAGCCTCATCTTTGGTATTTCTACCTCAACAATAGCCAATGATAAAGATCTGTAGATGTGTGTTCTCATAGATCATGTGTGTATGCAAAAAATGCAAAACCCTAGATGACTCTTGAGAATCAAGGAAAGATCAACACATTGCTTCACTTAAGGAAACAACAAAAACATCACCTCAAGGAGATGATTGCAATGAAAACTTGTAGAACAAGAAGGTGAGGTAGTCGTATCTGTGGAGGATTCCCAAGCTCAAGTTGGACGCTTCAACCCTTCTCCCAATCATACAGAGGGCTTGACAAAACCCTAGGAAGAGAAAGATAGACTCAAGATCTTGATTCCTAATCTCCACTGAATATCTCCACGATAGCAAATTCAAATGAGTTCCAAGAGATTCAACAAAGTACTGATCTTCAATTGCAAAAATGACAAAATTTTGGCATAGTAAGCTTGCATATAGATTGTTTGTGTTAAAATTATTTTCAATTCTCTTTGAATACCTAACCTTAGAAATTCAAATATTTGAAATAACATGTCGACATCACACAAAAACCAAAATTTGAAATCGAAATCCCGAGGTGCAAGACACAAGCTGAAACCACCCTAAAATTTAGGATCCAGAAAAATAGGGTAGGACAAGGGCATAGGCATCCTAGTCCAGACCCTAATTTTCACTTAAGATCTGCATTTAGGAGGTTTAGAATACCCAAAATCCAAACTTAGTTCCCAGGTTCATTCAACAGTTGCTTCAGAATATGACATTTCTTCTGTTAGATATAGGTCACTCAAGGTTTAGGTAGGAAAAAAACAAAAAGGGCAAGAGGACACCAAAGTAGAGGAGCTAAACTATGTGAAATTGTGCCATTCAATGTAGAAGGATAAGTTCTAACATAACACTCAGAAAAGACTATAGATGAAGTCATGGATTTATCTACGAAGGTAAGGGCATACAAGGAGAAGCTGGATAGCCAAAGAAATAAGATGATATCAGTGGATGGTCAGCCCCAAATGCAGGAATATGCTAGGATTAAGGCATAACAATCGATAAACTTGATATAGATAAGACTATCTTAGCATATGATAAGTACAAATTCCTAGATTCTAGAGGGGGAATAGTTGAAGAAGACATAGCTTCAGACTCAAAATAGTTTAATGCCCAGGGGATTGTTTTTGTAATCATGGGATACCAATACAAAGAGTACTCATTAGGGTAAGTATCTGCAAGATGGGGACACATATGCAGTGGCAAATATAGTAAGAATATTCTAGAGGATGCACATCAAAGATGATGAGGAATATATCGGGTGCCAGCTGTCATCCATTCTTTGATTGCTAATTGTTGATCACATGACTAGTTTTGTGACCATGGATATTCTCAAAGAAATCTTGACCTTTGATCTTGTAACTGATTCTGAATACTTATTCTATAAAAGGATCCAGATCATTTGTAAATAGAGAGATTGAATTGATGAACTTTTACTAAGCACTAAGTTTGTTTTCATTGCAACTTTGTGACTTACCTCATAGTTCTTTCTCAAGTTAGTGAAACATTTATATAGCTCTTGAGCATATAATGAAATTGAAGATACATATTACAGTTGAAGATCATAAATATTGAGTAATCTTTCATTGATTTCTGGTATGGAATGTTGAATTGTTACATCCCTTTGGAGTGCATTCAACCAATTGCTTATTGTTATCAATTTCCTTTGAAGATTAGCATCTATAATGCATAGCTATGGAAATCCTAGTGAAGTATAACTAGATTAGCTTCATTTCATAAAAGTGTCTGGATATATGTGTGGATCATTGATAAATTTAGATTTATTAGAACTCTTTCTTCTCAACCTTATATTTTTTCTTTTATTTCTACAAATTGTGGTAAATGATTGCAAATAATGATAAATGTAGAGAAAATAACAATAAATACTAATGAATTGCATGATCTAAAGAATATCTTTAGACGAATTCAAGGTTTATGTGTAAAGATTAGTTAACCAGATAATTCATAAGAATTTATCAAAGTTAGAAATATTTTAGAACTAATAAAAGTTATGTCTAAATTCCTAATGATTTGCTTGAAACAAGAACAATTACTTAAGAATTTGACATAAGTTGTTAAGGATATGTGCAAATTGTGCTAAATATGTAGAATACTTTTGAAGTTTGACCTGATATAGAAGCATATGAATCAAAGCCCATAAGTCCCCAAAATGGAAACAACAAAACACAACAAACCCTGAGTGAGAACCAAGTGGTCAAGACCTGACAACTAGAGACTTAGTCCACTTCAAATCTTTAGAGATATTGAAGTCTATCAAGATGAATAAGGGTTTATTATGTGAATTTTTATTCATGTTAGTGTGACGAATAACCACATCAATAGATTTGGAGCTAGAAGTAGGGCCTTTCCTTACATTAGTCCATAATCCTTCAAAGTTCCTGTCAATATTCCACATCTTTAGCCAGTCCACTACAAATATCCTTAGTATTTGACTATTCCAATGTACCTTTGAAAAGATCCGGTCTTGAGTCTCAAAGTTCACCCTAATTTCTTGAGTTGGCTCACTGACATCTCACAAGGCACCGATCTAGTGGTCCTTTGCTTGAATTACCTAAAATAAGGCAAAGAGCTTGCTCAATTAGTGCTCAGTTGATACATCCTATCCATGTAGTGCTAGTAATTCCAATGCAAGTCCTGATGGTATTCTTTAATACTGATTCACCTATCAACTTCGTTGCGTATAGTGATGCAAAAGAATCTAGACAAATTGTGTCCAAAATATCATGTTCATCAGGATGCAGAAGATCATCTTACAACTTTTAAGAAAGCTTGCTTTAGAGCAAGAATTCAACACGAAGACGTTGTCTGTAGGTTGTTCCCATACATTCTTGGAGAAGAAGCATACTGCTGGTATGTAAATTTTCTACAAAATTCTATCACAACTTGGTAGTTGATGGAGAAAACTTTCAAAGCTAGATTTAGAGTTCCAGTTGATGCAGCAACGATGTATCATCATTTTGCTGAAATCAAAAGAGGAGAAGGTGAATTCATCATGACCTTTAGTGATAGTTTCCAAAGAGCATATTCTAGATTGACAACCCCTTACAATATTCTTGAAGATCTAGCTTTGTTAGTCTATTACTCTGCACTAGATCCTTTAACAATGATGTTCGTAAGAAGAGTTGATCTTGGTATCACAACTTTATCCGGTGCATACGTAGAAGCAGTAAAAGTGAACAATGAGATAAAATAGGTAGGATATGGTCCTTTACAAAGTATAGGACATCCTATTGTACCTAATCAAATGTAGCAGATGAATGGAGCTTTGATGAACCATGCTCCTTCAATGAATCCTTTGTCGGTTCCCCCGATTAATGCCTTTCAACCGCAAGGGAACAACCAGATGGTCCTACACCCTAGACCTACATTTATTGAGGCCTAACCGAATGGGAATGGTGATGCTTTCCTTCCCCTACTCAAGACAAGGTAGTAGTGAAAGTTCAAGAAGAGAAAGAAGATATAAGAGAAATCATAGATTAGTTAAAAAGGTTGATCACTGAAGTCACTCAATTGAAAAAACATAACTTTTATGCTTAGAGTAACAATCAGAATCAACAGAATAGAGGATATAATGTGCCTTGACCTCCTAGAGTTTGGAACACCAGATCAAACAATGAAAGTCTTCCTTCACCACTCAATAATCAAGTTCCTACAAAACCTAAACAAACTACCAAAGTAAATTTAGCTGAAGCGACATTGAACGATTGGTGTAGGATACACAATACTAGTGCACATGTTGAGCTGGATTGTCCACAATTCAAAATTTCCATGAGTGTTTTCCAAGTAGAGGTATAAAGCAATGAAAGAGAGACAAGCTTTCCAGAAGGAAATGAGATCATTCCTCTTAGATATGAGTTAGCAATGATGTTAGAAAGTTTCATGTTCCCATAGGATAAGACAAACACATTTCATGAGAATTACATGCTTATATGTGAAGTGTCAGCTCTAGCACTGGAGGCTTACACATTCTCTTTCGAAAGTGATAATGAGCTTGAACAAGAAGTTGATGAAATCCATGCCTTTCAATAGTTTTAGAGAGGTCATAACTATAACCTTAGGAGTAACAACAATAACAAATTGTCAGGACCTCTAACAAGTTCTATTCCACCGAACAACTTCAATACACCTTTAGATGTGTCATCCAACAATAATCCCTCACCTCCAAAGGAAAGTCAACAAAATGCTACTTCACCTTCAGCTACAGCTAGAGGTATGTCTAAACTTTCTAAATAGATAAGTTGGTCAATTACATAGCTAAAGAAATCAAGAAAATCAAAATAAGCTTGTCCTTGTCTAAATTACATAAAACCCCAGTCATTAAGAGAGCTTTCCTTAAGTCTCTAGATGAATCACCACCAAAGGAAAATGTTCATGGTAATGTCCAAACCAAATTGTAGTCTATAAGGAGAAAATAGAGTCTCCTCATTTCCTCTTAACATTAAGGGTTTTTGTTAAGAATCTAGACAATTGTCTAGTTGACTCAGGAGAATCCACAAATTTCATGTTATTGTCAGTATGTCAAATCCTAGGTTTGTCCCTTGCTAAGTCTCTAAAGAAATTCACCTACTTAGATTGTAACATTCACATTCATTTAACATAGTAAAACTAGAAGAT
The DNA here is from genome assembly GCA_027924645.1 of Cunninghamia lanceolata. NCBI lineage: Eukaryota > Viridiplantae > Streptophyta > Pinopsida > Cupressales > Cupressaceae > Cunninghamia > Cunninghamia lanceolata. The sequence continues at coordinate 7,647,282 of BSBN01001067.1, forward strand.
TTACCATAAAGTAATTCAACAAGGTAAAAATGAGAGAGAAAATTTTTCTTTTTATTCAACAAATAATCAAGTAACTACAATTACAAGATTTCTTTCAACAAAATACAATATACCCATATTGTCTTTTCATTTACAATGTTTACAAATGTAAAACCATTACATATAAAAATTTGGAATAAATATTGCATCTGAATATCTGACATCTTTATCACAAGTCCTGGCATGTTTCTTGCTTTGAGAGAGAGCATCTTTCCAGTGATTTACCTCCAACCATAGACCGGAGGTCTCCCACACATCTTCCACATAGGAAGTGGCCCTACCCTTCACGAGGAATATAGACCTTAGGTGACCAGTGGTAATTTGCCTTTCTTGAGTACATAGTGTTGTATTCTACTCAACTCTATCAACCATACATCCCTAGATACCCTCTACCTAAGTATGATTTCTGATAGGATGAGCAATCCGAATATAGTGAACCAACAATGCATGTAGAAAACAAATGTATTACTTTGGCCAAAGTTTTAATATTAATGATGTTCATAATGAACATAGTTGTTGTGTTCACCCACCCCTAGTCAACTTGGATATTGTCCTATTCTCATAGTTTAAACTCTTACTTAACGTAATCATGAATTAGTTTAATCCAGGAGTCATGATAATCATACCTTTTGACTAAAACAAGTCTATATGACATAACCATTCCATTGGTTGGTAATTGACTCTAGGGTACCCTAATACCCCTTGTTAATATGATATAATAATATGACCATATTTATTTCTAGGAGTTCTAGATTTGCAAATAACCCTTGATTTAACCAAGGTTAAGAATACTGTAATGTCTCCTATACAAAGAAATGTAGAATAACTTTGATAATGTTTATAAACAAACATACCCTAAGTATAAATATCCTTACAAGGTCATTCTCTAGAATACTTAGCCTATTCCATTGTGTTGGATCTCTTCATGAGTAACAATGACAAATAGTCTTTAAATGGGATTCTCATAATAATCTTATTCCATTTTCCTTAGTAACTCTAATTTACTATCTTTAGATATGACACAAAAGTTTACTAACAATTCATATGATTCTAGTTCTCTTGGTAGATAGCATTATTTGATGCATATATATAGTCTATACAATATAATATGTTAAATCGATATAACTTCAATGCTTTATAGTTCAATGTGAGAATATGAAAACAAGGTTCATTCATTTGAGAGCCTAACCTTTGGATATCTCACAATCATTCCAATGATTTGATATAAACTTACTCGATTAGAGAACTATTTTCTAAACTAATAACAGTTATAATAGTCTCGTACTAAGATGGTCTCTTATCCTCTATTTGATGCATTAATATGATTATTGATCCATGAACAAAATAGCAAATGGTCTATGTAGCATATTGTAACATACTACTCACTTGATTTACCAAGAATCAACCAAACGATTTGCATTCATTGTCCTCATTGATCACATAGATAGATCAACATTGTTTACTTAGAATGTTAACTACATTTTCCTATTGTTGATACATTACAGGTTTTGACTGTTACTCCACAAATACAAAAGGTTTAACCTTACTGGTGAACTATTATAATCACCCATGTTACAGCAATGAGCAAACTAAAAGATCTATTCAATTATCACATGGTTTGTATGAACTGAGAAATACGTGACAATGGACAAACTTCAGTTGGTTGAGATATGCAAAATAGACATAGAGTCGATGCCAACAGACTGCATATACCCTCTCTAAGCTTTTCTACATATGTTCAATCCACCCTTTCCTCTATATTCTATTATCTCAAGATTTTAACTTCCCATCTCTAGACTACTCGCTCAGCTGAGTCGTTACCCAATATATCTCCCAGGCACGACTCCTTGAGAGTTGCCTTCATTCGCCACTTAATAGCAATTCGGTTGCAACTTAATGACCTCTTAACTGTCCTCGGTGACTCAGTATTAAATTGAATTTGAATTTTAAGCAAAAGACTACATGTCAATTATGGAAGGCCGCCAATTAGTTTAATTGGTTGGGCAGTTTGAAAACATAGTCATCCCCATAAGGATGAGGCTGACACTCAAAGAAATATAAAATTGATCTTTTGATGATCATTACATGTGGTTCGATCCACTACTTACTATTATAAAGAATCTACTATAATATAGCTTGTACGGCTCCCTCAATGACGTCGACTCGTTAAGAGGTATTATCCTCTTACAATGCAAAGGCGTCTATATATTGATTACATCAATAATAATTATATTGATTACATCAATTATAATCCTCATATCTTCACCTATTACATTAGATAGATATAGTTTATTCAATAATACGATATTATTAAACCATGGGATATAGATATCATGATTGGGTTGAGCTTGTCTCCCCATCATAATCCGTCGACAATAATCACATATTAATAACTTTGAGGAAAATGTCTTAACAGTTAAGAATTGTTTATAACATGTCAAATATTTTAATAATAGTAACAAGACAATCATTTTATGACAATAACGTCATAATATTTATGTTAAACGTAAATAGTTATAAATCAAACTCAGACGATGTTGTTAATGTTATTAACAACTAAGATAACTTAATATGACTTAGAAAAATTTAAAAACAATATCGACTACCTGTCGATTAGGTTCAAAAGTAAACTGACAAGACAAAGCTTACCTCTTATGACACCTTGGTTCACATTTTCGTTAAACACTCATAACTCAGGTTGGCAAATAAATCACTCGTAACCTGAGGTCTATATCTCTCTCCTGGAAAGGTACTCTCTCTCTTTTCTCTAAGAGCCATCTGATAACCCGTAATCCTATTTCACTTGTCATCAAACAATATATTATCAGTGCATCATTATCCAATTAATTCAACTAATAAATCAAATCTCATAATACAAATATTAAATTGATAATAATATAATCATTTCTATGATTTAAATAAATGACATTTAATATAATTCAAGTTTTTCCTTGTCATCAATCTAAACATCATAATAAATTTACTTATGTACAAGTAAAAAGTAAAAGTATAGCAAGACAAAAATTGGGGATGTAACATATACTTCCCCTAAAGACTCATCATCCTTGATGATATAAGGTAACTAAAAAACAAGTTCATTATTTTCAACTAGTAACATTATTAAATAAATGAGGAAACTTTTGATAGAATTCATGGCAATCCTCCCATGTAGCATTTTCCTCAACATATTATTCCCATTGGACCTTGCATTGCAAGACCTCTCTATTACGCAAGCGGAGCTTACATGTTCGAACACCTTGAGTGGTTTGATCGTGACCACCCCTAGGTTTTGCATCTGTAAAGAATTCCAAGTCAAAATATGATTATTACCTACAACATATTTCTTCAAATAAGACACATGAAAAACATTGTGCATTTTAGATAAGACTGGTGGTAGAGCAATTATGTAGGCAACAAGATTGACTACTTCAAGCACTTCAAAGGCTCCCACATATCAAGGGGCTAGCTTAGAAGATTTCCCAAACTTAATAGAACTTTTTTGAGCTTTAACCCTCAAAATAACTTTTTCTCCAACAAAAAATTGCCTTGGAATAGGTTTTGCATCCACATAGCTCTTTTGCCTCTCATTGGCTTCTACCAATCTTTTTCTGATTAGCTTAACTTTCTCTTCCATTTCAGCTAGCATTTCTGACCCAAATGCTAATCCTATCCTCTAGCTTATCCCAGCTTATAGGAGTTTGACATCTTCTTCTATATAATGCTTCAAATGGTGCCATCTTAATAGCGGAATGATAGGAATTGTTGTAAGCAAATTCCACAAGTGGTAAGTATTCTTCCCACTTATATTGCTGATCCATGCAATACATATGCAACAAATCTTCCAAGACTTGGTTAACCTTCTCAGTCTGCCCATCAGTTTTAGGATGGTAAGCTATACTCACATTGAGTTTAGTCCCTAGCATAGAAAACAAAGTTTGCCAAAACCTTGATGTTACACACGCATCTCTATTCGAGATAATCTTTTCAAGGAAGCCATGCAATCTAAACACCTCTTGCACAAATTTATGAGCTAACATAGGTGCTCCATCAGTCAAATTCCGTGGTATGAAATATACTACCTTTGTGAGCTTATCAACCACCACTAAAATGGCATCATGTCTATTTCTTGACATAGGAAGACCTTGAACAAAATCCATGCTAATAACTTGCCATTTCCACTCTGGTACATCATGTGGATATAACAATCTTGTGGGTGATGATGCTCATCTTTTACCCTTTGACATTCTAAACAGCTTGCTACAAATCTTGTAGCATCATTCTTCATTCCTTTCTAGAAATAAAGAGGTTTAACATCTGCTAGAATTTTGGTCACTCCTGGATGTCCTAAATATGGTGCAGCATGAACTTCTTTCCATACTAAATCCCTCAATCCAGCTGAATCAAGTACATAAATTCTATCTTTATACCTCAATAGCCCATCTGACTCAAACAGATAACCATCATACCTTGGATCTTTAGGATTATTTTTTAGAGTCTGCTTAACCTACTCATAAAACTCATCACTAGACAAATTTTACAATACCAAGTCCTTGAAATTACTGCGAATAGAAATAATAGAAGCTATATGTCTTCTACAACTCAAAGCATCAGCTACTCTATTCTCTTTTCCTTTGATGTAGTTTATCTCAAAGTCATAGTTAGATATCAATTCTAACCATCTCCTTTGTTGAGCATTCAAATGTGGTTGTGAGAAAATATACTTAAGACTTTGATGATCTAATTTAAGTACAAAAGTCTTTCTCAACAGATAATGTCTCCATATCTGTAAGGCATGAGTTACTACTACCAATTCTAGATCATGCGGCACATAATTTTTCACATAAGATTTTGATTTCCTTGACTCATATGCAATAACTCTTCCATCTTGCATAAGCACTCCTCCTAATCCTTCTCCTGAGGCATCTGTAATTACCTCAAATTATCCTTCGGGGTTAGGAACTTTCAAGATTGGAGCTAAAGTTAACTTTTCCTTTAAGAGATCAAATGCTTTCTAACATTTGTCTATCCATTCAAATCTCTTTCCTTTCCTCTGCAAGGAAGTGATTAGACTAGCAATACTGGAGAAATTTAGAACAAACTTTCTATAATAGCCTGCCAGGCCCATGAAACTACGCACCTAATGTACATTTGTTGGTACAGGCCAATCCAGAATAGCTGTGACTTTTGCAGGATCAATAGATATTCTATTAGCTAATATAATATGACCTAGGTATTGAATCTCCTTCTGAAAGAATGTGCACTTAAATAGTTTCCCATATAACTTATGTTCTCTTAACCTCTGCAGAACTATTTGCAGGTGCTGATGATATTCTTCCTCATTTTTAGAATAAATGAGTATATCATCCAGAAAGACTAAAACAAACTTATCCAAACAATCTCTGAATATACTATTCATGAGATTCATGAATGCAACAGATGTCTTTGGTAAACCAAATGGCAACACTATGAACTCACAGTGTCCATATCTGGTTCTAAAAGCTATCTAATGAATATCTTCATCCCTCAGTCTTAACTAATGATATCCTGATCGCAAATCAATCTTTGAAAACATAGCAGCTTCACATGTCTGATAAAAAAGATCATCAATACGTGGCAAAAGATGTTTGTTCTTTACTATTGCTTTATTAAGCATATGATAATCTATGCACAAACGAAGGGTTCCATCCTTCTTCTTCACAAATATAACTGGAGCACCCTAAGGTGAAACACTGGGTCTAATTAAACCTTTTGCCAACAATTCTTATAATTGTGCTTTCAATTCCATTAACTCAATTGTCATCATATGATAGGGTGCTTTTGATATAGGCTCAGATCCTAGTTTAATATCAATAGGAAAATCAAAAACCCTCTTGGGAGGCAATCCTAGAAGTTCTTCCCATTGTTATCCTCATTTCTTTTATAGTTGTCATTCTTTTTCTCATTTCTAGATCCACCTTTATTCTTTTGAGGTCCTTTATCTTTTCTCTTGTTATCATAACTCTTTTCATATCTTTTCTTGTAAGGTTGATTGTTAGGAGTTCCATTAAACCTCTTGTGGCTTCTATCATGATAAGCCAAGATGGAATTCAGTTTTTGCTCCTGCTTGATCGCCTTCTTGTACACTTGATCCATTGTTGTGGGACCATGTATATCCACTTCACCACCAATTTGACCATTTAATCCCATGATGAATTTTTTGATCCTGAATCTCTCATCCTTTGGATACTGTGGAATGTATTTCAAGAGTCGAGTGAATTTTTCCCCATATTCCACCACTGTCATATCTCCTTGTCAAAGATTTTGAAAATCAGTTAGTTTCTGATCAAAATAGAGTTGTGGTAACCACCTCTTGCGAAAGAGTTCCACGAGATCATCCGAGGTTACCCTTAGAGAGCTTAAATTCAATTCCATCTTTTTATTCATCCACCAAGTGGATGCTTCTCCTGCTAGTTGGAATGCTCCCCATACTGCCTTGGTCACCTCCAAGTAATTCCTTATCTCGAAGTATTTTTCCATCTTGTTAACCAAGCTTCTATAGCATCTCTAGTTTCTATTCCATTAAATTTTGGTGGAACAACCTTCTTCATATCCTTTGAGAGCTCCAAGGTCAATCTATCCCTTGCCTCTTTATGAGGTTCGGTGCTCTTACTTTGATCTTCATGATTTTCTCCGCTTTCACCATGAAAGTTTTCACCTCCTCCCTTAGTATTCCCTTTGTCATCCACTTTCTTCTCCAAATCACTCAATCTTTTCTTGGTTTCCTCAAGCATGGTTATAATTTGGTCCAACTTATTATTTGGTGGGTGGTTTTCCTCTTCACTTTCTCCTTGGTTAGTTCTTGTCCACACCATGTTTATTGATCTCTTATGCCTAAGAATATTGAGTTGTCCATTAGTTCTAGATTATAATGTAACCCATTAAATATAAACATAATACTCAATTTAAACAATAGTTTGGCACAAAAACAAATCTTTTTTATTTATTTTATTTCAAAAGTAAAGAGTTTTCTTCTTTTATAAAAGAAATGACTTCAAAAGTCATGCTCAAGAGGAGTATATCCTTTAGACTCATTTTTAGATACATAATCTCGAGGTATATAACCCTCTGACTCACTATCGGACCTAACTTCTATGATCTCAATAGTTGAGGGTATGTAGGGATCTTGCCTAACCATGGTTATTTCCTCATCTTTACCCCTTTCAAAGTACTCCTTTCTCACTCGCTTGATTTGAGTTAAGGCAGTCACTAGAGTTTCAGTATCACTTAACCAAATGTCACTCTCATCATTGGTTCCCTCAAAGGTTTTTATAATAGCCTCACATTCTCTTTTTGCTTTAAGGAAATGTTGACTTGAATTAATAGACTTTCTTACTATCTTCTTAAAATGTACCATCCTAGCATAGAAAATTTCAAACATTAGCTAACCGCATAATGTTGACTACAGGCAAGCATAGTGGTCTCATAAGCCCTAGTGCTGGACCTGGTAGCTCTGATACCATATGTAACATTCACATTTGTTTAACATAGTAAAACTAGAAGATTTACCATAAAGTAATTCAACAAGGTAAAAATGAGATATAGAAAATTTTTCTTTTTATTCAACAAATAATCAAGTAACTACAATTACAAGATTTCTTTTAACAAAATACAATATACCCATATTGTCTTTTCATTTACAATGTTTACAAATGTAAAACCATTACATATACAAATTTGGAATAAATACTATATCTGAATATCTGACATCTTTATCACAAGTCCTGGCATGTTTCCTACTTTGAGAGAGAGCATCTTTACAGTGATTTACCTCCACCCCAACACCGGCGGTCTCCCACACACCCTGCCCTTCATGAGGAATATAGACCTTAGTTGAGCAGTGGTAATTTCCCTTTCCCAAGTACATAGTGTTGTATTCTACTCAACTCTATCAACCATACATCCCTAGATACCCTCTACCTAAGTATGATTTCTGATAGGATGAGCAATCCGAATACAGTGAACCAACAATGCATGCAGAAAACAAATGCATTACTTTTGCCAAAGTTTTATTATTAATGACGTTCAAATGAACGTAGTCATTGTGTTCACCCACTCCTACTCGACTTGGATATTATCCTATTCTCATAGTTTAAACTCTTACTTAACTTAATCATGAATTAGTTTAATCCATGAGTCATGATAATCATACCTTTTGACTAAAACAACTCTATATGACAACCATTCCATTGGTTGGTAATCGACTCTAGGGTACCCTAATACCCCTTGTTAATATGATATAATAATATAACCATATCTTATTTCTAGGAGTTCTAGATTCGTAAATAACCCTTGATTTAACTAAGGATAAGAATACTATAATGTCTCCTATACAAAGGAACATAGAATAACTTTGATAATGTTTATAAACAAACACACCCTGAGTATAAATATCCTTACAAGGTCATTCTCTAAAATACTTAGCCTATTCCATTGTGTTGGATCTCTTCATGAATAACAATGACAAATAGTCTTTAAATGGGATTCTCATAATAACCTTATTCCATTTTCCTTAGTAACTCTAAGTTACTATCTTTAGATATGACACAAAAGTTTACTAACAATTCTTATGATTCTAGTTCTCTTGGTAGATAGCATTATTTGATGCATATATATAGTCCATACAATATAATATGTTAAATCGATATAACTTCAATACTATACGGTTCAAGCTGAGAATATGAAAACAAGGTTCATTCATTTGAGAGCCTAGCGTTTGGATATCTCACAATCATTCCAATGATTTGATATAAACTTACTCGATTAGAGAATTGTTTTCTAAACTAATAACAATTATGACAGTCTCTTACTAAGATGGTCTCTAATCCTCTATTTAATGCATTAATATGATTATTGATCCATAAACAAAATAGGAAATGGTCGATGTAGCATACTGTAACATACTACTCACTTGATTTACCAAGAATCAACCAAACAATTTACATTCATCGTCCTCATCGATCACGGAGATAGATCAACATTGTTTACTTAGAATGTTAACTACATTTTCCTATTGTTGATACATTATAGTTTTTTACTGTTACTCCACAAATATAGAAGGTTTAACCTTACTGGCGAACTATTATAATTGCCCACGATATAGCAATGATCAAACTAAAAGATCTATTCAATTATCACATGGTTTGTATGAATTGAGAAATACCTAACAATGGACGAACTTCAGTTGGTTGAGATATGTAAACTAGACACAGAGTCGACGCCAATAGACTACATATTCCCTCTCTAAGCTTTTCTTCATACGTTCAATCCACCCTTTCCTCTATATTCTATTATCTCAAGATTTTAACTTCCCATCTCTAGACTACCCGCTCAGCTGAGTCATTACCCAATATATCTCCCAAGCATGACTCCTTGAGATTTGCCTTCATTCACCACTTAACATCAATTTAGTTGCAACTTAATGACCTCTTAATTGTCCTTGGTGACTCAGTCTTAAACTGAATTCAAATTTTAAGAAAAAGATCACATGTCAATTGTGGAAGGCAACCAATTGGTTTAATCGGTTGGGCAGTTTGAAAACATAGTCATCCCCATAAGGATGAGGCTGACACTCAAAGAAATATAGAACTAATCTTTTAATGATCATTACATGTGGTTTGATCCACTACTTACTATTATAAAGACTCTACTATAATATAGCTTACGGCTCCCTCAATGCCGTCGACTCATTAAGAGGTATTATCCTCTTATAATGCAAAGGCATCTATATATTGATTACATCAATAATAATTATATTGATTACATCAATTATAATCCTCATATCTTCACCTATTACATTAGATAGATATAGTTTATTCAATAATACGATATTATTAAACCATGGGATACGGATATCATGATTGGGTTGAGCTTGTCTCCCCATCGTAATCTGTTGACAATAATCACATATTAATAACTTTGATGAAAATGTCTTAACGGTTAAGAATGGTTTATAACACGTCAAATATTTTAATAATAGTAATAAGACAATCATTTTACAACAATAATGTCGTAATATTTACGTTAAATGTAAATAGTTATAAATCAAACTCAGACAACGTCGTTAACGTTATTAATGACTAAGATGACTTAATATAACTTAGAAAGATATAAAAACAATATCGACTACCTGTCGATTAGGTTCAAAAGTAAACTGACAAGACAAAGCTTACCTCTTACGACACCTTGGTTCACATTTTTGTTAAACACTAATAAGTCGGTTTGGCAAATAAATCACTCATAACCCAAGGTCTATATCTCTCTCTTAGAAAGATACTCTCTCTCTTTTCTCTGAGAGTCATCTGATAACCGGTAATCATGTTTCACTTGTCATCAAACAATATGTGATCAGCACATCATTATCCAATTAATTCAACTAATAAATCAAATCTCATAATACAAATATTAAATCGATAATAACATAATCATTTCTATGATTTCAATAAATGGCATTTAATATAATCCATGTTTTTCCTTGTCATAAATCTAAACATCATAATAAATTTACTTATGTCTAAGTAAAAAGCAAAAGTATAGCAAGACAAAAATTGGGGATGTAACATAGACAAATCAGAAGTAATTGTTATAGGAGAATTAACTCATATACATATGTAGTTGGCCTCTGATCCAAGAGTTCAACATTTTATTGATATGCAAGTGGTTGACATCCCAGACATATATGGTATGCTATTGAGCAGAGATTGGTTAAAGACATTGAAAGGATATATTGTAACTAATTTCTCTCATATGTGGTTGCCATGGAAAGGAATTCCAAACCAAATTCATATAGAAGCTAAACCGAGAATGAAACATATGATCACTAAGTATCATCAAAATAATGAGTTGTTATATACATAAGTGGAACAGGGGGTATACCATATTAAACCTCTAGAGGTCTAAGTCAAAGAAATAATGATGTGTATTTAGACACATGAAATCAATGAAGTAAATTATATCACACTAGGAACTGACATCCTAATAGAATCATATCAGGATCATTCAGAAGATGATGAGGATAGTCACTTAGGTGATTTCAAAAGACACATGTTTGAAGAAATGTAGAAATGATGGTAGCAAAAAATTCCATTGAGAGAAGTTCTACTGGAAGGATGGTGTAGATTACACCAAAATGCACATTTTGAAACTACTTGTGCACTATGTTTAGATATAGTTGACAAAAAAGAATGTGTGTGCTCATAGAAGAAGTTGAACCTACACATGAGAGCTTCAATCGAGGCAAAACTAGAGGTCAATAATACATTTTAGACTGAAGAGGGAAAAGGTCTATATACACCTCAACTAAGAATATGTAAAGTAGACTCCAATGGTATTGATCTCTTAAAGACCAAAAGTCCTGGTAACATTACGCTCCCAAGGATTCAAGATTTAGATAATACAGATGATACAAAAGAAAAGTCATACATACACTAAGCCTGAATACATCTGTAGTAAACTTCTAGAAACTTGTACTATCCCAAATCAAAGGGTAGAAATAAAACATGAACTTCAAGAGTTAAAGGATGTAGAGAACAATATCATAGGAGATGGTAAAAACAAAAGAAGATATTCTGAGTAGGACCTTAAGACTAATCATACATGGACACTCAAATTTGATGAATTGAAATCTAAACAAGGTGTTGTAGTATGAATTGACTTGGTAAGTCCACAAGGTAAATCTTTCTTGGCAACATACTAGTTACAGTTTCATTGCACTAATGTCATAGAGTATGAAGCATTGATTCACAGACTCCTCTTAGCAATAAAGAAGAAAGTTTGGATATTCCATGTGTTTGGAGATTTTGAACTAGTAGTCAAATAGGTAAGAAAGCAATACACCTGTAATTATAAGTGATTGTCTAACTATAGACACAGAGTCTAGGACCTGATCGAAGGCTTTGATTCCTTCATTATTACTCATGTGCTGAGAAAGTTCAATCATTGGGCTGATGTATTGGCTACCACTGCTAGTACCTTAGAGCCATTAACATTATCATGATTGAAAATATTCTCAGTAGAGCTAGTGTCTATCCCATAAATACCATCTACAATGTTACCAATTTCCAAGTTTTTGATGATGATCAACATATCCTAGACTTCATCACCAATCAAGATGTCTTTGAAGCTCAGGTAATTGATGAGCAGTATCACGAGAATCTAGAATATGATGAAGAGTCCATTATTGATTTACAGGACAACAAGATTCCCAAAGGAATTATTGAACTAGAAAGGTTATTCAATCTGGATAACATAGTGAAACATAAGGATCTCCCTAAAATTGATGGAGGTGAGTATGAGCCTGTCAAATTAAGTGAAGGTTTAGAACCTAGAAAAGGCCTGATTGGGAAGGTATGTACTCAAGAAAAATGAGAGGGAATAACTTAGGTCTTGAAAGATTACATAAATGTAATTGATTGGACATACAATAAATTGAAATGTATGATACATCTTGTTAGTAATCATTTATGTTTAGGGTTTTAGGCTCGAGCTACTGGTGGTGCCTACATAAGTATTCAAGATTCAAGCATTCAAATATGCAAGCCCCTTCCCAAAAAATCTAAAAATTCTATGTCTTTCAGCCTCTGCAGTGCTAAAAAATGCAAAAAATCAGTTAAAATGCATGTCTTTGTATATACATGTAGGTAAAATGTGCATTGGTGGGTCAGAAAACTCTATCAACCTTTGAAAAATTGAGTTTAGATGCATTTCTAAATGTATACAGGGCCCTAAAAGGTGCATATACAAAGGGGGAATCTTTCCTAGATTCCCGGGAATATTCTCGCTTTGTGTATCGGGTCATATACAAAGCAAGATATACAAGGAAGTGAAATATACATTAGCTACAGTGGTGAGGCAGAGATGCATGTGGTGGGGCCCATGGATATACAAGGTGGAATGTATATGCAATATACATTCGGGTGCACATACAATGGTTAGATACATTACAGGAATATTTTGGTGAAGATTCCTTGTTTGTATGTGCATGGGAATGTACATTGAAAATTATACAAAGGCTCGCGACATGCAAAGTGAATAGTGCAAAGGAGACAGAAAATAGTCAGACCCACCAGTTGTATGCAAGGGTAGTTGTATGTATGCTGATGTACATTCAAAGCATACAAGTGAAATATGCATTCTGGAACAGAAGGAAAAGTCAGATGCGGCAGATAAAAGTTTGAAATCCGCCTTGTATGTATGAGGCGATGGATGCAAGCAAGGGGACATACAACCCGGACGCGATAGAGGAATAAAATACAGTGAATAAATATTTCAAGTCCGTGAGTTGTATAAAGTGCTTGTATATGCCAATATACAAGCCGATGTGCAATAAAAGAGATACAAGCTAGACTTTAAAAGGGGATATGTTTTGATGCATAGTGATTTGAAGTCTGCGGCTTGTATGTATGTATGTGTTGTATATCGCGGATATACAAAGGATGGAGATGCAAGCCAGACCCCATTTGAACTTCAATTTTCTCTATAATGGTTTGGGGTCTGCCTTGTATAACGAATAGTTGTATATGCATTTGCTCTTGCATATACAAGGGTTTTTGACAGGGTGAATAGTGGTGATTGTATATGCATCCATTCTTGCATATACAAGGGCAAAATGGCAAAATAATGAATGGAAAAGTCAGTGATAGAGAGAAAGGCTGCCTACGTGGCGCGATATCATTGGCTCTTGGCTATTCAATGTTTTTGGGTGCATTGATCCTAGCGACGGGAGGTGATCGACAGCCATGTTTTGAACCTGCAGCGAAGGGTTTTCCCTATGCATGTGTGGCTATTTTTGGGCAGGAAACTTTAGAGGCACGCCATTGCTGCATTCCAGAGGCTGCAGGTAGTTGAGGCTTTAATGGCAGATTGTGCAAGGAAGTATGGGTCATGTTGACAGGTCAAACACATGAATTGATGAAGAAAATCTTGGAGCGGTAGTTCAAATCCTGAACATACCTACTCCTTCCTCTTTGTCCCTCTACCGCATTCAATTTTGAGCACCATTTCTCATGCATTGTATTTGGTGGATTTTTTATGTGCCATGTAATTAATGTAGAGTACACTTTCTTGTTGTATTAAGTAGACTGTGTTACTCAGTCTGTTGTTGTTGAAGACATGGGCAAATGTTTTTGTGTGAATAATGAAATATAGAGAATTTCCTGTCTGTTGTATCTCTGTGGAGTTTATGTGTTGCATCTGAGTTGTATCTTGCACACATATTCAGCTTCAATGTTAATGTTATATGAAAAATGCTTCTTACATGTGTTTTGTTGTCTATCTCCACTTGTTGTATGCATTTTCTGCTTTTGAATCTAGTTGCTAAGGGTTTCTCAGATTCTAGGGTATAGTTTTGCTATACCACATGCTTAATCTGTAACTTCCATTCAAGGAGTGGATTAAATTGTTTTAGGTTAAAGTGTGGAGAAGATTGTATGTCAGCTGGGATATCCATAAGTAGAGACAGTTAAATACCCATTCTTGGGAGATATTTGTAAGGCAAACACTAGTTCTAACCCCTTGAAACTCGAATGCCAATTGCAAGCCATTCTTATGTATACGTCCAGTTGACTCCTTGCCCTGGGATAGGCACAGTCTATTCTTGTGAAGTAGTTATGACCCAAAACCCCTGTCTTGCATCTAAACCATCAAATTCAGACCATTCCATTATTCCAACCTGTTAGTTGTAGGAGTAGGATTAGGAACCCCCTACATACTCTCATCCTTAACTAGACAAATATGTCCAAGAATGTTGCTAACCTTATGATTTGTCATACAAATCTTGGTCCACACATAAGAGTATTCTACTTGTTCTAAAAAGCTAAATCTTTCTGTCATTGGGTGAGTCATAGTGTCAAATCTTTAGCTAATAGGGATACCTCCTTGGTGGGGAAGAACCAGAAGTGAAGAGGAGGCAGCTCACGCAACCTCTCGTGTTTGTTGGCTGAATCTGCCTGTGCATTAGAACTAGCAAACCCTCTGTCGATTTGGAAAAAATTACCAACAGAATTGGCGAATCTACTAGGGAGAGAGAGTCAAGTGATCGGAAGGCTGGAAAATCTAGTTTCCAGTGAAGTTGTTGCAACAAGATCCAAAAATGACCATGTGGTGCTCTGCTAGTGTGGTGAATCCAGAAAACACAAGTGTCTTGTTGATATTCTGTCCTCTTTGTGAGAGGTGGCAACTCTGTTGACTAAACCTATCAAAGCTGCAACAGGTTTCCATGTATTTCATTTTTTCAAAAATGATGACTTTAGAACAACAATCTTGGTTGTATCCTAAAAGAAGACCATTTGTTATTAAAAGATATAAAGCCCTAAATTTCACAGGAATATGTGGTTACCCAAATGCTATTCCAATGAAATTAGAAAATGTTTGCCAAAATATAGTGGATCAGATTTTGAATCGGCAAACAAACATCTGCAAAAATTTTCTAATTTAATAGAAGATTATGAGGTAGAGGATGAAGATGTAGTAATGAGACTCTTTGTTCAGTCATTGGATGATGATGCTAGGATATGGTTTTCAGACCTACCTGTTTGTTCAGTTTCTTCATGGATAGATTTAGAAGTTGCATTCCTAGAACAATTTGGTGAAAGGTTTGATGTGGCCTCATTGATCATACATTTTATGAATATCCAAAAGGAAGATGAGGAACTGGTTCCAGCCTTTGATCTTAGGTTTATTAAGTTGCTCAAGCAAATCCCTGAGTATATGAGACTCAATAATGCATTGTGCTTAGCAATTTATTTGGCTGGATTTGATGAAGAAATGAGTTATTTATTAAGAGATAAAGAACCAGTCACACTTCACTAGGCTTACCAATTTGCTATGGATATTGAAAACAATGAGAAATATGGAATGCCAGTAGGTTTCATGACTGCAAGTTGTAAAAACAATTATCAAAGTGAATGTATTTCTGCTGTTCCAGCGTGTTTATTGAATGATGATTGTGTAGAGGGAAATATATTTCAGACTAATGTGTGCAGCCATGATGTGATGCATGAAGAAAATGCTATAGAAGATATAGGCACATCCTATGATGATGAAAACGAAGACTATTATCAGCCTCTAGAAAAGATGCCTGCAGACACGAAATGTTTTCAAGTGATAAAATGAAAGACATACATGAGGTTGTGTTCTATAGCAGTATGCATATCCTAGTTATGCCTAATTATTTGTGTGAAATGGATATGCAGAGATTCACTCTGAATGAAGAGGATGTTGTTTCAAGGGACAACAGTGAATGTATTAGTGATTGTCAGCATTCAGATACGTATGTGAGCCTTTCAAATGATGAAATATATATGGATGCTGCATATGAGTGTTTCGTTGAAGATCATGACCACCTTCACAGTGCAGAGGTTGAAAATTTTGTTTTTGATTATCAAGGCATTGGTGAAGAGGAAAAACAGGGTCACTATTCAGAGGTGAATGGACAGGTTGCAGATGTGTGTGCTCATACAGTTGGGGATAGTGTTGGTTGCAGGGGTGACTATGAAGCTTTCAATGTAGGGCTGCAATCTGAGTTATTTATGCCTTCTTTTGAGACAATCCAAGTGGACATAAATGATAAAATTGCTGAACACAATGATGATGAATATCTGTATACTTATAAAGATAAATTTGATTATGAGATGTTGCTTGTGCCTGAATATTGCATGTTTGATACAAAGGAGCTTTTATTGTTTGAAGAAAGGCAAAGTTCTGATGTGGATTCATTTGTTTCATGTGAGTCTGTCATTCTTCCAAGCAACATCAGTGACTCATATGATGATGACATTCTACAGCTGATAATAATGTATGATCAAAAGTATTGCTGCAGATTTCTAAGAGAAAGAAAAAAGAGCAGCAACACAAACAATTACAATGCTGGGTGTTGCAAGTGGTTAAATGCTTTTAGGCTTCATTTGAAGAAATCAAAAGAAAATCAAGTGTTTGATAGAGGAAAATTCTGGTTTTTCCTTTTTGGTGGCCCTGCACTACCAAGTAAATTTTAATGAATGTGTTTCGTGATGTAGGTTGGTGCGTGTTCGACTCTGTTGCCCAATGGATAAGGCCCAATCTACGAAACCAAAGATTCTAAGGTTCTCGCCATGCTTACAAGAGGCATGCATCCCCAAACAGAGCCTATGTTAGTAATCATTTATGTTTAGGGTTTTAGGCTCGAGCTACTGGTGGTGCTTGCATAAGTATTAAGATTCAAGCATTCAACTATGCAAGCCCCTTCCCAAAAAATCCAAAAATTCTATGTCTTTCGGCCTCTGCAGTGCTAAAAAATGCAAAAAAATTAGTTAAAATGCATGTCTTTGTATATACAAAGGTGTTTGTATATACATGTAGGTAAAATGTGCATTGGCGGGTCAAAAAACTCTATCGTCCTTTGAAAAATTGAGTTTCGGTGCATTTTTGAATGTATATCGGGCCCTAAAAGGTGCATATACAAAGGGGGAATCTTTAGCAGATTCCTAGGAATATTCTCGCTTTGTATATCAAGTCATATACAAAGCAAGAAATACAAGGAAGTGAAATGTACATTTTCTATAGTGGCGAGGCAAAGATGCATGTGGTGGGGCTCGTGGATATACAAGGTGGAATGTTTATGCAATATACATTCGGGCAAACATACAATGGTTAGGTACATTGCAGGAATATTCTGGTGAAGATTCCTTGTTTGTATGTGCATGGGAATGTACATTGAAAATTATACAAATGCTCGCGACATGCAAAGTGAACAGTGCAAAGGAGAGAGAAAATGGTCGGGCCCACCAGTTGTATGCAAGGGCAGTTGTATGTACGCCGATGTACATTCAAAGCATACAAGTGAAATATGCATTCCAGAATAGAAGGAGAAGTCAGATGCGGCAGATAAAAGTTTGAAATCCAGCTTGTATGTATGAGGCGATGGATGCAAGCAAGGGGACATACAACCCAGACACGATGGAGGAATAAAATGCAGTGAATAAATATTTCAGGTCCATGGGTTGTATAAAGCACTTGTATATGCCGATATACAAGCCGATGTGCAATAAAAGAGATACAAGCCGGACTTCAAAAGGGGATACGTTCTGATGCATAGTGATTTGAAGTCCGCGGCCTATATGTATGTATGTGTTGTATATCGCGGATATACAAAGGATGGAGATGCAAGCCGGACCTGATTTGAACTTCAATTTGCTCTATAATGGTTTGGGGTCCGCCTTGTATAATGAACAGTTATATATGCATTTGCTCTTGCATATACAAGGGTTGTTGACAGGGTGAACAGTGGCGATTGTATATGCATCCATTCTTGCATATACAAGGGCAAAATGGCAAAATAGTGAATGGAAAAGTCAGTGATAGAGGAAAAAGCCACCTACATGGCACGATATCATTGGCTCTTGGCTTTTCAACATTTTTGGGTGCCATTGATCCTGGCGATGGGAGGTGATCGACGGCCATGTTTTGAACCTGCAACGAAGGATTTTTCCTATGCATGTGCGGCTATTTTTGAGCAGAAAACTTCAGAGGCACGCCATTGCTGCATTCCAGAGGCTGCGGGTAGTTGAGGCTTTAATGGCAGATTGTGCAAGGAAGTATGGGTCGTGTTGACAGGTCAAACACCTGAATTGATGAAGAAAATCTTGGAGTGGCAGCTCAAATCCTGAACATACCTGCTCCTTCCTCTTTGTCCCTCTACTGCATTCAATTTTGAGCACCATTTCTCATGCATTGTATCTGGCAGATTTTTTATGTGCCATGTAATTAATGCAGAGTACACTTTCTTGCTGTATTAAGCAGACTGTGTTACTCAGTCTGTTGTTGTTGAAGACTTGGGCACATTTTTTTGTGTGAATAATGAAATATAGAGCACTTCCTATCTGTTGTATCTCTGTGGAGTTTATGTGTTGCATCTGAGTTGTATCTTGCACACATGTTCAGTTTCAATGTTAATGTTATATGAAAAATGCTTCTTGCATGTGTTTTGCTATCTGTCTCCACTTGTTGTATGCATTTTCTTCTTCTGAATCTGGTTGCTAAGGGTTTCTCAGATTCTAGGGTATAGTTTTGCTGTACCACATGCTTAATCTATAACTTCCATTCAAGGAGTGGATTAAATTGTTTTAGGTTAAAGTGTGGAGAAGATTGTATGTCAGCTGGGATATCCATAAGTAGAGACAGTTAAATACCCATTCTTGGGAGATGTTTGTAAGGTAAACACCAGTCTGAACCCCTTGAAACTCGAATGCCAGTTGCAAGCCATTCTTATGTATACATCTAGTTGACTCCTTGCCCTGGGATAGGCACCAGTCTATTCTTGTGAAGTAGTTATGACCCAAAACCCCTGTCTTGCATCTAAACCATCAAATTCAGACCATTCCATTATTCCAACCTATTAGTTGTAGGAGTAGAATTAGGAACCCCCTGCATACTCTCATCCTTAACTAGACAAATATGTCCAAGAATATTGCTAACCTTGTGATTTGTCATACGAATCTTGGTCCACACATGAGAGTATTCTTCTTGTTCTGAAAAGCTAAATCTTTCTGTCATTGGGTGAGTCAAAGTGTCAAATCTTTAGCTAATAGGGATACCCCCCTTGGTGCGGCAGAACCAGAAGTGAAGGGGAGGCAACTCATGCAACCTCCCATGTCTGTTGGCCAAATCTACCCGTGCATTGGAACTAGAAAACCCTCTGCCGATTCAGAAAAAATTACCAACACATCTATTATCACACACAGTATACCACTAAAGCTAGATGTGAAGCCTTTTAGGAAAAAAGTAGAGGCCAGTAAATGCCTTATTGGAACCATTGATTTTTGAAGAAGTCAAGAAATTATTGATAGCTCATATCATTTTTCCTATTAGACACTCAACATGGGTAGCCAATCTGGTACCAGTTTGGAAGAAAAATTGAGACATCAGGCTATGCGTAGACTTCCAGAACCTAAACAAAGCGTCAGAAAAGGATAATTATCCTCTGCCCTCCTTAGATGAAGTACTTCAAATGGTCAATGGAGCCCAGATGATGTCCTTCTTGGATGGATTTTTAGGATACAACCAGGTCATGGTTGATAAAATCGATATATTGAAAATTGCTTTTACTACTAAGTGGGGAATCTTCACATATAGAAAAATGTTGTTTGTCTTGTTAATTCTAGCACAACCTTCCAGCGTGCCATGGGCATATCTTTTACAAGGAAGTGAAATGTAGATTTGCTATAGTGGCAAGGCAGAGATGCATGTGGTGGGGCTCATGGATATACAAGGTGGAATGTTTATGCAATATACATTCAGGTGCACATACAATGGTTAGATACATTGCAGGAATATTTTGGTGAAGATTCCTTGTTTGTATGTGCATGGGAATGTACATTGAAAATTATACAAAGGCTCGCGACATGCAAAGTGAACAGTGCAAAGGAGAGAGAAAATGGTCAGGCCCACTAGTTGTATGCAAGGGCAGTTGTATGTATGCTGATGTACATTCAAAGCATACAAGTGAAATATGCATTCCAGAACAGAAGGAGAAGTCAGATGCGGTGGATAAAAGTTTGAAATCTACCTTGTATGTATGAGGCGATGGATGCAAGCAAGGGGACATACAACCTGGACGCGATGGAAGAATAAAATGCAGTGAATAAATATTTCAAGTCCGTGAGTTGTATAAAGTGCTTGTATATGCCAATATACAAGCCGATGTGCAATAAAAGAGATACAAGCCGGACTTCAAAAGGGGATACGTTATGATGCATAGTGATTTGAAGTCCGCAACCTATATGTATGTATGTGTTGTATATCGTAGATATACAAAGGATGGAGATGCAAGCCGAACCTGATTTGAACTTCAATTTGCTCTATAATGGTTTGGGGTCCGCCTTGTATAATGAACAGTTGTATATGCATTTGCTCTTGCATATACAAGGGTTTTTGATAGGGTGAACAGTGGCGATTGTATATGCATCCATTCTTGCATATACAAGGGTGAAATGGCAAAATAGTGAATGGAAAAGTCAGTGATAGAGGAAAAAGCCACCTACGTGGCGTGATATCATTAGCTCTTAGCTTTTCAACAGTTTTGGGTGTCGTTGATCCTGGTGACGGGAGGTGATCGACGGCCATGTTTTGAACCTGCAGCGAAGGGTTTTTCTTGTGTGTGTGTGACTATTTTTGGGCAAGAAACTTCAGAGGTGCGCCATTGCTGCATTCCAGAGGTTGCGGGTAGTTGAGGCTTTAATGGCAGTTTGTGCAAGGAAGTATGGGTCGTGTTGACAGGTCAAACACCTGAATTGATGAAGAAAATCTTGGAGTGGCAGCTCAAATCCCGAACATACTTGCTTCTTCCTCTTTGTCCCTCTACCGCATTCAATTTTGAGCACCATTTCTCATGCATTGTATCTAGCAGATTTTTGATGTGCCATGTAATTAATGTAGAGTACACTTTCTTGTTGTATTAAGCAGACTGTGTTACTCAGTTTGTTATTGTTGAAGACTTGGGCACATTTTTTTGTGTGAATAACAAAATATAGAGAATTTCCTATCTGTTGTATCTTTGTGGAGTTTATGTGTTGCATCTGAGTTGTATCTTGCACACATGTTCAGTTTCAATGTTAATGTTATATAAAAAATGCTTCTTGCATGTGTTTTGCTATCTGTCTCCACTTGTCGTATGCATTTTCTTCTTCTGAATCTAGTTGCTAAGGGTTTCTCAGATTCTAGGGTATAGTTTTGCTATACCACATGCTGAATCTGTAACTTCCATTCAAGGAGTGGATTAAATTGTTTTAGGTTAAAGTGTGGAGAAGATTGTATGTCAGCTAGGATATCCATAAGGAGAGACAGTTAAATACCCATTCTTGGGAGATGTTTGTAAGGTAAACACCATTCCTAACCCCTTGAAACTCAAATGCCAGTTGCAAACCATTCTTATGTATACGTCTAGTTGACTCCTTGCCCTGGGATAGGCATTGGTCTATTCTTGTGAAGTAGTTATGACCCAAAACCCCTGTCTTGCATCCAAACCATCAAATTCAGACCATTCCATTATTCCAACCTGTTAGTTGTAGGAGTAGGATTAGGAACCCCCTACATACTCTCATCCTTAACTAGACAAATATGTCCAAGAATGTTACTAACCTTGTGATTTGTCATACGAATCTTGGTCCACACATGAGAGTATTCTTCTTGTTCTGAAAAGCTAAATCTTTTCTGTCATTGGGTGAGTCAAAGTGGCAAATCTTTAGCTAATAGGGATACCCCCCTTGGTGCGGCAGAACTAGAAGTGAAGGGGAGGCAACTCACACAACCTCCCGTGTCTGTTGGCCAAATCTGCCCATGCATTAGAACTAGCAAATCCTCTGCCGATTCAGAAAAAATTACCAACACATCTATTATCACACACAGTATACCACTAAAGCTAGATGTGAAGCCTTTTAGGAAAAAAGTAGAGGCTAGTAAATGCCTTATTGGAACCATTGATTTTTGAAGAAGTCAAGAAATTATTGATAGCTCATATCATTTTTCCTATTAGACACTCAACATGGGTAGCCAATCTGGTACTAGTTTGGAAGAAAAATGGAGACATCAGGCTATGCGTAGACTTCCAGAACCTAAACAATGCATCAGAAAAGGATAATTATCCTCTGCCCTCCTTAGATGAAGTACTTCAAATGGTCAATGGAGCCTAGATGATGTCCTTCTTGGATGGATTTTTAGGATACAACCAGGTCATGGCTGATAAAATTGATATATTGAAAATTGCTTTTACTACTAAGTGGGGAATCTTCACATATAGAAGAATGTTGTTTGTCTTGATTAATTCTAGCACAACCTTCCAGCGTGCCATGGGCATATCTTTTAGAGGCCTGGTTGGCCAATACATCATCATCTACATGGATGACTTGACTATGTTTTCCAAAGCCATAGAAGATCATATTGTAGATTTGAGAAAAGTTTTACAAAGATGTGAACAGTATGGCATCTCCCTTAACCCAAAGAAATGCATCTTTGGACTCACCACAGGTAAATTGTTAGGACATGTCATATTAGAGAATGGGATATACATTGATCTAGATCAGGTCAGTTCCATCATGAAGCTCCAATTGCTAGGGAGTAAGAAAGAGTTGAAGTCATATTTTAGTGAAATGAATTTCGTAAGGAAGTTTATAACAGGTTTTTCTAAAATAGTCAGATCACTTAATGAAATGTTGAAAAAGGATGCCAAAATTGAATGGACACCTAAAGCTAAAGCTACATTCGTGGACATCAATAAGGCCATTACTGATGCTCATATCTTGAATAGTCCTGATTACACAAGATCATTCTACATATACTCATTCGCTTCTAATCACACATGCGTTGTTGTCTTAACATGAAGAAATAATGCAAAGGAAGAGAAGCCTATCACTTTTATGAGCAGTCCACTCAGGGATGCTAAGTTGAAATACCTCGACATTGAACGACAAGCCCTAGCCTTTGTGAGAGTAGTTATGAAATTTTAACATTACATCTTGAGAAGTCAAGTGATCGTAGTTGTGCCTGATTCAATAGTCAAGATGTTGATGCAGAATGAACCCGGGGAGAGACGAGCTATAAACAACAAGAAAAAAGCAAGGTACTACATGAGTTTCATGATAAGTTTGGAATGATCCACGGATCACACCTAGGCACTATGCATTAGATTATTAGAGTCGGTTATTACTGGGCCACTATATTTAAAGATACTGCTGAGCATATCAAATGATGTCATACATGTCAGGTAGCCTCAAATAGGGAAAGGTATGCATCCCGGCCATTATAGCCAGTAATGGAGATTCACCCATTCACACAATGAGGAATGGACTTCATTGGTATGATTAATCATCTGTCATCAGCTAGACATAGGTATGTTTAAGTGTTACTGATTACTATACTAGGTGGACCAAAGCTATTTGCAGCAAACTGTGGACAACAGATGTAGTGATCAAGTTCCTAGAAGATAACATCATGTCACCAAATTTGGCATCCCATATGCATTGGTATGTGACAATGGCCCTGCTTTTACTTTAAAGTTTTCTAACTAGGCATTTGAATATGGCATTACCTTGAAATTTTCATCTAACTATTATCCCCAAGGTAATTGCCTTGCTAAATCTACTAACAAGAACCTATTGGACATGATTAATAAATTAGTGGAAAAGAATCCTAGGGAGTGGAATACTTTACTAAAATATGCTTTATGGGTTGACATAACTAGAGTAAAGTCAGCTTTAGGTAATTCCCATACCAACTAGTCTATGGAGTAGATCCCATCCTTCCAATAAATTTGAAAATACCCACCTTACAATTTGTTCAACAATACCTAGGTCTGGAGGATAAATCAGAAGTCATATTATTACAACTCCTACACCTAGAAGAAAAGAGAAATTAGGCCATAAATCATTTCTCCAAACATTAGGCTATAGTCAAGTGTTGGTTTGACAAAAGAGTCAAAATTAAAACCTTCTGGATATCTGACCTTATTTTATCCTGGGATAATGTTCATCAAAGGAAAGGAGACCACAAAAAATTTGGTAAACTTTGGATTGGTCCCTTCTAGATTGCCAAGATATTAGGTGATAGCACCTACAGGTTAAAGACCTTAACAGGAGAAGATGTCCCATTGCTAGTCAATGGACAATTACTGAAACATTACTTCCAAGCCTGGGCCTTCAAGAGAAGATGAAAATTTGTATATATGTAAATTTTTCTATACAATTACTTTGCTCATTTGTTTTTTTTTTTAAATACTTGTTGTTTGTTGTTGAGTCTTTATCTTGATTGTGCATTAAGAAGTAGATTGTAACCTTAGAAAACAATAGAATTCCTAGAATTTAGGAAAGAAACCCAAATTCCTACATAAGTTGTGACTTCTATAAGTATGATTAGTCTAATTTATTTTATTGAATCATATTCACCAATAGTAGCACAAATTATCCAAGGGATCACACTAATGAACACACTTAGGGTTCCTTGGATCATTTGGAAATAGTTGTGTTTCCATTAAGTGAAAAATCTAAAGGTTTTCCTTTGCTACCACTGTAATTCTCAACCTAGAAATAGGTGTCATAACCTTGCAAATGAGATGACAAGATATATTGTACAAGAATTCAAAGTAAAACATTGAATATCAATAAAGAAATTTATTTTCTAGGTCATCCAAGTAACTCTATCGGGGATATAGACACCTGACCGGTAGTAGAGCAATATTTGGGAGAATTATAGAGATAACCTTGCCAGGGCTATGGACGCTTGACTGGTAGCAAGGCTCTATCTAGGTTTGGCTTAAAAGGTTAAATCAAACTATGTAGCTTAATGTAAAGGACTTCTATTCTCAGATAATCCAAAAGGAAAGGAAATGAGTCAATTTTACACACTAACATTCCTTCTAAGATCTAGTTACATTGGTGAATATAATTCCATTTAATCAAGCCAGAATGATCAAGTCCAATGGAAGTTGGAAATTTGTGTCTGAATTAATTTTCTCCCCTAAATTGGTTAAAATTTAGTGGTTTTATTTTGTTGCAAGTTGTTGTGTAGTCTCACAAAATGCCCCATTTTGCCTTGGAAAAATGAGGACCTAGTGTTTTGTCTTGTTTGTTGGTCTATTGCCCACTTGAACAATAATGGTAAAATGTCTTGTCACTTCTAAGCCAAGTTCAAGTTAAAATTCAAGTTGCAAGAAAATCCCTTGTGAAGGCCATGGATGGATAGATGGTGGAATTCTAAGTAGGTTTGCCCTTTGAACCAGGTAAAAATTCACTAGAATAGGCAATTTACACCACTTGGAAGCTCTGATCAACCATACATTTTTGGTCAACTGGACATGGACATTGGCAATCTAAATGTCACGTGTAGTATCCCTATCGGGTTCCAAATATATGGAAATAGCATCTGGACCTGAAGATATAATTAAATATAACTCAATCGCTATCCTAATGGACTAGACATTAGTGCATCTTAAATGTAAATATCTATGTCGATATCTTGTCTAAACTGTCATTGTCTAAATAGTCAAAATTTTTGTAGCAAGTCATGAGCCTATCCACCAGACATGACATTTTAAATGGACATGATCAAATGATACAAATATTATGTCTAGTGCAAAGGTCTAATACAAACTATTGATTTTGTCTCTGCCCACAAATGCATCTCCTATTGGTTGTGTGCCATCGCAAGCTTAGTTTGCCAAGAGTAAGTCTACCCCACACTATTGCGAAATGCCACCACCAGTCATGCAAGCCCACATTTGTGGTTAGCAAAAGAAAGTCCCATGTGCATTTGCTTAATAAGTAGCACATCCATGCAAAGAAGAGTTGTCAGGGCCAAATTAGCTCTGCGATGATGCGGTAAGTTGCCAAGTGTCCATGTCATGTCTGAAACTTTATAAACCAAGCTCCCAACTTGTTGACTTTTCAACAAGACATTTCAATAGGACATTACACCAGACATTTCTAATAGGATACCTAATATCTAGATGTCCATCTAGTCCTCATCTTTAATTCCCATACGACAAGTTTTGTTTGACCGTTGGAATTTAAATTTAAAATATGAGCTCCTGCCAACTATCATTTTTACCTAGTCTGAACAGTAATCACTAATTAAACTTCAGTAAGAATTCAATGTGCCCCATACTTAGCAATTTCATGATAGATTAAAGCTAATTCCAACGTATTCCTTTAAACATAAAAGAACTTCAAAAGAGAAGTCTGAAGAACAGGGTACAAAAGATTATCGAAGAAAGGAAATGTGTAGAGGACAAGGTGAATTCAACAATTATTTGAATGGGAAGTGTAATAGTGAATGAACATCCTCTGTATAACATAATCAAGGTGATATCTTGTTCATCAGGTATGTATATGACAAAACCCCTCTTTTTGATAGTTACAGTAATTCTGTCTTTATCAGAAGTTTAATCTTATTTACCCAAGGTGAACTCAAGATTTCATCTTGCTATACAATGACTCTATGTAGACTTCTCACCTAAAGGAATCACAAAAACTTTTAGGTTACCATGGAGCCATGAAGCCTATGAACTAGAGCTGAATGTGTTATCAACAGAGTATAACTCCACTGTAGAAAGATGCAAAAAGATTATGTACACTTCATGGTTGGACCTGAAAACGAGGCCAAAGGCAATCTCCAAGATACTACAGAATTTATATAGGCATGACTTCAACCCTAAAGTCCAATATATGATTGCCCTACTAAGCCAAATGGTAGGCAAAGTAATGTCAGGGGATTTTGACCTATGGATGTATGGCCTCATCTTGTAAAAGGAGGTGGTGTGGTGCACTGAGCACAGTTGATTAGTGACCACCTACATGCAAGGATGAATGCATGGAGGAAGAAACAAAGGTTTTTTATGACTTCCTATGTGGTATATTCATGTGCGTACCAAGCCCAATTTGATGGCCTAAACATAGTTAGAAAGCTCGGTAACAAGCTAGGAGAGCAATTGGTGTGGGAGTATTACCCATAGCTTGAGAAAAAGCAATTAATTGTCCATTACAAAAGAGTAAACAACTACTTTATAATGTGGCTGATCAGGTTAATGGTAGGAGACCGAGCCAAAAGAATTTCAAAAGAGGCTCAAGTAGTAATTAGAGAACATGGGTCCTGGTTTATCCAGTTCCTAACATTTTCATACATTAAAATGGAAGGATTCAAGGGGAACTCCTTTATGTTACCTCAGTATCCAATAGATAAGATTCTACTACTAGAAATCACCAGACAGATAATCCCATCATACGAGGCATATGTTCATAAGTAGGGTCAAGGGACTGTGACATTCCCACTAGAAATTGGTTGGTACACATGTGTGGAGTTTAAGCACTTCAAGTTTTTAGAAGCCGAGATGCAAATGCCGAACTTGCATCCATTTCCCCTCACAAGAACCTTTGGTCCTTATAATAGGATGGAAAGGTTTGTCAGCAAGAAATTGTAACACGTTCCCCATTTGGAGGACTACTGGACAAATTGCAATGATGAAGAAGATGTGAGGAAAAGGGGATACCAAAGGTTGACCTTTAATTAGATCTAGACTCTGGGATGTCTGGAAGTCCCTCCTCAAGTAAAGTCTAATGATGGTAAGGTTCTTGACCGAGAATATGATCAAAAGTAGATATACAAGGAGACCTTGTTCTCCTAGACTGGACTCAACTAGATGAGACGTCCATTGATACTATTACAAAGAAGGTCCTGGCCACCACCTAGAAGTGGGTTGATGAAAAGTTCAATGAGTTAAAATCCAAGGGCGTAGCCCTGCCATATGATAAGAAAAGAAAGATAAAGGATAGAGGAGACATATTATGATGATTTCCTCATTGTTAAGAGGAGAATCATGGATGTCAAATTTGTAGAGCCAGGAATGTCAGCATCTGGCAAGGCTTTAACTACAAAGGGTGTTACTATTACCACTATGACATCTCCTCCTAGAGAAAAACCACTAGAGATGATTGTCGTCTTAGCCCCAAAACCTGAAGAGCATCATACAGCAATTATATTGCAGGGAGTGAAGATTCTTAAGAAAACGACGGGGGCTCCAATGATCCCTATGAGAGGTGTAATCACAAAACTAGTGGACACCCAAGTGGAGGAATCCAAACCAAAGAAAATGGATCTTATGTTCTCATCTAATCAGCCTCAAGGAGAATTTCCATCACCACAATTTGCCCTTCAAGTACATTTGGCATGGTAGATAGAGGCATATTAGGCTCACACATGAGGGATGGTAATGGAACTCCAATAGGGTCAATCAGCTCCATAGATCATCAAGGTAAAGAAAGAGCTATTTGAGGAGGCAAGAATGTAGGAATGAGCTTGGGCTGAGGAGTTGCAACTGCCATTAAGTCAGATAGTAGATTTTACTGATGATGAGGTCACACAAGCAGTGACTAATAATTTAGTTGCCTTTCTACTTGGATATTCGACGATGCATCCTTATGAACCCCAATGAGTAGAGCCTAAAGTAGAAGCAGTAGAAAATTTGGATGTTGTGAAAGATTTAGAAATAGAAGATATATCAGATATTAAATGGTTTGGATCCACATAGGTGCCAATAGACCAACCAGATGTACTGAGTACATGGGTTACAACACAAGAAGAAATGGAAATGACTCTGTAAGAAGTGACCAATGAATCAACTGAAGAATTTACCCTTCTGGAGGATCAAGGGAATGTTATTCATGATACCCCTAAAGAAGGAGGTATAAAACAAGTTGAAGAACATGTGGAGAAAGAACAAGAAGAGTAAGGGAAACATTCATTGTCACTTGAAGAACAAGGTCCACATGACCAGGAAGAGGAAGAAATGCACCAGGAGGTGGAACATCATGAACAAGAATCTATAAAGGTTGATACAAGGGCTTTTCAACAAGAGACCCTACAACAAGATACCCCTCAATAGGAATTCCATTAGTAGGAGACTCTACAGAAGGATGCTCCTCAACACAAAATGCCTCAACAAAATATTTCCCAAGAGGAAATGCCACCACAGGGAGAAGATCCTAATAAGGATGCGGAGTTAGCAATGAAGGATGCTCACATTGAGAAACCTAATCAAGAAAGGTTTTCCCCAGATATACCAGAGTGGTAAGCTTTAGAGGTAATTGAACCTCCTATTAATGTTGTTCCTTTTGATTTTAAATCGTTATTTTCAGTAGAGGGAATAAATCTGAAGCGGAAGGCAAGGGCAATGATTGCCATCAAGAGGGATATGACAGGTTGTAGGATAGCTCATCTAGCTATGCCTATAGTAGATAAAGCAAAGGGTGAAATCACAGTTAGTGAATAGCAAATTACCACCCTAGACCTGGGACATGCCACTACTAAGGAAGATATTGATGAACTCATAGGTAATGTGGAGGCTACAACAACTAGAATCTACAAGGATAATGGTGCAGGAGCACCTTGAAATCTAAAGAATCCAGAAGATTCCCTACATTTTATGTTATGTACAAGTGTTATGTTATAAGACCTTAGTGTCACTTTGAGTCTAGTTGGCCGAGTATGTCATAATGTTGAGTTATGTCTGTATGTCAAGAAACGGTTTTTAAAAGATTGTAACCGAATGACGATTATAACCGGTGGTTGTTGGTGGTTCACCTCCCACCATGTGTAACCATCCAAGATAAGAGTCTTTACATAGTCGAGTTTCTATTCATAGACAGAGCTAAGGAGGAGATGAGAAAGAAAAGAGAAACACTTTGTAATTATACATTTCTAAGTAGAAATAATAAAGATTTTTGGGTTTGGTTCCATTGCAGTGTTTTTTTGTTTGGGACCATTCCACTAGTTGAGGCTTCCACCGAAACCAGTGGAATGACTCCCCTCAGTTTTAACTTCCCTCCGTGTCATTTAGTTTTATTACTATTCGGTAGGAGTTAGTTATTTCTCTATGTGTTGTCCAGCGATAGAATCACAGAAGATGTTAACGACATGAATCTCAAATTATCTCACCGAAGGCATCTTTAGGATGCTATGGAAGAATGAATGTATTCTGAAGTTGTATACAGAGTAGATACATTGCATCGGGTTTATTGAATGTATGTGATATATGGGTTTGTCGAACATATATACAAGTAGGAAGGCATCGGCATAACTTGGGCATCGGGAGAGCCTTTGGAAGCCTCTCTGATATACATTCTCTCATCGATGAGTCAGCATCGGCAATAAATAAACTCCGTCTTTCTGAAGATACATGGGCTGAGTCATAAGCATGTCGTGCATGTATGTCACCTTATACAATGGAGGAGATTTGCATGGACCCCACCAATTATATGTAACTAGTATTTATGTGTGTGAAGAAGACATCGGCGAGAGATTGGCATCGGCGGAGGTGAAGGAAGTTTGGCCGATAGAGTAACGTTTGGCCGATGATGGTATTAAGCCTTTGGTATGAGAAGTAAGATTTGGAAGAGAAGGGAGATGTTTGGCCGATGTCATATGTCACAGCGACAAGTGCGAAAGGAGATGGAATCCGTCCATCGGGGAGATAGTAATATACCTTACCGATGGTAAAGAAATGAAATACTTTGGTATTGGTGGGATGTATGAGAGGGTTTAAAGGTGATTAAAGAATAAAACCCTAAAGGTCATGGGTATAATGGGTTTTCACCTTGTTATGTAAGCTTCTACTCGATAACTCTGCATTAGATCAGTTGAAGAAGAGGGAGCTTAAAGGGCACATTGCCCAGCTTCAAGGTTTTATAAAGGGATTGTTAGCCCCAAGGGCACAATTAACAGAGGTCCCAGTTAATTTGACCCTGGTGACACAAGATGAGATAAGTGACCTAGGTGTGAAGAAGCATTAGGCACAAGTGATGCAAGGTTGGTTTTAGAAGTTTCTAAAGGATGGGGAGGAAGTTATCCAAATCGCATTATTGAACTGGGATGACTTGACGTTCATTAGGGGTAAAGTGGATACATTAAAGAAAGAGTGCACAACAAGACTTGATCAAAATGCTCAAAATCTTAGTAAGTTGAAGGTCATCAGCAAGTTAGATGACAAGATGTTGTTGAACCACAACATAATGATGGTATAGACAATGCTGAAAATATCTTGATGGATAAAGGACCTAAAATTTGAGGCAGACATCTGGAAAGGGTGTAAATACAAGGCAAGGGATATAAGCATCATAGTGCATGAACTCTTGACAGATGAGCTGGGAATTCTGGAAGAACTCCTTGGGACCTTGCTAGATGAGGAGGAGACATATGAAGAGAAGACCTCTATAGGAATGTTCAGGACTAGGTATGAGCCTGTTTTAAGGGATCCCATTGGACATTTCTCTAAAAAGACTATAGATGAAGTCATGAACTTATCAACAAAGGTAAGGGCATACAAGGAGAAGCTAGATAGTTTGATAAATAAGAGGATATCAGTGGATGGTCAACTCCAAATGTAGGAATATGCTAGGATTAAGGCACAACAGTTTGATAAGCCTAATATAGATAAGAATATTGCAGCATATGATCAGTACAAATTCTTAGATTCTAGAGGGGGAATAGTTGAAGAAGACGTAGCTTCTGACTCAGAATAGTTTAATGCCCAGGAGATCAGTTTTGTAATCATGGGATACCAATGTGAAGAGTACTCATCAGGGTAAGTATCCACAAGATGGGGATGCATATGCAATGGCAAATATAGTAGCAATATTCTATAGGATGTACATCAAAGATGTTGAGGAATATATCAGGTGCTGGCTACCATCCATTCTTTGATTGCCAACTAGTGATCACATGCCTTGTTTTCTAACCGTGGATATTCTTGGAGAAATCTTCACCTTTGATCTTGTAACTGATTTTGAATCCTTATTCTATAAAAGGATCTAGATCATTTATAAATAGAGAGATTGAATTGATGAACTTTTGCTAAGCACTAAATTTGTTTTTTTTTGCAACTTTGTGACTTACCACATGGTTCTTTCTCAAGTCAATGAAACATTTGTATATCTCTTGAGCATATAATGAAATTAAATATACATATTATAGTTGAATCATAAATCTTGAGTAATCTTTCATTGACTTTTGGTATGGAATGTTGAATTACCGCATCCCTTTGGAGTGCATTCAACCAATTGCTTACTGTTATCAATTTCCTTTGAAGATTAGCATATGTTATGTGTAGCTGTGGAAATCATGGTGAAGTATAACTAGATTAGCTTCATTTCATGAAAGTGCCTAGATATATGTGTGGAACAGTGATAAATTTAGATTTCTTAAAGAACTCTTTCTTCTCAACCTTATCTTTTATCTTTTATTTTTACAAATTGTGGTAAATGATTGCAAATAACGATAAATCTAGAAAAAATAGAAATAAATATTGATGAATTGCATGATCTAAAGAAGATCTTTAGATGAATTCAAGTTTATGTGTAAAGATCAATTAACTAGATTATTCAGAAGAATTGATCAAAGTTAGAAATATTTTAGAATAATTGATCAAAGTTATATATAAATTCATGATGATTTGCTTGAAACAAGAACACTTACTTAAGAATTTGAGATAACTTGTTAAGGATATGTGTAAATTGTGCTAAATATGTAGAAAACCTATGAAGTTTGACCTGATACAGAAGCAGATGACTCAAATCTCATAAGTCCCCAAAATGGAAACAACAAAATACAACAAACCTTGAGTGAGAACCAAGTGGTCAAGACTTGACAACTGGAGACTTGGGACTTCAAATCTTTATAGATCTTGAAGTCTTTCAAGATAAATAAGGGTTTATTGTGTGAACTTTTTTTCGTGTTAGTGTGACTAAACACCACATCAATAGATTTGGTGGTAGAAGGAGGGCCTTTCCTAATATTAGTCAGTAATCTTTCAAAGTTCTTATCAATATTCCACATCTTTAGCTAGTCCACTACAAATATCCTTAGCATTTTACTATTCCTACATACCTTTGCAAAGATCCAGTCTTGAACCTCAAAGTTCACCCTAATTTTTTGAACTGGCTCAATGACTTGTCACAAGGTCCTAATCTAGTGGTCCTTTGTGTGAATTACCTAATGTAAGGCAAAGAGCTCACTCAGTTAGTGCTTAGCCGAGACATCCTATCCCTGTAGTGCTAGTAATTCCAATCCAAGTCCTGATGGTGTTCTTTAATACCGATTTGCTTATTAGCTTCGCTGTATATAATGATATGCAAAAGAATTTAGACAAATTGTGTCCAAAATATCATGTTCATCAAGATGTTGAAGATTATCGTAGAAATTTTAAGGAAGCTTACTTTAGAGAAAGAATTCAACACAAAGACGTCATCTGTAGGTTATTCCCATACACTCTTGGAGAAGAAGCATATTGTATCACAATGTGGCAGTTGATGGAGCCAGCTTTCAAAGCTAGATTTAGAGTTCTAGTTGATGTAGCGATGATTTATTATCATTTTTCTAAAATCAAAAGAGGAGAAGGTGAATTCATTACAACCTTCAATGATAGGTTCTAGAGAGCATATTCTAGATTGACAACCCCTTACAATATTCTTGAAGCTGTAGCTTTGTTAGTCTATTACTCCACATTAGATCCTTTAACAATGATGTTCATAAAAAGAGTTGATCCTGGTACCACAACTTTATACTGTGTGTATGCAGAAGTAGTAAAAGTGAACACTAAGATGAAACAGGTAGGATACGATCCTTTACAAAGTATAGGACATCCTACAATACCTAATTAGATGTAGAAGATAAACAGAGCTTTGATGAACCATGCTCCTTTGATGAATCCTCTGTAGGTTCCCCCAATTAATGCCTTTCAACTGCAAGGGAACAACTAAATGGTCCTACTCCCTAGACCTACATTTACCAAGGTTTGACCAATTGGGAATGCTAATTCTTTCTTTCTACCAATGTAAGACAATGTAGCAGCAAAAGCTCATGAAGAGAAAGAAGATATGAGAGAAATCATAGCTTAGTTAAAAAGGTTGACCATTGAAGTAACTCAATTGAGAAATCAAAACTTTTATGCTCAAAGTAACAATTAGAATCAACAAAATAGAGGATATAATGTGCCTCTACTTCCCAAAGTTTGGAACACCAGACCGAACAATGGAATTCTTCCTTCACCACTGGATAATCAAGTTCTTGTTGAAACTAAATAGACTACCAGAGCCAATTTAGCCAAAGTGACATTGAACAATTAGTGCAGGATACACAATACTAGTGCACATGTCGAGCTAGATTGTCCACAATTTAGGATTGCCGAGAGCATTTTCCAAGTAGAAGTACAAAACATTGAAAGAGAGACAAACTTTTTAGAAGGAAATGAGATTGTTCCTCTTGGATATGAGTTAACAATGATGTTAGAAATTTTTATGTTCCCAAAAGAAAAGACACACATAGTTCATGAGAATTACACACATATATGTGAAGAGTCAGCTCTAGCACTAGAGACTTACACTTTCCCTTTTGAAAGTGATAATGAGCTTGAACATGAAGTTGACAAAATCCATGCCTTTCAATAGTTTTAGAGAGGTCATAACTATAACCTCAAGAGTAACAACAATAACAGATCATCAGGACCTCTGACAAGTTCTATTCCACGAAACAACTTCAATACACCTCTGAATGTGTCATCCAACAACAATCCCTGGTGCAGTCACGGTAGGAGGGTTCACATAATGAACGATCCAGACCATGTAGCAAGAGTAAACACAATAGAAAAAACTCAAGAAATGGAACAAATGTAGATTCAGTCATTCAGTACATCACAGAATTCAAAATAGAGATCTGCCAGCAACATGCGGGCTTACAATTAGAGCTCATAGGCCTGATTAAATACATGCATAAGATAAAGCTTTAAAGCTCTTTCGCAAAAAATCTAAACTATGAACTATGAATCAATTGCTAAACTACTTTCCTAAGGATCTATTACATCTTTATATATCATTTCAAGACCAATAGATTCAACCACATCGGCCAAGGAAGGTCACAAACTCCAATGAAGAGCTATAACGTGTTCATAGATAGGTCAGACCTAAATGCATAGAACACTTCCTCAAATGAATGAAACAACACATGGACCCTTGGGGAAGGTTAGCCATGAACCACAAGACATTGGATGATGTGTCATTGAGATCTGCAAGCCAAGGAAAGATCTGCAATCCTTCTCCTTCAGCTAATTATCAGGAACTGTTAGAATGCTCTGCTCTGAGAAAACAGATGATCTTCTGATAGCGATATCTTTCTTGTAACTAATCCAAATGCTCTAAATTCTTGATATGATGAAGATGAATGAATGTAGATGCTAAGTCTAGATCTGCAAGGTGTGAAATGCCAAAACTAGACCACAAGATGAGAACTACTACTGACTGAACTACTTGAACTGAACAGGAAAAATGAAAGAACTGAAATGCAAAATGTTTTTGGTTGATGCAAGATTGCTCTTGAACTAGGGATGCTCCTACAACAAACATCTGGGGTTATTGAAAAAGTGAGTCCCTCACTTTCCTGGGGCTAGGGGAGAACCAAGATGGTCCACCTCAGCCTGAGAAATCCAAGATGAGTCTTCTTCTTCTCTACCTTTCCACTTCACAAGATATTCTTTGTATTGTCTACCTCTAGTGCTGTGTCCAACTCTGCTATCCAAAATGTCCGCAATCTATTCTGGTGCTTGTGATAATTGCTTCTTCAGGTCTGCTTCCATGCTGTCACTGAACTCTACTTCATGATATTGATAAAGATCTGCAATGTTGAAAATAGGTGAAATACCCAATGTCTCCAGTAATTCCACTTCATATGCATTTCTTGAATCAAATTTTCTGAGTATCCTACAAGGTCTAAACTTCTTCATCTTCAACTTGTTATATGTCCCAACTAGAAATCTTTCTTTTCTCAAGTGTACCATCACTTCATCTCTAATGTAAAATTCCATATGTCTTCTCTTCTCATCTGCCTTCTCTTTGTACTTATTGTTCATGTCCTCCAAATTCTTCTTCACCTAATTTTCTCTCCAACCAAACATCTCAACAAGTTTCCCAAACTCCTATTTACTACCTTTGTCTATCCATCTGTCTGTGGATGAAAAGTAGAACTAAACTTCATATTTGTCTTCATCTTCTTCCAAAGTGTCCTCCAAAAGTATCCAACAAACTTTGTATCTCTGTATGAAACTATACTCTTAGGTAATCCATGCAATCTCACAATCTCCTTGAAAAATAGGTCAGCTACATGCACTGCACCATTTGTCTTCTTGCAAGGTATGAAATGAGCCATATTTAAAAATCTGTCAACCACTACAAATATTGAATCATGTCCTACCTGTGTCTTAGGTAATCCCATTACAAAATCCATGCTTATGTCATCCCAAGATCTCTCCGGAATTGTCAAAGGTTTATACAATCTAGTGTTCTGACTACTCCCTTTTGCAACTTGACAAACTCTACAACTCTGTACAAATCTCTGAACATCCTTATGTATCTAAGGCCAAAAGTAATTTTCACTTACCAAAGCCACTATCTTATCAATGCCAAAATGTCCTGCCAATCCACCACTATGCTTCTCCTTGATCAAATTATCCCTCATTGAACTTCTAGCTATGCATAACTGACTTCCTTTGAATAACATATCCTCTTGAATGAAATAGTCCAGCCACTTACTCCTATCTATCACAATAGGTTCCTTACATACTTTCTAAGGTTTTGTAAAATCAGTTACTCCCTCATACATGTTCTTCAATTCATCAAATCCCAACACTTCAACTCTCATCTTTGTCAACAAGTTTCTTCTTCTACTCAAGGCATCAACAAATTTATTTGATTTACCACTCCTATACTTCAACACAAAAGTATAACTCTGCATCAATTCTACCCATCTCATATGTCTCTGATTCAACTTACCTTGACTGTTCAAATATTGCAAAGCTTGATGATCTGTATACAATACAAACTCCTTAGGCAACAAGTAATGTCTCCATTTCTTCAAGGCTTGAATTATGGCATAGAACTCTTGATCATAAACTGAATATATTTTCCTTGCATCATTCAATTCCTCATTGAAATATGCTACTGGTCTACCTTCTTGACTTAACACTACTCCAATTGCATTTCCACTTGCATCACAATCAACTTGAAATACCTTACTAAAATCTGGTAAAGCCAAAATAGGTTGCTCTATCACTTTCTACTTCAACAACTCAAAACTTTTATCTGCTCCAGATGTCCACTTGAAATCTTTTCTATCACCTCTCATTGTCTCTGTCATAGTGTTACAAACTGAACTAAAATTTCTGATGAACTTTTGGTAGAAACTAGCCAATCCATGAAATGATCTAACCTCTCCAATGCCCTCCGATGTAGGCCATTCAATAATTGCTTTCACTTTCTCAGGGTCCATCTTCAATCCTTCCATAGAAATCACAAATCCCAAACATACCAATTCTTCCTTCATGAAACTACACATCTTGATGTTTATCAGCAATTTCTCCTCTCTCAACCTCTGTAAAACTTGTCTAATATGCCACAAATGTTCTTCTTTTGTTTTACTAAAAATTAGAATATCATCCAAGTAGACAATCACAAAGTTACCCAAGAATTTCTTCAAGACTTCATTCATCAACCTCATGAAAGTACTTGGTGCATTTGTCAATCCAAAAGGGATCACTAACCACTCATACAATCCTTCAATTGTCTTAAAAGTAGTCTTCCATTCATCTCCCTCTCTGATTATGATCTGATGGTATCCACTCTTCAAGTCTATCTTTGTGAAATATCTTACTCCACTCAAACAATCCATAATATCATCCATTCTAGGTAAAGGAAATCTATACTTAATTGTGATCTTGTTGATTGCTCTGGAATCAGTACACATTCTCCATTCTCCATCCTTCTTCGATGCTAGCACTGTAGGTACTACACAAGGACTCAAACTTTCTCTAATCAAACCTTTCCTCAACAACTCTTGTATCCGTCTATTTAATTCTTCATTCTCTGCCGATGTCATTTGGTGTGCTGCTTTGTTAGGCAAACTTGCTCCCGGTATAAGATCCATGTGATGACTGATACTCCTTATAGGTGGTAATCCTTCAAGTACATTATCTGATATGATGTCTTCATACTCTGTTAGTAACTCTCTTATCTCATCCAGTTCAGTTTCTCCCTTCACTACTTCAGGTGTTTTAGGAATCAAGGCATAACACATACTTTCCTATTTCAAACCATCCAAAAATTTCCTTCCATCTACCAAACATATTCTAGCATTCCCACATACTACATATTTAGGATCATCTTCCATAGGAGTCAAAGTAATTCTTTTCCCATTTTATATTATAGTATATGTATTCTTTCTCCCATCATGTATAGCTTTTCTATCATACTGCCAAGGTCTACCCAACAAGATATGACAAACATCCATAGGCATAATATCACACAAGAATTCATCATGATAAGATCTAATATGAAATTTCACCAAACATTTCTCACTCACCAGTACCTTATGATCATCCTGAATCCATGCTATCTGATAGGGCTTAGGGTGTTTCAATCTTTCCAACTTCAGCTTAGTCACAATCTCCTCTGAAACTAGGTTATCTAAACTTCCACTATCAATTACAACTTTGCAACACTTACCTCCTGATTTGTATCTTGTTCTAAACATACTTTTCCTCTATGATGGTTCCTCATGTGGCTCTACTTGAAATAGTGCTCTTCTCATCACCAATGATTCTCCTTTCTCTGGATTGCCAACTAAACTAGGTGATTCAATAGGTTCTTCCTCAACATAGGCTGATCTTCCACTATTTTCTACTTTCTTACTTGTACTACCCTGATTACATTCAAATGGTCTATGTCCTTCACCTCCACATTTGAAACAAGTACCTCTAAATGTTCTCTTATCAAATCCTCTTCCTTCTCTCCTATATCCTTCATTCTGGTATGCATTAGGGTTTCCTCTTCAATAAAAATTTATGTCATCTCTCCGGTAAGCATTGTTATCTCTGTCATCCTTCTTCAACGGGTTGTCATACTTGTTCTCCTCCACAAATGATCTATCATATCTGGAAAATATTCTACCTCTTTGAAATTTACCTCCTCTGCCTCTCTGTCTCTGATCATGTTTCTTAGCTTCTCTTCAACTTTCAGGGAAAATTGATATGCTTCTTCTAAAGATGTCATCCTTACCAAGCTTAGTTCTTCTTGAATGTTCAATCTCAGTCCATTGATGTATCTAGCTACTTTCTCCTTGATTTCTTCACTATCTCCTATCCTTATGATCATCTTATGAAATTCTTTAGTGTACTCCACAGATTTCTCCTTTTGTCTCAAGTTTTGCAATCTTTTCAATAGCTCCAACTCATAGTCAACAGGTATGAACTGATTCTTCAACTTTGTCACCATCCAGTTCCACTTTGTAATCTTTTCTTTTCCTCTTCTTTTTCTTTCCAACTGAACTTCTTTCCACCATATAGCAGCATGTCCTTTTAACTTTGTCTTCACAAATTTCACTCTCTCTGGATCTTCCATCTCTTCATATTCAAAGTATTCTTCCATATCATTTATCCAATCAATCAACTCTTCCGAATTCAAATTACTAGCATAATTTGGAACATCAACTCTAGGTCTCTTTCCAATCTTTGAAATAGCTCACAACATCTTTATTTGATCTGATTCTTCTTCTTCATTACCTTCTAGGGTTTCGCTAGTTTGTTTAGCAGATTGAAATTCTTCTTCATCATCATTTTCAACGTTAGGTCTCGGTGTCAATCCTCTTCACCTATCTTCCTCAACAGCATCCAAATGAATCCCCATTGTTCTCATCAATTCCATCATCTCATCCATTCTATTAGCCATTGTACCAACAGGAGGAACTCTTTGCAGGGGCATCTTTCTAGGATCAAGTGCAAAGTACCTCAAATTTGGTGATCGGGCTACAAGCGACAACTGCCTCTCAATCCACAATCAGTTGTGCATTAGTAACCTACCTCGGATTGGCAATATGTTTACAACAAGATATTATAGAATCCCCTTCACCAATTCACTCCAAAGAATCAAACTTTCACTCTCTAAGGATTCAAACTTTCGCTTTGATGCCACTTGGTGCAGTCATGGTAGAGGGTTCACAGAATGAACTATACATACCATGCAGCAAGAGTAAACACAACAAAAACAACTCAAAAAATAAAAAAAATGTAGATTCAGTAATTCAGTACATCAAGGAATTCAAAATAGAGATCTACCGGCAACATGCGGGCTTACAATTAGGGTTTACAGGCCTGATTACATACATGCGCAAGATCAACCTTTGAAGCTCTTTCGTACAAAATCTAAACTATGAACTATGAATCAATTGCTAAACTACTTTCCTAAGGATCTATTACATCTTTATATATCATTTCTAGACCAATAAATTCCTCCACGTCGGCCAAGGAAGATCACAAAATCCAATGAGAGTTGTAACATGTTCACAGATAGGTCAGACGTAAATGCATAGAACACTTCCTCAAATGAATGAAATAATGTGTGGACCCTTGGGGAAGGTCAGCCATGAACCACAATACATTGGATGATGTGTCATTTAGATTCGCAAGCCAAGGAACGATCCATAAGCCTTCTCCTTCAGCTAATTATCAGGAACTATTAGAATGCTCTACTCTGAGAAAATAGATGATCTTCTGATAGTGATATCTTTCCGGTAACTGATCCAGATGCTCTAAATTATTGATATGATGTAGATGAATGAATGTAGATGCTAAGTACAAATCCACGAGGTGTGAAATACCAAAACCGGACCACAATCTGAGAACTACTATTGACTAAATTGCTTGAATTGAACAGGGAAAATGAAAGAACTAAAATGCAAACAAACTGAAATGCAAAATATTTTTGGTTGATGCAAGATTTCTCTTGAACTAGGGATGCTCCTGCATCAATCCCTCACCTCCAAAGGCAAGTCAACAACATTCTACTTCACCTTCAACCACAACTAGACGTATGTCTAAACTTTCTAAGTCAAATAATTTGGTCAATTACTTAGATGAAGAAATCAACAAAATAAAAATAAGCTTGTCCTTGATTGAATTACTTAAAACCCCAGTCACTAAGAGAACTTTCATTAAGTCTCTAGAGGAATCACTACCAAAGGAAAATTTTCCTGGTAATGTCCAAACCAAATAACCTCCAAGCAAAGATGTTCCCCATAAGCCTAGGGAAAAAGGTCAAGTCCATGCTGCTGACGCAGAAATTGCAGTCTATAAGGAGAAAATAGAGTCTCCTCCTTTCCTATTAACATTAAGGATTTTTGGTAAGAATTTGTACAATTGTCTAGTTGACTCAGGAGCATCCATAAATGTCATGATATTGTCAATATGTCAAATCCTAGGTTTGTCGCCTACTAAGTCTCTAAAGAAAGTCACTTAGTTAGACAAATCGAAAGTAAGTGTCATAAGAGAATTAACTCATATCCATATGCAGTTGGCCTCTGATCCAAGAGTTGAACATTTTATCGATATGTGAGCGGTTGACATCCTGGACACATATGGTATGATATTGAGTAGAGATTGGTTGAAGACATTGAATGGATATATGGCAACTGATTTCTCTAATATGTAGTTACCATGGAGAGAAATTCCCAACCAGATTCACATAGAAGTTGAACCAAGAATGAAACATATGATCACTGAGTATCATCAAAACAATGAGGTATTATATACATAAGTAGAATAAGGGGCATACCATATTAAACCTCTAGAGGTCTAACTCAAAGAAATATTGATGTGTAATTAGACACATGAAATCATTGAAGTAAATCAGATCACAACAGGAACTAGCATCTTGATAGAATTAGATCAGGATCATTTAGAAGATGATGAGGATAGTCACTTAGGTGATTTAGAAAGATAGATGTCTAAAGAAATGCATAGATGCATGCAACAAAAAAATCAATTGAGAGAATTCCTACTAGAAGGATGGTATATATTACAATAGAATGCACATTATGAAACTACTTGTGCACTATGTTTAGACATAGTCAACAAAAAAGAATGTCTATGCTCATAGAAGAAGCTGAACCTACACATGAGAGCTTCAGTTGAGGCAAACCAAAGGTCAATAAGACATTTCAGACTAAAAAAGGTAAAGGTCTAGATGCAGCTAAACAAAGAATATGTAAAGTAGATTCCAATGGCATTGATCTCTTAAAGACCAAAAGTCCTGATAACATTACCCTCCCAAGGATCGAAGATTTAGATAATATAGATGATATGAAAGAAAAGTCATATATAGATACTAAGCTTGAAGACATCTATAGTAAATGTCGAGATACTTGCACCATCCCATATCAAAAGGTAGAAATACAACCCAAACTTCAAGAGTTAAAGGACACAGAGAAAGATATCCTAGGAGATGGTAAAAAGAAAAGAAGAGATCCTAAGAAGGACCTTAAGACTAATCATCCATGGACACTCAAATTTGATGGATCAAAATCTAAACAAGGGGTTGGAGTAGGAATTGACTTGGTAAGTCCACAAGGTAAATCTTTCTTGACAGCATGCCGGTTATAGTTTCATTGCACTAACAACGTCGTAGAGTATGAAGCATTGATTTATGGACTTCTCTTAGCACTAAAGAAGAAATTATGGATACTCCACGTGTGGATACTCCATGTGTTTGGAGATTCTAAACTAGTAGTCAAATAGGAAAGAAAGCAATGCACCTGTAATTATAAGTGATTGTCTAACTATAGACATAGAGTCTGGGACCTGATCGAAGGCTTTGATGCATTCAATATTACTCATGTGCTGAGAAAATTCATTCATTGAGCTAATTCATTGGCTACCACTGCTAGTACCTTAGAGCCATTAACATTCTCTAGATTGAAAAGATTCTCAATAGAGTTGGTGTCTATCCCATCAATACTAGACAATGCTACCAATTTCCAAGTTTTCGATGACGATCAACATATCCTAGACTTCATTGCCAATTAAGATGTCTTTGAAGCTTAGGTAATTGATGAGCAGTATTGTGAGAATCTAGAATTGGATGAAGAGTCTATTATTGATTTACAAGACAACAAGATTCCCAAAGGAATGATTGAACTAGAAAGGTTATTTGATCTAGATAACATAGTGAAATAGAAGGATCTCCCTAAAATTGATGGAGATGAGTATGTGCCTGTCAACTTAGGTGAAGGTCTAAAACTCAAAAAAGTTCTAATCAGGAAGGTTTGTACTCACGAAGAATGAGAGGTAATAACTTAGGCCTTGAAATATTACATACATGTAATTGCTTGGACATACAATGAACTGAAAATGTATGATACATCTATTATCACACACACTATACCATTAAAGCCAAATGTGAAGCCTGTTAGGCAAAAGTAAAGGCTAGAAAATGC
This sequence comes from Cunninghamia lanceolata, assembly GCA_027924645.1. NCBI lineage: Eukaryota > Viridiplantae > Streptophyta > Pinopsida > Cupressales > Cupressaceae > Cunninghamia > Cunninghamia lanceolata. Next base: position 7,691,175 of record BSBN01001067.1, read on the forward strand.
CTTACTAGAACTATTGATTTTTGAAGAATTCAAGAAATTATTGCTGGCTTGTATCATTTTTCCTATTACACACTCAAATGGGTAGCCAATCTGGTACCAATTCAGAAGAAAATTGGAGACATCAGGCTGTGCATAGACTTCCAGAACCTGAACAAAGCATCAGAAAATGATAATTATCCTCTACCCTTGTCAGATGAAGTACTTCAAATGGTCAATGGAGCCCAAATGATGTCCTTCTTGGATGTGATTTTGGGATACAGTCAGGTCATGGTTGATAAAATTGATAGATTGAAAACTACTTTTACTACTAAGTGGGGAATCTTTGCATACACAAGAATGTTGTTTGGCCTGATTAATGCTGGCACAACCTTCGAACGCACCATGGACATATATTTTAGAGGCCTAGTTGGCCAATGCATCATCATCTACATGGATGACTAGACTATGTTTTCTAAAGCTAGAGAAGATCATATTGCAGATTTGAGAAAAGTGTTACAGAGATGTGAACAGTATGGCATCTCCCTTAAACCAAATAAATGCATCTTTAGAGTCACCACAGGTAAATTGTTAGGAGATGTCATATCAGAGAATGGTATATTTGTTGATCCAAATTAGGTCAATTCCATCATGAATCTGCAATTGCTAGGGAGTAAGAAAGAGTTGAAGTCATATTTTGGAAAAATAAATTTCATAAGGAAGTTTATAATAGGTTTTGCTGAAATAGTAAGACCACTTAATGCAATGTTGAAAAAGGATACCAAAATTGAATGGACACCCGAAGCTAAAGCTGCATTCAAGGATATCAAGAAGGCCAATACCAACACTCTTGTCCTGAATAGTCCTAATTACACAAGATTGTTTACATACACTCATTCTCTTCTAATCACACATGCCCTGTTTTCTTAACACAAAGAAATGATGCAAGGAAAGAGAAGCCTATCACTTTTATGAGCCGTGCATTTAGGGATTCTGAGTTGAAATACCTCAGCATTGAATGACAAGCCCTAGACTTAGATAAGTTAAGAAATTTCAACATTACATCTTAAGAAGTCAAGTGATTGCAGTTGTGCCTGATTCAACACTCAAGATGTTGTTGATGTAGAATGAACACGAGGACAGATGAGCCAAATGGATCACCATATTACAAGAATATGATCTAGACATTACCCCAATGAAACTAGTCAAAGGATAGGCCATTATGTAGATGATTGCTAAAATAGACCCTGGCTTGATTAGTCAACAGTACACAGTCAACTCGGATGAACAAGACAATTGGTACACAAATATCACACATATCCTGATCACAGGAAAATGTCTGTCACACTTGAGTACATCCCAAAGAAGAGCCTTAAGGATTAAAGCCCAAGGATACATGATTAAATGAGGAGTCCTTGATGAAGGCATATATCTGAGATGCATTAATCGACAAGAAGAAAGCAAGGTCCTGCATGAGTTGCATGATAAGTTTGGAATGACCCACGGGTCACACCTAGCCACTATGCATCAGATTCTTAGAGCTGGTTATTACTAGCCCACTATATTTAAAGATACCATTGATTATATCAAACGATGTCATATATGTCAAGTAGCCTCAAATAGGGAAAGCTATGCAACCCAACTGTTACAACCAGTAATGGAGATTCACCCATTCACACAATGGGGAATGGACTTCATCAATATAATTAATCCTTTGTCATCAGCTAGACACGGGTATGTTTTAACTATTACTAATTACTATACCAGGTGGACCAAAGCTATGTGTAAAAAATTGTGTACAACAGATGTAGTGATCAAGTTCCTAGAAGATTAAGGTTAGGATTGTTGAATATAAGGAATACTAAGAGGGGGGTGAATTAGTACTCCGCAAAACCACTTCTTAACAAGTTTATTTATCCTATTTCCAAAATCAATAACATGAGAGGAGAATAAACATAAGAATAGCAACCATAAAGATATAACACATGGACACCAGGATGTTTACATGGAAAACCCCAAAAGGGAAAAAACATGGTGAGTGTTAGCTCACAATATATTATGATAGCACAATACCAAATTACAAGAAGGCTCATTGCCTTAGGGCTCACTGCCTTATGAAGAAGTACTCACTGCACAAAGGCTCACTGCCAAGAGAAAAGAAAGAAAGAAAGAAGGAGATGGTTCACTGTCAAAATGAACTGCTTAGATTGCATCTATACATGCATGAATGCAAATTCAATGTATGCTCAAAATACTATCTCAAAACTTTTCATCTTGACCGCTCTGTTTCACTACTTTGCTTTTACATTAGACAAGATCTCTCTTCTTCTTCCTTTTGTTGCCTACTCTCTTGTTCACATTCTACACACATTCATATCCACATCACACACACACCAAATAGCAAAATCAATCCCATATATATATCTGTAACAAACAAAATCTTCATATTAGGTCAGCCTAATAAAGTGTACCATGTAGTCATGCACTATGTGCTCTGTAGGCCAAATTTATCTCCCAAAATCTATGGTAGATGCAAACAATATTTGAAACACCATAACACATGTCGGCCTCAAATATTTTGCCACTTAGGATTAAGTTTCAAACACCAATAATTTACCGCATAGACGTCATACTATTATGTCGGCCTTATTCACAGACTGTTTACTAGTTTAGTTCAACTATCAGACATCTTCCACTACAGACCACAAGACTTGTTCAAATCCATATCAGAGGCTCTTCACTCATCATAGATCATACTTCCATAATCACAAGACAAATTATGCAATTGTAGAGAAATATAGACCCTTTTTCTCAAACACTGTGCATTGCTCCTGTCTTAGTTCTGTTCACCTGGACTTAGACCAATCACTACTTAACTACTTGAAGTCATCAAGACTTGTAATCTTGACCATAGTACCTCCAAACAATATTGAATAGGATATCTAAACCACATACCTTGACCATCAACTGCAGAGGAATACCACTTGAGTCTCTGCTACTAACTCTATGTTATCAGTACTTAGCCATTCTTCCTTGGTCTTTTGTGTCCAGACCAGATCCTTATATGCAGGCTATTGCAAGTTGAGTTCCCAATCATCCTTAGCTCCATCAAGCTTTGTTTGCCTTGTTTCCATCAATGACAGCATTACCCAATCAATAGTGTCTCTTGACTATGTTGCCAACAATCTCCCCCTTTGGCATTGATGACAACACTTAGTAAAAAATGTGTATTTGCTCCCCCTTACTCTATATTTCTTCACCCCCTAAGGTGTTTTCCCATTTTTCACTGGTCTTCTTCTCCCCCTTTGACATCAATGGTAGAGGGTATATGTACAAAAGTCAAAATTATGTCAAAACTACAAAAAATTTCATACTCTGCTGCATATGTACACATACAATCTTCAACTTAATTAGTTGTTAGTGAAAGAATATCCTTATACACAATCTTTAATTGTGTAATCTCTTCATCCCATCATTTCTTAGCTCTTTCCAAAATTTGGATGTGACTGTTTATCAAAAAGACTATTTTTTTTGCCTTTTACACATCAGCTGGTGTATCAATTTGTGAAGCTATCTTTGCTTCTACTACAAGATTTGTCATGACCTCAAATTTTAAGCTTAATATCCTTCTCAGTAGACACATTTTGTTTTTAGTTTCTTCCTGTTTGCTGAGCATACTACTTTTGTTGTTCTAAATATTTTCAACTTGTGTTTATGCGTTACTGATTGAGTCCACTGTTGGATCAAAGGTCTTAGAAATATTTGTAAGTTGAAGCTCCATGCTATTGACTTTGTCATCTATTTCCTTAGTAGTTTTAGGCCATGAAAAATATAATTTGTACATATCACAGGCTTCCTTGATTGCATTTTTCATATTCTTGATACTACTTTCTAATAGAATTTTATCACTATCTAACTTGGTTTTTGAAACTGCTAATCTTTTGTCTTCATACTCCTTTTTAACCTTAATGTCAATAGACTTTTCAAAGGATTCAAAATGGGTACTTACAGAGTTTATTAGACATTTGAGATGAGCAGTTGATGACACTAATGTATCTTTTTGGTATAAGGGCATCAACTTCTCCAGAATACCAGATGTCTCATCAATAAGTTCATTGTCCTATATGAAAGTTTTTAGCATTTCTTTTTGAGCCTGAGCTTGCATGATTGATGCTAGTGATAATTTCTCCATCAGAGACATATAAGACTGATTTAATGGTCCTTGTAGAATCTTGGGTGAATCTAGAATTTGTACTCCTTGTTGTTTTTCTGAAAGCTTCTTAGCATAGTCAATTGAAATTTGGTTTACAACAGTGTCTCTTGTCGCATGTTCTTCACTATGTGTAACTTTCCTTCTTTTCTTTTCTTCTAATAGATTTTCTTCCTCTACTTTGATAGTGGCTTCTATATTGGATGAGATCCATGTCCTTTTCTTGTGACTGGATACATATTTTTCCTTTTCATCTTTCTCATCTTTTCTATTTGGAGTGTTTAACTTCCATTTCACTAGAGGTTTTAAGGATCTTGGTTCTTCTACTTGGGTTTTTGCTTCGCTTGTTTGTTTATTAGAAATTTTCTCTAAGTGCTCATATTCCATAGATAATTCTTTGAATGTTCCAAACCTGTCTTGTTTGAGATCTTTTGGTTTCTTCAGTAGTTCATCAGCTAATTTAGCCAGGATATCTTCTGCGACTTCATATCCTAATGGAGGGACCCATGCAGTTCTTAGTTCCACAGCTTCCATGAAGCATTTGTCTTTATTCACCATGAATACAAATGTCATTTTTATATTTCATCACTACCTTTTTAGGTATCCAGACCCTACATATCATTCTCTTTTGAAAATTCATGAAGTATTCCCATAAAAATTCATTTTGTTTGTTTGCATTTCCCAAACTTTGCAGGTGATTTCTTATTTGAGTTGCTACTATGTTATGATCAAGCTAGACAATGCTTCCCAAGCTGGGTAGCTCTCTTAGGAAGTAGAAGAGTAAATAGGTAATCAAAGTTTTGTATTTGAAGGGATAATTTATCTCTTTTGTTCTTTTCAGGTTCTCCATTAATTCACTCTAGAACAATTCACATAGATTATAATTTGTATTATTTTTGACCATATCATAAGCTGAGTATATAGCTGATGCAGACAAAATTTTCTGAGTGAGAAAAGTATATTTTGTATCCAATAATCATTGATGCAAATCTGATGGCTGGATCCTTGATATCATTTATTGTGAGAGCTTGCTTATCAAATTTGGCCCTTGTTAGTTGCATTACTAAATTGTTCTTTATTTTATTTTCACCTAGGATCCTTCCGGAGGAACTCATACCAGTTACATCTTTGATAGATTTTTGGGTTATCATACATGGTTCATCAAGCCACAAAATCTCAGCATGAATCCTGCTGAGAATGAACTTAACCCATGTATCATTTGGGATTGTAGGAAAATCCAACCAGGTGTCTAATTTATTTTCTCCTAGAACTTTATATTCATTCTTTAACTCAACATCAATAGTAGTCAGTTCATCCAAGTATAATTTTCCAAGATTCATGTGATTGTATTCCTTTAGGTTGGTATGAATGTATGCCCTAATATCCTCCATATGCATAATTCCATGAGGAGTAATTGAGAATGCACCTACAAAATCATTTTCTTGTGGTTTGAAGAAATGTTTATTGAACTTGGGGCAAGGCTTTTCTGAAATCTCAATTAATTAGGGAGTAAACATTTTTTGAAATATTTTATACTACACAAAAGGGTTTTCAAGCTATAAATACCTTTCCACTGAATTAGGGTTTCCTTCACCTGAGATCGATTTGACTTGAATCGTTTTGGAAAACTCTGAGTTGCTTGGAGTTTTGCTTCAATTTTCCTTAGACACTTGACAGTTTGAATGCAAAGTGATTAATCTTTTACAAATCCATGCCTTTTAACCCCTTGAAGCCTTAACTTAATCATCATAAATGCAGTCTTTCAAAAACCTATCAAACACTTCTCTGTCACCCACAGTCAATCCAAATTGCTCTACAATGCTCCATATTGAATCTTTTTCTACCAGAATTTCTTTTAGGGGATTTTTATAAAGTGCTTCACAACATACCTTAGTGTTGGATTCCAGCACTAACTTTTTGGTTGGGGGTTTTGGACACAGCCCCCCTAAGCCAGAGCTCCCAATCTACTTCCCGGAGGAAGTATCTACACCAGAAACTAGTGTGAATCCATCCTTGACTTCAATCACATCTTTCTTGATCCATATCTTGCCCATCTATTTCTTAGTTTCAACCGGATCAACTTTTTCCTTTCCCTTACCATTCCTTTGCTCTATTTTTCTTTCTTCAGCATAGTAGTTTCTTTTCACATTCTTGCTTCTGCAAAATCTTGCAACATGTCCAAACTTGTTGCAATTGTAGCATACCACATTCCTTTGTCCTTGATTCCTTCTATTGATTGGATTTGATCTGCATTGATTAGCCATATATCCAAATGTATTCCATGCAAAACATCTTCCATTGAATGATTGAGTATTCCTTGAATTGTGAAAGCCATTTCTTACTAGACTTCTACATTCATTTGATCTATGACCACTTTTCTTACAATTAAAACATTGACCAGAGAATGATGGAACATTTTGATTTATTCTACTCCTACACTAAGTAGCTTTATGGCCAAACTTATTGCAATTAAAACAATGGCCATTGAAAGATGGGTACCTTTGAGCATTTGGTTGTCTGACCGGAGGTTTTCTGGGTCTTCTTCATTGATTCCTGAATTGGTTCCCTTTGTTTTTCTTCATCTAAAAGTTTTCTTGTCCTAATTTTGAACTTTCTCCTTTCTCAAATCATAAGCCTTGCTTGTCATCTAAACTCTTTTGACTAGCAATCATCTCGTCAAGTTTTGTAGAACTTATCTTGAACTTTTCTTCATAGCTCTTGGCCTTTTCCAAGTCTATTTTCAGGCTCACAACTTCTTTTTCTAGTTTGACACATTCTTCTATCTTGATTTTTACCATTAGATTTAGATCTTCTTCTGCTTTAGCTCTTTCAATAACTTCTATTTTCAAATCATCCAGGGTCTCATTTGTTGATATCAATTATTCACTAACATCTCTATATTTTTCTTTGAATTTCTTGACTTGTTCTTTCATCTTTAGAATGCATTCATTAGCATCTTGAATTTTATCATTCAGATCCCTGATTTCTGCTTCAAATTTTTCAAGATCAATAAGAGTTGCCTCTAGTTCAACATTGTTTGAGAGATTTCCAAATCTCCTGGCTGCCATGAGTAAACTTTCCTAGATCTCCTTCAAGTTGTTAGGCTTCTTCCAAGGAACCTTGCTCTAATACCAATTGTTGAATATAAGGAATACTGAGAGGGGGGGTGAATCAGTATTCTGCAAAACCACTTCTTAACAAGTTTATTTAAATCCAATTTCCAAAATCAATAACATGAGAGTAGAATAAGCATAAGAACAACAACCATAAAGACATAACACATGGACACCAAGATTTTTACATGGAAAACCTAAAAAGGGAAAAACCACGGTGAGTGTTAGCTCATAATATATTATGATGGCACAATACCGAATTACAAGAAGGCTCACTGCCCTATGAAGAAGTGCTCATTGCACAAAGGCTCACTACCAAGAGAAAAGAAAGAAAGAAAGAAGGAGATGACTGACTACCAAATTGAACTACTTAGATTGCATCTATACATGCATGAATGCAGCTTCAATGTATGCTCAAATAAAAATACTATCTCAAAACTTTTCATTTTGACTACTCTATTTCACTACTCTGCTTTTACATTAGACATGATCTCTCTTCTTCTGCCTTTTATCACCTACTCTGTTGTTCAAATTCTACACACATTCATATCTACATCACATATAGACCAAATACTAAAATCAATCCCACATATATATCCACAACAAACAAAATATTCATATTAGGTTGGCCTAATAAAGTGTACTGTGTAGTCATGCACTATGTGCTCTGTCGGCCAAATTTATCTCCCAAAATCTATGGTGGACCCAAACAATATTTGAAACACCATCACACATGTCAGCCTCAACTATTTTGCCACTTAGGATTAAGTTCCAAACAGCAAAACTTTACCACACACACATCATACTATTATGTCGGCCTTATTCATAGACTATTTACTGGTTTAGTTCAACTATCCAACAACATCTTCCACTGTGGACAACAAGACCTGCTCAAATCCATATCAAAGGCTCTTCACTCATCATAGATCATACCTCCAAAACTGCAAGACAAATTATGCAATTGCAGAGAAATGCGGACCCTTTTTCTCAGACACTGTGCATTGCTCCTATCTTAGTTCTGTTCACTCGAACTTAGACCAATCACTACTTAACTTATGGAAGTCATCAAGAGTTGTAATCTTAAACATAGTACCTCCAAACAATCCTAAATAGTATACCTAAACTGCATACCTTGACCATCAACTGCAGATGAATACCATTTGAGTCTTGGCTACTAACTCTGTGTTATCAGTACTTAGCCATTCTGCCTTAGTCTTTTGTGTCCAGACCAGATTTTTGTATGCAGGCTATTCCAAGTTGAGTTCCCAATCATCCTTAGCTCCATCATGCTCTATTTTCCTTGTTGCCATCAATGAAAATATTACCCAATCAATAGTGTCTCTTGACTATGTTGCCAACAAGGATTACTTTGCTACTATTTAACAATGTAAGGTTAAGGATAGGATTACTTTGAATGATAAAATGAAATTCAATTTAAAATTGAGAGAAGGGAAAATTGTAGATTCCAACCTAGTGGTGGTTGTTATGTTGGGTTAAAAATTTTATAAGTGCCTGTATTATTGAGTAATTAAAAATAAATAAATTATATTTATTTTCTATACAGTTGTGCAATACATGAGATCCACTAATAAGTCATTAAGCAAATGATGTTGTGTGCATGATCAAGATTTTAATGGACAAGTGGTAGCTTCAGATTGACTGTTCATTCAATTACATTAAATTTATATATTATTTAATATTTTTAAAGTTATAAATCATTTGTTAAAAATGAATTTGTACATCTCACAATGCATCCAAATTCCTTGTGAAAGCAAATATGCCGCCATTTTTTTTGTTCTATCAGTTTACACATGTACATTTTTGCTTTTCCTTTGAATTAAAACATTTTGAGTTTCTTTTAGGGAATTTTATTTTTATTTTTCAAACAACATACAACTATCTTAGTTCTGTGACCACAATGACCTTCTTTTGTATATAACTTTTAATCTAATTTCTGGGTCTAATGACAACATTCCAAGTTGCAGGTTTCTAGTACAAATTTCCTAAATTCATATGTCATATTTTTATCTACAAAAAATATTCAAGTACATAGGTTGCACACAAAATGCCACTTGCTTAATGGCCTCACAATTGACCTCATGCATTAAGCCACTACATGCTACATTCTTTCAATGTTTGGATGGATGATCATTGAGCATTTGTAAAGCAACTGTTGTTTGCTTTTTGCTTCATGCAATCCTTATGCACCCCTTGCACACTTTGTTTTGATTTTATTTCTTACATAACTTTAATTTCTTATTTCTATACAAAACAAATGATGTTGTCCTCCTATTTTTCCCAATATTAAGAACTTCTCAATTTTCATTGTACAATTGTTTAGAAACCACCATACATAGCCTTCCTTATAGTCTCCTTAGGAGATTTAATATACTTTGCACATATAATTTACAATTTTTTACAACCATTCTCAATGTACCCCTTACACACTAAAGTGCAATTGCCAGTAACTAACAATTTGATTTTACCTAAACATTTCAAGATTCCATCCCATTCTATTTTTAATGAATTGGTGTAATACAATTATTCATTTAAAAATGGGGGGAATATAATGTTTTTTTGACTATATTAGCGTGTCTCGACTTTAGGAGACTATGTGTCGTAGTGAAAAACACAATAATATTCTAATTTGTTTTAAACAAAGTGGTCATTTTAACCAGGTCAATGGGGCGAGGGCATCTTGTTTTTGGTAAAGAAAAAAATATATTTGATGGACAATGTAGCTAAGTGGAATTAATAATTACTAAGTGGAATTAATAATCCATCTTGTAAATGTAAGAAAGAAAGCTAGACATGTGGTCATGTGCTCACAAATGTTTAAATTTATTCACACACTTTGAACCATGCAAACAATGAATGTTGAAGTTTAATCACACACACATACACCCAATGAAAGTAAAAATTCATTCAAACACACAAAGACTCACAATCAACACTAGTGAAGTTTGTTTTTAGACACATTCCACACAAAGTGAAAAATCAAAGTTTTTTTCATACATCACACAAAATGATAGCCAAAGTTCATTCGTGCACACACACAAAAAAAGAATGTTAGTTCTTTCAGGAACATTGCACATAAAGTGAACATCAAAGTTAATTCATACACTCTACACAAAATGATAGCCAAGGTTCATTTGTACATACATAAAAAAAGAATTTCAAATCTTTCAATTGCATTCTACACAAAGTGAACATCGAAGTCTATGCATACACTCCACAAAATGTGATAATTGAAGTTCATTCACTCCACAAAATGTGATAGCTTAAGTTCATTCATAAACAAAGAAAAACTAAATGTCAAAATTTTTTCAATCTCACACACGTACACAACAAATGCCAAAATTGGTTCAAACACACATACCACACAAAGTGAATACCAAAAGTAATTTATAAACACACACATACACACACCACAAAGTGAATGCCTAAATTAACTTTCCCACACACACACAATTTACATAAACAAAAAGTGAATATGCCAATGTTAAAACATAATTTATTCACACAAATTTAGTACAAGCATGCATGAACACTTAAGTTCAAACATTCCAAACTACAAACACACTCATAAAGTGGGTGCCAAATTTATAAAACATGGTAAAGTGCAAATACACACACTATTTAACAATATGGCTATAAATGTGTGTCTATCAAGAGGGAAATTAGTAACATGGATTTTCTGTTATCCTACATTATTTAGGTACTGTACGGTTCACCTAATGTCTTGATTTCATAGAATTTATTTAGTTCATTGACAATTTACTTCATGTGCTTCTTCATTTAATACCATTCCATTATTTTTATTTACAAAAAAATAAAAATAAATTTCTTATAGTATTTATAGCATTGTCTACCATCAACTACATGTAATGACTTTCCATAAAAATATAAATATAAACTATTTAGTGATAGGCCTATAAATATTTGTGCCTATTGGCCATTTAATAGTACCTTTGGTTCTTTTACTAGTAATTACTAAGTGGAATTAATAATCCATCTCATAAATGTAGAAAAGAAAGTTGGACACGTGGTCATGTGCTCACAACTGTTTAAATTTATGAAGGGAACTTGAAATGGAAGGAGACTTCCTTTACAAGAAAGGTATTACATAAAGCAAGTGAACCTAAACTCATGAATCACATACCTATTATACAAAACACCAACATTCAATTTCTAAACAACTAAAACCATATATTAATCAAGAGTCTAATAGGTGTGCTCTTCATCTTAGGTAAATTTAATAGTTAAGCGTGTTTAAGTTGGAGTAGTATTATGATGAATGCATTTTTGAGAAGTCTTGATATTTCACTCCTATGAACATCACATAAATACAATGAATGTTAAGTAGACCATTCATATTAATAAAAGATGGATTCATATGAACCACTACTCATAAAATATGGATCAATAAATTTGATTCAAAAACTACAATTAAATCTCTTTTTTGCTATTTTTATTTTTTTTGTATTGAACAAAAATTACAATTAAATTTTTATAAACATCATAATATAATTAGTATGGTCAACAATCATTAAAATATGCTCTCATGTTCCACTTGTTGACTTTTTCCCAGACTGGATGCTTATTCCCAGATTTCCCTACAAGGTAGCCATCAGTGATCAACAGGATCTCTGGGCCAGGGGCCAACAGTGTAGGAGATAGACTCTATATTTTATCTCCTCTTCTTCTTCAGGCTCTGCAAAACCTAGGGGGGTATTCCCTACTCAACATCCATGAGGATATGCATACAAAGGCTGGGATGCTGACAGAAAGCAGATAAGTCCTCCTGTAAGTAGACCAAAACTGAAAGATAAGAGCAAAGGGGCTAGCTTTGGGCCTATTTGCAGTTGTAGACAGAGGACTGAGGATCCTAAAACTAATTCTAATGTCCTAATGGTTGTTTTAGATTTTGATTTGGATTTTAAGTTTGGATGCAAAGCTAGACATGGTTGTAACACAAACACAAAGCAAGATTGGTGCCTATCCAAGGCCTGGAGTCAGTAGACATACACCTGTGAATGATCAACATGAACAGCTAAAACTTGATTTCAGGGGGATATATGTGATACCTGCCTTACAGATATCTCCCAATATAGAGTGTTAAGTTATCTCTACTTATGGCATCCCTACTGCAGTATACCCTTCCCAATGTTTAACCTGAAAACAATTTAATCTACCCCTTGAGCAGAAGTTAAAAGATCAGACATTCAACATAGGAATTCTATGCTCTAGAATCTAAACATTACCCAAATATCCAGATTCAGAAGAAGAATACATGCAATACTGGAGACAGAATTAACAAAACACATGCTAAGATAGCATTTCTCATATAAGATTAATCATGAAATCAATGGGTTCATGCCAAAAACATACAACAAGAGATACATAAACTCATAGGTTAAGCTGTACAGAGCAACCAGATCAGCTTGTTTTGAATTACAGAGCCAAAAATCTTCAACTTTCAACAACCAAAAATGAGTAACACTTCCTGCTTATAACAGCCAGGTAGTGTACCATAGCAATTAATTACATGGTTGACCAAAAATCTTGCCAGATACACAGTATCAGAAAAATGGCGCTCAACGCATTACCAGATTGGCGCCCAAACATGAATGCAGCAGGTAGGGGAGGAGACAGGAAGAAACCTCGAGCCTTGCGCCACTGTCCGTTGATGTACACCTTCAATCAGGTACCAGATCCGTCCATACCTCTGCAACCTTCGCCATTAATGGCGCACCAACCCGCGGCCTGGGGAAAACGTCAAACTGTGCATCGCAACCATTTACCGCCAAGATCCATTGTCATGATATTTCAAATATGCAAGATATCAATTATCCCACATGCACCCCGCGGCAACCTTTTCAACACTTTATATACTAGGCCACGAGCATATATAATGTCGGTGCTTTTGCTCCTGACGACACTAGTATAAGACTTCATCATCATCCTCCAACAGCATGATATCCTGTCGCTTGAAATATCACCCTGACGTCAGCATCATATCGCAATATAACCTGCATGATAATCGCCTTCATCGGCACAACCTGATCCATCGGAGGAACATCCTCCTGCTTAGCTGATACCAAAAGTCTGGCTGATGAACATCCTGATGACGTCATCGTCATATCCTGCTGACGTCATCAGCATATCTACCCACTGCGCACCTCCTCATATCCGGATGACGTCATCATCATGTTTGCAAATATCAGGGGATCTCCACAAGATGATCAGTGTTAGAAATATGACCCCCCCGGACCTTGATGACGTCATCATCATATCGACATCAGGATGATATTCGGAAGATAACCGGATATTTGGAAATGTCATCCTGATGCACAAATATCATGTTGCACTGTAGCTCCACTATAAGATCGGGGTGATAGATGAATATGCCAGATATGTGAAAAGATCACCCCCACTAGATAATGCACGAAGCCGACAGGCGGATATCTCCCTTCGCAAATATCATGATGCAGATAGGCAGAGAAATAGATATCACCCTGACATAAGAATGACATTAGCATCATCAGGATGATAAAACAACGAACATGAAGTGATACAACAACATCAGGATGATATTGACTAAGATCATCCTGACGTTCAAAGTATGATGACCCCAGTGAATATCGGGTCATACTTAGAACTCTTCAACAACATCATCAGGATGATCATAACCAAGATCACCCGATGATAAAAATATCACCCCGGTGAAATATCATGCAGGCAGAAAATATGATGACCCTCGCAAGCAACACGGTGATAACTGGAAATATGATGATGATGATGACGACCCTTAAGAAAAAACAAGTCAGGTCGAACAACTCAGAGAATAACCCCTTCAGAAGATCAGGGTGACATCATCATCATAAAAGGGCAAGGTGATAATTGGAAGATCACCGGATACTTGAAAAATCACCCCCGCAAGCAAATCAGGGCACACTGTAGCTCATTAGCAGGATCAGGATGATATCCAAACATCACCTGATATTGAAAAATGATGATCCTGATGAAAAACAAGTCGACAGAAAACATGAGATGCTGACCACCATCGAAGCAAACATGATGATGATGACTTCCTCCTCGAAGAAAATATGATGCTGCAGCTGAAAAATGCCGAGGAGGTCCAACACTTAGGAAAATGGGCAAGAAGATATAGGGTTCAAATGAAGAAACCCCCTGAACATGAAAAAACAAACCCTAGGTCAAAATGAGTGCTAACACTGGCTCCGAATGGGGACGTGCAGGTGAAAACCTGCAGCGAGAACCAGATCTCCGGGCAAACCAGGCAAAAAACCAAAAAGCACGAACTGCACAAGATATTTACACTACATACATGTTTTTTACAAATGTGCACAGCGACAAGTCATTTATGCAAAATAGAACTTAAGGAATTGGCCACGCATAGGCAATTCCAGAACTTCACCATCTAGGGCCTGGAGGAAATAAGAATCCTCCCCATGAGTACTGCAAATCTGATATGGGCCCATCCATAAGGGTTCAAATTTACCATGTTTACCCTTTTCTTGACCTTTTGCATTCCAAATGAGCACCAGATCATTGACTTGAAACTTCCTTTTTATAGCTCTCCTGTCAAACTGATATTTCACATCTTGTTGTCTTTTGAGATTGATCTGGTGGGCTTTCCTTCTGTTTTCATCCAATGCAACCAGCTGGTTCACTCTTTCTGTCATGGAGTCTTCAATCTCCTCATCATTTTCCTGAATGAATTTGTAAACTGGTAAGAGATTGTTTATGGGCAATCTGGCTGATGCACCATATACTAGCTCAAAAGGTGACGTCCCAGTAGCCCTTTTTACTATCACTCTGTCAGCCCATATGGCTAACTTTAAATTTGAGTCCCAAGCTCTCTTGTTCTTGTCCAGTATCCTCCTGATAATTTTCATGATGCTTTTATTGCTTGATTCTGCTTGACCATTCCCTTGTGGGTGATATGGTGATGTATATGATAGATTTATCCCATACCTGTTACAAAAATCAACAAATTCACCTGATCTGAAGCACATAGCATTATCAGTGACTATCTTAAATGGTACTCCAAACCTGATGATAATATTTTCTAGCATGAAATCTGTCACCACCTTACTTGTAGCTCTCTTAGTTGGAATGGCCTCAATCCATTTGGTAAAGTAATCAGTTGCCACCAAAATCCAACTGTGTCCCCCACTTGATTTGTCTGCAATTTCCCCTATGAAGTCAATTCCCCATTGCTGAAATGGAGCATCCACAGTTACAGTTCTGAGGGGTAAAGCACCATCATATTTCAGCTTTCCTGAAAATCTTTAGCAAGGGTCACACTTCCTCACTAACTTTTGTGCATCTAAAAAGAGAGTGGGCCACCAATATCCTGCTCTGAGAATTTTATGAGCTATTGTTTGGGCAGTATAATGTCCACCACACAATCCTTTATGCATATCAATCAAAACATTGTTAGCCATATCCTCATCCACACATCTCAGCAGCACACCATCAGGGTTTTTCCAGTATAGCTCACCTTGAACAATAACATACCTGATTGCATGTAACTTTAAAGTCCTCTTTTGACTGTCACTGAAATGGGAAGGACAATTTAGATTTTGCAAGTAGTAGATAATATCCTTGTACCATTCAGATCCTGATACATTCACACTCTCATTTTGGACTGCATTAACTTGGCATGCTTCCAAGTTTGACTGTGCCATCATCTTGGCTAATCCTTGTCCTCTTATCAACTTGGTAATTTGTATGTCTATGTTAAACTCTTACAGTTTGTTTATCCATCTGCACCTTCTTCCAGTCACCTCCTGCTGAGTGAATATGTCTTTGACTGCTGCATGGGGTACATATGCAATTATATATGATCCTACCAAGTATGGTCTGAAACTTTTGATGGCTCTGACTAGTGCATATGCCTATTTTTCCATAATATCATACTTCAACTCAGAGGCCTGCAAGGACATACTGAAGAAAGCGATGGGCTGTTCAAAACCATCTTTGTTTTTCTATAGCAAACATGCAGCAACAGTATGAAAGGAAGCAAATGAAAATACTTGGAATGGCCTAGAAAAATCAGGAGATTTAAGAACAGGGGCCATCTTGATTGCCTCTTTGATACTCTGAAATGATTCTATTGCTTCCCTTTCCCAGTTGACAGTTGCATCCTTCTTCATCATCTTGGAAATGTTCCTTGTGGTTTCTGCAAAGTTGGGAACAAATCTCCTAACAAAATTTATCTGTCCAAAGAAGAACTGAACTCCTTTTACAGTTTTTGGCATTTGAATTCTGTCAATAGCAGCCACTCTCTCTGGATCTATCCTGACTCCATCCTTGGAAACAATATGTCCCAGGAGCTTTCCTTCAACTACCCCTAAGGCACACTTCTTTGGATTTAAAGAAATACCATACTCTAGTGCTCTTATGAAAATCTGCTCCAGATGCAAACAATGTTGCTCTTCTTTCTTTGAGTAAGAAGTCAAGTCATCCTGATATACAGCCAGAATTGAATCAATCAGTCCTGCAAAAGCAACATCCATTGCTCTTTGAAATGTAGCACCTGCATTGGTCAGTCTGAAGGGCATTCTAACATACACATAAGTTCCCCATGGAGTGGTGAAGGCGGTCTTATACTGTTCTGATTCCTTTACCTTCACCTGATTATAACCTGAAAATCCATCCATCATGGACAAGAGTTCACAACCAGTCACTCTCTGCAACATAGCTTCCATATTAGGCAGTGGATAGTTATCCTTTAAAGAGGATACATTCAAGTTCCTGAAGTCAACACAAAGCCTAATATCACCATTCTTTTTTCTGACTGGGACAAGGTTAGACACCCAAGTTGAATGCCTGATTGGCACAATTATTCCAGCTTCCCTGAGCCTTTTGAGTTCTTCTTGCATCTTGGGAGCTAAGGTAGGATTAATAGGTCTTTGCTTTTGTCTAAATGGCTTAGCTCCAGGCTTCAATGGGATCTCATGCTGGAATAAATCTTCCCTATAGGCTTTTAGGTCCTCATATGACCAAGCAAAAACATGTTTATACTTTTTCAGTAATGCAATCAGCATACTCCTAATGTGTGGTTTGAGCTGTTTACCAATGTATACCTTCTGAGGGGCCTGAGATGTCCCCAAATTTATCTCTTCTAAATCTTCCTTATTTGTGGGAGATGTCCTTGTGACTAATTTATCTCTACTGTCAAAAGCTCTTTCCAAAGCTACCAACCCTCTAGGGATTTTATTAGTCTTCAATTGAATTATCTCTTTTCCCACAAGAGTTTCTTTTCCATCTATAGTCTCTACAAAAGCTTGGAAATCAATTTCTTGATTCTCATATTCATCTATGCAGTGCAAAAATTTCAACAAATCCCTATCATCATTAAACACTTGCCAACTGCATATATTTTCTGGTACTGCAGGCCTAATTTTAACTTCTACATTTGTAACACCTGACAGAGTGATGTCATCTGGCCTTATTGCAACATTGGCTAAGAAATCAGCCATAACATTCTTTGACCTCTCTACCCAGCCTATTGAAAATGCATCAAATAGTTCAATGGTATCCCAAACAGCATGCTTGTATTGTTTCAATCTTTTATTTTTTGAAGCATACTTATCTCTAATTTGGGATACAATCAGCTCAGAATCCCCAAATACTCTTAACATCTTAATTCCATGTTTGAGAGCAATATTTAGGCCTAAGAGTAAAGCCTCATATTCTGCAATGTTGTTTATGCAATCAAACCTCAGCAAGAAAGAGAATTTGAGGAGCTTACCAGTTGGAGACAGGAAAACAACTCCAGCTCCAGAGCCTTCTTTTGCACAAGCTCCATCAAAAAACATGGTCCATAAGCCTTGCTGATCCAGCTCTTCAATGCAGACATTTTTTTCTTTATCTTCTGTATCATCTGAGACAACCTTGAAGTTATCACAGTCAGTGTCTACAAAGCATACCTGTTCCTCTGCTTCTTGGTCTTCCACTGTCTCTGATGATCTTTGTTCTCTGATTAGCTTAACATCCCTGCCATTCATTGGAATCATGGCATATGACAAGTCCAGCTGCATACTTCCACCAATTAGTGCTGCCCATCTTCTTGACAACAACATACCATACTGTGGCTTGATGTCAACCACTGTTATATTCATTTTATATCTCTTTTCAGGAAATGCTGCCAGTTTGAAATCTACATCCTTCATGATTCCAATAACTGGTACCTCTCTGGCATCCATAGCATAACATTTTCCACATGCCTTGTCAATTTTCAATCCAGCTTGTTGCATGATGGCCAAAGGCATGACATTTGTAGATGCTCCAGAGTCAAGCATACAATTTCTAATTATTTTTCCATTTATAACCAGGGAAACATAAAATGGTTCCACTTGTGAAGGACACTTTGTCATAGTCACTCCTAAATAGACTTCAGGAGTCTCATCTTCTTCATTACACATGACATGTTTTTCACCCTGGGTCTGAACATTTTGTTTAGCTTGAAAAGGTACCCTTGAGATTAGGGATATTGTCCTATTCTTGATCTCTTCCACTTTCATGAGTTCCATAAGTGGAACAGAGACTTTTACCTGAGAGAGGACCTGAGCTATATCAAATGGAGCATAATTTTGTATAACAGTTGTAGCTTGCTCCACAATCTTGTTTTTATCCTGAGCTGATTTGGCTCTTACTTTCATAGTTCCCTGATCATCATTCTTGTCTTGGGAACCTTTACCTTGATCTTCAGCCTGAGGGATTCTGTTTTCTGGTCCTTGAGATTCATGACCTGTTCTATGTCTAAAATTTTGTTTACTATTTACCCACTGCCTTTTTTGTGGTTCAATTCCTTTATGACCATGCACTAGCTGACCTGCAGAAATATCTTCTAGCTGATGTGGGCTGCCTACTTGATTCTTACCTCTGAGATTGTAGTTGCTTTTGACTTGAGCAACTGCTGCAGCTGTGAAGGCTCTAATTTCCTCATCAGAAGGTCGTTGTAAGTTACTCAGAAAATTGTGTGAGTTCTGAGCATACACATAGTTATCTTCATTATCTTCATCATATGGGAACTGTTGGCAGGCCTGAATTTGATGATCTGTATTCTCATCAGCATCATAAAGGGTGTATCCATTGCCTATGGACATCATATTAACATCATCATCTTGCACATAATGTGGCTCATTGCATTCATTACAAGATGTAGCATTATCATACAAGGATTGAGCAATCATACACTGTGACTGTGAATGTGGCATCTGACAAATTATACACCATGGAGCATCATCAACAATATTTATAGCTTTCTTTAGAGGATCAGGAGTTTCTTTGACATGTTGAGCTCTCTGATTTGTGTTGTTACGTGGGAATACAGGCTTACCATCATGCCAATTGGTGTTATAAGGCATATCATGCAATGATGGCCTCTTTTCCTGCCTTTGATAGACTTGCCTATCAGAACCTATCCCTTTTTCACTTCTAGCTAATCTATAGCTTAGGTCCTTAACAACATTTGTCAATTTGTCTATCTTATCTTCAGGGGCAGATGTATTACCTTGAGTGTTCTGAGGCTTGTTTAGATTCTGCAGAATTTTTACATCATCCCTTCTATTTGTCTTGCCCGATGCTTTCCTGTTGTTTTCAATATTGACTGCAATTCTGAAAGCATCCCTGAGAGTAGCAGGACCTTTATCTCTTAATCCATATGCAATTTTTGCATCAAAGGCATTGATATATAATATTATGCACATTGGTTCATTTGGCCTCATGTGATGTGGCAATTTTTTCAACACTTTAGTAAATCTTGCATTAAAATCTGCAACCTGCTCATTTGACCCTTTAGTGATACTGGTGAACTCATTTACAAAAAAGCTAGGGTCAGTTTTGTCACCATATTGCTCCTTGAACATCCTTTTAAAATCATCCCATGATGAAATACTCCGGTCAGGCAGATTCTTGTACCATTCTCTTGCCTCATCTATTAAGGATTGCATGAATGACTTCATGAAAACATCCTCATGTTCAACCTCAAAGTTATCCATGACATTTTGAAAGGCTTTTAGATGATCTTCTCCTGACACTGTGTTGTTTCCTAAAAATTTAGGCACTTGCAGCCTCAGATGCTTGTCAATGGGGTTAGGATACCCAGGAATACCATCAAACACCAGCTGCCTGAATCTATCTAACTGCATGGGCTGTCTGTTTAACTGATTAACATTAACATTTCTGTTTGCATTCTGGTTTCTTACATTGTTCAGTGGTATCCTAGCATCATTCACATTTTGTCTCTCATCATTATGTTGATGTTGCACTTCATTTCTTTGCTGATGTCTCTGCACATTTGCATTCTCTAGGGTAGGAACTGAATCATTTTGGGCAGTTCTTAAAGCTTGCACTTTCTGCTTCATATCATCTCTAATTTTCATGGCTTGTAGATATTCTAGTTCTGCTCTTAGATTTCTAATTTCTTCAGCTAACTATTCATCCTTAGGCATGGAGGTAGATGGTCTCATACCATTCTGGTCATCATCTTCATCATCCCTCAGAGACTCTGCCTCTTCAAACCTTTCAGTAGGGTCTAGAAAAGGGCGTTCTTGGAACACCTCTGACCTCATTCTGATACTACCACCCTGTTGCCTCTCATATGCACCTTGAATATCAGCTTCTACATTTGAAAAGTAAGGCACATGCTGTCCTGATGGCCTAGGGTTATCTTGCATATCATCACCTTTTCTGGGGGAACCCTCATGACTGACTGAGACAGCTTCCTTTCTTCTGTACATCATTCTTCTTGTTACTGGTAACTCTTTAAATAAAGGATTTTGTTAGGATCTTCTCCCCTGCATATAAATTTTATTTTGACCGGTTGGGAGATTACCTCGGAGTCGCCACCTATTACTAGGAACTGTTTTCTTTTGAAAACCAGGGTTCTTTCACAATTCCCCAGTAGAGTCGCCAATTTCTGTTGACTTTTTCCCAGACTGGATGCTTATTCCCAGATTTCCCTACAAGGTAGCCATCAGTGATCAACAGGATCTCTGGGCCAGGGGCCAACAGTGTAGGAGATAGACTCTATATTTTATCTCCTCTTCTTCTTCAGGCTCTGCAAAACCTAGGGGGGTATTCCCTACTCAACATCCATGAGGATATGCATACAAAGGCTAGGATGCTGACAGAAAGCAGATAAGTCCTCCTGTAAGTAGACCAAAACTGAAAGATAAGAGCAAAGGGGCTAGCTTTGAGACAGAGGACTGAGGATCCTAAAACTAATTCTAATGTCCTAATGGTTGTTTTAGATTTTGATTTGGATTTTAAGTTTGGATGCAAAGCTGGACATGGTTGTAACACAAACACAAAGCAAGATTGGTGCCTATCCAGGGCCTGGAGTCAGTAGACATACACCTGTGAATGATCAACATGAACAGCTAAAACTTGATTTCAGGGGGATATATGTGATACCTGCCTTACAGATATCTCCCAATACAGAGTGTTAAGTTATCTCTACTTATGGCATCCCTACTGTAGTATACCCTTCCCAATGTTTAACCTGAAAACAGTTTAATCTACCCCTTGAGCAGAAGTTAAAAGATCAGACATTCAACATAGGAATTCTATGCTCTAGAATCTAAACATTACCCAAATATCTAGATTCAGAAGAAGAATACATGCAATACTGGAGACAGAATTAACAAAACACATGCTAAGATAGCATTTCTCATATAAGATTAATCATGAAATCAGTGGGTTCATGCCAAAAACATACAACAAGAGATACATAAACTCACAGGTTAAGCTGTACAGAGCAACCAGATCAGCTTGTTTTGAATTACAGAGCCAAAAATCTTCAACTTTCAACAACCAAAAATGAGTAACACTTCCTGCTTATAACAGCCAGGTAGTGTACCATAGCAATTAATTACATGGTTGACCAAAAATTCCGCTAGATACACAGTATCAGAAAAATGGTGCTCAACGCATTACCAGATTGGCGCCCAAACATGAATGCAGCAGGTAGGGGAGGAGACAGGAAGAAACCTCGAGCCCTGCGCCACTGTTCGTTGATGTACACCTTCAATCGGGTACCAGATCCGTCCATACCTCTGCAACCTTCGCCATTAATGGCGCACCAACCCGCGGCCTCGGGAAAACGTCAAACTGTGCATCGCAACCATTTCCCGCCAAGATCCATTGTCATGATATTTCAAATATGCAGGATATCAATTATCCCACATGCACCCCGCGGCAACCTTTTCAACACTTTATATACTAGGCCACGAGCATATATAATGTCGGTGCTTTTGCTCCTGACGACACTAGTATAAGACTTCATCATCATCCTCCAACAGCATGATATCCTGTCGCTTGAAATATCACCCTGACGTCAGCATCATATCGCAATATAACCTGCATGATAATCGCCTTCATCGGCACAACCTGATCCATCGGAGGAACATCCTCCTGCTTAGCCGATACCAAAAGTCTGGCCGATGAACATCCTGATGACGTCATCAGTATATCTGCCCACTGCGCACCTCCTCATATCCGGATGACGTCATCATCATGTTTGCAAATATCGGGGGATCTCCACAAGATGATCAGTGTTAGAAATATGACCCCCCCGGACCTTGATGACGTCATCATCATATCGACATCAAGATGATATTCGAAAGATAACCGGATATTTGGAAATGTCATCCTGATGCACAAATATCATGTTGCACTATAGCTCCACTATAAGATCACGGTGATAGATGAATATGCCAGATATTTGAAAAGATCACCCCCACTAGATAATGCACGAAGCCGACAGGCGGATATCTCCCTTCGGAAATATCATGATGCAGATAGGCAAAGAAATAGATATCACCCTGACATAAGAATGACGTCAGCATCATCAGGATGATAAAACAACGAACATGAAGTGATACAACAACATCAGGATGATATTGACTAAGATCATCCTGACGTTCAAAATATGATGACCCCAGTGAATATCGGGTCATACTTAGAACTCTTCAACAACATCATTAGGATGATCATAACCAAGATCACCCGATGATAAAAATATCACCCCGGCGAAATATCATGCAGGCAGAAAATATGATGACCCTCTCAAGCAACACGGTGATAATTGGAAATATGATGATGATGATGACGACCCTTAAGAAAAAATAAGTCAGGTCGAACAACTCAGAGAATAACCCCTTCAGAAGATCGGGGTGACATCATCATCATAAAAGGGCAAGGTGATAATTGGAAGATCACCGGATACTTGAAAAATCACCCCCGCAAGCAAATCAGGGCACACTGTAGCTCATCAGCAGGATCAGGATGATATCCAAACATCACCCGATATTGAAATATGATGATCCTGATGAAAAACAAGTCGACAGAAAACATGAGATGCTAACCACCATCGAAGCAAACATGATGATGATGACTTCCTCCTCGAAGAAAATATGATGCTGCAGCTGAAAAATGTCGAGGAGGTCCAACACTTAGGAAAATGGGCAAGAAGATATAGGGTTCAAATGAAGAAACCCCCTGAACATGAAAAAACAAACCCCAGGTCAAAATGAGTGCTAACACCACTTAACTTTAAATCATCATTATTGCTTAGTATTTTTTCAATAGAAACTGAAATCCTTTGACCACTTGTATATAATTACATTGCCTGCCATTATAATATTGTGGATTGTCACGACTAGTTCTATGTGGCCTAAATCAAAACCAATGATACTTTACTCAATGACCCCACCTAATTTTGTGAATAGATTAAAAAGCATGTGAACCATAGCTGTAAATTTCTTGTTTTCTAGTTCTAGACAATACCTAACTGCTATAATTTTTGTCCAATTTGCCAAATTGGTTTTTAGAACCCTTTAAAAATAAATAAGGGAGGTTGTTTTCCACAATCAAGCTTTTAGGCTCTATTTGAAAGTTAAAATTTAGAATTTCTTGTAGTAGTTTGTAATTAGATATATCTCTATGTCATTGTAGCTAGTATTGTTATAATCTAAGTAGTTAAATAACTAAAAATAAAGAGTATTTCATCCTCTATTTCATTTGTTTTGCACAATTCATTGCAGACTCTTTGCTCCCATCATGTCTCTCTATGATGAAATTTCATCGTCATTTTGGTGTGTTGGTGTTGCACTAGGTGCTTTTAATTTTTCCTCATTGATTTTAGGGTATTAAGAATGGTTACCAAGGACATGTAAGTTCTTAATGTGAGCTTAACAAGGACAATACACGATGGTATCATTTTACAACAATCAAAAAGTTAGTCTGTAAATTTTTACATTTTTATGACTTCATTCAACTCTCAAAATATGATGGCAAGTGGTAAGCTTGGTCTAATAAAATTGTGGCATGTGGTTTGGAGGGAAAATGTCCCTCCCAACACACACACACACACACATATATATATATCTATGTGTGTGTGTGTGTGTGTGGGTTGGGGGGGCAACATTATATATATATATATATATATATATATATATATATATATATATATATATATATATATATATATATATATATATATATATATATATATATATATATATATATATATATATATATATATATATATATATATATATATATATATAATGAGATCATCATTGTTTTGAGGGAAAATGTTGGGCCCCCAACCCACACATATATAGAGAGACCACAAATGATCATCATTACACTTGGAGAAAAAAAGTAGAAATGAATCATAGTCAATTGCACCCTTACCAATTGAACTCATTGCCCTATGGTGGTAGGAAATATGTCTGATCAATACCTAGTTGATGGAACATGTTATGCAATCAAATTCTCACATATTTGATATAGATCTAAATCCATATTTTTATAATGGTGAAAATTGTATCCTCAATGTACTTCTCTATTTACTTTGTGCCTAGTTTGGGGCAATGTCTTAATACATTTATAAAGATACAAATGGTGCACTTTTATATATATCTAGGTCCATGTATATAGTCTTATTTACACTTATCCATGTGCTTATCATGTATCCATGTGCCTATGCACATGCAATCCCAGTCCAATTAGCTTACTTATCTAATCTTAATCATTTATTCAATCTAATTCATCTTGAACACTCATCCACCTTGGTTGTCTAGCTTAGGTCATGTCCACAAGTGCAAGGTCATCCTTACAACCATGCTATTGATCCTTTTAATTAAAAAATTAAAATCAACATTTAGCCAATTGGCCCCATCTTACACTTTGGTCCCATGCCAAATATGAACAAATCTTTATAATTTGGTGTTATGTTTATGTATTAAAAGATATTCATTTCCATTCATTCTAATCATAATAAAACATTAGCCGTGGAAAGAGAAATCATTCACATCCACATTTAAATTAGGCAAGAATCTAGAATATCTTATCACACTTATGCTAGTGAATGTGAATCATCTAGTTATCAGTTTAGAATCCATGTGCATGTATGAAGCTTGTTGTCTATAAATGTATTTTTAAATACCAATAGTCAACCTTAAGAGTATCATAAAGAATATTACCACCTAGATGTTTTCTTATCTAGGAACACATAGAGAAAAATCCAAAAATAATAGAGATCAAGTTCATGGATTCAAAACAAGGTTACAATTGTGAATCTAATACAAAATGATGAACTCAACCTAACACAGAGCACAAAGAAATATTTTAATCTTGATCCACATACATGACTATCTAGAGAATCTCTTTCTCAATGTCTTCAATGAACAACAATCATTCTTCGATCACAAAGCTAAGCATTCTCTCCTTTCATTTATCTCTATTCATAGCATGATTACACTTTCTATCTAATATTATTTTATTTGATCTATTCCACTCCAAGGACTGACAACTTAATCTAGGTTGATTATTGCGTAGTTGTTTTGTTTAATTAATTGACCTAGACTATACTTGGGGAGTTTTTTTCCCTTTTCATTTTAGTGAACTCGACAAAATTACCCAACCTAAAATCCTAATAGGCTTTCAAATTTGCAATTTATTTATGATTTTATCATTTTTCAAAATTGTTTTAGCCTTTGGTCTTTGTACTTTATTAATATATTCCTATGTCTAGGGTTTGGTGATTAACCTAGTCTTTTCCCACCTTGTCAAGCTAGATCTACCTAACATTATGCCACCTTTTAGAGTTTGTTCCTTGGATGACCTTTATGCATACATTTTAGATTTTAAATTTTTTTTATCTTTCAATGTACAACATCCCTTTATCTTTGGTACATTTAAGAAGCATTTTCGTAAGGATAGGGATGCACTTTCCATGGAAAGTTTGTTTTGTTGCGTCACATATTTTCCTTCTTTCATGGAGTTTATTAATGTTCATCCACACTTATTAGATACACTTATGACGTGTATATCAATGAACCTAATGATTGTCATATAAATTGTGATATTTATGAACATTTTCCTAGAAAGGATTTATCATGTGAGTTGTCTATGCATGACATTTAGCATACCTAGTGTTGATAAATCTCTTACATGCCATAGTAGTATTGAGTCTATAGATGCATGTGCCTTATATGTATTGCCTCACTTGTTATATTATGATGTTAAGCTTTATGATGATTATTCTCCTACTTCTCATATGTCACATTATTGATTGTTCCTTAATGATGATACTTCATTGCTTCTACATGATATTATGAATTTAGTGAGAAAATACTACACGGTGAACATGAGGGTTCTATGGATGCTTCTTTGTATGTCAAATATTTCTTAATCTCTAAGTATATGCACACAAATTATGTCACTCACTTGATTGGAAATTTTGATTGCACTTATTTGGCAGAGCTTTAAAATTGTTGGATTCATCTTTCTTACTCCATATTTCATTTTCAAATTTGGCTCATGTTATCATTGACTATTTCACTAGCACTAGTTCACATGAGAATAGCATGGACTTAACAATGATCTATGGTGATTTTCTTTCAATCCTTGTTATACTAAATGCATTTCTAATCATACACATGAATCCTAAGCATAGAGGCATTGCATTCCAACATAAAATTCAAGAATTTGTAGACAAAGGGAAATACAAATTAAGATCACACATAATATAAAAGAGAAGCTAGTATGAGAGATGAATTAATTCCTTAGATATCACTCTTATTTTTCTTTCTTTTTATTAGCCATTCAACTTTTGGATTGTCCTTAGTCTGGTTCATTTTTCACATCTATTTTGTGCTTTAGAATCCCTATAGCTACTTTATGTATTTTCCCCCCATTTGGAGGCCATGTGTGCTTTGATTTATCTTTATGTTTACTTCACATTTACTTACCCCACTTGGAGGGAATTGCAAAACTCTTTCATCTCTTGATTGCCATGACATATCTCTCTTTGCCTTTCGTATTTTCCATTGTAACATTTTTAATTCATTTGATCTTTGTCCTTCACATATTTTATCTTTACATTGTCTTTGCACAGGAGTGTGGGATCATGATGGGCCAAACACTACCCCTAAGTGGCAATGTAAATGTGAAAAATAGACTTAAGTAACTTCATGTCAAAAATTGAATGACTTATCTACACAATCTAGATATAAGGTTGTAATAAATTGAATGTAGTTTATGGGCTACTACTATTTATTTGAAAATTTTACAAATAGTTTGGTGAAAATTGGATATTTCAATGAAGCACTACTAATTTTTTTAGAAAAACGTAAAAAGTAGGTGTCATTACGACCAACCTAAGTATGAGAAAAAGATAATATTTTTCCTCCATGATTTGGATTTAAGTAAATGACACATGAGAGGATGTGACACATTTTTTTGAATTTTTTAAGTAAATAAATAATTATTTATGAATTTTTTACTGTGACTTTTTTAAAATATTAAAAATTAATTTTCCAGCCAACCTAACTTGGTCAAAAATATATGAAACTAAAATTTTTTAAATTTTAATGTATACCAAATAAATCCAATAATGTGATGTATTTTTTGGATTTAAAAAATGATTAATATGTTGAAAGTTATGGATGTTTTTCAATATGTATATCTATTAGAAAATCAGACATAGCATATGTAAAAAATTAATAATAATTACCTATTAAAATTATTATGAGGTGTATATTATATTTTTAGAATCTTAATAGCTTCCTCTATAAACCCTTTTCATTTTATTAAATTTAGTTACAAAAAAGTCTGTCACCTTCATGGATGAAATTCTAGAAATTTTAAAGATAACACTATATGGGTGGTTTTACAAGTTTCTTTGGCAAGTTTTGGGACTCCCACTTGCCTAAATATGAGGTAATCCTAAGGCATTTTTGGAGGGAATCCATATTTGAGCTAGAAATATCAACATCCTTTCCACCCAAATCTAAATATTAGTCTAAATGTTAGCACTTTTTCATCCAACAAGCTTTTTCTCCATTGCCACTGTTTGGCCCATCATGATCTCTCACTCACTATCTCCTACTTTGGTTCTTTTTATGAGTTTTTATCACATAGACTTTGATCCTTAGCTCTTATCCTATGATCCACATGATTATTTACTTAACATATGTTACTATATGATCTAATCTAACTTCTTAGAGTAGTGTCTTATGTTCCTAATTTGATTGATCTAGCTCCTTTGAGTTTATTGTCATATGTTCATACATTGAGTGATCTAGCTATTTTGAGCATCTTGTGTGCCTGCCTCTATTTAGAGTATATCATTAATATTACATTCTATTTAGGGGAAAATTGGATTTATTAATGTTTTAGTTTTTAGATGTTTAAATCCACCTCTCCACTATACATTCAAGGATCTAGGGTCGAGTGGTGAGCACTATCATACCATAGGTTACTTACAAATGTAGGGAAACTTGGATTAGGGAATTTAATTATCAATTTTTCCTTCTATGCTCAATTAACCATTAAAACCATAATTATGCAAATATGACAACAAATTGACGAATAATAGAAAAAGCTCTTGCAGATAGGAGTAAAATACCAAATCACAGAGTAACTATTTTTGGGGTTCCAAAGCGGAACAGTTGGGGATACTGGAGAGGGTGCCCAAGTCCAAGGTACTAGTTTCTTCATGGGATCCAGACCTCCTTCCGATATTGATCAGCCCTGTAACTTCTATTTCCTGAAACTTGAATGTAGAGGACACTAGACCGAGTGCCCAACTCTTGGAAGTTCTCCTATGTCCTTCTTTTCTTTAGATCTCGAATCCTTGATGCCTGCTAATCCTTCCTGCAACTCCACCTTTCCCAAATGTGACACCTTTAACCTACAATCACAAGACTTGGTTTGGGGGTTGTGGTGTTTAGAGGCTTGCCTCAGTTAAGCCCCGAAGGACACTTAAGTCTCTGAACACCATTGTTAGATAAAGAGTGTGTGCCCTTGTGAGGTAGAGACAAAAACTAAAGGAATCAATGATGAAATCACAATATAATGTCACCTTGTAGTGAAGATATCATGGGAGGAAGATGCCCTTCATTCCATGATGAAATGGATGCTCAAATATGCAAATATCAACACACAAAACACACAAGCCTGCTCTTGCAACACAATGAAAGCCTTGAATCACCTTGAGAACACTTGAACATCACAATTGCCATCTAGTTTCTAAATGAATACCTAAGCATGCTTATATATGCAACTACAAGCACTCTCACCAAGATTTTAAAAATCAAAACTTACTGTGTTGGCAAAAGGACCAAATAACAGTCATAAATCGACACCTAAAAATTAGGGCTGCCCTAAAATAGGGTAGGATTAGGGCACTGGCACCCAAGTCCTCCCCCTATTTTTGGCAGGGTATAGCTCAAGGGGTCCACCTGGGTCCAATTTGCCATGGAACCTAGGTCTCATTCCATCGAGATGCCAAAATATGAACTAAGATGTCCTAAATGCATGCTAAAGACCTGGGAGCTAAACCTTATGAGGGAAAAGCCCCCAAGGGGACATTTTCTGACATTACATTTAGCCCCCACTTTAATGTATGTATAAACACAAGGCTAATACATGCATTAAAGGTCACAAACACAACAAACACATCAAGCATGGAGAAGACATGCTAATCAAATATAAAATAGTAACATGCATGTAAAACATGAAGAAGACAGTTACAGTCACACAGAACACGGAGAATACAGTCAATGCATAGAAGACACATTAATGCATGGAGGACAGAAATGGTATCTTTTCTTTTCTTTTTCTAATATATATAAAATGCAAATGCAAGTACTGGAAAGTAAATAAACCTCCCATAATATAGGATGCACTCATCAAGCAAGTCTTTAGATCGTATATATGGGGCAACACACATGCAATGCATGCAAAACTTCCTAAAATGTAGGATACACTCATCAAGCAAGTCTTTAGACTGCATATGGGGCAACAAACATGGCACACAAAACAAGCACACCAAAACACACACACTTGAAGACACGGAGAAAACACGACAGACAAGTGATGGTGTGTTCCCTGTTTCTAGGCTCATCACCATCTCAAGCACATTATAAGGAGACACCAACAATTTGGCTTCACCACAACAATCACTGAAGACATGCTTAAGGGTTGAGTTAGTCACAGAACTGCTCCCCGCCTCTGAAGAGGACTTTTGAAAATGACAGGATGATGCAATCTACTCTGAGAAATACACCATCCTTGCCTCCGCAGAGGGCTTAGGATAAAAAGGATATACATGATATCCCACCTCTGTAGAGGGCTTACATGATTGCTTGATTGATTACAAAGAAACTCAAGATGCAGGATGCACTCATCGAGAATGTCTTTAGACTACACCTGAGGACAAGCACATAGCTAACATCTACAACAGAGAGCTTACCTTATATATGCCCCCACCTTAAGGTGGTTGATATCAGTTATCAATATCAAGCATGTTAAGGTAGGATGAAAACACACAAGGGAACATCGACTTTCACAAAGCCCATGCCCCCCAGAGGTGACATGTACTTTACAATCGCCAAATGTTCCCACAAACACATTCCTGCAAGAAACATGTTAGTGTTTACAAAATCATGATAAACAACAACATCAATGCATATGATTAACCATGCAAGGAGCCAAGGTTATACAATGAATTCAGAGTTTAAAGATAATTGTAGGGCTATATCATGAAGCTCTCCAAATCGAGTACCACCAATGCCAGATTCAAAGGCAAACAAAGGTGCATGGGGCAGTAGTATTGTTAAGGTTTGTAAATGCAATAGAAATATCATAAAATTCACTACGCAGAAAGTATGAGTGCTTCCACTAGCCAAGCGTTGGATAAGATATACAACCCCATCATCATATTAGGAACTAAGTCTATTTTTTTATTGCTCTCGAAAGGGACACTAGGTCCACATCACTATAAATGTTTGTCGTCATCCGCCTGCTAGGTGGAAACACTAGAGGAAGGGAAACAATAAATAAAAGAGGATAAACAAGTGTCTTAGGGACAGTCACGTAGGAGGATGCCCCCAAGTCACCAACCACAATGCTATGTCTGTGAGACACAACACACAACAATGAAATCAGAGAGAGACAATATAGAAGAATGATGTTACAAATAGAAGGTCACAACAGAGGTGGTCTCCTAGTATCCCGAACCTTATGGGAGAATCCGAGGTCATTCCAGGAGGCCTAAACAACATATAACACATCACGGGAGAAGCGCATCACGAGAGAGATAAAGTGTTAGAGATACTTACCTATAGGGCCCCTTCCAGGCTAGTTGTTATCGTGAATCTTGATCTTTATCTTAATGGTTAAGGCATTATCACTTCTTCTCTTTTCCATATGTTCAGGACTGTGCAAGGGTAATTGTGTAGGAAAGGTTTCTCTTAATGATGGTTGAGAGGGAATATTTCCATTGTCTATGTCAACCATAGGAGCATTTGAAATGCCATTTAAAGGAGCATGTGGAGGCATCCGAAAGATACCCATTTCAGTCCTTATATAAGGAGTTGGAATGGCTTGAGTAAGAGGGTTAGCTTGTTCTTCCACAGCATGTAGGATTTCATTGCTTTCCAAAGTATGTGATAGTTCATGATCTATTTTCTTGTTTAGAATGTAATTGAGAAGTTTTTGAACATCAATTGATAAATTATCATTAGATTTAAGCAAATGGTCACAAAGAGAATCTGCATCATCCAAAGCTTCATCCTATTTAGGGAGAGTGGGAAGGGATGGCAGAGTAGTGTGGAGAAATGTATCAGTGATATCTTTTTCTTGTGCCAATATATCCTCACCAAGTGGGGTTATATTGGGACAAGTCACTTTGTTTGATAGATCACCCGTTGCTATTTCATTATCATAGGTCTCAAAGAGGATTTGCATGATATCATCATGAAACAAAGGGAGAGTGGGAGTACATTTGTCACCACTACTTTCCCCATGATTGTTTTCATCTATAAAACTTTTTAGATTCTCCATGATTGAAGGGAAAACATCTATGGTCTAGAGAAAGTTGTCAAAATGGTCTATTGATCGAAGAATATCACATGTAGTACTATTGGTTATAGCAATGCCATAGAGGTATGCGATTTGATGCAAGAATTGAGGATGTTTATTGGTGAATTTGAAAAAATTATCATTGTTCACAATGTACTCATAGAAGTCTTCTAAAGATGTACCCGTAGAAGAATCCATGAATGCTAAAGTATATGCAAAAATGCTTGATTTTAGTACTTTTTTCAATGCCAATGAATAAAACAAAGGATGTTGTAAGGATTTTGATCAAGGGAAGAAATTTATATGTCTGATATCAGTCCAAACATAAAAATAATCACTCTCAACACACTCTTTATGCAAATCCAAGATAATGCCAAGTCAAAATAGGCACTTTTTTCACCAAAATTCAATGCAAAAGGGCATAACAAAGGGTTTTGTGAGAAAAGTGATGATGGAAAGTAAATAATATCAGTAATAATAGCCACTTGGTTCCAAAATACCCAACACAACATGCTTTTAGTGCCACTTAAGGTAAAACCCTAGTGAAAATATAGCAAAAATAGGCTATTTTTCACGGTTTTTCAATTCTAAGACCTAGAAAAAGAGGTGTTGTAATGAATTTTAGGAGGTATAGAAAATAATATAAATAATATCAGTCATCTCAATATGATAAAATTGATGACAACATGCATGAAGTACAAACTATGTCAAACCCTAGGGTGAAAATAGCCAAAATGTATAGTTTTTTACAAAATTTTCACTACAAGAGCCCGATAAAAGGGTGTTGTGAAGATTTTTATGAGGGGAAGAAAATGATTACCATAATAACAGAAAATTCATGACAAAATACCTTTCACAACACACTTATGGTGCAAGTTTATAAAGTTGATAAAGCCAAATTTAGTGAAAATCGTTGTTTTCGAAGCCCTAGGTTTTGAGATCTTGGGACAAAATGCTATGCAAATATTTTGAAGTCTTATTTATGATGAAAATTAAATAATCTCAGATATGAAAATTATTTTCAAGCTTGAACATGCAAAATGCCCATGCAAATTTAATGAAAATGCATCAAAATTGCTAGTTTTTGTTGAAATTTTCTATGCAAAAATGCAAATATTTAAATCTAAATGAAAATTCACACTAAAATGAAAGGATACATATAAATTTTAATTTGAATGAGCCTCTAAAATTAGTATAAAAATCTGACAAAAAGATTTTGCCTACAAACCCTAGATTTTGGAATTACTAGGTTATATGAAAATTGTCAAAATTTCTACAAAAACCTAGCAAATTATTAATGAAAATGCAATGCAAATTTCTAAATTTTTAGATTTTTTTGTATTTTATATCAGATCTGATTTAAAAATCATGAATTATGAAAATTTAGAAAGAATTGTTGCAATTTAGTAAGCTAAACAATGCAATTTTTTTTTGTATTTTTCAAAAATTTCAATTTTTTTGAATTTTTCTCAATGCAATTAAATGAATGACTATATGAATGAATGAAATCAATCTAAATATGAAGACACACTTATAAAGTTGCAATTTAATTCCAAAAAGATGGGTTCACCAAAATGTTTAGGGGAAAATTGGATTTATTAATGTTTTAGTTTTTAGATGCTTAAATCTGCATCTCCACTATACATTCAAGGATCTAGGTTCAAGTGGCGAGTACTATCATACCCTAAGTCACTTAGAAATGTAGGGAAACTTGGATTAGGGAATTTAATTATGAATTTTTCCTTCTCCTATGCTCAATTGACCATTAAAACCCTAATTATGCAAATACGACAACAAATTGATGAATAACAGAAAAAGCTCTTGTAGACAGGAGTAAAATACCAAATCATAGAGTACCTATTTTTAGGGTTTCGAAGTGGAATAGTCAAGGACATTGGAGTGGGTGCCCAATTCCAAGGTACTAGTTTCTTCACGGGATCTGGACCTTCTTCCGACACTGATCAGCCCTGTAACTTTTGTTTCCTAAAACTCAGATGAGGAGGACACTAGAGTGAGCACCCAAGTTCTGGAAGTGCTCCTGTGTTCTTTTCTCTAGATCCTGAATCATTGATCCTGCCAATCCTTCCTGCAACTCCACCTTTCCCAAATATGACACCTATAACTTGCAATCATAAGACTTGTTTTGGGGGTTGTGGTGTTTAGAGGCTTGCCTCAGTCAAGCCCCGGAGAACACTTAAGTCTCCGAACACCATTGTCAAATAAAGAGTGTGTACCCTTGTGAGGCAGAGGCAAAAACCAAAGGAATCAATGATGAAATCACAATATAATGTCACCTTGTAGTGAAGATATCATGGGAGGAAGATGCCCTTCATTCCATGATGAAATGGATGCTCAAAGCTGTAAATATCAACACACAAAACACACAAGCCTACTGAAAGCCTTGAATCACCTTGAGAACACTTGAACATCACAATTGCCATCTAGTTTCTAAATGAATGCCTATGCATGTTTATATATTCAACTACAAGCACTCCCGCCAAGATTTTAAAAATCAAAACTTACCGTGTCAGCAAAAGGACCAAATAACAATCATAAACCAACACCTGGAAATTATGGCTGCCCCAAAATAGGGCAAGACTAAGGCGTAGACACCCAAATCCTCCCCCCTATTTTGGGCAAGGTACAGCTCAAGGGGTCCACCTGGGTCCAATTTTCCATGGAACCTAGGTCACATTCCATCGGAATGCCAAAATATGAACTAAGATGTCCTAAATGCATGCTAAAGACCCGAGAGCTAAACCTTATGGGGGAAAATCCCCCAAGGGGACATTTTCTGATGTTACACATTCTTATTTTATTTATACTTTGACTTCACATTGCACAATATCATGTCACATGTCTCATTCATCTCACATTGTTATATCATGAACATATCTTAATATAACACTATAATGCATTGTTATTTGATCCAACATTGCTACATTTTACCTTATCATAGAGTAAGTGCAAAAAGATGGGGGCCAAAAAGGGCTCTTAAGTGGCCACTTTTTTTTTCTAAAATCAGGAAATGCTGGCCTTGGATGAGAAATTGAGCATAGTTACACTCAATATTTTAAGATGCAACAAAAACAATGTTCATAGTCCTCCAAGTCTACTTTCTAAACTACTAATTTTTTTGAAAATGGTATAGATTAAGGGGTTCAAGAGAGGGAACCACAGAAATTCATGTTGTTTCTGTCAAAAAAACATAACATAGCATATTTTGTGGCTCCCTCAAAAGGTTAACTTTCTTTTGGTATTTTAAAAATCGCTTCAGTGAGAATTAGCTAACAAGATGTAGTTTATGCCCAATTTTTCTGATAATTTTTTTTAATGAATATTTGATTTTTTACTAATTTTCAAAGTGGACACATCTTGAAACACAAAATTTTGGCTGTGCTACCCTTATAAATTTTGAAAACTAATTGAAAATCAATTTTTTTAATGTGTAGAATGGAGTCTAGTTTCTAAAAATGTTTTTTTTTTAAATTTCAATGAACGGTTAATTTACAATGAAAAAAACACCAAACACTAGTTTTTGCCCAAAATAGACACACAAACAAAAGAAATTAAAGATGAAAGGCTTAACATTGTCAAAATGTGGAAAAAATTACATCATTAAATAGCTAAGAGAAAGCCTAACATTACTTAGGTGTTCGATTTGTTCAACCTTGAAACACGTACAAATCTGAGGGTTAGCACAAATGAAATAATGTGAAATCCTATAGAATGTGCAAAAAAACATATTTGGATGTTGGGAACGCACTCCAAACCGTTGGGTTGGAAGTTCAAAGAAAATACCAAGCCTAAGGCTTGGGATTCCCAAAGAAAAATATAATGCGAACTCGTTATACTGTGCCCGCGTTATGTCTCCCTTGGAATGTTTTATGTTCAAGGTTATTAAGCATGTATGTATGTATACTTGTATGTATGTATGTATGTATTAATGTATGTATGTATGCCTATATGTATGTATGTATACTTAAATGTATGTATGTATGTATGTATATATGTATGGTTGTATGTATGTATGTATGTATGTATGTATGCTTGTATGCATATATGTATGGTTGTATGTATGTATGTATGGTTGTATGTATGTATGCATGGTTGTATGTATGTATATATGTATGCATGTTTGTATGTATGTATGTATTGAAGGTTTAGGGTTGAGGGATTAGGGTTGAGGGTTGAGGGCTTAGGGATAAGAGATTAGGGTGTTTTATGTATGTATGTATGTTGAAGGTTTAGGGTTGAGGGCTTAGAGATAAGAGATTAGGGTTTAAGGTTTAGGGTTGAGGGATTAGGGTTTCTAGTTTAGGGATTAAGGTTTAGGGTTGAGGAATTAAGGTTTAAGGTTGAGGGTTGAGGGTTGAGGGTTTAGGGATAGGGTTTAGAGTTTAGGGATAAGGGATTAGGGTTTAGGGTTGAGGCTTCAGGGATAGTGTTTAGGGTTGATGGATTAGGGTTGAGGGTTTAGGGATAGGGTTTAGAGTTTAGGGATAACGGATTAGGGTTTAGGACCTTGAGGGATTAGGGTTTAGGGTTGAGGCTATAGGGATAGCATTTTGGGTTGAGGGATTAGGGTTGAGGGTCGAGAGATTAGAGTTAAGGTAGAGTGTTGAGGGTAGAGGGATTAGGGATAGGGTTTAGGGTTGTAGGTTTAGGGTTGAGGGATTAGGGTTTAGGGATAGAGTTTAGGGTTTAGGGTTGAGGGATTAGGGTTTAGGGTTTAGGAATAAGGGATTAGGGTTGAGGGTTGAGGGATTAAAGTTTAGGGTTGAGGGATTAAGGTTTAAGGTTGAGAGTTGAGGGTTTAGGGATAGGGTTTAGAGTTTAGGGATTAGGGATTAGGGTTTAGGGTTGAGGCTTTACAGATAGCATTTAGGGTTGAGGGATTAGGGTTGAGGGTTTACGGATAGGGTTTAGAGGTTAGGGTTAATGGATTAGGGTTTAGGACCTTGAGGGATTAGGGTTTAGGGTTGAGGCTTTATGAATAGCATTTAGGGTGAGGGATTAGGGTTAAGGTATAGTGTTGAGGGTAGAGGGATTAGGGATAGGGTTTAGGGTTGAAGGTTTAGGGTTTATGGTTGAGGGTTTAGGGATAAGGGATTAGGGTTTAAGGTATAGTGTCGAGGGTTGAGGATTTAG
Organism: Cunninghamia lanceolata; assembly: GCA_027924645.1. NCBI lineage: Eukaryota > Viridiplantae > Streptophyta > Pinopsida > Cupressales > Cupressaceae > Cunninghamia > Cunninghamia lanceolata. The sequence goes on from BSBN01001067.1 coordinate 7,729,041, forward strand.
GAATATGGATAGCATTTAGGGTTTAGGGATAAGAGATTAGGGTTGAGGGTTGATGGATTAAGGTTTAGGGTTAAGGGATTAACATTTAAGGTTGAGGGTTTAGGGTTTAGGGTTTAGGGATAGGGTTTAGAGTTTAGGGATAAGGGATTAGGGTTTAGGACCTTGAGGGATTAGGGTTTAGGATTGAGGCTTTACCGATAGCATTTAGGGTTGAGTGTTTAGGGATAGGGTTTAGAGTTTAGGGATAAGGGATTAGGGTTTAGGGTTGAGGCTTTACAGATAGCATTTAGGGTTGAGGGTCGAGGGATTAGGGTTAAGGTAGAGTTTTGAGGGTAGAGGGATTAGGGATAGGGTTTAGGGTTGAGAGATTAGGGTTTAGGGTTGAGGGTTTAGGGATAAGGGATTATCGTTTAAGGTATAGTGTTGAGGGTTGAGGGTTTAGGAATAGGGATAGTGTTTAGGGTTGAGGGATTAGGGTTTAGGGTTTAGGGATAAGGGATTAAGGTTTAGGGTTGAGGGATTAAGGTTTAGGGTTGAGCATTGAGGGTTTAGGGATAGGGTTTAGAGTTTAGGAATAAGGGATTAGGGTTTAGGACCTTGAGGGATCAAGGTTTAGGGTTGAGGCTTTACAGATAGCATTTAGGGTTGAGGGATTAGGGTTGAGTGTTTAGGGATAGGGTTTAGAGTTTAGGAATAAGGGATTAGGGTTTAGGACCTTGAGGGATTAGGGTTTAGGGTTGAGGCTTTATAGATAGCGTTTAGGGTTGAGGGTCTAGGGATTAGGGTTAAGGTAGAATGTTGAGGGTAGAGGGATTAGGGTTTAGGGATAAGGGATTAGGGTTTAAGGTATAGTGTTGAGGGTTGAGGGTTTAGGAATAGGGATAGCATTTAGGGTTTAGGGTTGAGGGATTAGGATTTAGCATATAGTTATAAGATATTAGGGTTAAGGGTTGAGGGATTAAGGTTTAAGGTTGAGGGTTGAGGGTTTAGGGATAGGGTTTAGAGTTTAGGGATAAGGGATTAGGGTTTAGGACCTTGAGGGATTAGGGTTTAGGGTTGAGGCTTTATGGATAGATTTTAGGGTTAGGGGATTAGGGTTGAGGGTTGAGGGATTAGGATTAAGGTAGAGTGTTGAGGGTAGAGGGATTAGGGATAGGGTTTAGGGTTGAAGTTTTATGGTTTAGGGTTGAGGGTTTAAGGTATAGTGTCGAGGGTTGAGGGTTTAGGAAAAGGGATAGCGTTTAGGGTTTAGGGTTGAGGGATTAGGGTTTAGGGTTTAGGGATAAGGGATTAGGGTTGAGGGTTGAGGAAATAAGGTTTAGGGTTGAGGGATTAGGGTTTAAGGTTGAGGGTTGAGGGTTTAGGGATAGGGTTTAGAGTTTAGGGATAAGGGATTAGGGTTTAGGACCTTGAGGGATTAGGGTTTAGGGTTGAGGCTTTATGGATAGAGTTTAGGGTTAAGGGTCAAGGGATTAGGGTTAAGGTAGAGCGTTAAGGGTAGAGGGCTTAGAGATAAGGTTTAGCATTGAGGGATTAGGGTTTTGGGTTGAGGGTTTAGGGATAAGGGATTAGGCTTTAAGGTATAGTGTCGAGGGTTGACGGTTTAGGAATAGTGATAGCATTTAGGGTTTACAGTTGAGGGATTAGGGTTTAGGGTTTAGGGATAAGTGATTAGGGTTGAGGGTTGAGGAATTAAGGTTTAGGGTTAAGGGATTAAGGTTTAAGGTTGAGGATTGAGTGTTTTGGGATAGGGTTTAGGACCTTCAGGGATTGGGGTTTAGGGTTGAGGCTTTATATATAGCATTTAGGGTTTAGGGTTTAGGGTTGAGGGTTTAGGGATAGGGTTTAGAGTTTAGGGATATGGGATTAGGGTTTAGGACATTGAGGGATTAGGGTTTAGGGTTGAGGCTTTATGGATAGTGTTTAGGGTTGAGGGATTAGGTTTAAGGGTTGAGGGATTAGGGTTAAGGTAGAGTGTTGAGGGTAGAGGGATTAGGGATAGGGTTTAGGGTTCAAGGTTTAGGGTTGAGGGATTAGGGTTTAGGGTTGATGGTTTGGGGATAAGGGATTAGGGTTTAGGAATAGAGATAACATTTAGGGTTTAGGGTTGAGGTATTTGGGTTTAGGGTTTAGGGATAAGAGATTGGGGTTGAGGGTTGAGGGATTTGGGTTTAGGGTTTAGGATTAAGAGATTAGGGTTGAGGGTTGAGGGATTAGGGTTTAGAGTTGAGGTATTGAGGTTTAAGGTTGAGGGTTGAGGGTTAAGGGTTTAGGGATAGGGTTTAGAGTTTAGGGATAAGGGATTAGGGTTTAGGACCTTGAGGGATGAGAGTTTAGGGTTGAGGCTTTATGTATAATGTTTAGGGTTGAGAGATTAGGGTTGAGGGTCAAGGGATTAGCATTAAGGTAGAGTGTTGAGGGTAGAGGGATTAGGGATAGGGTTTAGGGTAGAAGGTCTAGTGTTGAGGGATTAGGGTTTAGGGTTAAGGGTTTAGGGATAAGGGATTAGGGTTTAAGGTATAGTGTCAAGGGTTGAGGTTTAAGGAATAGGGATAGCATTTAGGATTTAGGGTTGAGGGATTAGTGTTTAGTGTTTAGGGATAAGAGATTAGGGTTGAGGGTTGAGGGATTTAAGTTTAGGGTTGATGGATAAAGGTATAAGGTTGAGGGTTAAGGGTTGAGGGTTTGGGAATAGGGTTTAGAGTTTAGGGATAAGGGATTAGGGTTTAGGACCTTGAGGGATTAGGGTTTAGGGTTGAGGGTCAAGGGATTAGGGTTAAGGTAGAGTGTTTAGGGTTGAAGGTTTAGGGTTGAGGGATTAGGGTTTAAGGTATAGTGTCAAGGGTTGAGAGTTTAGGAATAGGTTTAGCATTTAGGTTTTAGGGTTGAGGGATTAAGGTTTAAGGTTGAGGGTGTAGGGATAGGGTTTAGAGTTTAGGGATAATGGATTAGGGTTTGGGACCTTGAGGGATTAGGGTTTAGGGTTTTGGGTTTAGGGATAAGGAATTAGCATTGAGGGTTGAATGATTAAGGTTTAGGGTTGAGGGATTAAGGTTTAAGGTTGAGGGAGAGGTAGAGAGGTGAGGAGAGATAGGTGAGAGGTAGAGCGGTGAGGGAGAGAGATAGGTGAGAGATAGATAGGTGAGAGATAGAAGAAATACATGGAGAAATGAATAATATGGAATTTTCTATAGCAGGCCAAAATGCACTCCCGTTATAACGCAAGTGCGTTATAACACGAGCACATTTTGGATTTCTATAGAAATGGTAAAAAGGCCTGGACCCCTGTGATCCAGGCCCACATACCCTATTTTCTTCTGTTTATGCATGTGTTCTGACAAAAAAAGGTGTTTTCATGCTGTTGGGAAGTTCACATGCACATTTTTCACATTCTACCACCTTTGTACGAACTTTCCACCACCTTTTTCTGCTTTGCCAACTTAAGAAGGAGGAAATAACATAGTTTTCACATCGAATTTGATATATATCAATTTTTGTAGTGTTGAAATGTTAATTGTGATTGAATTGTAGGAGTTTAACATTATAGACTGGTTAATAGTATTGTTGTTACTAATTCTATTTGAGTTTTATTCAATTTAACATTGAAAAGGAAGCAAGTGGTGAAAAACTCAAATTGTTGAGGAGTTTGATGCAAGAAGAAAAAAACACTACATAATTGGGTAATCTCTCCATTCAAATCTCCATTTTTTAGGTATGTCAAGTCTTTACATGCATGTTTTTTACATTTTCCTTAATTCTATTTGAATTACTTTATCATGCTTTATCATACATGTTTATATCACTTGTATGGTTTACATATCTTGTGTTTATATCAGTCTCACTTTTTTGATTTTATAGGTCATCTTCCTTGTCTATGTTTCCACATTTTGCATACATGTCTTACATTTTTCATTTATGGTTCATCATAGTTTTTACTACCCAAATAGCTTAGTCATCACACACAAATGTCCTTATAATAGACTATGTTTTAAATCAGTTCATGGTATGCATAATAAAAGATATCTCAAAGGTCAACATTAATTAAAAATAGACACAATCACGATCAAGAAAGCAACCTACAATCTCACATGGTGCCATGTATATTTTCTACACTTGGGCTCTTTAATAATTATATGCAATAATGAATTAAATAGACCTTAACATACCGTGATGTCAAACTATACAAGAATAAATCCTTACAAGATATAAATATACAATCCCTTAAGCATAATGAAATACTATTATCTTGTCATAACAAGTTAAAATACAAATGAATAGGTGCCAAGATCATAAAAGTAAATCCTAATAGGCTTAATACAGTCATGATCCATGCTATGCTACATTATTCTTCATTTTGATAGTTCATATAAACCTTGTATACCAAATGCAAGAGTCATAGCATGTATCAAAAGAGCCATAGCACAAGAAGAGTTAAAGTATAAAGATAATGCAAAGTTGATAGATGCAAAATCAATCGTCGAGTGGTGTAATGTTTCGATGGGTCTAGGTAACAAAGGTAAGTCTTCAGTTCATAGATTTTTTTGGTTGATAGATGATACTAACATTGCACCATATGAGGACTGTTGTACACTGATAGGATCAAGTGAGCTACACTCTTTCAAAAGCTCAATTACAAGTTCATGGAATATTCATATGTGAAAGATGGCATGCTTTTGTTCTTCACGTACAATTCAATCCTAGGATGAGTGTGATTTAAAGGAGTGGGTTGACGAATGGTAGTTAAGTTATCTTAACCCACTTGACACGTATCAACCCCCGACGACATTAAAACTGATAGAGATGGAATCATCAGATGACTTTGACCACATATCAGATCTAGTTCAACTAGGTAATATATCTACTTGCATAGTTTTTGAAATTCCTAATGTTATCTTACTTTGTAATGTTTTTGTAATGTTGACTAATTTCATTTAATTTGCTACACATATCAATGTAGGGCATGTTTATGCAGTTATTGCAGATGAAGATAACGAAGAGGGAACAAATTATTACTTGTATCAGTGTGTTGAGGCCAAAAATAAATTAGAGGCCCTAGTTACAAATAGAGAAATCATACAATACCTTACAGGCTCAGTGGTTGTTACTAGAACATGGCTTAGAAGGTACCCACATAAGAGTGTTAATGTTTGGCTGTTTCAGAACTTTGACATGCATCAGAAGATTCTTCATTACTCAAACCTTGTCATGGCATCCAATGTTCATTTGATACAATTTCAAGGTAGACTTTTGAACAAGACCTTGTGGAAGGTGCGTGAGTCTGATCATGAGGCAATACTTGACACAATAAAGAGTAGAGCAAACTCAGATGGTTCATTGGATTAATTTGTAAGTATTCACATATATTTTGTAAAGTCATGTTACATTGATTTGTAAGTATACACATTAATTTGTAAGTTTACATAGGTTTGTCTTTTTTATTTGCTACTGCATTTTTACACATATACAGTGAATATTATGATGAATATGTTTGTCATTGATGTTAAAGTGCTTGGATGTTAGTAATTGAGTAAGGAATGCATAATTTTGCAAGTCTATTGGTTGTCTATTGCTTGATGATACCATTATTCTTTCAGGATATGTTGTTGGGTTTTGTGATATAAAGACACTTGAGTATGTGATGTGATGCACAAAGTTGTAGTGCTTCAAGACAAGGCATGAACTTGAATAGTAAATATCTCACTCAAGAAGTGGTATGAACTTGATTTGTTTGCTATGGTATACATTTGATGTTTGCATCATCATCATCATGTTATGCTTCAAGGGGTTAGATCTAAGTGATGGATGAAGTTGATCCTTATTGGTCTTAATCTTGTTCACTCATGTCATTTCAAGATTCATGTCACAGGATTTGTATGTTAGTTCATAACATTCATGTTTATCATGTTACAATAGCAGGACATAGTTTCTTATGTCATTGGTTCATGCCATTGGATCATTGGATTTGGTTGTGGTTCTTCATCATAACATGTCATGCTTTCAGGAGTTTGATTGGGTTGTGGTTCTTCCTCATGATAGGAGTTTGTTCATGTCTTCATGCTTCTTTGTGCTCCATGTCTTCATGTGCCATATATTTATTCAATGTCCTCATGACGTTGATATTGATCACAAAATATGGTGTTAAGGTCATGTTGATATTGATTGATGAGTTGTGGTTGTTGTTGGATGTTTTGGAATTCTAAAGGATGTCACAGTGGCAGTGTTCATATCACAACTATAGATGTTTAAACATTCAAAACTAGTTAGGGTTTTTAAGTTAAATTTATTAGTTATGTTTAAAACCCTAAGTGTATTGTCTTTAAAGACCTAGTTTGGCAAGTTTTGTTTGTGTTATACTCTCTGTTTAATCTATCTCAGATAACCTTCTATGTTCTTCATGTGGTCCTTAGTACTTAGGTTGTATTATGTTTAGGGTTATCTAGTCCTCAACCTCCTAAAAACCCTAGTCTTTACTTTGCTCTAAAATCTAAGTTAATACCTTACACCCGTATCGGCAATATCCCTAAAGAGTCCAAAGTGCAAAAAGGTAGCAATCTTTGATGAGCTGTTACTCAGAAACCATGAAACTTAGAAACATTCCATCTAAGGTAATGCAATGACGTAGAACCCATTTAAAATAACCTTTCTCAGTTTTTGATACCTCTAAAGCATTTGCCTGTCCTAAAAGGTTTTCTGTTGCCCCAAAATCATTAGAAAGAGGTAGTGTAAAGTTGCAAAGGGGTGTAACTTTCATCCTGCTCTTGATACGACCAAAATAATAGTTCCAACATGTCTAGATGTGTACGTTTAGGCTAGGAATGGTCCTATTTTGTACCAAAACATGCCGAAATAGTTCGAGCTACATTGTACTGGCGATATCCCTGAAGAGTCCAAAGTGAAAAAAGGTAGCAATCTTTGACGAGCTATTACTAAGAAACTATGACACTAAAAAACATTCCATCTAAGGCAACATGATCATGTAGAACCCCTCTACAATAACCTCTCTTAATTTTTGATATCTCTGAGGAGTTTGCCTGTGGTGAAAGGTCTTCTGCTACCCCAAAAATCATCAGGAGGTAGTGTAAAGTTGCAAAGGGGTGTAACTTTTGTCCTACTCCTGATGTGACCAAACTGACAATTCCAACACGTCTAAATGGGTAGGTTTAGGCTAGGCATGGTCCTGTTTTGTACCCAAACATGCCAAAACAGTTCAAGCTACATTGTACCAGTGACATCCCTGAAGAGTCCAAAGTGCAAAAAGGTAGCAATTTTTGAAGAGATATTACTCAAAAACCATGACACTTAGAAACATTTATACTAAGAAAACTTGATCATGTAGAACCCCTCTATAATAACCTCTCTCAATTTTTTATATCTCTAAGATGTTTGCCCGTGGTGAAAGGTTTTCTGCTGCCCCAAAAATCGTTAGAAGGAGGTAGTGTAATGTTGCAAAGGGGTGTAACTTTTGTCCTGCTCCTGATGCAACCAATTTGACAGTTCCAATGCATCTAGATGGGTATGTTTAGGCTAGGAATGGTCCTATTTTGTAGCCAAACATGCCGAAATAGTTTGATCTACATTGTACCGGTGATATCCTTGAAGATTCCAAAGTGCAAAAAGGCAGCAATCTTTGACGAGCTGTTTCTCAGAATCCATGACACTTAGAAACATTATGCCTAAGGCAACGTGATCATGTATAACCCCTATACGGTAACCTCTCTTAGTTTTTGATATATCTGAGGTGTTTATCCATGGTGAAAGGTTTTTTGCTGCCCCAAAAATCGTCAGAAGGAGGTAGTGTAAAGTTGTAAAGGGGTGTAACTTTCATCCTACTCCTGATGCGACCAAACTAATAGTTCCAACACATCTAGATGGGTATGTTTAGGATAGGTATGGTCCTATTTTGCACCTAAACATGCTGAAGCACTTCGAGCTACATTGTACCAGCGATATCCTTGAAGAGTCCAAAGTGCAAAAATGCAGCAATCTTTGACAAGTTGTTACTTGCAAATTGTGTCACTTAGAAACATTCTGTTTAAGGCTACAAGATCATGTAGGGTCCCTCTACAATAACCTCTCTTAGTTTTTTATATCTCTAAGGTGTTTGTCCATGGTGAAAGTTTTTCTGCTGCCCCAAAAATGGTCAGATGCATGCAGTGTAAAGTTGCAAAGGGGTGTAACTTTCATTCTACTCCTCGTGCAGTGAAACTGATTGTTCCAACACATTAGTATGGGTACATTTAGGCTAGGCATGCTCCTGTTTCACACCCAAACATGCTAAAACAATCTAAGCTACATTGTACCAGCGATATCCTCACACATTGCCTTTGCTATAGCCGTTATAGTCTTCACATGTCACCATGCATCTTATGGCTATTAACATACTTGTTCTAGTAGTCAACACAATCAATGCTTATCTTCTTCCACCTTTAGGTCACTATGTTATTAGGCTTGAACTTAGACTTCTATGATATTTGAAACCCTTTACACTATCATTATGTAATGATCTACACTGCACCTATCTTGCTTATCATATTTCATAGCAATCTTACAAAGAGTTGGGGTAGTGGTATGCAACCTTCTGCGAGATCAATACAATGTCATACCAAGGCTTTTAAGATTAATAAGTTTTTGGGTAGGGAATTGCTTTATGGAATTAGAGTCAAATTGGTAAATGTGATGACATGATACATATTAACATGGTGAGATGCAAAGTATACATTTATAATATTAATCACATTCTCAAAGGAATTGTTGATGACTTATGGAAGCCTATAGCCCCAATGTTATGTTGCATACTCAAATTAGGTAAGACTCATTGATAAACTCTCATAACCTCACCTTATATGCAAGAGGAATTACATTTAACAACCACAATGGTCATCAGGTACTCATAAGCATATGATTTTGACTATCTTATTTAAGACAACAAACATATTCTTTGCATTCTAATATGGTATAATAACAAGGAATTAAGAAATATTTTCAATTGAGCAACTCATAAAGAATATGGATCAGCATACCAAGGAGAAACCATAAGAACATCCTTTTGGAACATAGGGAATTGAAAATATCTATGTTACAACAATCAACCTCTTTTCAATATACCAACATGAGATATTTGTAGAGTATTATTTTGGTTATATGATGCACCCAAATTGGGCTAGCAAGACCAAATCATGGTATTATCATGCCTTTTGGTCACTAAAATAAAACAATAAGCACAAAGATGTTTCACAAGAGTTTGACAACATAGAATGCAATAATTACAAAACTACTAAAAAAGATGCATTGAAATAGCTAAAAAAAATATGGTTTCATTTATGTAAAATGGGATTGCTAGGGAAAACCATAGAAGGCACTTTTATACATTTATTTCAGTCCCCATATAGTCCTCTACAACAATATTAAAACTTAAGCATATACACTCAAAATAAAATCATTTTACAAGCTCTAACACAAGTCCTTCACGAGTTTAATGGCCATAAAGGCCAAGCTAAAATCAATGTGGAGACCATTTAGACTCACAAGTTATGGGGGTGTCCCATGCTAAAATTATCATATAAATATTATTGCAATATCCCCTTGGTCACTTGACAAATTAGATAGAGTTGTTTGTGAAACTACGAGACATGATCCTTAGTGTTGTGCAAATGGCACATGATCCAAAGGGTTGTGTAAGATTTATAGGGTGTCTTTTGAGTTGCACAAAATGATTCCTATCACTATGTGAATTATGCATGGTGCAAGGAACCATGAAGTTTGTGTTGGATCAAGTGGCATTGTTTAAGTGGCACATGATGCAAGGACTTATGCATGAAGTTATACATTGCTATGTGAGTGACTAAGGTTAACATGCAAGCTTGTGCAATAGCATGTAGATCATGATGTGAACAAAAAAACTTTCTTTCCATTTAGCCATTTAACCAATCTTCCTTTCTCTATTTTCTCAAGCATGTCTAGTTTTGAGAGACTAAAACTTTCAACCCAAAACTCAAATTCTCTTATCATCAATTGGGATGGATTCTTTGGTAATTAAACTTTAAAACTTAGAGGGATACAAAAATGATCTACACTTCACCTATCCATATTACATAATGATCAATAAAAATGATTTGTATTAACCAAATATCCATATAGCATACATCAATATCTGTCGATATAAGTATAACATATATACAAAATAGCCATATAGGCTTACAAGAATACCATATAGGCATACTTGTCAACTATATGCAATACAAAATATATGTCAACAAATTCCATATAGGCATACAACAAAGGAACACAATAAAAAGTCATTCCCCTCTGTTCAGTGAAGAGAATAGATCACGAGTAGCCTTTGATCTTCAAGGGGACAGAGATGCGTATAAGGGTGGTCTACTATGAACCTAAGGGCTTCTCCTCCTATTTAGTTGTTCATGGATCTGTAGTTGTTACAATAAAAAGTATAGACATTAATATATAGAAATTACATTATAAAAAATGAAACATTTAACAAAATAATCACTTACCGCTATCCCAAAATTTGTCTCCTCATTTGCCTTAGTACCAAGATTAGGTTGTGGTGATGTCATGTCCTATAGAAACCATCCAGATAGAAATTAAACTTCAAATCAATAATCATTTAATTTTTCAAAAATAAACAACTATAACAACGAATGTAATTTGAAATTTACTAATCTACCTCATACCCTCGTGAAAGGTATGGAGCTATGAATCGTAGAGGACACACCATGCTCCATTTCCCTATAAACATCAGGAGATGTCTCCGTGGCTTGCATCATCTAAAAATAAAACAACATTATCCAATTATGAAAAATATAGTAGTGATGCAAGTCATGGCTCCTAACATACACACACATTCACCTAAACATGGAAGTACACACAATAAAGCATCTAAGTCACATGCATATATACAAATCAGACAAAGATTCATGACTATTATATGGTATAAGAATCAACAAAGGAGGGACCATAGTAGAATCAAATTTTAGGTTTAAGAAGTCAGAGAGGGAGTGAAGGTGTTAGTTTAGGTTTAGGTTGGTGGTAGGGTGGGGTAGGGTTGTGCTCAAATTTTTGTTTGTTTGGTAGTCATGGAGGTAGGACAATGTGGTGCAGGAGCACCTTGACAAATTGATGATTTCATAGGAATTTGATTGAATTTTGATGATTCAACAATGTAATGAGATAAATTAAGTCATTTTTCCTTTTATTAAAGTCACTAAGAGAGGTCTAAGTTCAAATTTGTGTAAATGATGCAAAATTGTAAAGTTGCAAATAATGCAAACTTGGAATATGAAAGGTCATTTTGGTTCTAGGCATTGATAGGCAGTTAGAAATTAGTTGGAATGTGAGGAGTGATGTAATGCCTTTAAAAGGCCTTGTATCCATTTGTGAAGGCAGAGGGGAGAAGGTTGGAGAATGTGGGTTGTTACATTTTGATGTGATATCAATAAAAGATACCCTTGTTTCTACATTTCTGAATGTTAAACTGATGTTTCAGATATTGGTACGGATTTTATATGACTAGAATGTGGTATGGATGGAAAGAGTATTGAGTCTACTTTTCATTTCTTTTTGTTGCATCAAATTTCATTAAGATTTGAATACGTTATGGCATTTTTATTGAGGGTAGGTCTGCAGAGTTTAATTTTCTGAAAATACAGTCTGAAAATATGCATGGTACGGCCTGGTACAGCCTCACATTGATGCATATAATAGATGGATGGAAATATATGTGTTTCTAGTTTACAATTATTTTGGTTTGGTATAATTGCATTAAGTTTTGTGAGAGATATTGCAATTTGGTGAGGGTAGGTCTGAACACTGCCTAGGGTTTGCAGTTTTGGAAAAAAATCATAACCTTCTCCCCTACCATTGGATCTTCATAAAAATTGAAAGAAAAATATGTATTAATGTTCTCTTCAACATGACCAAAGCAATTAGATTAGTTCTTTGATTTGTTAATGTTATTGAGGATAGTTTTGGTCCTCCTACCTCTGCATCATATTGGTATCAGAGCTGGCGAAAGATTGGGTGGTATGTATTTGTTTCCTGTCACTAAGAAGGCAGGTAAAGAACTAAAGGAAAGATGAAGAGTTGTGTTAGTGACCATTATTTTGTTTGCTAAGTTGTTTGGTTGCAGGTGCTTGTTCCATCTAGCTGCAGAAGGAGGTTTGTGAGATTGTGTGTGGATAGACAAGATGAGGTCTGTCATGACCATTCTCCAATAGAGATGAAGCTGGATAAGGGTGCAGAGAGAGGACACTAAGGAGAGAGTGGTAAGGTGCATCACCAAGGTCTACTGTTGGTTAAGATGGATGGTTTGGTGAGTTGGTGTGGTAAGGCAGTAGAGAGATGGATACCTGACTGAAGAAGCACTTGAGGTTGTAGCCTGAAGAGTACTCCACTGATGGGAGTAGAAGGAGCATGAAGAAGCTCTAAAATTGATAGTAGTTTGATTTTGTTGGTTGGTTGGTCACTAGCCATTGATGTGAAGATTTGAAGCCTGAAGATAAAGATGAAGAGACAGACAGAGATGTAGGAAAAGGTAGTTTTGTTTTGCAGATACATTTCCAAGGGACTTGGAAATCTTTGTTGGTTGGTTGTATGGTGCAGGAGCACCTTGACAAATTGATGCTTTCATAGGAATTTGATTGAACTTTGATGATTCAACAATGTAATGAGATAAATTAAGTCATTTTTCCTTTTATTAAAGTCACTAAGAGAGGTCTAAGTTCAAATTTGTGTAAATGATGCAAACTTGGAATATGAAAGGTCATTTTGGTTCTAGGCATTGACATGCAGTTAGAAATCAGTTGGAATGTGAGGAGTCATGATGTAATGCCTTTAAAAATCCTTGTATCCATTTGTGAAGGTAGAGGGGAGAAGGTTGGAGAATGTGGGTTGTTACATTTTGATGTGATATCAATAAAAGATACCCTTGTTTTTGCATTTTTGAATGTTAAACTATTGTTTCAGAGATTGGTACAGATTTTATATGACTAGAATGTGATATGGATGGAAATATTATTGATTCTACTTTCCATTTTTTTTTTTTGCATCAAATTTCATTAAGATTTGAATAAGTTATGGCATTTTTATTGAGGGTAGGTCTGCAGAGTTTAATTTTCTAAAAATGCAGTCTCAAAAGATGCATGGTACGGCCTGGTACAGCCTCACATTGATCTATATAATAGATGGATGGAAATATATGTGTTTCTAGTTTACAATTATTTTGGTTTGGTATAATTTCATTAAGTTTTGTGAGAGATATTGCAATTTTGGTGAGGGCAAGTCTGAACGCTACCTAGGGTTTGCAGTTTTGGAAAAAAAATCATAACCTTCTCCCCTACCATTGGATCTTCATGAAAATTGGAGGAAAAATATGTATTAATGTTATCTTCAACCTGACCAAAGCAATTGGATTAGTTCTTTGATTTGTTAATGTTATTGATGATAGTTTTGGTCCTCCTACCTCTGCATCACAATGCCTAAGATAGAGTTTGTGGGTTTATAGGACAATGCCTAAACTAGAAATCACATAGACATTAGGTAAGTTTATGGGTTTACGGGAAGGAGGAATATCAAGAGTTTGTGGGATAATAGGAGGGTGGGTTGGAAGAAAACTAGGTCTGGGACGTCTGGTAGGAGTATATTAGGAAATAGGTAGGTTAGATATGGGTTGGTTAGTAGGTTGGGTGTAGTGTTGGGGAAGTTTCTTAGGCCTACTTTTAGAAGTGGATGGGGAAAGGTCCTACACTTTTTCTTTTACTTTATCTTGGAGGGGTATTAGAGGGGAGATAGAAGTCAATGAGGAAGGTGAAGTAGTAGTATGTAGATATATGATGGGGAAGATAGGGGCATAGCTAGTGGAGTAGGTGAAGTAATAGAAAGAGGTTGCGGGGTTGGGGCAACAATGCATTTAGAGGCATAAGATAGGTAAAGGTGAAAGAGGGAATTGGTATGAGGTTGAGGTGGACCAGAAGGGGTTGACAAAAAATAATCTAAGGAGAAGTGTCTTAAGGTAATAACTAGTTGGTATGGGCTAAGAGAAATGGTGAAGACATTACCATCATGGGGAATTTTGGAGTCAACAAAGGAGGGACCTGGATGATGTTGGAGTCAATCATATGCTATATAAGATGTCATAGGATCATACCCTCTCTAGTGTCATGTCCTGGGGTCTAATTGGTGCTAATTGGATGAGTTTATTAGAGAGAATTTGTCTAACAATAGTGTGGAGGGGATCAACAAGCTTTGGTAGACATCTATGGAAAATGTGGTAGCATAGACAAGGCAGTGAGTTGTTTGAAAAGATGCCTCAAAGAAATGTGGCCTCATGGTGATGTCCTTGTCTATGCATCTGCTTGTCATGGCATTCCATGAGACCACATTTCTTTGAGAAATTTTTTCAAATAACTATATTGTAATTAAAATTTTGTCATCTATCAACATCTAGTTATTAGTTATGCAATGTCTAGTAATACTTTGAGTTTGAAAGATGTGCAATGAAATGTAACCAACGATATGAATATAAAATACAAAAATCTAGTAAGTACAATTCATTAATTAAACTATTTATTTTATTACCTCCGTGAAGCTTTGAAGTCCATCACCACTAGCAGGTGTTGGCGTGAAATCTCCAATATTAACCTATTCAACATCCCAAATCAGATATTAGAATACCATTCATATAACGATTCTATTCACATGTAATATTTATAATCGTTTACTAGTTACATACCCTGATAGTAGATGTCATAGTGTAATATGCAAGTGGAGAATCACTAAAAATTGCATCAATGCTATGAATCTAAAATTTCATTAAAATCATCAGACTAAATTAGTTAATCTTACATTTTAAAAATAAAATTTAATAAATTAAATTCAATGAACTTACAAACATTTACCTGAGTATCAAGGCCGAAAGTCTCACTCAGGAGGGTATCTTTCACCACCATCTGCTTAGCTATAGATGTAGCCTGCATAACTGCGTCCTGGCTATCCATGGGGTCATAACCACAGGCTGACCTACAAGCCTGACAAGTATGGGGTGGAACCCTACTCCTCGAACTCTCCACCGGCCCACGTTGTGCTGTAGGACTGGCTTGTGTTGCAAGTATGCACGCCTAATTGGTGTTGTCATTGATGTCAACATATCTGTGTTGTCATTGGTGTCAACTGTGCTTTTACTTTGTTGAGGATATTGAGAAAATCAGCCCCTTCGGTGATAAGAATGTGTTGCAGTAGAAACAGTGCATTACATACAGAAGAATAGTCCAGAAGAATGCTCTGCATTTCCTAAAGAATGAATATCTTTACCTATGGATTGGAAGTTATTTATAATCCTATCTAAAGATGTTATATTTCGAGTTTGAGCCTCTGGTATGAAGAAATGAGTGAGATATGTTCACTAGAGTGAAAATAAATTTTTCTGTGTGTTTGGTGGTGACAGGGAGAAAGTGTTTTGTTCTGCATTCCTCAACATTGAAGTATTTTGGTCTGTGCTTCTAGAATTGAGTCTGTGATGATGTCAAATGCCTTCAAGTGTAATGGTTCATGATTTGGTGGTCTATAAGCTATCTTTTACTCATGACAGTGGCTGGCAGTGTTGTTCTTATGCTCCGGTTTGAAGAATCTAGTTGATAGAGTTGTTAGAGATCGTGCGGTTGTTCCTGGTGATTATAATGTGCTTGTCAATGTCTCCTAATCATGCTCCTGCATTTGGATAGGTCCACAAGGTGTAATTCACATCGTGCATGAAGCATGTTCTTGAGAATACTTGTGTTAACATTAGTCTTGGCCGATCTGATTGAATTCATCACTTGTGAAGATCGATCGAAGATTGTAATAGTGTGTTGTAGTGTGGAAGATTGTGTTTGAGTCCCAGCTAAGGCGTGACATGATCCACATACATTCTTACATCTTTTCCTTAGCTAAATTTGTATTATGTTCAGACCTATTTTATGTATGTTTGTAATGCTGACCTTGGAGATTGTTCCAACAGTTGATGATTGTAATGCTAACCTTGATGATAATTCCAAGGTTGATGTAGTGTATAAATACTTGTAATTGATTCATGAAAATGTATCCAAGTGTGAAGATGTGGAGATAAAGTGAATCCAGAAGTAGTAGAGCAGAGTAGAGGTGTTTACACTTCAATGGAACTGAACCTTGGCATGAAGTAGATGTTGTTATCTTAGTTCAACCCTTTGGCAGTGAGCCTTCTTCTGGTAGTGAGCCACCCTTTGGCAGTGAGCCTTTCTTTGCAGTGAGTATTTTGGGCAATGAGCCTCTAATTTTTGGTATTGATATAACTTATATATTTCTTTGGGCTAACACCTACCGTGGTTTTTCCCTTTTAGGGTTTTCCACATAAAATCTGGTGTTTCCTGTGTTGATTATGCATTTGTGTTGAGCTTCTCATTTTATGTTTTCATGGTTATATCTAAATATAAGTAATTGATAAGTTGATGATTGAAATTGGTTAAAATTTTTAGGACAACTGATTCACCCCCCTCCCAGTTGTTTGATGTAGTTCAACAATTGGTATCAAAGCCAAGTTCCTCTAAAGAAAGCCTAACAACTTGAGGAAGATCTAGGATGTCTTATAAGAAGGAAGCTCCACATTTTGATGGGACAAATTATACTCTTTGGAAGGCACAAATGAAAATCCATCTTCTCTGTCTTGGTTATAAAGTATGGCTAGCTACACTATCACAATTTGTCATGCTTGAAGGTGGTTTGACAACTGAAGATGATATCAAAGAATTTGAGATGGATGTCAAAGCAAAGGATGCTCTGTTAAGTTCCTTAAGTGACTTAGTGTTGACAAAAGTTGTGGACCTTGAATCTGCAAATGAGGTATGGGAGAAGCTAAAAAATTTATATGGAGTTGATTTTGTAAGAGAAGCCAAGCTACAGAGCCTGAAAGTAAGATATGAGGGTTTGAAGATGAATGAAGATGAAAACATAATAGCCTTTATGCAAAGAGTTGATGAACTTGTCATTGGAATAAAAGGTATGGTTGGAACTCTCACTGATAAGGAAGTTGTGATGAAAATTCTCAGATCACTATCAAAATCCTATTGTCACAAGGTGGTTGCTATTGAAGAATTTATGATTGTGAAAACTATTGATAGAGATAAGTTACCTAGAAAGCTTACAACCTTTGAGATGAGAGAATTTGGTGATGCTCTTCCAAAAGTTGAATCAACTTTCAAAGCCAGTACTTCAGAAAAGATTTCCAGAGCTAAGAAATATAAAGTGGATGATGACTTTGATGAAATTGAAGCTAACTTTGACAAGATGCAAAGAGGTTCTAGTAAGTTCAAAGGTAAATTACCTTTCAAACGTTTCTCTTGTGGTAAGGTAGGTCATTATGCTTTCAAATGTCCTGAAAGAATTGAAAGAAATAAGAAAAAGATATGAGAGCAGACCTAGAGTCCCAAAGAAATGCTACTATGTCAGAGATTTTGATGATGAAGGTGTGACTGATGATGAATCTGATGATGCTATTACCAGTGCAAATGAATGTCTATTTATTGCTATTAAAGAAGATCATGTGTCTACTAATTCTGCTAGTTGTGTGAAGGATGAAAAACTAGTAGAAGAAAGTGCATTGGCTGTTCAGGTTGAGAAAGATAAGGATGAATGGATTATTGATAGCGAATGCTCACATCACATGATCGGTGACAAAAGTAACTTTGTAAGTTTGGAAAAGTATGATGGAGGACTGGTTAGGTTTGGAGATAATGAAGTTGGTAAGATTTGTGGAAAAGGATCTATTTCATTTGATGGAAAGCATAATACTGACAATGTTCTGTATGTGAAGGGTTTGAAGCATAATCTTTTGAGTGTTGGTCAAATGTGTGACAAAGGATATGATCTAAGATTCAAAGACAATGGGTGCAAGATCATGGAAATCTCCAGAACTGTGATTGCTACTGGTAAGAAGACAAAAGGTAACATCTATCAATTGAAAGGAACTAATGATTATTGTTTATTAGCTTAGGCATATGAAAGTTGGTGGTGGCATAGAAGGATGTGTCATATAAACTTTGATAGTTTGGTAAAGATAAGCTCAAGTCAGGCTGTGAGAGATTTACCAAAACTTGTGAAACCCTCCAACTCAATTTGTAAGGAATTGTTGGGAAAGTGGATAAGGACAAGTTTCAAGAGAGAAGAACAATTTTCTACCAGTCTTCTAGATCTAGTACATACAGATCTCTGTGGTCCTACAAGGGTCAGAAGTCTACAAGGTGACAGGTACTTCATGTTGCTCATTGATGATTATTCTAGAATGACTAGGGTTACTTTTCTAAGAGATAAATCAGAAGCCCTAGAGAAATTCAAATCTTGCAAGGCAATGGTTGAGATTGAAATAGATTTGAAGATCAAATGCTTGAGATCAGATAGAGGAGGTGAGTTCACATCAAACGAATTTAACATTTCTGTGAAGAGCATGGGATAAAGAGATAGTTGTCTACACCTAGGACTCCTTAGTAGAATGGAGTTGTGGAAAGGAAGAATAGGATAGTTTAGGAGGCTGCTAGGACAATGATGAAGGAAGAAGGTCTACCATAAGTATTTTGGAAAGAAGCTATTCACACTACTGTCTACATTCAAAATAGAGTTCAAGTGAAAGGTAATGGTACTAAAACTCCCTATGAACTGTGGTATGGAAGATCTCCCACAGTAAAATATTTGAAAGTCTTTGGAAGCAAATGTTATATCAGGAGATATGAGGATCTAGGAAAGTTTGATGCAAGATGTGATGAAGGAATCTTTCTTAGATATTCTACCAAGAGTAAGGCTTGCCGGTGCTACAAAAAAGGCTCAAAAATATTGTTGAAAGTGCAAATGTGAAGGTAAAGAAAGAATATCAAACTTGAGTTGGTATGAATTAGATGAACCTGTGACTATAGAAATTGAAGACAAAGATGACCAAGCAGACAGTTAGGATGAAGAAGAGGCTCTAGAAAGTGTTGTCAAGACTCCCAGGTATGTAAGGATCAATCATTCTAAAGATCAGATTATAGCTGACAAGAACAAAGGTGTGCTAACAAGAAGAAGAGCTGTAGAGGAACAAGTCAATTACTATTTTCTTTCAAAGATTGAACCAAAAAATGTGAATGCAACATGCAATGATGAAAATTGGGTGAAGGCGATGGAGGAAGAACTACTGCAGATAGAGAAGAATGGAACTTGGGAATTAGTTCCTAGACCTGCTGACAAAAATGTTATTGGAACTAAATGGGTCTTCAGAAACAAGTTGAATGAAAATGGAAAAGTTGTAAGGAATAAAGCAAGCCTTGTATGCAAAGGATATTCTCAAATTGAAGGGATAGATTTTGAAGAAACCTTTTCCCCAGTAGCTCAGATTGAAGCAATCAGAATGTTTTTGGCATTTACAGCTCACAAAGATTTTAAGGTATATTAGATGAATGTGAAATCTGCTTTCCTGAATGGTGAATTAGAAGAGAAAGTATACATTGAGCAACCAGAGGGATTCCAATTGTCAAATCAAGGTGATATAGTATGCAGGTTGAAGAAAGTATTGTATGGACTGAAACAAGCTCCTAGAGCTTAGTATGCAAGGTTAGATAGGTATTTATTGCAATTGGGATTTAGTAAAGGCACTACAGATAGCAATTTGTACTTCAAAATCAATAATGATCAGATCTTGATAGTTGAGGTATTTGTTGATGACATTATCTTTGGAGGAAATGAAGGTATGTGCATAAGGTTTGCCGGTGAGATGAAAAGTAAATATGAAATGTCCATGTTTGGTGGAATGAATTTCTTTTTGGGTCTACAAATTAATCAATCAGATAAAGGAATCTTCATATCTCAGTCTAAGTATGTGAAAGAGTTGTTGAAGAAGTTTGGGATGGAAGACTCTAAACTAGTATGTACTCCCATGGTGACTAATTGCAAGTTGAGAAAAGATGATGAATCATCTAAGGTTGATCAGAAAAAATACAGATCCATGATTGGAGGATTGCTTTATCTAACTCAAACTGATATTATGCATGCAGTTTGTCTTGTTTCAAGGTTTCAAGCTGATCCCAGAGAATCACATGTGATGGAAGTTAAGAGAATTATGAGGTATTTGAAAGGTACTCTAGATTATGGCTTATGGTATCCAAAGGATAATGATTTCACTCTTAGTGCTTATACAGATGCAGATTGGGTCAGAGATGTTGATGACAAAAAAAGTACAAGTGGAGGCACCTTCTTCTTGGGTAATAGATTGGTCTCATGGCTAAGCAAGAAACAAGATTTAATATCTTTGTCAACTGCAAATGTAGAGTAAATTGTAGCAGCATGTTGTTGCACTCAAGTATTATGGATGAAGCAGACTTTGAAGGATATAAGAGTTGTTTATGAAGATCTAATTGTAATCTTTCATGACAATACAAGTGCCATAAACATTTCAAAGAATCTAGTGATGCACTCAAGAATAAAACACATATCAATAAGGTATCACTTTTTGAGAGAGAAGGTGATAGAGAATGAAGTAAAGTTGGAATATGTGTCCACAAAGGATCAGATTGTAGACATTTTCACTAAGCCTCTGCCTAAAGATACATTTGAGTATCTCAGCGAGAAGTTAGGGGTCATTACCCCTCCTATCCTGAACTAAGATGCATAGGAATGCATCAATCCAGTGGAGCTCAAAGTGTATTCCTTGATCTGGATTGATGTTCTAAAGGCTACCTCTCAGGGGGAGTAGCTAAGTGTTTCTAGTAAAGTGAATGGATCAGCGCGGCAGTGTGCAAGTGTGTACCCTTTGCCATTGATGACAAAGGGGGAGAGAAATCATGTGAAGAACTTAGGGGAGAAAGAATCCAGTTGTGTAAAAAGAAAGGGGGAGAGTCATATGTCTTGGTGGTCTTTTCAGTTTTTCACATCATATGTTGCCATCAATAACAAAAGGGGAGATTGTTGCAAGTATGTGCCTAATTGGTGTTGTCATTGGTTTCAACTGTGCTCTTACTTTGTTGAGGATATTAAGAAAATTAGCCCCTCCAGTGATAACAATGTGTTGCGCTAGAAACAATGCATTACATATAGAAGAACAATCCAGAAGAATGCTATGCATTTCTTGAAGAATGAATATATTTACTTGTGGATTGGAAGTTATTTAGAATCCTGTCTGAAGATGTTATATTCTGAGTTTGAGCCTCCGATATGAAGAAATGAGTGAGATATGTTCACTAAAGTGAAAATAGCTTTTTGTGTGTGTGTTTGGTGGTGATAGGGAGAAAGTTTTTACTCTGCATTGAAGTATTTTGGTCTGCGGTTTTGGAAGCGAGTTTGTGATGATGTCAAATGCCTTCAAGTGTAATGGTTCATGATTTGGTGGTCGGCAAGCTATCTTTTACTCATGACAGTGGCTGGCAGTGTTGTTCTTATATTTCGGTTTGAATAATCTTATTGATAGAGTTGTTAGAGATCATGTGGTTGTTCCTGGTGATTATAATGTGCTTATGGATGTCTCTTAATCATGCTCCTACATTCAGACTGGTCTGTAAGGTGTAATTCACATCGTACATGAAGCGTGTTCTTGAGAATACTTGTGTTAACATCAGTCTTGGCCGACCTGGTTGAATTCATCACTTGCGAAGATGGATCAAATATTGTGATAGCATGTTGTAGCTTAGAAGATTGTGTTTGAGTCCGAGCTAAGGCATGGTATGATTTGCATACATTCTTACATATTTTCCTTAGCTAAATTTGTATTAGGTCTAGACCTATTTTATGTATGTTTGTAATGTCGACCTTAGAGATTGTTCCAACAGTTGATGATTGTAATGCTGACCTTGATGATAATTCCAAGGTTGATGTAGTGTATAAATACTTGTAATTGAGTCATGAAAATGTATCTAAGTGCGAAGATGTGAAGATAAAGTGAGGAGAAGTAGCAGAGTAGAGTAGACATGTTTGCACTTTAATGTAACTAAACCTTGGCATGAAGTAGATGATGTTATCTCAGTTCAACCCTTTGGCAGTGAGCCTTCTTCTGATAGTGAGCCACCCTTTGGCAATGAGCCATCCATTGGCAATGAGCGAGCTTTTCTTTGTAGTGAGCCTCTGATTTTTGGTATTGATATAACTTATATATTTCTGTGGGCTAACACCCACCATGGTTTTTCCCTTTTAGGGTTTTCCAAGTGAAAATATGGTGTCTCCCGTGTCGATTATGCATTTGTGTTGAGCTTCTCATTTTATGTTTTCATGGTTATATATGAATATAAGTAATTGATAAGTTGATTATTGAAATTAATAAAAGTTTTAGGACAACTGATTCACCCCCCCTCTCAGTTGTCCAGTGTAGTTCAACAACCTACTCTATGATGCTCTGGGTCAAGGTACTAATGGATTGAAGTGTCTCAACCTCAGCACTCTCCTTCATAATAGAAGGGATAGACACATGCTCATGGGTTGATCTAGCGAGTGCTCATCTCACTGGTCACTGTGGGTCAACACATGCCCCTGGTCTATCCTGTGCTGATCCCCCACCTCTACCTTGGAAGTCCTGGATATCAAAATAGTTTGGCACTTTGTTTTTTACAAACTCGTAGAAGAGCTTCCTCAAAAAGTATTGCGGGACCTCATTATCATTGCATGGAGGATGGTCAAAAACCATCCACCACCTCTACCCAAAATTATCCCTTATCGCTTGGTTGTTACACCAATGGATAGGGAACCTCTTGCATGTAAGGGGTAGTGGTTGATTTGTTCGTGGGTTTGTAAAAATAGAACACAAGTCCAATTTTGTAATTTATTCATTTTTTACTTTCTCATACAACAACTTGTCTGCATAGTACTCTCTAAATTCTCTCCTCTTTTTTGCCCAAGTAGATATTTGCTTGCTAATTGAATCTACATTTGATAACATAGATTCAAGAGATTGAGGAAGCATGGATCTATGCGATGTTGAAGTTACAGGATCTTTCAACCTTGCAATTATGTCCTCAAATTATTTTTTATTGTTTTCAATTTGCCCCATTAGATTTTCTTGTGTTCCAGGGGCATGTTGAGGAATGAATGGAGGTGTTTGTTGTTGGGGTTGTTCTCCAATAGGTATTTCATGTTCAAGTGATTCAGTATTTTATGGATTTTTAGGAGGAGGAGGAGGAGGTGCATTATCAATTCCTGTCAATTAAGGATATTTACATCAAAAATTAACTTAAACCTACCTATTTAGAAACAAATTCACACAAAAAAAAAATACAACTCACTCCTTTAGTTTCTCCAACGTCGTGGCAGCATTTTGGTGATGAATCGGCAAGAATTTTGTGTCGAAACTAGTCTCCAATAATGCAAGCGTGCTTCTTAGGGTTTGCAGACCGTGGGTGCAAGAAAATGAAATAAAGAAATGAGCCTCAACACAATTTTTTTTAATACTAAAACAAAACGCGCTCGCGTTATAATGTGAGCATGTTATGGTTTGGTGTTGCCGAGCCTTAGGCTTGGCATCACCAAACCATAACGCGAGCGCATTATAATGCGAGTGCGTTATAATGCACTCGTGTTATGTCTTACAAGTTTTAAAAAAATTGGCCACTTTTGGCCCCCCAACTTTTTGCACCTGCCCCATAGATCATTTGCATGATGATATTACATTTCTATATCTTATGACTACATGATCTTATATTTTTATATCTTAATGAGTACATATCTTATTACTAGGTGACTGCAAGAACATGATGGGCTAAATAGTGGTAATGGAAAAAAAACTTGTTGGATGAAAAAGTGCTAACATTTAGACTTATATTTAAATTTAAGTGGATAAAGTATTAATATTTCTAGCTAAAATATGGATTCCCTCTGAGAATCCCTTGAGATTACCTTATATTAAGGCAAGTGGGATCCCTAAAACTTGTTAAAGAAAATTTCAAAACCACCCATTTAGTGTTATCCTAAAATTTTCCACTACTTCATCCTTGAAGTTGACAAACTTTTTAGTAACTAAATTTAATACAAAAAAAGGATTTTTAGAGGAAACTATCAAAATTCTAAAAATATAAGATATGCCTTGTTATAATATTAATATGTAATTATTATTATTTTTTTACATACACTATATATGATTTCCTGATAGATATACATATTTGAAAAATAGACATAAATTTCAAACTATTAATCCTTTTTAAATACAAATGATGTGTATCATTCTAGGCTTTATTGCCTATAGATTGAAAAAAAAAATTGAATTTAATTTTTTTTACCAAGTTAGTTTGGCCATATATAAATATATATAATTTTTACATATTCTATATATGATTTCCTAATAGATATACATATTTGAAAAGTAAACATAAATTTCAAACTATTTATCCTTTTTAAATACAAATGATGTGTATCATTCTAGGCTTTATTGGCTATAGATTGAAAAAAAGTTTTGAATTTCATTTTTTTTACCAAGTTAGGTTGGCCAAATATATATATTAAAAATTACAGTAAAAAAATTCATAAATAACTATTTATTTATTAAAAAATTTAAAAAAATATGCATCACATTTGCTCATGTGTCCTTTACTTAAATCTAAAGCTTGGAGGAAAAATATTTCCTTTTTCTCCATACTTAGGTTGGACAAAATGACACCTACATTTTATGTTTTTTCTAAAAATTTTAGTAGTGCATCATTAAAATATCCAATTTTGACCAAACTAATTGTAAAAGTTTCAAAGAAAAAAATAGTAGCCCATAAACTACACTCAATTTCCTACAACTTTTATTGCTACCTTATTTTTATATTGTGTAGATAACTCATTCAATTTTTGACATGAATTTACTTAAGTATATTTTTAGCATTTTCATTGCCACTTAGGGGTATTGTTTGCCCATCATGATTCTACACTTACCCTCCTATATATTTATCTTACATTGAACATTTATCATTGATCCATATGTATACTTGCATTGAGGAGCACCATTCCACTCTCCCCCTTATCTTTTGATCTTACATTTTCATATCTTGTGAGTGATACTATTTACGTTGTGCTTACATTGTTCTATCACATGTCTTGATCCTATAATTCATTGGTCTAATCATTACTATATCACTTTGATCCCATCTTGATCTTATACATCATACTTACACGATCACATCTATTGATCCTACACTTTCATATCTTATAAGTTATCCTATCCATATTGAACTCTATTTCCATACTTGATTGTCTAGATCTATATCACTTATCTAATGGTCATAATTTCTAAACTTGCAAGTTTTATTCATTGTCGGGCCTTTGTTCCATTCATCCTATCTATCTTATTAATCCCATTAATCTTGTTGGGCTTCATTTCATTATTGGGCTTTATGCCACTATCATGATATGATAAGCTTTCTTAGGTAGGTATCTACTTAGGTAGCTTGCACTCACATCATGTACTTGTACTTTCCTAGTTTGGTGGATTCATACTACACATGTGTGACTATCTTCTAAGTTATCCCACATTCATTGTACATTCACATCTCTTGGTTGTGTATCCTATATATACTCACTTGTATCTCTCATATGAGAAATCATGATCCTTGTAATCACATTTGTATCCATATTATAACAAAAATCATCTTGCATTTCTACAATCTTTAGTTATGCTTTTGCTATTGTGGCTTGTTCATGTCATCAACTATTGTGATGTTTTCCGCATTAGAAAATCTTACATAATGTTTTGCAGTTTCTCAAATAGAGAATAATGTACAAAGTATAGTTCAAATATAGAATGAGAAAAATAGAAGTCACCAACACAAAATACATGGAAAATATTCACTTTAAAAAAAATGAAACCCAAAAATATGGCTCTTTGAAGGTATAGAAACAAGATCTCTAAGAGAACATGATTTATATAAAACTAGAGTGTCAAAACTAATAATGTATTATACCATCATGAAGTGTATGAAAAATTGCCACATTTCAATAAAAAAATTCTTTGAAATCAAACATCAGATGATTGAGATATGCCCTCACAAAGATCAATAGAAAAAGTGAAATAGCCCAACTATGCAATCTCCCCTAAAATTCAAGTTAATAAAACTTCTAGATAAAGATGGATGGTCTCTAGATGAACTACCAAAAGTGTCATGAAATGTAGAGGACACCTAGATAAATTGGAGTTGTTACATATAAAGGAACTGCCAAGTTTAGTGATTGTCACCATGTATAGAAGATTTACCAAGTTTTTCACTAGATATAGTGGAGCTCTAGAAAAAATAATTGGAGGAGCTACAAAACATTAACCACTTCTAGAGTATAAAGAGGTTTGCATTGAACAAGTGCCACATATGCTATTGGAAAGGGTGGCCACAATGGGAATGAGGTCATGTAGCCCTACCATAAGGGTTTAATGGACCATAAGAGGTTTCCAACCTTATTAAGGGGGTTGACAAGCTATCAAAGTCACCATATTTCCTTAAAGGCTACAAAGTTCTTGATGGGGCCTATGCCTCACAAGGTGCCCATTGAATTTTTCCAACATAGAGATAGGGGTATATTGAATTCCTTGTACCTCTTACAAGAAATTTTATTTAAACCCTCAAAAAAGCACTTTATACCTTTATTTAAAAATGTAACTAAATATGCATGTTCCATGGCTAAGGTAGGAATCACATAGGCCAAGATATACATAATACTACATTTTTTTCTTAAACATCATGTATGTTATATGGTACAAACCTTGAAGAGTGTGTATGCTAGAGAAAACTCTAGAATCTCCTTAAAAGAAGTGCCCCAAAATAGGCAAGTTTATAGTCAACTTTAGTGATTTATATGTCATAAAGTCTAACAATGCACTAAAAATTTTACTTGGGGGTATATACAAAATGATGAGGGGCCAAAAAGTCACCACATGACTTTTTGGTCCCATACAAGTCATAATGTGAGCACGTTATAACACGCTCGTGTTATGGCTTGGTATTACTAAGCCTAAAACGTGAGCACGTTATAACATGCTCATGTTTTAGAAAACTCTCTCTCCCTCCCTCCTATTTACCTCCTACCTTCTCTCTCTCTCTCACCTATCTACCTTCCTCTCTCTCCCCTCTTTTCCTGCTACCCACTCTCTCTCGCTCACCTATCTACCTCCTAGTTTTTCTTTTCCTAGTCTTCCTTTTCCTTTCCAATTTCCCTTTAGATCCCACCAATTTTTCCCTATTTTACTATTTTCCACCTCTCCTCTCATAATTCTTCCCATCCAATTAACTTTCATTTAATCTTTTTTCCATTTCATCCTCCCAATTTATATCCTCATCCCTTTTTGCATGTCCTAGTTTTCTCATTTCCATTTGTTTTGTCAATAAGGGAGATGGAGAGGGAAGAAGAGGGAGAGAGGGGGGAGATGGAGGGGAGAGAGAGGGAGAGGGAGAGAGAGAGTGTGTGTGTCCTAGTTTTCTTTTTTCCATTTCCTTCATTGATAAGGGAGAGGGAGAGATAGAGGGGAGAGATAGGGAGATAGAGGAATGATAAAGAAGAGATAGGCAAGAGATAGGGAGATAGGGAGAGATAGATAGGTAGAGAGAGATAGGAGATAGATAGGGAGAGATAGATAGGTAGAGAGAGAGGATACAGATAGTGAGAGATAGAGGAGTAGAGGGGAGAAATAGGGAGATAGAGAGTGAGTGAGATGTCCAGAGAGATAGGGAGAGAGATTGAGAGTAGAGGGATGATAGAGATAAAAAGATAAGGGAGAGATAGGGAGATAGAGGTTTAGGGTTGCTCAGGATTAGGGTTTAGGGGAATTATTTATGGTTTAGGGGTTTAGGGAGAGAGAGGAGAGGGAGAGAGATAAAGATAGAGAGACTGCTTTTGACATGCAACCTGAAACTTGAGCTACCCTAAACCCCTAAACCCTAAACCCGAGCAACCCTAAACCTATAAACCCTAAATAATGCCCCTAAATCTCTATCTCTCTATCTCTATAATCCATCTACCTCTCAATCTCTCTCCCTATGTCTTTGGCTATGTCAGTTACCCTCTATCTCCCCATCTCTCCCCTCAGTCTCCACTATATCTCCCTATCAGTCCTCTCTCTCTAAACCCTAAACCCTATACTGCTAGACCTTAACCCCTAACCCCTAAACCCTAAAAATGCCCCTAACCCTTAACCCCTAACCCCTAACCCCTAAACCCAAGAAACCCTAAACCCCAAAACGCTAAACCCCTAAACCCTAAACCTCTATCTCCCTAGATCTCTCCCCTATCTCCCTATTTTTAGATCATCCCTCTACCTATCAATCTCTCTCCCTATGTCTCTAGCCATGTCCCTCACTTTGTATCTCTCTATCTCTCCCCTCGGTCTCCTCTATATCTCCCTATCAGTCCTCTCTCTCTCTCCCTCTCTAAACCCTAAACCCTAAACCTCTAAACCTTAACCCCTAACCCCTAAACCCTAAATAATGCTCCTAAACCCTAACCCCTAACCCCTAAACCCTAAACATGAGCAACCCTAAACCTCTATCTCCCTATCTCTTCCCTATCTCCCTATCTCTATCACCCCTCTACCTATCAATCTATCTCCCTATGTTTCTGGACATGTCCCTCAATCTCTATCTGCCTATCTCTCCCCTCTATTTCCTCTATCTCTCCCAATCTCTATCAGACCCCTCTCTCTATCTCTCTCTAAAACCTAAACACTAAACCCCTAACCCCTAACCACTAAACCATAAACCCTAACTCCTAACCCCTAAACCCTAAACCCTAAACCCAAACAACCCTAAACCCCTAACCCCTAAACCCTGAACCCTAAATAATTTCCCTAAACCCTAAACTTGAGCAAGCATAAACTCATAAACTCTAAATAATGCCCCTAACCCCTAAACTCTCTCTCTCTCTCTCTCTCTCTCTCTCTCTCTCTCTCTCTCTCTCTCTCTCTCTCCCTAAACCCCTAAACCTTAACCTCTATACCCTAACCCCTAAACCCAAGAAACTGTAAACCTTTATCTCCCTATATCTCCCTATCTCTATTGTCCCTCTACCTCTCAATCTCTCTCCCTATCTCTTTGGACATCTCAATCACTCTCTATCTCCCTATCTCTCCCCTCGATCTCCTCTATCTCTATCTATCTATCTCCTCTCTCTACCTATCTATCTCTCTCTATCTCCCTATCTCTTGTATCTCTCTCCCCTATCATTCTCTATCTCCCTATCTCTCCTTCTTCCCTATCAATGAAGGAAATGGAAACATGAAAACTCAGACTCTCTCTCTCTCTCTGGGCTATCTCTCCCCTCCATCTCCACCCTCTCTCCCTCTTCCTCTCTCTACCACTCCCTTATCAAAAAATCAAATGGAAACACAAAAATTAGAACATGCAAAGAAGGATGAGGATATAAATTGGAAGGATGAAATGGAAACAAGATAAAACAAAAGTTCATTGGATGGGAATAATGATGAGAGGAGAGGTGTAAAATAGTAAAATAGGGAAAATTGGTGGCATCTAAAGAGAAATTGGAAAGGAAAAGGAAAACTAGGAGGTAGATAGGTGAGAGAGAGAGAGGGTAGTAGGTAGAGAGAGAGAGAGAATGGAAGTAGAGAGAGAGGGTAGGAAGGAGGTAGAGAGGGGAGGGAAGTAGAGAGTGAGAGAGGGTAGGAGGCAAAGAGGTGAGAGAGAGAGAGGAGGGGAGGTAGAGACCTAGAGGGCAGGGAAAGAGAGAATAATAGAGAGGGGTAAGGAGGGAGGGAGAGATGCCTTTATTTCACCACAACATGAGTGTGTTATAATGTGCTCACATTATGTGAATGCACATAATGCGAGCATGTTATAATGTGCTTGCATTGTGCTCTGCTTTGGTAATTTCCAAGCCTTTCACTTGGATTTGCCTTGGGATTCCAAACCAATGGCTTAGACTATATTTTGGATGTCTAAAGATGGGTTTGTCCAGATTGTAACAAAAATTACATAATCTTGAGCATGCTTTGCATTAGGTTTGCACATGTTTCAATAAAAAGTCAAAAAAATACCACCATAATCTTAAGTTCTCTCTTAACTTTCTAACGATATAATTTTTGTCACATTTTGACTATGTTAAGGATTTCATCTCTAATTTCTTTTGTTAGTGTATCCATTTTTGGTCAAAAACTAGTGTCTGGTATTTTCGACATTTTTCTAACCGTTTGTCAATTTTTTAAATAAATTACATTTTTAGAAACTAGACTCCATTCTACATGTGTTAAAAAAGTTGGATTTTTGATTAGTTTTAAAAAAATTTAGGGGGGGGGGCACACTCAATTTTCTATTTTTCAGGATGTGTCCACTTTGAAAATTAGTAAAGAATCAATTAATCATGAAAAATTATCAGAAAAATTAGGGATAAACTACATGGTGTTAGCTAATTTCTCAATGAAGAAATTTTTGAGATACTAAAAAAAGTTTAACATTTTAGGGGGAGCACCACGACTCTTGTTTTTGTTGTATCTTCAAATTGTGAGTGTAACTATCTTCAATTTCTCATGCAACATTAGCCTTTCCTGATTTCAGAAAAAAAGTGTCATCTTAAGACCCCCTTTTGGTCCCCCATTTTTGTGCAATTACCCTTGGGTAGTCCAAAATTCTAGCTACCTACAAAACCCAAGCATGCAAACACAAAAAGCCACCAATGATAACACAACTTCTGGAATTAAAGTTTGGTGAAGGAAACTTGTTAATATTGACTATCTTGAGACCTTTGGACATGATTGCACAGCAAAAAAGGCTACACAATATACTAAAACTCAACTCACACATAGAACTTGAAAGATTAAGATCTCTCACAAGCTCTCAAAAATAGGAAATATGGACTAGAATATGACATCTTGGCTCTAATATAGTGTCAGATTTTATAATAAGCAAGAAATTAATTAAGACCTAATGCCATAGTGATAGCCACAATGCTTCTTAAGACTAGATAATAGGGTGAACAATGTCATTTCCTATTAATCGAAGAGTAAAAGAGTCAAGGAAGATATAAATAAACTAGATACCTATATAAATATAGGCAAGAGTTCAGGCCATCAAATCTACTCATTGGTCCCACTAGATATGAGAGTATGATAATGAGGGAATGAGAAAAAATAAAGCTAGGAGATTGCATTTGTAATAAATGTAGAGGAGGAAGGTGGAATATAAAGAGACACTCATTCCACTCACCATTATTAAGCCTAAATAAGTCCACCTACGCATGTTAGACTAGGTGTGCAAGAATACCTAATAAACTAATGAAAATAAACAAAAACCTACACCATGGAAAGTGCATGGAAGTGGGGGGACAAAAACTAGATCAGAAGTAGCCACTTTTTTTTTTCTAAAAATGAGCTAAATTAAATATTTGGTGAGGAATTCAAGATACCTATACTTTAAACTATAAAATGTGATAACAACAAGAATTGTAGTACTCTAAATCTTGTTTTTAAACTACTAAGGTTTTTAAAAAATACTTAAGATTAAGAGTCAAATGTTGAGTGCACACAAAAGTTTTCTTGATTTTATCACTAAAATATAACATATTGTTCAGCGTGCATCCCCATTTTTTTCTATGTTAAGTATCTTTCAAAACCAATTATTGGAAATGTAATCAAGATCTAGTACTGCAAATTTTATCTTTTAATAATTTTTATGATTTTTTTAAGTAGATGCATCCTACAAACAACATCACTAAGTGTGCACATCACATAACTTCTAAAAAAAAATTGGAAATGTATTTTTTTAATACACGTATAAAACAAAGCATAGAACAATCTTATATAATTTTTTTAAAATTAGATAAACACATAAAAAATTATGTACAAAATATAATACATTTGTTAGGAATATGCAGATAGTATTAAAAGAAAATAAAAATAAATACCTTCATTTATTTTTAAAAAATGTCTAGAAAGCTAAGAAGGAGCTTGATATTTTGGTGGTGGTTTCATGGAATTTTATTATTAAATGTGTCAATCTATTGAGGATGAAGTTTGAATATTCTACTTTATGTTGAAAACATGAATTTAGGAGGCAAAAAGAAAGTCCAACCATTAGGCTTGGAAATCCAAGCCTACTGGGTGGTATTTGAAAATTTTGAATTATGGAATAAATAATGTGCTTGCATTATATAATGCATGTGTGTTAAAAAAAATGGTTGAATATAATACATACATGTTATATTTGGCCACTTTTTTGTCCCCCATCTTGGTATGCTTACCCACTAGAAAACTTTAATGCTTAATTCTTATTTGTTTTGTACATACACTATGTTTGAATTGCATATATATATATATATATATATATAAAATACAAAAAAAAAATACTCATAACTTTCAAACTATGGATTGTTTTTCAAATTCAAAAGTTGCATCATACTCTAGGCTTTGTTAGATATAAGTTTGAAAAAGGTTTTGAACTTACTATCTTTTTGACCAACTTAGGTTGGTTAAACAACATTTTTTTAGGTTTTTGAAAAGCCATATTAAAATTAATAGATAAATAATTGTTTACAATTTTTTTCTAAAAATATGTGTTACATCTACCAATTTGTCCTTTCTAACTTATATAAAGATTTGATTAAAACAAATATATTTTTCTTCAAATTAAATTAGCTGGAATGACACCTACTTCTTATTTTTTCTCAAAACATTTAGTAGTGCCTATTTTAAATATCTTACTTTTACCAAATTAATTTAAAATTATTCAAAAATTTGTACTCCATAAACAACATTCAATTTCCAACCAACTTTTATTAGTATCCTTTTCTAGAATTTGTAGATAGGTCCTTCAGTTTATTTTGTGAAGTTAAGTTTATATCTATTTTTATGAATTTCATTTCCACTTAAGGGTGTTGTTTGGTCCATGATGGTATTACAATCACCCATAGTGAAGGTTGACACATTGGTGAATGTAGTTGATTCACTTACTAAGACATTGAGAAAAAAACATATTCTATCAATGTTGGGGTAGGATATGGACCTTACCCTCCCCAGTACACTTAGTTTTTTAATATGTTTCTCTGTTATTCTCTTACAATGTAAATATCAAGTGGAAGAATACTAATACTAGGTTTATGATTCACCAAGTGCAAGTCCTTATAAAAAATAGTGTAATTCGAATGCTAGCTAGGATTAAATCTTTCCAAACATTGTGTATGTCCAAATATAATGGAATGGGCTAAATGAGATGCTTGTGTGGATTTTGGAGGCATATATTTGGAGTCAAATATTCCTTCAAAAACATTGCAATATTATTTGTAAGGGGTATTGAATAGGTTA
Organism: Cunninghamia lanceolata; assembly: GCA_027924645.1. NCBI lineage: Eukaryota > Viridiplantae > Streptophyta > Pinopsida > Cupressales > Cupressaceae > Cunninghamia > Cunninghamia lanceolata. The sequence goes on from BSBN01001067.1 coordinate 7,762,273, forward strand.
CATTGTTAAGAGAATCGTTGGAAACTTGGCATGAAGTGGAAGGGAATCTATGGAAATTTATGGCATTATAAGATGTGTAAGAATAATCTATGACATTGTAAGATATGTAAGAAGTTGCTTCTCTTTTGGGACTTTAGTAGTTGTTGTTTTGTCATGTGGTGGACTATATTTGTCCTCTAGACTAAAGTTGGATGAGCAAGTTCATGAGAAGAGTTAAGAACCTTCTAGGAGGATGCTTGTAACTCATGGATACATTGCATGTAGTCTCCTTGACATGTTTTCTTGGTTGTTTTTACTATACTAGTGGTTTTAAATAGTTTATTTTGTTATAAATTAAGGGCATTGATAAGTAGTTTCACATCACAAGTTGAAGCAAAGTAACTTTGCCAAAATGTAGTTAGATTGACTATAGGTGTAAGGAGACAAGGATAGAAGGGATAAGGTGAGTGTGTTATGTATTTTTCTATTTGAGATTAATATAACATGTGTTCTCTTTGGTGGTGGGTTTTTTTCATCTAGAAGTGCTTTTCCGCATATACCAATGTTCTTTGTTTTGTTTATGATCTTGTGGCTATCGTAGTTCTTTGTTTCTACTCTTATAATGTTGATTATCAACATGTTGGGTAAAAGAACAATAGCGTGTCTCACTTTTCAAGACTATTGGGCTAGAAAAAATAATATTTTTCAATATTCAACATATTTTGTCAATTATACTAAACTAACTATCAATAATTTAAAGAAGATGTAAATTAGTGATTTGTGTCATTTTATCTATAGATTTAATTTATATTTTTTAAAAAATTTAAAAGAAAATTATATCATTAAATTATGTTAGTTTTCGTTTGCTTAAATTATTTTATAGTGAGGGGCATTTTCTCATAATGCATAACTTTTATTACAAATAAAATCTTTTTGTGACTTCTTATCATTAGACAATTAACTCCAATATCTAGTGTGAGCATATTTTTTGGTAAAATTTTATTGAGTATTTTCTTTATATAATTAATTTTTAATTAGCATTAATAGAAATTTAGAACTACACTTTATTGGAAATGGAAATGGAAATGGATCCTTTTATAGTCTATGATGTCAGGTGACCTAATTTTGGGTCTACAAGTGGCTTATAACATATGAGACTACCTCATACTCCCAATATGTAGGAGCACCTAATTGTGCTTCTAATATGAGGCATACTTGGGTCTACAAGTGGCTTATAACATATGAGACTACCTCATACTCCCAATATGTAGAAGCATCTAATTGTGCTTCTAATATGAGGCATACATACCCTACCCCCTGCAGGATTTGAACTTGTGACCTCTCTTTCAAGAGGGCAAGTCTTTCACCAACAGATCAACTCAGGTTCTATTGTAATACATACCTCTTTGCCTATTTATGAAAATTAAATTTTCTTTTTTCTTGTAACAAGGACATTATGGAGTGTAGTGCAATTTTTCTAATTTTTTTTAACTTAGTTTGTTATTTTTCCCAATGTCTTAAATATATGTCTTTATTTTTTTGTAATCAACCTATCTTGGCTATAAAATAAATAAAAAATATAATATTAAAAATATTATATATTATACTCTTTTAGAAAGCTATTGTCTCTAGATGATTTGTTTGACCATTGTGTGCATAATATAAATTTGACTATTTTGAACTATAGATTGCAACATGTGAATAAAAGAAAAAATGTTGACATAAGGATGTCACATAAGTAGGTTAAATTGAAGGTATGTTTGATCAAAGCTCCTTCTTTTGATTGAACCCATTACTAACAGTGGGTTGTCATACGTGTGTTGAATCTTGACATTTTTAGCCATGATTTTTGGCTACATTTTTGATTTGGTCCAAAAGTGGGACTCACTATTGTGCTCTTACCCTATTACATATTGACAATGCTCTCATGTTTAGAATGGCCTAGGTTGATGGATTTAATTATAAGCCTTACATGGATAATTTAAATATTTTGGTATGCACACTAATAGGTAATGACCATGTCTAGCATTTTCCACCTTGGAATGCAAACATATTACATTTTTGAAATAGGGAACAAGATTGCACTCATGATCGATTCCATGGGACATAATCATAGGTGTGATCTATTCTAGGTAATGCTCTAAAAATAGATCAGGAATGTTCTAAGTAGAATAATATGGCACAACAAAGTGTTGGATTAGGTTTTGAGTTTGTGATTGTACCAAAATAAGCAAAAAGTATGCTAGAATAATATATTAAAGTCATCCACACAAAACAAAATGAATAGAGAAAAATGTAAGGGTATGTATTTTTCTCCTCTACACGAATATGACGTATTTAAAAGATAGATATATACACAAACTTACAAACTTACTAGTATGTCATCTATCAAATAGTAGTTAGGCACTAATGCACCATTGAGATACATTGACTAATTAGGTAATTTTTTAATTGAAAAGTATTTAAGAAATTGGAATCCAATAATAATAGCACTTGTAGTCATGGAAATAAACAGCAACCTTCTAATTAATGGTTATGAATAATATAGTAAAGGAAATAAATTCCTTAAGTTAATCTAGGCTAATTAAATGAATGTAAATTAATAAGCATAAATCAACTTAGATTAATTCATTAATAGTTGGGAATGATATTTGAAATTGATATTTGTAAACTTAAATGTGTTCAAAGATAATGTACTCTTTTATGGAAACTATTTATATGAAGAATAAAGACTTGTTGCTATGTGGATTTCACTTGCCTTAGTACTAGAAATAAGTTCTCTTAGTCTAATATGCACCTTGGGGTAAAAAATAGTCTCTAAATTTGCTATGGATTAAATCCACACCCTATGAGATCAATCTAGTCCACTGCAAGAAACAACCTGACACACAAGTGATCTGAAACTTGCAAATCATAATGACTAGAGAAATAGGCAAGAGTTGATGAAGATTTGAATTATTGAATTTTGGGCCAATTTCGTGTGGTGTGACATTAATCCCACACATTCCAAGATTGACCCAAGACAAGGAAATGTGAATATTAGCGCGCAGAATGAATGTCTAGACACAGAGCCAAAATTATGCATAATAAATGAAAGAGATAAAATGAGAGTTTTATAATCGTAAAAGTATATCCGACTTGAGGAAAAAGACATTTTTTTATAAACTTGTAGGAATATATGAAGATGTTGATAAGATATGTGAAAATCTATTTAGATAGGAATAGGTAAAGAATAGAGCCAATATTATTCATTATAAATGAAAGAGATAGAATGAGAGTTTTGTAATCGTAAAAATAATTCTAAGATGTACAATTTTTCCTATATCCAACTTGAGGAAAAATACATTTTTTTATGAACTTGTAGGAATATATGAAGATGTGGATAAGATATGTGAAAATCTATTTAGGTAGGAATAGGTAAAGAATATCAGCAAATTAGTCCAACTTTACACAAGAGTACACCATTTATCATTATATAATCAGAACCCAAAACTAATGAGAATTGTCATAACTATACAAATCAAGATACAAACAAAAATTCAGAAGAACATGGGCAGCCGTTCTAAACCCTAGAAAGAATGTGTGATACCCCAATTTTACAGCGACCCCTTTAACTTGCTTCAAGCACGACAGTAATACATTCAACGCAACCTGCTAAAGGAGTGAACCAAACTTACGATTAAAAATGGGTATGATGGGACTACTACTGAGGATCCGATTGTCTCGAGATCTTTTGTTGTATATGGCCTGCATGCGGTATGAATCATGATGGTTACTTGTGTGACTTTCACACTCCTGCCGTCATCATCGTCTAATTTTCTAGAATATTAACTCATCATCTGAAGTCAAGTCGGAGCTGTTAAAGACTTTTTGTAAAGGACAATCAGTTCGAAAAGAGAAAAAGGTTGTGGGCGCTGATTCCATTTTTGTTAATAATATGTTAGGTTGGGAAACCAATCTGGTAGGAACGTGAGTTCTCATTGAATTTGCATCACCGACCAGATGGATAGTTAGGTCTGGGAGTAAAATACATTCCACATGATATTTCATTGAATTTGCATCACTCACCAGATGGATAGTTAAGTCTGGGAATAAATTATATTCCACATGGTATTTTTGTCTTCATTTCTAAATTCTGGGACTAGTTTGTATTTAATTTAGCTGTCACTTGCTTTTCCAGACATTATTACATCAAGACCCGTGTCCTGTAGTCTTCTGTTTGACCTCTATCAACTCTTCTATAAATACTACGTATTTTACATTCCAACTTACCCAACATGCTCCTAAGATTTAAAAAAAGAGGAGCCAATACTCTTGAACTTGAAATGCAAGCGATACAAACGGATCCAAAATGTCGGATAACCAGATAAGTCAGATATGAACTTATGCCTTATTTGTTTTTAAGTATTAACTTACGCCATATTTGTTCTTTCAATTAAAAGATAACGAAAAGCTAGGGTTAGAAGAGTGGCATAACAAAATGATGCGATGGTAAATGAGTCAATATTCATTTAATTAGAATTTTCACAAGGTAGTTTTTTTTTTCAGAATTGAACTTTATACCATTGCAAATTTGCAACGCTTAAAAGTTGCATACTCATGTCAATTCTCATTAGTTTTGTGTTCATATCAACAAAAGATATTTTTATGTAAAGTTGGGCTCTTTTCCTTATGTTATTACTTATCTATGTATACACATTTTCAGACTCTTTATCAATATTTACTCACTTCTATAATTCCTTATCCATCATGCCTATCCATGCACCTGTTCATAGACATTCCATTCCCATCTTGATTCTACCAACTTTTTGACACATACCTATACTCTGTGTGTGTGGGAGCAATCCCACATCTGCTATTCTAACCCATGAAATTTCAAATTTCAAATTCAAATTTTGGTAAACTCATGTCGTTCCTTTCCTGTCTTAAGCTGACTAGACACATGTTTACATGATTTATTGCTATGTCCTTGTATTTAAATGCATTCAATTGCATTCATTTTATCACTTTATAACTCCACACACATCCAAGCATTTATTGGCATATCATTTGGAGGAGTGTGCTAGGAACACTTCCATTTGTTCACTAAAATGAATAAAAGTATGCATAATCATCTTAAAGAATATACATATATAAAGAGTGCTCTCTTCAATTGTTTACATAGCCAATCCTTTTTTCATAGTTGACTTATGAGAACGTGTCCCTTGGCCATTTTAGCAACACTCTATTTAGGTATCTTAAATATAGTGAGTCTGATTCTAGCACAAAAACAAAAACGAATCATAAATTAGGTGAATTTGAGAGCAAGCATGTATAATTAGTAGGATCAAATCTGTAGCACATAGGATATATCCACACCCATGGAAACAACCTAGAGTTGCAACTCAATCTACCGTATTGTAGATAGAATATTATGGTTTAAGGCAAGACATGGATAGAGAGGATTGGTTTTTGGTGTGAAATTATATTCACACATTAATATTAGTTTATTAGGGAGTTATTTTCCTCTATTAGCTTGAGAGCTTAGTGGCATGTGTCATGAGCTTTCTTTTCCCCACTTTGTTTATTTTTGGTGAATGTGGTTGTATATCTTCATGTATTATTCCTTTGTGAATAATGTATTGCTCCAATTCAATTTTGTATCTTTTCCTCTTCTTTCAACTATTATGTCCTACTCTCTTGTGTAGAAGAATTACTACAGGTGATCCTAGCTCTATTTAGTCATAAAATGCCCCCCTAGGATTTTTACCTCCTAAGTTTAGCTCCTGGGTCCCTTATTTTTCATATTGCATGTTCATTTTAACTCCCGATGTAAAATGGCCTGAAACCCATGTCAAACGAGGCTTGAAGGACATATGTGGACTTGACCCTGCCCTAAAATAGGACCTAGGGGCTTGGGCACTCATGCGCTAGCCCTGCCCTATTTTAGGCGGGTCCTAAATTTAAATTTCTGTTATGTGACCGTTAAATGGTTCTGTTGCCGACATCTTAAGTTTTAATTATGAAATTTGTAGTGAGAATGCATATATAAGCATGTTTAGGGTTTCATTTGCAAACTAGAAGATGATTATGAACTTTTGGTGAACTTATGATTTAGAGCATTCAAAGCATTCATTATGGCAGAGTAGACTTGTCTTGTTATTATGTTTGTTCTGCAGATTTGGCTTCATATTCTCATGTGTTGAAGGATTTTCATCTACATGTGAGCTACACCTTTGAGGTGATATCTATTTGTGTTGAATCAATCATTTATCAAATTATCAATTTGATTTTGCCTCTATCTCGCAGGGATACACACTCTTTATCAAACAACAGTGTTTGAAGGCTTGAATGCCATTCTGGGGCTTGACTCAAGTAAGCTTCTAAACACCACAAACCCCAACCCCCTTCTTTGTGATTGTAGGTGACAGGTGTCATGTTCTACGAAAGTGGAGTTGCAACAAGTTGTGACCGAGTATCAAGATTGTATATCTAAGTAGAAAAGTAGGACCTAGGCTTGGGTACCCACCTAAAGCCCTCCGGATCTTCAGGGCAGAAAACCTCTGGGATAGCAGAAATAAGTTACAAACCATTTTTGGGAATCTCTGCAGAAAACTATGCCTTGGGCTTGGGGGCCTGTACTTTAGCCCCTAACTTTTTCGCATCTAGAATCTCAATGTCTAGTATATATCTACTATGAATATTACATCTTTGTCTATGAGCATTTGTCGAGATTCATCCGTTTATTTACAATTTTGCATAATTAGTGTTTTAAGCATAATCAGGCATTAAATTAATACATTAATCAACAAATTATGAATTTCCACATCATTACAAGTGACCCTCAACTTGTATGTGAATCCTCTTGCCAGAGTTGTGATTCAACTCAGTTGAATGTCCTTGAATGTTTGTAGTAAAAGGAGAATCTAAACTAAATCACGTATCAATCCCATCTTCCCTCTTTTCCTATTAATGTTGGAATAAGGTGCCATTAACCTTGTAAATTCCAATATTGTATTTATCCCATTTATTATTTGCTATATTGTAATTACCCACAAGGGAATGAGGTAGTCTCATTGACAGTGGTAATTTCAGAGTTATCAATGGGTGTAACAGAGTAAAATTTACTATTGGCAAATGTAAAAATCATGAGTAAATGAGGGTAGGAATTCCATTAGAGAATCTACTATTTTTAGCTTGCAAGACAACTTGTCATAATGTGGTGTAAGTGGATTTATGGCAGCTGCAAGTTGTCATAAGATTTCATGGATGTGTGACGCATGTGACACCCATTATTAGTTGTGGTTTCTATTATTAGACCCAAGTGCCCATATTGGGAAGATTCTTTTTTAGTGTTATCTATGATGCTTATGACACATCATAAGATGCTTTTACATGCTATTCTTGGACCTGGGCACCCAACCTTGTATGGGAAGTTATTTCCACTTGGTGGTTGCATGTAGACACCATTTAATGCTTGCATGTGGGGTTGTTGGAGGAGAGAGTAAGTGGACACCCAAATTGGAGGGAAAGCTCCTCTATAAATATTTTCCATTGTATCTGTTGTTGTATGTGAGATTTTAAGTACTTAGGTGTTGTCGGGATGCTGTCAAGTTGAAGACTAGTGGAGAGAATTGTTGAGTGATTATATTGTACAAATCTTTACATATTAATACAACTTTGTGCCTCTTTCTTGGTGGAGTTTTTTACTTGCAAGGGTTTTCTCCACATAAACACTATGTTTTTTGTTCAGTTTTCTGTTTTGATGTTTCTGGGTTTGCATATTTTCATTTGCATGTTACAATCTCCATTGGTAATACATAGTTAAGATTGTACAAATTATATTTGAATCAAATTTTCATTTGTGTAGTTGTGCCTTTCATTTCTAATATTTAGTATCAGAGCCTGACCAGCTTTGAATCTTGGGTGGTAGTGTGGAAGCTTTAGCTATAGTGGGAGATTTGGTTGTGTTTGTTTTGCATATCTTGTATTGATATTATGGCTGGATCCACCGTTGCATCAACCTCTCATTTGGACATTGAGAAGTTCAATGTAATGGAGTATGAGTTGTGGAAGCTAAAAATGGAGGATTTGTTGGAAGAAAGAAACCAGTGGTTGGCTACTCAAAATGAGAAGAAACCTGATGATGTATCTCAAGATGAGTGGGATAGACTGGATAAGAAGGCATGATGAACCATTCGTTTGTGTCTGTCAGATTATGTTCTATTGAATGTCGCAAAGGAAGAGACCACCGCACAAGTTATGGAATTAGTTAGGTGAGATCTATCAAGGCAAGAGTATGGTAAATAAACTCTATTTAAAAAGAAAATTGTTTTCCATGAAAATGAGAGAGGGTGATTCAGTTGCAGAGCATTTAAATTCTTTTAATTTGTTGTTGAGTCATCTTGCTTTAGTAGATGTTGATGTTAGTGAGAAAGATAAATGTATCTTACTTCTTTGTTCTTTACCTGAGTCCTGGGAGAATGTTATCCTAACTGTCACTGCTAACCTCACAAATCCCAAGTTGGATGCCCTTGTTTTAGTTCTGCTATCATAGGAATTGAGGAAGAAGAGTTCAGATAGTTCAGAGGTTGTTCTCAATGTCAGCGGAAGGTCTAAGGAAAGAGGATCGAAAGGAGATCAGAAAGGGGCTAAGGACAAGTCTAAGGGCTGATCTAAGACTTCTAGGAAAAATAGATTTAAGTGTTGGAACTACGGTAAAAGGGGACATGTGTAGAAAGAGTGTAGAAACCTAAAGAAATGTTGGGAGAGTACTTTAGATAAGTCCTCGAATGCAGGTGAAGATGTTTTACTTTCTACATGTAATGTTGTTTCTAATAAAAATTGGTTGGTTGACTAAGGATGCTCATTTCATATGACCTCGCATAAGGAATGGTTCTCCACATATGAAGAATATGATGGAGGTAATATTTCTACCTTGGAGACAACTCTACATATCTGATAGTTGGGAAAGGTAAGGTACTATTGTGTTTTAGTGATGGGAGAATTAAAACCCTCCCTAATGTTTATCATGCTCCTAGATTAGCTAGAAATTTACTTTCTATTTCAAAGTTGAATGATTTGGGAATGCATGTGACTTTTGACAACCATGGCTACAAATTGGTGAGAGGGAACTTTGTGGTAGCAAAGGGGAAGAGATTGGGAAACCTATTCAAGATTGAGGCCACTAAATTTGTAATGACTCTTATGTATCTGAGGTTAGTACTAAAAATACATGTATGTTGTGGCACTGTAGATTGGGTCACACAAGTAATAATGTTTTAAAAATGATTAAGAATAAATATTTGTTGGACTTTTTTCTTATTCTGATGAGCATTTTGATTTTTGTGAGCATTGTGTGTTTGGTAAATAGAACAAAAAATCATTTCCTTTAGGAAGCAATAGAACAAAAAAGAAGTTAGAAATTATTCATATGGATGTGTTTGGACCTATGAATAATGATTCTATTAAAAGATCTCATTATTTTGTTACCTTCATTGATGATGTCTCCAGATTTACATGGATTTATTTTATGAAGCACAAATCTAAAGTTTTCACTAAGTTTAAGGAATTCAAAGTCTTAGTAGAGAACCAATCAGGGTTGAAGATAAAAATATTAAGATTTGACAATGGAGGGGAATATTGCTCTAAGGAATTTGATGAGTTTTGCAAGCATGCAAGTATTGTCAGACAAAAGACAACTCCATATACACCACAATAGAATGGTGTTGCAGAAAGGATGAATTGAACAATCATGGAAAGGGCTAGAAGTATGCTGAGTGATGCACAATTGGATAATTGCTTTTGGGCAAAGGCTGTGTACTACTTGCTAAGTTTCATAAATAGATTTCCTTGTAAGGCTCTTGATTCAACACCTTATGAAGTGTGGACAGGTAAGAAACCTTCTCTTTCACATTTAAGTGTTTTTGGCTATGAGGCTTTTGTTCATGTGCCTAAGGAAAAGTGATCTAAGTTGGATCCAAAAGATGAAAAGTGTACATTCATTAGATATGGTGATAATGTCAAAGGTTATAAGCTTTGGAATCCACTAACCATAAGATTATCTATTCTAGAGATGTTATTTTCAGGGAACTTAGAGCTATTTCTGAACCTGAGTAGCCAAAAGAAAAAGATGAAAAGGTAAAGAGAGTGCACTTTGAGTTAGAGTAGCAAGATGCACCTTAGGAAGAATAGAATGATGGATTGGGGGGTGAAGAAGAAGAAGAAGATTCAAGTAGTTCTGATGAAGATGAATCTATTGTTACAGAAGAAGTTGGTACAGATGATCATGCAGAAGGACAAGTTGAGACTTTTAATCCACCCTTGAGGAAATCCACAAGACAACAAAATCCAATTGAAGGTATAGCCCACCAGATTTATATTGTGTATTTGCTTTATTGAGTACTAACCATGAGCCTAGATCAAGTTATTCTTTCAGATGATAGTGAGTCTTAGCAGTTAGCCATGCAGGAGGAGATGATGGCTTTAGACTCGTGTAACACTTGGGATCTTGTTTGTTTGCCCAAAGGAAGAAAGGCCATAGGTTGTAAGTGGGTCTTCAAGAAGAAGTTTGGAATAGATGGTTCATTAGAGAAGTATAAGGCTAGACTGGTAGCTAATGGCTACTCCCAGAGAGAGGGAGTTGACTTTAGTGAGATATTCTCCCCTATTGCTAAATTGACTTCTATTAGATTTCATTTATCCATTGATATAGCTTATGATTGGGAGATTGAGAAAATGGATGTTAAGACTATATTCTTGCATGGAGATTTTGAGGAAGAAATTTATATGCAATAGCCTATAGGTTTTGAGGTAAAAGGGAAAGAAAATGGGTTTGTAGGTTAAAGAGGTCTCTCTATGGTTTAAAATAGTCCCCTAGAATGTGGTATCAAAAGTTTGATTCATTTGTGCTGAAATTGGGTTTTGTTATAAGCGAGGAGGATCATTGTGTTTACATTTATTGTGTTGATGATTTTACACTGTTATTGCATTGTATGTTGATGATATATTATTTTTCAGCAATACTAAGGGTATGATCAGTGAAATTAAAGCCCAACTTTCAGGTACATTTGATATGAAGGATCTTGGAGCTACCAGGTATATTCTGGGAATGGAGATCAGAAGGGACAGAGATAACATAAAGCTTTAGTTGTCACAAAGTAAGTATGTGAATACCATTTTGCAAAGATTTAGTATGTAGGACTGTAACCCAATTAGAGTTCTTTTACCCATTGGTACTAAGCTTTCATTAGATATGCATCCAAAGACTGAAGATAATCTTGAGGATATGTCTAATGTGTCATATGCTAGTGTTGTAGGGAGTTTGATGTATGCAATGGTTTGCACTAGGCCAGATATTGCCCAAGTAGTGGGAGTTTTGAGCAGATTTATGTCTAACCCTAGTAGACATCATTGGAATTATGCGAAGAGGGTGCTTAAGTATCTTACAGGTACTCCTGATTATTGTTCGGTTTACTCTGGTACTGATAGTGTTGATAAATCTTTGGACATACAAGGTTTTGTTTATTTAGATTGGGCAAGTGACTTGGATAGTCGAAGGTCCACTAGTGGCTATGTGTTTACTCTATTTGGAGGAGCAATGAGTTGGATTAGTAAGAGGTAGCCCATAGTTTCTTTTTCCACCATACAAGTAGAGTATATAGCTGCTACTCATGTCTCTAAGGAGGCAGTTTGGTTGAGAAGACTATGTACATGTATTGGATTTGATTGCAGGATTATTCAGTTTGGTTGTGATAGCCAGAGTGCTATTTGTTTGGCCAAGAATCCTATGTATCATGCTCGGACTAAGCATGTTGATGTTCAGTATCACTCTGTTTGAGAGTTGGTTGAAAATGGATAGATTGAGCTAAAGAAGATAGACATTTAGGAGAATGTTGCAGATTCATTGACCAAACCTGTGAGTACAAAGAAGTTCTTGTGGTGCAGAGAGGCCATGGGCCTTGTTTCTAGTGCCTAATTATATTTCAATTGATTTCCTATGGGCTGATTTACAATGTATAATGTCAAGTGGGAGAATGTTGGAATAAGGTGCCATTAACCTTGTAAATTCCAATATTGTATTTATCCCATTTATTATTTGCTATTTTGTAATTACCCATAAGGGAATGAGGTAGTCTCATTGACAGTGGTAATTTCAGAGTTACCAGCAGGAGTTATGGAGTAATATTTACTATTGGCAAATGTAAAAATCATGAGTAAATGAGGGTAGGCATTCCCTTGGAGAATCTGCTATTTTTAGCTTGCATGACAACTTGTCATAATGTGGTGTAAGTGGATTTATGGTAGCTGCAAGACTTTGTCATAAGATTCCATGCATGTATGACGCATGTGACACCCATTATTAGTTATGGTTGCTATTATTAGACCCAGGTGCCCATATTGGGAAGATTCTTTGTTAGTGGTATCTATGATGGTTATGACACATCATAAGATGTTTTTGCATGCTATTCTTGGACCTGTGCACCCAACCTTGCATGGGTAAGTTATTGCCACTTGGTGGTTTTATTTAGACATCATTTAATGCTTGCATGTGGGGTTGTTGGAGGAGAGAGAAAGTAGACGCCCAAATTGGAGGGTAAAACTCCTCTATAAATTTTTTCCATTGTATTTGTTGTTGTATGTGAGATTTTAGGTACTCAGGTGCTGCCGGAATGCTATCAAGTTGAAGACTGGTGGAGAGAGTTGTTGAGTGATTGTATTGTACATATCTTTACAAATTAATACAAACTTGTGCCTCTTTCCTGGTGGAGTTTTTTACCCACAAGGGTTTTCTCCATGTAAACATTGTGTTGTGTGTTTAGTTTTCTATTTTGATGTTTATGGGTTTGCATATTTTCATTTGCATGTTACAATCTCCATTAGTAATACATAGTTACGATTGCAGAAATTATATTTGAATCAGATTTCCATTTGTGTAGTTGTGCCTTTCATTTCTAACAGTTACACATTTTGGTGAACTCATGTTTATTTGAATTTTGCACCTTGCTTAGTGTTGTACTTCAGATTTACATTCATTCATCTTATTGCATTTGAAAATTTACAAAAAAATTGAAAATTTTGAAAAACTTTGGCATCCTAGGATTGCATTTTGACATAGTTTGCATCAATTTCATTAAATTTCTAATTTTTCATTAGATCTAATATAAATTATAGTAGTACATCATTCTATGATCATTTGTATTGCATTTTCATGCTTAAATTGTTAGATTTTGTTTGAAATTGTGCATTTTTCATATAACCTATTTTCTCCAAAAGCTAGGGTTTGTGGTTAAAATCTTGTTTCAGATTTTACTACTCTTTTAAAACACTCTTTTAGGACTGATTTCTAATTGTAGTTTTTCATCATAGTATGTTTTTCTATTTACATTTCAAAATTTGCATTTTCACATAGTCAATTTCAACAAAAACTAGATTATTCACTCATTTTTCCTTAAAATTGCACTTGCATTAAGCATTGTAGAACTTGTGACATCATTTTCAGATTTGAGTTGAACTATTTCACATCATAAATCTGATTAGAAAAAAATTCATACATCATTTTTTTGAATTAGGTTCGGACAACTAAGAGGCGGGGTGAATCAGTTGTCACACAATTTAACAATTTCTACTTTTAATCTTCCTTTATAACTTATAATCGAATCAATAATGTAAACATCTTAGCATTAATTGATAACACATGAGCAGAAACATAAATAATACACTTGAGACCAAGATTTTTGACGTGGAAACCCGATTAAGAGAAAAACCACAGTGGGGGTTAACCCACAAAGATTATACTCTATTAAAAGTATTACAATGGGGAATGCACATGCATTCAGGCTCACTGCCCAGAGCTCACTGCCTATAGGAAGAAGAGTTACAATAAATTTGAACTGATATTTAGCATCTATCAATGTTGGAGTTTAGTTCCAGTTAAACATAGAAAACTAACTTGACACACTTCATCCTTACTCTGCTCCTCTTATTGATCTGCTAGCATCTGAACCTTTGATCTCTGCTTCTTTTCACAATTATTCCATAGTCATAACACACACACACACACACCCAAATCAACTAATTCCATTGGATATATATATATATATATATATATATATATATATATATATATATATATATATATATATATATATATATATATATATATATATATATATATATATATATATATATATATATATATATATATCCGTAACATGATCTACAATCATTTTACCAGTCAGCTTCAAGAACATTTAAAACTTTGTTGAGTACTCTGCTCTGTCAGCTAGATCCATACATAATATGAGATGCAGACCAAAACTTACACTTGCAAATAATCAATCATGTCAGCTACCATTACTTATCATCACCAATTTCCCAATAAACAACTTCTATACATCTGGAATTAAGTTCATTCACAAGGTCGGCCTGTTCTTCTTCTGTCTATTCTGTCAAACTGAAACCTGATACTCAGAAGCTAATATCTTTTGAGTCCTTCATTATCAGAGGACAAAACTCTAGATTTAGAATGTCTTGATAATGCTTACAATCTACCTTAGATCTGCAGTAAACCATGCCTTTTGACTAGAGATATCTGGACCAAGATACCAGACCCTGTCACTTGCTATGTTCCCAACTGCCCGGACTTAGACAAATTCTAATTTTGACTTCCTTTGTGAACAAATTGTGTTATGCAGATGATTGGAATGATGTTAGTTGCCATCAATGACAACACTTATCAATGAGAAGTAGTGTCTCTTGCCAACAATCTCCCCCTTTGGCATTGATGGCAACACTTAGTGAAAAATGACTGTCTAAAGTAGCTTCCCCTTTGCTTGTGCTCCATATTGTTGTTCACACTGCTTTCTAGTGTTCCCCCTTTGCTAGATTCTTCATTTTTCACTGATCTTCACTCCCCCTTTGACATCAATGGAAAGGGGTGGGATTCGCAAGCCAAAACTCTCAAAAATTCTGTGTATAGTGTCGTATATGTACAACTAATCATTAAGTTCTATTCACATGAACTTGAGAATGTCTGCAAAACTATTTTTCAATTACACAAGTTTAGAGGCCCAAGTTCCCTTTATTCCACCCAAAATTGAGATGTGTCCACTCAGCAAAAATGTATATGCTTCTGCCTTTCTCAAATATGAAGGATTACTTGTCTGAAGTGCAGTCTGAGCTTCTGATAAGGCATTAAACATGGTTTCTAACTTGGTGGCAATAAATTCCCAGAGCTCACACATTCTCTTCATAATGTTATTTTTTCTTTACTGAGCCTCTTTATCTCATCTGTCAAGCTAATTACTTGACATTCCTGACTTATAAGTGAAACTGTTAGAGGATCAAAAATTTGAGAAAGATTTGACAATTTCTATTCTTGCTCCTTTATCTTCTTCTCAATATCCTCACTAACTTTGGGCCATGATATACAAAATTTGTACATATCTTTTCCATCATTTAGAGCATTCTGAATACTCCTTATGCTAATGCTGAGTATCATCCTATCATTTCCTATTAGATTCTATACTTCACTAAATTTCTTATCCAAAAATTCTTTCCAGACCTTTGCCTTTATAGATTTTTCAAATGATTCAAAATGAGTATTTACAAAACTTACAAGATTTTTTAGATGTCTGGAGGGGGAATCAGATGGACTCTTCTGGTAGGAAGGCATTAACTTCTCCAAAATCCCAGTTGCAAGCTCCAGTAGCTCATTGTCCTCCATGTGGGACTTTAACAACTTTTCTCTAGCCTTTACTTGGGTGAATGATGCTATTTTCATCAATTGAATTGGAGAGAGAGCATCTGGATTGGTTAGACTTTGGAGTAGTTTAGGCTCATCAAGCTCAACCACCTCTTTTTCAAGAAGAATTTTCACTACATATGCAGTGTCTTTTGCAACATTTTTTGAGTCATCCTTTTGTTCATTAGATTTCTTAGCATCTGTTTTAGGTGCTTCAACATTTGCACCATCTTCTTCTGCTTTGTCTTCTTGGTTTTCTTCCTTCTCTTCCTTTGCTTTATCATTTCTTGTATCACTTATAGGTGAAATCTTTTCTCTGTCTTCACCACTCACTACCTGATTTGGAGGGCTCTGTATAGTAGTAATATCCTCTTATTTTCCAGAATGATTAGTTGGAGGAGTTTCTTCTGCATCAACTATTTTGTCTATCATTTCTATGTCCTCCTGATTGACTTGTTCCTCTTCTAGAATAGAGGCTTCACCAAACTTAGATTGCTTCTTAGTGATGTTCTTTTCCTGAATTTCTCCAACATTCAGATTTGATGAATCAAATCCAACATTAGTCTCCTCATAGGTTAACTTCGGAGGATATAGAGTATTACCTTGGTCATCCTTACCTTTTTCAACCTCTTTTTCTAGATCTTCTTGTTAAAGAACTGAGGGATTGACTTCCTCAACTTGTTCCTCAGAAACAATATAGTATTTATCTTTGTCTAAAGCCTTTCTCAAAATTTCTTCTGTTTCTTTTGCAATTTCCTCAGTTTCACCAAGCATTAGCTTGTTCATCTGGACCTTGCTTCTGAATTTTTCTTTAACTTCTCTGAGGATTTTATCTACTTCTCTTCTAGTCATTATAGGACACAGAGTAGAAAGGACATACTCTCTGAGTTCTAGATCTTTAGCCTTGGCTACTTCTTTCCTCATTTCTAGTACTTTCCTTAAACTTTTAGGAAGATCTTGTAAAATTTCCAATAGGGCTCTATTGAATTTATTCAATTATATGATAATGGCATCTTCCAAAATTTTCTTATTTGCTTGATCAAAATTATCATAGTAAACTTTGATAGGCTTTAAATTTCCATGAACAGTGATTGTTTTTACAATTTCATCAATAGTCATAGCGACCTTACCAATTACTTGCTTTTTACTAGTCTTATTGCTTCCGGAAGGCTAGTCTTCACAAGTCTTTGAAGTTTTGGCTTTCTTGGATCTTATTTCTTTGATTTCTTCATTTGTCTCTGTCTCCTCCTCATCTTTTGTGCCCACATTAATTCTTGTGGCTTTTGTTTTCTTTCTCTTACTTGCTTCACCAGATGGTCTAAATTCTGGTTTCATAGTTTTAGGAGGAATAGAAGCAGCAGTAGAGCTTCTAGTAGTCCTTGAAGTGGAGGATGGTTCCACTGGAGCATCTTCTTGTTTCTTGTCCTATTTTTCTTTTTTCAACCTTCTCAATTCTTTCTCTATTCTGCTTCACTACTTCCTTGGTTAGGCCAATGCTCTTAGCATACTTTTCAACTTGCCTCTGCACTTTCCTCTTGGTCTCTGGCTGTCTGAGTTCCACATGCAATTTTAGACTCAGTTCCTTGTAAGTTCCAAACCTTTCCATAGAGGTATCTTTAGGTGTGCTCAGAAGATACTGATCATACATATCCAAAACTCTTTCATCCACCTCATAACCCATAGGCATTATCCAAACTATCCTTGGTTCTACAACTTCCATCAAGCACTGATCTATGTCAACCATGAAACATATGTCATTTTCATACTTCTCCACAATTGTTTTAGGGATTCTCTCCCTTGCTTGCATTAAACTTTGGAAGTTTTTGAAGTAGCCCCAAATGGCAGTCTTTTGGGCTTGGGAGTCACCAAGACTGAGAAGGTGATCTCTTATTTGCCATGCTATTGGCCTATCAGTTGTCCAATGCACACCTTGAATTCCAGGTAATTCATTCATAAAATAGAAGAACAAACATATAATCAAGGAACCATATTTGAAGGTATTTTTCCTATCTTTCTTTATTTTGCTCAGATTCTCAATTAATTGATTCTATAGTAGTTCGCAAAGATCATAATCAAAATTCTCCTTTACTATTTGATATATTGCATATATTCTAGTTCTGGAGATAAAATTTTCCCTGCTAGAATGGTAAATCTTGTACCCAATCACCATGGAGGCAAATTTAACATCAGGTTCTATGATATCATTGATGGTCATTGCCCTTTTGTCAAACTTGGCACTGGTAACATCAGTCACTATGTGGTTTTTCATGGCTTTTAGCATGGGTAATCCGTCAAAGGAATTTAACCTAGTTACATTCTTGATAACATCCTTTGTAATCTTAAAAGGTTTCAATAGCCACACGAACTCATTATGTATTCAGGTCAAGACATATCAAACCCATTCATTTTCATCAAATATCAAAAACCTAATGACTTGCAGAAAATGTTTACTTTCTAGGGCTTTGTATTCAGGATTAAATTTATGACTATCATTAGTTAAGTAGTTGTTAAGAAAATCTGAGAGTTTCAGGTTTCCAAATTCATCCATGTTACAGTGGATGTATGCCCTAATATCTTCAACATGTAAACCCCCATATGGAACACATGAAAAAGCACCTAGTGGTTCGACTTCAACAAATTTGTAAGGATGCTTCTTAAATTCAGGACAGGGCCTTTCAGTGACATCAACAACTAAAGGTGTAGCCATTTGGAGAGAATGAGAATTCAAGAGGTTTTGTAGAAAATAGAAATACCTTGTTCTACAGATTAGGGTTTTGCTTGAGGATCCTCTTTGCGCTTTAATTTTTGAGAATTCTCAGCTCAGAGCTCATTCACTCCTTCTCTTCTTTCTTTCTTTGGATGCAAAGTGATATGTCTGGGGAATGAATGACCCTTTTTGTTACACTTAGGGCACATAACTAAGAGGGGGGTGAATCAGTTGTATAAAACTTTCTTCCAATTAAACACTTAACTCCACTTTGCAATTTTAGCAGTATAATAATAAATCAATCAAGGAAACACAATGCAACAAATTAAGAGTAGAAACACATCAATACATGAGACACCAAGATTTTGACATGGAAAACCCTGTTAAGAGAAAAAACCACGAGGTGATTAACCCAAAATTTTATTCTCTGTTAGAAGAATAGAAAGAACAAAATGGCACATGCCAATTAGGGCTCACTGCCTGAGCACGCTGCTCACAAGAGGCTCATTGCCTACAAGAGACACACTATCTACAAAGAAATAAGTATCACATACATGAACTGCAGAATAGCATCTTCACCATGCTTGAATTAGTTCTATTTAAGGCCAATACTTCTGCTCTGCCTTTCACTCTCGTCCTTACTACCACACACTCATCTCAACAAGGACACCTTTGAAATGACTTCGCAATCCCTTATTTATACAAGACATCAACTTAGGAATGATCATCTAAGTCAACAAACATCAACAAGAACATCCGCAGGATGTGTAACTCATCTGGTCGGCCAATCTCAAGAAGAACACCATTATCCGGAAGTTATTCCTCAATTGCAAGCTCCAACTCCAATGCGGACCATCAACACAAACTAGACATGATCCAAAGACCTCCACAAGCTTGCCTGAATCACAAAGATCATCCGCACTTCATCTGCATACTGAAATCCTTCTCTCCTTCATCTGGAACCTTAAGAACACAGTCTGTCACCACTGTTACAAAGGAATAGAAGCTTGCGGACCTTCAAACCGTGAACCAATCAAGTTGACACTTCACAGAGACTTCCTCAACACTCCCTTAAATCTACAAAATAGGATAATTCATTTCTGGATCTCACTGGACCTATCTGTGTCACTCTGTCACCTTTGAACACCTACTGGAGCTGGTTTAACTTGAATAGCCATAACTTCTTCAAATCTTCATGTGGACCTCTAAAATCTCTACTGGACCACCTTAAGACACATATCTACAAACCCTTTAATCTGCATCCTATCTTGGACTTTTGTCTTACTGTCATCACTGTTCTTCACTGTTCCTGATTGAGACTAATTTTCTCAATATCCTCAGCTCATAGCTCATCCAATCCTTATCATTAATGCAACAGGAGTATGTTGACATCAATGACAACACCAATTAGGCCCATACTTGCAACAATCTCCCCCTTTGTCATTGATGGCAACATATGATGTGAAAAATTGTTTTAACCATCAAGACAAGAACTTCTTCTCACTGTCACAACTCCCCCTATCAGCAACAACCATTCACATGTCTTCTCTCCCTTTACTGCTCCCCCTTTGATTAGAAACCACTTGTTTTTCACGTCTTCTCTCCCCCTTTGACATCAATGGCAAAGGGCACATACTTGCAATTCCAACACTTCAGAATCATACCTGCTGCTCCCCCTGAGTAGCAGCTCCCCATCATCAATCCCGATCACAAGATATGACTGTGATATCCACCAGACTGATGCATCTCAGTGCACCTTAGTTCCTCACCGGAGGGGCAATAACCCCTAACTTCTCCTTGAGATACTCAAAAGAATCCTTAGGTAGAGGTTTAGTAAAGATGTCTGCAATCTGATCCTTGGAAGGTACAAACTCCAATCTGACTTCATTCTTGTTTACTTTCTCTCTCAAAAAGCGAAACTTGATGGATATGTGTTTAGTCTTTGAATGCAACACCGGATTCTTAGATATATTTATTGCACTTGAGTTGTCATAGAAGATTGTGATAGGTTCCTCATACTCTACTTTGATATCTCTTAGCATCTACTTCATCCACAAAACTTGAGTGCAACTACCTACTACTGTAATATATTCTGCTTCAGCTGTCGACAAAGATATTGCCTCTTGTTTCTTGATTAGCCAAGAAACCAATCTCTTCCCCAAAAAGAATGCTCCACCACTGGTACTCTTCTGGTCATCCACATCTTCTGCCCAATCCACATCTATATATGCATGAAGAGAGAAATCATGATCTCTAGGATACCACAAACCATACTCAATTTTCCCTTTTAGATATATAAAAATCCTCTTGATTTCCATGACATGAGATTCTCTAGGATCAGCCTGGAATCTAACAACAAGACCAACAGCCTACATAATGTCTGGTCTAGTTTGAGTGAGATACAACAGTCCTCCAATCATTGACCTATACTTTGTCTGATCAACCTTAGGAGAATCATCATCTTTACTCAAATTGCATCTGGTTGCCATGGGAGTATTCATTGGTTTTGAATCTTCCATCCCAAATTTCTTCAACAATTCTTTCACATATTTGGTCTGAGAAATGAAGATTCCTTTCTTTGTTTGAGTGATTTGTAGACCCAAGAAGAAATTCATTTCACCAAGCATGGACATCTCAAACTCACTTTTCATTTGATTTGCAAAAGTTTTACATATACTATCTCTTCCTCCAAAAATGATATCATCAACAAACACTTTAACAATCAAGATATTTTCATGGTCAATTTTGAAATACAAATTACTATCAGTAGTACCTTTGTTGAAACCAATCTTCAAAAGATGTTTATCCAATCTTTCATACCAGGCTCTTGGGGCTTGCTTCAGTCCATACAGTGCCTTCTTCAACTTGCAGACCATATCACCATGATCAGACAATTGAAATCCATCTGGTTTCTCAATGTACACTTCTTCTTCCAAGTCACCATTTAGGAAGGTAGACTTGACATCCATTTGATACACCTTGAAATCCTTGAAGGCAGCAAATGCAAGAAATAATCTGACTGCTTCAATTCTTGCCACCAGAGAAAAAGTTTCTTCAAAATCAACTCCTATTTGAGAGTAACCCTTGCAAACCAATCGGGCTTTATTTCTGATTACTTCACCAACTTCATTCAGTTTGTTTCTGAAGACCCATTTGGTTCCAATTACATTCTTGTTTCTAGGTCTGGGAACAAGATCCCAAGTGTGATTTTTCTCAATTTGCATTATCTCTTCCTCCATTGCTTTAGTCTAGTTTTCATCATTTCAAGCTTCATTCACTATCTTAGGTTCAATCTTTGAAATCAGACAATACTCTTCTGAATCTTGAGCAATTCTCCTTCTTGTTTGTAATCCTTTGTTTTTATCACCTATGATCTGATCTTCAAAGTGGTTCAGTCTTACATACCTGGGAACTTTGGGAATTTCTTGCACCTCTGATTCTTGATCAAGCTCATTGAAACTCATTTCTTCTTCCTGATTTACCAGACTAGTTTGAATCTGACTTGCAGAGGAGGCTTGGGCTCCTTGAATCAGAACATCATTCTGATCATCTTCATCATACTCATAAAACCTTGAGGGTTTCTCAATTCCTTTATCAACCTTCACATTTGTACTTTCTATCATCTTTCTCAATCTCTTGTTATAACACCAGTATGCTTTGCTTTGAGTGCAGTAACCCAAGAATATTCCTTCATCACATCTAGCATCAAACTTTCCTAGATCTTCATCTCTTTTAATGTAACATTTGCTACCAAAAACTCTGAAATACCTCACAGTAGGAGTGATGCCAAACTAAAGTTCATAAGAAGTCTTACTGGTATTGCTTCTGATTTGAACTCGATTGAGAGTATAGACTGCAGTGCTGACAGCTTCTCTCCAATAGATTTGAGGAACATTTGCTTCATCATCATGGTCCTAGATGCTTCCTGGATGGTCCGGTTCTTTCTCTCCACTACTCCATTCTGCTGTGGAGTCCTAGGAGCAGACAACTGTCTCTTTATTCCATGTTTCTCACAGAACTCTATAAACTCACCGAATGTGAATTCCCCACCTCTATCAGACCTCAAACATTTCAATTTTAATCCAGTTTCATTCTCTATCATAGCCTTGAATATTTTGAATTTCTCAAGAGCCTTTGATTTCTCTTTTAGAAAGGTTACCCACATCACCCGAGAATAGTCATCAATTAGCAACATAAAGTATCTATCACCTTGTACACTTCTGATTCTTACCAGACCACAAAGATTAGTACAAACTAAGTCCAATAATCTGGTAGAAGATAGTTCCTTACTTTTGAATGTGACTCTGCTCAGCTTACCCAATTGACATTCTTTGCACAAGCTATTAGTAGGTTTCACCAAGTTTGGAAGATCTCTTACAGCCTGAGTATTGCTTATCTTGATGATATTATCAAAATTCACTTGACACATCCTTCTATGCCATAACCAACTCTGATCAACTTTTACCAGTCCCAACCAAGTGGAAGATATTACCTTTAGTTTGAGTACTGGATGCAATCTCTATTCTAAAACTTTCAAAGATCTTGCATTTTCCATTCTTGAATCAGAGATCATAGCCTTTGTCCACCAACTATCCAACACTAAGAAGATTGTGCTTCAAACCTTCAACATATAGTACATTGTCGGTTTTGTTCCTTCCATCAAAAGAAATATTTCCTCTTCCTCTAATCCTACCAGTAGAATTATCACCAAACTTTACCACTCCTCCTTCATACCTCTCCAAATCTATGAATTTGTTTTTTTCACTTGTCATATGGTGAGAGCATCCACTGTCAATGACCCACTCATCCTTTTCTTCAACTTGGGCAGCTAGAGCTCTTTCTACAACTTTATGATTGACAGATACAGAGGATATTGGTTCTTCTTCCTTGATGGCAATCAACACCCATTCACTTCCAGATTTGTTTCCTGTCTCTGATTCATCATCTGTTACTCCTTCATTATCATCTTCTTCATGAACATAGTAACAATTCTTTTGGAACCTTGATCTGTTAGGATTTGGCCTTGAAAATCTTTCTAGACACCTTGAGGCAAAATGACCAATCTTATTACAGTTAAAACACTTAAAAGGTTATTTTCCTTCATGCTTACCAGATCCTCTTGGCAACCTCTTTGCAATAAGGGCTTCAAGTTGAGCAGTTTCTACTTCTTCTTCTTCTAGGTCTTTTCTTGCTTTTTTATACAATGACAGTTTCCTTGAAGAGTTCTCTCCCGAATCAAACCTTTGTTTACCTTTAACAGAGGCACTGGCTTTGAATGTAGATTCAGTCTTGGGGGGTCATCTCCAAACTCTGTCATTTCAAATGCAGCTAATTTGCTAGCTAATTGATCTCTTGTGACAGTTGTATGGGCTCTGAATTCTTCAATGGCAGCAGCCTTGATTTTGTAAAAAGCAGGTAGGGATCTGAGAATTTTGCCAACAATCTCATTTTCATCCAGGACTCCACCAGCATTTCTAATTCCACAAATAATCTCATTTACTCTTGGCATAAAAGTAGTAATATTTTCATCATCTCTCATCTTCAAATTTTCAAATTTCCCTTTCAAACTCTATAACCTTGCACTTTTAACATACTTGTCTCCTTCATGCAAAAGTTCTAGTTTTTGCCAAATCTCAAAAGCAGTTGGTAGGTCAATAACATTTGAGAGCTCTGAATCAGATAATGCGCTTAGAAGAGCCTCTATAGTCCACGAATTGTTTTCAGCATCTGTTATTTCATTTTTGGTTTTCGGACCACCCTGTGGAGGTCTATACTGTGTTGTAGCCATGGTCCAGTACACCATTCCCATACATTGCAAGTGACATTTCATGCGACTTTCCAAAGATTAAAATTGGTTCCATCATACTTCGGGCTATCCTTCTTGTAAGACGACATCCTAGATCTCCTCAAGTGGTTAAGCTCTTTTTAGAGGAACTTGGCTCTGATACCAATTATTAGACTTAGGGCACACAACTGAGAGGGAGGGTGAATCAGTTATATAAAACTTTCTTCCAATTAAACACTTAACTCTACTTTGCAATTTCAGCAGTATAATAATAAATCAATCAAGGAAACATAATGCAACAAATTAAGAGCAGAAACACATCAACACATGAGACACCAAGATTTTGATGTGGAAAACCCTGTTAAGGGAAAAAACCATGGGGTGATTAACCCAAGATTGTATTCTCTGTTAGAAGAATAGAAAGAACAAAATGGTACATGCCAATTAGGGCTCACTGCCCAAGCACACTGCTCACAAGAGGCTCACTGCCTACAAGAGACACACTGTCTACAAAGAAATAAGTATCACATACATGAATTGGAGAATAGTATCTTCACCATGCTTGAATCAGTTCTATTTAAGCCCAATACTTTTGCTCTGCCTTTCGCTATCGTCCTTACTACCACACACTCATCTCAACAAGGACACCTTAGAAATGACTTCAAAATCCCTTATTTATACAAGACATCAACTTAGGAATGATCATCTAAGTTGGTAAACATCAACAAGAACATCCACAGGATGTGTAACTCATCCGGTCGACCAATCTCAAGAAGAACACCATCATCCGAAAGTTATTCCTTAATTGTGAGCTCCAACTCTAATGCGGACCATCAACATGAACTGGACATGATCCAAAGACCTCCACAAGCTTGCCTAAATCACCAAGATCATCTGCATACTAAAATCCTTCTCTCCTTCATCTGGAACCTTAAGAACACAGTCTGTCACCACTGTTACAAAGGAATAGAAGCTTGCAGACCTTTAAACCATGAACCAATTGAGTTGACACTTCACAAAGACTTCCTCAACACTCCCTCAAATCCGTAGAATAGGATAATTCATTTTTGGATCTTACCGAACCTATCTGTGTCACTCTGTCACCTCTGAACACCTACTAGAACTAGTTTAACTTGAACAACCATAACTTCTTCAGATCTTCATGTGGACCTTTAAAATCTCTACTAGACCACCTTAAGACACATATCTACAAACCCTTTAATCCGTATCCTCTATTCCTCATCCTATCTTGGACTTTTGTCTTACTGTCATCACTGTTCTTCACTGTTCCTGATTGAGACTAATTTTCTCAATATCCTCAGCTCACAGCTCATCCAATCTTTATCATTAATGCAACAGGAGTATGTTGACATCAATGACAACACTAGTTAGGCCCATATTTGTAACACCTTTTATGCTCCGCATTGTTTAATTTATCTTTGTAATAAATGCTCTGCCCTAATACATTTGGTTACTCTGTTTGTTTGAATAGTTTCTCATGAATTACTCTGCAATTTGCCATATCCACCTTTTTTCCTCTAGAAATCCTTCCAAATGATCTAAAACAATCTAAGATCTCTTTTCTCACTATGTCAGATTCAGGCACTTACTTGTTGGCTGGGGGATTTTGATCTTTATTGCAACTCCCCTTGAGCCAGAGCTCCTAATTTAATTCCCTGAGGAATTATCTGCACCAGATTCTAGTGCGAACCCATTACTATGGTTCACAGTTGCTTTCTTGACCCATGTCTAACTTGTTTCATTCTGTATCTCATTCTCTTGAATTTTTTTTGCCTTTGTCTTGTTTCTGCTCATCCAATTTTATGTTTACCAAACCTCTTCTTTCATTAGTCCTACTTCTGCAGAATCTTGCAAAATGATCGGATCAGTTGCAATGGAAGAACACAACATTTCTTTGCCCATTTGATTGATTTTCTCATGATCTGCACTGAATGACCATATGTCCAAATCTATTGCATGCAAAACATTTTCCATTGAAAGAGTTCCCATTTCCTCTATTTGATGAGTTATTCATTATCATACATCTACATTAATTAGATTTATGACCATACTTCTTGCAATTGAAGCATTGTCTAGAGAAGGATGGATTATTTTGATTTACTGTACTTCTGCATTGAGTGGATTTATGACCAAATTTATTGCACTTGAAGCAATTTCCATTGAAAGATGGATACTTTTGAGCATTAGGCTATCTTACTTGAGGTCTTCTAGGTCTATTTCTCCTATTCCTTGGTTGAAAGTTTCTTTATCCAGATCCGGAGCTTTCACCTTTCTCATATCCAAGACCATGCTTATCATTAGCCTTTTTCTAACCCTCAAGTATTGCTTCAAGTTTAGCTGAACTTATCTTGAACTTCTCCTTGTATTCATTTGCAACTTCTAGGTCATGTCTAAGAATGATAATTTGTCTTTCAAGATCTCTTTCATTGTCTTTGCTTTCTTGTAGATCAAACTTTAGATGGCCAGCTATACTGTCCAATCTGTAGCATTCATCAGTTCTTTCTTTTAGAGTTTGATTCAAATCTTCTTCAGTCTTCTTCCTTTGCTCAATTTCTTTGGTTAGCCTCATTGCCCCAGATTCCATCTCAACTTTCAAAACAACTTCTTTTGATAGTTTCTCACACTCCTTTGTCTTTTCTTCCAAGGCTTCATTCATGCCATTTTTTTTAGTTAAACTAGATAACTATAGAAGTATCTCCTTATTCCTTCCCATACACTTCTTTAATTTATCTTTTAACATTTCAATGGTATCATCAGCATCCTTGAGTTCATCTTTCAGATTAGATATTTCTTCTTTAGATTGATCAAGATCTTTTAGAGCCAGCTAAAGTTAATCTTTGAGTGAACCCATTGCAAACTCCTTCCAAGATCTTTCCTTAAGTTGTTAGGCTTCTTTTAAGGAACCTTTCTCTGATACCAATTGTTGAATTAGGTCAAGACAATTGAGAGGGGGGGTGAATCAGTTGTCACACAGTTTAACAATTTCTACCTTTAATCTTCCTTTACAACTTATAATCAAATCAATAATGTAAACATTTCAGTATTAATCAATAACACATGAGCAGAAACATAAATAATACACTCGACACCAAGATTTTTGACATGGAAACTCGGTTAAGGGAAAAATGATGGTGGGGGTTAACCCACAAAGATTATACTCTATTAAAAGTATTACAATGGGGAATGCACATGCATCCAAGCTCACTGCCTAGAGCTCACTGCTCAAAAGAAGGCTCACTACCTACAGGAAGAAGAGTTACAATAAATTTGAACTGATATTTAGCATCTATCAATGCTGGAGTTCAGTTCTGGTTAAGCATAGAAAACTGACTTGAGACACTTCATCCTTACTCTGCTCCTCTTACTACTCTACTAGCATCTGAACCTTTGATCTTTGTTTCTTTTCATAATTACTCCATAGTCATAACACACACACACACACACCCAAATCATCTAATTCCATCATATATATATATATATATCTACAACATGATCTACAATCATTTTACTAGTTGGCTTCAAGAACATTTAGAACTTTGTCAAGTACTCTGCTCTGTCAAATAGATCCATACATAATATGAGATGCAGACCAAAACTAACACTTGAAAATCATCAATCATGTCGGCTACCATTACTTATCATCACCAATTAGCCTATAAACAACTTCTATTCATCCAAAATTAAGATCATCAACAAGGTCAGCCTGTTCTTCTTCTGTCTGTTCTGTCAAACTGAAACCCGATACTCAGAAGCTAATATCTTTTGAGTCCTTCATTACCAGAGGACAAAACTCTAGATTTAGAGTGTCTTGACAATGTTTACAATCTACCTTAGATCTGCAGTAAACCATGCCTTTCCACCGGAGATATTCAGACCAAGATACCGGACCCTGTCACCCGCTCTGTTCCTAACTGTCAGACTTAGACAAATTCTGATTCTGACTTCCGGTGTGAACAAATTGTGTTATGCGTATGATTGGAATGATCTTAGTTTCCATTAATGACAACACTTATCAATGCGAAGCAGTGTCTCTTGCCAACACATTTTGCATAGTTTCATGCCTTAATTTCACAATTAGGGTTTGAAAACCTTCCATTTTCACTAGATGTTGCCTTGTCATCTATCTAGATTTGCATTATAGGTGTGTTGTGAAGGATATTTCTGCATTATTAGACTGATATTATGGTTACAATTCACTACCCCGCATCTATTTCCTTACAACACTTCTTCTTTTAGTCATTTATATTGAAAATTTTGAAAAAATCAAGCATTTTTAGGTCATAAACATACATAGTTTTGCATTCATTTCATTGTATATATATCAAAATATTTTAAAATCAGATTTTGTATCCATTTTAAAACATAAACACATGGCTTATAATCATAACAATAATGCCAGGTTCCCTCCTAGGCCTTATTTGAAAAGAAAAACTCCTAAACCTGAAATAACATTTACACCTCATGATAAGACAATGAGCGATATTAAAGGGCCTCTCTACATCATTGTGAGTATAATGGAAATACCGGTGCATGGTACACTTATAGATCCTAATTGCAAGACTAATGTGGTAACGGAAGAGTTCCTTCTTGCACATGAATTGATACAAGATTCTTATGAATCTTCAGATTTAAGGATTAAGACACATACTGGAGCTTTCATGCCTACCTTTGGGAAGATAAATTTATTGGTTACAGTTTATGATAAAGCCATGGATCAAGTATTTAATGTAATCCCTTTATCTGACCTCTTCCATGTAAAAATCAGACATCCATGGCTTAAAGCTATGAAGGTTGTCTCCTCAACTATTCATAAATGCATAAAATTTCCTTTACATGGACAAGTGCCTACTATTCGTCGTAATACATGGCAACCCATTTTTATGAAGAACTTTACTCTTGATTACTTTTGACCATGACCTGATAGAGACCCTAAGCCATGAAGAGACCACTCTTTCTTAGCATATAGATGATACAAAGCAAAAATTTTATCTAGAGTGGCTAAACCTTCATACAACAAACAACAAGAGAACAACCTGCATTAGAAGAACTTCCTAGAGATAAAGGTAAAGGACTCAATGTTGAGGTTCCTCCTCCATTATCATTACAAGGATCAAGAGTGACTCGTGGAAAACAAAACACTTCATCAAGACAAATTAGATCTGAACAAGCTTCCTCCTTTGAGATAAGAAAACCTATGGAAAAACATGAGACTACTTTTGAAGATATAAGCAATAGGACAAGAAGGAATAGACAAGAAAGAGAAAGGAGGAAGAGAAGACAACCATTTGGCCAACAAAATGCACCTCAATGAGAAAACATTCCACCTAACATTGAATCAAACCAAGAAGAGATTAAGAATGAACAATTTAAAGACAATAACAAAAGTTGGGCTATTGTACCTTATGTACCTCTCTCCACTAACATTCAAGATTGGGAAGATGATAATTTGTTTAATGACAATTGCTAGTCTGGTTGTGTATATAGGTTTAAGTATTTCTAACCCTAGCAGTCACCTATGTTGTAGCATTGTGTGCTTGTTTATGTGACCTCCCCTCTTGTGTTGTGTTCCCTCTGTGATGTATTATGTGTTGTTTAGGCCTCCTTGGATGACCCTTGATACTCTTGTAAGGTCAAGGATACCAGGAGACCACCTCTGTTGTGACCCTTCTTCTATTTGTATCATCATGCTTCTATCTTGCTTCTCCTCTATTTTCATTGTTGTGTGTTGTGTCTTAGGTGCATAGCATTGCAGTTGATGACCTGGGGGCATCTTCCTACGTGATTGTTCCTAAGACACTTGTTCTCCCTTTTCTTTTTATTGTTTACCTTCTTCTAGTGGTTCTACCTAGTTGGTGGATGATGAAAAACAAATAAATACTGATATGGACTACGTGTCCCTTCAGTGAGTAAGAAAAAATGGACCTAGTCCATATATGATGATGGGGTTGATTTATATATATATCTAACACTTGGCTAGTAGAATCACTCCATGTGATATTTTGATGTTGTCTTATCTTTGCTAACAAATCATAACAATACATCTGCTCCATGCACTTTGTTTGTTTTGGGTGTCTCGCCTTGTTACACTTGGTTCTACGATGCCTACAGTATAAGTCCCACTGCTATACTCGGACTCGAGCCCATTTGTGTATCCTTGGCTTCTTTGTTTTCATGCATTGTTGAGATTAAGTGTGTGTTTGTGGGAAAATTCAGTGTCATAAAGTACATGTCACCTTTGGGGGCATGGGCTTTGCGAAAGCTCTTGTTCCCTTGTGTATTTTCTCTTTACCTTAATGTGCTTGATATTGGTACAGGATATCAACTACCTTAAGGTGGGGGCATATAAAGGTAAGCTATCTGATGATTTTGGTACTAACGAAGCATGTTTGTAAGCCCTTTATGGAGGTGAGATGTTGTATCTCTAGCACAAGTGCCCATCTTTATTTTATATTGCAATCATTAAGCCCTCTACATATACAGGATATCATGCATATCATTTTTATTCAAATCCCTCTATAGAGGCAGGGATGGTGTATCTCTTGAGCTAGTGTACATCCTTTTTATTTCAAAAGTCCTTCAAGTAGGTGGGGTTGGTGTATCCTCCCTTAAGTGTGCCTTTGGTGGTTGTTGTGGC
This sequence comes from Cunninghamia lanceolata, assembly GCA_027924645.1. Taxonomy (NCBI): domain Eukaryota; kingdom Viridiplantae; phylum Streptophyta; class Pinopsida; order Cupressales; family Cupressaceae; genus Cunninghamia; species Cunninghamia lanceolata. Next base: position 7,793,123 of record BSBN01001067.1, read on the forward strand.
ATAAGCCCAACCATCAGGTGTGCCTGTAGTGTACTTGAGATGGTGGGGGCTTGGCAATAAGCTCCTTCCATTGCCTTATTTGCCATGTTTTAGATGTATAGTATGTCTTTGGTATGTTATATGACACTTGTGTTTTCTATGTGTCTTCCATGTGTTTGTTCCCAAGTATAGTCTAAAGAGTGTGCCAAAATGCCCCTCCTATGCTTTGAGATTTGTATGGTGTGTTTGTTCCCAAGTATAGTCCAAAGAGTGTGGTGAAATGCCCCTCCTATGCTTTGGGATTTGTATGGCGTGCTTGTTCTCAAGTGTAGTCCAAAGAGTGTGGAAAAATGCCCCTCTTATATTTTGGGTTGTGTGTTGCATTTTTATTTTCCATGTATTTGCATTCATTTATATATGAAAATGAAAAATAAATAAATTATCGCATTCACTGTATTCATCATGTTTTACATGTCTTCAATACTATCTTCTCCATGCTTTGCATGATTGTTACTATCTTCTCCATGTTTTACATGTCTGTCACTATCTTCACTATATTTGGCATGTCTAGGGCATGTTATCTCTAATTTCTACTTGAGACTGGGGGCTATGAATAGTTCTTTCGTTCATACATACATTAAAGTGGGGGCTAAATTTTTAGTCATAAAATGTCTCCCTAGGACTTTTACCTCCTAAGTTTAACTCCCCAGTCCCTTGTTTTTCATATTGGATGTTCATTTTAACTCCCAATGCAAACTGGCCTGAAACCCATGTCAAATGGGGCTTGAGGGACATCTGTAGACTTGAACCTACCCTAAAATAGGACCTAGGGGCTTGGGCACTCGTACCCCAGTCCTACATTGTTTTAGGCAGGTCCAAACTTTTAAATGTCCATTATGTGACCTTTAAAATGTTCCGTTGCTGACATCTTAAGTTTGAATTATGAAATTTGTAGCGGGAATGCATATATAAGCATGTTTAGGGTTTCATTTGCAAACTAGAAGATGATTATGAACTTTTGGAAAACTTATGATTTTAGAGCATTCAAAGCATTCATTATGGTAGAGCAGACTTGTCTTGTTATTGTGCTTGTTATTTAGATTTGGTTTCATCTTCTCATGTGTTGAAGGATTTTCATCTACATGTGAGATACACCTCTGAGGTGATATCTATTTGCTTTGTATCAATTTGTTTTTGCCTCTATCCTAGTGCAGGGATACACACTCTTTATCAAACAATAGTGTTGGAAGGCTTAAATGCCATTCCAAGGGTTGATTGAGGCAAGCTCCTAAACACCACAACCCCCAACCCCCTTCTTTCTGATTGCAGGTGACAAGTGTTGTGTTCTATGGAAGTGGAGTTGCAGGAGGCTGTGATAGAGTATTAGGATTGCAGATCTAAGCAGAAAAGTAGGACGTGGGCTTGGGCACCCGCCCCAAAGCCCTCTGGATCTTCAAGGTAGAAAACCTCTGGGATAACAGAAATAGGTTACAGACCATTTTTAGGGATCTCTGCAGAAAATTGTACCTTGGGCTTGGGCACCTACTCTTTAGCCCTTGACTTTTCCACATCCGGAATCTCAAAATTTGGTATGTATCTACTCTAAATATTACATCTCTATCTATGAGCATTTGTTGATATTCGTTTGTTTATTTACGATTTTGCATAATTCTAGGGTTTTAAGCATAATTGGGCATTAAATTAATAAATTAATCAACAAATTCTAAATTTCTACATCATTACAAGTGACCCTCAACCTATAGATGAATCCTCTTGCCAAAGTTGTGATTCAATTCGATTGAATGTCCTTGAATGTTTGTAATGAAAGGAGGATCTAAACTAAATCACCTATCAATCCCATCTTCCCTCTTTTCCTATTAAACAGGCTCCTATGAGTCTATTGAGCAACTCTAACATGGTACCAAAGCACTAGATCTACAAGTTTCTTCTTTGATTTTTGAGGGTTTTAGTCATGAGGTTATAACCAATGTTTCTTGGTGCAAAATAAACCCCATGGATGAGTCTAGGTGTAAAAATTATATTTTAAAATAAAATTCATCAAAATTAGGCATAGAAATTTTTTGGAGAGTTTTTTGGGGTTCAAATTTATTGCCTTGAAAATTTTTTATGGATTCATACAATCATACATTGTCACATGCCATACAACATGATCTCCATTGTTGCATCCTTGACTTTGTCAATGATCTTTGCATCTTGATCTATGGTTTTATCTTCTAGTTTTTAGCATTATCTGCATTTTCTTTGAGTTCTTCGACAATTTCTTCTCTAATAGTTGACAATTAGCTTTTCTATGGTGGTTTCTTTTTTTCGTCTACAATTTTGGTTTTTTTGATAGTTTAGTTTTTAATTGCAAAGATTAAATTTAGGAGTTTGTGTTCAACTATGGTCATATCGAGGTCCCCATATCTAGTCATCGTCAACCATGGGGGCTATACCCCCTATGCCACTACTACTAGCAAATAGTGCTGGGAAACGTTGCCTCTGCTCTACTAATTACTACCTCCACTTCTGCTCCACCTATTACCACCTTTTTCTTTTGTTATTGGAGCTCATGCCATGCTATCCATCCATCGATTGTCTACCCTTTTCAAGGTTTTTTTACACGTGCATGTTTTTGTTGTTTGAAGTCCAGATCACCCATTTTATCTCCCAAGATAATAAATTTCACCCATAACCTCTATTTTTTGAAAACAAATATGTATTGGAAAGGTATTGAAGAGCTCTTCATAACCACCCATGTGGATTTTCTAGATTCAATTCCAAGTTTCTTTTATTTAGTTTGTCAATTATTTACATTTTGATTGATAACCTAGATGCATTGGCACTTGGAAAAGTTATGTTTCCTTAGGCAAACTTCATTTTTAGCATGAATATGTTTTGGATGTATTGATCTTTGATATAGTTTATTTGAAGAGATATCATGGGGTTTTTTTTCATCCTTCCATAGTAACTCTAAATCAAGATAATTTTGAGTCTTGGTGAAAGTGCATACTAGTACATCTTAGGTGGTTCAATCTTCTGCCTTTTCTTTATGGACTCATTCATGAAATAGGTACACCTAATAAGAAGTTAGCATGGGGAAATAAGATTGATCATGTCCTAGGATTGATTTTTTCTAGTATTAGTTTTGACACTATGTTCCATCTCTCATATTGAATGCCCATGCACTCTTTGGACATAATTTAGGAATTATATGGAGATGGTTGTTCTTCTCCATTCCTAGATTATCCTATCATGGAAAACCTCATATGCATTAATGATGCAAATAATATAGCTTTTGATGATGATACAAAAAAAGAGCTTGAATATTGGCAAGTCTTAATAGTTTTGATGACATTGAGACTTCACTTGCTTCTCCTTATCCTAGTCTTATTGAGATCACATCTCCATCAACTGTTGCTTCAATTGACCCTTTGTAGTAAGACCATTTTAGTCTCTAGATCCACCTCATCATGACTTCTTATCAAACATATCATCCTTATTTGTGGAGTCTCACTTATTAGATTTGGAGGATACATTGGAGGATTTGTGTTTCCTCTTTGATGGTAGTAATGTAGTCACATCTTTAGTGTTTTTAGATGCAATTCAATATCTTATCTTTCCTAGTTCTACTTCTTTGATTAGACAAATAGTTTCTATTTTGGAGAAGACATCTTTTTCTAGCACTAGGACACTTCAGTTACATTTAGAGGCACACATTTGGATTTGGTTTCCCTCTTCATCATTTAATTTGTGGGAGTGGCTTCTTCATCCTCTATTGATTTTGTTTCTTCCCAAGGGGAGATATGTTGTTTGCAAGGAGTGGATTATTTTCTATCTTCATGCATCTTTTAGTGATTCTGGAGTTACTTCTATCTAGGAGGGACACTTGATCTTCTCTATCCTCTTCTCGAGGAATTTTGATTATATGATGATTGTATCTTTTGGAGAGTCTTATTGACATTCTCTACCATCATTGTATCTCTTTCATTCTTTCTCTCTTTTAGATAGGGGTTTTTCCCAACTTGATTTTTCTCCTTTACACTAGTTGTGAGACATCTTTGTTGTAAATGGGTACCTAATCAGGCCTTGTTGCTAGGACCCATATTCCATTTTGTCATGTGTACAAAGCCTCCCTAAGTTGAACTTAAGGGGGGTGTTGGTGTGAAATTATATTCACACATTATCATAAGTTTATTAGGAGCTCTTTTAGGGATTTATTTTCCTTTATTATCTTGAGAGCTTTGTGACATGTGTCATGAGATTTATTTCTTTACTTTATCTATTTTTAGCAAATGTGGTTGTATATCTTTATGTATTATTCAAGTGAATAATTTATTGTACCAATTCAATCTTGCATCTTTTCCTCTAGTTTTTAGTTGTTATGTGTTTCTCTCTTGTGTAGAATAATTACTGTAGGTGATCCTGGATCTTGTGAGTCTATTGAGTAACTCTAATAGTTTTGAGTCCTAAGATAGTCAAATTCAATATTTTTTGTTATATTTATTCATCCTTGAGACTAGAGATAAGTACCTTTTATTTCTCATATTTACTCTTTGCATCTAGCATTTATTATTTTTATATTTCCAATTCCCATAGTTGATTGTTAAATAATATTGGTTGATTTATGCTTTGATTGTTGCATGTATTTAATTAGCATAGATTAAGCTTAAGGAAATTTATTTTCATTCACATTTTTGTGAGCCTATCTAGTCTTACACAACCTAGTTTTCCCTTAGGGTTTCTCATCAATATTAGGGATTTTAGATCTAATATAATTCTATTCAACATTTATTTCTAGATTTTATATTTTTATTTTCATATGCTCATATCTTTTGATTAGGGTTTATCCAACCCTCCCACACCAAGTATTAAAATCATTATGACTCCTTTTAGGGTTTTCTCCTTGGCTTATTTACATGCATTCATATCTAATTTTGCCATGTTATCACTCATAACACAAGACATATTCACTCTTGATGTAGACTTGTAACCATTTATTCTATGGATATGCATGTATTCTTTATGGAGGTTTTGTTTCACCATGTCTTATCTATTGGAATACAATGGATCACTGAGAGTGGGGGGTGAATCAGTGATCTAATAAAACTAATTCATTCATCATGCAATTATTATCAGCATATCAAAAATCATAGTGAGAAAAAAAAACATGAGACCATAACACAAATGTTTAAAGTGGAAAACCCTATCCAAGGAAAAACCACTATCCAACCTCACCAAATTCTTTATTAGGTCTTACTGACCAAAATCTCACTGATTACAAACATGTCTCACTGACAAGGATCTAATTGATCATAGGATATCACTAATCACATCACCTCCAATCTCAATACAATAAGATAAACACAGAGTAAGTTACTCTATTTACAATGATACCAATGGTTATAGATGAATTCTATAACACATTTGTTCAAGCACCTCTCTATGTAGATATTCAAAATAGTACTACAATCTTCTTTGACTCTTCAAGACCATTATATGTCCAATACATTCAAATCAAATCTCTGAGAATACCTCAAAGACAAAGAGGACAAACAATTAGCTTACCAATCTACATATGAAGACATCAAGAACTCAAATACAATATCTACAACCATTCATGTTTTTCTCCCCTCTGCTATTGATGTCTACAATCATTCATATACCCTCTACCATTAATGTATTATCATCATTTTTGCTAAGAACATCATTCCTCTGTATATGATGTCCCCGTCTAACGTCTTTGTACTGTCATAGCTCTTTGTTACAACATACATAAACTTACTAGGTCAAATGCTTATGTCAAAAATAAAACACTCTGCAATACCTCTCTCCTTCAATCTCTTTCGTTTGCATCTTCATCTTCTCTCTCATCACCTACAAAACAAGATTCACACTTTCATTTTCATGTTCCCTTTTCAATCCACATTGCATTTCTCTTATCATTCATACTATGTATATTTTCATCTACATAATCCACATTCATAACATTTTTCATCATCTGCCAATTTCAATTCACACTGATACTCATTCTCTGCATAAAATCTGTTGGCAAGAGACACTGTGTAACTTCATGAGTGTTGTCATTGATGGCAAAAAAGTCTATCCCACACATCTGCAGTACATAGTATGCCTATACCAGAAGTCAGATTGAAGATTGTTTTGGTTCGGTGAACAAGAACGAAGTATGCAACAAGGTCCAACAATCAGGTCTGGATCTCTCAGATGGTGTAACTTAGCAAGTTGCAGACTTGGATAATTCAAGAGGAGTATCATGACTACTATATTCAAGAGATTTAGCCTCCAGAAGTAAAGCATGGAAAAGATATGAGCATCTAAGCATCAGGTTTTAGTCAAGTAGAGCAGACAGAGGAAGAACTGACTGGCAGAGCATCAGACTTCAATTTGGATGAGTAAAAGGTGTTGATAAAGCTATTTGGGGGATCATACATTGTTATCTGACATGATTGATGACTTCTATGTCTATGTTTTTGATACACATCACAAATCAAACATGGATTCAGCTGACAGATCAGTAACTTGTAAATATCTTAAGTATTCTTGTTGCTGACTAGAAAGTTGTTGAAATCCTTGATGCGAATATATATACTAGATGGATTCTAGTATGTAAGGGTGTGTGAATACAAAGATGTGGAAATAGAGTGTGAAGAAAAGTAGGGATAAGTGTGGAAGCAGCAATACAAGTCTGATATGTGACAGAGCAACAATACTAGAGGAAGAATGAAGTGCATCAGATCAGTATATTGTGCCTAACCAGAACTAAACTCTAGCATTTGTATATGTCTCTCATCAATTCAAACACCTGATTACTTTCTGTAAGTTCTGTAGACAGTGAGTCTCTTGTAGGCAATGTGCCTCTTGTGAGTAGTGTACTCAGGCAGTGAGCCCTAATTGGCAAGTGCCATTTTGTACTTCTTATTCTTTTAATAGAGAATACAATCTTGGGTTAGTCACCCTGTGGTATTTCCCTTAACAGGGTTTTCCACGTAAAAATCCTTGTGTGATGTGTGTTGAGTTTATTTATGTTCTTATGATCATATATGCTATATGTTTTGATGTTGCACTAATTATTAAGGAGAAAAGAAAGTTAAGATATTTGAGATAACTGATTCACCCCCCCTCTCAATTATCTGCCTTGTTTCCAATAATTGGTATCAGAGCTAAGTTCCTCTAAACAGAGCCTAACAGCTTGAGGAATTTCTGGGAATCTCAATGGATATATGGTATGAAGGAACAGCTTTAGTTTGCCCTAGATGATCTTGAACAATCCCATTCTGAAGTAAATAACTTGAGAGAAAGACTCAAACAAGCTAATGATTTCATAAATGAGCTAAATGAAAAACTTAGTATCTCTATGAAAAAGAGAAAGGAACTGCTTCAAAAATTAGCAAGTCAAAGTGAAGCCAATGATACTAATGAAGATCTAGATGAGAAAAACAAGCTATGTGAGAAGCTATCAAAAGAGGTCATTATGGTAAGGCATGAGATGGAATCAAGGGTTATGAGATTCACCCAAGAAATTGAAGAGAAAAGGAAAATTGAAGATAATCTAAAACAATCTCTCAAGGAGAAGATAGAGGACTACCACAAAATGGATAGAATAATCAGGCATCTTGAATCTGATCTTGAAGAAGCTAGAGATAATCAAGAACAACTTGAGAATTAGATAAACACTCTTAAACAAGATCTTCAAACAACAAATGAATACAAAAAGAAATTCAAGATAAGCTTAGCTCAACTTGAAGTTCTTCTCGAAAGCCAAAAGAGGGTAGATGACAAGTGTGGCTTGGGATATGAGAAAGGTTAAAGTTCTGGATCCGGTCAGAAGAACTTTGGATTAGGAAATCAAAGAAATAGGCCTAGAAGACCTCTGGTAAGGAAACCAAATGCTCAAAGATATCCATCCTTCAATGGATACTTCTTCAATTACAACAACTTCGGTCATAAAGGAACTCAGCACAGAAGGAGAATGAATCAAACTAATCCATCCTTCTCCAGAAATGTTTCAATTGCAAAAGGTATGGTCACAAATCTCATGACTGTAGAAATATGCAAATAAACAATTCATTAAATGGTAGATGCTTTGCATGCAATAGAATGGGACATATGGCTAATCAATGTGGATCAAGAGGATAGCAGTCAAATATGTAAAGACATGTTGTTTGTTACAATTGCAATAGATCCAGTCATATTGCCAAATTCTATAGAAGTGAAAATCAAGATAAAAAGAGTTTGGTGCATCATAATAAAAAACAAGATAAGGGAAAAGGAAAAGTGAATGTGGATGAAGTTCAAAGGGAGATGAGCAAGATTTGGGTGAAGAAGAGTACATAAAATATTGGGGACGGATCTACACCGGAATCTGGTGCTGATATTCCTTCTAGAAACTAAATAGATGAACTCTGGCTCAGGGGGAGTCATAGAGAAAAATAAATTCCACCAGCCAGTCAATTAGTGCCTAAGTTGGCACATGGAATGCTATGGATTAAAGGGTTCTCAGAAAAATATCTAAATAACCCTCGGTAAAAATATGAAAGATCCGCATGGAGTTTTGCAAGAGTTTAACTGCTCAAGTTGATCTAGTTTGATAGCCATCCAGTGAAGTAGGAGTTTTACAGATAGATCTAGTATGATTCAAAATTGAGATACTTTGATCTGTAGAACCATGGCATGACTGAAGAAAAGAAGATACATTGTCAATCCTCACTGACAATGATTCTAAGTTCAGCACAATGATTTGAGAAGATCTCTCTCAGAATAGGGCAACCGGATAACTTAAGTTGTGCATTTATTGCAAAAGGAAATTAGGATTTGTGCAAGAATAAAATGATTCTTTCATTTGTCATTTGCACATTTACATTTGAGAAGAAGAAGAGAAGAGCTCTATGTCAAGTTTCTACAACTCTCTTAAAGATCGACTGCAAAATCCAATTCAACCAGCGATTTGTTCCGGCTCTTACTTCGAACCCTAGAGCATAAAAAGGTACTTCCATTTTGAAAATCTCTCTCTGAATCTTTTGCAAGATGGCTACTCCAATGGTTGTTAAGATCACTGATATGCCACACCCAAAATTCAAAAAACATCCCTATAAATCCCTAGAAGTTGATCCTTTAGGCAATATTTCTAGCATTCCACATGGGGTATTTCATGTAGAAGATGTTAGGGTCTATATCCATGCCAACATTGAGGAGTTTGGAGACTCTAAATTGATGGACATCTATCACAAACAGCTAATAGATGAGAGTTTTGAACTTAAACCTCAATACAAGGCCCTCTGGGATAAACACTTCAGACATTGTATACACTTCCCCTATTTTGCAGAAGATGATTGGGTCCAGTATGTCCTAAGCAGAATGCATGATAATTTCATGTGGTTAATGAGGCCCTTCAAAATAGCAAAAGATGTCATCAGGGTAGTGACTGGACTGCATTCTACCAGTGGGTTACCTGCACTCAAATCTGTCAAAAATTAGACAGTAACTGAAGCCACCAGATCTAAGTTTGACAAGAGAGCAATGACCATAGATGACATCATAGATCTAGATGTCAAATTTGCCTCAATGATAATTGGGTATAGGATCTATCATTCTAGTAGGGAGAATTCTGTGTCTAGGATTGCAATATATGCGTCATATCAGATGTTGAAGGAAAATGCAGATTATGGTCTATATGATCTTCTCTTAAACCAACTGTTAGAAAACCTACAGAAGAGCAAGAAGGACAAGAAGAACTCCTTTAAGTATGGTTGTTTAATATTGTGTTTATTCTTCTATTACATGAATGAGCTACCCAGATCAAGTGGTTGGGTTTGGCAAAATGACAAACTAGTTGCAATACAAATTAAAGACTATATGTATGGACTTGGTGATGCTAAGGCTCAAAGTATAGCTCTCTAGGGTTATTTTAAGAACTTCCAAAACATGATGCAAGCCAGAGAGAGGATACCTCAATCCATAGCTGAGAAATACAAGGATACAGTGTGTTTCATGGTAGATATTGATCAATGCCTAATGGAGGCAGTTGAGCCTAGAACAGTGTGGATAATGCCAATGGGATATGAGGTCGATGAGAAAATCTTAGAGCTACATATTCAACACCTATTGAGCTAGCCTAAGGACCCTGAGGTACAAAGGTTTGGAACCTTTCAAGAACTAAGTGTAAAAATACATGTTGAGCTAAGACAACCGGAGATAAAGAGGAGAGTTAGAAGGGAAGTTGAGCAAATTGCCAAAAGATTTGGCATATCAAAAGAGGTAGTAGATGCAAATAGAGAGAAAATGGAAAGGGCTAAGAAAGAGAAACAAGAAGCAGAGAAAGGAAGTGTTCTGGTACAAGCCTCCTCCCAGACTAGATCCTCCAAGAGCTCTACACCTACTACTCCTAAGAGCTCAAGAGCCACCAAACTAGAAGTCAAGACATCTGGAAAGGGAGAAAAGAGAATGAAAACAAAAGCCACAAGGTCATACACAAGTCACAAGGATGATGAAGAAACAGAGTCTGATGAGGAAATTAAGAAGAAGAAGAAGAAAACATCCAGGGAATTCTCTACCAGTAAAAACAAAGAAGAAAAGGCAGAAGAATTTGTTGAAAAGCCCACTCTTTCCACTGATGATATCATCAAGGAAGTCACTGTGGATGGGAACCTACAACCAGAAACAGAGTTCTATGATGAATACAGTGATACTGATAAGAGGATTCTGGGAGAAGCTACAGTCAGGTATCTGAATATTTACAATAAAGCATTCATTGAATTTATTTCATTAATTCCAAAAAGTCTAGAGAAGGTACTTGAACTGAGAAAAGAGAATGCAAAAGAAAAAGACTTAGAGATTAGGGAATAGATAGCAATTCAACTCTATCCTTCTATTACTCCAAAGCAAATGGACACGATCTTTAAGGACTGTAAGGATGAATTCTGGAGTAAAGCAAGAATGAATAAACTTATGCTTGGAGAAACTGACCAAGTAGCAAGAGAAACAAAAGACATCCTCTAGAATGCCTTCAAAAGATTCAATCTTCCTATTGTAGAGGAAACATATGAAGAACCTTCTACCATGGATGTTGAAGGATTAAATATAGCCAATGAAGAATCTTCTGACAAAAATGTAGAAGGGTCAAAAGAGATAGGTGAAGAGAAGTCTAAGGACTTGAATTCCTCTGTTTTGGAAGAGGAAAATGAAGCAGTAAATACAGGTAACATCTCTCCTCCAGATCCCACTACAGGCATTCCAGACTCAGGAGCTGAAGCAGAAGGAAGAAAAGAGGATAAAGTGAGTCAAGAAGAGGAGGTAAAGGGAAAAGAAGAAGAACAAACAGAGAAGATCTATGATGACAGTTCTGAGATCCCAAAAGAAAAGAAGACTCAGTCACTAGCAAGAGACACTGTAGAGGTAGTGAAGAACTTCTTGAACAAAGAAATGATGGAGATAGATGAACCTAAACTATTTCAAGGACCACTAAAATTTGACTCTCTATCTTCGATCTAGACAATGAAAATAGCATCTTTTGCTCAAGCCAAAGCAAAAGAAAAACTTCTGAAATCTCACATGGAAAACTGTGAGCTATTGGAGATTTTATCCAGGATGCTGGAGAAGATCATGCCATCATTTCAAAAGGATCCTTCGGCCTCTCCATCTAGTAACTTGAAATCTTTGGTAAATTCTATCAGCACTCATTTTGAATCTTTAGAGAAATTGGTTGAAACAAAGGTCTGGAAGGAGTTTTTGGGAAAAAGATTCACTGAAGTACAGGGACTCATTGCTAATGATAGGAGGACCCTAGACATTGGAATAAAGAGCCTTGAAAATGCTCTTAAAGATGGTGGGGACATGTACAAATTTTGTCTATCTTGGCCCAAAGTGACAGAGGATATTGAAAAGAAGGTGAAAGAGCAAGAAGGTAAACTGTCAAGTTTATCTCAGAATTTTGATCCCCTCACTACATCCTTAATGGATCAAGAATGCTAGGCCATTGTCATCATAAATGAAATAAAGAGGCTGAACAAAGAAAAGAAGGATATAGTAAACAGAATGAGTGAACTCAGAGGGATAATTATCCCTAAGTTAGAGGCAATGCATGAGGCCTTAACAAATGCGCATACCACAACCCGGACTAGTGATCCGGCATATTTAAGAAGGGCAGAAGCATATGCATTTTTGTTGAGTGGTCACATCTCCATTTTGGACAGGATGAAGCAGAGATGGGCCATAGAATTTATATAGTTGAAGGCCACTTTTGTGGATATACTTAAGTATATGCAAGTATAACATACATATATATATATACTTATGTGGCTATATATAGGTTAATTTTTGCAAATTTTGGTGTGCGGATTCTACCCTTTGCCATTGATGTCAAAGAGGGAGTGAGGAGTAGTGAAAAATGTGGAATCCAGCTAAGGGGGAGCTCCGGTAAGATAGTGCATAAGACAGAGCATCAACAAAGGGGGAGTTTACTGTGACAGTTATTTTTCACTAAGTGTTGCCATCAATGCCAAAGGGGGAGATTGTTGGCAAGAGACACTGTGTAGCTTCATGAGTGTTGTCATTTATGGCAACAAAGTCTATCCCACACAACCGCAGTACATAGTATGCCTATACCAAAAGTTAGATTGAAGATTGTTTTGGTTCGGTGAACAAGAATAGAGTATGTAACAAGGTCCGACAATCAGGTCCAGATCTCTCAAATGGTATAACTCAACAAGTTGCGGACTTGGATAAGTCAAGAGGAGAATCAAAAGAGTCTACAAAAGGGTCCCCTTATTTAATAATACCCACTCATTTCGTAAACCTTGATTCACTACACATAATCTACTTTATTAGATTCCAATTCATGCCTTCATTTGCATAGATTCCTTTTTAATCAACATCACACCCACTCTGCATTCCCTAAGATATCTTCATAAAAACACACTTTTATTAGCTACCCACTAACTTCCATATTGAATTCTTAGTATCTCCACTTCGTTTTGGTTATTGTGGCATCTATATTAAGATAGAGTGGGCTCTGCACCTATTTTGCATGTCGAGGATACAAAATCAAATAATATTTTGTTATTTTTAGCCCTAGAAAAGGCTCTGTGTAGCTATCACTTAGGAGCAGCCTGTCAAATTTAATCTCGAGATGGAACCATTATTATTTGAAAAACATTAAATATACACCTTTGATCATAAGTTTTGCACCTTCGAGCCCTTAAATCATAGCCACCGATGTGAATTTGGCGCTTGAGCAATATTAGGTGACCAGAGGATCTGTTCTTACCAGGTAGAAGCGCTAGTAAAACAATGATCTTGATCCCTTAAGATTGTGACTTAAGTTATAAGGTAACCTATTACAACAAGTCACTAAATATAACAAAAAGTGCATTTAGACTTGATGAGCTATGAAGGCTTTAGGTAATGAAGACTTAGGGTTTCTTTAGGTCATTTAGACTAGGGTTTTGGAAGAATAACAAACCTTGAAAATATTAATTGTAGGTAATCTATGACAAAGAATAGGAAACAAATAGACATTTGAGACCTTTAGGATTTTTAGAATTGATAGGATTTTAGTACAAAGACTCCAACCATGAAAGAGCCCTAATTCAATTCAAAGACCACTAGAAACCATATGAAGATACTATATCCAATCATCATGAAGATCATACAGACCATTATGTACATCATCCTCAAGAAAGATTTATTAACACTATACCTTCATCACTTACATGATACAAGATCTTTGCATGATACAAACTGTCATGAACAATCATCATCATCCAACTTTTAGTGTAGATGAGTGAAGCAACTCATGAGAATGAACCATCAAGTCAATTCAACATCAACAAGAATGAAATACATATTAAGCATGAACACTATGCAATGAATTGTAGAATCTTCTTATCTAAAACTTCTTGGAATGAACAAACACAAATATCAATCACTTTGATCTCACATCACTTTGATTATCAACACCCATCAACCTTTGGTCTCCAAACACAACTCACAACTCCGTCACCTAAAGCATGAACATGAAGCATCTTGAAGCATGAACCAACACAACAACTTTTGACATCAATGACAAATCAAACCAACAAACTCCCCCTTTATCATTGATGGAAAAACTAACACTCCACTCTCTTCTTCAAATCTCTCCCCCTTTGACATCAAGTGGCAAAGGACCCTTGATTGCAAATCAATCAACACTCCATATACTCCCCCTATGATGCTAGCTACCTCTGCAGCTTATCACATCCTAACATGCTTATCTTCATAGGTATTGTGCTTGTATCATTGTCATGGCACTTGCATACAACTTCATTATACCATATCAGTGCTTATCACCATTCTTTAAAAACTATATTGGACTACCTTGGCATAAAGATATGTAGACCTTGATGGTCTTGAACTCTATCATACCCTACACACTCAACATTTTTGTTTGTCTTTGTCACATGTTTGGTGAGAGTCCTCTATATTTTACAACATTGGCACTTTTGTAAGTGTCTCTACATCTCTATTGAAAACACTTCCCATAGTATATGTCTCTCTATTTATCTTCCACAACTACCATAGTCCTATGATGCATTTCCCAATATCTGCATCTGATAACCTTGACAAGTTTAACTTATGATCTTTGTGGACAGGTATTCATGATTGTTGCAGATGTATTGATTGTTATGCAAGGTATTCAAGACTTCATTGATTTTCCCACAGATTTATAATAAGTCCTACTACTCATGCAGAGTCTCTAGACTATTACAAACCCTTCACAAACTTCACAAGAATAGAAAAATGAAAGGAAGCTAGGTGTGTGGAAATCACTTCCTTCACTAATCTAATGAGGAGAGATGAGTGCAAATTCATTTTAATCTTTATAGTTACAACAATGTTAACCCAACAACAAAGATATTGAAGCAATACACATACACACAGAAAGAGGATAGAAGAGAGAGAGAAGATATACGTGGGGAAAACCCTTATGGGATAAAAACCCCACACTCTAAAACATAGCTCAAATGTATTCCAGTAAACAATGAAGGTTACAATACAATTTTAGACCCAATGTTCTTGCAGGAGTCTTCGACACTTGTATCTGGAGACAATCTGGCAGCATAACAGTACTTGTCAATCACATAATACATCTCCTCTCCAAAGCACCTATTTATATAGAAGATACAAGGCAAAAAATGGATCTATCTTGAGATGGGCGTCCAACGTGGCCTCATGGCCCAAAACCCACGCCTATGGACACTTGTCCAACACTGTAGGATGTTCATGACACTTGTCATATCACACCATCCCAAAGAGGTCACCTATTCCCAAGTTGGGTAATAACAGATACTCTTACAACACTTACAACTGTCATAGAATCTTTCATAGATGTCATATCTTACAGTTGTAAGAGAATCTATCATACATAGGCTAAAATAGCATATTCTCTTACAACATGTCACAACCCTCCTTGGGGCACGCAAAGATGCCTTCTTCCAAGATGCCCTGTGACACATGTCTTCACCTATCATAGAATCTTCCATTTACGACTCTTACACATCATAGATTTGTCATAGGAATCTGTAATGACCATTTCGGTCAATATTCCCTTACACACTATCCAAGATGTTGACACATGGAAAAATATTCCCACCACTAAGTGGGATTCCTATCTCCTCATGTGAGGACAAATTTACATGTTGTCGCCTTCCATGTAGGATGACACATCACCGTGCCAACTCCCACAAGATGATAAAATAGGATTTGCATCCTAATTACATAATAGGGAATAAATAAATAAATACAGTGAAATATTACAAGGAATTGCCAAGGTTGAGACACCTTAATTCCCAACATTCTCCCACTTGTCGAACACCTTGTAAGAGCCAATGGAAATAACAGAATTTAACTGCTATAGGCCAAGAGGCCCATAGACTTCGAACACCATCTAAACTTCTTTGTACCCACTAGTTTTGTCAATGCATCCACAACATTCTTCAAAGTGTCTACCTTCTCCAAATTCACCTTCCCATCCTCTACCATGTCTCATATGAAGTGAAATTGCACATCAATATGCTTTGTTTTGGCATGGAAAGTTGGATTCTTTGCTAGGCAAATCGCACTCTGACTATCACAACAAATCATAATATGTCCTACATCAACACCAATATCTGAAAATAATCTCTTAATCCAAATGGATTCCTTAAAAGCATGAGTTTCTGCCATATACTCAACTTCTATCATGGACAAAGCAACCATAGGTTGTCGCTTACTCATCCAACTAATTGCACCACCAAACATAGTGAAGATGTAAGCACTAGTGGATCTCCTGCTGTCAATGTCACCTGCCCAATCAGAATCCATGAATCCATGAATACAAATAGAATGCGGAGGTCCTGTAACATTACCATCATAGCATATGGAATACTCAGAAGTACCCCTCAAATATTTGAACACTCTCTTAACTGCATCCAAATGTACCCATCCAGGATTAGCCATAAATCGACTAAGGACTCCCATTGCTTGGGCAATGTTTGGTCTTGTGCAGACCATAGCATACATCAAACTGCCAATAGCACTAGCATAAGGTACTCTGCTCATGTCCTCAACCTCACTAGGAGATTTTGGACAATCATTAATAGACAACTTTGTCCCCAAAGAAATAGGAACACACAATGGTCTACAATCTACCATGCTGAACCTATCCAACACGGTCTTCACATAATCTGGCTTAACCAAAGTTTTATGTTAGCTCTGTCTCTTCTGATTTCCATTCCCAAAATGTACCTGGCTGCCCCTAGATTTTTCATCTCAAACTGTGCTGACAACTGAGACTTCAAATCAGAAATCATATTCTTACCATTCCCAATTAACAACATATCATCAACATACAATGCAATAATGAGAATGCGATCATTGTCAAATTTGTAATACACACAATGATATGATTTTGATCTTAGAAATCCAACCGACAACACAAAGGCATCAAACTTCAAGTACCACATCCTAGGAGACTGCTTCAAACCATACAAAGACTTTTTCAACTTGAAAACCAAATTTTCTTTACTTTTCTCTATGTAATGCTCTGGCTGTGACATGTAAATCTCTTCCTCCAAATCACCATGAAGGAATGCTATCTTCACATCCATCTGCTCCACCTCTAAGTCATAAGTTGTTGCAAGAGATAAAAGGAACTGAATAGATGTCATCTTTGTAATGGGAGATAAAATTTCACCATAATCAATTCCCTCCACTTGTGAATACCCCTTCGCAACCAGTTTGGCCTTGTACTTTTCAACACTGCCATCTCCACTAAATTTCTTCTTGAACACCCATTTGCATCCAACAGTTTTCTATCCTTCAGGCAAAGGCACCAAGTCCCATGTTTTATTCTTTTCCAAAGAAGCCATCTCATCTTCCATGGCCTCCTTCCAAGAACCTATTTATTTCATGCCCATAGCCTCTATCACAGTTCTAGGCTCATCAGTGTTAGTAAGCAAGGAAAAAAACACAACTAGAATCAAGTAATGAATAACCAAACCTATCAGGGTGCTTCCTTGTTCGTGTAGACCTCCTCAATGGTTGAGGTTGAGGTTTTGCTTCTTCTGAGCTTTCAGAGCTGCTAGAGCTCTCCTCATCATCAGGTCTCACAGGGTCTATCGGTTCAGTCTTCTCAAAGGGTAGAAGGAAACTGAACCACATCCTCTTTCTTTTCTATCTATTCTAGCTGTAGAACAATGGAAGAAGGTGTTAGCTCTCTGAAAATAACACTTCTACTATACAACACATTTTTAGTCATAGGGTCCCAAAGCTCATAATCTTTCACACTGACACCATAGCTAATGAAAATACACTTAACAACCTTGTTCTCCAATTTAGACCATTTCTCCCTAGGCACATGTGCATATGCCTCACAACCAAAAACATGAAGATGTCTAACTGAAGGCTTCTTACCAGACCACACCTCCATAGGTGTCTTACCAACAAGAGCTGATGTAGGAGACCTGTTTACCAAGTAGCAAGCAGTGGCTATAGCTTTAGCCCAAAACTCTTGTTCGAGGCTTGCTCCACTAAGCATACTCCTAGCCCTCTCCATTAGTGTCTTGTTCATCCTCTCTGCAACTAAATTTTGCTGTGGGCTATATGGAGTTGTCTTATGTCTTTCAATCCCTTTCTCTTTACAGAACTTAGCAAACTCTACTGAACAAAACTCACCACCGTTATCAGTTATCAAACACTTAATCTTTTTACTAGTCTGATTCTCAACAAAATCTTTAAACTCTTTGAACTAACTAAAGACTTCAGTCTTGCTTTTGAGAAAATAAATCCATGTCCTTCTACTATAATCGTCTATGAAAGATACAAAATATACATATTTGAAGATTGAAGGAACACTAACATGACCAAACACATCAAAATGAATAAGATACAATACACCAGAAGACTTGTGAGAATTTGAGTAAAACTGAACATGATTTTGCTTTCCATAGACACAATGTTTGTAAAAGTCAAACTCGAGATTACAATCATTTAACCCCTCAATGAGGTTTTTATTTTTCAGGGTTCTAAGACCCTTCTCACCAATGTGGCCATATCTCAAATGCCATAACATAGTCTTTTCAGAAGGAATCTTAACTTCCAAAGCATGAGCACCCTTGGGTACACAAGATGCACTACAATCAAAATTTGTTACAACAAATTTCTTCACTGCTTGTTGGTGTAGAGACCACCATAGCTAATTTTGGTTTTGTGCTCATTAGGAGCCTATATTTTTGGTTTTTGTGCTCAATATGAGCCTAGGAGGATTCGTTAGTCTATTTATTGATGTAATAAGGTCTATGGTCAAACCACTCTCATGTTTTTAGACCCACTTTGTAGTGGAGCTTCATGTATTGCTCTATGTTGAGTTGTTTATATGTTTAGAGATGAGTGGAAGGCTAAAATTAGTCATCTTTTTGCCTTTCCATGATTGAGAATCTTGCATGATGTAAGAGAAGGATGAAAACTTTGATATTTACTTGTATACAAATCAAGGAAGTATGATCATGAAGTTTTAGGAAGAAAGAAATACAAAGAAGACTATTTTTCTACATTTTTCTACTTTTTTTGTTGTTCCTTGGTATAGTACTTGCTCATACAATCCTGTCAAGGTTTGTAGTGCATAAGATGGCATAATACATTTGGTTACCTTTAATTGAAGCCTATTTGGGAGCTTTGACACTGATGCAGAAGGAAGATATAAATGTTGTTCTGATTTTGCTCATTTAACTAGGGTTTTGTAGGGTTTAAGAGGATTGATGGGGTTCTGACCCAAACCACTATGTTATAGCCCCAAAATGAATGAAATAGGTTTAGTTAGGTATGATTTATATTGGGTTTTATGTGTAGGAGTAGGGGAACAGTCTGAGACAAGTTTGGAGGTTGACTTGGCTTGATATCCTCATGTATTAAGCCAAAGAGCATAGCTAGAGTAGGTATTTGTGGATAAAGTCACTTGGGATGGTCAAAGAATTCCAAAACCAATGGAATCCATCTATTTTCAATCCATTTCTTTCCCTAGAGTAGGTTAGAAATTTCTAGACCAAATTGATAGGGTACTTCCTTTGTAAAACAGGGCTAATTGCCCCTTGGAACATCAGGTACAATCCTTTTTCAAGGCACATGTTCCAAAGAAAGGTACCCTACATGTCTGATATGTTATAGATGGCCATAATGGGTGTCTAAAAAACCAAAGAGTTCATGAAGTTGTTTGGGAAGTTTGAGAGTTATGCCCCAAAAACCCTATTCTAAGGGCTACAAGGAATTTGGTCAAGTTGTGAAGGAGCGATGGGTAGGACAGTCAACTAGGTCATTTGGTGAGTTTGGTGAGCAGGAATAGGTCAAATTAACATGCCCCAAAGTGTTGGTAGTTATCTCATAGATCCAAACCTATTCAAGCTCTTGAATGAAGGCATTGGAGTCATGTTTGGTGAAGCAAGCTATCCACTCATGTTGGATCAGTCAAATCAGTTTTGAGAAGTTTGTGAAGTCTTTCCCTACTCTGCATCAAGTGGTATTAGAGCACAAGTTCTGAGTGGGAAAGTGTGAAGAAGGAGTACAAAATGCCTCCTAAGAACAGTCCAGTCCTCACTAGAGAAGTGAGATTGATGGAGTCTCAAGATGGAGTCCTAACTAGACTTGTAGCCATTGAAGCAAACCTAAGGAGAGGTGAAGTCATTTAGGAAGATAGTGACCAAGAGTATGAGGGTGAAAATGTAGACCCTCAATAGGGATCCAATGAGGTAGAGATGGATCCAGATCATAAAAGGTTCATGAAGATATTGCAGACTGTGAAAGGAGAAAGCACTGATGTCAAGATGGAGTTACCCATGTATGAAGGGAAGATGAACAATGAGGAGGTACTAGATTGGATTGATTCCTTAAATAACTACTTTGAGTATAAAGAGATTCCTGAAGAGAAGAAATTCAAACTGGCAAAGACCAAGTTGAAGGGAGCAGCATTGACATGGTGAAACTATGTTTAGTCAGAAAGGTTGAGAAAAGGAAAAGCAAAAATTAGTTCATGGGACTGAATGGTGTCCAGGGTGAAGGTCAATTCCTTCCAAAAGATTATGCCATTCAAACCTTCAAAAGGTTGTAGAACTTAAAGCAAAAAAGAAATGGATGTAATGGCCTACACAGAGGAGTTTCATAAGCTCAGTATGAGAACTGGCCATAATGAGGATGAAGTTGAAAAGATTACTAGATACGTGAATGGGCTTAGGTTCAATATCTAAGATGAACTAAGTCTTACTACACCTAGGAATGTGGAAGAATGCTTCCAGTTGGCAGTAGGAGTTGAAGAGAAGATCAAAAGGAAACAAGAAGAAAATGGAAGAGGTAGAGGAAAGAACTTCAGAGGAAGAGGAAATTTTGGAAGAGGATAGAAGCAGCTAGGGGAAACAAATAACAACAATAAGGAGTATCAAGAGCCAAGAGGAGAGTCAAATGAAAGAGGCAGCTTTAGAGGAAGAAGATCAAATAGTAGAGGCAAGTTTGGAGGCCAAGGTAGAGGGTCAAGCACCTTCACAGGCAAATGCTACAACTGTAATCAAGTTGGACATCCTACATTCAAGTGCCCAGACAAACAAGCATCAAGTTCCCATGGAGGTGATAGAAGAGTCCAAATAGTACAAGAGGAGGACCAAGAGAGTGTGAACTCACATTCAGTGCATGTAGCCCCAGAGGCATGAGAGTCCTTGATGATAAGAAGGACATTGCTGAAAGTACCATCAGCCAAGGAGCCCCCACAAAGGAAGGCTTTATTCAAGATAACTTGCAAAGCACAAGGAAAGCTATGTAAGGTGATTGTTGATTCTGGTTCTACTGACAATCTTGTGTCTCTGGAAATGGTAGAAAAGTTGAAGATCAAGAAGATTCCTCACTCTACACTCTACAAGGTGTCATGGCTCAATAAGGGTCAACAAGTACTTGTGAATGAGAAAGCTTGGGTGGAGTTCAACATTGGTACCTACAAAGGCAAGATTTTGTGTGACATCATTCCCATGGATGTATGCCATTTTCTCTTAGGTAGGCCATGGCAATTTGACTGAAAGGCCAAGCATGATGGAGAGGAGAATACTTACATGATTGTGAAGGATGGAGTGACCTACACTCTTACACCCCTAAAGGAAGATGGTGCAGCAGTCCATGAAGGACCAAGCGTGATGATGGTGAAAGAGAAGGAGTTTTTGAAGACACTGAAGGAAGGAGAAGTTTGATATGCCATCATTGGCAAGCCTATATTAGTCAAGGTAGAAACAGAGGTAGAAAAGATACCAAAGGAGGTGCAGGTCATATTGGATAGGTATGAAGACATAGTGGTGAAAGACCTACCAAGCTTATTGCCTCCTGTGAGAGATGTAAGCCATCATATTGATCTCATCCCTAGTTCAAGTTTTCCAAACAAGGCAGCATACAAGATGACACCACAGAAGAATGAAGAGGTCAAAAATTAGATTCAAGAACTATTGGACAAAGGGCTGATCAAGGAGAGTTTAAGTCCCTGTGTTGTTCCAACTGTCCTAGCACCTAAGAAGGGTGGAGAATGGAGACTTTGCACTGATTCCAAAGCCATCAACAGAATAACAATTAGCTATAGATTCCCAATACCCAAGATAGAGGATCAATTGAATAGTTTGGGTGATGCATGTTACTTTTCAAAGATAGATTTAAAGAGTGGTTACCACCAAATAAGAATAAGAGAAGGTGATGAATGGAAGATAGCATTCAAGACTAATGAAGGTCTTTATGAGTGGCTAGTAATGCCATTTGGGTTATCAAATGCCCCAAGTACATTCATGAGACTTATGAATGAAGTCCTAAATCATTTCATAGGAAAGTTTGTGGTAGTCTGTCTAGATGGCATTCTTGTGTACAACAGAACCAAAGAAGAACACTTGCAGCACTTTGACATGGTGTTGAAGAGATTGAATGAGGAGAAATTGATGATCAACCTCAAGAAGTGTGAATTCATGAAAGAGGAGCTTTTCTATCTTGGCTTTGTGATCTCCAAGGGTACACTCAAGATGGATCCATCCAAGGTAGAAGCCATACTTAGTTGGCCAAATCCTAGAACAACAGCAGAGGTAAGAAGTTTTCATGGTTTGACTACATTTTATAGGAAGTTTATCAAAAAATTTAGTCATATTTGTTCTATTCTTGATACCATCAAAGGAGATAAGAAGAGAAAGTTTCAGTGGACTGAGGAAGCTGAGAAAATCTTTAAATACTTGAAGACAAGGGTGGCTCAACAACCTATTCTTGCACTCCCTGATTTCAACAAGGTGTTCACAATTGAATGTGATGCAAGTGGATATGCCATAAGTGCAGTCCTAAGCCAAGATGGGAGACTGGTTGCATTCTTTAGTGAAAATATTAATGAAGCTAAGAGGAAGTACTCTTCCTATGACCTTGAACCCTATGCTATGGTGCAGTCACTCAAGAAGTGGAGGCACTATCTATTACCAAAAGAGTTTATTGTCTTCACAGACAATCATGCTTTGATTTTCTTGAACAACTAGGATAAGTTAAGTCATAGACACATGAAGTGGATGGAGTATATGCAGGCCTACACATTCACCATCAAACACAAGAAAGGACAAGAAAAAAAAGTTACTGATGCACTAAGTAGAAGATCCATGATGGTGCAAGAGATCAAGTTGTAAAGTGTAGGTATTAATGCACTTAAAGGTATGTATGAGAATGATGAAGATTTTAGTGATGTTTTTCATAATGAATTCTTTGATTTTGTATTACAATATGGTTTACTATTCAAGGGAGATCATTTGTGTGTGCCAAGATGCTCCATGAGAGCAAATCTGATCAGGGAAAAGCACTGTGGCAGCATGGGTGGTCATTTTGGTTATGAAAAAACTTTGGAGTAGGTCAAGAGGTTTTATCACTAGCCTAAGCTACATAATGATGTGAAGAAGTTTGTGGAGAGTTGTGTGATATGCCAAAGAGCTAAGGGATCAAGTTCCAATGCAGGCTTATACCAACCTTCGCCAATACCCAATCAGCCATGGGAGTCAATCAGCATGGACTTTGTTCTAGGTCTGCCAAAGACACAAAGAGGTTATGACAACATTTTTATTGTTGTAGATAGGTTTAGTAAGATGGCACATTTCATTGCTTGCAAGTCCACTAATGATGCCTCTCATATTACCGGTATGTTCTTCAAGGAAATTGTAAGAATCCATGGATTACCTTTGACAATAGTGTCTGATAGACATTCCAAGTTCATTAGTCACTTTTGGAGGACCTTATGGAAGAAGTTGGGAACTAATATAACCTTCATTTCTTCCTACCATCCTCAAATAGATGGGCAAACTAAGGTGTCGATAGGTCATTGGGAAACTTGTTAAGGTGTCTAACGAAGGAGCGTAATTAGTCATGGGATCTCCTGCTGCCCCAAGTAGAATATGCCTACAAAGGCTCTATCAATCGGAGCATAGGAAGAACACCTTTTGAAGTGGTGTATGGTATGAAGCCAAGAGGAATTCATGAGTTGAGAGACCTAAGAGGAGTGGACAATAGGAGTGTACAAGGAGAAGATTTTGCCACTGCCATGAGGGATATACATCAGCAAGTTAAAGAAACTCTTGAAAAGAGTGTTGCCAAATATAAGGAGAAGGCTGACCTGAAAAGAAGAGATGTTTAATACAAGGTAGGTGACATGGTGCTAGCTCATTTGAGGAAGGAGAGACTTCCTAAGGGTAGATATACAAAATTGATGATGAAGAAGATAGGACCCTGCAAGGTGGTCCACAAGTTTGGTCAGAATGCTTATGAAATAGAACTCCCTCCTAGAGTTGCTATCTCCCCCATTGTCAATGTTGCAGACCCATATCCTTTCAAAGGATCTAATGTTGTAGATGAAGAAGTAGAGGAGATTTCTTATGAGGATTGGATAAGGGATCTTCCACCTAGTCAACCAGTAAAGCTTGAAGCTATCTTGGACACAAGGGAGGTTAAGAGGACAAGAAACAAGGTATACAATGAACACTTAGTGAAATGGCATGGTTTGCCAATTGAAGATGCTACATGGATGATAGAAGAAGAAATCAAGCAACATGGAGCCTATGTTCAAGAGTTCATTTTATCAGGAGATTGAAATCTTTTCACCCTAGTTGTATGGTGCAGAGACCACCATAGCTAATTTTGGTTTTGTGCTCATTAGGAGCCTATATTTTTGGTTTTTGTGCTCAATATGAGCCTAGGAGGAGTTTTTAGTCTATTTATTGATGTAATAAGGTCTATAGTCAGACCACTCTCATGTTTTTAGACCCACTTTGTAGTGGAGCTTCATGTATTGCTCTATGTTGAGTTGTTTCTATGTTTAGAGATGAGTGGAAGGCTAAAATTAGTCATCTTTTAGCCTT
The DNA here is from genome assembly GCA_027924645.1 of Cunninghamia lanceolata. Classification (NCBI taxonomy): domain Eukaryota; kingdom Viridiplantae; phylum Streptophyta; class Pinopsida; order Cupressales; family Cupressaceae; genus Cunninghamia; species Cunninghamia lanceolata. The sequence goes on from BSBN01001067.1 coordinate 7,818,016, forward strand.
TCCAAGATGGAGAATCTTGTATGATGCAAGAGAAGGATGAAAAATTTGATGTTTAATTGTATACAACTTGAGGAAGTATGATCATGAAGTTTTAGGAAGAAAGAAATACAAAGAAGACTATTTTTCTGCTATTTTCGTTGTTCCTTGGTATAGTACTTGCCCGTACAGTCCTGTCAAGGTTTCTAGTGCATAGTATGGCATAATACATTGGGTTACCTTTCATTCAAGCCTATTTGGTAGCTTTGACACTGCTACAGAAGGAAGATATAAATGTTGTTTTGATTTTGCTCATTTAACTAGGGTTTTGTAGGGTTTAAGAGGATTGATGGGGTTCTAACCCAAATCACTCTGTTAGAGCCCCAAAATGAATGAAATAGGTTTAGTTAGGTATGATTTCTATTGTTTTTTGTGTGTAGGAGCAGGGGAGCAGTCTGAGACAAGTTTGGAGGTTGACTTGGCTTGATATCCTCATGTATTAAGCCAAAAAGCATAGCTAAAGTAGGTATTTGTGGATAAAGTGACTTGGGATGGTCAAGAAGTATAAAACTAGTGGAATCCATCCATTTGTAATCTATTCCATACACTAGAGTAGGTTAGAAAGTTCTAGACCAAATTGATAGGGTACTTCCTTTATAAAATAGGGTTAATTACCCCTTGGAACATCAGGTACAGTCCTTTTTCAAGGCACATGTTCCAAAGCAAGGTACCTTGCATGTTTGATATATTATATAGGGCCATAATGGGTGTCTAAAAAATGAAAGAGTTCATGAAGTTATTTGGGAAGTCTGAGAGTTATGCCCCAAAAACCCTATTCTAAGGGCTACAAGGAATTTGGTCAAGTTGTTAAGGAGCGATGGGTAGGATAGTCAACTAGGTCATTTGGTGAGTTTGGTGAGCATCCATAGGTCAAATTAACCTAGCCCATGGTCTCCTTAAGTGTTGGTAGTTATCTCATATATCCAAACCTATTCAAGCTCCTGAATGAAGGCATTGGAGTCATGTTTGGTGAAGCAAGCTATCCACCCATGTTGGACCAGTCAAATCAATTTTGAGAATTTTGTGAAGTTTTCCCCTATTTTCCATCACTTGTTTAGATGGTGGAGATGAAGTGACTGTAGCTCTCTTCTTTGAGTCAGAAGAACTATTGCACTATGAAGTACATGCCTCTAGCTGAAATAGACTACCTCTCCGAGTACCCTTCGCAAGGACCATAGATCCTCTGGTCATCTTGCATCCATCCTTCGAAAAGACAACTTGCACACCTACATCATTCAACATACTTATAGAAAGTAGGTTTTGTGCCAAGCCTAGGATGTGCATAACCCCAGTGATCCCCTTCACTTGTCCATCAAGGAATCAGATTGAGACTCTTCCACAACCAACAATCTTCAGATGAGAATCATCACCTAGGTACACTCTTCCACCATGAAACTCTTCATACTTTGTGAACCAACTTTGATGTGAGGTCATGTGGAATGATGCACCAAAATCAAACAACCACACATCATTAGATGCATGGGTGGTCATGGCTACGATGAAGGCATCACCATCATCTTGAGACTTGTCAGATTTTGAATATGAGACATTCTTCTTCTTCTTTTTCTTTTCTTCCTTGCATTCTGTTGTGATGTTCACAACACACCCCATTATGCTCCTTAGCAAAATGGGGACCCCTGCTGATGTTTTGCTTTTTGCTTCTGCTTGTGTTTTTCTGCTTTCTGGCGGTTTGGTAAAAATGAAGGTCAGGTGCATCATCATCATGATATTCAAATGAGGTAGGTCATCATCATGAGGTCAGTTTGTCAAAGTTCATATTTTATTTTTGTGACCACATATTTAGAAAGAGCTTGAAATTCCATGCAGGTTTGCCTTTTACTTCACTTGAAAATTCGTCCATATGTGGAAGTTATGCACAGTCAAAGTTTTGGTCAAACCTGATAATCGCAAGTGATCATCATATTTTTTCATGTTGTCAAGCTCATCATGATCTTGGTCTATCACCCGATAAAAATGATGCAGTCGCAATATCCGGACGTCAATCTTAGGTGGTAGTGCCCTTTACCCGTCAAAAGGCCTTATGCGCATCATGATTTTAGGAGGGTCATATTTTATAAACTTGGTTTTGCTGTATGAAGACATCATCATCATATTTGAAACGCCCCCCCGATAATATCCTGAGGTTCAAATATCATGATGACGTCAACTTTAAGTCACGGTAAGTTTCCCCCGTCGAGCAGTTTTTCGCATCGCGAGCATCATGATATTTTTGCATCGCCTAATCTTATAATATCATGCTGATAATATAAGATCACCCTGACTTAGAAAATCCGCCATCGGCATATTTGCATGCGCATGTTCAAATCCTATCGGAAGATCATCATCCTGATATTTGCTGAAGTTCGCTAAGATGATGATGACGACTTCATATCCTCCTGATCTCCTTTTGCATGATCATGTTCATCATCCTGATCTTTCACAAGAGGGTCATTCGCTGAAATTTGCTAAGTGATGGAGACATCATCATGATATTCGATCAAGAGGATCATCATATTCATATCCTCCTGATCTCCTTTTGCATGATCATGATGATCACCCTATCTTTTTTGAAGAAGAGGGCGATATTCCATTCCTCAACAGCATGATCATATTTTACAATATCACCCTAGCGCAAATATCATGATGACCTCAACTCATCCTTGTGCTCCGAAAACGAAATATGATGATTACGTCATCATGATAATTCGATGAGGAGGATCATCATATTTTTATCTTGTCCTGTTGTCAAGATCATCATGATGACGTCATGTTCTAAGTTTAACGAAAGCTCCGGATATCATGATGACGTCATCCCGATCTGATAAACGAAGAAGCAAATATCCTGATGATCATCATCATCACATTTTCCCTTCGGCAGGATATTTTCCAAAGCACGATCCGGTTCCTGAATATGATGATGACGTCTTATTCTAAGTTCGACAAAAGCCCCAAATATCATGATGATCATCATCATCCTGATCTTTCGAGAGGGTTGCCTTGGCCGCAAAGGGGTCGTATTACATTCATTATCCTGATCATGCTCCTTAGGTGACCCGATATCACAATTATCCCCCGATATACAAGAGCGAAACATCCTGATGACGTCATCTGGACCTTCAGAAGGGAAAGCATCATATTTCCAGAATATCATGCTGATGAAGAGAATGTTGGCTAACATGTTTTTTTGACGCGCTGATAGCGATAGTCATGCCGATGGGCGGGAAATGAGGCGGTGGAATTTTAAAGTGTTTTTTTGGCGCCTGTGGCATTTTCCCGGTCAGCGATAGTTGACCCGATGAATTTTGAGCAGTCTGAACGCATTTTGGACGCGTTTTGAGAGTATTCTGGATCCGATCTCCGCGGTTTTGCGCAGTCACCTGGATTTAAACGCTTATTTTAATTTCCTGTTGTTTATGTGATAAATGAAATACTTATTGCTTGTCTTCTCTTGCAGGCTTGCAGTTGAGGAAGCAGCTGGAAAGTCAACACAGTGACCTCATGGAGGAAGGAATGAAGTGCGAAAAAGTCAAGGCCATTCAAGTAAAGAACAAGGTTGCAGCTGAAGGTATTACTGCAACAGACAAACAGAAGTTATTACCCAGCTGCCGGAACTTCTCAGAAGGGGCAATATTTCGCCCAGATTTGACACTGCTCAAAGATATTTTTGAGAGCTGGTTCACCTGTATTTATTGTTGTAACCAGGGGTTTGAACCAGGGGTTCAATTAGGTTTTTGCTGTAGTGAGGACAATCAGAATGCCTTTATATTGTGCCTCCCTACACTGTAATATTTTACACAAGGATTTTAGGATTTTGCCAGAATTGTAGAGCCTTTCTGGGCATAGTTTAGAAGTAGAAGAAGGAGGTCGCCTGTTTGTCTGTAGTAAGGTGCACGTGGAATGTCTGGCTGCCTTACTGTATCTGTAAAGCTTGTAAGTTCTCTGTAGTATGATCAATGAAACTAAGAGTCATTCCTACATTGTAAATCGTGTATGACTATTCGTTTCTAATACAATAGAATCTGGAGTTCTGCATCTATCTTCTGAGTGTTCTCCTGCCCTTCTTTGTGTTTTGAAATATCTTCTTTGAGAGCTTGCAATTTTAAATGTATGTTTGTGAAAATGCTCAGAACTTACATTTAAGGTTTTTACTATGGATTTGATCAAATTACTGTGGTATTTACATAGTGCATAACAAAAACAATTAGATCCTTCGGTAGATTAAATGAGGTATAGATTAGATCTTTCTAACTTTTCCCAACCCATCTGAAATATTTAGCTGAAAACGTAGAAATCTAAAGGAAATTGTCTCAAATTTGAAGAAGCATGTATAACAGAGCTATAAGTAGACAGTTTTCATAAATAGATAAAGAAGAAAGCTGCAAAAATTCAAGAAAACCATCTAAAACTTGCAGCCCGGTAACACTTGTATGCAAATGAACAGAATACTTGTTGAAATCTATGACCTTTTTGCATATTCTTAGTCCAGTAAACCACCAAACAAACCTAAACTACATAAGGCCCCTTGAACATTACAGCTTCACATTGACCAACTAAACTTGACCAACCGAACCATTGTAGACTTGGGATTAGTTGAATCTCAAATGATTCCTTCTTATCTTTCAAGTATAGTTTCAGTTCATTTCATGTGAATTTTAACTTATTGTTATGATTGCATCAAAACGATCATCAACAGTTTTCTGGCGCTAGAAGGAGGGCCTGATTGGGTTTAGGGTTAAAATTTTTGAGTTTTAAATGTTATATTCTGAGATATGTTAGATCTCATAAAATTTCAAAGGCCTAAAAGGTTGAAAGAGGGTCCCATTTTTAATGGACTCATATAGGGATAGTTTTCAAGTTGACATTCCTTCATTTCAGAAAGCTTTGAATAACCAGCTTTATCCTAAAAATTTATATAGCTATGGTTTATTTGGAAGGTGTAGGATACATAAGTCCGCAGAGCATGGTGAGCTTAATTGTCTATCTTTTCTTACAAGATTAGATTTATATTTGAAAGGACTAATCTCTCTCTCAGATGTGTATAAGGCTAAAAGTTGGCAGGGAAATGAGGAGATTATTGAGCGACAGGAGGATGCAGCATCAACGGTCGTTAAATGTGTAGAGGATGCAAAGATGGAACCAATGCTAAAAATAAAGGATAGTAAGATCTCTCTCCAGGAATCATGTGATGGTAAGAAAAAAAATCTGTCTTTTCGTCAGGATCCGGCTGTGATTAAAGTTAGTGAAAAGTATAAATATCCTAAAAAATGCAGAGAAGAAATCATAGCTCATATCCCTTTTCTAGATAATAAGCAAAAAGGATTTAATGAAAAAGAAAAGGAAAGTGAGGTTCATCTTGATACATTTGATAAATATATAGAACTACTAAGGAATATTTGTCAAGAAGAAACATCTGGGTCTGACCTGAAAAGTTTTAACGAGCATGATTTGGCAAAGAAATGTAAACAAGCATTGGCAGAATTAAAATGCACTAAAATTGATAAGATCCCTACTGTAGAAACTAGTGAAGTCATAGAAAAGAAAGTAAATCCTAGTGTTACAACTGACTTCTTTGAATTAAATGATCAAAATCAAGATTGTTGCAGGTCAATAAGATTAGACTCTTCACTAAAAGACAAATGTGAGTCATCTGATGAACAATTCTTTAAAAAAAAGGATACAGAGGATCATGTAGCTGCTGTACACAATCAGACATCACCCCCATGCCATGTTGAAAATAAAACAGGGGAGTATTCTTGTCAATCAAAAGATGTTGTCCCACCTTTACTCTCAAGTGATTTAAAAATGATTAATTTCTGTATGTCAGATTATGATGATGAGGATACTTACTTAAGTGCTGATGTGCAGGAAACTAATGAGAACATTGAGAGGTCTGTTGAATTTAAGGATAAACTAAACATCCAGAATGAAGGAATGAAGCTGGATGAAGATGAAGAAATGATACATCTAGAGTCATTCATCTTTCAACTTGAAAAAGGACTAGACATAGAGCTGGGCAATGAAAATGCAGAGCTAAATGAAGAGCCAGCTATCAATAAACAAGTGTGTTCCACAGAGCTAAAGGCACATCAGGTTGTCTCTTTCCTTTCCTTAGTAAACAATGATAAATGCTATTTTGATTATGGAAATTCAAGAGATAGCACATGCATATGGATTAATCATAACCTTGATGAGCTGCCTCAGTTACTAGTCATTAAGAGCTATTCTGATAAACACAATGAATCTAGAGTACCAGATTTTTTTTTAGAATTCAAAGATAAATCTGCTATGATGAGGACCATAACTAGTACCCTGTTACTCCTGCACAACCTAAAGAAATATGCAAGTAGGGGTGTTTTTGGGTCTTTTTCCTGGGTTTCTATTTGCCATGTAGAGGCTTGTATATAGTTTGGTGGGGTAGTTGTTTTTGTTTTTGTGTTCCTCTTTTGCTGTTTTCTTTTAGGGTTGGTTGTTTGTATAGTTCCTTTTTGTTTGTTTTTGCTTTTTGTTTGTACAGTTTTTTCTTTTGTTGTGTTGTTTGTACAGCCTGTTTGTTTGGTTTGTTTGTTGTCTCCTCAGCAGGGATCTTTATTTTACTTTAGAGTATTAAGGAGCAAAACTAGCAACCATTCAAAACAGTATAAAATTTAGGATATTCAGGTTAACCATTTGCAATTTACACATAATTTGTCACTGTCATGAATGTAGAGAGTTGTTCATCTTCTGAAGTTTTGTATTCAATAAATGTGATTGAGAATTCGAAGCAGGTTTCTCATGATGACACACCTAAAATCCTTGGGTTTGTTGAACATACCAGTGCAGATATTAGGTGAAAAATCAGAGGTCACCCTTGCTACCATTACAATTCTCAGCTTAATTTCAGCAAGTGCCCACTCCTTGCATCATGAAGTTACAAATTGCTATATCTTATGAAATCTTTCAAAATTAGAAAACAAAAAATAAATAAATAAATAAATAAAGCGGATTATACTAAAAATCTAGATTAAGCTATCTAAGTAACTCTACCGGGGCTATGGACGCTCGCTGGCAGTGGGGCTCTACTTAGGAGAATTGTAATGATAACCTTGCCGGGGCTATAGACGCTCGCTGGCAGCAAGGCTCTATCCGGTTGGCTATGAGGGAATATCCTCACCTACGTAGGCTAATGTCAGTCACTAGTTTGTTCAACCGATCTTCAAGATGAGTATAATTAATCACGTGCACACAACTAAACTGAAAATGGAAGTTCATGCATCTTTATTGAATACTTTGAGTCTCAAGCTGAATAGTAATTTGCAAGAAAGATAGTTGGGAGTTATGAGTTCATTTCATCTAGTTTCCTTGAACACTTTGAATTTAATTGTTTTGTTTTGGTTGCTAGTTGTTGTGATGTTCACAACACGCCCCATTATGCTCCTTAGCAAAATGGGGACCCCTGCTGATGTTTTGCTTTTTGCTTCTGCTTGTGTTTTTCTGCTTTCTAGCGGTTTGGTAAAAATGAAGGTCAGGTGCATCATCATCATGATATTCGAATGAGGTAGGTCATCATCATGAGGTCAGTTTGTCAAAGTTCATATTTTATTTTTGTGACCACATATTTAGAAAGAGCTTGAAATTCCATGCAGGTTTGCCTTTTACTTCACTTGAAAATTCGTCCATATGTGGAAGTTATGCACAGTCAAAGTTTTGGTCAAACCTGATAATCGCAAGTGATCATCATATTTTTTCATGTTGTCAAGCTCATCATGATCTTGGTCTATCACCCGATAAAAATCATGCAGTCGCAATATCCAGACGTCAATCTTAGGTGGTAGTGCCCTTTACCCGTCAAAAGGCCTTATGCGCATCATGATTTTAGGAGGGTCATATTTTATAAACTTGGTTTTGCTGTATGAAGACATCATCATCATATTTGAAACGCCCCCCTGATAATATCCTGAGGTTCAAATATCATGATGACGTCAACTTTAAGTCACGGTAAGTTTCCCCCGTCGAGCGGTTTTTCGCATCGCGAGCATCATGATATTTTTGCATCGCCTAATCTTATAATATCATGCTGATAATATAAGATCACCCTGACTTAGAAAATCCGCCATCGGCATATATGCATGCGCATGTTCAAATCCTATCGGAAGATCATCATCCTGATATTTGCTGAAGTTCGCTAAGATGATGATGACGACTTCATATCCTCCTGATCTCCTTTTGCATGATCATGATCATCATCCTGATCTTTCACAAGAGGGTCATTCGCTGAAATTCGCTAAGTGATGGAGACATCATCATGATATTCGATTAAGAGGATCATCATATTCATATCCTCCTGATCTCCTTTTGCATGATCATGATGATCACCCTATCTTTTTTGAAGAAGAGGGCGATATTCCATTCCTCAACAGCATGATCATATTTTACAATATCACCCTAGCGCAAATATCATGATGACCTCAACTCATCCTTGTGCTCCGAAAATGAAATATGATGATTACGTCATCATGATAATTCGATGAGGAGGATCATCATATTTTTATCCTGTCCTGTTGTCAAGATCATCATGATCTTGTTTGTCCACCTGATATTTCGTAAAGTCCTCCTGCCGATGAAGTAAGACCTTTTGAAAATATCCTGATGATCCTCATCATCCTGATTTCCCTTCAGCAGGATATTTTCCAAAACATGATCCGGTTAGCGAGATATCATGATGACGTCATGTTCTAAGTTTAACGAAAGCTCCGGATATCATGATGACGTCATCCCGATCTGATAAATGAAGAAGCAAATATCCTGATGATCATCATCATCACATTTTCCCTTCGGCAGGATATTTTCCAAAGCACGATCCGGTTCCCGAATATGATGATGACATCTTATTGTAAGTTTGACAAAAGCCCCAAATATCATGATGATCATCATCATCCTGATCTTTCGAGAGGGTTGCCTTGGCCGCAAAGGGGTCGTATTACATTCATCATCCTGATCATGCTCCTTAGGTGACCCGATATCACAATTATCCCCCGATATACAAGAGCGAAACATCCTGATGACATCATCTGGACCTTCAGAAGGGAAAGCATCATATTTCCAGAATATCATGTTGATGAAGAGAATGTCGGCTAACATGTTTTTTTGACACGCCGATAGTGATAGTCATGCCGATGGGTGGGAAATGAGGCGGTGGAATTTTAAAGTGTTTTTTTGGCGCCTGTGGCATTTTCCCGGTCAGCGATAGTTGACCCGATGAATTTTGAGCAGTCTGAACGCATTTTGGACGCGTTTTGAGAGTATTCTGGATCCGATCTCTGCAATTTTGCGCAGTCACCTAGATTTAAACGCTTATTTTAATTTCCTGCTGTTTATGTGATAAATGAAATACTTATTGCTTGTCTTGTCTTGCAGGCTTGCAGTTGAGGAAGCAGTTGGAAAGTCAACACAGTGACCTCATGGAGGAAGGAAATCTGATCTCAGGAGCAAGAAGATAAGGATGAAGTGTGAAAAAGTCAAGGCCATTCAAGTAAAGAACAAGGTTGCAGCTGAAGGTATTACTGCAACAGACAAACAGAAGTTATTACCCAGCTGCCGGAACTTCTCAGAAGGGGCAATATTTCACCCAGATTTGACACTGCTCAGAGATATTTTTGAGAGCTGGTTCACCTGTATTTATTGCTGTAACCAGGGGTTTGAACTAGGGGTTCAGTTAGGTTTTTGCTGTAGTGAGGACAATCAGAATGTCTTTATATTGTGCCTCCCTACACTGTAATATTTTACACAGGGATTTTAGGATTTTGCCAGAATTGTAGAGCCTTTCTGGGCATAGTTTAGAAGTAGAAGAAGGAGGTCGCCTATTTGTCTGCAGTAAGGTGCGCGTGGAATGTCTGGCTGCCTTACTGTATCTGTAAAGCTTGTAAGTTCTTTGTAGTATGATCAATGAAACTAAGAGTCATTCCTACATTGTAAATCGTGTATGACTATTTGTTTCTAATACAATAGAATCTGGAGTTCTGCATCTATCTTCTGAGTGTTCTCCTGCCCTTCTTTGTGTTTTGAAATATCTTCTTTGAGAGCTTGCAATTTTAAATGTATGTTTGTGAAAATGCTCAGAACTTACATTTAAGGTTTTTACTGTGGATTTGATCAAATTACTGTGGTATTTACATAGTGCATAACAGAAACAATTAGATCCTTCGGTAGATTAAATGAGGTATAGATTAGATCTTTCTAACTTTTCCCAACCCATCTGAAATATTTAGCTGAAAACGTAGAAATCTAAAGGAAATTGTCTCAAATCTGAAGAAGCATGTATAACAGAGCTATAAGTAGACAGTTTTCATAAATAGATAAAGAAGAAAGCTACAAAAATTCAAGAAAACCATCTAAAACTTGCAGCCCGGTAACACTTGTATGCAAATGAACAGAATACTTGTTGAAATCTATGACCTTTTTGCATATTCTTAGTCCAGTAAACCACCAAACAAACCTAAACTACGTATGGCCTCTTGAACATTACAGCTTCACATTGACCAACTGAACTTGACCAACCGAACCATTGTAGACTTGGGATTAGTTGAATCTCAAATGATTCCTTCTTATCTTTCAAGTATAGTTTCAGTTCATTTCATGTGAATTTTAACTTATTGTTATGATTGCATCAAAACGATCATCAACACATTCCTTTCAGAAATGCCTAGTTTTTCCATAGTTACAAGAGAGAGCTTTGGACTTTCCAAGATATTTGGATCTCCCACGAGATTTGGATCTACCCTTCTCAACTTTCTTGTCCTTCTCTTTCCCTTTCTCCTTGGGTCTTTAATGAACTGTAAGAGCCTCTTTGGCTTCCTTAGAAGACTTTCTCCACATCTTTTTAGATAACACTGAAGATACCACTTCATCCATTATGAAAGTGGATTTGGTGCTCCCAATAGCCATAACAAGGCAATCCCACGAGTCTGGCAAAGAACAAAGCAAGGTTATACAACGATCCTCCTCCTCCATCTTCACACCAACGGATGTCAATTGTGCAATTAACATGTTGAAGGCATTCAGGTGATCTGCAATAGATCCTCCATACTCCATCATCAAAGAATACTTCTTTCTCAAAAAAAGTTTGTTCACTAGGGATTTGGCTTGATAAACATCTCCCAACTTCTTCCAAAGATCTTTTGTGGTCTTCTCATCATGGACATTTAACAAGACAAAATCAGCTAGACTGAGTCTTATGAGACCCTTAGCCTTCCGATCTTTGAGATCCCAATCAGCTTGTGCCATTGTAGCTAGTTTTACACCGGATATGGTTTCCCATAGGTTATGATCAAAAAGCATGTCTTCCATCTTAAGTTTTCATAACTCAAAATTAGTGCCATTGAATTTCTCCACCTCTAATCTTCTAGATGTGCCTGCCATCTCTTTCCTACAACAAGATTATAGAATACTCTACATAGAGCTCCCACTCAACCTAAGATTAGCTCAAAAAACCCCTACCCAACAACTAGGACCAAAGGTGATCAAGCTCTGATACCAACTGAAAGGAAGCTAAGTGTGCAGAAATCACTTCCTACACTAATCTAATGAGGAAAGATGAGTACAAATTAGTTTTATTCTTTACAATTACAACAATGTTAACCCAACAATAGAGATATTACAGAAATACACATACACACAAAAAGAAGATAGAAGAGAGAGAGACAAGATATATGTGGGGAAAACCCTTACGAGTGAAAAATCCCACACTCCAAAACACAACTCAAATGTATTCCGGTAAACAATGAAGGTTACAATACAGTTTCAGAGCCAATGCTCTTGCAAACACTCATATCTAGAGATAATCTAGTAGCATAACAGTACCTATCAATCACATAATACATCTGGACTCTCCAAAGCACTTTTTTATATAGAAGATACAAGGCAAAAAATGGCTCTATCTTGAGATGGGTGTCCAACATGGCCTCATGGCCCAAAATGCACACCTATGGACACTTGTCCAACATTGTAGGATGTTCATGACACTTGTCATATCACCTCATCCCAAAGAGGTCACCTATTCCCAAGTTGGGCAATGACAGATACTCTTACGACACTTACAACTATCATAGAATCCGTCATAGCTGTCATATCTTACAGCTATAAGAGAATCTGTCATACATAGGCTAAAAATAGCATATTTTCTTACATGTCATAACCCTCCTTGGGGCACCCAAAGATGCCTTCTTCCAAGATGCCCTATGACGTATGTCTTCACTTGTCATAGAATCTTCCATTTACAATGCTTACGCATAATATATTTGTCATGACCGTTTTGGTCAATATTCCTACCACTAGGTGGGACACCTATCTCCTCATGTGAGGACAAATTTACATGTTGTCACCTTCCATGTAGGATGACACATTACCATGCCAACTCCCACAAGATGACAAAATAGGATTTGCATCCTAATTACATAATAGGCAATAAATAAATAAATACAAGGAATTACCAAAGCTAAGACACCTTAATTCCCAACAAAAAAGACTATGTAGAGCTTAATGATTGCACAATATTCTTGAAGTTCATGGCAGACCTTGTTGCATTTGAGAGTCTTAAGAAATTTTTACATTTAGGGCCTCTAATGATCAACACACTTGGCTAAAATAGGATATGGGTTCTTGGACTATCTCACAGACCTACCACCAATCACTATGAAACTTGTCTTTGTTGCAAGTATGTGCTAATCGGTGTTGTTATTAATGTCAACATATCTGTGTTGTCATTGATGTCAACTGTGCTCTTGTTTTGATGCTTGTTTTTGATGAATCAATTGCTTTGTATTGTCTTATATAAGTGTTGAAGATGATGAGAAGATATTCCTAATACTAAGTTTCCAAGTGCTTTTGAGAAAATTTGCTCTTCAAGTGGAAACAATGTGTTGTAGAGTATTTTGTCTTGCAAAATTATTGTATGAGTTTTTCTCCGCATTTACTTAGTATTGAAGAATAGAGTATGAGATTTGGATATGTTTTAGAAACATGTTTGAAGATGCTAAAACCAAAATTTGGTGGTTCGGATTGTTGTACAACAAAAGGTCTATTCACCAGTTTGAAGATTGTGCCTGATAGAGTTTGCAGTATGATAGGGAGGAAGTATTTTTCTCCACATTCCTCTACAGTATGTTCTTTGGTCTTGCAGTTCTAGACTTAAGCTTATAAGGTCCTTAGCTTTCTTCACTCCAAATGTTTTCTGATTTGGTACTCTGAAAAGCAAGTTTTTTTATTAGTAGAGTTTGACAGTGTCTGATTGAGAGCAGTCTGTGATCCATCTTCAAAAAAAGTAAGTTGAGATCTGTTGTGGCTAGATTTTTTAGTTTCCAAATGACTCTATGGTGTTCATAGATGTCCCCTAAATGCATTGAAGGTGTGTGTTTGATCTGCAAGTTGTAATGAAGATCTTGGAAGCGTGTGACTCAATGATTCTTATGTTATATACTTGTTCTGGCCGACCTGGTGAGTCAAACTTATTGCGGAGGTAATTTGTGGATTGTAGAAGCATGTACAAGCATGTGAAGATGTATACGAGTCTGAGCTAAGCCATGATGTATTCATCCTTCATTCTTTTCCTCTGCAAGTTTATTGAGGTCCAGTCCTATTTTGAAATTATGTATGTATGCTGACCTTGATGTACATTCCAAGGTTGATGATAGGTATAAATACATGTAATGAAGTCATGATTGTTGCGAATGTGTGAAAAAATGTGAAGATAAGGTGTGTATTGAAAAGGCAGAGCAGGAGATTTCTATATTGTGCTTCAATGGAACTAAACTCAAGCATACTGTAGATGCTACTATATCAGTTCACCCCTTGGTAGTGAGCCACCCACTAGTAGTGAGCCACCCATCGGTAGTGAGCCAATCTTTTGGGCAATAAACCCTCTTGGCAATGAGCCTCTTTGATATTTAGTATTGTTACTACATTATATTTTGAGCTAACACTCACCATGGTTTTTCCCTTTCTAAGGGTTTTCTATGTAAAAAACTGGTTTTCATGTGTGAATGGTGTTGATGTGCTTAAGTTTTGTTTCTGGTTTTCATGTTTATTCTTCATATCAGATTAAGTGGTTAAACCAAGTGAATGTGATTCTGAAATTGATCGATTAAGGTTAAATTTTTGGTACAAATGATTCACCCCCCTCTCATTTGTGTTGTGCCTTCAACAATTGGTATTAGAGCAAGGTTCCTTGGAAGAAAGCCTAATAGCTTGAGGTAGATCTGGGATGGCACACAAAAAGGACACACCATAGTTTGATGGATCTGACTACGCATACAAGAAGGTACACATGTAAATTTATCTTATTTCTATAGGTTATAGTGTTTGGATGATAGTCAAAAAGAAATATGAAATACCTAAAGATGGTCTAGAGACTGAAGAAGAAGTCAAGGAGTTTGAGTTGAATGACAAAGCTAAAATGCTCTATTGAATGCTTTATCAAATGTTGAACTGACAAAAGTTGCAGATCTTGCAACTGCTCATGAAATCTAGGAGAAACTAAAGAATTTTTATGAAGGTGATGCATCTGTCAGGAAAGCTAAGTTGCAGAACTTAAAGACCACATATGAAACCATGTGAATTTCTGAAGATGATAACATAACAAATTACATACATAAGATTGATGAAGTTGTCAGCAACATCAAGGCCCTTGGTGGAAAGTTAGAACATGAAGATGTTATTGATAAAATACTTAGAACTCTTCCAAATTCCTATAGTCACAAGGTATCTACCATTGAAGAATTGCTTGAGTCAGGTAAACTTACAAAAGATCAATTACTTGGTACACTAACTGCCTTTCAAATAAGGGAATTTGGTACTACTAATGGTCCTGTGAAAACTGAGACTACTTTCAATGCTAAGGAAGAAAACACTTCTAGATCATAGAAGTATGCTGTGGAATCAGGTGAAGAAGATTTTAAAGAACTTGAGGCAAAGTTTGCAAGCAGAATAGAAAGAGGTAGCAAAGGAAAGTTCAAACATAAGTTACCCTTCAAATGTTTCAATTGTGGAAAAATTGGTCACTATGCTTCAAGATGTCCTGATAGAACCTTAAAATTCAATGAAAGTAATGGAAATATGGTAAGAAAGAGTTACTATGTTAGAGATGATGATGGAAATAGTAGTGAATGCTTGTTTATTGCACTTAGAGAAGAACCTACTTTTCTATTAACCTTGCTAGCTATGTGAAGGATAGAAGTCCAGGAGAGTTGTCTGCATTTCATGCTGAAAAGGAGGATGAATGGATCATTGATAGTGGATATTTAAATCACATGACTGGAGACAAAATTCAGTTTGTTAAGTTTAAAAAATATGATGGAGGACTGGTTAGGATTGGTGATGATGTAGTTGGTAAGATTTGTGGAAAAGGATCAATTACTTTTGATGGCAAGCATAATATAGATGATGTTCTTTATGTCAAGGGCTTAAAGCATAACCTTCTAAGTGTTGGACAAATGTGCAACAAAGGATATAATCTTGTGTTCAAGGACAAGGGATGTGAGAAAATAAAAATCTCTAGAACCATAATTGCTACTGGTAAGAAGACTCATGGTAATGTTTATCACTTGAAAGGCTTTGACAACTGTTGTTTGTTGGCTAAGATAGATGAAAGTTAGCTATGGAATAGGAGAATGGGTCACATCAACTTTGATAATCTAGTGAGAATAAGGACTCCTCAAATTGTAAGAGATCTACCTAAGATTGTGAAGCCTTCCAATGTTACATGTAAAGTTTGTCAATTGGGAAAGATGACAAAGACCACTTTTAAAAGCAAAGAACAATTCTCTGTGGGTCTGCTAAAGTTGGTACATACAGACCTTTGTGGTCCTACAAGAGTAAGAAGTCTGCAAGGTGATAGGTATTTCATGCTTCTTATTGATGATTATTCAAGAATGACTTGGGTTACTTTCCTTAGAGAAAAATTAGAAGCCCTAGACAAGTTCAAAACTTTCAAAGCTATGGTTGAAAATGAACTAGATCTAAAAATCAAATGCTTAAGGTTTGATAGAGGAGGTGAATTTACTTCAAATGAGTTCAATGCTTTCTGTGAAGAACATGGAATAAAGAGAGATTTGTCTACCTCCTAGACTCCTCAAAAAAATAGTGGTTGAAAGGAAGAATAAAATTGTTCAAGAAGCTTCTAGAAAAATGATCAAGGAAGGAGACCTACCAGAAGTGTACTGGAAAGAAGAAATACACATTGTTGTTTATATTCAGAATAGAGTGTAGGTCAGAGAAAAAGTGGTGCAGTCATGGTAGGAGGGTTCACAGAGTGAACTATCTATCCCATGCAGTAGGAGTAAACACAATGAAAACAAATCAAATATATGAAATAAATGCAAATTTAATCATTCAATATATCATAGAATTTAAATACAATTGGTCGGCAACATGCAGGCTTTCAAATAGGGCTCACCGTCCTGATTACAGAGTATCTAAATATACACAAGATATAGCTTTGAAGCTCCTTCATAGATGATAGGGAGGCCTATGGGTTTAGAAAACCTATCTTGACACAACGCTTCAAGACCTATGTCATACCCCAAGTCTCCCTACCAATTCAAGTGCTCATAGACATTTTCTACCCCAAAATGCCTAATTCAACCTAAGCAATCTATTACAGAGATGAAGACCTATTTGTCTGTTGTTCTCGATACAGACACTACTTTCTTGGTGTGAGGTATTCTTCTTTGTCCTCACTACTTCCAAGATTCCCAATTCCTAAGGCTTATAGCCTTCTTGAGCCCGTTATCAACCCTCCTCTCTGGGTCCAGGGTTCTGATTGCTTGGTGCTCAATTCTTCTTACTCTATTTTTTTCACCCCTACCTTTTTAGACTGCAACTTGCATACCTAGCCAGGCTATAGCAGAGCTCACCTAGGACAAGTTCCGATTGTCTCTCATTGACAATCCAACCACTAACACAAATAGAAACAAAAGAAAGAAGATCTCTGCTTGATGGCCCTCCATGACTATACAGGGAAAATGCAGGGACATCAAGACAGAGACATTTTGTACAAATAGAAACAAAAGAACAAAAATAAAGATGAATACTCTATAGAATGAGTTATGCAAGAATTCTATAGGAAATGCTTGAACAGATTCAAATTGTCAATGTTTCTTATTATCAGATTTCTTTCTTTTACATTCAATGTCTATCCTTCAATTTTTTTCCAACATTCTAACTGATTTACAAAGCCAAAAACTAGTTCTTATACTCTTCATCCTTTTTCTGTTATCAAACAGTTAGGGTTTTCTGTCTGTTCGGTTATCATCGATGAAATAGGTTCTTCGTTCACTGATCATACTTTCCCAGTCGACATGCTTTCTATCGATACATTCATTTTTATCATACAATATTGAAATGTGCATTTACCTTATCATCGGCAAGATATCTTTGTTTTCTCACCGAAATGATCCTCTCCTTTCTTATCGGCTTGACCTACCTTATCAGCCACTACATAATTTCTTTCACCGATATATAACTTCTCTCCGATGGATATAATTCATCATTTAGACTTATACTGTCGGTGTAACTTTTCCTTTGTTCTTCGATATACAAACTCATCCTGATATGCATTGTCTCCATCTTGTTCGTCACTGTGATTTATATCATCGGCCTAACATTATCTCAATCTCCCGATATGCATCTCACGCTGACATGCTTCACACTAACTCTGCCTTCAGTCAGACTTTTGTCTTCTTATGCCGATACATTCATCTTTGCATATACATTGTTTAACATGCTATCACCAGTAATCCTTTGTATCTCCTTCCCTTTCAACTAATACAATCGGTCACTACTTACATCTACACCAATGCATATTGACAATGCAACATACATTTGAGACATACACCCTTCTGACATACAAATGACGGATACACTCTTCGACATGCAAAAGACGGATATACATAAAATGCATGTTCCTGCTCCTTCCTATTTGAAAATCAAAAACATCACACCAAAAATGTGAAAGTATATACATGGGCTCCAAGCCCTTGGTGCTCCTACACCATACTCCCCCTGTGCAGAAAAAGTCAAGTCACCTCTGGTGACAACAAGGCAGAATCAATGCCCCACTTCTTGAATTCGGACTCTGCAATCTAGGTAGCCTCTGCTTTAGGCAACTATCTCCATTTGATCATATGCTCCATATACACACCATGTTTGGTCTGTTTCTGCACTCGAGAATCTAGAATTCTCTTAGCCTGTGGTTTGAGTGTAGGTGGAAAGGTTACATCACTCACTATCTATGCAGTTTCTAAACTAGAGCCACCTGATGCTGAATGAGGACCTTTATAATGTACCAGGTCCTAAACATTGAACACTGGTGAAATTGCCAAATTTGCTGGCAAATCAATCCTATAGGCATTGTTGCCATACTTGTTCAGGATTCTGCAAGGACCAATCTATCTCATCTACAGTTTAGTTGGCATCCCTTTCTATAATCTAGCTTTGTTTAAATGAACCATGACTAAATCATCAACTTCAAACTGAACATCCTTCATATGTGCATCTACCCTATCTTTGATTTTCTAGGTATTTTCCTTCATTATCTTCTTTACTTGTTCATATATCTCCTTCATAGATTGTGCAAAATCCTCTACATGACCACTTCTATATTCCATGTCTCCAAGATGTCAGAGTTCACATACACCTCAAGGGTGCATCCCATATACTATCTCAAATGGACTTTTGCCAGTAGTTCTATTCACACTGTCATTATAGGCAAATTCTGCATGATAAATGACTTGATCCCAACTCTGTCCATATTCTTTTGTCAAACACCTTAACAGGTTACCCAATGTCCTATTCACCACTTCTGTTTGGCCATCTGTCTGTGGATGATAGGCGGATCCAAAAGACAGATTTGTTCCTAACCTCTGCCATAGAGTTTTCTAGAAATGTCCCATGAACTTAGCATCTCTATTAGACACGATGCTAGCTAGGAGTCCATGAATCCTTATGACCTCTTTGAAAAACAAATGAGCTATATGACTGGCATCATGAGTCACCTTACAGGGAATGAAATAACTCATCTCACTAAATCTATCAACAACTACAAAAATACTATCAAAACCAGTCTTAATATTTGGTAGTCCAACTACAAAATCCATACTTACACAGTCCTGTGGCCTAGAAGGAATGGGTAGTGGCTGATACAGTCCAGCATTTGAAGAAGTTCCCTTGGCCTTCTGACAGATGATACACTACTCTACATACTTTCTGATATCTTTGTGCATCTTTGGCCAATAGTAGAACCTCTAGACGAACTCCAATGTTTTGTTCAGACCAAAATGTCCACTCAAACTACCATTATGTTTCTCTTGTATGAGATTTTCTCTCATGGATCCTTTTGGTACACACAACTGTCCACCTTTAAATAGAAATTCCTACTGCAATGTGTAATCTACAAATTCACTATGAAAGTGATTTTCAAAGTCTTGATAGACCTTGTATGCTTCAGCAAAATCTTCATCCTCTTTGTAGAGGGCTGTGAACTCTGTCATTCCTATGCTTCTTAATTTCACCTCTTGCACTATGAGCAGCCTCCTACTTAAAGCATCTGCTACTTTGTTGAGCTGTCCCTTCTTATGCTTAATTGTAAATGTGTAGGACTGTAAATATTCCATCCACTTGATATGCCTATGGCTCAACTTATCTTGTGAGTTTAGAAAAGTCAAAGCTTGATTTTCTGTATATACAACAAATTCCTTAGGTAGGAGATAATGCCTCCATTTTCCAAGTGCTTGGACTAGAGCATAGAGCTCCAAGTCATATGAAGAATATCTGCTCTTTGCTTCATTTAGCCTCTCATTGAAAAAGGCTACTAGTCTATTCTCTTGGCTGAGTACTGCACCTACTACAATATTGCTAGCATCACATTCTAAAGTGAATAACTTATCAAAACTAGGTAGCACTAACACTGGCTGTGTGGCTACTTCTTTCTTCAATATTTCAAAACTCTTATCAGCTAGTTGTGTCCATTGAAACTTTGGTTTTGCCCCAACTTTGATTCTATCAAGCATGGGTGCACAAATAGCACTGAAATTCTTTATGAATTTCCTATAAAACTGAGCTAAGCCATGAAAACTTCTCACCTCAATTGCTGCTCTGGGAGTAGGCCAATTCAATATAGCTTCTACCTTTGACTTGTCCATCTTCAATTCTCCCTTGGACAACACAAAACCAAGGTATACCAATTCTTGCTTCATGAATTCACACTTCTCCAAATTTATGGTTAGTTGTTCATCATGTAACTTTTTCAAAATAGTCTTTACATGTTCAAGATGCTCTTCTTCAGTTTGACTAAAAATTAAGATATCATCTAGGTAAACAACTACAAATTTACCCATATAGTCTTTGAGGACTTCATTCATGAGCCTCATGAATGTGCTGGGAGCATTCGATAGACCAAATGGCATAACAAGCCATTCATATAGTCCTTCTGTGGTTTTGAAGGTTGTTTTCCACTCATCACCTTCCTTGATTTTGATCTGGTGATAACCACTTTTTAGGTCTATCTTGGTGAAGTATTTAGCCCCTCCTAAACAGTCCATAAGATCTTCAATTCTAGGAATTGGAAATCTGTACCTTATGGTGATCTTATTGATAGCTCTGGAGTCTATGCATAGTATCCATGTCCCTCCTTTCTTTGGTGCCAACACTGTAGGCACTGCACAAGGACTTATGCTTTTCCTAATCAATCCCTGATCAATCAATTCTTGTACTTGTCTGGCTATCTCCTTATGTTGTTCTGGAGTCATTTTATAAGGAGCTTTGTTAGGCAGTGATGCTCTTGGAATTAGATCTATCTGATGGCTAATAGTTCTTTGTGGAGCTAGTGTTACTGGTGTTCCCTCACTAATTATGTCCTTATACTGTTCTAGCATAGTCTGTATCTCTTTTGGGACGACTACCTTTTTGTCTTTTTTCTCCTCCTTAGGTTTCAATATGATAGCATAACCAATACCATCCTCCTTAAGAGTGTTCAAAAACTCTTTACCACTCACAATTAAGACATTAGGTCTTTTAGTCTTATTTACTTCTTCATCTTCTAATGACTGAATTTTATAGGTGACACCATCTTTTTGAAAAGAATATGCATTCTTCTCACCATCATGTATGGCTTTTTGGTCATACTACCATGGTCTGCCCAATAAGATATGACATGCATCCATGGGCAGGATATCACAGAGTACCTTGTCTTTGTATCCACCTATACCAAACTCTACCCAAGTTTGCTCATTGACTATCACATGCTGACCTTTATTTAACCATGTGACTCTATATGGATTTGAATGAGGTATTCTTTGCAAATTTAGTTTACTAACTACTTCATCTAACACTATGTTATCAGTAGACCTTGATTCTATAATTACTTGACATACCTTATTCATAATCTTGCATTTGATTCTGAATAAAGCTCTCCTTTGGCTTGGTTCAGCTTTCATTGGTTCTTTGGTCAAAGTTCTCCTTACCATGATGTTCTCTTCCACTTCTGAGGCTAGACTGACTTCAGGTGATTTGCTGCTTGAAGCATCATCTTGTACATAATGATTTCTTTTATCAACTCCTTGATAAGAAGATGTGCCCTTATCATAACACCTATATGCTGGATGGCCTAATTGACCACAATTGTAGCATTTCATCGTGGCAAAGTAGGATCCTCTACCTGATCCTCCCGATCTTCCTCTGCTAGATCCCCTTCCTCGGTAGTTTCCTCTACTACTAGTCTCTCCACTCTGCTCTGTGAGTTTGGATTCTCCTTGGGGCCTTTGATTAGTGTTCCTACCACCATAACTTCCCCTTCCTCTATTGTCTCTACCTCTTCCTCTTAATTTGCTGCTTGACTCTTGTTTCTTCTTGCTCTTCTCCTCTACCTTGAGTGCTAGCTGATAGCTTTGATGCACTGTTGTAGGGCTGAATAAGCTGATTTCCTCTTGAATAATCCACCTCAAACCATTGAGATATCTTGCCACTTTTACATTTTCATCTTCCATCACCTTAGACCTCAGGCATAGTTTTTGAAACTCCTTAGTGTATGCATTGACATCTAATTCTCTTTGTCTCAAATTTTGCAGTTTCTTGTGGAACTAGACTTCATAATCTCTAGGCATGTAGACTTCCTTGACTTTAGCCACCATACCTTTCCAAGTAGCTATAGGTTTCTTGCCTTCTTTTTCTCTTTCTATTTGAACAAATTTCCACCATGTCAAAGCAGCTCCTCTGAGTCTTGATTTAGCCATCTTCACCTTTTGTGCTTCAGTCACTCCATCACATTCAAAGTGATTTTCTATACCTTCTATCTATTCCATAACCAAATCAGGTTCCATCTTTCCACTAAAAAGAGGAACTCCTTCCAATGTCTTACCACTCATGGCTTTTAAGGCCTTCAAGAAAGGTTCTTCTTCCATCTTAGGATCAGGTGTGGGCTCTTCATCTTCTATAGACACACCTTTTTCCTTACCTTCAGAATCTTTCATTTTATGACTGACTTCTTCAGTTTTTACCATCATTACACCTAGCTTACTTTCCATTTCTGCCAATCTTTCCTGTAGGAGCCTATTCTCCTCTTCTTGTTCATCAACTTTCTTTGCCAATTCTGCATTAGTCACCATCTTCTTGGATGAACCTATAGACTCACTCGAACTCGGTGATGACATTCAAGTTCTTCTATTCTAATCTAAGAATAGCCCAAATCTTTAACTAGCTCTGATACAAATTTGATAGGGAGGCCTATGGGTTTAGAAAACCTATCTTGACACAATGCTTCAAGACCTATGTCATACCCCAAGTCTCTCTACCAATTCAAGTGCTCATAGACATTTTCTACCCCAAAATGCCTAATTCAACCTAAGCAATCTATTACAAAGGTGAAAGACCTATTTGTCTGTTGTTCCCAATACAGACACTGCTTTCTTGGTGTGAGGTATTCTTCTTTGTCTTCACTGCTTCCAAGATTCCCAATTCCTAAGGCTTATAGCCTTCTTGAGCCCATTATCAACCCTCCTCTTTGGGTCCAGGGTTCTGATTGCTTGGTGCTTAATTCTTCCTACTCTATTTTTTTCACCCCTGCCTTTTTAGACTGCAACTTGCATACCTAGTCGGGCTATAGCAGAGCTCGCCTAGGACAAGTTCCTATTGTCTCTCATTGACAATCCAACCACTAACACAAACAAAAACAAAAGAAAGAAGATCTCTACTTGATGGCCCTCCATGATTGTACAGGGAAAATGCAGGGACATCAAGACAGAGACATTTTGTACAAACAGAAATAAAAGAACAAAAATAAAGCTGACTACTCTATAGAACAAGTTATGCAAGAATTCTACAGGAAATGCTTGAACAGATTCAAATTGTTAATGTTTCTTATTATCAGATTTCTTTCTTTTACATTCAATGTCTATCCTTCAATTTTTTTCCAACATTCTAACCGATTTACAAAGCCAAAAACCAGTTCTTATACTCTTCGTCCTTTTTCTATTATCAGACAGTTAGGGTTTTCTATCTGTTAGATTATCATTGATGAAATAGGTTCTTTGCTCACCAATCATACTTTCCCAGTCGACATGCTTTCTATCGATACATTCATTTTTATCATACAATATCGAAATGTACATTTACCTTATCATCGACAAGATATCTCTATTTTCTCACCGAAATGATCCTCTCCTTTCTTATCGACTTGACCTACCTTATTGGCCACTACATAATTTCTTTCACCAATATATAACTTCTCTCTGATGGATATAACTCATTGTTCAGACTTATACTGTCGGTGTAACTTTTCCTTTGTTCTCCAATATACAAACTCATCCCGATATGTATTGTCTCCATCTTGTTTGTCACTGTGATTTATATCATCAGCCTAACATTATCTCAATCTCCCGATATGCATCTCATGCCGACATGCTTCACACTAACTCCGCCTTCAGCCAGACTTCTGTCTTCTTATGCTGATACATTCATCTTTGCATATACATTGTTTAACATGCTATCACTGATAATCCTTTGTATATCCTTCCCTTTCAACTGATACAACCGGTCACTACTTGCATCTACACCAATGCATATTGACAATGCAACATACATTTGACACATACACCCTTCCAACATAAAAATGATGGATACACTCTTCGACATACAAAAGATGAATATACATAAAATGCATGTTCCCACTCCTTCCTATTTGAAAATCAAAAACATCACACCAAAAATGTGAAAGTATATACATGGGCTCCAAGCCCTTGGTGCTCCTGCACCAACAGATAATCCCCAACTATGAATTATCCAACAATCACTAACTACTTTCCTAGGCATCTATTACATCAAGATATATCATCTCCAGAGTATTAGGTTCCTTCATGTCGGCCAAGGGAGATCACAAACTCCATTGAAGAGTTATAACGTGTGTACATGGATAGGTCAGACCTAAATGAATAGAACTCCTCTGCAAATGAATGGAATGATGAGTAGATGTCAGGGAAGGTCGGCCATGAACCAATGAACATTGAATGATGTGTCTCTTAGCTCCACAAGTTGAGGAATGCTCCTCAAGTCTTCTTCTTTAGCTAATTATCTAAACTATTAGAAATGCTTTGCTCTGAGAAAATAGTCGATCTTCTAATACCGATAACTTTCCAGTACTTAATCCAATGCTCTAAATTTTGGATATGATGTGCATGAATGAATCTATATGCTAAGTCTAGCTCCGCAAGATCTGAAATGCAACTACGGTAGAATGCAGACCAAAATATAGAAATTGGTACTGACTAAACTGCCTGAACTAAACTGGAAAATGAAAAGAAACAAACTGGAATGCAAACAAACTGAAATGCAAATGTTTTTACTGGTTGCAAGATTGTTCTTGAACTAGGGATGCTCCTGCATCAGACATCCAGGGTTATTGAAAAATTGAGTCCCTCACTTTACTAGGGCTATAGGAAAACCAAGATGGTCCACCTCAACTTGAGAAATCCATGATGAATCTTCTTCCAGTCTGCGTTTCCACTTCACAAGATATTCTTTGTATTGTCTTCCTTTGGTGCTGCATCCAATTCTACGGCCCAAAATATCTTCAATCTGCTCTAGTGGTTTTTGTGGTAACTACTTCTTCAAGTCTTCTTCAATGATGTCAGTAAACTTTGCTTCATGATACTAATACAAGTCTGCAATGTTGAAAATAGGTGATATACCTAATGTCTCTGGTAACTCCACTTCATATGCATTTCTTGAATCAAATTTCTTGATTATCATACAAGGTCCAAACTTCTTTATCTTCAACTTGATATATGTGCCAACTGGAAATCTTTCTTTTCTCAAGTATACCATCACTTCATCTCCAACTGCAAATTCTTTATGTCTTCTTTTCTCATCTACTTTCTCCTTATACTTTCTATTCATTTCTTCCAAATGCTTCTTCACCTGATTATGCATTGCCTCCATATGTTCTGCAAATTATTCTTCTTCTGCACTTCTCTTATCTGTCATACCAATATATCTCAACTCTGCAAGTCCTTTATAGTTTACTCCAGTAACAAACTCAAAAGGTATTCTTCCAGTACTCTTATTTGCTAAATTATTGTATGCAAACTCTGCTTGTGAAATAATCAAGTCCCATCTTCCTATCTTCTCTCCAACCAAACATCTCAACAAGTTTCCCAAACTCCTATTCACTACCTCTATCTGTCCATCAGTCTGTGGATGAAATGATGAACTAAACTTCAAATTTGTCTTCATCTTCTTCCAAAGTGTCTTCCAAAAATATCCAAGAAATCTTGTGTCTCTATCTAAAATTATGCTCTTAGGTAATCCATGCAATCTCACAATCTCCTTGAAAAATAGGTCAGCTACATGCACTGCATCAGTTGTCTTCTTACAAGGTATGAAATGTGCCATCTTTGAAAATATGTCCACCACTACAAATATTGAATCATGTCCTCTCTATGTCTTAGGAAATCCCATTACAAAATCCATGATTATGTCTTCCCAAGGTCTTGCTGGTATTGTCAAAGGTTTATACAATCCAGTATTATGACTACTCCCTTTTGTAACTTGACAAACTCTACAACTCTGCACAAATTTCCTAACATCCTTATTTATTTGAGGCCAAAAGTAGTTTTCACTCACCAAAGCCACTGTTTTATCAATGCCAAAATGTCCTACCAATATACCAGTATGTTTCTCCTTGATCAAATTATCTTTCATTAAACTTCTAGGTATGCACAATTGATTTTCTCTAAACAACATATCTTCCTGAATGAAATAGTCCAACCATGGTGCAGGGCACCTAGGAGCAGTCTGACACCTCAAGCATTTTTTTATGCATTTTGATAAGCTATGTTTTGTTTTGATTGTATGTGTGGTAATAAGGCTTTAGCCATGTTTGTATGGTCCCTTTTGTGTGGTCAAGATGATTGAGGTGACCCTATAAACCTCAATCATGCTTAGTCCACTTGGATCCTTGTTGTGCCAATTAGGCCTAGAAGGTCTAAGGATTGGTTTTCGAGTTTTTTTTGGTTGTTTTAATGTTTTAGTATGTTGGAAGGAGTTTGTTGATCATTTGGACTCCATTGGACGAGCCAAACAAATCAACCTCCTTGTGTTAATGCAAAACACCATAGTTGTCAAAGGTGTTATGTGTTGGGTCGGTTCAAAAACCACTTTGGGCAGTTAAATGCTATTGTAGAAGTTGGAAACCAACTTGGATGGGTTAATATGGTGGATATCTAACTCCAGTACGGAGGAGGAAGTTTTTGTACGGAATTTGGGCACAAAAATCAAAAACATTGACTATTTTTTGCTATTTTTCTTGCTGTGTATGGACTGTAAGGACTTTTCACGTGTGCAAATGACATTTTTTTGAAAGATCTTGGAGTCAGGGTTCCAATGCAAGTAGTTTGAGGTCTTGAAGTGGTTGGGATCAAAAGTTATAGATTTTTCTTTCAAAACAGGTCCAGAAACCTTGTTTTCTAGGGCAGCCCTAGAATGCATTCCCACCGTTGAAAATTTGCAAAAACTGGTGAAATGCAGGCTAGGGGTATGTACTATAAGATTCCAAAAGATTTTTGTCGGAAAATGCAGTCTTCTATTTTTAAGGTGATGCCCTAGGTCAAGTATTTCATTGTATTTGGCCAATTTCATGCTATTTCAGGTTGTAGATGATAGAATCCTGTTAGGGTGAGCAAATAAATGATGGATTTGTGTTGTAGGGACATGGTAGAAGCATTCCAAATTCCTACCCCTAACCTATGCACCCAATTTTGAGCACTTGCTTTGTAACCTAGCCTAAATTGATCAATTAGGCCTAGAGACCTAGTAGGCATTCTGGATTGTTGGAGTAGAGTTGGAGCAGGAGATTTGGAGGTTTGTTAGGGTCCCCTAAAAGGTGTTCAATTCCATCATTTGTTTGCCTAGACCTTTGGCATTTTGTCAAGTTTTGTTGAGAAAACCTAGTTTGGAGGGCTAGTAGCCTTACTAGTCAAGGTATAGGTTGAAGAGTTTTGGGAAGTTGGAGATCAAACCAACTGCATAGAAGATGTTTGTTGATCTGTCTTAAGGTGTTGGAGAAGCCTTAGGGGTTGGACAATAGTCTGGACATCAAATCCTTCATATGCCTTGTATGTGCCTTTGGTTGGTTGGTTGGTTGAAGGCTAGTTGAAGTGGGTGAGTGGGCAAAGGACAATAGAGTAAACCTTTGTGTGTTGCTTACCTTGTGCCACTCTGCATCAAGTGGTATCAGAGCCATCAAAGAGATGGGAGATAGAGGAGAAGAGGAGGAAATTCCTTCAAAGGTGACTAATGCCGAATTGGCAAAGATAGTGAGAGAGCAAGCAGCCAAGAACAAAAGGATGGAGGCTGAGATAGAAAAGTTGAAGAAAGACAAAGACAAGAAGAAGAAGCCAGAGGTCATCTTGGATTCAGATGAAGAGGATCAAGATGAGGAAAAAGAAGTGCCTATGGAAGAGCCACAAGGAGGCATGTCAGAGAGACAATTCCTAGATGCACTTGGAAAGTTGAGTAGGAAGGACACTAAGGCAGACTTACCTATGTTTCCTGGTAAGATGAATCTAGAGGAGTGCCTTGATTGGATTGAGGCAATGGAGAACTATTTTGAATGTGAAGAAGTGGCAGAAAATTAGAAAGTGAAGATTGCCAAATCAAGAATGAAAGGGCCAGCCTTGAGTTGGTGGAATTTTATTCAAAATGAGAGGATAGAAGATGATAGGAATCCTATCTCTACATGGAGGAAGATGGTACTTGAAATCAAGAAGCAATTTATCCCTGAGGATTATGAGGTCAACTTGAACAAGAAGTTACACAACTTGAGACAAAAGGACATGGACGTGATCACCTACACAGAGGAGTTTCACAAGATGACATTGAAAGCCAAGATGCCTGAGAATGAAAAATAGAAGCTTGCAAGGTATCTTAATGGCCTCAAGTTCTCCATTCAAGATGAATTAAATTTCTTTAACCTAGAGACAGTCCATAAGTGTTTTCAAATGGCATTAAGAATTGAGGATAAACAAAGAAGAAAAGGTGATTCATACAGCAGCAGCAGAGGCAGAGGAAATCAGAATTTTAGGGGCAGGGGCAGATTTCAAAACAGAGATAATTTCTCTAGATTCCAAGGTGGCGGATCACAAGAAGGCAGCCAAGGGCAGGCTGATAAAAATAGTGCTGATAAGGGTCAATTTAGGGGCAGAGGTAATGGTAGAGGAAGAAGTGGGGGCAGAGGTCCCAATGTGTTTACTGGAAGGTGTTTCTCTTGTAATCAGATTGGACATCAGTCCTTTAGGTGCCCGGAGAAGATGGGAAACACTGCTGCAAATCAAAAAGAAAGAAGAGTACAACTCCTTCAAGAAGAGGACTGTCAAAGCACCACAATTTACCAAACAGCCTCTTCCAAGTCTGCAGCACCTGAGAGTGGAGAATGCATCATGTTTAATAGATCCCTCATCATGCCAGCCACCAAGGACCAGCCCCAAAGAAACAACTTGTTCAGAACCACTTGCAAGGTGAAAGGAAAAGTTTGCAAGGTAATAGTAGATTCAGGTTCCTCTAAAAATTTGGCTTCTAATGAAATGGTGACTAAGTTAGGATTGGAAAGAATGCCTCATCCTAACCCCTATAGAGTCTTTTGGCTAACCAAGGAACAACAAATTGTGGTGAAAGAGCAATGTTGGGTTGAATTCAAGATAGGTGAATATCATGATAAGGTTCTTTGTGAGATAGTGGATATGGATGCATGCCACCTTCTTCTTGGAAGGCCTTGGCAACATGACACAAGTGCCCAACATGATGGTAAGAACAATGTGATTCATTTGTCCAAGAATGGTGAAAAGTTTACAATGACTCCTTTGATTGATGATTGCAAAGAGAAAGTCATTTCTAGTTCAGTTATGTTGGTAGGTGAAAAAGAGTTTTTGGCTAACATCAAGGAAGAGAAAGTGCCATGTTTTGCAGTAGTCATCAAGCCCAAGGATGTGAATCCCAAGAAGGTCAAAGTGCAGCAACCTCTTAGGAGGATTGGACCAAAGGAAGTGGAAGAACTATTGGAGAGGTTTCAGGATGTGATAGCCGATGAAGGCAAGGATGCCCTTCCACCAAAGAGGGAGATTAGTCATTGCATTGATCTCATCTCTGGATCCACCCTACCAAACCAAGCAGCCTACAAGTTGACCCCAGAGCAAAATGCTGAAGTGGCAAGACAAATCCAAGACTTGTTGGATAGAGGGCTTATCAGGAGGAGTATTAGTCCATGTGCAGTACCTGCAGTGCTTGCACCTAAGAAGGAAGGAACATGGAGACTATGCACTGATTCCAGGGCCATCAACAAGATTACTATTAGGTATCGATTTCCAATGCCGAGAATAGAAGATTTAATGGATTGCTTGGGTAGGGCTAAGTATTTTACCAAGATAGATCTAAAAAGTGGTTATCACCAAATCAGGATAAGGGAAGGGGATGAGTGGAAAACCGCCTTCAAAACCAATGAAGGACTATTTGAATGGGTTGTCATGCCTTTTGGCTTGTCAAATGCACCAAGCACCTTCATGAGATTGATGAATGAAGTGCTAAAACCTTTCCTTAACAAGTTTATTGTTGTATATTTGGATGATATACTGATTTTTAGTGACAGCAAGGAAGACCACATAAGGCATATCCATCAAGTGCTCAGGAGGCTTCAAGAGGAGAAGTTGAGAATCAATCTTGACAAATGTGTCTTCCTACAAGAAGAGTTGATATTTTTGGGGTTTGTCATCTCCAAGGGCAGCCTAAAAATGGATCCAAGTAAGGTTGCAGCCATTCTTAATTGGCCAACACCTACAACAGCCTCGGAGGCAAGGAGTTTCCATGGTTTATGCAGCTTTTATAGAAAGTTCATTAGAGGGTTTAGTGGCATTTGTGCTCCACTTGTTGACACCATAAAAGGGGGCAAGAAATGTGTGTTTGTATGGACAAATGAGGCCAGCAAAGCCTTTGAACTGTTAAAGAAAAAAATTTCAGAAAAACCAGTCCTAGTGCTACCTAATTTTGACAAGGTCTTTGTGGTAGAGTGTGATGCAAGTAAGAGGGCTGTTGGAGGAGTCCTAAGTCAAGATGGGAGGCCTGTAGCATTATTTAGTGAGAAGTTAAATGAGGCAAAACAAAACTACTCCACCTATGATCTAGAGTTATATGCCATGGTTCAGTCATTAAGGAAATGGAGACACTACTTATTGCCAAAGGAATTTATAGTTTTTACTGACAACCATGCATTAAGCTTCTTGAGCAGGCAGCAAAAGTTTAATCACAGACATGTCAAGTGGATGGAGTACATCCAAGCATACACCTTCTCCATAGAACACAAGAAAGGAGTGGCCAATAAGGTAGCCGATGCCTTAAGCAGGAGAAATCTTGTTGTGCAAACCATACAGTTGGAAAGTATAGGTATTCAAGCCATTAAAGATCAGTATACAGCAGATGAAGACTTCAAAGAGCCATACCTATCTTGCAAGGCCATGACAGGAAGGTATAATACTGATTTTTCTAATTTTTTGTTGCAAGATGGATATCTTTTCAAGGGTAGCATGTTGTGTATCCCAAGAGGATCTATTAGAGAGAATATAATAAAGGAAAAGCATTGTGGCAGCATGTCAGGTCACTTTGGTATTGATAAGACCCTAGAATTGGTTAGGAGGTACTATTTTTGGCCAAAATTGCCAACCGATGTAAGGAAGTTTGTTGAAACTTGTCAAATTTTCCAAAGAGCAAAGGGGCATACATCAAATGCAGGTTTATACACTCCTCTACCTATTCCTTCAAAGCCTTGGGATTCCATAAGTATGGACTTTGTACTTGGTTTGCCTAGAACAAAGAATGGACATGACAGCATTTTTGTGGTTGTAGATATGTTCTCAAAAATGGCTCACTTCATCCCATGTAGAACCACACATGATGCTTCACACATAGCAGGTCTTTTCTTCAAAGAAATAGTCAGGTTACATGGTTTACCTTTGTCCATAATCTCAGACAGAGACCCCAAGTTCATAGGACACTTCTGGAGGACACTGTGGAAGAGACTAGGTACAAATTTGTCCTTATCATCTACCTATCACCCTCAGTCTGATGGACAAACAGAGGTGATTAATAGGTCACTTGGAAACCTCCTAAGATGCCTAACAAAGGAGCAGGGTGCTAGTTGGGATTCAATTTTGGCTCAGGCAGAGTTCTCATAGAATGACACTGTCAATAGAAGCACCGGCCTGTCTCCTTTCCAAATTGTTTATGGCACTCACCCAAGGGGTATTTTGGAACTAAGGGAGGTTAAAGGACTGGAAAATAGCAGTGCCTTGGCTGAAGACTTCGTTCAAGTCATGAAAGATGTCCATGAACAAGTACAACAGAAATTGCTGTCCACTTCTCAGAAATATAAACAATTTGCTGACAGAAAAAGAAGGGATTTGCAGTTCAAGGAAGGTGATTTAGTAATGGTTCATCTGAAGAAGGAGAGGCTCCCTGCAGGTAAACACACTAAGCTACTCATGAAAAAGATTGGGCCTTGTGAAGTGCTCAAGAAATGTGGAGAAAATGCATATAAAATCAGACTTCCGGATGGCATTGCTTTGTCTCCAATTTTTAATGTTTCAGACCTTTATCCCTATAAAGGATCTGATCCTCAGACTGTTGTTGAAGAAGATCAAACTGATTAGACAATCTAGGAACTGATTCCTTCATCTCCAAATCAGATTGAGTGCATTTTGGACAAGAGGATTGCAAAACAAACTAGAAGGCACACCTATCATGACTATTTGGTGAAGTGGCTAAACAAACCTCAGGAGGATGCCACTTGGATGAGCAGGGTAGACATTGAGAAGGTAGGTTTCACATTTGATAGCATTCCAACTCAAGAGACTTGAGTTCTGTTTGACAGTGGGTGTATGGTGCAGGGCACCTAGGAGCAGTCTGACACCTCAAGCATTTTTTATGCATTTTGATAAGCTATGTTTTGTTTTGATTGTATGTGTGGTAATAAGGCTTTAGCCATGTTTGTATGGTCCCTTTTGTGTGGTCAAGATGATTGAGGTGACCCTATAAACCTCAATCATGCTTAGTCCACTTGGATCCTTGTTGTGCCAATTAGGCCTAGAAGGTCTAAGGATTGGTTTTCGAGTTTTTTTTGGTTGTTTTAATGTTTTAGTATGTTGGAAGGAGTTTGTTGATCATTTGGACTCCATTGGACGAGCCAAACAAATCAACCTCCTTGTGTTAATGCAAAACACCATAGTTGTCAAAGGTGTTATGTGTTGGGTCGGTTCAAAAACCACTTTGGGCAGTTAAATGCTATTGTAGAAGTTGGAAACCAACTTGGATGGGTTAATATGGTGGATATCTGACTCCAGTACGGAGGAGGAAGTTTTTGTACAGAATTTGGGCACAAAAATAAAAAAAACTAACTATTTTTCACTATTTTTCTTGCTGTGTACGGACTGTAAGGACTTTTCACGTGTGCAAATGACATTTTTCTGAAAGCTCTTGGAGTCAGGGTTCCAATGCAACTAGTTTGAGGTCCTAAAGTGGTTGGGATCAAAAGTTATAGATTTTTCTTTCAAAACAGGTCCAGAAACCCTGTTTTCTAGGGCAACCCTAGAATGCATTCCCACCGTTGAAAATTTGCAAAAACTGGTGAAATGCAGGCTAGGGGTATGTACTATAAGATTCCAAAAGATTTTTGTCAGAAAATGCAGTCTTCTATTTTTAAGGTGATGCCCTAGGTCAAGTATTTCATTGTATTTGGTCAATTTCATGCTATTTCAGGTTGTAGATGATAGAATCCTGTTAGGGTGAGCAAATAAATGATGGATTTGTGTTGTAGGGACATGGTAGAAGCATTCCAAATTCCTTCCCCTGACCTATGCACCCAATTTTGAGCACTTGCTTTGTAACCTAGCCTAAATTGATCAATTAGGCCTAGAGACCTAGTAGGCATTCTAGATTGCTGGAGTAGAGTTGGAGCAGGAGATTTGGAGGTTTGTTAGGGTCCCCTGAAAGGTGTTCAATTCCATCATTTGTTTGCCTAGACCTTTGGGATTTTGTCAAGTTTTGTTGAGAAAACCTAGTTTGGAGGGCTAGTACCTTACTAGTCAAGGTATAGGTTGAAGAGTTTTGGGAAGTTGGAGATCAAACCAACTGCATAGAAGGTGTTTGTTGATCTGTCTTAAGGTGTTGGAGAAGCCTTAGGGTTTGGACAATAGTCTAGACATCAAATCCTTCATATGCCTTGTATGTGCCTTTGGTTGGTTGGTTGGTTGAAGGCTAGTTGAAGTGGGTGAGTGGGCAAAGGACAATAGAGTAAACCTTTGTGTGTTGCTTACCTTGTGCCACTCTGCATCAGACCACTTACTCCTATCTGTCACAAAAGGTTCCTTACATTCTTTCCAAGGTTTTACAAAATCTAGATCTTCCTCATACATGTTCTTTAATTCATCAAATCCCAATACTTTAACTCTCATCTCTGTCAACAAGTTCCTTCTCCTACTCAATGCATATGCTGCTTTGTTTGATTTTCCACTCCTATGCTTCAACACAAATGTATAACTCTACATGAACTCTACCCATCTCATATGTCTCTGATTCAACTTACCTTGATTGTTCAAATATCACAAAGCTTGATGATATGTATACAACACAAACTCCTTAGGCAACAAATAATGTCTCCACTTCTTCAAGGCTTGAATTATGGCATAGAATTCCTTATCATAAACAGAATATCTTCTCCTTACATCATTCAACTTCTCACTGAAATATGCTACATGTCTACCTTCTTGACTTAACACTGCTCCAATTGCATTCCCACTTGCATCACAATCTACTTGAAATACCTTATTGAAATCTGGTAAAGCCAAAATTGGTTCCTCTATCACTTTCTACTTCAATGATTTAAAACTCTTATCTACTCCTGATGTCCACTTGAAATCTTTTTTGTCACCAATCATTATCTCTGTCATAGGGTTACACACTAAACTAAAATTTCTGATGAATTTCTGGTAGAAACTAGCTAATCCATGAAATGATCTAACTTCTCCAGTGTTGTTTGACGTAGGCCATTCAACAATTGCTCTTACTTTCTCATGGTCCATCTTCAATCCTTCCATAGAAATCACAAATCCCAAATATACCAATTCTTCTTTCATGAAACTACACTTCTTGATGTTTATCAACAATTTCTCCTCTCTCAATCTCTGAAATACTTGTCTAAGGTGCTACAAATGTTCTTCTTTTGTCTTACTAAAAATTAGAATATCATCCAAATATACAATAACAAACTTGCCCAAGAATTTCTTCAAAACTTCATTCATCAATCTCATGAAAGTACTCGGTGCATTTATCAGTCCAAAAGGCATCACTAACCACTCATACAATCCTTCATTTATCTTAAAAGTATTCTCCCATTCATCTCCTTCTGTGATTCTAATATGATGGTATCAACTCTTCAAATCTATTTTTGTGAAATATTTTGCTCCACTCAAACAATCCATGATATCATCCATCCCAAGTAAAGGAAATATATACTTAACTGTGATCTTGTTTATTTCTCTAGAGTCTGTACACATTCTTCATTCTCCATCTTTCATAGGTGCTAGCACTGTAGGTACTACACAAGGACTCAAGCTTTCTCTGATCAAACCTTTCCTCAACAACTCATGTATCTATCTATTCAATTCTTCATTCTCTATCGGTGTCATTCTGTGCACTACTTTGTTAGGTAAACTAGCTCCAAGTATTAGATCCATGTGATGACTGATACTCCTTATAGGTGGCAATCCTTTAGGTATATTATTTGATATGATGTCTTCATACTTTGTCAGCAACTCAGCTATCTCTTCCAGTTGTTAGGAATTGCATGTAGAAGATATCAATTAAATGAAAATAAAGATTAAATAGAGGAATGAAAAATACACAGAAAGAATAACAGTGAGAGACAATTTTTAATGTGGTTCACCCAAACTCGGGCTACATCCACCAATAGAGAGTCCAATATTATTATCCAGCAAATCAAACTGATTACAACCAGCAATCCCTTGCAACTCAATACTACTGCAAATGCTACAATACACTATCAATAGAAACCCTAACCCTTAGCCATTTTTATCAAGACTTATGTTAGTTACAAAATAGGGTTTTTTATGTCGACCAATAGAAAAATAACTCCTAATGGATTTATAAAATAATTTGACCCCATCTTGGGGGTGCTCCCCCCAAACCCCTGTTAAATAATTTGTGAAGAAACTACGCTGATAAAAGTGGGGAAAATTTAACCTCCAAGTCTGATTAGGCTCCATATAACAACACCAGTTGTGATTCTTCAATCTCCTTCTACAATGTTTAAAACTTCTTCAGAATCAAAGCATAACACATATTCTCATGTCTCAAACCATCTAGATATTTTCTTCCATCTACCAAATAGATTATAGCATTCCCACATACTTCACCCATAAGATCATCTTCTAAAGGAATCAAGGTAATTCTCTTTCCATTAGATGTTATAGTGTATGTATTCTTTCTCCCATCATGTATAGCTTTCTTATCATACTACCAAGGTCTACCCAACAAAATATGACATACATCCATAGGCATAATATCACACAATAGTTCATCGTGATATGATCTAATATGAAATTTCACCAAACACTATTCACTCACTAGTACCTTAAAATCATCTTGAATCCATGCTATTTGATAGGGCTTAGGGTGTTTCAATCTTTCCAACTTTAGCTTAGTCCCATCTCCCCTCAAACTAGGTTATCAGAACTACCACTATCAATTACAACTTTACAACATTTACCTCCTAATTTGCATCTGATTCTAAACAAACACTTCCTCTGCGGTGGTTCCTCATTTGTCTCTACTTGAAATAGTGCTCTTCTCATCACAAGTGATTCTCCTTTCTCAGGTTTACTAACTAAACTCAGTGATCCAACAGGTTCTTCTTCCACATAGGCTGCTCTTCCACTAGTTTCTGTTCTCTTGCTTGTACTCCCCTGACTACATTCAAATGCTCTATGTCCTTCACCTCCACACTTGAAATAGGTTTCTCTGAATATTTTCCTATTAGGTCCTCTTCCTTCTCTTCTATATCCTTCACTCCAGTAATGACTAGGGTTTCCTCTGTGGTAGAAATTTCTGTCATCTCTTTGGTATGCATTGTTATCATTGTCCTCCTTCTTGAATGTATTCTCTTGTCTGTTCTACTCCGCATATTATCTTTCTCATCCAAAAAATGTTCTACCTCTCTAAAATTTACCTCCTCTACCTCTTTGTCTCTAATCATACCTCTTATTCAACTTCTCTTCAACTTTCAAGGCAAACTGATGTGCTTCTTCCAATGTTGTCATCCTCACCAAACTTAGTTCTTCTTGAATGTTCAATCTCAGTCCATTGATGTATCTAGCCACTTTCTCTTTTCTTGCTTCACTATGTCCTATCCTTATGATCATCTTATGAAATTCTTCAGTATATTCCTTCACAAATTTCTCCTTTTGTCTCAGGTTCTACAATCTCTTCAACAACTATAACTCATAGTCAGCAGGTACAAACTGATTCTTCAATTTTGTCACCATCCTATCCCATTTTGTAATCTTTTCTTTTCCTCTTCTATTTCTATCCAATTGAACTTCTTTCCACCATATAGCAGCATGTCCTTTCAACTTTGTTTTTGCAAATTTCACCTTCTTCAGATCTTCAATTTCTTCATATTCAAAGTATTCTTCCATGTCATTTATCCATTCAATCAACTCTTTAGGGTTCAAATTGCCAGTGTAATTAGGTACATCAACTCTAGGTCTTTTCCTAATCTTTGAAATAGATTGCAACATCTTGACTTGATCTGATTCTTCTTCTTCATCACCTCCTAGGGTTTCACCAATTTGTTCAATAGATTAAAATTCCTCTTCATCATCACTTTCAACATTAGTTCTAGGTGTCAATCCTCTTTGCCTGTCTTCCTCGACAGCATCTAATAGAATTCTCATTATTTTCATCATTTCTGTCATCTCATCTATTCTACTATCCATTGTTCTAATGGTTGGGACTCTCCTCAGTGCATCTTCCTAGGATCAAGTGTAAACTACCTCAAGTTTAGCGATCAGGCTACAAGGTGACAACTGCCTCACAATCAATGATCAGTTGTAACACAAGTAACCTGCCTTAGATTCAACAATCTATCCACAACAAGATCATATGGAATTCCTTCACCAACTTCATTCAATTCGGTCCCAAAGATTTGAACTTTCACTCTGATACCACTTGGTGTAGTCACAGTAGGAGGGTTCATAGAGTGAACTATCCAAGCTATGCAGTAAGAGTAAACACAATGGAAATAACTCAAAGATATAATACAAAATGCAAATTCAGTCATTCAGTATATCATAGAATTCAAATACAATTAGCTAGAAACATGTGGGCTTTCAAGTAGGGCTCACAGGCCTGATTATAGAGTATTTGAATATACACAAGATATAGCTTTGAAGCTCCTTTGTAGAGAATCCCCAACTATGATTTATCCAAAAATCACTAACTACTTTCCTAGGCATCTATTACATCAAGATATAGCATCTCCAGAGTATTAGATTCCTCGGTGTTGGCCAAGGAAGATCACAAACTCCATTGAAGAGCTGTAATGTGTGTACACGAATAGGTCAGACCTAAATGATTAGAACTCCTCCGCAAATGAATGGAATGATGACCGAATCTCAGGGAAGGTTGGCCATGAACCAATGAACATTGAATGATGTGTCAAGGAATGCTCCACAAGTCTTCTCCTTTAGTTGATTATCTAAACTGTCAGAAATGTTATGCTCTTAGGAAAAAAATTGATCTTCTAATAGCGATAACTTTTTGGTACTTAATCCAAATGCTCTAAATTTTGGATATGATGTGCATGAATGAATCTATATGCTAAGTCCATCTCTACAAGATCTGAAATGCAACTTGGCAGAATGCAGACCAAAATATAGAAACTGCTACTAAGTGAACTGGAAAATAAAAAGAAATAAATTGAAATGCAAATGTTTTTGGTTGATGCAAGATTACTCTTGAACAAGGGATTCTCTTGCATCAAAAAGAGACCAAGACACCTTATAAACTATGGTATGGTAAGATTCCTATACTCAAATATTTCAAAGTTTTTGGAAGTAAATGCTATATCAGAAGAGATGAAGAATTAGGGAAGTTTGATGCTAGATGTGATGAAGGCATATTCCTAGGTTACTCAACCAAGAGCAAGGCTTACTGGTGCTATAATAAAAGACTAAAAAAGATCATTGAAAGTGAAAATGTAAAGGTAGATGAAGATCTTCAATTGGATGGATATGAATCAGATGAACTTGTTGTCACAAAGAAGGTAGAAAAAGGCAAGGAAAAGGAAGTTTAGACTGAAGTACAAGTTGCTCCTAAAGAAGAAGAAATTCAAGAAGATGCTCCTAAAGTAATTCCAAAAACTCCCAAGTATGTGCAAAGAGATCATTCAAAATATTAGATTATAGGTGATAAAAAGAAAGGTGTATTGACAAGAAGGAGAGCTGCAGAAGAACAAGTAAATCTCTACTCACTTTCAAAGGTGGAACCTAAGACAGTAAATGAAGCTTGCAATGATGAACATTGGGTCAAGGCAATGAAAGAATAATTAATGTCTAGATTGAGAAGAACAAGACTTGGGAACTTGTCCCTAGACCTACAAACAAGAATGTGATTGGAACAAAGTAGGTTTTCCAGAATAAATTGAATGAGGTTGGAGAAGTTGTGAGAAAAGAAGAAAGACTTGTGTGCAAAGGCTACTCACAAGTGGAAGGAATAGACTATGAGGAGAGTTATGCTCTGGTGGCTAGATTGGAAGCAATCAGATTGTTTTTGGCTTTTGTTGTTCATAAATATTTCAAGGTGTATCAAATGGATGTGAAATCTACCTTTCTGAATGGTGAGTTAGAAGAAGAGGTACACATAGAGCAACTAGATGGATTCTAGTTATCAGACCAACCAGATATGGTGTTGTTGATGACTGTTTTGATGCAATCATAACAATAAGTTAAAATTCACATATAATGAACTGAAACTATACTTGAAAGACAAGAAGGAATAATTTGAGATCCAACTAATCCCAAGTCTACAATGGTTCGGTTGGTCAAGTTCAGTTGGTCAATGTGAAGCTCTAATGTTCAAGGGGCCT
Source organism: Cunninghamia lanceolata (assembly GCA_027924645.1). Classification (NCBI taxonomy): domain Eukaryota; kingdom Viridiplantae; phylum Streptophyta; class Pinopsida; order Cupressales; family Cupressaceae; genus Cunninghamia; species Cunninghamia lanceolata. Next base: position 7,857,770 of record BSBN01001067.1, read on the forward strand.
TACGTAGTTTAGGTTTATTTGATGGCTTACTGGACTAAGAATATGCAAAAAGGTCATAGATTTCAACAAGTATTCTGTTCATTTGCATACAAGTGTTACCGGGCTGCAAGTTTTAGATGGTTTTCTTGGATTTTTGCAGCTTTCTTCTTTATCTATTTATGAAAACTGTCTACTTATAGCTCTGTTATGCATGTTTCTTCAAATTTGAGACAATTTCCTTTAGATTTCTACATTTTCAGCTAAATATTTCAGATGGGTTGGGAAAAGTTAGAAAGATCTAATCTATACCTCATTTAATCTACCGAAGGATCTAATTGTTTCTATTATGCACTATATAAATACCACAGTAATTTGATCAAATCCATAGTAAAAACCTTAAATGCAAGTTCTGAGCATTTTCACAAACATACATTTAAAATTGCAAGCTCTCAAAGAAAATATTTCAAAACACAAAGAAGAGCAGGAGAACACTCAGAAGATAGATGCAGAACTCCAGATTCTATTGTATTAGAAATGAATAGTCATACATGATTTACAATATAGGAATGACTCTTAGTTTCATTGATCATACTACAGAGAACTTAAAAGCTTTACAGATACAGTAAGGCAGCCAGACATTCCACGCGCACCTTACTACAGATAAATAGGCGACCTCCTTCTTCTACCTCTAAACTATGCCCAGAAAGACTCTACAATTCTGGCAAAATACTAAAATCCCTGTGTGCTTCTAAAAGAAAAAAATCCCTGTTGTAGCCCTTGTTGTAAAATATTACAGTGTAGAGAGGCACAATATAAAGACATTCTGATTGTCCTCACTATAGCAAAAAACCTAACTGAACCCCTGGTTCAAACCCTTGGTTACAGCAATAAATACAGGTGAACCAGCTCTTCAAAATATCTCTGAGCAGTGTCAAATCTGGGCGAAATATTGCCCCTTCTGAGAAGTTCCGGCAGCTTGGCAATAACTTTTGTTTGTCTGTTGTAGTAATACCCTCAGCTGCAACTTTGTCCTTTATTTGAATGGCCTTGACTTCTTCGCACTTCATCTTTATCTTCCTGCTCCTGAGATTGGATTTCCTTCCTCCATGAGGTCACTGTGTTGAATTTCCAGCTGCTTCCTCAACTGCAAGCCTGCAAGACAAGACAAGCAATAAGTATTACATTTATCACATAAATAGCAGGAAATTAAAATAATCGTTTAAATCCAGGTGACTGTGCAAAATTGTGGAAATCGGGTCCAAAATACCCTTAAAACACGTTCAAAATGCATACAGACTGCTCAAAACCCATCGGGTCAACTATCGCTGACCGGGAAAATGCCACGGGCGCCAAAAACACTTTAAAATTCCACCGCTACGTACATTCCCGCCCATCGGCGTGACTATCGCCATCGGCGTGTCAAAAAACATGTTGGCCGATATTCGTTATTTGGCCGATCACCTTTCCATCGGGAAGACAACTCATATTGGCAGGAGAAAAATGAACTTGGCCGATAGATAAAACCATGCCGATGGAAACCTAGAAATTTCATCTGCATGATATTTTGGAAATATGATGCTCCCCCCTTCCGAAGGTCCAGATGACGTCATCAGGATGTTTTGCTTCTGTATATTAGGGAAAAGAATGACAATCATCATCATCATCATGTCGAAGGAAAATAGGAGGATATGAAATATGATCCTACTGCTGAGGAAAGGAATATGATGGTGACGTCATCGTCATATCTGGGCTTCATTAAAATGCAAAAGATGACGTCACCGTCATGTTTAGTTAAGATCAGGGGATAAATGTAATATCGGGTCACCTAAGGAGCAGGATCAGGTGATGAATGTAATATGACCCCTTTGCGGCCAAGGTAACCCTCTCGAAAGATTAGGATGATGATGATCATCAGGATATCCGGGGCTTTTGTTGAACGTAGAATATGACGTCATCATCATATTCGCGAACCGGATCATGTTTTGAAAAATATCCTGTCGAAAGGAAATGTGATGATGATGTCGTCCTAATATTTGCTTCTTCGTTTATCAGGTCGGGATGTCGTCATCAGGATTTTTGCAAAAGGTCTTATTTCTCGGCAGGAGGACTTTATGAAATGTCGGGTTACATTAGGAATATGATCCTCCTCATCGAATATCGTGATGAGGTAACCATCATGTTCCGCCTTAGGAGCATGAGGATGAGTTGAGGTCATCATCAGGTTAGCGCTAGGGTGATATTTAAAATATGATCATGCTGCTGAGAGTATTACCCCCCCTCTTTAAAGATAGGGTGATCATCATGATCATATAAAAAAGGAGATCAGGAGGATATGATGACATCATCATCATATTAGCGAATATCAGCAAATATGATCCTCCCTTGAAAGATCAGGATGATGACCCTCCGATAGGATTTTGACATGCGCATGCAAATATGCAGATGGTGGATTTTCTAAGCAGGGTGATATTATAATATCAGCATGATATTATAATATCAGGTGATGTAAAAATATCATGATGCTCATTGTTATGAAATATCGGGTTACACTCAAAACATGATGCTCACGATGCGCATAAGGTCATTCGACGGGTAAAGGGCACTATCACCTAAGATTGACGTCCGAATATTTCGACTGCATGATTTTATCAGGGGATAGATCAAGATCATGATGACCTTGACAACATGACTGAGGATATAAAAATATAATGATCACTTGCGATTATCAGGTTTGACCAAAACTTTGACTGTGCATAACTTCCACATATGGACGAATTTTCAAGTGATGTAAAAGGGAAACCTGCATGGAATTTCAAGCTCTTTCTAAATATGAGGTCACAGAAGCAAAATATGAACTTTGACAAACTGATCTCATGATGATGATCTACCTGACTCATTTTGACCTTCATGATGATGATGCACCTGACTCATTTTTACCAAACCGCCAAAAAGCAGACAAACACAAGCAGAAGCAAAAAGCAAAGCGATAGCAGGGGTCCTCATTTTGCTAAGGGGCAAAATGGGGCGTGTTGTGAACATCACAACAGTTACACTCAGGTGTTGTGGATGAAACAAACCTTGAAAGATATCAAAGTTGAGTATGAAGAGCCAATCCCTATTCTTTGTGATAACACAAGTGCCATAAACATTTCAAAGAATCTAGTTGTGCATTCAAAGACAAAACACATTTCAATCAAATATCACTTTTTGAGAGAGAAAGTTGCAGAGAATGTTGTGAAGCTTGAGTATGTACCTACAAAGGATCAAGTTGCTGATATATTTACTAAGGCCCTTCCAAAGGACACATTTGAGTATCTTCGAGAAAGGTTAGGGGTTATTGCCCTCCTTCATTGAACTAGATGCATAAGGAGATGCATTAGTCCAATGTACTTCAAAGAATATTTCTTTCTGGACTGATTTAGGAGGCTACCCTTCAGGGGGATTAAAGAGTGATCTGAGTTGTTTACTACAGTCAGGGGGAGTGAAATAATAATTCTAGATGATTAGACTAGAAGCATGCAAGTATGTGTAGTAGAAGAAATATGATGTCCTTTGCCATTGATGTCAAAGGGGGAGAGAAATCATGTGAAAAACTCAGGGGGAGAAAGTGTTTTAGATGTGTAAAGTGAAAGGGGGAGATGGATGAATGCAAATTCTTGTCTTGATGGTTTTTCATATCATATGTTGCCATGAACGACAAAGGGGGAGATTGTTACAAGTATGTACTAATCGGTGTTGTCATTAATGTCAACATATCTATGTTGTCATTGGTGTCAACTGTGCTCATGTCTTGATGCTTGTTTGTGATGAATCAGTTACTTTGTATTGTCTTATATAAGTGCTGAAGATGATGAGAAGACATTCTTGTTACTAAGTTTCCAAGTGCTTTTGAGAAAATTTTCTCTTCAAGTACATTGGTAAATAGATTTGTTGCTGTGAATGAATTTTCAAGAATGTCTATTTCACCTAGAAAGCAACGGTGAACTGACCAACAGTTGGAGAGATCATGACAGAGTAATGATCTTCATCTACGTTTGAGAGGGGAAGCTCCCTCGTATGATCAAAATAGGGGTTTTCGTGGTACTTTAACTAGAAATACCAAAGGTAAAGGAAAACTAAAAGAAGAATGAATTATAGAAACCCTAGTGGTAGACATATGAATACTGACTAGTATTTCACAGATTTATAACAGATTATGAGGGGATTCCACCACAAGCTAGAAACTAAGTTCCTAAACTTCTATGATGAGATTCACAACAATATATGTTTTAAACACAACATCGATGAAAGAAAGATAACACATGGATCTTGACATATGAAGAGATAGTTTATTGACACCTTCAAATCAGGATACCGAGAAGTGAATGTGTTTCTTTACATTAATTGCATGGTTTATATATGCTTCAAAATATGACTAATGATTTCTACATAGACAAAAGAGATCACCAATTTGACATACGAAGAATTAGTAATAATAATTCAGAAGAACATTGGAACACATGAACCAAATGCACTCTTTATTATCTTTTTGAAATTATATAACTTCAAACACTCCTTTGTACAAAGTATGAACTCAAAAGTCTCTAAAAAGTTCCCCTCTATAAGAGTCTCTTGAAAAATGTCCCCCACTTTTACTTTTGAAATAGCCTTGTATTTATAGGCTTCTCCCTAGTAACTCACTTGTAACCACCTGACAACTACCTTATAACAACCCTTTTTTAAAAAATAATAAAATAATAAACCTTATTTTATGTTATATTTTACATCACTTTTCAAGAAATAAGGTTCATTTCGTAACTTTTAGTTACAATGAGTGACATAAGTCACTTTTACAAAAAATAACTTGAAATTTGTAACTTCTAAATTTTTAGCTTCATTGCGGTAGATACTATGTCATCTTGCAATCCATGAATCATTTTCTCAAATTGAGGTCTACCAAAAACAACCCAACCTTCAAAGCATTGAAATTTCATTACTCTACCAATTTTGATTATCAAATTTAGCCCTTACATAAACCTTACTGCACTTTGGGGATTGATATATATAGGTGGTGTTTTCCTTCTTGTCTTCAAGTTGAAAACATCTATGTTTACTTATTTTTCTTCTTTTTCTAGCTTGGAATAGTTTTGATCACTATTAGCCATTGCTACTGACTTTGTCAGAAACACAGTCACTTCTTTCTCAAACTCTCCTCCTTCGAAGTAATACATCCTAGTGTAGACGTTATCACACCAAACTCCATTGAAACAAAAATAATAGTAACTCGGGCCATAGTTTCCTTGACAACATCAAATGTACCTTGTTCAAATGAGCATACTCCATCACTTCTATAAGTGGAAGAGAATGTGTAGTGCTGTGTGTTATATAGATAAGAATGAAAACCACAAATCTCTTTGACTATGTAAGATTAACACCACATTACCAATAGCATCTTTGTGCCCTGACTAACTTGATTTGGTTGCACCTCGTGTCATTAAACATATGCATAGACAAGAAAATGATTTATCATGAAAATCCTTTTGAACCATGTTGGTATTTATGTAAATACTAGGATCACCTTATCTACGTGTGAGAGCAAAAGTAAACCTGAAGCATTCAAACCCACAACTGCAATGTTTGTAATCTATGAGGGCATATATCCTTTGAGGATTAAACTATCTATGCACCTTGAGTCTATTTCCATGCTCTGTATACATGTCCTCATGGTAGTTACAACAGTAACATCTGATGAAAATGTCTTGTATTGTGCTTTGACAGATGTTGTTAACTTGTTTTAATGTTCCCATTTTGGCATCGACCGCTAGGATGTTGGAAAAGGTTGAGTAGTTTTTAAAACCATTTTCAATGAATTCATTCCATCATTGCATTGGATGAGACCGCATTTCTTTGATGCATTTTTTTAAACGGTTAAGTTCCTTGTATGTGTTGCACAAGGAGGATGCTGGCAAGGGTCAAGCATTTCATCATTTCACTTGCTAATTGCATTCTCTTCAAAGTTCATACGACATTTTCAACAAAACTATTTCATTCATATCGTGCATTCCATGAGATGAGATTTCTTTGAGGTATTTCACCAAAGTTCACACACCTTGTATTGCTTTCACATTGCACATGCATGGATGCTTTTCAAGGTTTCTTTATCCTTTGCAAGCCGATAACAACCATTTGAATTTGCTTTTAGGTTTCTAAAGCCTTTTCATCAAATCCTTCTCCTGCATTCCCTATGATCATTACATTCCATATGACCATATTCCTTGAGGTATTCTATTTGAAAGGTTTCATTTTGGCACAGGTAAAGATGAAGCTGGCGGAGATTATAGAATTTGGCTTCACGCCTGCCAGGTGTATTGGCTTGAAAGTTTCTAAAGTCTTTTCAACAAATACATTTTATGCATATCATGTGTTGGTTGTAAACCATGAGAAAAATACTTCTTTGAGGAAGGCTACCAAACTATTCATGTTCATTGTCTATGCTTACACATTATGCATACATATCTACTAGGGCACTTGCAACTACATCGATTGACAAAAATCCGCTTTTAATTATGCTTTAATGGCTATTCAAACCCTATTCCAAAATCTTCCATTTTGCCATACATTGAGAGGATACTGGAAAAGGTTGTGGATATTGGCTTTACGCCTAGAAAAATGTATTTTAATGAAGTTTTCAAAACCTTTGCAATGAATTCATTTTGCATGTATCCTACAGTCATTTTCCATGAGATGGTGTCTTCTTCAGGTGATTGTCAAATGGTTTACATGCCTCTGCTATGCTTCCACATTTTGTATACTAGTCTGCTAGAGCACTTCAAATTAAGATGGCACTTGTACCCATAGGAGGCTCAAGGAATATGCCGCTAGGAACAACATTCAGCATGGAAATTTTCTAAGCATTAGAATGCTCACATATAAAACCCATCGACAAATCTTTGAGGCGTTCTGTCAAACAATTTGTGTGCATTGTCTAAGATTCCACATTTTGCATACATTACTACCAGAATGATGACATTTATAATATCTGATAAAAATCCTTCAAAGTCAGCTCAAAAAATTTTATTCCCGGCAAAGAGGATAGTGACAAAGTTGGTGGATTTCTGATTCCTGCAATAATGCATTCCATGAGACCAGACTTTGAAAAACTTGTTCAAACAATTCATGGCATTGTATATGTTTTCTCATTTTGTATACATATATGCCAGTGCATTTTAAACTATGCTATCTAACAAATATCTTTGTTTCGTTACAATGATGGGCATGACCAAGGACAAGAAAACTTTTATATAAAAAATTACTTCCTTAACTGCCATTTATCATGTCCCATATCATATGTAGGATAAAGATGATGATTGAAACTATTTCCTCAATTATAGAAGACTTGAGTGGACAAAGAGATAGTGGCATTGATTTGCTTCGCCGAAAGTGCAAGTGAAATTCCCCTTTTTTCTTGAAAATCATACCTTTTGGTTTTGGTTAGCCAAAAGTGAAAGTAGACCCCAACTTAGCCAAAATTGAAAGTGAATGCCAACATCACCAAAAGTGAAAGTGGACATCAACTTAGCCAAAATCAAAAGTAGATGCTCACTTTGCTGAATGTGAAAGTAGACGCTTAGTTCACCGAATTTAAAAGTAGATGCCAACTTAGCCAAAAGTGAAAGTAGGCGCCAACTTAGCCAAAAATGAAAGTAGATGCCAACTTAGCCAAAAGTGAAAGTAGACTCCAACTTAGCCAAAAGTAAAAGTAGATGCTCACTTAGGTGAAAGTGAAAGTAGATGCCAACTTTAATTTTTTTCTAAGTAGATGTCCACTTGGCTTTTAAGCAAAATAATTATTTTCTGGCATGTTCTAAACCATTTCAACTTAGGTTTTGACTTGAATTAATTTCTTCTTTTCCACAGCTTGCCATAATTTGTGGTGATTTAGAAACTCAAATCCACGCATGTGAAAAATACATCTTCTTCAGAATGACTTAACGTAATCAAATGAGGTATTTTATTAATTTTAATTAACTCCATTACACAAATGTCAACTTGGTCAATAGTGCAAGCGCAAGAAATGGTGAAACATGCGTAACTTTCAACTAGAATGTTAGATTGCCATGAAATATTGCCACATTATCTGTAATAACACCATGAGATCTTCTACCAAATGATTCTACTCTAGCCTTTACAGAAACCATGTCTTAATTATTTTCGTAAATTATACTCCGAAAAATTGAAGTTTTAAAATCTTGCAAACTAGAAGTCATATGAGCCTAAAAAGTTGCCACATTAGGAGAAATAACCATAGAAACATCCTTGTAAAATGATTTCTTTCCAAACCTTGTAGATTTTGAAGTTTAATTATTTTTGTGATTTGCCACATAGCAGAACCACTTTCGGGACTTTAACAGAAATAGGCGAACAATTCCTCCTTCAAATTAGAAAGAAACTTGACACTTTAGAAGAATATGTGAGTAGGGATGACTCAAAATAGGAATTTTGACATAAAAAGTTTTAAAATTGGCAAGTTGAAAACAAGGCCAACAAAGTGGAAACAATGTGTTGTAGAGTATTTTGGCTTGTAGAATAACTGTATGAGTTTTGTGCCACATTTACTTAGTATTGAAGACCAGAGTATGAGATTTGGATATGTTTTAGAGACATGTTTGAAGATTCTAAAACCAAAATTTGGTGGTCCAAATCACTCTACAACAAAAGGTCTATTCACCAGTTTGAAGACTGTGCCTGACAGAGGTTGCAGTGTGACCGAGAGGAAGTATTTTGCTCTGCATTCCTCTGCAGTATGTTCTTTGGTCTTGTGGTTCTAGACTTAAGCTTATAAGGTCCTTCACTTTCTTCATTCAAAAAGTTTTTTGATTTGGTGCTCAGAAAAGCAAGTTTATGATTAGCAGGGTTTGATAATGTCTAATTGAGAGAAGTCTGTGATCCATCTTGAGAAAAGTAAGTTGAGATCTGTTGTGGTTGGATATTCTATTTTCCAAATGACTCTATGGTCTTCATAGATGTCCCCTAAATGCATTAAAGTTGTGTGATCTGCAAGCTATAATGAATCTCTTGGAACCATGTGACTTAATGATTCTTGATGTTATATACTTATTCTAGCCAACCTGGTGAGTCACACTTATTGCGGAGGTAATTCATGGATTGTAAAAGTGTGTACAAGTGTGTGAGGATGTATTTGGCTCTAAGCCAAGCCATGATGTATTCATCCTTCATTCTTTTCCTCTATAAGTTTGTTTAGGTCTAGTCCTATTTTGAAATTATGTATGTATGCTGACCTTAGAGAAAGTTCCAATGGCCGTAGATTGTAATGCCGACCTTGATGTACATTCCAATGTTGATGATAGGTATAAATACATGTAATGAAGTTATGATTGTTGCAAATGTGTGAAAAGATGTGAATTTAAGGTGTGTACTAGAAAGGCAGAGAAGGAGATATATATATTATGCTCCAATGAAACTAAACTCAAGCATAATGTAGATGCTACTATATCAATTCACCCCTTGGCAGTGAGCCACCCACCAATAGTGAGCCAACCTTTTGGGCAGTGAGCCCTCTTGGCAGTGAGCCTCTTTGATATTCAGTAGTGTTACTACATTATATTGTGAGCTAACACTCACCATGGTTTTTCCCTTTCCAAGGGTTTTCCACATAAAAATCAGGTGTTCATGTGTGAATGGGGTTGATGTGCTTAAGTTTTGTTTCTGCTTTTCATGTTTATTCTTCATATCAGATTAAGTGGTTAAAGAAAGTTAATGTGATTGTGAAATTGATCAATTAAGCTTAAAGTTTTGGTAAAATTGATTCACCCCCCCTCTCAATTATGTTGTGCCTTCAACAGTCTTGTCTAGGGTTTGTCTTAGGCACCAATGTCACTGTATCTTTTATCATTGCTTGTATTTTGCACCTTTCTCTGCCCAATCTACTAGGTCCTAGTCAACTTTGGCTCAATGCACTATCTCCTCTATGGCCTCTGATATTTACTAACATTCTCTAATGACCTATCAATATCAAGGTAATGTTTGTCAAGGTTTTAGCATCTCAGTCTTCCCCTACATTATCTATGTCCATGCTTCTGGTGAGATCTTTTATTTCTTTTCCAGCATCTCCCAAAACCCACTTGATTGGGTCATCATCTACTTACTCTGTTCTATACAGGACATCCTCATCAATTGTATGGGCCTTTGTTACTTTTGATATGTCCCTACTTGTTGTAGAGTCCTCTATTTCCTTAGCTATAGTTGCTATATCATTATTCTTGCGAGTAGAATCATCAGATTTATCTGAAATTTCTATTATATCCATCTTTTTAGAAAGTTCAAGTTCATTTGCACAGTTCATGTCAATTGTTTTCCTCTCATGTTCTCCAGCCACAACTCTAAACTTCATATGTTCTTCCACTGGTAAAATTTATCATGCATATAGAAGCATATATAGTTTGATCATGAAATCTTGAGATAATTTTGTACAGAGATGCTTTTAAGTTTCAAATATTACTTGGAAGCTACCAGTAGATTTCCTCATCTCTAACTCAACTCAGAAAGAAGGAACCATTCATAGTCTTGTTGTGTGGTTACACAACACGCCCCATTTTGCCTGAGCAAAACAGGAACCCAACTTTTTGCTTGCTTGCATGTTCTCTTGCTTTGGGTGGTATGGTAAAATAGATGTCAGAATTAGATGCATGTTACGATGCCATCCTGTACATATTAGGACCTCAAAAGGAGAGGCTAATTTTCAAAGTTAGAATTTATCATCACAAACCTCATCAAGTGAAAGAATACAAAATTCTAAACAGGTTTGCCTTTTGTATCACCCCAAAATTCCCTAAGAATAAGAAGTTATACCTGGTCAAAGTTTGGTCAAACAACTACAAAAGGGGAGGGGGACATCACATTTCTTAATATCCTGGATATTAGTTAATTTCCTGATTGCTGGTTTTAATAAAGTAAAATTCAATATCTGCACATTCAACCAATATGCAGATGTCAAATTTAAACCTGAGGAGTCATAGACCGTCAAAATCATGTACACCCCGCGGGGGTGTTTATTCATCTTAATATCCCTAATATTCACTAATATGCAGACTTATCTAAATACAATGGAAATACTAAGCACCTGGATATTTCTTAAATATCCTACATATTAGTTAATAGCCTAGTGACATCATTCAATATCATCATAAGGAAGTAACAATCTGACAATGACATGACTTAGACATCTAACATTGTTAGGTCATCACATATCTTAAGATCCTAGATATTAGTTAATATCCTGATCTAATGCAATACAATGGTAAATTCCAATATCCAGACATTAACTTAGCACCCTAACATTTGCTAAGATGGTGATGACATCACCCTCATCTTTAAAAGACGGGGGATGTTTCGTATAACTAATCACCCAGATATTTCTTAATGTCCGCATATCTACCCATAAGACCCATAACACACAGACTTCTAAGGACCAATAAGAAGATTCCATGTGGCATGTTGACTAGTCTATATGGGCATATCATAATACCCTAATATCTGAACAAAAGAAATCCCTTTGGTCCTTCGTGACCCACTTCTTGCATCTAGTCACCATTGACCAATGTCATGATGACGTCAAGTGCATATTCCTAAAGATCATACACGTTACTTAAGCACCCACACATTTTCAAATATGGAGACCCCATAATAAATACCATTTAATGGTAGGTGGATGTTCAAAATTTTAAATCACAAGGCACCACCTGTTGTGATCTTAAGAACACTACATGTGCATCCATGGACATGAATACTATAACATTAATTATGCCCTAATTCATAGATGTTAATGATTGAAATAGGGGATTTTTGCTCATTTTAAATTTACCAAGCATTCAACGAGAAATTACAGAACTCCTCTATGATTAAGACCGCCATCACAGTAGCTTGCAATCTCAACAGAATGATGTACACCTTAAATGGTGAACGGAGAAGGGTAATTTAAAAGTGAGCATGCACATCCTGATCTTGATTAAGTAGATTTAAAGGTGCGTAAATTAGGTATGTAACAATGAAACCCTTACTTTGTCGTTTCTGATTAGGTAAACAAGATAAACAGAGCATATCCAGATATGATAACTTCAAACCAATACGTAATGCCCCAGAATAGAAAACAACAATGAACATCAAACCACTGAGTAATGTCAGATGATTATGAACTAATCTACAGAGACTTGGGATTATGAATTCTTTGAATTCATCATATCTTTCAAGATGATAAAGGTTTGATTTGCATCTCTTTATCTATGTTTGTTTATGACTAGCATCATGATCAACATAAATTGGCGTTAGAAGGAGGACCATCACATTTTGGTTCAAGGATTCATTGCCTGGATATCATTTCCGCACTCAAATGAGGTGATATTTTCAAATTCCATAGGATTCTGACAAAATTTGAGTATTCATGCAAAGTTTCTTCTTATCACTATTTATTTGAAAGATTTGTTCACAAATATCTTAGTATTGAGCATAAATACTCTGATATTTACAGTCAGCTATTTGAATTTCCATAATTAGAGTCAATATTTGCATTTCCTACAAATATCCTATTGCTTTGGACATTTGATCATAAATATCTACTTCAGAAAAGTAAATACCCTGATCTTTGCAAAGATTTAGCCAAAATATCCATATCCAGCCATAAGCCATGAAACTCTAGCTCATCAACCTAATACCAGGTCTATATCCACTAGACCGTTGGAAGAATCACCAATTCATGGACTTAGACCCCATACGACAGATATTCACCATTGTCCTAGTTCTAGTTCACCAACATCTCTGGCTATACCTATTGTAATACCTCCAATATCTCTAGTAATGCCCCAAATACCTCAAGTACCTCCTACAATGTCGTTCTTTGTAGTGGAATCACCACTTACCTTTATAGCATATCACCCTTTGCCCAAAAATCTAAATAAGATTTGTCCAAAGTATCATCCTTACCAGGATGCAGAAGATCACATCAGAACTTACAAAGAGGCATGTTTCAGATCCTAAATAGATCATGAGGATGTAGTGTGTAGGTTATTCCCATACTCATTAGGGGAAGAAACATATGGTTGGTACATTAGTCTCACTCGGTCTTCTATAGCCACTTGGGTTGCCTTAGAGAAATCTTTCCTAGGAAGGTTCAAAATACCAGTAGATCTATCTATCACATATCACATGTTTGCTACAATAAAAAAATCTAAGGGAGAGCTAATCTCTAATTTTAATGCTAGGTTCTAGAAAATGTACTCCAAGCTTGTTGCTCCATATAATGTAGGTGATGAGACAACAATATCAATATATTACTCTACCTTAGATCCCCTGACATCCATGTTTATCAAGAGAACACATCCTGCAGTCACTACTTTGGCAGGTGCTTATGAAGAAGCCATTAAAGTCAATCAACAACTAACACCTAGTTTCACACCTAATTTAGGATATCCTGCATATCCTAGTCAACTGCAAGTTAATGGATCCATGATACCTCTAGCTATAATTCCTAGTCCATTACAGATACCTCCACTCAGTATCATGCCTCCTCCAAATGGAAATGGCCAGATGATGTCTCTTCCTGGACATGCACCTCAAGAGGCAATGCAAAACAATAACACTGGTAGTTCTTTCTTCAAACCTCAACAGGATAATGTAGTTGCCAAAGCTCAAGAAGAGAAAGATGACATCAAGGAAATATCTGCACAACTAAGAAAATTAACAACTGAAGTTACACACATGAGAAATCAAAACTTCTATTCTCAATCTAATCAAAATAGAAGATATGGAAATAACAATGATAGGTTAGGATACCCTAACTAGGGGTACAATAATGATAGGAATTTCAATAGCAATAGCAATAACAATGTTGCCCCTAGGCCACCTAGAACTTGGAACACCCAACCAAATAATGGTTCATTGCCTTCACCATTAGATAATAAGCCTCCTACTAAACCCAAGCAAACTACTAGAGTGAACTTAGCAAAAGCTACACTCACAAATTGGTGCAAAATGTACAATACTAATGCACATGCTGAATTGGATTGCCCTCAGTTCAAAATAGCAACCAATATACTCCAGGCTGAGGTATCTAATACTACAGGAGATCCTCCTTTTCCTGAAGGAAATGAAATTGTCCCCTTAGGATATGAGTCTACTCTTGTGCTTGAAAGTACTGGTGGTCATCAGCATCATCAGATGACCTCAACTCATGAGAATTATATGCTGGCATGTGAAGAGTCTGCATTAGCCTTTGCGTCAAACTATGTGTTCCCTTTCAAGGATAAAAATGAACCTGAGCTCATGCTTACCAACAACAATATTAGGGTAGACATAATTATAACCTCAGGAATAATGCTAACAGACCAGCTGGTCCTTTGACCACATCCATTCCCCCTAACAATTCAATACTCCTCCTGACCTTAAGGCTAATAATAACCATGGTCCTCCCAAAGTGAATACTTAGTATCTCACACCTCAAAATACAGTGACAAAAGCCATCAGCCAACTACCCGAGTCAGATAAACTTGTTACATATCTAGCAGAAGAAATGAAAAAGATAAAAATCAGCTTGTCACTATCAGAATTATTAAAGACCCCAGTCATCAAGAAGGGTTTCTTGAAGTCCTTAGATGAACCCACACCAAAAGATGACAATCCTAGTCATAGTCCTAGTCACATCCTGACTAGAGATCCTGGATCCAAAGATAACATTGTCAAATCTAAAGTGCAAGCTATTGTTCACACTACTGAAATGTCATAGATGACTCTATATAGAGATAAGTCTGAATCACCTCCATTCTTGCTTACGTTGAGGATATTTGGCAGGAATTTACACAACTGTCTAGTGGATTTAGCTGCATCAACAAATGTGATGCCCTTGTCCATTTGCAATGCTTTAGGTTTACATCTAGCCAAATCCCTAAAGAAAGTAACATAGCTTGACAAAACAGAAGTAAGTGTGGTGGGATAGTTAACGCATATCCACATGTAGCTTGCATCAGACCCAAGGGTGCAATACTATATTGACATCCAAGTAGTGGATATCCCTGATACTTATGGAATGTTACTCAACAGAGATTGGTCCAAAACATTAAATGGATACATGACCAAAGATTTTAGTCATATGTGGTTACCTTGGAAAGGAATCCTTAATCAGATAAGGATAGAGGTTGAACCTAGGATGAAACACATGATAACTGAGTACAATAATGCCAATGAGGTATTGTACATGGCCGTTGAACTAGGATTTTATGCTATAAGACCACAAACTGTTAGAATTGAAGAAGTCCTGATGTGTAATGTGCATACACATGGAAACAATGATCAAGAGAGTGGAATGATCATTGAGGTTGATTATTGTTCAACTAATGAAGGAGAAGTAGATCATTTCAATGAGTTTGAAAAATACCTATCTAGAGAAATGCAAAGGTGTCAACTAGCTAGGATATCCATGGAGGATATCTTGATATCCAGTTGGTGCAGGTTACATGATGAAGCACATTTAGAAAACTGTTGTGAGGCATGTCTAAATATAATTGAGTTGGAGAGAATGTGTAGTGAAATCAGATCATCACCAACCAATGCTAGTGAAATATCTGATGATGATGATGCTAATTCCTATTTGTTTTACTCAGGTGCAGGGGAACATGACCAGATGACACATCAGGATAATGTCTATAGACACAATTTAGAAGAGATTTTGATATGTGAAGAGATGCATTCTCAAGAGAAGAAAAATATTATCACCCTAGGGACTGACTGCCTTATTGAGTCAGACTATGAGCTATCAGATGAGGACAGAGGGAGTCATCTAACTCAATTTGAGGAGCTCTTATCTAAATAGGTTCAGAGACATATTCTACAAGGAGTTCCTTCACATCATGCATTAATTGAAGGATGGTACAGACTTCATGAGGCACCACATTCAGAAACAACATGTGCCTTATGTCTACATATATTGAATAAGGAAGAGTAACTATGTTCTAGAGGTATAGTACATGATATCAAGGATATCCCTGAAGGAGAAAGAAGATAGATTGTAATATATCCTGGTGATAATGATGTTCAATGAAAGGGTGTCCAAGAGGAACACTCAGATGTAGCAAAAGGAGAACTACAAAAGTTAACATGGATATCTGTAGGTGTAGCTACACATGCCAAAAGGAAAAGAGAAGGTCTTGACAAACCTTTAACAGAAGATAAACCATGGATTCTAAGGTTTGATGGTTCTAAATCCAAGCAAGGGGCTCGAGTAGGCCTTGAACTCATTGACCCATCAGGGAGGTTATTCTTAGAAGTATACCAATTGTGATTCCCATGGACTAATAATGTGGCTGAGTATGAAGCCCTGATCCATGGATTGTTGTTTGCTCTTAAGAAACAAGTCAAGATTCTGCATGTTTATGGAGACTCTGAATTAGTGGTCAAACAAGTCAAGAGCATCTATGCATGCAACTATAAAAAGTTATCAAATTACAGGCATAGAGTCTGGGATTTGATAGAAAGCTTTGATGCTTTCAATACCATGCATATTCCCAAGGAACAAAATCATAGAGCCGATGCACTGGTGCAAGCTGCTAGCACATTGGAACCTTTGTCCATTTCTAGAATGAAAAGATTCTTAGTAGAGTTAGTATCAGTACCCTCCATACCTGATAATGTCACAAATCTCCACGTGTTTGATGATGACCAACATATCCTAGATTTTATTACAAATAGGGATATATTTGAAGCACAGATCTTGGATGAAAAGAACTTACAAGATCATGTATGGGAAGAAGAAGAGATCATGGACTTGGTAGGCAACAAAATCCCTAATGGAATGATTGAACTTGAAAGAGCTTTTGACTTGGACAATATAATAAAATAGAAAGATCTCCCCAAGATAGATGGAGGAGAATATTCACTTGTTGACATACACCATGCTAATGACACTAGGAATGTCCTAATTGGTAATGTCTATACAAAAGAAGAGAAAGAAGGAATCAGTCAGGCACTGAAAGATTATATCCATGTTATTGCCTGGACCTATGATGAACTAAATGTTGATAACTAAGAGGGGGGATGAATCAGTTATCCTAATTATTTCTTCTTTTGAACTTTCTTATTAATCAATGCAGCATTGAATCAAACAAACAAAAATTACCATGAAATGAGAAACACATGACACAGTATTTTGACGTGGAAACCCTGTTAAGGGAGAAAACCACGGGGTGATTAACCCAAAGATTATTCTCTGTTAGAAGAATAAGGAATTACAAAATGGCACTAGCCAATTAGGGCTCACTGCCCAAGCACACTGCTCACAAAGAGGCACACTACCTACAAGGAGACACACTGTCTACAAAAGAAAGTTATACAATACTTGAACTGATTGGAAGCATCCACATATGCTGGAGTTCAGTTCTGGTTAGGCTCAGTACACTGATCTGCTACACTTCATCTTTCCTCTTCTCTTTGTTCTATTTTTCTTTCACATACCAGATCTTTCTTACTGCTTTTGCTCTGCTTTGCTCTTATTCACATATATCACACCACACAACTTCACTCTCACAACTAAATCCATCGTGCATATATATCTGCACAAGTAATTTCATCACCTTTCTAGTCAGCATCCGGAATAGTCAATCTTTTCACTAATTCTGATCTGTCGACTGAATCCTACCACATCAAGTAATGCGGATCAAGCAATACTTGTAGATATCATTAATCATGTCGGCCAAACATGATTCATGCCTTCACAACCTTTACTATCAACAGTAACACATCTAGAAAATAGTCTGATGTTCTGTCAGTCAGTTCTTCCTCTGTTCACACTGTCACTCAGGAATCTGGTACTCAACTATTCATATCTTTTTCTTTGTCCATCACCAGAGGCTAAATCCTTGGAATATACTACTCAAGGTAGTCCTCTTGACTTCCCTAGATCCATACTACACCAAGATACTTCCTCTGAGAGATCCGGACCTGTCTGTCAGACCTTGCCACATGCTCTGTTCTTGTTCACCGGATCACAATAATCTTCATTCTGACTTCCGGTAGAGACACATTGTGACTTGCAGATATGTGGGATGACCTTTGTTGCCATCAATGACAACAACCATGAATCCATATAGTGTCTCTTGCCAACAATCTCCCCCTTTGGCATTGATGGCAACACTTAGTGAAAAAATGACTAAGTGTTTACACTATGCTCCCCCTTGGCTGATGCTCTGTCTTTATATACTTTTTCTGAAGCTCCCCCTTAGTTGGATTCCTCATTTTTCACTGCTCCTCACTCCCCCTTTGACATCAATGGCAAAGGGTAGGGTCCACACACCAAAATTTTCAAGAATTTTACTATACTTGGCCGTATATTACATATTCACAAAAACTGAAGAATGTCTGCAAAGGATGTCTTCAATTGGATGAGTTCTGTAGCCCAACTTTGCTTCATTCTATCCAAAATTGAAATGTGACCACTCAGCAAAAATGCAAAAGCTTCTACCCTCTTGAGATCTATTGGATCATTGGTTTGGGTGGTATTCTGAGCATCACTTATGGCCTCATACATGGTTTCTAACTTAGGGATAATGATCCTTCTAAGTTCTCCCATCCGGTTAATTATATTCTTCCTTTCCTTTTCAAAGTTCTTTATTGCATTTGTGATTGCAATAGTTTGACATTCTTGATTTACTATGGAGGAAGAGAGAGGATCAAAACTTTGAGACAAACTCAATAGTTTGTCCTGTTCCTCCTTTATTTTCTTCTCAACTTCTACTGTTGCTTTTGACCAGGAGATACAAAATTTGTAAATGTCACCACCATCCTTAAGAGCATTCTCTAAGCTCTTTATTCCAATACTCATATTTCTCCTATCATTAGAGATTAATCCTAGTACATCTGAGAATCTCTTATCTAAGAACTCCTTCCAGACCTTTTCTTCAGCTAATTTTTCTAGGGATTCAAAATGTGTACCAACACTACTGACTAAGGTTTTGAGATTACTAGAAGAGGAGGCTGTGGGATCTTTCTAGAACGATGGCATAATCTTCTCAAGCACTCCAGAAGTAGCCTCTATCAACTCACAGTCTTCCATATGAGACTTTAGGAGTTTTTCATTTGCCTTAGCATTTGCAAATGAAGCTATCTTCATTGTCTGCACCGGAGAGAGGGAATCAAAATTGAATGGACCTTGTAGAAGCTCTGGTTCATCAATCTCTATTGCTTCTTTGCTCAGAAATTTTTGGGCAGTTTGTGCAGTGTCACTTGCTGGAGACAGATGTTTCTTCTCTTCTGCAGTCTTGGAGCTGTCCTTTGGAATTTTCTCTTTCTCCACATTCTTACCACTATCAGTTGTGGTTTTCTCTGTTGGAGTCTTCTCTTTCTCTGCACCCTTGGTACTGTCAGCTTCTTTTTCTTTTACCGCTACTTCTTTCTCCTATAATTTCTCTTCTTCTTTGGATCTGGAGACTGTAGGGGAAACCAGAGGAGAAATGTTGGTTTGTTCAGGGCCCATCTCTTCTGTTGCTTTCTCAGAAGTTTCTTCTGCAGCACTTGTGGATGAGGGATCAATACCCAAGTCCTCTACAACAAAAAGATTAAACCTTTTGAAGGCCTTCCAGAGGATCTCTTCTATATCTATGGCCACTTTGTCAGTCTCACCAAGCATGAGTTGATTCATCCTTGCTTTACTCCTGAACTCATCTTTGCAGTCTTTGAATATTATGTTCATTGTCTTGGGATCAATTTGAGGATATAGCTGAATAGCTATCTGCTCTCGGATCTCAAGATCTTTTGCTTGGGCATTGTTCTTTCTTATTTCTAATTCCTTTTCTAGGCTTTTAAGAATTAGAGATATAATCTCAATGAAAGCCTTATTGTATATGTTCAGATACTTGATTGTGGCTTCCTGTAGGATCTTTTAGTCAGCCTCATTGTAGTCATCATAGAATTCAGTCATTGGTTGAAGGTTTCCATCCACAGTGACAGACTTGATTACACTCTCTAGAGACAAGGTGGGCTTTTCAACAAGTTCCTCTGCCATTTCTTCCTTGTCTTGGCCTGTGGAGGGTTTACCGGATCCTTTCTTCTTCTGCTTCTTTATTTCTTTTACCCCCTCATCTGATTATGTTTCCTCTTCATCTTTTTGACTTGTATAAGCCCTTGTGGCTTTTATTTTAGACCTTTTCTCTCCTTTACCAGATGTCTGACCTTCCAGTTTAGATATTTTTGAGCTTTTGGTTCTGACAGGTGTAGATCCTTTTGATGATCTGGTCCGGGTTGAGGTTTCCACCAGAGCACTTTTCTTGCTTTTCTTTTCTGCCTCTTTCTTTTCTTCCTTAGCCTTTCTCCTCTTTTCCCGGTTGGCATCAAGTGCCTCCTTTGGGATGCCTAGGCCTTGGGCAATATGTTCAACTTCTTTTCTTACTTTCTTTTTTATCTTAGGTTCTCTGAGTTCCACATGGATCTTCACACTCAGCTCCTCAAAGGTTCCAAACCTTTCTACTTTTGGATCTTTGGATTGACTAAGCATGTGTTGAACATGCAGTTCCACAATCTATTCATCAACCTCATACCCCATGGGCATGATCTAGACTGTTCTTGGCTCAACTGCCTCCATTAGGCAGTGATCAGTATCAACCATAAAGCAAACTGAGTCTTTGTATTTTTCAACAAGAGACTGGGGAATTCTTTCTCTTGCTTGCATCATACTCTGGAAGTTTTTGAAGTATCCCCACAGAGCTATATTTCTTGCTTTGGCATCCCCAAGTCCATGTAAGTAATCTCTGATCTGGACTGCTACAGGTTTGTCATTCTGCCATACCCATCCACTTGATCTGGGTAGCTCATTCATGAAATAGAAAAATAGACATAATATAAGTGTACCATACTTGAAAGAATTCTTTTTGTCCTTTTTGATCTTTTGTATATTTTCCATTAATTGACTTAAAAGAAGTTCATAGAGGTCATAATCTGCATTCTTCCTTAGCATCTCATAGGTAGTATATACTGCAGTTCTGGATACAGAATTCTCCCTACTGGAGTGATAAATCTTGTATCCTATTATCATGGATGCAAACTTGATATCCGGGTCAGAGATATCTTCAATGGTCATTGCCCTCTTATCAAATTTTGATCTAGTGGCCTCAGTTACAATCTTATTTTTGACGGATTTGAGGATAGGTATCCCTCTGGAAGAGTATAGACCAATCACTGCCCTAATTGCCTCTTTTGTGATCTTGCAGGGTCTATCCAGCCATAGGAAGTTGTCATACATCCTACTCAATACATACCGGACCCATTCATCTTCTTCAAAGCAGGGGAAATGAATGAATTGATCAAATTGTTTCTTCTGGATACCCTTATACTCTAGTTTAAGCTCAAAGGCATTGTCTATCAGTTGTTTGTGATAGAAATCTCTCAATTTGAATTCCCCAAATTCCTCAATACTTGCATGTATGTAAACCCTAATGTCTTCTGTATGTAAAACGCCATGAGGAACACTAGAGAATGCTCCTAAGGGATCCACCTCCAATGACTTGTATGGGTGTTTCTTAAATTCAGGTCGGGGCCTATCTGAAATCTTTACTATATTCAGAGTAGCCATTTTTCAAAAGATTTTGTAGTAAGATATCGAAAACAAAAAATACCTTATGCGCCTTCAGTTACATGGAGTGGTTGGATTGATTTCTGTATGTAATGACTTATGCAAGAGATCTTTGGTGAACTTGATGAATCTTGTTGCAGAGCTCCACTTTTCGCTTCTTCTTGAGTGCAGAATGAGCAAGTGATTTATGAGAAATCCTTTATAATGCTTCGCAAACCCTAATATCTGATGGCAATAAATGCTCGACCTACATTATTCCGGTTTGCCTTATTTAGATAACTTGAAGAACTGGATCAGTCCTGATCTATGAACATCATGCAGATCTTCCAACCATGAACAAATCAAGATGACACATCACAAGGACATCCCAAACACTCTGTTCAATCCGCAGAATAAGATAATGCACTTCTGGATCTCTCTGGACCTTTTTGTAATCATCTGTCATTCCGAAGCATCTCCCAGAACAGGTCTTACTTGATCAATCGCAACTTCTTCACATCTTCATGTGGACCTCTGAAATCTTATGTGGATCATCTCAAGACTTATATCTACAAACCCTTTACTCCGCATCTTGTGCCACATCTGGCACCACTTGATTGGCTGGGGGAACAGGATTTTCTTTGAGTCTCCCCCTGAGCCAGAGCTTACCTTTTAATTTTTGGAAGGAATATCAGCACCAGAGTTTGGTGCGGATCCAACCTCTACATTCTCTAAACTTTTCTTCACCCAAATCTTGTTCATCTGATTCCTAACTTCATCTGCATTCATCTTTTGTTTACCCTTGTCTTGATTCTGATTATACACCAGACCTCTTTTGTCCTGATTCTTGCTTCTGCAGACTTTTGCATTATGATCGGACCTATTACAGATTTGGCAAATAAAATTTCCTTGCATATTTGACTGATAACCTCTTGATCTGCATTGATTAGCCATATGACCTACTCTATTGCATGTAAAGCATCTACCATTGAATGATTTGTTTATTTACATATTTTTGCATTCATGAGACTTGTGTCCATACCTTTTGCAGTTAAAGCATTGTCCGGAGAAGGATGAATTAGTCTGATTAGCTTTGTGACCAAAGTGATTGTAATTGTGGCAGTATCCATTGAAGGATGGATATCTTTGAGCATTGGGCTGTCTTACTAGAGGTCTTCTAGGCCTATTCCTTGGATTTTCTGATCCAAAATTCTTTTGACCGAATCCAGAGCTTTCTCCTTTCTCATATCCCAAACCATACTTGTCATCTGCCCTCTTTTGACTTCCAAGAAGAACTTCAAGTTGAGTAGAACTTATCTTGAATTTCTCTTTATATTCATTTGCTATTTGAAGATCTCTTTTGAGAGAGACAATTTGATCCTCAAGTTTTTCTTCATTATCTTTGGCATCTTCAAGATCAGATTCAAGATGTCTGATAATCCTGTCCATCTGGTGGCAATCTTCTGATTTCTCTTTAAGAGATTGTCTTAGATTGTCTTCAGCTTTTCTTTTCTCTTCAATCTCTTGAGTAAACTTTATAACTCCTGATTCCATTTCATGTCTTACCATAACGACTTCTTTTGATAATTTTTCACATAACTTGGTTTTCTTAGTCAATTCTTCATTTGTATTACTTTCTTCACTTTGTCTTACCAATTGTTGGAGCAGCTCCTTTCTCTTTTTCATAGAGAGACTTAATTTGTCCTTTAGTTCTTTCATGAATTCATCAGCCTGTTTGAGTCTTTCCTTTAATTCATTGACTTCAGAGTTTGACTGTTCAAGATCCTCAAGGGCAGTCTTGAGTTGCTCCCTTAAACCATATGCATCCATTTGAACTCCCAGATCTTCCTCAAGTTGTTAGGCTCTATTAGGAGGAACTTAGCTCTGATACCAATTGTTGATAACTGAGAGGGGGGTGAATCAGTTATCCTAATTATTTCTTCTTTTGAACTTTCTTATTAATCAATGCAGCATTGAATCAAACAAACAAACATTACCATGAAATGAGAAACACATGACACAGTATTTTGAAGTGGAAACCCTGTTAAGGGAGAAAACCACGGGGTGATTAACCCAAAGATTATTCTCTGTTAGAAGAATAAGGAATAAAGAGGCACACTGCCTACAAGGAGACACACTGTCTACAAAAGAAAGTTATACAATACTTGAACTAATTGGAAGCATCCACATATGCTGGAGTTTAGTTCCGGTTAGGCTCAGTACACTGATCTGCTGCACTTCATCTTTCCTCTTCTCTTTGTTCTATTTTTCTTTCACATACCGGATCTTTCTTACTGCTTCTTCTCTGCTCTGCTCTTATTCGCATATATCACACCACACAACTTCACTCTCACAACTAAATCAAATCATGCATATATATCCGCACAAGTAATTTCATCACCTTTCTAGTTGGCATCCAGAATACTCAATCTTTTCATTAATTCTGATCTGTCAGCTGAATCCTACCACATCAAGTAATGCGGATCAAGCATATACTTGTAGATATCATTAATCATGTCGGCCAAACATGATTTATGCCTTCACAACCTTTACTATCAACAGTAACACATCCAGAAAATAGTCTGATGTTCTGTCAATCAGTTCTTCCTCTGTTCACACTGTCACTCAGGAATCCGGTACTCAACTATTCATATCTTTTTCTTTGTCCATCACCGGAGGCTAAATCCTTGGAATATACTACTCAAGGTAGTCCTCTTGACTTCCCTAGATCCACACTAAACCAAGATACTTCCTCTGAGAGATCCGGACCTGTCTGTCAGACCTTGCCACATGCTCTGTTCTTGTTCACCGGACCACAATAAGCTTCATTCTGGCTTCCGGTAGAGACACACTGTGACTTGTGGATATGTGGGATGACCTTTGTTGCCATCAATGACAACAACCATGAATCCATATAGTGTCTCTTGCCAACACTAAAAATGTATGACACTTCTATCATCACTCATACTATACCACTAAAGCTAGATGCCAAGCCATTCAAGCAAAAATAGAGGCTAGTCAATGCTCTACTAGAACCCATTATCTTTGAAGAAGTAAAAAAGTTACTCAATGCAAGGATCATATTCCCTATTAGGCACTCAACATGGGTAGCCAATTAAGTTCCAGTCAGGAAAAAGAATGGAGACATACGTCTATGTGTGGACTTCAAAAATCTAAATAGAGCATCAGAGAATGATAACTATCCATTACCTTCTTTAGATGAAGTTCTACAGATAGTGAATGGAGCCCAAATGATGTCCTTCCTAGATGGATTCTCAAGATACAACCAGGTGATGGTGGACAAGATTAACAAATTAAAGATGGCATTCACCACCAAGTGGGGGATATTTGCTTAGAAATGCATGCCCTTTGACCTGATTAATGCTAGAGCCACATTCCAATGCACAATGGATATAGCATTCAGATGCTTAGTTGGGCAGTGCATAGTCATATACATGGATGACTTAACTATTTTCTCAAAGAAGAGAGGAGACCATATTGAGGACCTCAAAAAGGTACTTAAAAAGTGCGAGCAGTACGGTATCTCATTAAACCCAAAGAAATGCATATTTGGAGTAACCACAGGTAAGTTACTTGGTCATGTAATATTTGAGAATGGGATCACCATTGACCCTATCAGGGTAGATTCCATAATGAAGCTACAACTTCTAGGGAGTAAAAAGGAATTAAAATCCTACTTTGGTAAGATTAATTTTGTGAGGATGTTTATAATAGGATTTGCAGAAATTATGAGGCCACTCAATGCTATGCTCAAGAAGGATGCCAAAATTGAATGGACACCTGAGGCAAAGGTTGCATTTGAGGATATCAAGAAGACCATAGTAGATGTACCTATCTTGATCAGCCCAAATTATATAAAAGATTTCTACATCTATTCATTTGCTTCAGAGCATATCTATGCAGTAGTTCTAACAGAGAGAAGTGAAAAAAGGAAGAAAAGCCCATCACTTTTATGAGTTCTCCATTTAGAGATGTAGAGCTCAGGTACATGAATGTTGAAAGGTAGACCCTTGCTTTAGTAAGAGCAGTAAAGAAATTCAGACACTACATCTTGAGAAGCAAGATAATTCTTGTTGTACCTGATGCAACTATGAAAATGCTCTTAATGCAGAGTGAGCTTAGAGAGAAGAGGGCGAAGTGGATAACAATGATCCAAGAATATGACATGGACATAACTCCCATGAAGTTGGTTAGGGGACAAACCCTTAGCTAGATGATTGCATAAATTGATCCAAACCTAATAAGCCATCAATATGTAGTGGATGCAAAAGAAAATAATGATTGGTACTCTGATATTAGGCACATCTTGATTACTGGGAGATGCCCACCAAAGATGCAAGATTCTCAAAGGAGAGCCTTGAAAATCAAATCATAGTAATACATGATAAAAGGAGGGATCCAGTTCAAGAAAAAATATCAAGGAATATATCTTAGATGCTTGGATAGACCAGAAGATGATAAAGTTCTTACTCATGCTATCCTAAGAGAAGGATACTATTGGACAACGATTTTCAAAGACACTGCTACTGCCATACCTGCCAGATTACTTCCAATAAAGAAATATATGATGCTCAACCTCTGCAACTGGTTATGGAGATGCGCCCATTTGCCCAATGGGACATGCATTTCATCAATCCCATCAATCCTCCATCATCCATAGGCCACAGGTATGTGTTAATAATTACAGATTATTGCACCAAGTGGACTGAAGTCATTAGTAGCAAGACCTGTACTACATAGGTTGTGATTAGGTTCCTCGAGAACAACATTATCACCAAGTATGGAGTTCCTTATGCCCTTGTGACAAGGTGTCATTGTACCTCATCATTTAATCATATTTTAGATGTCAAAATCCAAGGGCTGTGTCCTCGGCTGTCTGGAATTAGGGATTCTACAGTTACCAATTTTCCTAGCTAATCTTAATAACTTCTACCAATTTGAAGAGATTAATCTGTCTACTTACTGAATGAATTTAAGGAATGCTGAAAATAGAATTAAATAGGAAGTTACTTAAAGCAATCTTAAAAACAGTAACATGCATCTATCTATCAAAATTAGTAAATACTTTTCACAACAAAATCTGAAGTAACAAAATAGTGGTACTAGCCTTCTACCTTGGTGGTGAGAGTGGGCCCTTGCTCCACACCCTTGGGGCTAAAGGCTACAGTAGGGAATCAATACAAAAGAAGATCACAACTAAATCTGGTCCAATTCCATTAACTTTGCATTCATGAAAAATATTAATATCAAAGAAAAATTGAGATTACCGAGAATTAGAATAATCCCAGCATTGTATATCCTTTTTGTTGTTTCTATTAGTCTATATAAAATGAGTGATGACATATCACTTATCTTATCTACCAGTTCTTCTATGAGATAACATCCATTTCTTTATTACACTAGCTATCTCACTATGGAAAAATAATCATGTAATAAAAGTAGATTGAGTGGAACAGAAGTCCACTCAGAATTCTAAGTTTGAGTCTTAATACATTTGGGCAGCAAGGCCCTAAAAATATAGATATTGAATCAGTTTTATCCGTAACTCATGCAAAGACTTTAAAAAGATAAAAACTCTAGCAATAACTAAAGATGACCCTTCACCACTCAGGTGATGATTTGAGTGAAATGAGGGGTATTACGATCACTGTTGAGAGTGCCTGATCGGCACCTTATGCTAGAAATATGCCCTGCTCTCAGGAGGCACCAGAGATATTTGTCCCTATCTACAACTCTAGAGATATGTCTATAGCTCCGAAGATATGTCTGTTGCTTCAGAGATACCATTGTGACCTTTTTGTTCAACTCCAGAGATGCTCCAGACTCCCACCCAGCTCCAGAGAGGCTTTTCTATTTACTTCAAAACTTCTGGTGTTATGGTATTCTAGTATTGTCTCTAGAGATCATTGAAGACTACCTCCGGAGATGCACAAAATTTCCATTCCAAGCATCTACACCTGTTGATTCAAAAAGAGAGAAGTTTTCTACATTTTTCCATCAATCCCATGCACATTAGTCCTTTAATCAGAAATTATGATCTTAAGTAATTTATCTCAATTAATCATTAGCTAGAATGATCTTGCTAGCCTATTTGGGTGCAAACATTAGGAAAGATGAAATTAGGAAGGAGAAAAAGAGAGGTAAAAAGATGTATTTCATGGGTGCAACTTGGCACTCATCATCCCCCCATACCTAAGGTTTGGCAAGTCCTCCTACTTCTCACAATCTGGATTTATTCTGGTGAAGTAGCTTGTCAGTCAAGCTATAATCCTATGCATAGGTAGACCAAGTGGTATGCTTGGTATTACCATTGCCTCTATATTGATCAACCTACTTCAACCAGTCTTGCAATTTCTCATCTTCCATCTGCTGAGCCCAGACAGGGAGTGGCTCAATTATGAGAGGGGGCCTGAACCGTCCACCTATCCATTCTTGCTTATGCTTATCCATCATTTTGGATATTAACTTTACTTTTGTCATAAATAATCTTAAGTTTGTAGGGGTGACCACCTCTCTCATTTTCTGCTCTGAGGTCAAAACATTCCATCTTTTCTTTGCTATAGCAAGTACTGGATTTGCTGAACTGTTCATGAAAAGACCAAAATTGATGGAGCACTCTTGCAAACTTTTTAGGTATAATGGAAAAATTTTGTTCTTACTCTTAGGGTGATAGATATAGAACCTAAATTGGGTCTTAAAAGCATTGGGATTGGGACATTCCTTCTTGATGAAGAGATCTGTTCCTATATCTTTCTTGAGATGATCTTCCATTCATTCATTCCAGATCTGTTGATTCCTCATTAGGGACATAAATACTTTAAGCTGGCATTCCCCCACAAAATAATTAAGAATGAAAGTTATATCATTAACATAGAAACCAATCAGATATAATTCACATAGGAAATTCTTGTCTTCATCATTACTCCTTGTATATGCTGTCATGAATCCTTCTACTGTCTCTGTATTCTCAACCAGGTCAGACAGGACTAAAGAGAATTTCCTCTGTAGACTCTTTCTTGTAAGAACATAGAATAGCTGGCACTTGGAGGCCTACAGGATAGAATTTCTAAAGAAAGGGAGGCCATTTCAATGATTTTTCCTTCCAGAGTATCTATTCTTTTTGTTTTGGCAGTGACTGCCCTTTGTAATTGCAGCATAGGCTTGGAAGCCACATATTCTCTACATTTCTTTTCCCAATGGAACATGGCCTTAGGAATGTCAATGGGGATTGGACCCACATATGCATCTATTTGTATTTCCTGCTCATTGGTTGCCCTTGGGCCAGCCAACTCTTGAATATATTCCTCCTAATCATCTAGTTTGTTGTGGCCCAAGTTAACTATCTATCCTAGTTATGTATTTTCTCAATCAATGTTGTAAATAATTATGAGGCTATTGTCTCTAGCCATGGTGAGCTCAGAAACACTCTGTGCTACCTCTATCTCCTTTTCTTTCAACAGTTTGATTGCTTCAATTTTTTGGGCCTCTAATTCTACTTCTTTCTCCTGGATGATCTGGCTTTTGCTCTGGAGCTCTGTTTGTACATTTTCAATGACTTGTTTTTGCTCCATTTCTACCTCCATTCTAACCTTCATGAGGTTAGTAATAATCTAATTCTTCCCCCAGAGTAGTCTCTTTAGGTTTTCAATTTCTTCTAACATTTGTTGTTCTTTTGAAATTTCAACATCCTCTTGATCAGAGGGGTGAGGGGAAGTTTCTGCTTCAACTTCTATTGTTGTTTGCTGATCATCAAGGTTTTCCATGGCCATCTGCCCTACACTGTCAACTATACCTATTTGCCCTGTTTCATCTTTTTCTATAGACTACCTATCCTAAGGGTCCTCTTGGGGTTCCTCTACTTCTGTTGGCACCGATGAAGGCCCATCCTTATCCTCATATGTTCTAAAACCTAGGAGTACCTTAGCTAGGAGAGCAGTATCATCTTTAGCCTGTGAGAGCTGTCTTTTCCTTTTGCTTCTTTGTAGTAAGGGTGGAGTAGGTGCCTCCGGAGCAGGTCTCTCATCCTCAGAATCTGAGGAAATAGTAAGAGTTTATTTGTGTTCTATCTCTGGAGCATGTGATGGTTCTAAAATTGGACTTGACCCTAGATGAATAGATGGTGCTAGGGGAACTTCTCTTTGTTTTCTCTTCCTGACTAGAGGGATCTCATCTGAATCATGAGAAGTTTCTTCAGCCCAGGTTTTCTCTATTTTCTATCCTGAACTCTCCCCTGTTAATTCCTTAGGGAAAGATTCCTCAATTAGAGTCATCTTTCTCCTAACTGCAGATGAAGTTGCCTCCTGTGAGGACTTCTTTCCTCTTTGAACAACTATGGAGGAGGTTGAAGGCTCTGTTTCTTCTTCTTGGTGAGTAGGGAAACCCTCACCTGCTGGTTGTGCCCTCTCTAGTTCTTTGTTCTGGGAATTTTGTTCAAGGAAGTTTTGCCATAATTCTTCCCCATTGGCCTGAGACAGGAAGTGGTGTTTAACTACTAGAAAGATGAGGCCATGATGTTTCATAGGACCCTTGTTTTGCTGATATCTTTCTGTAGTTGCCCTGATGGTAGAATATAGGAAATTAGGAATATTTATGCTAAATTCAAGGTGTCCATTCCCATGATGAAGGCCCATCCTTATCCTCATATGTTCTAAAACCCAGGGGTACCTCAGCTAAGAGAGTAGTATCTTCTTCAGCCTGTGAGATCTATCTTTTCCTTTTGCTTCTCCATAGCAGAGGTGGGGCAGGTGCCTCCGGAGTAGGTCTCTCATCCTTAGAATCTAAGGAAATAGTAAGAGTTTGTCTGTGTTCTATCTCCAGAGCATGCGATGGTTTTGAAATTGGACTTGACCCCAGATGGATAGATGGTGCTAGGGGAACTTCTCTTTGTTTTCTCTTCCTGACTAGAGGGATCTCATCCGAATCATGAGATGTTTCTTTAGCCCAAGTTTTCTCTATTTTCTATCCTGACCTCTCCCCTGTTAATTCCTTAGGGAAAGATTCCTTAGTTAGAGTCATCTTTCTCCTAACTACAAATGAAGTTGCCTCCTGTGAGGACTTCTTTCCTCTTTGAATAGCTATGGAGGAGGCTAAAGGCTCTATTTCTTGTTCTTGGTGAGTAGGGAAACCCTCACCTCCTGGCTGTGCCCTCTCTAGTTCTCTGCTCTGGGAATTTTGTTCAAGGAAGTTTTACCATAATTCTTCCCCATTGGCCTAAGACAGGAAGTGGTGTTTAACTACTAGAAAGATGAGGCCATGATGTTTCATAGGACCCTTGTTTTGTTGATATCTTTCTGCAGTTGCCCTGATGGCAGAATATAGGAAATTGGGAATATTTATGCTAAATTCAGGGTGTCCATTCCCATGTCTTAGAAAAATCAGCATTTTTATTATTGGTCCTAAAACTAAAGAAAATTGACCATCACAAGTGAAATATTTCTTCAGCCAGGTGGCAACAGATTGCCAAAGGTTTGGAAGTGTGGACCTAATAATTCCTTCTACTTCATTTTTATTTGAATGCAGTTGTATTGCAGGTTCACCTTGAACAGAGAAATTCTTAATCAAATCAGTATATAAGGTTTTTAGGTGATAAAACCTCTCACCTTGTTCAGGCAGCCCAGAAATGTGACTGATAGTGGCTGAGGAGAGATTGATTCAAATTCCTCTGACAGCTAGCTGATTGTCCCTCAGATTTCATAGGAATTCATCCACAACATCTTCTTGAAATCCTTCAAAGTTTTCTAGAAAGTCCAACTATCCTGCAGTTCTTAGAATATTTGCTATAGCTTCATCTTACAACAAACCCGCATCACTCTCTAGTTCAGACTTCTTCTTTACCCCCATTCCTAAATTGGTTCCACCTTTTGTGCTTAATTCCTCACTTTTCTATCTGCAGTTTGTCCCTTCTTCTTAACTCCATAGGCTCCGGAGGACTGTTCAATTTACTTTGTTCTTTAGGGTATTTTAGAAGTTCGAATGAGGATTGTTATGTCTCTTAGCTTAGTCTTATGGAAGATTTGTAGATTAGTTAGAGTACCTAGGCAGTCATAAATGCAACAGAGTGATAGGACACTCCAGAGGCAAGGTGATAGTACAACACAAATGGTGGAATGCGTGAATTTGGAAAAGAAAATGATGGCAGGAGGATGTGTCATAGTGACAGCACCCAAAAACAGAAAGACAAGACAATTGCTATTTAATGCTTAATTTAAAATAGAATTACTTGGATCATTTTTAATGATGAGGAGTGATGTACTCGGCAAAGATGCTGGATCATTTTATGAGACTACACACGTCATGGCACATGAACAACTTTTGGTGGCTTGAGATGACACCCACTACTCCATTGGTACGCGACCTCCAATCATTTCGCTGAGTGGTTTGAGAATCCACGTTCCTTGGGTGATGTCAACACCATCTTTGTAAATACCCTTACAAATGATATGTGTGCTAATTTTATTTTATTTCTGTGATAAAGTAGAGGATGAGTCATGATGACCTCATCATGTGATGTTTCCACTTTATTGCCTAGAGAGGTGGGTCCCCTCCCCCATTGTTGTAAATGACTCTTTATTGATGGACTGTCGGAGGTGCTCCTAGTTTGTGAAGCACTAGAGGTGAATTTGACTAACTCCCGGCACCTGATCATCTCTGTAGCTTGATTGTTTTCAACTTCCCTAAAGAAGGGAACCATCATTTGCTAGTTTTCAACTCCCTTGTTCGAGAAAGATAGCGATTTACTGGTTTTCCATCTTTCTCTCTTTTTTTTAGAAGGCCGCCATTTGCTGGTTTTCAACCTTCTTTTTTTTTTTCTCTTTTTAATCCAACACTGAGATGTAGGAGGTATCCCCTATATCAAAACACAAATCATTAAGGAACTCTTCTTTAGTAGATGGTCTTGTATAGAGTCTGATTTGGTGACCATTTACTAAGAATGTGTCTGTACTTCCATCAATAGGTTCCAATAATACTATTCCATTTTCAAAAACTTCCTTTATTTGATAAGGACCCATCCAATGAGTTTACAATTTCCCCTTACACTCTTTGAATTTAGAATCATAAAGAAGAACCCAATTACCTTGCTGAAATGTCCTTTTGATGTGTTGGTCATGCCATTGCTTCCTTTGATACTAAACCAGTTTTGTTTCCTGAATGGCCTTTGTCTAAATTTCATCCAAATCATTGAGCTGAAGAATTATGTTCTGTTGAGTTATAGACAATGGTAGACCAATATCTCATACAATTTTAAGTGTTTGGAGTTCAAATTCTATAGACAAAATAGGCTTTTTCCCATAAACCAATTCATATGGTGAGAACTTTGTTGTGGACTTCCAAGTGGTATTGTAAGCCCAAATTGCTTCAGGTAATCTGTTAGCCCAATCTTTTCTATTCATTGCTATTGTCCTTGTCAGAATATTTTCAAGTTCCCTATTAGTGACTTCTCCCTGCCCATTCACTTGAGGATGGTAAGGTGAAGATTTTTTGTGCTTAACTTGATATAATCTATGAATGCTTTGATTACTTGTGAAGTAAACTGAGGTCCTCTATCTAAAACTATTGATCTTGGGGCTCCAAACCTTAAAAAAATCTTATTATAAAGGAAATCAACAACTTTTTCTTCTCTTGTAAATTGTAATGCTTGAAACTCAGCCCATTTAGTAACATAGTCTATGCATACTAGAATGTACTCCTTGCCGGATGATGGTGGAGAAATTGGTCCCACAAAGTCTAAACCCCACTGCTCAAATGGTTCCATCATGACTTGAGGATGCAGTAACATCTCCTGGGTAAAGGTTGGTTGTCCCATCCTTTGGCACTGGTCACAATGTTGTACATACTTCTTTGTATCTTTATGAAGAGAAGGCCAGTAGTAACCAGCTCCAAGGATCTTGTGGACTATCCAGTGGAAGGAGTAATGGCCACTAGATGGTTCATCATGACATGCTCTCAACACATCAAAAATCTCATCAACTTTTAAACACCCGCGTAGAATGAAATCAGGACCACATTTAAATAGTAAACCATTCAACCATTTGTAAGATAAACTTTCTTTAACCAAACATTTTTTTTGTTTTGAGGTAAAATGGGATGGATACAAGCCTGTAGCTAAAAGATTAGCTATGTCAGCAAGCCAAAGTACATTAGGGGAGATGGTAAAAAGATGTTCATCTCAGAACTTGTCATCCACTAGTTGGTTTTCTCCTCCTGTATACAATCTTGACAAAAAATTAGCAACCAAATTAAACTTACCTAGATTATCAACTATGGTAATATCAAATTCCTGCAATACAAATAACCACCTGATGATCCTTGCACCCACTACTAGTTTATTCATTACGTACTTGATGGCTACATGATCAGTGTGTACAAATATTTTATATCCAGTGATATAATGCTTGAATTTATTTATATAATAGATGAATGCCAATAATTCTTTTTCAGTTGTGGTGTAATTTCTTTTTGTAGAGGTAAGGTTTTTGTTGATGTAATAAATGGCATGCATACTCTCTCCTTCCTCCTTTTGTCCTAAAACTGCCCCAATGGACTCATTTGAAGCATCAGTCTATATGTGAAATGGTAAAGTCCAATTAAGTCCTCTCAAAATTGGTGTGACAATAAGCCTTTCTTTCAAGGTTTCAAATGCTGATTGATAGTCCTCTGTCCATAGAAATTCTGTGTCTTTGTTAAGCAGGGTAAACAGGGGGCAGCTATTCTGCTGAAATTTTCTATGAATCTCCTATAGTAGCCTACATGACCCATAAAACTTCTAACATCTGTCTGATTTTTGGGTGAAGGCAACTATGTAATCACTTCTATCTTGTTTTGATCCACATTGATCCCCTTTTCTGAAATGTGGTCCCCCAAAACAATTCCTTCCTCCACCATCATAAAGTACTTTTCATGGCTAAGGGATAATTGATTTTTCTCACAGCATTTCAGTACTTTCTCAAGGTTTGTGAGAGCTTCTTCAAAATTATCCCCATACACAGTAAAGTCATCCATATAGACTTCCATGCATTCATTCGCTAGTTCAGCGAAAATAGCTAAAACAAGTCTCTGAAATGTAGCTGGGGCATTGCATAGTCCAAAGGGAATAACTTTGTAAGCAAAAGTTCCCCAAGAGTAGGTGAAGGTGGTTTTGTCCTGATCTTCAGGTGCTACTTGAATTTGATTATACCCATTGAATCCATCTAGAAAAGAAAAATACTTTCTCCCAGTAAGGTTGTCCAGTACTTGGTCAATGAATGGTAAGGGAAAGTAGTCCTTTTTTGTGGCCTTGTTTAGTTCTCTATAATCAATACACACCCTCCATTTCCCATTCTTTTTAGGCACTATGACAAGGGGTGAGACCCATTAACTATCTGAGATTGGATATATAAACCCTGCTTGAAGTAATTTTTCTATTTTAGTTTTGACAATGTCCTTTAAAGCAGGATTTACTCTTCTCTGGGGTTGTCTGACAGGTTTAATATCATCAATGTATATATGATGGGTACAGATCTCAGGAGGTATGCCTCTCATATCTTGGTATTCCCAAGTAAAAGATGCTGAATGAGAAATTAGAAGTTGGATAAGTTTTTCTTCCTGATTTGCTATTAACTGAGTATTGATATTAAGTGTTTTCTCTGGTAAAATCATGACCTATTTTGTGATTTGATCCATAGATGTAGTTAATCCATACATTGGAGTCATGGTATTGAGAGGTCAAGAATGTGGAAGCAACATGTGGAAAGTGGCTAAGTCTCTGTAAAAGGTTTCCCTACAAGGAATGATGTTGGTGATGGTATAGTGAGAAGAAGTAAGAAGTTCTCTCCTAGAATCTTGGGCCAGCTCCATCACATCCTTATTGATTAGGATGTGAGTAATGTCTTATGTTGTATCATAGTATATTTCTTCTTCTAACTCTCCCAGATGTTCCTTGATGGTTACCATAGCTACTGAGGCATTGTTGTCATTGTTCTCTGGTTCATCCACCCATACTCTTCATGTATAATGTATTGATGGTTTAGCTGGAGAATACAAAGATATTTTCTTCAAATCTATCCCATTAGAAATGACCATATCTCCAGTTCAATAATCAATAGATGCTGCTACTGTAGCCAGCCATGGTCTTCCTAAAATCGTTAGATAAGTATTTCTCTGGTTTCTAGGTTCTAATATTAGGAAGTCTGCTAGAAATTCCCATGAATCTATCACAACTGGTACATAAGTAATTACTCTTTTTGGAACAGCTGCTGACTGGTCAGCAAGTTGAAGAATTGTAGTTATGGATTGGATATCTGATAAAGCTAATTTGTTCATTGTGTGAACTGTCATCACATTAATTGCTACTCCCAAATCAACCAGAACATTTGAAATTTCTACCCCTGAGATGAAAACAGTTATGATAGAATTTCCAGGGTCTCCATATTTTGGGAGGAGAATTTCTCCCATCAATAGATCTACTACTTTTCCTTCCACCTATATTGTGGAAGGGAAGTTTTTCCTCCTACCCTGTGTTTTGATACAATACTATTTAATGAACTAATTTAGTTCTGGTACATCTTTGATTGCTTAGAGAAGAGGAATTTTGATGTTTAGTTGCTTGATTTCGTGTAAAAGTTCTAATTCTGGGTTGGTTTGGACTTATTTTTGTAAGATCTTTTTCTAGGGAACATACTGTTTAAGCGATTGTGGGTATGGTGCTAGTTTTTCTATCTCCAGAGCTATTGTCAGAATTGTGTTTAGGAATGTTCTCCGGAGTTGGTCTTTTAGGAGCAACTCCAAAGTTGTCCAAGGATGATTCTTTTAGCACTTTTTTGTTAGTAATCTCCTCTTGGAGTTGAGTGGATGAATTTTCAGGTTCCTCATCATTGGTTACTTCAACTATAGTTGGAGGAGATGGTCTTGGGAATGCTTTCCCAAAATGCAGCTAGAGATTATTTGAATATATAGCATCAATTCCAGCTAGATTTTCTTGCTTTGTCATGTAAACTGTTGCTCCCTGTTTATTCCATGGGTTTGGTATAGGCTAAGCTGGTAAAGGTGGTTGGCTAACTGGTTCATTTTGTGATTGACCTTGTGTGTTGGAGGGTCCAGTTAGTAAAGCTTGTTGTTAAGGTTGGAAACATCTAGGTTGTCCCTAGTGTTGTTGATTATATCCCTGTTGAGAACCCCATTGAGGTTGCATGTTTTGTGATCCAAACTGTGGTGGCCACTGTTGATTTCCCCAAGGCTGATTTTGCTAATTTTGGTTTTGCCAATGTTGACTTGGCAATCCTGCTGTCCCCAAGGAGGATTATTTTGAGGCCCATGCCAAGTTGGATTCCACTAATTATTTCTCCAATTAGAAGGACCCCTATAAGAAGGCTAGTTTGGATACTGATTATAAGGGAAATTCCCAGCTTGTTTTTGTCCCACATAGTTTAATTCCTCTTCTATTACAGCATTCTTCTTACTCAACTTTTTCAAGGCTGGAAGTTGACTACATTGACTGGTAGGATGTTCCCTAGCACAGATCTGACAAATCTTTGATTTGTCCAAAGGGTATTCTCTCAACATATGCTTGTTTCTACACCTAGGACAATAGATGGAGAGTGGTTCAGTTGTTCTATTTTGATCAGTTGTTCTAGTTTTTGCTTGAATCCCATCCAATGTGGTATTTAATTTGACCAAAATGTCTATTTTTAGATTTGCAATCTCTTCCATTAACTCTCCTATTTCATTCTTCCCTTTAAAAGTTTTGGATGACCTCACTCAATCTTGGATTCTAGAATAGATCCTACAGAGTTCTTCTATAGTAGGTATATCCATTTTGTTGATATTTCATTTTCCCATTAGATCCAGTGCCTATTTTGATTCTTTATCCAACCATTTTACAAACAGGGTTCTGGCCAAGGAGTGATCTACTGGGTTGCCATACCTTCTCAAGGAGAAATTAAACCTATCCACATAGTCCTCTAAGGTCTCTTCCTCTCCCTACCTAATTTTAAACAATTCTTCATTTTTATTACTGGATCTATAGTAATCTTGATACTTTCCCAAAAATTATATTTCCATCTGATCCCAAGAATGGATAGAATTCTAGGGTAAACCCATAAACCATCTCATCGCAGAATCTTTTAGGGTTGAAGGGAACAATTTGAGTTTTTGGTTATCTAATCCATAATCATAAGTTTGGTAGACTACTTTGAATTCAAACAAAAACTAATCTGGATCCTCAAAAGAAAGTCCTCTAAAATTTGGCAAGTGTGCTGGTGAGATATTCTTCATAGGAGCATTGTCTCCAACAGCCAAAACAATAGGATATGAGAAGGTTCTTGGAGCTTGATTTTCCTCTTTTTCATGATTATCATTATCCATGTTTAGTATTGGTTCTTCTCCCTAAGGTTCTAGGAAATTAGGTTCTATCAAAGGATCTGCCTAAAACTTTTGTTGTAATTCCTGGATATAATCAACAAGTGGAAGATTTGGAGGATCTAAGGGATTATTGATTTAAGGTGTAGCTTCCAAAGTAGGTTCTAGGTTTCTCTCTTCAACAAGATCTTGTGCCACCCCACTACTTTCCCCTATGGCTTGTTGATGGGGTGTCTGTTTTATATATCTTCATTTTCAATCTCTACCTCTAACCATACAGATCTATCCTAAAAACTATTTTAGCTAAGTTTCCCTAATTAACACAATACATCCCCGGCAACAGCACCAAAAATGACAAGGTGTCATTGTACCTCATCATTTAATCATATTTCAGATGTCAAAATCTAGGGGTTGTGTCCTTGGCTATCTACAATTAGGGATTCTACAGTTACCAATTTTCCTAGCTAATCTTAATAACTTCTACCAATTTGAAGAGATTAATCTGCCTACTTACTGAATGAATTTAAGGAATGCTGAAAACAGAATTAAACAGGAAGTTACTTAAAGCAATCTTAAAAATAGTAACATGCATCTATCTATCAAAATTAGTAAATACTTTTCACAGCAAAATCTGAAGTAACAAAACAGTGTTACTAGCCTTCTGCCTTGGTGGTGAGGGTGGACCCTTGCTCCTCACCCTTGGGGTTGAAGGCTACAGTAGGGAATCAGCACAAAGGAAGAAGATCACAACTAAATTCAGTCCAATTCCATTCACTTTACATTCATGAAAAATATTAATATCAGAGAAAAACTGAGATTACCGAGAATCAGAATAATCCTAGCATTGTATATCTTTTCTGTTATTTCTATCAGTCTATATAAAATGAGTGATGACATATCACTTATCTTATCTACTAGTTCTTCTATGAGATGACATCCATCTCTTTATTACACTATCTGTCTAACTATGGAAAAATAATCATGCAATAAAAGTAGATTGAGTGGAACATAAGTCCACTCAGAATTCTAAGTTTGAGTCTTAATACATTTGAGCAGCGAGGCCCTGAAAATATGGATATTGAATCAGTTTTATCTGTAACTCGTGCAAAAACTTTAAAAAGATAAAAATTCCAGCAGTTAACTAAAGATGACCCTTCACCACTCAGGTGATGATTTGAGTGAAATGAGGGGTATTACGATCACTACTGAGAGTGCCTGATCGACACCTTATGCTAGAAATATGCCCTGCCTCAGGAGGTGCTAGAGATATCTATCCCTATCTGCAGCTCTAGAGATATGTCTGTAGCTCCAGAGATACCATTGTGACCTTTTTGTTCAGCTCTGGAGATGCTCAAGACTCCCGCCCAGCTCTGAAGAGGCTTTTCTCTATACTTCAAAACTTCTGGTGTTATGGTATTCTGGTATTGGCTCTAGAGATCATTGAAGACTACCTCTAGAGATGCACAAAATTGTCATTGCAAGCATCTACACCCATTGATTCAAAAAGAGAGAAGTTTTCTGCATTTTTCCATCAATCCCATGCACATTAGTCCTTTAATAAAAAATTATGATCTTAAGTAATTTATCTCAATTAATCATTAGCTAGAATGATCTTGCTAGCCTATTCAGGTGTAGACATTAGGAAAGATGGAATCATGAAGGAGAAAAAGAGAGGTAAAAAGATGTATTTCATGGGTGCAACTTGGCACTCATCACCTTGTGTGTGATAATGGACTAGCTTTTACATCTTTAAAATTGTCTAGTTGGGATTTTGATTATGGAGTGATTTTAAAGTTCTCTTCAAACTATTATCCCCAAGGAAATGGCTTAGCAGAGTCAACCAATAAGAACTTACTAAACATCATAAAGAAATTGATTGAAAAGAATCCCAGAGAGTGGAATACCTTGCTTAAATATGCCCTATGGGTAGATCGAACTAGAATGAAAACTACCTTGGGAAATTCCCCTTATCAGTTAGTTTATGGGGTGGATCCTATCCTCCTTGTCAAC
Organism: Cunninghamia lanceolata; assembly: GCA_027924645.1. Taxonomy (NCBI): domain Eukaryota; kingdom Viridiplantae; phylum Streptophyta; class Pinopsida; order Cupressales; family Cupressaceae; genus Cunninghamia; species Cunninghamia lanceolata. Next base: position 7,897,692 of record BSBN01001067.1, read on the forward strand.
CTCAAAATCCCTACCTTGCAATTCACATAGGAATATTTGGGTATTGACAACAAACAAGAGGTCAGGTTACTTCAACTCATGCATTTAAAAGAGAAGAGAGGTAGGGAGATTAACCAATTCACCAAAAATTAGGCTACTATCAAACGTTGGTTTAATAAGAGAGATAAAGTAAAAGCCTTCAGAATATCAGATTTAGTCCTATGATGGGACAAAGCACATGAAAAGAAGGGAGACCATGGAAAATTTGACAAGCTTTGGATAGGTCCCTTCCAGTTTTTTAGAAATCCTAGGTGATAGCACGTATAGACTGAAAACTTTAACAAGTGAGGATGTCCCATTGCTAGTCAATGGACAATTCCTCAAACATTATTTTCAGGCATAGGAAAGTCACATCAAGATAATGTACCATATGTATATTCCTGTATAGTTTGTTTTGGGTGTTTCTGCTTTGCTTTTTGTGTTGTTGAGTCCTTTTTTTGGTAGGGCAAGATGATGCATCTTATCACTTCTAGAAAATTACTAAAATTGTTAGAATTCAAGAAATGAAAACAAATTCTTACATAGGTTGTAACTCACATTAGGTGGATACATCTGATCAGGCCTGTGATATCCTATTCATCAGTGATACCTTTTCTTGTTCAACGAGGTCCTCACATGACACACGTAACAGCCTTGGGTTTGTTGAACATGCTAGTGTAGTGTTAAGTGAAAAATCTAAAGGTTACCCTTTCTACCATTGCAATTCTCAACCTAAGTAGCAAGTGACCACAGCTTGCAAAATGTGCTTACATGATAACATGTTATGAATACTAAAAAAAGAGAAAGAAATATATTGAATATCCAAAAGAGGATAATTAGGCCTTCTAAGTAACTCTACCGGGCCTATAGACACTTGACTAGTAGTGGGGCTCTACTTAGGAGAATTGCAAAGATAACCTTGCCAAGGCTATGGACGCCTGCTGGCAGCAAGGCTCTATCTAGGTTTTCTTTGAGGGATAAACCAAACTTTGTAGCTTAACACTAGTCACTAGTGTTTTCAACTTATCTTCAAGATGAGGGATATGAATCACATGATCCAATAATACTCACTACCTCCTATATATACCTATTTATGCCTAAGATATCACCCATGCCGACCTAGATAGCCCTATATAAGCCTTAGGCCGACCTAAACAACTAAATACCAATATAATAATGATAATATGATTTAATTAAGAGTTAAGATAGCCACAAGCCAACTATTCATAACCATATACACTATAGAAGTAAGGGCATAATATGCCCCCCACCTTTACAAAAGCGTTGTCCTCAACATTGATCAATTGTGGTAATTTCTTCATATAATCTTTATCATCCCATGTGGTAACTTCAACTATAAAATATTTCCTTATAATGAGGTAACTTGGAATTGTTGATGTCCTCACCATCTTCATGCATGTCTGGATAATTAACTTTAGCTCCAAGATGTGTCTTCCCTTTGCATCTAGCTCTTGACAGTGATGAATGTGTTCTTCCTTTACTTGAACCTTTTGATGTGCCATAGAGGAAGAGGTGAGGAATAGTACATGGTACCCTTGCATTGGTTGAATAGCTTGATCAGGAACTTCTTCTTCTTTCACTTCTTCTTCATCATCTTTTTCTTTTTCTTTTGTTTCTTCTTCTTCTTCTTCTTCTTCTTCTTGTTCTTTTGCCTCTTCTTCTTCTTCTTCATCATCTTCTTCTTCATCATCATCATCATCATCATCATCATCATCATCTTCTTCTTCTTCTTCTTCTTCTTCTTCTACTTCTTCTACTTCTTCTTCTTCTTCTTCTTCTTCTTCTTCTTCTTCTTCTTCTTCTTCTACTTCTTCTTCTTCTTCTAGTTCTTGGTTGCTTGAGACCTCCTTTCATTGTTCATTTATAAAGGCGCTTAACATGCTTCTTATGTCTGATATATCTCCTCTTAGGCCACACATCTCCAACTTGATTGAGGAAATGTCTTCCTTGAAATTACTTACTTCCTCATTGGGATTAATATCCTCTATTATTTCCCCATCCTTATAGGGGATTTCCCCAGTGTGATAACATTCTTTTTGCCTCTTGTTGCAGGATCCCTTCTCAACATTGTTACATTGATGAACCTGATATCATTCAGAAAGATTAGGGTGTCTGCTTGATAAGAGTTGGAACATTATGTTCTAATTTGTCTTCATCTCTTGAAATGTTTGAATGTTGTTGTTTTCTTCGGTGGCAAGTTGTTGTGTGGTTACACAACATGCCCGATTTTGCCCCAACAAAATAGGGACCCAACTTTTTACTTGCTTTCTTGTTCTCTTGCTTTGGGTGGTATGGTAAAAAAGAAGTCAGTATCAGATGCATGTTAGGATTAATATCCTCTATTATTTTGCCATCCTTATAGGGGATTTCCCAGGTGTGACAACATTCTTTTTGCCTCTTGTTGCAGGCTCTGATCCCTTCTCAGCATTGTTACATTGATGAACATGATATCATTCAGAAAGATTAGGGTGTCTGCTTGATAAGAGTTGGAACATTATGTTCTAATTTGTCTTCATCTCTTGAAATGTTTGAATGTTGTTATTTTCTTTGGTGGAAAGTTGTTGTGTGGTTACACGACATGCCCCATTTTGCCCCAACAAAATAGGGACCCAACTTTTTACTTTCTTTCCTGTTCTCTTGCTTTGGGTGGTATGGTAAAAAAGAAGTCAGTATCAGATGCATGTTAGGATGCCATCCTATACATATCAGGACCTCAAAAGGAGAAGCTAATTTTCAAATTTAGAATTTGTTGTCACAAACCTCATGAAGTGAAAGAATGTAAAATTCTAAACAAGTTTGCCTTTTGGATCACCCCAAAATTCCCTAAGAATAAAAAGTTATGCCTAGTCAAAGTTCAGTCAAATAGTCACAAAAGGGGAGGGGGTCACCACATTTCTTAATATCCTAGATATTAGTTAATATCCTAAGCGTTGGTTTTAATAAAGTAAAATTCAATGTCCACACATTCAACCAATATGCAGATGTCAAATTTAAACCTAAGGAGTCATAGACCATCAAAATACATGTACACCTCGTGGGGGTGCATATTCATCTTAATATCCCTGATATTCACTAATATGCAGACTTACCCAAATACAACAAAAATACTAAGCGCCCAGATATTTCTTGTAATGAAACAACTTGCACAATATCTGAATATAATAGAAAATATGCTGCAAATACTTGATAATAATATGCCACTTCGAGGGGGCAACCTCCTAATCCACTTCGAGGGTGATACCTCCAATAGTCTTTAATAAGAACACAATACTCAATATGATGATCCAATAAGACTCACTACCTCCTATATATACCTATTTATGCCTAAGATATCACCCAGGCCGACCTAGATAGCCCTATATAAGCCTTAGGCCGACCTAAACAACTAAATACCAATATAATAATGATAATATGATTTAATTAAAAGTTAAGATAGCCACAAGCCAACTATTCATAACCATATACACTATAGAAGTAAGGGCATAACATTTCTTAAATATCTTGCATATTAGTTAATATCCTGGTGATGTCATTCAATATCATCGTAAGGAAGTAACAATCTGACGATGATGTCACCTGGACATCTGACATCGTCAGGTCATCACATATCTTAAGATCTTGGATATTAGTTAATATCCTAATCTAATGTAATACAATGGTAAATTCCAATATCTAGACATTAACTTAGTACCCTAACATTCACTAAGATGGTGATGATGTCACCCTCATCTTTAAAAAGGGGGGATATTTCACATAACTAATCACCTGGATATTTCTTAATGTCTACATATCTACCCTAAAGACCCATAACACACAGACTTCCAAGGACCAATATGAAGATGCCATGTGGCACGTTGACTAGTCTATATGGGCATATCATAATACCCTAATATCTAAACAAAAGAAATCCCTTCGATACTTCGTGACCCACTTCTTACATCCAGTCAATGTTGACCAAAGTCATGATGGCGTCAAGTGCATATTCTGAAAGATCATACACATTACTTAAGCACCTGGACATTTTCAAATATGCATATCCCATAATAAATACCATTTAATGGTAGGTGGATGTTCAAAAATTTAGATCACAAGGTGCCACCTATTGTGATCTTAAGAAAACTACATGTGCATCTATGGACATGAATACTATAACATTAATTATGCCCTAATTCATAGATGTTAATGATTGAAATAGGAGATTTTTTCTCATTTTACACTTACCAAATTCAACAAGAAATTACAAAGCTCCTTTGTGATTAAGACCGCCATCACAGTAGCTTATGATCTCAATGGAATGGTGTACACCTTGAATGATGAATAGAGAAGGGTAATTGAAAAGTGAGCACGTACATCCTGATCTTGATTAAGTAGATTTAAAGGTGCGTAAATCAGGTATGTAATGATGAAACCCTTACTTTGTTGTTTCTAATTAGGTAAATAGGATAAATGCAGCATATCCAGATACAATAACTTCAAACCAATATGGAAAACAACAACACACATCAAACCACTAAGTAACGTCAGAAGATTATGGACTAATCTATGGAGACTTGGGACTATGAATTCTTTGAATTCATCATATCTTTCAAGATGATAAAGGTTTGATTTGCATCTCTTTATCTATGCTTATTTATGACTAACATCATGATCAACAAGTCTCCTCTCTCTTTCACCACCTCCCTTGATAATCCTATAATATTCTAGAATAGTGATATCACTATCATATATCATCAAAAACACTGACAATTGTCCTATACAAGATTCATGGAAAACCTCTATCATGGTCTGCTATCACTTTGTCCCTGTTCTAAAGATTCAAGAATGTTGACAGAGGTTGCAAAGTCTGAGTTTACACTTGCCAACTGTAACACTACATCACTATCTTGATAGCAATGATTTTTTAATAAGGATCCACAACCTTAATCAAATGTAAAACACTTCCATATACAGACTGTGGTGATAGAGGATGACACTATATTTATTATGTAACATCATTGTCCACAGTTATCACTATCAAGTATGTTGAAAACTATCATATGCAGAAACTGTCATAAAAAACAATTACATAGGAATAGGGTGACATATAAATCAATTGCAAAATGATGTCATGTAGAAAAATATAGAGGGCTCTTAGACTCACTATATAGGATGTATGAATACTAAGGATCACTGAAAGGGGGGTGAATCAGTGATCAATAAAACTTGTTCATTCATCAATCTTGTAGAAACAATTTCTAACATCATCATGACAAAGACATCAACAAATGATAGAATCACACACATGAAGCCATAACACAAGATGTAAAGTGGAAAACCCTATTCAAGGAAGAACCATTGTGCAATCCTCACAACAACTTTATTAGGTCTCACTAATCAAACTCTCACTAAGTACATATAAGCCTCACTAGCAATATCACAAGTGCCTCACTGGCAATGCATTTTGTGTCTCACTGATTAGCAACTCCAATCTCAATACAAGAAGATAGAGACAGAATACTACTCTATTTACATTGAAAATCACAGGTTATAGATGTGTTCTATAAATCTTATACAACCACCTTATCTCTCCTAATTTGACACAAAAGAAAAAGTCTTTAGGACCTCCAAGAACTCAATACAAAAGAACATTACAATGATATCATAAGACAGTGGACTACATTCACATTCACTTTAAGAACATCCTTCATTGCATGATTCATCACTTTTTGTTCATCAAATCTATCTATCATGTATGGATAAAGCCCTCTCTTCCCTTAAACAGTCACCATGTACAAATAGATATGAATAGTGAACAAAGACTGTTGCATAGACACCTTGATTGACAATCTTATTTGAATGCACATTTAGGGTTCTATCTGTGGTCTTATTCAAATCACACTAATCAGTGAAAAGAACAGGATCTTTAAAAAATGCAATCACATAGAACCCTATAATCCTTTTATGAACTATCATGCAAGTCTTCTTCTCAGTGCATTGTTTCTGCAAGTCATAAATTTCAACACTTTCTATCATAAGAGAAATGAATACATATAACAAAATCAAACAAAGACTCTGATAAGTTTTATATAGTATTGTCATAACCTTCCTCTCTGAGTACCCTTATCACAAAGAACATGATATAAATGCCATTCAAAACTCTCACAGAGCTTCTAACATTTTGTCACATTCACACCTGGAGACACACTTTGAATAGCTTCATTAACTAAGGACAGTGATCACCTCGTGATTGCATATTAATTCCATTAAAGTATACTTCACATCTACATCTTCTCTATATATGATCAAGTCAAATTACAAACACATAGTAAAAACTACTTCACTGTTGTATTTTCTTAGCAATATACACTATATCCAGAGTTTATACATTTTTCAATCTTTCTAACTCTTCATATTAGTCATCACACAAACCCCTGATCAATTGTGGAGGAGATTATTTAATCTGACTTTGTCATCGGTTCAAAAGAAGTTAACAAAGGTAGTTAACAAACCATTTACCAGAGTATACGTTCAAATGAATGTCAACCTCCATACACATAGATGAGCTATTAGGGTTTGAAAGTAATTTGAATCTAGACCATGGATTTTATTTTTCGTGGGCATCGACAATTAAATAATAACCTTTGATTGTTTTTTACCACCTTTGCAAACATCTCCAACCTTAGAAGACTGGTCACCCTAGGAGAGGGGGCTAGTCACCTCACAAAAACAACCCCTCCAGTTTATAACTTAAGTTACAGTTTATCCTTTATAGTAGGTCAACACTCCGTTATAACATAAAGTGACTTTCTATTGTGACGGGTAAAAGGCCTTTGATATGGATTTTAAAACATTGAAAACACTTAGGGTATTTAAGTTTCTTAGGACATAATGACATACAAAAACCCTAGAATAAGAAGAGATCTAGCAACTTGAGATCATAGGCAGAACTAAAGTTATTTCAAAGACAGTGTTTTAACTGAAAGCATAACAAAAGGAAGCTCTTGAGGGTTTTTGAATACACAAAAGGTTTAAACCCTAGAACTAAGCCACCACCAATCATATTAAATTCCACCATTATATCATACCCTTGAATCTGCAAAACTTGAACATGAAGCACATTAGACCATAATGCCACAGTGATCACCAACTGAACTTATATGAGCTCTTCTAACATGAAACATGTAAATCCAATATCATGTCTTGAAAGATATTATCTTGAACTTCTGAAATGAGGATCTAACATGAATCATGATAGATGAGATGATCAACAAGACAAACTTACTATCCCAAAGCAATTTGACCTCCAGGATCACCATATCAAAAACATCTGACCTTGTGAATCAAGAACACTATTTAAGCAATGTGACTGAATCAAGAACACTAAAAGTAATGTGAATGAATCAAGAAGCATTCAACAGATATGAACTCCATCCTATCACTCCAAATCCCACTGAGAGTTGACATCAACTAGCAACTACCATCTTCATAACCATTGTGATCCCAAAGCATCAACACATGGATCAACCTCATTACTCGCAATACTTTTGGCATCAATGACAAACATGTTCAACAATCTCCCCCTTTGTCATTTATGGAAAAATGTCATCACCACTCTCTCTCCCCCTTTGACATCAAGGACAAAGGCTAAGGTTTATTTGCTCCCCCTGAATGAAATGTCAACACTATTAACTAAAACCACCAATAACAAGCACCAACACTTTTACACTATCCAAATTGTGAATGTCAAACTATAGATTTGCATGTACTAAAAATACATATGCAAGAACAAATCATCTCTGTCCAAACCCTGCATTGATCACTTTCCAAATTTGAAATCTCAAATCTGTAGCATACTGTAAGGAGGCCTTGTTATTTTATGAAGACTTAACACTTATCATATAGGGTCATGAAAACCAAGTCAAACTATCTTTTTGCCATATAGTGATGAATGTTTTCTTGCACTTTCACCATGAATTCTTTCCAACAAATGATAAACATTGTTTCATCTATCCTTGTTCATTGTCTCATCTGTCATGTCAAAAAAAATTTGTCCCTATTCTTGCAATTAGAGAACTATCCTGTCAATAACAACACTTCACATATCTGAGAACATTCAAAGAGCACTGTCATAAACATTGTGCCCAACTTTGTCCCACTGTCATGGAAGAAACAACAAGCACTGTCATGCATCAAAATACACAATCCATAGAGACCACTATTCAAAGATAGTCCTATCACTGTCTAAACATTGTCAGCATTAATTCAAAACACAACACTGTATCATACAAGTCACCTTGTCTTGCATAGACTATCATACATGTCATTGTAACTATTAACTGTTGACTGACCCAAACAAGACCATATCTCCCATGACTAAAATTGAGTCCCATGATTAATGTCATTGTGACTGTTAATTACTGAATCTTAACTACTCAAACCTTATCTGACAGTCTTAACACTGTCATAACACTATCACTATCATAACTCTGTCAATACAGTCACATAACATGTAGTAGTATACAAACTAGTATGTAGACCTTATCATTATCCTGTCTTGTAAGTATTGATCCAATACTGATCCAAAGACTATACATTATAACATGTGATAACATTGTAATACTCCTATGATGTCCATGACACATATCTTGATATACTCTGCTACTGACATGGGCACTTTACAAAATCTTGACACATAGAAACCATCTTGACAGTAATGAAGAAAATGAAATCAATGAAAAACCAAGAATGAATAAGAAAATTCAAATCCAAACCTCCATGATTATGGTGATCAACCAAAGTGACAGGACACATGCAACTTTGACTAGCTAATCTTGTCAACAACTACCTATCTTCATGAATCACTATTACCATTGATAAGAAAACCACACTATCTTGAGATAAAAGCAATATTTTGTGTTGTTCTTGCAACTGTCATATGTCTCCTACACTATCATGAAGTTGTTATGACCACTGTCCTATTGACATAAAAACCACATTTCTAGGAAACATTTTGTCATAAAGACCATGTGTCTTGATTGTTCTTTTACTATGAAAAGCATCTCTAGACCACTACAACTATCCATGCTATCATAACAACATTAAAGCATGATAAACAACAACTACAACCAACCACTGTCCTCTCCAAGACTTGCTCCTTTCCTATCAATATGTCATATTATTGTCTATATATCCCTTTAAGCACCTTGAACCCTTACATAAAATTCACTGTTAAGTATCAATCACTGCCACTAGACTGTCATAACGACATAAAACTACAAACATTGTCCCCTGTCTAATGAAATACACTGTCAACTACATGAAATGCACTGATACACTGACATGAAATATACTGAACACAAGCAGCAACAAGATGTCAGCATATATCAAGATGTTAGCAAAAGATATTGTTCCTGCAATAAGTACTATCATGGACATGATTTACATGAAAAATACATTGACTACTATGAATCTCATCTTGAAGACTGAAATACAACTCTTGTGGTTATCTTATGGGGCTTGAAAGGTATAGCAATAATCAACTCCCCCTCAACTTATGCTATATTTTAAGCAACTAGTGATTCCTCTTGTGCAACATGCACAAGCCTAAACCCTTCCTTCTTTTGCTCTTGAACTTGCTTCCTTCTCCAAACTTTCATAGTGCCTTTTTTTTTCTTGCTCAAGGTATCTACTCTTTTGTTTCTAGATGATGTCTTCAAGTTACTCCTACAATGTTGTGCCTTATGCCCAATATTATTGCATTTAAAGCAAGTGATATTGTTACCAACTAGAAGAACAAAGAAATCATGTCTTCTTGTAAACCTAGGAACACCATTTCTTGCTTGAATACTACACTCCCTAGTCATATGACCAAAATTATGACAAAAATAACAACCATGAAAATAAGGATTGAACCTAGTTAGATTTTCTAATGATCTTCTTCTTGATCCTTGCTTGGGCTTATGCAAACTTTTGTGTCCTTTGTTGGTCTGACTTGCAAACCCTCTAGGAGTAGTGCTTGATTCTCCTAGTTCATACATAGTGTTTTTTCATGTATTTGCTGACTTCATAGATGCTTTTCCAACATTCTTCTTGGACATAGAAGCATCTTTTTTACTAATTTCTCCTTCATATCCTATCCTAGATTTTTTTGATAGAGATCTTTGACTTAGCATCATTTTCTCAAACAACTTAGTGCTCTACTCATTTTGTAGACTTCTTTTCAAATCATGATTTACCTTCTCTAATTGCTTCTTTAGGAAAAACATTTCAGCTTCTAACTTTAGGCAATCTTCTACTTTGGTTTGAACTTCATGCAAGTGGCTTCTTCAACTTTTCTAGACTCTTCCAATTGCAACTTTAGTTTCTCAATAATTTGATCAGATTCTGCACAGTTCTTTAGTTCCTCAACAAGTTGATTAGATTCTTCATGCTTCATCTTTAGTTCTTCTTTTTCTCTTCTTTCTTTCTTCAATTCATCCAAGGCAACAATCAATTCATCTTCAAGATAAAATTGTGCTTACTCTTCATCATTTTCATCATATTGCTCATTTGCAACCACCATGAACTAAAACTCCTCACTTTTTGCATCAAACATTCCTACATGATATTCTTTAGATCCAAGAACACTAGAAACATCATCAACTTTTGTATTAGACTTCTCTTTCTTTTTATGCATATCAGATGAAGGGGGTAAATCACAAAACACACAATAATAGATATTGAACACATCAAACTTTTATTGAACTAGGCAACTCATTACATTATAGAAGCTCAATTACAATCAGAGGATGAATCCTCTACTGATTGCCACACATTATAGCTTTCCTAACCTCAAGACTCTAGAATCTTCAGCCTTCTGTAACCCTAAATCATCTAGGGTTTCTGTTTTCCCAACTATTCTGGACTCTACACTGGCCCCCTTAACTCTACTACTGCCCATGGTTCCCAAAATAGTCATAAATAGCACTTTTTGGCGGCCTCCAGCGAAATTTCAAAATTTGCAACTCCCTCCAAAAGTAGGTCAACTTCCGGGAAGCATAACTTTTGATCTGGGTGTCCGATTGACAAACTGTTTTAAGTGCCGAAAAGCTCACGATGTGAACTATCACGCTAGAAATCCATAAATAGATTTCTATCAACTTTTTAGGATGTTATGAGAAGTTTTAGTGCCTCATATCTCGTTCCAAAAATTTTCAGGGGCTTTTCAGAAAGCAAAAACTTTAATATCTTTCAACTCACAAATGATCTTTGCCTGATTCCTTCGCCAAAGGTCTTATATTTCCGTTATGTAACTTTCTAGAAGTTTTTGCTTCATTACATGGCCAAATGCAAACTTTCTAAAAATAGCAGGTACACTTTCCAAAATAGGCAGGTCGCTATTTTTAGTAGTTTGGAAAAACTGAAAGTCCTACATTATTATTCTGGATATTATGGAACCAAAAACACTAATTATGGAAACAAATGAAAACAACTACTATGATTTTGAATTAACTTCTTTTTGGGTGATGCAAGATTGCCCTTACACCACTGGATGCTCCTACATCAGATACCCAGGGTAATTTGAGAAGTGACCATGTCACATCTCAAATGTTTGTGTGAGGAAAACCCAAATGGTCAACCTCTACCTTAGACAACCAAGAAGAATCTTCAACAAGCCTTCCTTTCCATTTTACCAGATATTCTTCATATTGCTTGTTCCGAGTACTTCTTCCCTCACATCTATCCAAGATCTCTTATATCTCCTTCATTGAAGTAGATGCCAGAATACTCCATTGCACTTCTATTGGTCCATCCTCTGTTCCACCTTCATGATATTAAGATAAATTAGAAATGTTGAAAATAGGGGAAATATTGATCCTACTTGGCAGCTCTACCTCATATGCATTTCTTGAATCATGCTTCTTCAGGATTCTGCATGGTCCAAATTTCTTCATTTTCGACTTATTGTATGTTCCAATTGGGAATCTTTCTTTTCTCAAGTGAACCATGACTTCATCTCCTGCCTAGAATTCCTTATATGTCCTCTTCTGATATGCCTTAGCCTTGTACTGAATATTCATTTTATTAATGTGCTTTCTCACCTCTTCATGCAAATTCTTCAAATGTTCTGCAAAGTCTTCAGCTTCGGCACTTGTCTTTTCTCCATTGTCCAGCTTCCTTAACTCAGAAGCATTTCTTGGGCTATTGCCATATACAATCTGGAATGGTGATTTACCAGTACTCCTATTGATAGAATTGTTGTAAGCAAATTCTACCTGTGGTAAAATCAAATCCCATCCCTTGGGCTTATCTCCTACTAAGCGTCGTAGCAGGTTACCCAAACTCCTATTCACCACTTCAGTTTGTCCATCAGTCTGTGGATGGTGTGTAGAACTGAACTTCAACTCTGTCTTCAACTTCTTCCACAATGTCCTTCAAAAATAACCAACAAACTTGGTATCTCGATCTGAAACTATGCTCTTTGGTAGACCATGTAGTCTCACCACTTCCCTGAAAAATAACTCTGCAATATGAACTGCATCATTAGTCTTCTTACAAGGAATAAAATGTGTCATTTTTAAGAATCTGTCCACCACCACAAAAATAGAATCATGTCCTCTCTGTGTCCTTGGTAAACCAAGAACAAAATCCATACTAATATCATCCCATGGCTTCTCCGGTATAGGTAATGTTGATACAACCCTGTATTTTGACTTGTTCCTTTTGCCATCTAACACACTCTGCAACTCTACACAAATTTCCTCACATCCTATTGCAACTGTGGCCAATAATAATTTTCACCAATAATAGCAATGGTCTTATCTCAACCAAAGTGTCCATCCAATCCCCCACTATGCTTCTCCTTAATCAAGTTCTCTCTCATGGAAATATTGTGATGCTCACAACATGCCCAATTTTATTCCTTAGCAAAATGAGGACCCTTGCTGTAGCTGGCTTTTGGTTGCTTTTGTGTGTGGGTTTTTCATGGTGGTAAAGGGAAGAGGGGCTGAATATACAAACCTTGTTAGAAATAGTGGAAAATTTGCATTTGAGTACCAGGTCAAAGTATAGGTGAATTCCCTGTTGAAAATAAATAGGGGTTGCTTTTTGAATTTTTTTGAAATTTGCTATATTTTGCAAGTTATTGTCATTTTTGGTAAATGTTGTATAGGGTTTGTGCCTTGTATATACAACGTTCTTTGTATATGCAAGGTTGTTTCATATACAAATGCATTTGTATATCGTGCTTTTGTGTTAGTTGCAAAAGGGGAAGTCCTCAAGTTTTCTTATTTTGTTGCTTTTTCCTTGTATGCATCTAAGAAATGTTTTATACATACATACAGGGTGGACCCAAATGGAGTTAGGTTGGAGTGTATACACGTTAAAATTCACTATGTATACCAGGGTTTGTATATTTGGCAAATGGAAGACATACAAGTAAATATCCAACACTTTATACATAGCGCAGAATTGAAGAGATATTAAAGTTGGTATAATCGATGTATGTTGCACTTGTATATTTGGCGGATGCGAAATATACAATCATGAGATACAAAGAATAATATACATCGTAGAATTGAAATGTTATTAAATAAATCATAATAATTGTATACGTTGGGTTTTGTATGCAAGGTTTCGGGAGGCATGCATTCCGCTTTATACAATGCAAGTTTGAAAGTAAAGCAAATTTTGGTAAATACAATGTATCGGGACTTAAGAAGTATCAGGTATACATCATGTTTTATACAAAGTGGAATTGAAAAGGGTTCAAAGTTCAAGTGGATAAATAGTTAAGTCTGTCGCTTGTATATTGGGGTTTGTATATTTGGATGAAATGAAATATACAATGAAATATACAAACACGTTATACCAGGTGGAATCAAGGCAATTATAGAATAAGTTTAGGTTGTTGTATGTTTTTTGCCTTATGTATGTTTCGGGATATACAAGGTAAAATATACATTGTGTTTTATACAATGCGGAATTGAAAGTAAATTGAAATACAGTACAAATGATGCATTCGGACTTGAAGTATATTTCGTGATGCATCGATTTATACAAAGTGCAGAACTAAAAAGTTATCAAAGACAATAAAGTTAATGTATATTGTGCATTGTACATTTCTTATATACAACTCTAATATACATTGAACTTTATACAAACCAGAACTGAAGGGATTATAAAATAAAGTTAAACTGTTGCATATTTTCGATTGTATGTATGTTCGAAATGTATATCGCTTTTCACATACAAGCCGAAACTCAAGAAGATTAAAGTACAGTTAATTCGATGTATCACATCTGAATTGCATATTAAGAGATACATTGAGTTTTTGAACATCACAGAGATACAAAGGAAAGGTAAGGTGGGTCCCAGCATTTGTACATTTGAATGTATATTTTATGATGTACAGCTAAATGTACATTCGGAGATACAAAGCGGAAATACAAACTGGATGTCAGAAAAAAGTTAAAAACGGAGAAGTCCTTGTATATTGGGTGTTTGTATGTTTATAATGTACAATCCCGATATACAAAGAATCAAAGGGCATTACGAAATAATAAAAGGTAAAGAATGTTTGTATAATGTGTTTGTATATGCAATTATACAATAGAATATACATGTGGTATACAAGCAGGAAGTACAAAGGGTGTACAGAAAAGGTAAAAGGGGAAAGGGCTTTAGTTCAATTGTATGCATAAAGTGATTGTATGTTCAAAGATACAATGAAAAGATACAAGAAAAATATACAATGAGATATACAAAAGAAAATGCATGTTTAATTAAGCTAATGGTTGAAAGTTTTAAAAAAACTCAAACACTGAAAAAGGAAAGCTGAAGGTTGTAGTGCATTAATTACTGTAATTAATGCAAGTTTAATGCTCAAACAAAGGGAATTTAACGAGGGTTAGGGTAGAATTATTGTTATTTTGCTTTCAAGATATATGGTTTGTTGCAAGTATGAGGATAATCAGTGTTGTCATTGATGTCAACATACTCATATTGCATTAATGAGAAGGATTGGATGTGCTATATGCTGAGGTTATTGAGGAAATTAGTCTCAATCAGGAACAGTGATGAGAAGAAGGCAAAAGTCCTCAATAGGTTGAGGATCAGAGGATGTGGTTTAAAGGGTTTGTAGATATGAGTCTTGAGATGTTCCAGTCAAGATTTCAGAGGTCCACATGAAGATCTAAAGAAGTTATGATCACTCAAGTAGAACTAGTTCCAGCAGGTGTTCAGTGGTGACAGAGTGTTACAGATTGGTCCGGTGAGCTCTGGAATTGCATTATCTCATTCTACGGATTGGAGAGAGTGTTGACGAAGTTCGTATGAAGTGACAACTAGATTTGTTCATGGTTTGGAGGTCTAGAAGCACCTTTTTCATTATGACAGTGATGACAGACTGTGTTCTTGAAGTTCCGGATGAAGAACAGAAGAATTCTAGTAAGCTGATAAAGTGCAGATGTTCTTGATGACTCAGGAAAGGTTTTGGTGATCTTTGGATCATGTACAATTCTTATTGGCAGTCTGCATTGAAGTTAGAGTTTGCATTTGAAGAATAACCATGGATATTGGTGTTCTTCTTGAGACTGGCCGACTGGATGTATTACACATCTTGCGAATGATCTTATAGGTGTTTGTCGACTTAGATGATTGTTCCTAAGTCGATGCCTTGTATAAATAAGGGATTGTGAATTTATTTTGAAGTGTGTCTTAGTGCAGAGAAGTGTGGCATAGCGAAGAGAAGTGCGAAAGGCAGAGCAGGAGTTTTTGGGCTTAAATGAAACTGATCTAGACATGGTAAAGATGTCAATCTCCAGTTCAAGTTTGTAATACTTGTTACTTTGTAGACAGTGTGTCTCTTGTAGGCAGTGTGCCTCTTGTGAGCAGTGTGCTTAGGCAGTGAGCCCTATTTGGCATGTGCCATCTATTTTTCTTATTCTTCTAACAGAGAATAATCCTTGGGTTAATCACCCCATGGTTTTTCCCTTTACCGGGTTTTCCACATCAAAATCTTGGTGTCTCATGTGTCAATCCATATCTGTTATGGTGTTTATGCTTTATGCTTTCATGAATGATTAATTGATATGCTATTAAATAACAAAGAGAATTTGAGTGTTTGAAATAGAAGCAAGTTTTGTACAACTGATTCACCCCCCCTCTCAATTGTGTGCCCTAGATCTAACAATTGGTATCAGAGCCAAGTTCCTCTAAAAGGAGCTTAACTGCTTGAGGAGATCCAGGATGTCGTCATACAAGAAGGATAGTTTGAAGTTTGATGGAACCAACTTCTCTCTTTGGAAAGGTCGCATGAAATGTCACTTGGAGTGTATGGGAAAAGCATACTTGTCCATGGTCACAAAAGCATATGTACCTCCATAGGGTGGTCCGAAAACTCTAAATGAAATCACAGATGCTGAAAACAATCTGCGGACCAAAGAGGCTCTTCTAAGCGCATTAACTAACTCAGAGCTCTCAAATGTTATGGACCTACCAACTGCCTATGAGATCTGGATTAAACTAAAACTTCTGCATGAAGGAGATGAGTATGTTAAGAGTGCAAGGTTGCAGAGTCTCAAAGGGAAATTTGAAAGACTGAAGATGAGAGATGATGAAAATATTACTACCTTTATGCTAAGAGTAAATGAGCTGGTGTGTGGAATTAGGAATGATGGTGGATTTTTGGATGAAAATGAGATTGTTGGCAAAATTCTCAGATCCCTTCCTGCTACCTACAAAATCAAGGTTGCTTCCATTTATGAATTCAAAGCCCATACAACTATCACAAGAGACCAATTGGGTGGCAAACTGGCTGCATTTGAAATGACTGAGTTTGGAGATGATCCCCCTAAGACTCAATTTGCATTCAAAGCCAGTGCCTCTGTGAAAGGCAAACAAAGATTTGATCTGGTTTAAAACTCTTCAAGGAAGCTGTCATGGTATGATCAAGCAAGAAGAGACATGGAAGAGGAAGAAGCAGAAACAGCTCAACTTGAAGCCCTCATTGCAAAAAGACTGCCAAGAGGATCTGGTAAGTATGAAGGAAAATTACCCTTTAAGTGCTTCAACTACAATAAGATTGGTCATTTTGCCTCAAGATGTCCGGAAAGATCTACAAGGTCAAATTCTAACAGACAGAGGTTCCAAAAGAATTGTTATTATGTTCATGAAGAAGCTGATAATGAAGTAGTAACAGATGATGAATCAGAGATAGGAGACAAATCTAGAAATGAATGGGTGTTTATTGCCATCAAGGAAGAAGATCCAATATCCTCTGAATCTATCAATCATAAGGTTGTAGAAAGAGCTTTGGCTGCCCAAGTTGAAGAAAAGGATGATTAGGTTATTGACAGTGGATGCTCTCACCATATGACAGGTGACAAGAACAAGTTCTTAGATTTGGAAAGGTATGAAGGAGGAATGGTAAAGTTTGGTGATAATTCTGTTGATAGAATTAGAGGTAGGGGAACTATCTCTTTTGATGGAAAGAACAAAACCGGTAATGTATTATATGTTGAAGGATTGAAGCACAATCTTCTCAGTGTTGGACAGTTGGTGGACAAAGGCTATGATCTCCGGTTCAAGAATGGAAGATGTAGGATCTTTGAAAGCTCTGGAACTGATATTGCATCTGGTACTCAAACAAAATGTAATATCTTCCATCTAGTTGGTACTAATAAAAGTTGTCTATTTGTTCAAGTTGATCAGAGTTGGTTATGGCATAGAAGGATGCGTCATGTAAATTTTGATAACATCATCAAGATAAGCAATACTCAGGTTGTAAGAGATCTTCCAAAGTTGGTAAAACCTACAAATAGTTTGTGCAAAGAATGTCATCTAGGTAAACAGAGCAGAGTCTCATTCAAAAGCAAGAATTAGTCCTCTACCGGATTATTGGAATTAGTTCATACTGATCTATGTGGTCTAACAAGAATCAAGAGTATGCAAGGTGATAGATATTTCATGTTACTGATTGATGACCATTCCCAGATGATGTGGGTTACCTTTCTGAAAGAGAAATCAGAAGCTTTTGAGAAGTTCAAAATCTTCAAGGCTATGGTAGAGAATCAAACCGGATTAAAACTGAAATGTCTGAGGTCTGATAGAGGTGGTGAATTCACATCCGATGAATTCATAGATTTTTGTGAGAAGCATGGTATAAAGAGACAGTTATCTACTCCTAGGACTCCACAGCATAATGGAGTAGTTGAGAGAAAGAACCGAACCATCCAAGAAGCATCCAAGACAATGATGATGGAAGCAAATGTTCCCCAGATGTTTTGGAGAGAAGCTATCAGCACTGCAATCTATACTCTCAATCGAGTTCAAATTAGAAGCAATACCGGTAAGACCCCTTATGAACTTTGTTTTGGAATCACTCCTATTGTGAGATATTTCAGAGTATTTAGTAGCAAATGTTACATTAAAAGAGATGAAGATCTAGGAAAGTTTGATGCTAGAAGTGATGAAGGAATTTTCTTGGGTTATTCCACTCAAAGCAAAGCATACCGGTGTTATAACAAGAGACTAAGAAAAATGATAGAAAGTACAAATGTGAAGGTTGATGAGGGATTAGAGAAACCTTGAAGGTTTTGAGTAAGATGAAGATGATCAGAATGGTGTTCTAGTTCAAGGAGCTCAATCCTCTCCTGAAAGTCAGATACAGACTGATTTGGCAAATTAGGAAGAAGAGATAGGTCTGAATGAGCCTGATCAAGAAGCAAAAGTGCAAGAAACTCCCAAAGTTCCAAGGAATGTAAGACTGAACCACTTTGAAGATCAGATCATAAGTGACAAAAGCAAAGGTGTGCAAACTAGAAGGAAAATTGCTCAAAATTCAGATGAATGTTGTCTGATTTCTAAGATTGAACCTAAGACAATAAATGACACCTGCAATGATGAAAATTGGACCAAAGCAATGGAGGAAGAGTTGATGCAAATTGAGAAAAATCACACTTGGGATCTTGTTTCTAGACCTAGAAACAAGAATGTGATTGGAACCAAATGGATCTTCCGAAACAAACTAAATGAAGTTGGTGATGTAATCAGAAATAAAGCCAGATTAGTCTGCAAAAGCTACTCTCAAATAGAAGGGATTGATTTTGAGGAAACCTTTGCTCCAGTGGCAAGAATTGAAGTAGTCAGACTATTTCTTGCATTTGTTGCCTTCAAAGATTTCAAAGTGTATCAAATGGATGTCAAATCTGCTTTCCTGAATGGTGACTTAGAAGAAGAGGTGTACATTGAACAACCAAATGGATTTCAGTTATCTGAGCATGGTGATATGGTCTGCAAATTAAAGAAGACACTATATGGTCTAAAGCAAGCTCCAAGAGCATGGTATGAAAGGTTGGACAAACATCTTTTGAAGATTGGTTTCAACAAAGGTACTGCTTATAGTAACCTATATATCATCTTTGGAGGAAGAGATAATATGTGTAAAATCTTTGCAAACCAAATGAAAAGTGAGTTTGAAATGTCAATGCTCGGTGAAATGAATTTCTTCTTGGGTCTACAAATTACTCGGACAGAGAAAGGAATCTTTATCTCTCAGACCAAATATGTGAAAGAACTACTGAAGAAATTTGGAATGGAAGATTCAAAGCCTATGAACACTCCCATGGCTACCGGATGTAAGTTGAGCAAAGATGATGACTCTCCTAAGATAGATCAGGCAAAGTACAAATCAATGATTGGAGGATTATTGTATCTCACTCAAACTAGAACAAATATAATGTAGGCTATTGGTCCTATGGTGAGATTCCAAGCTGATCCCAGAGAATCTCATGTCATGGCAATCAAAAGAATTTTTAGGTACTTAAAAGGAACAGTTGAGTATGGTCTATGGTATCCTAGAGATCATAATTTTTCTCTTCATGCATATACATATGCAGATTGGGCAGGAGATGTGGATAATAGGAAGAGTACAAGTGGAGGAGCATTTTTTTTGGAAAAAAGGTTGGTTTCTTGGCTAAGCAAGAAACAAGAGGCAATATCCTTGTCTACAATTGAAGCAGAATACATTGCAGTAGCAGGAAGTTGCACTCAACTTTTGTGGATGAAGCAGATACTAAGAGATATTCAAGTAGAATATGAGGAGCCTATCACAATTTTCTATGATAATTCAAGTACAATAAATATTTCTGAGAATCCGGTATTGCATTCTAAGACCAAGCATATATCTATCAAATTTCACTTTCTAAGAGAGAAAGTGAATAAGGGTGAAGTCAGATTGGAGTATGTGCCCTCCAAGGATCAGCTTGCAGATATTTTTACTAAACCTCTTCCCAAGGACTCTTTTGAGTATCTCAGGGAGAAGTTAGGGGTCATGGCCCCTCCGGTGATGAACTAGGATGCACTGATGTGCATCAGTCCGGTGGATATCAAAGTCATATCTTGTGATCCAGATTGATGAGGGGGAGCTGCTACAAAGGGGGAGCAGCTGGTATGATTCTGATGTGTTAGAATTGCAAGTATGAGCCCTTTGCCATTGATGTCAAAGGGGGAGAGAAGACATGTAAAAAACAAGTGGTTGATGATCAAAGGGGGAGCAGTAAAGGAAGAGAAGACATGTGAAGAGTTGTTGTCGATAAGGGGAGTTGTGACACAGAGGAGAAGTTCTTGTCTTGATGGTTTTTCACATCATATGTTGCCATCAATGACAAAGGGGGAGATTGTTGCAAGTATGAGGATAACCAGTGTTGTCATTGATGTCAACATATTCATATTGCATTAATGAGAAGGATTGGATGTGCTGTATGCTGAGGTTATTGAGGAAATTAGTCTCAATCAAGAATAGTGAAGAACAATGATGAGAAGAAGGAAAAAATCCTCAATAGGTTGAGGATCAGAGGATGCAGTTTAAAGGGTTTGTAGATACAAGTCTTGAGATGTTCCAGTCAAGATTTCAGAGGTCCACATGAAGATCTGAAGAAGTTATGATTGCTCAAGTAGAACCTGTTCCGGTAGGTGTTTAGTGGTGACAGAGTGTCACAGATTGGTCCAATGAGCTCTGGAATTGCATTATCTCATTCTGTGGATTGGAGAGAGTGTTGACAAAGTTTGTGTGAAGTGACAACTAGATTTGTTCATGGTTTGGAGGTCTGGAATCACCTTTTTCATTATGACAGTGATGACAAACTGTGTTCTTGAAGTTCCAGATGAAGAACAGAAGAATTCCAATAAGCTGATAAAGTGCGGATGTTTTTGATGACTCAGGAAAGGTTTTGGTGATCTTTGGATCATGTACAATTCTTATTGGCGGTCCACATTGAAGTTAGAGTTTACATTTGAAGAATAACCATAGATATTGGTGTTCTTCTTGAGACTGGCCGACTGGATGTATTACACGTCTTGCGAATGATCTTATAGGTGTTTTCCAACTTAGATGATTGTTCCTAAGTTGATGCCTTGTATAAATAAGGGATTGTGAATTCATTTTGAAGTGTGTCTTGGTGCGGAGAAGTGTGGCATAGTGAAGAGAAGTGCGAAAGGTAGAGCAGGAGTTTTTGGGCTTAAATGGAACTGATCCAGACATGGTAAAGATGTCAATCTCTAGTTCAAGTTTGTAATACTTATTACTTTGTAGACAGTGTGTCTCTTATAGGCAGTGTGCCTCTTGTGAGCAGTGTGCTCGGGCAGTGAGCCCTATTTGGCATGTGCCATCTATTTTTCTTATTCTTCTAACAGAGAATAATCCTTGGGTTAATCACCCCGTGGTTTTTCCCTTGACCGGGTTTTCCACGTCAAAATCTTGGTGTCTCATGTGTTGATGCATATCTTCTCTGGTGTTTATGCTTTATGCTTTCATGAATGATTAATTGATATGCTATTAAATAACAAAGAGGATTTGAGTGTTTGAAATAGAAGCAAGTTTTGTACAACTGATTCACCCCCCTCTCAGTTGTTTGCCCTAAATCTAACATGGTTAACATTGAAATTTGTAGAATAGGCACTGTCATAGTAAAATTGAATGGAATTTATCGGATCAACGAAGTTACAATTGCTGGGTGAAGGTGAAAGGTAAAAGTAAGTCAATGTCAAAGGTTGAACGGTCATAGAAACAGGTATTTATCTTGGGACCCCGTTTAATTTTTGAATGGTAGAACGTAACTATTAGTTACAGTAATTTTGCTTTCAAAATGAATGCATTTGTTAATATTACTATTTTAACTATTAATTAGCTAAACAGAGCCTAGTCCCTTTAAGGGTAAAATAACAGAAAAAACAAACAGGTTAGGGTTAATGGTAGAAAATAGATATCCACAGTAAAACCCTAGATATGAAGTAGAAATGAAAATTGAGACATGTATACTTCTACTGGGTGGCCCCTAAACAGAAGAAGGACTCTGGGGACGAGGTAAAGAAAGAGAGAAAACTAAGGAAGGAAGTAGAAAAAGAGGAATTACCAATATATAGAGGCTATCCAACCCTGATTGGTACAAGTGGAATGGGTACTGATACAAACATAGGAACTTATGATGCAGAAGATGTGCTGAAGAAAATCACTACTTCAGATGCCTCACCAAATATGAAATGTATTTAGGATAGTGGACTATATAGAGCTGCAGGGTTTCCTCTGGCTATGGAGGCAAAAGATCTATGTCTAGACTGTGTAATCTTGTATGACCCTAATACAAGAAAGGTAATGCATGTGATAGATTAATTGCTGATCTGACTCCTGAGGGGATTGCAAGAACTTTTGGATTGGAGATCATTGATAAGATGATAGATATTGATATTGATCAGTATAATGAGAGTTTGTATACAAATGATGGAGACTGTAAGGGTAAAATATTTTGCCACTAGTATAGTCCAAAGAACAAACCAAAGGCAGTGGCCAAAATTCCTAAAAATCTACTGAGGATACATTTCAGAGAGGAGATATATTTGATGATCACTATGCTGAGTAGACTAGTTGGGTTGAGGGATGGCACCAAATGTGAGCCCTGGATGTTCACTGTCATAGAATACCTAAGAATAGGGGAAAAGAAACAAGGACCAATTCATTGGGCCAAGGCCATTAGTACAGCCATATGGAGGCAGGCTATGATGAGACAACAGAAAGGATTGCCCTTTTATATATCTTCTATATATTATACTCCTGTGCTGTAGAGATTAGACCGCACATACATGGACTAGAAAGAGTTGGTGTTTTAGGAAATGGTCCTGAGCAGAGGTTGGTGTATGAACATTACCCAGAATTACAAGAGGAGAATGCCATGAAGAAATTTGCTTTAGTTAATGATGTTTTCTATACCTACATGGTAAGAGTACTAAATGAGGAACCAGACAAAAGGTTGCCTAAAGAGGCTGAACATATAATCGATGGCATTGTTCGTGGTTCATATAGTTTGAAAAAATTTTATACATAAGAACTGAAGGATTTGAGGGGAGGCCATTTAAGCTCCCAAGATACCCTTCTGACAAACTTCTTGTCTTGGAGTTTTCAAGATAGAATTGGAATGCTTTCAAGATGTACAAGAGGAAATTTAATGGCAAGGGAAATGTGAAATTGTCTTGGGCCATTGGCAGGTATTCTTGTATCAGTGAGGATGCTGCAGCCTATTCAGAACAAGAACTAAGGTATTATGGGTTCCAGGAATTTGATTTGGCTAGAAAGTTTGATCCATTTCACAGAATTCAAAACTTTGTTGACAAGAAGTACAAACACTAAGTGCATATTGAAGATTTCTGGGCTGACTGCAAGAGTGACTTGGAAGTAAGAAAGAGAGCTCATAAGAGATTGACTATTGAACAAATGAAGTCTATTGGTGATATCTATGTTCCTCCAAAGGTTCGTGAGGATGACAAATTGTTGCACCAAAGTTATGTGCAGGCTAGGCTGGCTCCCATTATAGAGCCTAATTGGTCGAAGCCTTGGAACACATCATTGGATATTTTGACAAAACCTATGATATTATTTTCAAAAACATGGCTTAAGAATAGGATAGAAGAGCTCAAGCCGAAGGAAAAGAAGTTACATTCCCAAAGAAGGGGAGGAAGAGAAAGGCAGAGCCCAGTGAAGACTTGCAATATTTCTATGAGAAGAAGAGAAAGGTTGTAGAAGAAAGAATTATGGAAAAGAATGAGAATGCTACATTGATGGATCCATATGCTTTAGGCATAACAGTAGCAATGGCATCTCAAACTTTTTTTGATGCAAAATCCATGAGCCATGAGAAAAGTGTAGAAGAAGCACAGGCTGCAAAAAAGGCAACAGGACCATCAATCATGAGGGCAATTCCCATAGGTTTGTCAAAAGGGGAAACTTCTAATCCAGTTGATGTGATTGGAGCGCAGGAAGTAAGGGAAAAGCTAAGAAATATAGCCAGTGGCTCCACATCAGTAGAACCAGAACAAACCTTTATCAGAGTAAAAACAGAGTTGGCTGGAGAGAGGTTGCAGGAGTCAGAAGTTAGTAAAGCCAAACCCATTGCTGTAGAGACTGTGCAAATTGAAAGCAGTGATAGTGAAGAAAGGAAAATGTATAAAGGGAAGGTCATTGACGTGGAGGAAGAATCAAGTGATTTCCTCAGTTAAGAAGAAGAATCAAACTGGCAAGATGAAATGGAAATAGAACAAAATATAGAATTTGAAAAAGAGGAGGTGTAGGCAGACACAGGATCTGTTGATCCATTTGGTACTCCCACTAGAAATCATTAGAGATGTGCAAGAGGAAGCACATAAGATTGAAGAAACTGAGAAAGAAAGATCATCTGAAGAGGTAAACACAGAAGGACATGCAGCACAAGAAGACACCTCAGAGGTCGATGCTTTAGACATGCTAAATATGTATGAGGAGCAGGCTGAAGAAGAAGAAAATAAAAAAAACTTGCAAAGCCAAGAAGAGGAAGTAAAAGAAGATGAGGTAAAAGCCAGTTCACCAGTACATCCAGAGCAACCAAAGAAAGGAAATAAAGAGGCAAAAGATAAAATAGATGAGAATGAACCTGATGACCAACCATTAGATGATAAATAAGAAGAAGATTTGAACAGGCCAAATAGTGAAAAGATACATGCAGGAGATAATTAGAAAGAGAAGTCATCAGCAGAAAAAACACCTGAAGAAAAGGGTCAAGAAAGAGGAAATATGGAGGAAGAAAAAGAGGTTGGATCAAAAGAGAAATCAAATAATCCCATAGATCAGGAGCCCCCACTTCAGCAAGAACAACAAGAAGAACAACAAGAGGAACCACTTCAACATCAAGAACAACAGTAAGAGCAACAACATGAATAGTAGCAACAGGAGGAAATTGGAATGGATAAACCTCATGAAGAGGTGATTGATGCAGAGAAAGCTGCAGAAAGCATAAGAGAGGCGCCTACCTAGCTGGAAGGAGAGATAGAAAGGAGAAGAAAGAAATACATCTAGCTCCTATTGACATCAAAAGCTTATTCGGGGAGAAAACTACTCCAGGAAGAGAAAAGAGAAAGGCTAAGACGATGTCTGCAATACAGAGGGATCCAGATGGATCCAAAACCCTAAACCTAGCCATACCATAGAGGGAGAAAGAAAAAGATGAGATCACCCTGGAGGAATACAAGATACTTAATCTAGACCTCAGGCATTCCACAAGGGAACAACACATCACTGAGTGGAAAGATATGAACTAGGTAACAGCAGAAATGCTACGGAAAGACAAAAATAAATAGGAGGTATTGAAGGGACACATTGTCCAGCTCCAACAATTCATTAAGGGGATATTTGACCCCAGTGCCACAGTGCCTGACTTACCTACTAACATAGCAATAGTATCTAAAGAAGAAGTGCAAGACATGGAAAATAAAAGGTTCAAGGCCAACATTTTTGACGAATGGTTCAATGATTTTTTACAAAAGGGTGAACAAATAATAAGACAGGCTGTGAAGAGTTGGAA
This sequence comes from Cunninghamia lanceolata, assembly GCA_027924645.1. NCBI lineage: Eukaryota > Viridiplantae > Streptophyta > Pinopsida > Cupressales > Cupressaceae > Cunninghamia > Cunninghamia lanceolata. The sequence goes on from BSBN01001067.1 coordinate 7,923,572, forward strand.
GGTGACAGCAAAAGAAAAGAATAAGTGTATAACACTTACACATAGCTGCCAAGTAAGAAAAGAAGAATTCACCTTTGAGATTTGACAGTTGACAGAGATTGAGACAAGAGCTCAAGAATTGATAAATGAGGGAGCACTCAATATCACATTGGCAAATCAAGTGCCGCAGATGATTTTGGAGCTCAGATTTGAGGAGGATAACCTCAAGAGAAGTATAGTAGTCATGCAAGAGCTAGAGAAAAAGGTAGAGGGGATGATCAAGATGCATAAGAAAATCATAGAAAAACTCCTACAGCATGAATGTGCAGAGATGCCAGCATATGACTTAAAGAGAGCATTGACAGAGTTCAGGGCCATATTCACACCTCATACAGAAAATCCTAATGCAATCCTCAGCAAGTAGATGATGGTTACATTGATGGAAGAGAAGATCAAAATGAGGAAGTACAAGAAAAGAAAAGAAAACTTAGAGAATGAAGAAAAAGAGATGAAAGAAAAGGTGGTGATGCAAGAATTCATTTTAGCAAAAAGTCCAGGAGGGGACCGCACCTTTGTGGAGGGTGTGATTGGCAACTTCAAGAAATATTTGAATAGGTGAAAAGGTAGTCAAGAGCAAATAATTTTGAGAGGAAATCAAATGAAGAGCCTTGGTGGGAAAAGGTCACATGAAATGAGAATCTTATTTGTGAAAGATTCCAAGAGCATCCTTTGAGAGGAAAAGATACCAAGTAGTGGATTGGCACACGGTTATGAAATAAAGATACACCATTGGTCAATAGTAAATGGATCTCAACCATAGAATAGTGGTTGTAACCATAGAGTGGAAGTTGTAACCGTAGCAAGAGAGGGAATTCAAATTCTATATAAGAAACATTGCTACTTGTATATTTTTTACACAGGGATTTTTAGCATTTAGCTAGAAATTGTAATTCTTTCTAAGAATTTTGAGTAGAATATTTTAGTTTAGAGGAGGTCGCCTATTGTCTGCATTAAGGAATGCGTGGAATATCCAGCTTGCTTAATGTATCTATAAAGCAATGTAATTTTTTTGGTATATTCAATTAATAAAGCTAAGAGTCATTCCTACATTATAAATCTTGTATGACTATGTTTTGAATATAAGTGAATCTGGAAGTCTGCATCTATTTTTTGAGTGTCTTCTAGCTCTTCCTTGCATTTAAAATAATTTCTCTTAAAGCTCGCAATCTTCAATGCAATATTCGTGAAAATACTCAAGATATTTGCATTTAACGATTTAGTCTACTGGTTTAATTGAATCTGTTGTATTTCTTACTATGTGCATAACAGAACATTTAGATCCTGTAGTGAATGATGGTAGTTTTAAATTTCTCTAACTTTTCCCAACAACTCTGAAATACTTAGCTTAAACGTTAAAACCCAAAGGAGATTATTTGACATTTGAAGAATTTTAAGAGCAATAAGTTGATATTTGATAATCTTCATAAATATTTGAAAAGCAAAGCATGTTTGAATATATATCATATAAAGCTTTGAGGTACAGTAACGATTTTATGTAAATGAATGATTAGAAAGTTGATATTTGTATTAGTTTGCCTGATAGGAGTCCAGTAAGTCACAAACCCACTTTAAATCACATAAGGCCCCTTACATATTACAGCTTCATAATAACCTACTGAACGGTCCAACAGGTCAAGACCTGACCAATAAGGAAACTTGGGATCAAGTAATCTTAGTTAATTTCTTCATATCTTTCAAGATAGTTAGGTTCATTTATGAATTTTAACTTTTGTTATGAGTGTGTAAAAATAATCATCAACAATTTTTGGTGCTAGAATGAGGGCCTGATTAGAGTTAAGGTTGAGTTTGAGTAAAACTAGCTCATAACAGTAACAGGGTGACCAGGTCTAGGGTTAATCCTGATGACATATTTGTGCAACTACCTAATAGAAGACAGAGTAGGAACCCTTTTATTTGGAGTCCTAAAACATCAAATATAGAAAGTTCAACTGGAATGCCTCCTAGATCACCTTTTTACACCCATAGTATTGGCAGTCCTAATAGTTCTTCATCCAGGTCCTTAAGCCTTGATTCAGGTTCTCCCAGAGGTCCTAGTCCTCCTAGAAGCCCAAGTACACCTAGAAATTTAGGTATTCCCACAGATCCAGGTCAGGCACAAATACCTGCAATAGCTTATTTCAATGTCAACTCTCCCATATATTTTGTGGATTATCATGAGATGCCAAAGAACCCTGAGAAAATATGCCCTATATACCAGTTACACCAGGATCCAGAGGATCATATAAGGATATTCAAGGAAGCCTGCTTTAGAGCCCAGTTAGAACATGAAGATGTAGTCTGTAGGTTATTTCCTTATACTTTCAATAAGCAAGCTTCCAATTTGTATGTCAATTTACCTAATGGCTACGTTTCTTCCTGGACACTTATGGAAGAAGCATTTCTATCTAGATTTAGGGGACTAGTCAATCCTTCTATCTTATATCATAAATTAGCCACAATCAAAAGAGGTGAGGGGGAACTAATTGATAACTTTAATGATAGGTTCCAAAAGGCATCTTCTAGGTTAGTAGCACCATACACAGTAGTTCTAGACACACTGCTAGCTATGTACTATGTTGCTTTAGATCCATTAACGGCCATGTTTGTCAAGAGGAAGCCTAACATAGACACAGTATCCAATGCCTACAAAGAAGCAGCCTCTGTGAACTAGGAAATGAGGCAGACAACCTATAATCCATTCCTCAATGGAGGAAATCCTGGAATACAAAATCAAGTACAGCCTTGGAATGGAGTTCCTACATAGAATACTCCAATACTAAATCCAGTCCCTACATACACACCTGTGTATAACCCTACTCCAATTCAGGCTATAGTACCTTACGCTGGTAATACTGCCAATCTTAATCAGAACAATGGCCAATCATTTTTCCAACCACCTCAAGATACATTTATAGCAAAAACACAAGAGGAAAGGGAAGATATCAAAGAAATCACTGCACATCTGAGAAGATTGACCACTAAGATGACATAGTTGAGAAATGAGAATTTCTATGGAAGAAATAACCTGGGGTATAACCAGAATTATAACTAGGGTCAGAACTAGAACTGTAGCCCCAGTTATAACCAAAATCAAAATCAGAGTCATAATCAGAGTCAGGGTTATAACCAAGGTCAGAGTTCTAATCAGGGTCAAAATCACGGTCAACATCAGAATCATAATCAAGGACAACAAATGCAAAATAGAGGACCAGCTATAGATAACAGAGCCTGGAATAACAATAACAGGAATCAAAATCAGCCTAGGCCACCCAAAACTTGGAACATAGGGCCTAATAATGGTACCCTAGCTTCTCCATTCAAGAATTTAGACAACCGGGACACAAAACAAATAGCAGGGATTCAAATGGCCAATGTAGCACTAAAGAACTGGTGTAGAATTCACAATACCAGTGCCCATGTTGAAATAGACTGTCCTCAGTTTCATCTAGCAGCAAGTATTTTTAATGTGGATGTACAGGCTCCTACTTCTAAGTTCTTAGTTCCCAAAGGTAATGAGATAGTACCATCAGGATATGATACTGCTCTAGTTTTAGAGACTTTTACTTTTAGAGAAGAGGAAGATGACCAATTGTTAGATGATGAACCCTATTATTGTGAAAGCCTATATCCTGAGACAGCCTTAGTACTGAATGCTTTTCAGTTTCCATTTGAAACTGAAAATGAGGTGTTACATGAGATAGAGGAGGTGCAAGCCTTCCAACAGTCAAATAAGAATCATGCTTACAACCTGAGAAATAATCTGAGGCCAGGAGGACCTTTCACCACTTCTATTCCTCCCAACAATTTCAACACACCCCCAGATTAGAATGCAAGCAATAACCCTGCTATATTGAGTTCCAATCACCACACAAATATTGGGACAGTAGCACAGGGGGTCCAGACAAATAAAACTGAGACAATAGAAACATTGGGATTGATGAGTTATCTATCAGAAGAAATAAAGAAAATCAAGGTCAGTGTACCTTTGTGTGAATTGTTAAAAAGTTTAGAGGTTAGAAATGCCTTTATAAAATCTTTGGACACATCTGTAATAGGAGAGACTTCTACTGAGGTACTTGTGCCTAGTAGAGAGACACAACAAAAAGAAAGAAGTAAGAAAGTTGAGTAGCCTTCTAACACAAATGTAGTAATGTATGTTGATAACTGAGAGGGGGGGTGAATCAGTTATCTTAATTATTTCAGCTTTCTAAACTTTCTTAATAATTAGTGCAGCATCAATTCAAACAAGCAAACATAACCATGGAATGGAAATACACATAACACAATATTTTTGATGTGGAAACCCTATTAAGGGAGAAAACCATGAGGTGATTAACCCAAGATTGTATTCTCTGTTAGAAGAATAGGATTACAAAATGGCACTTGCCAATTAGGGCTCACTGTCTGAGCATACTGCTCACAAGAGGCACACTGCCTACAAGAGACACACTGTCTACAATTTATAAGGAGTGTAATACAATACTTGAACTGAGAAGGAGCATCAACATATGCTGGAGTTCAGTTCCGGTTAGGCTCTGTACACTGATTTGCTGCACTTCATCTTTCCTCTTCTTTTGTGTTGTCTCCTTTCACATACTGGACCTTCCTTTCTGCTTTTATTTGGCTCTACTACTTTTCTTCACACATCACCAAAAACCATGACACCTCTCACAACTAAATCCATCTTGTATATATATCTGCACAAGTGATTTCATCACCTTTCTAGTCGGCATCTGGAATAGTCAATCTTTTCACAAACTCTGACCTGTCAGCTGAATCCTTGCTTACCAAGTAATGCGGATCAAGGATATACTTGTAGAAGTCATCAATCATGTTGGCCAATCATAACTTATGCCTTAATAACTTTTACCATCGTCAGTAACACATCCAGAATAATGTCTGATGTTCTGCCAATCAGTTCTTCCTCTGTCCACACTGCCAATCAGGAACCCGATAGTCAAGTATTCATATCTTTTATTTCATCTATCATTGGAGGCTAAATACTTGGAATCAATCACTCGAGGTAGTCCTCTTGATTTTCCCAAATCCACACTTCACCAAGATACTTCCTCTGAGAGATCCAGACCTGACTATCGGACCTCTCCACATGCTCTGTTCTTACTTACCAGACCACAACATTCTTCACTCTAACTTCCGGTATAGACACACCATGTCCTGTGGATGTGTGGGATGAACTTTGTTGCCATCAATGACAACAATCATGAATCCATATAGTGTCTCTTAACAACAATCTCCGGCATTGATGGCAACACTTAGTGAAAAATGACCAAGTGTTTACACTATGCTCCCCCTTGGCTGATGCTTTGTTTTTATATACATTTTTCGGAGCTCCCCCTTAGTTGGATTCCTCATTTTTCACTGCTCTTCACTCCCCCTTTGACATCAATGGCAAAGGGTGGGAACCGCGCACCAAAATTTTCCAAAATTTAACTATACTTAGCCACATATAACATACTCACATAAACTCAATAATGTTTGTAAAAGTTGTCTGCAATTGAATGAATTCTGTAGCCCAACTTTGCTTCATTCTATCCAAAATTGATATATGACTGCTCAACAGGAATGCAAATGCATCTGCCCTTTTTAGATCTGTCAAATCATTGGTCTGGGCTATGATCTGGGCTTCTTTTATGGCCTCATGCATGGCCTCTAACTTGGGGACAATTATCCCTCTGAGCTCACTCAACCTACTGATTCTATTTTTCTTCTCTTTTTCAAGCTTCTTAATTTCATTCAAAACTGCAACCATTTGACATTCTTGATTTATTATGGATGTAGTAAGTGGATCAAAATTTTGAGAAAGTTTTATCAATTTATCCTCCTGTTCTTTCATTTTCTTCTCAATCTCCACTGTTGTTTTAGACCAGGATATATAAAATTTGTATACATCACCTCCATCCTTAAGGGCATTTTCCAAACTTTTTATCCCAATACCCATAAATCTTCTATCATTTGATATTAACCCTTGTAGCTCTAAGAATCTCTTATCCAGAAATTCTTTCTTGACCTTCTCCTCAGCTGATTTCTCTAGAGAACTAAAATGTTTGCTAACACTATTGACTAGAGTTTTGAGATTACCGAAGGAAGAGGCTATGGGATCCTTTTGAAAAGATGGCATGATCTTTTCCAAGAATCGAGATGCTACCTCTATAAGCTCATAGTCTTCCATGTGAGATTTCAGTAGTTTCTCTTTGGCCTTCGCATTTGCAAATGAAGCTATCTTCTTTGTTTGTACCGGAGATAGAGAGTCAAAATCAAATGTCCCTTTTAGTAGTTCCAATTCATCAATCTCTATACTTTCTTTTGTCAAAAAGTCCTTGACTGATTCTGCAGTGTCTCTTGCCGGAGATAGATTCTTCTTTTCTTCTGTAGTCACAGAACTGTCTTTTGGAGCTTTCTCTCCTTCCACAACCTTTGGACTATTATCTTCTCTTTCCTTCACCTCTACTTCTTTCTCCTTTATTCCTTCTTCTCCTTTGGATCTGGAGTCAGCAGGGGAAACTGGAGGAGAGATATTTGTTTGTTCATGGGCCACCTCTTTCGCAGCAGAGGATTCCAAGTCCTTACCTTTAACTTCCCTTGTCTCCTTAACCTCTTCTGCTACTATTTCAGTAGCTTCTTCTTCAAAGTCTATAGCCAAGGGATCATCACCTAAGTCCTCTATAATAGGAATGTTAAATCTTTTGTATGCATTCCAGAGGATCTCTTCTATCTCTTTTGCTACTTCGTTAGTTTTTTTGAGCATAAGCTAATTCATTCTGGTTTTGCTCTGGAATTCATCCTTACAATCTTTGAAGATCATACTCTTCTACTTAGGAGTGATTGAGGGATAAAGCTGAATAGCTATTTGTTCCTAGATCTCCATATCCTTCTCTTTGGCATTATTCTTCCTCAATTCAAGTTCCTTCTCAAGGCTTTTAGGAATTAAAGATATAATCTTAATGAAAGCCTTGTTGTAAATGTTTAGATACTTAACTGTGGCATCTTGCAGACTCTTCTTATCAGCTTCACTGTATTTATCATAAAATTCTGTTAATGGCTTCGGATTTCCATCCACAGTGATTGCCTTAACTATATCATCTAAGGACAGGGTGGCTCTTTCAACAAACTCTTCTGCTTCTGCCTCCTTGGTTTCACTGGATATCTTCTTTTTTTTCCTCATTTTCTTCATCATCCTTCAGGCTAACATAGGATCTTGTTGCCTTTTTCTTTGTTCTCTTCTCTCCTTTTCTAGATGTCTGGACTTCTGATTTTGATGTCTTTGAGCTTTTATCAGTGGCAGGTATAGGTCTCTTTGATGATCTTGTCCGGGTGGAAGATTTTACTGGAGCACTTTCCTTACTTCCCTTTTCTGTCTCTTTCTTCTCTTCCTCAGCCCTTTCCATCTTTTCTTTGTTGGCATCGAATGCCTCCTTTGAGATGCCTAAGCCTTTGGTAACTTCTTCAACTTCTTTTCTCACTTTCCTCTTTATTTCTGGTTGTCTGAGTTCCACATGAACTTTTACACTTAGCTTTTCAAAGGTTCCAAACCTTTCTACCTTTGGATCCTTTGGCTGACTTAGCATGTGTTGAACATGCAGCTCCATAATTTGTTCATCAACTTCATACCCCATAGGCATGATCCAGACTGTCCTTAGCTCTACTGCCTCCATTAGGCATTGATCAGTGTCTACCATGAAGCACATTGTATCTTTATATTTTTCAACCAATGATTTTGGGATTCTTTCTCTGATTTGCATAGTATTTTGGAAATTCTTAAAGTACCCCCACAGAGTTGTATTCCTTGCCTTGGCATCCCCAAGTCCATGCAAGTAATCTCTAATTTGTATTGCTACCAGTTTGTTATTTTACCATACCCATCCATTGGATCTGGGCAGCTCATTCATGAAGTAGAAAAATAAACACAATATCAGTCCACCATATTTAAAAGACTTTTTCTTGTCCTTTTTGATCTTTTGTATGTTCTCCATCAATTGACTTAAAAGAAGTTCACATAGATCATACTCTGCATTCTTTCTCAACATCTCATAGGCAGTATACACTGTAGTTTCGGACACTAAATTCTCTCTACTGGACTGATATATTTTATACCCTATTATCATAGATGCAAACTTGATATCTGGGTCCATGATATCTTCAATGGTCATTGCCCTCTTATCAAATTTTGATCTAGTGGCATCAGTCACAATTTGGTTTTTGACAGATTTGAGGACATGTATCCCTCTGGAGGAGTATAAGCTGATTACTACCCTAATTGCCTCCTTAGTGATTTTGCAAGGTATGTTCAGCCATAGGAAGTTGTCATGCATCCTACTCAATACATACCGGACCCATTCATCTTCTTCAAAGTAGGGGAAATGAATGAACTGATCAAAATGTTTCTCCTGGATGCCCTTATATTGAGTTTTAAGTTCAAAAGCATCATCTATCAATTGTTTATGATAGATATCACTTAGTTTGGATTCCCTGAACTCTTCAATATTTGCGTGTATGTAAACCCTAATATCTTCTGTATGCAACACACCATGCGAAACACTGGAAAATGCTCCTAGGGGATCTACTTCCAAGGATTTGTATGGATGTTTCTTGAATATGGAGTGAGGTCTGTCAGAGATCTTCACAATATTTGGAGTACCCATTATTCAAGGATTTATAGAAAGATATTTGATAACAGAGAATACCTTTTGCCCCTTTTAGTTTCACGAAGTGAGCCAGATCAATTGCTAGATGAAACGGATTCTGTAGATGATCTTTGATGGGCTTGAGGAATTTCTATTACAGAGCTTCTTTTCGTTTCTTCTTGAATGCAGAATGAACAAATGCTTAATGAGAAAACCCCTATATCGCTCCGCAAACCCTAACATTAAGTTGTAATAAATGCTTAACCTAAGTCATTCCGGTTTGCCTTATTCGGATGACTTGAAGAACTGGATCAATCTTAAATGTAAACATCTTGCGGATCAACCAAATCTTAACCATAGTCTACTTAGATGTTTCTCTTATGAGTCCTTTAATCCACAACTCTCCTTGTGCCAGTTCCGACACCAATTGACTAGCTAGGGGAACAAGGTTTTCTTTGTGTCTCCCCCTGAGCTAGAGCTCACTTTTTAATTTCCAGAAGGAATATCAGCACCAGAGTCTGGTGTGGATCCATCCCCTACATTCTCTATACTTTTCTTCACCCAAATCTTGTTCATCTCACTTTGAACTTCATCCGCATTCACTTTTTGTTTTCCCTTATCTTGATTCTGATTATAATATACCAGACCTCTTTTTTCCTGATTCTTACTTCTACAGAATTTTGCTATATGACCAGATCTATTGCAAATTTGGCAAACAATATTTCTTTGCATATTTGATTGATATTCTCTTGATCTACATTGATTAGCCATATGACCCATTCTATTGCATGCAAAGCATCTACCATTTAATGAATTGTTTATTTGCATATTTCTGCATTCATGAGATTTGTGACCATACCTTTTGCAGTTGAAGCACTGTCCAGAGAAGGATGTATTAGTCTGATTCATTCTCTTTCTGCATTGATTAGCTTTATGACCAAAGTTATTGTAGTTGTGGTAGTATCCATTGAAGGATGGATATCTTTGAGCATTAGGCTGTCTTACCGGAGGTCTTCTAAGCCTGTTCCTTAGATTTTTTGATCTAGGATTCATCTAACCAGATCCAAAGCTTTCTCCTTTCTCATATCCCAAACCACACTTGTCATCTACCCTCTTTTGACATTCAAAAAGAACTTCAATTTGAGCAGAACTTATCTTGAATTTCTCTTTATATTCATTTGTTGTTTGAAGATCCCTTTTAAGAGAGACAATTTGATCCTCAAGTTTTTCTTCATTATCTTTAGCATCTTCAAGATCAGATTCAAGATGTCTGATGATTCTATCCATCTTATGGCAATCTTTTGATTTCTCCTTGAGAGATTGTCTTAGATCATCTTCAATTTTTCTTTTCTCTTCAACCTCTTGGGTAAACTTCATAACTCCTAATTCCATTTCATGTCTTACCATAATGATTTCTTTTGATAACTTTTCACATAACTTGGTTTTCTCCTTCAGATCTTTATTTGTATCATTGGCTTCACCTTGACTTGCCAATTGCTAAAGTAGATCCTTTCTTTTTTTCATAGATAGACTTAATTTGTCTTTTAGTTCTTTCATGAAATCATCAGCCTGTTTGAGTCTTTCCTTTAATTCATTGACTTCAGAGTTTGACTGCTCAAGATCATCAAGGGTAGTCTTAAGTTGCTCCCTTAAACCATATACCTCCATTTGAATTCCCAAATCTTCCTCAAGCTGTTAGACTATGTTAAGAGGAACTTAGCTCTGATACCAATTGTTGATAACTGAGAGGGGGGGTGAATCAGTTATCTTAATTATTTCAACTTTTTGAACTTTCTTAATAATTAGTGTAGCATCAATTCAAACAAGCAAACATAACCATGAAATGGAAATACACATGACACAATATTTTTGACATGGAAACCCTGTTAAGAGAGAAAACCATGGGGTGATTAACCCAAGATTGTATTCTCTGTTAGAAGAATAGGATTACAAAATGGCACTTGCCAATTAGGGCTCACTACCCAAGCATACTGCTCACAAGAGGCACACTGCCTACAAGAGACACACTATCTACAATTTATAAGGAGTGTAATACAATACTTGAACTAATAAGGAGCATCAACATATGCTGGAGTTCAGTTCTGGTTAGGCTCTGTACACTGATCTGCTGCACTTCATCTTTCCTCTTCTTTTGTGTTGCTCTCCTTTCACATACTGGACCTTCCTTTCTGCTTTTTTTCAGCTCTACTTCTTTTCTTCTCACATCACCAAAAACCATGACACCTCTCACAACTAAATCCATCTTGTATATATATATATATATCTTATATATATATATATTTGCACAAGTGATTTCATCACCTTTCTAGTCAGCATCTAGAATCGTCAATCTTTTCACAAACTCTGACCTGTCGGCTGAATCCTTGCTTACCAAGTAATGTGGATCAAGGATATACTTGTAGAAGTCATCAATCATGTTGGCCAATCATAACTTATGCCTTAATAACTTTTACCATCATCAGTAACACATCTAGAATAATGTCTGATGTTCTACTAGTCAGTTCTTCCTCTGTCCACACTGCCAATTAGGAACCTGATAGTCAAGTATTCATATCTTTTACTTCATCTATCACCGGAGGCTAAATCCTTGGAATCAATCACTCAAGGTAGTCCTCTTGACTTTCCCAAATCCGCACTTCACCAAGATACTTCCTTTGAGAGATCTAGACCTGACTATTGGACCTCGCCACATGCTCTGTTCTTGCTTACCAGACCACAACATTCTTCACTCTGACTTTCGGTATAGACACACCATGTCTTGCAGATGTGTGGGACGAACTTTGTTGCCATCAATGACAACAATCATGAATCCATATAGTGTCTCTTGCCAACACTTGTTAACTGTTAGATTGTGTGGAAAGAACATACACAATTGTATGGTGGATTCAGGTGCCTCAGCTAATGTGATGCCTCTGGGTATATGTAAAACCTTAGGTCTGACTCCCACCAAGTCTACCAAAGTTGTCACACAGTTAGATAAGGCTAAAGTTAATGTGGTAGGGGAACTAATGCATATTCAGATGCAGTTAGCTTCAGACCCCAGGGTAAGTCAGTTCATTGACATCCAAGTAGTTGATATACCTGCAAATTATGGGATGTTATTAAGCAAAGATTGGTCAAAAACACTAAATGGATACATGGCCATTGACTTTTCACATATGTGGTTACCTTGGAGGGGTGTGCCTAATCCAATCAAAATAGAGGCTAAACCTAGGATGAAGCATATGATCACAGAATACAATAGGACGAATGAAATATTGTATGCTTTTGTTGAACCCGGTGTTTATAGGGTCACCAATAAAGGGGTATAGATTGAGGAGATATTAATGCTAAATTTTGGGAAAAAACTGGTCAATAAGGATACTGTGCTATTCATTGAATCTGAAGGAAATTCTTCTGATGAAGAAGGTAATACATTGAATAATTTTAGTCAGATCATTAGACAGGAAATAGAAAAGTGCATGGAACTAAATATTTTAGTCCAATGCAAGTTATACAAAGGCATGTGTAGAGTTCATGATATGCCACATTCTGAAGAGAAGTGTGGAATGTGTAGGGACATTATTCAATATCATTACTTAAAATGCACAAAGGAGTGGGAATTTCATGAAGAAAGGGTGAGTTCTAGTCAACCTGAGAGGTACTTTCAGAGCCCCATAGATGTAGAAACTCCAGAGTTAGGAGAAAGTTCAGGCAAAGATGTTTGTCATTTAGATTTGCACACTGAGAAGGTAAATAAACAAGTAAGTCAGAATGAATTGCCTATGGATAAACAAGATGACACCACACACGTGGTAGACAAAGGAAAACATGTCAAAGGAAAAGGTCAAAGGAATAAGAGTGGCATGTGGACATTAAAGTGTGATGGGTCTAAGTCTAAGCAAGGTGCAGGTGCAAGTGTAGAACTCATAGATCCTCAAGGTAAATAATATCTAGCAGCATATAGGTTACAATTTGCTTGCACTAACAATGTTGCTAAATATGAAGCTTTAATTTATGGACTAGTCTTAGCTATAAAGAAAGGGGTAAGAATGATCAGAGTATTTTTAAACTCTGAGTTAGTAGTCAGACAGGTCAGGAAGTTGTACACTTGTAATTATAAGAAAATGATTTGCTATAGACATAGAGTCTGGGATTTAATAGAGTCATTTGATGCTTTCAATTTAGAGCATATCCCCAGAGAACAGAACCATAGGTCTGATGTGCTAGCAGTTGCTGCTAGCACCTTGGAGCCTTTAACACTGTCAGGTTTAAAGAGATTTGCTATAGAACTAGTAAATGTGTCCAGTGTGCCAGACAATGTAACTCATTTTCAGGTATTTGAGGGAGACCAGCAAATTATGGATTTTCTAACTTGCAATGAAGTATTTGAAGCCCAAATCATCGATGAACAAGAGAGGCCTAATGTGTCTTGGGATGAGGAAGACATCATCAACTTAAAGAGTAATTTCTTGCCTAAGGGGGTAATAGAGTTAGAAAAAATCTTTGACTTTGACAGGGTAGTGAAGCAAAAGGACTTACCCAAAACAGAGGGAGGTAAATGTGATCCGTATAACTTAGGAACAAAACAGAATCCCCAAAATGTACAAATTGGAAAGGTTTGTCCTGAGAAGATTAGAAAGGAGGTCATAGATGTACTGAAGGAATACAAACACGTGATAGCATGGACATATGAAGATTTAAAGACATATGACACGAACATTATAACACATGTGATACCATTAAAATCAGATGTCAAACCATTTAGGCAAAAGCAAAGGCATGTAAATGCAATTTTGGAGCCATTGATATTTGAGGAAGTAAAAAGACTACTATCTACCAGAATAATTTTCCCTGTTAGGAAGAAAAATGGGGACATCCGGTTATGTGTAGATTTTAGGAATCTAAATAAGGCATCTGAGAAAGACAATTATCCTCTGTCTCCCATGGATGAAGTATTACAAGCGGTAAATAGAGACAAGATGATGTCCTTTTTAGATAGTTTTTCAGGTTATAACCAGGTCCTAATCGATGAGGAAGATAGGCTAAAGACCACTTTTACTAGTAAATGGGGGTAATTTTGCATACAGAAGAATGCCATTTGGTCTAATCATGCAGGTGCCACATTTCAATGGGCCATGGACATTGCATTCCATGGACTGATAGGTAAGTGTATTTGTGATTTACATGGATGATCTAACTGTGTACTCTATAGGATGCATCTACTCATGCTGAGAATTTAAGAAGAGTACTCAAGAGATGTGAGAGGTATAAAATTCTCTCAACCCTAAAAAATGTGTATTTGGCGTAACAGAGGGTAAATTACTAGGGCATGTCATTTCTGAGAATGGTATATCCCATTGATCCTGATAGAATAGAAGGGATAAAGAAATTATAGTTACCAAACACTGGAAAAGAATTAAAATTATTTTTTGGTAAAATTAACTTCATCAGGAAGTTCATTACAGGATTTACAAATGATCGTGCAACCATTGAATGCCATGTTGAAAAAAGATGTAGTGAAAGAGTGGACACTAGTAGTCAAGGCTACATTTGAAGATATCAAGGAGGCCATTTTCGATGCTCCTAGGTTTACAAGTCCAGACTATACCAAGCCATTCTACATTTATTCATTTGCATCCTCACATTCAGTTGCAGCTGCACTAACCTAGAAAGGAAAAGATAATGAAGAAAGGTCTATCACTTTTATGAGTGCACCTCTGAAGGATGCATAGCTGAAGTACCTGGATACAGAAAGACATGCATTTGCACTGGTAAGGGCAGTAAAAAAGTTTAGACACTACATTCTATGCAGTCAGGTTAAAGCTGTGGTACCTGATGTAGCAGTAAAGATGCTGTTGATGTAAAATGAGCCTGGAGAGAAAAGAGCTAAGTAGATCACCACTTTTCAAGAGTTTGACATGGAAATCATATTGATGAAGCTAGTCAGGGGACAAGCTTTAGTATATACCATAGCCAATACATACCCAAATCTGGTAAAATAGTAGTATGTGCTAAATACAAGTGATGCATCAAGGTGGTACGATGATCTCAACACTTTTCTAATATCAGCGAAATACCCAAACAAGATGAAATCCTCGCAGAGGAGAGCTTTGAAGATCAAAGCGCAAAAGTATATGGTGCAAGGAGGTCTTCTATTTAGGAAGAACCACAAGGGAATTTATTTAAGATGTTTAAATAGAGATGAAGCAGATAAGGTGTTACTGGAACTGCATGATAAGTATGGGACTGCTCATGGTTCCCATTTAGCCACAACACAAAATATTGAGAGCGGGTTACTATTGGCCTACCATGTTTAAAGATACAGAGCATCACATCAGAAACTGTCACATTTGTCAAGTTACAGTAGATAAAGGGAGAAATTAAGCCAATCCATTACAGCTAGTCATTGAGACTAAGCCATTTGTATAGTGGGGCTTGGATTTCATTGGAGTCATCAATCCTCCATCATCTTCAGGACACAAATTCATATTGACAGTGACTGATTACTGTACAAGGTGGACTAAGGCCACATGTTGCAAATTCTCCACTACTGAGGTAGTCATCAAGTTTCTTGAAGAGAACATCATCACCAGGTTTGGAGTTCCTTATTCATTGGTATGTGACAATGGCCTTGTATTTTCTTCTTTAAAATTTTTTAAATGGGTGTTTGAACATGGAATTGTTTTAAAGTTCTCTTCAAATTACTATCCTCAAGGGAATGGGTTAGCTGAATCCACGAATAAAATCTTACTAGACATAATTAAAAAGCTAATTGAAAAGAACCCAAGAGAGTGGAACACATTGCTAAAATATGCACTATGGGTAGATAGGACCAAAGTTAAGGTAGCTCTGGGTAATACACCTTACCAGTTAGTTTATGGGACTAATCCCATACTTCCAGTAAATCTAAGAATACCAATATGGAAGTTCACGAATGAATACTTAGGCTTCAATGATCATAGGGAAGCCAGAATTGTTCAAATGATGTAATTAGATGAGAAAAGAGACCAAGCTATTGAAAAATTTGCCAAACATCAAGCAGTGGTAAAGAGATGGTTTGATAAATGAGCAAGAGTCAAAAACATTTAGGATTTTAGACTTAGTGCTATGCTGGGATAAATTACATGAGAAGAAAGGTAGCCATGGAAAATTTGACAAGTTATGGTTAGGTCCATTACAGGTGTCGGAAATAATAGGAGACAACACTTTTAGGCTCAAAACCTTGACTAGAGAAGATGTGCCATTACCAGTTAATGGCTAGCATTTGAAACACTACTTCCAGGCTTGAGGTGAAGGTTGTTGGTCTGTTGTATCATAATGTGGATAAGTGTATAGGTTTGGCTTTGTTTTGTTTTGTCTTTATTTTTGTTGTGTTTTTCTTTGTTTTGTTTGTTGTTTTCCGTTGGTTGCTGTTGGGTGTTTGTTTGTTTGTTGTGTGCTGCTTCAGCAGAGATGCTTGTCTTGTTCTAGAGTATACAGGAGCAGATTAGCAACCATTGAAAACAACATAAAATTTGGAACATTCAAGTTAATCATTTGAAATTTATACATAACTTGTTGTGACTGTCATGAATGTAGAAAATTAGTTAGCTTGTGAAATTTTTTATTCAATAAGAATGGGTTAGGTATTCAAGGGAAGTTTCTCATAATGACACACCTAAAATCCTTGGGTTTGTTGAACCTACCACTGTAGATATTAGGTGAAAAATCAGAGGTCATCCTTGCTACCATTACAATTCTCAGCTTAATTCCTGCAAGTGACCATTCCTTACATCATAAAGTTACAAGTGTTATATCTTATGAAATCTCAATCTTTATTAAAATATAAAATAAATAAATAAATAAACTAGATTTTACTAAAATCCATGTTAAGCCATCTAAGTAATTCTACTAGGGCTATAGACGCTCACTGGTAGTGGGGCTCTACTTAGGAGAATTGTAACGATAACCTTGTCGGGGCTATGGATGCTTGCTGGCAGCAAGGCTCTATCCAGTTGGCTATGAGGGAATGACATCAACTAGGTAGTCTAATGTCATTCACTGGTTTGTTCGACTGATTTTCAAGATAAGGATAATTAATAACGCACACCCACTTAAACTGAAAACAAAAATTCATGCACCTTATTGAATACATTGATTCGTAAGTTAAATAATGATTTGCAAAGAAAGATAGTTGGAAATTATGGATTTATTTCATTTTGTTTCCTTTAATAGTTTTAATTTAATTGTTTTATTTGGTTGCTAGTTGTTGTGATGCTCACAACACGCCCCATTTTACTCCTTAGCAAAATGAGGACCCCTGCTGTAGCTAGCTTTTGGTTGCTTTTGTGTGTGAGTTTTACTTGGTGGTAAATTGGAAGAGAGGCTAAAAATACAAACCTTGTTAGAAATAGTGGAAAATTTGCATTTGAGTACTAGGTCAAAGTATAGGTGAATTCCTTGTTGAAAATAGATAGGGGTTGCTTTTTGAATTTTTTTGAAATTTGCTATATTTTGCAAGTTATTGTCGTTTTTGGTAAATGTACAAGTATAGGGTTTGTGCCTTGTATATACAACATTCTTTGTATATGCAAGGTCATTTCATATACAAATGCATTTGTATATCGTGCTTTTGTGTTAGTCGCAAAAGGGGAAGTCGTTGGGTTTTCTTATTTTGTTGCTTTTTCCTTGTTTGCATCTAAGAAATGTTTTATACATACATACAAGGTGGACCTAAACGGAGTTAGGTTGGAGTGTATACATGTTGAAATCTGCTATGTATATTGAGGTTTGTATATTTGGCAAATGGAAGACATACAAGTAAATATCCAACACTTTATACATAGCGCAGAATTGAAGAGATATTAAAGTTGGTATAATCGATGTATGTTCGGCACTTGTATATTTGGCGGATGCGAAATATACAATCATGAGATACAAAGAATAATATACATTGCAGAATTGAAATGTTATTAAATAAAGCATAATAATTGTATACGTTGGGTTTTGTATGCAAGGTTTCGGGAGGCATGCATTCTGCTTTATACAACGCAAGTTTGAAAGTAAAGCAAATTTTGGTAAATACAATGTATTGGGACTTAAGGAGTATCAGGTATACATCGTGTTTTATACAAGGTGGAATTGAAAAGGGTTCAAATTTCAAGTGGATAAATAGTTAAGTCCGTTGCTTGTATATCAAGGTTTGTATATCTGGATGAAACGAAATATACAACGAAATATACAAACACTTTATACCAGGCGGAATCAAAGCAATTATGGAATAAGGTTAGGCTGTTGTATGTTTTTTGCCTTATGTATGTTTCGGGATATACAAGGTAAAATATACATTGTCTTTTATACAACACAGAATTGAAAGTAAATTGAAATACAACACAAATGATGCATTCGGACTTGAAGTATATTTCATGATGCATTGATTTATACAAAGCATGGATTTGAAAAGTTATCAAAGACAATAAAGTTAATGTATATTGTGCGTTGTACATTTCTTATATACAACTCTGATATACATTGCACTTTATACAAATCGGAACCGAAGGGATTATAAAATAAAGTTAAACTGTTGCATATTTTCGCTTGTATGTATGTTTGAAATGTACATCGCTTTTCACATACAAGCCAGAACTCAAGAAGATTAAAGTATAGTTAATTCAATGTATCACATCCGAATTGTATATTAAGAGATACATTGAGTTTTTGAACATCGCGGAGATACAAAGGAAAGGTACAGTGGGTCCCAACATTTGTACATTTGAATGTTTGTATAATGAGAATGTATATTTTATGATGTATAGGTAGATGTACATTCAGAGATACAAAGCGGAAATACAAACCGGATGTCAGAAAAAAGTTAAAAATGGAGAAGTCCTTGTATTTGGGTGTTTGTATGTTTATAATGTACAATCCCAATATACAAAGAATCAAAGGGCATTGCAAAAGAATAAAAGGTAAAGAATGTTTGTATAATGTGTTTGTATATGCGATTATACAATAGAATGTACAAGTGAGGTATACAAGCATGAAGTACAAAGGGTGTACGGAAAAGGTAAAAGGGAAAAGGGCTTTATTTCAATTGTATGCATAAAGTGATTGTATGTTCGAAGATACAATGAAAAGATACAAGAAAAACATACAATGAGATATACAAAAGAAAATGCATGTTTAATTAAGCTAACGGTCGAAAGTTTTAAAAAAACTCAAACAGTGAAAAAGGAAAGCTAAAGGTCACAGTGCATTAATTACTGTAATTAATGCAAGTTTAATGCTCAAACAAAGGGAATTTAACGAGGGTTAGGGCAGAATTATTGTTATTTTGCTTTCAAGATATATGGTTAACATTGAAATTTGTAGAATAGGCGTTGTCACAGTAAAATTGAACAGAATTTACCAGATTAACGAAGTTACAATTGCTTGGTGAAGGTGAAAGGTAAAAGTAAGTCAACGTCAAAGGTTGAACAGTCACAGAAATAGGTAATTATCTTGGGACCCCATTTAATTTTTGAATGGTAAAATGTAACTGTTAGTTACAGTAATTTCGCTTTCAAAATGCATGCATTTGTTAAAATTACTATTTTAACTGTTAATTAGCTAAACAGAGCCTAGTCCCTTTAAGGGTAAAATAATAGAAAAAACAAACAGGTTAGGGTTAATGGTAGAAAATAGATATTCATAGTAAAACCCTAGATATGAATTAGAAATGAAAATTGACACATGTATACTTCTATAGGATGGCCCCTAAATAGAAGGACTCTGGGGACGAGGTAAAGAAAGAGAGAAAACCAAGGAAGTAGAAAAAGAGGAATTGCCGATATACAGAGGTTGTCCAACCCTGATTGGTACAAGCGGAATGGGTACTGATACAAACATAGGATCTTACGATGCAGAAGATGTGCTGAAGAAAATCACTACTATAGATGCCTCACCAGATATGAAATGTATTTAGAATAGTGGACTATATAGAGCTGTAGGGTTTCCTCTGGCTATGGAGGCAAAAGATCTATGTCTAGACTGTGTAATCTTGTATGACCCTAACACAAGAAAGGTAATGCTACATGACAAATTAATTGATGATCTAACTCCTGAGGGGATTACAAGAACTTTTGGATTGGAGATCACTGATAAGATGATAGCTATTGATATTGATCAGTATAATGAGAGTTTCTACACAAATGATGCAGACTATAAGGGTAAAATATTTTGCCACTTGTACAGTCCAGAGAACAAACCAAAGGTAGTGGCCAGAATTCCTAAAAATCTACTGAGGATACATTTCAAAGAGGAGATATATTTGATGATCACTATGCTGAGCAGACTAGTTGGGTTGAGGGATGACACCAAATGTGAGCCCTGGATGTTCACTGTCATAAAATACCTAAGAACAGGGGAAAAGAAACAAGGACCAATTCATTGGGCCAAGGCCATTAGTACAGCCATATGGAGGCAGGCTATGATGAGACAACAAAAAGGATTTCCCTTTTATATGTCTTCTTATATATTATACTCTTGTGCTACAGAGATTAGACCGCACATACATGGACTAGAAAGAGTTGGTGTTTTAGAGAATGGTCCTGAGTAGAGGTTGGTGTATGAACGTTACCCAGAATTACAAGAGGAGAATGTCGTGAAGAAATTTGCTTTAGTTAATGATGTTTTCTATACCTACATGGTAAGAGTACTAAATGAGGAACCAGACAAAAGGTTGTCTAAAGAGGCTGAACATATAATCGGATGGCATTGTTCGTGGTTCATACAGTTTGAACAATTTTCATACATAAGAACTGAAGGATTTGAGGGGAGGCCATTTAAGCTCCCAAGATACCCTTCTGACAAACTTCTTGTTTTGGAGTTTTCAAGACATAATTTGATTGCTTTTAGGATGTACAAGAGGAAATTTAATGGCAGGGGAAATGTGAAATTGCCTTGGGCCATTGGCAAGTATTCTTGTATCAGTGAGGATGCTGCAGCCTATTCAGAACAAGAACTAAGGTATTATGGGTTCCAAGAATTTGATTTGGCTAGAAAGTTTGATCCATTTCACAGAATTCAAAACTTTGTTGACAAAAAGTACAAACATCAAGTGCATATTGAAGATTTCTAGGATGACTGTAAGAGTGACTTGGAAGTAAGAAAGATACTTAATCTAGACCTTAGGCATTCCACAAGGGAACAGTAGAAATACTAAGGAAAGACAAAAATAAATAGGAGGTATTGAAGGGACACATTGTCCAGCTCCAACAATTCATTAAGGGGATATTTTACCCCAGTGCCACAGTGCCTGACTTACCTGCTAACATAGCAATAGTATCTAAAGAAGAAGTGTAGGACATGGAAAATAAAAGGTTCAAGGCCAACATTTTTGACGAATGGTTTAATGATTTTTTACAAAAGGGTGAACAAATAATAGGACAGGCTGTGAAGAGTTGGAAGGTGACCGCAGAAGAAAAGAATAAGTGTATAACACTTACACATAGCTGCCAAGTAAGAAAAGAAGATTGCACCTCTGAGATTGAATAGTTCACAGAGATTGAGACAAGAGCTGAAGAATTGATAAATGAGGGAGCACTCAATATCACATTGGCAAATCAAGTGCCGCAGATGATTTTGGAGCTCAGATTTGAGGAGGATAACCTCAAGAGAAATATAGTAGTCATGCAAGAGCTGGAGAAAAAGGTAGAGGGGATGATCAAGATGCATAAGAAAATCATAGAAAAACTCCTACAACATGAATGTGCAGAGATGCCAGCATATGACTTAAAGAGAGCATTAACAGAGTTCAGGGCCATATTCACACCCCGTATAGAAAACCCTGATGCAATCCTCAGCAAGCAGATGATGGATACATTGATGGAAGAGAAGGTCAAAATGAGGAAGTACAAGAAAAGAAAAGAAAACTTAGAGAATGAAGAAAAAGAGTTGAAAGAAAAGGTGGTGATGCAAGAATTCATTTTAGCAA
The DNA here is from genome assembly GCA_027924645.1 of Cunninghamia lanceolata. Lineage (NCBI taxonomy): Eukaryota > Viridiplantae > Streptophyta > Pinopsida > Cupressales > Cupressaceae > Cunninghamia > Cunninghamia lanceolata. The sequence continues at coordinate 7,945,208 of BSBN01001067.1, forward strand.
AAAGTCCAAGAGGGGACCGCACCTTTGTGGAGGGTGTGATTGGCAACTTCAAGAAATATTTGAAAAGGTGAAAAGGTAGTCAGGAGCAAAGAATTTTGAGAGGAAATCAAATGAAGAGCCTCGGCGGGAAAAGGTCACATGAAATGAGAATCTTATTTGTGAAAGATTCCAAGAGCATCCTTTGAGAGGAAAAGATGCCAAGTAGTGGATTGGCACACGGTTATGAAATAAAGATACACCATTAGTCAATAGTAAAGGGATCTCAACCATAGAATAGTGGTTGTAACCATAGAGTGGAAGTTGTAGCCGTAGCAAGAGAGGGAATTCAAATTCTATATAAGAAACGTTGCTACTTGTATATTTTTTACACAGGAATTTTTAGCATTTAGCTAGAAATTGTAATTCTTTCTAAGAATTTTGAGTAGAATATTTTAGTTTAGAGGTCGCCTGTTGTCTGCATTAAGGAATGCGTGGAATATCCAGCTTGCTTAATGTATCTGTAAAGCACTGTAAGTTTTTTGGTATATTCGATTAATAAAGCTAAGAGTCATTCCTACATTATAAATCTTGTATGACTGTGTTTTGAATATAAGTGAATCTGGAAGTCTGCATCTATTTTCTGAGTGTCTTCTAGCTCTTCCTTGCATTTAAAATAATTTCTCTGAAAGCTCGCAATCTTCAATGCAATATTTGTGAAAATACTTAGGATATTTGCATTTAACAATTTAGTTTGCTAGTTTAATTGAATTTGCCATATTTCTTACTGTGTGCATAATAGAACGTTTAGATCCTGTAGTGAATGATGGTAGATTTAAATTTCTCTAACTTTTCCCAACAACTCTAAAATACTTAGCTTAAACGTTAAAACCCAAAGGAGATTATCTGACATTTGAAGAATTTTAAGAGCAATAAGTTGATATTTGATAATCTTCATAAATATTTGAAAAGCAAAGCATGTTTGAATATAAATCATATAAAGCTTTGAGGTACAGTAACGATTTTATGCAAATGAATGATTAGAAAGTTGATATTTGTATTAGTTTACATAATAGGAGTCTAGTAAGTCACAAACCCACTTTAAATCACGTAAGGCCCCTTACATATTACAGCTTCATAATAACCTACTAAACAGTCCAACAGGTCAAGACTTGACCAATAAGGAAACTTGGGATCAAGTAATCTTAATTGATTTCTTCATATCTTTCAAGATAGTTAGGTTCATTTATGAATTTTAACTTTTGTTATGAGTGTGTAAAAATAATCATCAACAGGAACTCCTTGGAATGCACAACTGGCTTCCTCTAAACAACATGCCATCTTGGATAATGAAATCCAACCATTTTGTTCTGTCCAAAGTAATAGGTTCCAAACAAGCTTTCCAAGCCTCTGTAAAATATGGATCTTCAGGATACAAACTTTTGAGCTCATCGAACTCAACAACCTCTATCTTCATTTCTGTCAACAAATTTTGCCTTCTGCTCAAGGCATTTGCAACTCTGTTGGACTTCCCACTCCTGTGCTTAAAAAAAAAGTATAGCTCTGCGAAAACTCAACCCATTTTAAGTGCCTTTGATTTAACTTTCCTTGACTATTAAGATATTGTAAAGCCTGATGATCAGTATATAAAACAAACTCCTTTGGCAACAAATAATGTCTCCATTTCTTCAAAGCCTAAACTATTGCATAAAACTCTTGATCATAAACAAAATACTTTTCTTGGCATCATTAAGCTTCTCACTAAAATAGGCAATGGGCTTACCTTCTTGGCTCAAAACAGCTCCTATACCACTACCACTAGCATCACAATCTACCTGAAATACCTTATTAAAATCTGGAAGTGCAAAATAGGTTGTTCTACGACTTTCTGTTTCAATGTATCAAAGCTCTTGTCTGCTCCCTTAGTCTATCTAAACTCTTTTCTATCCCCTCTCATTGTCTCAGTTAGGGGTGCACAAATGCGACTAAAATTCCTCATAAACTTTCTATAAAAACTTGCCAAACCATGAAAAGATTGTACCTCTGTTGCACTCCTTGGCGTAGGCCAATGATAGCCCTTACTTTTTCTGGGTCCATCTTAAGACCTTCCTCTGAGACAACAAATCTTGAGTATACCAACTCCTTCTTTGCAAAACTACATTTCTTCAGATTAATCAGCAACTTCTCCTCCCTCAGCTTCTCTAGAACTCTTCTGATATGCATCAAATGCTAATCCCAAGTCTTACTGAAAATCAAAATATCATCCAAATAAACAATAACAAAACTTCCCAAAAATTCTTTCAATACCTCGTTCATGAGCCGCATGAATGTGCTCAGTGCATTGGTTAGCCCAAATGGCATGACTAACCACTCATACAAACCTTCGTTTGTCTTGAAGGCTGTCTTCCACTCATCTCCTTCTCTGATACGGATCTGGTGATACCCACTCTTTAGGTCAATCTTCGTGAAGTACTTGGCTCCACTCAAACAATCCATGATGTCATCCATTCTTGGCAATGGAAATCTATACTTGATCATTATCTTATTGATGGCTCGAGAGTCTATACACATCCTCCATTCTCCATCCTTTTTTGGTGCTAGTACTATAGGTACTTCACATGGACTTAGGCTCTCCCTTATTAGTCCCTTCCTCAACAACTCTTGAACTTGTCTATTCAACTCTTCATTCTCTGCAGGGGTCATTCTATGGGCTGCCTTGTTTGGCAAACTGGCTCTTGGCATCAAATCCATTTGATGACTTATCTTCCTTACTGGTGGTAAACCTTCTGGTACATTATCAGAGATAATGTCCTGGAACTCTTCCAACATATCTGAAACTTTTGCTGGTAAATCTTCACATTTCTCTTGACTAATCTTAGGAATCAATGCAAAGCAATGACGCTCATGCTTCATACCCTCCAAAAATTTCCTACCATCTACCAAGCAAATTCTGGCAGTACTACATACCTTTTCTTCCACCTCCTTCAAGAGCTTCAACTTATGACGAACTCCATCTTTTGTTAGGGAATATGTGCTTGCACGGCCATAATGGACAGTGCTACTATCATATTGCCATGATCTCCCCAATAGCATAGGACATGCATCCATTGGTATGATATCACACAGTACCTCATCATGGTAGTCCCCAATCTTGAACTTCACTAAACAGTGCTCATTGACCAAAGCTCTATGGTCTTTCTACAACCATGCAGTCTAATATGGATGTGGATGCTTTCTTCTTGTCAACTTCAACTTGTCAACCATCTCCTCTGAAACAAGATTATTAATGTTTCCACTATCAATAATAATATCACAACACTTGCCTTCACATTTGCACCTTGTGCAGAATAAACTCTTCCTCTGATTTGGTTCTTTCTCCTCATTCAACAAGGTTCTTCTGACAACTAGGGTTTCTCCCCTTTCAGCATCTTCAGAATGCTCAGAATGTGCATCTTCATCTACATGTGCAACTCGTGCATTACCTTCAGGTCTTCTATTTGTCCTTCCTTGATGTTGTTGACACTCATATGCTCGATGCCCTTCTTCTCCACATTGGAAATAGGTTCCCCTAAAACCTCCTCTTTCAGGTCCTTGTCCAGGTCTGCCTCTTCCTCTTCCTCTTTGCTCACCATTATTTTGGTCACGAGGGCGGTAGGTATTATCTCCTCTCTGATTTTGACTAGTGCCAGCTTCTTCACTTTTCTTTGCATCTTCATTTCGGCCTCCATAGGGTCTTCCACCAGTCTTTCTGCCTTGACCTCTTCTCCTTTGCTTGCTATCAAATCTTTTATTCAACTTCTCTTCCACCTTCAAGGAAAACTGATACACATCTTCTATGGTGGTCATTTTGACCAGGCTCAGTTCTTCTTGGATACTTGGCCTCAACCCATTAATGTAACAGGTTACCTTCTCCTTATTGGCCTCTGCATGACCAGTTCTAATAGTAATCTTATAAAACTCTTCTATATACTCCTTAACAGACTTATTACCTTGCTTTAGTCTGTACAGCTTCTTCAGCAACTCCATCTCATAGTCCACAGGAATGAACTACTTCTTTAGTTTCTCCACCATTTGATCCCATCTGGTGATCTTTCCTTTTCCTCTTCTATTCCTCTTTAATTAAACCTCCTTCCACCAAATACTAGCATGGCCCTTCAACTTTGTTTTTGCAAACTTGATCCGATCTAGGTCCTCCACATCTTCATACTCAAAATACTCCTCCATGTCATTGATCCAATCAATGAGCTGTTCCAGATTCAAATTTCCAGAATATGTAGAAACTTTGATTCTGGGCCTCTTTCTGATATTTGAAATGGTCTTCAACAACCTAACTTATGTAGGATCTCTTGTAGCTTCTTGCTCTTCCTCAGATAGCTCTTCTTCAACTTCATCTTTGCTTTCTTCTCTTGTTCTCGAATCAAACCCTCTTCGCAACTCCTCTTGCAATGCATCAATTTGCCTTTGTAGGGCTCTAAAACCCTCTTCCATCAAAGCATTCCTCCCAACATGATTTCTTCATGGAGGCATCTTGATCTCTGCAATAAACCCACAACCTTAGGTCCTGGTGCAAACTACCTCACGGTCGGCGATCTGTCTACACACTCAGGAACCCTTGCTCTGATACCACTTGATGAAGGAGGTAAATCACAAAACACACAATAATAGATATTGAACACAACAAATAGAACTTTCTTTTATTGAACTAGGCAACTCATTACATTACAGAAGCTCAATTACAATCAGAGGATGAATCATCTACTGACTACCACACATTACAGCGTTCCCAACCTCAAGACTCTAGAATCTTCAGCCTTCTGTAACCCCAAATCAGCTAGGGTTTCTATTTTCCCACCTATTCTGGACTCTACACTGGCCCCCTTAACTTTACTACTGCCCAGGGTTCCCAAAATAGTCATAAATAGCACTTTTGGCAGCCTCCAACTAAATTTCAAAATTTGCAACTCCCTCCAAAAGGTCAACTTCTAGGAAGCATAACTTTTGATCTGGGTGTCCAATTGATGAACCGTTTTAAGTGCCAGAAAGCTCGTGATGTGAACTATCATGCTAGAAATGTGTAAACAGATTTCTATCAACTTTTTAGGATGTTATGGAAAGTTTTAGTTCATATCTCGTTCCAAAAATTTTTAGGGGCTTTTCAGAAAACAAAAACTTTAATATCTTTCAACTCACAAATGATCTTTTCCTGATTCCTTTGCCAAAGGTCTTATATTTCTGTTATGTAACTTTCTAAAAGTTTTTTCTTCATTATGTGCCCAAATGTAAACTTTCTAAAAATAGGTAGGTCGCTATTTTTAGCAATTTTAGAAAAACTGAAAGTCCTACATTATTATTCTAGATATTATGGAACCAGAAACACTAATTATGGAAACAAATGAAAACAACTATAATGATTTTGAATTAACTTCGTTTTGGGTGATGCAAGATTTCCCTTACACCACTGGATGCTTCTGCATCAATATCTTTCTCATTTTTAGAAACTCTATTTTCTATACCTCTTGCCCATAGTATTCCACCTACAAAATCTACCCAAGTTGATTAAAATCTTCCAGGGAACCTGTAGCTCTGATACCAATTGTACGAATACTAAGGATCAATGAGAGGGGGGGTGAATCAGTGATCCAATAAAACTCGTTCATTCATCAATCTTGTAGAAACAATTTCTAACATCATCATGACAAAGACATCAACAAATAATAGAATCACACACATGAAGCCATAACATAAGATGTAAAGTGGAAAACCCTATTTAGGGAAAAACCACTGTGTAATCCTCACCACAACTTTATTGGGTCTCACTGACCAAACTCTCACTGAGTACATATAAGCCTCACTGGCAATATCACAAGTGCCTCACTGGTAATCTCACAAGCCTCACTTGCAATGCAATTTGTGTCTCACTAACTAGCAACTCAATTCCGAATACAAGAAGATAGAGATAGAGTACTACTTTGTTTACATTAAAAATCATAGGTTATAGATGTGTTCTATAAATCTCATACAACTAGCTTATCTCTCCTAATTTGACACAAAAGAAAAAGTCTTCAGGATCTCGAAGAACTCAATACAAAAGAACATTACAATGATATCATAAGACAATGTACTACATTCACATTCACTTTTAGAACATCCTTTGTTGCATGACTCATCACTTTTCTATCATCAAATCTATCTAGCATGTATGGATAAAGCCCTATCTACCCTTAAACAATCACCATATACAAATAGATATGAATAGTGAACAAAGACTGCTGCATAGACACCTTGATTGACAATCTTATTTGAATGCACATTCAGGGTTCTATCTGTGGTCTTATTCAAATCACACTAATCAGTGACAAGAATAAGATCTTTCAAAAATGTAGTCACATAGAACCTTGTAATCCTTTTATGAATTGTCATTCAAGTCTTCTTCTCAGTGCATTGTTTCTGCAAGTCATAAATTTCAACACTTCCTATCATAAGAGAAATGAATACATATAAAAAAATCAAACAAAGACTCTGATAAGTTTTATATAGTACTGTCATAACCTTCCTTCCTGAGTACCCTTATCACAAAGAACATGATATAAATGCCATTCAAAACTCTCACAAAGTTCTTAACATTCTGTCACATTTACACCTAGAGACACACTTTGAATAGCTTCATTAACTAAGGATAGTGATCACCTCATGATTGCATATTGATTCCATTAAAGTATACTTCACATCTCCATCTTCTCTGTATATGATCAAATCAAATTTCAAGCACATAGTAAAAACTACTTCACTGTTGTATTTTCTCAGCAATATACACTTTATACAGAGTGTACATTTTTTAATCTTTCTATCTCTTCATATTAGTACATTAGAAGAACCCCTGATCAACCATGGAGGAGAGTATTTAATCTAACTTTGTCATCGGTTCAAAAGTAGTTACAAAGGTAGTTAACAAACCATCTACCAATGTATACGTTCAAATGAACGTCAACCTCCTTACATAGAGATGAGATGTTAGGGTTTGAAAGTAATTTGAATCTAGACCCTGGATTTCATTTTTCATGAGCATCGACAGTTGAATAATAACCTTTGATTGTTTTTTACCACCTTTAAAAACATCTCCGACCTTAGAAGACCGATCACCCTAGGAGAGGGGGCCAGTCACCTTATGAAAACAACCCCTCTAGTTTATAACTTAAGTTACAGTCTACCCTTTGTAGTAGGTCAACACTCTGTTATAACATAAAGTGACTTTTTATTGTGACAGGTAAAAGGCCTTTGATATGGATTTTAAAACATTGAAAACACTTAGGGTTTTTAAGTTTCTTAGGACATAATGACATACAAAAATCCTAGAATAAGAAGAGATCTAGCAACTTGAGATCATAGGCACAACTAAAGTTCTTTCAGAGATAGTGTTTTAACTGAAAGCATAACATACGAAAGCTCTTTAGGGTTTTTTAATAGATAAAGGTTTAAACCCTAGAACTAAGCCACCACCAATCATATTAAATTCCACCATTATATCATACCCTTGAATCTATAAAACCTGAACATGAAGCATATTAGACCATATTGCCATAGTGATCACCAACTGAACTTATATGAGCTCTTGTGACATGAAACATGTAAAACCAACATCATGTCTTGAAGGATATTATCTTGAACTCTTGAAATGAACATCTAACATGAATCATGATAGATGAGATGATCAACAAGACAAACTTACTATCCCAAAGCAATCTGACCTCTAGGATCACCATATCAGAAACATCTGACCTCCTGAATCAAGAACACTAAAAGTAATGTGAATGAATCAAGAAACATTCAACAGTTATGAACTCCATCCTATCACTCCAAATCCCACTGATATTTGACATCAACTAGCAACTACCATCTTCATAACCACTGTGATCCTGAAGCATCAACACATGGATCAACCTTAATACTCTCAATAATTTTGACATCAATGACAAACATGTTCAATAAAGGAATCACTGTCAAATTTCTCAATGTTTGCACCTTACATCAATGTTCTTTGACTATTCATATGACACACTTCATTCCTATTGTGTTGCACTGTCCTCCCTATTTCTTAAGCTCTTATTGACCATGAAATATGCTAACAAAGTTTAAGGAGTCCTTCTCCAAAAATTTGCATTGATGCATAGACTACAAGAAGACTATCAAAGATTGTAGGGACTAACTTTATACCTTTGCCTTTAGAGGCACCAAGCTATGACTATAACAACATCACACCAAACCACCACAGCAACACTTCTTGCTATTGATGAAATCATGAGATCACATTGCTCATAAGACCATAGGTATCATAAATATTATAGGCACATTATTCCCTTTATCCAAGATAGTCATTTGTGATGAAGGTGTTGAAAGTAAGGAATATTGAGAGGGGGGTGAATTAGTATTCCACAAAACCACTTTTTAACTTGTTTATTAATCTAATTTCCAAAATTAATAATATAAAAGCATAACAAGCATAAGAGCAAAAACCATAAAGACATAACACATTGACACTAGGATTTTTACGTGGAAAACCCAAAAAGGGAAAACCCATGGTGAGTGTTAGCTCACAATATATTATGATATCTCAATACTGGATTACAAGAAGGCTCACTGCACAAAGGCTCACTACCTAGAGAAAAGAAGAAAGAAGAAGGATTGGCTCACTGCCAGAGGATGAACTATTATTGATGCATCTACCACATGCTGGATCACGATTCCATTGAAGGATCAATACACAGATTCAAAGGTCTTCATTTATTAATCCCTACATCTTAACTTAACTACATATACTCTATTTGCTGTCCTTGTTCAACAATTTTTCTTTAAACTCTACTCAAATTCTTACACACATGAATTCACACACCATACACCTCTATCAATCACTCTATCATCAAATTCCATTGAGTATATATATTTGCTACAAGATTTATCTCATAATCAGGTCGGCAAGCAAAACATAAACTGTGTACACCAATAATACATCTTGTTGGCTTGAACTTGTGTACAATCTACAATGCAGACCAAGCCAAACATATAATGATCTACCAATAGGTTGGCACAAATCATACAACCACTTAGATTTATTCCTTAAACAATATATCTTCTCTACATATGAATTTTTCATGCATGTCGGCCTATCTCTTAAGAGCACACTTAACCAATTCAACTGTCACTTCACAACTTTCACCGCGGATCATATACAAATCTAAGAATCACATCTAACACTCATCTTTGACCTCTTAACATATCTTCAGAACCACAAGACAAAGTATGCAACTGTGGAGGAATGTGGACCCTTTTTCTCAGGCACTGTGCACTATTCCTGACCTAACTATGTTCACTCAGACTTAGCTAAATCATGGTATGTCTTCCAGAGATTTTCAGAACTTGCAACATTGGATATCTCACCTTCAAGTAACTATGAACAACATACCTAAACCACATACCTTTGTTGCAAGTATGAGGTGAACCAGTATTGTCATTGATGTCAACATACTCATATTGCATTGACAAGAGGGATTCGATGAGCAGTGTGCTGAGGATATTGAGAAAATTAGCCTCAGTCAGGAACAGTGAAGAACAGTGATGAGAAGAAGGTAAATGTATTGTATAGGTTGCGAACTGGAAGATATGGATTAAAGGGTTTGTAGATATGAGTCTTGAGATGCTTCAATCAATATTTCAGAGGTCCGTATGAAGATCTGAAGGAGTTGTGGCTGTCGGTGTGGAACTGGTTCCGGTAAGTGTTCAGAGGTGACAGAGGATCACAGAAAGGTCCGGTGAGGTCTGGAACTGTATGATCCTAATCTGCGGATTGGAAGGAGTATTTGGGATGTCATTGTGATGTGTCATCTCGAGTTGTGTATGATTTGGAGGTCCAGAAATACCTTTTGCATTATGACAGTGGCGACAGACAGTGTTCTTGAAGTTTCGGATGAGGAAGAGAAGAGATTCCAGTATGTAGAGAAAGTGCGGATGTACCTGGTCATTCAGGCAGGCTTTTGAAGGTTCTTGGATCATATTGAGGTTGTGTTGTTGGTCCGCATTGATGGTAGAGCCCATAATTGAAGATAATCTTCCGGATGAAGTTCTTGCTCTGTTTTGCCGACCGGATGAGTTGTTCATCCTGCGAATGTTCTTGTGGTGGCCGACCGGATGTATTATTCATCTTGCGGATATTCTTATAGTTGATTGCCGACTTAGATAAGTTGATTTCTTGTATAAATAAAGGTTTGTGAGTCCATTTGAAGGGGGGCAAGTGAGGAAGTGAGTGGTGTGGTGAAGAAAAGCACGAAAGACAGAACTGAGGTTTTTGGGCCTAAATGGAACTGATCCAGACATGGTAAAGATGTCATTCTCCAGTTCAAGACTGTGATTCTTATCACTTTGTAGATAGTGTGTCTCCTTGTAGGCAGTGGGCCTCTTTGTGAGCAGTGTGCTCGGGTAGTGAGCCCTAATTGGCAAGTGCCATTTTTGTAATTCCTTATTCTTCTAACAGAGAATAATCTTTGGGTTAATCACCCCGTGGTTTTCTCCCTTAACTGGGTTTCCACGTCAAAATACTGTGTCATGTGTTTCTATTTCATAGTATTGTTTGTTTGTTTGATTCAATGTTGCTTTGATTAATAAAGTTCAAAAGGAGAAATAATTAGGATAACTGATTCACCCCCCCCTCTCAGTTATCAACAATTGGTATCAGAGCCAGGTTCCTCTGAAAGGAGCTTAACTGCTTGAGGAGATCTAGGATGTCATCATACAAAAAGGATAGTCTGAAGTTCAATGGAACCAATTTTACTCTCTGGAAGGGTCGCATGAAATGTCACTTGGAATGTATGGGAAAAGCATACTTGGCCATGGTTTCAAAACCATATGTACCTCCACAAGGTGGTCTGACAACTCTGAATGAAATCACAGAAGCTGAAAACAATCTGCGGACCAAGGAAGCTCTTCTAAGCGCATTGAATGACTCAGATCTCTCAAATGTTATTGACCTACCAACTGCATATGAGATCCTGACTAAACTGGAACTTCTGTATGAAGGAGATGAGTTTGTCAAGAGTGCAAGGTTGCAAAGTCTGAAAGGGAAATTTGAAAGATTGAAGATGAGAGATGATGAAAACATCACTACTTTTATGCCAAGAGTGAATGAATTAGTGTGTGGAATTAGAAATGCTGGTGGAACTCTGGATGAAAATGAGATTGTTTGCAAAATCCTCAGATCCCTTCCTGCTGCCTACAAAATCAAGGTTGCTACAATTGATGAATTCAAAGCCCACACAACCGTCACAAGAGAACAATTGGCTAGTAAGCTAGCTGCATTTGAAATGACCGAGTTTGGAGATGATCCTCCCAAGACTGAATCTGCTTTCAAAGCCAGTGCCTATGTGAAAGGCAAACAGAGATTTGATTTGGGAGAAAACTCTTCAAGGAAGATGTCATGGTATGATCAAGCAAGAAGAGACATGGAAGAAGAAGAAGCAGAAACAGCTCAACTTGAAGCCCTCATCACAAAAAGACTACCAAGAGGATCCGGTAAGTATGAAGGAAAACTACCTTTTAAGTGCTTCAACTGCAATAAGATTGGTCATTTTGCTTCAAGATGTCCAGAAAAATCTACACGGTCTAATACTAACAGACAAAGGTTTCAAAAGAACTGCTATTATGTTCATGAAGAAGATGATAGTGAAGGAGTAACAGATGATGAATCAGAACTAGGAAGCAAATCCAGAAATGAATGGGTGTTTATTGCCATCAAGGAAGAAGATTCAATACTCTCTGAATCTGTCAATCACAAGGTTGTGGAAAAAGCTTTTGCTGCTCAAGTGGAAGAAAAGGATGATTGGGTTATTGACAGTGGATGTTCTCACCATATGACCGGTGACAAGAATAAGTTTTTGAATTTGGAAAGGTATGAAGGAGGAATGGTAAAATTTGGTGACAATTCTGCTGGCAGAATCAGAGGTAGGGGAACTATTTCCTTTGATGGAAAGAGCAAAACAGGTAATGTACTATATGTTGAAGGATTGAAGCACAATCTTCTCAGTGTTGGTCAGTTAGTAGACAAAGGCTATGATCTCCGGTTTAAGAATGGAAAATGCAGAATCTTTACAAGCTCCGGAACTGAAATTGCATCCGGTACTCAGACAAAAGGTAATATCTTTCATCTGGTTGGTTCAAATAAAAGTTGTCTATTTGTTCAAGTTGATCTAAGTTGGTTATGGCATAGAAGAATGTGTCATGTAAATTTTGATAACATCATCAAGATAAGCAATACTCAGGCTGTAAGAGATCTTCCAAAATTGATGAAACCTACAAATAGTTTGTGCAAAGAATGTCAGCTAGGTAAACAAAGCAGAGTCTCTTTCAAAAGCAAAGATCAGTCCTCTACCGGATTGTTGGAATTAGTACATACTGATCTCTGCGGTCCGACAAGAATCAAGAGTCTGCAAGGTGATAGATATTTCATGTTGTTAATTGATGACCATTCCCGGATGATGTGGGTTACCTTCCTAAAAGAAAAATCAGAAGCATTTGAGAAGTTCAAAATCTTCAAAGCTATGGTAGAGAATCAAACCGGATTAAAACTGAAGTGTCTAAGGTCTGATAGAGGTGGTGAATTTACATCTAGTGAGTTCATTGACTTTTGTGAGAAGCAGGGTATAAGGAGACAATTGTCTACTCCTAGGACTCCACAGCAGAATGGAGTAGTTGAAAGAAAGAACCGGACCATTCAGGAAGCTGCCAGGACAATGATGTTGGAAGCAAATGTTCCTCAAATGTTCTGGAAAGAAGCTATCAGCACTGCAGTCTACACTCTAAATCGAGTTCAAATCAGAAACAATACCGGTAAGACCCCCTATGAACTCTGGTTTGGCATCACTCCTACTGTGAAATATTTTAGAGTATTTGGTAGCAAGTGTTATATTAAAAGAGATGAAGATCTAGGAAAGTTTGATGCTAGAAGTGATGAAGGAATTTTCTTGGGTTACTCTACTCAAAGCAAAGCATACCGATGTTACAATAAGAGACTGAGGAAGATGATAGAAAGTACTAATGTGAAAGTTGATGAAGGAATTGAAAAGCCCTCAAGATTTTATGAATTTGATGAAGATGACCAAGACAGTGTTTAGGTTCAAGGAACTCAATCCTCTCCGGTAAGACAGAGTCAGCCTGATCCGGTAAATCAGGAAGAAGAGATAGGTTTGAATGAGTCTGATCAAGAAGCAGTAGTGCAGGATACTCCCAAAATTCCAAGGTATGTAACACTGAACCACTCTGAAGATCAGATCATAGGTGACAGAAGCAAAGGTGTGCAAACTAGAAGGAATATTGCTCAAAATCAGGATGAATGTTGTCTGATTTCAAAGATTGAACCTAAAACAGTAAATGAAGCCTGCAATGATGAAAACTGGACCAAAGCAATGAAAGATGAATTGATGTCAATTGAGAAAAATCATACTTGGGATCTTGTTCCCAGACCTAGAGACAGGAATGTGATTGGAACCAAATGGGTCTTCCGGAATAAATTAAATGAAGCTGGTGAAGTAATCAGAAACAAAGCTAGATTGGTCTGCAAAGGCTACTCTCAAATAGAAGGAATTGGTTTTGAAGAGACCTTTGCTCCGGTGGCAAGAATTGAAGCAGTCAGATTATTTCTTGCATTTGCTGCCTTTAAAGACTTCAAGGTATATCAAATGGATGTCAAGTCTGCCTTCCTAAATGGTGACCTGGAAGAAGAAGTTTACATTGAACAACCGGATGGATTTCAATTGTCTGACAATGATGATATGGTCTGCAAGTTGAAGAAAGCATTGTATGGATTAAAACAAGCTCCAAGAGCATGGTATGAAAGGTTGGATAAGCATCTTGTGCAGATTGGATTTAGCAAAGGTACTGCTGACAGTAACTTATATTTCAAAATTGATCATCAAAACATTTTGATTGTTGAAGTGTTTGTGGATGATATCATTTTTGGAGGAAGAGATAGTATGTGCAAAACTTTTGCAAATCAGATGAAATGTGAGTTTGAAATGTCTATGCTTGGTGAAATGAATTTCTTCTTAGGTCTGCAAATTACTCAAACAAAGAAAGGGATCTTCATTTCTTAGACCAAATATGTGAAAGAATTGTTAAGGAAATTTGGTATGGAAGATTCAAAGCCAATGAACACTCCCATGGCAACCGGATGTAAGTTGAGCAAAGATGATGACTCCCCAAAGGCAGATCAGACAAAATATAGATCAATGATTGGTGGATTATTGTATCTCACTCAGACCAGACTAGATATAATGCAGGCTGTTGGTCTTGTAGCAAGATTCTAGGCTAATCCTAAAGAATCTCATGTTATGTCAATCAAAAGAATTTTTAGATACTTGAAAGGGACAGCTGAGTATGGTCTATGGTACCCTAGAGATCCGGATTTCTCTCTTCATGCTTACACAGATGTAGATTGGGCAGGAGATGTGGATGATCAGAAGAGCACCAGTGGTGGAGCATTCTTTTTGGGGAAAAGATTGGTTTCTTGGCTAAGCAAGAAACAAGATGCAATATCTCTGTCTACAACTGAAGCAGAATACATTGCAGCAGCAAGTAGTTGCTTTCAAATCCTATGGATGAAGCAGATGCTAAGAGATATTAAAGTTGAATATGCGGAGCCTATCACAATTTTCTGTGATAGCTCAAGTGCAATTAATATTTCCAAGAATCTGATATTACACTCTAAGACTAAGCACATATCTATCAAGTTTCACTTTTTGAGAGAACAAGTGAACAAGGAAGAAGTCAGGTTGGAGTATGTTCCCTCCAAGGATTAGATTGCAGATATCTTTACTAAACCTCTTCCCAAGGACTCTTTTGAATATCTCCGGGAGAAGTTAGGGGTCATGGCCCCTCTGGTGATGAACTAGGATGCACTGATGTGCATCAGTCTGGTGGATATCACAGTCATATCTTGTGATCTGGATTGATGATGGGGAGCTGCTACTAAGGGGGAGCAGCTGGTATGATTCTGATGTGTTAGAATTGCAAGTATGAGCCCTTTGCCATTGATGTCAAAGGGGGAGAGAAGACATGTGAAAAAAAAGTAGCTGATGATCAAAGGGGGAGCCGTAAATGAGGAGAAGACATATTGCTGATAGGGGGAGCAGTGACAGAAAGGAGAAGTTCTTGTGTTGATGGTTTTTCACATCATATGTTGCCATCAATGACAAAGGGGGAGATTGTTACAAGTATGAGGTGAACTAGTATTGTCATTGATGTCAATATACTCATATTGCATTCACAAGAGGGATTCAATGAGCAGTGTGCTGAGGATATTGAGAAAATTAGCATCAGTCAGGAACAGTGAAGAACAGTGATGAGAAGAAGGCAAATGTATTGTATAGGTTGTGAACCAGAGGATGCGGATTAAAGGGTTTGTAGATATGAGTCTTGAGATGCTTCAATCAATATTTTAGAGGTCCGCATGAAGATCTGAAGGAGTTGTGGCTGTCGGTGTGGAACCGGTTCCGGTAAGTGTTCAGAGGTGACAGAGGATCACAGAAAGGTCCGGTGAGGTCCGGAACTATATGATCCTAATCTGTGGATTGGAAGGAGTATTTGGGATGTCCTTGTGATGTGTCATCTTGAGTTGTGTATGATTTGGAGGTCCAGAAATACCTTTTGCATTATGACAGTGGCGACAGACAGTGTTCTTGAAGTTTCAGATGAGGAAGAGAAGAGATTCCAGTACGTAGAGAAAGTGCGGATGTACCTGGTCATTCAGGCAGGCTTGTGAAGGTTCTTGGATCATATTGAGGTTGTGTTGTTGGTCCGCATTGATGGTAGAGCCTGGAATTGAAGGTAATCTTCTGGATGAAGTTCTTGCTCTATTTTGCCGACTGGATGAGTTGTTCATCCTGCGAATGTTCTTGTGGTGGCCGACCGGATGTATTATTCATCTTGCGGATATTCTTATAGTTGATTGCCGACTTAGATAAGTCGATGTCTTGTATAAATAAAGGTTTGTGAGTCCATTTGAAGGGGGGCAAGTGAGGAAGTGAGTGGTGTGGTGAAGAAAAGCACGAAAGATAGAACAGAGGTTTTTGGGCTTAAATGGAACTGATCCAGACATGGTAAAGATGTCATTCTCCAGTTCAAGACTGTGATTCTTATCACTTTGTAGATAGTGTGTCTCCTTGTAGGCAGTGGGCCTCTTTGTGAGCAGTGTTCTCGGGCAGTGAGCCCTAATTGGCAAGTGCCATTTTTGTAATTCCTTATTCTTCTAACAGAGAATAATCTTTGGGTTAATCACCGCGTGGTTTTCTCCCTTAACTAGGTTTCCATGTCAAAAATACTGTGTCATGTGTTTCTATTTCATAGTATTGTTTGTTTGTTTGATTCAATGTTGCTTTGATTAATAAAGTTCAAAAGGAGAAATAATTAGGATAACTGATTCAGCCCCCCTCTCAGTTATCAACAACCTTGACCATCAACTGCGGAGGAATACCACTTGAGTCTGCTACTAACTCTATGTTGTCAGTACTTAGCCATTCTGCCTTAGTCTTTTGTATCCAGAGTAGATCCTTGTGTGCAGGTTTGTTCCAGGTTGAGTTCCCAATCATCCTTAGCTCCACCATGCTCTATTTTCCTTGTTACCATCAATGACAACCTTACCCAATCAGTAGTGTCTCTTGGCTATGTTTCCAACAATCTCCCCCTTTGGCATTGATGGTAACACTTAGTGAAAAATGTGTATTTGCTACCCCTTTACTTTGTAGTACTCTGTAGTTCTTCTCCACCTAAGTTGTTTGTCTATTTTTCACTGGTCTTCTTCTCCCCCTTTGACATCAATGGCAAAGGTGTATGTACAAGAGTCAAAATCGGTCCAAAACTACAAAAGGAATCTTCATACTGTACCGCATATGTACCCATACAATACTTCAACTCAATTGGTTGCTGATGAAAGAATATCCTTATACACAATCTTTAATTGTGTAATCTCTTCATCCCATCTAATCTTAGCTCTTTCCAAAATTTGAATGTGACTATTTATTATAAAGACTGATTCTTCTACCTTTTGTACATCAGAATTTGTGTCAATTTGTGAAGCTGCCTGTGCTTCTACTGCAACGCTGATCATTGAGTCTAACTTAGGACTAATGAGTCCTCTCAACTGACACATTTTACTTTTCACCTGATCCCTCTTATTTACTATATCACTTAACTCATTATGAATATTGATTACTTGTATTTCTTTGCTGTTTACTGATTCAGCTGTTGGATCAAATGTTTTGGAGATATTTATCAGCTGCAGTTTTTTATCCTTTATCTTTTCTTCTAGCTCTTTTGTGGCTACTGGCCAAGATAGGAAAAATTTGTATAGGTCACTTGCTTCTTTGATGGCACTTTGTATGCCTTTCATTTTATTGTCTAATAGATCTTTGTCATTCACTATCATAGTCTTCAACTTATTTAACCTTTTCTCATTAAATTCTTATCTCATTTTTGTCTCAGCGGATCTCTCAAAAGATTCAAAATGTCCACTTACAGAATTTACTAGCCCTTTTAGTTGATCTATTGAGGATAAAGAAGTGTTATTTTTATATGATGGCATCAGCTTCTCCAAAATTCTAGATGCCTCACCAATCAGTTCACTATCCTATATGTGAGACTTAAAAATTTCTTCATGTACCTTTGCCTGCATAATTGATACCAGTTTAAATTTCTGTACTAGGGACACTAAGTCCATGTTTCTTGGTCCTTAAAATTTTTTTGGCTCATCCAAGACCTATTTCTCTTTCTCCAAAAAGTCTTTAATTGATTTTGCAGTGTCTCTTGCTATACCAAAGACATCTTCTACTTGGTTTAGCTCCAGAGGATCTAAATCCATAGCTTCATTTGCACTAACCTTTAGTTCAGGTGCATGGATTTCCTTATCATGTTTCTCTTCTTGATCATCAACCTTATATGTCTTCTTAGTCTTCTCTAATCCTGTCTTGTCATCTGTTTGATGTTTTGGAGGGAGACTAGATTTAGTAACTATAATAGGTGATTCCTTCTCTTTGACCACTCTATCATCTATCCCTTGGTTCAAATTCACTTCTAGAACAAATGTATCATCTCCAACATTTGCTTCATCATTGTTATATATTGTTGGGAGATGAAATTCTTTTAGCACTTTTAAAGTGATTTCCTTAGTCTCCTTAACTAATTTCTCAATGTCATCTGACATGAGAGTATTCATTCTCCTCTTTGTTTTGAACTCCTTGCTAAGTACTTTGGAGATTTCTATTTTGTCTTCTAGAGAGATCTCTGAACATAACTTTATCAGTGTATGCTCATGAAGTTCAATGTCTTTTGCCATAGCTACTTCTTTTCTTGTAGACATTATACTAACCAAGGTATCTGGAAGATCAGTAATTATCTCAATAAGGGCTTTGTTATAATTGTCCAGATATCTGACAACATTAGTCTCAATAATTCTTTTGTCTGAATCATTATACTCATCATATAGTTGGGTTTAGGTTTCCATCAACAGATATAGCCTTCAGGATGTCTTCAAGACTTATAGTGGCCTCTTCTGTCGGAAGCTTATCTTGCCTTGGCCTTTTCTTAATTTTAGTCTTACCAGAGGGTTTCTTTTTGCTACTTTCAGAGGCTTTAGTGACCTTAGTTTTCGTCTTCTTTATTTCTTCATCTATTTTTGTTTCTTCTTCATCAACACTTATACTTTCATGCATCCTTTTTTCTTTGGTTTTCACCCTTTTCTACCTAGGTGCCTCCATACTTGCAGAATGTGTTGGACTAGAGGATGCAGATGTTGAACCTCTTGTTGTTCTTTTTGATGCTTTAGGCCTCTCTGGTTTTTTCCTAGGTTCTTCTGGAGCCTTGAATGGTTCATTTTCTTCCTTTTCTTCTATTGCCTTTTCATCTTGTGCTCTTTCACTTGCTTCTTTTACTTGTTCTTTTGTGAAACCTTGTTTCAGGGCGAAATCCTCTACCACTCTCCGCATTTTTCTAGAGATTTCAGGTTTTCTTACTTCAACATGAATTTTAGCAGACATCTCTTCATATGTTCCAAACCTCTTTAGGGTCCCAGGGCTTGCTTAGCATGTGTTGTGCATAATTTTCTAATATTCCTCCATCTACCTTATAGGCCATTGGCATAACCCATACTATTCTAGGCTCAACAACCTCCATCAAGCATTGCTCTTTTGTCACAATAAAGAAGATAGTGTCCTTGTATTTCTCAACAACTGATCTAGGGATCCTTTCCCTGGATTGCATTAACTTTTGGAAATTTTTGAAATAGCCCCATAGAGCTGAGTTTTGTGCATCAATATTACCTATGCTACTTAATTGGTTTCTAATCTAAATTGCAATAGGTTTGTCTCCAGTCCAAAAATAGTTCTTCATGCCAGGTAACTCTTGCATAAAATAGAAAAATAAGTATAGGATCAATGTACCAAATTTGAAAGGGTATTTGCCTTCTTTTGTTTCTTCAAGTTCTCCATTAACTACTGTCAAAGCAGTTCACATAGGTCATATTCTACATTTTCCTTGATCATTTGATAAGCAACTTAAATGGCTGTACCGAAGATAGAGTTTTCCCAGTTTGTGAACTAGACCTTATACCCAATCACCATGGATGCAAATCTGACTACATGATCTTCAATATTATTGATAGTCAATGCCCTTTTATCAAATTTTGCTCTAGTGGCTTTCATTACTACATCATTTTTCATAGCCTTCAATACAGGTACTATGCTGGTAGAGTTTAGTCCTATGACAGCCCTTATGGAATCTTTAGTGATCTTGAATGTAGAGTGGAACCATATAAACTCATCATGAATTCAGCTTAAGACATACCAGACCCATTCATCTTCTACAAAAATTGGGAAATCTATAAACTGAATAAGTTTCTTTTCTTCTAGCACTTTGAATTCTTCCTTCAGATCAAGTTTATTGTCACTTAGATGATTTAGATACAGATATTTGAGTAGACTATCTTTGAGTTCTTCTAAGGGAACATGTATATAAGCCCTAACGTCCTCCACATGTAACACACCAAATGGAATCTCTGAAAATGCACCATTTGGATTGACCTCTATTGATTTGAAAGGATGCCTCTTGAATTTTGTTCGGGCTCTTTCAGTTATATCAATCACATGTGGTGTTGCCATTTTTTCAAAGATTCAAATAAATTTACGGTAGGGTTTCGAATCTTGAAGAATACCTCTTTTTGCCAAAATAGGGTTTTCTTTGGTCTTGTCTTAATTTGCTTTGGAAATCACTGAGTCACTTGGAATTTCACTTCAAATCGCCTTAAACACTTGAAATACAAAGTGATTAAACTTTTACAAATCCAAGCCTTTTAATCCCTTGAAGCTTTAACTTAATCATCATAAATGTGGTCTTTCAAAAAGATATCAAACACTTCTCTATCAGCCACAGTCAATCCAAATTTCTCTGCAATGCTTTGCATTAGATCTTTCTTTACCAGAATTTCTTTCAAAGGCTTTGTCATAGAGTTCTTCACAACATACCTTAGTGCTAGATTTCAGCACTAACTTTTTGGCTGGGAGCTTTAGATTTTCAACACAGCTCCCCTTGAGCTAGAGCTTGCAATTTACTTCCTGGAGGAAATATCTACACCAGATGCTGGTGTGGGTCCATCCTTGACTTCAATTACTTCTTTCTTGATCTAGATCTTCTCCATTTCTTTCTTAGTTTCAACCAGATCAACCTCTTCTTTTCCCTTATCATTCCTCTACTCTATTTTCCTTTCTTCAGTATAGTAATTTCTTTTGACATTCCTGCTTTTGAAAAATCTTGCAACATGTCCAAACTTGTTGCAATTGTAGCACACAATGTTTCCTTGTCCTTGATTCCTTCCTCTAAATGAATTCATCCTTGATCTGCATTGATTAGCCGTGTGTCCAAATCTATTGCAAGAAAAACATCTTCCATTGAATGATTGAGTATTTCTTGAATTGTGAAAGCCATTTCTTACTAGACTTCTGAATTCATTAGATCTATGACCAATTTTCTTGCAATTGAAACATTGACCAGAGAATGATGGAACATTCTGATTTATTCTACTCCTACACTGGATAGCTTTATGACCAAACATTTTGTAATTAAAACAATGGCCATTAAAAGATGGGTACCTTTGAGCATTTGGTTGTCTGACCGAAGGTCTTCTAGGTCTTCTTATTTGATTCCTAAATTGGTTCCTTTTGTTTTTCTTCATCTGAAAGTTTTCTTGACCTGATTTTGAACTTTCTCCTTTCTCAAAACCTAAGCCTTGCTTGTTATCTGAACTCTTTTGACTAGCAATCATCTCATCAAGTTTTGCAGAACTTATCTTGAACTTTTCTTCATAGCTCTTGTCTTTTTCCAAGTCTATTTTTAGGCTCACAACTTCTTTTTCCAATTTGAGACATTCTTCTATCTTGTTGTTTACCATCAGATTTAGATCTTCTTCTACTTTAGCTCTTTTAATAACTTACACTTTCAAATCATCTAGGTTCTCATTTGCTGATAACAATTGTTCACTAACATCTCTGTATTTCTATTTGAATTTCTTGACTTGTTCTTTCAACTTTAAAATGCACTCATCAGCTTCTTAAATGTTATCCTTCAGATCCCTAATTTTTGCTTTAGATTTTTCAAGATCAACAAGAGTTGCTTTCAATTCAACATTGTCTTCATATGAGAAGTTTCCATATCTTTTGGCTGCCATGAATGAACTCTCTCAAATCTTCCTTAAGCTATTAGGCTTCTTCCAAGGAACCTTGCTCTGATACCAATTATTGAAAGTAAGGAATACTAAGAGGGGGGGTGAATGAGTACTCCACAAAACCACTTTTTAACTTGTTTATTAATCTAATTTCCAAAATTAATAATATAAAAGCAAAACAAGCATAAGAGCGGCAACCATAAAGACATAACACATTGACACCAGGATTACAAGAAGGCTCACTACCTTAGGGCTTACTGCCCAAGGGTCACTGCCCCATGAAGAAGTGCTCACTACACAAAGGCTCACTACCTAGAGAAAAGAAGAAACAAGAAGGATTGGCTCACTATGGAGGATGAGCTGCTATTGATGCATCTACCACATGTTGGATCACAGTTCCATTGAATTATCAATACACAGATTCAAAGGTCTTCATTTATTCTACCCTGCTTCTCAACTTAACTACATATACTCTATTTTATATCCTTGTTCAACAATTCTTCTTTGCACTCTGCTCATATTCCTTCACACATGAATTCTCAAACCATACACCTCCGTCAATCACTCTATCATCAAATTCCATTGAGTATATATATTTGCTACAAGATTTATCTCATAATCAGGCCGGTAAGCAAAACATAAACCGTGTACACAAATACTACATCTTGTCAGCTTGAACTTGTGTACAATCTGCAATGTGGACCATGCCGAACATATAATGATCTACCTATAGGTTGGCACAAATCAGACATCCATTTAAATTTATTCCTTAAACAATATATCTTCTCCACATATGAATTTTTCATGCCTGTTGACCTATCTCTTAAGAGCACATTTAACTAATTCAATTTTCACTTCACAACTTTCCCCATGGATCATATATGACTCTAAGAATCAATCACATCCAACACTCATCTTTGACCTCTTAACATATCTTCAAAACTACAAGACAAAGTATGCAACTGTAGAGCAATGCGGACCCTTTTTCTCAGGCACTGTGCACTGTTCCTAACTTAACTATGTTCACCTGGACTTAGCTAAATCATGGTATGTCTTTTGGAGATCTTCAAAACTTGCAACCTTGGATATCTCACCTTCAAGTAGCTGTGAACAACAAACCTGAACTACATACCTTGATCATCAACTATGGAGGAATACCACTTGAGTCTGCTACTAACTCTATGTTGTCAGTACTTAGCCATTCTGCCTTAATCTTTTGTGTCTGGACCAGATCCTTGTGTGCAGGTTGTTTCTAGGTTGAGTTCCCAATCATCCTTAGCTCCACCATGATCTATTTTCCTTGTTTCCATCAATGACAACCTTACCCAATCAGCAGTGTTTCTTGACTATGTTGCCAACAGAAGGATATGCACTAAATGAACTCTAGAAACAAAGAACACATTCTAACGCTTCTCCACTTGCTCCTTGACTGCTACAATGTCCTAATTTTCACTTTAGGGGTAAAAGATAGGGCATTCAACATCTCCCCCTAACCTCATGCTACTTCTTATGAAACTTGTGATATATCTTGTGCAATATACATAAGTTTAGGTTTATCTTTTTCTTGATTTTATTTCCTTCACACTTTCATAGGTTCTTTCTTTTGTTCAGGTTTCTTCTGTTAGGAATTGCATGCAGAAGATATCAATTAAATGCAAATAAAGATTAAATAGAGGAATGAAAAATACACAGAAATAATAACAGCGAGAGACAAGGTTTAACGTGGTTCACCCAAACTCGGGCTACATCCACCAACTGAGAGTCTAATATTATTATCCAATAAATCAAACTAATTACAACCAACAATCCTTGCAACTCAATACTGCTACAAAATGCTACAATACATCAATGGAAACCCTAACCCTTAACTGCTTTTATCAAGCCTTATGTTGGTTACAAAAATAGGGTTTTTTATGTTGGCCAATAGAAAAAAATCTCAACACCTTTATAAAATAATAAAAAATCATATCACGATAGGGAGAGCACCAAGGCTGCTACCCCTTGGTCCCCGCAAGGGGCACTGCCCCTTGGTCCCGTCTTGGGGGTGCTGCCCCTTGTCCCCATTAAATAATTTGGGGGGAAACCGCGCCAATAAAAGTGCAGTAAATTTAACCTCTGAATCTGATTAGGCTCCATATAACAACATCTTCCTCTAAAATTTCTTAGGCTTTTTTATTTTCCAACCTTTCAAACCAGGTGATTCTTTTCTACAACAATGTGCTTTGTGTCCAAGGGTGTTTCACTTATAACATATGATATTGCAATCTAGATCAAAAGATTGATAGTTTCTTTTTGACAACATATGAGCACTTCTATTACTATTCCATACATGATCATATCCTCCATGCACTCTACAATTTTTTTTATGTGGCCAATATTGTTGCAATTGTAACACACTAGATCATCATTCCTTGTTGAGGTAAAAGAGTTTCTTGTCATAAAATCAGGTCTTCTCCTATGAACAACTCTACATGTAGCAGCCTTATGACCATATCCATTACATTAATAACAATAATCAGGAAAGGAATAACTGTACCTTATAGATTGATTTTGCCTAGTATGTGGAAATCCTGTGGACCTATTCAATCTTCTTCTTCCTCCACTATTGATACTCTTGAAAAATCCATTATCAACACTCTTATCTTCTGCCTTCTTCTTGTCTTCAGTCTTAGGAACAACAGAATGAAAGGCCAAATCTACCTTCTTCCTAGGAGTTTCTCTAACTTTAGAAGTTTGCCCTCTATCATACCCTAATCCAGTAGTGTCCTTGTGATATTTTTGCTTGCCCAACATCTCATACAACTTGTTGGTGTTGTCCTCAAATTTCTAATTTTTATTTGATTGAATATTGAGATTTTCAACATCTTTTCTCAAGGTGACTATCTCAGCCTCTACTTTTAGGCATTCAATTGATTTGACTTCAGATTCAAACTTTGTAACTATATATGCCTAAAAATGACACAACTCGGTCTAAATAAATATTCTTAATATTTATTCCATTCTAATTCCTCTATCAATAAATAAATAAACATAGTTGAGAAGTTGGATAGGTTTCTGTTTAAAGGAAATCTTAGTAGTTTCCCCTTCACTCTGGATAGTCAGCTATTACCTTTACCAGGGTTAGATCATTATCTAGTTTGTTTGGAAATTATGGGAGAAAGGGGCCCAGCAAGAAGGCCTTTTAAGTTTGAAAATATGTGGTTCAAGCATAAGGATTTTTTGGATCTGATCAAACAATGGTGGAATGCAACACAACCAGACAGATCCAAAATGTTTTGCATTGCAGTCAAGTTGAAAGTAATTAAGCAGAATCTAAAAATATGGAATAAAAACAATTTCAAAAATATTTTTGAGGAGAAGATGCAATATAAATCAGAATTGAAAGCCCTCTCAAAGAAGATTATCAGAGAAGGAATGGACAATCAAAGTTACTTAGAGAAAAAGTTTTGATGGCAAAACTAAATGATATTCTTTCCAAGGAAGAAATGTTTTGGAGACAAAAGTCCTTGGAAATTTGGCTATCTACTGGTGATAGAAATACAAAATACTTCCATAATGCAACAAAAGTAAGAAGAGAGGCAAAAAAAATAATGAGGGTAAGAGATAAAGATGGAAAACTTTTGGAGGAAGTGGAAGAGGTGAAACAAGCTATTGTGGAACATTTTCAAAACCTGTTAAATTAGTGGGAAGGCTCCAACCTCTCAGTCCAAAAAGAGCTTGTGGGCTACATACCCAAGTTGGTAACAGACACCCAGAATGACATGCTAATCAACAAATTCTCAGAAGAAGAAGTTAAGACTACACTCTTCCAACTCCACCCAGATAAGGTGCCAGGTCCAGACGGCTTCCCAGCAGGCTTTTTCCAAAAATGTTGGGACATAATTAGCAAAGACATTCTAGAGGCTCTAAAGGAATCCAGGACCTTTGGACAACTTCTAAAGGAAATCAATAATACATTTTTAGCTCTGGTCCCAAAGAAAGAGAAGCCTGAACTTTTGCATGATTTTAGGCCCATATCCCTCTGTAACACCCTTTACAAAATATTAGCCAAAACAATGGCAAACAGGTTAAAAAGACTTCTTCTAGATTTGATTTCAGAAGAATAGATGGGGTTCGTCTCAAACAGATCTATCCTGGATGGGGTAATAATTGCCCAGGAGGCCATTCACTCAATCCAAAACTTGAGAAAGTAGGCAATGCTAATAAAACTTGACATCAAAAAGGCATATGATCGTGTCAACTGGTATTTTTTGTTCAAAGTACTGGAAGGGTTCGGCTTCAATAAGACTTGGCTAGATTGGATTTTCTCCTAGATTGCAAGTTTGAGACTCTTAGTCCTGGTGATTGGTACCCCAGAGGGTTTCTTCAATGTCTCCTGGGGGCTAAGACAGGGAGACCCAATCTCCCCCTTTCTTTTTATACTAATGGCTGAAGCTCTCGGTAGATCAATATCCAGAGCCTAGAATTTAAGGGAGATCGTTGGCATCCAAGTCACAAGTGGTGTTTTGAATATCACCCACCAGCAGTTCACTGACGACACCATGCTATTTGGAAAAGCCCAAACCATGGAAGCTCGAAGCTTCAAGTCAATTCTCCAAAAGTACACAATTGCCTCAGGACAAGAGGTTAGCCAAGAAAAATCAAAGGTTTTTTTCTTCAACACAGCAGCGAGAATGGAAGCTCAAATTTTGAGGATCCTTGGCTTTAAGAAAGGATCTCTTCCTTGCAAATATTTGGGGATTCCATTGGACAAAGGCCTTCACCTAGGCAATACTTGGAATAGTTTGTTGGACAAAGTTAGTATTAAGGTAGTGTCTTGGAAAAATAATTGGCTCTCCTGGGCAGGTAGGCTTACTAAACTCAAGTCAGTTATATCCACCCTTCTGACCTACCTAATGTCTTGCCTCACTCTATCAAGTAAAGCAAGCAAATCTCTAAATAAGAAAATGAAGAACTTTTTCTAGTAGGGGTCATCAGAGTAGTTTAAGTACCCTCTAATCAAATGGAAGCAAATATGTGAATCTAAACAAAGGGATGGAACGGGAATAGAAAACTTATTGCTCCAGAATAAAGCCCTTGGAGCCAAATTGGTGTGGACAATATTCTCCAACCAAGAACTTAAATGGGTGAGAATTGTGAGGGCTAAATATTTGGATGAAGGAGTAGATAGTATTTTCACTTCAAGGGAGCTACCCTCTAGCTCCAGAATTTGGAATTTCATTCATAGCTGCAGAAACCTCATTTCAGATCATCTTTCTTGGGAAATTAGTAGTGGGGATTTAGCTAATTTTTGGGATGATTCTTGGTAAGGTTTACCTAAATTGGCCGATAGAGATGATTTGGCAAATGTCAAAAATATTACAAATCAGGCATGGGGAGATAAGGTAAGAAATTATTTAACTCCATTTTTTCATAATGGCTTGCTAACAGCCAAATGGAAGAGCCCACAAAATCTTGGTTTAAGTCAGGTGGAATTGGAATTATTTGACGGAGCTCTAGTTAATAGACAGATCAGCTACAGGCAGGGCTAGGACACTCTCCGATGGATAGAGCTCCAAATGGAGCCTATAGTGTCAAAGAAGGATATAAAAAGCTATCAGAAAGCCATGAGGAAGCCTCTACAATCCCAAGGGAGTTGTGTTGGAACCCTAAATGTTTACCAAAGGCAGGGGTATTCTTGTGGATAGCCTCACAAGGCCGAGCCCTAATAGCTGATAGGTTAGCTAAACTTAGAATACAGGGCGCCTCAAGATGTTGCTTGTGCAAAGAAAACTCAGAAGATGGTGATCATCTCTTTCTTAGTTGTCCTTTCTCCAACCTTTGTTGGAATTGGCTAATGGACAAACTTCTCTAGAAATCTACTTTGCCAATAGGAGTGTTAGAATGGCTCTCGAGTTGGCCTAGTTTAAATAAAAAAGTAGTATATCACAATCTGTGCTCAATTTGCCCCTCAATGCTAATTTGGGAGCTTTGGAAAGAGAGAAACAGAAGAGTCTTTCAGGACAAAGAATTGTCTCTTCCCACTTTCCTCAATAAAGTTGAAAGTAGTATAGTCGAAGTCTTCAACTCAAAGCTGGGTGACTCAAAACCCTCACAGCAGTTTTTCTCAGCTTGGGATGCAAAGATAAGACAAGGATGGCAGGGTCTTAAATTGCTGCCTATCAGTATGGAAGGTGGTCAACATACAGCTCTCAAAAGAAGACTCTCCAAATGGTCCCCCCGGACCCCGAGTGGTTTAAATTAAATTTTGATGGGGCTTCACGAGGGAACCCTAGTAAATCAGGAGCTAGTTACATCATTAGAAATTGGGAAGGTAGAACAATTGGTAATTTAGCTGAGCCTCTGGCAGATGGAACTAACAATGAAGTGGAGCTGGAGGCTTTAATCTTAGGCTTAAAGCTTTGCCATGAACTTAAGCTTAGGAAATTTGCCATTGAAGGAGATTCCCTACTGGTAATCAATGGGCTACGATCGAGGAGAATGTAAAATTGGAAACTTACCACAAAATTGGAACTAGCTCTAGGTCTAATGGACAGGTGTGAACTGACAGCAATTAACCACATCTTTAGAGAGGCCAATTCAGAAGCTGACCCTCTTTCTAATCAGGGGGTGGATGGAATAAGAGTCAAATTTTTAATCCCCATTGAGTAAGTGTCTAGATGGTAGGGTGGGCACCCAATCCAAGAGAACTTGGATGGGTCATAGCCATAAGTTAACATTATGGCTAATTCATTCTTTCTGATGGGCACAGCTAATCATCTTATGTTATGTGGCCTCTCCGACTCCGCTTGAGATGAGCATTCACACACTCCAAATCTCGTCAATGATCCTTCTTCCCCACCTCTTCTACTGTCAAGGAATGATGACAAAGTAGGGTTTCTGACAGCGAAGTCTCTAGACTTTCTTCCTTGCCTATTTTAGTTTTAGATAGTCTTTTCGACCGAAGTAAGTAATTATGGAAAAGACAATCGTGGTTAGAATGGTAGAGGGTTCTGGCTTCATTGCTAAGATATCTGTAGCTGGTATGGTAAATTTGGGAATGACAACTCCAATTCAACTAGAGAGCTTCGTTCGTTAGATGGCTTTCAAGGGAGTCATCATGGACCAAAGTCTTAAAAGGGTCCTACGAAGGCATGATGGTCTTCTACTTCCAATGGTGAAGCTCATTCTGGGGAAAGACTTCCTACTCGTAGATGAATTTTATTGAGTAGACACTCATGTCTCCTCTCAGTTTCTTGCCTCCATCTTTGATGCAAGGGTGGAGAAGAGTGCGGCGAAGGGGTTGATGACAAAGCTATTCAAAGTAGAGATTCTTGGTGGCCTTGATCTCATACTAGGAGCAGTCATTCCAGGGGCAGGCATCCCCCATCCAAAAGACTTCTCTGCCTCGAAGGATCTGTTGGTGGTGGTGAAAGTCTTTCCCCTTATTCTGGATTTGAGGGGTCTGGCATTGATAGAGCACCAGGAGCGAGTGGTTTAGGCCTTTGGCTTTCTTTAGAAATTGTTAAGTGCGGATGAAGTCTTGGGGAATGAGGAGTGGGTTGGCGAGCTCCAAAATATGGCTAGGAAGCTTAGTTTTCTGTAACCTCAGTTCACTATGGTTCCTATGTTAGTCTGTCTAGTAGCCCAGGTGGTATGAGTGTTAGTATATCTGTCTGTGTAAAATCCTTGATGGTCTAGTAATCCATAATGGCATTTTGGTAAAATATGGCCCTGTGAGGCTTTTTTTTGCTTAAGCTAAAAAGTCAGTTTTGGAGGGTCTGCAAGGAAACAACTTATAAACACCTGCTTGTTATTTTTTGATTCCAATCAATACAAATCTATCTTTACGAATAAAAAAATAAATAAATAGACAAATTTATTTATTTGATTCATATTCTTCTAAATTAATTAAATTTTGAAATATTTAATTATCTCTTCTAAAGTCAAAATTAAATAAAATCCTTTATTTAATTAAATTCTACCAAACAATTAAATAATTCTTAATTATTTAATTAAGTCAGAATCTTCCTCCAAATTTTAATAAATCAAATCAAATTTATTTAAATCCTCTCAATATCAAAAAATAAAATATAATCAAATATTTTATTTATTCTTCCAAATCATGCACAATAATTAAATAAATCTATTTATTTAATTTGCTTTCTTATCTTTTAATTATTCAAATATCTTCCAAATCTTCTAAAACTAAGTCTTCTTCTTCATGCACACAAAATTGAATAATTTATTATTTAATTTCTCTCAAATCATGCAAAAGAAAATCACAAGTTGAGTTAACCTACTCAATCAACCTTATTTTTATTAATATCTCTTAAATTAGAAAAAAACTTTCTAATTTATGAAAAACATGTCTTATCTTTAGAAAAGAAAGCAGTTAACTCAAACAAAACAACTTTTGGGTGACATTTGTCCTCTTCTTATTCACGCACATTCCTCAACCATTCTCAACTGTTGATCTTATCATTCTTTCTATACCGTTGATCTTCTCTCTCTCAAGTCTATAAATTGAACCCTATTCTTCCATTTCAATCATCCAAGCTTTAAGTATTGTTAGTCTATAGGAATTACAGTGTGCCTTTGGCACCAATTCCTTCATTGCTTGTGATCACACTCATTACCATACTACTACCATTGTTGTGAAGCTCCTCTTTATTACAAAGCATTATCATAGCAATTCTCCATTGACAATCTTAGAATAGCAAGGAAGTGCACTCTCTGAGGGCCTTATTCATACATACAAGATCGATTGAGATAGGCAACCAACAAAAGCTATGAAGCTTTGAGGTTTGCAAAGGTGTTTGAAGTTCTTTTGTTTGATTGATCTCTTTGTTTCTGTATTTCATTGAGTTTTGTGCATTTTATATTGATATATTGATTATTCATGTTTACTCCAATTTTCCCTTAACATTTTTGGCACCCACCGTGGGGCCTAACCCCAATCTAACTTCAAAATTGAGTTTTTGTGTGTTAGAATCTATACACAGGATCTTTCTACACATCCATTATGTTTCTACGCATCCATTACATTTCTACGCATATGCTCCATTCTGCTACGCATATGATCCATTCTGTTGCGCATATACCCCATTCTGTGGTGCATTTGATTTGACCAGAGTTGCACATATGATCCATTCTATTGTGCATATGATCCATTCTACTGTGCATATGCTCCATTCTATTGTGCATATATCCCATTCTATGGCACATTTGATTTTACCAGAGTTGGGCATATGATCCATTCTACTGCGCATATGCTCCATTTTGTTACACGTATACCCCATTCTGTGGTGCATTTGATTTTACCAGAGTTACGCATATGATCCATTCTGCTACGTATATGCTCCATTCTACTGTGCATATACTCCATTATGCTGTGCATTTACTCCATTCTATTGCACATCCATTCTGCTAGGTTTTTGAGTTGTTTCTTGAGAAATCTCTAATATTAACACAATTTGCAGGAATATTCTCTGATCTACCTGCAGGTTAGGGGCTAGTTTAGATCATATAGTTGCATTTGTTAACTCACCCCTTGATTTCTAAAGGAAAGTAATTGGATGCTCATGTAAATATCACATACTCTTAACTAGGAAGGGTAATTGAATCATTT
The DNA here is from genome assembly GCA_027924645.1 of Cunninghamia lanceolata. Lineage (NCBI taxonomy): Eukaryota > Viridiplantae > Streptophyta > Pinopsida > Cupressales > Cupressaceae > Cunninghamia > Cunninghamia lanceolata. The sequence goes on from BSBN01001067.1 coordinate 7,976,539, forward strand.
CTATCTTGCATATCATTAAATCATTTCTATATTGCTATCTCTCAAAAGTTAGACATATTTCTATATTGGTAAAAGTGAACCATTGCTATAAATCATTGCTATCTCGGTAAAATTGAACCATTGCTATCTTGTTATCACTTCAAAGTTAACAAATCATTGCTATCTTGGTAAAATTGAACCAATGTTATCTTGTTATCACTTTAAAGTTAACAAATCTCTATGCTTGCCCAAGTAGATAGCTCATTTAGTTTTTTTCATTTTAACTAGGGGAAAAGAACCACTATCTTCTGTGTTTTGGGAATGATACCAGGCCTATGCTCTCTCCTATCTTGGGTGACCAAAATACCAGACATATCATTTTCGCATGTGTTTTTCAGTTAGACAGGCCTGCTCCTGGATATTGTCCATCCAAGTAGGAATGACCCTAAGTGGTAACAAGATAACGCAAAGCTCTACCAAGCCACTATAAATAAATTGTGTTTGGAGTGAAAGCTTCAAACAACGAGTGAAGTTGTGTTATACCAACATCCAACCTCCCCCAAAACCCTCCAAGGCGCAACCCTTGTAGGTTGGGAGACTTTGTAACAGAGAGTAGTGATGCCGCATGTATAACCACTCTAACGGTTGCCCGTATTAAACACCTTTGTTTTAGTAAGCCAAAAACCCCTATAAGCTATTGCAGGGAAGGGTGATTATCACCTCCCAAAGATGCTTCACTAGAGATAGTGAGAATTTGGTTTATATTGTCCTTTGAAACCTAGGATTGTACTTGCTTTCTTTTAGTCCAAAAAGAGTAAAAAAAAATCACAAAAAAAATAAAAAACCATTAAAACATTCTCTGTGTTTACTGTGTCTTCTTTCCATAATTATAGGAAATCAGATCAAAGAGACCATCTTGCAACAAAAGAAACCAAAAACATCAGAAAAATTGCCAAAAATTTGCAAAAAGACTGAAAAAACTAGAGTTGCGCTTTTATCACTTTCTGGCTATGCATTTATACCGACTAGCTATGCTTATACCACCTATTACTGCGCATCTAATTTTTACCAGTATTGCACATTTGTGTCAATTTTCTGGGTTTTTATCCTTTTTTGTTGTGCATCTGTTCCTGTGCATGTGTAACAGTGAGTACTTCCACATCTTTTTAGAGAAAAATTTTAGGTTTTCTAGGTACCCATTTCAGTCTTGTGTCAGTTTTTGTTGAAATGACAAACCAATTAGAAGTAATTGCTCAAGAACTCCAATACCTACAAGAACAATTAAACTTCGATATCTCTCCCCAAGATTGTATAGTAATTTCTCAAGAACTCCAAGTCATACAACAAGAAATGACAATCTTACAAGCTGAACGTGTCAGTACTAGCTACGCCCTGTCCCAAAATTGTACATCCTTTTCCTGTCTTAATAGTACTAGTGACAAGGCAAGCACCACCTCAAGTTGGATATCATATACCACTCCATCTACTAGTCCTCCTTCACCATCTCCTAGAACACATGGCCCAAAGCGCACTAATCCTTCCATGGAGAACTCCAAATCCACTCATCCATTACCTGAATCCTCTACCCATACACCTACCAATGATGTGATCCAAGGGCTACTAGCAGAGAGTCAACCATGTCCCTAAATTCCAGTCCTTGACCTTATCAAAGAACCTTCAAGCATGTCCATTACTCTAACCTCGTCATGTAACCTGCAATCCCTTAAGCATATTGAAGAACCTCCTACCATGAACTAAAGTCAAGGTCCGTCATACCTTCATGTTGTTGACCAAAGTCCTATCCAAGAGGCCTCTACCTCCACTTCAATTCAAGAACACCATGCGTTATGTCAAGAGCACACTTTAGAGCATGTGGAAACATCAACCCCTTGTCTAAATCAAGATCAAAGCACTCCCATCCAACCCATACATAACTTCTATCTTTTTGATGATCCTATACCTATACATGAGCAAGAGATCCAATTTCCAACCATGCATAACCTATATCTTTTCCATGATCAAGATACTACCTTTGATGAAGAAGCTATCCATGAGCAACTTGATCCTATACATGAGCTAGAGATCCAATTTTGGCCCCTCCATAACCTATATCTTTTCTATGATCAAGATATTATCATTGATGAAGAACCTATACAAGAGAACATTAATCCCATCACACTAAATCCTATCTATGATCAAGATCCCATCTATGATGAAGAGCCTATCTATGATCAAGCAGACCATGATGATACTCTTAGCCCACTTTATGCATTCCATGGTCCTAAGCTTATAACCCCATCTAGTCCTATCCAAGATCCAACAACTTCCACTTCCCTTGATGAGACACTTGTCTCCCAAGAAAGCGTAGAAAATCAAACCAATAATGCTCCTCCACCTTCCATTATTGACCATGCTGCAAATACCCCACCATGTATCCTTGGTCTTACTACCTTCAATCATGAGTGTTCCTCCTTAGAACACCAGCCACCATTATACTCTCTCCCATCTTCTTCATCCAATAAGGAACTTGTGTCTAGTGTTCCACCTACACATAATCCCGCTATCCACCACATACTCCAACATATGAACTATCAAGGTAAAGGCTTAGGCCTTCATGAATAAGGTATTTTGGAGCCTGTCCATGTCAATATTCCTCCTTCATATGGCCTTGGATACACACCCCAAGGTGAACAATCTCAAGATGTTGGTACTTCCTCCATACCCTCTAAATCCACCACTTTCCATCACAAACCCTATCATATCCCCAAAACATATGTCACCATTCCACCTCCATCATCCTATGCATCCCAAAAGCATGTGACCATACACCTTCCACCATCCAATCTACCTCTCCTACTTCCAACTCCTAATAACCCTCCATGCATTTTACCACCACTTTTCCAACACCTTATCCATCCATCTATGAATCCTCTAACAATCCCAATCATGACCAACCAATGCACTTGTTGTCTAAATAGAGAACTTCCTCAAACTCCACTTCCACCATCTCAAGAGAATTTAACCAGAAAAATTTGGATGCCTCTACCTATAAAGTCAAAAATCCTAAGAGTCCTCATGACCTAGGATGCAAAAGCCTAGAATCAAAGAAGCATCCTTCTCAAGAGCTGTATACACCCACACACCTATATGCCAAATTAAAAAAGGTGTGGGTCCGCATCAAACAAATGATTACTGCTAAAGCTGCACCAAAGCTACATACACCCCAACCCATACCTTCATAGTACTATCTAAAAGAAAAATGGTTTGGGTGCCTAAACAAAAAGCCCTCAAATTACATGAGGCATCCACCTCTCAAAAATCTCAACCATCCACTTTCTCCCATTCCATCCAAAAGTCTCAAATTCTTCCATCCCATATGGTAAGTAAAAATAAAAAAAATACTCAATCTATGTGGATCCCTACATGCCTAAGTCATTCATCCACAAGAAAAAGTCTCCGTTGCTTCCTACACTACTTTCCCATCACCAGCTTCAATGTTTATCATGGTATGTGCAACCATTGGTCATGATTCCCTTCCATCCCACAACATTTCCATATACCTCCATCTCCCCTTCCTTCCACTATTATCCTACGTATCTTCCCATCCTATTCCTATGGTCCATACTTTTTCATAGACTTTTCATCCATCCTTGCATAAGTCCTCCATATTCTGCATCATCATCCACTATCACACCCTTCATAATCCAATATCTACCTTCTCCATCTCACTTTCATGCAATCCCCTACCAACATCTATGGTAACACTTGACATGGTCCATGAGACAACATTCATCTAGCGGGACTATCACCTTTCAAGAAACTAGTTACTTGAGTCTCTCCCTTCTATATCCACCTTCTCCTATCCAAATGTTTCAAAAAAAAAGATTAAAGAAAAATCCCTTCGTCTAAGGGTGAAAATCTGGCAAACAGGTGCCTTGGATAAGTACCATGATGAAAACCTGGCAAACAGGCATCGTGTGTAAGTTGATCTTCTATGTCACCTACACTTGGGGGAAACTTGTCTCATCGGCATATCACTCTTCTCCTATCAGTTCCCTTCCGTACCATTCCCTATCCTATCCTTCTATGCATTACATACCTATACTGTCCAGTCTATCTATCCTAATCTTCCCTTCCTTCATTTTTCTTGATCTTGATAAAGATTGGGGGCACAATGTTGACAAATGTTTTTGATGTCTCTTGACATACCTTATCCCTCCCAAACCAAGAAAATCCTTCATTAATCCTCTCATCCTTCTATCATCATAAACATTGCCATGAAAAATCCTAAGTATTCTACCTACAATGGGGCATGTTATTCTTATGCGACATAGTCCTTGGAGATCACATCCTTGTTTCCTTCTATCCACTATTGCCCATCCTCATACCTACCCATTCCATTCTTTATCACCCGTACATCAACCTATCCATGGTGTTTCCTTGTCATCAGTATCATCTGTTCCATATCGTGTCTTGTCTAATCCATATCTGTTCCATATTGTGTCTTGTCTGATCCATATCTGTTCCATGTTGTGTCTTATCTATTCCATATCTGATCCATATTTGTTCCATATCGTGTCTCATCCGAGCCATATTTTAGGTCCATTAGGGTTTACCACAAACTACGTTACCTTTGCATCATCACATAGGCAAGGCCATTTAGCAAAGAGCCCCCGAGGCACTAGGTCAGTCCCTTAGGGTCCGTCTCACCAATGAGGATTGTGGAACCTCTCTCAAAGGCAAGCAAGCGCAAGCAAAACCCACTTTTCAAGTAGAAATTTTAACGCAAGACCTCAACCTATCCGAACCAAAGAAAGCAAATACCTAAAGCACTCTAAATGATTTTTACCTAAATTATGGCAAGAAACAAACACATCTAAATGCAAAAATGTTTTGTGGTTGTGATCATGGTTAAGTTACAGCATCTTGATTTCTATTATCATGTCTTTCTATGCTACTCAAGGATGCCAAAAGCTAGAGATGCTCTGATGGGGGCATGATTATTTTCTTTGTTTTTTGTTTGTGGATTAAACTTTAGTAATGTGACACCTTGTCTAATGACATGATCGACAAAAGATCATCAAGGACATCAGAGGTCTAACATGAAAGGGGGCAATCCTTGTCTGTTGACATGTAATAAATACTCAGGTCATCTCAGTTCAATTATACCTCGATGCTTGTATTAACTTACAACATTAGGAAAAAGTACCAAAAAAAACTATTGCCCAATGATGAAATAAGCACTTCAAAATACTTGCACCATCAAGATGTCAAAAAACCATTCACATCCACAAAGCATCCACAAAGCATCCATACCATATCCCATGCATATAAAGATCCATACCGCAGAGTATCAAATAAAAGCTTGTGTTTCCTTCTATCGAGTCATTCTTCTGTAAAATCAACTTTTCGTCTATCACTATATCTCTCATCAACAGTTCTAGTAGTCAATCTGAGCAATGATCCAAATGCAAGTCCATCCTTAATCCATACCAATCAAGTCAACTCAATCTTGTCAAATGATCCAATCACAATCAGTGGTCTTGATCCTTGTCTGGTCGTAAACCAACTCAATCAATTGTCTTATACAGGATGTTGCATTGTCGAAATCAGACCAACACACGCATCTCACACGACATGCTTCATTTCCTGAAACTAGACACTATCCTTCATGTTTCTCTAGGGATCTATCATTCCCCGCCATGACAACACACCTACCGTGTTGGTCTAGGGATATATCATTCCCCGCCATGACAACACTGTTGTATATTGTTATCAATATATCGTTGGTTTACCACTTGACGGGGCAGTACCTTGTTTGTTCTTGTATCATTTGTGCATACTTGCTTACTTGCTTGTGTGTGTTATCATTATATCTTGCATATTGTATCATTCATCTCTTTCTTCAACCATTTTCTTCACCCCAACCTATTCTTCCAACGTTCTTCATCGTGAGATTGTCCGTCTCGCGCCCTTGAAGCTCTCTCCTCATCCAATCTCCCAAGGGGGCATCCTCATCCTATCTTTCTGTTGCCATCTTTTTCTTCTATCTATACCTTAGCTTCTTTGAAATGATGTTACTCGACACAAATCTCATCATCTCAAACATCACATCAAAGAGGGGAAAATGTATACACCTAAAAATGACACGACTCGGTCTAAATAAATATTCTTAATATTTATTCCATTCTAATTCCTCTATCAATAAATAAATAAACAAATTTATTTATTTGATTCATATTCTTCTAAATTAATTAAATATTGAAATTTTTAATTATCTCTTCTAAAGTCAAAATTAAATAAAATCCTCTATTTACTTAAATTTTTCCAAACAATTAAATAATTCTTATTTATTTAATTAAGTCAAAATCGTTCCTCCAAATTTAAATAAATCAAATCAAATTTATTTAAATCCTCTCAATATCTAAAAATAAAATATAATCAAATATTTTATTTATTCTTCCAAATCATGCACAACAATTAAATAAATCTATTTATTTAATTTGCTTTCTTATCTTTTAATTCTTCAAATATCTTCCAAATCTTCTAAAAATAAGTCTTCTTCTTCATGCACACAAAATTGAATAATTTATTATTTAATTTCTCTCAAATCATGCAAAAGCAAATCACAAGTTGAGTTAACTGACTCAATCAACCTTGTTTTTATCAATATCTCTTAAATTAGAAAAAAACTTTCTAATTTATGAAAAGCATGTCTTATCTTTAGAAAAGAAAGCAGTTAACTCAAACAAAACAACTTTTGGGTGACACTTGTCCTCTTCTTATTCGCACACATTCCTCAACCATTCTCAACCATTGATCTTATCATTCTTTCTACACCATTGATCTTCTCTCTCTCAAGTCTATAAATTGAACCCTATTCTTCCATTTCAATCATCCAACCTTTAAGTATTATTACTTTGCAGGAATTAGAGCATGTCTTTGGCACCAATTCCTTCGTTGCTTGTGATCACACTCATTACCATACTACTACCATTGTTGTGAAGCTCCTCTTCATTACAAAGCATTATCATAGCCATTCTCCATTGACAATCTTGGAATAGCAAGGAAGTGCACTCTCTGAGGGCCTTATTCATACATGCAAGATCGATTGAGATAGGCGACCAATGGAAGCTATGAAGCTTTGAGGTTTGCAAAGGTTTTTGAAGTTATTTTGTTTGATTGATCTCTTTGTTTCTATATTTCATTGAGTTTTGGGTATTTTGATATTGATATATTGATTATTCATGTTTACTCCACTTTTCCCTTAACAGTAACATCTACTATCCTTTTGGCCTCTTCAATCTCTGTTTTTAAACTGATAATTAATTTATCTAATTCTTCAACTTGTACTCTTAAATCCACAATCATATTTCTTTCTTCTTCAAGATATGAAAAAGATCTTTCAAGGTATGAAAGTACTTTGTCCTTGGAGTCCTTTTCTTGTTGAAGCTGTAACTCTAATCTCTGTTTCTCTTTTCTAAATTTTTTGATCTCATCTAGGGCACACATGAGTTCACCTTCAATATCAATTTCACATTCATCTTTATCATACTCCTATTCATCTTCACTCATGATATGGTCTCCTTCTTTGTTAACATCCTCAAGAATAAAATCATCTTCTTTTTCAGATATATCATAACTTATATCAACTGGCAGGGGTTTTTCTTGCAAAAACTCATCACTTGATTTGATTTGAACTTGTTGAACAATTTTTTCTTGGCATCTCCCTTTCCCTTGTTTCTTTTACACTTACCCATAGTATTCCACCTCCAGGATCTACCCAAGTCTATTAGACTCATACAAGGAACCTGCGACTCTGATACCAATTGTTGGAATACAATGGATCACTGAGAGGGGGGTGAATTAGTGATCTAATAAAACTAATTAATTCATCATGCAATTATTATCAACATATCAAATATCATAGAGAGCAACAAAAACATGAGACCATAACACAAATGTTTAAAGTGGAAAACCCTATCCATGGAAAAACCACTATCCAACCTTACCAAATTCTTTATTAGGTCTCACTGATTACAAACATGTCTCACTGATCACATCACCTCCAGTCTCAATACAAGAAGATAAACATAGAGTACTACTCTATTTATTAATGCAAGAGCATCCCTAGTTCAAGAGCAATCTTGCATTAACCAAAAACACCTACATTTTAGTTTGTTTCTTTTCTTTTTTTAGTTTAGTTTAGGTAGTTCAGTCAGTAGCAGTTTCTATATTTTTGTCTGCATTCTACCATAGTTGCATTTCAGATCTTATGGAGCTAGACTTAGCATCTCTACTCAGTCATCTACATCATATCTAGAATTCAGAGCATTTGGATTAAGTACCAAAAAGTTATTTCTATCAGAAGATCAATTGTTTTCTCAGAATAGGGCATCCTAATAGTCTCAGACAATCAGCTAAAGGAGAAGACTTGTGGAGCATTCCTCTACTTGTGGAGCCTAATTGCACATCGTTCAATGTTGTTTGGTTCATGTCCAACCTTCCCTGAGATCCACACTTCATTCCATTCATTTGCGGAGGTGTTCTATGCATTTAGGTCTGACCTATCCATGTACTCACATTATAGCTCTTCATTGGAGTTTGTAATCTTACTTGGCCGACGCGGAGGAACCTTATGATCTAGAGATGATATATATTGATGTAATAGATCCCTAGGAAAGCAGTTAGCATAATTCTAAGGATTTAGAAGATAGATAGTTTTTCTCTTTTGCAAAGGGACTTCAAAGCTATATCTTGTGCATATTTTGATATTTTGTAATCAGGCCTATGAGCCCTAATTATAAGCCCACATGTTGCCGGCTGATCTATATTTGAATTCTATGATATACTAAATAATTGAATCTACATTTGTTCCATATCTTTGAGTTGTTTCTGTTGTGTTTACTCTCGCTGCATGGTCTGGACAGTTCATTCGGTGAACCCTCCTACCGTGACTGCACCATTTATAATGATACCAATGGTTATAGATGATTTCTATAACACATTTGTTCAAGCACCTCTCTATGTAGATATTCAAAATAGTACTGCAATCTTCTTTGACTCTTCAAGACCGTTATATGTCCAATACATTCAAATCAAATCTCTGAGAATACCTCAAAGACAAAGAGGACAAACCATCATCTTACCAATCTACCTATGAAGACATCAAGAACTCAAATACAATATCTACAACCATTCATGCTTTTCTCCCCTCTTCTATTGATGTTTGCAACCATTCATATACCCTCTACCATTAATGTCTTATCATCATTTTTGCCAAGAACATCATTCCTTTGTATATGATGTCCCCATCTAATATCTTTGTACTGTCATAGCTCTTTGTTACAACATATAGAAAATTGCTAGGTCAAATTCTTATGTCAAAAACAAAACACTCTGCAATAGCTCTCTCCTTCAATCTCTTCTATTTGCATCTATCATCTTCTCTCTCATCACCTGCAAAACAAGATTCAAACTTTCATTTTCATGTTCCCTTTTCAATCCACACTGCATTTCTCTTATCATTCATACTTTATATATTTTTATCTGCATAATCCACAGTCAAAATATTTTTCATCATCTCCCAATTTCAATTCACACTGATACTCATTCTCTACATAAAATCATGTTCACAAAAGAGTCCCCTTATTCAATAATACCCACTCATTCCTTAAACCTTTATTCACTACACATAATCTACTTTATTAGATTCCAATCCGTACCTTCATTTGCATAAATTCCTTTTTAATCAACGTCACACCCACTCTGCATTCCCTGAGATATCTTCATAAAAATACACTTTTATTAGCTACCCACTAACTTTCATATTGAATTCATAGTATCTCCACTTCATACACTTTATTTCTGTTACTGTGGCATCTATATTAAGAGAGTGGGCTCTGCACCTGTTTTGCATGTTGAGGATACAAAATCAAATAAACTTTTTTTATTTTTAGCCCTAGAAAAGGCTCTAGGTAGCTATCACTTAGGAGGAGCTTGTCAAATTTAATCTTGAACTGGAGCCGTTATTATTTGAAAAATATTCAATATACACCTTTGATCATGAGTTTCACACCTTCGAGCCCTTAAATCATAGCCACCGATGTGAATTTGGTGCCTGAGCAATATTAGGTGACTAGAGGATCTGGTATTACTAGGTAGAAGGGCCAATAAAACTATGATCTCAACCCCTTAGGATTGTTACTTAAGTTATAAGGTAACCTATTATAACAAGTCACTTACTAAATATAACAAAAAGGGCATTTAAACTTGACAGGCTATGAAGGGTTTAGGTAAAGAAGACTTAGGGTTTATTTAGGTCATTTAGACTAGGGTTTTGGAAGAATAACAAACCCTAAATACATCACTTCTAAATATAAACCCTAAAAACATTGACTGAAGGTAATCTTTAACAAAGAATAAGAAACAAATAGACCTTTGAGACCTTTAGGATTTTTAGAATTGATAGGATTTTAGTACAAAGACTCCAACCATGAAAGAACCCTAATTCAATTCAAAGACCACTAGAAACCATATGAAGATACTATATCCAATCATCATGAAGATCATACAGACTATTATGTACATCATCCTCAACCAAGCTTTATCAACACTATACCTTCATCACTTGCATGATACAAGATCTCTACATGATACAAACTGTCATGAACAATCATCATCATCCAACTTTTGACATAAATGAGTGAATCAACTCATGAGCATCAACCATCAAGTCAATTCAACATCAACAAGGATGAAACACCATAGTAAGCATGAACACTATGCAATGAATGGTAGAATCTCCTTGACTAAAAATTCTTGGAATGAACAAACACAAACATCAATCACTTTGATCTCACATCACTTTGATTATCAACACCCATCAACCTTTAGTCTCCAAACACAACTCACAACTCCATCACCTGAAGCATGAACATGAAGCATTCTAAAGCATGAACCAATAGAGCAACTTTTGACATCAGTGACAAATCAAACTAACATTATCTTTCTCATCATTTATTGACTTCACTATTGCTCATCCTCTTATGTTAGACTTGCTTTGGCATTTTTCCATGCTAATCCTAGACCTTGTGATAACAATGAACATCCATTTAGTAAGGATTTATCATGTGATTATAGTTTGAAAGAAAAACATTTGGGGTTGAGAAAGGGGGAAAATATGGGGCCAAAAATTCTTCATGAAAAAGGATATCCATTTGAGTGTGAAAAAATATCAATTTTGGTTTAGACACCCAAACCTAAGTAGATATCCATTAAAACTAATATATGTTTTGGATGTAGGAGCATCTAGGTCCATAGGCAATCTTGCATCACCCAAAAACATTTCAAATTTTCACTTTCAGTTTCAGTTCAGTTTTGCTTGTGTTTTGGTTATTTTGTATTTTTTGCTTTGGGAGAAAATTTTATATTAAATTTGGCCAAGTGAAGAACATCATCCTGTGGAAGAGCTAAATGGGTTCTTGCAGTCCAAATTTGCTGATGTTTGGAATAATTAGGTGAAAAATAGAGGATTTTGGTAAAACTTGAGGTTCACGAACCTCTCATTCTGCTGAAAGACTTAGTTCTCCTTCATTTTTGGCAAATCTTCAAGTTTGCAAACTTCACCTTTCAACAAAAGAGTTTATTTTCACCAATTATCTAAGTTTGTGAACTCTTTGATCCATCAAAATAATTGGGCAAATTTTCATTTTTGACAATAATGCAAGTTAGTGAACTAGAAGATCTGCTAAAACTAAGTTCACAAGTTTGATCATTTACCGATTCATCAAAAAGTTCACCAAAGACTTCATATGGAGTATTTTAGTGATGATTCTAGTTTGTGAAGTGGGAGAACATCATCCTGTGGAAGAGCTAAATGGGTTCTTGCAATCCAAATTTGGTGAAGTTTGGAATAATTAGGTGAATGATAGAGCATTTCAGCAAAACTTGAGGTTCACGAACCTTTCATTCTACCAAAAGACTTAGTTCTCCTTCATTTATGGCAAACCTTCAGGGTTGCAAAATTCACCTTTCACCAAAAGAGTTTATTTTTGGCAATTATCTAAGTTTGTGAACTCTTCTATCCACAAAAAGAATTGGAAAAATTTTCAATTTCAGCAATAATGCAAGTTAGCAAACTAGAAGATCTGTTGAAACTAAGTTCACGAGTTCGATCATTTACCGATTTGTTGAAAAGTTTACCAAAGACTTCATATGGAGTATTTCAGCGATGATTCTAGTTCATGAATTGGGAGATCTGCTTAAAAAGTTCTAAGGTTTGCATATTCTTTGATTCATTGAAACATGTAATGAAGTGCTCAAGAGTATGAATGTTTGAGAAAGTGCTGAAAGGAATCATTAAGGCCAAGTTCTAAAGTTCTAAAGTTCACCGAATCATTGATTCACCAAAAGTCTTTGTAAAGGAAAGGTTCAAGAGTTTTCAAATCCACTGATTTGCCAAATGGCCGAAACTTGTTATTTTCGACAAGCTTACAAGTTCAAGAACTTGCAAAAAAGTTGATGCCAGTTCAAAAGCTCCATTAAGTACCACTATGTTTTATAAGACACAGTTCACAAGCTCTTTAGAAGGCTGATTTTTTGAAGCATGATTTCAATAAAAATTTTAATGGGTCCAATGGAGGGTAAATATTTATGAAGTCTTTAGCATAGCTTCATAGCTTTACTAAAGGTGCATGAGTTAAATTTGTGCTCTTGTGCATTGGCGTAGCTCGCTTAGGGCACATAGATTCAAAGTTGCGCTCTTGTGCTAACTATTGATAGAGAAGTTTGTTAGAGTTCTTTGGTTCTTCTTGGTGCCAATCTATCAACAAGTAAGTTTGAAGATAATAGAATGTCGATAGACATTATAATAAACTATGTAAGTTTTAAATGGGGCTTTGAATGGTTAAATTGCTAATGAGGCACTTTGTGAGGAGGTTGAAATATATCATTTTGGTAGATGGCATCTATTGGGATTTTATTTTGAAACTGTCGACTCCTCAACTTACTCAACCCTGTGTATAAAAGGCAACCAAGGCTTTCAGTTTGGTGGCGCTTGGCTAGACTCTTGGCTAGATTTTTAAAAGCTGTAGGTAAGAAGGAGATGGTAGTGCCGAGGAGAGAAAGATATAGAGCCAGTAGAGGAGACTTTGTCATTGAAGGAATGAATGATTGAGAGCTATGTGTAGAATATGCACTCCTGAAGTTATTGTAATGAATGTAAATATTGTGATTTTGAATAAAATACAAATTGTTTATCATTCTTTTATGAATTTATGCTTCTATTGTGTTGTTTTAGTTGCATGATTGGGTGGTTTGATAAGACTCGCTGGTCATGACTGTGTCAAATGGCATTAGAGAAAGGTTTTCTCACTAGAGATGTGTTGAAGTTGAGATTGTGGAAAAATTTGTTTGCCTAGAGAAGAGTTTAAAAGCTAGAGAAAAGGCTCATTGAAGAAAGAGAGAAACTACAGAAAGAAGAGAGAAGTAGGAAAAGAGAAATCTTGTTGTAAAAGATTTAAATTTGTGTAAATTGTTTGCTGGTATATTGAGTGATAGTTGGGTTGAAAAGGAATTAAAGATATTGTAGAGAAGAAGGCACAACCTTGGAATATGGAAAGGTGTCTCAGAAATGCCTAGAAAATTTGTTGCAGAAGAGGAAGTTCTATAACTGCAAATCACTTAGAGCATCCAATGATTATGAGTGATTAGGCTCATCTTCATCTTTGGACTTAGCTAAACTCAAGAGGGTATTTTCTAGAGGTATCCTCAATAAGACATCTATAAAATATGATGGAACAAGTCTAAACCAACCACAACTATACCCAATGTATGCTTGACCCCAAGATTTCTCATTAGGCCAAAGACTAACTAGCTACATGTAAGGCCTGTTATTAATTTTATAACTACAACCTTATATATATAACCTAAAATTAGAATTTCCTCACAAATGACTCCACTTAAATTTTCATACACAATGTCAAGATGTAGGCATGCATAACATGATCTTCTAACTATCTAAGAAGTTAGCAATCACTTAAGATATTTCACGAGTCATAATATTGGATCATGAGAGCATGTAGTGTTGGCAAGAGACACTATATGGATTCATGGTTGTTGTCATTGATGGCAACAAAGGTCATCCCACATATCCGCAAGTCATGGTGTGTCTCTACCGGAAGTCAGAATAAAGATTGTTGTGGTCCGGTGAACAAGAACAGAGCATGTGGCAAGGTCCGACAGATTGGTCCGGATCTCTCAGAGGAAGTGTCTTGGTGCAGTGTGGATTTGGAGAAGTCAAGAGGACTACCTTGAGTGGTATATTCCAAGGATTTAGCCTCCGGTGATGGACAAGGAAAAAGATATGAATAGTTGAGTACCGGATTCCTGAGAGACAGTGAAAACAGAGGATGAACTGACTGACAGAGTATCAGACTACTTTCCGGATGTGTTACTGTTGATGATAAAGGTTGTGAAGGCATGAATCATGTTTGGCCGACATGATTAATGATATCTACAAGTATATGCTTGATCCGCATTGCTTGGTGAGCAAGGATTCAACCGACAGAACAGAGTTTGTAAGAAACTAGACTATTCCGGATGCCGACTAGAAAGGTGATGAAATTACTTGTGTGGATATATATAGAGGATGGATTTAGTTGTGAAGGGTGTGACTATGTCAAGAATATATGCGAAGAAGAGCAGAACAGAGCAGAAGTACCAAGACAGATCCGGTATGTGAAAGGATAGCAGAATAAAGAACAGAGAAAAGATGAAGTGCAGCAGATCAGTGTACTGAGCCTAACCGAAACTGAACTCCAGCATATGCAGATGCTTCCAATCAGTTCAAGACTGTGATTCTTATCACTTTGTAGACAGTGTGTCTTCTTGTAGGCAGTGGACCTCTTGTGAGCAGTGTGCTCGGGCAGTGAGCCCTAATTGGCAAGTGCCATTTTGTAATTTCCTATTCTTCTAACAGAGAATAATTTTGGGTTAATCACCCCGTGGTTTTCTCCCTTAACAGGGTTTCCACGTCAAAAATACTATGTCATGTGTTTTTTTATTTCATGGTAATGTTTTTGTGTTTGATTCAATACTGCATTAATTAATAAGAAAGTTCAAAAAGGAAATAATTAGGATAACTGATTCACCCCCCCTCTCAGTTATCAACAATTGGTATCAGAGCTAAGTTCCTCCTAATAGAGCCTAACAGCTTGAGGAAGATCTGGGAGTTCAAATGGATGCATATGGTTTAAGGGAGCAACTCAAGACTGCCCTTGAGGATCTTGAACAGTCAAATTCTGAAGTCAGTGAATTAAAGGAAAGACTCAAACAGGCTGATGAATTCATGAGAGAATTAAAAGACAAATTAAGTCTCTCTATGAAAAAGAGAAAGGAGCTGCTCCAACAGTTGGCAAGACAAAGTGAAGAAAGCAATACAAATGAAGAATTGACTGAGCAAACCAAGTTATGTGAAAAGTTATCAAAAGAAGTCATTATGTTAAGACATGAAATGGAATCAGGAACTATAAAGTTTACTCAAGAGATTGAAGAAAAAAGAAAGGCTGAAGACAATCTAAAACAAACTCTTAAAGAAAAATCAGAAGAATGCCACCAGATGGACAGGATTATCAGACATCTTGAATCTGATCTTGAAGATGCCAAAGATAATGAAGAAAAACTTGAGGATCAAATTGCCTCTCTCAAAAGAGACCTTCAAACAGCAAATGAATATAAAGAGAAATTCAAGATAAGTTCTGCTCAACTTGAAGTTCTTCTTGGAAGTCAAAAAGGGACAGATGACAAGTATGGTTTGGGATATGAGAAAGGAGAAAGCTCCGGATCCGGTCAAAAGAATTTTGCATCAGAAAATCCAAGAAACAGGCCTAGAAGACCTCCGGTAAGACAGCCCAATGCTCAAAGATATTCATCTTTCAATGGATACTGCCACAGCTGCAACCACTTTGGTCACAAAGCTAATCAGTGCAGAAAGAGAATGAATCAGATTAATTCATCCTTCTCCGGACAGTGCTTCAACTGCAAAAGGTATGGACACAAATCCCATGAATGCAGAAATATGCAAGTAAACAAATCATTCAAAGGTAGATGCTTTACATGCAATAGAGTAGGTCATATGGCTAATCAATGCAGATCAAGAGGATATCAGTCAATTATGCAAAGAAATGTGTAGACACCCAAATTTGTCCATGTCTAGCGACACCTTGTTAAATCCCTAATCCATTATCCAATTAATTAAATAAATTTTATTTATTTAATTAAAATCCCATTCTCATTCACTTAGCCAATTAATTAAATAAATTGTATTTATTTAATTAATTCCACATCATGTCTTATCTCATTTTATGCATTTATCATATTAATTAAATAAATTTTATTTATTTAATTAATTTCCAACTCATATCCCACTAATTCAAATACTTTATTTGAATTAAGCTTTTATCATTTATCACATTTCAACACTTGTCCATTTCCCATTTATCATGTGTTGTAAGACAACTTTCATTTAAAATCCTTCACATGTACAACTAATTGGACCTAAATTTAGTAACTTTCAATCTTAGCCATTCACATAGCCTTTGAATCTCCACCGTTGATTGATCTTGGTTGAGTCCTATATAAACAGCCTCTCATTCCATATGAGACACCCCCAGAAATCCAGAAAATCCAGGAATCCAGCAATCATATAGCAACTCCATTATCATCTTGAGCATTCGAGCATTTGAGCTTTTATCATCCATCAATGGCAGCTTTCAGCTTTGTGATTGTTCATTATTGAAGAAGCAGTCCACATTTCCCTCTCAAACAAGGAATCGCACGGTCTAGGTGATGTTATGCTTGCATTGTTCTTTTGGCTTCATTTAGATTAGATTCCTTGATGATGGTAGGGTTAGGGTTTCATGACTATGTCTGATCTTCCACACCTGACTTTCACCTATCACATTTTGGCACGCCCGGTGGGACTCACGTCCCTGATTAACTTCATTTTTTTGGAGTTGTTTCCTTGAAGATCAGATTTTGCAGGTGCTCGCAGAAAATTCTAGTCGCTTTTAAAGGAAAATCCGCCGCTTCGGGATTTCTGCGTCGCTTCTGAGCTGGAACAGGCTGCATATTCCTCTCTGGATCGCCTTTGACCTAACAGTCGTCGCCTTAGGTAAAACGCATCACTTTTATCATTAAACTGATCGCCTAAAACTGTCTTGGCCGCTTTTGCGCATAATCAGATCGCTTTTAATTTAACAGGGGTCGCCTTTGCACAAATCCGCATCGCTTTTGACCTAATGGCAAACACTTTTATTCTGATATGATGCGCTTATGAGCTAATAATATTCGCCTGTGCAGGTTAGGGTTCTGATTTTTGTTTTGCAGAGACAGGTCGCTTTCGACTTCCAACAGGTCGCTTCCGGTACATTGCGATCGCATATGAGACGACAGACGCCGCTTTTGAATATATTTGTGTCGCTTATGGACTAATATTATTCGCCTGTTAGGCTAGGGTTTTTGTTTATCGGCTGTGTTTTTGCAGAAACAGGTCGCATCCAGCCCTCAACCGATCGCTTATGGAAAATATGCGTCGCTTATGAGCTAACAGGCGTCGCATACTGTGTTTTTTCGCATCGCATATGATCTGCAGTCGTTCGCCTATGACATAACAGAGGTCGCGTTTGATCAACAGTGGGTCGCATCTGGTAAAGCTCTGTTATTTTCAGGCCTGTTTCAGTTTCAGTTTGATTTTTGGCTATTAACTGGGTATTTGCGCAGCATCTTATCGATCTGTCCAAGAAAGGAGGTTATCAAACTACTGACATATTTGTTGCAGGTTCGATCGGTCCAAGATTTGTGGTTTTTTCACTAAATTAGGCATATTTGGGCTTGGTGCTTAAAATGAATTACTGTTTGCTCCGTGCTTGATTTATCTTTTTGATTGCTTGCATGTGCCTGATTGTAACCCAAATTTAATGACAAAAGTATCCTCTCCCCTTGCCTATCAAATGGATCTTGGGTGCATGAGAACTTGTCATTATCTTTAGAGGGCCTGCCTTCCCGGTGTGAGAAGGGATACGACCCAAGCGGTAACGGGCTAAAGCCAAGTCCTTCCGAACCGCTATATAAGAAAAGTGTTTGTGTCGAAAGCCACAAACAACGGGTGCAGTTGTGTTATACCGACAGCCAACCTCCCCCAAAACCCTCCAAGGCGCAACCCTTGGAGGCTGGGAGACTCCATAACGGAGAGTAGCGCTGCCGCATGTATAGCCACCCGAACGGATGCCCTTATTAGCAACTTTGTGTAGTAGCCAAAAACCTTCTATCTGTTGACGCAGAGGGCAAAACCCTTGAAGCGGCCCCGATTCATGCGGTTCTTAGCCGAGGTAGCAGGGACAATCTAAAGGTTTGGAGAGGGTCAAGCCTTATAAGAATCCCGGATCTTGGTATGCGTGAGAAGTGTGTGCAAATGTAAGGAGGACCGGTGCTATCAAGATCCTGGAGCTACCCGCTTTGAATAGGCGCAGCTAGGGGATTCAACAGATACTGTCCTATCCTAGCCTAGGTTGTATCAGTTTGTGCTTGTTGTGAGTGTGAGTGACTGTTATCATTGTTTTCTTGCTGAAAAAACTACAAAAATCAGACCACCGGTACACAAACACAGTCACTTTTGGACCTAAACTGCTCGCACAGACCATCAACATCGCTTCTGAACTGTAGTGACTCGCATTCTGCCTGAACTGCATCGCTTTTAAACAACAACTGCCCGCATACTGCTTAAACAGAGTCGCTTTTAAACCATAATTGATCGCCTTTGTCCTGAACAGAATCGCTTCTGAACCACAGCTGATCGCCCACTGCTGAACCAAATCGCATCTGATTCATTACCAGTCGCATGTTGTTTGAGCCAAGTCGCTTTTAATTCACAGTTAATCGCCTGATTCCAGAACAAGCTCGCCTATGAACAACAGACTGTCGCCTTCAGGGATATCTGAGTCGCCTCTGAGCCTACAGTAATCACCTTTGAACCAACAGTCATCACCTCTGGCATAGCATTCGCTTCTGGTTAACACTGTCATTTTTCTGTCGAGACTAAACCAGGTCGCATTTGAGCTATCATTAATCGCCTTTAGCATCCTCTGAGTCGCCTTTGAGCTATCATCAGTCGCCTGTAGCTAAAATTCTTGCAAATCTCAGTGCATCAGCTAAATTAGCCTCAGGACCAGCTTGCTTGAACCTCAAACATCAGCTTTCAGACTTACCTTTGATCAACAGCAAACACCTGGACTTTGTCTCCTATTTTGAGCTTATCAATCAATCACAACTCATGAGCTTTTCCATCTTTTTGAGATCCCAACCAGCAAATCAGACATCAATCCAATCATTTCGATCAACAAACAACCTTCAGTTTTAGCTTCAGCCAACAAACAACCTCCAGCTTTAGCTTCAGCAAACAATCTCTTTTTAGCTTTAGCTCCAACAAACATCAACAGCAAACAATCTTTCCCTTGAGTGATTAAGCTACCTCTAGGGACAACCAACAACAACTCAGCCAAACCAAATCAACCAAGCAACTTAGCCAAACTAGCAAAAACCAAAACAACAACCAATCAGCCAACTATCATCTTTTGGGTCTTAAAACTTTGACAAGCTCAACTTCATCATCAACATCATGCCTCAAACTAGGAGTCAATATCGAGCTGAAGTAGAAGCCAAATTGAAAGCTGAAATGGATGCCAAATTGCAAGCTGAGATGAAACAATTCACAACACCTCTTAAGGACGCAACTCAATTCACAACCGGTATGCCTTCTCATATGTTTATACCTCAAGGGTACACTAGGGGCGAATCATCTTCACAACAAATGCATCCTCCACCATCCTTGGAAACTTTCGAAGAACAATCTCAAGACGACTCATCAGAATTTCAAGATACCTATCTATGGGACCAAGTTGAGAAACTCATGATATCTGAGCCTGATCGCTGTTTTCTCCAACTTGCTCGCATGGGTGCTAAACTACCTAAAGACTTTGATATATCCACTATTAGAGAGCACGATCCCAACACTACTGCTGTTGTTGCGAATAAACCATCTACTATAGTCACATCATCTCCTATTACCTCGCAAACACCATCCTCATTGCCTCTTGTTGCTTCATTTGAGTTACCACGATCAGAGCATACCTTAGAACCATTGATAGTGCCCACCAATGTGCTTCCTCTCATGTCACAAAATCTCAACATCCCACCTTTTCATGTCCCTCAACATATCTCTCCTTCTACCATGACTGTTTCCATGCCTCATGTCACACAAGCTGTCCATGTAACGCAAGCACAAACACTTCGAGCATCACAAGCAATTCCCATATCTTATGGTGTGCATACCTCTCAAACCATTCCAACAACACATGTCCTCCATGCTTCACAACCATTGCAATCTACCACATCTCATACACCAACTGCTAATTCCTTCATGTTATCCCATAATCCCAATGTTAGCCTTATTGACATGAGTGATCCCCTCATTTCTCAAGCCAATCCAAACAATCAGATCGCTTATGTTGATCAACTTACATCCATGCTGTCCTCTTCTTCCCATCCTTCACACACTATCAATCCATCTTATGCTACCCAAGGCTTCTCTAATATCACCCAACACATGACATATACCAATCCTCATATTGTCCAAAATACCAATCCTAATGTTCACCCTTCTGTTGTATCTACCAATCCTTCCGTCACTTACCATGTCATGAATTCAATTCCAACTTCCCAACCATCTGCTACTATCAATCCCACATCCACTTCTCATGTAATGCACACCCACTTACCACTTGTGTCTCAAGGACAGCAATCCTCTAACACATACATGTCACATACCACTCCTTTGACATACATTGTGGGCACACAACCCCAACAAACCGTTATAGCTTCATACATCCCACAACCACAACAAACTGTCACAGCTCCACATATGCCACAACCGCAACCACAATATGTTTCATATCACACTCCACCCCCTTTGCAACAACAGCAGTTATCCTCAGCCGATATCCAACAGATGATCGATGAAAGGGTAGGACAAGGCAAGAAACCCTTCTCTCTCGAAAACATATGCGCTTATCCATTTGACAAGTCTCTTAATATGATACCTTTTCCACCACACTTTGAAATCCCACAATTTGATAAGTACAAAGGGAAAGGAAATCCGGATGACCATCTTCGAGCCTTTTTCGTGGCATGTCTCGATGTTGCCTATGATGATACATATCTTTTGAGACTATTTCCTCGGAGCTTAGCAGGACAAGCTCTCGAATGGTTTTCCCATTTACCTCCAGGAATTAAGACTTTTTCCGAATTGGCAACCAAGTTTCGATCACACTTTGCCTTCAATATTGAACATGAGGTAAACATGAATGACCTTGTCAACAACAAACAACGCAATGGTGAAACCTTTTCCTCATTTACCCAACGATGGCGTAATATGGCTAGCAAATTATCATGGGAAATCCCGGAGAAACAACAGCTTGACATCTTTGTTCAAAATCTTCATCCTGAGCTGTCATTCCAATTACAATTGCAAAGTGCTAGCACCTTTGACGAACTAGTTTCCAAAGGAGTTATTATTGAACGAGCCTTAATTGCCAAAGGAACTATCAAGATCTTTCGTGATAACAAAGATTCTCCCCAAAATTCCAATGATAAGTCTCGCTTTTGGAACAAGAACAAGAATGTTGTCAATGACGGTATTGTTGATACAAAGAATATCCAAACTATGAGAGCTCCTATCAACATTCAAGCAGCCTCTCCACCAAGACAGTCTTTTCCACAACGAAGAAACCAACGCCAAACTTCTAATCCACGCCGACAATTTACACCATTAGTGGAACCCATGGAAGTTATTCTTCGAAAGCTGCTTCAAGCCGGAGATGTTATTCTACCCGATGCACCACCAAATGGCGAACCACTCTTTCGAGCTCCTTGGTACAAAGAGAATGAGTATTGTGATTACCATCGAGTTAAAGGACACAAAACAGATGGTTGTATGCGCTTAAAACATGTTATCCAAGACTGCATTGATCAAGGTCTAATCAACGTCACACCTTCAACACCTCAACCTGCTCAACAATCCACATCAAACTATGATCTAGAGACTTTCAAGAATCCACTTCCATCTCATGATCAGACAAATAACCTTCAAGCTGGAAATGCTATTCCCTATAGCTATGCATCATCTACCATTGGCCGCATTGACCATGCTTGCATTTCTACCATTACCATCCAAGGGGCACCTGATTGTGCCGTAACCACGCGAAGAGGTCGCGTTACCGTTCAAGGAGCACCTCCTCATCCTCCTCGACCTCTCTCTGACTATAACCTCTTGGATCACCTTGGCAAAACCCCCGCACACATATCTATCCTTGAGCTGCTCCGCATATCCCCCGCACATAAAGCTATCCTTGATAAGGCCTTACAAGAATCTTCGGTGCCTAATAATATTAATATCACACAATTTCAATCCATGGTCGCTAGCATTGCAGCCCCTTGTCATTTAACCTTTTCTGACAAAGATCTTCAACCCTCCATGCATCCGTCACACAATGAGGCCCTCCATATTGAAGTACTTGTTAACCAACGCCGTATCAAACGAGTCTTGATAGATGGGGGAGCTGGTCTAAATATATGTTCTTTGAAACTTATCAAACAATTGGGATATTCTGAGAAAAATGTTGACACCTCCAAGGTTATAACTATCAGAGCATATGATGACGCTGAAAGAGATACTGAAGGGATCATCTTATTGCCTATTCAAGTCGGACCGGTCATTACAGAAACTCGCTGTCAAGTCCTTGATATTGATCTGCCTTACAACATCATCCTCGGTCGCCCTTGGATCCATACCCTTAAAGCAGTTCCATCTACATATCACCAATGCCTTAAATTTCCGCATAAGGGTGTTGAAGTTACCATTCAAGCTGATCCTAATCCATTTGAGTTTTGCCGTGCTTTTCAAGCTAAATATCAGAGTCCAAACCGTATCCCTCTCAACACCGAGGCATATCCATCATCCTCCTATGTCGACCCATCCGATCTCCTCAAGCCCTCATCTAGCAAAGCCGCTTCCAACCTCCATATCAAATATACCGACCATGGCCCTGGTGAGTACAAATTGCAGGAATCCTGTTGCGTTGGCACCCTTCCGTTATCTCCTAAATCCCACGGTAAGCTTTCTATATCTAAGCCCACTTCATCCTCCGCTGTTATCAGAGCTCCCCCCACCGTATTCATTAAAGGTGGTTTCTTGGATGACGAAGACATTGAGGACATAAACTCTTGGATATTCTTTGATGAAAATGACCAAGTCCAACTTGAAGTAGAGCGATACAACAACGGGTTTCGTATCATCAAGAACATGGGCTATAAAGGACATGGCGGCTTGGGATCACAGGAACAAGGACCTATTGAGCCCCTTATTGTGTCTAAGAAGTTTGATAAGCAAGGCCTTGGTTACCAACCGGAGGTACCGCGATCCAAAGACATTAAGTGTATTTCCGATATTGACGTTGGATCTTCTTCGGTAGGAGAGACTTCTAACTCGGATACCATCGACGACTCCTCCCTTCATATCACCGACCTCTTTCAAGAACATTCCATCTTCATGTTTTCCGCAATCTCTTCTAGCCATCACGATCCCTCCATTAGCCTCTCACTCGTATATCCTGACCTCATCGATTGGGACCAACAGGGGGCACCGATATTAGATACATTTGAAAATGACGAAGCCATTGCAGAATTCATGGGTTTGAGACAAGGTATCCCATTGGGTGATCACAAAGCAGGTTTCATGATGGAATTACCTAAACTAGCATATTTTGGCGGAAGTATCAAATCCTTCAGTCGCAAAAGTGAAATAAACAAAATTCAACAAAATAGGTCACTAGGTGAAAACCGCAAGGCGCCTCTTGACCGTGAAAAAGTAAAAATAAAGGACGTATCCGAAGGTGAAAACCTCTCTGAGGCACCTGAGGATGAGGGATTTGATCTTCCTGTCACTGCTGATTACCATGAGAAATCAACTGTGCTAGTTGAAAAATCACAAGACATGAACTTGGGAACAGAACAAAATCCAAAGATCACCTTTTTGGCAGCATCACTATCAGAGCAAGAACGAAAGAACTTCACAGCATTCTTCCTGAGACGAGCTATAAATTTTGCATGGACTTATGCAGACATGCCAGGACTAGATCCTTCACTTGTGGTACATCATTTAGCAGTATTCCCTGATGCAAAGCCTGTCAAATAAAAATTGCGCAAAATGCATCCACAAGTTGCCTTATTGGTTAAAGCAGAAATTCAGAAACTATTAGAAGCAAAGTTCATAAAGCCTATTGATTATCCAGAATGGGTTTCAAACTTGGTACCTGTAGCAAAACCAGATGGACGAGTTCGCTGCTGCACGGACTTTAGAGATCTTAACAAAGCATGTCCTAAAGACGATTTTCCATTACCAAGCATAGACAACATTGTTGATCTTACAGCAGGACATGAAATGCTATCCTTGATGGATGGATTTTCTGGTTATAATCAAATCAGAATAGCAGAGGAAGATCAAGATAAAACGTCTTTTATTTGTCCATGGGGCACATATTGCTGGGTTGTAATGCCTTTTGGTCTCAAAAACGCTGGAGCTACCTATCAACGAGCTATGACAATTATTTTTCATGACCTTTTTCATACTATCATGGAAGACTATGTTGATGACATCCTGGGAAAATCTAAGACAAGGGAAGGACATCTACCAGTATTGGCACAAATTTTTGATCGATTAGAGAAATACCAAGTCAGACTAAATCCAAAGAAGTGTGTATTTGGTGTAACATCAGGAAAACTGTTGGGATATACTGTGTCTCGACGAGGCATAGAAGTGGACCCAGCTAAGGTAAAAGCTATCATAGAAATGCCTCCACCAACGAATCTCAAACAGCTCCGCAGTTTACAGGGTAGGCTACAATCTATCCGCAGGTTTATCTCACAACTCGCAGATAAATGTCATCCTTTTCAGCATCTTCTTCGCAAGGGTGAACCTTTTAAGTGGGATGAAAAGTGTCAACAGGCTTTTGATAAGATAAAGGAATACTTGGCAACACCTCCTGTGTTAATACCTCCTGTACTTGATCATCCATTACTACTTTATATATCATCAACAACCGCAGCATTAGGTGCACTTCTAGCTCAACATGATGATTCAGGAAAAGAACAAGCCATCTATTACATTAGCAGAACTCTTGTGGGATATGAACTTAATTACTCATTCATGGAAAAAGCTTGTTTAGCATTAGTGTTTGCTTCCCAAAAGTTGCGACATTATATGTTGAACCAAACAACAAAGCTCATCTCTAATGTGGATCCCCTCAAGTATCTCCTTTCAAAAGCACTTCTCACAGGGAGATTAGCAAAATGGGTTATGATCTTGAGTGAATTTGACATACAATATGTGAACCGTAAAGCTATCAAAGGACAAGTCATTGCTGATCAATTAGCTGCAGCACCTATCACAGACATTCAGCCAATATATCCCGAATTCCCTGATGAAGGATTGTTTACTTTCAGCTCCCCAACACGATGGCAGCTATACTTTGATGGATCATACACTCAACACGGATCTGGAGCAGGTATCTTGTTTGTCACTCCCCAAGGAGACTGCATACCTAAATCATACAGAATAGCATTCCCTTGTACCAATAACATAGCAGAGTATGAAGCTTTAATCACAGGTTTGTGCATGGCAGTACAATGGGCTATCAAACAGTTACGAGTCTTTGGTGATTCTCAGCTAGTTATCAAACAGGTCTTAGATGAATATCAAACAAAAGACGAGAAGCTTCTTCCATACAAACTAATGGTGGATGATTTCAAGCAATATTTCGAGGACATTACCTTTGAGCAAATTCCAAGATTACAAAACAGAGCAGCTGATGCCATGGCTATGATTGGGTCTCTTTTAGATATGCCATCTAACACCCATAAATGTGAATTCTTGGTCGAACAGCTTTTGATCCCCGCATTTGAAGTTCCACAGTCTGAGCTTATATGTGAGATTGTTGGTCCCAACTCGTTGTGGTACAAAGATATATACGAGTATCTCCGTAATCACACCTTGCCTCTTCAACTATCCAACACCCAACGTAAAACTTTTATCCGTCGAGCCTCTCGTTACACTATCTTAGGAGACACCCTTTATCGCCGAAGTCTTGATGGTATCCTTCTTAGATGTCTTGATTCTGAGGAAGCAAAAACGGCCTTACGTGAAGTACATGAAGGTGTCTGCGGTTCGCATTCCGCTGGCCCTGGCCTTGTTAAGAAACTTCTGCGAGCAGGATACTATTGGCCAACTATGGAAAAAGATGCCCAACAATTTGCAAAGCGATGTCTACAATGTCAGAAACATGGAGATCTAATACATGCACCAGCACATGAGCTTCAGCCTATTGTCACTCCATGGCCTTTTTCGCAATGGGGACTTGATCTTGTGGGTAAAATCCATCCTACTTCATCAAATGGTCATAAGTTTATTATCACTGCCACTGAGTATTTCACAAAGTGGGTAGAAGCCATACCAATGACCTACATCACAGGTAAACAAATAGCTAAATTCATCCTACATTACATCATCTGCCGTTATGGAGTTCCTCAAGCTATTGTCACAGATAATGGCCGGCCTTTCAAGAACCAAGAGGTTAGAGATCTTTGCAATAAGTTTCATATTCAACATAGGTTCTCTACGCCTTATTATCCTCAGAGCAATGGTCAAGCTGAAGCCTCTAATAAGACAATCATCAAGATCCTTAAAAAGACTGTTAACGAAACTGGTCGAGATTGGCATCTACAACTGCATCCTGCTTTATGGGCATATAGAACAAGTGTCAGAACTCCTACTGGCGCCACACCCTATGCTCTAGTCTATGGCACTGAAGCTATTTTGCCTATCGAGGTTGAGATCCCCTCTTTGCGCATATCCTTGCAACATACTGTTTCAGATGAAGAATATCGAGTCTCCCGACTCCATGATCTTGAGCTCTTAGATGAACGCCGCCTTACAGCATTGAACCATCTTCAAGTCTATCAAAACCGGCTACGCCGCAGCTATAACAAAAAGATCAGAGAACGTAGATTTCAGGTTGGCGACCTTGTCCTTAAAGAAAACCAAAGGAATCAACAACATCGAGAGAAACAGGGCAAGTTTGAACCAAATTGGCTTGGTCCTTTCATTATCACAGCAGTTTATGGATCTGGTGCATACACTTTGTCAACACCTGAAGGCATTCCCTTGGATGAACCCGTCAACAGCGTTCATCTCAAGAAGTTTTATCCATGAATCTCAGCTATCCCACAAAAACACCAAAAAAACAAAAAAAATCAAAATATGTCAAAAAAAAAAAAAAAAAAAAAAAAAAACAAAAATAAGATAAATAATCCGTCCTCTGGTGAAAACCTGGTAAACAGGCGCCTTGGATAAGTACCATAGTGAAAACCTGGCAAACAGGCGCTATGTGTAGTGACCAGCTTCCCTCATTTGTTTGGTTCATTTGATCATTTTCCCCACTGCATCTTGTATAAGCTATTTTCATAAGCCCTATCGCAATCTCACACATAGCCTTTCCTCTTCATCCTTTGCCGATGCTAGTTATCATATGTGAGACATTGTCGTGATATCTATATCTTTTGGCACCTTAGCATCTTGGCCACATCTTTTCTGCATTGTCGCTTCTGCATAATAAACCTCATCCCACACTGGGGGCATTTGTTGAGTCTTATTTGGAAGTGGATCCTGTTATCTCTAGCTCATAACATATCAAACAACTCAGCTTTCAACACAGCACACCTTATCAACTTCAGCCATGGCACATGTCCACCGATAACTATGACCTAACGACTTGCAACCAGGACTCATACCTTCACAATTCATCCACAATCATCCAACAATCGCAACAAATATCGCTTGATCAAACATCCAATCAATTAGCCCCATCAATAAGAACTACATCCAGCTCTATCGTTGACGCCTTGATCCCGTGGATACAGGGTATGTAGGCAATCTGAGATGCGAAGGAAGCACTCTGATTCAGGCTAAGACGATAGCCCCTTTCATCAGTCATCTGTCATTCTCAACATTCTTCAATCTTTCAGCTCATATTCTTCTATCTTTCATCACTTACATCATCAATAAAACCCAGAACTACATATTCATCATGTCTCATCTTCATCGTAAATGTGCTTTGATCCCGTGGATACAGGGTATGTAGGCAGTCTGGAATACGAAGGAAGTTTCCAGTACTCAAGCACCGATGATCCCCCCATCTTCTTCATCTTCATTCATCATCCATCTTCTCCTCTTTGATCAGCTCAAACAGGAAGCAAACCATGTGTATATTGCAAGCTCCAGCACTATAACCAATCATAGGTAAGCCAGAAGCTATTTGTCCGCATGCCTTAAGCCAACATTTGCTATAGCCATTTACCAACAACTTTAGCCTTCAACAGGATGTAGCTTTCCTTTTAACAAGGCGCCAGCTTAATCTATCCAAGAGCACTCAACATTTGGCAAGAGAACGTGATGACAGTATCTTTTGTTTTATCTTTTGATTTATCTTTTGTCCCTTTTCTGCACCTAGTCAAGACTGCCTTGATCTATTTATATCTTGGTATGTTGCGATGAAGTAAGGACTGGGGCATGGTCATATAGCTTTCGTATGCCGTGTTTGCGGGATGATCTTATTCTCTTCCTATGCGTCTTGGTATCTTGTACGTGTTGGGATTAGCATCTTACATATCAATATCTCTAGCATCTGAGAAGCTAAACAGTCTCTTATGCATTAGAGACTATTCTATGTTAAGACTAACTCCATACATATAACCAGCAAGCTATCATTATGTGTAGTGGAGATAAGCTCAAACCATTGTTTGTAGCGTCAAAGTCCAACACTAGCTGTTATTCATATCTTGTGCATGTTGGCTCAACATCTTGACCACATGCGTTCAGACAAGATTGTAACACGTTAGTTACGCATTGGATACCTCGACACCTTGGTCTCTTATACCCTGGTGCATAACATCCATATGCTATATCAAACATAAGGACTGCATTTCTTTTCATTTTGAGCAATTACTTGAAAGCTGCCCATCATCATCTTATCTTATCCATTTTATCTATCCATTCGTTCCGTCATCCTCAGCCAAGATCAATCATCTCCATCATCCTTTGTCCATACTCCCGCTCCTGCAAAACAAGTGTTAGCCATACATAAGTCCATTACATATCTTTTTCTTTACCATCTACCTATATGCATACATCTATCCATATCATTACCCTTTACATATTCATACATTTTCTATCCATTACCATTTGCATAAACATCCATCCATAATCCATATATAATCCATACACATAACATGCCATAGCCATCATAATATCAACATCACAACCAATATAACATCATATAGATCGCCAAAACTGCCATATATATATATATATACATGTGTGTCAAAATACAAGTGTCTACAATACAAGCTAAGCCCTGAAAAGAATGAATGTACAACAATGGCTCTAGGCCTCATCATGATACAATGTCAACAAGGTATGCCCTAGTGACTACTGCCAGCTCCCTCACCCTGACCACCACCACCAACAGGTCCTGTACCTGGTCCTCCATCTCTCGGTGGCCCCATCACTGAAGCCACTGACCGAGATCCACCTGACCTCCGTGAGCTCGAAGCCCCTGACCTGCTCCTGAAGCTAGGCTGTCTCTGCTCTGCCGGCACAGCTCCATAATATAAACCTCTATAATACTCAGCCTCACCCTGCACTCTCCGAAGCTCGGCCTGTACTGCTGTCAACTGTGTGGCTAAGTACATAGTAGCTCCATCAGTCCCCAAGGCAGTCACTGCTCTATCCCGCTCACTAGTCATAACCTGCAGCTGCTGTACTGCCCTATCTCTCTCAGCTCGCAGACCATCTCTCTCTGCTCTCATAGCCTGCTCCTGCTGTACTGCAGTATCTCGCTCAAGCCTCATCATCTGCTCATGCTACCTAGCTGTATCCCTCTCTCCTGTAACTCTCGCGAGCGCACCATCATCCTGTCCATCTCCTCTCTGTGCTCCCAGCTGTAGCTGAGCCTGATAAGTCTGTGCCTGTGCTCTAGCATGCCTCAAACTGATCACGGCCTGATGCCTATCCATCTCCACCCTCCTCAGCCTCATCTGTGCTCGCTGCCTCCATCTCCTCTCCTCTCTGATCCGTCTCCGCAGCTGCTGAATGCCCACATCATCCCCTGCTCCGATCTGTGCCTGTGGCTGCGCTAATATAGCTGGCTGACCTGGCACCTGCCCTGGCATCTGTATCCCTGGTGCAGCTGGCACTACTGCCTGTGCTGGTGGAGCCCGTCGTCGTCGCCTCCGGACTGGTCTCTCCATCCCAATCTCCCCAATCTCTCCATCTCGTGTCAACCGAGTCGGCCTAGCTGTCGCCCAGTATGCATCATACTCTGGCAATGTACCTGGCTCTGCCGGACCCTGTCTCCACTGCCATGCTACTGGCTGCAATCCATCTCTCTCTGCCAAGGCTGTGTCCACCACAACCTCTGGACCCCAATCGAACACCTCCTGCCTCGTCCTCCCAAAAATGGCATCCCCTACAGGTACTGCCTGTGCCTCTCCAAACTGCCTCAGGGCTCTCTCTGGCAAATAGCGCTCTATAATGTACAAGCCGCGTCCAAAAATGTACCTCGCCTGTCTCGCATAAGCAAGCTCGGCATCCTCCTCCTCCCACTGCTCACATCCTAGCCATGGCCTCCATACAAACCTGTCTATCTCATCCAACCTCCGTCGCCAGTATACCACCCCTCGGCGCTGTCGATATGTCAAGGCTCCTCTATACATCCGTGCAAATGGCTCTCCTGCTGCTCTAGCCACCCATCCCTCTGGTCTCGTCACTGGAATGTGCTCATAAGCCCATACGTGCAACACTGTCACTCCTGCGGACATACTGGCTCCGAACATATATGCACAATCATGTAGGTAATGATAGAGCTGTCCCAACACGCACTCTGCCCATGCATATCTCGTGCCATAGGAGAACATACCCTCCATCACTGTCCCCCATCCTACAGGAAACCCTCTCGCTCTCCTATCACCCACTAGCCATCTAATGATAGCCACTACCACTCGCTGCAACCTGTCACAGAGCTCCTCCATCCTCCCCATCGGTATCTCCGAACCCTCTGCTCCGATGTCTGGTGTCCCAAACAATCTCCTGAATGCAGCTGGGCCCATCTCCGGATCATAATCTACCCGATCCCCATCTATCGGAATCCTCAAAATCCGGAACACATCCTCTAAGGTGATGGTCGCCTCTCCTGTCGGTAACAAGAATGAACTGTGCTCGCTCATCCATCGCTCCACCATCACCGTCATCAGTCCTCGATGTGCCTGCACTGGCTCTAATCGTGACACATGCTCTAAGCCCAGAATCTCTAACACCAGTAGCTCCTCTGCATCCAACTGTCTCACTAGCCGCAAATCTCTCGGATGGGGCTCCCATGATAGTAATGGCGGTAGTACATCCTGCATCATCCATTTACCCTTGTCAGTCCATTCCGTTAATCATTCATATCAAAATCTGCCTATCTATCTGCTATTTTCTCCTACACCTACCATATGCGGTTCACTTTACCACAAGTGACCTATTTCTGCTCATTAGCGATTCCTTTCACTATATGCGCCTCTGTTTTGCCCACATGCGAGCTCTTTTGCACATGCGCTCACTGTTTTCCTAAAAGCGACCACTATTTCCACATGCGTTCATCCTTACTTTATCTGCGAGCCCTATCCCACATGCGCGTCTTTTTACTCCAAAAGCGAGCCGTTTTCCTATATGCGCCTATTTTCTCATCATAAGCGAGCTAACTCACACTAAGCGACCATTTTCGCCCTATATGCGCGCTATCTACCATATGCGGTCTATTTCTAGTCCTAAGCGAGCTCAACTACCCTATGCGACTATTCTCTGCTCATAAGCGACTAGTTTTTTATCTACACGCGCATTTCCGCTGCTCTTTTCCCGCCGACAGGATGCGACCACTTTTTTCCTAAGCGACCTACCCGCGCCCATAAGCGACCTGTATTACTCTAAGCGACCTCTACTCCTACATAAGCGAGCTATATGTGCCCGGTCCTAAACTAGTCGCTTTTGGTGACGTGTGTGAATTAATTACGCTTCTAGGCTATTAAATGCACGCTTTTGGGAAAAGTTTTGAGACATACCGGTGCGCCTGCTCCCTCTGGTCGTCCATGTGTCCTCACTCGCTCCGCACGATGATCTCTGCGTGGAATCACCATCCTGCTAGCTCTGCCACTCTCACTCTCAGGAGCTCTGGATTTCTCTAGGTTTCTAAGCACAAATGAGCACAAATGAGCCTATTTGCCCTTGCAGCCCCTACTTATAGCCCTTCTCCAAACCCTAATTCTTCTATACCACAGCCTATTTTCTTCGCGTCTGCCCTCTTTTCTGCCTTTTCTTCTATCGAGCGCCAACCCAGTCTTTCCTGGTTCGCCTGGCTTACCTCTCGAGGGGGCATCACCTGCCAGTTACACTGGGGCATAACTTGTTTATCGAACATATCTCACATCTTCTTTGACACAACGTTCTATCGAACATTGTATCAAAGAGGGGCAAAATGTAGACACCCAAATTTGTCCATGTCTAGCGACACCTTGTTAAATCCCTAATCCATTATCCAATTAATTAAATAAATTTTATTTATTTAATTAAAATCCCATTCTCATTCACTTAGCCAATTAATTAAATAAATTGTATTTATTTAATTAATTCCACATCATGTCTTATCTCATTTTATGCATTTATCATATTAATTAAATAAATTTTATTTATTTAATTAATTTCCAACTCATATCCCACTAATTCAAATACTTTATTTGAATTAAGCTTTTATCATTTATCACATTTCAACACTTGTCCATTTCCCATTTATCATGTGTTGTAAGACAACTTTCATTTAAAATCCTTCACATGTACAACTAATTGGACCTAAATTTAGTAACTTTCAATCTTAGCCATTCACATAGCCTTTGAATCTCCACCGTTGATTGATCTTGGTTGAGTCCTATATAAACAGCCTCTCATTCCATATGAGACACCCCCAGAAATCCAGAAAATCCAGGAATCCAGAATTCATATAGTATCTAGCAATCCAGCAATCATATAGCAACTCCATTATCATCTTGAGCATTCAAGCATTTGAGCTTTTATCATCCATCAATGGCAGCTTTCAGCTTTGTGATTGTTCATTATTGAAGAAGCAGTCCACATTTCCCTCTCAAACAAGGAATCGCACGGTCTAGGTGATGTTATGCTTGCATTGTTCTTTTGGCTTCATTTAGATTAGATTCCTTGATGATGGTAGGGTTAGGGTTTCATGACTATGTATGATCTTCCACACCTGACTTTCACCTATCACAAAATGTTATTTGCCAAATCTGTAATAGGTCCGGTCATAATGCTAAAGTCTGCAGAAGCAAGAATCAGGACAAAAGAGGTCCGGTGTATAATCAGAATCAAGACAAGGGTAAACAAAAGATGAATGCGGATGAAGTTAGGAATCAGATGAGCAAGATTTAGGTGAAGAAAAGTTCAGAGAATGTAGAGGTTGGATCCGCACCAGACTCTGGTGCTAATATTTCTTCCGGAAATTAAAAAGTTAGCTCTGGCTTAGGGGGAGACTCAAAGAAAATCCTGTTCCCCCAGCAAATCAAGTGGTGCCTGATGTGGCACAAGATGTGGAGTAAAAAGTTTAAAGATATAAGTCTTGAGACGATCCAAATAAGATTTCAGAGGTCCGCATGGAGTTATAAAGAAGCTGTGATCGATCAAGTAAGACCTGTTCCGGGAGATGCTCCGGTATGACAGAGGATTACAAAAAGGTCCGGAGAGATCCGGAAGTGCACTATCTTATTCTACGGATTGGACAGAGTGTTTGGGATGTTCTTTCAATGTGTCACCTTGATTTATTCATGATTGAAAGATCCAGATGATGTTCACAGATCAGGACTGATCCGGGATACTCCAAGCTATCCGGACAAGGCAAACCGAAATAATATAGGTGAAGTATTTATTGCAAACAGATATTAGGGTTTTTAGAGCAATATAAGGGATTTCTCAAAGATCATTTGCTCATTCTGCACTCAAGAAGAAGCGAAAAGTGGAGCTCTGCAACAAGATTCATCAAGCACACCAAAGATCTCCTGCCGAAGTCATTGCATAAAGAAATCAATCCCACCACTCCGTGCAAACCGAAGGCGCATAAGATATTCTCCGTTTTTCATTATCTCACTGCAAATCTTTGAAGAATGGCTACTCCAAATATAGTTAAGATCTCTAATAGACCTCGCCCCACATTCAAGAAACATCCTTACAAATCATTGGAGGTAGATCCACTAGGAGCCTTCTCTAGTGTTCCTCATGGTGTATTGCATACGGAAGATATTAGGGTTTACATCCATGCGAATCTTGAAGACTTTGGAGAATCAAAGCTGATGGATATCTATCACAAACAATTGATAGATAACTCCTTTGAGATCAAACCTCAGTACAAAGCCATCCGGGACAAACACTTTGCACAGTGCATTCATTTCCCCTGTTTTGAAGAAGATGAATGGGTCCGGTATGTACTAAGTAGAGTACATGACAACTTCCTATGGTTGAACCAGCCCTTCAAGATCACCAAAGATGCAATTAGGGCTGTAACCAGTCTGCACTCATCCGGTGGATTACCTGTTCTCAAGTCTGTCAAAAATCAGACAGTTAGTGATGCAACCAGATCCAAGTTTGACAAGAGAGCTATGACAGTTGATGACATCACTGAACCGGATGTCAAATTTGCAGCTATGATAATTGGTTACAAAATCTATCATTCCAGTAGGGAAAATTCAGTACCGGGAACTGCAATCTACACAGCTTATCAAATGTTAAAGGAGAATGCAGACTATGACTTGTGTGAGCTTCTTGTGAACCAACTCTTTGAAAATCTACAGAAGATCAAGAAGGACAAGAAAAACTCCTTCAAGTATGGCAATCTGATCCTTTGTCTCTTCTTTTACTACATGAATGAGCTTCCCGGATCCAGTGGATGGATATGGTAGAATGACAGACCGGTTGCCATCCAAATCAGAGACTATTTGCATGGACTTGGGGATGCTAAAGCAAGAAATATAGCTCTATGGGGATACTTCAAGAACTTCCAAAGCATGATGCATGCAAGAGAAAGAATACCCCAATCCCTTGTTGAAAAGTACAAAGACACAGTATGCTTCATGGTTGAAACAGATCAGTGTCTAATGGAGGCAGTGGAGCCAAGGACTGTTTGGATCATGCCCATGGGGTATGAAGTGGATGAACAGATAGTAGAGCTGCATGTTCAACACATGCTAAGCCAGCCCAAAGATCCTAAGGCAGAAAGGTTTGGAACCTTTGAGGAACTGAGTGTAAAGATACATGTAGAACTCAGGGAACCGGAGATAAAGAGGAAGGTAAGAAAAGAAGTTGAGCATATTGCTCAAGGCCTGGGCATCTCAAAAGAGGCACTTGATGCCAGTCGAGAAAAGAGGAGGAAGGTTGAGGAAGAAGAGAAAAGTAAAGAAAGTGTTCCGGTTGAAACTCCCACCCGGACCAGATCATCAAAAAGATCTGCACCTCCCACAACCAAAAGTTCAAAACCGGAAGTCCAGGCATCCGGTAAAAGATCCAAGACAAAAGCCACAAGGGCTTATGAAAGCCAAAAGGATGAAGAGGAAACAGAGTCAGATGAGGGAGTAAAAGAAATAAAGAAGCAGAAGAAGAAAGGATCCGGTAAACCCTCCACAGGCCAAGACAAGGATGAAATGGCAGAGGTATCTGTTGAAAAGCCCACTCTGTCTCTAGAGAGTGTAATCAAGTCGGTCACGGTGGATGGAAACCTTCAACCAATGACTGAATTTTATGATGACTACAATGAGGCTGACCAAAAGATTCTGCAAGAAGCCACAGTCAAATATCTGAACATATACAATAAGGCTTTCATTGAGATCATATCTCTTATTCCTAAAAGCCTAGAAAAGGAATTAGAAATAAGAAAGAATAATGCTCATGCAAAAGATCTTGAGATCCAGGAGCAGATAGCTATTCAGCTATATCCTCAAATTGATCCCAAGACAATGAACATAATCTTCAAAGACTGCAAAGATGAGTTCAGAAGTAAAGCCAGGATGAATCAACTCATGCTTGGTGAGACTGACAAAGTGGCCCAAGAGACAGAAGAGATCCTCCGGAAGGCCTTCAAAAGGTTCAATCTTCCTGTTGTAGAGGACTTAGGTGCAGAAACAGCTGCGGATTTGGAATCATCTGTTCCGGAAGAAGTGGGCCCTAAACAGACAAACATCTCTCCTCCGGTTTCCCCTACAGTCTCCGGATCCAAAGAAGAAGAGAAATTACAGGAGAAGGAAGCAGGGGTGGAAGATAAAGAGGTTGACAGTTCCAAGACTGCAGAAGAAAAGAAACATCTGTCTCCGGCAAGAGACACTGCACAAACTGTTCAACAATTTTTGAGCAAAGCCACTATAGAAATTGATGAACCGGACCTGCTAAAAGGACCATTAGATTTTGACTCTTTGTCACCGGTGCAAACAATGAAAATAGCCTCATTTGCAAATGAGAAAGTCAAAGAGAAGCTGCTGAAATCTCACATGGAAGACTGTGAGCTTATGGAGGTAGCATCTGGAGTGCTAGAAAAGATCATGCCATCCTTTCAAAAGGATCCCACAGCCTCCTCTTCCGGTAATCTCAAAACCTTAGTCAGCAGTGTTAGTACATATTTTGAATCTCTAGAAAAATCTGCTGAAGAAAAGGTCCGGAAGGAATTTTTGGATAAAAGATTTTCAGAAGTATTAGAATTAATCTCTAAAGATAGGAAGATTGTGAGTATTGGAATAAAGAGCTTAGAGAACGCTCTTAAGGATGGCGGTGACATTTACAAATTTTGTATATCCTGGTCAAAGGCAACAGCAGCAATTGACAAGAAAATAAAAGAGGAACAGGACAAGCTACAAAGCTTATCTCAAAGTTTTGATCCTCTCTCTTCCTCCATAATAAATCAAGAATGTCAGACTATTGCAGTCTTGAATGAAATAAAGAATCTTGAGAAGGAAAGGAAGAATATCACTAACCGGATGGGAGAATTTAGAAGGATTATAATCCCTAAGTTGGAAACTATGCATGAGGCCATCAGTGATGCTCAGACCACCGCCCAAACAAATGATCCGACAGATCTCAAGCGGGCAGAAGCTTTTGCATTTTTGTTGAGTGGTCACATTTCAATTTTGGATAGAATGAAGCAAAGTTGGGCTACAGAAATGATCTAATTGCAGACATCCTTTGCAGACATTCTTCAGTATATGTGAGCATGTAAATATGCGGCTATGTATAGAAAATTTTTGAAAATTTTGATGTGTGGACCCTACCCTTTGCCATTGATGTCAAAGGGGGAGTGAGGAGCAGTGAAAAATGAGGAATCCAATTAAGGGGGAGTTCCGGAAATTGTATATAAAGATAGAGCATCAGCAAAGGGGGAGCATAGTGTAAACACTTAGTCATTTTTCACTAAGTGTTGCCATCAATGCCAAAGGGGGAGATTGTTGGCAAGAGACACTATATGGATTCATGGTTGTTGTCATTGATGGCAACAAAGGTCATCCCACATATCCGCAAGTCATGGTGTGTCTCTACCGGAAGTCAGAATAAAGATTGTTGTGGTCCGGTGAACAAGAACAGAGCATGTGGCAAGGTCCGACAGATTGGTCCGGATCTCTCAGAGGAAGTGTCTTGGTGCAGTGCAGATTTGGGGAAGTCAAGAGGACTACCTTGAGTGGTATATTCCAAGGATTTAGCCTCCGGTGATGGACAAGGAAAAAGATATGAATAGTTGAGTACCGGATTCCTGAGAGACAGTGAAAACAGAGGATGAACTGACTGACAGAGTATCAGACTACTTTCCGGATGTGTTACTGTTGATGATAAAGGTTGTGAAGGCATGAATCATGTTTGGCCGACATGATTAATGATATCTACAAGTATATGCTTGATCCGCATTGCTTGGTGAGCAAGGATTCAGCCGACAGAACAGAGTTTGTAAGAAACTAGACTGTTCCGGATGCCGACTAGAAAGGTGATGAAATTACTTGTGTGGATATATATAGAGGATGGATTTAGTTGTGAAGGGTGTGACTATGTCAAGAATATATGCGAAGAAGAGAAGAACAGAGCAGAAGTACCAAGACAGATCCGGTATGTGAAAGGATAGCAGAATAAAGAACAGAGAAAAGATGAAGTGCAGCAGATCAGTGTACTGAGCCTAACCGGAACTGAACTCCAGCATATGCAGATGCTTCCAATCAGTTCAAGACTATGATTCTTATCACTTTGTAGACAGTGTGTCTTCTTGTAGGCAGTGGGCCTCTTGTGAGCAGTGTGCTCGGGCAGTGAGCCCTAATTGGCAAGTGCCATTTTGTAATTTCCTATTCTTCTAACAGAGAATAATTTTGGGTTAATCACCCCGTGGTTTTCTCCCTTAACAGGGTTTCCACGTCAAAAATACTGTGTCATGTGTTTTTTTATTTCATGGTAATGTTTTTGTGTTTGATTCAATACTGCATTAATTAATAAGAAAGTTCAAAAAGGAAATAATTAGGATAACTGATTCACCCCCCCCTCTCAGTTATCAACATGTAGGACTCTAATCTACTTCTAAACTAATAAGGATAGAGAAATGTTTGGACCTTCACAAATGAGATTGGTGCCTACTCCATTGGGTAAAAAAGTCATAATCATGAAAGAAAGAAGAGTACACACCTATAGAGCATAATGGAACTAGATACACACATGCATAAAATTGAGAGAACATTTCATGCAAATGGAGATTCTAAATAATCTAGTCTTAGTTTTGCAACTGCACACATGAAATTTAATAAATATCATTACACAATAGTTTTGAATAAATAAGAAAGTTGTCACACATTCATCTAACTTTTGTTACACTCATACCAACAAATGTGGTAAGAGAGGATCCACATCTAGATTTGAACACCCCCTTGAATAATGATAGAATACCATGGAAACATACATTGTCCATGAAATAACCAAGTCCTATGAGTTACAATGTGTATCTTGTTGCCTTATAGAGTATAATTGTATCACTTGATTCCTTATAACACCCAAAGACACTTATGCGGTTAGAGAATTGGCTCAGTGACCAACAATGATACACCAAACAATAGGGAACATATAACACCTTAAAACATTTTAACAACCATGAGATGCATGGAGCAAAATTCAAACATAGCTACAATCACCATTAAGACACCTAGAGGATCCACATGATAGAAGATTAATGCCCTAAATGAAAGAAATCCACTTGGGATCTTACACAAGGCAAAGAGAACAACCTTTCATCAAGCTACATGACCAACCACAACTGTCTCATCCTCCTGACAAATCCTCTATCATGCAATAAATTTAGGAACAAGCCCCAAATAGAGAAGATCTAACTACATACCAATTGATTAACCATGGTTTGGAGATAAAATACCTCATTAAGCCTTGCCACCAACAACCAACACCAAATAGGCATTGAGAGGAAATTCCATAATGACACAACCACTTGTCGCCATGAACCTATAAATATTTCTTGCCACATGTTTTAGTATTAGAAATTATATGAGAAAGTTGAAAAATGATCATAAGACCAACAAGCATGCCACAATGGAATGAATATATGCACATGGAGAAATGGGAATCGAGAGGGCACCCCAGGAACAACTACCACCATTTCACAACCAATACACAACATGGGCCACCAAAAATTTATGAAAAATGCATGGAGGTCTAGATATAGCCAATGCACAAGTGACAAGAGTCACCATAAGAACATCTACAACTAAGACAAAAAGCATATGCATCCACCATGAATAGGATTAAGCATGTCACATAGAATAAAACCACTATGAATATGAAGAACCAACCACAAACAAGTGGGAACCCACTACGAGGGTGAAGAGACATACTACAAAGGTAAGAGAGGACATATCGACACAAAGAGAAAGCCCTCACAAGAATATGGTATCCACTACACCAAAAGGATGCACCACATACCACCTAGGTTTCATCAAGAAGAAGACAAGCCATTGCAAGTGGGATGAAACAACTGCAAGGAAAACAAGATCCACCAACAGCATGAATTGAAAACACTACCAAAAGGGACCAATGAGGTTGAAGGAAGCCATCGCAACATTGGATTACATCTACAAGAGAATGTGTTGCCACCTCAAGCTTGAAGAGACCACTGTATGTAAGAAGGTTCACCACAAAGAGAATAATAAGGCTACATAGATGAAGAATAATCCCTTTGTGGTAAAATAAAATAAGTTGGCAACATATGAGGTATCAAAAGTTAGAAAGGGCAAGTGATAGGGAAGCACAATGAGGCACCAAGGGACACAAACAAGGCATCATAAGGCATAGGGAAGCAAGTAGGGATAGCACAATAGTCCACCAAGAAGCACCCTAGGTGAGAGATAACAAAACTAAAAATATTGTAGCAAATAATATAGAAAAATAAGATCTATGACATGCATCTAGGCTGATGCAAAGAGAAAAAACACAAGAATTAGTTAAGAATTTGGATGCAAACCAACAGATCCAATTTAGAACTCGTAAATCCTAATCCCAATAGGAATGGATCAAAAAATTTGTACC
Organism: Cunninghamia lanceolata; assembly: GCA_027924645.1. Classification (NCBI taxonomy): domain Eukaryota; kingdom Viridiplantae; phylum Streptophyta; class Pinopsida; order Cupressales; family Cupressaceae; genus Cunninghamia; species Cunninghamia lanceolata. The sequence goes on from BSBN01001067.1 coordinate 8,017,376, forward strand.
ATAGTCTAGGAGGTTGTTTCAGACCATAAAATTCAATATACAAACCAAAGACTCCTTACTATTAGTAACATAGTTCTCTAGTTATGTCATTCCAAGTCATCATGTAGGAATGTTGGCTTCACATCCATCTGTTCTATCTCTAAATCAAAAGTTACAACTTTAGATAATAGAAACTTGATATAAGTTAGTTTATAAATTTGTAAAAATCCCCACCAAAGTCTATCCCCTCCACTTAGGAATATCATTTTTTGATCACTCTTTCTTTATACATTTCAACACTATCATCTAAACCAATATTATTTTTAACACCCATTTACTTCCAATGAGCTTTCATATATTAGGCAATGGTACTACATCCCATGTGCCATTCTTCTCTAATCAAACCATCTCCTTATTCATAGCCACTCTATAGGACTCAAAATCATCCATATCCATCACCTCCGTCATAAGTATAAGCTCATCAATAAATTATTAAGAAAAGTAAAAATAAATCTACAATGAGGAGGGGTATGCCTTTCTAGTTGTCTCTACTAAGTGGACCTCCTCATGAGCTGAGGTGGAGATTCTACCTCCTCTTTGGAACTATTAGAACTATATAAACTCTCCTCCTCTCTATGTCCTTCATGAGCTTCTAGTTTATCCTTTTTAGTCTTAGGAGGTAACTAAATCACATCCTTCTTCCCATCCTCTTTTTGATGCAACACTATGGAAGAAAGCTTAATCTCTCTAAAGATAGTAGTTTTTCTAAAAGTACCTCTCTCACCTAGAGGGTCCCAAGGCTCATATCCTTTTACATCGACACCATACCTAATAAGATACATTCTACTACTATGTTCTCCAAATTTGACAACTTCTCCTTATGCACATGTGCATATGTGATGCAGAGTGGGACGCAACGGAGGCTAACTAACAGGAAGGAGTAGCCAACAATACAAACAGCATGATAAAATTCTCTATCGGCTGAACATCATCATCATATTTCCCAGAGACACCAACAGCATCATCACATTCCAACAACATCATCATATTTCGGATGATCGCAAATATCCTCCTGTCGACTACTATTTACCTCCTCCGTTTGTCGCCTATCATCATCATCATGATAATCAACGGGCGCAAACATCCTCCGGTTGCACTGATCATCAGGTGCCAAATACAAGCGGCATCATCATGATATTCAATATCACCTTCGTCTGCAGGATATCCCAAATATCCGGTTGCTCCAAATATCCTGATGACGTTGCACTTCAACAACTTGCCTTCGATGCTCCACTGCCCGACGATACAAGCAACAGCATCATGATATTGTTCATCCGGTTCCTCGAAACCTCCTGATGATGCTAATACAACTTCCTGCCTACGCCGATACCTTACCACTTAGTGACAACAGGATAAACTCGCATTGAGGGATTTCTTAATATCCTGATGACGATGACGTCATATCCTGATGACGATGACGTCACACATCATCCTGATGAACTCTTCAACACTTAGCCAAAAAAACTTAACTTTCACACCCGCATCCGTTAGCAATATGCGGATGATGAACTTCCCCGAGAGATGATCCTGACTGCGATATATACACTGAGTATATATCCAACTCAAAACATCATGATGCACTTGCAACATGCAAACTTCAACAACTTCATGACCCGATCCTGATGGCGATGGATTCACAGATGATGATGCGGCTCGTTCCGACTGGAAACGCACATGCAGACTCCTGTGTATCCTTCCACTGCATGTAAGCACTCCGAACCGCTCTATTTCACAAAGATCGTGTGACGACCGGGCCGGATCACCTTCAAACCAAAATCTAACAACTTATCTTCTAGACCTAGCACATGAGGATGCTAGGCTGATTCACAGCATGCTCCTAACTGATCTCCTGAACAATGCAATGCATAAACAGAAAACACAAATGCAAACTAAACTATAATACAGGACCATTCCACCGATTTGCAGGATCAACCGGTGGAAGGGTTGAAAGTGCCCATTAACTTGCAAACAGAAAAGGAAATCAACACAGAAACAACTGATCAACTCAAATACTGCAAAAGATGAGATCTTATTCAATTGAGATTCAATGTCCTGAATACAGCTTCACAATGTCTGAACTGCTCTCAACTCAACACAACACCGATACATCTATCAACAGCAATCTCAATATCAATATGAACTGTCAATATGAACTGTGTCTAAACCCTAACAGGTCGAAGGTATATATAACAAATCCTTCGAGTACTACTAACTTCACTTCCCAGCGGCTGGGAGCTTCCAAGCGGCTGGGAGAGAGGACAACTCAGACTATCTTATCCCGATCTCTAACTGCCTACACATACTCCTATGCTGAACTAATACATAGCATCGGTCCAATGGACCTTATTACATGATAAAGTCAAACATACTAAAAATAGACTATCCTGTCATCATGCTGATAACTATCCTATATCCTGATCATGTATGTCATCATGCGGACCTATATCCTGATCATGTGCGGGTGCTCCTGCACCATACTCCCCAAAAGAAGAAATCTCAAGTCCACTTGAGATGAGAGTATCAAGGTCGGCACCATGTTTCTGTATCTATTCTGCAGTCATCCATACTGCTTCAGAAGTTGGCTGTCCCTTCCAAGAGACGAGGTACTCCAAGTACTTCTTGTTCCTGGTCTGTTTGACCACTCTAGTGTCCAAAATCTGCTGTATCTGTGGGGGATCATGTGGAGGAATGTCTTTAGCAACTGTATCCTGTAGGATATCCTGATCTGCATCTGGATGAGCCTTGTATGCAGTTAAGTCACATACATTGAAGATAGGAGATAAACCAAGATCAGGTGGGAGTTGGATCTCATAAGCATTCTGTCCATGCTTTTGCAAAATCTGACATGGTCCAACTTTCTTTTGCATGAGCTTAGTATACTTCCCCTTAGGGAGCCTGTCTTTCTTCAAGTGAACCCAAACCAAATCTCCAACAGCAAATTGAACATCCTTCTTTTTCTTATCAGCATATTCCTTATATTTTAAGGTGGTTTGCTGGAGTTGGGTTTTGACCTGATCATGAACTTCTTTGATTGCTTCAGCAAAAGCTTCTCCATCTGCACTAACAGGATCGGTTGTAGGTAGCTCTCGCAACTCTAAAATACCTCTAGGATGCATTCCATACACTACCTGAAAAGGCGATTTTCCTGTGCTCCTGTTGACAGTATCATTATATGAAAACTCAGCTTGAGATAGAATATTGTCCCACTTCTCTCCATGCTGTTTTGTCAAGCATCTAAGTAGATTCCCCAAGGAACGGTTCACTACTTCAGTCTGTCCATCCGTTTGAGGATGATATGCAGAGGAAAAAGACAAATTGGTTCCCAGCTTCCTCCATAGGGTTCTCCAAAAGTGACCCACAAACTTCACATCTCTGTCTGAAACTATGCTCAAAGGCAACCCATGAATTCTGACAATTTCCCTGAAGAATAAATCTGCAATATATGAGGCATCTGCAGTGGTTTTGCATGGCAAGAAATGTGCCATTTTACTGAATCTATCCACTACAACAAAGACACTGTCAAATCCTCTCCTGGTCCTTGGTAAACCTAAAACAAAATCCATACTGATGCTTTCCCATGGTCTGGAGGGAATGGGTAAGGGCTGGTATAACCCTGCATTAGTTGACCTGCCTTTAGCCTTCTGACAAATTACACAGGTTTCTACAAATTTCCTGACATCTGACTGCAACTTAGGCCAGAAATAAGGCCTCCTGACCAGATCAAGAGTCTTGTCTAGACCAAAATGACCTGCCATGGCTCCACAATGTTTCTCCTTGATTATATTCAACCTCATAGAACACCTTGGGATACACAACTGTCCACCCTTGAACAGCAATCCATCCTGGATCAGGAATTCAGAGAACTCAGCATGGTATTTCTTCCCAAAAGAAGTACAGACCTGATATATCTCTCCAAAATCAGCATCAGACTCATACATGGTCTTGAGTGAATCAATACCAACACTCTCTAACTGAATCTGATTGACTGTGAGAACTCTTCTGCTCAAAGCATCGGCAACTTTGTTCTTAACCCCTTTCTTATGTTTCAAGGTAAAAGTGAAAGCCTGTAAGGTCTCTACCCACTTCATATGTCTGTGGTTCAGCTTCTCCTGGCTGTGGATGAAACTCAAAGCCTGGTTGTCTGTGAAAACTATGAACTCCTTTGGCAGCAGGTAATGCCTCCATTTCTTTAGGGACTGAACTAAAGCATACATTTCCAAATCATATGATGAATACCTTTTCTTAGCATCATTTAGCTTTTCACTGAAAAATGCAATTGGTCTACCCTCTTGACTGAGTACTGCTCCAATGGCCATGTGACTGGCATCACACTCTACCTGAAAGATCTTATTGAAATCTAGAAGTGCAAGGACTGGCTGCTGTGCCACCTTCCTCTTCAATGCCTCAAAGGAATCATCTGCTCCTTGAGTCCAAACAAACCTGCACTTCTGTCCTCCTTTTATGGTATCCAACATGGGTGCACAAATATGACTGAACCCTCTGATGAACTTTCTGTAGAAGGTTGCTAACCCATGGAAACTTCTGACTTCATTCATGGTCTGTGGAGTTGGCCAATTCAATATGGCACTCACCTTCTCCTTATCCATCTGCAGCTTTCCTTGTGAGATGACAAAACCTAAATAGGTGATCTCCTGTTTCATGAACAGACACTTGTCCAAGTTTATCATCAGCTTCTCTTCATGTAACCTCTTGAGAACCAGATCTATATGCCTGAGATGTTCTTCTCTGGTGTTACTGAAAATCAGAATGTCATCTAAATAGACTATGACAAACTTACCAATGAATTCCTTCAGAACCTCATTCATCAGTCTCATGAAAGTACTAGGGGCATTAGACAAACCAAATGGCATAACCTTCCATTCATACAAACCTTCATTTGTTTTGAATGCTGTCTTCCACTCATCACCTGGTCTAATCCTGATCTGATGGTACCCACTCTTCAAATCTATTTTGGTAAAGTACTTAGCATTTCCCAAACAATCAAGTAAATCCTCAATTCTGGGGATTGGAAACCTATACCTGATTGTGATCTTGTTGATGGCTCTGGAATCTTTACAAAGTCTCCAAGTGCCTTCCTTCTTTGGTGCTAGTACAGCTGGTACTGCACATGGACTCAGACTCTTCCCAATCAGACCTGAATTCATCAATTCTTCAATCTGCCTGGCTACTTCTGCATTCTGTTCTGGGGTAAGCTTATAAGCTGCTTTATTTGGAAGTGTAGACCCTGGAATCAAGTCTATGCAATGACTGATATCTCTGACAGGTGGTAGGGATCTTGGCATTCCCTCTGAGATAACACCTTTGTACTTATCCAATAACTCTTGGACAGCTGGGTCTATCAACCTTGGCTTCTTCTCTTTCTTGGCTTCTTGCTGTTGTTTCTTATTCACACTCAGACATGGGATTAGGGCATATGCAACTGCACCTTTTGCTGCTACTTCTTTCATGAACTGTTTGCCTTCCATCAGCATGACCTTCACTTCTTTGCCTTTAGACTTCTCCTCTTTCTCCATCAATGGGAATAGTGTTACATCTATACCATCTTTCGTGATTTTATAGGTGTTTTTAACACCATCATGCTGTGCCTTCAAATCATACTGCCATGGTCTACCAAACAAAAGGTTGCAAGCATCCATCTTGGTGATATCAAACAACAACTTATCCTTATATCCACCAATCTGAAACTCTACCCAAGCCTGCTCTTCTACAGTTGTCTGCTGTCCTTGAGTAAGCCATGAGACTTTATATGGAGATGGATGAGGCAATCTCCTAAGCTTCAGCTTCACCACCATCTCTTCAGACACAAAGTTCTCAGTAGAACCAGAATCAATCAAAACTTTACAAGCCTTACCTCCTGCTTTGCAAGTGCTTCTGAAAAGGGACTTCCTTTGAGGGGCTTCTTTATCAGGTACCTTCATGGTAGTCACTGTTCTTCTCATCATCAGGGACTCTCCACTTTCTGGATATCCATAATTCTCAGGACCATTCACACTCTGAAAATCATTAGAGCTTGTCCTACTTTGATTATCAGGTTCATTGACCAAATTTGTCCTCCTTTCCCCTGCTGAACTTGTGGCCTTGTCTGGACATCTGCTGGCTATATGGCCTTCTTTGTTACAGTTGTAGCATCTGATGGATCCTCTGCCCTGGGATCTTCCTCTGTAAGGTCTTCTACCTCTGAAGTTTCCTTGCTGACTGAAATTCTCTCTCTGATTCTGACCATTGTTGCCCTTGCTATTGTCCTGACTGGACTCTCCTTGATATCCCTGTCCATGTCCTCTGCCTCTGAAAGGACTTCTTCCACCTCTCTGTTGTCTTCCTCTTCCTCTATTGTTTTGGTCTTGTTTTCTCTTCAGCTTTTCTTCCACTTTCAGTGCCAACTGAAAGCTTTTCTGCACTGTATCGGGGTTATGCAGACTGAGATCTTCCTGAATATTAAACCTCAATCCATTAAGGTATCTGGCTACCTTTTCCTCTTCACTTTCTTTCACCTTGGTCTTCATACAGAGTTTCATGAACTCTTCTGTATATGAGCTGACATCTAGCTCCTTCTGCTTCAGGTTCTGCTTCCTCTTGTGTAACTGGATACTGTAATCCAAAGGAATATAAGCCTCCTTTACCAATTCCATCATCTTCTTCCATGTGGCAACTCTACGTTTTCCCTCCTGTACTCTATCATCCTGAACAAAGTTCCACCATGTCAAGGCAGCTTCTTTCATCTTTGACTGTGCTATCTTCACTCTCTGCTGTTCTGGTATCTCCTCTGTCACAAAGAAATTGTTCAAACAATCTATCCATTCCATTACTGAATCAGGGTCCATCTTACCTGTAAACACTGGCAAATCCAGCTTCACATCCATGGTTCTCCTCTCCATGGCCTTGAGGGCATTCAACAGCGGTCTCTGGTCTGCAGGAACGACCTCCTCGCTCCAATTAGGGATATCTTCTTCTTCCCTATCATCTTCTCTACCAGAACCTACTTTGCTCCTCAACTTTGCTAACTCATCTTTCAACTCCTGATTCTGAGCCTTCACGGCCTTGCTTTCTGCAATCTGTTTCTTCACCAGAACTGCCAACTCAGCGTTGGTCATCCTTGCTGGAACCTCAGATGTTCCTTCTTCGTCTGACATCCTGCTTATCTTTTCTAGAAGATCCTAACCTTTGCTCTGATACCACTATGATGCAGAGTGGGACGCAACGGAGGCTAACTAACAGGAAGGAGTAGCCAACAATACAAACAGCATGATAAAATTCTCTATCGGTTGAACATCATCATCATATTTCCTAGAGACACCAACAGCATCATCACATTCCAACAACATCATCATATTTCAGATGATCGCAAATATCCTCCTGTCGACTACTATTTACCTCCTCCGTTTGTCGCCTATCATCATCATCATGATAATCAACGGGCGCAAACATCCTCCGGTTGCACTGATCATCGGGTGCCAAATACAAGCGGCATCATCATGATATTCAATATCACCTTCGTCTGCAGGATATCCCAAATATCCGGTTGCTCCAAATATCCTGATGACGTTGCACTTCAACAACTTGCCTTCGATGCTCCACTGCCCGACGATACAAGCAACAGCATCATGATATTGTTCATCCGGTTCCTCGAAACCCCCTGATGATGCTAATACAACTTCCTGCCTACGCCGATACCTTACCACTTAGTGACAATAGGATAAACTCGCATTGAGGGATTTCTTAATATCCTGATGACGATGACGTCACACATCATCCTGATGAACTCTTCAACACTTAGCCAAAAAAACTTAACTTTCACACCCGCATCTGTTAGCGATATGCGGATGATGAACTTCCCCGAGAGATGATCCTGACTGCGATATATACACTGAGTATATATCCAACTCAAAACATCATGATGCACTTGCAACATGCAAACTTCAACAACTTCATGACCCGATCCTGATGGCGATGGATTCGCAGATGATGATGCGGCTCGTTCCGACTGGAAACGCACATGCAGACTCCTGTGTATCCTTCCACTGCATGTAAGCACTCCGAACCGCTCTATTTCACAAAGATCGTGTGACGACCGGGCCGGATCACCTTCAAACCAAAATCTAACAACTTATCTTCTAGACCTAGCACATGAGGATGCTAGGCTGATTCACAGCATGCTCCTAACTGATCTCCTGAACAATGCAATGCATAAACAGAAAACACAAATGCAAACTAAACTATAATACAGGACCATTCCACCGATTTGCAGGATCAACCGGTGGAAGGGTTGAAAGTGCCCATTAACTTGCAAACAGAAAAGGAAATCAACACAGAAACAACTGATCAACTCAAATACTGCAAAAGATGAGATCTTATTCAATTGAGATTCAATGTCCTGAATACAGCTTCACAATGTTTGAACTGCTCTCAACTCAACACAACACCGATACATCTATCAACAGCAATCTCAATATCAATATGAACTGTCAATATGAACTGTGTCTAAACCCTAACAGGTCGAAGGTATATATAACAAATCCTTCGAGTACTACTAACTTCACTTCCCAGCGGCTGGGAGCTTCCAAGCGGCTGGGAGAGAGGACAACTCAGACTATCTTATCCCGATCTCTAACTGCCTACACATACTCCTATGCTGAACTAATACATAGCATCGGTCCAATGGACCTTATTACATGATAAAGTCAAACATACTAAAAATAGACTATCCTGTCATCATGCTGATAACTATCCTATATCCTGATCATGTATGTCATCATGCGGACCTATATCCTGATCATGTGCGGGTGCTCCTGCACCAATATGCCTCACAACCAAAAACATGAAGATGTTTTAATGAGGGATTTTTACCCATCCATGTGATGCAGAGCATGCACAATGGAAGCATACAAAACACATCAAAATATGAACTATTGAAGTGGTTGAACTATTGAACTCATTGAACCCGTTGAACCACGTGAACCTTTGAACTGGTTCAACCATCAGCAAAACATACACTATCAGAGAGTTCAAACTTTACTATACCGATACACCGATCGTCTCATTTTTTACTCCTTCAAATCCTTTGCTGTGACTTATTTCTATCGGCCAAACTTTAATATGGTCTTCTGATCTCATATCTCATACCAATATGCTTAATTTCAACTTCACCTTCGGCAAGACTTAACTCTATCGGCACTGTCTCCATACCTTCCGCCGATATGCCGATAACTAAACCATCGATGACACTTGACATTTGTTACCCCGATCGGTGAGAATACATATTGTCGGCTCAACACAACTTCATTCACCCAATGGCTCTTGTCACACTGATGTCTACAACTTCGCATATGCATTACTTAACTTTCTATTGCTGGTTCTCCTCACCGTTATTACCAGTCACTCCTTGTATCATTCGACATGTACATTCACTCATATAATCTCCAACATTCAATTACAAGATACACATGAAATGCTCTCACATACAATTTTTCTGACATACTTTTGCAGTATACACATAAAATGCATATTCAGTGACAGAACATGAATCTTAAGCCGATAACCTCCTCAACAACTTCTGTAACTGAACAACACACAGAAACAACTAACTCCTATAGAATAGAAAGATAATCTAACATTACAGAGGTCATTCCACTGATTTCAAAGAAATCTCAACTAGTGGAATGCCTCCAATGTACATTCCCGTAATTAGACCAAACCACAAAATTTCTTTATTCCTCCTCAAAAAAATACATACAAATCTTCTCTCTCTCTACTCTCTCTCTTTCTAACAAATATAGACTCAACTATTTAAAGACTCATATCTTGGTAGTTACACAAGGTGGAAAGTGAACCACCACTACCAACTAGTTACAATCACTTTGTTCAGTTACAATTTTTTAATCTTTCTTGACACATATACCAACTTAACCAACTATGGTTCAATATGGCATTAAGGCCTTTACAATATGACATTTGGACAAAATAGAAAATGCATGGAATCCTCTAGATTCTCAATGTCTCAGGGTGCTCCTGCACCATACAACCAACCAACAAAGATTTCCAAGTCCCTTGGAAATGTACCTGCAAAAAGAAAACTATCTTTTCCTGTATCTCTGTCTGGCTTCATCCGTCACTCTTCAGCTTCAGGATTCAGGCTTCAAATCTTCACACAATGGACTAGTGACCAACAAACTAACAAAATCAAACTACCATCAACTCCAGAGCATCTTTAGGTTCATTCTACTCCCATCAATGGAGTACTCTCAAACTAAACAAAACCTCCATGACTACAACACAATGCTCCATCAACTGTCCATCTTACATGCTGCTTCACAGACCCATTCCTCTCGTCCAACAACAGATCCTGGAAGATGCACCTACCACTCTCTCCTCAGTGGCCTCTCTCTACACCTTCTCCCCAGCATAATCTCTATTGGTGAATGGTCTTGACAGACCTCATCCTTATCTACCCACACACAGGAATCCTATTCCTCCTAGCAACTAGATGGCACGAACATCTGCAACAGTCTTGCAGCTACTGTCAGCCTTCAAAATACTTTCGACAATCTCTATCTTCAACATGGTCACCAACACAACTCTTTAGTTTTCCTTCAGCTCTTCATCTACCTTCTCAGAAATCAAACACAACACATTTAGATACCAAATCTTTTGTCAGATCTTTCACTAGCTCTGATACCAATTTGATGCAGAGCACATAGGGAAGCACTTAAAACAAGACCACATGTCGAGCTATGGGAGTGGTTGAACCGTTTGAACCTCTTGAACTTATAGAACTAATGGTTGTTGAACTGTTGGATCACATTAATCGTTGAACCGACAAGACTTAACTATCGGTGAAACCTTCTCCTCGCCTTCCGATAGTCCATCTCTTCCCGACCATTTAATCTTTAGGCTTCCTGTATCGGTGAGACACTCGCATTCGGCCACAGTGAACCATCCTTCGATGATACACCGATGAACTCCCCATCGGTGGCACTAACCATTGTTACCCTGATACAACACAATCGGTGAGATTTCTATTGTCGACTAAACACAACTTTATCCACCTAACAACCCTTGTCACTCTGATGACCTCTACTTCACATATACATTACTTAACTTGCTATAGCTAGTTCTTTTTGCCATTCCTATCAATCACTCCTTGTACAATAAGAAATGCACACTCACTCTTTCAATCTATGACATCTAATTACAGGATACACACGAAATGTCCTCGCATACATTTGCGATAAACACACGGGATGTTCTTAACATACATTAGCGATATATACACAGAATGCATATTCAGTGAAACAACATGAACCTTGTGCCGATATAAACTGCTCTAGCACTTGTAACCGAACAACACACAGAAACAACTAATTCCTATAGAACAGGAAGAAATCTAACACTATAGAGGTCATTCCACTGATTTCGAAGAAATCTCAACAAGTGGAATGACTCCAATCTACATTTTTGTAATTAGACCAAAACACAAAACTTCTTTTTATTCCTCCGGGATGTACATACAAAATCCATTCTTCCTCTCTCTCTGTCTGTTTTTCCTCTCTGTTCATTCTGCGAATACAGACCCAACTATTTAAAGACTCATTTGGTAGTTACACAAGGTGGAAAGCGAACCACCACTGCCGACCAGTTACAATCACTTTGTTCGGTTACAATCTTTTAATCTTTCTTGACACATATACCAACTTAACCAACTATGGTTTAATATGGTATTAAGGCTTTTACAATATGACATTTGGATGAAACAAAAAATGCATAGAATCCTCCAGATTCTTAATGTCTCGGGGTGCTCTTGCACCACCATGCCTCTCTAAGGGTCTTGTCAACAAGATATAATAGGAGACATGTTAATTAGGTAACAAGGTGTAGCAATTACTTCTTCCTAGAACTTCTATTCCAAGCCAACTCCACTAAGTATGCTTCAACCCCTCTCCATCAATGTCTCATTCATTATTTTGCAACTACATTTTTCTAAGGGACATATGGAGTTATTTTATGTCTCCCAATCTCATTCTCCTTATAGAATCCATCAAAATCTATAGAATAAAACTCAGTGCTATTATCATCCCTCAAAATTTTAATCTTTTGACTAGTTTGATTTTCTAAAATAGCCTTAAACTCCTTAGATTGGCTAAAGACTTCAAATTTACTCCTAAGGAAATAAATCCACATCCCTCTAGAATAATCATGTATAAAAGATACTTAGTGCAAAGACTTAGAAACTGAAGGAACATTGATAGGACCAAATAAATCTAAATGAATCAAGTCCAACACCTTAAAAGATTTATTAGAACTAGAATAAAATTGAATGCAATTTTGATTTCCATATACACAATATTCATAAAAATTAAAATCAAGATTACTCTCATTCATACCCTCAACAAGATTTATACTTTTAGGTTTCTTAGGCCCTTATCACCTATATTGTTAATTCTCTAGTGCCATAACATTCTCTTCTATATAGATAACTAAATATTAGAAGCAAGAGCTTGCTTAAGTACCTAAAAAGCATGACCATCAGAAGTGGATACACCACTCCCCTCTGCTATTGGATTTGATGGTGAAGGTGTATATTTTATAGATCTCTTTACTATAGGGGTGAGTGCAAGATCATCATGGGCCAAATAGTGGCAATAGGGGAAAAAATGTGTTTTTACTTAGCCAGAATCTTGAAAGGGATATTTGAAATTTTTTAAGGGTCTAATAAAAAATTTGTTTTGGTTTGGTAATACCAAACCATAACGGATATCCATTTCCCTTCTCACCATAATAAAAAAAAACATCCATTTCAGCAACCTGTGGGTTTCTAAAATAAAGAAAAGGAAAGGAAAATGGATATCAGAGACCATAGGCAGATATCTGATTCGTAGAAGCTAAAAATTCTCCTACAATCAAGAACTAGTTAAAGGTAATTTGTTGGTTTTTTTTCCTTTTTTTATTTTTTTCAAATTCAAATTGACATATTTGGTAAGATTTAGGGTTTCAATTGTTTATTGTAAGCATTAATTTTTAACTCAAATTTTTCATATGATTTAGTGATTTTCATTGTGTTCAAAATGTTTAAATTAAGTTGTATATACTTGTTTAACAAGAATATGTTTTAAATCCTAAATTTGTATGATTTAAATTTCAAATTTAGGTAACATGGATGAGCAAGATCAAAATCCAAACCCTCTCCCACCGAACCCTCCAACTATTCAAGAACAAATTAAGAAATGAAATAAATAGGATTATAGAAATTTATCGCTGCCACCCTCAATTGGCTTTAATGACATCCACCTTAGAGGTAATTATTACTCAAGTTCGAACCCTCACAAACCAACATGAATCATTTAGGAAATGTCGAGAACCCAAGAGAGCAGAATATTATACCAGTTTATCATATGACCAAGTGAAAGATTTAGACATTACCAAAGCCATGTTAGTCCAAAATTTTGTCAACTCTAAAATTGGCTTGCATGTTGATGTACTTAAGCCTATGTATTCAATCAAATGGTGCACACATCAAAGTATTACAAATAATTTTGGGATCGTTGGTGGATGGTTATTGATAAACCACCCAACAACAATCTTGATGTACCTTTATATTTCCTCCATAAACTATATGTAGAGTTTATATTAGGTCACCATGTGAACTATTGTGATTTTAGAGAATTCTAGGGAGTAGGGAAAGGGATACCTCAAGATAGACCTAGGATACTACGACAAGTGCAAGGTCCATTTATTCCCCATCCTCCTATCTCTTCTCCACTTCTCCAATTGAGCACCCAGTCATTATTGTAGATGCAACACATTAGAGCCTCTCTATCATACACTCTTTGACTAAGTATTTGACTACACAGACTTCTAAGATGGAACAACCACATGATATTGTTGGTTGTAGTGGATCAGTTGAGACTATTGGACCCTCTTCGTCCACACATGTTTGTGTGCCTCATCATTGCATTACGTGCAACTAGTTGTGCTTAGGGCCTCTTGTGGAGACTAGTGATCCACCCCTAAACACATCAAAGTTTGAAGTCCCTCATATGCCACCTTCACAAGATGAGGTAGCAGGGTCTAGAACTCAAGCTAAGGCATCAGGGACTAGAACACAAGTAGAGGCATCAGGAGCTAGAGAAGAAGAGGACCAAGGCCAATCTTTCTTTCAAGTAAAATTTAAAGTTAAATTTCATAGTTTATTCCATTTGAATTTAATATAAACAAATATTAATACTAATGTATCTAAGGGGATTATAGTTCCTGACAAATCAGGAGTTGATAGAAGGTCATCATGGTACTCTTTCTATCATTCAATTTGGCCCAGACTTGCTGGTATAAATTTTTATACACATCTTTAACCCTTTTTTATTGTATGCATTTCATTTTTTGTGAGTAATTATATATTAATTTATATCTTGATGTTATTTTACTTTTACAGTCTATTCAAAATGTGAATTATGTGGCACCTTTGCCAATATGCTTTAGTAGAACTCCTGATCAACCCAAGCAACCGTTATTCGCTAAAAGACTCTCAGAATGACAACAAAGGGAGGAGGTATTGAATTTAATTGAGTTTTACTTTAATTGATAATTTAGAGAACTTATAGTTTATTATAGTGATTTAGATCTGTTAATTTTAAAGTTATTATGATTATATATATACATAGAGTCTTACATTCTTGTCATTCTTCATACATGAATCTTAGTTGGTTCGTCCATGATGGATCCTTCTCAATAGATACAAGAGGACTCATTGGTGGTATGTGCTTGTTTTGCAGTAGATAAGTTTTTGTTTAGTCTAGTCTAGATTGTTTATTTACACATCTAACCTTTCTAATGTATGCATTTCCTTTTTTGTTAGTAATTATATATTAATTTATATCAATGTTATTTTACTATTATAGTATATTCAGAAAGTGAGTGATGTGGCACCTCTACCATCATGCTTCAGTAGGAAACTTGATCGTCTTAAGAGACCATCCTTTGTAGAATGACTCTCAAAATGGCAACAAAGAGTTGAGGTAATTGATTTGAATTTTACTAAATAATTGATAGTTTAGAGACCTTATAGTTGATTGTAGCGATTTAGACATGTTAATTTCAAAGTTTTAAATTGTAGTAGATAGCTTTTTGTTTACTAGTCTAACTTATTTATATTTACCATTGAACTAATTAATCAAATTTGTGGTTTAACTTGTTATTACAGTCAAGTTTGCATCGATCAACTACTAAGGATTGTGGCACAAAGAGGTCATTTTTTGAGGATCTACTATAGGTTGAGGATTTGCTAGAGACATAGGGTAAAGTGGACCTTTAGTATCTGATGTAGCTATTTGGCATGTAGATTGTATATAGATTTTAAGATGACATATGCCACATTTTGTAAAAAATGTTTTGACTTGGCATATATAACAAATTTTTGTATATGTCTACCATTATCCCGGATACATACACCTTGATATACAATATAATTTAAATTCCTTTTGTGTATGTATTCTTTATTTAAAAAAGTTAAAATTTGAATGTATAATCACTTTAAAATGGTTGAGTTATGATCAATAACATGTTATAGATTGATTCCTTGTTATATATGTTTGTTTTTCTTGATAGAAAGATGATATGTAGTTTCCTACCTCAATACATAACTTGATCTTAATTGCCATGATGGTAGTTTTAGTTAGATATAGGATTGTCTTAGAATGAGATTGCACCATTTTTCCATCAAATGATAATGCATTGTCCAAACACCATTAATAAGACCTTCCTATTGTTTTGGTATCGATGACTGTCTTATTACTAGCATAAAACCAAAGATTTGTACATAAGTAGATGTTACGAGTTACTATATATTTCTCTATGAATACCCTAATTAGTAAGAATTAATAAAAAAGAAGCATAATGGAAATCATATGAAATCTATATTTAAAATTTCATTTTAATTTATGCTAAATTAGTGTACAAACTTGTTCAATATATGTTTATGCTAAATTATTACATGGATTCTTAGTGTTAGTTAACATATTTGTTGTACTCCTCTTTTTGTATACATCTCATTACAATCATGATATTGAAACAACTATATTTGATATAGAAACTACAAGATTTGATATGATAAGCATAGATAAATTCTCATCTTACATGTTAAACATGCAAGATACATGTTAAAAATGACAAAACTTATGATGTTTTTCATTAAATCAAAGATAGTTATTTTTGTATTAATGAGAAAAGAAATGTTTGTATATTTACCCATTTTGTTATCTAGTTTATGCAAAAAATTTCATCCACAACCCAAATTCACCTAATGTTGCATTTAGAAATGTAAATAGGTGTATCTTAAGTGGAAGTATGTTTCAATATCATACACTTCATGTAAGTTGTACATGCCAACACCGAATTCTAGTTTTACAATTATAGAGACTTAGAGAGAGACTCGGGGAGATAGGAAGAGAGAGACATGTTTGGAATGATTTGTAAATCATCATTTTACCTTCTATATGGTTTCCATGCTTTGCATATCCTCATTTCACCTTATACATGTTTGAGATGATTTTCTTATCCTCATTTCACCTTCTATATGTATAACATATCCTCATTTCATCTTCTATATGTTTGACATCATTTTCTTACCTTCATCTCACCTTAGATATATGTTTCAGATTATATGTTTAGTTAGGGAGAGACTTAGAGAGAGATCGAGAGGGAGATGATATGTTTGACATTATATACTTAGTTAGGGAGAGACTTAGCAAGAGACAAAGAGGGAGATGATATGTTTGACATTATATCCTCATTTCACCTTCTATATGTTTGACATTATTTGCTTGCCTTTATTTTACCTTCTATATGTTTAACATGATTCTCTTATCCTTATATTTCACCTTCTATAGGTCTAGCATTATTGGCAAGAGACACTATATGGATTCATGAATGTTGTCATTGATGGCAACAAAGGTTATCCCACACATTCACAATGCATGATAAGTCCTCACCGCAAGTCAGATTGAAGAAGTGTTGAGGTCCGGTAAGCAAGAACAGAGCAGTCAGTAAGGTCCGACAGATAGGTCCAGATCTCTCAGTAGAAGTATCTCAGTGAAGTATGGATTTGGGGGAGTCAAGAGGAGTATCTTGACTGATAGATTCCAAGGTTTGAGCCTCTAGTGTGGAAAGGATAAAGAGATATGAATGCTTGAGTGTCGGGTTCCCAAGTGATAGTGTGAGCAGAGGAAGAACTGACTAACAGAACATCAGACATTATTCCAGATGTGTTACTGATGTTGGTAAAGGTTATGAAGGCATAAATTATGTTTGGCCGACATGATTAATGATTTCCACAAGTATATGCTTGATCTGCATTCCTTGATGTGCAAGGATTCAACAGACAGATCAGAGTTTGTGAAAAGATTGACTATTCCGGGTGCCGACTAGAAAGGTGATGAAATCATTTGTGTGGATATATATATAAGATGGATTTAGTTATGAGAGGTGTTGAGGTTGCTAGTGAAGTGTGAAGAAAAGAAGTAGAACCGAATAAAAGCAGAAAGGAAGATTCAGTATGTGAAAGAAGAGCAGCATAAAAGAAGAGGAAAGATGAAGTGCAGCAGATCAATATACAAAGCCTAACCAGAACTAAACTCCAGCATATGTTGATGCTCCTTATCAGTTCAAATATTGTATTACACTCTTTATAAATTGTAGACAGTGTGTCTCTTGTAGGCAGTGTACCTCTTGTGAGTAATGTGCTCGGGTAGTGAGCCCTAATTGGCAAGTGCCATTTTTGTACTTCCATTCTTCTAACAAAGAATACAATCTTGGGTTAATCACCTTGTGGTTTTTCCCTTAACAAGGTTTCCACGTCAAAAATATTGTGTCATGTGTATTTCTATTTTATGGTTATGTTTACTTGTTTGATTTGATGCTGCACTAAATATTAAGAAAGTTTAGAAAGCTAAAATAATTAAGATAACTGATTCACCCCCTCTCAGTTATCAACAATTGGTATCAGAGCTAAGTTCCTCCTAAACAGAGTCTAACAGCTTGAGGAAGATCTAGAAATCCAAATGGATGCATATGGTTTAAGGGAGCAACTCAAGACTGCCCTTGATGATCTTGAGCAGTCCAACTCTGAAGTCAATGAATTAAAGGAAAGACTCAAACAGGCTGATGATTTCATGAGAGAACTAAAAGACAAATTAAGTCTCTCTATGAAAAAGAGAAAGGAGCTACTTCAACAATTGGCAAGTCAAGGTGAAGCAAATGATGCAAATGAAGATCTGAAGGAGAAAACCAAGTTATGTGAAAAGTTATCAAAAGAAATCATTATGGTAAGACATGAAATGGAATCAGGAGTTATAAAGTTCACCCAAGAGATTGAAGAGAAAAGAAAAACTGAAGATAATCTAAGACAATCTCTCAAGGAGAAATTAGAAGATTGCCACAAGATGGATAGAATTATCAGACATCTTGAATCTAATCTTGAAGATGCTAAAGATAATGAAGAAAAACTTGAGGATCAAATTGTCTCTCTCAAAAGGGATCTTCAAACAACAAATGAATATAAAGAGAAATTCAAGATAAGTTCTACTCAACTTGAAATTCTTCTTGGAAGTCAAAAGAGGATAGATGACAAGTGTGGTTTGGGATATGAGAAAGGAGAAAGCTCCAGATCCAGTCGAAAGAACTTTGGATCAGAAAATCCAAGGAACAGGCCTAGAAGACCTCCGGTAAGGCAGCCTAATGCTCAAAGATATCCATCCTTCAATGGATACTACCACAACTACAATAACTTTGGTCATAAAGCTAATCAATGTAGAAGGAGAATGAATCAGACTAATACATCCTTCTCCGGACAGTGCTTCAACTACAAAAGGTATGGTCACAAATCTCATGAATGCAAAAATATGCAAATGAATAATTCATTCAATGGTAGATGCTTTGCATGCAATAGAATGGGTCATATGGCTAACCAATGTAGATCAAGAGGATATCAATCAAATATGCAAAGAAATGTTGTTTGCTAAATTTGCAATAGATCCGGTCATATAGCAAAATTTTGTAGAAGCAAGAATCAGGATAAAAGAGGTCCGGTATATTATAATCAGAATCAAGATAAGGGAAAACAAAAAGTAAATGCGGATGAAGTTCAAAGTGAGATGAACAAAATTTGGGTGAAGAAAAGTACAGAGAATGTAGGGGATGGATCCACACCAGACTCTAGTGCTGATATTCCTTCCAAAAACTAAAAAGTGAGCTCTGGCTCAGGGGGAGACACAAAGAAAACCTTGTTCCCCCAGCCAGTCAATTGGTGCTAGAACTGGCACAATAAGAGTTACAGATTAAAGGGTTTATAAGGGAAACATCCAAATAAACTATGGTTAAGTTTTGGAAGATCTGCAAGAAAATTTGAAGAATCTAATCCTTCTAGAATTGATCTAGTAAAACAGTCTTCTGGTAAAAATAGATTCCTTACAAGTTTGGTCTGGTATGATTCAAACTATGGTGTCTTGATCTGCAAATAGATCAAATGACTAATGAAAGGATGATAGATTATCACTACTCTCCTAGAATAACTTCAAAATCTATCTCAGTGATCTAGAAAGGTTTTTTTCTCTGAATAAGACAAACAAGGCAAACCAAAATAAATTAGGTTGCACATTTATTGCCGAATGAAAATTAGGGCTTCTCAGAAACAAAAGAGTTCATTTGCTCATCATTTGTACACTCACATGAAAAGAAGAGAGAAAAGGAGCTCTGCAACTACTTCTCCCAAAGATCAAGATGATTCTTCATACAGCTCAATCCAGATTTCATCATGTGCCCTAAACAGCGTAAAATGTATTCTTCATTCTTGATATCTCTCAGTAAGATTCCTTGATGATGGCTACTCTGAATATAGTAAATATTTTTGATAGACCTCGCCCATATTTAAGAAGCACCCATACAAATCCTTGGGGGTAGATCCCCTAGGAGCCTTCTCTAGTGTTCCACATGGTGTTCTGTACACAAAAGATATTAGGGTTTACATACATGCTAATATTGAAGAATTTGGGGAATCAAAATTAGTGGATATCTATCACAAACAATTGATAGATGATGCTTTTGAGCTTAAACCACAATATAAGGGCATCTAGAAGAAACATTTTGATCAGTTCATTCATTTCCCCTACTTTGGAGAAGATGAATGGGTCTGGTATGTGTTGAGTAGTGTACATGACAACTTTCTATGGCTTACTAGACCTTGCAAAATCACCAAGGAAGCAATTAGGGCAGTAACTGGTTTACACTCCTCTGGAGGAATACCTGTCCTTAAATCTATCAAAAACAACATTGTAACTAAGGCCACCAGATCAAAATTTGACAAGAAGGCAATGACCATTGAAGATATTACTGAACCGGATATCAAGTTTGCATCTATGATAATAGGATACAAGATATATCACCCCAGCAGGGAGAATTCAGTGTCCAGAACTGCAGTATATACTGCCTATGAGATGCTGAGAAAGGATGCAAAATATGATCTCTGTGAACTTATTTTGAGCCAATTAATGGAAAACATACAGAAGATCAAAAAGGACAAGAAGAACTCCTTTAAATATGGTGGACTAATATTATGCCTATTTTTCTACTTCATGAATGAGCTGCCTAGATCAAATGGATGGGTATGGCAAAATGACAAACTGGTAGCAATTCAGATCAAAGACTATTTGCATGGGCTTGGGGATGCTAAAGCAAGAAATACAGCCATGTGGGGATATTTCAAGAATTTTCAGAACATGACGCAAGCAAGAGAAAGGATTCCACAGTCTCTTGTTGAGAAATACAAAGACACAGTATGTTTTATGGTAGAGACTGATCAGTGCCTAATGGAGGCAGTAGAACCAAGAACTGTATGGATCATGCCCATGGGGTATGAAGTTGATGAACAAATTGTGGAACTGCATGTTCAACACATGCTAAGTCAGCCAAAGGATCCAAAAGCAGAAAGGTTTGGAACCTTTGAGGAGTTGAGTGTAAAGATTCATGTGGAACTCAGAGAACCAGAGATCAAGAGGAAGGTGAGAAAAGAAGTAGAAAATGTTGCCAAAGGCCTTGGCATCTCAAAGGAGGCACTTGATGCCCACAGGAAATAGATGGAAAGGGTTGAGGAAGAGAAGAAGAAGGCAGAAAAGAAAAATGAGGAAAGTGCTCCGGCAAAACCTTCCACCTAGACCAGATCATCAAAGAGATCTGCACCTACCACTGCCAAAGGCTCAAGGACATTAGAACCAGAAGCACAATCATCTAACAAAGGAGAGAAAAGAACAAAGACAAAAGGTACAAGAGCCTATGCCAGTCAAAGGGATGAAGAGGAGACTGAATCTAATGAAGAAATTAGGAAAATGAAGAAAAAGAAGAAAACATCCGGCCAACCCTCTACCAGACAGAAGGAAGAAGAAAAGACAGAGGAATATGTTAAAAAACCCACTCTTCACATTGATGACATAATCAAATCAGTCACAGTGGACAGAAACCTTCAGCCAATGGTTGAGTTCTATGATGATTATGGTGAAGCAGATCAGAAGATATTACAAGATGCCACAGTTAGGTATCTAAATATCTACAACAAAGCATTCATTAAAATTATATCTCTGATCCCCAAAAGCTTGGAGAAGGAACTAGAAATAAGAAAGAACAATGCCCAAGCCAAAGACCTAGAAATCTGGGAATAGATAGCAATTCAGCTATATCCTTCAATTGACCCCAAGACAATGAATATGGTATTTAAAGATTGTAAGGATGAGTTCAGAAGCAAAGCAAGGATGAATCAACTTATGTTGGGTGAGACTGACAAGGTAGCCAAGGACACATAAGAGATCCTTTGGAAGGCCTTCAAAAGATTTAATTTTACTATTATATAGGACTTGGGTACTGATCCCTCAACTACAAGTGTCACAGAAGAATCTACTGAGAAAATGATAGAAGAGGTGGGCCTTGAACAGACTAACATTTCTCCTCCAGTTTCCCCTACAGTCTTCGGATCTACAGGAGAAGAAAGAATATAGGAGAAAGAAGTAGAAGTGAAGGACAAAGAAGATGATAGTACCAAGGCTGCAAAAGGAGAGAAGACTTCAACAGAGAAGACCACAACTGCTAGTGGTAAGAATGTAGAAGGAGAGAAAGCTCCAAAAGACAGTTCTGTGACTGTAGAAGAAAAGAAAAATCTGTCTCCGGCAAGAGACACTACAGAATCAATCAAGGACTTTTTGACAAAAGAAACTATGGAGATTGATGAACCAAAACTATTAAAAGGGCCATTAAATTTTGACTCTCTATCTCCGGTGCAAACAATGAAAATAGCTTCATTTGCATATGCGAAGGTCAAAGAGAAACTACTGAAATCTCACATGGAAGACTGTGAGCTTATAGAGGCAACATCCAGAGTGTTGGAAAAGATCATGCCATCTTTTCAAAAGGATCCCACAGTCTCTTCCTCTGATAATCTCAAAACTCTAGTCAACAATGTTAGCACACATTTTGATTCTCTAGAGAAGTCAGCTGAAGAAAAGGTCCGAAAGGAGTTTTTGGATAAGAGATTCTTTGAAGTACAAGGTCTAATAACAAATGATAGGAAAGTATGGATATTGGGATAAAGAGCTTGGTAAATGCTCTTAAAGATGGCAGAAATATGTACAAATTTTGCTTATCTTGGCCCACAGTGACCAAAGATATTGAGAGGAAAGTAAAAGAACAAGAGGATAAACTATTAAGTCTATCCCAAAGTTTTGATCCTCTCTCATCCTCCATAGTAAATCAAGAGTGTCAGACTATTACAATCAAAAATGCAATAAAGAATTTTGAGAAGGAAAAGAAGAACATAATTAGCTGGATGGGTGAACTTAGAAGGATCATTATCCCTAAGTTAGAGGCCATGCATGAGGCCATAAGTGAAGCTCAAATCACAGCCCAGACCAATGATCCAACAGATCTAAAAAGGGCAGATGCATTTGCGTTCCTATTGAGCAGTCATATTTCAATTTTGGATAGAATGAAGCAAAGTTGGGCTACAAAATTTATTCAATTGAAGACAACTTTTGCAGACATACTTCAGTATATGTAAGTATGCCATATGTATATACTTATGCAACTAAGTATAGTTGAATTTTTGAAAGTTTTGATATGCAGACCCTACCCTTTGCCATTGATGTCAAAAGGGGAGTGAAGAACAGTGAAAAATGAGGAATCCAACTAAGGGGGAGCTCTAGAAAATGTATATAAAAATAGAGCATCGGCCAAGGGGGAGCATAGTGTAAACACTTAGTCATTTTTCACTAAGTGTTGCCATCAATGCCAAAGGGGGAGATTGTTGGCAAAAGACACTATATGGATTCATGAATGTTGTCATTGATGGCAACAAAGGTTATCCCACACATCCACAATACATGATAAGTCCTCTCCGGAAGTCAGATTGAAGAAGTGTTGAGGTCTGGTAAGCAAGAACAGAGTAGTCAGTAAGGTCTGACAGATAGGTCCAGATCTCTCAGTAGAAGTATCTCAGTGAAGTGCAGATTTGTGGAAGTCAAGAGGAGTATCTTGACTAATAGATTCCAAGGTTTGAGCCTCCGGTGTGGAAAGGATAAAGAGATATGAATGCTTGAGTGTCGGGTTCCCAAGTGATAGTGTGAACAGAGGAAGAACTGACTAGTAGAACATCAGATATTATTCCAGATGTGTTACTGATGTTGGTAAAGGTTATGAAGGCATAAATTATATTTGGCCGATGTGATTAATGATTTCCACAAGTATATGCTTGATCCGCATTACTTGATGTGCAAGGATTCAGCCGACAGATCAAAGTTTGTGAAAAGATTGACTATTCCAGGTGCTGACTAGAAAGGTGATGAAATCATTTGTGTGGATATATATATAAGATGGATTTAGTTATGAGAGCTGTTGAGGTTTCTAGTGAAGTGCGAAGAAAAGCAGTAGAACCGAATAAAAGTAGAAAGGAAGATTCAGTATGTGAAAGAAGAGTAGCATAAAAGAAGAGGAAAGATGAAGTGCAGCAGATCAGTATACAGAGCCTAATCGGAACTGAACTCCAGCATATGTTGATGCTCCTTATCAGTTCAAGTATTGTATTACACATTTTATAAATTGTAGATAGTGTGTCTCTTGTAGGCAGTGTGCCTCTTATGAGCAGTGTGCTTGGGTAGTGAGCCCTAATTGGCAAGTGCCATTTTTGTACTTCCATTCTTCTAATAGAGAATACAATCTTGGGTTAATCACCCCATGGTTTTTCCCTTAACAGGGTTTCCACATCAAAAATATTGTGTCATGTGTATTTATATTTCATGGTTATGTTTGCTTGTTTGATTTGATGCTGCACTAAATATTAAGAAAGTTCAAAAAGCTGAAATAATTAAGATAACTGATTCACCCCCCACCTCTCAGTTATCAACAAGCATACCCTCATTTCACCTTCTATATGGGTTATGGAAAGAGTAGAATGAGGGAGAGAGGAAGAGAGAGAGACATAGTGAGAGAGACATGTTTGGCATGATTCACATATCCTCATTTCACCTTCTATATGGTTTTCATGCTTTGCATATCCTAATTTCACCTTTAAATACATTTTCTTTACACCCGCTAATTGTATTTTCTTGAAAGTTTCTAAAGCCTTATCAACAAATCCATTTTGTGCATATCTTGCAATCATTACATTCCATGAGATGGCATCTCTTTGAGATGTTTTGTCAAATAGTTCACTTGTCTTGTCTATGCTTCCACATTTTGAATACATGTCTACCAGGGTAGTTGCAACTAGAATATCTGACACAAATCCCCCTTCCTTTATGTTTTGATGGATGTCCATTGTTATGGAGTAAAAGGTACCCACTTGTATTTTTACCTCCTTGTTTAGCTCCTAGGTCCCATTTATTACATTATACATTCTAAATGTTCATCCTAATGCAAAATTGCCTGACACCCAAGTGAAATTGGAATATGGGCCCCATGATTTAACTTACCCTAGACCTAAATGAGGCTAAAAGCCCTAGATAGTACCACCCAGGTCCCTCACTTTAGGCTAGGTCTAATTTAAGTTTATGTCAACTTAACACCTTTCTAGAGGTTTCTCCTTGTCAGCTCTTTTGGTTTGAATTTACGATTATGAGAGGGAAAGCATATATAAGTCTGTTTTTGGATTCATTATCAACTAGGTTGAAAAGAGCATAAATTGAGATCTTGAAGTGAAGCAAGCAAAAGAATTCATTGTGATTCTAGAGTAGGTTTGTGTATTTTTATTGTGTTTTTTGTAGGCATGAAGCTATCATCTATCCACCTTAGGAGTTGAAGGATCTACATCCTCTGGAGGGTTTCCTCACATAGGTGATATCATTGTTGTTTATCATCATTTGATTAATCATCATTGTCTTTATTTTCAACCTTTGCCCCCATGAGGGCACACACTATATATCAATCAATGATGTTGGGAAGCTTGAATGCTATCCTAGGATTTGACTGAGGCAAGTTCCTAAACACCATAACCCCCAAACCCCTTCTTATCTTCTTGTGTGTAGGGTATAAGAGAGAGATCTAGAAAATATAGAGCTATAGGAAGACTGAGTGCAGATTAGGGTTTTGAGATCCAGAGACTGTTTCAGAATATTCCATCATCAAGGACTTGGGCGGTACCACCCATATCTGTCTTCCTTTTTTCAGATCATGCATCAGGACAAATTCAAAGTGTTCAAAGTTATGGTGGAAAATGAGATTGGTGTGAAGATAAAGTGTTTGAGATTCGACAGAGGTGGAGAGTTTACCTCTGGTGAGTTTGATACATTCTGTGAAAAGCATGGAATAAAAAGATAGTTATTTGCTCCTAGGACTCCTCAACAAGATGGAGTTGTGGAAAGAAATAATCAGACCATTCAAGAAGCTATCAGGACCACGATGATGGAAACAAATGTTCCACAAGTTTATTGGAGAGAAGCTGTGAGTACTGTTGTCTACACTCTTAACTAGGTGCAGATCCAAGGCAATTATGGTAAGACTCCTTATGGACTCTGGTTTGGTCATCCTCCTACTGTGAGATATTTCAGAGTTTTTGGTAGTAAATGCTATATCAAAAGAGATGAGGATCTAGGCAAGTTTGAAGCAAGAAGTGATGAAGGAATTTTTTTGGGTTACTCTACTCAAAGAAAAGCATACCGGTGCTTTAACAAGAGGTTGAAAAAGATTGTTGAAAGTGATAATGTTAGAGTTGATGAGAGCAAGGAAGGACATTCCAAGACTTGCAGATACGATTCAGATGATCAAGATGAAAATCCAAGTCAAGAAAGGCAAGTGCAAACTCAGATTCAGATCCAGATTGATCCAAAAATCTAGTAATTCAAGAGGATAGTACAGAAGTTGAGGAACAAGCTCAAGAAATAGAAGTTCAAGCAAATCCCAAAACTCCCAGGTATGTAAGGATGAATCATCCTAAAGATCAAATCATAGGAGATAGAAATAAAGGTGTTCGAACTAGGAGAAGAATTGTTGAAGATCAAGAAGAGATTTGTCTAATTTCACAAATTGAACCAAAAATAGTAAGTGAAGCCTACGAAGATGAAAATTGGGTAAAGGCAATGGAAGAAGAATTAATGCAAATTGAAAAGAATCACACTTGGGATCTTGTTTCTAAACCCGAGGACAAAAATGTGATTAGAACTAAATGGGTCTTCTAGAACAAACTAAATGAAGATGGTGAAGTTGTAAGAAACAAAGCAAGGTTGGTATGCAAAGGATATTCTTAAGTGGAAGGAATTGACTTTGAAGAAACTTTTTCTCTAGTGGCAAGAATAGAAGCAGTCAAGTTATTTCTTGCATTTGCTGCTTATAAAGATTTCAAGGTCTATCATATGGATGTCAAATCAACATTCCTAAATAGAGAGTTAGAAGAAGCCTACATTGAGCAACCAGAAAATTTTTAGTTGTTTGATGAGAAAGATATGGTCTGTAGATTGAGGAAAGCATTATATGGACTCAAACAAGCCCCAAGAGCTTGGTATGCAAGATTAGATAAGTATCTGCTAAAGCTAGGATATAACAAAGGCACTGCTGACAGTAATCTTTACTTCAAGATTCATCATGAGAATATTCTAATTGTTGAGGTATTTGTTGATGATATCATTTTTGGTGGAAATGAGAGCATCTGCAAAACATTTGTTGATCATATGCAAAGTGAATTTGAGATGTCCATGTTTGGTGCGATGAATATCTTCTTAGGTCTACAAATCACTCAGTCAGATAAAGGTATCTTTATATCTCAGTCTAAGTATGTGAAAGAATTGTTGAAGAAGTTTGGAATGGAAGATTCAAAGTCAATAGGTACGCCTATGGTAACCAAATGTAAGTTAAATAAAGATGATGACTCCCCTACAGAAAATTAGAAAAGGTATAGATCAATGATTGGAGGACTACTGTATCTTACTCAGACTAGACCTGATATCATGAATGCAGTTGGACTTGTTGCTAGATTCCAAGCTGATCCTAAAGAATCCCATGTTGTACTAGTAAAAAGAATCTTTAGATATCTTAAAGGAACACTTGATTATGGCTTGTGGTATCCAAAAGACAATGACTTTACTCTTCATGCATATACATATGTTGATTAGGAAGGAGATGTGGATGATAGGAAAAGTACGAGTGGTGGTGCATTCTTCTTGGGAAGTAGATTGGTTTCTTGGCTGAGCAAAAATTAGGAGGCAATATCCCTATCTACAGTAGAGGTAGAGTGTATAGCAGCAGTAAACAATTGCACTCAAGTTCTGTGGATGAAGCAAATGTTGAAGGACATTAGAATTATGTTTGAGGAGCCGGTCACAATCTTCTATGATAATTCAAGTGCAATAAGCATCTCAAAAAATCCAGTGTTGCATTCAAAGACAAAGCACATATCCATCAAGTTTCATTTCTTGAGAGAAAAGGTAAATGAGAATGAAGTCAAGTTGGAGTTTGTATCTTCAAAGGATTAGATTGTAGATATTTTCACTAAGCCTCTTCCCAAGGATACTTTTGAGTATCTCAGAGAGAAGTTGGGGATTATTACCCCTCCTAGTCAGAATTAAGATGCACAAGAGTGCATCAATTTGGTAGTATTCACAGTCACATCTTGTGATCTGGATTGATGTCAAGGAGGCACTACTCAGGGAGAGTAGTCTGCATGTAATTTTTGAGTTTGATCTGAAACAAAAATAAGGAGAAAAGACTGCAAATATGTGCCCTTTGCCATTGATGTCAAAGGGGGAAAGAAGTTCATGTGAAAAACTAGTTGCTGAAGAAAGGGGGAGCAATGCATCAAGTGATTGCAGAAGTAATAAGAGAAAGTGGGAGAAGGTCTTGTCTTTATGGTAAAATCAATTTTTCACATCATATGTTGCCATTAATGACAAAGGGGGAGATTGTTGCAAATATGTGCCTAAGCAATGTTGTCATTGGTGTCAACTGTATCCTATTTTACTGCTTGTATAGAAGACTGGATTGTTGGGATATTGAGAAAATTAATAAGGATCAATGTATGCAAACCATATGGCTGAGTAGAGAATTGTCTAAAGAAGCTCCAGTTAATCTTTGAAGGGTTCGCATGAAGATTTGAAGAAGCTATGGCCATCTGAGTAGAACCAGTTTTACAGTGTTCATAAGAGACAGAGTGACAGGAAAGAGGCCCGGATTGTTCCGGATATGTCAAATGATGATCTGTGGATATGGAGGCATGTTTGGGAAGTCAATGTGTATCATCCATTCAAGTGGTTTGTGGTTTGGAGGTCCGCAAGAAATCTTTCTAAAGTGATAGTCATGGCAGACAGTGTTCTTGAGGTTTCAGAGGAAGATGCAAGTGATTCTGATGATTTGGAGGAGTGCGGATGTTTTTGTTGAATTCAATGTGCTTGTGGAAGTCTCTAGATTGTGTGACTACTATGTTGGAGGTCCGCATTGAAGTTTAAGATTGTCAATGAAGATTTCCTTCTTGGTGTTGTGTTCTTCCCAATCTTGGCCGACCTGATGATTCAAGCATTTTGCTGATGATTTAAGAGCATTTCTATGGAGCATGGAATATTGATTAATGAATATTTGAGTCCCAGTTATGTTTGGTCGATAGCTTAGTGATTCGCATTAAGTCAGATGTTTCTAGTGCCGACCTTGATGTTCATTCCAAGGTTGATGAAGCATATAAATACTTGTTGATGAGTTGTGGAAAATCATCCTTGTGCAAAAATAATATAATCTAAAGAAAGGATCAAAAGGCAGAGTAGAGCAGAGGAGAAGCAGAAGAACAAGAGTTGTTTAGATGAAGAGTTAGAGAAGAAGTATTTGGGGCAGAGCAGAAGTTTTGTGAGCATTCAATGAAACTAAACTAGGCATGAAGGAGATGCTATTTATCAGTTAATTCTTTCTATATTAAACATAAATTCTATAGGTAGTGAGCCTCTCTTGAGTAGTGAGCTTTGGGCAGTGAGCCCAAAGGCATGTGCCTTCTCTTTTCTTCTAAGTACTTTTAATAGGGTATGAATCTTGTGGGTTAACCCCCACCGTGGTTTTTCCTTAACCAGGTTTCCATGTAAAAATCTTGGTGTTATGTGTGTTCAGTTTATTTCTGCTCATGTGTTATTGATTCATGCTTTAATGTTTACATTATTAATTTGATTGCAAGTTGATAAAGAAGATTAAAAGAAGAAAAGTTTAAATTTGTGAGACAACTGATTCACCCCCCCTCTTAGTTGTCTAAACTAAATCCAACATCCTTAATGTTCCTACAGCTGATGAATTTATTCTTTATGAAGATGCCTCAGATTATGCTTGGGGAGGACATTTATGTTTTGTCAGATATGGTATTAAACTCATTATTGAATATGCAAGTGGAATCTTCCTTGAAGATGTTTGAAAAGGGATTTCTTCTGACAAAGAAATCTATAGTGTTATCAAGAACATGAAAAAGTTTGCCTTAAAACTTATGCATCTAAAACATTTCATTATTAGGATAGATTGTACTCGCTTTCTCACATTCAAAGAGAAAGATCATGGAAGGAAAGATGGCCGAGGCAAATATCTTTGCTGGCAGGAATATTTGAATCAATATAATTATGAAGTTTAGCATATTCCAGGCAAGCAAAACATTGTAGCAGATACTCTTAGCAGACCTTTTCTCCCTGGAGTTTTCATGCAAAATCCTACATCATCTTCCAGTGTTCCAGGATTTATTAAGGATAAATCTTATGTTCATTTTAGAAAAATGAATCATATAGTTCAGAGAAATATCCTTTGTAAAGGTATTAATAATCATTAATTAGAAAATGTAATATTAGCTGCAGATACTCTAGAGGACACTAGTTGTATCTCTACTCTAGACATATACAAAGAAGGTTATGGTCATTTTACAATCCTTTGGATTAATTTTGATCATATGTATTATTTGTTTCTTAATCTTGTAAGAAGACCATTCTTCACTTGGTCAATCACCTGCCCAGCCCCCATAACCAAACAAATTGAAGACTTCTTTAAATATGCAGGACCTTCAATTGTCAATCCAGATGAACCAGTTAGTCAAGATTTGGCCACTAGAATTGTTATTCACATGAAGTTAAGATGGGAGACATACTTCTCTCCCACTATGCATTATGATAATGACTAACAAGATTGGAATATTCACTACCGGTTTCAAATTCATGCTAGATGGAGACCTGTCAGATGGCCAGAAATCTATGATTATGGATTTGACAACCCTGTTGAACCATCATCTCCCAGTTTGAGTTCATGTGGCAGCTGGGATGGGGCTGTAAGATACCCAACTAGTACTAACTAAAAACTTCACTATACTTAGCTAAATTTACTTGCACTTAACTCTTCAACTACTTAGTCTCCTTAACATCACATAAGAAAAGATAACAAAGACAACTTGCATGAATCAACTTGAAGTTGGGCACTTGTATTATCACTTGATTCAACTCAATGCAAATGTCTTATTACCATGATGATTGTCCACAATGGCATGAATATACAATCTCATTCAAATGATTACAAGAAAAAGCCTTGAAGCCTAGATGTATACAATGCTTTCAACTTCTTCACAACTAGCTCTATCTCACTGGTTAATGTAGATCAATTCAATTGAGCCCAATGATGTGAACTAGATGTCAACACCTCACAATGCAACAAGGGAGCATCACCCCAACTCTTGAAACTCGCAGGCTTCAAGTACAAGCACAAAGCTTATCAGAGAGAAAATTTGCCAAATATGAGATGCCCAAATGAGAGAGTCTCTCCTCCTTTTATAGTGCTCCTCAAGGCAATGAAGGCATGTTTCCCAATGTACAAGAGGAACCAAGGCACATTTTCCAAGAGGCATATCCATGGAGAATATTACACCTAACAACTCAGTCTGAGCTGACAACCTTACCCACTGAACCGGTATGGATCCAAATGTCATCTTGTTGACCAATGAGAGCTCAATTGCTTGTAATGGCATCCTACTTACTCTAGGTGCTATATTGAGGTAGTTTGATCATGGAATAGCGCCCAATGTAGAACTAGGTGCCCATTGAGAGAGATGTAACTAGGGGATGTGCCTAGTTGAGAAATTGATTCCTTGTGTTGTCTTCTCATTCCGTAGGAAGTCTACTAGCTCCAATTGGAAGATCCCTTCATGTTGCTAAGTCAATCTTCTTGATGCGCATCTTTGGTGCTCTAGAGACTTGACCTTGCACCTAGCACCTTTATGATGATGTTCTACATTATTCAAAATCTCAAACACTTGTTGTTGACCTATTTTCTTTTGTCCAGGGTTAAATAGTTCACCTTGTATTTTCCTTGAAAATCCTTTGGAAAATGTCCATACAAAGCTTAAATCTTCCAAATACTCATGCTATGCTTTGCCAAAAATTCCAAAAATCTTGCTTAAAGAATCCTTACAGAAAACCCAGAAAAACCCAGAAACCCTTTGTCTTCAGGAGCTTCCCATCGCAGACAAATCTCAATTTTATACTTAGTAATTGTACATACATTTTTTAATGTATGTTCAAATGTACATTCACCAATGTATGTGGTGGTGCCCACCTAGGTTTTGGGTTTCAATTATTCATCTGTAGGCATTCTTCTTCCAAACCAAAAAAATTTCTAAGTCATTTGGCCTTCGCAGTTCAAAAATGCAAAAAAGCAGTTGCATACAAGTGTCTTTATATATACCAGGCCATTTGTATGTACATGCAGGTTCAAATGACATTGGCGGGTCAAAATCTCAGTTGGCCTTCAAAAATAGTAAAAAATTGGTTGTATGCTTTTCACAATGCATATCAAGTTTGTATATGCATTAAGGAATCTATTGCAGATTCTAAGAATATTCCCTGCTTGTATGAGATGGTTTACATGTATATTTGTGTTGTATGTTTAGACATGCAACGGCTACATACAAGAGGAACATGCAAAGGAAAAGATGCATTGGCAGCATACAAGCAAAATATGCAGGGGACAATGTATGCTACAAAGATACAAAGGCAAATGTATGTCCGACATACATCGGGAATGTACAAGGCGCATATACAAAGAGGCCGACATGCATTCGCTACAGTGAAAGGGGTTTGTATGTGCGAGATGCAAGTGAAATATACATTCGCCACATACAAAGGTAGAACATTCAAAGGCCAATGTATATTGGAATAGTGGCTTGTATATATGTGATTATATGTTCGCACATACAAGCAACAGATGCAAAGAAATATACAAGGGGAAATGTGCAAAGTCAGCATACAAGGGAAAGTGATTCAAAGCTGGGGCCCACCACTTGCATGTTTGCGATTGTATGTTTGCACATACAATCAAATATGCATTCCTAATATACAAGCCGGATCTGAAATGAACATACATTCCAGTTGATAAAGGGCAGAATTCCACAGTTTGTATGTATAAGTTGCTTGTATGTTCGCATTGTATATGCGACATACATTGGTTATATACAAAGAGGAACATGCATGGCTCAGACCCGATGGTGATTGCAATATGCTTCATAATGGTTTGAGGTCCACAGCTTGCATGCATATGGCATTGTATATCCCGATATACAAGAGATTGAAGATACAAGGCCCGGATTTCAAATTTCTCCAATCCGGTTGATAAAATGGTTCATTTCCATAGTTTGTATATTTTGTATGTATATGAGATATACAAAAGAAAGATACATCGACGATATGCAAGGCGGACCCGAATGGGAAGTCAAATTTGATGAATCTAGTGTTAGAGTCCGCGACTTGCTTGTATGCTGCGATTGTATATGCAGTATACAAGGGAAATATGCAATGGGAAAACATACAAGGCGGATCTAACTGGGGAATCAAATACAACGGATAGTCATTTTGGGGTCTGCAACTTGTATGTATGTTTTACTTGTATGTGCCGATATGCAAAAGAAAAGATACAAAGGCTGGACTAGATGTCAAATTCAGATTTGCTTCATAATCTTTTGAGTTCCATATGGTTTGTATATTTGTGATTGTATGTTTGTATATACAATGCGATATGCAAAGAAAAGATGCAAGGAAGAAGATGCATTTTTTAGCGATGAGTCCCAGCTTCAATAGGGTGGCGTATCAGGTGGTGCCACATGGCATGGATGGTGATGCATATAAAGGTATCGTTGCACATACAAGGCATTTTTAGAGGGAATTTCAAGGCATATACAAGTCAGTTTGAATATGCAAAGAGGAAAAAGACGTGGTTGCACCAAGTAGAGATAAAGTGCAGTTGCCATTGTATATACAATGGTGAGATACAGCGATATGTAGGCATAGATGCAAAGCGATATATACACACAGTTGACTGCAACTTTGACCGCCCGTATCTCCTCCATGTTAGTGAATTTCCACATGCTGCAAAAGGCAAAAATGCTTGTTTTTGCCTCCTCTTTCATTTGGTAGGGTTTTTCAGGGGTTTTGTCACTTTCAAAATTTAGATCTGGATTTGTATGCTTGGTTGACTGGACGTTTCAGTGACCAGTTTGAGTGATGTAAATGCAGATATTATTGCATTTATCAGATAGGGTTGATGATGCAGCAGCTTGGATTAAAGACTCATAATATCTCTCCACCGCCCTATTTTAGATACTTCATATACCCATGGTTGAAGATAGACACGAAAGCTTCTTGCATTCAATGCCCATATATCTTCCACCGTTTCAGGGGTGTAGATGGATGATGCAGCTACTTGCATTAAAGACCAGAAATATCTTTCATCTACCCATGTTCAAAATATTTTCTCACCATAACTCCTTGTAGTTGGGCGTCCCTTCAGAGATATTATTTTTTTGTTACAGCTCATAGAGTGAATTTTGTAACGACTTAGGGCATTTTTTTTTGTAATGCTATATATACATAGGAGAGATGTAAATAAGGTTGGAAATTTTTTGGCTTTCAAGCTTTCTATTTTCAAACAGAGCTTTCTACTACTGTAACTATGCCTTCTTACTGAATATATGCAAGTCATTTTACCTCTTTTACTGATTTTCTAAGTTTAGTGTGAACTTGTATATGGTTGTCTATAAACATTTTGTTCCTCTCAACCTTCTTGTTTCTCACCTTGCTAAAAAATCATTTGAATCTGTGTATGTCTACTTGTTCTATATGGTTATTTTGTGCATTTTCTTAATTTTATGAAAGTTTCTTTTAATCAATCTGGTGCATCACCCTTACTTTCAGTTTTCCTATTTTTATCTTTCATTCAAAAGTATTCCTTCTCCCTTTTCCTCTGAAGATTTAGTAGTTTTAGGTGATATCCAGTTAAGGAAGCTGGCCTTCTCTAGAGGTCTGATCTCATTTCGCAAGGTCCCACACTTCGAGATCATTCCCATGTTACTCCAGATTGCTAAAGTTTCACAACTGCAGCAAAGGTGCAAATCTGGGTGATAACAACTTTGGCATGCCTGGTGGGACCCTAGAGTTAGAGAAATAATCGTATACTATCTTTTTGCTGGTTATGATATGCTACCAGCATTATCAGTCTTTTAAGGGGCAATTTTCCACATATCTGGCGACTCATGCTAAGAAAGGACAAGCAGACCAGTGTTGTTGTGATATTTTATGAGAAAGATCCAAACTCAGAGTTCAAGTTCATTTGATTACTTGCTGTATACGCCTAAAAATGACACAAATCATCCTAAATAAATATTCTAAATATTTATTCCATTCTTCTACCAATTAAATAAATATTCTAAATTTATTTAATCAATTCACTATCCCATAATTAAATAAATTCTATTTATTTAATTAAAATTCTTCTATTTGTCCTTCACAATTAAATAATCATAAATTATTTAATTAAGCCTAATTCCTCTATCCTAAAGTTCTAAATTCAAAATTCCACATCACCTTTACACCTCACCTTTTCCACCTCATCAGGTTGCACATGTAATTAAATATATTTAATATTTAATTGCCTTATTTTCCCTCACCCACATGGCCTATTTCTCCAATCAGAAGTTAGTTAACTAATCAATCAAATCTGTTAACTAACCTGTCAGTTGAGTCAAATCCTCAATCAATCCAGTCAGTTCCACAATCCACTCTTCTAACTGATCAGTCAATTCTGTTAACAGACCAGTCAATGGAGTTAACTCTCCAATCAGTTTTGTCACATCCCCCCTTTCATGATGGAGCTAGGACACTTGTCGCATTTCCATTGGTTGCACATTCCTCAACCATCCTCAACCATTGATCTTCATATCTCCTCTCAACCGTTGATTCCCATTCTTCCAAGTCTATAAATGAAGCTTCATTCTTCCATTCTAATCATCCAGGCTTTTGACATCGTTACTCTGCAGAAATATCACCAGCGCGCCTTTGGCACCCACTTGTCATCTACAAGCTTGAGATCACCATTGTTGCATTGGAGCTCACCTTCATTGCAGATCACACCATAGCCATTCACCATCGACTTCCTCAAACAGTTTTAAAAGATTGCACTCTCTGAGGGCTCATCTCATCTGCGAAAGGACGATTCGTGATAGGCAAACAACAGAAGTTTCGAAACGGAAGAGGTTTGCTGTGTTTGTTCATTGCTTTGTTTACTTGAATCTTCTTTGTTTCACTATTCTGTTGATGTTTGGGTCATCTATTATTCATTTGATTGATCACCATTTTACCCTCACATTTTTGGCGCCCACCGTGGGGCCGTTGCCCCTTTATTTCACCATTTTTGAGCTTTTTTGAAGGCAGGTTCCGTACAGGTCACGCAGAGTCATGCAAAGGTTCTTTCGCCGCATCTATTTATTTCCACGGCGCATATAAAGACTGTTCTGGCGCATTTATTCTTTTTGCGCATCTGTGTATTTCTGCGGTGCTTTTGCGCACTGTTACGGTGCATAGGTTATAACTATGCATCTGTTGACTGTTACAGCGCTTCTGAAGACTGTTGTTGTGCATCCATTAAAACTGCGCATATATTCATT
Organism: Cunninghamia lanceolata; assembly: GCA_027924645.1. Taxonomy (NCBI): domain Eukaryota; kingdom Viridiplantae; phylum Streptophyta; class Pinopsida; order Cupressales; family Cupressaceae; genus Cunninghamia; species Cunninghamia lanceolata. Next base: position 8,053,869 of record BSBN01001067.1, read on the forward strand.
TTAACCGTGCATACGTTCAATCTTGCAGTGCATTCATTAGTGCTGCGCTTCTATTGATCATTTCTGCGCATCTGATCACTGAAGCTGCGCATTTGTAACAGACTCAAGTTTTAATACTTTTCTAGAAGATTTTGCTAACATTAACCCCTTTGCAGGTGTTTGCTGGAGTGGTTTTGCAGGGTAGGCTCGGGTTCAGTTACATGTAGTTGCATCTAATTAGGTCACCTTTCATTTTTTGGGAAAGAGTAAAATGGTTGTTCATTACAAATCTTCATCTAGTCCTAATTAGGGAGGAAGTAACTGGTTTATTTCATGCTTGCATTACAAACACCTTCAAAGTTATTGCTATCTGAGATTTAAAATTGAACTCATCACTGATCTTGAAGGTAAAATGAACCATTGCTATATCGTGAGACCTGAATTTCAAAGTTAACAATCTCGTGCTTCGCGGTTTTAAAATTGAACTCATCACTGATCTTGCAGTTAAAATGAACCATTGCTATATCGTGAGACCTGAATTTCAAAGTTAACAATCTCGTGCAACGTGGATTTAAAATTGAACTCACTACTACTTTTTGGGATTTAAAACTGAACCACTGCAATATTGCTGAAATCACTTCAAAGTTCTGTTTGAGTAGATTAGCCCATTTAGTTTTTATCTTTTAACTAGGGTGGATTAATCAGTGTATTCTGTGCTTGCGAATGACAATAGGCTTATGCTCTCCCCTCTTCTGGGTGATCAGAGTGCCAGACTTGTCATTCTATTTGTTTAACCTTTAGGAGGGGCCTGCCCTTGGATGCACGCTTGTCCAAGCGGGAATGACCCTGAGTGGTAACAAGCTAACGCCAAGCCCTACCGAGCCACTTAAAATAAATTGTGCTTGAGGTGAAAACCTCTTGCAATGAGTGCTGTTATGTTACACCGACGGCCAACCTCCCCCAAAACCCTCTCAGGCGTAACCCTTTGAGGCTGGGAGACTCCATAACGGAGAGTAGCACCGCCGCACGTGTAACCACTTGAACGGTTGCCCGAATTAAATACCTCTTGTTTTAGTGGCCCAAATCCCTTATAATCCATTTCTTGCCTAGGATTTTGTGCTTGCTTTTGTCCAAAATAGAGTCGAAAAACTACAAAATACTCTTTGTGCTTGCTGTGTTTTCTTGCTAAATTAATTCATAATATCAGATCAAGAAGACCTTTTTCCAGCCAAAGAATACCAAAAACAGAGAAAAATCCAAAAAAAAATTTTGCAAAAAATACCAGAACTGCGCATATACACTTTTCTGCTGCGCATACATAGCGACTTGTTGTGCTTTTACACCGACTGGCTGCGCATACATACCTTTTTGCTGTGCATATACACTTTTTGGCTGCGCTTTTACAGCGACTTGCTGCGCTTATACACCGACTTGCTGCGCATATACTTTTTTGCTGCGCATTTACGCACTGTTACTGTGCATACGTGCTTCACCAGAACCGCGCTTTTATAGCGACTTACGGTGCATTTACCCATTCTTACTGCGCATCTGTTTCTGTGCATGTGTGACAGTGAACATCTGCCCTATTTTTGAGAAATTTTCATCAACTGTTCAAAGTACCCATTTCAGCCTAGTTTCATTTTCTGAGGTCGGAATCAACCTTGCGATCAATTTTCATCCATTTCACCCAATTCTCTCTCTTTCGTCAGTCATCCCAGTCACCTTCTGTCCTAGTCACTCTTGCCCCAACGTCATTCTGTCCCATACCGATTCGACATAGGTCCTTCTTTGTTTCATTAGTGAATTCACGTAAGCCTAGTAGGTCACAGTACCTTTTGCTAGTAGTCTTGTTGAACGACTAAGCCCTACACAGTAAGATTGGTATCGACTACCCTTGCTAGTGGCTAGAGTCTTGTGTCAACCGTCTTGCCTGAAGTCATTGAGCGAGAGAACCCTTTGTCAAAATCTTGTCCTAGATACCCCATTCATTACAGTCTTAGTCGGCACCTTGCCAAAATTTCTAATCCTAGTCCACTTCATCCCACCCCACCTTGCATGGTTCTTACTCGATCCCAGTACAACAAGCTAATTAAAATGGCCGACTCATCCGATCACATCACCCCACCACAGGATGATGATGAAGAAATTTCTCGTGAAGAATTAGTGGCACACATGTAAGATAGCAAATTCCAACGCCTAGTGGAGAAAGTGCTCCTTGAGGACCCCACCAAATATTTCCATCATCTTGCTAGTCTCGGAATCAAACTCCCCGCAGACTTTGACATTAGCTCCATCATGGAAAATGCAGACAATGAACATGAGAGAGGCACAAATGACACGGTCCCCCATGCCAATGAGAGAGGAAAACAACCCATAGCTCAAAATGTTCCTATGGCGGATGTGAGACAACAAATTGAGAGTCTAAAGCTAGAAATCTCCAACCTTAAGATCAGCACAAGTTCCAAGAACTACTCCTTGGAAGATATAGCACCATACCCCTTTGACAGAAGTTTGGTCATGAAACCATTCCCTTATCAGTTCGGAATTCCGAAATTTGACAAATACAAAGGGAAGGGGGACCCTAGAGATCATATCAGGGAATTCACTGCAGAATGTCTAGAAGTAGCTCACAACGAGACCTACTTAATGAGACTGTTCCCAAGATCTTTAGGAGGTCAAGCTATGGAGTGGTTCTCGTGTCTCCCACCAGGAATCAAAACTTTTGATGAACTTGTCAATAAATTCATAACGCACTTCTCTTACAACATAGAACACGAGGTATCTATGCTAGACCTATGCAACACCAAACAAAAGGGTGGTGAGTCTTTCGCCACCTTCTTACAACGATGGAGATAGCTAGCTAGTAAGTGTTCTTACGACATGCCTGAGAAACAACTATTGGAAATGTTTGTCCACAATTTGAATCCTGATCTTAGCTATCAGATTCAGATACAATGCCCTACCTCATTCACCAAAGTCATTGAAATGGGGCTATTCATTGAGAAAGCTATGATTGCTAAAGGAACTCTCAAGCTCTACAAGGACACACCTCCTTCCCATTACACAACTGACAATTCAAAGTTTTGGACCAAGAACAAGAATGTGGTCAACGATGGAGTAGTGGATGCCAAGGCGGCAGCCCCTAAACAACAACCTATATTCACTGTTAAGGAAGAAGCAAATAACGGTGCACTCAACAAGCCACCCCCTTGGGAACCTAGACCTTGGTTCAATTCAAATCCAAGGAGGAAATTCACACCGTTAGGAGAATCTCAAGAATCGGCCCTCAGAAAGTTGTTGGCTAACAATGAAATTTCTCTACCGCCAACAAGTGACTATGAGCCTATAGTCAAACCTCCCTATTGGAAGGACACAGACTATTGCGAGTATCATCGAGGAAGGGGGCACACAACCAATAATTGCATCTATCTTAAGAATGTCATACAGGATATACTGGATCAAAATCAGGGAGGAACACAACAGCATACCTCCAATGAATCTCATGTGGCCTACCGGGATCCTCTTCTAAATCACAACAGGCCGTATACCAACAATCACAACAATGGTCACAACCACAACAATGGTCATTGAAATGGGGCTATTCATTGAGAAAGCTATGATCGCTAAAGGAACTCTCAAGCTCTACAAGGACACACCTCCTTCCCATTACACAACTGACAATTCAAAGTTTTGGACCAAGAACAAGAATGTGGTCAACGATGGAGTAGTGGATGCCAAGGCGGCAGCCCCTAAACAACAACCCATATTCACTCTTAAGAAAGAAGCAAATAACGGTGCACTCAACAAGCCACCCCCTTGGGAACCTAGACCTTGGTTCAATTCAAATCCAAGGAGGAAATTCACACCGTTAGGAGAATCTCAAGAATCGGCCCTCAGAAAGTTGTTGGCTAACAATAAAATTTCTCTACCGCCAACAAGTGACTATGAGCCTATAGTCAAACCTCCCTATTGGAAGGACACAGACTATTGCGAGTATCATCGAGGAAGGGGGCACACAACCAATAATTGCATCCGTCTTAAGAATGTCATACAGGATATACTGGATCAAAATCAGGGAGGAACACAACAGCATACCTCCAATGAATCTCATGTGGCCTACCGGGATCCTCTTCTAAATCACAATAGGTCGTATACCAACAATCACAACAATGGTCACAACCACAACAATGGTCACAACGGCAACAACTCCAATGGCCATCCCAATAATGACAACAATCGCAACCGGCCAAATCAGAACAGCGGGTCGAGTAATGCTAACTATGCAAGCGTTCCATTTGAGTACACCATTAACTGCATTTCAGAACATCTTCCGCAGGTCAATGTCATCTCCCCCAACCAACAACCAGGACCTAACAGAACTGGTTGTAGTATAATTACCCGCAGTGGTAAAGTCACGATCAATACCACCCCTCCAAGGTCGTCACCATCTCCGTCTAACTCCCGTCCATACAATGTCATCGACCAGTTACAGAAAACCCCGGCTCACATTTCTATATTGGAGCTCTTGCGTCTATCTCCTTCTCATAAGGAGATTCTCGAGAAAGCCTTAGTGGAAACTACTGTCCCCACTAACCTGGCCCAAGAGAAGTTTCAAACCATGGTTGGCAATCTGACATCCTCCCCTTCCATATCATTTACTGAGAAAGATGACCTTTCCGTATCTCAACCCCACAACACTCCCCTACACATTGTCGCATTCGTACACAAGCACCGCATCAAGAGGGTTCTCATTGATGGGGGTGCCGGTTTGAATATTTGCACTTTGAAGCTAGTCCTTGCATTGGGGTTCTCTGAACAGGCAGTTGATCCACGGAGGAAGATTACCATAAAGGCCTATGACGAGGAAGAGAGAACCACAAAAGGCACGGTTGTCCTACCTATTCAAGTTGGACCGGTAATCAAAGATGTGGTGTGCCAAGTCCTTGATCAAGAGCTTGCTTATAATATCTTACTAGGGAGACCATGGATCCATGCCATGAAGGCTGTCCCCTCAACCTACCATCAGTGCATTAAATTCCCACACAACGGCAAGCAGGTTACCATTCAAGGCGACCCTGATCCCTACCAACACTGCAATTCTTTCCAGGCAAAACCTGAATGTGTCATACCCAACAATTGAGCCCACATTTCCCCTACCCCACAACAGGACCATTCCACTGAAGCCTCCTCCTCACGGCCTAAACCAATGAAAATCACCATAAAAGAAAATGGCGTGGGGGAATACCAGATTGAGCACAGCCTCAACCTTGCAAGAATGCCCTTGTCTCCTCGCTCCTTTGGCCAGACCAAGCATCAACCCAAGCATTTTCCAAAGCCCTCTGCTCCTCCTATAACTCCCACAAACCCCTTTGTAAAATGGGGGACCTTATCCGATGAATCAGAGGAGCGAGATCTCTTGCAATAGCTTTATGCCGAAGAAGAAAACACACCCCAAGATTCACCCAGACTCCCTACAGAACTCTATGGACGAGGTGAGACCATCTTGCACAGGATGGGATATGAAGGACAAGGCCCTATCGGCCTCAGAAAAGAAGGGATCATCGAACCTATATAGCCTTCTTCCTCCTCTTCGGCTAGAAACACCACTGGCTTGGGATACAAAGGCAAGGGTAAAACCAAGGAAAATGCCTGTCTTGTGGAGACAATCCAAACACTCCAAGTGGACAGTGACACAGATTCAGATGATTCCAATGAGTATGAGTGGGACGAGCTAACGGAGCACTCCTACGACGACAAAGAGGTTGACACCATCCAAACTCTTAGCCCTTACCATGAGAGACAAATGCAACGGGACAGACCACTGGAGTCTGATTTGCTCCTCCCTGAGAGTATGGCTTTTGAGGAAAGTTTCGATTCCATTGCGATAAACAACTTGGAGGAAAGTACCCCCCAAAACACTACCCCCACCTATGCTCCTAGTATTTCCATCCACACTATCAATGAATCAGGTCTTTCATCTAACTCCCTTCCCCTCTTGCACCCTGAGCTTATTGACTGGGATCTGCAAGGAACCCCCCAATTAGATATGTTCCAGAACGATGATACCTACATTGACTATATGGGACTTAGAGATCACTTACCAAAAGGGGATCATAAAGCCAGTTTTGCTATCGAACTTAATACTGTAGCTTACTTCGGGGAGGGTGCCAAGCCTTCTAGTCGCAAAAATATAAAGATCAAAAAGGGATCTGACGGTGAAAACCGCCATGCGGTAGTGTCAGATCATAAAACAGTAAAAAGAAAGGACGTATCTAAAGGTGAAAACCCAACTGTGGCACCTGACGATGGAATGCTTGACACCCTCCCAAGTGATATGTATCAAGAAAGGTCACAGATCGTGGTGGAGCCAATAGAGCCAATGAACATTGGAACCGAAGAGCAGCCTAAGATTATCCACTTTGCAAAATCTCTCACGCCGCCTGAGAAAACTAGGTTTGTACCATTCTTTAAAAAGAAGAGAGGCAGCTTTGCTTGGTCATATGCCGACATGCTAGGTTTGGACCCAAACCTGATCCTACATCACTTGCCATTGGATCCAGGGGTGAAGCCCGTAAAGCAAAAACTGAGAAAGATGCATCCTCATATAGCCCTTCTAGTCAAGGAAGAACTCAAGAAATTGCTAGATGTGGGGTTCATCAGAGCCATAGACTATCCTGAATGGATATCAAACATTGTGCCAGTATCTAAACCGGATGGCCGAGTTCGACTATGCAATGATTTTCGAGACTTAAACAAGGCGTGCCGCAAAGATGACTTTCCGTTGCCAAACATAGACATCATAGTCGACCTTACAGCAGGACATACAATGTTATCACTCATGGACGGATTCTTCAGGTATAACCAAATCAAAATAGCACCTGAGGATCAACACAAAACAGCTTTCACTTGTCCATGGGGTACCTTTTGCTGGAATGTCATGCCATTTGGGCTGAAAAATGCAGGTGCTACATATCAGCGGGCCATGACAACTATATTTCATGACATGATGCATGTGACTATGGAAGACTATGTTGACGATATCTTGGCAAAATCACTCACCAGGGACTCACACCTGGACACATTAGAAAAAGTCTTCCAACGATTGGATCAATTCCAAGTAAAACTAAACCCGAAGAAATGTGTGTTTGGGGTCACATCAGGCAAGCTGCTAGGCTTCATCGTGTCAGCAAACGGCATAGAGGTAGACCCGGCCAAGGTCAAAGCAATCATGGACATGCCTCTGCCCAAAACTCTAACACAGTTGAGATCCTTACAGGGCAAGCTATAGGCCATCCGCAGGTTCATCTCACAGCTGGTAGACAAGTGCCATCCTTTCAGCCATCTCCTACATAAGAACGTTCCATTTAAATGGGATGCGAAGTGCGAAGAGGCATTCAACAAGCTCAAGGAGTACCTCATGAATCCTCCTATACTCATGCCTCCAATCCAAGGAAAACCTTTGATTCTCTACATATCTGCTACACCTACTGCTCTTGGGGCTCTCCTAGCACAACAAGACTATGAGAACAAGGAAAGAGCTGTGTACTACATCAGTCGAACCTTAGTGGGCTACGAGTTGCAGTACTCACAGGTGGAACATTCATGACTTGCGGTGGTTTTTGCCTCACAAAAACTCCAACACTACATGTTGGCACATCCTGTCAAACTCATTGCCAAGATCAACCCATTAAAATATCTTCTCAGCAAAGCAGCTCTCACAGGTCGACTAGCCAAATGGGTTATGCTTCTTAGCGAATATGATATAGAGTATGTGGACAGAAAAGCCATCAAGGGGCAAATCATCGCTGACCAACTAGCTGAGGCACTGTTATAGGACACTTCACCAATGCAGTTTGAGTTCCCCGATGAGTCTTTATTCACTCTGTCAACATCTCCTTGGAAACTCTACTTCGACGGGTCTTACACCAACCACGGATCGGGGGCAGGTATCTTGTTTATCACTGCCCAAGGTGACACAATTCCAAAGTCCTACAGGTTGTTATTTCCATGCACTAACAATATAGCGGAGTATGAGGCTTTGGTAATTGGTCTCAAGATGGCCACTGAGTGGAAAATCCAAGCACTATGTGTCTACGGTGATTCTCAGCTTGCCATAAACCAGGTCAATGACGAGTATCAAACCAAAGATGAGAAGCTCATCCCATACAAACGGATGGTCGACGACCTCAAAGCACATTTTGGGACCATCTCCTTTGAGAAAATACCCAGGATAGAGAACAAAGCAGCCGATGCAATGGCGACCATAGCCTCTCTTCTTGAGATACCTGAACATGAGTCACGATATGAGTTCTTAGTAGAAACAATTCAACAACCGGCTTATGATCTCCTCGAAACCCATTCCATTTGCCACCTAGTAGGATCTAATTCGCCTTGGTACGGTAAGACCTACACTTACCTCAAGGACAATATCCTTCCTTTGGACCTCTCTTCCAACCAAAAACAAACTTTCATCTGACAAGCCTCCCGTTACACCATTATCGCCAATACCCTTTACCGACGTGGTCTGGATGGTACTTTACTCTGTTGTCTAGAACAAGAAGAATCTGTAATGGCCTTGCGAGACGTGCACGAAGGGATCTGCGGAACACACTCCAGCAGTCCTTCCTTAGCTAATAAACTCATGCGTTTGGGTTATTACTGGCCCAATATGGAAATGGATTCATATCAGTTCGTCAAAAAGTGCAAACAGTGCCAGATACATGGGAACCTGATTCATGCACCTGCTCAGGAGTTGAGACCTCTAACGACACCCTGGCCCTTTTTCCAGTGGGGACTTGACCTCATGGGAAAGATTCATCCGCCTTCTTCCAACGGCCATAAATTCATCATAACCGCCACTGAGTACTTTACAAAGTGGATTGAAGTCGTTCCCCTATCAACCGTCACAGGAAAGCAAATTTCCTCTTTCATTCTGAATTACATTATCTGCCGATATGGCATCCCTTCATCCATCATAACAGATAACGGGAGACCCTTCAAAAATTAGGATGTCCAGGAACTTTGTGAGCATTTTAAAATCCAACATCGTTTCTCCACTCCATACTATCCCCAAGGTAACGGCCAAGCTGAGGCATCGAACAAAACCATTCTGAAAATCCTAAAGAAGACTGTCAATGAAGCTGGTCGCGATTGGCACGTCCAACTCAATCCCGCTCTGTGGGCCTATAGAACCAGCATACGCCCTCCCACAGGTGCTACACCCTATGCCCTCATCTATGGTTCTGAAGCCATCCTTCCCATTGAGGTCGAACTCCCATCCCTTCGGGTGTCATTGAAAGGTCTCATATCAGACGAAGAGTACAGAGTCTCCAGACTACAAGAGCTAGAACTGCTAGAGGAAAGGCGCCAAAAAGCTTTTGACCATCTCAAAGCCTATCAACAGATGATGTTAAGAAGCTACAACCACAAGGTTAGACCAAGATGCTTCAAGGTTGGGGACCTCGTCCTAAAAGAGAACCCTCGCAATCAGCAGGACAGAGAAAAGAAAGGTAAGTTCGAGCCTAACTGGCTTGGACCCTATGTAATTGTAGCAGCTTACGGATCGGGGGCATATCAGTTGGCCACATCAGAAGGTGAGTTGTTTGATGATCCAATCAACAGCATGCACCTTCACCGGTTCTATACTTAAGAGAACCCCAATGCAAGGGGGCACAATAAAGTCAAAAATCAAAAAAAGCAAAAAAAAAAATTAGAAAAAAATAGAAAGCATACAAAAAAAAATCGTCCTTTGGTGAAAACCTGGCAAACAGGTGCCTTGGATAGGTATCATGAGGAAAACCTGGCAATCAGGTGTCATGTTACTTTCTAGCTTCTCGTGCAAATAAAAGCAAGTGATGAAAACCTGGTAAACAGGCGTTACTTGTGACAAACCGCATTCTCCATCTTTGGGGAATCCAATCACCTTGAGCCCATTCTCCCTCTATTTTCCCCATTCGACCCATATCCATCCCACAATAAACACTTGACAGTTACCTATCGTGGCTTGATACTCACCTTGTGGCCTTGTCGACCAAGGTTTTGTCCCATACTGTCTCCTCAATGTAAGCCTAGTGTAGTGTCTCTCGTCGGTGTCTATGGCCCGAATCTGTGAACTACGTCGCCTCTGCGCCGTCATGTAGGCAAGGCCATTATTCTAATGCGCCCCCGAGGCTTCCATCTCTCCCAAGGTCCCATTCGTCTCCCTTTCTTGTCCTTGTCGTCTTTCTTCTAGTCCATCCATGGTCCATTAGGGTTTCCCCCGAACTACGTTGCCTCTGCGTCATCACGTAGGCAAGGCCATTTAGCAATGAGCCCCTGAGGCACTAGGTCAGTCCCTTAGGGTCCGTCTTCTCAATAAGGATTGTGCAACCTTCTCATCAAGCAAGCAAATGCAAGCAAAAAAAAAAAAAAATCCGCGCTTCAAGCAGAAATCTTGACTATGAGCATCTTAACCTATCCAATGCAAAGCAAATACCCAAGGTCTTCTAAATGATTTTATGCAAATTAAGGCAAGAAATAAACACATATCAACGCAAATATGCTTTGTAGATTGGAGCCTAGGGTTAAGTTACAGAGTCTTGACTTTTGCTATCATACCTTCCTATGCTACTCAAGGATGCCAAAAGCTAGAGATGCTATGATGGGGGCATGATTACTTTCTTTGTTTGTTGTTTGTGGATTAAACTTTAGTAATGTGAAGCCTTGTCTAAGGACATGATCGGCAAAAGATCATCGAGGACATCAAAGGTCTTACAGGAACGGGGGCAATCCTTGCTTGTTGAAGCGCAAGAAGTACTCAGGTCATCTAGATTCAATTTTGACTAGATGCTTGTATTAACTTGCTAAATCACAATCCATGTAAGCGGTACTTAGGTCATCTCGGTTCAATTATACCTCGATGCTTGTATTCACTTACAACATTTCAGAAAAGTACCAAAAACAAAATGCCCAATGATGAAATAAAGCAATCTAAAAGCAAAGCATCCGTCCTATATCCATATACACATCCATACAATCCTCATTATTCAAACTATGCAGAGTAACGATATCAAGAAAAGTTTCTAGGTCATTCTATCACAACCATTCTTCTATCCATCATGTCATTCTTATGTCGATAGAGTACATTTGGACATCACAAAAACAAGGCATATAAGAGCATATCATATCATTCGTAGGACTAGTCATGCACATGATTAGGTTAGTCAAGTCCACCATCCAATGCATTAGGTCACCAATACATCTGCATCGCATCACATCTCAAAAGCACAAAAAACCACAAAACAACATAGCTAAGTGCATCACATATATAGTTACATCACCACATAGTACTCATGTTACAACTGCATACATTCAAAGCATTACATCATATAAACATCCAGTAGCATCTCATATATCTATGCAGCATCATAACATAGAAATCATGTTCCATACACACACATTTGCATTAGCTCATTTAGACATCACATATATAGTTTCATCAGAACATAGAAATCATGTTCCATATCCACACATTTGCATTAGATCATATAGACATCACGTACACAGTTACATCATCACATATAAGTCATCTCACATTTGGCATACATTTGTAACATTAAAACATATAGACATCACATAGCCGCATATCAAAATGTATCTCATATAACATCAGATAGACCATCTAACTATGCAATAGATCGCATCATACAATAGAAGTAATTCACCATCTCATCACACATGCAATAGATACACAAAGCTGCATCATCATATATACTATCATATAAAAGAGGTCCAAATGTACACTATCACCATCTCTCTCAAAATCAAAGTGTCATATACAATATACGTCCAAATGGACGGTGATACATGTCCCAAAATGCCCAAAATCTGGTCTGTGTCTACCCCTGCCACTGTGGGCCACCGCTGTTAGCTCCTGACTGCTGGGGTCCCATCATGGACGCCCCTGACTGTGAGGGACCTGCTCTGTGAGCCACCCCAGACTGACTCCTGAAGCTCCCTACCCTCTGGCTCGATGCCACGGCACCATGGTACAAACCTCGGTAGTACTGAGCCTGTGACTGTGCTCTGGCTAGGTCTGTTTGTGCCTGTGCCAACTGCATCTGCAACTGGCCTACCTGTGCCTATGCCTACTGCACCTGCCCAACCAAAAATGAACTCGCTGCATCTGTCCCCATGGCGGCCACTACAGTTTTCCACTCTACATGGATAAGGCGTACCCGTGCGTCTGCCATGTCTCGCTCGCGAGTCAAACCAGTGATCACTGTTGCGTCTGTATCTCGCCTCCTCTCCACTCTCCTCAGCTGTGCCTGCAGCTCTCGCACCTGTCCCCTCAGGCTGGCTATGGTCCTCTCATAAGCCTCACCCTGTACTGGCCCCTGTGCTACCTCTACCTGTCCTAGCCCCTGCTGCTGGGGCACCTGCTGCTGTGGTACCTGCTGCTGGGGTACCTGGGGCTGTGGCACCTGCTGTTGTGGTACCTGCTGGGGTGGTGGCATCTGTGCCTGCTGAGGCACCTGTTGCTATGCCTCCGCCTGTCCTAGCACTGCCTGCCCAGCCTGATCTATCCTCCTCCGCTGCCTCGGCCTCTTTGCAGCTCAGCCACCTCGTCGTCCTCGTCCTCCTCTAGCTCCCCTCCAACCTAGGCCAGCCTCTCCCTCCTCCTCTGAGTCCGCCTCGTCAATACGAGGCACCAGCATGCCGTGTCCTAAATATCTCGGGAAAGGATGTGCAGTGATCCAGTCCTCGTACTCCTGTGTGACCCCCGCATCTGCTATCTCTCTCCGCATGTCCCATGCCACATAAGGCAATTGCTGGAACTCTGCCAGAGCCTCCTCATAAGAAGCCATCGGCCCCCATCGGACCCTCTCTGCATGTGTCTGTGCAAACATGGCCTGTCCCTGTGGCATGCCCTGTCTCCTGCCGAACTGTCTCAACACTCGGCCCACCATCTGTCTCTCCAATATGTGCCGTGTCTGGCCTATCAACCACCTGGTCTGGAAGCAGTAGGGCAGCTCATCTCCCTCATCATCCCAGGGCTCGCAGTCCAGATATGGTTGCCAGACGACCACATCTACCCCATCCAACATGTGCCTCCAATACTCTAGCTTCCCCAGCCTGTGCTGGGAAATCACTCCTGCATAGCCATAGCTGTATGGCTCTCCTCTCTGCCTAGCAAAGACGCACATCGGCCTGGTCACCGCTATGTGCTCCCACAGCCAGAACTGTAACAGCAACACCCCAGCCGATAGACTCGTGCTGCGGTGGTACACCACCTGATGCATGTCATGATAAAGGTGGGCCAGCACGCAGGGTCCCCACGCATATCGGGTGCCCTCAGTCAGCATCTGCTCCATGATCCTGCCCCATCCAATGGGGAACCCATGCGATCTCCTGTCCGGGCATACAACGCCCCCAATCAGTCCAGCAACTATCCCAGGGAAGTAGTCGTAACAGTCATAGATATCCTGCCACGGGATGACCTGTCCCACCAGCTCGGGATCATCAAATACTCACTGACACTCGGCGAGTCCCGCGTCCCGCTGTGCGTCATACTCCACTAACTCGCCTACTACGGGCAAGTGCAGTATCCTGTAGACATCCTCTAGCGTCATGGTCATCTCTCTAGTAGGGAAGTGGAAGGTCCCGTCCTCGCTGTGGAATCTCTCCACGGCAGCTGTCAGAAGTCCTCTGTTCGCTCGCACCTTGGGCATGAAGCAAACGTAATCCAAGCCCATGGCACCAAGCACCACTCTGTCAGCCTCCGTCAGCATATATCTCTGCAATAGAGGCATAGGGAACGTCTCCCTCGACTGCAGCGTCTCTCGTATCTCCTCCTGCAAGCACGCAAAGTAAGGCGTCAGTCTCAAGCTGCATATACCATACTCAACATATCTACTACACTATATCAACTAAACTTAGCATTTCAAATTGATCAATACAGCACACTACATCTCTTGACTAGATTCTTGCAATCTCAAAGATAGCTCATTGATTCTTGCATCAAACAGGACGCTAATCGAATCAATTTGGCTAAGTAATTTGCCATCCCAAGCAAATGCGCCACTACAGGTGGTAAAAGCACCGTTTCTGGTATATGCGCCGCAGGAAGCAACATATGCGCCGTGAAATGCATATGCGCCACTTCAATGCACATATGTGCCGTTCTAACACATGCGCCGCAGAACTCCATGCATGCGCCGCGAAATTACGCATGCGCCGCAAGAATCCACATTTGCGCAACTTTATCAAATGCACTGCTACATTTCACATATGCGCGGCGGAAATACAAAAGCGCCGCCAAATTATGAAAGCGCAGCTAGAATACACAAAAGCGCAACTTTTACACATGCGCCGCCAAACCGACAGATGCGCCGCGAACATACAAAAGCGCAGCTTTGCGAGGCATATGCGCGGTTCTGCGTTTCGGCACATCTATTTCACCTATTTTCTACGTGCATTTATGACGCCTAAAATCGACCCTAGGAGAAATTTTTTGAAGCACATACCGGGGGTCCTGCCTCTGCTGGCCGCCTGAATCGTTGGACTCGCTCGAATCGGTGCTCCTCGCATGGTATATCTGCTGCTCTGGCTGCCATGCTGCTCTAAGTTTGCTCTGAGCCCTCTTTCTCCAATCCAGATCAACCAAGTGTGCAAATGACTATTCTTATGGCCTCAGCTCCTATTTATAGCCTCCAAACCCTAATTCTAGCTAGGTGATGACTGTGACTACTTCCCGTGTCCGTTTTTCCTCCCATTTTCTTCCCACATCCCTAACCGTGTCCCTTTTCCTCCAACCTATCCTCACCCCTTCTTCGTCGTGAGATCGTCCATCTCCAAAACTTTCGTCGTTTTTCCCGTCCGATCTCCCAAGGGGGCATCCTATCGTCATTTAACCTGTACCAGGGGCAAACTGGGGCATGTATCATCATTCAAACTATCAAATTCTTTGAAGCAACGCTGTAAACTGCTTTGCATCAAAGAGGGGTAAAATGTATACGCTTAAAAATGACACAAATCATCCTAAATATTTATTCCATTCTTCTACCAATTAAATAAATATTCTAAATTTATTTAATCAATTCACTATCCCATAATTAAATAAATTCTATTTATTTAATTAAAATTCTTCTATTTGTCCTTCACAATTAAATAATCATAAATTATTTAATTAAGCCTAATTCCTCTATCCTAAAGTTCTAAATTCAAAATTCCACATCACCTTTACACCTCACCTTTTCCACCTCACCTTGTCCACCTCATGAGGTTGCACATGTAATTAAATATATTTAATATTTAATTGCCTTATTTTCCCTCACCCACATGGCCTATTTCTTCTCCAATCAGAAGTTAGTTAACTAATCAATCAAATCTGTTAACTAACCTGTCAGTTGAGTCAAATCCTCAATCAATCCAGTCAGTTCCACAATCCACTCTTCTAACTGATCAGTCAATTCTGTTAACAGACCAGTCAATGGAGTTAACTCTCCAATCAGTTTTGTCACATCCCCCCTTTCATGATGGAGCTGGGACACTTGTCGCATTTCCACTGGTTGCACATTCCTCAACCATCCTCAACCATTGATCTTCATATCTCCTCTCAACCGTTGATTCCCATTCTTCCAAGTCTATAAATGAAGCTTCATTCTTCCATTCTAATCATCCAGGCTTTTGACATCGTTACTCTGCAGAAATATCACCAGCGCGCCTTTGGCACCCACTTGTCATCTACAAGCTTGAGATCACCATTGTTGCATTGGAGCTCACCTTCATTGCAGATCACACTATAGCCGTTCACCATCGACTTCCTCAAACAGTTTTAAAAGATTGCACTCTCTGAGGGCTCATCTCATCTGTGAAAGGACGATTCGTGATAGGCGAACAATAGAAGTTTCGAAACGGAAGAGGTTTGCTATGTTTGTTCATTGCTTTGTTTACTTGAATCTTCTTTGTTTCACTATTCTGTTGATGTTTGGGTCATCTATTATTCATTTGATTGATCACCATTTTACCCTCACACTTGCAACTATCTCCACCTAGAAGACAGAGCAGAGCTATGGTAAGGACTCCAGTCTCTAAAAGAATACAATCAACTCCACCAAATTTTAGGCTAGTTGCACCTATAATTCCTACACCAGCTCAAGCAAACCTACCTCTAGCTGTTCCAATGGCAAGAAATCAGACATTTGTGGCTTTTGATGGGGGCAGCCCATTGAATTTGACAGTGCATGATGTCATAACTATGGCAACTTTGAAGAGTCTACCCTATTTCATAGGGGAGAATCAAACTACCCGCATCGAGCACATTAGAGACATAGCTTCTCTATGTGGAGTGCATCATGTAACCCAAGAAAACATAGCCGTTAGGCTGCTAGCTGCCTCATTCAAAGGAAAAGCATTACAATGGTTTAGAAGTTTACCAGTGCAGACGATAGGAACCTAGGATGATCTAGGTGATAAATTAAACAAGCAATTTCAAGATAAATTAGATAACCTATCATTGGTTGAATAGGTGACTACAATAAAGAGAGCTCCCTAGGAGCAAATGATCAATTTCAACTTCAAATTCCAGAAGACATGGGACAGAATTCCTGCCATGGTAAGGCCTCCATCAGAATACGCTTTTCTATATTTTCTGAAAGCTTTAAATAGTGATATTTCAGTAATGATTCAATCATTGGGTGGTACAAGCCTACCTGATGCATATGAAATAGCTATTAGAGAAGAAAAAACCCTGATTCAAGCTGGTAAAATAGCTCCTAGACCACCAGTGCCCATCTTCTCTGAGATTCAAGCTTCGATGCCCTTGCCAATTCCATATTTTTCCCCTTTGCCCGCTATTGCAGCATTGCCAAGTGTTGCCAACTCTGAACCTACTATTTCTAGCTCATCTCAAGAGTTAAAGGAGATCAAAAATAGCCAACAAACAATAGGGAACATCTTGCAAACTTTTGGGAATGAGCTGGTAAACATCAAAAAGAAGCAATCCCAGAATAGACAGCCTTATCAGGCTAATAGACCTCCATATCAAGGCAATTATCAGGGTCCCAGGAAGAATATCAACCAAAAGCCTTTTTAGCCTTACAATTTGACACCTGTTAATGCAGTTAGGGACCTTGTTCTTATTCAGAATAACCTTGCTACGGAGTATGAATGGTGTTTTCCATGCAATCAACCACACAATCAGGTAGCCTGCTCAAATGGGGTGATAAATCAAGCTCTGATGGTGTAGAATGTTGCAGTCTCATAGCCAAATACACCTAATGATGGGGCTGTGCAATAGTAGAAGCAACATCAGCATGATTCTACCTTCATAAATTGGCAGGAAGGTGAATTCTGTGGCATGAATAGAGATAATACTCCAGTCGCAGCAAATACAAGAGCCGAGAAGAGGGGTTATGAGATTGAGCAAGCAACAAATAAAGGAAAAGGACCTATTGATGCTTCTACATCCCAAATTCCCCATATTTTACAAAGAAATACTTCAGTAACAGCAAGGGTAATGCCTCATTTATAAGCTGATACTGTTGCTACAAAGTCACAACAAAAGGTAAGTGTCACTCCACCTTTCAATATCATTGAAAATATGAAGAAGATGATTTTGACAATGTCTATGTGGGATTCCCTAGCCATCCCAGGCCAAAAGGGGATGTTGCAATCTGCCTTATCTAATTTAAAAGTGTTCCAATGATACAACAGTCAACCCAACTAGGGCTGTCCTTACTAATTCGTCCCAGGATAACAGCAAACAACCAAACAAAAGTGCTAAACCACTCCCATTTTATGTATCTTTAATAATCAGAGACAAGTTAGTACATAACTGTATGGTGGATAGTGGTGCAAGCAGTTCTGTGATGCCAAAATAGATTACAGACCAATTAGGGTTGAAATACCAACCCCTTGAGAAGGGTGTACTTCAGTTAGATGGCACAACTATTAATACTATAGGTGTGATCAAAGAACTAGGTTTCACTCTGCACACTTGCCCAAATGTTTCCATTTCCCAGGAGGTGTTCATCATTGATCTACCTCCCTATTTTGCCATGTGTTTGTCAAGAGAATTCATAGCCAAGATAGGAGGATATTTATCCTCAGACTGGTCCCACATGTTTTTCAGGATCAGGTATGGCACAAAAGTAACCCTAAAATATGAATTGCTTTCAAATCATCACATAGAGCCCTATGTTCTAAGTGTTGTTAATGCAAATTGCATTATTTTTGATCATCCTGAGCTTATTGCTGCTCAAGAACTGCAAGCTAAGAGTATACTAGAGGTGCTATTGAGGGAGTGGGCCTTAGAAAATGTTGTAGATGATCCTGAGGCACACATTCAAGAAACTGGTATGGGGGTTTACATACTCCACGAGCCTAAAACAACAATTCCAAATCTGGTAAAGGATGTAGAACAACAGATAGAGTAGCAAGAGGAAGTATGGAAAATGTACTTTGATGGCTCTAGGAATAGGAATGGATCTAGTGGTGGTGCAATGCTTGTGTCTCCACAAGGTGAAAGATATTATTCTGCTTTCCATTTTTCTTTTTCATACACAAACAACATTGTTGAATATGAAGGGTTGATTCAAGGTTTGCAGTGGGCAAGAAAGAGGAAAATTGGTTGTTTACAGGTCTATGGTGATAGTGAACTCATTGTAAATCAGGTCAGAGGGTTGCATGTTACAAAAAATGATGTTTTGAAATGCTACAAGCATAGGGTATGGGACATGATTGAAGAGTTTGATGCTTTCAATCTGATCTCTATTCCAAGAAATCAGAACTCCCATACTGATAGGTTAGTTGCAATTGGGGCCTAGTTTGACATCCCCAGTGATATTCAAAGAGAAAAGGTGCAGCCTCATGTAAAAATAGTTTATAGACCCTCTATTCCTGACAATAATATTCATTGGTAGGTTTTTGAGAGTGATGAGCAGATTCTACGATTCCTGTTAGAGGAGGATGAGTTTTCCGTGATGAATCAGGATAAACTCAAATAGTAGTATGGCAATGATCAAATTGTTCAGTTGAGAACAAACA
The DNA here is from genome assembly GCA_027924645.1 of Cunninghamia lanceolata. NCBI lineage: Eukaryota > Viridiplantae > Streptophyta > Pinopsida > Cupressales > Cupressaceae > Cunninghamia > Cunninghamia lanceolata. Next base: position 8,072,874 of record BSBN01001067.1, read on the forward strand.
AGCTACCCAAGGGATTGGTAACCTTGGAATCTATTTTTGGTACTGATGATCAACTGAAGAAGAGCAAAGCCGGTATGCAAATAAAAGAAGAACACTATGAGGAGTTGGAAAATTTCAAGGGTAAGCTTCTCAAAATAGGTAAAATCTATTCCCCTGAGGGTAGGAGAGCTTTTATCGCTCTTTGTCAAGAGTTTGACGATGTGTTTGCTTGGGATTATTTAGACCTAAAAGGGTTTGACCCTCATATTGCTCAGCATACCATAGAGTTAGAACCAGGTACAAAACCTGTGAGGCAGAAACAAAGGCCTCTAAATCCAAAACTTGAGCGTTTGATGATTAAAGAGTTGACCAAGCTGATCGAGGGAAAGATCATTTTCTTGATCAAGCATACTTCTTGGGTCTCCAACCTTGTCCCTGTGAGAAAAAAGAATGGGGAGATTAGGCTGTGTGTCGACTTCAGAGACCTCAATAGAGCCTCCCTAAAAGACCACTATCTGCTGCCCTCAATGGAGCAAATTTTGCAAGTAGTGGCTAGTTCTGAAAGATTCTCCTTGTTTGACAGATATTCTGGCTATAGTCGAGTGTTAGTCAAGGAGGAAGATCAATTTAAAACCACTTTTACTACCAAATGGGGCACCATGGCGTACAAGAGAATGCCCTTTGGTCTATCAAATGCTGGCTCAACTTTTCAGAGAGCTATAGACATGGCTTTTAAGGGTTTGCTGTATAAATTGGTGCTAGTGTACCTTGATGACATAACAGTTTTTTCCAAGGATGCATCTGAACATTTATCCCACCTGAGGCAAGTATTTGAGAGATACAAAGAGTTTGGGATATCTCTCAATCCCAAAAAATGCATTTTCGTTGTGCATGAAGGCAAGCTGTTAGGGCACGTTGTGTCAAAGGAGGGCATTACCATTGATGCTAAAAGGGTAAGAGCTATTCTGGAGTTGCCTTTACCCAGTCACAAGAAGGGACTACAAAGTTTTATTAGTAGAATTAATTTTCTACGAAGATTCATACCTAACATTACAGATTTATTAAAGTTGTTGAGCTCTATGCTAAAGAAAAATATAGTTTTCAGTTGGATGAAAGAGGCCAAACTCAGCTTTGAGTCCATAAAAGAAGCATTGTCAGTTGCGCCAACTCTGGTAAATCCTGACTTCTTCAAAGATTTTATTTTATATATGCTTATGGCGGTCTAGATACAATCTCTACGATTTTGGTATAGCAGCAAAGTGATGGCTTTGAATAGCCAATCACTTTCTTCAGTCAGGGGCTGGAGGAGTATGAGGAAAAGTATAGCTTCATTAAGAAGTATGTCCTTGCAGTGGTAAGGAGCCTCAAGAAGTTTCAGCATCTTGTTTCTAATAACAAGATACATTTGATGGTTGCTCATCCTAGCATAAAGGAGTTCCTGTTAAGTAAAGATGTTAATGAGAAAAGAGCTGGTTGGATCACCAAAGTCATGGAATATGATGTGGATATCAAGCTAACCAAGCTTGTTAGAGGCAGAGGACTCAGTGAATAGCTTGCTACCACTTCTGAGAATGAAATAGGAAAAGAGGAGGAGGTGCTTTTGATCATTGAGGATGCACCTCAAGATAATGCAGTAGCAGTGGGCACAAGTTGGGTTAATAATTTGAGTCAATTTTTGCAAATAGGTAAATGTCCATCGGGTCTAGACAGAACCAAAAGAAGATATTTTAGACTGCAGTCCATTCCATATGTTTTAATAAATGGCATCCTTTTCAGAAAGGACTTTAATGGTGTGTTGTTAAGATGCATTGATAATGGTCAGACTGACAAAGTGTTACATGAATTTCATGATGGAACAACTGGGGGTCATTTTTCCCCAAGGACTACTACTTGGAAAATTATGAGAGCTGGATATTACTGGCCCAGCTTATTTAAGGATGCCCATGCATGGGCAAGAAAATGTGTAAAATGTGTCATTTTTGCAGGCAAAGAAAGGTTGCTAGCTTTACCTCTACAACCAATTCAAGTAGAACAACCCTTCATGAGATGGGGCATTGATTTTATAGCTCCCATTAACCCACCATCAAGTGCAGGCTACAGGTGGATACTTACAGCTACAGACAATTTCACAAGGTGGACTGAAGTAGTGGCTCTGAAGGTATCCAATGAAAATATTGTTCTAAATTTTTACCAAGATTTGATATCCAGATTTGGGGTGCCTAAGTCAATTATCTCAGACAATGCTTTAGCTTTTGTTGGATTAAAGATAACTAACTGGGCTGTTAAGAATGGGATCTATTTGAATACTTCATCAAATTATTACCCACAGGGTAATGGTTTGGCTGAATCTACAAATAAAAGCCTCATAAGGATTGTTAAAAGATCAATGGAAGACAACCAGAGGACCTGGCACACTAATCTAAAATATGCCTTATGGGTAGACAGAATAACTCCCAAGAGGTCTATTAGGAACTCCCCATATATGTTAGTTTATGGGAAAGAGGCAAGATTGCCTATATCTGTGGAGCTGCCAGCACTTGATATCATGAATTAGCTGGAGTTGTTTGAAGAAGAGGTCCCCATGGTTGTCAGATATGCTCAGCTTATGGAGCTTGAAGAAATCAAAGACAAGGCTATGAAAACTATGGAGTATCATCAATTTCAGACCAAAAGAAATTTTGATCAGAAGGCCACTCCTAGAATCTTTAGGGAGGGTGATATGGTGCTCAAATGGGATGAATTGAAAAGCAGGCCAGGGAAGCACTCCAAGTTTGACAACATGTGGAGTGGTCCATTTGTCATTATTGAATGCAAGGAGCACAATGCATTTCAGTTATCAAATATGGATGGAGAAAATCTACCTATCTCAGTCAATGGGATACACTTGAAGAGGTGTTTTGAGGTATGACTTACCTTGTAAAGCAGTAGATTAGATTTCTTGCTTTCAATAAGTGTTGTTGTACAATAGTTTAGATCCATTTTCATTTTCCCTAAGTGTTGTCTAGCATAGTTGGAGGGGTTGCCTTCAACATTTTTGTCTTGGTTTGATCTTCCAAGTGTTTTCATTGTTGTTAATGTGCTGAGTTGCTAGGGTCAGGATTGTTTTTCAAGATATATTCCTAGTCTCTGTATGACTCCATGCCCAATGGATGCTGAAGGCCACTGGTCTAATTGTTTAGCAGGCAAACATCCCATAGAAGTCACCAAAATGTTGACCTATTTTCCTTTGTCCAAGGTTAAATAGTTCACCTTGTATTTTCCTTGAAAATCCTTTAGAAAATGTCCATACAAAGCTTAAATCTTCCAAATACTCATGCTATGCTTTGCCAAAAATACCAAAAATCTTGCCTAAAGAATCCTTGCAGAAAACCCAGAAAAACCCAGAAACCCTTTGTCTTCAGGAGCTTCCCATCGCAGACAAATCTCAATTTTATACTTAGTAATTGTACATACATTTTTCAATGTATGTTCAAATGTACATTCATCAATGTATGTGGTGGTGCCCACCTAGGTTTTGGGTTTCAATTATTCATCTGCAGGCATTCTTCTTCCAAACCAAAAAAAATTCTAAGTCATTTGGCCTTCACAATTCAAAAATGCAAAAAACTAGTTGCATACAAGTGTCTTTGTATATACCAGGCCATTTGTATGTACATGCAGGTTCAAATGACATTGGTGGGTCAAAATTTCAATCGACCTTCAAAAATAGTAAAAAATTGGTTGTATGCTTTTCACAATGCATATCGAGTTTGTATATGCATTAAGGAATCTATTGCAAATTCTAAGAATATTCCTTGCTTGTATGAGATGGTTTGCATGTATATTTGTGTTATATGTTTAGACATGCAACGGCTACATACAAGAGGAACATGCAAAGGAAAAGATGCATTGGTGGCATACAAGTGAAATATGCAGGGGACAATGTATGCCACAAAGATACAAAGGCAAATGTATGTCCGACATACATCGGGAATGTATAAGGCGCATATACAAAGAGGCCGACATGCATTCGCTACAATGAAAGGGGTTTGTACGTGCGAGATGCAAGTGAAATATACATTTGCCACATACAAAGGTAGAACATTCAAAGACCAATGTATATTGGAACAGTGGCTTGTATATATGCGATTGTATGTTCGCACATACAAGCAATAGATGCAAAGAAATATACAAGAGGAAATGTGCAAAGTCAACATACAAGGGAAAGTGATTCAAAGCTAGGGCCCACCATTTGTATGTTTGCACATACAATCAAATATACATTCCTAATATACAAACCAGATCTAAAATGAACATACATTCCAATTGATAAAGGGCAGAATTCCACAATTTGTATGTATAAGTTGTTTGTATGTTCGCATTGTATATGCGACATACATTGGTTACATACAAAGCGGAACATGCATGGCTCGGACCTGATGGTGATTGCAATATGCTTCATAATGGTTTGAGGTCTGCAGCTTGCATGCATATGGCATTGTATATCCCGATATACAAGAGATTGAAGATACAAGGCCCAGATTTCAAATTTCTCCAATTCGGTTAATAAAATGGTTCAGTTCCGCAGTTTGTATATTTTGTATGTATATGCGATATACAAAAGAAAGATACATCGGTGATATGCAAGGCGGACCTGAATGGGAAGTCAAATTTGATGAATCCAGCATTAGAGTCTGTGACTTGCATGTATGCTGCGATTGTATATGTAGTATACAAGAGAAATATGCAATGGGAAACACATACAAGGTGGATCCAACTGGGGAATCAAATACAGCGATAGTCATTTTGGGGTCCGCGACTTGTATGTATGTTTTTCTTGTATGTGCCGATATGCAAAAGAAAAGATACAAAGGCTGGACCCGATGTCAAATTCAGATTTGCTTTATAATCTTTTGAGTTCCATATGGTTTGTATATTTGCGATTGTATGTTTGTATATACAATGTGATATGCAAAGAAAAGATGCAAGGAAGAAGATGCATTTTCAGCAATGAGTCCCAGCTTCAATATGGCGGTGAATCAAGTGGTGCCATGTGGCACAGATGGCGATGCATATACAGGGGTCATTGCACATACAAGGGATTTTTAAAGGGAATTTCAAGGCATACGCAAGTCAGTTTGAATATGCAAAGAGGAAAAAGGTACAGTTGCACCAAGTAGAGATAAAGTACAGTTGCCATTGTATATACAATGGCGAGATACAGTGATATGAAAGCACAGATACAAAGTGATATATACACACAATTGACTGCAACTTTGACCACCCATATCTCCTCCATTTTAGCAAATTTCTACATGCTGCAAAAGGCAAAAATGCTTGTTTTTGCCTCCTCTTTCATTTGGCAGGGTTTTTTTTAGGGGTTTTGTCACTTTCAAATTTTGGATCTGGATTTGTATGCTCGGTCGATTAGACGTTTCAGCAACCAGTTTGAGTGATGCAAATGCAGATATTTGTTGCATTTATCAGATAGGGTCGATGATGCAGCAACTTGCATTAAAGACTCAGAATATCTCTCCACTGCCCTATTTCAGATACTTCATATACCCATGGTTGAAGATAGACACGGAAGCTTCTCACATTCAATGCCCATATATCTTCTGTCGTTTCAGGGGTGCAAATGGATGATGCAGCTGCTTACATTAAAGACCAAAAATATCTTTCATCTACCCATGTTCAAGATATTTTCTTGCCATAACTCCTTGTAGTTGGGCATCCCTTCAGAGATATTATTTTTTTGTTACAACTCATAGAGTGAATTTTGTAACCAACTTAGGGCATTTTTTTAATGCTATATATACATAGGAATGAGATGTAAATAAGGTTAGAAATTTTTTGGCTTTCAAGCTTTCTATTTTCAAATAGAGTTTTTTGCTACTGTAACTGTGCCTTCTTACTGAATATATGCAAGTCATTTTACCTCTTTTACTAAATTTCTAAGTTTAGTGTGAACTTGTATATGGTTGTCTGTGAACATTTTGTTCCTCTCAACCTTCTTGTTTCTCACCTCTGCTAAAAAGTCATTTGAATCTGTGTATGTCTACTTGTTGTATCTAGTTATTTTGTGCATTTTCTCAGTTTTATGAAAGTTTCTTTTAATCAATCTGGTGCATCACCCTTACTTTTAGTTTTCCTATTTTTATCTTTCATTCAAAAGCATTCCTTCTCCATTTTCCTCTGAAGATTTAGTAGCTTTAGGTGATATCCAGTCAAGGAAGATGGCCTTCTCTGGAGGTCTAATCTCATTTTGCAAGGTCCCACACTTTGAGATCATTCCCATGTTACTCTAGATTGCGAAAGTTTCACAACTGTAGCAAGGGTGTAAATCTGGGTGATAACACTTGTAATCATACCTTTTGATGCTCCTTTATCCTAGCACCCTCATCCAGAGTATCGGCATCTTTGTCTGGGTCTTCAACTTCACGTAGGCACACTTATTGGTAGAAAAGGTCTAGATTGGCACCTTAGGAAGAATGTGGTCTTTCCTTGCTAAAATATCCAACTCAAGTCACACCTGAGTCAAAAACACCATCTCCTATCAAGAGCCTTTCATCTTGAGTAGATTGAAAGCTCTTTTCTTACCTAGGCACACTTTTGGACTAGTTCCTTAGGTGCAATATGGTGTCTGTGGAATGGTGAATTGGCGCCTTCCCTTGAATTGCTCTTCTGTCATGCAAGTGCTCACTTCTAGAGACATTGAGGTAAGTTTGGAACATCATCCCTACTAGTGCCTTGATGATTTTGGAGATTTTAGAGTCCATTTTATCAATGAAGTGCATATTTGAGATAAAATGACATGGATTTGGTGCCTAGTCTTGAATTGTCCAATCTTCATTAAGAGCGCTCACACTTGGAGTCTTTGTAATGAAACAAAACACTTGTCTTACCAAGTGCCCTGGCTTTCTGAGGTGTTTGGAGATCATTTATCCTCTTAGGCGCATCTTCAAGGTCATGGATTTTTGTTTTGGTGCCTTGATGTTCTTAGGCGCACTTTGAGAGTTGCAGGTGTCATATTAGCACCTAGGGTCCCAAACTTCTTGAAATGTCATATCTTCTTGTCTGGTAACACTTGGAATGACAAGGCAACATACCTTGATGAGTACCTCAATTGGAAACCTTAAACTCAATACCTATCTTCCTCTAGGTGCACATTTGGAGGAATTGATGAGGAATATACACCTAGGCTACACTTAGCTAGTTTTCCTTCAAGATTTGTAATGTATGTTGTTCCTAGAAGTTGATAACATTGTTTCCAAAGGTAGCACCACTTCTTGACTCAATCAAACTCATGTATTGACAACTTGATGCTTGAATTGATGAAATGGCTCTCAGACTTAGCCAATTTTTGAGTTTCTGACTTGGATCCTACAAAACAATAAAATTGAGTTAGTCAAAAACAAATTCATTCCCTCATCATTTAGAATTAGCCTTCAGGAATGAGGAGTAGGCTAATCTATGTTCCTTTTGATGATTAAGCCAAAAATGGGGACATGACAGTCTTCCCTTCCTGGGATTGCTTGTCCTCAAGCAATTGAAGGTTAGGATGCTCCAAAATCTTTTCTCCTTCCCAAGTAGCATCCTCCATGGGAAAACCTTTCCATTTCACCAAATACTCCCTTATACTTCGATTGCGCAGATTCTTTTCTCTCATATCCACCACACTTTCAGGTTCAAGAACTAACATTCCTTCTTCATCGAGTGGTGGAAGTTCATTGGATGAAACCACATACTGTCCTAGTGCCTTTTTGAGACACGACACATGAAACACATTGTGGATGCAGCTCCCAGTTGGTAGATCAAGTTCATATGCCACTTCCCCTACTTTTCTCAACACCTTATAGGGTCCATAGAACCTGGGTTTCAATTTATCTGCACCTGACTTCTTCAAAGTACTCTGTCTATTTGGCTGAAGGCACAAAAACACCATGTCACCTACTTCAAAGCTCTGTTCAACCTAGTGTTTGTCAGCATACAACTTTTCCTAGTTTTTAGCTCTCTGCAAATTGTCCTTAAGGACTCTCAAAATGTCTTGAGTATCCTTCATCAATTCTCTTGCTTGAGGAGCTCTACTATCATCCAATGCCAGATCAAAAAATGAAACTGCATCATACCCATATAAAGCTCGAAAGGGAGACATGCCAATTGACATGTGGAAAGTGGTGTTGTAGCAGTATTCACCCAGATGCATCCACTTAATCCAAGCACACTGATGATCAGATACATAGTTTCTCAAGTATCCCTCAAGCCATTTATTTACAATTTCAGTCTGTCCATCAGTTTGATGATGATAACTAGTACTAGGTGTCAGGTCAGTTCTAGCTAGTCAAAAAGCTCTCCCCAGAATACACTGATGAACTAGCTATCTCTATCACTAACTATGGTCTTAGGAAGGCCATGTAGTCTAAAGACTTCACGAAAGAATAACTCAATTGGAATTGCAAAGAAGTGAGCATACTTTGTCAACCTATCAACAACTACATAGATATAGTCTTTCCATTCACCTTCAGAAGACGTGATGAAATCCATAGAGATACTCTCCCTCTTTTGTTCTGGAATTGGCAGTGGTTGGAGTAATCCTACTGGAAAAGTATGTTCTAACTTGTTCTGCTAACAAGTCAAACATTCCCTAACATATTCCAAAACATCTTCCTTCAAACCTTTCTAGGTGAATATTTCTTGGATCTGTCTGTAGGTCTTGAAGTAGCCAGGGTGTCCTGCAAGTGGAGTATCATGGTATGCCTTCAAAATTTGCTACTTTAGCTTGGATTTAGGAGTCAAATGGATTCTATCTTTATAATAGATGATGTCATCAACTACCTTGTACCTATCATCCTAAATGACTCCATCCATGATCTCACAAGTAAATTTAGATTTGAAATACTCAACAAGAAGCTAAGATTTCCAATTAGCTGAAACTTCACTTAGGGCACAGATGACAAGTTTTGTAGACAAGGCATCAACAACAATATTCTTCTTACCTTTCACATATTCAATATCAAAATCATATGCCTGTATCTTAGTCACCCACTTCTGTTGTTGTTCATTCAGATCCTTTTGCCCTAGGAAGTATTTCAAACTATTGTGATCAATTTTGACCACAAACTTACATCCAACTAGATACTAGTGAAATTTAGCCAAAGCATGCATGATTGCTAGAATCTCTTTGTCATATGTTGAGTACAACCTTTCTGTGTCCTTCAGCTTCCTGCTCTCAAATGTAATGGGATGACGATCTTGCATCAATACTGCTCCAATGCCTTCTCTAGAAGCATCACATTCTAGGACAAAAGACTTAGTAAAATTTGGTAAAGCCAATACGGGTGTTGTACTCATAACATCTTTCAATTTATCAAATGCAGCTTGAGCTTCCACTGAGCATATGAAAGCCCCTTTCTTTTTCAAATTTGTCAAGGGTGCAGAGAGCTATGAGAAACCTAACAAATCTTCTATAATAGCTATAGAGGCCAAGGAAACCTCTCAATTTAGAAACATTCCTGGGTACTGGCCAATTGCAAATGGCTTCAATCTTCTCTTCTTAAACTTCCACATCATTAGCTCCAATCACATGACCTTGCTATAGTATCTCTTTTAGTCCAAAGTCACACTTAGACATCTTTGCATACAAAGATTGTTTGTCCATGATGCTCAAAACCTTGTCAAAGTGTTGGAGATGTTCTTCCCATGTCTTACTGTAAATCAAGATGTCGTCAAAGAAAACCAATAGGTACTTACTCAACTGCTTGTTGAACACATGATTCATACATGACTGGAAAGTAGCTAGTGCATTTGTCAACCCAAACAACATCACCAAGAATTCATAGTGTTCGTAATGAAATCTGAATGCTATCTTTGGAGTGTCTTCTTCACGAACACAAATTTGATGGTAACCAGATCAAAGATCTATCTTTGAGAAATAGATTGCTCCATGCAACTCATCTAGTAGTTCATCAATCCTAGGTATGGGATACCTATTCTTGATAGTCTTTTGGTTCAATGCTCGATAATCAATGCACATTCACATTGTTCCATCCTTCTTCTTCATGAGCACTACTGATGATGCAAATGGACTAGAAGATGGCCTAATGTGCCCCATATCAATCAACTCTTTGATTGTCTTCTCAATCTCAATTTTGAAATGCCTTGGATGCCTATAGGGTGCAATATTGATTGGTTTGGTCCCATCCCCCAACTCAATCACATGTTCAAAACCCCTATCTGGTGGTCTGCTTGGAGGTATATCACCAAACACTTTGCTATGTTTTTCTATCACAACTTTGAGATCTTCATGATAAGTCTCTTCAATAGAGAGAACTTGGTTGTCCTTGATGCAAACTTGTGTTGCCCATTCAATGTCATTATGCCTGATTAAAGCTTCCATATGCTTGGCTGAAACCACTCTAGGATTTCCATCACACAATGACCTCAGTTTGATCTTTCTTCCCTCATGCATGAATTCCAATTCCATCTTCTGAAAATCTTGAACTATTCTTCCAAGTGAATGTAACCATTGTACTCCAATCACTACATAAATATGCCCAAGTCCAACTACATAGAAATCATCCTATAAAGTATAATCACCCATTTGAATTTGCAGTTGGGTAACTCTCCTTGTGCAATCCATAATGAATGTGTCTGTGACTGCTATCTTGAAACCTTCGAAATCTTCAATTGTCAGACCTTGCTTAGCCGCTAAGCCTTCATTAATGAAGTTATGAGTAGCACCACTATCCACTAGACATGTGACTCTTTGTCCTTTGAAGACTCATTTTATATGAAAAGCATGATACTTAGGCACTCCTGAAAGTGTTGCAATGGTTACTTTATCTTGTACTTCTCCCATAGCAACATCAAGAGTAACTTGATCAATTCCTTATTCTTCATCATGAATTGATTTTTCCTTGCTTTGTGATTCTTCTTCACTCTCTTCACCTAATAATACTTCTATCAAATGAGCTTTACCTTCGCCAAGGCACTTGTGTCCTGGTTCCCAAGGTTATTTACATGAGAAGCAAAGTTTCTTCCTTCTTAGTTCATCTCTTTCTGCTATAAATGTATCTTGAGTCTTCCTTTGAGGAAATGAGGGTTTCCTTTGGGTGGAACTAATGCCTTTATAAAACTTCTTCTTAGATGTATAGGTAGGAGTAATGTCAAGATCAAGAGAAAGGTCAATTGCTTCTTCCAAGTTTGCTGGCCTTTATACATTTACCAATGGCTTAATCTAACTATTCAATCCCTCAATGGACAACATAGTGATTCTTCGGTTAGTCATGTCAGGTACCATCACTGCTATCTTCTGAAACTCATTTAGATACTGCACAACCCTTCCTTCTTGTTTGAGTTGGGCTAGTTTGTGATAGTACACTTCAGTGTCTTTTCTACCAAACCTTTGAATCAACTTGGTTACAAACTCATCATAGGAATCTATCCTATCATGATGTTGAGAGACTAGGCCATGATGCCACCATTCATAAGCCAACCCTTCAAGGTGCATTGTAGCAAAGTGAATCGCCTTGTTTTCTATCAAAGGCTTAAGATAAAGGTATGTATCTATCTTGTTCACCCAAGCTCTAGCACTGAGCTTACCACTTCCATCAAAGGTAGGAATAGGAACTCAAGTCAAGGCTTCTTTATACTCATTTGTATCATCATCTCTTCTAGGATGAAAGCCTCTGGCTCTACCACGCCTGTCCCTATCTTCCCTCTTCTGTTAGCAATATTCATTGAAAGTCATCATTTCCCAAACATGATCTGGTAATTTAGCATAGAGATCTGCAAAGAGTGCTACTTCATCTTTAAAGTTATTTTGTTCTCCTTCTTCATACTTTTCATCAACATCATTAACGTGTTCTAGAAGGAAAGTAGGTCTTAAAGGCCTATCCACTGTTGGAGTTCTAGTACGAACCCTTCTTCTTGTTGCACTAGCAGCTTCATCATCATCATGCCGATCTTGTATAGCATCATCTCTATGACCTTGTCCAGCTACTTCACCTTGATTCATGTTTTGAAGGGATTGTAGGATTTGTTGCAATATTTGAGTTGTTTGTTGTTGTCCAGCGGCAATGTTTCTAAACATCTCCCTTGCTTCACGATCACCATCAACAGGTGGACTTCTACTTCTTCTTTCACCCATAGCATCTTGTCTAGCTTCAATTGCTCCTAAAATAGTATCCTGTTGAGGATATGTATTAGTCCACTGATACTGCCTTCTTTGATTCCTTGCTATGTACCTTCTTGTTCTATCACTTTGTTGATCACCTTATTGCATTAGCCAAAGGCTAGCAGGATCCAAGCTTTGATACCACTGTAAGATATCCAACTAGTACTAACTAAAAACTTCACTATACTTAGCTAAATTTAGTTGCACTTAACTCTTCAACTACTTAGTCTACTTAACATCACATAAGAAAAGATAACAAAGAAAACTTGCATGAATCAACTTGAAGTTGGGCACTTGTATTATCACTTGATTCAACTCAATACAAATGTATTATTACCATGATTATTGGCCACAATGGCATGAATATACAATCTCATTCAAATGATTACAAGAAAAGGCCTTGAAGCCTAGATGTATACAATGCTTTCAACTTCTTCACAACTAGCTCTATCTCACTGGTTGATGTAGATCACTTCAATTGAGCCCAATGATGTCAACTAGATGTCAACACCTCATAATGGAACAAGGGAGCATCACCCCAACTCTTGAAACTCACAGGTTTCAAGTACAAGAACAAAGCTTATCAGAGAGAAAATTTGCCAAATATGAGATGTCCAAATGAGAGAGCCTCTCCTCCTTTTATAGTGCTCCTCAAGGCAATGAAGGCACGTTTCCCAATACACAAGAGGAACCAAGGCACATTTTCAAGAAGCATATCCATGGAGAATATTCCATCTGACAACTTAGTCAAAGGTGGCAAACTTACCCACTAAACCAATATGGATCCCAATGTCATCTTGTCAACCAATGAGAGCTCAAGTGCTTGTAATGGTATCCTGCTTACTCTAGGTGCTATATTGAGGTAGTTTGATCATGAAATAGCATCCAATGTAGAACTAGGTGTCCACTGAGAGAGATGTAACTAGGGGATGCACCTAGTTGAGAAATTGATTCCTTGTGTTGTCTTCTTGTTCCACAGGAAGTCTACTAGCTCCAATTGGAAGATCCCTTCATGTTGCTAAGTCAATCTTCTTGAGGCGCATCTTTGGTGCTCTAGAGACTTGAACTTGTTCCTAGCACCTTTATGATGATGTTCTACATTATTCAAAACCTCAAACACTTGTAATCATACCTTTTGATGCTCCTTTATCCTAGCGTCCTCATCCAGAGTATCAACATCTTTGTCTGGGTCTTCAACTACACTTAGGCGCACTTATTGGTAGAAAAGGTCTAGATTGGTGCCTTAGGAAGAATGTGGTCTTTCCTTGCTAAAATCTCTAACTCAAGTCACATCTGAGTCAAAAAACCATCTCCTATCAAGCGCCTTTCATCTTGGGTAAATTGAAATCTCTTTTCTTACTTAGGCACACTTTTGGACTAGTTCCTTAGGCACAATATGGTGTCTGTGGAATGGTGAATTGGTGCCTTCCCTTGAATTACTCTTCTCCCATGCAAGCGCTCACTTTTGGATACATTGAGGTAAGTTTGGAACATCATCCCTACTAGCTCCTTGATGATTTGGAGAGTTTGGAGTCCATTTTATCAATGAGGCACATATTTGAGATAAAATGACATGGATTTGGTGACTAGTCTTGAATTGTCCAATCTTCATTAGGAGCACTCACACTTGGAGTCTTTGTAATGAAACAAAACACTTGTCTACCAAGTGCCCTAGCTTCTTGAGGAGTTTGGAGATTATTTACCCTCTTAGGTGCATCTTCAAGGTCATGGAGTCTTGTTTTGGCACCTTGATGTTCTTAGGCACACTTTGAGAGTTGCAGGTGTTATATTAGCACCTAGGGTCCCTAACTTCTTGAAATGTCATATCTTCTTGTCTGGTAACACTTGGAATGACAAGGCAACATACCTTGATGAGTACCTCAATTGGAAACCTTAAACACAATACCTATCTTCCTCTAGGCGTACATTTGGAGGATTTGATGAGGAATATGTGCCTAGGCTACACTTAGCTAGTTTTCCTTCAATATTTGTAATGTATGTTGCTCCTAGAAGTTGATAACATTGTTTCCAAAGGTAGAGCCACTTCTTGACTCAATCAAACTCATGTCTTGACAACTTGATGCTTGAATTGATGAAATTTCTCTTAGACTTAGCCAATTTTTGAGTTTCTGACTTGGATCCTACAAAACAATAAAATTGAGTTAGTCAAAAACCAATTCATTCCCTCATCATTTAGAATTAGCCTCTAGGAATGAGAAGTAGGCTAATCTATGTTCCTTTTGATGATTAAGCCAAAAATGGGGACATGACAGGGGCCATTTTTCATATCGGTGATGGCATGGGAAGATAAGATTCTCTAATAAAGTAAGGTTGTAAGGACTATCACTGTCTGCCATTTGGCATGATATACCTCCTTTTCTCTCCACCAGTTTACCCAGTATTTTTGGTTGGATTCTTTCTTACCTCCTATCCCAGTCATTTCCTTACTATAAATATGTTGCAAGTATGTGCCTAATCGATTTTGTCATTGATGTCAACATATCCTTGTTGTCATTGGTGTCAACTATGTTCTATTATATTACTTGTTTAGAAGCTTTGTATGTTGAGGATATTGAGAAAATTGGCCCCTCCGGATGATACAAGTGAGTTATAGTGAAGTGCCGTATAGACAGTGAGCTGTATGTTGAAGAATAATGTAGTAGATTGCTCTGCATTTCTTGCTGGTTGAATATCTTGGTCTGCAGATTGGAAGTTATTTAAAGGGATGTCTAGAGATGCTAAATCCTAAGTTTAAGCCTCTGGTATGAAGAATTGAGAGAGTGGCATTGACCAAAGTAAAACTTGCTTTCTCTAATTATTGTCTGGTGACAGAGAAAGTATTTTGCTCCACATTCCTCTGCAATAAAGTATTTTTCTCTGTGGTTCTAGAGGGAATTCTGGGATGATGATAAGTGCCTACAAATATAGTGGTTCATGTTTTGGTGGTCCGCAAGCTATCTTTCTTTTATGTATGTTGAAGATAGTGAAGTTCATATGTTCCGGTGAGAAGATTCCTATGGCTAAAGTGGTTAAGGTTCATGCAATTGCTCTTGATGATTATAACGTGCTTGTGGATGTCTCGTAATCATGTTCCTATCTTGACATTGGTCCGTGTTAAGGAATTGAGATCATGTTTGAAGATTGTTCCCAGATAGTGTAACATGTAACCAATCTTAACTGACTCAGTTAATTCTAGTTATTGTGGAGATTCCTTGAGGATTGTAGAAGCATGTTGTGGCATGGAAGATCATGTTTGAGTCCCAACTAAGGCGTGGTGTGATCCACATACATCTTTACTCCATTCCCTTTGCATAATGTTGTATTAAGTTAGGACCTATTTTGTAAATGTTGTAATGCCGACCTTAGAGATTATTCCGATGGTTGATGATTGTAATGCTGACATTGATGATCATTCCAAGGTTGGTGAAGCATATACATACTTGTAGTTGAGTCATGGAAAAGATGTCTTTGTGCAAAGATGGGAAGATAAGGAAAGGAAGTGGAAAGGAAGAGAAGGGTAGAGCAGAGGACCTATTGTACTTCAATGTATTAATCTCAAAGATGAAGATGTTGATCATGGCAGTGAGCCTGACAGTGAGCCGCCAATAGGGTTTAATAGCCCTCAAGTTTTAACAACTCTTATTATAATCTTTCTATGTTTAGGGTTGAGGCAGTGAGCCTGCTAGACCTAGCTATACTTCATGGTAGTGAGCCAATATGTTCCGAGCCCGTGGAGTGACCAAGCCTGAACATCATTTTTCAAATATTACAATATATTTTGAGAGCTAATCCTCTCTGTGGTTTTTCCCCACCTTGGGGTTTTCCATGTAAAATTTGGTGTCTCTTGTGCATAATGTTGCATCTGTGTTTAAGTTTCTGATTTCATGCATTCATTGTTAAATCATAATATATGTGGATAAGTGATTGATGTTTAAATGAAGTGTTCAAGTTTTTGTGACAACTGATTTACCCCCCCTCTCAGTTGTCTGGTGCATTTCAACAATTGGTATTAGAGTGAGGTTCCTTTGAAGAAAGTCTAATAGCTTGAGGAAGATCCAAAATGTCTTATAAGTAGGAAACACCACATTTTGATGGGACAAACTATGCTCTTTGGAAGGCATGAATTAGAATTTGTCTTCTTTGTCTTGGTTACAAAGTATGGAAAGCTGCAGAGACAAAATACACCTTGCCTTAGAATGGTTTGATGACTAAAGATGAAATCAAGGAATATGAAGTGGATGTCAAAGCAAAAGATGCTCTCTTAAGTTCATTGAATGACACAATACTGACAAAAGTGGTGGATCTTGAAATTGCAAATGAGGTATGGGACAAGATGAAAAATCTGTATGAGGGAGTGAAAGAGGCCAAGCTTCAAAGTCTGAAGGTGAAATATGAAAGTTTGAAGAAGAAAACATATCACCCTTTATGCAAAGAGTTGATGAACTTGTCACTAGAATAAAAGGTATGGGGGGAACTCTCAGTGATAAGGAAGTTGTAATGAAAATTCTTAGATCATTGTCAAAGACCTACAGTCACAAGGTAGCTGCAATTGAAGAATTTATGCAAGTAAAAGATGTTGACAGAGATCAGTTGCTTGGTAAACTTACTACCTTTGAGATGAGAGAGTTTGGTGATGCCCTCCAAAACTAGAGACTGCCTTCAAAGCCAGTACTTCTGGGAAAACCTCCAGATCAGAAAAGTACAAAGTAGAATTAGATGATGAGTTCGATGAAATTAAAGCCAACTTTATGGATAGGATGCAAAGAGGATCTGATAAGTTTAAAGGTAAATTACCTTTCAAATGTTTTTCCTACAGTAAAGTAGGCCACTTTGCCTCCAGATGTCTTGAAAGAATTGAAAGAAATAGGAAAAGATATGAGAACAGGCGTAGGATCAAAAAGAAATGTTATTATGTTGAAGATTTTGATGATGATGAAGGAGTATCAGATAATAGTGAACCAGATAATGCTAGTACCTCCGATAATGAATTCTTGTTTATTGCTATTAAAGAAGAACCTGTGTCTACTAATCCTACTAGCTGTTTGAAGAAATAAAAATCAGTGGAAAGTGCTTTGGCTGCTCAAGTTGTTGAAGACAAAGATAAATGGGTTATTGATAGTGGTTGCTCTCACCACATGACTGGTGACAAAAGTAAGTTTGTAAGTTTGGATAGATATGATGGTGGACTGGTTAGGTTCGGAGATGATATAGCTAGTAAGATTTGTAGAAAAGGATCTATTTCTTTTGATGACAAGCAGAAACTGAAGATGTCTTGTATGTGCAAGGATTAAAGAACAATCTTTTGAGTGTGGTTTAGATGTGTGACAAAGGGTATGATCTAAGCTTCAAGGACAATAGATGCAAGGTTAGGGAAAGCTCCAGAACAATCATTGCAACTGGTAAGAAGACTAGAGGTAATATCTACCACTTGAAGGGAACTGATAATTATTGTTTGTTGGCTCAGATTGATGAAAGTTGGCTATGGCATAGAAGGTTGTGTCATATCAATTTTGACAACATTATGAAGATAAGTACTGCATAGGCTATTAGAGATTTTCCCAAGCTTGTGAAGCCTTCTAATCCTATTTGCAAGGAGTGTCAATTTTGGAAACAAACAAGAACAAGTTTCAAAAGCAAGGACCAATCAATTAATGGATTGCTAGAACTAGTGCATATAGACTTGTGTGGACCTACTAGAGTAAGAATTTTGCAAGGAGATAGGTATTTCATGTTGCTTATTGATGATTTTTCAAGAATTACTTGGGTTACCTTTTTGAAAGAAAAATCAGAAGCTCTAGATAAGTTCAAGGCATTTAAGGTAATGGTTGAAAATGAGATGGATATGAAGATCAAATGTTTAAGGTCAGATAGAGGAGAGTTCACATCAAATGAATTCAATTTCTTTTGTGAAGAACATGGGATAAAGAGACAATTTCCTGCACCTAGAACTCCACAACAAAATGGAGTCATTGAAAGGAAAAATAGAATAGTTCAAGAAGCTTCTAGAACCATGATGAAGGAAGCTAATCTTCCAAAAGTATATTGGAGAGAGGCAATTCACACTACTATATATATCCTAAATAGGGTCCAAGTCAAAGGTAACAGTTCTAAGAGTCCTTATGAATTGTGGTATGGTAAAATTCCTACTGTGAAATATCTCAATGTTTTTGGTATAAAATGCTATATCAAAAGAGAAGAAGATCTAGGCAAGTTTGATGCTAGGTATGATGAAGGAATCTTCCTTGGTTATTCCACCAAGAACAAGGCCTATTGGTGCTATAATAAGAGGCTGAATAAGATCATTGAGAGTGCAAATGTCAAAGTTGATGAAAGCAAGGAAAGATCTCCAGAATCAAGTGGATATGAATTAGAGAAACTAGATGATCTAGGAGTGGTGCAGCATGAAGACAACTTAGATGAAGAAGATCAAGCTCCGAAAAGTGCTACCAAGACCCCAAGGTATGTAAAACTTAATCACTTTGAGGATCAAATCATAGGAGATAAGATTAAAGGAATCATGACCAGAAGAAGAGTTGTAGAAGAACAAGTAGATTTCTATCTAATTTCCAAGATTGAACCTAAAATTGTGAATGATTAGAATTGGGTAAAGGATATGAAAGAAAAATTGATGCAGATAGAGAAGAATTAGACTCGGGATCTTGTTCCTAGACCAGCAGATAAAAATGTAATTGGTACTAAATGGGTTTTCAGAAACAAGATGAATGAGAATGGTGAAGTAGTAAGAAACAAAGCAAGGTTGGTATGCAAAGGATACTCCCAAGTTGAAGGAATAGATTTTGAGGAAACATTTACACTGGTGGTAAGGATTGAATCTATAAGAATGTTTTTGGCATTTGCAACCTATAAAGATTTTAAGGTCTATCATATGGATGTAAAGTCTGCATTCTTGAATGGAGAATTGGAAGAAGAAGTATATATTGAAGAATTGGAAGGATTTCAGTCATCAAATCAACGTGACATGGTATGCAGATTGAAGAAGGCTTTATATGGATTAAAACAAGCCCCCAGGGCATGGTATGCGAGGTTGGATAGGTATCTGATATAGATTGGGTTCAGTAAAGGTACTACAGACAGTAATCTCTATTTTAAGATCAATGATGAACAAATCGTGATTGTAGTAGTCTTTGTTGATGACATTATCTTTGGAGGCAATTAAGGTATGTGTACAATTTTTGTCAGAGATATGCAAAGTGAATTTGAAATGTCCATGTTTGGTGAGATGAATTTATTTTTGGGTCTACAAATAAATCAATCAGATAAAGGTATCTTCATTTCTTAGTCTAAGTATGTGAAAGAGCTACTAAAGAAGTTTGGGATGGAAGACTCTAAACTGGTAAATACTCCCATGATAACCAGTTGTAAGTTGAGAAAAAATGATGATTCACCTATGGCAGATCAGAAAAGGTATAGATGTATGATTGGAGGGCTACTCTATCTGACCCAAACCAAACTTAACATAATGCATGCAATTTATCTTGTGGCAAGATTTCAAGTAGAGCCCAAGGAGTCACATATGATGGCAATCAAGAGAATTTTGAGATATTTGAAAGGCACAATAGATTATGGTTTGTGGTATCCAAAGGACAATGATTTCACTCTCAGTGCATACATTGATGCAGATTGGGCCAGAGATATGGATGATAGGAAAAGTACAAGTGGAGGTGCATTCTTTTTGGGAAAAAGGTTGGTATCTTGGTTGAACAAGAAGCAAGATTCAATATCCCTGTTTATTGCAGAAGCAGAATACATTGTAGTAGCATATAGTTGTACTTAAGTATTATTAATGAAGTAGACTTTGAAGGACATCAGAGTTGTGTATGAAGATCCAATTGCAATCTTTTGTGACAATAAAAGTGCCATAAACATATCAAAGAATCTAGTAATGCATTCGAGGACAAAGCACATATCCATAAGACACTACTTTCTAAGAGAAAAGGTGACAGAGAATGAAGTCAAGTTGGAGTATGTATCTACAAAAGATCATATTGCAGACATTTTCACCAAACCTCTGCCTAAGGATACTTTTGAGTATCTCATAGAAAAGTTAGGGGTTATTACCCTTCCTTCTCTAAACTAATATGCACAACAGTGCATCAGTCTAGTGGTGCCTCTTTAGATCTAGATTGATGCTTTTAGGGCTACTTCTCAAGGGGAGTAGTCAGAGAGTTCAAAAGAGAAATGGAATTAGAGTAGAAGAATGCAAGTATGTGCCCTTTGTCATTGATGTCAAAGAGGGAGAGAAGTCATGTGAAAAACTCAGAAAGAAAGAATGTAGATGTGTAAAAAGATAGGGTGAGAATCTTGGTTAGAAAGAAAGAGTGTAGATGTGTAAAGAGATAGGGCGAGAATCCTATCTTGATGGTTGTTGCAGTTTTTCACATCATATGTTGCCGTCAATGACAAAGGAGGAGATTGTTGCAAGTATGTGCCTAATCGATGTTGTCATTGATGTCAACATATCCTTGTTGTCATTGGTGTCAACTATGTTCTATTCTATTACTTGTTTAGAAGCTTTGTATGTTGAGGATATTGAGAAAATTGGCCCCTCTGGAAGATACAAGTGAGTTACAGTGAAGTTTAGTATAGACAATGAGCTATATGTTGAAGAACAGTTCGGTAGATTGCTCTGCATTTCTTACTGGTTGAATATCTTGGTTTGTGGATTGGAACTTATTTAAAGGGATGTCTAAAGATGCTAAATCCTGAGTTTGAGCCTTTGATATGAAGAATTGAGAGAGTGGCATTCACCAGAGTAAAACCTGCTTTCTTTGATTATTAGCTGGTGACAGGGAGAAATTATTTTGTTCTGCATTCCTCCGCAATAAAGTATTTTGCTCTATAGTTCTAGAGGGAAGTCTGGGATGATGATAAGTTCCTACAAATGTAGTGGTTCATGTTTTGGTGGTCTGCAAGCTATCATTCTTTTATGTCAGTTGAAGATAGTGAAGTTCATGTGTTCCGGTGAGAAGATTCCTATGACTAAAGTGGTTAAGGTTCATGCGGTTGCTCCTAATGATTATAACGTGCTTGTGGATGTCTCCTAATCATGTTCCTATCTTGACATTGGTCCACATTAAGGAATTGAGATCATGTTTGAAGATTGTTCCTAGACAGTTTAACATGTAACTAGTCTTAGCCGACTCGGTTAATTCTAGTTATTGTGGAGATTCCTTGAAGATTGTGGAAGCGTGTTGTGGCATAGAAGATCATGTTTGAGTCCCAGCTAAGGCATGGTGTGATTCACATACATCTTTACTTCATTCCCTTTGCATAATGTTGTAATGCCGACCTTGGAGATTGTTCCAATGGTTGATGATTGTAATTCTAACATTGATGATCATTCCAAGGTTGATGAAGTATATAAATACTTGTAGTTGAGTCATGGAAAAGATGTCCTTGTGTGAAGATTGGAAGATAAGGAAAGGAAGTGGAAAGGCAGAGCAGGACAGAGCAAAGGACCCATTGTACTTCAATGTATTAATCTCAAATGTGAAGAAGATGTTGATCATGGTACTAAGCCTAGTAGTGAGCTGCTAGTAGGGTTTAACAGCCCTTAGGGTTTAATAGCCCTTATTGTAATCTTTCTAGGTTTAGGGTTGAGGCAGTGAGACTGCTAGACATAGCTATATTTCATGGCAGTGAGCCAGTATGTTCAGGGCTCGTGGAGTGACAAATCCTAAACATCATTTTTCAAAGATTACAATATATTTTGAGACGTAATCCTCTCTGTGGTTTTTCCCCACCTTGGGGTTTTCCACATAAAAATCTGGTGTCTCTTGTGCATAATGTTGCATCTGTGTTTAAGTTTCTGATTTCATGCATTCATTGTGAAATCATAATATATGTGGTTAAGTGATTGATGTTTAAATGAAGAAGTGTTCAAGTTTTTGTGACAAATGATTCGCCCCCCCCTCTCAGTTGTCCATCACATTTCAACAAAATAAGTGGATGTAGAAGCATTGTGGGCATCAGGTTTTAGAATACTGAGTCCTAGAGAGTCTTAGATTTGCAAAGATTGAGTATGCTCTATCTCTGCGCTTAGTACGATCTGAGATATAAAAAATTTCTTGCATATAGGGTTATAATATTTGCCTATATTCTGAAGTATTTGTTGAGTAATATCAGAAGCCATAACCATTCGTCTATCAGCCTCCATCTCTATTTCTGCAAGCTTATGTAAGTTTATGTGTTGTTTCTGTTATGTGGTATCAGAGCCTCTGACGATACTTTGGGAAGAAAATCTTCTGTTTCTAGTAATGAATTTTTGAAGTCATCTAAGAAGTGAAGAGTTTAGCTCTATAGGGTTGCACTTTTGTGTTGGGATTTAAGAATTATACCCATTTTAAGCCTATTGTTGTATTAAAGGTCTTTGTTATCTCTCCTGTAAAACCCCTGTAAGTTGTCTTAGATTCATCCATCTTCTCTTTCTCAAAGAAATGGCAGAATTTCAAGGATTTTCTCATCCTCATAATGGTGTTGAAAGAATCAACAAAGCATGTGTTGAAGGAACCTTTGAGCTTCCTCTTATATAGCCTATAGAAGGTGATCTGATTATAGAAGAAGTTCCTGATATAGATACTTCAGAAGATATTATTGAAGGACAAGTAAGTAACTATAGACCTCCTCTTCTAAAAGCTGATTCAGTCTATAAGAAGAGTGCTTTGCGTCCAAGCTTGTTGAAAAATGTGATATTTAAGTCTACTTTTAAGCCTTTTGTCATTCCTATAATGAAAGTTGTTGAGTTAACATTGGAATATGGCCCTAAGCAAACTTTCCAAACCAAAATGTTGCTAGTTCTTCCTTCAAAATAAATAGAGTATATTCGTAGTCATAAGGATGTTAACTTTGTTCATTTTGGTGCTATTCAAGTCACTATTGGTTCATGTGTCCCTGATAATATTAAACCTATGTCATATCTTGCATTGTGTGATCGACGTCAAGTAGAATATTCCCATGCTTTCCAGTTGTCCAATCTTTCTAGTCTTACAAAGAGTTCTGTGTGTTTCACATATTACCCTAATCTTAGAGTAGCAGCAAGAGATAAAGGTTATTTAGAAGTAAAAAAGGGTTCTCTTAATTGTTGGGGAGTATTTAGTTCTCTATATGGATTAAATATGTTTGGTTGATTCAAGTATGCCTCTATTCATATCCAGGTCTTATATTCCATGACAAATACAAACAATCCAAACATATTAGAAAACCTGTCATATGCTAAAACCCTTCATGGAGAAGTCCAACTCCAGAAAGGTCATATTAACATTATAGAAATACCAGCAGGTTGGAAACTAGACTGGATACAACATGTAGCACCCAAGTTACTAGAAAATACTCATCCTATTCATGAAATTCAACAGAACCAGATCAATATTATCCCTAGAAGTCTATCTTCTAGAAGATCTAATACAAATCCTTTTTGAAGAATCTTGTGTTACTCCTAGATCTTCTTTTAGCAGTTCTTCTAGTAAGAAGAAAGCCCAACTTTATGTTGTGGTAGAAGATAAGCCAATTAATACTAGTCCTGAACCATCTAGCTAACATCAGCAAAAAGAAAAAGGAAAAGCAATCTAGATTGACCATCCTTTCTGTAATATGATTCAAACACTCCCAAGATCTAAAACTCTTGAGTGGTATAAGGAACAAGAAATGTCTTATTATCAAATGGTAGATGGCCACCTCTAAAAGGAAATTATAAGTCATTTGATGGTCAAATAAGTATGTTTCAATATGCTTTTCAACCTAGGACTCCTAAAGAAAAGGAACCTTCTCTTGAGTTCAAGTAGAGAAATTATATTACAAGGTTCTATGCTCATCTACAACAAAATGTAGATGATTTTTGTCAAGATATTTTGTCTTTAAAAGAATCAGTTTCCATTATTCACAACAATGTTCACAAAATTGGTAATATTGTGATGGATAATAATGCTCATATCAAAGATGTAGAAAGTTTTCTTATCCAGTTGCAGACGTAGTCAGTTCAAACTCTAAACAATCTACATAAAAATGGTGATGATCTATCTAATATGATTAATCTTGTACAGCCTTTAGGGAATCAGATAGATACAGTTATTCATAAATTTGATCATGTAGATAATGCTCTTGATGATTTGTCTCAATCCTTAGACTGGCTTGTAAATAATGAAAAGAAACATGTTTCACCTGCCATAGTTGTCCCACAACCACTTCAATCAAAATAAAAGAGGGCAAATAAATCCTTAGATTCTATCCTCATGATGCAGACCACTTTGATGGAGTTAAGTTGTCATTGATGTCAAAAAGGTGTCCTCAATTTGTTTGATGTTTGATGTCATCAGGACTTGGTTGATCAGGTTTGTCAAGTGAAATCACAAGGTGATTTAGGGTTGTCAAGTGTTGACAACTGTTCATCATTCATGTTTGGACAAATGTTCATCATTCATGTGTGCTCGTCTATGTTTGGACAGAGTTTGCTTAGAAGTTGTGATTCATTTCATACTTGATGAAGTGCATATCATGTTTGGTTATGCAGTGTAGAGATACATACTTGTTAAAGGATCAGGAGGATCAAAGAGTTCACATCATCCTGTGTAGAGTTTATATGTTATTGATTACATCATCTTGTGTGTTCTTTACAGATGACTTGTAGTGGTAGTGACTTGATAATTTGATCTCAGGAGCCTTCATCATGTTGTCTGACTTTCTCTACAATAAGGATTGGTTTTGTGTGGCATACTCTATATCAAGGATTGATAGAAGTGATCACAGGAGTTGTCATACTACTGAGTTTACAGATGCAGATATCAGTTGGATTTCATGCAAGTTTCTTCAAGGTGATGTCATCAGGACTTGCAGTGTGTTCTCAAGTTTGATGTCATATTGGTTATGCTTCACTCATGTTCATCGTCCATGGTTATGCAATGTGAAATGATGATCTTCACAAGTTCATTTATTGTCTAACACACAGGAGGTTGATCTCAAGAAATTCAGAGTTTGCTTGGAGTTGAATTGAGAAGTTGTGTCATAAAGTTAAGTTGCTTTGAGTATTTATGGTTGCTTCATGATGATGTTCTTTGCTTCACCATCAGAAGGATAGTTGTTGTGTTTTATAGGTTCATCCCATACTTCATGATTCATCAGTGGCAATGACATATCATTCAAGTCAGTGACATTCACTATATACTATGCAAGCTGTTTTCAAGTCAGGAAAAGGTTCTTGTTTAAATCACATGACTAGGTGGTAAAATGGCAATGAGCAACAAGGTGCTTCATTTTGGCTCATAACAAGATTGGAATTTTTTTTTATTGAAGTTTATAAGCTCAAGGTTTACAAAGGAGTTTATAAAGTTCTATTTTTCATATATTTATGTTATAATTTCAAACTGACCTGTGACAGAAGGTCATTTCACTAAATGTCACCTAGTGGAGGGTTTAATACCACAAGGCAACCGGCCCCCTTTCCCCCTTCCCACCGATAGAGTAAGTCTTCCACATTAGCGGGCAAAAGCTTATCAAAGGCTATGAAGTGGGCGGGATTTCAAATATGTTTGAATTTAAGATTTCACCGCCAAAAGTCTAAAAGGGCACGGGTTTGTGTGAGCCCGAATGCATTAAGAAAATGCTATTTTTTTCTTTCTTGAAAATATGCAAAGAGTTTAGAATTTCTTTTAAGACCGAATCAAATATAAATAGTTTCTTTTTTAAAAATTTAGTAATTTCCTTTTTGGTCGGTCCCTTTTGTGACAAATGTGAGGAGTTCTTTTTTAAGGAGATTTTTATTGTTTTTTCTAAAAAGGAAAAATCTTTATGAATATATTTTTGTATATTGGAAGTCACAAAAGAGATAAATATAAAAAAATTTCGAGGAGATTTTTTTTTGGGATATGAAGAATATTATTGAAAAGAATATGAAGGATCATGTTTGCAGAGAAGATAAATGAAATTTTTGAGAAGGAGATGAAAGATTGGAGGGATATTCAAAATGAAAATTGAAAAGAAATTGATTTTTTTTTTGCAGAGATGTAATTCGTTTGGTTCAGGATTTGTTGCAGGTTCTTTATAAGGAAGAAGTTGAAAAGATTTTTTATTGTAGAATTTGAGGAGTTTTGAAGACATTTTTGTTACAAGAAAATCAAGAGATGAATTTTTTTTCAGATGCAAGAATATCAAAGATTGAAGACAAAATATGAAAAGTCTTTTGATGTAAATGAAGGTGAATGGATTACAAGATTGATTTTATTGTAGAAGAAGATGAATTATTATCTAACATTTAATTGGGCTTACAGGTGCTTTGATAGGTGTTGTTGAAGTGCAGAGAAATATATGATTATGAAGATAACTTCATGAAAATACTTTTAAAAAAAGAAAACACAGAAGAATGTGTGGGTATGAGCTAATTTGCAGTGAGATATGTCTTCCTGATCAGGTGAATTAAATAATACAAGGATAGAATATCAGAGGATTGGAATGATGGAATGTATGTTGTAGATGAGTTGATTTGAATGGTGCAAATCAGATTGAGCAGCAATCATTTCTTGCACATGAGATTTAGAGTTCTGATTGATTGAGAAATGCCAGTGAGGCACAACAGTATGCCAGTGAGGCTTGTAGGTCGGTAAGACCATTTGTCAGTGAGACACAGCCAGTGAGGCTTGTAAAGATATTTTTCAAGGTTAAGCCAGTGAGGCATATTTGGAGTGGTTTTTATACCCCAGGAGGGTTTTCCACTCATGCATATCTTGTGTTATGATTCATATTGATCTTCCTTGTGTGTGTTTAATTTACTTATGAAGTTTTATTCTCTTTCTGCATTCACAGTCATGTGCATATGTATTTGACAAATCAAAGGTATCATTCATTCCTTGTGCTCAGAAAGTTAAAGTTTGAAAAAGATTAAAAAATTCACACAACACTGATTCACCCCCCCTCTCAGTGTTGTCCTTAACTCCTACACACTTATCCTATCACTCCATGGTATTTAGACATAGACCAGCTTGAGGACCCATTCCAACTCATAAACAAGTGGGTTAACACTTTTATCATTATTGCATCTCTATCTGGTACACCCCAAGAAAATATTGCAAAAATGACAGTCACTTACTTTTAGGGAATATTAGTTGATTGGTGGCATGGTATTTCTGATGCTGAAAAAGAAGTAAGAGTCTTCTGAAACATAGTGATAACTATAGATACTCATACAGGTCAACAACATCAATATCAGTTACTTGCTATGAATTATCTACTTGATTGGTTGACTGATGAATTTTGTCCTGAAACTGTCTGTAGAAAAGAAAGAATGATGAAAGATATCTTATCAATGCCTATTCTATTGATTTCAAAAAGTTGATTTATCAACTTAAAGATCCTAAGAAGATCAAATTTTCTAAAAGCAAATATCTAGAAGGTCTTCCATACAACATTGCTAACAGAGTCATTAGGTATCTTCAAATCAGAGAAATCTCCTTGGAAGATTCTCCTATTACTAATCTTATCCAATATACTCGTGATCAGATTCTTCAATTTATTGAAGAATGCAAATACCAGCAGAAGTTTACTAAGCATGAAGCTAGGAGAATTGCTTCCTCTTTCATTGAAACCTATGGGTGTAACCCTTTCACTTGTGCTCAGCACAAAGCTAGAAAGAAGCACGAGAAATGCCAACTCAATTTTTATAAGCGTACTTTTCCAAAAAGCATTCCTATAATCCTAAACACAAATATATGTGCAAGCGCTCTCAGCCACGTCCCCAAAGTAGTCAAATTATTTGTTATATATGCAACAAACCTGGTCATAAAGCCCCTGATTGCCATTGCAAAAATAAAGCAGTTAAAGCTATTTATGTTGATCCTACTGTAGCAATGTGGTGGGATGTTATTGATGAAGAAGATCTTTATCTTCAAGAAAACATTTATGAACCTATCATTGAAGAATATGAATTTGAAGATGAAGATGAAGAAGCATTAGAAGATCTTATAGACACTCTCCTGGAAGATGAACAACAATTAGAAGTAGTCGATTATGATACTCCTATAGTCATGATGAATCCAACTTGGAGAGGCAAAGGATGAGGGCGTGGAAGAACCCCATTTCATAGGGAATTTCAACAACCAAATTTTATGACACAATAGTCTAGATATCCTCCTATATTCAGACATCCTATAGTTAATACAATGATGCCTTGTCAATTTGTACCATAATAGGTACAAGTTTTCTCAACTGATTTTCCTATCATTAATGTTGAAAGAAAAGATAAGAAGTATAGCAGGAATCAAACAAAAGAGGATCCAATCGTTAAAGCCTTAGAAGATTTTTCCATTCAAACCAAAGAAGTCCCATTTTATCCACCTTCTATGCAACCATATACTCCAGCTCCAGTATATGATGATCTTCCATCCACCTCATACTATCCATATTCAGACCATTCTAAGTTCCAAGAACAAATTTAGAAAGAGTATGAGTATGAATAGTCAAAACCAGAATTACCCAAAATTGTATCTGATCCAAGCAATGTCAAATTGGTTATGTCTATATGACTAGATCCTAAGCCTTAGCTAGAACCAACATATCTAGTTCATCTCCATACTGAAAAATTTTCCCAATATATCACTGTTACTATCAATGGAAAATAATATGATGCTCAAGTTGATACTGGTGCATCTTTATCTTTCTGTAAAGAACCTATTCTGAATAATTGGGAAAAACTAACACAGAAAACTACTTATACAACCTGTGATGTCTAAGGGAATAAATTTCTCTGTGACAAATATAGCCATCAACAAGCTCTACAAGCTGAAGGTAAATAGTTTAATGTGATTTCTTTGCTATGAAGAAGATGCCAGTAGATATATTACTTGGAGGTAATTTTATAGATAGTTACACTCCATATGGCTGTACAAAAAAAAGTATCATGTTCACATTAAATGGAGAAAAGATTACTACTCCTAGGCTAATCTATGCTTCTGAGAAATATCCAGCTATACACAAGATCCAGATAGTAGAACCTTTGCCGGAGCTAGCTACCCTCATTGAAGCAGTTTGTTCTGAAGATCCACATAAATTCTAGGAAAAAGAAATGCCCGAGATGGAGATAAGACTTTAGTATGGTGGAAAAATCAAGGCAGGGAAAAGAATTCTAATTCCTACACATGACTATCCAGAAATGGCCCAAGCCATCAATGAATTAAAGGAAGGGAAGTATATTAAACATTCTCAGTCTGAATATAACTATTATGCTTTTATGGTTTGTAAAGAAGCTGAGAAGAAGAGAAAAAAGGAAAGAATGGTTATCAATTACCAACCATTAAATACTATTACTCTTCCTTTTCCCTATCCTCTTCCAAATAAATCATATTTACTTGAAAATATGGCTAATTCAATAATCTTTTCTCAATTTGACTGTAAATCAAGATTCTATCAAATCCGAGTCAAAGAAGAAGATTAGTACAAAACTGCATTTAGTTGCCCTGTTGGACATTTCAAGTGGAGAGTCATGCCTTTTGGCTTAATGAATGTACTAGCTTACTTTCAAGAAAGAATGGACAAAATCTTCAGCGGTTGTGAAGATTTCCTTTGTGTTTATATTGATGATATTTTTCATTTTTAGCAAGAACTTTGATGAGCATAAGTTTCATCTAGAAACATTTTATATGTTAGCATTAAATTCTAGGATTGTTCAATCCCTTTCTAAAATTCAATGGTGTATAGACTCTTGTAACTTTTTAGGTATGATTGTTAAAAGTGGACAGCTTGAGGTTTAGCCTCATATTAAGTCAAAGATCCTTGAATTTTAGCCTCCATTAAATACAAAGAAGCTACAAGGATTCTTAGGTATATTAAATTATGTAAATAATTTCTACCCGAATGGTGGCTTTGACATAGACCCTCTACAACAATTGCTAACAAAGAAGAAACCTCAATGGTCCCAAAAACATATTGATGTGGTCTGCTTGATCCAACAAAAGGTACAATCTTTACCTGTCCTTAATGTTCCTACAACTGATGAATTTATTCTCTATATAGATGCCTCAGATTATGCTTGGGGACAACATTTATGTTTTATCAGAGATGGTATTGAACTCACTGTTGAATATGCAAGTGGAATCTTCCCTCAAGATGTTCAAAAATGGATTTCTTCTAACAATGAAATCTATAGTGTTATCAAGAACTTGAAAAAGTTTGCCTTAAAACTTATGCATCTGAAACATTTCACTATTAGGACAGATTGTACTTGCTTTCTCACATTCAAAGAGAAAGATCATAGAAGGAAAGATGGTCGAGGCAAATATCTTTGCTAGCAAGAATATTTCAATCAATATAATTATGAAGTTTAGCATATTCCAAGCAAGCAAAACATTGTAGCAGAGACTCTTAGCAGACCTTCTCTCCCTCGAGTTTTCATGTAGAATCTTATATCATCTTCCAATGTTCAGGATTTATTAAGAATAAATCTTATGATGTTCATTTCAAAAAAATGAATCATATAGTTTAGCGAAATATCCTTAGTAAAGGTATTAATAATCATTATTGATGCAGGAGCATCCCTAGTTGATGCAGAGTAGGGGAACACTTATAAATTCTCACAAAAATGAGTGATTGATCTTGGAGGGAAGAAGGACAACAAACTTGCTTATCAAGACACCTACAAACTCCATTTTTGGACCCAACTTGGTTTGGACAAATGTGATGACTACCAACATTTGAGGAGGGTGTGAGACATATTAATTTGACCAATGGAGGCTTATCAAACTTATAAATTAGCCCAGCCAGTTGTCCTACCCAAGGTTCCTTCACAAATGGCCTATTTTCCTTATAGCCCTAGAAATGCAGTTTAGAGCACTTAACTCCAAAAATTTCCAAACAACTCCCAGAACTCTTTATCTTTTTAGATACCCATTACAGCCCTCTATAACATACTTGACATGTAGGGTACATTGTTTTGGAACACAAGCCTCTAAAAATGACTATTCTTGCTGTTCCAAGGGGCAATTAGCCCTAGGTTTACAAAGGAAGTACCCTACCAAAGTGACCCAGAACTTTCTAACCAATTCTAGAAGTTGGTATGGATTTCAAATGGATGGATTCAATAGGTTTTGTACCTCCATGGGCATTAGAAACAAGTTTTCCAACTAAATCTTCCTCTAGCTATCACCAATGGCTTAATACATAGAGATATCAAGCCAAATCTTCCTCAAATCTTGTCTTGGACTACTCCCCTACACCAAACTTTCCTAGAAACAGCAATTTTGGGACAGCATTTTGTTCTTCTTTCTCACAGAAAAAAAATAGCAAACAGTCTTCTTTTTTGTATTTCTTCTTTTCCAACTTCAATGAAAATGTTTTCCACGACCCCCAATGGATAAATACAATCCAAATCATCACCATTTCATGCAAGATTCTTTTCCTATCTAAAAAGGCAATAAAAACTCACTCATTTCACTAATTTTAGCCTTAAGACTATTTTTTTCCAAACATAGCACATGCTATTTGGAGTTCCACTACTAGTTGACTTCTAGAATAGAGGGAGTGGTTTCTAAAATAGAGAGAGTGGTCTGACTCAGACCTTATTACAATAATAAATTAATACAAGACTCCACCTAGGCTCATAATGAGCATAAAATCCAAAATTTAAGGCTCCTAGTGAGCATACAAACCAAAATTAACTATGGTGGTCTCTGCACCATACAACTGGGGTGAAAAGATTTCAATCTCCTGATGAAATGAGCTCTTGGATAGAGGCTCCATGCTGTTTGATATCTTCTTCTGTCATCCATGTAGCATCTTCAATTGGCAAACCATGCCACTTCACCAAATGTTCATTTTAGACTTTATTTCTTGTCCTCTTAACCTCTCTTGTGTCCAAGATAGTTTCAAGTTTCACTGGCTGACTAGGTGGAAGATCCTGTATCCAATCCTCATCAACAACATCTTCAGCTTCTTCATCTACAACATTAGATCCTTTGAAAGGATACAGGTCTGCAACATTGAAAATGGGGGAGATATCAACTCCAGGAGGGAGTTCTATCTCATAAGCATTCTGATCAAATTTATGGACCACCTTGCAAGGTCCTATCTTCTTCATCATCAGCTTTGTATATCTGCCCTTGGGTAGTCCCTCTTTCCTCAAATGAGCCAGTACCATGTCACCTACTTTGTATTGAACATCTCTTCTTTTTAGATCAGCCTTCTCCTTGTACTTGGCAACACTCTTTTCAAGAGTTTCTCTTACTTGGTGATGTATCTCCTTCATGGATGTGGCAAAGTCTTCTCTTTGTGCACTCCTATTGTCTACTCCCCTTAAGTCTCTCAGCTCATAAATGCCTCTTGGCTTCATGCCATATACTACTTCAAAGGGTGTTCTTCCAATGCTCCTGTTAGAGTCATTGTAGGCATATTCAGCTTGGGGCAGCAGTAGATCCCATGACTGATTATGCTCCTTTGTTAAGCACCTTAATAGGTTTCCCAAAGACCTATTTACAACTTCAGTTTGCCCATCTATTTGGGGATGGTAGGCAGAACTAAAAGTTAGATTTGTTCCCAGCTTCTTCCACAAAGTTCTCCAGAAGTGACCAATGAACTTGGAATCTCTGTTAGACACTATTGTCAAAGGCAATCCATGGATTCTTACAATTTCCTTGAAGAATAGACCAGCAATATGAGAGGCATCATTAGTGGACTTACAAGCAATGAAATGTGCCATCTTACTAAATCTATCTACAACAACAAAAATGCTGTCATAACCTCTTTGTGTCTTGGGCAGACCTAGAACAAAGTCCATGTTGATAGACTCCCATGGCTGATTGGGTATTGGTAAAGGCTAATATAAACCTGCATTAGAACTTGATCCTTTAGCCCTCTGGCATATCACACAACTCTCCACAAACTTCTTCACATCATTATGCAACCTAGGCCAATGATAAAACCTCTTGACCTGCTCCAAAGTTTTGTCATAACCAAAATGACCACTTAGGCTGCCACAGTGTTTTTCCTTGATCAAATTTGCTCTCATGGAGCATCTTGGTACACACAACTGAGGTCGCTTAAACAGTTGACCATCTTGTACTATAAACTCAGAAAATTCATTGTGAAAAACATCTTGGGACTGATTGCAAACAACAAAAATAGTACTGAAATCTTCATCATTCTCATACATACCTTTGAGTGCATCAATACCTACACTCTGCAACTTGATCTCCTACACCATCATGGACCTTCTACTCAGAGCATCAGCAACTTTGTTTGCTTGTCCTTTCTTGTGTTTGATGGTGAATGTGTAGGCCTGCATATACTCCATCCACTTCATGTGTCTGTGACTTAGCTTAGCTTGGCTGTTCAAGAAACTCAAAGCATGATTGTCTGTGAAGACAATAAACTCCTTAGGCAATAAATAGTGCCTCCACTTCTTGAGTGACTGTACTATAGCATAGAGTTCAAGGTCATAGGAAGAGTACTTCCTCTTGGCTTCATTGAGTTTTTCACTGAAGAATGCAACTGGTCTCCCATCTTGACTCAAGACTGCACCTATGGCATATCCACTTGCATCACATTCAATTGTGAACACCTTGCTGAAATCAGGAAGTGCAAGAATGGGTTGTTGAGCCACCCTTGTCTTCAAATACTTAAAGTTTTTCTCAGCTTCCTCAGTCCATTGGAACTTCTTCTTCTTGTCTCCTTTGATAGTATCAAGAATAGGAGAACAAATATGACTAAAAATTTTGATAAACTTTCTATAAAATGTAGCCAAACCATGGAAACTTCTTACCTCTACTGCTATTTTAGGAGTTGGCCAGCTGATTATGGCTTCTGCCTTGGATGGATCCATCTTGAATGTGCCCTTGGAGATCACAAATCCAAGATAGACAAGCTCCTCTTTCATGAATTCACATTTCTTGAGGTTGATCATTAGCTTCTCCTCATTCAATCTCTTCAACACCATGTCCAAGTGCTGCAAGTGTTCTTCTTTGGTTTTGCTGTATACAAGAATGTCATCTAGATAGACCACCACAAATTTGCCTATGAAATGCTTCAAGACTTCATTCATGATTCTCATAAATGTACTGGGGGCATTTGATAACCCAAAAGGCATAACTAGCCACTCATAAAGACCTTCATTTGTCTTGAATGCTATCTTCCATTCATCACCCTCTCTTATCCTTATCTGATGATAACCACTCTTTAAATCTATCTTAGAAAAGTAACATGCATCACCCAAACTATCCATTAGATCTTCTATCTGAGGTATTGGAAATCTATACCTGATGGTTATCTTGTTGATGGATCTGGAATCAGTGCAAAGTCTCCATTCTCCACCCTTCTTAGGTGCTAGGATAGTTGGAACAGCACATGGACTCAAACTCTCCTTGATCAGCCCCTTGTCCAATAGCTCTTGGATCTGATTTTTGACCTCTTCATTTTGTTGTGGTGTCATCTTGTATGCTGCCTTATTTGGCAAACTTGCACCAGGTATGAGATCAATATGATGGCTTACATCCCTGACAGGAGGTAGTGAACTTGGTAGGTCTTTCACCACTATGTCTTCATACTTGTCTAATAGGACCTGCACCTCCTCTGGTATCTTTTCTACCTCTGTTTCTACCTTGGCTGATATAGGCTTGCAAATGATGGCATATCCTACCTCTTCTTCTTTCAATGTCTTCAAAAACTCTTTCTCTTTCACCATCATCACACTTGGTCCTTCATGGATTGCTGCACCATCTTCTTTTATGGGTGTAAGATTGTAGGTCACCCCATCCTTCACAATCATGTATGTATTCTCTTCTCCATCATGCTTGGCCTTTCGGTCAAATTGCCATGGTCTGCCTAAGAGCAGATGGCATACATCCATAGGGATGATATCACACAATATCTTGTCCTTGTAGCCACTAATGTTGAACTCCACCCAAGCTTGTTCATTTACAAGTACTTGCTGACCCTTGTTGAGCTATGATACCTTGTAGGGTGTAGAGTGAGGAATCTTCTTTATCTTCAACTTTTCTACCATTTCCAAAGACACAAGATTGTCAGTAGAACCAAAATCAACAATCACCTTACATACTTTTCCTTGTGCTTTGCAGAGTGTTCTAAACAAAGCCTTTCTCTGTGGAGGCTCTTTGGCTGATGGTACCTTCAACAATGTCCTTCTTATCATTAAGGATTCTCCTACCTCTGGGCCTGCATGCACAGAATGTGAGTTTACACTCTCTTGGTCCTCCTCTTGCACTATGTGGACTCTTCTATCACCTCCATATGAACTTGATGCTTATTTGTCTGGACATTTGAATGCAGGATGTCCAACTTGATTACAGTTATAGCACTTGCCTGTGAAGGTGCTTGACCCTCTACCATGGCCTCCAAACCTACCTCTACTATTTGATCTCCTTCCTCTAAAGCTACCTCTTTCACTTGACTCTCCTCCTGGTTCATGGTTCTCCTTGTTGGTATCATTTGTTTCTCCTTGCTGCTTCTATCCTCTTCCACCAAAGTTTCCTCTTCCTCTGAAGTTCTTTCCTCTACCCCTTCCATTTTGTTCTTGTTTCCTTTTGATCATCTCCTCAGCTCTTACTACCAATTGGAAGCATTCTGTTACATTCATGGGTGTAGTGAGACTTAGTTCATCTTGGATATTGAACCTAAGCCCATTCATGTATCTAACAATCTTCTCAACTTCATCCTCATTATGGCCAGTTCTCATACTCAGCTTATGAAACTCCTCTATGTAGGCCATTACATCCATCTCTTTCTGTTTCAAGTTTTGTAGCCTTCTAAAGGTTTGAATGGCATAATCTTTTGGAAGGAATTGACCCTTCACCTTGGACACCATCTGGACTCATGAACTGATTTTGGTTTTTCCTTGTCTTATTCTCTCTGACTGAACATAGTTCCACCATGTCAATGCTGCTCCCTTCAGCTTAGTCATTGCCAGCTTGACTTTCTTCTCTTCAGGCATCTCTTTGTACTCAAAGTAGTTATCTAAAGAATCAATCCAGTCTAGTACCTCCTCACTGTTCATCTTACCTTCATACATGGGCAACTCCATCTTGACATCAGTGCTTTCTCCTTTCACAGTCTACAGCATCTTCATAAACCTTCTTGCATCTGGATCCATCTCTGTCTCACTAGATCCCTCTTGAGGGTCTACATTCTCACCCTCACACTCTTGGTCACTATCTTCCTCAATGACCCCACCTCTTCTTAGGTTTGCTTCAATGGCTGCAAGTCTGGTTAGGACTCCTTGAGATTCCTTCATCAATCTCACTTCCTTAGTGAGGACTGGACTATTTTTAGGAGGCATTTTGTACTCCTTCTTCTTCACACTTTCCCAAATCAGAACTTGTGCTCTGATACCACTTGATGCATAGTAGGGGAACACTTATCAATTCTCACAAAAATGAGTGACTGATCTTGGAGGGAAGAAGGACAGCAAACTTGCTTATCAAGACACCTACAAACTCCATTTTTGGACCCAACTTGGTTTGGACAAATGTGATGACTACCAACATTTGAGAAGGGTGTGAGACATAATAATTTGACCAATGGAGGTTTATCAAACTCATAAATTAGCCCAGCTAGTTGTCTTACCCAAGGTTCCTTCACAAATGGCCTATTTTCCTTGTAGCCCTAGAAATGCGGTTTAGAGGGCTTAACTCCAAAAATTTCCAAACAACTCCCAGAACTCTTTATCTTTTTAGATACCCATTACAGCCCTCTATAACATACTTGACATGCAGGGTACATTGTTTTGGAACACAAGCCTCTAAAAATGACTGTTCTTGTTGTTCCAAGGGGCTATTAGCCCTAGGTTTACAAAGGAAGTACCCTACCAAAGTGACCCAGAACTTTCTAACCAATTCTAGAAGTTGGTATGGATTTCAAATGGATGGATTCAATAGGTTTGTACCTCCATGGGCATTAGAAACAAGTTTTCCAACTAAATCTTCCTCTAGCTATCACCAATGGCTTAATACATAGAGATATCAAGCCAAATCTTCCTCAAATCTTGTCTTGGACTGCTCCCCTGCACCAAACTTTCCTAGAAACATCAATTTTGGGACAGCGTTTTGTTCTTCTTTCTCACAGAAAAAAAATAGCAAACAATCTTCTTTTTTGTATTTCTTCTTTTCCAACTTCAATGAAAATGTTTTCCACGACTCCCAAGGGATAAATACAATCCAAATCATCACCATTTCGTGCAAGATTCTTTTCCTACCTAAAAATGCAATAAAAACTCACTAATTTCACTAATTTGCCTTAAGACTATTTTTTTCCAAACATAGTACATGCTATTTGGAGTTCCACTACTAGTTGACTTCTAGAATAGAGGGAGTGGTTTTTAAAATAGAGAGAGTGGTCTGACTCAGACCTTATTACAATAATAAATTAATACAAGACTCCACCTAGGCTCATAATGAGCATAAAATCCAAAATTTAAGGCTCCTAGTGAGCATACAAACCAAAATTAACTATGGTGGTCTCTGCACCACTGGTTCAAGAGTAATCTTGCATCAACCAAAAACATTTGCATTTGCATTTTAGTTTGTTTACATTTCAATTCTTTCATTTCCCAGTTCAGTTAGGTAGTTCAATCAGAAGCAGCTCAGCTTGTGGTCTGATTTCAGCATTTCACACTGTATGGATTTGGACTTAGCATCTTAATTCATTCATCTACATCATACCAAGAATTTAGAGCATTTGGATCAGATACTAGAAAGTTATCACTATCAGAAGATCCTCTATTTTCTCAGTGCAGAGTTCTCTGACAATCATGAGTAATCAGCTAAAGGAGAAGGATTGGGAGCATTGGCTGACTTCTGAATCCTTGTGATTCATTCTACAATGTTCCTTGGTTCATGGCTGACCTTCCTCATAGGTCCGCACTTCATTGTATCTATTAGAGAAGGATTTTCAAGACAATAGGTCCGACCTATCCAGGAACACATGTTACACCTCTTCATTAGGATTCTGGATCTCTTGTGGCTGACGTGGAGGAATCTATTGGTCCAAAAATGATATATAATGATGTAATAGATCCTTAGGAAAGCAATTCAGAGGCAACTATTCACATTAGAAATATCTATGTTTAGTTTTGTGCGAAGGAGCTTCAAATCTTTATCTTGCACATGTATGTGATCAGGCCTGTGAGCCCTAATTGTAAGCCTGCATGTTGTTGGTGGATCTCTATTTTGAATTATTTGATATACTAAATGACTGAATCTACATCTTTTCCATATTCTTGAGTTATTTCCGTTGTGTTTACTCTTGTTGCATAGTCCAGACAGTTTATTCTGTGAACCCTCCTACCGTGACTATGTCACTTATTCAGAAAATGCTACTTCAGCTATAGATACTCTAGGGAACACTAGTTGTATCTCTACTATAGACATATATGAAGAAGGTTATGGTTAGTTTACAATCCTTCATATGAATTATGATCATATGTATTATCTGCTACTTAATCTTGTAAGGAGACCATTCTTCACTCGGTCAATCACCTGCTTAGCTCTCATAACCAAACAAATTGAAGACTTCTTTAAATATGCAAGACCTTCAGTTGTCAATCCAGATGAACCAGTTAGTCAATATTTGGTCACCAAAATTGTTATTTGCATGAAGTTAAGATGGGAGTCATACTTCTCTCCCACTATGCATTATGATAATGACCAACAAGATTGGAATATTCACCATCAATTTCAAATTCATGCTAGATGGAGACCCATCGGATGACAAAAAATCTATGATTATGGATTTGACAACCCTACTGAACCATCATCTCCTAGTTGGAGTTCATGCAGTAGCTAGGATGGGGCCAATTTTCATATTAGTGATGGTACGAGAAGATAAGATTCCCTGACAAAGTAAGGTTGTAAGGACTATCACTGTTTGCCATTTGGCACGATATACCTCCTTTTCTCTCCACTAATTTACTCGGTATTGTCAGTTGGATTCTTTCTTACCTCCTATCCCAGTCATTTCCTTACTATAAATAAGTGGATGCGGAAGCATTGTGGGCATCAAGTTTTAGAAGTCTGAGTCTTAGAGAGTCTTAGATTTACAAAGATTGAATATGCTCTATCTTTGCGTTTAGTGCGATCTGAGATATCAAAAATTTCTTACATATAGGGTTATAATATTTGTATCTATCTAAAGTATTTGTTGAAGTAATATCAGAAGCCATCAGCCTCCGTCATTGTTTTTGTAAGCTTATGTGTTGTTTCTGTTATGGTTATAATATTTTCATGTATTCTAAAGTATTTTTTTGAAGTACTATCAGAAGTTGTAACCATTCGGCCGTCAACCTCCATTGCTATTTCTGTAAGCTTATACA
The DNA here is from genome assembly GCA_027924645.1 of Cunninghamia lanceolata. Taxonomy (NCBI): domain Eukaryota; kingdom Viridiplantae; phylum Streptophyta; class Pinopsida; order Cupressales; family Cupressaceae; genus Cunninghamia; species Cunninghamia lanceolata. The sequence continues at coordinate 8,112,317 of BSBN01001067.1, forward strand.
AGCTTATGTGTTGTACCATAACTTTACCCGTAAAGGTTGGACCTATGACATTATCTACCCTTATACATGTCATGCCCGGTGCACTTTCATATAACATCATTCTTGGTAGACCATGGATTCATACCATAGGGGCAGTTCCATCTACCCTTCATTAATCAATAAAGTTTATTTATGCAAATAAACTTCAAACCATTGAAGCTGACCTGGATCTGAAAAGTTGTTTACAAGTTGAGGCATAAAAACAAGTTGTCAATCACAAGCTTCTCAACAACATAAAAGATGATTCATCAATACCTCTTGCCACAAATAATCTTATACAAGATTCTAAATCACTTTCGAATGCACTTCTTGGTGATGATTGGGGTTCATTAGATTTTACTCCTTCCTTTATGGGAGAATATAAACTTAATAATCCTAATCCTAAAGCACCAAAAGTTGCCTCAATCACATCCAAGTAATCTTTGGAAATACCTAAGAAACCTAAGTTTTCTTTAGTAGAAAATAAAGACAATACTTTCACTTATACTACAGAATATGAGACTTATGAGGTCCGGCCTTCTTCTAAAGAGATGGAGTCTTTCTATGGTTCTGGATTCTAAATCCTTTACAAAAATTGTGACTACGTAGGAAATGGTTGTGGCGTAAAACAACAAGGAATTAAAGTACCCTTAGAAGCTATTACACATAGCTCTTCAGCTAGTATTAGATACCATCCTTTCAAGCCCACCAAAGTTTACCATCACTCTACTCTCAATGTTAACACAATATCAACAAGTCCAACACTAAATCTGATATTTCCTAAGATGATAGACATAACTTGTCTGCTAAGAAATATCTTGTATGAATTAGGTAAGTATTTCTCTCCCATTGAACCACACTTGATAGGGTGGCCTCCTCCTCTTAGGTATATATGTTGATGTGTTGTGTTGCCCCGTGTAGTGTTAAATGTTTGTTTAGATCTCCTTGGATGACCTTTTATACTCTTGTAAGGTCAAGGATACAAGGAGACTGCCTCCGTTGTGACATTCCTTCCATTTTTTTCTCTATTCTTCTACCCTTCTCTTATCACAATTGTTGTGTGTGGTGCCTTGGGGGCATAATGTTATGGAGGATGTCTTGGGGGCATTTGACCATGTTGTGACCCTAAGTCACTTTTTTATCCTCTCATTTTTCACGATTTCATTCTTCAATTGTACTTGTGGCTCTACTAGTCAACAGATGATGACAACAAATATACACTTCTAATAAGGACTGTGTGTCCCTAAACAAGAATAAAAATAGACCTAGTCCATATCTAAAGATGGGAGTAATTTGTTACTGATGTTTGACAAGTAGAATCACCTTGTGTTGTGATGTGATAATCTATCGTATTATAAAATTATTGTAACAATCCTTCGCAATAGTCTAAATCTGCTTCTATGCACTTTCGATTGATTTTGTCTCACCTTGTAGCTACACTCAGTTCTGAGATACCTGAAGTATAACCTCATGGCTATACTCAGTTTTGAACCTGTAAGTATAGCCTTGGTTTGTTTTAGTAGCATGTTGCCTTATTTCTGAAATGATTTGGTTGTTATCTTAGCTTAGATTTTATAACCAAAGCTTATTATTGATCAATGGTTGTTAGAAAATGATATTGATGTGTTTCTATTGTGATTGTTGGGAACAATTTGGTGATTGTAAGCACATTTCACTTTAGGGCACGGGCTTTGTGAAATCCTTTGTTCCCTCGCATGTTTTCAACCTTACCTTAAACATGATTGCTACTAGTAGGTGGGAGCAACTGCTTTAAGGTGGGGACATATGTTGTGGTAAATGCTTGGATATCTTAGATATTGTGATAAATTGTGTTTCTTATACTACCTTTTCATTGTAAGGCATCTCTGCAATGTAGGTGCGGTTGTATACTTTGTGCACATACTTCTTTTTCACTGTAAGGCTTCTCTGTAATGTAGGTGGGGTTGTATGTTTTTTAAATCCCTTCTGCAGAAGGCGGGATTGTGTCTTCCCTTGAGTGGTTACACACCATTTTTAGAAAAGCTCTTCTGCGAAAGGCAAGATGATGTATTCCCTTGAGTAGGTTGCACATCCTTTTGAAAAAGTCTTCTACGGAGGCAGGGTTGGGTATTGAGTTACTCACCCTTAAGCCTGTTTTGAAGGTTGTTGTAGTGTAGCTCAACCATCAGGTGTGTTTAGCATGTTTTGGATAGCAGAGCGTAGTGATGAGCTCCTCCTTGTCGCCTGTGTTTGTTTGTATAAAATGTATAGTGGGTTGACGACACACTCTACAGAGCTCATGTATTCCATGTGTTTTCTGTGTTCCTTGCATGTTTTGTGGAGGCATGCAGTGATGAGCTCCCCCCATGCCGTGTGTCTTGCATGTTTTGTGGAAGTGTGTAACAATGAGCTGCCCCCACATTATGTGTTTTGTGTGCTTTGATGGTGGCACGTAGTGATGAGCTCTCCCATCACCTAGTTAGGGTTGTATAATTGTTTAATCATATCTTCTCTTCATGTATACTTTATGTATTGTGTGACTACATTCATGTCTTCTCCGTGTATTGTGTGCTTCTTTACTGTCTTCTCTATGTTTTGTGTGATTGTCAAGTGTTTTCTTATGTTTGCCTAAGCTTAGAGGTTAGAGATAGTCCTCCAGACTTAGGGTGTGTTTTTTCTCTAGTGTCTGATGTGCTTGATGTGCTTTGACCATACTTTAATGCATGTACTAATTGTAAGATCATACACACATTAAAGTGGGGGCTAAATGTTATGGAGTAAAAAGTGTCCACTTGTCTTTTTACCTCCTTGTTTAGGTCCTAGGTCCCATTTATTACATTTTATATTATAACTGTTCATCCCAATGTAAAATTGCCTGACACCCAAGTGAAATTGGAATATGGGCCCCATGATTTAATTTACCCTAGACCTAAATGAGGCTAAAAGACCTAGGTGGTACCGCCTAGGTCCATCACTTTAGGCTAGGTCTAATTTAAGTTTGTCAGCGTAACACCTTTCTAGAGGTTTCTCCTTGTCAGTTCTTTTGGTTTGAATTTACGATTATGAGTGGGAAAGCATATATAACTGTGTTTTTGGATTCATTATCAACTAGGTTGAAAAGAGTATAACTTGAGATCTTAAAGTGAAGCAAGAAAAAACATTCATTGTGATTATAGAACATATTTGTGTATTTTTATTGTGTGTTTTTTGCAGGCATGAAGTTATCATCTATCAACCTTAGGAGTTGAAGGATCTTCATCCTCTTGAGGGTTTCATCACATAGGTGATATCATTGTTGTTTATCATCATTTGATTTGTCATAATTATCTTTGTTTTCAACCTCTTCCCCCATGAGGGCACACACTCTTTATCAATCAACAATGTTGGGAAGCTTCAATGCTATCCGAGGATTTGACTAAGGCAAGTCTCTAAACACCATAACCCCCAAACCCCTTCTTATCTTATTGTGTGTAGGTTACAAGAGTGAGATCTAGAAAATATAGAGTTACAAGAAGATTGAGTGTAGATCAAGTTTTGGGATCTGGAGACTATTTCAGAATATTCCATCATCAAGGACTTGGGTGGTACCACCCATGTCCTTTTTCCTTTTTAGGGTTCAGATCTTGCATCAAGACAACATTTACAACATCTTTCCATTTTACACCTTTGGCAAATTCCTCCAGTCAGGACCTAGGCAGTCTCGAATTGGTCCTCTGACACCTCTACTTTCGGGAGATAGATTCTATCATCTCTTTGATCATCCCTATGCAATTGGTTTTTGGATAGTTGTTGTACTTATTCTATTATAAGTTGATTATTGTAGAACTAGGGTTTCATGCATTGTTAACCTACGATTTCATAAAAAGGCTGAATTAAATCTGATCCATTTATAACAATACCTAAGTACAAGATCATTAGCTAAGTCCACCTTCATTTGGTAGTGATTTGGCTCGGTCTTGTCCTTGAATGTTATATGGAAAAGGGTTTGATCTAGTGTGCATCCTAGTTGTCATCATTCTCCTTTTTCATATTAAACATCCATGTACCATGTTCCAAAGATCCCATTTTGGCATAGGTAGGGAGGATGCTAGCAAAGGTTGTGGAATTTGGCTTTACACCCACCAACTTCATTTTCTTGAAAGTTTCTAAAGCCTTATCAATAAATACCATTTCTACATATCTTGCAATCATTGTATTCCATGAGATGGCATCTCTTTGAGGTGTTCTATTAAACAATTCATTTGCCTTATCTATGCTTCCACATTTTGCATACATGTCTACAAAGGTAGTTGCAACTAGAATATATGACTAAAATCCCCCTTCCTTTATATTTTGATGGATGTCCATGTACCTTGTTCTAAAGATCCCATTTTGGCACAGGCGGGGAGGATGCTGGCAAAGGTTGTGGAATTTGTCTTTACAACCGCTAATTACATTTGCTTGAAAGTTTCTAAAGCCTTAGCAACAAATCCATTTTGTGCATATTGTAGAGGAAAACTAATGTGTTGTAGACTTTGTGAGGGGGAAAATAGGTTAATCAAACCAATGAATAATAAAACCCAAACATCAATGGAAGTTGAAAGCAAAGAAGATTAAAACAAGCAAAAGTAAATGTACTTACAACCTCTTTACCTATCGTTTTCCATTGCTCGCCTATTTGTCCTTGATCTTGATGATGAAGCCCTCAGAAGTGTTGCTCCCTTGCTTGTTGGAAGATGACAAAGACAAAATGGCTCTGATATTCGTGTGATTGAAGGTGAGCTTCAACACACTAAATAGAGGATGAGATGAATGCTTAAGAAAAGGGGTGCCAAAGGTGCACTTGATTTCCTGCAGCATAAGTTTGCATAAATGATAAGATATGATATGAAGAGGAATAGTATTGTATTTATAGAAAAAGGTGAGGGAAGATCAACGGAGGAGGATTGTTGAGAAACGTGCAACAAATGGAAGAAAGACATGTGTCATTCGAAAAGTAGCTTTGTGGAGTTAACTCCTCTCTCGATGAGGATGAGATTTGATTTTCTTAATTTAGAATTTATTTTTCTAATTTAAGAGAAAGTTTGCTTTAAAGATGCTTTAAAACTGCTTTTACTTTTGTATGACAAGAGGAAAGTATTTTTGGAAGATCAGAATGATTTTTGAAGATAAGAATGCATAATTAAATAAAAAGATTTTATTTAATTATTTTGTAGATAAATGAGAGGAATAAAATATAAGAATATATTTTATTTTTGTGAAGATATTTGAAGAATAAAATAAAATATAAAAATATATTTTATTTAGTGGAGAATTTAGATTTTATTTAAATAAAATTTGTATTTTATTTAAATTTGGAAGAGTAAAAGGTTTTAATTAAATAATTAAAATTATTTAATTATTTAGCAAAATGAAGGTGATGAAAATGAATTTAATTAATTAAATAAAATGTAATTTATTTAATTAAATGAGAGGGGATGAATCAGGTAAATAAATGAATTTATTTATTTATTGATAGAAGAATGTGAATGATGAAATAAATATTTAAAATATTTATTTAAGTAGAGTCAAGCCAATTTTAGGTGTATACATTTTGCCCCTCTTTGATGCAATGTGTTTGAGCACGTTGTTTCAAAGAAAAAGAATTTTTGACAGTGATACATGCCCCAGTTTGCCCCTGGTACAAGTTTAACGATAGGATGCCCCCTCAGGAGATTGGATAGGAAGAAGGCAGAAGGCGTGAGATGGACAATCTCACAAAGAAGAAGGTGAAAAATGGGTTTAGGATAGAGAACAACGGGATATGGTGCAGAGAAAATGACATGGGAAGTAGCCACAGTTGTCATGTAGTCAGGTATGGGTCATTTGCTATATAAAGGAATTGGGTCCACATATTCTAATCATTTGTACACTTGTCCATAGTTGATTAGTCCTCTAGAGAGCTTAGGAGAGTATGGAAGCCAGATAGATGGATATTCCTCGTGAGGAGCACCGGTTTGAGCGGATTTGATGGTTCGATCGGCCAGCGGAGGCAAGACCCTTGGTATGTAGTTCTTCAAAACTTGTCAAAAGTCAATTTTTATGTGTATTAATGGCTAGGAAAACCAACTAGGACAGATGTGCTAAAACACTCTTTTGGCGCATATGACTTCCGAAGTGGCGCGTCTGTTGCGTTATGGCACATTTGATCTGTGAAGTGGCGCATTTGATAGTATTGCGCTTTTGATTCCGGAAGGGGCGCTTTTGATAATTTTGCACATTTGAGTCATGAATTGGCGCATTTATTGCGAAATGACGCATGTGACCCAAGGATTTGCGCATGTGCCAAAATGGCACATACAAGCTATGGATCAGCACATTCATAAGGAAGTGGCACATGCAAGCTATGGATTGGCGCATTCACGGGGAAGTGGCGCATGTGATATGGATCGGCGCATCTGCTACCTGGATTGGCACATTTGCACTAAAACTCAAATGACTTAATGAAATTAACCCAATTAGCACCTTGATTGATGCGTCAATTGATAAGCGATCTCTGAGATTGCCAGAAATCTAGTCAAGAGATGATATGTTGTTTTGATTAATTTGATATGTCAAGTCATTGATAGGATAATTTGATTGTTATGAGTAGGCTTGCTTGGATATGGATTTTGTTGACGGTATGCTATGCTTGGATATGGACTTTTTTGACGTTATGCGTTGTTTGGTTGCAGGAGGATATTCAGACTATTCTGACATCACGAGAGCAGTTCTCGTTGCCATTGTTGCAGCGGTATATGTTGACCGAGATAGAGCATGAGGCTCTAGGCGTTATGGGTTTGCACTATGTTTGCTTTATGTCTGAGGTTTGCACGAACCGAGCTATGCTGATGGTAGCGATGGAGCGATTCCACAGCGAGGATGGTACATTCCATCTACCGACGGGGGAGATGGCGATTACTCTCGAGGATGTGTACCGGATTCTACACCTCCTGATTCAGGGAGAGCTAGTTGAGTATGAGTCGCAGCGGGATGATGGCTTAGAGGAGTGTAGATGCATATTTGATGATCTAGAGTTGGTGGGGGAGGAGATTTCGTGGCAGGACATGTATGACTACTATGACTACTTCCCAGGCATAGTGGCTGGACTGATCGGTGTTGTGATATGCCCTAATAGGAGATCGCACGGCTTCTTGACCACCTAAGGGAGGGTGCTGGAGAGTATGATCATAGATGGGACCCGGTATGTGTGGGGGGTGTGTGTACTTGCACACTTATATAGAGACATGCACCAGGTGGTTTATCACAGAGGAGCCAGTTTATCTGTAGGTACATCATTGTTGCAGTTTTGGTTGTGGGAGCACATTACTATCACATGGCCGATATGCATTTTTCATAGGCAGAGGGGTGAGCCCAATAGTTACGGCTATGCAAGTGTGATTTCCCAGCACAAGCTAGGGAAGTTGGAGTACTGGAGGCATGCATTTGATGGCTTAGATGCAGTTGTCCGGTGTCCCTACATAGACTGCGAGGTATGGGACGATGAGGCAGATGAGCTTCCGTATTGCTTCTAGATGCGGTGGCTTATTGGCAGGACTAGGTACATTCTGGAGAGGCAGATTATGAGCAAAGTACAGCGACAGTTTGACCGAGTCCAGGGTAGACCACAAGGGGAGGTACGCTTTGCCAAGACTCATGTAGAGAGGTACAGGTGGGGTCCTATGGCATCATATGAGGAGGCCTTGATAAACTTTTGATAGATTCCTCACGCAGCTTGGCCCATGCGGAGGGAGATAATGGACGCTGGCATGATGCCAGACTACGAGGAGTGGTTCACGGCACACCCATTCCTGAGATATTTAGGGTTAGGGGAGTTAGGTCCTCATATAGACGAGGATGATTCAGATGGTGAGGGTGCAGCTGGTAGGAGGAGGGGAGGACAGAGGAGGAGGAGGAGGAGAGATCTGGGAGATGATGGGAGACTGAGACAGAGGCAGAGGGTCAGAGAGGGGCTTGTGGGCCAGTAGGCAGTGGGACAGGCACAGGTCTAGGTGCCAGTTCAGCTAGAGGTAGCACAAGGACAGATGTCGCCACCACAGCAGGTGGCACAGCTGATACAGGGACAGGTGCCAGCACAGCAGGTGGCATAGGCAGAGCGGGCTCCATAGCCTAATGTATAGTAGCAGGTTATGGGTTCACTATAGAGCCAGATTAGGCAGTTGAGGGCTCATCTGAGAGCAGCTAAGTCACGGAGAGAGTTAGAAGCCACTCGGTTATCAGAGTTGACTAGAGAGAGAGACACAGCCTTAGCCTGCATGCGAGCTATGAGGGCAGAGAGAGACACAGCCGTGATGGCCATGGGCACAGATGGGACATCCAATTTTTTGGTTTCACAGGTGCAGTAGGCACAGGCACAGGTGGTCCAGGTGCAAAGTGAGCTTACTAGAGCCCAGGCACAGGCTCAGTACTATAGAGGGTTATATCATGGGGCAGTGGCAGCGGATCAGCGTTCCCCTAGCTTCAGGAGCTAGTCAGAGGCATTCCAGCGTTCAGGTGGGTCTTGGTCTGTAGGCTCAGTGAGGGGTCCCCAGCAGTCAGGGGGAGGCAGAGAAGAGGGTAGCACAAGGAGCAGTGTGCCCCGGCAGCAGGGTTAGATAGACCTGGATACTTGTACCATTTTTTGATTGGATGTACACATGTGGATGGATGATATAGCCTGTATATGTACTATTTTTGCCCCGAGACATGTATCACCATTTTTGTTGCACCTTGTATACATTTTATGACATTACTTTGAGATATTGGATAGATATTTTTGATATGTTGCACATTTGGACATGTTTTTGATGGTTTATATGATGATGCAGTGATTCATGGTCTACACGCATGTGTTCTTACGTTTATATGCTATGGATGCAATCGATTTGGTGATGTACTTGTATATGTGATGCATACTAGATGGATGTTAGGATGATTTGATATGTAAATGTGTATGGATATGATTATGCAGCTCTATATGGAAATGTCTATGTTTTTGATTTTGTTGCTATTGATATACTGATGCAAATGTATGTGGATAACCTAATGTATGCATGCAAAATGATTTAATCATGTGGATGACTATCGCATGTGATATGATATGTTGTCTATGCTATGTTTTTGAGATGTCCAAATGTACTCAATCGACACAGAGATGATATAGATAAGTAGAAGAAAAGAGGTGGAGGAAATGAGGATTTTGCACTTGATATGCTGCAGGATTTTTTTATTGCATGGATGATATGGATTTGCTGGATACGAGATGGATATGGGTGTGGATTGTCATCTTGAGATTTTTGCAAGGTTTTTGCTTTCATCATTGGGAACTTTTTGGTATTTTTCACTTTTTGAAATGTTGGAAGGAAGTACAAGCATCGAGGTATAATTAAACCGAGATGACCTAAGAATTCCTTACATGGATTTTGATATAGCAAGTTGATACAAGCATCTAGTCAAACTTGAATCTAGATGACCTGAGTACTTCTTGCATTTTAATAGACAAGGATTGCCCCTTTTCATGTTTAGACCTCGGAGTCCTCGATGATCTTTTGTTGATCATGTTGTTAGACAAAAGTCATCACATTACTAAAGTTTAATCCATAAGTAGTAGACAAAGAAAACAATTATGCCCCCATCATAGCATCTCTAGCTTTTTTGCATCCTTGAGTAGCATAGGAAGACATAATGACAAAAATTCAAGACCTTGTAAATTAACCTATTGACAAAACTTCTTTGCATTAGATGTGTCTTTTGCCATAATTGATATAGAATTAGTTTTAGTGTTTTTGGTATGGTACTCTGCTTTGTTTTGAACAGGTTGATGTTTTACGTCAAGACTTTTGGTTTGGGTAGCTTGTTTTTGCTGTGCTTGCTTGTCTAGCGAAAGGTATCACAATCCTTATTGGTATCCTCTGAGAAAAGTGGCATTCAAGAATCCAAATCCGCAACTAGGTCGAGGAGTTGCCCCCAGTTTAGACAAGGATCGACTTATTATGGGTGAGATGACAGACAGACATGGAGAGACGGACCCTAATGGACTGACCTAGTGCCTCGAGGGCTCATTGCTAAATGGCCTTGCCTACGTGACGACGTAGAGGCAATGTAGTTTGGGGTAAACCCTAGCAGACCTAAGACCTAGGCAATGACAAAATGGTGTAGAAATAGCATGGACTTAGGTTGACAGAAGGACTAGATATGGGATAAACGAGACAATGGAGTGGAGAGGAGTGAAGTGAAGCCTCAGGGGTGCATTAAGAATGGCCTTGCCTATGTAATAACTCAAAGGTGACGTAGTTCGACAATGGTTTAAAGGACTGGGTCTAGACGGATGATACAATGGACACAAGAGACATGAAATCAGAACAGATGGAGGAAGTGGTTTGTCACAAATAGTGCCTATTTACCAAGTTTTCACCACTTGCTTTTATTTGCACAAGAAGCTAAAAGTACACATGATGCCTGTTTGCCAGGTTTTCACCATGGTACCTATCCTAGGCACCTGTTTGCCAGGTTTTCACCATAGGACGATTTTTTTGTTATTTTCTCACTTTTTTTATTTTTTGCTCTTGTTTTTTTTAGCACTTTTTCAATTTATTTTTTTTTTTCAAGACTCTCTTACATTGGGGTTTTCAGGTATAGAACTTGCGAAGGTGCATGCTGTTGATAGAATCATCGAACAGTTCACCTTCAGATGTAGCCAATTGATATGCCCCCGATCCATAAGTTGTGATGATGACATAGGGACCCAACCAGTTAGGTTCAAACTTTCCTTTCTTTTCTCTATCTTGCTGATTTCAGGGATTTTCTCTTAGGACTAGGTCACCGACTTGGAATATCCGAGGTTTTACTTTATGATTGTAGCTTCTGGACATGCATTGCTAATATGCTTTCAAGCAGTTAAAGGTCTGTTGCCTTCTCTCTTCGAGCAGCTCTAATTCTTGGAGTCTGGTTACTCTGTATTCTTCATCTAATATGAGGCCTTTTAATGAGACTCGCAAGGATGGGATCTCGACTTCAATGGGCAAGATAGCTTCAGATCCATAGACTAGGGAGTATGGTGTTGCACCTGTGGCTGTGCGGATGCTTGTACGGTAGGCCCACAGTGCAGGATTTAGTTGGACATGCCAATCACGACTGACATCATTAACAGTCTTTTTTAGTATTTTCAGAATGGTTTTGTTTGATACCTCAGCCTAGTCGTTGCCTTGTGCGTAATAGGGGGTTGAAAAGCGGTGTTGGATATGGAATTTGTCGCATGGTTCCCTGACATCTTAGTTTTTGAAGGGTCGTCCGTTATCCATGATAAGGGATGAAGGGACACCATAACGACAAATGATATAGTTTAGGATAAAGGAGGCAATCTGCTTGCCTGTGATGTTGGCTAAGGGCACAGCTTCAATCCACTTCATGAAGTACTCTGTGGCAGTGATAATGAATTTATGGCCGCTTGAGGAGGGAGGATGAATCTTGCCCACTAAGTCGAGTCCCCACTGACAGAAAGGCTAAGGAGTTGTTAATGGCTATAGTTCCTATGCTGGTGCATGTATCAGGTTCCCATGGATTTGGCACCTTTTGCATTTCTTTACAAACTGATAGGAATCTTGTTCCATAGTTGTCCAGTAGTACCCCATGCGTATGAGTTTCTTAGCTAGGGTAGGGCCACTAGAGTGAGCCCCGCATATACTGTCGTGTATTTCGCTCAGGTGGTTTGATATTCCTCACTATCAAGATACCTAAGGAGAGTACCATCAAGACCTCTGCGATGTAAGGTATTGGCGACAATGGCATATCGGGATGCCTGGAGGATAAAGGTTCATTTTTTATTACTGGAGAGATTAGGTGGGAGGGTATTCTCTTTAAGATAGGCAAATATCTTTCCATAGAGAGGGGAATTGGCTCCTATGATGTGGCATATGATATGGGATTCTGGGGTATCGTATGCAGGATAGGAGACTAGCTCTACCAAGAACTCATATCATGATTGACTTTTTGGAGTGTCGAGGAGAGAGGCGATCATGGCCATAGCATCTATAGCTTTATTTTCAATCTTTGGTATCTACTCAAAAGATATCTTGACGAAGTATTCTTTGAAGTCATCTACCATTCTCTTGTAAGGGATCAATTTCTCATCTTTTGTTTGGTACTCGTCATTCACTTGATTGATGACTAGCTGTGAATCACCATATGCTTGAAGCTCTTTGATGTTCCATTCAACTGCTAGCTTGATACTGATGACTAGGGCTTTGTACTCTGCCACGTTGTTAGCGCAGGGAAACATTAATCTATATGATTTAGGGATCGTATCGCCGTTAGGTGTGATCAATAAGATACCTGCCCCTGATCCAGGTTGAGTGTATGAGCCGTCAAAATACATTTTCCAAGTTGTTGTATTTATGTGGAAGATAGATTCATTTGGAAACTCAAATCTTAGAGGGCTATCACCTGTTAGAGGTGCATCTACCAGTTGATCTGCTAGGACTTGTCCCTTTATTGCTTTCCCATCTACGTATTCGATATCAAACTCACTGAGAAGCATGACCCATTTGGATAATCTACATGTTAAAGATGCCTTGTTGAGTAGGTATTTGAGTGGATCGATCTTCGCTACCAGTTTGACAGAATGTGACATGTAATGTCTCCATTTTTGTGAGGTGAAGACCACCGCTAGACATGCTCTTTCGATAGGTGTGTATTGTAATTCATACTTGACGAGTGTTTGACGAATGTAGTAGATAGCATGTTCTTTCCCATCGTAGTTCTGTTGTGCAAGGAGAGCTCCCAGAGCTATGGGTGTAGTTGAGATATATAGTATGAGAGGTTTGCCCTGAATTGGTGGCATTAATACTGGTGGTTTCATGAGATATTCCTTTAGTTGCTGGAATGCCTATTCACATGACTCGTTCCATTTGAAGGGGACATTTTTGTGTAGCAGATGAGAGAATGGGTGGCACTTATCTACCAGTTGGGAAATGAACCTTCTAATAGATTGTAGTTTGCCTTGTAGGGATCTTAGCTGAGTCGGGTTCTTAGGAGGTGGCATCTCCATTATGGCCTTCACCTTAGCTGGATCAACTTCAATACCATTTGCAGATACTATGTAGCCCAGTAATTTACCTAATGTAACCCTGAACACACACTTCTTTGGATTAAGGCACACATTAAACTATTCCAACCTATTGAAGATCTTGTCTAATACTGCTAGATGTCCTTCTCTTGTAAGTGATTTTGCTAGAATGTTGTTGACGTAGTCTTCCATTATAGTGTGCATCATGTCATGGAAGATTGTAGTCATGGCTCTCTGATATGTTGCCCCAGCATTTTTAAGACCAAATGGCATGACACACCAACAGTAGGTGCCCCAAGGACATGTAAATGCAGTCTTGTGTTGGTCTTCTGGTGCAATCTTTATCTAGTTATATCCTGAGAAACCATCCATGAGTGACAACATAGTGTGCCCTATCATAAGATCTACAATCATGTCTATGTTGGGTAGGGGGAAGTCATCCTTGGGACAAGCTTTGTTCAGGTCCCTGAAATCATTGCATATTCTGACCCTGCCATCTGGTTTAGCCACCAGTACTATATTTGAAACCCATTCAGGATAGTCTATAGGCCTGATAAATCTGACATCTAAGAGTTTCTTTAGCTCTTCTTTCACCATGAGGACCACATGTGGATGCATCTTTCTGAGTTTTTCTTTGACCGGTTTAGCTCCTAGAGCTAGAGATAGATGATGCATGATAAGATTTGGATCTAGCCCTAGCATGTCAGCATAGGTCCATGCAAAGTTGATCTATTTTCTTTTGAAGAAATCTGTAAATGCTGGTTTTTCATGTTCTGTTAGAGCCTTTGCCATGTGGACCATTCTGGGATTATCACCTATGTTGACATTGATTGCTTCTACCATTTTTATCAAGATGGACGATCTCTCCTAATGTGTAAGATTGGGGAGAGGGTCAAGCCTTCCATCCTTTGGTGCCTCAGAGAGGTTTTCACCATTGGATACATCTTTATTTTTAACTTTTTGATGATCTAACACTACTGCGGAGCAATTTTCACTGTTAGATCATTCTCTTATTTTGATGTTTTTATGACTGAAAGGCTTGGCTCTCTCTCCAAAATAGGCCTTCTCATTGAGTTCAATAGCATAGCTAGCTTTGTGGTCTCCTACAGGTATGTGATCTCTAAGCTCAAGATAATCGATGATGGCTTCATCATTTTCAAAGGTGTCTAGCTCAGGGGTGGTGCCTTCTAGGTCCCAGTCGATAAGTTCAGGGTGTACCAAAGGTAAGGGATCATTAGGTTGGTCTGGTTCAATGGCGTTGATGGTTAGGACAGAATTATTAAAGGCTTGGACAAAGTCTGCAATGGTACCCTCTATTAGTGGATCCATCAAGGGGGTATCATTCCTTCCTCACAATTTTCACTATTGTTGCTATGCGGGTCGGACTCTAGTAGTCTAGCCCTTGGACCTTGTCTCTCGTTGGCATGGGTCGGGTCGTACTCATGGACAACGTCAATATCCTTTTCGTCACAAGACATCTTAGAGAGGCTATCCCACTCATACTCATTAGAATCAGTCTCACTATTCATCTATAGTTGTTGAATTTGCTCAACCAGATTGCTAGTAGACTTTTGTGGTTGTTTGTCCTTTCTCTTGTTTGCTCGGTTGTTTCTCAGTGCTCCCGTGTACCCTAGCCCTATAGTGTCTCAAGCTATTAAGGTATGAGGTTGGATGGGTTCAGTGATGCCATCCTTTCTTGAACCAAGTGGACCATGTCCCTCATACCCCATTCTCTGTAGCATTTGAAAGCCTTGACCATATTGTGCCATTTGTATAATGGGATGGTTATGTTGTGTTGAGGAACTACCTTCATCTTTGTATAGCCACTGTAGGATATCTTTTTCATCACTTTCATCTTCTAGGTTTCCCCATTTCACAAATGGTCCTTTGGTGGTTCTCTTTGCTTTGGGTGTCCTTAGGATGGGTCTCCCATAGGATCTAGGAGATAGAGGTAGTTGTGCCAAACAGAGGGATTGGGAGACCGTGTACTCACCCAGGCCCTTATCTTGGAGTTGGAGTTTAGGTTGAGATGCTCCTGAAGAGGAAACAAGTGTAACTGGATCTACATGAGATGAAGAGGTGGCAGAAGCACGGTTGGTGGGGATTACAACTTTTAGTTTGGGCTGAATAGAGTTGTAGTATTGAAAGGGGTTAGGGTCACCTTGGATGGTGATCTCTTGACCTTCATGTGGGAACTTGATACATTGATGGTATGTGGAAGGTACTGCTTTCAAAGCGTGGATCCATGGTCACCCAAGAAGAATGTTGTACGCTAGCTCCATGTCAAGGACTTGACAAGCTACATCTTTCACTATGGGGCCCACCCTGATTGGTAGGGTAACAATTCCTTTAGACATTCTTTCTTCCTCATCATAGGCTTTTATGGTGATTTTTCTTTTCAGATCGATAACCTTCTCTAAAAACCCCAATGTAAGGATTAGCTTCAATGTGCAGATATTCAAACCAGCCCCTCCATCTATTAGGAATCTTTTGATCTTGTGTTTATGTATGAAAGCTTCGATATGCAGGGAAGCATTATGGGGTTGAGTGATTGACATATCATCCTTCTCAGTGAATGATAGGGAATGCGGTGAGGTGATGTGACTGACAATGGTTTGGAATTGCTCTTCAGCTAAGTTCATGGGGACAGAGGCTTTTGCTAAAGCTTTGTCAAGTATGGACCTATGAGAAGGAGACAGATGCAAAAGTTCTAACATGGAGATGTGTGCAGGTATTTTGTGGAGTTGATCCACGATACTGTATTGACTAGACGGGGGAGCGGAAGCTCCTCTAAGGGTGACCCTGTTACTACGGGTAGTAACATTGCAACCCGGATCATTGTTGATAGTGATCACATTGATGTGTGAATCACCTTCTGAGATATGGTTAACAACATAGTCAAAGCTGACATTTGTGTAGTTTGCATTGTTAGAGCCACTATTATTTTTGTTGGAAGGTCCTCCCTGCTCGTAGTTAGGGAGAGGATCCTTGAATGCCTGATGATCGTTGTTGGAGGTATGTCCGTGAGATTGTCCATTAACAGATATTTTGTTTTGCTCTATTGAGTCTTGGATTATATGCTTGAGTGCAATACAATCATTTGTCTTGTGCCCCCTATTTCGGTGATATTCCCAGAAGTCATTGTCTTTCCACCAGTGGGGTTTGACCTTTGATTCGTACTCTTGTGCTAAGGGAAGTGTTATGAGATTGTTGGCGATTAGTTTCCATAGGGCAGTTTCCAATTACTCATCCAAAGGTGTGAACTTTCTCTTAGGCTGAAAGTTGGTAAACCTAGATTCGGTATTTCTCGGTTTGTTTTGCAGGGGGTTATTTTGAGGTGTTGATAGATTGAAAATTCGTTGCTTAAGTGCCGCATTTTTGGCATCTACTACCCCATCATTTACGATGTTCTTATTTTTTGTCCAGAATCTAGGTTTGTCATTGTTGGTGTTGGTATTAGGAGTGTCTTTGTAGAGCTTGATTTGACCTTTCACGATTAGGGCTTTTTCTATGATCAGGCCCATCTCAATGACCTTGCTAAAAGAAGTAGGACATTGGATTTGGATTTGGTAGCTTAGGTCTGTTTGTAAATTGTGGATGAACATTTCTAGCATCTATTTCTCTGGCGGTGTAGGCACTTGCTTGCCAGTTGTCTCCATCTCTATAAGAAGGTGGCAAAAGATTCTCCTCCTTTCTATTTGGTGTTACAAAGATCCAATATTGAGGTGTCATGCTCAATATTGTAATAGAAGTGGGTGACAAATTTGTCTACAAGCTCGTTGAAGGTTTTAATATCGGGTGGCAGTCTAGAGAACCATTCCATGGCTTGCCCATCTAGGCTTCGTGGGAAGAGTCACATAAGGTAGGTGTCGTTATGTGTGACCTCAAGACAAGTAGTGTTGAATTCTCTGATGTGATCCCTTGGGTCACCCTTTCCTCGATATTTGTAAAACTTAGCCACCTCAAATTTTGAGGGGAAAGGTATCATGACCAAGGCCCTATCAAAAGGATATGCTAAAATATCCTCTAGGGTGTAATGTTTAGTCGATGCTCCCATTTTCATGTCTGAAATTTGTTGTTGGAGATCTTCATATTTTTGATTCATTAGACTTAGGGCATTTGTAGCATCAGTGCTGGTTTTGCTTTTGTCCGAAGGTGTTTCTTGCTCATGTCTACTTCCCTTAGTTTCTTTGAGAGTCTCTACATCATAATCCTTAGGGAGCTTGACTCCTAGACTTGCCAGATGTAAAAAGAATTTTGTGGGGTCTTGAACAAGTACTCCTTCTAATAGGCGTTGAAATTTTAGGTCATGCTGCGTGTGAAGGATCTCATCCATGGAAATTTCCTCTTCACTTTCATGAGTGTTTGGAATGATTTTCTCTACCATTTCAATCTATTTTTGTCTTTGTAATCTTGTTAAGACCATGCAAAGTGGTAAAGAAATGGGATGGAGTGAAAAAGATTCTTTGAGCAAGATGCTAGGATGATACAAAGTTTTAGCAAGGTTCTTCTGAGATCTATGTGATGTCAAACAAGTTGGGTATACAAATCTATAGTCAAAGTAGGGATGTCAGAAATCCAAATACTTGATGTTGACTAGTCTTATATAAGCCACTAGTAGAGTGCTGAGAGAAAGGATAAGTAACCCTTGATATTGGACACTTACTAGGTTTGTTTGAGTATTGATTGTGATCTAGAATAATCTTGGTTCTAACCTTGTAGGAATTTGGGAAGATTTGGCGTGATTGTGGATGAGCAAGTAGCTATGGTGCAAAAAAGAAGGAGAAATGGTTGATTTGCAAGGTCTCAATTAGATTTTGAAAAACTGAAACAGGTTTTGAAGATGGTTTTTGAAAAGTTTTTGACAATTTTGCTCTTGGAAGGTACTAAATTTTGCTCTCAGGTTTAAATGCGTAGTAGTTTAAATGAGCAACAACATAAGTCAAATGCACCAACAGTCAGAGTAAATGCACAATAAGTCAGTTCAAATGTGCCACAACAGATGTTAAATGCGTAAAAAGTCAGGTCAAATGCGCAAAATGTTGGGTTAAATGCGCAATATGGGCAAATGCGCCACAATAGAGTTTAGATGCACTAAAAGTCAAATCAGATGCACCACAGGTCATGGCAAATGCGCCACAACAGAGTTCAGATGTGCAAAAAGTTGAATTAGATGCACAACAGGTCGTGGCAAATGCGCAACATTGGCTTTTTGTCTTGTTTTCTTAGAATTTTGGAAAATTTTTGGAATGTTTTCAGGATTTGTCTATTTTTGGTTTGAAAAACTTGGTGTTTCTGACAAGTTTGATGTTCAATTATGGAAAAAACATAGAAAACACAGAATTTTTTCATGATTTTTATCTTTATATATATATATATATATATTTGGACTATTTTGACTCAAAACAAGTACAACCTAGGTTGGATGTGACAATATTCGTTGAATCCTCTAGTTGTGCTTACTCAAAGTGTGTAGCTCCAAAATCTGGTAGCACCGGCTCCCCTCCATGGCACTCACTTTTCACGCATACTAGATCTGGGTTTCCTTAGGCTCGTACCCCCACCAAACCTTAGGATTGTCCCTACTACCTCTACTAAGAGTCACATGAATCGAGACCGCTTCAAGAACTCTGCCCTTTGCATCAACAAATAGGGGTTTTTGGCTTGCTACACAATTGGTTCTTAGTTAGGGCAACCACTCGAGTGGTTACACGTGCAGCGACACTACTCTCCATTATGGAGTCTCCCAGTCTCAAAGGGTTATGCCTATGAGGGTTTTGGGGGACATTGGCCATCAGTGTAACACAACAGCACTCGTTGCTTGAGGTTTTCACCTCAAGCACAATTTATTTTAAGTGGCTTGGTAGGGCTTGGCTTTAGCCTATTACCACTCAGGGTCATTCCCACTTGGACAAGTGTGCATCCAAGGGTAGGCCCCCCTAAAGGTTTGACAAATAGAATGACAAGTATGGCACTTTGATCACCCAGTTAAGGGGAGAGCATATGCCTATTGGCATTCACAAGCATAGAGTACAATGGTTAATCCAACCTAGTTAAAAATAGAAAAACTGAATGAGCTAATCTACTTGTGCACTCACACGATTGTTAACTTGGAAGTGTTTAGATCATAGCATTGTTCATTTTCCCATTTCTAAAGATAGCAGTAGTCTAATCTAGGAAAATAAATGAACAATGCAAAGATAGTAATTTGGGTCCACTTGCTTCCTTCCTAGTTATGAACTATGTCAAGTTTGTATGAAATGCACTTGCTTACTTCTCCCCTAATTAGTCTGAATGAACTAGGCAAAGCATCTAAATGACCTAATCTAGCTATTAACCCTATAAAACAACTGTTAGATCCAACGCACAAAATCAGAAAGTAGAATCAAATGTACCGCACTGCAACCTGAATGTACAGAAACAGGGAGTGCATGGGGCATTTGTACAAAAGCGCAACAACAGAAGCTAAATGAGCAAAAACTAGAGGTATATGCACAACTATGACAGATGCATCATTTTATAGTGCATATGTGCCAAAAGATAGAGTAAATGCGCAACTTAAACACTGACGCCAAAATAGGGGTCAGATGCATCGTTGCGGGGGTCAAATGCGCCAAAAGGTTGGATGCACTGATTTGTGAGCTAAATGCATTGCTTTTGGAGTCAAATGTGCCAAATGATCAGATGCACCAACTCGGAAGGTAAATGCATCGCTTTGGAAGTTATATGTGCCAGATGCCTCTATCAGAAACCTGCTTCGTCATCTGTACAGACCTGTCACTTAGAAAAACTCAGTTTTTGATTAGTTAGAGGGGCAAGGGCACCATGGTGGGTGCCAAAATGTGAGGGGGAAAATAGGTTAATCAAATCAATGAATAATAAAACCCAAACATCAATGGAAGTTGAAAGCAAAGAAGATTAAAACAAGCAAAAGTAAATGTACTTACAACCTCTTTACCTATCATTTTCCATTGCTTGCCTATTTGTCCTTGATCTTGATGATGAAGCCCTCAGAAGCGTTGCTCCCTTGCTTGTTGGAAGATGACAAAGACAAAATGGCTCTGATATTCGTGTGATTGAAGGTGAGCTTCAACACACTAAATAGAGGATGAGATGGATGCTTAAGAAAAGGCGTACCAAAGGTGCGCTTGATTTCCTATAGCATAAGTTTGCATAAATGATAAGATATGATATAAAGAGGAATAGTGTTGTATTTATAGAAAAAGGTGAGGGAAGATCAACGGAGGAGGATTGTTGAGGAACATGCAACAAATGGAAGAAAGACATGTCATTCGAAAAGTAGCTTTGTGGAGTTAACTCCTCTCTCGATGAGGATGAGATTTGATTTTCTTAATTTATAATTTATTTTTCTAATTTAAGAGAAAATTTGCTTTAAAGATGCTTTAAAATTGCTTTTGCTTTTGTATGACAAGAGGAAAGTATTTTTGGAAGATCAGAATGGATTTTGAAGATAAGAATGCATAATTAAATAAAAAGATTTTATTTAATTATTTTGTAGATAAATGAGAGGAATAAAATATAAGAATATATTTTATTTTTGTGAAGATATTTGAAGAATAAAATAAAATATAAAAATATATTTTATTTAGTGCAGAATTTAGATTTTATTTAAATAAAATTTGTATTTTATTTAAATTTGGAAGAGTAAAAGGTTTTAATTAAATAATTAAAATAATTTAATTATTTAGCATAATGAAGGTGATGAAAATGAATTTAATTAATTAAATAAAATGTAATTTATGTAATTAAATGAGAGAGGATGAATCAGGTAAATAAATGAATTTATTTATTTATTGATAGAAGAATGTGAATGATGAAATAAATATTTAAAATATTTATTTAAGTAGAGTCATGCCAATTTTAGGTGTATACAGACTTAAATAAAATTTAGGGTTTAACCTAACTGAACAATCCACTATCATTGCATTCCTACATTGAATTATCAACCAAGGAGCATAAGCTTTTGATGATGCCTACATTATCTTTGCATTCAAGACTCATTTCTATTCTAAGTTAACCTTATACAATTCTTATTTTGTTCAATTCTACTCACTAGAATGCACAGGAATGTAAAACAGTAAACAAAAATTAAAAAACAACAAAAATAATCTAAACTTCCAGTTGCTATGGGTACCTCAGCAGAAGCTAAAGATAACTGTATCCAATAGAAAATTACAATTTTAATCTAAACAATTCGAAATGATGAAAAGGCTAACACTAACCTCCGAAGGATTAAAAACATGCAGTTTGCTTATGAATCACAATTGCTGGAAATATCAATCAAGATTTCTTACTAGCTTCACAATACATCACATGAGATGGAATGAAATAGTTTAACTAAAAATGCATAAATAAATAAGAGAATACACAAAGTGAGAGTTAGTACCTTGAGCGGCCAGCTCAGGGAACTATCTCACTTTTTCTAGAGATTAAATCTACTTTAGATCTTCACACATCCATAACATACAGTTGAATTCAAATCATATCAAAGACAGAATCTTCTTCAAATTCTATTCAAAATCATAACATGCCTGGAATAACTGATAACTGTAAAAAAGTAATGGGTATATGGAAAGTAAAACATAACAACCCCTTTTAATCAATGAACTCATCCCCTAACTTATATAAAGATGGGAGAGTCTTATGCAACCTTCTAACTAACTGCGCTCATCAATTCATCCCTGAACATCAAGATATTGTATTGAGATCAACTTATTAACTAGAAAAAAGGAAATAGAGTCCTATCCAAACAAAAATTCTAACCATAACAGCTCATAAATAAAATTCATAAACTTCGATGAGACTTCTAGAATAAGTCTTCTTTCTCCCCTGCATTTATTCTCCCATGATGACCATGTTTGTCTCAGCTAATCGCTATGTCTGGCACTTGGACTGTATTCTCATTGATTCCTCTATTCTACATTCTATTGTAATTACTCCTCCTTGGATTCTTTATCTAGCTGCACAGGGTTAATCATTCCAGCATATATAGACAAAACAACCTCTCATAATAAACTTATGAAATCCTATCTATATTACATGCATATTAACAATTTAAACCATCAATTTGATAACATAACCACCTTGTTTCATTTATCAACATAGGGTTAAAGTCTTTGGAAAGTATATATGAAATAGCATAAAATAAAGATAATGTCTATGAAGTCTTTGCAGAAACATATAGAAAAGGTCTTAAAACATATGAAAGTAGTATAAAAGGAGGTAAATATTTCATCCCAACATTCCCCCAACTTAAACTTTTGCTTGTCCTCAAGCAAAATTAAAGAACTATACATCTATGGCAGACAATTATAATGCAAAGTAATTCTTCTGAGGTCTGTGCCCTTTCTAACTCGTTTTCCCTACTTGAGGTAGAAACCATTAGAATATGCAAGTCTTTCCATCTTGATCAGCTCAACATGCCTACACTACTCACTTTTCCCTCCTGTCCAATGTGGCACTGGATAAAGGAAGATAGGAGGCTGATAAGTGAGAGGTAACCATGATACTCCCTTCTATTCTAATATCTAGATATACATGCGCAATCTCTCAAGCATATTCATGAAGTTGTGGATAGAATGGGGTTCCTTTCTTTGTAACTCTAGAGTTAAACTGTCCCATCTGCTCTGCACATACCTCTGACAATTTTGGATGATAGACACTACCATTCACTGTAAACTTCTATAGTACCTAACTCTTAAATCCATGATCACCTTACCTAGTCCTTTATGAGATAGTAATGTTAACCATTGGGTCAAGATTATTTCAAGCTCCAAGACTTCCTTCCTTAGTTGCAGTGGCACTTTCTTTTCCTTCTCTTCATATTGGTCCATCAATAACCCTCTGAGTTGTTCATTTTTTAAATACGACATTAATGCTCTGACCTGTAGGTCTCCAACATACATGCAGGGATTCCATTGTGTATCTTCATCCATCATATAATTGTGCAGGTAATACTCACACAACTGGTCTTGTTCTTCTAGGCTAACCTCTTTGAAGTAATTACAAAAGATAAACCTTGAATGCAAGTTAGGTTGATCATTGATAAATCTGTTAAACTGAAAACTGAGAAATTTTTCTTTTGAAAACAATGCGTACACCCTTGATGGAGGTCTGCATCCCATAATCTACTTGGCTCTTTCAATAACCTTTGTCAACTTTTGCTCTAACTATTTTATCTTCAAATCCTTTTCTGCAACAAATTCATTGAGGTTATGCTTCTCTTTTTTCCCAATTTTCCTTCTCTTGCCTATTTTCATCAGTCAATTTCATTAGTTCAAAGCCCAAGGACAATGTGGTATGGTACTTTGGGGTTTTTACCACAGGAGGTTGGAGAGTAAGTACTGCTTATTCCTCAATCTTTGTTTTATTTTCAGCGAATTGTGCCAACAAATCTAAATTAGAACAGTGGCCATAAGTTTGAATCTTCTCCTCCAACTCCTAAATCCTCTTTTCTTTTTCTCTATCTCTTTATTTATAACCCCTTACCTATTCCTCAAGTTGCCTTATTATGTCTAGGGCTTCCTGCAATTCCTTCCTAATATCTCTATCTTCTATCAATTCCTTTTCACCTTCAAAATTTTCATCATTCTCTTTTTCAGGGACATAAAAAATTTCCTTAGCAAAGTCATCTGACACAGGTTTTCCTATTTTTCTGGTAGACATATTATCATTTGCACAGGCATCAGTAGAAACATCCTCAACAGGGTTTTCTCCTCTATCTAAATCCAGATTCAAGGGAGTTGGATCAGTATCCTACTGGCCTTTATTTGTGTCTTCTTCTCTTTGGTGCTCAACAACTTTCTCTTTAACACCTTGCTTTCTTAACCTCCCTAATCGCCTAGGAGTAACTGTCTCATGTTTTTCTACCTTTTTCCTCTTCTTGTTGTTCTCCTTCTTACTCTTTGTTCTCTTCCTAGATGTTGAGGAAGTGGTTCTTTTTGTTTTAGGAGTAGAGGTTGAGGGCTCTTCAACTGATATAGGCCTAAACTCTACAGGGTTCTCATGTTGTGTTTCTTCCTGCTCAGTCTCAACAGGGGGTTCAGCTTCCTATGGAATATCTTCTTCTAGGTTTGGTGCTTCTAAGAGTGTTGAGATGTCTACACATTATTTAAAGGCTTCCCACTCAATCTGTGGGTACTGAATCCTTAAACTCCTTTTTACTAACAAAGCTATTAAACAATGGTGAGAAAGAGTTGTGTCTCCTTATTGCCTCTAATACTCTGAAGACATCCCTCTCAGCATACTATACGAATAATTGGGAACATTGACAAGTTTCTCATGTCTCAAATGGTTGAGTAGTTTAAGATGTATAGTATTCAGCATATTATATCTACCATCACAAGTAATATATTTGATAATATAGAAAGCACATTTCCCCCAAAAATATGGAAGATATAATCATTTGGTACCTTGTGTGGTAGAGTCTAGGTGTTCACCTCTTTCACAAAACTCTTCCCTAGCTGCAGCTGCATCAGCCCTGACTGGATACTTAAACCCTGTTCTAGGCAACCCTGAAACTTGAGCAATTGCAAGCTTAGAAGCATCTACTGTCAACCCTCTAACCATTGCTTCATCATACTGCAGAGTAAATGCAAATTCTTTTACCATATCATCATCATATTCTGTTAATTTGAGGAAGTAATCAAGCTAACCTACTCTCGTAAAGAGCGGAAGAACCAGCACATCATCCAATATTTCCTTGTGTGCTGAGGGTTCCCTTCTGATTATGTCTCCTCCCATTACTATTGTGAATTACAACTCTGTAGTGTCAATTTTCTGAACAATGCCAACTTTTGCTGCTCAATTTCTACCGTTTCAGCTCGCCACCCTAAAAAACCAGTCTTTCAACTTGCCTCTTTCCTACTTCTCCACTATAACTTCATAACTCCTTAGGGTATTAATTCATTATTTGACAGAGGTAAGTTCATAGCGCAAAGTATTTGTCTAGTTTTCTCAAAAGGCAGGAAGGCAGGGTTTTAAACAAGGTTTTCAAAAGCAAAAATGTAAAGGCAACAATGATTAAATGACAATCATTTGGAAAGAAACCCCTCCCCCCAACTTAATAATGAAGTGACCACACTTCATATGGCAGATAATACGAAAGGAGGAGTGATTAAAAGAAATGGTGGTAATATACATCTCATGCATGAAATAAATTATGAATAAACATGAATATAAAAAAAAATCTAAGTGTATTAATTGAAAGTTGTGGATTGTACATATATAGCGAAATGAAATAATTACATACCTTGGAAGTTGTGAAAAACACTGGTGAGGTGATAGAATATGCATGCGGCAAATAGTAAGTTGGATGTACGGTTACAGAGTGATAATGGAAGAGTACAAGATGGCGAATGAAAGTACCAACTCAAAAGGTGAATTGACACTTGGAATAATATGAATGGATCAATTTGAAAGGAATACAGGTAAATGGAATGGGTGGAAGAATTGAGGTAGTGTTCACCAAGTAATGGAACAGAGCAGTATATAGATGTTGCTATAGGCGCCTGCAGTACAGGTCTGAACTGTGTAGATGTAAACATAATAGAATAGGTCCCAGCTAAATCAGGTCCTAACTGAATAAGTGAAAAATAGGTCTTAGTGGAAATAACTTGTTGTAACCATGGAAATTGTACAGTGTGTGCATGTGAGAAAAAAACAAAGAAATTTAATTTTCAGCAACAGGGGTTGAGTATTACAACTCAACCTCCACATCACTGGATAGTGTTGGTGTATTATCATTTGAATGTGCATCATCATTAGGACCATCAGTAGGAGTGTCAAGAGGAGCATACTAAGTAGCTAGAGATACCAGAAAGTCATCTCTCAGAAGTGGTTTTTTATACAATTTGAGCCTATGCCCATTGACCAATTGTGAAAACCAAACTTCATCAATAGTTTTCCATTGAACTGCACCATTAGGAAAAACCTTCTTGATCTCATATGGCCTAACCAACATGACTGAAGCTTTCCCTTGAAGTCCTTATACCTTGAATCATAAAGTAGTGCCCAGTCTCCTATAGTGAATTCATTTGTTTTGATATACTTATCGTGCCATTTTGCCCTTTGCTTCTATATGACCTTTGTATAATGAATGGCCTCCAGTCTCATTTCATCCAAGGCATTCAAATGTTGTAGCCTTTCATGTTGTGTAGTGGCCAAATTCATTCCTAGGTCCATTGTTTTCCTCAGGGTTTTGTGTTCAAATTCAATAGGCAAGACTACAGTCTTGCCATAGACCAGCTCATAAGGTGTAAACCCTGTAGTTGTCTTCCAAGTTGTTCTATATTCCCAAACAGCTTCAGGGAGCCTAGAAACCCAATCTTTACAGTAGAGCTGCACTATCTTGGTCAGGATGTTTTCAATTTCTCTATTAGTAACTTCTACCTGAACATTGAACTGTGGATGGTATGGTGTGGATTTCTTATGCCTGATCTAGTATTCTGCAACCAATTTGGTTAATAAATCAGATGTAAATTGTGGTCCATGGTCAGTTACTATTTCTCTTGGAACACCATACCTAGTGAAGATGTCTTCATACAAGAATTTGGCCACATTGCCATCTCTGGCAAACTGTAATGCTTTCACTTCTACCCATTGAGTTAAGTAGTCTGTACATATCAGGATATATTCTTTGTTGTTTGATGAAGGAGATATAGGCCCTACAAAATCCAAACCCCACTTGTCAAAAGGGGCCAGTGAGATTTGTGGCTGCAAAGGCATCTCATCACTTCTAGTAGGCCTCCCCATTCTCTGGCATTGATCACAGCTCCTAGTGTACTTAACATCTTTGTGAAGTGTTGGCCAGTAATAACCTATTGTTAGGATCTTAAAGGCTATCCGTTTAGCTGTAAAATGTCCTCCACAAGGTTCATCATGACAAGCCTTCATTACATCAAATCCTTCATCCTCCTTGATACATCTTCACATAATATTGTCTGGTCTAGTGTAGATTAGAAATCCAGAAATTCAAGAGCAAGAGAAACATTTATGCACTAGCTACCTCTTCTCCCTTGGAGAGAAATATCCTAGAATCTACCCTATAACCAAATAATTAGCTATATCTGCATACCATGGAGTGTGTGCAGTGAGAACAAATAAATGCTCATTAGGAAAAGAATCATCAACCACGCCATCTGAAGACTATGTAGGTAGTCTGGATAGAAAATCAGTGACAACATTGGCTTTGCCTGGTTTGTCAACAATTGTAATATCAAACTCTTGCAACAACAATAACCACATGACAAGTCTGCCACCTGCTATGGGTTTATTCATCAAGTATCTGATGGCTGCATGATCTGTATGGATGAAAAACTTGTAACTAGTTATGTAGTGCCTAAACTTGTTGATGGCATAAACAACTGCTAACATCTCTTTCTCTGTCACTGTATAATTCAATTTAGCTCCTTGCAGATTCTTATTGACATAGTAAATAGCATATTCATTGGGTCCTTGTTGGCCTAAAACTATACCAATAGCAAAATCTTATGCATTAGTATAGATGTAAAAAGGTAAGGTCTAGTTTGGTCCTCTAAGTATAGGGGCTTGTGTCAAGGAGGATTTCATCTTTTCAAAAGAAGTCTGACAATCTAGTGTCCACTCAAATTCACTGTCTTTTGTTAACAAAGTAAATAAAGGTGCAACAATTTTGCTAAAATCTTGAACGAACCTTCTGTAATAATTTGCATGTCCTAGGAAACTCCTGACATCTTTCTGCTTGTGTGGAATAGGTAGGGTGGAAATAACTTCAATTTTCTTTGGATCCACTTGTATTCTAGCAATTGAGATAAAGTGCCCCAAAACTATTCCTTGTGTCATCATAAGAAAACACTTTTCATTACTCAAAGAGGGATTATGATCTGTACATCTTTTCAATACCTTCTCCAAGTTGTGTAGGGCTTCATCATATGTGTCACCATATGTGGTGAAGTCATCCATATAAATCTCCATACTGTCATGGGCAAAATCAGAGAAAATGCTTAAAACTTCTCTTTGAAATGTAGCTGGAGCGTTGCACAAGCCAAAGGGTAGGATAGAGTATGCATATGTCCCCCAAGGGTAGGTAAACATTGTCTTATCTTGATCTTCTGGAGCAATTTTAATTTGATTATAGCCACTAAAACCATCAAGGAAAGAGAAATATTTCTTGCTTGCTAGAGAGTCAAGAACCTGGTTAATGAAGGGCAATGGAAAGTGATATTTCTTGGTAGCAATGTTCAATTCTCTATAGTCAACACAAACCCTCCACTTGCCTCCTTTCTTTGGGACTATAACCAATGGTGAAACCCATTCACTATCTGAAATGGGGTATATGAAGCCTGCATCCAAAAGTTTTTGTAGCTCAATTTTAATAATTTCCCTCAGGGCTGGATACATGCACCTTTGCTATTTTCTGATGGGTCTGTATCCATCATCTATGTATATCTTATGCATGCACAAGGTAGGATCAATGCCTTTCATATCATTATAATCCCAAACAAATGTTTCTAC
Source organism: Cunninghamia lanceolata (assembly GCA_027924645.1). NCBI lineage: Eukaryota > Viridiplantae > Streptophyta > Pinopsida > Cupressales > Cupressaceae > Cunninghamia > Cunninghamia lanceolata. Next base: position 8,140,887 of record BSBN01001067.1, read on the forward strand.
GTGTGTATGTAATATTCTATGCAAGGAGTGTTGTTGTTCATCAGTCAAGGCATTATTAATATTTAACATCCTTTCCAGTCTAACTTCTAGTTGTTTCGATAGTTCTTGCATAAAAGACAAATCAAGGTTGGGTAACACAGGTAAGCATTATTGAGCTAATAAAGCATGAAATATTTGAGACACCCCTTCTAATGAACTGCTTGGTATTATGGTGCTCAAAGGGTCTTGTAAGCAAGATAGGCAATCCTACTATTGCAAATGCCATCCACAATCATTGTGGAGGACATGAGCAATTAGTTCATCTTTATATGGAACATTTAACAAGGGGCTGCATTCAATAGTCATCAAGGTTTGTAGGGAATAGGCATCCTCATCCTCCAGGTTAGGCCAAATAGTTTGCTCAAGCTCATGGTATGGCTGGGCTTGTGGATATAATACCAACTGCTTGGTCACTGTCCCATTAGATATGATCATGTTGCCAGACCTACAACCTATAAATGCATTAGCAGTGGCAAGCCATGGTTGACCTAATATAAGAAGATAGCCAACAAGATTAACTTTGGGTTGTAAAACTATGAAATCAGATGGATACTCCCAAGAGTCTAATCTAATGACCAAATCTTCTATCACCCCTTTAGGTTTGACTGTAGACCTATCACCCAATTGTAGAACTATCTGAGTAGGCCTAAGATTGTTCAACTGGAGTGTATGCATTGTTTCCTTGGTCATGACATTAATAGTAGCACCTAAATCTATCAAAGTGTTCTTAATCAGAGTCCCATTGATCTTGATATCCACCACTGGACTTCCTGGATCTGTATATTTTGGAATAGTTATATTACCCAACATGATGTCTGCAAGATTACCTAACACATGCACTATCTGGGGGTCTATTCTCTTCCTTCCTAGCTTATTTATGCAAAGATCCCCAATGGTTTTGGTATAGATAGGAATATCCTTGATGGCTTGGATTAAGGGAATCTTGATGTTGATATCCTTTAGCTAGCTAAGAAGGATAGTATCAGATTGAGCTGGTTTCTTTTGCATGGCCAAACACTCAGGGAAAGGAGGAGACTTCTATTGCAAGGTAGGTTGGGTATCTTGGTTTGATTCAAACTCCAAGGGTTGTTTGTCTAAGGCCTTTGTAGTGGGCTCTTCATCTTCAAGCTCAGTAATTTGGGGAGATGAAGGTCCTGCAAGTTGCTTCCCTGATCTCAGATGAACATTACTCACTTCCACCCCATAGGTGGGATATTGCATCACCTCGTTAGTATAATCATGCTGAACAGACTTGTTGTTAGGGTTAGGTGTAGGTTGGGCAGGGATTTGGGTAGGTCTAGGAGGTGGATTTTGAGGTAGTGGCATTATGGCTGGCTACTGTGGCTGAGATGGAATCATAGGTTGCTAGAATTGTGCATTTTTCTACCATTGTTGGCCCTTGTTCCACTAAGGTTGCCATTGTTACTACTGAGGAGGCCACTAATAATTATAGTTGGTACCTTGGAAATTTTGCTGTGGCCATGGGTTAGGCTATTGTTGGCTCCAACCAGCCTGTGGAGTAGGCCATTGGGGATTTTGCCATTGTGGGTTTTGCCATGCATTTAGGTTACCAGGCCATTGTTGAGCATTCCAAGCAGAGAAGTTCTGATTTGTAGTAGGAAAGGGAGGATTAAAATTAAGTGGATCATGAGGCATACCTTGTATTTCTTGCCACGGCCTTCTTTGAGCAATGAAGAATAATTGCCCATCCTCTCGTTTAAATTGCTGTAAATCTAGTCTGAATCCTTTCTTGCTAGATACTAGCCACCCTCTTGCATTTGCAATTGGCTTTCCTTTGTCTACAGCTGGGGCAGTATTCAATGAGCATTACATTTGCCTTTTCTTGTTTCTTCTTAATGTGAAGAATCTCCAACTGTGTAGCCATATGGCTAATGATATCCTCTTTCATATTGGTCAGAAAGTTACTATTCCACTCGAGAAAGTCCATTAGTTTCCTCACCTGTAATGGTTACTCTTTCTCCTCTGAGTTTTCTGGAAAAAGTCCTAGAGTAGTTCCTGCAAGCTATACAAATATCCTCAAAGGGAAGTTGGGAGATATACCCTATTCCAATGAGATTTAGGGCATCCATGCAATCATCATTGACTCCTCTTAAAAAGACTAGCTTCAATGATTTTTTGGAGAACCTATTTTGAGGATTTTTCTTTGAGGCAAATTGGAATCTCTCAACATAGTCCTCTAATGGCTCATTCTCCTTCTGTGACATCCTAAAGATGTCATCTTTCCACCTATCATGTCCTCTGTAGTAGTCTTTATATTTCACTAGAAATTTTGTCTTCATGGTATCCCATTCTAGAATGACATTCTTCCCTAGTCCCATAAACCATCTTAAAGTAGCATCTTTTAGGGTAGCATTGAATAGCTTGAGTCTATAAGGATCAATGGTATAATCATAACTTCTACACAAAACATCAAACTTAAACAGGAAAGTGTCAGGATCTTCAGTCACCAAACCATAGAAAACAAGCAACGCAGAAGGTGGTATATTTTTTAGACTAGCTACCCATGCTAGGTCTGGTATAGGGAATTCAAATGTAGCTTGTCCTAGAGGATCCTCTACTATATCTACCATGGTTCTAAAAGTTTCCTTTGTAGCAGTAGAGGAAGTCGATGGAGATGTAGGGGGTGTTGATGAAGACGTAAAAGGAAACTCTCCTTCAGCACTTCCTATGGTGTAGTTGTTGAAATCAGATGTGCCCTCATTATTCTAAGAAGTTAACATGAGGAATCTACCTCAAGTATCTCTTTGCCTCTGCATACAGTAGATTGACCTTTATGTTTCAACAGCCCTACACAGTGTTAGTAGAATGCCTAGTGTTTCTTAAAAAATGAATTTATTCAATCTAATATGGAAATCAAGATTTAACTATAAAAGCATGTGAAACCTAACAAATGAGATTATGAAGATAGCACCATCCCTGGCAATGGCACCAAAAATGTAGATGAAAACTGATGTGTTGTAGACTTAAATAAAATTCAGGGTTTAACCTAACTCAACAATCCACTATCATTGCATTCCTACATTGAATTATCAAGCAAGGAGCGTAAGCTTTTGATCATGCATGCATTATCTATGCCTCCAAGACTCATTTTTATTCTAAGTTAACCTTATACAATTCTTATTTCGTTCAGTTCTACTCACTAGAATGCATAGGAATGTAAAACAGTAAACAAAAATGAAAAACAACTAAAATAGTCTAAACTTCCAGTTGCTATGGGTACCCTCAGTAAAAGCTGAAGATAACTGTATCCAACAGAAAATTACAATTTTAATCTAAACAACTCGAAATGATGAAAAGGCTAACACTAACCTCTAAAGGATTAAAAACATGCACTTTGCTTATGAATCACAATTTCTAGAAATATCAATCAAGATTTCTGACTAGCTTCACAATATAGCACATGAGATAGAATGAAATAGTTTAACTAAAAATGCATAAATAAATAAGAGAATACATAAAGTGAGAGTTAGTGTACCTTGAGTGGCCAGCTCAAGGAACTATCTCACTTTTTCTGGAGATTAAATCTACTTTAGATCATCACACATCCATAACATATAGTTGAATCCAAATCATATCAAAGACATAATCTTCTTCAGATTTTATTCAAAATCAAAACATGTCTGGAATAACTGATAACTGTAACAAAGTAATGGCTATATGGAAAGTAAAACATAACAACCCCCTTTAATCAACGAACTCATCCCCTAACTTATATAAAGATGGAGAGTCTTATGCAACCTTCTAACTAACTGCGATCATCAATTCATCCCTGAATGTCAAGATATTGTTTTGAGATCAACTTATTAACTGGAACAAATGAAACAAAGTCCTATGCAAATAGAAATTCTAACCATAACAGCTCATAAATAAAATTCATAAACTTCGGTGAGACTTCTAGAATAAGTCTTCTTTCTCCACTGCATTTATTCTCCCATGATGACCACATTTGTCTCCACCGATCGCTATGTCTACCACTTGGACTGCATTCTCATTGATTCCTCTATTCTACATTCTATTGTAATTACTCCTCCTTGGATTCTTTATCTGGCTGCACAGTGTTAATCATTCCAGCATATATATAAAAAATAACCTCTCATAATAAACTTATGAAATCCTATCTATATTACATGCATATCAACAATTTAAACCATCCATTTGATAATAGAACCACCTTATTTCATTTATCAACATAGGGTCAAAGTCTTTGGAAAGTATATATGAAATAGCATAAAATAGAGATAATGTCTATGAAGTCTTTGTAGAACCATATAGAAAAGGTCTTAAAACATATGAAAGCAATATAAAAGGAGGTCAATATTTCATCCCAACACATATCTTGCAATAATTGCATTCCATGAGATGGAATCTTGTTGAGGTGTTATGTCAAATAGTTAAGGTGCCTTGTCTGTGCTTCCACATTTTGCATACATGTGTACCAAGGCAGTTTTAACTAAAATATATGACACAAATCCCCCTTCCTTTATGTTTTTATGGATGCCCATGTACCCTATTCCAAAGATCCCATTGTGGCACAGGCAGTGAGGATACAGAAAAAGGTTGTGGAATTTGGCTTTACACCCACCAATTGCATTTTCTTGAAAGTTTCTAAAGCCTTATCAAAAAATCCATTTTATAAATATCTTACAATCATTACATTCCATGAGATGGCATCTTTTTGAGGTGTTCTATCAAATAGTTCACATGCCTTGTCTATGCTTCCATATTTTATATACATGTCTACCAAGGTAGTTGCAACTAGAATATCTAACAAAAATCCCCCTTCATTTATATTATTTTGATGGATGTCCATTGTTGGCAAGAGACACTACTCTAGTATGGTCTTGTATGTTGTCATTGATGGCAACAAGGCTCAGAGATCTCTTCAGCATGACAGGGAGACACAACTCCAGAAGATCACATCAGATTTTAGGTTAGGTTGGAAGAAATGGCTAAGTATGGATGTACACAGAGTATAACACAGCAAGTTGGATAGTATGCCTCCACAAATGATGATCTGGTAATACGGTTCAGGTATAATGTTCTCAATTATTTGGTAATGTTATGCTTCAGAGATTAAGTCCTGACTTCCTCCGAAAGTCACCTTGAAGAAATGTCTAAGTCTGAGTAAGCAAAGGTATAGCAGGAACAGTGAACAGGGTATAGTGCAGTGGTCCGCATTCTTCCACAAATGAGTATTATGCTATGCAGTTTTGAGGAGTTGTAAACATGTCTTTGAAGTGTCTAATTCCAAAGTTGGGAGATCTGAAGTCCACTGGAAGGATAGCTACAAGGTGTTGAGTATTGGTATAGTGTTTGACAGAGTTTGACCAAGACAAAGTCTGAGTTCTAACGGTCCACATTTCTCCGCAAGATGATATCATGCCTTGTGGTTCTGAGGGTAAGTTTGGAAAGGTGTAAAGAGTCCTTGATATGGTTTTTGAGGTGTTTGGTGATTCGCATTAAAAGTTGTAAGTTAGCAGATAAACCTGTTAAGCATGCTCTTGAGGAACATGCCAACTAGTATGATTAATCATTGTGCGGAGAAGAGATAATGTTTGAAGGATCTACCTAAGTGATTAAATTAATAGAGCCAACCTATATGAACATGTTTGGGAAAAATTTTGGGTCCACATAATATATAGTGCATTGGATTAAGTCGACAAGCCACATCTTTCTATGTACACGTTTCATTTCTTGGATGCCGACCTAACTATTGATCAAATCATGATGCAAATATATAAATGTGATGAGTTTTAGTTGTGAGTTGGTGAAGGTGTGTGTGATTGATGCAGGCAAGTGAATAGCAAAGCAGAGTTAGAAGATTAGCAATGATGAAGACTAGGGATTCAGAATTTAGTTGCTAAATGACTACACCCTAGCATAGTGACAAATGCTTTTGCAATATTCAATTTTCATGTGCAATTTATAGTGAGCTTTCTTCATCAAGGTAGTGAGCCTCCATCAGGGTTTAATATCCCTTAGGCTTTAACAACCCTTATTGTAATCTTGCTAGGTTTAGGGTTGAGGCAGTGAGCCAACATATTCCAGGCTGACCAAGCCTGAACGTCATTATTTGTAAAGATTACAATATATATATCTGAGAGCTAATCCTCTTCGTGGTTTTTCCCATTTTGGGTTTTCCACGTAAAAATCTTGGTGTCTATGTGTCATGTTTTTATGGTTGTTGTTCATATGCATGTTATGCCTTTGTTTAATTAATTTTGGAAAATGGTTGAAAGTTAAAAGGACATCAAAGGACTTTTAGAACACTGATTCACCCCACCTCTTAGTGTTCCTGACATTCAACAATTGGTATCAAAGCAAGGTTCCTTGGAAAAGTCTAACATCTTGGGGAAGATCTGGGATAGTGTAATCACGGCAGCAAGAAGATTTGGAAATTATGAAAGCAACTGGCAAATAGAAGTATCTCTTATGGATCCTGAGAATTCTAAAGCAGAAGTCAGGGATCTGAAAGAAAATCTGCAACAAGCTGATGAATGTATCTCAAAGCTAAAAGAGCAAGTCAAGAAATTCAAAGATAAATACAAAGAAGTTAATGATCAATTGATATCAGAAAATGAAGCCCTAAATGAACTGCAAGTAGAAGTTATGGAAAGAACAAGAGCAGAAGATGATTTGAATCTAATTGTGAAGAATAGATCAAAAGATTGTACAAAACTTGAAAAAGAAACTATAAGTATAAAAATGGATCCTGAAAAGGCTAGAATCTTTGAAGAAAAATTCAAGATAAGTACTGCAAAGCTTGATGAAATGATTGCTAGCTAGAAGAGTGTCGATGATAAGCAAGGATTGGGATTTGAGAAAGGGGAAAGCTCAAAATTTGGTCAAACAAACACTGAATTAAAGCTAAACAAAGGAAACCAGTTCAAAAATCAAAGAAGATGACCTAGAAGACCTCCATTCAAACAACCAAATGCTCAAAGGTGCCCATCTTTCAATGGTTATTGTAACTTATGTAATAAGTTTGGTCATAAGGCTACTCAGTGTAGGAGCAAAATAAATCAAAAGGTTCCATCATTCTCTGGTCAGTGTTTCAATTGCAATAAAATTGGTCATAGAGTAGTTGGATGCAAAAATAAAGTGGGTCAAAACTCTATTAGGTGCAATGCATGCTATAAAATGGGACACAGATCAAATGAATGCAGAAGTTTTGTAAGAAACTTTTTTCAAAATATAAGGAATAGTCAATCATTCAATGGAAAGTGTTTTGCATGCAATAGATTTGGACATATGGCTAATCAATGCAGATCAAATCCAATTAATAAAAGTAATCAAGGTCAAAAGAATGTGGTGTGCTTCAATTGCAGCAAATTTGGGCATATTGCAAGATTTTGTAGAAGCAAGAATGTGAAGAGAAATTACTATTCTGAAGAAAGGAAGATAGAGTAGAGAAATGATAAGGGAAAAGAGAAAGTTGATCCAATTGAAACCAAGAAAGAAATGGACAAGGTATGGATCAAGAAAGAAGTAATTGAAGTCAGGGATCGATCCACACCAGTATCCAGTGTAGATACTTCCTCCAGGAAGTGAATTGAGAGCTCTAGGTCAGGGGGAGTAATGTTGAAAATCCAAATCTCCTTGCCAGAAAGTGGGTGCCAGAATCTGGCACGAAGGTGTATGATGAAATCTGATGTGACACAACTCTTAGAAGAAAAACTAGAAGAAAAAGGGTTAATGCGGCATATTGCGGAGCAATCCTAATTGACTATATTCTACAGTGAAGGGTTTTGACAGCTTTTTGGGAATGAGCATTTAATGATGACTAGGTCAAGCCGTGCGGAGGATAAAAAGGAACTTGTTTGGTTTCAAAATCACTTTACACTTGGAGCTATCAGAAATTTAGAATGATCAAAGCTAAACTTAAGTAGTGACAACCAAGATTTGAAGCACTCAAAGAAAGGAAACCCTAATTCAGTGAAACAAGGTATTTTCATTAAAACCTCATTTGTGAATCTATTAAATTTATGCAATGACAACTCCGCAAGTCATAGATATCTCTGATCAACCTCAACCTAAGTTTAAGAAAGATCCCTACAAGGAAACTAAAGTGGATCCAATGGGTGCATTCTCAAAAATACCCTACGGAATCCTGTATGTGGAAAATGTTAGGGCATACATCCATGTGGCCCTAGATGAGCGAGCGGTGACGACAAATTCTCATATTTATTCTTGAAACACTTAAGTAATGATCAATTTGATTTAAAAGAAGAATACAAAGCCTTGAAGGAGAAGAAATTCATCTAGTATGCAGAATTTCCCACATTTGTAGAGGACGAGTGGGTCCAATATATCCTTAGTAGAATCCACGACAAATTCATGTGGTTAGGGAAAGGGCAACCCTTCAAAATAACAAAAGAGGCAATTCAGGTAGTCACTAGACTAAACTCCACCGAAGGAGTGCCATTATTGGAGGTCAAGAATGAAATGGCTATAGATGCTACCGTAGCAAAATTTGACAAAAGGGCATTGACGATAAATGATATCACTGACACTGCAATAAAGTTTGCCTCAATGGTCATAGGTTACAAAGTTTACTTCTCAAACTGGGAGAAATCAGTTTTTGGTACTGCAATATACGCCACCTATCAAATGGTCAAAGAGAATACAAATTATGATTTGTGTAAACTGCTGCGAACCCAACTACTAGAGAATTTGAAGAAGATAAAGGAAAGCAAGAAATATCCATTCAAGTATGGTCACTAATTATGTATTTATTCTTCTATTTCTTGAATGAATTCCCAAATCATAAGGGATTGGTTTGGTTGAGTAATAAACTAGTAGCTGTGCAAATTAGAAATTGTCTTAACAATTTGGGAAGTTATAATGAGCAAAAAGCATCCCTATGGGGATTTTTCACGAATTTTCAAAGTATGATGCACTCTAGAGAAAGAATTCCTAAGAAAATTGTTGATAAGTACAAGGACACAATTTGTTTCATGGTCACTTAGGATCAATGTTTAATGGAGGCTGTGGAACCTAGAACCGTATGGGAATGCCCATGGGTTATGAGGTAGATGAACAAATTTTGGAAAACTATGCCTAGCACTTGCTTAGCAAACCTAAAGATGCCAAGGAAGAAAGGTTTGGAACATATAAGGAGTTATCTGTGAAACTCCATGTTGAACTTAAACAAGATAAATCTACTAGAAAAGTGAGAAAAGAGGTGGAAGAAATTGCCACAAGGTATGGCATCACTAAAGAGCAACTCAAGGAATCAAGAGAAAATGCAGAGAAAGCAAAGAAGGAAAAACAAGAAAGTGAACATGTTAATGTTCCAGAAGAACCTATAAAGAAGCAAAGAGAGCCTAAAACAACACAAAGGACTACTAGAAGCTCTGCTACTTCATCCAGTACAACATCTTTAAATAAACCCTCTAACAAAGATACAAAGAGGAAGATGATGAATGGAAAAAGATTGTATGTCATTGTGAGAGAAAAGGATGAAGAAGAGACAGAATCAGATGAGGAAGTAAAGAAAATGAAAGTTGAGGCTACTAAAGTCTCCAAAAGTAGCAAGGATAAGTCATCCAGAAGAAAGATACCCAACAAAAGACAGAAGTTAGATGAGTCTCAAGCCACATTAAAGCTTGAAGATGTATTAAAATATGTCACTATTGATGGAAACTTAAAACCTGTTGCTGAATTTTATAATAATTATAGTGATGTTGAAAAAAGGGTTTTGGAAGAAGCCACCATAAAGTACTTGAACATATACAATAGAGATCTCATTGAGATCATTGGTGATCTCCCAGATACCTTGGGAAGTATTTTATCAGCTAGAAAAGAAACTACTATGGCCATTTAGATATTGAACTCAAACAACATGTACTAACAAGGTTAAGTCCAGAGATTACTCTTGAAGAAGAAGCCAAAATTTCTAAGGAACTCAAGGATGCCTTCAAAACCAAGAAAAGGATGAATTCATTAATGATAGGTGAAATAGATGTGGTCAAGGAAATAGAGGAAACTACTTTAGAAATCTTGAAGAAAAACAATATTCCTACCATCTATGATAATGAAGAAATAAATGTTAGAGATGACACATCTATTATGGAAGTTATCATGCATCAAGGTTAGGAACAAACTGATACAAATTCTCTGGTAAAAAATAGAGTAATAGAAAAGCAAAAGGAAGAATCTGATCAAACCCCTATTACTAAAAAGGATCAAACTAAAACAAGTCTTCTTCTAGGACAATAGACTAATGATCCAGATAACAAGGAGAAAATTGATGAGTAGATCAAAGTTGATAATCAAGAACTTGATAGAGATAAGGAAAGCCCTACACTGAAGAAAAATATTGGTCAACAAGAGAATATGGACATGGAACCTCTGGAACAAAATCAAGAAGAAGTAGCAAGAGGCACTGCAAAGGCAGTAAAAGAGCTTTTGGAAAAAGAAGAATTAGTTCTAGATGAGCTTGAATCAATCCAAGGTCCAATAAACCTAAACACAATGTCTCTTGCTCAAATGTTCAAGTTGGCTTTAGTTGTCCAAGATAAAGCAAGAAAAGAGATTTTGAAGTCCCACATTGAGGATAGTGAACTCATAAATGATGCATCCAGTATTTTGGAAAAGCTAGTGCCAACTTATTGGAAGGATACCTCTCTATCTACCATATGTCAACTCAAGGGACTAATTCACTCTATAAGTACACACTTTGAATCTCTAGAAAAATATGCTAAAACAAAAGTTAGATAAGAGTTTAATGAGAAAAGGCTAGATGAGTAGACAAAGTTGATAGCCCATGATAAGGCTCAACTAGAAAATGGAATACAGAATATTTAGAGTGCTATTATAGAATCTGGTGATGTATATAAATTTTGTCTTTCATGGTCAGAAGTTACAAAGAAGATAGAAGAAAAGATCAAGGAATTGGAAGAAAAACTGATGGATATTTCCAAGAATTTTGATCTGATACATGAATCAACCAGCAACAAGGAAGCTCAAGTCAATAACATCCACAATGACTTGAATAATTTAATAAATTAAAAGTATCAAATAAAGAGTAGAATGGGACAATTAAGAAGACTGATTAGTCCTAGACTAGATTCAATGACTAAGCTTGTAGCTGAACCACAGCTTGCTAGACAAACTGCCTCACCATCAGATTTACAAAAGGCAGAAGCTATAGTTTTTTTACTCAATGGTCATATCAAATTTTGGATAATGCCAAGAAAAGATGAGATGGTGAATGGGCTCAATTAAAGAACATGTTCAAGGACATCCTTCAGCACATGAAAAATTAAGTTGAAGATTGCACTTGTAAATATGCGACAGTGTACATAAACCTTTTGAAGTTTTGACAAATTTTTGGTTCTGGATCACACCCTTTGCCATTGATGTCAAAGGGGGAGAAGAAGATCATTGAAAAATTGATAAAAACCTCAGGGGGAGTAGGAGAACGAAGTGTATATAGTAAGGGGGAGTAGTCAAACATTTTTCACTAAGTGTTGTCATCAATGCCAAAGGGGGAGATTGTTGGCAAGAGACACTGCTCTGGTATGGTATTGTATGTTGTCATTGATGGAAACAAGGCTCAGAGATCTCTTCAATATGACAGGGAGACACAACTCTGAAAGATCACAATAGATTTCAGGTCAGGTTGGAAGAAATGGCTAAGTATGGACGTGCACAGAGTATAGGATAGCAAGTTGGATAGTATGCCTCCACAGATGATGATCCAATAATGTGGTTCAGGTATAATGTTCTCAATTTTTTGGTAATGTTATGCTTTAGAGATTAAGTCCTGAATTCCTCTGGAAGTCACCTTGAACAAATGTCTAAGTCTGGGTAAGCAAAGGTATAACAGGAATAGTGAACTTGGTATGCTATACAATTTTGAGGAGTTATAAAAATGTATTTGAAGTGTCTAATTCTAGAGTTAGGAGATCTAAAGTCCATCGAAAGGATAGCTACAAGGTGCTGAGTATCAATATAGTGTTTGACAGAGTTTGACCAAGATAGAGTATGAGTTTTGATGGTCTGCATTTCTCTGCAAGATGATATCATGCCTTGCAGTTTTGAGGGTAAGTTTGGAAAGGTGTAAATAGTCCTTGTTATGGTTTTTGAGGTGTTTGGTGATCCATATTAAAAGTTGTAAGTTAGCAGATGAACTTGTTAAGCATGCTCTTGAGGAACATGCCTACTAGTATGATTAATCATTGTGTGGAGAAGAGATAATGTTTGAAGGATCTACCTAAGTGATTGAATGATTAGAACTGACCTATATGAACATGTTTCAGAAAAGTTTTGGGTCCACATAATATATAGTGCATTGGATTAAGCCAACAAGCCACATCTTTCTATGTACATGTTTCATTTCTTGGATGCCAACCTGACTATTGATCAAATCATGATGCAGATATATAAAGGTGATGAGTTTTAGTTGTGAGTTGATGAAGGTGTGTGTGATTTATGTGGGAAAGTGAATAGAAGAGTAGAGTTAGAAGATCAGCAATGATGAGGACTTGGAATTCAAAACTCAGTTGATAAATGACTACACCCTGGCATAGTGATAGATACTTTTGTAGTATTCAATTTTCATGTGCAATTTATAGTGAGCTTTCTTCATCAAGGCAGTGAGCCTCCTATTGCAAGGTGTGGCCCTTGGTCTCCTTGTTTAGTGTAGCGCTACAGTGGTTTGTGACAAGGATTTAACCACCTCCCATGCTTGTTAAGTCAAGTGGTTGTATCAGGCATTAAAAGGTTGATCTTTTGGTTCAACGGTAGCTAACACCTCCATAAGGGTTTAATAGCCCTCATGGTTTAACAACCCTTATTGTAATATTGCTAGGTTTAGCGTTGAGGCAGTGAGCCTGCTAGACCTAGTTGTACTTCACGACAATGAGCCAACATGTTCCAGGCCTATGGAGTGACCAAGACTAAACATCATTATTTGTAAATATTGCAATATATATATGAGAGCTAATCCTCTCTGTGGTTTTTCCCATTTTGGGTTTTCCACGTAAAAATCTTGGTCTATATGTGTCATGTTTTAATGGTTGTTGTTCATATGCATGTTATGCCTTTGTTTAATTAATTTTGGAAAATGGTTGATAGTTAAAGTATCAAAAGACTTTTAGAACACTGATTCACCTCCCCTCCTCTCAGTGTTCCTGACATTCAACAGTCCATGTACCATGTTCTAAATATCCCATTTTGGTACATGCAGGGAGGAAGCTGTTGGCAAGAGACATTGTATGGCTTCATAAGTGTTGTCATTGATGGCAACAAAGTCTATCCCACACATCTGAAATACATAGTATGCCTATACTAGAAGTCAAATTGAAGATTGTTTTGGTCTAGTTAACAAGAACAGAGTATGTAACAAGGTCTGACAATCAGGTCTGGATCTCTCAGGTGGTGTAACTCAGTAAGTTGTGGACTTGGACAAGTCAAGAGGGGTATCATGACTACTGTATTCCAAAGATTTAGCCTCCAGTGGTAAAGCAAGAAAAAGATATGAGCATCTGAGTGTTGGGTTCCAGTCAGGCAGAGCAGACAAAGGAAGAACTGACCGACATAGTATCAGACTTCAATCTGGATGTGTAAAATGTCCTGATCAAGAAATCTATGATATTATACATTATTAGCCGACATGATTTATGACTTTTATGCCTATTTTTTTGATACGCATCACAAATCAAGCATGGATTCAGCCAATAGATTAATAACTTGCAGTGTTCTTGTTGCCGACTAGAAAGTTGATGAAAATCCTTGATGCGGATATATATACCGGATAGATTCCAGCATGTAAGAGTGTGTGTTGAAGATGTAAAGAAAGAAGGTACGAAGAAAAGCAAGGATAAGTGTGAACAACAATTCAAGTCCGTTATTGGACTGAATAACAACATTGAACAAAGGAAGAATGAAGTGCATCAGATCAGTATATTGTGCCTAACCAGAACTAAACTCTTGCATTTGTAGATGCTTCTCATCAGTTCAAACACTTGATTATCTTCTATAAGTTATGTAGATAGTGAGTCTCTTGTAGGTAGTGTGCCTCTTATGAGCAATGTGCTCAGGTAGTGAGCCCTAATTAGCAAGTGCCATTTTGTAATACAATCTTGGGTTAGTCACCCCGTGGTTTTTCCCTTAGTAGGGTTTGCACATAAAAATCCTTGTGTTATGTGTGTTAATTTCATTTTTGCTCTTATGATTATGTATACTTTCATGTTTTGATATAACAATGATTATTGAGATAATGAAAGAAAAGAAAATTAAGGAAATTTTGAGATAACTGATTCACCCCCCCTCTCAATTATCTGCCTTGTTTCAACAATTAGTATCATTTCAAGGTTCCTCTGAGCAAAGCCTAACAGCTTGAGGAAGATCTGGGAATCTAAATGGATGCATATGGTATGAAGGAACAACTTCAGTATGCCCTAGATGATCTTGAACAATCTCACTCTGAAGTTAATAATTTGAGAGAAAGACTCAAACAACCTGATGATTTCATAAATGAGCTAAAAGAAAAACTTAGTATCTCTATGAAAAAGAGAAAGGAACTACTTCAAAAATTAGCCAATCAGAGTGAAGTCAATCATACTAATGAAGATTTGACTGAGAAAAATAAGCTATGTGAGAAGCTGTCAAAAGAAGTCATTATGGTAAGGCATGAAATGGAATCAGGGGTTATGAGATTCACCCAAGAAATTGAAGAAAAAAGAAAGATTGAAGATAATCTAAAATAATCCCTCAAGGAGAAAACAGAGGACTACCACAAAATGGACAGAATATTTAGGCATCTTGAATCTAATATTGAAGAAGCTAGAGACAATGAAGAACAACTTGAGAATCAGATAGACACTCTTAAACAAGATCTTCAAACTACAAATGAATACAAATAAAAATTCAAGATAAGCTCAGCACAACTTAAAGTTCTTCTTGAAAGCCAAAAGGGGGTATATGATTAGCATGGCTTGGGATATGAGAAAGGTGAAAGCTCTAGATCTGGTCAGAAGAACTTTGGATCAAGAAATCAAAGAAACAGGCCTAGAAGACCTCTGGTAAGGCAACCAAATGCCCAAATATATCCATCCTTCAATGGATACTGCTTCAATTGCAACTATTTTGGTCATAAAGCAACTCAGTGCAGGAGGAGAATGAATCAAAATAATCCATCCTTCTCCGGACAATGTTTTAATTGCAAAAGGTATGGTCACAAATCTCATGAATGCAGAAATATGCAAATAAACAATTTATTCAATGGTAGATGATTTGCATGCAATAGAATGGGACATATGGCTAATCAATGCAGATCAAGAGGATATCAATCAAACAAGCAAAGAAATGTTGTATGCTACAATTGCAATAGATCCGGTCATATTGCCAAATTTTGCAGAAGCAGAAATCAGGATAGAAAAGGTCCGGTGGAACATGATCAGAAACAAGATAAGGGAAAAGGTAAAGTGAATGCGGATGAAGTTCAAAAGGAGATGAGCAAGATTTTGGTAAAAGGGAGTATAATGAATATTGGGGTTGGATCCACACAAAAATTTGATGCTGATATACCTTCTGGCAACTAAAAGGGTGAGCTCTGGCTCAGGGGGAGTCACAGAGAAAAACAATTCCCTTCAGCGAGTCAGCTAGTGCCTAAATTTGGCACATTGATTAAACATCTGACGCTGCGGATTAAAGGGTTCTCAGAAAAACCTCCAAATAACCTTCAATCAAAATGTGAAAGGTTGGCATGGAATTTTGTAAGATTTATAACCGCTGAAGTTAATCTAGTTCCGACAGCTATCCGATAAAACAAAATTTCATAGATAGATCCGGTATGATTCAAAATTGAAATGCTTTGATCTGTAGACCCATGACATGATTGAAGAAAAGAAGATACATTGTCAATCCTCACAGAAAATGATTCTAAGTTCCGTGCAGTGATTCGAGAAAATCTCTCTCAAAATAGGGCAACTGAATAACTTAAGTTGTGCATTTATCACAAAAGGAAATTAGGGTTTGTGCAAGGATAAAAGGGTTCTTTCACTCATCATTTACACACCTGCACTCATGAAGAAGAAAAGAAGAGCTTTGTAAAGAAGACTCTACAGTTCACTCAAAATCAACTAAAAATTGAATTCAACCAACAATTTGTTCCAGCTCCTGCTTCAAACCCTAAAGCATGAAAAGGTACTTCCATTCTAAAAATTTCTCTCCAAATCTCTTACAAAATGGATTCTCCAATAGTTGTCAATATTTCTGATAAGCAGAGACCTAAATTCAAGAAACACCCTTACAAATCTCTAGAAGTTGATCCCTCAAGTGCATTTTCTAGCAGTACGCACGGAGTATTGCATGTAGAAGATGTTAGGGTTTATATCCATTCAAACATTGAAGAATTTGGAGACTCAAAATTGATGGATATTTATCACAAATAGCTAATAGATGAGAATTTTGAACTCAAACCTGAATTCAAGGCCCTTCAGGACAAACACTTCAGACATTGCATACATTTTCCATGTTTTGCAGAAGATGATTGGGTCTGGTATGTTCTAAGTAGGATGCATGACAATTTTATGTGGCTAATGAGGCCATTCAAGATCACTAAAGATGTCATAAGGGTAGTGATTAGACTGCATTCATCTAGTGGGGTACACATACTTAAATCTGTAAAGAACCAAACGGTAACTGAAGCCACCAGATCAAAATTTGACAAAAGAGCAATGACTATAGATGACATCACAGATCCAGATGTCAAGTTTGCTTCAATGATAATCGGTTACAAAATCTACCATTCAAGCAGGGAGAATTCTGTGTCTGGTATAACAATCTATGCTGCATATCAGATGTTGAGGGAAGATGCAGATTATGATTTGTGTGAGCTTCTTCTAAATCAGCTGTTGGAAAACTTGTAGAAGATTAAAAAGGATAAGAAAAATTCCTTTAAATATGGTTGTCTAATACTATGTCTATTCTTCTACTATATGAATGCGCTACCTGGATCAAATGGCTGGGTCTGGAAAAATGACAAACCCGTTGCAATTCAGATCAGAGATTACATGTATGGACTTGGTGATGCTCAAGCCCAAAACATAGCTCTCTAGGGTTACTTCAAGAACTTCCAAAGCATGATGAAAGCCAAAGAGAGAATACCACAGTCCATAGTTGAGAAATACAAGGACATAGTTTTCTTTATGGTTGACACTGATTAATGCCTAATGGAGGTAGTTGAGCCAAGAACAGTGTGGATAATGCCTATGGGATATGAGGTCAATGAAAAATCTTGGAGCTACATATTCAACACCTGCTAAGCTAGCCTAAGGACCCTGAAGCAAAAAGGTTTGGCACCTTTCAAGAGCTAAGTATAAAAATACATGTTGAGTTAAGACAGCTGGAGATGAAGAGGAAAATAAGAAGGGAATTTGAAGAAATTGCCAAAAGATTTGGCTTATCAAAGGAGGCTATAGATACAAATAGAGAGAAAATAGAGAAGGTAGAGAAAGAGAGACAAGAAGCAAAGAAAGGAAATGTTCCGGTGCAAGCCTCCTCCCGGACTAGATCTTCCAAGAGCTCTGCACCTGTCACTCCTAAAAGCTCAAAGGCTACCAAACTAGAAGTCAAGCCATCCAGAAAAAGTGAAAAGAGGATGAAGACCAAAGCCACAAGGTCATATACAAGCCTTAAAGATGATGAAGAAATAGGATCTAATGAAGAAATCAAGAAAATGAAGAAGAAGAGAACATTCGAAAAGTTCTCTACTAGCAGAAATGAAGAAGAGATGGCAGAGGAATTTGTTGAAAAGCCCACTCTTTCCATTGATGACATCATCAAGGCAGTTATGGTTGATGGGAACCTGCAGCCAATGACTGAGTTCTATGATACATACAGTGATGCTAACGAGAATTCTAGAAGATGCTACTATCAAGTACTTGAACATATTATATCATTGATTCCTAAGAGCCTAGAAAAGGTACTTGAGCTGAGAAAAGAGAATACAATGGTTAAAGACTTAGAAATCTGGGAGCAAATAATGATTAAGCTTTACCCTTCTATCACTCCAAAACAAATGGACATGATTTTCAAGGACTGTAAGGATGAGTTCCAGAGTAAGGCAAGAATGAATAAACTCATGCTTGGAGAAACTGACCACATAGCAAGTGAAACAAAAGATATCCTCTGGAATGCCTTAAAGAGATTCAATCTTCCTATTGTAGAGGAAATAGATGAAGAACCTTCTACCATGGATGTTGAAGGATTAAATGTAATCAATGAAGAACTTTCTGACAAGGATGTAGAAGGATTAAAGAAAATAGATGAAGAGAAGTCTGAGGACTTAGACTCCTTTGTTCCGGTAGAGGAAGTTCATAAAGCAGAAGACACTGGTAACATCTCTCCTTCAGATTGCACTGTAGCTATGACAAACATTCTAGACTCTGAAGCTGAAGAGGAAGGTAGAAGAGAGGAGGAGAAGATTCAAGGAAAAGAGGATAAGGGAAAAGAAGAAGAACAAGCAGAAAAGACTAACGATGACTCTTCTGATATTTCAAAGAAGTCTCAATCTCTAGCAAGAGACACTGTAGAGATAGTGAAGAACTTCTTAAATAGAGAAATGAGGGAGCTGGATGAACCTGAGCTATTTCAAGGACCACTGAATTCTGACTCTCTCTCCCCAGTTCAAACAATGAAAATAGCATCTTTTTCTCAAGCCAAAGCAAAAGAAAAACTCTTGAAATCTTACATGGAGGACTGTGAACTGTTGGAGATTGCATCAGGGATATTGGAGAAGATCATGCCATCCTATCAAAAGGATCCTTTGGCCTCACCATCTGGTAACTTGAAAAACTTAGTAAATTTTGTTAACACTCATTTTGAATCTCTAGAGAAATCAGCAAAAGCAAAGGTCTGAAAGGAGTTTCTAGGAAAATGATTCACTGAGATGCAAGGACTTATTGCAAATGATATGAGGACTCTAGATATTGGAATAAAGAGCCTTGAAAATGGTCTCAAAGATGGTGGGGACCTATTCAAATTTTGTCTGACTTGGCCTAAAGTAACAAAAGATATTAAGGAGAAAGTAAAAGAACAAGAAGAAAATCTGTCAAGCCTAGTTTAGAATTTTGACCCTCTTTCCTCCTCTCTAATGAATCAAGAATGCTAGGCTATTGTTATAATAAATGAAATAAAGAGACTGGGAAAAGAAAAGAAGAACATAATGAACAGAATGGGTGAACTTAGAGGGATAATTATCCCTAAGCTAGAGGCAATGCATGAGGCCTTGACAGATGCTCAGATCACAGCCTAAACCAGTGATCCAGCAGATTTAAGAAGGACAAAAGCATATGCATTTTTTTTGAGTGGTCACATCTCCATTTTGGATAGGATGAAGAGCAGCTGGGCCATAGAGTTTGTACAACTGAAGACTACTTTTGCGGATATACTTAAGTATATGTAAGTATAACATATAATTTATATATACTTATGCGGCCATGTATAGAAAAATTTTTGTAAAATTTTGGTATGCGGATTCCGCCCTTTGCCATTGATGTCAAAGGGGGAGTGAATAATAGTGAAAAATGTGGAATCAAGCTAAGGGGGAGCTCTAGTAAAACAATGCAAAAGACAAAGCATCAGCCAAGGGGGAGTTACTGTGACACTTAGCCATTTTTCACTAAGTGTTGCCATCAATGCCAAAGGGGGAGATTGTTGGAAAGAGACATTGTGTGGCTTCATAATTGTTGTCATTGATGGAAACAAAGTCTATCCCACACATCTGTAGTACATAGTATGCCTATATCAGAAGTCAGATTGAAGATTGTTTTGGTCCGGTGAACAAGAACAAAGTATGTAACAAGGTCCAACAATCAGGTTTGGATCTCTCAGATGGTATAACTTAGTAAGTTGTAGAATTGGACAAGTCAAGAGGGGTATCATGACTACTATATTCCAAAGATTTAGCCTCCAGTGATAAAGCAAGAAAAAGATATGAGCATATGAGTGTTGGGTTTCAGTCAGGCACAACAAACAGAGGAAGAACTGACTAACAGAGTGTCAGACTTCAATCCAGATGTGTAAAAGGTCATGATCAAGAAATCTATGATATTATATATTGTTAGCCAACATGATTTATGACTTCTATGCCTATGTTTTTGATACGCATCACAAATCAAGCATGGATTCAGGCAACAGATTAATAACTTGTAGTGTTCTTGTTGTCGACTAGAAAGTTGATGAAAATCCTTGATGCAGATATATATACCAGACAGATTCTAGCATGTAAAAGTGTATGTTGAAGATGTAAAGAAAGAAGGTGTGAAGAAAAGTAGGGATAAGTGTGAATAGCAATTCAAGTCCAGTATGTGACTGAATAACAACATTGAATAGAGGAAGAATGAAGTGCATCAGATCAATATATTGTGCCTAACTGGAACTGAACTCTTGCATTTGTAGATGCTTCTCATTAGTTCAAACACTTGATTATCTTATGTAAGTTCTATAGATAGTGAGTCTCTTGTAGGAAGTGTGCCTCTTGTGAGAAGTGTGCTCAGACAGTGAGCCCTAATTGGAAAGTGACATTTTGTACTCCTTTATTCTTTTAACAGAGAATACAATCTTGGGTTAGTCACCCCATGGTTTTTCCCTTAGCAGGGCTTCCACGTAAAAATCTTTGTGTTATGTGTGTTAATTTCATTTTTGCTCTTATGATTATGTATGCTTTCATGTTTTGATATAACACTGAATATTGAGATAACAAAAGAAAAGAAAATTAAGGAAATTTTGAGATAACTGATTCACCCCCACTCTTGGTTATCTGCCTTGTTTCAACAAAAGCTGGCAAAGGTTGTGGAATTTGGCTTTACACCTGCCAATTGCATTTTCTTGAAATTTTCTAAAGCCTTATCAACAAATCCTTTTGGTGCATATCTTGCAATCATTGCATTCCATGAGATGGCATCTCTTTGAGGTGTTCTGTCAAATAGTTCACATGGCTGCTTCCACATTTTGCATACATGTCTACCAGGGCAGTTGTAACTAGAGTATCTGAAAAAAATCCCCTTTCTTTATGTTTTGATAGATGCCCATGTACCCTATTCTAAAGATCCCATTTGGCATAGTAAGAGAGGATGTTGGAAAGGGTTGTGGAATTTGGCTTTACACCCACCAATTACATTTGCTTGAAAGTTTCTAAAGCATTATCAACAAATCCATTTTGTGCATATCTTACAATCATTTCATTCCATGAGATGGCATCTCTTTGATGTGTTCTATCAAAGAGTTTATGTGCCTTGTCTACGCTTCCACATTTTGCATACATGTCTACTGGGGCAGTTACAACTACAATATTTGACAAAAATCCCCCTTCCTTTATGTTTTGATGGATGTCCATGTACCTGTTAACATAAAGATATGGAGGGTTTCTTACACATTGATGTAACAATAAAACAGTGAGAGATATGAGAAAAGAATAGGTCCAGGACATATTACAAGCTATTATAGGTCTATCATGATTTTTCAAGGCTTGTGTAGTGTTTATGCTTTTTCAAAACTCTAAAAGGCTTGTGACAATATTATAAAGGTTTGTAAAAGCATGTAGAGAAATAGCTTTATAGGGACATTAGTCTTTTAGGCCTTCATAGTGGTCATTCAAGACAATGCACACATTTAGAGCATTCACATCAAGTGATAGTATCTTGTAATAGGATTTCATAGCTTCAAGAGAGATCTATAGAGGTCTAGTGACTATTGAATGATCAACCAAGTACAAGTTGCAAGAGATATATGATAAAGAGATTAAGGATTAAAGAGTTGATAAAAGATAATGTTCAAGTTGGACAAAGGCTTGCTAAGAGTTAGCAAAGATTTGTCAAGATATGTATAATGTTAGAAGGTCTACACAATGACTCCTAACCTTTGTCCTCAGGGTTATGACATGCGCATGATAGAGAGGAAAATTTTTCTTTGATGATGGTGGAAAGTGTGGTGAATGTTGGTATGCAGGGGTCTCAGGCTATAGAGAAGAGTCTAGAAGATACAGAGATTTCAAATATACATTGTCAAACAATGAGAAGAGATTCAATTAGTATGGAAGGTAATGCAGACAGGCACTTACACTAGAAGCTTAAGGACATATAGCTCAAGGGAGCAGTGTTGGATGACATACAGGATAGAAGACATTAAAGGACATTGATAAGTATTGGCAGTGTGAGAATACTATAGGGATAGAGTTTCTTTCATGGTCAAGTGGGTAGTTCACTCAGATGACTCAATTTGCAACTTTGTTGAAAACACGGTGTTTTTTTCAACCTGGGTGAAGTACACACTATGTTATCATCCTTTAGATATTGGTAAGGAAGAAAACAACTCCTTACCCTTCCAAAGGTACTTTCACCTTATCCAAAACCCTGAATGCACTATGTACACACAATCAAACACATGTATAGTCAACAAACTCTACATCTCTATTTCATGCATTTATAGCTCAGATATCTCTATCTAGATAGATCAATAGTCTTTAGGGTTTATAATCCTTGGGAATTCCTTGTAAATCTCTTTATGAAACTTGTATAGGTCTATCACTAGATTGTGAAGACAGTGAACAAGAGGATAGAGATGTCAGGAATAGGCAGAGTTGTGAAGAAAGGTTATCATGGAGCAGAGCAAAGAAATTTTCAAATAGTGAAGGCATTAATAATGTCTAGACATTGGTAAGATATTACAAGAACATTGACAAAGTGAAGATACTTCAGAAGTAAGGCCATAGGGCCACCATTGTGGTTAAATAGGCAAGACACCTTTAACAACATAGTTTTCAACTCAGTTGAATAACACAGCATGCTTTTCAACATAGTTGAAGAACACACTATGTTTTCAGCCCTGTGAGATTGGGAGAAGAGAAAGAGCTTCAACATTGCTCCAATGACTTGAACAACCACTCATATTAATTTTCGAGACAAACGGATTGGAATGGGTTCATCATCTTCAAGACTATTAGAAACTTTTATTAATTCCCTAGAACACATTGGATCAAGTGAGAACACCATATCAACCTAAGGAGAGTAGAGGAAAGACATAAAAATGGAGATTATAACATAGCTTTTAGTTTAGTTTCATCTAATGGAAAGGTGTTAGAAGTGAAATTTTGCATTCCACATCTCCTGGGGCCAAACTGACTACACCAACATGTCAAGGTGGGGGGTGAATGCTAGAGGAGTTGTCTTTTCTGTGGTGAAGCCTCCTAGTCATTCTCGACTACATCAAATGGAGACAATATCTTAAGAGCCCTAAGACAAAAAAATGTGCCAAACTTTGGATTGGTTGTTCTTTCAAACCGTGAAACCTAAGAATGTCTTATTTGCATGTATAGGTGGATGTCACATCCAACTACAAATACCTACCTTGGTGTTGGGTGTGGGAAAGAAGTTGGGTCCATTTTTTGGCTAAAAAGTGGAACTGTTTTTCCTAAAAATTAAAGTTTGTCACAGTTGGAGTCACAATTTGAAGCACTTAACACATAGAATCTTAAGAAAATCCAGTAATATGAAATATATTATTTTGAGTCTAGTTTTCAAATATGTAATTTATTCTAATACCCAAATGATACAAATAATTTTTTCATAGGCTTGTACAAAAACCACTTTTTAAAAGTTTTTTTAGGACCATACCATGCATATGTACGACCAACATAATTTGACCTAAATAAAAGTATTTTTCTAAATCCTTTTGGGGAAAGATGTGTATTATAGTGAAGTTTGATGAGGACATTTTTTATAATTTTTTTTCAAATATTTTTTTATTAATTTTTTATTGGCCCTAATTGTTGTTTTTGAAAACCCCTTATGTACAACCAACATAATTTGAGCTAAATTAATCATAAAATATTTTTTGTGTAAATAATGATGTGTAGATTGATGACATATAATTAAAAAAAACTTTAAAAATTAAAAGTTATTAAAAAAATATAAAAACCTGGCATTCCAAGTTTATGGAGTAGTTTGCTCATAAATTAATTAATAAATAGAAAAATAAATTGAATCATAAAAAAATTACATATTTGAAAACTACACATCATCATCATCTATAACGGGTTTTAATTTTGTAAAAAAATCAAAAAAACATCGTCAGCCATATTGGTAAAGTTAGTATTTTCTCTTGCTTTGAACATGGACTTGTACTTGCAGGTCCAAGGCTAAGTATCGGTTTACCATGCCTTTCCTGAGCCTAAACCCAAACAAAAATTGTGGGTTTGGAATTCAAAATTTTAAGAATAGGTACTCGTTTCTATTATATCTCTTATTTCCCATTTTCATTAAAAACATACTACCACTGTATATCTGCAACTTGCATTTTTTTACGTACGGCCCGACAATGATATTTTCTACATTTTTTATTTCACATGTGTCTTATGGAATCTCTTGGCATACCATATTCTATTCAAATTTTAAAAGGAATCAATCATATGAACAATTTTGAAGTGGAATCAAGTACATGGGCTATTTTCAAGAGGAATCAAGAAAGAAGGTTTTTGTTACTCACATCTACTTTTACTTTAGAATTTATGGAACAAAGGATCTACATCTAGTTGTACTTAAAAATTTCAAAGAGGTACATCAATCTGAAAATAGATTAAATGTTATTTTTTATTTTTATCAAGAGGGTTTGGTAATCATGGGATCAAATCAACATCAAAGAAAAAAAAAATAGGAAGCTCATGACACCTAAAGAAATTGAAGCAAATAGAGAGGAGGTAGAAAGGCAAAGAGATAGAAGAACAAAGATTCGAGAAATGAAGAATATTGAAGCATCTTGTTCCATGACTATTGAAGAGAAGAACATTCAAGAGACTATGAAGGATGGGATGAATGTAGATGATGTAAATGTGGAAATGGTGAATATGGAAGAAAATGTGACTATAGAAACAAATTCAGGTATTTCTTCAAACCCAACTTTTAATGATATGGAAAATGTGACTATAGAAACAAACCCAGATATGTCTTCAAACCCACCTATCGATGATATTGATAATGTTAGTTATTTAAATGAAGCTAGATATACCAATGATAAGCTCAATTGTACTATTGAAAATGTGGAAACAGGAAATGAGAATGAAATCCCTTATATGAGTGAAAATGAAAATATTTTTTTAATTGAAAGAAATGTCTTGGATAATCTTCCTAGTAATATTTCTTGGAGACAAATGAGAACCCACGTAAATAGATTATATAAACTATTTTTTTATAGAAAAAGTATTGGATTTCAATGTCAACTCATGATACAATTGAGGAAAATGTGGAAAATGTGAAAAGTAATGAAAAAGTTAGGCACTTTTTTAAAACCTTAAAAGAAATATGAATCAATGAAATAAGTTATATCTAGTGTTGCTAATGCTATTGATTCTATTGGAAAAAAGAATTGATCTAAAGATAGCAATGCAGAAAGAAGAGCTATAACAACTAATTTAGTTAATAAATCAATTTCAAATAAAAGAATGATAAGTAAGACTAGTGAACTTATAAATATAAATCCTAAAACTTTGAAAAGAGCAGCAAAGAGAAGAGAAAGTATTGAAAATTATCAAATTAACTAATGTTGGAGTTTTAGTGGTAAGCTCCCAAGATCTAACATGAAATTAAATAATGAAATCAAATCTTTAATTAAAAAATATTGGCATGATAATACAAAGGTATCATCTAATGTTAGAGATGTTTTAAAATTAAGAGTGAGGTCCAAAATTCGTGATCCTCATCCAAAACATCTATTAGGCATGACTCAAACTAAATTATATAAAAAAATTAGATGATTCAGTGTTACCATTTAACATCACCATAAATCAAAGATCATTTGAGAAATGTAAAATTTGGTATGTAAAAATTAATAAACAACGAATTTCTTGTTGTTGTAAAATTCATGTGCAATTATGTTATTATTATGATGTTTTTTGATATATACGTTGTACTTTGCATACTAACAAAATTATGCAAGAATGTGGTATTAATATGCAACCTCAAACAATCAAGGAGTTTGTAGCAGATTTATTTTGTGAAACATTTAAAGGATACTTATTTTATTCAAAAGCATGTATTTCTAGACAATGTAATAGATGTGGCAACTTTTCATTATTAGGAGAATGTATGCATGAAATTATTTCACATGAATTTGGACAACAATTAGTGGATGTGAAAAGATTCAAGAATGTTGAAAAATTAGTGTGCATGCATTCGTCAGAGAATTTAAGGATAGTATTGTATCCAAATATGTGAAACACTCCCAATATGCTCGGTGGCTTGATGGACAATTTTGCACATGTAAAAACACATTTCCAATTAGAACTATATTATTAGTGGTTGACTTCACAGAAAACTATACTCTTGCTCCATAAGATGAAATTGAATCTCGGTATTATAATTTAGTCCAGGTGGCCATCTTTGTTCATATTATATACAAACATGTAGATGATAGTACAGAAGATAATAGAAATTTTTTGAGGGAGTACCATTTCTATTTGAGTGATAACCGGCTACACTCATCAGAGTTTGTGCAATATTGTTTCAAAAAAATTTATGAAAGTTTAAAAGAAAGAGAAATCCAGATGACACAACATCTCATATGGTTAGATAACTATACAGGACAATTCAAAAATGCTTGAATGTTTTATTGGCTTTGTAGGGCTCACAAAGAAAACAATATCCAACATATGTGGAGTTTTTTGAAGTTGGACATGGTAAAGGAGAACATGATGAAGCTAGATCATGTGTGAAAAGAGCTCTTGCTAGAGAGCAACTAAAATTTGAGGATGCAACAAAATTTAGAGATGCACGTGCAATTGTGGATTGGTGTAATGAAAAATTATATATGGGATCAAGTGAGAAATCTACAATTCAACGATTCTTTTGGTTAGTTGAAGAAGAGAATATTCTTACTCGACATGATTATCAGATAATTAGTGGATCAGTAAAATGGCATTCATTTAAGAGTTCAAATGCAAGAACATGGACTATATGGACTAGGGAGCTTGCATATTTTTGTCAATTTTGTATTGCAGGTGATTGGGAAGAATCTAAAAATACATAATGGGTTGAAGAATAGAAACAAAGATCCTTGACACCTATAGAAACACATGATCAACTTGAAACAACAATTGAAGACAAGAATCAAGTGTTTGCATCAGATGACTATGATCTTGTTTTAGACCTTGTACAAGAAGGTACTTTAATTAAATATTTTGTTTTATTACATTATTTTGTAATATATATTTAATTATATATGTATGCATGTGTGATTATGTGAATTATATGTCATAGTTTATTGAATTAAATAATTTGTTTTGCAAGACATGTGTATGTTGTTGTTACACTTGAGGGCAATGAAGAGGAAAAAGAGTATTGGTTGGCTCAATGTGTTGAGACAAAACATAAATTGTTATATCCTAGAGTAGATGATGATAACTATGAGTATCCAATAGGTTCTATGATTGTTGTTGGCACCTAGCTATGGAAATATCTAATAAGAAAGAATGGTTTGTCTACATTTCAAGATTACGAAAAACATAAGAAGATTATACACTACTCACATTTGGTTGTGGCAAAAAATATAAAACTAGTCAAGTATCAAGGGAGACCTGCTAATAAAGAGTTATGGACACTTTCTATGGAAGAACATGAGTCAATTATAGATGCATTACAAAAAAGAGAGGATGCAGATGGTACAATAGAATAAATTTGCAAGTATATATATAGTTATATATATTTAATTAATAGTTAATATATAGTTAATTAATTTACTAGATCATTCCCTAACAAGTTTATATAAGTGATTGCATGTCCCCTTAAGTCATCCTCTTACCTAGACCCTTAAGAAATCTACTATTTATAGAACTAATTTTCTAACATGACACATACTTTGAGTGGCTAGGTTAATCACCATGATTCAAATCATGAAAATGCTAATCTTATAATTTGTATTGACTCATGTATCTCCCCTTACACCCCCTCTCTTAGATCCCATTAATCCATCCTCTTATATCCCCTTAAGTCATCCTCTTAGCTCCCCTTAAGCCATCCTCTTATGTCTTGTTAAGTCATCACCTTATTTCACCTTCTATTTTATTATCTTATAATTTGTATTGACTCATGTATCTCTGCTTAATCGATCCTCTTACATCCCCTTAAGTCATCCTCTTATCTCCCCTTAATCTATCCTCTCACCTCCTCTTACATTCATTATTTTTGCAGCCCCCCTACAAGTATATCCTACATGACTGTATCGATGAATATTTGTTTCTTCAATATATTCTTTCATTCTCATTTCACCTTTTATATTATTCCTTTTATCTTAAAATTTGTATTGATTCATATATATATAGTTGATTTACTTAAACTCATTATTTTTGTAGGTACCCTACAAGTAGATCCAACATGATTGTCACTGCAAGTTTTCATCATACAAATGTTAGATCAATTTTGTAGTCTTCAACTAAAAGTGGACACATTAGGTAGTTCTATATATACTCATATGTTTCATCACATGTTATAGTTGTATTGCATTAATGTTTTGTGTTTTTGATATATTATTTCATTCTTATTTCACCTTCTATATTATTCCTTTTATCTTATAATTTGTATTACTCATGTATATATATAGTTAATTTACTTACATTCATTATTTTGCAGGTACCCTACAAGTAGATTTTGCATGATTGTCACTACAAGTTTTCATCATACAAATGTTAGATCAATTTTGTAGTCTTCAACTAAAAGTGGATGCATTAGATAATTGTATATATACTCATATGTTTCATCACATGTTATAGTTGTATTACATCAATGTTTTGTGTCTTTGATAAATTCTTTCATTCTTATTTCACCTTATATATTATTCCTTTTATCTTATAATTTGTATTGACTCGTGTATATATATAGTTAATTTACTTACATTCATTATTTTTGTAGGTCCCCTACAAGTAGATCTAGCATGATTGTCACTACAAGCTTTCATCATACTGTAAATGTTAGATCAATTTTGTAGTCTTGAACTAATAGTGGACCTATTAGCTAATTGTATATACTCATATGTTTCATCATGCTATAGTTGCATTGTATCAATGTTTTGTGTCTTTAATATATTATTTCATTCTTAAATGTCACCTTCTAAGTTATTCTTTTTATCTTATAAATTGTGTATAAACAAAGTATTTCTCAACCCTCCTCTATGTAACTAGAAATGTTCTACCACTTGCTTCCTTGCTTTAAATAACTTTAAAATGGTGTTTTTTTCCTTTTATATGAAATAAATGGAAGTGCATTCAAATTTTAGCTCAACAATCAAGGGAACACATTAACATTATGAGCCTACTAGACAACCTATGGGTGGTATTAATATGGTGAGCCAACTTAATCTTTTGATGATGTTATCGGGTAATCCCACAATAATGATTCCCACTTTTTGGCCAACATGGACATTGATATTAGTATTTTTAAATAAATCTTCACTTTTTGAGACCTATAGTAGCTAAACCATTAAGAATTTGGACATGATGCAAACTAGTGATTTGTGGTGATTTGTGTGTAGATTCTAAATATATGTTTTAATTTTTATTTTGAAATAAATCATGAATCTTTCAACATCTCCTTTAATAACTAGTTTTTTATAGTAAACAACATTTTCAGAAAGTAATGTTTATGTCATCCAGCATAGCTCTTTTTTCTAGAAAGGATAAAATTCTAATTTTTAAAATATAGATTTTTAGCATCAATATCTAGTGCATGGATATTTTTTCATAATTTTTTGTTACATAATTTTTTTAATTAATTTTTGAAGTCAAGGTAACTATAATTTGGATATAGGTGTATGTCCTCAAGCATAACTTGTTGTGTATATATCGAAATTGAATTTTTTTTTGTGAAACAAGGACTCAATACCTGGTGCACAAATATTTTTTAGAATTTTTTTCTGTATTTTTTTTCCACGCATGTGGAATAGAGACATTAATGTTCAGTGAAAAACCTATGTTCACTAGAAAATAAAAAAATATTTCTATAAAATGAAATGAAACATATTCAAAATCATACTTTTTGAAAATCTTATACTAAGGGCTACATATTTACAAAATAGAATTTCTAAATGACTTCATTTGATCCCCCCAAAAGGTGAAGCAAAATTTGTTTTTGTCAGCATTTTGATAGGTGCGGAGGAGACTCCATTGGGGGTTTGATTTAAGACAAGGGGGTTCTATCCAAGGGGATTTGATCTAATGGGGTTTTATTGAACCCTTCAATTAAACCTCTTTAGATGGTACCCCTCAAGGCTTAAATCATTAATTTTTCTAAAAAAATATGTGATTTCAGACAAAAATCAAGAAGTCCCATAAGTGGGACACACTATTGTGACATCACCCTATCACATGGAAGGTTAATTATTATTATATCATAGTAGGTGGTGGATATGTCTATTATGTTATTTCATGTAAGGAATTATTAGATCTACTCTATTTTATCATTTTTTATCATGAACTATCTTTGTACTATCATTTATCAAGAACTATTTTATACATTAGATAGTCACATACTAAAATGTATATAATTATAGTTTTTTCCTTTTATTAAAAAATGTACTAGATTCTAACATGTCCCTATAATAAGAGAAGTTCAATAAATCATAAACATACTATCTAACATACTAAAATGTACAAGCATAGTAAATATATATGTAGATCTCTAAGTCCATGAAATACTAAAATATAGGTAGTCCATGAAATGTACTAAAACATCTAGTCATAGTCAGCATATAAATAAATACAAATCCTAGTTCATGAAATACTAAAATATCTTTCCAGTCCATGAAATACTATTCAACATAGTCGTATTCCTGGTGGAATATAAAAAATAATGCATCACAGTCCATGAGATAAATAGTCTATGTCCTATCATCACTAAAATCAAGAGTCCTCTTTGTTCCTCATGAAAGATATGGACCTACCTCATGCTGTAGAAGAGAAATAAACTTGAAATCAAATAAAATTTTAAAAAATGACACATGTGCATATGATTTAATTTAATTTAATTTATAAAATCATGAAATTAAATATTTAAATCTAGACTAAATGTGCATAAATTACCACATGATCATGCTCATCTGCTCCCACATTTTGTTGCCCAGGTGATAGTATAGTTGTTGATTCTGAACCAAAAGTCTCAGCTACTAATTCCTAGATAGTCAAATAAAGCACTCAAGAATTAGGTTAGAATATTCTATAAAATGACATTTATAAAATCTATCATTTCCTATTAAAGTATAGTTTTGGTAGAATCTAAATTAAAACCCACATGTATCCAAATTTGATTTAATTTATAAAATCATGAAATTAAATATTTAAATCTAGGCTAAAGTGTGCATAAATTACCGTATGATCATGCTCATTTACTCCCACATTCTGTTGCCCAGGTGGTATAATTGTTGATTTTGGATCAAAAGTCTCAGCTGCTAATTCCTAGATATTCAAATAAAGCACTTGAATTAGGTTAGAATATTTATCAAAACATGTAACCATATATATAAAAGACCTATAAATTGCATAGAAAATCTACTAACTTAGGACCTGAAAAAATGTGAATGACTAATGAAATTGTCCCTAATTAGTACCCTAACCAGTTGCTATCCTAATGGTGCCATAATCCTACATACATATATGGGCATATAAATATATAAACTCAAAAATACAAAGTACAAATTTAGTACAATTTTTGAAAACACACACCAGGGAATACTAGGGCATAACTATTACAAGTATGTGCCTAATCAATGTTGTCATTGATGTCAACATATCATTGTTGCCATTGGTGTCAACTATATCCTATTTTGTTATTTGATTAGAAGCTTTATATGTTGAGGATATTGAGAAAAATAGCCCCTCTAGAAGAATCAGAAAGGAAACAGTGAATCACGGTGAAGATAGTGAGTTGCATACTGAAGAATAGTCCAGAAGACTGCTATACATTTCTTGTAGATTGAAGATCTTGGTTTGAGGATTGGAAGTTATTTAGAGGCATGTCTGAAGATGCTAAATCCTGAGTTTGAGCCTTTGGTATGAAGAATTGAGTGAGTTACAATCACCAGAGTAAAACCTACTTTTTCTAATTATTCACTGGTGACAGGGAGACAATATTTTGCTCCACATTCCTCTGCATTGAAGTATTTTTCTCTACGGTTCTAGAGGGAAGTCTGGGATGATGATAAGTGCCTACAACTACAATGATTCATGATTTGGTGGTCCGCAAGCTATCTTTCTTTTATGACAGTTGAAGACAGTGAAGTTCATATGCTCCGATGTGAAGAATCTCATGGATAAAGTGGTTAGATTTTGTGCAGTTGCTCTTGGTGATTACAACATGCTTGTGGATGCCTCCTAATCATGTTCCTACATTTACATTGGTCCGCATTAAAGGATTGAGATCGTGTTTGAAGTTTAATCCCAGATAATGTAGCGTGTAACCAGTCTTAGCTGACTTGGTTAATCCCAACGATTGCGGAGATATATTGAAGATTCTAGAAGCATTTCATGGCATGGAAGATCATGTTTGAGTCCCAACTAAGGCATGGAGGGATCCACATACATCTTTACTACATTTCCTTAGCATAATTTTGTATTAGGTCAAGACCTATTTTGTAAATGTTTGTAATTCCGACCTTGGAGATTGTTCTAATGGTTGATGAGTGTAATGCCAACCTTGATGAATGATATATATATATTTGTAATTTGGTCGTGAAAAATATGTCCTTGTGTGAAAAATGTGAATTTAAGTGAGAAGGAGTAGAAGGCAGAGCAAAGAAAAGGAAAAGTATTGTGCTTTAATGGAATTGAATTCAGGCATTGAGTAGATGCTATTATATCAGTTCAAAACCCTTGGTAGTGAGCCACCCCTTGGAAGTGAGCCTTTTTCTATGTAGTGAGCCCTATTGGTAGTGAGCCTCTAATTTTTGGTATTGTTATAACTTATATATCTTGTGGACTAACATCCACTGTGGTTTTTCCCTTAACCGGGTTTTCTACGTAAAAAACTAGTGTCACTTGTGTATGATCTTGCAATTATGTTTATTGTTTTGATTTTATGCTTTCATGACTTAATCATAACAAATAGTGGACAAGTGTTTAATGTTTTAAGGTGTAGAATTGTTTAAGTTTTTGAGACAACTGATTCACCCTCCTCTCAGTTGTTTGGTTCATTTCAACAATTGGTATCAGAGCAAGGTTCCTCAGAAGAAAGCTTGATCGCTTGAGGATAATCTAGGATGTCATATAAGAAGGAAAATCCATGGTTTGATGGAACAAACTACTCTGTCTGGAAGATTCGCATGAAAACCCATCTCCTCTGCTTGGGTTATAGTGTTTGGAAAATAACTATAAATAAGTATGAAATACCAAAGAATGGTCTACAAACTGAAGATGAGATCAAGGAATTTGAGTTGAACATAAAAGCCAAAGATGCCTTGGTAAGCACCTTATCTGATATTGAAGTAACAAATATCATGGAGCTAGAAACTACTTATGAAATCTAGGAAAAGTTGAAGAATCTATATGAAGGAGATGAATCTGTGAAGAGCACCAAGTTGCAGAGTTTGAAGGAAAAATATTAATGTTTGAAGATAAACAAAGATGACAACATAACATCCTTTATGCAAAAGGTCAATGAACTTGTGAGTAGCATTAGAAGTGTAGGAGGAAAAATTGAGGATATTGAAGTTGTGAAAAAAATTCTTAGATCACTGCCTAAATCATATAGTCATAAAGTGGCTGCAATTGAAGAAGTAATGATAGTGACAAAGATTACAAAAGATCAGCTACTCGGGAAGCTAATAGCCTTTGAAATGAGAGAACTTGGTGATTCACTTCCAAAGATAGAGACTGCTTTCACTTTAGAAAGAACCCCTAGATCTGAAAAATACAAGGTGGAACTAGATCATGATCTTGAAGAACTTGAAGCCAACTTTGTTCACAATCTGCCCAGAGGTACTGGTAAATTCAAAGGCAAACTACCTTTCAAATGTTTCAATTGTGGTAAAGTTGGTCATTATGCTTCTAGATTCTCCACAAGAGTTCCTAAGCAAAAACCTGATAGACCTAGAATCCCAAAGAAATGTTATTATGTTGAAGATCTTGATGATGATGAAGGAGGATCAGATGGTGAACTAGATAATGCTAGTACATCTAGTAATGAATGTGTGTTTATTACTATTAAAGAAGAACCTGTGACTACTAATCCTACTAGTTGTGTGAAGGGAGCAAAAATAGTGGAAAGTGCCTTGTCTACTCAGGTTGTTGAAGACAAAGATGAATGGGTTATTGATAGTGGATGCTCTCATCACATGACTAGTGACAAAAGTAAGTTCATAAGTTTGGAAAGATATGATGGAGGACTGGTTAGGTTTGGTTATGATATGGCTAGTAAGATTTGTGGAAAAGGATCCATTTCTTTTGATGGCAAGCATAACACTGATGATGTCTTATATGTGAAAGGATTAAAGCACAATCTCTTAAGTGTTGGTCGGATGTGTGGCAAAGGTTATGATCTCAGATTCCAGGACAATGGATGCAAGATTTTGGAAAGCTCCAGAATAGTGATTGCAACTGGTGAGAAGACAAGAGGTAACATTTATCATTTGAAAGGAACTAATGAATATTGCTTGTTGGACCAGAATGATGAAATTTGGTTGTGGCGTAGAAGGTTGTGTCATATCAATTTTGACAACATTGTGAAGATAAGTTCCACTCAGGCTGTAAGAGATTTGCCCAAGCTTGTGAAGCTTGCTGATACTTTGCGCAAGGAGTGCCAATTTGGAAAATAGACAAGAACAAGTTTCAAGAGCAAGGACCAATCTATTGATGGACTACTAAAGTTAGTGCATACAGATCTATTTGGACCTACCAGAGTAAGAAGTCTACAAGGAGATAGGTATTTCATGTTGTTGATTAATGATTATTCTAGAATGACTTGGGTTACTTTTTTAAAGGAAAAAGTAGAAGCCCTAGAAAAGTTCAAAGCATTCAAGGCAATGGTTGAGAATGAGCTAGATTTGAAGATAAAGTGATTAAGGTCTGATAGAGGTGGAGAGTTTACATCAAATGAGTTTAACTTCTTCTATGAGGAACAAGGGATAAATTGACAATTATCTGTACCTAGGACTCCACAACAAAATGGAGTAGTTAAAAGGAAAAATAGGATAGTTTAAGAGGCTGCTAGAACAATGATGAAGGAGGCTGACCTACCGGAAGTATATTGGAGAGAGGCAATTCACACTACTATATACATCATAAATAGAGTCCAAGTCAAAGGTACCAGCTATAAGACTCCTTATGAATTTTGGTATGGTAAAGTTCCTACTGTGAAATATTTCAAATTTTTTTGAAGTAATTGTTATATCAGAAGAGATGGAGATCTAGGAGTAACCATGGGTGGAATAGGAACAGATCAATTTAGATCGATGCGTGCCCCTACCCTATGTTGTGGTATGCCACCACCAACACCCTGGAATGCTCGAATGTCAAAATAATTGGGTTTTAAACACAATTGAAACTCTGCCCATAATTTCCTCAAAAAATGTAATGGAGCCTCAAAATTAGCATGTGGTGGATGGTCAAAGACCATCCACCATCACTCCCAAAAATGTCTTACAATCTCATGATGCTTACAAGACCTAATTGAAATTCTTTTTTACTTTGGAGGTATAGGTTGATTTGTTGTAGGGTCAACAATGTATGGGGATAAGGTCTATTTGGTAATATGAAGATCAAGGATCTCTGTATACGAGATACCATCTGCATAAAATTGTCTCCTCTCCTCCCCCCAAAGGTAGAATCTATCTAGATCTGCATCAATGGACCTAATAGAATCAACAATGGTTTGCATTAAATATGCAAACCATACTACATGGGGGGCACGTGAGGCTGATTTTGGATCAAATTAATTTTTTCTTCATTTATGTTTATATTTTCATTGATATTCACTCGCAAGAGAGCCTCATCAAATGGAGGGGGTGGGGGTGGGGGGTTTTATAAAATATATGTTAGCAATACGATTGTCATTGTACCAAATGATTGACCTGTTAATGCCTGATACAACTGCCAAAGTTAATGAATCCACGGGAGGCAGTTAAGCCTTGTCATGAACCCAAGTGTTGCACTGCATAGCATAAGGAGAACAAGGGCACACACCTTGCAACAATCCCCCCAATGTAAGCAAAGGGTTCAAACCCGTGACCCAGGCTCTGATACTAATTGTTAGCAAGACGGTTGCCATTACACCAAAAGATCTGTTGATCACAAAGAATACTGAGAGGGGAGTGAATCAGTATTCTGTAAAACCTTTCTTTCACATAATTATTAATCCTTTTAACAAATTCAATAACATGAAATCAAAACAAACACAAGAAGAGTAGCCATAAAGTCATAACACATAGACACCAGGATTTTTACGTGGAAAACCACAAAAGGGAAAAACCATAGTGAGTGTTAGCTCACAATATATTATGATATCAAAACTGAATTACAAAAAGGCTCACTACCTTAGCGCTCACTGCCCTAGGACTCACTATCCAAAAGAAGTACTCACTGCAAAAAAGAAGAGAATAGAAGATAAAGAAGGAATGGCTCACTCCTAGGAAAAGATTGCTACAAGTGCATCTACAAAATGCTGAGGTGCAGTTCCATTTATAGCTCAGTATATAGACTCAAATGTCTTCATAATGTCTACCCTACTTTTTCTTCTCTGCTTCACATATACTCTATTCTTCTACCCTCACTATCCTTTTTTGCTCACAAAATTGCCTTAGATCGCACACACATCGAATTCACACTCTTATCACACTTCAAATACTGAAATCTATTGAGTATATATATCTGTAACAAGATCAATCTCATAACTAGGTCGGCAATCCTCATATGAAACGTATACACAAATATTATACCTTGTCAGCTTGATCTTAGGCACAAATAGTAATGCGGACCCAAACCAACATTTAAGAAACTTCATATAGGTTAAGACCTATAGTAGGTCCATTTAGAATGATAATTCAAACATTATATCTTCACTGCATATTGATTTCTCATGTGTGTCAACTTTGTCCTTAAGTGCATACTCAACTAGCAAACTATCATACCATAACTTTGAATGCAGACCATATGAGATTTTGAAATTCATAACCAACATTCATTTATGACCTCTTATCATATCTTCAGAACCATGGAGCATAATATTATAGAAAAATGCAGAACTCAGAACTGTTGTCCTGTCACAGAGTTACTGTCAACCTAAAAGCCAATACTGGAGAACTTGTAAAATTTGATCCGATGAACTTCAAGCTCTACAACTCTAGATTTAGATGCTTATGCCATGTATCTACATTTCCTCAAAACTGTAAATCAAAATATTCACCATCAGAGGAATGCAGACCAAAATACTAAGGTACTTTACACTGTTTCAGACCTAACTCTATTTTCTAGACTTAGATATGTCACCATGGAACTTTTGAAGGAAATTAGGACTTGAATACTGAATCATGACATCACTAGATAGCTATGAGTGATATACCAGAACCACATAACATGATCTTCAACTACGGAGGAGTATCAACTGTCACTATCTTGATACCCTATTAGTACTTAGTCAATTTTGGCTAAGTTTGTCTTTCCAAATCAAAAGGCTATGCACAACTTTGTGACAGGAGTTGTTCTAAGTCATGTCTGATTGTTGCCATCAATGACAACAACAAGTCTCCATCATACCAGCAGTGTCTCTTGACTATATTGCCAACAATCTCCCCCTTTGGCATTGATGGCAACACTTAGTGAAAAATGCTTATCTGCTCTCCCTTACTATATACATTGTGTTTTTCTTCTTCCCTTGAGATGTTTTGAACATTTTTCATTGAATCTTCTTCTCCCCCTTTGACATCAATGGCAAAGGTGTATGTACAAGTAACAAAATTGTGTCAAAATTTCAAAAATGTCATACTCTGCCGCATATGTACAAGTATAATCTTTAACTCAATTAATTAGTTGTAGGAGGAAGAATATCATTATAAATGGTCTTTAGTAGCACTGACTCTCCATCCCATCTATTCTTTGCACTCTCCAAAATTTGAATAAGACCATTTATCAGAAAAACTAAATTTTCTTCTTTCTGCAAATCTAAAGGTGTATCAATTATTGCTTGTACTTTCAAGGCTTCTACTGCAAGATTAGTCATTGAATCTATTTTAGGACTTATCAACCTTCTTAGCTGGAACAATCTATTTTTAACTTATTCCCTCTTATTCATTAGATTGTTTAAGTCATTGTGGATATTTACAACCTATATCTCTTTGCTACTTATTGATTTTTTCTTCTAACTCCTTAGTGACTTCCGGCCATGATAAGAAAAATTTGTATATATCATATGATTCTTTGATAGCCTTTTCTATACTTTTGATTTTATTGTCTAGAAGAATTTTATCATTATTAATCATCGTCTTTAATTTTGCTAACCTTCTCTCATTATATTCTTTTCTAACCTTTATTTCTATGGACTTTTCAAATGACTCAAAATGAGTACTTACATAGTTTATTAGACCTTTGACTTGATCAGTTGGTGACAATGATGTATCTTTTTGGTGTGAAGGCATCAACTTCTCCAAGATACTAGATGCTTCACCAATGAGTTCAATGTCCTATATATGTGACTTTAGCATCTCTTCCTATGTCTTTGCTTGGACAATTGATACTAGTTTAAATTTCTGCATAGGAGACATTGAGGCCAAATTTATTGGTCCTTGTAGAAGCTCAGACTCATCCAAAACTTGTTGTTTCTCCAAGAATTCTTTGACAGAATCAATTGGAGTAGTAGCAGTGTCTCTTGTCATTTCTTCATACACTTCTTCTTCTTGCTTCTATTATGGTGGTTCTAGATCCATAGCCTCATGTTTATCAATACTTTGTTCAGATGTAGGGCTCTTCTCAGCTTGTTCAAGTTCTTGATCATCAACTTTGTTCTACTCATTAGTCTTCTTCTTGTCAGTTGTATCCAGACCATCAGTCAAAGGGGCTTGGTCTTCCTTTTCCTTTATCCTTTCATTCTTTTTATCCAACCCTTGATCTAGGTTGACCTCTGAAATAGATGTGTCATCTCCAATATTTGTTTCTTCATTATCACATATGGTTGTGAGATGAAATTCCTTCAATACTCTCAAAGTGATTTCCTCGGTCTCCTTAACTACCTTCTCAATGTCATTTGACATGAGAGTGTTCATCCTCCTCTTTGTTCTAAATTTTCAATGAAGCACTTTGGAGACTTTTGCCTTTTCTTTTGGGGTGATTTCAGGACAAATCATTATTAGTGTATGTTCTCTAAGCTCAATGTCCTTGGCCATTGTAGCTTCTTTTCTTGCAATCATTATACTTCCCAAGTTGTCTAGGAGATCAGTAATTCTCTCAATGAGGGCTTTATTGTAAATTTCCAAGTATTTGATGGCTGCAGTCTCAATGATGTTTTTATATGCATCATCATAGTCATCATACAGTTGGGCAATAGGTTTTAGATTATCGTCAACTATAATAGCCTTCAATACATCATCTAGACTTATTGTAGCCTCTGACTCTTTAGACTCTAGTTTCTTCTCCTTTTTCCTTCTTTTTCTATCAGACGGTTTGTCTGGCTTGCTACCGGAGGCTTTAGTTGACTTAAGTTTCATTTTCTTAACCTTCTCATCTGATTATGTGTCCTCCTCATAAACTCCTATTCTCACATGCATTCTTTTAAATTTTGTCTTCTCTCTCTTATTACTTGTTGCAAGGGCTTCCACACTTACAGAGGGTGTGGGACCAGAGGACACAGATGTAGCTTCTACAGAGGTAGAACCTCTAGTTCTTATTTTAGTCACTGTTGGGTTCTATAGTTTCCTCTTAGGCTCTTTCGGATCTTTAACCGATTTACTTTCCTTCTTTTCTCTTGTTTCCCTATCTGCTTGAGATTTTGCTCTTGCTTCTGAGATTTGTTCCTTTGTAAATCCATGACTTTAGGCATATTCTTCAGCTCTTTTGCTTGCCTTCTTCTAAATTTATAGCATTCTCTGTTCAACATGGACTTTTCTTGACAACTCCTCATAGGTCCCAAATCTTCCTTCTTTGGGGTCCTTGGGTTTGCTTAACATGTGTTGGGCATAATTATCCTATATTTTTCCATCTACTTCATACCCCATTGGTATAATCTAGACTATTCTAGGCTCAACATTCTCCATCATGCATTGGTCTTTTGTTATAATGAAGCATATGTCATTCTTGTATTTTTCAACAATTCCTTTGGGAATCCTTTCCCTAGATTGTATAATTCTCTAGAAATTCTTAAAATAGCTCCATAGGGTTGTATTTTGTTCATCATAGTTTCCTATGCTCCTTAGATTATTTCTAATTTCCACTGCAATAGGTTGACTATTTAACAAGAACAAGTTCTTCATACTTGGTAATTCTTGCATGTAGTAGAAAAATAAGCAGATGATCAACGTACCAAATTTAAAGGGATATTTGCTCTCTTTTGTCTTCTTCAAGTTTTCCATTAATTGTTGTTGTAGTAATTCACAAAGGTCATAGTTTGCATTCTCCTTAATCATCTAATAAGCAGTGTATATAGTAGTACCAGAGACAGAGTTCTCCCGATTGGTGAAATAGATCTTATATCCAATTACCATTGATGCAAACCTCACTGCATGGTTTGTAATATCATTAATTGTTAATGCCCTCTTGTCAAATTGGGCTCTGATTGCTTCTATCACAGCGTTATTTTTCACATCTTTTAACAAGGGCATGCTGCCGGTAGAATTTAGTCCTGTCATAGCCCTAATCGCATCCTTGGTGATCTTAAAGGGTTTACTAAGCCACGTGAATTCATCGTGGATCTTACTCAACATGCACCACACCCATTCATCTTCCAAAAATGTTGGGAAGTCTCTATACTAAATGAATTTCTTCTCTTCCAAAGCCTCATACTCTTCCTTCAACTCAAATTTGTCACCACTTAGATGCTTTAGATATAAATATGAGAACCTACTATCTCCATGCTCCTCTAGAGCAACATGAATTTAAACCATAACATCCTCTGCATGCATTACTCCATGTGGTATAATCGAAAATGCACCCATTGGATTGACTTCTATTGATTTGAAGGTATGTTTCTTAAATTTTGACTTGCAAAGATTTAAACAAATTCACAATAGGGTTTCAACTGAAAATACCTTTTTATGCCGAACTATGGTTTTCTTTACTTGAATCACTTTGAGTTTCTTTGAAGCATTGATGTCGCTTGGAATTCTTCTTCAATTTCTCTTAGACACTTGATAGCTTGAATGCAAAATGAATTGTCTGTCAAATGAGCTCCTTTTTAACCCTTGTTATGATAACCTAGTTGTCACAAATGCGTATTCACCAAAAGTTGTCAAACTCTTCACTGTAGAATATAGTTGATTAGGATTGCTCCACAATGCTCTATATTTGAACCATTTCTACCATAATTTCTTTGAAAGGGTCTATCATATAAATATTTTCATCATATCTTTGTGTTGAATTCTAGCACTGACTATCTGGCTAGGGGATTAGGATTTTCAATACAGCTACCCCTGAGCCAGAGCTCCCAATCTACTTCTCGAAGGAAGTATCTGTTGGCAAGAGACACATTGTAGCTTCATGATTGTTGTCATTGATGGCAACAAAGTTCATCCAACACATCCGTAGGACATGGTGTGCCTATACCGAAAGTCAGATTGAAGAGTGTTGTGATCCGGTAAGCAAGAACAGAGCATGTGGCAAGGTCTGACAGTCAGGTCTGGATCTCTCAGATGAAGTATCTTTGGAAAGTACAGACTTGGGGAAGTCAAGAGGAGTACCTTGACTAACAGATTCCAGGAATTGAAACTCCGGTGATGAAAGAGTGAAGAGATATGAGCATTCAAGTATTGGGGTCCTGTTTGGCAGAACAGACAGAGGAAGAACTGACTGGTAGAGGATCAAACATTATTCTGGATAAGATATTGATGATGATCAAGGTTCCTAAGGCATCATTCATGATTGGCTGACATGTTAGATGACTTCTATAAGTATCTTTTTGATCCGAATCACTTGGGAAGCAAGGATTCAGCTGACAGACTAAAGTTTGGGAAATACTGACTATTCCGGATGCTGACTAGAAAGAGGATGAAATCCTTTGTGCGGATATATATACCAAATGGATTTCGATGAGAGTGGGTGTTGTTGGTGTATTATTGTGTGTGTGAAGAAAAATATCAGAGCAGAAGGAAAGTAGTAAGGAAGGTCCGGTATGTGAAAGGACAGCAGCATAAAAGAAGAGAAAGGATGAAGTGCAGTAGATCAGTATACTGAGCCTAACTGGAACTGAACTCCAGCATGTGTGGATGCTTCTCATCAGTTCAAGGATCTTGTTATTCTTCTTACAAATTATAGATAGTGAGTCTCTTGTAGGAAGTGAGCCTCTTGTGAGTAGTGTGCTCAGGTAGTGAGCCCTAATTGGCAAGTGTCATTTTGTAATTCTATTCTTCTAACAGAGAATACAATCTTGGGTTAATCACCCCGTGGTTTTCTCCCTTAACAGGGTTTCCACATCAAAAATATTGTGTCATGTGTATTTCCATTTTATCATTATGTTTGCTTATTTGAATTGATGCTACATTAATTATTAAGAAAGTTCAGAAAGCTGAAATAATTAAGATAACTAATTCACCCCCCTCTCAGTTATCAACAATTAGTATTAGAGCCAGGTTCCTCCAAACAGAGCCTAACAGATTGAGGAAGATCTGGGAAATAAAATGGATGTGTATGGTATGAGGGAGCAACTTTAGTCTGCCCTAGATGATCTTGAGCAATCTAATTCTGAAGTCAATGAACTAAAGGAAAGACTCAAACAGGCTGATGATTTCATAAATGAACTAAAAGGGAAACTAAGTCTCTCTATGAAAAAGAGAAAGGATCTACTTTAGTAATTGGCAAGTCAAAGTGAAGCAAATGATACAAATGGAGATCTGAAAGAGAAAACCAAGTTAAGTGAAAAGTTATCAAAAGAGATCATTATGGTAAGACATGAAATGGAATCAGGAGTTATTAAATTTACACAAGAAATTGAAGAGAAAAGAAAAACTAAAGATGATCTAAGACAATCTCTCAAGGAGAAATCAGAAGACTGCCACAAGATGGATAGAATAATCAAACATCTTGAATCTAATCTTGAAGATGCTAAAGATAATGAAGAAAAACTTGAGGATCAAATTATGTCTCTTAAAAGGGATCTTCAAACAGTAAATGAATATAAAAAGAAATTCAAGATAAGTTCAGCTCAACTTGAAGTTCTTCTTGAAAGCAAAAGAGGGTAGATGACAAGTGTGGTTTGGGATATGAGAAAGGTGAAAACTCTGGATCTGGTTAGAAGAAGTTTGGATCAGAAAATTCAAGGAATAGGCCTAGAAGACCTCCGATAAGGCAACCTAATGCTCCAAGATATCCATCCTTCAATGGATACTGCCACAACTGCAATAACTTTGGTCACAAAGCTAATCAGTGTAGAAGGAGAATGAATCAAACTAACACATCCTTCTCCAGATAGTGTTTTAACTGCAAAAGGTATGGCCACAAATCTCATGAATGTAGAAATATGCAAATGAACAATTAATTCAATGGTAGATGCTTTGCATGCAATAGAATGGGTCATATGGCTAATCAATGTAGATCAAGAGGACATAAATCAAATATGCAAAGAAATGTTGTTTGCCACAATTGCAATAGATCCTGTCATATTGCCACATTCTGTAGAAGCAAGAATCAGGACAAAAGAGGTCCGGTACATCATAATCAGAATCAAGACAAGGGAAAAGGAAAAGTGAATGCGGATGAAGTCAAAAGTGAGATGAACAAGATTTGGGTGAAGAGAAGTACAGAAAATGTAGGGGATGGATCCACACCAGAATCTAGTGCTGATATTCCTTCTAGAAATTAAAAGGTGAGCTCTGGCTTAGGGGGGGACATAAAGAAAAACATTTTCCCCCAGCCAGTTAATTAGTGCCAGAACTGGCACAAGGAGAGTAGCGGATTAAAGGGTTCATAAAGGGACATCCAAATAAGGTTTGGTTAAGAGATGAAAGATCCACAATAAGTTTTGAATAGGTTGAAGACTAATCCGGTTCATCAGTCATCTAGTGAGTAGTAGGTTTTTCACAGTTAAATCTGACATGATTCAAACTATGGAATCTTGATCTACGGATAGATCAAATGATTAAGGAAAGGAAGATAGATTATCACTATTCTCCAAGAATAACTCTAAGTGTATCTCAGTGATCCGGAAAAGATCTGTCTCAGAATAAGATGAATAAGGCAACCGGAATGACTTAGGTTGCACAT
Organism: Cunninghamia lanceolata; assembly: GCA_027924645.1. Taxonomy (NCBI): domain Eukaryota; kingdom Viridiplantae; phylum Streptophyta; class Pinopsida; order Cupressales; family Cupressaceae; genus Cunninghamia; species Cunninghamia lanceolata. The sequence continues at coordinate 8,185,324 of BSBN01001067.1, forward strand.
TTATTGCAATATGAAATTAGGGCTTTCACAAAAATAAAAGAGTTCATTCGTTCATCATTTGCACATTTGCACTCAAGAAGAAAAGAAAAGGAGCTCTGCAACAAATTGTCTCAAACTCTCAAAGATTAATCATTGAAGTCAATTCATCTAGCAAATTAATCTGGCTCATTCAGCGAACCCTAGAAGTGTAAAAGGTATTTTTTGTTGCTAAATATCTCTCTATAAATCTTTTGAAAATGGCTACTCCAAATGTAGTGAAGATTTCTAATAGGTCATGGCCTAAATTTAAGAAGCACTCATACAAATCTCTAGAAGTGGATCCCTTAGGTGCTTTTTACAGCATTCCGCATGGTATTTTGCATGTAGAAGATGTTAGGGTTTACATTCATGCGAACATTGAAGATTTTGGGGAATCCAAGCTGGTAGACATCTATCACAATCAGTTAATAGATGATACTTTTGAACTCAAACCACAGTACCAAGCCATCTGGGATAAACATCTTGGTCAGTACATTCATTTCCTCTATTTTAAGGAGGATGAATGGGTTCGGTATGTGTTGAGCAGAGTACATGAAAACTTCTTGTGGTTGAATAGACCATTTAAGATCACTAAGGATGCAATTAGGGCAGTAACCAGCTTGCACTCATCCGGAGGGATACCAGTTCACAAATCTGTCAAAAACCAAACTGTGAGTGAAGCTACCGGATCAAAATTTGATAAGAGAGCAATGACCATAGAAGATATCTCTGATCCAGATATCAAGTTTGCATCTATGATAATTGGTTATAAGATATATCACTCTAGCAGGGAGAATTCAGTACCTGGAACTACTGTGTATATTGCTTATGAGATGTTGAGAAAGAATGTAGATTATGACATCTGTGAACTCCTTCTAAGCCAACTGATGGAAAACTTATAGAAGATTAAGAAGGACAAGAAGAACTCTTTTAAGTATGGTGGACTAATATTGTGTTTGTTTTTCTACTTTATGAATGAGTTGCCCAGATCCAGTGGTTGGGTATGGCAAAATGACAAACCTGTTGCCATTCAAATCAGAGACTACCTGCATGGGCTTGTGAAAGCTAAGGCAAGAAATACAACTCTGTGGGGTTATTTCAAGAACTTTCAAAGTATGATGCAAGCAAGGAAGAGAATTCCAAAATCTCTAGTTGAAAAGTATAAGGATATAGTTTGCTTTATGGTAGAAACTGATCCGTGCCTAATCAAGGCTATGAAACCAAGGATAGTTTGGATCATACCCATGGGGTATGAAGTAGATGAGAAAATTGTTGAGCTACATGTTCAACACATGCTTAGTCAACCCAAAGATCCCAAGGCAGAAAGATTTAGAACCTTTGAAGAGTTGAGTGTAAAGATCCATGTGGAGCTCAGACAACTAGAGATGAAGAGAAAAGTGAGAAAAGAGGTAGAAGAATTGGCCAAGAGGCATGGAATCTCAAAAGAGGCACTTAATGCCAATAGAGAGAAAATGGAAAGAACGGAAAAAGAAAAGCAAGAAATTGGAAAAGAAAGTGCTTATGTGCAAGCCCCCTCTTGGACCAGATCAACCAAAAGCTCTGCACCTACCACTTCCAAGGGTCAAAAGGCTTCAAAACCGGAAGCTCAGACATCCGGAAAAGGAGAGAAGAGAACCAAGAAAAAGGCAACAAGGTCTCACACAAGCCAAAAGGATGAAGAAGAGACTGAGTCAGATGAGGACGTAAAGAAGATGATGAAGAAGAAGAAAGTATCCAGTGAAGATAAGGAGGTAGAGGTAGAAGAGTTTGTTGAAAGACCCACTCTGTCCTTACATGATGTAGTTAAAGCAATCACTATGTATGGGAACCTGCAACCAATAACAGAATTCTATGATGCATACAATGATGCAGATAAAAAGATTCTGGAGGAAGCCACAGTTAAGTATTTGAACATATACAATAAAGCATTTATTGAAATCATTTCTCTAATTCCTAAAAATTTAGAAAAGGAACTTGAAATGAGAAAAGAAAATGCCAAGGCTAAGGACTTAGAGATTAGAGAACAGATAGCTATTCAGCTCTATCCTTCAATTACTCCAAAACAAATGGATATGATCTTCAAAGATTGCAAGGATGAGTTCCAGAGTAAGCCCAAAATGAATTAGCTCATGCTTGGAGAAACTGATAAAGTGGCAAAAGAAATAGAAGAAATCCTGTGGAATGCCTATAAAAGATTCAATATTCCTGTTATAGAGGATTTAGGTAATGATCCCTCAGAAATGGATAACAAAGAAGAATCTACTGAGATGGTAGCCAAAGAGGTAAAGGAAAAGGATTCCTCTATTCTGAAAGAGGAAGTTCAAGGAGAAGTAAATCTGGATTCCCCAGTAGTCTCCAGATCTAAAGAAGAGGAAAGAGTAGAAGAAAAAGAAACAAAGGAAAAGGAAAAACAAGATGACAGTAGTAAGGCTACAAAAGGAAAGAAAACTCCAACAGAGAAGGCCAAAAATGATAGTGATAAGAATGCAAAAGGGGAGAAAACCCTGTCACTGGCAAGAGACACAGCAAAAGCAGTCAAAGAATTCCAAACCAAGGAGATGATAGAATTTGATGAACCAGAACTTCTTCAAGGACCATTCAATTTTGACTCCCTCTCCCCGGTTCAAACCATGAAGCTAGCATCCTTTACTTTAGCAAAGGCAAAAGAAAAACTTCTGAAGTCTCACATGGAAGACTGCAAGCTCATAGAAACTGCATCTGGTGTATTGGAGAAGATTATGCCATCTTTTTAGAAAGACCCCTCAGCCTCTTCATCCAACAATCTCAAACCTCTAGTAAATAGTGTTAGTACACATTTTGAATCTCTAGAGAAATTAGCTGAGGAGAAGGTCTAGAAAAAATTTTTAGATAAGAGATTCTCAGAGTTACAAGGCTTAATAACAAATGATAGGAGAGTTATGGATATTGGAATAAAGAGCTTGGAAAATGCTCTTAAAGATGGCAGAGATATCTAAAAATTTTGTTTATCTTGGCCTAAAGTAACCAAGGATATTGAGAAGAAAGTAAAAGAGCAAGAGGATAAACTAACAAGTTTATATCAAAGTTTTGATCCTCTCTCCGCTTCTATAGTAAATCAAGAATGTTAGACTATTGTAGTCATAGATGAAGAAAAGAAGCTTGAGAAGGAGAAGAAAAATAGAACAAACAAGTTAAGTGAACTCAGAGGGATCATTATCCTTAAGTTAGAGGCCATGCATGAGGCTCTAATTGATGCTCAGACCATAGCCCAGACTAGTGTTCTGACAAATCTCAAGAGGGCAGAAGCTTATGCATTCCTGTTGAGTGGTCACATCTCAATTTTGGACAGGATGAAGCAGAGTTGGGCAGCAGAAGTTGTACAGCTGAAGAATACTTTTGCAGACATACTTAAGTATATGTAAGTACAACTTATATGAATAAGTATATATTGTTTTTGGGAAATTTTGGTGTGCCGACCCTACCCTTTGCCATTGATGTCAAAGGGGGAGTGAGGAATAGTGAAAAATGTGAAATCTAGCTAAGGGGGAGCTCTGGTAAAGTGTACATTAGAAGAGAGCATCAACCAAGGGGGAGTATAGTATAACACTTAGTCATTTTTCACTAAGTGTTGCCATCAATGCCAAAGGGGGAGATTGTTGGCAAGAGACACATTGTAGCTTCATGATTGTTGTCATTGATAGCAACAAAGTTCATCCCACACATCCGCAGGACATGGTGTGCCTATACCGGAAGTCAAATTGAAGAGTGTTGTGATCCAATAAGCAAGAACAGAGCATATGGCAAGGTCTGACAGTCAGGTCCAGATCTCTCAGAGGAAGTATCTTTGGAAAGTGCGGACTTGGGGAAGTCAAGAGGAGTACCTTGACTAGCAGATTCCAGGAATTGAGCCTCCAGTGATGAAAGAGTGAAGAGTTATGAGCATTCAAGTATTGGGGTCCTGTTTGGCAGAACAGACAGAGGAAGAACTGACCGGCAGAGGATCAAACATTATTCTGGATAAGATATTGATGATGATCAAGGTTCCTAAGGCATCATTCATGATTGGCTGACATGTTAGATGACTTCTATAAGTATCTTTTTGATCCGCATCACTTGGGAAGCAAGGATTCAGCCGATAGACTAAAGTTTGGGAAATATTGACTATTCCGGATGCTAACTAGAAAGAGGATGAAATCCTTTGTGCGGATATATATACCAAATGGATTTCGATGAGAGTGGGTGTTATTGGTGTGTTGTTGTGTGTGCAAAGAAAAATAGTAGAGCAGAAGGAAAGCAGTAAGGAAGGTCTGATATGTGAAAGGACAGCAGCATAAAAGAAGAGAAAGGATGAAGTGCAGTAGATCAATATACTGAGCCTAACCGGAACTGAACTCCAACATGTGTGGATGCTTCTCATTAGTTCAAGGATCTTGTTATTCTTCTTACAACTTGTAGACAGTGAGTCTCTTGTAGGCAGTGAGCCTCTTGTGAGCATTATGCTCGGGCAGTGAGCCCTAATTGGCAAGTACCATTTTGTAATTCTATTCTTCTAAAAGAGAATACAATCTTGGGTTAATCACCCTGTGGTTTTCTCCCTTAACAGGGTTTCCACGTCAAAAATATTGTGTCATGTGTATTTCTATTTCATCATTATGTTTGCTTATTTGAATTGATGCTGCATTAATTATTAAGAAAGTTCAGAAAGCTGAAATAATTAAGATAACTGATTCACCTCCCCCCTCTTAGTTATCAACAGTATCTGCACTAGAGGCTGGTGCAGACCTATCCTTAACTTCAATCATATCTTTCTTGGTTTCAACTGGATCAACTTTACTCTTTCCTTTATCTCCCCTTTGCTTTGTTTCTTTCTCTCCTACATAGAAGTTTCTTTTCACATTTTTTCTTCTACAGAATTTTACCATATGTCCAGGTTTGTTGCAATTGTAACACACAATATTCCTCTGTCCTTGATTCCTTGATCTGCATTGGTTAGCCATATGCCTAAATCTATTGCATGCAAAGCATTTTCTATTAAAGGATTGAGTGTTTCTTACATTGCTGAAACCATTCCTCATTACACTCCTATATTCACTTGCCATGTGACCAATTCTTTTGCAATTGAAACATTGACCAAAGAAACATGGAGTATTTTGATTCATTCTACTCCTACATTGAGTAGCCCTATGACCAAACTTGTTGCATTTAAAATAATAGCCATTGAAAGATGGATACCTTTGAGCATTTGACTGCTTGACCGGAGGTCTTCTAGGTCTGCCTCTCTGATTCTAGAACTGGTTGCCTTTGTTTTTCCTCATCTCAATGTTTTCATGGCCTGATTTAGAACTTTATCCTTTTTCAAATCCCAAGCCTTGCTTGTCATCTGGACTCTTTTGACTTTCAATCAACTCCTCAAGCTTTATAGAGCTTATTTTGAATTTTTCTTTATAAATGTTAGCTACTTCCAGATCAAATTTTAGAAGTAACACAATTTTCCCAATTTTTCACATTCCTAAGACTTATCCTTCACAACCTAATTCAGATACTCCTCAACTTTTGTTTTTTCTTCAACAAGCATTGATAGATTGTCTATGGATTCATGTGCTTCTTTTCATTGCTCACTTAACTCCCTTTTTTTCTAGGACTTCTTGATTTGCTCCTTTAGTTTCAGAGTTCAATCATTAACTTCTTTGATATTCTCCATCAAATGTTTAATATCTTCTTTAGACTTGTCAAGATCTTCAAGAGTAGCTTGTAGTTGTTCATTGTTGACATATATACAATCACCAATTTTAATGTTACCTAGGTGACTTTCTTCAGAAGAAGTGATATACCTTTCTGCTGCCATGTGTACACCTTCCCAGATCTTCCTCAAGCTATTAAGCTTCTTCCAAGGAACCTTGCTCTGATACCAATTGTTGATCATAAAGAATACTGAGAGGGGGGTGAATCAGTATTCTATAAAACCTTTCTTTCACATAATTATTAATCCTTTTACCAAATTCAATAACATGAAAGCAAAACAAACATAAGAAGAGCAGCCAAAAAATCATAACACATAGACACCAGGATTTTTACGTGGAAAACCCAAAAAGGGAAAAACCATAGTGAGTGTTAGCTCACAATATATTATGATATCAAAACCAAATTACATAAAGGTTCACTACCCTAGGACTCACTGTCCAAAAGAAGTGCTCATTGCAATAGGCTCACCACCAAAAAGAAGAGAATAGAAGATAGAGAAGGAATGGCTCACTGCCAAGAAAAGACTACTACAATTGCATCTATAGAATGTTAAGGTACAATTTCATTTATAGCTCAGTATACAGACTCAAATGTCTTCATAATGTATGCCCTTCTTTTTCTACTCTACTTCACATATACTCTATTCTTCTACCCTCACTATCCTTTTCTAGTCACAAAATTGCCTTAGATCACACACACATCAAATTCGCACTCTCATCACACTTCAAATACCAAAATCTATTGAGTATATATCTCCGCAACAAGATCAATCTCATAACTAGGTCAGCAAGCCTAATATGAAACGTATACACAAATATTATACCTTGTCGGCTTGATCTTAGGCACAAATAGTAATGCAAACCCAAACCAACATTTAGGAATCTTCATATAGGTCAACACCTATAGTAGAGCCACTTAGAATGATAATTCAAACATTATATCTTGATGAAGGAGTAAATCATAAAACACACAACAATAGAAAATGGCACATAGAAAATAGAATATTTCTTTATTGATTTGGACAACTCATTACATTACAGAAGCTCGATTACAATCAGAGTAATCAATTCCCCACAGGATGCAACTCATTACAACTACCCTCACTAGGCTCTGGAATCTTCAGCCTTCTGCAACCCCAAATCAGCTAGGGTTTCTATTTTCCTGCCTATTCTTGAATCTACACTTTCCCCCTTAACTCTACTACTGTCCAAGGTTCCCAAAAACGGTTATTAAAAGCCTTTTTGGTGGCCAACAACCTAATTTCAAAATTTTCATCTCCCTCCAAAAATAGGTCAACTTCCAAGAGCCATAACTTTTGATCCAGGTGTCTGATTGACGAACCATTTTATGCGTCGAAAAGCTCGTGAAGTGCTCTACGCAATAGAAAGAAGCTCTATTGGTTCTAGCCATTTTCAAGCCCATATGTGGCCATTTAGTACCTCAAACCTAAGTTTGAATAATTTTCAGGTGTTTTTCAGAAAATAGAAACTTTAATATCTTTCAGCTCGCAAATGATCTTTGCGTGATTCCTTCACCAAAGGTCTTATTTTTCAATTATGTAACTTCCTGTAAAATTTCACTTCATTCCGTGCCCAAATACAAACTTTCTAAAAATAGCAGGTTGCTATTTTTAGCAGTTTGGAAAAACTAAAAGTTCTACATCATTATTCAAGCGATTATGGAACCAAAACCACAAATTTTGAAAAGAAATGGAAAGAACATCAACAATTTTGAAATACATCTTTTTTTTTGGGTGATGCAAGATTGCCCTTACACCACTAGATGCTCCTACATCAGACACCCAGGGTAATTTGAGAAGTGACCCTATCACGTCTCATGTGTTTGTGTGAGGAAAACCCAAACTGTCAACCTCTACCTTAGACAACCAAGAAGAATCTTCAACATGCCTTCTTTCCCATTTCACTAGATATTCTTCATATTGCTTGTTCCGAGTACTTCTTCCCACACGGCTATCTAAGATCTCTTCTATCTCCTCTGTTGAAGTAGATGTTGGAATACTCCACTGTTCTTTTGTTGGTCCATCCTCTATTCCACCTTAATTATATTCTGATAAATCAGCAATGTTGAAAATAGGGGAAATGTTGATCCCACTTGGCAACTCTACCTCATATGCATTTCCTTAATCATGTTTCTTCAAAATTCTACATGGTCCAAATTTCTTCATTTTCAACTTATTGTATGTTCCAATTGGGAACCTTTCTTTTCTCAAGTGAACCATGACTTCATCTCCTACCTGGAATTTCTTATATCTCCTCTTCTAATTTACTTTAGCCTTGTACTGAATATTCATCTTATTAATGTGCTTTCTCACCTCTTCATGCAAATTCTTCATGTGTTCTGCAAAGTCTTCAGCCTCAGAACTTGTCTTTTCTCCTTTGTCCAGATTCCTTAACTCTGAAACATTTCTTGGACTATTCCCATTTACAATCTGGAATGGTGATTTACCAGTACTCCTATTGACAGAATTGTTGTAAGCAAATTTAGCATGTGGTAAAATCAAATCCCATCCCTTGGGCTTATCTCCTACTAAGCATTATAGCAGGTTACCCAAACTCCTATTCACCACTTCAGTTTGTCCATCAGTCTATGGATGGTGTGTAGAATTGAACTCCAAATCTATCTTCAACTTCTTCCACAATGTCCTTTAGAAATAACCAACAAACTTGGTATCTTGATCTAAAACTATGCTCTTTGGTAAACCATGTAATCTCACCACCTCTCTGAAAAATAACTCTACAATATGAAAAGCATCATTAGTCTTCTTGCAAGGAATAAAATGTGCCATCTTCGAGAATCTGTCCACCACCACAAAAATGGAATCATGTCCTCTTTGTGTCCTTGGTAAACCAAGAACAAAATCCATACTGATATCATCCCATGGCTTCTCTAATATAGGTAATGGCTGATATAGCCCTGTATTCTGACTTGTTCCTTTTTCCATCTAACACACTCTACAACTCTGCATAAATTTCCTCACATCCTACTGCAACTATGGCCAATAATAATTTTCACCAACAATAGCAATGGTCTTATCTCAACCAAAGTGTCCAGCCAATCCTCCACTATGCTTTTCCTTAATCAGGTTCTCTCTCATGGAACTCCTTGGAATGCACAACTGGCTTCCTCTAAACAACATGCCATCTTGGATTATGAAATCCAACCATTTTGTCCTATCCAAAGTAACAGGTTCCAAACAAGCTTTCCAGGCCTCTGCAAAATTTAGATCTTCAAGATATAAACTTTTGAGCTCATCGAACCCAACAACCTCTATCTTCATTTATGTCAGCAAATTTTGCCTTTTGCTCAAGGCATTTACAACTCTATTGGACTTCCCACTCTTGTGCTTCAAAACAAAAGTATAACTCTACAAAAACTCAACCCATTTTAAGTGCCTTTGATTCAACTTTCCTTGACTATTAAGATACTGTAAAGCCTGATGTTCAGTATATAAAACAAACTCTTTTGGCAACAAATAATGTCTCCATTTCTTCAAAGCCTAAACTATTGCATAAAACTCCTGATCGTAAATAGAATACTTTTTCTTTGCATCATTAAGCTTCTCACTAAAATAGGCAATGGGCTTACCTTCTTGACTCAAAATAGCTCCTATAGCACTACCACTAGCATCACAATCTACCTGAAATATCTTATTGAAATAGGTTGCTATGTGACTTTTTCCTTCATGTATCAAAGATTTTTTCTACTCCTTTAGTCCATCTAAACTCTTTTCTATCCCCTCTCATTCTCTCAATTAGGGGTGCACAAATGCTACTAAAATTCTTGATAAAATTTTTGTAAAAACTTGCCAAACCATGGAAAGATCTTACCTCTATGGCACTCCTTGGTGTAGGCCATTCATGGATAGCTCTCACCTTCTCTGGGTCCATCTTAAGACCTTCCTCTGAGACAACAAATCCCAGGTATACCAACTCGTTCTTTACAAAACTACATTTCTTCAGATTAATCAGCAACTTCTCTTCCCTCGGCTTCTCTAAAACTCTTCTGATATGCATCAGATGCTCATCCCAAGTCTTACTAAAAATCAAAATATCATCCAAATAAATAATAACAAAACTTCCTAAAAATTCTTTCAGTACCTCGTTCATGAGCCGCATGAATGTGCTCAGTGCATTGGTTAGCCCAAATGGCATGACTAACCACTCATACAAACCCTCCTTTGTCTTGAAGGCTGTCTTCCATTCATATCCTTCTCTGATTCGGATCTAGTGATACCCACTCTTCAAGTCAATCTTTGTGAAGTACTTGGCTCCACTCAAACAATCCATTATGTCATCTATTCTTGGCAATGGAAACCTGTACTTGATCGTGATCTTATTTATGGCTCGAGAGTCTGTACACATTCTCCACTCTCCATCTTTCTTTGGTTCTAGTACTGTAGGTACCGCACATGGACTTAAGCTCTCTCTTATCAATCCCTTCTTCAACAACTTCTGAACTTGTCAATTCAACTCTTCACTCTCTACTGGAGTCACTCTATGGGCTACCTTATTCGGCAAACTAGATCCTGGTATCAAATCTATTTGATGACTTATCTTCCTCACTGGTGGTAAACCTTCTGGTACATTATCAGAGACAATATCTTGAAATTCTTCCAACATTTTTGAGACTTCTGCTGGTACATCTTCACATTTCTCTTGACTAATCTTAGGAATCAATACAAAGCAATGATGCTCATCCTTTGTACCTTCCAAAAATTTTCTACCATCTACCAAACAAATTCTAGCAGTACTACATATCTTTTCTTCCACCTCCTTCAAGGGATTCAACTTATGACGAACTCCATCCTTTGTTAGGTAATATGTGTTTGCATGGCCATCATGGACAATGTTCCTATCAGACTGCCATGGCCTCCCCAATAGCATATGACATGCATCCATCGGTATGATGTCACACAACACCTCATCATGGCAGTCACCAATCTTGAACTTCACTAAACACTGCTCATTGACCAAAGCTCTATGGTACTTCTACAACCATGCAATCCAATATGGATGCAGATGCTTTCTTCTTGTCAATTTCAACTTGTCAACCATCTCCTCTGAAACAAGATTATTTGTGCTTCCACTATCAATAATAATATTACAACACTTACCTTCACATTTGCACCTTGTGCAGAATAAACTCTTCCTCTGATTGGGTTCTTTCTCCTCATTCAACAAAGTTCTTCTGACAACTAGGGTTTCTCCCCTTTCAGCATCTTCAGAACGCTCAGACTATGCATCTTCATCTACATGTGCAACTCGTGCATTACCTTCAGGTCTTCTATTTATCCTTCCTTGATGTTGCGGACACTTGTATGCTCGATGCCCTTCTTCTCCACATTAGAAACAGGTTCCTCTAAAACATCTGCTTTCAGATCCTTGCCCAGGTCTACCTCTTCCTCTTCCTCTTTGCTCACCATTGTTCTGGTCACGAGGATGGTAGGCATTATCCCCTCTCTGATTTTGACTGGTGCCAGCTTCTTCATTTTTCTTTTGATCTTCATTATGGCCCCCATAGGGTCTTCCACCAGTCCTTCTACCTTGACCTCTTCCCCTTTACTTGTTTTCAAATCTTTTATTCAACTTCTCTTCCACCTTTAGGGAAAACTGGTATGCATCTTCTATGGTGGTCATTCTGACCAGGCTTAGCTCCTCTTGAATACTCGGCCTCAACCCATTAATGTAACGATCTACCTTCTCCTTGTTGGCCTCTACATGACTAGTTTTGATAGTAATCTTATAAAACTCTTCTGTATACTCCTTAACAAACTTGTTGTCTTGCTTCAATCCTTGCAGCTTCTTCAATAAGTCCATCTCATAGTCCACAAGAATGAATTGCTTCTTCAGTTTCTCCACCATCTATCCCATCTGGTGATCTTTCCTTTTCCTCTTTTGTTCCTCTCTAACTGGACCTCCTTTCACCAATTACTAGCATGGCCCTTCAATTTTGTTTTTGCAAACTTGACCTGATTTGGGTCTTCCACATCTTCATACTCAAAATACTCCTCCATGTCATTGATCCAATCAATAAGTTGTTCTGGATTCAAATCTCCAGAATATGTAGAAACTTCGATCCTGGGCCTCTTTCCAATCTTAGAAATGGCCTTCAACAACCTAACTTCTGCTGGATCTCCTGCAGCTTCTTCTTCTTCCTCATATAGCTCTTCTTTAGCTTCATCTTCGCTTTCTTCTCTTGTCTTGGCTCAAACCCTCTTTGTAGCTCCTCTTGCAATGCATCAATTTGCCTTTGTAGGGCTCTAAAACCGTCTTCTATCAAAGAATTCCTCCCACTATGATTTCTTCATGGAGGCATCTTGATCTCCGTAGCAAACCCACAACCTCAGGTCCTGGCACAAACTGCCTCACGGTTGGCGATTTGTCTACACACTCAGGAACCCTTGCTCTGATACCACTTGATGAAGGGGGTAAATCATAGAACACACAATAATAGAAAATAGAAAACAACAAATAGAATATTTCTTTATTGATTTGGACAACTCATTACATTACAGAAGCTCAATTACAATCAGAGGAATCAATTGCCCACAGGCTGCAACTCATTACAGCTACCCTCACTGGGCTCTGGAATCTTCAGCCTTCTGCAACCCTAAATCAGCTAGGGTTTCTATTTTCCCACCTATTCTTGACTCTACACTTTTCCCCTTAACTCTACGATTGCCCAGGGTTCCCAAAAATAGTTATTAATAGCCTTTTTGGTTGCCAACAACCTAATTTCAAAATTTGCATCTCCCTCCAAAAATAGGTCAACTTCCGAGAACCATAACTTTTGATCCGGGTGTCCGATTGACGAACCATTTTATGCATTGGAAATATTGTGGAGTGCTCTATGTGCTACGAACTTGCTCTATAGGTTCCAGCCATTTTTGGGCCCGTACGGGGCCATTTAGTACCTCAAACTTGAGTTTGAATAATTTTTAAGCATTTTTCAGGAAACAAAAACTTTAATATCTTTCAGCTCACAAATGATCTTTGTGTGATTCCTTCGCCAAAGGTCTTATTTTTTAGTTATGTAACTTCCTGTAAAATTTCACTTCATTCCGTGCCCAAATGCAAACTTTCTAAAAATAGTAGGTTGCTATTTTTAGTAGTTTGAAAAACTGAAAGTTCTACATCATTATTCAAATGATTATGGAACCAGAACCATAAATTTTGAAAAGAAATGGAAAGAACATCAACAATTTTGAAACACATCTTTTTTTTTGGGTGATGCAAGATTGCCCTTACACCACTAGATGCTCCTGCATCATATCTTCACCTCATATTCATTTCTCATGCATGTCGGCTTTGTCCTTAAGTGCATACTTAACTAACTTGACTATCATGCCATAACTTTTAATGCATATCATATGAGATTTTGAAATTCAAAACCAACATTCATTTAGGACCTCTTATCATATCTTCAGAACCACAGAGCATAATGTTCTTTCATGGAAAAATGCAGATCTCAAAACTATTGTTCTGTCACACAGAAATACTGTCAACCTAAAATTCGATACTAGAGAACTTGTAAAATGTGATGCAATGAACTTCAAGTTCTACAACTCTGGATTTAGATGCTTATGCCATGTATCTACATTTTCTCAAAACTACAAATAAAAATATTCACCAGCGGAGGAACGCAGATTAAAATACTCAGGTACTTTACATTGTTTCAGACTTAACTCTATTTTCTAGACTTAGATATTTCACCATGGAACTTTCAGAGGAAATCAAGACTTGAATACTGAATCATGACATCACTAGATAGCTGTGAGTAATGTACCAAAACCACATAACATGATCTTCAACTGTGGAGGAGTATCAACTGTCACTGTCTTGCTAGCCTGTCAGTCTTTCCAGATCAAAAGGCTATGCACAACTTTGTGATAGGATCTATTCTAAGTCATGTTTGATTGTTGCAATCAATGACAACATCAAGTCTCCATCATACCAGCAGTGTCTCTTGACTGTGTTTCCAACAAGATCAACCTATTAATGCCTGATACAACCACCAGAGTTAATGAATCCATGGGAGGCGATTAAGCCTTGTCACAAACCTGTACAACACAAGGAGACCAAGGGCACACACCTTGCAACAATATCATCTATTAGAAATGCATCTTGTGTAGGCATTTGATCCATTGGACCACCTACATTTATAATAAGAACAAAAATAAATAAATATTTAATTACTCATATGTAAATATCCATATAAAAAAACTTACAAATGTAAGTAAATATATCCATATTGAAAACTTACAAATAAATATCTAAATAAACTTACAAATATCCAAATGTAAGTAAATATCCATGTATTGAAAACTTACAAATGTAAGTAACTATCCATATGTACAATTAAATTATATCTGGATGTATTGAAAACTTACATTTTGATATGTAGGGTAAAAGAGGGGGTTGAATGCAAGCATGTAAGTACACTAGATCAAACCCTCCTTTCACTATAACATTCAAGGACAAAACTGAGCTAAGTCACTACAAGATGGATGAGGAATCAGCTACTGATTTTGTTCTCTTGTTTTCTAAGGAAAGATGTGATTTAACCAAGCCTTTTACAAAACCCTAGGCCAATCAATGCACTAAACCCTAGAATTGTGATAATCAGCTTATAACAGACAAATAGCAATAGAAAGTCAGGATCTAAAAGTACCAAGATGATCAGTGAGATGTTGTAACTTGTTCCTTAGAAGATGAAATGTTGGAAGACTCTGAGGCTAGCACCTGAGTCCAGAAAGTCCCAATCTCTGAAAGCTCCAAACTACAAAATGTCTTAAATGATGCTCTGATGTTGTTTCCAGGGTTTGTTTTAGCTACTAGATAGTGGGGCTAGTGCCCAAGTCTACTATAGATGAAGTTTTGAACTCTGTTTTCAAATCTTGAATCTTTATCTCTTAAACAACATCCTTGTACCTTCACTTCTACAATTCCCACAATTGTAACCTGTACACAAGAAGAAAAGGGGTTTGGGGGTTGTGGTGTTTAGGGATTTTCTCAGTCAAATCCCAGGTTAGAATTCAAGCTTTCCCAACACCATTGTTAGAGAGAGAGCATGTCCTTGTAGGATAGAGGATAAAAATAATCCAAATGATGATGAAGTGATTCAAACACGATGATAAAGTCACCTTGGAGGTGAAGCCCTTGGGAGGATGAAAATTCTTCAACTCATAAGGATGCTGATGATGATTCCAAATCTGCAACAATAACATAACCTTGCTATCATAAGGATGTTGATGATGATTCCTTGAATGCTCCTTTTCTCAATATCATAACCTTGCTATCATCAACCTGTTAGAAAATGAATTCAAACACTTGTTTATATATGCTATCTCATTAAACGTTCACAAATTAATTGAAAGAGCCAACAAGGGAGGGTCCATTTAAGAGTCTTATGCCAACATACATTTAATTTTACCCTAACTAATCAGGGTGGACTTGGGCATGGATTCCCAAGTTCCAAGGTGCCTTTTTGGTTGGGACCTAAGAATTAAATGGGCCCCTAGTTCCCATTTGACATAGGTTTCAGGGGATTTCTCATTGTGATGAATATTTTTCTTGTAGAGTGTAAACATGAGGACCTAGGAGCTAAAATAGGAGGTAAAAAGGCATGTGTCCACTTTTTACTCCATAACATTTAGCCCCCACTTTAATGTGTGTACATGTTGAACACAAGGAATATTGAGAGGAGGGGTGAATCAGTATTCTATAAAAACATTCCTTCACATGCTCTTTAACCCATTTACCAAATTTAATAACATGAAAGCAAAATAAACATAGGAAGAGAAACCATAAAGTCATAACACATAGACACCAAGATTTTTATGTTGAAAACCCAAAAAGGGAAAAACCACGGTGAGTGTTAGCTCACAATATATTATAACTAGTTACAAGATATTACATAGAAATGCTCACTGTAGGTGGACTCACTATCCAAGTGGACTCACTACCCACTAAGAAAGAAATATAGAAGAGAAGAGAGAAAGGCTCACTACCAATAAAGAACTGTTACAAATGCATCTATTGAATGTTGGAATATAGTTCCATTGATAGCTCAAAATACAGTTTCAAAGCTCTTCATCATGACTACTCTGTTTCTCTGCTCTGTTCACATATATTCTGTTCATCTATCTTCTACACTCTTACTGCACTTTTCAGATCACAAAACTAGTGTTAAATAGTACATGCATGAACTCAATAATTCATTACTTCAATTAACATTAAAATCCATCAAGTATTTATATCTGCAACAAGATCTAACTCAAAACAGGGTCAGCTTGCCAGAAATGAAAGGTGTACACAAAAGTTATACTTTGTCATCTTAAATTCTTTGCACAGGAAGTTATTCAGGCCAATGTAATCCTTCAAGAACCTTCATATAGGTGTGGACCTATTATAGAACCACTTAGAATGATGATCCAAATGATATATCTTTATCGCATATCAATCCAACTTGTATGTCAGCTTCATCCTTAAGTATACACTTAATCAAATCTACTGTCATATCACAACTTCTAATGTGGACCACACAGGAATCTAAAATTCATATCAAACACTCATTATGCATCACCCAACATACCTTCAGAACCATGAGTCGTGATATTCTTATGTAGCAAAGTGCAGATCTCTGAACTACTATCTTTGTCACTATGAAATACTATCAACCTGTATGCCAAAACTTAGGAGCTTGTGGAAGATCATCAAGTAAACCTCAGACTCTACAAATCTGGAATTGGATACTCCTAACATGTTTTTACAACACCTCCAAACCATAAATCAAAAAAACCAATAGCAGAGAAATGCAGACTAAGATACTCAGGTATTTCGCACTGTTCATGACTGAACTCTATTAATTTGGACTTAAGTAATTCAAAGTGTAGCTTCTAGAGATTGCTAGGACGTGAGACTTGGAATATAGCATCATCAAACAACTATGTACAACATACCAGAACTGCATACTAGAGTATGCATATACGAAGGAATACCAACTAACTCTCTGTCACTAACTCAGTAAGCTGCCAACACTTAGTTAATTTGACTAAGTTATTATTTTTGGACCAAAAATGTTGTACACAACTTGTCTCAAGACCTGTTCCCAATCATATCTGACTATTTCCATCAATGACAACACCATATCACAATCATATTAGTAGTGTCTCTTGACCATGTTGCCAACAATCTCTCCCTTTGGTATTGATGGAAACACTTAGTGAAAAATGTTCATACTACTCCCCCTTACTATGTACATCTAGTTTTTCTTCTCCCTCTTAGGTATTTAGCAATTTTTCACTAGTTTTTCTTCTCCCTCTTTGACATCAATGGCAAAGGTGTATGTACAAGTGACTAAATTGTATCAAAATTTCAAAATTGTTATACTTGGTTGCATATGTACAAGTGCAATCAGATAACATACTTACTAGAAGTGGAAAGGATATCTGTGTATATGATTTTAAGTTAAGCAATCTCTCCATCCCACCAGGCCTTAACATTTCTCAAAATCTAAATGTTCCCATTCACTTGGAACACCTGTTCCTCTACTTTATGTATAGTGGTATGCACTTTAGTTATTGCCTTTATCTTTACTGTTTGAGCTACTAGACCAATCATAGAATCAATCTTAGAACCTATTATCTCTCTGAGCTGGCACATTCTACTTTTAATGGCCTCTTTTTGATTCAGTAGACTGCTTATGTTTGTATGAATACCTTCAATTTCTACTTTCTTGTTGTTGATGGAATCAGATGCCAGATCATATGTTTCTGACAATTTTAGTAGTTGAAGTTCCATGGCATCTATTTTCTCCTTTATTTCTTTTGTCGTTTCTGGCTATGCTAGAAAAAATCTGTATATGTCATTGGCTTCCTTGATGGCCATATCTACATTCATAATACTATTATCCAACAAAATTCTATCTTGAGCTAACTTATTCTTTAGCTCAACTAACCTTTTATTATTAATCTTTGTTCTAACTTTTTTATCCGCAGGGTTTTCAAAAGACTGAAAATGTGAACTTACAAAGTTCATTAGCATTTTGAATTATTTAGTGGGGGCTAGAGATGTGTCCTTCTACAATCCAAGCATTAATTTTTCTAAAACACCAGATGCCTTATCGATGAGCTCACTATCCTGAATATGGGACTTCAAAATTTCTTCTTGAGCCTTAGCTTGGACAATTGTCCCTAATTTTAATTTTTGCCAAGGTGTCATGAAGTCTAGGTTGATTGGTCCTTGCATCAACTCAGGTGTATCCAAAATCTGAGCTTCTTGCTGCCTATCCAAAAATTCTCTAACTGAGTACATATGATCTTGTGTGGTTGTAGCAGTGTCTCTTACCATGTCATGAGACACTTCTTCTTCAGTCTGCTCTGGAGGTGCTTGGTCCATAGCTTCTTGCTCATTAGTTTTATGTTCTAGAGAAGGGCTAGCCTTAGCTTGTTCATCATCCTGATTTCCCTAAACAACAATTTCATTTTGCTCTAGAGGGGCTTCAACATTCTCAAAAGCTTTGTCCTCTTGTTGCTCCTTCATTTGTGCATCTCTTCCTAGGTTTTCTAAAGGAATTGACTCTGTTTGACTCAAACCTTGTTTTGAGCTAGCTTCCGGAAGAGAAGTATCATCACCAACTTTTGATCCTTCCTTATCATGGATTCTTGGGATGTTGAGCTCTCTTAAGACATCAAGAGTTACTTTTTCTATGTCCACCAATTTCTCTATGTCTCCAGACATCAAAATGTTGGTCCTTTTCTTTATCTCAAACTTTTCCCCAAGTATCTTAGTGACCTTGGTTTTCTCTTCAATAGTTATATTTGGACACAACTTTATCAATGTATGTTCTCTTAACTCTAAATTTTTAGCCATTGGTGCTTCCTTTCTAGCAGACATAATGCTACCCAAGCTATTTGGTAGATCTGTAATCACCTCCATGAGAGCCTTGTTCAACATCTCTAAAAATATAACCACTGCAGTTTCAATGATGTCTTTGTCTGCATCATTGTACTCATCATATAGTTCTACTATTGGCTTAAGATTACCATGAACTACCATAGCATTTAGAGTATCTTCTAAAGTTATTGTGGCCTCTATTTCTTTGGGCTCTATTTTCCTTGACTTTTTCTTGCTTATGCCCTTATCGGAGGCCTTGTCTTGTTAGCTCCCAGAGACTTCACTAGCCTTAGCCTTCATTTTCTCTACTTCTTCATCTGTTTTAGTCTCCTCTTCATCAACTCCAACACTCACATACATCCTTTTGCCCTTGGTTTTCTTTCTTTTATGCCCTTCATCAGTGGAATTCTTTGTAGGTGATTCCACTCTCACTGAAGGAGTGGGACCGGAGGACTGAGATGTAGTTTTAGTAGAGGTTAAACCTTTTGTTCTCCTCTTTGGTACTGTACGCTTCTCTAATTTATTCTCAGGCTCTTCTGGAGCCATTTCTGGTTCATCTTGCTTCTTTTCTCTAGTTTCCCTTGTTGCTTCTATAGTTTGTTCTTTAGTAAATCCCTTGCTCTGGGCATATTCCTCTGCCATTTTCCTAGCCTTCTTTACAGTTTCAGGCTTTCTTAATTCAACATGTACTTTGACTGAGATTTCCTCATATGTTCCAAATCTTTCCTCAGTGGTGTCCCTAGTCTTTCTCAACATGAGCTTAGTTGAGCCAATCAACACATCCTCAGTTACTTCGAATCCCATAGAAGGGATCCATACTGTCTGTGGCTCTATAGCTACCATCTCACGCCGATCTTTATTCACAATAAAACATATATCATTTTTGTACTTTTCCACTACTATTTTAGGTATCCTTTCCCTAGATTTCATGGCCTTTTGAAAGTTTTTGAAGTAACCCCACAGGGCTTCAATTTGTGCATCATGACTACCTAAACTATTCAAATGATTCCTAATTTGTATGGCAATAGCTTTTCTATCAAACCAGACCAAATTCTTCATTCTGGACAATTCCTTCATAAAATAGAAGAATAGTCAAATAATCAATGTACCATATTTAAAGGGATATTTTGACTCTTTGGTCTTCTTCAAGTTTTCCATCAACTGTTGTCAGAGCAACTCACAGAGGTCATAGTCAATGTTCTTCTTGATTGTCTCATACGCAGTGTGGATGGCGGTACTAGAGATAGAGTTCTCGCAATTGGTAAAATATATTTTATATCTAACCACCATTGATGTAAATCTCACTGCATGGTCTTCAATGGAGTTCACTATCAATGCCATTTTGTCAAATTGAGCACCAGTTTCCTCTATTACAATGCTATTCTTCACAACCTTCAGCACAGGCACATTTCCAATGGAGTTCAATCTGTTTTGCTTCCTTTGTGATCATGAATGGTTCTTCAAGCCACAAAAATTCATCATGAATCCTTCCAAGCACATACCGGACCCATGTGTCCTTTGCAAACATTGGGAAGTCTAGCTATTGTATGAATTTCTTCTCTGCCAATGCCTTGTATTCTTCCTTCAATTCAAAATCAGCACTGCTTAGATGCTTTAGATATAGATCCATAAGTTTTTAATCATTATGTTCTTCTAGGGCAACATGGATGTATGCCCTAATATCTTCCTCATGCATTACACCATACAACACAACTGAGAATGCACCATCAGGGTCAACTTCCTTTGATTTGAAAGGGTGTTTCTTAAATTTTGGATGGGGCCTTTCTGTGATATCTATTATTTGTGGGGTCAACATGTTTCCACAATAATTCAAACAATTTCATAGAGAAGTTTCAGCTGTAAATACCTCTTTTCACCAAATTAGGGTTTCTTCACTTTGAATCACTAGAAATCACTGAAGTTGCTCAAGGATTATCTTTTAATTTTCTTGAATTCTTGAAAATGTGACTGTGAAGTGATTATTCCTTCAAATGCGAGCCTTTTATCCTTTATTTGTCAAAACCTAATCGCCATAAATGTCAATTTCCAAAAAGATGTCAAACACTTCACTATCAAGCACAGTTGATCAAGATTGCTCCATAATGCACCACATTAGATCTTTTTCTATCAGTAACTTCTTCAAAAGATTCATCAAATAGCTCATTAACTCATATCCTCTTGCTAGATCTCAACACCAACTATCTAGCTAGGGGATCAAGATTTTCAATAAAAGCTCCCCCTGAGCTAGTGCTCCCAATTTACTTCCTGGAGGAAGTATCTGCACTAGAGGTTGGTGCGGATTCATCCTTGACCTCATTTACATCCTTTTTAATCCATATTTTGCTCATTTCCTTCTTAGTTTCTACCGGATCAACCTTGTTCTTTCCTTTATCTTCCCTCTGCTCTATTTTCCTCTTTTTTGTAGGATTATTTCTTTTCACATTCTTTCTTCTACAAATTTTTGCAAAGTGTCTAGGTTTATTGCAATTGTAGAAAACAACATTCCTTTGTCCTTGGTTCCTTCCATTGATTGGTTAGCCATATGGCAAAATCTATTGCATGTAAAGAATTTTTTATTGAAAGATTGAGTATTCCTTTCATTGTTGAAACCATTCCTTATATGACTTCTGCATTCATTTGCTCTATGACCAATTCTCTTGTAATTGAAACACTAACCAGAGAATGATGGAACATTTTGATTCATTCTACTCCTACACTGAGTATCCTTATGACCAAATTTATTGCAATTAAAACAATAGCCATTGAAAGATGGGCACCTTTGGGCATTTAGTTGCCTAACCAGAGGTCTTCTAGGTCTATTTCTTTGATTCTGGACCCAGTTGCCTTTGTCTTTGTTCATCTCAATGTTAACTTGTCTTGATTTAGAACTTTCTCCTCTTTCAAATCCCAAACCTTTCTTATCATCTAGACTTTTCTCACTCTCAATCAACTCATCAAGCTTTACAGAGGTTATTGTGAACTTTTCTTTGTAACTATTAGCTATTTCTAGATCATGTTTCAGAATCACATCTTTTGCCAACTTTTCACATTCCTCGGACTTGCCTTTCATAGCTTGCTTTAAGTGCTCCTCAATTTTTGCTTTTTCTTCAATCAACATTGATAAACTATATAGTGTTTCATTTTCTGCTTTCAATTGTTCACTTAGATATTTTCTCCTTTCCTTAGATTTCTTGACTTGCTCCCTTAGCTTCAGGATGCATTCATTAGCTTCCTTGACATTCTCCTTCAGGTCCTAGATATCTACTTCAGACTTATCAAGATCTTCAAGAGAAACTTTCAATTCTTCATTGCTGACATATATGCAATCATTAATTGTAACACTACCTAGATGAATTGCTTCTAGAGAAGTAGGATATCTTTTGGTTGCCATGTGTTCACTTTCCTAAATCTTGCTCAAGTTGTTAGACTTCTTCCAAGGAACCTTGCTCTGATATCAATTGTTGAACACAAGGAATACTGAGAGGGGGGTGAATCAGTATTATGTAAAACCATTCCTTCACATGCTCTTTAACCCATTTACCAAATTCCATAACATGAAAGAAAAATAAACATAGGAAGAGCAACCATAAAGTAATAACATAGACACTGGGATTTTTACGTGGAAAACTCACAAAGGGAAAAACCATGGTGAGTGTTAACTCACAATATATTATAACCAGTTCCAAGATATTACATAGAAATGCTCACAGTAGGTGGACTCACTGTCCAGTAAGAAAGAAAGATAGAAGAGAAGAGAGAAAGGCTCACTGTTAATAAAGAATTGTTACAAATGCATCTATTGAATGCTAGAATACAATTCCATTGATAGAGAGAAATATAGTTTCAAAGCTTTGCTCAAAATATAGTTTCAAATCTCATCATCATGACTACTTTATTTCTCTACTTTGTTCACATATATTATGTTCATCTGTCCTCTACACTCTTACTACACTTTTTGAATCACAAAAATAGTGTTAGATTGCATACACATGAACTCAATAATTCATTACTTCAATTAACATGGAAATCCATCAAGTATTTATATCTGCAACAAGATCTAACTCAAAACTGGGTCGTCTTGCCAGAAATCAAAGGTGTACACAAAAGTTATACTTTGTTGGCTTAAATTCTTTACACAGGAAATTATGCAGACCAATGCAATCCTTCAAGAACCTTCATATAGGTGTCAACCTATTATAGAACAACTTAGAATTATGATCCAAACAATATATCTTTATCACATATCGATCCAACTTGTATGTCAGCTTCATCCTTAAGTATACACTTAACCAAATCTACTTTCATATCACAACTTCTAATGCAGACCACATGGGACTCTAAAATTCATATCAAACACTCATTAGGCATCACCCAACATACCTTCAGAATCACGAGTCATGATATTTTTATGTGGCAAAGTGCAGATCTCTGAACTACTATCTCTGTCACTGTGAAATACTATCAACCTATATGCCGAAACTTAGGAGCTTTTGGACGATCATCCGGTAAACCTCAGAGTCTACAAATATGGAATTTGATACTCCTAACATGTGTTTACAACAGCTCCAAATCACAAATCGAAACAACCAATAGCAGAGAAATGCAGACTAAGATACTCAGGTATTCTGCACTATTCATGACTGAACTCTGTTAACCTGAACTTAAGCAATTCAAAGTGTAGCTTCCAGAATTGGTAGGACATGACACTTGGAATATAGCATCATCAAACAACTATGTCCAACATACCATAACCGCATACTAGAGTCTACATCTGCAGAGGAATACCAACCAACTCTCTGTCACTAACTCAGTAAGCTACCAACACTTAGTCAATTTGACAAAGTCATTATTTTCAGACCAAAAATATTGTACACAACTTGTCTCAAGACCTATTCCCAATCGTATATGACTGTTGCCATCAATGACAACACCATATCACAATCATATCAATAGTGTCTCTTGACCATGTTGCCAATAGTGTGATCCTATGATTCAACACATGCATTAAAGTACAGTCGAAGCATATCAAAACACATCAAACACAAGAGTAAAGACACACCCTAAGTTTGAAGGACTATTTCTAGCCCCCAAACTTAAGAAAACATAAGAAAACACTTAACAATCACATAAGATATAGTGAGTACATAAAGGAAGCACACAATACACTGAGAAGACATGAACACAGTCATGCAATACATGAAGAAGTCATGAAGACATGATTAGGCAATTGCATAATATATAATGCTAACTAAAGTAAACAAAACACAAAAAACACATATAGTGTGGGGGTCTCATCACCACATGTCTTTAGACCACACCACAAGCATGCAAGACACATAAGGAAGACACCAAAAATGCATGGAAGACACAAGGAATACACGAGCATCATATAGTATTTTATCGACACACTACATGTCTTATACATGGTAAACATAGGCGATATGAAGGAGCTCGTTGTTGTACTCCACTATCTAAGATATACCAAACACATCTGATAGTTGAGCTATGCTACCAAAACCTCCAAAGACATGCTTAAGGGTGAATGACTCAAGATCCAACCTTGCCTTGTGATGAGTACTTTGTTTAAAAGGATGTGCACTAGCTCAAGAGATACACCATACTGCCTTCTGATGAGGGATTTTAATTAAAAGGATGCATACTAGCTCAAGAGATATGCCATCCCACCTCATGATGATGGATTTTTCTTAAAAAGATGTGTACTAGCTCAAGAGATACACCATCCTACCTCGTGATGAGGGCTTTGTTCAAAAAGGGTATGCACTATCTCAAGAGATACACCACCATGCCTTCTGCAGAAGGGATTTTTCTTAAAAGGATGCACAGTAGCTCAAGAGATATGCCATCCTGCCTCGTGATGAGGGCTTAAAAACATGCTTTGTCAGTGTAAAAGTAATCAAGCAGATACCATTATATATGCCCCCACCTTAAAGTGGTTGATCTCACTTTTTGGTATCAAGCACATTAAGTTAAAGTGAAAACATGCAAGGGAACAAGAGCTTTCACAAAGCCCATGCCCCAAAGTGATATGTGCCACAACCATCAAATGTTCCCAAAAACACATCGATATCATTTGCTAAGATAATCAACAAAACATAAGCTTTGGTTAGAAAATCTTACTCTAAGATAACATCCAAATCCATTCATGAAAGCTATATAGAAATCATATTAGCTAAGAGACCAAGGCCATACTGTCAGGTTCAAAATCAAGTATAGCTGTTAAGTTATACCGCAGGTATCTCAGAACTGAGTGTAGCAACAAGGTGAGATACAAAACAATCCAAAGTGAATAGACGTAGATTTAAAGATATAAAAAAATCCACTTCTAACATACCTACTATGCCATCATAGTCAAGATAGTCATCTTCAATCTCCAATGTAGTTTGTCCCACCATATTATTGTTGCTATGCTTAGGGAAAGGATTGGTGAATATTTGTAAATTTTGATTCAGAGGCGCTACCAACTTATTTCCACTATCATTCACACTAGTAACTTGTATCATATTAGAATTGATGAAGTCTTGAATTTCATGTTTAAGATGCATACATCTTTTAGTATCATGTCCCAGCAAGCGATGATAGTGACAATAAGCATTAGCATAAATGAAGGTCTTTATGGCTTGCTACTATTGAAAGGAGGAATAGGAGGAAGCTTCAAAATATTGTTGTTCACTATTTGAGTCATTACCAAATGAAGAGAATTTGATAATAGAGTAAATTGTCTCTATTCATGTTTGAATTAAAATGGTGCTCGAGTATGCCTTGTTATAACAAACACTTATGAGTGAAGATTATTTGAATGTTTCCCATTGATCTTGATGAAATTCCTATTATTCTTCTTGAATGAATTTTGAGATGATCTAGTTGTGGATTGAGCAATCAGAGCCGATGAAGTATGATTCTCATACTGACTGGCTGAAAGTTGGTAGTCTCAGAGAGCTGTGCATAGGTGTTGAAAATAAATATACTTCATCAACAATATCTTGTTGTGTATGTTTAGTTGTAGATTCATAATGAATACCTTCTGAAGATCCTCATATTTAATTAGATATTGTATTTACGAGATGAGACCTTGATATCAACTGATGAATTCTGTTAATTTCTCCTTTGGACCTTGTTTACACTGAACCAAATCAATCAAGGAGATAGTGTTGCAAGTATGAGGTGAGCCAGTGTTGTCATTGATGTCAACATACTCATATTGCATTGACAAGAAGGATTTGATGAGCTGTGTGCTGAGGATATTGAGAAAATTAGACTCAGTCAGGAACAGTGAAGAACAGTGATAAGAAGAAGGTAAATGTACTGTATAGGATGAGAACCAGAGGATGCGGATCAAAGGGTTAGTAGATATGAGTCTTGAGATGTTACAGTTAAGATTTCAGAGGTCCGCATGAAGATCGGAAGGAGTTGTGGCTGCCGGTATAGAACCGGGTCCGGCAAGTATCCGGAGGTGACAGAGGATCACAAAAAGGTCCGGTGAGGTCCGGAATTGTATTATCCCAATCTGCGGATTGGAAAGAGTGTTTGGGATGTCCTTGTGATGTATCATCCTGATTTGTGTATGATTTGGAGGTCCGGAAGTACCTCTTGGATTATGACAATGGCGACAGACTGTGTTCTTAAAGTTCCGGATGAGGAAAACAAGAGATCCCAGTAAGTAGAGGAAGTGCGGATGTATCCGGACATTCAGACAGGCTTGTGAAGGTTCTTGGATCATGTTTAGGTTGTGTTGTTGGTCCGCATTGATGGTAGAGCCCGGAATTGAAGCTATTCTTCCGGATGAAGTTCTTGCTCTGTGTAGCCGACCGGATGAGTTGTTCATCCGGCGAATGTTCTTGTGATGGCCGACCGGATGTGTTATTCATCTTGCGGATACTCCTATGGTTGTTTGCCGACTTAGATGTTTGTTCCTAAGTCAATGTCTTGTATAAATAACGGTTTGTGAGTTCATTTCAGTGGTGGCGAAAAAGATGAGCATGATATAGCGAAGAAAGGTGCGAAAGGCAGAGCAGAGATTGTTGGGCTTAATTGGAACTGATCCGGACATGGAAGAGATGTCATTCTCCAGTTCAAGACTGTGATTTTCATCACTTTGTAGACAGTGTGTCTCCTTGTAGGCAGTGGGCCTCTTTGTGAGCAGTGTGCTCGGGCAGTGAGCCCTTATTGGCATGTGCCATTCATTTTTTTATTCTTCTAACAGAGAATAATTCTTGGGTTAATCACCCCGTGGTTTTTCCCTTAACCGGGTTTTCCACGTCAAAATCTTGGTGTTCAATGTGTTGATGCTTATCTGCTCTTATGTTTATGTATTATGCGTCCATGAATGATTATTTGATATGCTGCTAACTAACAACAAAGAATTAAGTGTTTGAAATAGAACAAGTTCTATACAACTGATTCACCCCCCCTCTCAGTTGTATGCCCTAGATCCAACAATTGGTATCAGAGCCAAGTTCCTCTGACAAGAGCTTAACCGCTTGAGGAGATCCAGGATGTCGTCTTACAAGAAGGATAGTCCGAAGTTCGATGGAACCAACTTTACTCTCTGGAAAGGTCGCATGAAGTGTCACTTGGAATGCATGGGAAAAGCATATCTGGGTATGATTTCAAAACCATATGTACCTCCACAAGGTGGTCCGACAACTCTGAATGAAATCACAGAAGCTGAAAACAATCTGCGGACCAAGGAAGCTCTTCTAAGTGCATTGAATGACTCAGATCTCTCGAATGTCATTGACCTACCCACTGCATATGAGATCCTAACTAAACTGGAACTTCTGTATGAAGGAGATGAGTTTGTCAAAAGTGCAAGGTTGCAAAGTCTGAAAGGGAAATTTGAAAGATTGAAAATGAGAGATGATGAAAACATTACTACCTTTATGCCAAGAGTAAATGAGCTGGTATGTGGAATCAGAAATGCTGGTGGAACTTTAGATGAAAATGAGATTGTCTGCAAAATCCTAAGATCCCTTCCTGCTGCCTACAAAATCAAAGTTGCTGCCATTGATGAATTCAGAGCCCACACAACTGTCACAAGAGAACAACTGGCTGGCAAACTAGCTGCATTTGAAATGACCGAGTTTGGAGATGATCCTCCCAAGACTGAATCTGCTTTCAAAGCCAGTGCCTATGTGAAAGGCAAACAGAGATTTGATCCGGGTGAAAACTCATCAAGGAAAATGTCATGGTATGATCAAGCAAGAAGAGACATGGAAGAAGAAGAAGCAGAAACAGCTCAACTTGAAGCCCTCATTGCAAAGAGACTGCCAAGAGGATCCGGTAAGTATGAAGGAAAACTACCCTTTAAGTGTTTTAACTGCAATAAGATTGGTCATTTTGCCTCAAGATGTCCGGAGAGATCTGCAAGATCTAATACTCACAGACAAAGGTTTCAAAAGAATTGCTATTATGTTCATGAAGAAGATGACAATGAAGGAGTAACAGATGATGAATCAGATCCAGGAAGCAAATCCGGAAATGAGTGGGTGTTTATAGCCATCAAGGAAGAAGATTCCTTGCTCTCTGAATCTGTCAATCACAAAGTTGTTGAAAAAGCCTTGGCTGCTCAAGTGGAAGAAAAGGATGATTGGGTTATTGACAGTGGATGTTCTCACCATATGACTGGTGACAAGAATAAGTTCTTAGACTTGGAAAGATATGAAGGAGGAATGGTAAAGTTTGGTGACAATTCTGCTGGTAGAATCAGAGGTAGGGGAACTATTTCCTTTGATGGTAAGAGCAAAACAGGTAATGTACTGTATGTTGAAGGATTGAAGCACAATCTTCTCAGTGTTGGTCAGTTAGTGGACAAAGGCTATGATCTCCAGTTCAAGAATGGAAAATGCAGAATCTTTACAAGCTCCGGAACTGAAATTGCATCCGGTACTCAGACAAGAGGTAACATCTTTCATCTGGTTGGTTCAAATAAAAGTTGTTTGTTTGTTCAAATTGATCAGAGTTGGTTATGGCATAGAAGAATGTGTCATGTAAATTTTGATAACATCATCAAGATAAGCAATACTCAGGCTGTGAGAGATCTTCCAAAGTTGATAAAACCTACAAATAGTGTGTGTAAAGAATGTCAGTTAGGCAAACAAAGCAGAGTCTCTTTTAAAAGCAAAGATCAGTCTTCTACCGGATTATTGGAATTAGTACATACTGATCTATGTGGTCCGACAAGAATCAAGAGTCTGCAAGGTGATAGATATTTCATGTTGTTAATTGATGATCATTCCCGGATGATGTGGGTTACCTTTCTAAAAGAAAAATCAGAAGCCTTTGAGAAGTTCAAAATCTTCAAAGCTATGGTGGAGAATCAAACCGGATTGAAACTAAAGTGTCTAAGATCTGATAGAGGTGGTGAATTTACATCTGGTGAATTCATTGATTTTTGTGAGAAACAGGGTATAAGGAGACAGTTGTCTGCTCCTAAGACTCCACAGCAGAATGGAGTAGTTGAGAGAAAGAACCGGACCATCCAGGAAGCTGCTAGGACAATGATGTTGGAAGCAAATGTTCCTCAAATGTTTTGGAAAGAAGCTATCAGCACTGCAGTCTACACTCTCAATCGAGTTCAAATTAGAAACAACACCGGTAAGACCCCCTATGAACTTTGGTTTGGCATCACTCCTACTGTGAAATATTTCAGAGTATTTGGTAGCAAGTGTTATATTAAAAGAGATGAAGATCTAGGAAAGTTTGATGCTAGAAGTGATGAAGGAATTTTCTTGGGCTACTCCACTCAAAGCAAAGCATACCGGTGTTACAATAAGAGATTGAGGAAGATGATAGAAAGCACCAATGTAAAGGTTGATGAAGGAATTGAGAAGCCTTCAAGATTTTATGAGTTTGATGAAGATGACCAAGATAGTGTTCAAGGACCTCAATCCTCTCCGGTGAGACAGAGTCAGCCTGATCCGGTAAATCAGGAAGAAGAGTTAGGTTTGAATGAGCCTGATCAAGAAACAGCAGTACTGGATACTCCCAAAATTCCAAGGTATGTAAGACTGAATCACTCTGAAGATCAGATCATAGGTGACAGAAGCAAAGGTGTACAAACTAGAAGGAATATTGCTCAAGATCAGAATGAATGTTGTCTGATTTCAAAGATTGAACCTAAAACAATAAATGAAGCCTGCAATGATGAAAACTGGACCAAAGCAATGGAAGATGAACTGATGCAAATTGAGAAAAATCATACTTGGGATCTTGTTCCCAGACCTAGAGACAGGAATGTAATTGGAACCAAGTGGGTCTTCCGGAACAAACTAAATGAAGCTGGTGAAGTAATCAGAAACAAAGCTAGATTGGTCTGCAAAGGCTACTCTCAAATAGAAGGAATTGACTTTGAAGAGACTTTTGCTCCGGTGGCAAGAATTGAAGCAGTCAGATTACTTCTTGCATTTGCTGCCTTCAAAGACTTCAAGGTATATCAGATGGATGTCAAGTCTGCCTTCCTAAATGGTGATCTGGAAGAAGAAGTCTACATTGAACAACCGGATGGATTTCAATTGTCTGATAATAATGATATGGTCTGCAAGTTGAAGAAAGCTTTGTATGGATTGAAGCAAGCCCCAAGAGCATGGTATGAAAGGTTGGATAAGCATCTTGTGCAGATTGGATTCAACAAAGGTACTGCTGACAGTAACTTATATTTCAAAATTGATCATGAAAACATTCTGATTGTTGAAGTGTTTGTGGATGATATCATTTTTGGAGGAAAAGATAGTATGTGCAAAACCTTTGCAAATCAGATGAAAAGTGAGTTTGAAATGTCTATGCTTGGTGAAATGAATTTCTTCTTGGGTCTGCAAATTACTCAAACAAAAGAAGGGATCTTCATTTCTCAGACCAAATATGTGAAAGAATTGTTAAAGAAATTTGGTATGGAAGACTCAAAGCCTATGAACACTCCTATGGCAACCGGATGTAAGTTAAGCAAAGAGGATGATTCTCCAAAGGCAGATCAGACAAAGTATAGATCAATGATTGGTGGATTGTTGTATCTCACTCAAACTAGACCAGATATAATGCAGGCTGTTGGTCTTGTGGCAAGATTCCAGGCTGATCCTAGAGAATCTCATGTTATGGCAATCAAAAGAATTTTTAGATACTTGAAAGGAACAGTTGAGTATGGTCTTTGGTATCCTAGAGATCCGGATTTCTCTCTTCATGCTTACACAGATGCAGATTGGGCAGGAGATGTGGATGACCGGAAGAGCACTAGTGGTGGAGCATTCTTTTTGGGAAAGAGATTGGTTTCTTGGCTAAGCAAGAAACAAGATGCAATATCTCTGTCTACAACTGAAGTAGAATACATTGCAGCAGCAGGTAGTTGCACTCAAATCTTGTGGATGAAGTAGATGCTAAGAGACATCAAAGTTGAATATGAGGAGCCTATTACAATTTTCTGTGATAATTCAAGTGCAATTAATATTTCCAAGAATCCGGTATTGCATTCTAAGACTAAGCACATATCTATCAAATTTCACTTTTTGAGAGAACAAGTAAACAAGGAAGAAGTCAGATTGGAGTATGTTCCCTCCAAGGATCAGATTGTAGATATCTTTACAAAACCTCTTCCCAAGGACTCTTTTGAATATCTCCGGGAGAAGTTAGGGGTCATGGCCCCTCCGGTGATGAACTAAGATGCACTGATGTGCATCAGTCCGGTGGCTATCACAGTCATATCTTGTGATCCGGACTAATGGGGAGCTGCAACTAAGGGGGAGCAGCTGGTATTATTCTGATGCATGAGAGTTGCAAGTATGAGCCCTTTGCCATTGATGTCAAAGGGGGAGAGAAGACATGTGAAAAACAAGTGGTTGATGATCAAAGGGGGAGCAGCAAAGGAAGACATGTGAAGAGTTGTTGTTGATAGGGGGAGCTGTGACAGAAAAGAGAAGTTCTTGTCTTGATGGTTTTTCACATCATATGTTGCCATCAATGACAAAGGGGGAGATTGTTGCAAGTATGAGGTGAGCCAGTGTTGTCATTGATGTCAACATACTCATATTGCATTGACAAGAAGGATTTGATGAGCTGTGTGCTGAGGATATTGAGAAAATTAGACTCAGTCAGGAACAGTGAAGAACAGTGATAAGAAGAAGGTAAATGTACTGTATAGGATGAGAACCGGAGGATGCGGATCAAAGGGTTAGTAGATATGAGTCTTGAGATGTTACAGTTAAGATTTCAGAGGTCCGCATGAAGATCGGAAGGAGTTGTGGCTGCCGGTATAGAACCGGGTCCGGCAAGTATCCGGAGGTGACAGAGGATCACAAAAAGGTCCGGTGAGATCCGGAATTGTATTATCCCAATCTGCGGATTGGAAAGAGTGTTTGGGATGTCCTTGTGATGTATCATCCTGATTTGTGTATGATTTGGAGGTCCGGAAGTACCTCTTGGATTATGACAATGGCGACAGACTGTGTTCTTAAAGTTCCGGATGAGGAAAACAAGAGATCCCAGTAAGTAGAGGAAGTGCGGATGTATCCGGACATTCAGACAGGCTTGTGAAGGTTCTTGGATCATGTTTAGGTTGTGTTGTTGGTCCGCATTGATGGTAGAGCCCGGAATTGAAGCTATTCTTCCGGATGAAGTTCTTGCTCTGTGTAGCCGACCGGATGAGTTGTTCATCCGGCGAATGTTCTTGTGATGGCCGACCGGATGTGTTATTCATATTGCGGATACTCCTATGGTTGTTTGCCAACTTAGATGTTTGTTCCTAAGTCAATGTCTTGTATAAATAACGGTTTGTGAGTTCATTTCAGTGGTGGCGAAAAAGATGAGCATGATATAGCGAAGAAAGGTGCAAAAGGCAGAGCAGAGATTGTTGGGCTTAATTGGAACTGATCCGGACATGGAAGAGATGTCATTCTCCAGTTCAAGACTGTGATTTTCATCACTTTGTAGACAGTGTGTCTCCTTGTAGGCAGTGGGCCTCTTTGTGAGCAGTGTGCTCGGGCAGTGAGCCCTTATTGGCATGTGCCATTCATTTTTTTTATTCTTCTAACAGAGAATAATTCTTGGGTTAATCACCCCGTGGTTTTTCCCTTAACCGGGTTTTCCACGTCAAAATCTTGGTGTTCAATGTGTTGATGCTTATCTGCTCTTATGTTTATGTATTATGCGTCCATGAATGATTATTTGATATGCTGCTAACTAACAACAAAGAATTAAGTGTTTGAAATAGAACAAGTTCTATACAACTGATTCACCCCCCCCTCTCAGTTGTATGCCCTAGATCCAACAGATAGTAGGTCCAACGTTTGTTTGAAAGTGTTGCAAGAATTGATCAACTAGTTGTGAGAAGGAATTGATTGAATTATGAGGTAGAGAGCAAAACCATTCCAAAGCAATATCTTTTAGAGATCAAGGAAATAGTTTTTTTTTCTAACAATGCCTCATCAAAGAAGAAATCACTACACATCACTATGAATGCTGCCACATGAGTATTAAGATCACCTTTTCCATTGTACTTTTCAAAGAGAGGGGTCTCAAATTTATCAAACATTGGAGTTCTTAGGATGGGATAGGATAAACAATTGCGAGCATGCTATGCTGGCAAAGCATGTTAAGAGGAAGCATTAGTCAAATTTGTCACTTTGTTTCTACAATGAAGACATACTCTACAAAAGTTGATTTAAGAGAGTATCATTAGATGAAGAGGTATTTTCTGGATTTGAGATAGGTGCATTAGATGCTGCAATAGTGAAATTGAGAGGTGGTTGGTAATAAGTGGAGGTGATGGGTGGTTGAGAATAACTATGCATTGGTATGGATATATGAGGTGCATGGTTTTGATAATTAAATCCAATGGCTTTGTAATTTATAGTAGATGTTCCCATGGTAGAGGTAGCATTACTACAAGAATGTGGATTTGTGGTGAGAATTAATGATGTAAAAGTGGATATTCTAGTAGTCAGTATGGGTGTCGAGAGCGGTGAGCTTATATACCTCAGTGGTGACACATTTTCAATTTTATTCACGTGGCTAGCTATGTGCATAATGTTATGATCCACTATGTGGGATAATCCACAGAGCATGTCAACACATTCTTGTCCTTCTTGTAACCATCCTCTTATACCTTCAACAATAGGTACCATTTCTTCAGCTAGATGTGCTTGTTCTACAATTTGTTGAAATTCAACTAGTTGTTGTCCAATTTCTTAAGATTTTCATCGGGGATGTGTATATCTTTGTTACCCATATCTTCAAAAGGAGGAATTATTGGTTCTTCTAGGTTATCATTTAAGAGGTCATGCAGAGGTGTTGACTCACCCTTTCTAAAGTGGTTGTATAATGGATTTTTTGATGTTTGTACATTGATGCTATCAACAATATTAGAACCCATTAGTCTACAACTTCTCCTTTCAAATATGTTTCTAGTAGGGCAGTGGGTTTTACAACTCATGCAAAGTCCAATAACACTCAATGCACTAACCACTAGGTATAATCAACAAGATTAAGGTAGTTATGTTTGTTGAAATACACAATGTGTAATTGCAAAATTTGAAATTTAAATGCAAGAAGACACCATGAAGAAACACTAAAACTCAAAATCAGATTTGAATAAGTGTCTAAAGAGAGAGGCAAAATCTGAAATAAGATTTTGACTACCAACCCTAGCTTTTACAAAAACTAGGTTATATGAAAAATGTCAATTTTAACAAAACCCTAGCAAATGAGATATGCAAATGCAAGGTGTTATATCATCAAATGATTAATTTCTGTAATTTTTCTCAGATCTGATGTATAAATCATATTTTCAAGTGTTTCCAATGATATGTAAGGAAAATAATGCAAAACTATGCCTTTATACAAGCCTAGAATGCTTATTTTTTCAATTTGTTTCAAATGTATGCAAGATTTTTCAATGAAGAATGATAAGTGTGATATGAAGTAATGCAAGATCTGATTTCAACACTCACCAAGATGCAAATTCTTTTAAATTTGGGTTCACCAAAATGTTATGTAGGGTAAAAGAGGGAATTGAATGCAAGCATTGAAGTACACTAGATCAAACCCTCCTTTCACTATAACATTCAAGGACAAAACCGAGCTAAGACACTACAAGATGGATGAGGACTCGGCTACTGATTTTATTCTCTTGTTTGCTAAGGAAAGATGTGATTTAACCAATCCCTTTATCAAACCCTAAGCAAATCAATGCACTAAACCCTAGAATTGTGATAATCAACTTATAA
Source organism: Cunninghamia lanceolata (assembly GCA_027924645.1). Lineage (NCBI taxonomy): Eukaryota > Viridiplantae > Streptophyta > Pinopsida > Cupressales > Cupressaceae > Cunninghamia > Cunninghamia lanceolata. The sequence continues at coordinate 8,220,209 of BSBN01001067.1, forward strand.
TAGACAAACAACAATGGAAAGCCAAGACCTAAAACTACCAAAATGATCGGTGAGATGTCATAACCTATTTCTCAAAAGCTGAAATGCTGAAAGATTCTGGGGCTAGTTCCCGAGTCTAGAAAGTTTCAATCCCTAAAATCTTTGAACTGCAAAAATGTCTTAAATGATACCTTAATGTTGTTTCCAGGGTTTGTTTCAGCTGCTGGACACTGGGGCTAGTGCCCAAGTCTGCTATAGATGAAATTTTGAACTCTATTTTTAGATCTTAAATCTTTATCCCTTAAACAACCACTCTATACCTTCACTTTTGCATTTCTCACACTTGTAACCTACAGACAAGAAGAAAAGGGGTTTGGAGTTGTGGTGTTTAGGGATTTCCCTTAGTCAAATCCCATGTTAGCGTTCAAGCTTTCCCAACACCATTGTTAGAGATAGAGCATGTCCTTGCAGGATAGAGGCTAAAGATAATCCAAATGATGATGAAATGATTCAAACAAAATGATAATGTCACCTTGGAGGTGAAGCCCTTAGGAAGATGAAGATTCTTCAACTCATAAGGATGTTGATGATGATTCCAAATCTACAACAAACATAATACTAACACAAATTTGCAACAATAACAAAATGAATGCCTTGAATGATCCTTTGTGTAATATCATAACCTTGCTATCATCAACCTATTAGAAAATGAATTTAAACACGTGTTTATATATGCTATCCCATTAAACTTTCACAAATTAATTGAAAGAGCCGACAAGGGAGGACCCATTTAAGATTCATATGCTGACATACATTTAATTTTACCTAGACCAATTAGGGTGAACTTGGGTGTAGGCACCCAAGTCCCAAGGTGCCTTTTTGGTTAGGACCTAAGCATTAAATGGGCCTCTAGTTCCCATTTGACATGGGTTTTAGGGAATTTCTCATCGGGATGAATATTTTTCTTGTAGAGTGTAAACATGAGGACCTAGGAGCTAAACTAGGAGGTAAAAAGGCATGTGTCCACTTTTTACTCCATAACACATTTATGTAAGTAACTATCCATATGTACAAGTAAATATCCATATTGAAAACTTACAAACAAATATCTAAATAAATATTTAATAAGAATTAGTGATAAATAATGAGGGTTAAATTATCCATAGGGAATGGTTGTTGAAGACCTAATGGTATCATTATTTTTTCACTTTCATTATATTATTGAAGTCCCTTATGGCCATCATCTTAGGTTTAACAAAATCTAAAGTGAAAAAGGGATGCCCTCTCTTAGCAATTGGCCTATTATTTGCCATATTATAATCATGATTTCTAGTTCATAATTCTAGGTTGATATTCATCAAGCCTAGGTTTTAAGTTTTATTTCTAGGATTTGTGGAGCTATATATTTCAGAGACAACTATCATAAAAAATTGATCACTCAACGTTAATCTCAAGATGGTGCTTATAACTAAAAGGATGATCTAGATCTGTAGCCTTTGTTAAAACTATAATAAAATATATTGTGTCTTTATTTTATATAATTAGATTGAACATATGTTGGAGGGTTAAATCTAACTGTTGGATCATCTCCCTTGTGCATGCACCTTCTAATCTTCTCCCAACATTATCTCTATTTACCCCTTTATTATTAGCTACTCTAATTCAACACTTAAGTGGCACATCCTCATTGGTCCATAGATATTTAGTAACAAGTCAACTTCATGTGGCAATGTATGAGGACCAAGTTCTTATTGTCATGTGTATCTTGGTGACATCATCAATGGGGCCCATTTGTTTAAATCTATAACTACTTAGTCCTTTATGATGGGCTTGACCTCTTCCAACATGGACTTGATGGTGAATGATTTCTTGCCACATGTCACCTTTTGTATGATGTAAAGGGACCTCCATGTTGTTGTAGGGGCGGAGAAGAATTAATGTCAAGTGAAGGAACTGATTGATCCAAGGTTCATGTTCTTTTGTGCAAGTTTTGTCCTTTGAACTTGTGAGAACCTACCATGCCTAAGACCTCATACTGATGTGACATTTTGAGGCAATATGTCCACACCATTGTTGCTACAAGAAAGATATTAGATGTTATATATATATATATATAGAAAATTTAGAAGTCAATGGTTGTTGGTGAATTGGCTACATATCAGTGAGCTAAATATTTGTAAGGCAAAAGAGTTATCTATCTTGTAATAGTCTTATAGGATATGTAATGTTCTATGTTGAATCAAATTTCATCTTGTAAATGTATTTTGTACTTAGTTTGAAGGAGTATCTATCCATCTATAGTTTGTTAAATCTATGAATGTCTCCATGTGTTTTGGATGATCTTTTGGGGAGGTGGCTTGTTCCTCTAATTACATTTTTTAGTGAGTATTTAAACTATGGTAACATGAAAAGGGCTTATTTTATGGTAATTTATTTGTATCACTTCATAAGGGCTTAATTGGTATAGTTTCTTTGATATCATTGAGATCTTCTAGTTAGCCTTTTTATTAACAATTATAGCTCAAACATTATTAACTTTCACTATCACTTTACTAGTTTTAATGGAGAGATTAATAGTTACTCAATTAAAGTTTCCCCTATGTGGTATATCATATATCTTGTGTTCAACATAATTATTTCCAAATCATGTGTCGAACAAATATTTATATAAAACATGTTCTAAAAAATATATGTATTTGTTATCTAGAAAAGTATAGTTTCTTTAAATTTAAGAGATGGTACTTTTGGTGTTACAAATTATACCTCGTAACTCTAGAGAATGGACATACAATCTATACCAAGAAACATGGGTAAATTCATACTAAAAGGGTAAGACTCATGATCAAACTGCATGCAGTTGTGGACCAATTGACAAGAGCATGTAACTCTTCTACACTTCTGGCTTTGTAGGGTCAACGAGTGTATCTTCATGTAAATATTTATAGGATAATTAGAGGGAAGTGAAAAATAGAATAGTTCACATAGCTTAGCCACACCCTTTGTATAAATATATCCCAAACATTTGTCTTAAGACATCATTGATACTAGCTTTCTAGTCTTGCAGACCTAAAGATCACTTTATAGTAGGTTGGATTACACGTACAACTAAAGATGAAAAAATGATTCATATCCCCATAAGTTAATCCCCTTATGTTTTTTCTACTTCATGTAGAACTTGGAATCCAAACATGAATAACTCTTTGAATTTGGATAACACATGAAAGTTCCCTTAATATTTGAAGGTAAGTATCAATGAGTTATGCAAACTAGTAGAACCTAACCTACCCTAATCTACCAAGGAACAAAAGAAGGATACTTTTAATAAACAAATTGATCATTTTAGTAAAGTACAATCAATTATTTAGTCCATTCTATGAAGAGTCAAGGTTTAAAGAAATATCTAAACACTCTTATCAATTTAAAACAAAGTACTAGTAGTACATCTAAAATCTAATCATTCTAGGGCAATTTCATTTATATACAATAAAAAGACAAAAAATATCACACAACTATATCTGCTTTAACAATCCATAACTAATCAATGTAATCCCATATGTTACTCCAAAAGAATTCTTTGGTGACTTTGAATAAATTTTACATCTATTATAATAGTCAACTATACAAAAATGACAATATATTAGCAATTGTAACCCCATAGACATATATATTATCCCATTAAAGTCTTAGACAACTATACAAACATCTAGATCATGAAGAATATTTCAACTAGACAAAATCTTCTCTAGATTTTATAAAATAATGAATGACACAGAGACTTTAGACTTGATTTACAACACTTTATGCCAAAGATTACACTAACTAGAGGACACCTATATAGATTTGGCCTAAATCCTAAATACTACAAGAAATCTAAAATTTGGTAAAGATCTTTGCTCCTAAAAGAAACTTGTATATAACTAGTCAAGCATCCCTAGATAAACTATGCATTTGATACTTGTAATTTGTACCATTACATAAAGTATGGTAACTTGAGGTGTGTTAGATGGTTGATGTATGAGTATTGGATAGTTTGCATTCATGTGTGAAGTATTTTCAACTGAACTACATCATTAAGGATAATAGTTGATATATATTTGGTCACATACATTAGTTTTTTCTTACTTTGAAGAGGTTTGCAGTCTTGTATATGGTAAACCAACACATTGAAGCTTAGTGACAATAATTGAAGTTCTCTTGTGCATAGGATATGTTTTTTTCTTGGGATAAGTTATGTTTATTCATTTCTCTTTAATTGTCCTATATTAAAACCTTGGGAAATATTCCCCTTGGCCTAGAACATCCAAAAGAAGGAGAAGCGACTCTTTCTCATGAATTGGTCCAAAGTTGTCCTTGCTTGATCGTAAGTTGCAAGTATGATTGCTTAAGCTAAATTTCACAGTGGCTAAAGGTATGGCTTATCTTTAGGGTTTGAGGAGACAATAGATGTGAGAGACAAAAAGTGGCACTATTGTTGCGGATGCATTGAGAGTTGTCATCATCTAAGTGTGCTAGTTTATAGTTTTAGGGTTTAAGGTTCATAGTTTATAGTTAAATTTTAATTTTAGGGTTTATAGTTAATAGGTTTAGGGCTTATTGTTTATAGTTTTAGAGTTTAATGTTCATAGTTTATAGTTAAATTTTAGTTTTATGGTTTATAGTTCATAGTTTTAGGGTTTATAGTTAAATTTATGGTTTATAATTCATAGTTTTAGGGTTTATAGTTCATAGTTTTAGGGTTTATAGTCAAATTCAACAATTTAGGGTTCATTATATTTTTAAAACTCATAAACCAAAAATCTAAAATTTGTAAATTGTAAACCCTAATTGCTAAATATATAAATCATAAAACTTAAACCCTAATTTCTAAATGTAAACCTATAGTCATAAAAAATACATACAAAAATTATGTAAACCTACCTGGAGGTCTTTAGGAATTATGAGTTTGGTGGGAGGAGATGGCAAGTGTGAAAAACTGGTCAATATCATGGCAAGGGTTTGGAAAATGGATATCTATTATGTGTTATGCTTCTCACCATCACTGTCTGTGGGGAAAATGAGCCCACGGGGCTTTTTTAATATATTAAATACCTTTACAAAATGGGTACCCGTTTAGGCTCGAGCACCTGTTCCTGTCGACATTTTTTTTCCCAATGCTTTCCCTATATGTGGACCCAGCTTCTTGCTTTTACACTATTATTTAAATCAATTTCATTTGCATATGGTGGCAAGGAATGCAATGTTCCAAAATGCTTCAATTTCATCCAGTGAAAAAGTGCTAGGAGTGAAATTTTGCATTCCACACCTCATGGGGCCAAACAAAATATGAAAACATGTCGGGATAGGTGGTTGAATGCTAGGGGAGGTATTTTTTCACAACCCAAGTGTCCCAATTGTTTGGACTACAGGCTTCTAGCAAAGTTACTTAAGAGCCCTAAGAGAAAAAAAATTGCCAAACTTTGATGGAGAAGTTCTCAAAGTTTGTGGCACCTGTGAATGTTCCATTTAGACCTACAAGTGCATGTGGGGTCCATCTACAATAACCTCTCTCCATTTTTTTCAACTCCAAACTATTTGGCCCTGCTAAAATTAAATGCATTCTTACAAAATGCATCAATGGCAATCAACATAAGCTTGCTAGAAGTCATATTTTTTGTTCTGCACCTCGTGGGGCTAAACTAACTATGCCAACATGTCAAGGTAGGTGGGTGAATTCTAGAGGAGGTCTCATTTTTTACCCCAATTGTCCCAGTTGGTCCGGACTATGGGCTTTCAGCAAAGTCACTTAAGAGCCCTAAGAGCAAAAAACTACCAAACTTTGACAAAGTAGTTCTTGGAGTCTGTGGAACCTGGGAATGTTCCATTTGGACCTATAGGTGCATGTGGGTTCCATCTACAATAACCTATTTTAGTTTTTTTCAAATCCAAATCATTTGGCCCTACTGAAATTAAAAGCATTCTTGCAAAATACATCAATGGCATTCATCATAAGCTTTCTAAAAGCCATATTTTTTGTTTTACACCTTGTGGGGCTGAACTAACTATCCCAAAACATCAATGTAGGTAGGTGAATGCTAGCAAAGGTCTTGTTTCATACCCCAATTGCCCTAGACATTCTGGACTATAGGCTTCCAACAAAGTCACTTACCAAAAGCTTGTAGTCCAAAATGACTAGTTCACTTGGGGTACAAAATAAGACCTCCCATAGCATTCATCTACCCACCTTGATGTGTTAGCACATTTGGTTTGACCCCATGAGGCGTAGAACAAAAAATATGGCTTCTGACAAGCTTATTTTGAATGCCACTGATGCATTTTGTAAGAATGAATTTAATTTTGGTAGGGCCAAATAGTTTAGAGTTGAAAAAAATGAAAGAGGTTATTGTATATGGAACCCACATTCACTTGTAGGTCAAAACAGAACATTCCCAAGTGCCACAGACTCTAAGAACTACTCTGTCAAAGTTTGGTAGGTTTTTGCTCTTAGGGCTCTTAAGTGACTTTGTCAAAAGCTTGTAGTCCAAAACAACTAGGACACTTGGGGTATGAAACAAGACCTCTGCTAGCATTCACCCACCCACCCCAATGTGTTCGCATAGTCAGTTTTGTCCCACAAGCTGCTGAACAAAAAATATGGCTTCAGGTAAGCTTATGTTGAATGCCACTAGTGCATTTTGTAAGAATGCATCTAATTTTGGTAGGGCCAAATGGTTTGAAGTTGAAAATACTAAGATATGTTATTATAGATGGATCCCACATGCACCTTTGTGTCCAAACATAATATTCACATGTGCCACAAACTCTGAGAACTGCTACGTCAAAGTTTGGCAGTTTTTTGCTCATAGGGCTCTTAAGTGACTTTGTTGGAAGCCTATAGTCTGGAACAACTGGGACACTTGGGGCATGAAATGAGACATCCTCTAGCATTCACCTACCCATCTCAACGTGTTGGCATAGTTAGTTTGGCCCCACAAGGTGTAGAATGCAAAATTTCATTCCTAACACCTTTTCACTGGATGAAATTGAAGCACTTTGGAACATTGCATTCCTTGCCACCATAGGCAAATAAAATTGAATTAAAAACACCAAGGTAGGTATTTGTAGGTGGACCTAACATCCACCTATACATGCAAAGAAGACATTCCTAAGTGTCACAGTTTGATAGAATAGCTGGTCCAAATTTTTGTACCTTTTTGTCTTAGGGTTCTTAAGAGACTATCTCTGTCTGATGTAGCCAAGAATGAGAAGGAGGATTTGCCACCTAAAATACACCTCCCCTAGTTTTCACCCACCCACCTTAATGCATTGGCATAGTCAGTTCAGCCCCAAGAAATGTGAAATGTAAAATTTCACTCCTAGCACCTTTCCACTAGATGAAACTAAAGTATTTTAGAACATTTCATTCCTTGCCACAACTTGAAAATAAAATTGATTTTAAAAAATGAGGTATGTATTTGTAGGTGGACCTAATATCCACCTATACATGCAAAGAAGACATTTGAAAGTGCCACAATTTGAGAGAATAGTCAGTGAAAGGTTTGACACCTTTTTTGTCTTAGGACTCTTAAGAGACTATCTCCGTCTGATGTAATCGAGAATGACCAGGAGGCTTTTCCACCAAAAAGACACCTCCCCTAGAATTCACTGGACCACCCTGACATGTTATTGTAGTCGGTTCAGCCCTAAGAGATGCGAAATTCAAATTTTCACTCCTAGCACCTTTCTAATAGATGAAACTAAACTAAAAGATATGTTGTAATCACCATTTTTACATCTTTCCTCTACTATCCTTTGATGCAAAGACAGTTACCGTTGCACCAAAATATCGACCTATTAACACCTGATACAACCGCCAAAGTTAATGAATCCACGAGAGGCAGTTAAGCCTTGTTATGAAGCCAAGTGTTGCACTGCACAACACAAGGAGACCAAGGGTGCACACCTTACAACAATCCCCACCACCACAAGCGAGGGGTTCGAACCTATGACCTAGGCTCTGATACCAATTGTTGCAAAGATGATTGCCATTGCACCAAAAGATCGACCTATTAATGCCTGATACAATTGTTAGAGTTAATGAATCCACAGGAGGCAGTTAAGCCTTGTCACGAACCCAATCGCTACATTGTACAGGACAAGGAGACCAAGGGCGTACACCTTGCAACATCCTTAGGTTGATATGGTGTTCTCACTTGATCCAATGTGTTCTAGGGCCTTAATTAAAGGTTCAAACAGTCTCAAATATGATGGACCCATTCCAGTCCATTTGTCACTACTCAAAATAATCTAAACTAGGGGGCCTCTCAATCACCTTTATATCTAAATTTCTACAAGTCCTATAAAGAAGCCCTAGAAGGTGCCATATGAATTGATAAATCCATTGTTGATAGTGAAAGGAGAATGTATGAACTGATGGAATGTAACAACTAGAATAGAAATATACTAGAAATAGACATGTTCTTCATCTCTTCATGCCTTCAAGGACAATGTTGCTAAATCTCTAATACCAAACTTTACGTGGTATGAGTGATCACCTTGAAGAGATATACTAGTTTATTGTTAAATTATTCATGACATCAAATCACTACATATATAAACTAATAAAGGATCAAAACTTCTATATGCATTAATATTGTCTTGCTACAACTAGGTCATTCCTACAAGTATCGTGTAAGAGATCAATAAAAGAACAAACCTACACAAAGGTGAAAAAAGAATTCTTGTCATGCAATCAAAATAAAATATTAACATAAAAATCTCACCATCAAATTTAGCATAAAAAACAATGAAAAAATACACCTTAAAGAGTATGCTACTAAAATCATATAAAATGCTTATCAATTCTTAGCACCAAATGTGAAGAATCACTATGAGGGTTTGTAAGATGGAATTCTTGTCATTAAAACTCATAGTAACATGATGATATTATAGTCACTATCTCCTCATAGGATATGACAAAGCTAGTTAAAAATCTAAAATGTAAAATATATACAAAATGTCCTCAAAATATAGATTTAATAGATGTTTTTAAATTGTATGTAAATTATATCGAATGTCTCTACAATGAAGGATAAATGCTTTAACCAATGATCTCAATCCCTTGAATACAATAGCTTTATTGTCCAAAACTCCTACGTTTATAAGTTAAAAAAAATTTAAGCAAAGTAAACACCATCAACTACAACTAACTTAAAATTTGTTATAAGAAGTTTGATGGAAGATTAAGAAACACTAAGTTTAGAATTCTATCTTATATGTCACCTTAAGAATTATATTGAATGTCTCCAAAATGAAATCTAAATGCTTTAACCAGTGATCTCAATCCATTGAATACAATAGTTCCATTCTCCAAAACAACTACATTTAAATATTAAAATTTGTCAAGAAAAATAAACTTTAATCTACTTTTAACTTGGCAATGGTGGATGTATTGCCATCATAACCTCGTCATACTCATAACGTAGTCATGGTCTAGGTAGAATACACAAAATGTTGTTTCCAACCTCATAAGTAGATCTAAGTACTCCAATCTTGTGTGAAATGCACTTGCATTTATAAGTTAAAAAATTGTTAAGCAAAGTAAACACCATCAACTACAATTAACTTAAAATTTGTTATAAGAAGTTTTATGGAAGATTAAGAAACACTAAGTTTAGAATTCTATCTTATATGTTGGGTCTTAGGATTTATATCTAATGTCTCCAAAATGAAATCTAAATGCTTTAACCACTAATCTCAATCCCTTGAATACTAGGGTATGGCTGCAACGGTCTCATATATTATTGTATTTCTCTTTAATTGTCCTACTAAGGACCTCTATGGAATGTACCCTTATAGGTTTATTAGAGTCTAAATAAGAAGAGCCTACCCTCTCTTATTTAATTGGTGGCTAATTGTTTACTCTCTAAGGATGGGTCCCACCTCTCTATCTAGGTTAATAGGCATTCATCTTGCCTTTATATTAAGTGTATACTTTAGGAAAGTGGATCAAATATTTTGAGCACCATAAAATATCAATTATGTTGAGGACAAGGTCCTAGTTCTATCATTCCATGGCCTAGTTGATTTTGGAGAATTTGTTGATGGTGACCAAACCCATTCCAATTTTCTTCCCTTGAAGATCAATTTTGTGCTTCAAGGTCATCCTCAAGTGCAAGGTGGTGATTCTACTATTGTTCCTAATTTTTTGTTACTTCTATCAAGTGCTAACCATGGTTTCTACATGCACATTCCAAGGCAATAAATTCTAAGGTGCAATTTTTTCTTGTTCTATCTTCATGGATATAAATGTAATTGTGTATGATGTCAAGTAGAATGGTGTATAGAAACATGATTCAAATAAAATAAGTAAAATTGTATAATCATAGGTTCTTATATATAATAAAACCTACTCATTATAACAAAAGGCTCAATATACTTAATTTTTGCATTTAATACTAGGTTTGATGATGGTTTGATGATAATTTAACAATCCATGCAATCCTACTCTAATGGGGAGCTATACCTCTCCTCCATGTTGTGTAAACTCTTTGATCCTCCATACCACATTTTGGTCTCATGACTCACATCAATGATCATGCAGCATCATGTTGTTGCAAGTATGTGCAATCGGTGTTGTCATTGATGTCAATAAGCTTGTGTTGTCATTGGTGTCAATTGTGTTATCTATGTGAGTAAGAAATGATGCAAGAGTATGAGTAGTTAGTGTTGAATGAAAATTGTCCCTAATGATGAGGTTGGCTGAGTAGAGATAAGGGTGTTGCAATAGTAAGAATTGTTTGGTTGAGTTGCTTTACTGAAGATGATATAGTTGCTTTGAAGAGGTGATGAAGATGTTAAGAATATGTTTCTGTTGGTTAGTTTTCAAGTGCTTCTGAGAAAAATTGACTATTAATGGAAACAGTGTGTTGAAGATGTGTTATGGCTTATAGAGTTGTGTATGAGTTATGCTCTATATTTCTTCTATATTGAAGATTTGTCTTGGTAGTTTGGATATGTTGTTCAGGGATGTTCAGAGGTGTTATATTCCAAATTTGTTGTAATGAAATAACTTGCACAATAGAAGAAGATGATATGAAATATGCTGCAAATATTTGATAATGACTGAGAATAACAAGCCACTTTGAGGGGGTAAACCTCAAAATATCACAATGAGAACACACTTCACAATATGATGATGAAATAAGACTCACATCCTCCTATATATACTAAATTATGCTTAGACCGAATAGACACACCCCTATATAAGCCCTAGGCTGACCTAACTAACTAAATAATAATATAATAATGATAACATGACTTAATTAGGAGTTAAGATAACCATAAGCTGACTATTCATAACCCGATGTACACCAATATTAATGGTGTAGCATGCCACCCTCTTCAAAGAAGCATTGTCCTCAATGCTAATCAAGTGTGGATTCTTTTGAATGAACTCCTCGCCCTCCCATGTGGCCTCTTCAACTGGTAATTCTTCCATTGGATGAGATACTCAGTGAGAGTTCTATTCCTCAGCTTCTTTATACGTGTTTGATGAATGCACTCTGGTTCAAAAATGATTCTTCCTTCTTCATTGAGCTCTGGTAACACTGTCTTGGAGGGACTTTTGAGTCTACTAACATTAATCTCCAAGATAGAGATATGGTAGAAAGGTTGTATAATTTTTTATTTAGGTAACCTCAATTTGAAGTATATGTTGTCAGTCCCTTTTGAACCTTTATGAGGCTCATACAAAATAGGTTCCCCCTTGTGATCCAAAACTGTAACTACTTTCCTAAAAGGTGAAGTAGGAATCTTTGGTTATTGCACTTCCATTGACAATAATTGAGCCACACATTTATCCATATCTTTTTTTAGTGACAATTGGTGTGCACTTACCAATTGTGGACTCTTTCCAAGTAACATCAAAAAATGTCCCCTTGGGGGCTTTTCCCTCATAAGGTTTAGCTCACGGGTCTTTTATCTGCATTTAGGACATCTTGCATCATATTTTGACATCTTGATGAAATGAACCCTAAGTTTCATGACAAGTGGGACCTAGGGGGATCCCTTGAACCTAACCCTGACCAAAATAGGGAGGGAGGACTTGGGCACCAGTGCCCTAGTCCTACCCTATTTTGGGCTAGTCCCAAATTTTGAGTGTCGGCTTGTGACCGTTATTTGGGTTCAATGCCGACACGGTAAGGTTAAATTATGAAATTCTTAGCGGGAGTGTTTGTAGTTGCATATATAAGCATGTTTAGGAATTCATTTGTAAACTAGATGATTATTGTGATCTTTTGGCATCCTCAAGGTGATTCAAGGTATTCATTGTGTAGCAAGAGTATATTTGTGTTGTCTATAAGTTGGTATTTGCAAATTTGAGCAATCATCTCCTCATGGCATAAAGAGCTTCTTCCTCCCATGAGATCTTCACTACAAGGTGACATCATTTGTGTTTCTAACCATTTATCATTTAGTTTTTGCCTCTACCTCACAAGGGCATGCACTCTCTATCTAACAAAGGTGTTCAAAAGACTTGAATGTCTCTCTGGGGCTTGACTGAGGCAAGCCTCTAAACACCACAACCCCCTCCCAAAGTTTCTGTGATTGTAGGTTACAGATTGAAGATACATGAAAAGTGGAGTTTTAGGAGGATATTACAGAGTGTCAGATTTGTAGATCAGAGTTGAAAATAGCACCCTGGACTTGGGTGCCCACTCTTTAGTCCTCCGGATTCTGTGATGGGAAAATCTCTAACACAATAGGAATAGGTTGCAGATCAAGCTTCCATATCCTGACAAAAACCTAGGCATTAGACTTGGGTACCTGCTCATTAGTCCCTGACTGTTCCACTTCCTGAACTTTGAAAATAGGTGCACATTTATCTGTCATTTTACATCTTCCTGTCACAGCATTTTTAGTAATTTGTTTGTTTGGTTCCATAATTGATAATTAGGGTTTTGAGGTATAATTGAGCATAATTGAACATAATTAACAATCAAATCATACAAATCCAAGCTTCCCTACATTCCTAAGTGACCAAGGGCCTAATAGTAGAGTCTTACTTGACCTAAGGTCCTTGAATGTATTAGGGTTAAAGGAGGATACACACAAACTAATCAAAAACCAACTATCCAAATTTTACCCTTTACCTTTTGGTGAACCCATGTTTTTCATGAATTTTGCACCTTTCTGAGGGTTTTGCTTTAGATTTACATTGATTTCATTCATTCATATCATCATTCATCTTATTGCATTCGAAAAATTACAAAAAAATGAAAATTTTGAAAAAAATTGCATTCTAGGGTTTGAATTTTTACATAGTTTAATTGCATCTAATTAAATTTCTAATTTTTGCATTAGATCTAAAATTTATTTTCATTAAATTCATAATTTTCATATTGCATTTGACAATTTGCAAAAAAATTGAAAAATTTGAAAAAAATTAGCATTTTTAGCTTACATTTTGATTTAATTTGAATTAATTTGAATTAATTTTCACTTTATTTCAAATTTTTGCATTATATTTGAAATTAATTCATTTATTTAATTTTCATTTCATTGCATTTGAAAATTTTGAAAAATTTAAAAAAATTGCCATTTTTAGCTTGCATTTTGATTAAATTTGAATTAATTTTCACTTTATTTCAATTTTTTGCATTAGATTTGAAATTCATTATTTTTTTAAATTTTCATCTCATTGCATTTGAAAATTTAAAATTTTGAAAAAAAAATCTGGCACTGTTTGCTCAATTTTTAAATAATTTGAATTAATTTGAATTAATTTTCATTTAATTTAATTTCTTATTTTTAAATTAGATCTGATATAAATTCATCATACTTTAATCCTTGCACTATATTTGTCATATTAAAATTGCTAGGGTTTGCTTGAAATTTTGAATTTTTCATATAACCTAGTAATTCCAAAAACTAGGGTTTGTAGGTAAAATCTTGTTTCAGATTTTTCTACTGATCTTAGACACTCATTAAAATTTGCATTTGGCTTGACTGTTGCATTTTAGAGTAAATTTGCATTTAGATCTAAAAAATTTGCAGTTTTACATAGAAAATCTCAACAAAAAACTAGCATTTTCATTGATTTTTCATTAGATTTGCACTTGCATTTTGCAGTGTAGGGCTTGGAAATCATTTTCAGATCTGAGTACATTTAATTTTCATCATAAATCATGTTGCAACACATTCATATAGCATTTTGCATCAAGATCTCAAACCTAGGGCTTGAGAAACCTTGATTTTGACTAGATTTGGTCTTATCGACTCTCCAGATTTGCACTATAGGCGTGTTGTAAAGAATATTTTTGCATTAATTTTCTTTTATCAAGGTTATCATCTTCTGTCACTCCTAAAATTCTTTACAACACCTTTTTATCGGGCCCTTGTATTGAAAATTTGGTGAAAAATTGCACACATTTTTTCTATATTTGCCCCAGGGTTTGACCTAGATTGTACTCCAAGCATGCTGTAAATAATTTTATGATTATAGGTGACTGATATAATTTCTATTATTTGTTGCACCTCATAAACTTCCTTACAACACCTATTTCATTGGGTCTTGGGATTGAAAAATTGTGAAAAATTACATATTTTAGGGCATTTTCACTAGATTCCAACTTGTTGTCATCTTAGATTTGCATCAAAAGTGTGTTGTAAAGGGTTTTATTGCTTTATTGGATGAAAATAGTTATATTATTTTCTGCCCCTGATCAAAATCTTTACAACACCTTTCCTTTCATATATTTGCATTGAAAAAGTATAAAAAATCAAGCATTTTAGGTCATTTTCATACATACTTTTGCACTTGACTTTTGCATCAAAATTTGAAAATCTTGTAAAATATGATTTACATTGACAATAGTGCAATGGCATATTCATGTTATTCTTCTTTTAAATCTTTCCATGAATATATCCTAGACTTTGAAAATTTCTCTAATTTCACTAATGAGAACCCTCATGTTATAGAACACATAGCTTATATCAGTGGTATTGATGCTTATATATGTTCTACATATGAGTTGCAATTACTTTGTTATACACATGATTTTAGTAGCTTCACTTTAGTCATAGGAGCATATCCTTTGATATTAGAAGATTTAACCAAATTCATCTCTAGGAATACTCATGAGAAAGATGAGAGTAAAAAGCCTTTTTCTGCCACAAAGTATGATGATGATGATGTACCTTCCCCTCATCCCAATGCTCTCCCTGGCCAAGATTTAGTATTAGTGGATGAGAAAAGGTCTCTCACATTAAATACTTTAGGGATGGATGTTGGGTACAACCAAGAGGGAAACAGTGTTAATTCAATACTTATTAATAGACTTGGTAGCAATATTCTTAAGATGATTGTCCGAGGGGCACCTAGTACACCCTCTTGCTTAAAGCCAGTGATTACAGTTCAAGGTAAACCTCCTGATGACATCTTCAATTATGCAAAGAAATCACGGTGTTCAAAATGTAATTGCTCATACATACAACACCCGTAATAACAAGCAAAGCAAGCAAGTACCATAGGTGCCTGTCTCTCTTCCATGTTCTCAACCTATGCTCCCTCCACTTCGTCTTGCTCATAAAAGTGGTCAATAATATGATCTTGTCGAGCAACTCCATGCTACTCAAGCTAAGATCTCTCTTTAGGATTTAATACAAACATCACCTACATATCATGGAATGCTTCAAGAAGCTTTACAAAAGGTGATTGTCCCACCTACTGCTAAGCCTAATGATGTAGCGGTGCATGCGACAAAAATAGATATGCTTTTTCAACCACATGAATTACTGTCAATCAAAGTTCAAAACCAATATAATCCTCTTGTAATCTTCATCACAATAAATAAAACATTGGTAAAATGAGTTATGATTGACAATGGATCAGCTCTTAATGTTTGTAGCATTAACCTACTACACAAAATCAAAGCTGACACATCACAAATCAAACCAGATGGCATTAGCATTTGTGGCTTTGATAATGTGGGATGACAATCTATGGGCACTATAACTATACCTATACAAGTAGGATCTGTGATTGTGCCTACCCTAATTCATGTCATTCCTTGTTCTTTATCTTACAACATGATTCTTGGTAGACCCTGGATCCATGCATTGGGGGCAGTTCCTTCTACTTTACATCGTTCAATTAAATTTATATTCAAAGGTAAACTTCATACTATTCATGCTGATCCCGAACCATATAACTATTTACATATTGAAATGCAAAAACTAGTCAACAATCATATGAGCTTAAACAATTTATGAATTGAGTCATCAATGCCTTTGGCCACAGATAATGTTATGCAAGACTCTAAAACATCAAATGCACTCTTTAGTGATGATTGGGGCCAATTGGATTTTAATCCTTGTAGTATAGGGGAATATAAAATTAATAGCCTTGATACATCAAAAGTAGCATCAATCTCACCTAAGCAATCTTTTGAAGCACCTAAGAAACATAAAGTCCCCTTGGTAGAGAAAAAAAACAATACTCTCACTTATACCACAAATTACGAGACCTATGAGGCTTCACCATCTTCTAAGGAAATGACATCCCTTTATGGTTGAGGATTTAAAATACTTTATAACAATTGTGAATATGTAGGTAAGGGATGTGGTGTAAATAAACAAGGGATTCAAGTACCTATAGAATCCACTTCAACACATTACTCAAGTGGCATTGGATATAATCCTTTTAAAGAAAAGAAAGCCTCCCGTCATCCTAAACTTAATGTTAATTCAACAAGATAAAAACAACATGATAGATATCCCAGATATGTATGCTCTTAATGATGGTACCCTAACAGATAAGTATCTCTAATCCTTTATCTCTCTCGTCATGTGCTTCCCTTGTGATGTGTTATGTGTTGTTTAGGCCTCCTAGGATGACCCCTGATTCTTTCGTAAGGTTTGGGCTACTAGGAGACCATCTCTGTTGTGACCTTCTATTTGTATCATCATTCTTCTATACTACCTCTCTCTAATTTCATTGTTGTGTGTTGTGTCTTACAGACATAGCATTGCAGTTGGTGAATTGGGGACACCCTCCTATGTGACTGTCCCTAAGACACTTGTTTCTCCTCTCTTATTTATTGTTTCCCTTCCTCTAGTGTTTCTATATAGTGGGCGGATGACAAAAAAAACATTTATATTGATGTGGACCTAGCATCTCTTTAGCAAGAAATAAAAAAATTGGACTTAGTTCCTAATATGACGATGGGGTTGTATATCTTCTCCGACACTTGGCTAGTAGAAGCACTCGTGCTTTCTACGTAGTGATTTTTATGATCTCTATCTCACTTACAAACCTTAACAATATTGCTGCTCTGTGCACTTTGTTTGTCTTTGAATCTTGCATTGGTGACACTCGGTTCTAAGATTTTCGTGATATAGCCCCATGGTTATCCTCGATCTCCAAATTCGCAATATAACCTTGGTTCTTTGTGTGATTGATCATATGCATTGATGTTGTTGTTTATTATGATTATGGACACTAACATGTTTCTTACAGGGATGTGTTTGTGGGAACATTTGGTGATCGTAAAGTACATGTCACCTCCGTCGGGCATGGACTTTACGAAAGTCCATGTTCCCTTGTGTGTTTTCTTCCTACCTTAACATGCCTGATATCGATGTGTGATATCAACCACCTTAAGGTGGGGGCATATATAAGGTAAGTTGTCTATTGTAGATGTTATCAATGTGCTTGTCCTCAGGTGTAGTTTAAAGACTGGTGGTGATGAGTCCCTCCTGCACTCTGAGTTTTCTTGCAATCAATCAATCATCTTAAGCCCTCTATGGAGGCGGGGGTGGTGTATCTCTTGCGGAGAGTGTCCATCCTATCATTTTCAAAAGTCCTCTACGGAGGTGGGGAGCGGTTCTATGACTAACTCAACCCTTAAGCATGTCTTCAGCAATTGTTGTGGTGAAGCCCAATCGTCAGTGTGTGCCTGTAATGTGCCTTAGATGGTGATGAGCCTAAAAATAGGAACACTCCATCGCTTGTCTACCGTGTTTTCTCTATTTCTTCAAAGTGTGTGTGTTTGGCATGCTTGCTTTGTTTGGCATGTTTATTGCCCCATATGTAGTCTAAAGACCAGTGCAATGAGTGCTTCCTACATTTTGGGAGCTTTGGTGTGTCTTGCATGTGGGTTTCCCCATAAATGCAGTTTAAAGACCAGCACGATGAGTGCTTCCTGCATTATGGGAGGTGTGTTTACTTTCTTTGTACTTACATCTACATTTCATATATATGAGAAAAAGAAATGAAAAGAAATCATTCTTGTCTTCCATGCATTAACTGTCTTCTATGCATCTGTTGTTTTCTTCATGTTTTGCATGACTGTAACTGTCTTCTCTATGTTTTGTGTGCCTTTCATTGTCTTTAATGTGTTTGACGTGTCTTCTCCATGCTTGGTGTGTTTGCTGTGTTTGTTGACCATACTTTAATACATGTATTGGACTCATGTTTATACATACATTAAAGTGGGGGCTAAAGTAACATCAAAAAATGTACCCTTAGGGGCTTTTCCCTCATAAGGTTTAGCTCCCAGATCTTTTATCTGCATTTAGGACATCTTGCATCATATTTTGACATCCTGATGAAATGAGCCCTAAGTTTCATGACAAATGGGACCTAGGGGGATCCCTTGAACCTAACCCTGACCAAAATAGGGAGGGGGGACTTGGACACCCACACCCTAGTCCTGCCCTATTTTGGGTCAATCCCAAATTTTGAGTGTCAGCTTGTGACTGTTATTTGGGTCCAATGTCAACACGGTAAGTTTGAATTATGAAATTCTAGGCAAGAGTGTTTGTAGTTGCATATATAAGCATGTTTAGGCATTCATTTGTAAACTAGATTATTGTGATCTTTTAGCATCCTAAAGGTGATTCAAGGTATTAATTGTGTAGCAAGAGTAGATTTGTGTTGTCTATGTGTTTGTATTTGGTGATTTGAACAATCATCTCCTTATGGCATGAAGAGCTTCTTCCTCCCATGAGATCTTCACTACAAGGTGACATCATTTGTGTTTTTAAGAATTTATCATTTGGTTTTTGCCTCTACCTCACAAGGGCACACACTCTCTATCTAACAATGGTGTTTGGAAGACTTGAATGTCTCTCTAGGGCTTGACTGAGGCAAGCCTCTAAACACCACAACCCCCTCCCAAAGTTTCTGTGATTGCAAGTTACAGATTGAAGATAATGAAAAGTGGAGTTATAGGAGGATATTACAGAGTGTCAGATTTGCATATCAGAGTTGAAAATAGCACCCTAGACTTGGGTACCCGCTCTTTAGTCCTCCAGATCCCACGACGGGAAAATCTCTAATACAGTAGGAATAGGTTGTAGATCAAACTTCCAGATCCTAACAAAAACCAAGGCATTGGACTTGGGCGCCCGCTCATTAGTCCCTGATTGTTCCGCTTCCTAAACTTTGAAAACAGGTGCACATTTATCTGTCATTTTACATCCTCCTATCGCAGCATTTTTAGTAATTTGTCTTTTTGCTTCCATAATTGCATAGTTAGGGTTTTGAGGTATAATTGAGCATAATTGAACATAATTGACAATCAAATCATACAAATCCAAGCTTCTCTACATTCCTAAGTGACCAAGGGCCTGATAGTAGAGTCTTACTCGACCTAAGGTCCTTGAATGTATTAGGATGAAAGGAGGATACACACAAACTAATCAAAAACTAACTATCCAAATTTTACCCTTTACACACGTAAACCCCTTAGCTCATATTTTTATCCTCAGAGTAGAAGTGTATGAATAGTTCCTAGAAATTCATCTCAATTGCACCCAAGGTAGTAAGCCATTGAACTCCCAAAACAATATATGCTCCAGCCATGGGTATAGAAAACATAGGGCTATCTATCATGTAGTCTCCCATGGTGAGTTTAATAATATGGCATTTCCTTGAACAATTAATTGTACCACCATCAGCAATCATAATTTGGAGTTTGGGGGTAGGGTAGACAAAACAATTTAACTTTGTTGCTAATTGCTTGTTGATGAAGTTATGTGTTCTCCCTGAGTCAATCAATACTGTCACTATTTGTTGTTTAAGGAAACCCCTTACCT
Organism: Cunninghamia lanceolata; assembly: GCA_027924645.1. Taxonomy (NCBI): domain Eukaryota; kingdom Viridiplantae; phylum Streptophyta; class Pinopsida; order Cupressales; family Cupressaceae; genus Cunninghamia; species Cunninghamia lanceolata. The sequence continues at coordinate 8,240,267 of BSBN01001067.1, forward strand.
TGAGTGTTTGTGGGTTATTAAGACCTAATAGTGTATGAAAAGAGATAGTTGGTTGGACATCTTCAGAGTCCTCTACCACCACCATTGGATCTTCTTCATCCTTATCTTCATCATAGGTAGCCTCAATATAGAACAACTTCTTCTCATCACATTTATGTCCTTTATGATATTTTCCATCACAGTTGAAACATAACCCTTTGGTCTTTTTCTCTTCCAATTGTTGAGGTGTCAACCTAATAGGATGAGTAAAGGATGATGCAAGAGCCTTGTCGACTTTGTTACTAGGTAATTCCTCCCTTCTATTAGCCAAATTTTTTCCTCCACTTGTCTTGCCATAATCATTTCTTCAGAGATAGAATTTAGACAAAACATGCATACCTCATGTTGAATGTGATCCTTGAGACCACCCAAGAATAAATCATTCAATTTCTCCTCTGTAATTGTATCCACTCTTAAGGATAGATTTTGGAATTGCTGAATATAATCCTTAACTGATCCTGTTTGTTGAATTTTAGCAAGTTGGCTGAAGAAGTTGTCTATCACACTATTGCTATATTGTGCTTGGAGTTCCTCTGTAAAAATTGACCATGAGATGGTGAGACCCTTTTTCCTTCGATGAGTACAAAGCCAACAATACCAAATGAATTGATCTGGTTCTAGATATAAGGAAACCATCGTGACCTTTTGTCCATTTGGGATTTGATGTACTTCAAAAAAAATCTCCATTTAGTTTATCCATGTTAGAGGATCCTTGCCATCGAACTTGCACATATCCACCTTTGGAAATAAATTCTTAAATCCATAGGAGTATTAAAATTTGTGTCATTATTAGCCGACTTGGAGGTTTCACCTTGGTTGCTTGAGAACTCTTTTCTTGGTCCATTCATATAGGCACTTAGCATGCTTCATATATCCAATATATCTCTACTTAGGTCACACATATCCACCTTCATTGAGGAAATGTCCTCCTTGACCTTACTGATTTCCTAATTAGGATTAATATCCTCTATTGTTACCACATCCTTATTAGGAGTCTTCCCTGATGTGACAACATTCTTTTTGCCCCTTGTTGCAGGCCCCGTCATGATCGGAACCAATAATTCTGAAATAAATCACACAAATGACACCTAAATTCTCTAAAACTTTTACTATAACTTAATAGGACCAAAATACCTATCACCCAGAAAAACCTCCAAGAAATAAGTAGATTTGTAGCCTTGAGAGTGAATTTTGTGGAGACCCTAATTTTGTAATAACTTGCTTATTTCTGCTCTAATTTCTCCAAATTTTTGATTGTAGTCTCCTCTAGTATGTATTCAAAAACCCAATAAAAATTAGGCTCCAATTCGGTAGGATATGAGAGATATGTAGATCCCAAATAAATTGTGTAGAAACCTTAATTCTGCAATAATTCTCTCAATTCTCCTCCAATTCCTTTGAAATCTAGATTGTAGCTTCTTTGATATGGTCTTCAAAAACCCTTTAAAAATCAGAAAAAAATTCTCTAAAATCTGAAAGATATGCTCTTCCCAAAATCACCTCTAATATTGAGAAAAAACCTTGCCTGTACGGTGCCAAGATCATGCTCTAATACCACTTGTAATGAAATAACTTGCACAATAGAAAAAGATGATATGAAATATGTTGCAAATATTTGATAATAATTGAGAATAACAAGCCACTTCAAGGGAGGAAACCTCTAAATATAACAATGAGAACACACTTCACAATATGATGATGAAATAAGACTCACATCCTCCTATATATACCTAGTTATGCTTAGATTGAATAGACACACCCCTCTATAAGCCCTAGGCTGACCTAACTAACTAAATAATAATATAATAATGATAACATGACTTAATTAGGAGTTAAGATAGCCACAAGTTGACTATTCATAACCTGATGTACACCAATATTAACGACGTAGCATTTTGTGCTCCGGTTTGTTGTACAGGGGAAGTTGTGTTCACCAGTATGAAGACTATGTTTTTGAGTGTTGTAGAAGTGTCTGGGAGAAATGTCTTTTCTCCACATTTCTCCACAAAGTGGTTTTAGGTCTTGCAGTTCTAGAATTGTGCTTATAATGTTTATATCTTTCTTCTGTTGAATTTTTTTGTGGTTTGGTGCTCTGGAAGTCAATTTCTAGAGATACAGTACATGACAGAGATAATTAAGCATACTAGATAAATAGGATAAGGTTGTGAGGCAGGTGAAAGTTGTTGCAGCGGAATTTGTTTGATTTAAGGATGTTTCAAGAGGTTCATTGAATACTCTAGATTGTGTTGAAGTCTTGCATGTGGTCTGCAAGTCATCTTTGGGTTTGAGGAAGTGTGTACTTAAAATTTCATTATGTTCACATAGGTTTGGTTGACCTTGGGTATTTACACTAATTGTAGAGGTTCTTTGGTGATTGTGGAAGCATGAAGTGGCATGCTTGGATGAATTTAGGTCTAAGCTAAGATGTGTTGTGGTTTGCCTTCATTCCTTTCCACCGCAGGAATGTTTAGGTCTAGACCTAATTTAAATTTTCTGGGTTAAGGTGATTTACCAACTTTGGATAATGCTCTCAAGGTTGAAGATAGTATAAATGAGTGTCAAAGGATCGTGATTGTGGGTATGCATGATGGATGTGATGGTAATAATAGAGTGGTTGAATGTGTGGTGCAGTATAAGCTTTCATGTGGTAGAATACTGAATACAGTGAGTAGAAGGTGTCTACAATTCTTCAGTAATGCTACGGAGAAGGTGTTGGTGTTGTGGATATTGGTTCAGTACTTTGAGCCTCATTGGAACTGTACTCCTTACATATGTTAGATGCAAATATAATAGTTTAACTCTGGCAGTGAGCCACCTCTTCTATCTCTTTCCTTCAAGACAGTGAATCCTTGGGCAGTGAGCCCTCTGACAATGAGCCTTTTGTAATTCAATGTTGATACTACTTTATATTGTGAGCTAATCCTTGCCACGGTTTTTCCCTTCTTGGGTTTTCCACGTAAATTTGGTGTTCATGTGTTATGAGTTGTGGTTGTTTTCTTTATGTTTAATTTCCTTTACTGTAGTTAAATATGTTAAATGGATTAAATGTTTAATATGTAAATGGTCTAACAAAATACTGATTCACCCCCCCTCTTAGTATTTTGGGTGTTCAACACATGTATGCACTATCCTAAGCTCACCTTGGTCCCACCTCATGTCACCTTAGTTACTTTGTATCCAATGGCATAACATTCCACTAAGATCAATGATATCATCCCTTTAGATGTGGACTCAATTGTAACCTTTGAGCTCATCATTTGGTTCTTGTACCTCCCCATGTTGTAATGTGATATAATGATTTAGGTTTAATTCTTTGGCCATTAGATCATTTCCAATCTATAGTCTATGCATCCATAACTCTGTTGAGCTCCAACACCACTGCATGTCTAGACCATTGATCTCCCCTATTATGATCTCTCATCACATTCTTTCCACAACTCTCTCTTGATGCATTATGAGTTATCCCTTTGAGAACACACCTGCTAATCATCCTACCATCTCACCTTTTGTGGGCCCTGTTGTGGTGTCATGTATCATAAACTATTTCCCTAAGGATAATCAAGTAGGAATCACTTAAATGTTTTGGTACAAGTGCTCATTAAGAATTGTCATGTCCCCTTTCCAAAAATAGCATTTTTCTATTTTTAGTAAGTACCCTATTTAGAAAAAGCAAGTTAGGATTGTGAAACAAATGCTGGGGAATAATTATTATTTAATATTTTATTTGTTCTAGAGAAACTTTAAACATCATGGAGAAATAAATATTAAATAAATCATATTAATTGCAAAAAATAACTCCTTGGGTGTGGGGTCTTGGAGTGGATAAGTGAGTTGGCAAAAAAACTAATTTTCCAGCTTTGTGCATTTACATGGCAAAGGAGTGGAGTTATGGCTTTTACTTGAAAACTAATTTTGGCATATTGTTGAGAGAAACTCCCAAAGTTGGGCATGGAAAGATTGGGTACCCAAGATTGGCTTTTTGCAAGATTAAAAGTTGTAATATTATTTTCTAGGAGAACTAATGTCATTTTTCATCATCTTATTACATAGTAGGTGCTTTGTTTTGCTCCAGAGGACAGGGAAACCAATAGATATGGAACTTGTGGGTGGTGGACATGAGTTCCTAGCAATATAAGGGTGGTTTTCTTGGGTTACAACAGAAATCTCATCTTAGAGATTGCATTTGAGCATATAGGATTCAGTTGGAGTTGAGATTTTGGTGTTTGCAAGGGTTTTCTAAGTATTTTTGGAGTGTTAAGGAGTTGTTTTTTGGTGTTGTTCATGTTTGTTGATGTTGTGGGGTTTGGTTGCTATATATGTTGTTGTACTTCAAGTCATCTACAATGCCATTTCCCACCCACACCAAGTTTGGATGCCATTCTGGGGGTTTGGGAAATATTGTGATGAAATACACATTTGTATTTCAGCATCTAGTGTAGTGTTGTGTAGTTGGAGAGATAGTTTTGTTGTGGCAGATTGATGCTATGATTTTCCTCTATATTAGACCCATGCACATGTATTTACATCAAAAAATTATAAATGAAATGACTTGGATTGTTATCATACCTTTTTGGAGTATTTTTTGTGCAAACTAGTCAACAATTTCTTGATGTTGTGATGCAAACTAGTGTTAAGGTTGTGAGAATCATTTGCAAATATAATTTTATTAAAAAATATTAATGAGAGGACATTTTAGTGGTATCAGAGCACTGATATTTCCATCTTGAAGTGTTTGAAAATTTCATTTTTACCAATGAAAGAGAAAGAAGGTATTACCTGCGAGAACAAAAGAAAGCAATGGAAGGAAACCCAGTTGAAAAAAGCATCATAGAAGGAGATAGAGGAAAAATATCTGAGAATGAGGGTGAAGTGTTCAGAAAACATTATTGGAAATCTAAGAAATCCAAAAGAAGACTACAGAAGTCATGAGGATATTGGTAGAAAAATTACAAGGACATGTCACCACACATGAGAAAGATGTTATAAGTGAAGGAAGCAATTCTAGAGGGATGAGAACAATATCTGTGCCATGGCCAAAAAATCCTATATTATTACCTAAGAATGAAGAAGAAGAAGTTGTATCTACTACAAACATAGAGGCATCTATCATTAGGGTAACAGTTAAGTGGTTTAAAGAATATGCCAAGCAATCTGAAGCTTTCAAATCAGCTATTTTGTTTGGAAAGATTTAAAGAAATTTATGTAAGGAGCAAAGGAGAAAAGAGTAAGATAGGGGAAGAGAACACAAAAGTAAACTTAGTAAACTTACAGTACCTACCTTTCATGGTAGTGACAAACTTTTAGCTAGAGCATGGTTGCAAAAAATACAAACATATCTCACACTCAACCCTATGACAGAGAAGGATGTTGTGTAGTTTGTAATTTTACACCTGGAAGGCAATGCTTATGAATGGTGGTATCATGGGACTATTACTCAAGACCAAGACCATGACTAGGTGAACACCTTTGAAGACTTTATCTAGAAGCTACTAAAACAATTTGAGCTCATGGATGAAGAGTATTTCAAATAGTTTTCAAAGATCAAACAAAAGACCACAATTAGTGAGTATGTAAATGAGTTTCATAAAATTATTGTGATGGTACCAGACATATTAGAAAAAAGGATTGTCTATCTTTTCCTAGAAGGACTTGAAGATCCTCTAAGAGGGCTTATCAAAGATTTTTCACCTTCCACTCTCCAAGAAGCAATTAGAAGAAATTTGCAGCTTAAGCCCACTTTTCCCAAGAAGAATTTAGTACAACAATCTAAGGGTTTTAATTCATTGTAGTAAAAGAGTGGTTTCTAGTAGAAAATTTTTCTAGCCCTTGTATAGAAAAGTGTACCTTTTGAACCACCTGCAACCCCTAAGAAGATAGATCTTAATGACAGGAAGGAGCTTAGGAGGAGGAATCTTTGTTTCCATTACAAGGAACCATGGGACCCTAGCCATTGGTGCCTTGGAAACAGGAAAGTACACTTCATTGAAGTATCTTCGGATCCTAAATTTGAAGAGAATGAGGGATTTCATGACACCATAGATCCTAATCTTGAAAGAGGAGAAGTTGAAAAGAGCAAAGAGAGTTCCATGGCAGCCCTATCTGGAGCTCCTAGATACCATCCTTTCAGGGTTTGAGGGGTCTTAGCAGGACAAAGGATAACTGTGTTGATTGATAGTGGGGCTACCCACAATTTCATTGATGAAGGATATCTGATGAAGAGGGAATTGAAAATAGAGGAGTTTGAAGGCTTTAATGTCATAGTTGCTGATGGTTTTATCGTGCCTTGCAAGAAAGTGACTTGACAACTCAAGATTTCGATGGGGGACTATAAGCTGAGTGATGATTTCTATGTAGTAGGTATTGGTGAAATAGATGTGGTTTTGGGTGTTCAATGGTTGTACTCCATTGGAGGTTATTATAAAAACTACCGAATTATGGAATTCAAATTCCATTTAGATGGGAAAGAGGTTGTTCTAAGAGGCCTTTCAAGTGGAGCACCTAGAGTGGTAACTGCAAAGAATATGGAGAGGAATTCCTAGCAAGGACAAGTAGCTTAGGCTACAACATGCTTAATTTATCCTTCAAGTTCACCAAAAGAAAAAGGTAAAATCCATTTTGAGATTCACGAAATATTGGATAAACATAGTACTATTTTCAATGATCCACCTCTAGGTTTACCTCCAGATAGAGGGTTTCAGCATGTAGTTGAGTTGGAACAGGGTGCAAAATTTGTTATTACTACTCCCTACCAACACCCACGAGGCTACAAAGAGGAGATAGAGAAGACTATTAGAGAACTCCTGGATATGGGTTTCATCCAGCCTAGTACTAGCCCATTTGCCTCATCAGTTGTGCTTGTGAAAAAGAAGGATGGTACTCTAAGAATGTGCATAGATTACAGAGCACTGAACAAGAAAATGATCAAGAATAGGTACCCCATTCCAAGGATAGATGAACTCATAGATGAGTTACATGGAGCAGTGTATTTCTCAAAGATCGATTTGAGGTTGGGATATCACTAGATTCACATGAGGGAGAAGGATGTTGAAAAGATAGCTTTCTGATGTCACTATGGGCACTTTGAGTTCTTAATCATGCCCTTTGGCCTCACCAATGCTCTAGCCACCTTTCAATCATGCATGAACCAGGTATCCAGCAAACAACTTAGGAAATTTGTATTGGTCTTCTTTGTGTTGAAATAATGGTAGACAACTGAGAGGGGGGGTGAATCAGTTGTCACCAAAACTTTTATCCTTTGCTATAATTAAACTTCTTTACCACTTAATAATAGATGAATGATATAACCATGAAAGCATGAATCAACAACACATGAGTGGAAACAAAATTAACACACATAACACCAGGATTTTTATGTGGAAACCTGGTTAAGGGTAAAACCATGGTGGGGGTTAACCCACAAGATTTATTCTCTATTAAAAGAATAGAAAATGGGGAAGGCACATGCCTTCAAGGTGCACTGCCCAGAGCTCACTCTTCCAAGAGGCTCACTGCCTATAGAAGTATTTATAAGTTTATCATGAAAAGATTGAACTGGAAAATAGAACCTTCTTCATGCCAAGGTCAGATCCATTGAAGTGCACAATAAATCTACTCTGCCCCCAAACACTTCTTCACTATCTCCTCATACTTTACTACTCTTCCTCTTCTGCTCTTCCTCTTCTTTGCTCTGCCTTTCCTCCTTTCTTAGGATCTTGTCATTTTCACACAAGGATACATTTCCACAACTCAACCACACATATTTATAAGCTTCATCAACCTTGGAATAAACATCAAGGTTGGAACTACAAACATCTAAATTAATGTGAATCACTATGTTGTTGGCCAAACATAGCTAGGATCCAAATCTTCCTTGAACACCACGCTACACTTCATAGAACCTCTCTTAGATCATTCCCAATATGTACAAAGCATCCGGTCGTCCAAGACTGGAAAGAACAGCAACACCCAAGTACAAATCTTCAATCACGAGCCCAATCCTCAATGCGGACCACCAACACAGTAGACACACGATCCAGAGACCACCACAAGCACAATAAAATCAACAAGAACAACTACACCACCTCACTTCACCAGAAACCCTTGCATCTCCATCTGAAAACTCAAGAACACCAACTGTCATGACTGTCACACTAGAAAGATTGCTTGCGGACCTCCAAACCATGAACCAATTGAGTTGAGGATACACACTAATATCCCAAACATCTCTAGATACGTAGATCAATCCAAACCATATTCCTATCACTCTGTCACCTCTAAACACTGCAAAACCTAGTTCTACTCAGATGGCCATAACTTCATCAATACTTCATGTGGACCTCTCAAATCATAACTAGAGCACCTTCAAACAATCCTCTACAACACCCGTTGGTCCATAGACTCTTGTCTTTATCCTATAGGGAATGCATAGCAATCTACTTCACTGAACTGCACTATCTTTGACAGAGAGATGTAACTCACTTGTTTCTTCCGGAGAGGGTAATTTTCTCAATATCCTCAACATACAAGTCTTCTAGAATGAGATACAGTTGACACTAATGACAACAAGGATATGTTGACATCAATGACAACACCGATTAGGTACATATTTGCAACAATCTCTCCATTTGTCATTGATGGAAACATATGATGTGAAAAACTATTTCAACCATCAAGACAAGAACTTCTCCTCCTTTCTCTTATAACACCTGCAACCATTTTTTTTATTGCTTCCCCTTTCATTAGCAAATACTCACTTCCAATTTTTTCACATGACTTCTCTCCCCCTTTGACATCAATGGCAAAGGGCACATATTTGCAGTCATCTCTCACCCCTTTTGTTTCTTAGACAAACTCAAACTAAACTCAGAACATACTGACTACTCCCCCTAAGTAGCATTCCATTAATACCAATCCAAACTAGAAGATATGACTATGAGTTCCACCAGACTGATACACATTAGTGCACCTTAGTTCTAAAAAAGAGGGGTAATGACCCCTAGCTTCCATCTGAGATACTCAAAAGTATCCTTAGGTAGAGGCTTAGTAAAGATGTCTACAATTTGATCCTTTGAAGAGAGAAACTCTAATCTAACTTCATTCTCATTTACCTTCTCTCTTAAAAAATGAATCTTGATGGATATATGCTTTGTCTTTGAATGCAACATTGAATTCTTTGAAATGTTTATTGCACTTGAATTATCACAGAAGATTGTAACAGGTTCTTCAAACACAACTCTAATATCCTTCAACATTTGCTTTATCCACAAAACTTGAGTACAATTACTTGTTTCTGCTATGTACTCTGCCTCTGCAGTAAACAGAGATATTGCCTCCTACTTTTTGCTCAACCAAAAAACCAATCTCTTTCCCAAGAAAAATGCACCTCCACTAGTACTCTTCCTATCATCCACATCTCCTACCCAATTAGCATCTATATATGCATGAAGAGTGAAGTCTTCACCCTTAGAATACCATAAGCCATAGTCAGATGTTCCCTTTAGATATCTAAAAATTCTTTTGACTGCCACAACATGAGATTCTCTAGGATCAGCTTGAAATCTAGCAACAAGACCAATTGCATTCATAATATCAGGTTTGGTATGAGTCAGATAAAGCAATCCTCCAATCATTGATCTATACTTTTTCTAATCTGTCTTAGGGGAATCATCATCTCTACTCAACTTGTATTTGGTTACCATAGGAGTACTCACTGGTTTTGAATCCTCTATTCCAAACTTTTTCAACAACTCTTTCACATACTTAGACTGAGATATGAAGATGCCTTTTTCTAACTAAATGATATGTAGACCTAAGAAGAAATTTATTTCACCAAGCATGGACATCTCAAATTCACTTTGCGTCTGATCAGCAAAACTTTTACACATACTCTCATTTCCACCAAAGATGATGTCATCAACAAATGCTTCAACAATCAAGATGTGTTCATGATCAATTTTGAAATACAGATTACTGTCAGCGGTGCCTTTGTTAAAGCCTAACTTTAGTAGATGCTTATCTAATCTTGCATACCATGCTCTTGGGGCTTGTTTAAGTCCATACAATGCTTTCTTCAATCTGCAGACCTTATCTTCTTGATCAGACAACTGGAATCCTTCCAATTGCTCAATGTAGACCTCTTCTTCCAATTCTCCATTTAGAAATGTTGACTTGACATCCATTTGGTATACTTTGAAATCTTTGTAAGCAGTAAAGGCAAAAAATAATCTAACTACTTAAATTCTTGCCACCAAAAAAAAAGTTTCTTCAAAAGCAATTCCCTCTACCTGAGAATAACCTTTGCACACCAATCTTCCTTTATTTCTCACAACTTCACCATCTTCATTCAATTTATTCTAGAAGACCCATTTGGTTCCAATTACATTTTTTGTCTTCAAGTCTAGGAACAAGATCCCAAGTATGATTCTTTTTAATTTGTGTTAATTCTTCTTCAATTTCTTTTACCCAACTTTCATCATTACAAGCTTCTTTCACTGATTTTGGTTCAATCTTTGAAATCAGACAATACTTATCTTGTTCTTCAGCAATTCTTCTTCTAGTTTGAACACCTTTATTTTATCTCCTATGATCTAATTTTTAGAATGATTCAATCTTACATACCTAGGAGTTTTGGGATTTTCTTCAACTTCTGATTCTTGAACTTGTTCCTCAATATTTGTATTAACTTCTTGAGTTACTAGATTCTCCGGGGGACTTTCATTTTGATCATCTAATTCATATCCACAAAACCTTGAAGGACTCTCCTTGCTTTCATAAACTTTGACATTATCATTTTCAACCATCTTTTTCAATCTCTTGTTAAAGCACCGATATGCCTTGCTTTGATTGGAATAACCCAGAAATATTCCTTCAACACATCTTGCATCAAACTTGCCTAGATCTTCATCTCTTTTGATATAGCATTTACTACCAAAAACTCTAAAATATTTCATAGAAGGAGCATTACCAAACCATAGTTCATAAGGTGTTTTACCAAAATTACCTTTGATCTGCACCCGGTTAAGAGTGTAGACAGCAGTACTTACAGCCTCTCTCCAATAGACATGTGGCACATTTGCTTCCATCATCATGGTTCTAGCAGCCTCTTGAATGGTCCGGTTCTTCCTTTCCACAACTCCATTCTGTTGAGGAGTCTTAGGAGAAGACAACTGTCTTCTTATTCCATGCTTTTCACAAAATGCATTGAACTCATCGCAGGTAAACTCTCCACCTCTGTCAGATCTTAGACACTCTATCTTCACACCAATCTCATTCTCCACCCTAGACTTAAACACTTTGAATTTGTCAAGAGCCTCTAATTTCTCTCTCAAGAAGGTCACCCACATCATCCAAGAGTGATCATCAATTAGCAACATAAAGTATATGTCTCCTTCCAAATTCCTAACCCTGGAAGGACCACACAAATTAGTGTGCACAAGTTCCAACAATCCACTTGAAGATTGTTCTTTACTCCTGAATGTAGTTCTGCTCTATTTGCCCAACTAACATTCCTTACACATGTTATTAGTAGGTTTTACAAGCTTTGGAAGATCCCTCACAACCTGAGTAGCACTTATCTTGACAATGTTGTCAAAATTTACATGAGACATTCTCCTATACCATAACCAACTCTAATCAATCTGAGTAATCAAACAACTTTTACTAGTAACATTTAAATGAAAGATGTTACCTCTAGTCTGTGTACTGGATGCAATCTTAGTTCTGAAGCTTTCCAAAGTTGATGAAGGGGGTAAATCATAAAACACACAACAACAAAAATAGAACATAGAAAAATAGAATATTTCTTTATTGATCTGGGCAAATCATTACATCACAGAAGCTCAATTACAATCAGAGGAATCAATCCTCCATAGGTTGCAACACACTATAGCTATACATCACCAGGCTCTAGAATCTTCTACCTTCTATAACCCCAAATCAGCTAGGATTTCTATTTTCCCACCTATTATTGACTCTACACTTTCCCCCTTAACTCTACTACCACCCAGGGTTCCCAAAATAGTCATAAATAACACTTTTTGGTGGCATCCAGCTAAATTTTGAAATTTGCAACTCCCTCCAAAAGTAGGTCAACTTTCAGGAAGCATAACTTTTGATCCGAGTGTCTGATTAACAAACCATTTTAAGAACCATAAAGCTTGCGATGTGAACTATCACACCAGAAATTCATAAATAGATTTCCATTAACTTTTTGGGATGTTATGGGATGTTTTAGTGCCTCATATCTTGTTTTAGATATTTTTTAGGGGCTTTTTGGAAAACGAAAACTTTAATATCTTTAAGCTCCCTAATGATATTTGCCCGATTCCTTCGCCAAAGGTCTTATATTTATGTTATGAATCTTTTTGTAAGTTTTCACTTCAATCCGTGTCCAAATGCAAACTTTCCTAAAATGGTAGGTGCACTTTCCAAAACTGGCAGTTTTGGAAAAACTGAAAGTCCTACATCATTATTCAAGAGATTATGGAAACAAAAATGCTAATTATAGAAAGAAATGAAAAAAACGACAATGATTTTGAATCAACTTCTTTTTGGGTGATGCAAGATTACCCTTACACCATTGGATGCTCCTGCATCAAACACCCAGGGTAATTTGAGAAGTGACCCTGTCACGTCTCAGGTGTTTGTTTGAGGAAAACCCAAATGATCAACCTCTGCCTTAGATAGCCAAGAAGAATCTTCAACATGCCTTCCTTTCCATTTCACTAGATATTCTTCATATTGCCTATTTTGAGTACTTCTTCCCACACGGCTATCCAAGATCTCTTCTATCTCCTCCGTTAAAGTAGATCCCGGAATACTCCATTGTTCTTCTGTTGGTCCATCCTCTGTGCCACCCTCATGATATTCTATGAAATCAACAATGTTGAACATAGGGGAAATATTGATCCCACTTGGTAGTTCTACCTCATATGCATTTCCTAAATCATGCTTCTTCAGGATTCTACACAGTCTAAATTTCTTCATTTTCAACTTATTGTATGTTCCAATTGGAAACCTTTCATTTCTCAAGTGAAACATTACTTCATCTCCTACTTGGAACTCCTTATATCTCCTCTTCTGATCTGCCTTAGCCTTGTACTGAATATTCATCTTATTAATGTGCTTTCTCACCTCTTCATGCAAATTCTTCAGATGTTCTGCAAAGTCTTCAGCTTCAGCACTTGTCTTTTCTCCTTTGTCCAGCTTCCTTAACTCAAAAGCATTTCTTGGGCTATTGCCATATACAATCTAGAATGGTGATTTACCAGTACTCCTATTTACAGAATTGTTGTAAGCAAATTCTATCTATGGTAAAATCAAATCCCATCCCTTGGGCTTATCTCCTACTAAGCATCGTAGCAGGTTACCCAAACTCCTATTCACCACTTTCGTCTATCCATCAGTCTGTGGATGGTGTGCAGAACTAAACTTCAAATCTATCTTCAACTTCTTCCACAATGTCCTCTAGAAATAACCAACAAACTTGGTATCTCGATCTGAAACTATACTCTTTGGTAGACCATGCAATCTCACCACCTCTCTAAAAAATAATTTAGCAATATGAACAGCATCATTAGTCTTCTTGCAAGGAATAAAATGTGCCATCTTTGAGAATCTATCCACCACCACAAAAATGAAATCATGTCCTCTCTATGTCCTTGGTAAACCAAGACCAAAATCCATACTAATATCATCCCATGGCTTCTCTGGTATAGGTAGTGGTTGATATAGACCTATATTCTGACTTGCTCCTTTCACCATCTGACATACTCTGCAACTCTGCACAAATTTCCTCACATCCTGCTGCAATTGTGGCCAATAATAATTTTCACCAACAATAGCAATGGTCTTATCTCGACCAAAGTGTCTGGCCAATCCTCCACTATGCTTCTCCTTAATCAAGTTCTCTCTCGCACAACTAGCTTCCTTTAAACAACATGCCATCTTAGATTATGAAATCCAACCATTTTGTCCTATCCAAAGTAACAAGTTCTAGACAAGCTTTCCAAGCCTCTACAAAATCTGGATCTTCAAGATACAAACTTTTGAGCTCATCGAACCCAACAACCTCTACCTTCATTTATGTCAACAAATTTTGCCTTCTGCTCAAGGCATTTACAACTCTGTTGGACTTCCCACTCTTGTGCTTCAAAACAAAAGTATAACTCTACAAAAACTCAACCCATTTTAAGTGCCTTTGATTCAACTTTACTTGACTATTAAGATATTGTAAAGCTTGATGATCAGTATATAAAACAAACTCTTTTGGCAACAAATAATGTCTCCATTTCTTCAAAGCCTGAACTATTGCATAAAACTCCCAATCATAAATAGAATACTTTTTCTTGGCATCATTAAGCTTCTCACTAAAATAGGCAATGGCCTAACCTTCTTGACTCAAAATAGCTCCTATAGCACTACCACTAGCATCACAATCTACCTGAAATACCTTATTAAAATTTGGAAGTGCCAAAACAAGTTGCTCTGTGACTTTTTGCTTCAATGTATCAAAGATTTTGTCTTCTTCTTTAGTCTATTTAAACTCTTTTATATCCCCTCTCATTGTCTCCATCATGGGTACACAAATGCTACAAAAATTTCTAATAAACTTTCTATAAAAACTTCCAAACCATGAAAAGATCGTACCTCTATGGCAGTCCTTGGTGTAAGCCATTCAAGGATAGCTCTCACCTTCTCTAGGTCAATCTTAAGACCTTCCTCTAAGACAAAAAAATCCCAGGTATACCAACTCCTTTGCAAAACTACATTTCTTTAGATTAATCAACAACTTCTCCTCCCTTAGTTTCTCAAAAACTCTTCTGATATGCATCATATGCTCAGCCCAAGTCTTACTGAAAATCAAAATATCATCTAAATAAATAATAACAAAACTTCCCAAAAATTCTTTATATACCTCGTTCATGAGCGGCATGAATGTGCTTGATGCATTGGTTAGCCCAAATGGCATGACTAACCACTCATACAAACCTTCCTTTGTCTTGAAGGCTATCTTCCACTCGTCTCCTTCTCTGATACGGATCTGGTGATACCTACTCTTTAGGTCAACCTTTGTGAAGTACTTGGATCCACTCAAACAGTCCATTATGTCATCCATTCTGGGCAATCGAAATCTGTACTTGATCATGATCTTATTGATGGCTCGAGAGTCTATACACATTCTCCACTCTCCATCTTTCTTTGGTGCTAGTACTCCAGGTACTGCCAATGGACTTAGGCTCTCTCTTATCAATCCCTTCCTCAACAACTCCTAAACTTGTTTGTTCAACTCCTCACTCTCTGCTGGACTCATTCTATGGGCTGCCTTATTCAGTAAACTAGCTCCTAGTATCAAATCCATTTGATGACTTATCTTCCTCACTAGTGGTAAACCTTCTGGTACATTATCAAAAACAATATCTTGAAATTCTTCCAACATTTCTAAGACTTCTGCTAGTACATCTTCAAATTTCTCTTGACTAATCTTAGGAATCAATGCAAAGCAATGATGCTCATGCTTCATACCCTCCAAAACTTTTCTACCATCTACCAAGCAAATTCTAGTAGTACTACATACCTTTTCTTCCACCTCCTTCAAGGGCTTCAACTTATGACGAACTCCATCCTTTGTTAGGGAATATGTGTTTGCATGGCCATCATGGATAACACTCTTATCATACTACCATGGCCTCTCCAACAACATATGACATGAATCCATCGGTATGATATCACACAGTACCTCATCATGGTAGTCCCCGATCTTGAACTTCACTAAACACTACTTATTGACCAAAGCTCTGTGGTCCTTCTGTAACCATGCAATCCGATATGGATGTGGATACTTCCTTCTTGTCAACTTCAACTTGTCAACCATCTCCTCTAAAACAAGATTGTCAGTACTTCCACTATCAATAATAATATCACAACACTTACCTTCACATTTGCACCTTGTGCGGAATAAACTCTTCCTCTGATTTGGTTCTTTCTCCTCATTCAGCAAGGTTCTTCTGACAACTAGGGTTTCTCCCCTTTTAGCATCTTTAGAATTCTCAAAATGTGCATCTTCATCTACATGTACAACTCGTGCATTACCTTCAAGTCTTCTATTTGTCCTCCCTTGATGTTGCAGACACTTGTATGCTCGATGCCCTTCTTCTCCACATTAGAAACAGGTTCCTCTGAAACCTCCTCTTCTGGGTCCTTGCCCAAGTCGGCCTCTTCCTCTTCCTCTTTGCTCACCATTGTATTGGTCACAAGGGCAGTAGGCATTATCCCCTCTCTGATTTCAACTAGTGTCAGCTTCTTCACTTTTCTTTTGATCTTCATTACGGCCTCCATAGGGTCTACCACTAGTCCTTCAACCTTGACCTCTTCCCTTTTGCTTGCTATCAAATCTTTTATTCAACTTCTTTTCCACCTTTAGGGAAAATTGGTATGCATCTTCTATGGTCATCATTCTGACCAAGCTTAGTTCCTCTTGAATACTTGGCCTCAACCCATTAATGTAATGGGCTACCTTCTCCTTGTTGGCCTCTGCATGCCCTGTCCTAATAGTAATCTTATAAAACTCTTCTATATACTCATTAATAGACTTGTTATCTTGCTTTAGTCCTTGCAGCTTCTTCAACAACTCCATCTCATGGTCCACAGGAATGAACTGCTTCTTTAGTTTCTCCACCATCTGATCCCATCTAGTGATCTTTCCTTTTCCTTTTCTATTCCTCTCTAATTAGACCTCTTTCCACCAAATACTGGTGTGGCCCTTCAACTTTGTTTTTGCAAACTTGATCCGATATGGGTCCTCCACATCTTCATACTTGAAATACTCCTCCATGTCATTGATCCAATCAATAAGCTGTTCAGGATTCAAATCTCCAGAATATATAGAAACTTTGATCTTGGGTCTCTTTCCAATCTTTGAAATGGCCCTCAACAACCTAACTTCTGCAGAATCTCCTGCAGCTTCTTATTCTTCCTCAGATATCTCTTCTTCATCTTCATCTTCCCTTTCTTCTCTTGTTCTTAGCTCAAACCCTCTTCGCAGCTCCTTTTGCAATGCATCGATCTTCCTTTGCAGGGCTCTAAAACCTTCTTCCATCTAAGCATTCCTCCCAATATGATTTCTTCATGGAGGCATCTTGATCTCCACAGCAAATCCATAACCTTAGGTCCTAGTGCAAACTACCTCACGGTCGGTGATCTATCTACACACTCAGGAACCCTTGCTCTAATACCACTTGATGAAGGGGGTAAATCATAAAACACACAACAACAGAAATGGAACATAGAAAAATAGAATATTTCTTTATTGATTTGGACAACTCATTACATTACAAATGCTCAATTACAATCAGAGGAATCAATCCTCCATATGCTGCAACACACTATAACTATACATCACTAGGCTCTAGAATCTTCTACCTTTTGTAACCCCAAAGCAGCTAGGGTTTCTATTTTTCCACCTATTCTTGACTCTACACTTTCCCCCTTAACTCTACTACCACCTAGGATTCCCAAAATAATCATAAATAGCACTTTTTGGTGGCCTCCAGCTAAATTTTGAAATTTGCAACCCTCCAAAAGTAGGTCAACTTCCGGGAAGCATAACTTTTGATCTAGGTGTCCAATTGACGAACCGTTTGAAGCACCAAAAAGATCGTGATGTGAAATATCACGCCAGAAATTCATAAATAGATTTTTGTCAACTTTTCTAGATGTTATGGGATGTTTTACTGCCTCATATCTCGTTTCAAAAAATTTCAGGGGCTTTTTGGAAAACGAAAACTTTAATATCTTTCATCTCACTAATGATCTTTGCTTGATTCCTTCACCAAAGGTTTTATATTTCTATTATGAAGCTTTTTGTAATTTTTTGCTTCAATCCATGCCCAAATGCAAACTTTCCTAAAATGGCAGGTACATTTTTTAAAACTAGCAGTTTGCTATTTTTAGCAATTTTGCAAAAACTGAAAGTCCTACATCATTATTCAAGAGATTATGGAACCAGAAACGCTAATTATGGAAAGAAATGAAAACAAATACAAAGATTTTGAATCAACATATTTTTGGGTGATGCAAGATTGCCCTTACACCACTGGATGCTCCTGCATTAAAAATTCTACATTTTCCATCCTTGAATCGGAGATCATATCCCTTGTCCACCAACTGTGCAACACTGAGAAGATTATGCTTCAACCCTTCTACATACAAAACATCATTAGTGTTATTCTTACCATCAAAAGAGATGGATCCTCTGCCATGGATTCTACCAGCTAAATTGTCTCCAAACTTCACAATTCCACCTTCATACCTTTCAATACTTACAAACTTACTCTTATCACCTATCATATGATGAGAGCATCCACGGTCAATTACCCATTCATCATTTTATTCAACTTGAGAATCCAAGGCTCTTTCCACATTCACATAGCTAGCAGATTCAATAGGCACTAGATCTTCTTCTTTGATGGCAATGAACACCCATTCATTTCCTAAGGTACTTCCCTTATCTGATTCATCATCAGTGACTCCTTTAGTAGCTTCTTGGACATAGTAGCATTTCTTCTAAACCCTAGGTCTATTATGGTTTGGCTTTGAAACCCTCTCCAGACATCTTGAAGCAAAATGACCAATCTTATTGCAAACAAAACATTTGAAGGGCAATTTTCCTTCATACTTACCGGATCCTCTTGGTAAACTTTTGGCAAATAGGGCTTCAAGTTCTTCAAACTCTGATTCATCTTCTTCAAGCTCCTTCCTTGCCTTCTCAAGTCTGGTTAGTCTTCTTGAAGAGCTTTCACTTGGATCAAATCTTTGCTTTCCATAAACACTGGCCTTAAATGTAGATTCAGATTTAGGAAGAGAATCACCAAACTCATTCATTTCAAATGTTGAGAGCTTGCCAACCAATTGATTTCTTGTAATAGTTGTCACAGTCCTGATGTTTTCAATAGCAACAATTCTATGCTTGTATGAAGTAGGTAAGGATCTGATCATTTTGCCAACAATCTCTAATTCTTCTAGTGTTCCAGCAACACACCTGATACTGCACACAAGTTCATTCACTTTCTTCATGTAGGAAGTGATGGTTTCATCTTCACTCATCCTCAAATTTTCATACCTACCCTTCAAGCTTTGCAACTTAGCACATTTGACATATTCATCACCTTCATATAGAGTTTCCAACTTCTTCTAGATTTCATGAGTAGTTTTCAATTCCAGGACATTTGTCATTTATGTATCAGTCAGAGCACTCAACAAAGCTTCTTTAGCTCAAATGTTATTTTCAGCATCTTTGAGTTCTTCTAAAGTTGAAGGACCTTTCTCTGGGGGCTCATACTTATCCTTTGTTATCAACCAATAGGCATCACCCATGCATTGCAAATGGCACTCCATGTGACTCTTCCAAACAGAGTAATTTGTTCCATCAAATCCCAGACTGTCTTTCTTGTGAGTCGACATCTTGGATCTCCTCAAGCAGTCAAGCTTCTTTTAGAGGAACCGGCTCTGATACCAATTGTTGAAATACAGATAGACAACTAAGAGGGGGGTGAATTAGTTGTCACCAAAACTTTTATCCTTTGCTGTAATTAAACTTCTTTACCACTTAATAATAGATGAATGATATAACCATGAAAGTATGAATCAACAACACATGAGCAGAAACAAAATCAACACACATAACACCAGGATTTTTACATGGAAACCTGGTTAAGGGAAAAACCACGGTGGGGGTTAACCCACAAGATTTATTCTCTGTTAAAAGAATAGAAAATGGGGAAGGCACATGCCTTTAGGGCACACTTCCCAGAGGTCACTACTCCAAGAGGCTCACTGCCTACAAAAATATTTATAAGTTTATCATGAAAAGATTGAACTAGAAAATAACACCTTCTTCATGCCAAGGTCAGTTCCATTGTAGTGCACAATACATCTGCTCTGCCCCCAAACACTTCATTTCTATCTCCTCATACTTTACTGTTCTTCCTCTTTTGCTCTTCCTCTTCTCTACTCTACCTTTCCTCCTTTCTTAGGATCTTGTCATTTTCGCACAAGGATACATTTCCACAACTCAACCACACATATTTATAAGCTTCATCAACCTTGGAATAAACATCAAGGTTGGCACTACAAACATTTGAATTAATGTCAATGACTATGCTATTAGTCAAACATAGCCGAGATCCAAATCTTCCTCAAACACCATGCTACACTTCATAGAACCTCTCTTAGATCATCCCAATATGCACAAAGCATCCGGTTGGCCAAGATTGGAAAGAACAGCTACACCCAAGGACAAATCTTCAATCACGAGCTCAATCCTCAATGTGGACCACCAACATAGTAGGCACATGATCCAAAGACCACCACAAGCATAATGAAACCAACAAGAACAACCACACCACATCACTTCACCAGAAACCCTTGCATCTCCATCCGAAAACTCAAGAACACCAACTATCATGATTGTCACACTAGAAAGATTACTTGCAGACCTCCAAACCACAAACCACCTGAGTTGAGGATACACATTGATATCCCAAACACATCTCTAGATCCGCAGATCATAATATTCCAATGCAGATCAATCCGGACCTTACTCTTGTCACTCTGTCACCTCTGAACACTGCAAAAACTTGATTCTACTCAGATGGCCATAACTTCATCAATACTTCATGTGGACCTCTCAAATCATAACTGGAGCACCTTCAGACAATCCTCTACAACACCCGTTGGTCTGCATACTCTGATCTTCATCCTATAGGGAATGCAGAGCAATCTACTTCACTAAACTGCAGTGTCTTCACTGTCTTTAACAGAGAGATATGTAACTCACTTGTTTCTTCTAGAGAGGCTAATTTTCTCAATATCCTCAACATACAAGTCTTCTAAAATGAGATACAGTTGACACTAATGATAACAAGGATATGTTGAAATCAATGACAACACCAATTAGGCACATATTTGCAACACTTTGATGATATTCTAATATATAGCAAAACATGGAAGGAGCATTTAGAGCTTCTAGACACAGTTTTGGGAATTTTGGAACAACAATTCTTCTATGCCAAAATGTCCAAATGTGAGTTTGGGTTAACTGAAATATTATATTTGGGATATGTCATAAGTGTTGAAAGAGTTAAGATAGATCAGCAAAAGATACAAGCAATCTTAGATTGGCCACCACCTACCAATCTCACACAGTTGAAGGGGTTTTTTGGACTATGCTTCTATTACAAAAGGTTTGTAAAAGGTTTCCCATAGCTTGTTGTTCCATTAACTGATTTGACAAAGAAGGGAGCCTTTATTTGGATAGAAGAAGCACAAAAAACTTTTGATAAGTTCAAAGAGGTAATGAGCTCCTGCCCTGTACTTGCAATTCTAGATTTTTCTCTACCATTTGTAGTGGAATGTGATGCTTCAGGGGAAGCTGTAGGGATTGTTCTTACATAGAATAAACATCCTATAGCTTTTGAAAGTAGAAAATTGAGTAAACTAGAGAGAGGGTATTCCATTTATGATAAGGAGATGTTGGCAATAATGCATGCACTGGAAAAATTTAGTCCATACCTAGAGTTTGTGACAAGTTTATAGTGAAGCATAATAGTCTTAAGTTCTTCATGGAACAAAAGAATCCAAATGATCGTCAACAAAAGTGGGTATGCAAATTACAAGCATATGATTTTGAGACTGAATATATGAAAGGTAAGAATAATGTAGTAATAGATGCACTCTCTAAGAAGCCTACTTTATGTTCCTTGTCTACTATTTGGGCTGATTGGAAGATTTCTATTATTTCTAAGTATGAAAAAAACTCCTTTGCTACTGATATATTCGATGAGTTGGTTGAGGATCACAGGTATACAATGATGGATGAGCTGATTTATTACAAAAATAGGATTTATTTAGTGCTCAGATCCAAGATCAAAGAGAAGATCTTAAGAGCCTTTCATGATACACCACTAGCTGGTCATTAAGGGTACTACAAGACTTACAGGAAGATTCATGAGAGATTTTCTTGGAAGGGGCTAAAAGAGGATGTGCATAAGCATATTAGGGAGTGCATGACATGCCAACAAACTAAGGGTGAGCAAATCTTTCCTACAAGGCTGTTACAACCACTACCAATACTTGAACAGAAATGGAAAAGCATTTCAATGCACTTCATTATAGGCTACCCAAGAGTCAAGGTAAGGATTGCATTTATGTGGTGGTAGATAGATTGATGAAATAAGCACACTTTTTTCCTATCACAGTTGAATTCAAGGCACCTCAAGTAGCATATTTGTTTTTCAAAGAAGTTTTTAGAATGCATGGGCTACCTATAAATATAGTTAGTGATAGAGGTAAAAGATTTCTTAGCTCTTTTTGGAAGGAGCTTTTCCACTTGACAGACACAAAACTTACACCAAGCACAAGCTACCATCCACAAATGGATGGGCAAATAGAGAAAGTCAATAAGCGGATAGAAGGATATTTAAGGTGCTATGTTTCAGATCAGCAACATGTTTGGGTGAAATGGTTCCATCTTGGGAAGTATTGCTACAATACCTCATTTCACATGTCTATAGGTATGACTTCCTTTCGAGCACTTTATGGATATAATGCAATTTATTTTGTTGATATATTCTTTTTAGATAGTCAGATACTAGCAGCAAGTGATTTAATAAATCATTGTTAGGAGATTTTGAGATCACTTAAGGATAACTTACAGCATGCATAGAATTAGTAAAAAATGTATGCAAACAGAAAGAGGACAGAGAGAGTTTTTGATGTTGGGGGTTTGGTCTTTGTGAGATTGCAGCCATATAAGAAAAGCACACTGAAGAGGAATGGAGCTGGGAAATTAAATCCCGAGTACTATGGGCCATACAAAGTCATTCAAAAAATTGGAGAAGTGGCCTACAAATTGGAGCTTCCTTTAGGTAGTAAAATTCATAATTGTCTTTCATGTTTCATGTTTGAAGAAGGATGTAGGACAGCAAGTTGTAACTCCATATGACTTACCACCATTGGATGATGAAGGGAAGCTAATTCTAATCCTTGAAAAGGTTCTAGAAACAAGGGAAAAGAAACCTAGAAACAAGATCATTACAGAATATTTGATTAAGTGGAAGAATCTGCCAATTGAGGATGCATCATGGGAGGGGTCTGAGATACTTGAGCATCCAAATCTCCATTTCTTGAGGACAAGAAAACTTTGGAAGGGAGGACTTGTCATGTCCCCTTTCCAAAAATAGCATTTTTCTATTTTTAGTAAGTCCCCTGTTAAGAAAAAGCAAATCAAGATTGTGAAACAAATGCGAGGGAATAATTATTTTTTAATATTTTATTTGTTCTGGAGCAACTTTAAACATCATGGACAAGTAAATAATAAATAAATAATATTAATTGTAAAAAATAACTCTTTGGGTATGGGTCTTGGAGTGGATAAGTGAGTTGGCAAAAAAATTGATTTTCCAACTTTGTGTTTTTGCATGGAAAAGGAGTGGAGTTATTGCTTTTATTTGCAAACTAATTTTGGCATATTGTTGAGAGAAACTCTCAAAGTTGGGTGTGGGAATCTTGGGCACCCAAGATTGGCATTTTGTAATCTTAAAAGATGTAATATTGTTTTCTAGGAGAACTAATGCTATTTTTCATCATCTTATTGCAGAGCAGGTGCTTTAATTTGCTCCAGAGGATAGGGAAACTAATGGAGATAGAGCTTGTGGGCAGTGGACATGAGTTTCCAGTAATCTGAAGGTAGTCTTCTTGGGTTGTAATAGCAATCTCATCTCAGAGGTTACATTTGAGCATACATGATTCAGTTGGAGTTGAGATTTTGGTGTTTGCTAGGGTTTTCTGAGCATTTTTGGTGTTAAGGAGTTATTTTTTGGTGTTGTTCATGTTTTTTGATGTTGTGGGGTTTGGTTGCTATATATGCTATTGTACTTCAATTCATCTACAATTTCATTTTCCTGCTACACCAAGTTTGGATGCCATTTTAGGCATTTGGGAATCATTGTGATGAAATACACGTGCATTTTAGCATCTAGTGGTGTTGTGTAGTTGGAGAGATAGTTTTGTTATGGCAGCTTGCTGCTGTGATTTGCCTCTGTATCAAACCTATACACATGTATTTATGTCATAAAATTACAAATAAAATGACTTGGAGTGTTATCATACCTTTTTGGAGTATTTTTTGTGCCAACTAGTCAGCAATTTCTTGATGTTGTGATGCAAACTAGTGTTAAGGTTGTGAAAATCGTTTGCAAATTTAATTTTAATAAAAAATATTAATGAGAGGATATTTCAAGAACTATTTAATCTATATATATTGAAAATGCACTAAAACTACACAAAGCTAGAATGTAAAGGTTAGTTACATCTATCAAAGAACCAGATAATGCATTCATAAATAGCTTAAACATTGGCAACATGGAACTATCACATACAAAATTTCACTATCAAATCACCCTTCAATTTTATGATGTACACATTATTGAGGACTGTCATGTATAGGGTCATATGTAACAACCATAGGAGGTTTAAAAGTAACCTTAGGAACAATAAATTGCTATCATAGAGCATCTAGGATATATTAGGTATGTATTCAAACTATTATACTAGCACATGTTGCTTATGCTAAATAATCTCATTACAAGGACATTATGACACACGATTGGTAGGCCATCATAACAATTATGAATTGGTAAAATTCCTGTCAAGAGGCCATAAGATGGACATAATAGTTTATGAGGTTGATGTTAGGGACTCTTTAAAACCAAAATGATTCTTAAACCTACTCTTAAATGTCTCAAACTAAAAAATAAGCTCTCTTTAATATAGAAATTAGTATGTAGAAAATGTTAGAAAGTAAAATATTAAGAAAATTTGAACATCAAAATATTTTTCAACACAAATGCACACTAAAAATTGTACCTGGAATCTAGGATGCCATGGTAGATAACCTCATTCATAGTCTTGGACAATCAAAAGCATGCATTATAATTAAAGAAACAAGATTTTCAATAAAACAATTCCAAAAATTGAAGAAACAAGAATCTCACTATGATGAAAATTGTCACAGACTCATACCTGTCCCATCTAGAAGTTTAGATGCTAGTCAAGCATGCCTAAGGGGTCATCTCTTACCTTCAGAGTATCCAATATTGCTTCATGATCAGAATTACTAACTGTCCATAGTTCTTTTGTTTTTGGTTTTGCATGATGCTTCAGTAACTTAAATTTTTTTGCTACAACTAGGTGTGAATTCATGAGTATGGTTTTGTCCTTCTCAAAGTCTTCAAATGTAGGTATGCCATTCTTTCTAATAATAAATGTTTGCAACCAAGTCCCAACAATAGCAACTAATCCTGTAGGATATGCAAACCCATCGTCATCTATCATAGCTCATGTTAGCTTTTTGTAATGTCCCTAATCAAATAAATTTCCAATTAAATCTACTTTTTAATATGCACCCAAATATTTTAGATATTCACACCAAACTACTCACAAAATATTAACAATTTTTGGGGCAAATAACTAATAAGTTAACATGAAAACTCCTAATCTGATTTTATTTATTAAATGACTGATTACAGTAGAAACATGATTGTTACAATAGAAAATATGCATCAGCAAGCCTCTGCAATTTACAATTCCTAATTACTCCCAAAATTTGTAAAATTTCACAACAATTACCGAACAATAATAAGAGAGATTTGCACCAAAATGAACCATTAAAATTCCAAACTGATTTTTATAAAAAAAATTTGATTAAAACATCTAAAATTGGGTCTGATACAGCAAGTAAATCCTACAGCAATCTTCCACAACAAAAATCCATGCTTCTACAAATGTCTACCACAAACAAGACACATTCTCCACTCTGCAGGACACCCAAAAACTCAGAAAACCATCCAAACTTTGAAAAATAAGTTCTGGCTAGTTATTGGCACCTAGAATGGATGTACTATAGTAAATGTACATAAAAACACCAACATAACAAATAGAAACACAACCCAAAACTTATGGAAACTCCAAAACCCCACCAAACAAACATGCAAACCGCAAACACTGAAGTGTTGAAATCTATTCAATCTTTTTGCATATTGGTAACCTCAGGATGAGATTACTCCTATTATCTAAGGGCTCTCATCCTCAAACCACCTAAAACTAATGAACATCTCATCCACAAGTCTCCAGTGATCCAATGCCCACTGAAGAATACAAGCACACAGGTCTGTCAAAAAATTATCAAATATGCAAGTCGTCAAATAGAAAATATCTTTTTTTTTAACATGCAATAGCTCCAAAGGAGGTGCCAAAATCCTCACACCTTGCATGTGAAATCCTCATTATTTTGTTGTTCCCAAAATGACATTTTCCTGTTGATTCCATCAATCAAATTTGTCAGTTACAAGAAAGGCAACAATAGTGAGATTCTTCATTATGCCAAATACATTTGAAGATTCCCAATAAAACCCACACCTCACTTGAGCAATTTAATTATTAAATAAAATTCTATTTAATATTTATTTGTTAGGAATATGGAAATTGCCCCCAAATGAATAAGATATTAAATAAATATCATTTTCCCAAATGCTGTTGGATTTAAGGCATACAACTGAGAGGGGGGGTGAATCAGTTGTATAAAACTTATTGTTCTTTCAAACACTTGATTCTTCGTTGTTAGTTAACAGCATATCAATTAATCATCCATGAAAGCATAATACATAAACACAAGAGCAGATAAACATCAACACATTGAACACCAAGATTTTGACGTGGAAAACCCGGTTAAGGGAAAAACCACGGGGTGATTAACCCAAGGATTATTCTCTGTTAGAAGAATAAGAAAAAGAATGGCACTTGCCAATTAGGGCTCACTGCCCGAGCACACTGCTCACAAGAGGCCCACTGCCTACTTAGAGACACACTGTCTACAAAGTGATAAGAATCACAATCTTGAACTGGAGAATGACATCTCTACTATGTCCGGATCAGTTCCTTTTAAGCCCAAAAACTTCTGCTCTGCCTTTCGCACTTCTCTTCGCTATGCCACACTCATCCACACAATCCACACTTTGAAATGAACTCACAAACCATTATTTATACAAGACATCGACTTAGGAACAAACATCTAAGTCAGCAAACAACCATAAGAGTATCCGCAAGATGAATAACACATCCGGTCGGCCACCACAAGAACATTCGCAGGATGAACAACTCATCCGGTCGGCTAAACAGAGCAAGAACTTCATCCGGAGGAATAACTTCTATTCTGGGCTCTACTATCAATGCGGATCAACAACACAACTTCAACACGATCCAGAAAACTTCACAAGCCTGCCTGAATGACCGGATACATCCGCACGTCCTTTACTTGCTAGAATCTCTTGTCTTCCTCATCCGGAACTTCAAGAACACAGTCTGTCGCCACTGTAGAAGGTACTTCTGGACCTTCAAATCATACATTATCACTGCGGACCAACAACACAACCTCAACATGATCCAAGAGCCTTCACAAGCCTACCTGAATGACCAGGTACGTCTGCATTTCCTTTACTTACTGAAATCTCTTATCCTCCTTATCCGGAACTTCAAGAACACAGTCTGTCACCACTGTCATAATGCAAGAGGTACTTCCGGACCTCCAAATCATACACAGCTCGAGATGGCACATCACAAGGACATCCCAAACACTCTTTTCAATCCGCAGATTAGGATTGTACAATTCCAGACCTCACCGGACCTTTCTGTGATCCTCTGTCACCTCTAAGCACTTGCCGGAACCGGTTCCACACAGACAACCATAACTTCTTCAGGTCTTCATGCGGACCTCTGAAAACTTGACTGAAGCATCTCAAGACTCATATCTGCAAACCCTTTAATCCGCATCCTCCGGTTCTCAACCTATCCAATATATTTGCCTTCTTCTCATCACTGTTCTTCACTGTTCCTGACTGAGGCTAATTTTCTCAATATCCTCAACACACAGCTCATCCAATCCTTCTTGTCAATGTAATATGAGTATGTTGACATCAATGACAACACTGGTTCACCTCATACTTGCAACAATCTCCCCCTTTGTCATTGATGGCAACATATGATGTGAAAAACCATTAAGACAAGAACTTCTCCTTTCTGTCACAGCTCCCCCTATCAACAACTTTTCACATGTCTTCTCTTCCTTTACTGCTCCCCCTTTGATCATTAACCACTTGTTTTTCACATGTCTTCTCTCCCCCTTTGACATCAATGGCAAAGGGCTCATACTTGCAATTCTAATACATCAAAATCATACCAGCTGCTCCCCCTTAGTAGCAGCTCCCCATCATCAATCCGGATCACAAGATATGACTGTGATATCCACCGGACTGATGCACATCAGTGCATCCTATTTCATCACCGGAGGGGCCATGACCCCTAACTTCTCCCGAAGATATTCAAAAGAGTCCTTGGGAAGAGGTTTTGTAAAGATATCTGCAATCTGATCCTTGGAGGGAACATACTCCAATCTGACTTCTTCCTTGTTTACTTGTTCTCTCAAAAAGTGAAACTTGATAGATATGTGCTTAGTCTTAGAATGCAATACCGGATTCTTAGAAATATTAATTGCACTTGAATTATCACAGAAAATTGTGATAGGCTCCTCATATTCAACTTTAATGTCTCTTAGCATCTGCTTCATCCATAAAATTTGAGTGCAACTACCTGCTGCTGCAATGTATTCTGCTTCAGTTGTAGACAGAGATATTGCATCTTATTTCTTGCTTAACCAAGAAACCAATCTCTTCCCCAAAAAGAATGCTCCACCACTAGTGCTCTTCCGGTCATCCACATCTCCTGCCCAATCTGCATCTGTGTAAGCATGAAGAGAGAAATCCGGATCTCTAGGGTACCATAGACCATACTCAACTGTTCCTTTCAAGTACCTAAAAATTCTTTTGATTGCCATAACATGAGATTCTCTAGGATCAGCCTGGAATCTTGCCACAAGACCAACAGCCTGCATTATATCTGGTCTAGTTTGAGTGAGATACAACAATCCACCAATCATTGATCTATACTTTGTCTGATCTACCTTTGGAGAATCATCATCTTTGCTTAACTTACATCCGGTTGCCATAGGAGTGTTCATAGGCTTTGAGTCTTCCATACCAAATTTCCTTAACAATTCTTTCACATATTTGGTCTGAGAAATGAAGATCCCTTCTTTTGTTTGAGTAATTTGCAGACCCAAGAAGAAATTCATTTCACCAAGCATAGACATTTCAAACTCACTTTTCATCTGATTTGCAAAAGTTTTGCACATACTATCTCTTCCTTCAAAAATGATATCATCCGCAAACACTTCAACAATCAAAATGTTTTCATGATCAATTTTGAAATATAGGTTACTGTCAGCAGTACCTTTGTTGAATCCAATCTGCACAAGATGCTTATCCAACCTTTCATACCAAGCTCTTGGGGCTTGCTTCAATCCATACAAAGCTTTCTTCAACTTGCAGACCATATCATCATTATCAGACAATTGAAATCCATCCGGTTGTTCAATGTAGACTTCTTCTTCCAGATCACCATTTAGGAAGGTAGACTTGACATCCATCTGATATACCTTGAAGTCTTTGAAGGCAGCAAATGCAAGAAGTAATCTGACTGCTTCAATTCTTGCCACTGGAGCAAAAGTCTCTTCAAAGTCAATTCCTTCTATTTGAGAGTAGCCTTTGCAGACTAGTCTAGCTTTGTTTCTGATTACTTCACCAGCTTCATTTAGTTTGTTCCGAAAGACCCACTTGGTTCCAATTACATTCCTGTCTCTAGGTCTGGGAACAAGATCCCAAGTATGATTTTTCTCAATTTGCATCAATTCATCTTCCATTGCTTTGGTCCAGTTCTCATCATTGCAGGCTTCATTTATTGTTTTAGGTTCAATCTTTGAAATCAGACAACATTCATCCTAATTTTGAGCAACATTCCTTCTAGTTTGTACACCTTTGCTTCTGTCACCTATGATCTGATCTTCTGAGTGGTTCAGTCTTACATACCTTGGAATTGTGGGAGTATCCAGCACTGCTGCTTCTTGATCAGGCTCATTCAAACCTATCTCTTCTTCCTGATTTACCAGATCAGGCTGACTCTGTCTCACCGGAGAGGATTGAGTTCCTTGAACATTGTCTTGGTCATCTTCATCAAACTCATAAAATCTTGAAGGTTTCTCAATTCCTTCATCAACTTTCACATTGGTGCTTTCTATCATTTTCCTCAATCTCTTATTGTAACACCGGTATGCTTTGCTTTGAGTGGAGTAACCCAAGAAAATTCCCTCATCACTTCTAGCATCAAACTTTCCTAGATCTTCATCTCTTTTAATATAACACTTGCTACCAAATACTCTAAAATATTTCACAGTAGGAGTGATGCCAAACCAGAGTTCATAGGGGGTCTTATCGGTGTTGTTTCTGATTTGAACTCAATTTAGAGTGTAGACTGCAGTGCTGATAGCTTCTTTCCAAAACATTTGAGGAACATTTGCTTCCAACATCATTATCCTAGCAGCTTCCTGGATGGTCCGGTTCTTTCTCTCAACTACTCCATTCTGCTGTGGAGTCTTAGGAGCAGACAACTGTCTCCTTATACCCTGTTTCTCACAAAAGTCAATGAACTCACCAGATGTAAATTCACCACCTCTATCAGACCTTAGACACTTTAGTTTCAATCCGGTTTGATTCTCTACCATAGCTTTGAAGATTTTGAACTTCTCAAATGCTTCTGATTTTTCTTTTAGAAAGGTAACCCACATCATCCGGGAATGATCATCAATTAACAACATGAAATATCTATCACCTTGCAGACTCTTGATTCTTGTCGGACCACAGAGATCAGTATGTACTAATTCCAACAATCCGGTAGAAGACTGATCTTTGCTTTTGAAAGAGACTGCTTTGTTTACCTAGCTGACATTCTTTGCACAAACTATTTGTAGGTTTCATCAATTTTGGAAGATCTCTTACAACCTGAGTATTGCTTATATTGATGATGTTATCAAAATTTACATGACACATTCGTCTATGCCATAACCAACTCTGATCAATTTGAACAAACAAACAACTTTTATTTGAACCAACCAGATGAAAGATATTACCTTTTGTCTGAGTACCGGATGCAATTTCAGTTCCGGAGCTTGTAAAGATTCTGCATTTTCCATTCTTGAACCGGAGATCATAGCCTTTGTCCACTAACTGACCAACACTGAGAAGATTGTGCTTCAATCCTTCAACATATAGTACGTTACCTGTTTTGCTCTTTCCATCAAAGGAAATAGTTCCCCTGCCTCTGATTCTGCCAGCAGAATTGTCACCAAACTTTACCATTCCTCCTTCATACCTTTCCAAATTCAAGAACTTATTCTTGTCACCAGTCATATGGTGAGAACATCCACTGTCAATAACCCAATCATCCTTTTCTTCCACTTGAGCAGCCAAAGCTTTTTCAACAACTTTGTGATTGACAGATTTAGAGAGTATTGAATCTTCTTCCTTGATGGGAATGAACACCCACTCATTTCTGGATTTGCTTCCTAGTTCTGATTCATCATCTGTTACTCCTTCATTGTCATCTTCTTCATGAACATAATAGCAATTCTTTTGAAACCTTTGTCTGTTAGTATTAGACCTTGCAGATCTTTCCGGACATCTTGAAGCAAAATGACCAATCTTATTGCAGTTGAAACACTTAAAGGGTAGTTTTCCTTCATACTTACCGGATCCTCTTGGCAGTCTCTTTGCAATGAGGGCTTCAAGTTGAGCTATTTCTGCTTCTTCTTCTTCCATGTCTCTTCTTGCTTGATCATACCATGACATTTTCCTTGATGAGTTTTCTCCCGGATCAAATCTCTGTTTGCCTTTCACATAGGCACTGGCTTTGAAAGCAGATTCAGTCTTGGGAGGATCATCTCCAAACTCGGTCATTTCAAATGCAGCTAGTTTGCCAGCCAGTTGTTCTCTTGTGACAGTTGTGTGGGCTCTGAATTCATCAATGGCAGCAACCTTGATTTTGTAGGCAGCAGGAAGGGATCTTAGGATTTTGCAGACAATCTCATTTTCATCTAGAGTTCCACCAGCATTTCTAATTCCACATACCAGCTCATTCACTCTTGGCATAAAGGCAGTGATGTTTTCATCATCTCTCATCTTCAATCTTTCAAATTTCCCTTTCAGACTTTGCAACCTTGCACTTTTGACAAACTCATCTCCTTCATACAGAAGTTCCAGTTTAGTCAGGATCTCATATGCAGTTGGTAGGTCAATAACATTTGAGAGATCTGAGTCATTCAATGCGCTTAGAAGAGCTTCCTTGGTCCGCAGATTGTTTTCTGCTTCTGTGATTTCATTCAGAGTTGTCGGGCCACCTTGTGGAGGTACATATGGTTTTGAAACCATAGCCAAGTATGCTTTTCCCATACATTCCAAGTGACACTTCATGCGACCTTTCCAGAGAGTGAAGTTGGTTCCATCGAACTTCGGACTATCCTTCTTGTATGACGACATCCTAGATCTCCTCAAGCGGTTAAGCTCCTTTCAGAGGAACTTAGCTCTGATACCAATTGTTGGATTTAAGGCATACAACTGAGAGGGGGGGGTGAATCAGTTGTATAAAACTTATTGTTCTTTCAAACACTTGATTCTTCGTTGTTAGTTAACAGCATATCAATTAATCATCCATGAAAGCATAATACATAAACACAAGAGCAGATAAACATCAACACATTGAACACCAAGATTTTGACGTGGAAAACCCGGTTAAGGGAAAAACCACGGGGTGATTAACCCAAGGATTATTCTCTATTAGAAGAATAAGAAAAAGAATGGCACTTGCCAATTAGGGCTCACTGCCTGAGCACACTGCTCACAAGAGGCCCACTGCCTACTTAGAGACACACTGTCTACAAAGTGATAAGAATCACAATCTTGAACTAGAGAATGACATCTCTACTATGTCCGGATCAGTTCCTTTTAAGCCCAAAAACTTCTGCTCTACCTTTCGCACTTCTCTTCGCTATGCCACACTCATCCACACAATCCACACTTTGAAATGAACTCACAAACCGTTATTTATACAAGACATCGACTTAGGAACAAACATCTAAGTCGACAAACAACCATAAGAGTATCCGCAAGATGAATAACACATCCGGTCGGCCACCACAAGAACATTCGCAGGATGAACAACTCATCCGGTCGGCTAAACAGAGCAAGAACTTCATCCGGAGGAATAACTTCTATTCTGGGCTCTACTATCAATGCGGATCAACAACACAACTTCAACACGATCCAGAAAACTTCACAAGCCTGCCTGAATGACCGAATACATCCGCACGTCCTTTACTTGCTGGAATCTCTTGTCTTCCTCATCCGGAACTTCAAGAACACAGTCTGTTGCCACTGTAGAAGGTACTTCTGGACCTTCAAATCATACATTATCACTGCGGACCAACAACACAACCTCAACATGATCCAAGAGCCTTCACAAGCCTGCCTGAATGACCAGGTATGTCCGCATTTCCTTTACTTACTGAAATCTCTTATCCTCCTTATCCGGAACTTCAAGAACACAGTCTGTCGCCACTGTCATAATGCAAGAGGTACTTCCGGACCTCCACATCATACACAGCTGGAGATGGCACATCACAAGGACATCCCAAACACTCTTTTCAATCCGCAGATTAGGATTGTACAATTCCGGACCTCACCGGACCTTTCTGTGATCCTCTGTCACCTCTAAGCACTTGCCGGAACCGGTTCCACACAGACAGCCATAACTTCTTCAGGTCTTCATGCGGACCTCTGAAAACTTGACTGAAGCATCTCAAGACTCATATCTACAAACCCTTTAATCCGCATCCTCCGGTTCTCAACCTATCCAATATATTTGCCTTCTTCTCATCACTGTTCTTCACTGTTCCTGACTGAGGCTAATTTTCTCAATATCCTCAACACACAGCTCATCCAATCCTTCTTGTCAATGTAATATGAGTATGTTGACATCAATGACAACACTGGTTCACCTCATACTTGCAACAAATGCAGTCCCATGATCTTGACTTACTATTTCTGGACAGTGGGAAACTATAGTTAGTAAGTGATATTTTTGTAAAGGGAACATGACAAGCACTAGAACAATATAAACATTAAATAATAATATTCTCCATAGTTGTTATGTTACCTCCAACTTGCTATTTTGGGATGGTGAAAACTTAGTTATTTTAGTAAGTGCTATTTTTGGAGAAAGGGGCATGGCAAGTCCTCCCTTCCCAAAATTTCTTTTCTTCAAGAAATTGAAATCATAATGCTCCAGTCTCCTCATGCCAAAATGATGAAACATGTCAAACTACATACCAAACCTTGATCGTGTACCTATGAGGTGTGGCATCTTTTGTAACTCGGATTCTTGTGTAACAATGTCATGAAACCAATAAAAATATCCATGTAAATATTTGATACATTCACTCCAATTCAAAATATGAACCACATCTTCCCAAATAAATTATGTAAACTCACCAAATGCCACCCACTGTACATATAAGCACTAGCATGTGATAAATCAAACCTAAAACTCCTGCAACTTCTCAATTTGATTTTTGTAGTTCATGGGACTATCATAATAGTTAATACACCCTCCATAACAAAAAATAAATATTTTTAAAACAATTACTTATTTTACCTTCGTAATGTGAAGATACACCCTACTGGGAACATCAATAATTGTTTCATACTCTGCCTCCAAGTGAAGGATGTTAAATGCAAATTCAGGATCTGATCTAGGACAGCAATAGTATAGTTGAGGAAGAGTAATTAACATCATATAACAGAAAGAAATATTCCCCCAAACTCTAGAAATTAAATTCACAAACAACAATTCATTCTGATGGAAGACTGTGCACTCTCTGAATCCATCCACTAGCACATACTGATCACTCCTTAAAATTTCTAAAATGATAGTGGAAAATACATTTATGACATGTTCTACCATGTTAGAAAACTCCCCAACATCATGAATGTCAAAATAGTGAATAGGCATTTTGGTAGACTCATCAACAATTACCTTCTTTCTACCCTTCAAGCATACTATACCAAAATCATTAAATTAGATTTTCCTTACCCCATTTTGCTGCTCATCATTCAAATCATGTTGATCCAAGAATAACTTCAACCCCTTGTGATTCCTTTCTACCACACATATACCATAACCTGGATGATCACTAAAATTTTTGAAAGCGGACATGGTAGAAGTTACCTCCTCATCCTTCATAGTGAAGCTCTCTTCGGAATATTTGAATTTTATGCTATCAATTTTCATGGGTTTCCACCTTTGAATTGTAACCATAGAAACTCCTTTTCTTGAATCATCACACCCTATAAATAATGCTTTTGATAAATATGAAGTATCAAGTACATGATATAAGTTAGTTACCTCAACAAACTCCTTCAATGCTTCTTGTGTTTCAACCACTTGTATGCCTTGAGTACTCATGACTTGACCCAAATAGGTGATACAAAACTCCCATGTAGGTGCTTTGGCAAAAGGATCATGCTTGTGGAATGCACCCCAACTTTTAATGGCATCTTTTCTCCAAGAGTCATATTTGCAATCAACTGGAATCATATGAAACTGCTTCCCTGAATTCTGATTTTCTCCATTACCATATTCAAATAAGAAGTAACATCTTTTGGATCCTTGAATTTGACCCATAAGTTGCAACCATTGAACCATATAACTCTTTGCACCATTTTCCTTATGTTCTTGTATGTTCAATTCAAATTTTCCTGCATAATTTGTTGATTTGAAAATTTTGACAAGCTGAAATTCAACATTAGTAACTAGTAAGGAATCATTTTCATGTGCATACCTTTCAATGTAGTCATCTTGGGATTCCTCTTCAAATATCCTCCATGAGAATCTCTCATGGAATAAATCAACTTTCATGTAGGCTAAAAACACATCATAGCAATCACAAACCTCCTTGGATCTCATCCAAGTTAGTACCAAGATGGATGGAGTAATTCCCGCTAGTAGTGGAGACCTTGTACTAACATCATTATGCAAAGAAGCTTCCTCCAAATGTGCCAATATACTATTGTTCATAACTGAAATTATAAAAATCATCCATATACAAATGATTCAATATCTAAACCAATGATAATCCTAAGCAAGAACCATCCATCTGGTCAAGGTAACATTGGTGGGAGACCAAGTACTAATGATCATAAACTAGAAAATAGTCTTTCCCATGGCTAGAGTTCCCACTATACTATAGGATGCAACACTCATGAATGTATACCAATCATCCCATGTGCAAGTGTGCATGAATTCAATTAACCATTCAAAGTTAGGAAACATTAAAATTAGAAATACCAAGAGGGTGAAATAATAGTAAATCATCAATGTCTACAAGATGGAGGCTATGATCAACCACATAGTGATAGAAAATCCCTTCACCCACATCTATATACTTTTGAAACCCTTTAAAAACAAAAACCTATTCTTTCTCATTATAATTTGATCCACCTAGGTGATGTCAATCTCCTATATAGATACTTTGGCAGAATGATCATGTTGCTAAAATTTACTCCTAGCTATATTCAAATGCTCCCAGATATCTTCCCAAGTATGGATGGAGATCAAAATATTATCAAGATTAATGAATCAAAGTTTCTTACCATGTCACCCAAAGCACTACCACTTGCAAGATGGTTTGGATTAGATTGTATGTGGACTAAAAATTGTCTGTAACACTGCATTCCTTCAAAGCCCAAAATAAAGGAGTCTTTGCACATCTCTTGTTCATCCACCAGGATGACCCGATGCCTTGTCTCCATGATGCTTGAAATTTTTAGTGACCCCTCCTTCATGAGTCCTCCATACAACCATTGGTATAAAACCTGCAAGTACCTTGATCCCACAAATACCATGTCATGTTTAGTAATGAAGTCTATAATATCACATTGACATCTATTGTGCTTACCACATTTCCTTAGTAACCATTTCATTGTGCCTGTCTCCATCTCCGAGGAATGATATATGAATTGTGAGCTTTGATCCTTTAGAGTGTGGTTTGTATGCACAATAAGCCCTGCATGATTCCTCATAAACTTCTTTCCACTCCACATGCAAGAGATGGAAAACCCAATAGTAGCATCAATGCCTCTATCTACCTTAATCCTCACGAAACTACCAAGATCCCATATGAAGAAATAGTCTTGATTTTGAATTAATGAACCTACATGCCCTATGATGCAAGTTATATCCTTCACCTTATTATCTTGCTTAGAGTTCTTCCCATGATGACAAGAGTCTTGTAATGACATAGTAGGAAACATTAAATTTGAATCATTTTCATACCTCAAGCTACAATCAACATGCTCATCCACTTTTTCCATAAGAGACCTTGTTGGGATATCCTCAATACCTTCTTTTTTGTAACTCAAAACCCCATTTAGAAGTTCAGAAGTAAGTGCATGAATCAGTGCATGTTCCTCCATCTTGGCCACATCAGAACTGACAAGTGATTCATTTTCCTCCTTGATTTCTCAATACTTTCCTAACATATACAATCATTAGAAGTCAAATAAACATCTATTAACAAATAATTTTTACCTTCCAACTGTATGTCAGGTTCCTTCTATTCTTTCTCAATGGGTTTCTCTAAATTTAATTTATCTTCTTCCTTCTACAAGAAAATCTTTTCCTCAGCAACCTTTTAAGGCTCTGATCCTAGCTTCTTGATCTCCTCCTTAGCATCTTTCAACTTCTCTTCATCATTTTTAGTTCTTATGTAATACATGTCAAAAGGTTATGTAGCTTTGAAAGCTTTAGGTTTGCTATGGTACCCCTCAAAGATTTTGATAATCTCCTCTTCTATAGGCATAGTTCTTCTTGCCAATCTTAAATTTTCTTGAAATATTAGAAGGTCCTTAAAACCTTAGTATTCTTCATAACATCTAGCAATTATGGAGGCCTGAATTTCATTGTCATCCTGTCGCATTCTCTTAAATAGTGATTCAATGAAACCTCCCATGATTCATATAAATATATCAATACCCTATAGGCTGGTAGGATCTTAGCTCTGATACCATTGTAATCTCCCTAATCAAATAAATTTCCAATTAAATCTACTTTTTAATATGCACCCAAATATTTTAGATATTCACACCAAACTACTCACAAAATATTAACAATTTTTGGGGCAAATAAATAATAACTTAACATGCAAACTTCAAATCTGATTTTATTTATTAAATGAATGATTACACTAGAAACATGACTGTTACAATAGAAAATATGCTTTAGCAAGCCTTACAATTTACAATTCCAAATTACCCCCAAAATTTGTAAAATTTCACAACAATTACCAAACAATAATAAGGGAGATTTGCACCAAAATAAACCATTAAAACTCCAAACTATTTTATATTAAATTTTCTGATTAAAACACCTAAAATCAGGTCTGATACAACAAATATATCTGACAGAAAGCTTCCACAATAAAAATCCACACTTTTACAAATGTCTACCACAAAAAGGACACATTATGCACTCTGCAGGACACCCGGAAACTCATAAAACCATCCAAACTCTGCCAACAAGTTCCAACTAGTTATTGGCACTTGGAATGGATGCAGTACAGAAAATGTACAGAAAAAACCAACATAACAAACAGCAACACAACCCAAAACTTATGAAAACTCCAAAACCCCACCATACAAACATGCAAACCCCAAACACTGAAATGTTGAAATCTATTCAACCTTTTTGCACATTGGTAACATCTAGATGAGATTACTCCTATGATCTAAGGGCTCCCATCCTCAAAATACCTAAAACTAATGAACATATCATCCACAAGTCTCCTTCTTCAATGATCCAATGCCCAGTGAAGAATACAAGCACACAGCTCTGTGAGAAAATTATCAAACTATGCAATAGTCATCAAATGGAAAATACTTTTGCTTTTTAACATGCAATAGCTTCAAAGGATGTGCCAAAATCCTCATGCCTTGCATGTAAAATTCTCATTATTTGGTTCTTCCCAAAATGACCTTTGCCTTTTGATTCCACCAATCAAATTTGTCAGTTACAAGAAAGGCAATTATAGTGAGATTCTTCATTATGCCAAATCCATTTGAAGATTTCCAATAAAACCTATGCCTCACTTGAGGAATTTAATTATTTAATAACTTTTTATTTAATATTTATTTGTTAGGAATATGGAAATTGCACTCAAACAAATAAAACATTAAATAAATATTATTTCCCCAAATGCAATCCTGTGATCCTGACTTACTATTTCTGGATAGTGGGAACTTATTATATTTAGTAAGTGCTATTTTTTAGAAAGGGGGCATGACAAGCACTAGAACAATATAAATATTAAATAATAATATTTTCCAAAGTTGTTCCGTTACCTCCGACTTGCTATTTTGGGACGGGGAAAACTTACTTATTTTAGTAAGTGCAATTATTAGAAAAAGGGACATGACAAATTTGTTTTCTCTGTACACATTGTGCCAACCAATAGTCTAATCTCTCTTCATTCCCATGTGGTTCAACAATTGTATAAACATGAACTAGTTGTAAAAGGTCTAAAGGATGATCATAGTCAAATGAGCTTTCCATGTCATTGAATAAAGATGAATGACCTTGAGATAAAGGGGTTAAACATCATGGAATCCATGTATCTACCCAATCAGTTGACTCATAATGATCCCAGTCACATTTAATACAACCCTGAAAAAACAAGCTAAGTCTTGTGTCCAAATAGTCCATGTGCTTGCATCTAAGCTTCAAAATGAATGCATCTTTGATAATTCATTGGTTCTCTAACAATCCAATTTCTCTCTCACTATCCCCTCATCAACCAACCAAAAGAAACTATGAACTTCTGAATCAAGTGCCACTCTTTGTGGCAATGCATAGTTACACCACTTAACAATAGAATCTGTATCATTTAATGTAGCATCACCTCTAATCTTTAGTTGTTCTTTAACTAGAGCTCTCTTCATGCATGCACCAGCTCCATCATGCTCCCCTTTCCCATGCCCAACTTAAAAAAAATCAAAATATGAGGTATTGTCAATGCATAAATCTATGGGTTTAATCCAGTAGCAACATGGGAAGCTTCTAAGATGTGGGATTGACTACTTGAAACAACCTCCAGATTTTAGAGAAGCTAGCTCTTCCTAATTCAATGGGGTTTTAGGAAAAGAGAGAAGGAATAAATAGGATTACAGATACAATAAGTAAAATCCTAACTCTATGGTGATGTGCCTAAATGAAATGTATTTCCTTAACTAGCATAGTGAACCAATTCTAAGATTCAGCTATATTAAAGAGAAAATGTTGCATGATCAATATAGACAAATTATAAATGAATTAAAAGATCAAAGGCTAAACTTAGAAGATTTATGCAAAGACACAAATCATATCACCAGTGGCATAGAACATAGCTTCTTTCATTAATAATTTAGCAAATACAAAAGGCACAGTGACATGCACAGGTATGTCAACTTTCTTATCAAAAATAGCTACACTAAGGCAAAATGATACAATCCGGTCACCACAAGATCTCTAAAACTTTTTTAATATAACTTTGAATCACAATATCTTCTGCATATATAGCCACAAAATTTAGCTCAAGATCACCTGTAATTGCCTAGATTCCAATGGCATTAATAGAACTAGAATTAACTGCCAGGACTTAATCTGACACCAAGATCTCTTTGAGTATGCAACTGTCTTCCCCTGCGCACTCATTGGCTAAGAGAAAAAATATGTGGCACATTAACTGTATTTCTATTAAGACACTTGACAGTAATCTACAGACTTTAAATAGCTTCAAAAATATAACACGCGGCAGTCCGCTATAACACTTAACTTCTTTCCCTTCGAAACAAGGCACACAAAACAATGCCACTTGTCACCGTCCACTAGACTTTGAAACTTAATACATGGTGGCTTCCACTGTTACTTAAACTTTCTACCTTTATGCCCTAAGCACCTATGGTTGTGACACTTGGTGTCTTCTAGCACATTAAAAACTGTGACATTTATTTATATGGGACCCACCACATACCTCTTTAATTCCTGCTTAGAGAAACAATATTGTGACACATGGCACCTCCCACTTAAAGCAAAATTAGAAATGTGCTACCCTCTGGCAAAAAACAAAAGCTTTATGAAGAGATCTCACAGAGATGACACCTGTCGCACTCCGAAAGCAACTGGAAATTACAAGAAAATATACGTGTCTTCACCTAAGAGCATCAAAATGAGAGTAGTTGAACCCTCCACTTACACCAAGTGGCACACTCCGAAGCAAGCAAGAAACTGTGTCGTAATATTGTGGGCCCACCATAAATGTCGGTATTAACAAAGCTTATCAAAAAGAAAAACATGCGGCAGCATCTGCACACATTTCAAAAGGACACTCAGCAACACCTATGGGCTCGCTGCATCAAAAGAAACTTTGTCACGGCCTCCAGGATCAACATGTGGCACACTTCGGAGCAAGCAAGAAACTTCAATAAAAGAAACAATGTCATAGATATGTGGTACATTCGGAGCAACTGGAATATAAAAGAAACATGCGACAGCTATCACGGAACACTAAGACACTTTCCCCTTGTTACTCCATATTGACACATGGTGCAATCCACGCATAGAAACATAAAGCCACAGAAAGAGAAATAGCAACTGTAACAAACATTGAGATAAAAACCATGCTAAAACAAAATGTAGATTTTTTAGCTCTACAGCTCATGATGACCATAAGGACTTCTGGGCCTGCCCAGAAAGAACTCCAAAAAAGAGAAACTAAAATGTACTGCCACTGTCAATGAAAACTCAATCATACATTTTGCAATGCAGCCTGGTATACAGACCACTCTAAATCCGATAATCCTTGTTTGTTCTACAAATCTTGGAA
This sequence comes from Cunninghamia lanceolata, assembly GCA_027924645.1. Taxonomy (NCBI): domain Eukaryota; kingdom Viridiplantae; phylum Streptophyta; class Pinopsida; order Cupressales; family Cupressaceae; genus Cunninghamia; species Cunninghamia lanceolata. Next base: position 8,282,274 of record BSBN01001067.1, read on the forward strand.
AGAAAATTCTAAATTGATAATATCTTTGTGGGAAAAAGATTGCAAAATTTGAACTACAGCATGTAATTGAAACTCAAGTTGAGCCATTGGAACCAATATAGCTTCTACTTCTCCCACACTGGAGGAATCACTCAGACCCTAAAAAATAGTCTGATCATTTTGTTTTGTCAACAGCAAAGCCTTTATTTCATCAATCATCAACATTGTATTAATATCAGGAAAAGGTGAAGGCAGACCCAACTACACTAAGTCCTCAATATGTTTCTTCATATTCCTGACTCCTTTGACTACATCCAAAGTTCCTTACAATTCATAGCAGTAGAGTTAAAGCTCAACACTTCATTCACTCTTTTAGCAGCCACCATTCTATCACTTATACCAGCTACAGACAAAGTCTCCTCATATGTGTCATATAGTTTCTGTAACAAAAGCTGAGAATTTAAAACCCTCAATGAAACAATAGACAAAGTTACTTGCATAGAAGACTCTACTTTCTCACATAATTGCTGGGCATTTAGCAGAAAAGTAAGGGATGGCTTAAGCTATACAATCTCCTTGGAGATTCTCTTCCATACGGGGGCATGTAGCTCTTTCACCAAATTCAAAACCCCTGCAATTTGTGGCCTTTGTGCCAACTCAATTGTCAATTGCTTTATCTTTTGTTGCTCAACCATAAACTATGCTTGAGCTGCACTATTTAGATTTTGCTCCTTCAAAAGTGTCTACTACAGTTGTCATGCCTCTTGCAACTTGTCTTGATACCTTTTCTCTATAGTGGCCTTCTCTTGCCTCAATGTAGCAACATTAGCTTCCTCCTATGCTAACTCAACCTTTAAGGATGCAATATGAGTCTGTGCTACTTGATGAATCTGTAGAGAAATGGTAGACTGCAACTCTTTATTCAAAGTGTCAATTTCTTTTACTTTGGCCTGTATCTCCCAAGTTACTGCTATTAACCTTTTCTTGTGTCAACTTAGCTTTAACATTTTGTAACCTTTTGAACACCTTCAAGTAATTAGTGGCAACTACTGATGTAGTTTCATTCATTAATTCAACTCAGTCTTGTGGCCTGAAAAGAGACATATCCATGTCCACTGCATTCATTGAATAGTCCTGTGGTTGCATTTGATCATTAGGTTTGATCACATTGGGAGCCAACTGTGTAACAGTTAAGGACTATTGAATAGGATCAAACAAAGATTTTATATGAGACACAGCAGGGCTCTTAGTCTGTTTCTTTCTTTTCTTCTCCATCTGAGCTTCTCTGGCTTTTCTTGTTGTGTTAGCCTGGGCTTGGAAAGTAGGAGGTGATGCAATATAGCCTTCGGCAAATGGATGACCTTGAGGCAGACCATAAGGGATGGTAGTTTTTTGCTGGGAAGGATCAAATTGTGGCAAGGCCCGCTTGGGCATGGATGGGAAAAATAGAGGTAAGGAAATGGCCTGTGAAGACATGGCCTATGAACTAGCAACTGGGGAAAAGGTTTGCAAAGGTGCAGTAGAAGTGGCAGGAGACATGGAAAATTGGATAGATTGGGTTGCCACTCCTAAATAAGAATAAATAGAGGTAGGGGAAAAGAGAGAAGAAGTACTTACCTGAGCCACCGATGAGATGATAGGAACTTGTTGTTGTTTGGGCATTGATACTTCTTCCTCTGTGTCTTCTTTTGGTAATATCAACCTACGTATCTTCTTCCAAGGCCTATCTGATTCCTCCTCTAGGTCTTCTTCCTCAACATTGATTGATGTTTGTTGCAAAGGTGCCGCTCTGAGACCCCCAGATGCCAAAGCTGTTTGGATCTTAAGAGATGGCGATGATACAATTTCCTTTTGTTTTTGTAAGGTGCTAAGAGATGGAGGCCATGGGACTCTAGAAGCTGAAACTGATGCTTGCCCTATTTCTTGAACATCTTGCTCCTTCTTTGCTCTTTCTTCCATTTCTACTTCTTCTGGAGAATCTCTCAGAATATTATTTGTGTCTAGACTAGAAACTAGGGTCATATGAAAATCATCCCATACAATTTCCCATTCTTCATCAGTTTCAACATTCCTGAAAGTATGAGTAATTTCGGCTATCTCTTGTCTATATTTCTAGTAGGATACATTTTTCTCTGCACTCTAGTCCTTCTTCAATGTATCTCTAAGGCCTGTAGTCATGAACCTTTTAGGGTCATATTCTTGTACCTTCTTATAAAAAGTCTCCCAGGGCCTGGGACCCTCATCTTGCAAGTCCTTTAATTCAACATAAATTGTAGGATTATCCTGCTTGGGTGATCTTCTTTTCTCCCAAAAGGGACATTTTTCATGAACAAATTTTGTAGAAACCCTATTACTGACAATCCATGAAGCTAAGAAGCTATCTGGATCATATTTCGATTTATCTTCAACAATCAAGAAACCATAAGTAGCCATCTTCCACAATAGAAGATTTTTATTTTCTCTTACCTAAATTTTTATTTTTTCCCTAGTCCAAGGGACATCATACATTTTATTTTTCCTCTTCTTATGTCTAAAATTATTATCAATAACAGATACCTGACGAACCACTTTTAAAAATGTAACCCTAGGGGTTAAGACTTTTGGCAATAGAATAGGCTCGACAACAAAACCATGGACTCTAATGATAGTTGTATGAGCTCCAAAGAAATAATTGTTGACCCATTTTTTCCTCTGACTAGAACCAAACAGTCAACCTGGTATTTTCCTTGAAAAGCCTTTGGAAAATGTTGCTTAAAAAATGAAAAGTGCCAAATTGCCTAAAAAAAAACCTTACCATTGGAAAGAGCTTGAAAAAATAGGTAGGTTTGCTTTTTACATCACCCTCAAATTTGGCCAAATAAAGAAGTTATTGATGGTCAAAGTTTTGTTCAACATATAGTTCAAATATACATTTAGCGGGCATGCAAATCTATATTGGCCTTAGAAAATATGAAAAAAATTGAGTTATATATATTTTCTAAATGTATATCGGGTCAAGGAAATGCATATACATTTAGGGAATCTTCTGTAGATTCTCGAAATATTTGCTAAATGTATATCAGGTCTACATGTATATAGGGGCTTGTATATTCAGATATACAAATGGAGATACAAAGAAATATGCAATGCAATATACAAGGCTGACAGACATACATATGCTACAGTGAATGTACATTCGCCGAAATGTACAAGGCCAAAATATACATTTGATACAGTACAAGAGTGGAGATACAAAGGATCACATGAATAGTGCTTTGTATATCATCTTGTATGTTCACACATACAAACCAATATACAAAACCGATATACAATCTGGACCTGAAAATAGGTTTCAATTGGTTCTATAAATCTTTCAGGTCCGCCTTGTATATATAGGTGTTTGTATATTTCGCACATGCAAGGAAACATACAAACTGAAAGATACATTGCGGGCATATTCCATAAAGATTCCCTATTTGTATGTAAGGTAGTTTGTATATTTGCATTTGTATATCCGCATATACAAACAAATGTGCATTTGCTACAGTGCTGAAAAGGGAGAGTGAACAGTGGAGTGTATATCAGCTTGTATGTTTGCACATACAACCCAATATACAAGACAATATACAAAGGGGTTTGTATATCGGGAATGTACAAACAAAGATGCAAGTCGGACATACAAGCCGGACCTGACAAAGCAATCTTATATAGTTAATGGCCATTTGACATCTGACTTGTATGTATATGTGGCTTGTATGTTCGTGTATACAAGAAAATAAACAAGGAAAAGACATACAAGTCAGACTTCAAATAGAGATAAATTTTAGTGTTTTCAAGTGTCAGGTCCGCGGCTTGTATATCGCGCATATACAAAGAGATATACAAAAGGAAGTGATACAAGCCAAACCCGACAGGGCAATCAAATATACTTAATGGTCTTTTGGGGTTTGACTTGTATGTATATGGCACTTGTATATTGCGATATACAAGTCAAAGATGCATTGCGATATACAAGGCGGATTTGAATCAAGGATCAGTTTCGGCACATAAGAGTTTGGAGTCTGCTTTGTATGAATAAGTGTTTGTATATTTTGCATATACAAAGAAATGTACAAGGAGAGAATATACAAGCTGGATCTGGCAGAACAATGAAAAGCAACTAAATGGTGTTTTGGGGTCCACAACTTGTATTTTGCACATGCAGAAGACGGACATACAAGAGGTGGGATCTGCTGAGGTACAAGTACATTGTATGTATTTTCTGCCTTGTATATATGAGTGTTTGTATATTTTGATATGCAAGGCAAGATACAAGCTAACATACAAGTGGTAGGGCCCGCAATATACAAGGGGAAATTGTATGTATATGCAATTTTTGAAATACAAAGGGATGCATAGGGGCTGATATGTAAAGTGCCATGTATGTGCAGAAGGAGATGCAGGATGAGTTTTTAAATGCTGATTCAGGCGCCAAGATGTAGTGATATACACAGAGATGCAAAAGTGATATATACATGCAGTTGACCGAAAGTTTGACTGCCTGTATCTCCTCCATTTTTGTGAATTTTGACATACTCCAAGAGGCAAAGTTGCATATTTTGGTCCCCTCTTTTATTTGGCAGGGTTTTTCAGGAGCTTTATCACTTTTCAAATTTTAGATCTGGAAATGCATATTTTTGAGCGATGAACATCTCAGAGATGACTTTTAGCAGATGGAGATATTTTTGGGCATTCATTGCAGCAGACAGAACAAGTAGCTCGCATTAACGATAAAGAATATCTTTCCACCTCTTCATCTCCAGATTGACGATGAGTAAGCAGTTGCAATAAAGACTCTAAATATCTCCTCATCTACCCAGTTCCAGATTTCAACGCCATAACTAATGCAACTGGGCTGTAATTGAGGGAGATATTTTCAATGACAGCTCTTTGAGCAGATTTTTGTAACTGACTTAGAGTAGTTTTAGAATGCTATATATATGCATTTAAATGTTGTAAATAGGGTTGGAATTTTTTTGGCATTAAGGCTTTTCTATTTCCAAACAGGGTTTTCATATGCTGTAACCATGCCTTTCCATTGAATATATGCAAGTTAATTTTACTTCTTTACTGATTTTTCTAGTTCTATGTGAATCTGCATATGGTTTGTCTGTGAATGTTTCATTCCTCTCAATCATATTGCTTCTCACCTCTGTTAGAGTCATCTAACCTATGTATACCTACTTGCTGTATTTGATTACATTGTGCATCTTTTCAGTGTTGTGGAAGTTTCTTTAAATCTATCTGGTGCATCACCCTTTATTTTTCAAGCTTTTATTTCATTTCCATCACAAGCTTTCTCTCTCCCTTTTCCCCTCAAAATTTAGTAGTTTTAGGTTATAACTAGACAAGGAATCCGGCCTTCTCCGGAGGTCTGATCTCACTTAGCAAAGTCCCACACTTAGAGATCAATCCCATGTTACTCCAGTTTGCAGAGGCTTCACGGCTATATGCAAGGGTGCAAAACTGGGTGATAACAACTTTGGCATGCCCGGTGGGACTCAAGAAGTCAGAGCAACAATCAAATTAACAGCCATTATTGTTGGTTTTGATGTGCAACTAGTAATTGCAGACCTTTAAGAGGTTAAAATTTATCCATCTGGCGACTCAGACTGAGGAAAGACAAACAGACCAGTTTTGCCGATACATGTTTTATGAGAAAGATAGCAACTAGGAGTTCAAGTTCAAGTCCATTCGTATATTTGCAGCTCTCTCCACCTAGAAGACAGAGTAGAGCAGTAGCAAGGACTCTAGTTTCCAAAAGAGTACAGTCAACTCCACCAGGTTTCAGACCAGTTGCTTCTGTTCCCACAGTAACTCAAGTGAATCTACCTACAGCTCTTCAGATGGCAAGAAATCAGCCATTTGTGACTTTTGATGGGGGAGTCCTTTGAATCTAATGGTGCATGATGTGATACCAATGGTAGCTTTGAAGAATCTACCCTATTTCACAAGGGAAAATCAGACTACTCCGATCGAGCACATTAGAGACATAGCATCTCTGTGTGGGGTTCATCATGTCACTCAAGAGAATGTAGCCATCAGATTGCTGGCTGCCTCTTTCAAGGGGAAGGCATTGCAGTGGTTCAGGAGTCTACCAGTGTAAACTATAGGAACTTGGGATGAGCTAGGAGAGAAATTAAACAAGCAATTTCAAGAAAAATTAGATAATTTATCATTGGTCGAACAGATGACCACCATAAAGAGAGCTCCACAGGAGCAAATGATGGATTTTAACTTTAGATTTCAAAAGACATGGGATAGAATCCCTGCCATGGTAAGACCTCCAGCTGAATATGCATTTCTATATTTTTTGAAAGCCCTAAATAGTGATATTTCAGTAATGATTCAATCACTAGGAGATAATAGTTTACCAGATGCATATGAATTAGCAATTAGGGTGGAGAATAATCTCATTCAGACCAGAAAAATAGCACCCAAACCACCAATGCCTATCTTTCCTGAGATTCAGGCTTCTATGCCTTTGCCAATTCCATGTTTTCCCCCTGTGCCTACTATCGCAGCATTACCTAATACTGTCAATTCTGAACCTGCTGCCCCTAGTTCATCTCAAGAGTTGAAAGAGATTAAAAATAGTCAACAAAAGATTGAGGGTATCCTTCAAACTTTTGGAAATGAACTGGTAAACATAAAGAAGCAACAGTCCCAGAGGCCCTTTTAGCCTTATCAGTAATCTAGCCAGGGGCAGAATCAATCATTTCAAGGCCAAAATTAGCCGTATCAGGCTAATAGGCCTCCTTATCAAAGCAACTATCAAGGTGCCAGACAGAATGTAAATCAAAGGCCTTTTCTACCTTATAATCCAGCACCTATTAACACCATAAGAGACCTTGTCTCTACTCAGAACAACCTAGCAACTAAATATGAGTGGTGCTACCCATGCAATCAGCCACACAGTCAAGCAACCTGCTCAAATGGAGTTATAAATTAGGTTTTAATGGTGCAAAATGTTAGCCTCACAGCCAAGTACACCAAATGATGGGGCTGTACAACAACAGGAACAACCTCAAAGTGATTCTGCTTTCATGAACTGGTAGGAAGATGAATTTTGTGGCATAAATAGCGATAACACCTTAGTTGCAGCAAATACAAGAGCAAAGAAAAGGGGTTATGAGGTAGAACAAGCAGCAAATAAAGGAGAAGCATCTGCTGATGTTCCTGCACCCCAAATTCCCCATATTCTACAAAGAAATGACCAGCAAAAGCAAGGGAGATGCCTCGTTTGCAGCTAGACATCGCTGCTACAAAATCAAATCAGAAGTTGAGTGCCATTCCACCTTTCAATATTATTTAAAATATGAAAAAGATGAATGTGACAATGTCTATGTGGGATTCTTTAGCCATCCTGGGCCAAAAAGACATATTGTAATCTGCCTTGTCTGATTTGAAGGTGTCCAAAGATACAATTGTTGACCCAAATAAGGCTGTCCTTACTAATTCCTCCAAGGATAACAGCAAACAGCCTAACCAAAATGCTAAACCACTCCCATTCTATGTATCATTAATAATTGAAGACAAATTAGTTCATAATTGCATGGTGGATAGTGGAGCAAGCAGTTCTGTGATGCTTAAATAAATTGCAGACTAATTAGGGCTCAAGTACCAGCCTCTTGAGAAGGGTGTACTCCAATTAGATGGCACAGTTGTTAGTACTGTGGGTGTAATAAAAGAGCTAGGTCTTACTCTACATACATGTCCCAATGTTTCCATCTTCCAAGAGGTCTTCATTATTGATATGCCTCCCTATTTTGCCATGTGCCTATCAAGAGAATTCGCAGCCAAAATAGGAGGATACCTATCCTCTGACTAGTCCCATATGTTTTTTAGGACCAGATATGGCACTAAGGTGACCCTAAGATCTGAATTGCTTTCAAATCATTACATAGAGCCCTATACACCAAGTGTGGTTAATGCAAATCACATTACTTCTGATGATCCTGAACTTGTGGCGACTCAAGAGTTACAAGCTGAGAGTATACCAAAAATGTTATTAAGGGAATGGTCCTCAGAAGATGTTGTAGATGATCTTGAAGCACATATTCAAGGAAATGGTATGGGGATCTATATACTTCATGAGCCTGAGGCAGTAATTCCAATTATGGTAAAAGATGCAGGACAGCAGGCTGGGCAGCAAGGAGAAGTATGGAAAATGTTTTTTGATGGCTCTAGGAGCAGAAATGGATCCAGTGGTGGTGCAATGCTTGTATCCCCATAGGATGAAAAATATTTTTCTTCTTTCCATTTTGCCTTTGCATGTACAAACAACACTACTGAATATGAAGGATTAATTCAGGGTTTGCAGTGGGCAAGAAAGAGGGAAATAGGTTGTTTGCAAGTATTTGGGGATAGTGAACTAATTGTAAATCAGGTAAGAGGACTGCATCTTACCAAAAATGATACCTTGAAGTGCTATAAGCATAGGGTATGGAACATGATTGAGGAGTTTGATGCTTTTAATCTGATTTCCATTCCAAGAAATCAAAACTCCCATGCTGATAGATTGGCTGCAATTGGGGCACAGTTTGACATCCCTAGTGACATTCAAAAGGAGAAAATGCAGCCTCATGTAAAAATAGTGGACAGACCCTCTATCCTCGACAATAATGTTCATTGGCAGGTCTTTGAAAGTGATGAACAGATTCTGAGATTCTTGTTAGAGGAAGATGATTTTTCCATGATGAATCAGGATAAACTCAAACAACAGTATGGCAATGATCAGATTATTCTGCTGAAGACAAACAAGCTGCCCAAAGGATTGGTGACTTTGGAGTCTATTTTTCACACCGATGATCAGATGAAGAAGACTAAGACTAGTATGCAAATAAAAGAGGAACATTATGAGGAGTTAGAAATTTTTAAGGGAAAACTCCTCAAAATAGGTAAAATCTGTTCAGCTGAGGACAAGAGAGCTTTTATTGCTCTTTGTCAGGAATTTAAGGAGGTATTCACTTGGGATTATTCAGACCTAAATGGATTTGATCCTCATATTGCCTAGCACACCATAGAATTGGAACTAGGTGCAAAGCCTGTAAGGTAGAGGTAGAGGCCCCTAAATCCAAAGCTAGAGCCCCTGATGATTAAAGAATTGACTAAGCTAATTAAGGGAAAGATCATTTTTCCCATCAAGCATACTTCTTGGGTCTCAAACCTTGTCCTTGTGAGGAAGAAGAATGGAGGAATCAGGCTGTGCATTGATTTCAGGGACCTAAACAGAGCCTCCCTAAAAGACCACTACCCACTTCCATTAATGGAGCAGATTTTACAAGTAGTGGCTGGCTCGAAGAGATTTTCTTTGCTTGATGGATTTTCTGGTTACAATCAGGTGTTAGTCAAGGAGGAGGATCAGTTCAAAACTGCTTTCACTACCATGTGGGGCACCATGGCCTATAGGAGGATGCCTTTTGGTCTCTCTAACGCTAGCTCAACCTTTCAAAGGGCCATGGATATGGCGTTCAAGGGTTTGCTATACAAACTGGTGATGGTGTACTTAGATGATATAACAATTTTTTCCAAGAATGCATCTGAGCATTTATCCCACTTAAGGCAAGTTTTTGAGAGATGCCGAGAGTTTGGGATATCCCTTAATCCAAACAAATGCATTTTTGTTGTCCATGAAGGCAAGCTGTTAGGGCACGTTGTCTCAAAAGAAGGCATTACTATTGATGCTGAAAGAGTAAGGGCCATTTTGGAGCAACCTTTACCAAGTCATAAGAAGGGATTACAAAGTTTTATTGTAGAATTAATTTTCTGTGAAGGTTCATCCCTGATATCGCAAACCTTTTGAAACCTTTGACATCCATGTTGAAAAAGAATATAGTCTTTAATTGGACAAAAAAGGCCAGACTTAGTTTTGAGTCTATAAAAGAAGCATTGTCAGTTGCGCCAACTTTGGTACATCCTGACTTTTCCAAAGATTTTATTCTATATGCTTATGGTGGCCTAGATACAATCTCTGTGATTTTAGTGTAGAAGCAGAGTAGCGGCTTTGAGCAACCAATTGCTTTTTTCAGTCAGGGGTTGGAAGAATATGAACAGAAGTATAGCTTTGTTGAGAAGCATGTCCTTGCAATGATAAGGAGCCTCAAGAAATTTTGGCATCTTGTTTCCAATAACAAGATACATTTAATGGTGGCTCATCCCAGCGTGAAAGAGTTCTTGTTGAGTAAAGATGTTAATGAGAAGAGAGCGGGTTGGATCACCAAGGTCATGGAATATGACATGGATATCCAAGTAACCAAGCTTGTTAGAGGCAGAGGACTCAGCAAGCAGCTCGCTACCAGTTCTAACAAGGAGGATCAGATGCTTTTGACCATTGAGGATGCACCTCAAGATAATGCAGCAATAGCGAACACAGGCTGGGTTACTGATATGACTAAATTTTTATAAACTGCAAATGTCTAGCAAGTCTAGATAGAACTAAAAGAAGATATTATAGACTACAATCAGTTTCATATGTTTTAATAAATGGCATCCTTTTTAGAAAGGACTTTAATGGTGTATTGTTAAGGTGCATTGATAAAGACCAGACTGACAAGGTACTACATGAATTTCATGATGGAGCAGCGGGGGGTCATTTTGCCTCGAAGACTACCACTTGGAAAGTAATGAGAGCTGGCTATTACTGGCCCATCTTATTTAAGGATGCCCATGCATGGGCTAGGAAGTGTATAAAATGTGTCATTTTGGTAGGAAAAGAAAGGCTACTAGCCTTACCTTTACGGCCAATTCAAATAGAGCAACCCTTCATGAGATGGGGTATGGACTTCATAGGTCCTATTAATCCACCATCAAGTGTAGGCCACAAGTGGATTCTTACAGCTACAAATTTTTTCACAAGATGGACTGAAGCAGTAGCTCTAAAGGAATCAAATGAAAATGCTATTTTAAATTTTTATCATGACTTGATTTCCAGATTTGGAGTGCCTGAGTCAATAATTTCTGACAATGCATTAGCCTTTGTTGGACTAAAGATAACTGATTGGGCTATCAAAAATGGGATTTATTTGAATACTTCTTCTAATTATTACCCACAAGGTAATGGTTTGGCTGAGTCTACCAACACAAATCTCATAAGGATTATTAAAAGATCAATGGAGGACAACTAGAGGACCTAGCACATTAATTTGAAATATGCCTTATGGGCAGACAGAATAACTCCTAAGAGGTCTATTAGAAATTCTCCATATATGTTAGTATATGGGAAGGAAGCAAGATTGTCTATCTCTATAGAACTGCCAGTATTGGACATCATGAACTAGCTGGAAATGTTTGAAGAAGAGAATCCCATGGCTGTCAGATATGCTCAACTTATGGAGCTTGAAGAAATCAGAGACAAGGCTATGAAGACTATGGAATATCATCAGCTTCAAACAAAATGAAATTTTGATCAGAAGGCCACCCCTAGAAGCTTTAGAATGGGTGACATGGTGCTTAAATGGGATGAATTAAAAAGCAGACCAGGAAAGCATTCCAAGTTTGACAACATGTGGAGTGGTCCATTTCTCATTACTAAATGCAAGGAGCATAATGCATTTCAGTTATCAAATATGGATGGACAAAATCTGCCTATCCCAGTCAATGGGATACACCTAAAGAGGTGTTTTGAGGTATGAGTGCCTTGAAAATTAGTAAATTAGGTCTCCATGCTTTCAATAAGTGATGTTGCACATTAGTTTAGATCTGCTTTTGCTTTCCCTAAATGTTGTCTAGCATAGTTGAAAAAGTTTGCTTTCAACATTTTATCTTGGTTTGGCCTTCCAAGTGTTCTTCATTACTTCCATCTTGTTTTGCTAAGGTCAGAAATATCTATATTTTAGTCTCTGTGTGACTCTATGCCCAATAGATGTATAGGCCACTGATCTAACTATTTAGCAGGCAAACATCTCATAGAGGTTACCAAATTGTTGACCTATTTTTTCCTCTGACCAGAGCCAAACAGTCAACCTAGTATTTTCCTTGAAAAGCCTTTGGAAAATGTTGCCTAAAAAATGAAAAGTGCCAAATTGCCTTAAAAAAAACCTTACCATTGGAAAGAGCTTGAAAAAATAGGCAGGTTTGCTTTTTACATCACCCTGAAATTCGGCCAAATAAAGAAGTTATTGATGGTCAAAGTTTTGGTCAACATATAGTTCAAATATACATTTGGCTGGCTTGCAAATCTATATCGGCCTTAGAAAATATGAAAAAATTTGAGTTATATACATTTTCTGAATGTATATCAGGTCAAGGAAATGCATATACATTTAGGGAATCTTTCACAGATTCTTGAAATATTCGCTAAATGTATATCGGGTCTGCATGTATATAGGGGCTGTATATTCAGATATACAAATGGAGATACAAAGAAATGTGCAATGCAATATACAAGGCCGATGGACATACATATGCTACAGTGAATGTACATTCGCCGAAATGTACAAGGCCAAAATATATGTTTGATATAGTACAAGAGTGGAGATACAAAGGATCACATGAATAGTGCTTTGTATATCGGCTTGTATGTTCACACATACAAACCAATATACAAAACCGATATACAATCCGAACCTGAAAATAGGTTTCAACTGGTTCTATAAAGCTTTCAAGTCTGCCTTGTATATATAGGTGTTTGTATATTTCAAACTGAAAGATACATTGCGGGCATATTCCATAAAGATTCCCTGTTTGTATGTAAGGGAGTTTGTATATTTGCATTTGTATATCTGCATATACAAACAAATGTGCATTTGCTACAGTGCCGCAAAGGGAGAGTGAACAGTGGAGTATATATCGGCTTGTATGTTTGCACATACAACCTGATATACAAGACAATATACAGGGGTTTGTATATCGGGAATGTACAAACAAAGATGCAAGTCGGACATATAAGCCGGGCCCAACAGAGCAATCTTATACAGTTAATGGCCATTTGACATCTGACTTGTATGTATATGCGACTTGTATGTTCACACATACAAGCAAATAAACAAGGAAAAGACATACAAGCCGGACTTCAAAAAGAGGTAAATTTCAGCGTATTCAGGTGTCAGGTCTGCGGCTTGTATATTGCGCATATACAAAGAGATATACAAAAGGAAGTGATACAAGTCAGACCTAACGGGGCAATCAAATATACTTAATGATCTTTTGGGGTCCGACTTGTATGTATATGGCGCTTGTATATTACGATATACAAGTCAAAGATGCATTGCGATATACAAGGCGGATTTGAATCAAGGATCAGTTTCGGCACATAAGAGTTTGGAGTCCACTTTGTATGAATAAGTGTTTGTATATTTTTCATATACAAAGAAATGTACAAGGAGAGAATATACAAGCTGGATCTGGTAGAACAATGAAAAGTAGCTAAATGGTGTTTTGGGGTCTGCAGCTTGTATTTTGCACATGCAGAAGACAGACATACAAGAGGTGGGGTCCGCTGAGGTACAAGCACATTGTATGTATTTTCCGCCTTGTATATATGAGTGTTTGTATATTTCGATATGCAAGGCAAGATACAAGCTAACATACAAGTGGTAGGGCCCGCAATATACAAGGGGAAATTGTATGTATATGCAATTTTTGAAATACAAAGGGATGTATAGGGGCCGATATGTAAAGTGCCATGTATGTGTAGAAGGAGATGCAGGATGAGTTTTTGAATGCCGATTCAGGTGCCAAGATGTAGCGATATACACAGAGATGCAAAATCGATATATACAGGCAGTTGACCAAAAGTTTGACCACCTGTATCTCCTCCATTTTTGTGAATTTTGACATGCTCCAACAGGCAAAGTTGCATATTTTGGTCCCCTCTTTCATTTGGCAGGGTTTTTTAGGAGCTTTATCACTTTTCAAATTTTAGATCTGGAAATGCATATTTTTGAGCGATGAACATCTCAGAGACGACTTTTAGCAGATGGAGATATTTTTGGGCATTCATTGCAACAGACAGAACAAGCAGCTCGCATTAACAACAAAGAATATCTTTCCACCTCTTCATCTCCAAATTGACAATGAGTAAGCAGCTGCAATAAAGACTTTAAATATCTCCTCATCTGCCCAGTTCTAGATTTCAATGCCATAACTAATGCAGCTGGGCTGTAATTGAGGGAGATATTTTCAATGACAGCTCTTTGAGCAGATTTTTGTAACCGACTTAGAGTAGTTTTAGAATGCTATATCTATGCATTCAAATGTTGTAAATAGGGTTGGAAATTTTTTGGCATTAAGGCTTTTCTGTTTCCAAACAGGGTTTTCATATGCTGTAACTGTGCCTTTCCATTGAATATATGCAAGTTAATTTTACCTCTTTACTGATTTTTCTAGTTCTGTGTGAAGCTGCATATGGTTTGTCTATGAATGTTTCATTCCTCTCAATCATATTGCTTCTCACCTCTACTAGAGTCATCTAACCTGTGTATACCTACTTGTTGTATTTGATTACATTATGCATCTTCTCAATGTTGTGGAAGTTTCTTTAAATCTGTCTGATGCATCACCCTTTATTTTTCAAGCTTGTATTTCATTTCCATTACAAGCTTTCTCTCTCCCTTTTCCCCTCAAAATTTAGTAGTTTTATGTGATAACTAGACAAGGAAGCTGGCCTTCTCCGGAGGTCTGATCTCACTTAGCAAAGTCCCACACTTAGAGATCGGTCCCATGTTACTCCAGTTTGCAGAGGCTTCACGGCTGTATGCGAGGGTGCAAAACTGGGTGATAACAATAATCACAAGGGATTGGCAAGTTGGTTAAGAAACCTCTAAGGCTCTATGTCATCCTATCCTCTACATGCTCAGGACTTAAATGATTAAAAGCAGGAGCAACAAAACATTTTACGAACTCATAAGGGTCCGAGGTATTTGACAGAACATGGGTCCATGCAGACACCGAAATTGTTCTGTTGCTACCAGACTTAGGGTCATACATATTTAAAGGCATGTGTTGCTGAAAGAGACCAAAATTTTGATATAGCATCAAATCAAATAGGTATGCTAAATACCTAAAAAAATGATTCTGATGAAAGTTTGCAAGCTGGTCCACCATGGCAGTAGAGATTTGTTCCGCGAAATCAAGTCGGTACTCCTAGAACTTGTCCACCATTTTCAATCTAAATATCACTGCAATCTACCAATCATGTATTGTAGAATCATCATACTGACCAAAGATGATAGCCAACATCGCCAGGGCATCTCAGATGTCAGGATTGAACTGTGCACAGCCTATGGGCAGCAGAGGCAATAGGGTATTTTTGTCACCTAAATGCATCTCAGTGTTTAGAAACTTCACCTTACTATGAACATTTGCCTAGGTGCCCTACAATTTAGGAATAGTAGGAAATGTGGTTGTTCTATCATGCTGTAAAGCCAACATATCCCTAATTGCCCTAGGGGTAATCTAAACCATGAAGGGGCCAAATTGAATAGAAGAAGATGGTGGGTGAAACAATTATGGACATAAGTCAATCAATTCAAGGTATGGGTGGACATTAGGAACTACAAACTATGCTAATTGGGATGTCCATACTCTCATCCCAAAAGTTTCCCACTGCCCCTTTGACGCATGGATGAGGCACCTTTGGTGAGCTCCCTCCCAAATATTCTTGGTGTTCTTCTGCATATGTGTGTTGAAGACACCATCTACATAATCTATTACCTGTGTTGAGTCTGCACATACCCCTGTTTCTGGGACCCTTATTCTTGGGTAATTTTTACTTGGTTGTGCGGGTGCAGAAGCATAAGATTTGTTGTTCATTAATTTATCAGATTGTTCAAAGAGCCCTAGCCCTTCTTGTGGTGATTGTAGCACTGACATTTTGGTATCTACTCTCAAGGCCTTAGACACTCTTGAAATAGAAAGTAAGAAACTAAAAATGAAACTAAACCTAGCTATAATGGCAAGTGTGAAACAAGGTTTAGACGCAGAAAGCAGAGCTCGAAGGATGCAAAGTAAAAATGGCAACAAAATGCAACAATCTAAGAGTTTTAACACTTAGCTCAACGGGGCTTAATGAAACATTTAATGACACATCATGTCTTATTAATGGTATTAATGCCAAAAGACAGTAGTGTATCTCTCAAAAATTCATATTGGACGGAGTATCAGATTCGTATCAAAAGTGGTGATCCTCTGAAAAGAAGGCACTCCTTTCTTGCAATTTAAGGAACTGCTAGAACAACCTTCATAAATGCAACTGCTAATGAAAGGGACCTATGTGCTAAATACACTTGTTCTCAGAACACTTATTTAAAAGGGAAATAGTGGGAAAGCAAGACAAAAGTAGGAAAGGAAATAAAAGCAACTAACTATGATACATGTCTAGTCTCAAGACTTAGGTAAAATGTTTCAAGAAGATCCCATTTACCAGAATCTCTTCAGGCTCTCCGTCCACAGTCTCTAGCTCAAATACATTTTGTTACTTATAGGAATGGATCTTAAAGGGACATGTCCATAATGAATCAAACTTGTTGTGTCGGCCTAGCTTGGCAGCTCTCTCATCCCATTTTGGCACTAAAGACCCAACCTCAAAATTTGGATTAGAAGTCTTTCTATCAAACCAATTCTTCACAATCTAGTGATGTTTTAATAGTGACTCATGTGCCTTTTCTCTCTTCTCCTGAACCTCTAGTAATTTAGCAAGTCTGACTTGCATTGGGCTATTCTCTTCAATGTCCAACTATTTCAACAACTGTAAGGCGGGAATCTCTATACTCAGTGGCATTACTGCATGTTTGCCATAGACTAACTCATATGGAGACATCCTAGTCACTTGCTTTGGCATGACTCTATCAGTCCATAGTGCTATATTAAGAGATTTATGCTAGTCTCTCTGATGCTCAGCCCCTATTCTCTTTATGAGTCTAATTAGATTCTTATTGGTAGACTCTGCCAAGCCATTGCCTTGTGGATAGTAATTAGAAGAAGTTTTTAGATATATTCCATTTCTTAGATCAAATTCAAACAATCTGGTTCCTAAGAATGCCTTAGCATTATCTGATATGATAGTGCGAGGAGGGCCAAACCAAGTAGTTATCCCTTCTAGAAACTCTAAAATTACTTTTTCAGTAGCTTCCTTGAGTGGCACTGCTTCACTCCACCTTGTAAAGTAATCTATTACAGTGAGAATCCACTTGTATCCCATATTTGACACTGGATTGATCATGCCAATAAAATCCAAACCCCACTGAGCAAAGGGTTCATCCACTATTAAATGACTTAGAGGCAATGTTGCATTTCTTTTCTTCCTAGTATAGAACTGACAAGCCTGACACTCTTTGACCATCTAATAGCAATTTGCAAATAGTGTAGGCCAGAAATAGCTAGCCTATGTCACTTTAATTGCAGTAGTTCTTGCTGAAAAATGTCCCCCTGAGGTTCCATAATGAAACTCATGCAGTATCCTTTGGGCTTCATCTTTCTCTACACATCTTAAAAGTATTCCATCAATATTCTTTCTAAATAAAATATGATCAATCAATACAAAATGAACTCCCTGCTGCATATAGTATCTTTTCTTATCAGGGGAGAGTTCATTTGGGAAAATACCAGTTCTCATGAACTGTATTCTATCACTTACCCAAGAGTCTTGGTTAATCTCTTGGAGTCTCAATACTATTTCAATTTCTGCTTCCTCAGGCATTGATTCTTTTGTGTCTTGAGTCATATATTCGCATAGTCCCTTGCCTCTAACCAATTTGGTAGGCCTTACCTCTACATCATATTCTAAAATCTTAGTTATCCAATTAGCCCTCTTTTCAGTAATCTCACCCTTACACTAGGGTGGGCTACTAATATGAGGATCTTATTCCCTGTTACCAAATGCCTAAATTTCGTAAGAGCTTTTACAATAGCATAAGCTTCTTTTTAAACAAAATTATACCTTGATTCATACTCCCTTAGTGTCCTAGAGAAGAATGCGATTGGATGTTCTCCTTCTTCTTTGTCATCTTTCTGGGTTAGAACAACTGCCACACTGTGTTCTCCTCCATATACATACATTATAAAGGGCTTAGAGAAATCTAGATTTCTTAGTACAAGTACAATGGAAATAGCCTTTTTGACTTCTTTAAAAGCTTGTCTCCCTTCAATAGTCCATTTAAAAGCTAAATCTTTCTTCAGTAACAGAGTAATAGGTCTAACTAGCCCTGTAAAATCAGATATGAAGCGACTGACAAAATTAATCTTCCCCAAAAAGGACTGGACTGCCTTCTTGTTGACTAGCAAAGATAGATTCAATATAGCTGTGACTCGCTCTGGGTCTATGGAGATCCCATCTTTTGAAACAATGTGTCCTAGAAGTTTTCCTTGAGGCATAACAAAGATACACTTCTTAAGATTCAGGAAAATCTTAAACTCCTGACATTTTTGAAAAATAGCTTCCAGGTGCTCAAAGTGATCTTTGGCATCTTTGGTAAATATAGTCAGGCCATCTAAATAGATCAGAATGATCTTATTTATAAGGTCTCCAAATGTTATGTCCATGACATGCTGAAAAGTAGCTCCAGCATTTGAAAGACCAAATGGCATTTTGACATATGCGAAAGTTCCCCATTTTGTAGTGAATGCTATCTTATGTTGATCTTCATCAGCCAACCAAATCTGATTGTATCCTGAAAAACCATCAAGCAAGGAAAACCTTTCTAATCTAGGTACTATTTGCAAAATTTGTTCCATGGATGGCAAGGGGTAATAATCTTTTAATGATGCTTTATTTAGGTCTCTCAAATCTACATAGAGTCTTATGTCTCCATACTTTTTCCTTATGGGTACTAAATTAGACACCCAGGTTGAATGTTTAATTGGAAAAATGATCTTAGATACTAAAAGCTTTTGCAGTTCATCTACCATTAAGGGCTCAATTCTAGCATTCACTGGTCTTTGTTTCTAGTGGATTGGTTTTGACCCTTCAACAAGTTCTATAGTGTGTTGAATGATGTCCCTCTTATAGCCATGAAGGTCTTCATAGGTCCAAGCAATCACTCTATCATACTTATTACACAAATAAATCAGCTTATCTTTTTCCTCCTGGGTAGTAGCATTGCCTACCTTTAGCTTTCTTCCTTCATTGACTTGAATATTAGAGTAATCATTTTTGTTTGCCTTAAACTTCCTCTTATCTAGGCTTACATCATCAGGGTCAAATAGATTTTCTAGTGTGATTAATCCTTTTGGGAGCTTATTAGACTTTAGTTGGATAATTTGATCACCATAAGCTTCTTCAATCTTGGGCTGTAATTGATCAACAAACTCTCCGGACTATTGCAAAAACAAGAGTACCTAGAGATCATTATCAAAGACTTGCCAGTTTTGGTCATTGCCTAGGATTGCAGGTCTCACTATCACTTTTACTACCTCACTATTAATGAGCAGGTTACTTGCTGGATCAAATTGGGAACCAATTTGTGCCATTATGTCTGCTTCAGTGTTTTCAGTTCTAGGGACAACTTATATATTAAAAACATCAAAACCATCTATTAGATCCCAAATTCTATGACGGTAAGACCTCATTCTTACATTCTTTGCCACAACTTTCTCTTTGATTTGTTTCACAACCAGTTCTGAATCTCCCTTGACTACCAAAGTCTTAATTCCTGTCTTCTTGGTTAGCATAAGACCATGAACCAAAGATTCAGATTCAGCATCATTATTAGTACAAACAAACTAGAAATGTATGGCTCTAAGAATATTCTCACCCTTTGGGGAGTGAGACATATACCTGCTCCAGCACCATTTTTGCTCCTAGCCCCATCAAAATTTAAAGTCCATATTTCTGAGCTTCTGTCAGGTTCTTCTTTTTCAGATACTTCTTTTCTCATAACATTTGGTATTTCTTGACCTTCTTCAAAAATGACATAAGTACCTAAACCAGTAGAGTCATAATTTCTATAAGGATCACTTTGCATCATGGTCATCAATTGACTATTTTATTCTTCTTGCTGATCATGTTCAATCCAGTCACCTAATTCTTCAACAAAGACTCTCTCCTCCTTATTCATCATGGTGTGGGATGCTTCAATCCTTGGGGCTGGTTCATCAGTGATATGATATTTGGATAAGGGTTCAGACAATACCTTCATATTTGTTTTATATTTGGTTCTCAAAATCAAATGCGACCAATCTAGTGACATGTATCCTCTTATCTTAGCCATGAAATATCTAGATAAGCATAAACCAAAGACAGGGGGAATATCTATGACCACTACATCCTGTTTGACAGTTATGTTTGGACAGGTATACAGCTATAATGGGAGTTGTTTAATCCTTCCTATGGTTTGGACAGATTTCCCATCTAATTGCATGACTCCTCTGGCAAGTGGCTCATATTTTATTTTTAAATCATCCATTATTTGTTTTCGCATGACTGCAGTACTCACTCCAAAATCCATCATTGAGTTATGCAATAATTTCTTCCCCACTATTAAAGTCAAATAAAATGGGTTTGGCTTAGATTTGCTTACCTCTGGTGTAGTATTCAATAGAGTTGTTGTCTGCAAGGGTGGAGTGTCCTTATTTTGAGCCTTTCCTTTGTTTGCAACTCCTTATTTTGTACTAGCAGGTTTAGGATCAACCTAAATCTATAGTGCTTCTTGTAACAGCGTCTTTTGCTCTGGAATGGCTAGCATATCCCATATTGATACATGAGTAGGAGTCTTCTTTAGCTGTTCTACCACGTTCATGGGTCCTAGTGTCTGTGCCTTTGGGTAGTAAGGATACCTTCCTCTTTCTAACACTTGGCCAGAGGCTACTTGATTCTGGACTGGCTGAGGCACTTCTTGCCTTGAAGCTGAATTATAAGGAGTTTGGAAAGGAGGAACTCTAGCAGTCTCATTGTTGGTGACTTCAGGCTACTCCATCATCCTTCTCTTTGATCTGGTATAATAATCAAACTGTACTAAGGGTTTCTTGGAAATAGATGCTTCATTCAAGAACACTGAATCTTCATTTTCAATCCATGAAAATAAGGCATGTTCAGGGGCAATTTCTTCTTCTTGCTAAATAGACATTCCTTGCATCTAAGCCACCATTACTGCATTCTGGACATCGAGTGACTAGTATGGAGGAACATTAGACACCATAACTTGACCTTCTACCCTTCACTATTCTACTATCTTTTGTTGTAAATTGCCTCTAGGACAATCTCTGGGCATATGGGCATTGTTGCAAGGAAAGTACCAAGCATTGGTATCTTCTACTAAATTATTTTCCCCAATGACTATTTCTCTATTTGGGTTATGAGGGATAGCTTGCAAAAGTGTGGGAATAGTGACCAGTGGATTTGAAGGTTGAGGATTATTCGGCCTTTGAGAACCTTGATATTGGTTTGCTTGATATGATGGTCTGTTTCCTTGGAAACCCTGGTAAGGAGGCTTTGGGTAAGAGGTCGATTGCCTTTTGATATTGATAATCTCATTTGAAAAGGTCCTAAGAATGTTCTTCATATCATCCATTTCAGATGGAGGCACAGAGGGTGTTGACACAATAGGTTGTTGAGATGCTAGGAAGGTATACATAGACACGGGCGTAGCTGTAGGATTAGGGGTTTTCTGTGGCAAGGGAATTGAAATTTCTAGGAGCATAGGCATGGGAGGCCGTGGAGGTAATTTTCCAGTGTCTATTAGGTTATTCTCAGCCTTTACAGCCAATTCATATGCTTCTAGTAGGGTCTGACCCCCTAGGGACTGAATCATTACAAATATGTTAGAATTGAAAGCTTTGAGATATAATACAATAGCCATACCTAATGGTGGCCTAGCTGTAGCAGGGATCCTGTCCCAGGTCTTTTGAAACCTAGTGTTCAAGTCTATTATAGCCTCTTGTGGTGCTCTCTTTATATTGATTAACTGCTACAGTAGGGAAGATTTGTCACCCTTTTCACTGAATCTTGCAAAGAAAGCATCACCAAGCTGATCCCAGGTAGATATTGTATTCGGGGTCAAAGATCTATACCAGTCTAGAGCCTTCCCCTTGAGAGAAGCCACCAACAGTCTGATTGCTACATTTTGTACAATAATGAGATGTACTACACACACATCTGATACATCTTGAAGATGCTCCCCTAGTGTCTTGGAATCGTCTCCATTGAATTTGGGTAAAGCTTTCAAGGCATTAGCTAGTATCAAATCCCAAGTATTTGGTGGTGTCGGTAGAATGAGTGGACTATTATTGTTCTAATTTGCATAGTTCCTTGGAGGTACTAGTGCTCCTATGTTTTCTCCTAAAGCTATTGTAACTCGATTTACTCTTCTTCTTGGAGTAGCAACTAACGGTGGCAATAAAATCCTTGGATTAGTAGTAGATTGGGCTCTTGTCATCAGTCCACAACTCTGACTCCTCGTTGCTATTTGGCTCATATGATCTTGATCAAAATTTCAAGAAAGGTCCCACTGGGCATGCCAAAAATTATTGATGCATAAATCTATGGGTTTAATCTAGCGACAACATGGGAAGTTTCTGAGATGTGGGATTGACTACTTGAAACAACCTCTAGATTTTAGAGAAGCTGGCTCTTCCTACTTCAATGGGGTTTTGGGAAAAGAGAGAAGGAATAAACAGGATTACAGATACAATAAGTAAAATCCTAACTCTATGGTGATGTGCCTAAATGAAATGTATTTCCTTAACTAGCACAGTGAACCAATTCTCAAGATTCAGCTATATTAAAGAGCAAATGTTGCATGATCAATATAGACAGATTGTAAATGAATTAAAAGATCAAAGGCTAAACTCAGAAGATTTATGCAAAGACACAGATAATATCACCAGTGGCACAGAACATAGCTTCTGTTATTAATTATTTAGCAAATACAAAAGGCACAGTGACATGCACAAGTATATCAACTTTCTTATCAAAAATAGCTAGACTAAGGCAAAATGATACAATCAGGTCGCCACAAGATCTCTGAAACTTTTTTAATATATCTTTGAATCACAATATCTTTTGCATATATAGCCACAAAATTTGGCTTAAGATTGCCTATAACTACCTAGATTCCAATGGCATTAACAAAACTAGAATTAACTAGGACTTAATCTGACACCAAGATCTCTCTGAATCTGCAACTGTCTTCCCCTGTGCACTCATTAGCTCAGTGACAAAATATGTGGCACATTAACTGTATTTCTATTAAGACACTTGGCAGTAATCCACGGACTTTAAATGGCTTCAAAAATATAACACGCAGCAGTCCACTATAACACTTAACTTATTTCCCTTCGAAACAAGGCCACAAAATAGTGCCACTTGTCACCATTCACCAGACTTTGAAACTTAATACATGGTGGCTTCTGTTGTTACTTAAGCTTTCTACCTTTATGCCTTGAGCATCTATGGATGTGACACTTGGCACCTGCTGGCACATTAAAAACTATGACATTATTTATATGGGACCTGCCACATACCTCTTTAATTCCCGCTCAGAGAAACAATATTGTGACACATGGCGCCTCCCGCTTAAAGCAAAATTAGAAATGTGGTGCCCTCCAGCAAAAAAAAAAAATCTTTATGAAGAGATCTTGTGGAGATGACACCTATTGCACTCCAAAAGCAACTAGAAATTACAAGAAAATCTACGTGTCTTCACCCAAGAGCATCAAAATGAGAGTAGTTGAACCCTCCGCTTACACCAAGTGGCACACTCCAGAGAAAGCAAGAAATTGTGTTGTAATATTGTGGGCCAACCATAAATATCGGTATTAACAAAGCTTATCAAAAAGAAAAACATGCGGCAACATCTGCACACATTTCAAAAGGACACTCAGAAACACCTGCGGGCTCGTTGCATCAAAAGAAACTTTGTCAGGCCTCTGGCATCAACATGTGGCACACTCCAGAGCAAGCAAGAAACTTTAATAAAAGAAACAATGCCATAGATATGTGGCACATTATGGAGCAACTGGAATATAAACGAAACACGCGACAGCTTCCACGAAACACTGAGACACTTTCCCTTGGTTACTTCATATTGACACATGGCGCGATCCGTGCATAGAAACATAAATCCACAAAAAGAGAAACATCAACTGTAACAAACACTGAGACAGAAACCATGCTGAAACAAAATGTAGATTTTTTAGCTCTATAGGTATACCCTTTTCTGCATGCATTCTACTCAACCAATAGAACATACAAGCATTCTTGAATTGATTGGTGTAGTTATTTGACCAAATGAGATGCTGAACCATTCTAATATCTTTTTCTTACAAGAACTCATAAAATTGTTGAAAACAATATTGCACATACTCTAATGAATGAGATCAATCATCACTCATGTAGAAATGGTATTCTCTGACTATCTTCTTGATCTCTTCTGTACTCTCAACGGCATGTCTATATGTGATGTGAACAAAAATAACAATCTAAATAGAATTGTAGTACTAGGATTGGACTTCATTTTGTAGTTGCAACATGTAGTTTTCTGCAAAATCAATTACAAAGACAATAGTTCCAATTAGGAAAAATCTTTACACATCCTGAACTATTGATCTAACCATCAAGACCTGTGGTTGTGTCTTGCATACTTGTAAAAAAGATTTTTCTTAAAATCATAAATAAATTCAGCAACACTTACTTCTCTTATAATCAACTCACATCTAGAACCTTCACCTCCACTCTTCAAATTATATTTCACTATCTCATATCTCTTTTTCTCAACCTTTTTTTTCAAAATCATGCTTACTATCCTCATGAATACATGATACAAACTTTGATAACCCACCACATTGTAAACACTATTCATTTAAACAATCATTCTTGTAGAAAATGCAACCATCATCTCTAACACATAAAAATAAATCCAATAAGTCCCTAGATGACTTTGGTAGTTGAATTGCACCACACTCCTATCATATTTTGTTATTGTTCAAAGTAGAATGAATATTACATAATAGTTCATGATACATAGAAAACTACACATGGTATTTGCAACAACATATATTACAAATATTAAGAGACACATAATAAAAGGGCTTACAAGATTCAAATGCACTTTGTGAGATTTTTAAAACTAGATGTGTTTCACAAAATTGTTCATACAATGTTGTTTGGCTACATTCCAAATAATGTTTAGGATGTGGTGTGCAGTCTTGATCACCAATTCTTAACTTTAAAATATCTTTTATATTGGGTGATACTCTAGAGTTAAACTACTAAAATTGTTCAATTTCATCCTTTCTTCTATTGATTAGCTTCTTATCGACTCGTGGAAGCCTACCATTGAAAATCTAAGTATCATTTCCAAGAGGACTATCTAGTCTTGATCTTAATGCTATTACTTTTGACAATGTTTTATGATTTAGGCTTAAGTCAAGACAAGTTTGCCTCATTAATCGATCCTTTCTTAATTGTTTGCTCACTATTGAGGTTGTTATTACTCTACGAGAATCTCTTTTATCTTTCTCTTTTCTAGCCTTTCCAATAGATTTGAGTGCATTTAAAAGACTTCTAACAATAATTTTATTCCGATCGGACACTTTATTTACCTGAATCCTTAATTTATTTAGTAAAGGTCTCACTTTGTACATCTTTAGTAATTGCACAAAAAGTTTGCATTGTCCGGTTAATGTTTAATTTCCAAAGTATTCATTGAAAAGTTTTAAAGCCCACAACCAAACCATTCATGATGACCTCTTGCCTTCAAGCTTTTTCATTATATTCTCATCAATTTCAAGTAACCATTTTGGAGTTCTTGGATGTTTTACAATTTCATCGGGCTCATTAGAAAATGATGGATGTGGGATTTCATTTTCTTCTTGACAAAAGTCCTCTCTTGTTATGTAATTTAGAGATACATTAATTTTCATTATTTCATCTTTGTTATCAATCTCATCAATGTTATGAACAATTGGATTATGGAGTGCAATTTCAATATAATGTAGTTCATATCCACAATCTTCAAGCATTTGTCTACATTATTCTTTTTTTTTTTCAATGATATTACTATTATCAATAGGTGTTTCATAACATTTCACAACATTTTCATTTACAATATCATGGTCAATTTCATTCTTATCAAACATTTCATTATATTCAACATTAACACCTTCAATTTGCATGTCATTATAGGGTAATGAAGAACCTTCATCTTCATGAGTATCCACCAAACCTTGTCTTCCAATCCTCTTCCTTTCTTTATCTTTTTCCCTAATTTCTTCAATTTCCTCAAATTGAAGTTTCCTCTTCCTTTTTTCTTTACGACAACTATTGCTCCCCATTAGAAGAATAAAAACTATCACCCTAATAATTGAAACAATCAAATTTTGTCCAAAAGTGTAGAAAAGTATTATTTTCTCTATAATGTGTAGATATCACGGGTTTCTTGAGAGCAAGGGGTTTGTGGGGGCCATTGTCAGGCCCAAAAATCTTCTTTTTGTTTTTTTTGGGCTTTAAGGTAATTGATATCCATTTCCAGGAATGGATATCTGTTACATAAAGGCCAAAAACCTTCAATATTGGCTTCTAATGGATATCTAAGTAATGGATATCTATTCTATAAAACTAATATCCATTTTGTAAAATACGCATAAAATTATTTAGCCTTGAGAATGGCTTGGGTTTAGGCTTGGGAGTGTCAAGGTTGACTTTTCTTTTGTTCTAACGTGTTTAGAGGTTTCACTCTCTTTTCGTGACTTCACCCTTCGTGTTGGTGACTTTTTTTACCAAAATTTGATGAAACAAAAAGGGCTTATTCAAGAAATTGTCTAAATTCTAAAAATATAGGATACGCTTGATTATAATATTATTTAATAATTATTAATAATTTTCTAAATAGAGTATGTCTAAAATCCTGATGGACACACTAATTGAAAAACATCAATAACTTTCAAGCCATTTCATCTTTTTCAAATCTGAAAGATGCATCACACTCTATGCTTTTCTGGCTATAGTTTTAAAAAAAATTGAATTCCATATTTTTTTGATCAGGTTAGGTTGGCTGGACAAATACGTTTTTATTTTTTCAAAAATTCATAGTAAAAAATTCATAACTAATTATTTTCTTGGAAAAAAATTTCAAAAACATATGCATCACATTGAGGCGTGTGTCCTTTACTTATATTTAAAGATTAAAAAAAAAATCTTTTCCTCATACTTAGGTTGGCCGAACAAACACCCACTTTTTTATTTTTTCTGAAACTTTTAATAGCACTTCATTGAAATATTCATTTTTCACCAATTAAATTTATTTTTTTCCAAAAAAAAGGTAGTAGTCCATAAACTACATTCAATTCTCTACAAATTCCATTCTTACATATTTTTCAAATTGTGTAGATAATCCATTCAAATTTTCATGTTAAGTTACTTAAGTCTATTTTTTAGTATTTTCATTACCACTTAGAGGTATTGTTTGGCCCATGATGATCTTGCACTCACCCATAGGAATAGAAGAACTATTACATTGATAGTGCATGCATCTAGCTAAAATAGAGTCCCCGCATAAATGCCCTTTGTGAGTGTGATTGCAAAATCTAAACAAACAATGAAAGTTAAATGCATTCAAACAAAGAATGAAAATCTTAAGTAGGAAAACACCTTCAATTTAAGCAAATGGTGAAAACATATAGGATGCAAATGTAACATAAACACTAGCATTAAACCCTCATGATATTTGGGATATTCTCCAAATTGAGTTGTAATGATATGCAATGGATTTTGGTTTCTCTCTTTCATTAAGTTGCTAAATTTGGTAGCATGTCATTTCTTAAGAATAGATGCTTTATTATCCTTTGGGTAGAGTTCCATAAATAGACTTTCCACCATGAACATGTAGGGATAATATTTGATTTTAGGATGAAGGGTGGGGATTTCTTTGCATGGATACCCAAGCTAGTCTTGTGACAAGTGGAAGGAGAGGAAATGGTCTCAATGGAGAGGATATTTTCTTAAATTGCATGGAGGTGGGAGATGCAAGCATGTGGGAGAATGTGGAAGAGAGAAATGGATGAAGGAGATTAAATATTGAGATGGAGGGTGAGGATTTCTCCAAGTTGCATGAGGATGGGGGATTCACACATGTGGGAGCGTGAGGAGGAGACAAGTGGTGGAGAAGACATGTGAAGATGAATTGTCAATATGCTTTTGATTTTGAAATGGGTGGTGAGGATTGGAGGGAAGATTCTTTTGGATTGTAGTGGAAGGGGGTTTGAATATTTAATTAGAAGAAAATGAATTAGTCTAACTTCCTTCTTATGTAGTCAATTCCTCCTCTTCTTACATTTGGGACTAACATTACATCACGCACTTCCTCCTAGTGTGGTGGCTTCACCCTTGTATTATTTACATTCTTGATCTTTGTATGTGTTGCACATTCTCTTACCCACTCCTCTGATGCTAATTGTGCATTTTTTCACCAATAATCCTTCCACTCTTGTAACTATTTTGTAAGGCCTACCCTTATCTCAGTGGTGCGTACTGATTCATATTATGGTTCTAGAGTAAATGATAAAATGAGTTGTTATTAAATGATGTAAGTATATGATGGAAAGGTACCTAGCTAGATTTTACATACTTGTTGATCTTAATATGTTGCTTCGGCTATGTATACCATGATGGGATTTGATGTTTGATTTGAGTGTACAGGATATACTGATACAAGTATTGACCAATGGGTGGATGTGGAGGAGACATGGAACCACTAGCCATTTGACTATTCCCACCTTACCTAACTGGTGGTTGAGTTATCTACCTTGTGTTCTTGTGGTATGTCAGTCACCTAAACCTCTTTATCTAGTTGTGAGTCAAAGGTTGTACCGGTGTCCACCTCCTTATCTCTTATTAGATCACTTTTGTTTTTGAA
Organism: Cunninghamia lanceolata; assembly: GCA_027924645.1. Lineage (NCBI taxonomy): Eukaryota > Viridiplantae > Streptophyta > Pinopsida > Cupressales > Cupressaceae > Cunninghamia > Cunninghamia lanceolata. The sequence goes on from BSBN01001067.1 coordinate 8,311,058, forward strand.
TCCTTGTGGCGTGGTTAAACCCATTAGTGTTGTGTTTCACCTTCGTGTGTGCATATTCTCATTTGAATGCCCCTCCACTTCCTTGGGTGTCTTATCAGCTTGCTAGGTATTGTTGCAAGTAACCTTCATGCTTTGAAGAAAAAGTAGTGTAGGATGTCTAATTCCTTGTAGGAGGGTCTTGCATGTTATTTTAGCATAAGGTCAAAATAGTTGTCCACCCTTGTGATGTGACCTCGTGCATCTGAATGTCATTTTTTGACCTATCGTAATGCTTGCTTAAATATGTCACAATTATGCTTGTGCTTGTGTAGAGAAGTTGAATTAGTGTAGATTCTCTCGCAGTAGGGTTCTTGCAATTTATGGTTCGTTTCGCAACTAACTTCTTGGGTTAAAAGTTAGTTTGGATGTATGTTATGGATAGAATAGTTTAATCTAATGTTGAGTTGTTTTTTTGTTTCGAAATGCTTGTTCTCCATTTATCTTGGAGATGCTCTTACATTAGCATGTCATGCTTAACTTTGTTAGTCAACCCTTCTTGCCAAGCAATTTCTCTTTTATGACAATTATCTATTCATTGGAGTCCTTAAATACTATGATATATATAGTATAAGTAAACTTTATAATTATGCTTTTTGGTCAGCTTTCTATAATCGTTCCTTTCATAGGTTATGGTAGGTTTAAAATGTTGATTATATTAGTTTCATCTTGTGTTTCGACCCTTGTAAGATTTCAGAGGAATTTGTTTTGGGTAAGGGTTTTATATTTTGAATGTCTATTTTGAGGATTATTCTTTTAGTGAGAGTGCAAGCTAGTTATCATGGAGATAACATTTTCAAGCTATTCTTTCTGTGACAGTAATCTTTTCTATGGTGCCTTATAAGTATTATGGCTTACCTTAGTATTAGCAAAAAAATTATATATAAACTAGATATGCATGTTATCTGGAGGATCAGATTTTTTTAATGGGGATGGATTATCTAGAGCCACTCCCTTTCCTTTTGATGCGGCATACTTGAGTTCAATTGCACCTTGCAAAAGAGGAGGCCTTTCTCTTTAAAACAAAAAAACTAGGGTTAGGAGTATTGGGATATTTTTGGGGGGAAAGGCATAGGGGATTCACTTGGATGGAGGGGAATGAAAGCAGGATGAAGGAAGAAGGAGGAGGGTAGTGAGAGGCCTCCATTCTTCTGCATCTCACAAAAGTCCAAGTAAGTGCTTTCCTTTCAATCCGGTTTGGTATGCTCTATAACCCATTCGGTCCTTGAGACTCCACCTTCTTGTTGGTTTTGTGTGTATAATAGTAGTGTGCCCTTTTTGCTCTGCTTCTTATTGTTATCTAATTGTCTACCATGGACTCCGGGCTTACTCCCGAGTTGGCTTTGATTCATAGTTTCTAAAGTTTAGAACAAATCTTATTTTATGTGTCTCCTGCATACCCTTTCATTTCATGAGATGACAACTCTTGAGGTAATCCATTTAACAGATCAACGCTCTGTCTTTGGGTTTGCATCATATATATCCCACTAGGATAGTCACAACATCTTCACTTGATGAGCTAGTCTATTCTTATGCTTGATGGAGGTTATTATCCACTATGGGCCCTTACTGCGCACAGACCATAGGGGTCCCTAGTAAAGTTTGTGGGCATTGTTTCCTTTTTTTACTACCAATCAAATTCACTTTAAGTCTCCTTATCTTTTCAACTTATCCTTGTTTGTGAGTGTTCTGTAATCATTGTATTACGTAAGATTTCTCCTTTAGTGGCACTCAACCATAGAGTCTGTGTGCCATTTTGGCACAAGCCGCGAGATGCTTGCAAAGGTTGTGGAACCTAACATTACGCCTACCAGTTGCACTAGCACAAAAGTTTCTAAGCTTTTAAATGTCTCCATTTTGTGCATAGTCTGCAAATCTTTGTATTCTATAAGAATGCATCCCACTGAAGTGTTTTTTTTGTCAAACAGTAGTCGTGCCTTCTTTAAGCTCCACTTTTGCATACATGTCGACCGGGGCACTCACGACTATAAAATATAAAAATTTTCTCATCCCTTTGTTATGTTGCTGGAGGACGCCCTTGCTTAAGTTCCCATCTCTCATTTTAGCAAGCAGGGAAAGTGTTGGCAAGGGTAGTGGAACCTTCCTTTACACCGACCAATAGCTTTTGTTTAAATTTTCCTAAAACTATATCAACAGATTGATTAGTGCGAGCTTGCGGTCATTCTTCCCATGAGGAATCGCTTCTTGAGGCATTCTACCCAAGAGTTTACATGCCTCTGTATACTTCCATGTTGGCATAGGAAGAGAGACCATGAGTAATCTATATGTCTCGTTTGGCACAGATAGAGGGGCCGTGGGTGAGGTCGAAATGTCTAGCGTAATACCCACCAGTTGCATTGCTTAACAGTTTCTTCAGCATTTATAATAGTCCACTATGTGCCTATCCTGCAGTCGTTGTAGTCATTGGGATGGCAACTCTTTGAGGTAATTCATCAAGCAGTATGAATGCCTTGTCCTTGTTTTAATTGGTTGACTGAACCCTGTCTAGAAACTCCCTTTTGGCAGTCCTAAATATACTGACCTACAAATATTGTTGATTAGTAGAGGAGCCAGTACTTATTCCAAGCCGGCGATCTAATTCATTCTTTTTGCAAGTTGAAACGGGGTGTAAGGTTCTCTATTTTTTTTGATGGGGTACGATTGTCTTTCATGGCTCATTTGGTTGGAAGCCAACTCACAATCCCACTGCCTTAACCTAGTATTGTTATGTCCACATCAACAATTATGATGCTACATCGACATATTTTTGTTACAGCGTCATGGAAAAAGATGATTGGTGTTCTAGGTGGAAAGTGTATACTATCTTAATTATTATTTTTTTATTTTAATTGTTTTGTGCTCTTTCATTTGCAACATTTAATTTTATTTATGGGATACGTATTTAGTATTGGTTTAGGTTTAGATTTGTTTAAGATAGGCATGTTAGAGTACATTAACATACACTTATCTTCAATGCTAGTAAGTAACACTATTATGTAATCATTAAATCTAATATTGAAATGTTTTTTTGTTGTGAACAAATGATTGTCATCCTTGAATAGTTGGAAAAAAGAAAAAAAAAAGAGATATATTTAGAGTTAGATTTTAATGATGTTCCTTATGATAGTTTTACTTTCTCCTCCCACTTGCTCAGGCATGAGTAACCTTATGGTGTTTGCGCTTCAATGTTGTATATTATGTATGTCATGGGTGATAGTCCATTTGGTACTTGTAGACCTATCATTTCCTGTGATATTCTTGTCAGTGCATGTGAGTCTCATTTTTGGTAGTTATGTGTTGGACCTATTATCATATCGAGGCCCTTGTGGTGTGAGTTGGTTAGTCTTGTGGTGGTTTCCTGATCTCCTCTCTCTGTAGCTCAGGGATTGCCTAGGGCGCAATGGACATCCATTGCGCTCAACGATGGAAATATGGTTGGGAGGAGAGAAACACCCTCCATTGGTCTCCATTCAGAGGATCAAATGAAGACTTAGCGAGATCTTGGTCCTGTGTCACATGGTTGTACTCTAGTTGATCATTGTGCCATTGAGCACGTCATTTTTTTTATTATATCATGTTGTCAAGTTACTATTAAATCTTGTAATTATTCTTGGAGTGCAACTCTTCCATGTGTTGGGAAGGTGGCCTCCACCTTGTAATTGAATTATATTATCTTTAGATTTAGATACTGACTCTTTAAATGGAAAATCACTCCTTGTTTATGATCATCAATTATGCATTAATGTGATATAACTATGTTGTAGTTCCCGTAGTCCTTTCATGAGTCCATGCGGGGTTTTAAAATTATTTTCAATTCTTTTACCTTATAATGAAATGGTTTATCTCTCATCTCAAGGATGATATTTCATTGTAGGAAATTGTATTAAGGAAAATAACTTTTGTATTGCCTTATTTTTTTCCCTATATGTCCATGCTTTCGTTCTCTCATTTAAGACTGTACGCTATGTTTTAAAGTTGGTTATAAATCTATATGCCTTGTATTCTTCACATTGTTCCTTCGTGTATGGACTATTTTATGTCTCTCTCTCTCTCTCAGCTATGGGCTAATTTTAATCTTAGATGAATTTGGGTGTCTCCACTTACTGCTTTGTGTATCAATTGTAAGTTTTCTACCTTTTTTTGTTATTTTCCTTGGTCTAGTTCATCTGACAAGGCATCCTGGATGTATCATCCACACCTTGTCTTCCTACCCCACCTTGTGCGACAGGGATTTAGGGATGAGGGGAAAATTTTTGGTACTTCATGTCATGACCACATGGATAATGTGGCATGACATGTGTTTTCTCATGTCGTGGCCACTCATAATAAAGTGGGCATGACATATTTAGGCACCATTTTGGCATCCTCCACTTCCTACCATATCTTTTCTTAGTTTCATCTACATGAGCACTACTTTTTGTAGGTGTAGACACCTAAAATTGGCTTGCTCTACAAATCAATTTCTCGTACCTCTTACACTAATCTATCCCTCCTATTAATTAAATAAATTTATTTTATTTAATTAATCTATCCCTAACCATCTGTCTATCCCTTGTGATCAATTAGTTCCCTTAATTTATCACTAGACCTTACAACACTATCCTCATCTATTAAATAAATATTTCTAATATTTATTCAGCTATTTTGTCCATCTCCCTAATCCCTACTAATTAGATAAATCGTTATTATCTAATTAATCTATCCTACTGATCAATCTACCCTAGCCTACCTATCCCCTAGACCTAGGTTAATTAAGCTAAACACTTAATCAGCCTTGCTTAGTCCATCCTTCCACACACCTTTGAATAAAAATCAATCTTTTATTCAAAGGGTCAAATCTCCCTTACCCCTCATTTATCAACCTCTTACACATGTAAGAGTACCTCTTCACATCTCCACATAAAGGTGAATTTTTATTTCACACTCCCCCATGAGTTGAATTAAAAATTCACTTGTCATGTCCACTCTTCCCAAAAATGAATCTTTAATTCATTTTTGTCCTCCACACCTTTCCCCATGTGAATTTAAAATTCACAAATTATTGAGAGCCCTCCAATCCCATTGACCAAGATTCAACCCTTGATCTCTCTCATCCACTCCTCTTGTGACACTTGTCACAAGGCTATGGCTTCAATCCTAACCCTAACTCTCATTCATTCCTAGCCCTTGATCTCAACTCTTGATCCTCACCCTCCATCCTCTTTTCAAAAAATCTATAAATGACACCCTCACCCAAGCCATTGGAGAGGGACTTCTTCTTGCATCCAAACTCTGCCAAAATTTCTCTCAATCTCCTCATCACACCATCATAATGTCAAAATCATGCCTCATCCCCATCTCCATCTTCATCTAAGTCCAAATCCATTATCTACATTGTGTTGAGCAAACATTGAGCAATCCACATTTCAATCAAATTGGGTAAAATTTGAGGAGCTATTGGGTGCAACTCCTTCCACCCTTGGATTTGTGGGTCAAGTGAAGGTATAATCGTTTGTGTTTGCATTTGATTTATATTTCAACTTTCATTTTGATTCATAGATCACAGTAGGTTTGTGATATCACTCTTGTGCACAACTATGTTATTATTCTGCATCATTCTTTATCCATCTAACCTTGATGGAGAATAATCCTCCCTCCACCATACACCTTATACCTAATGTGCTATGTTATATAATATGTTCTCTTTAAGGTGGCATTGTCCATGACTACCTCAAGGTTCAATGATTTTGTCAACTGCCTCAAGTCTAATGTTATGTTTGGCTACCTTAATGATCCATGATTATACTAGACTATGTCAATGATTAGTGATTTTATTTGTTCCCTCTATGACTCTTCATCTCGATGATTGATTTCCTCTCATTAGTGATTCTATCAAGATTTCCCTTTCTTTATCCCTCTACCTAGACCTATCTTCACTTTCCTCTCCTTATGGTTCCTTTTTCTAGGTCTCCTCTTGACCTATATTTCACCTCTTCATGCAACCTCCTTTCATTACCACTCCACCACTACTCTTCATTGCTCCCCACTTAGGGTTCTTCATCTTGCAACTTGTTTTCAAGTAGTTCCTCCACCCACAACTTATATGGTTACCCATTATTGTAGTCATATTTTTCAACCCCACATAGGTACTATTACCTTTAAATCATTGTTACAGGCTCCACCCCTATAATCCTACATAACCCACTCTTGAGTTACCTTTCTAGAGCTGAAACTCCCACTTTAAATCCAAATGATGTAGATGCCAAGACTTGGGTTCCTACTTAAAGGAAGCCAAGTCTTATAGCATGAAAATCATAGTAGAATCCTCACAACATAGAGTAGTAGACAAATGAGTAAATCTTTTATTAAGTCATGGAATAATTACATAGGTTACATTTACATGGGCTAGTTGTCCTTCTTTCACTCTCTTGAGCTCCTCAACTCACACATGCATGGTCCACATGTAGGTGGCCATTTTCCTCACCTTTTACCTTTATGTATTATCCAACTTAAATGACTAACCTTTTGGCTTCTTCTCTTAGGAAGCCTATCTCACTCTTTTGCATCTATTATGAGAACCCTCCTAGGTTTACTTTTGCCTACAAGTTTAGCCTACTAACCTAGCAACCTACCCATCCATGGTAGCTTGGTTTTTTGGCTAGTATCCACCTCAGTGGCTCTCTATTAGCCTCTTAGCTTGGTACTTGCCCTACAATATAGTGACTAGTTTTCTCTCCTTGGCCTTCTTCAAAAGGATATTTGGTCTAAAGCCTTATGTATCCCTTTTCAAATCCCTATGGAGCCTACTTTCTATTTTTCTCTCTCAACTCTTATAATTGAGCCTTAAAATTCAAAATCTCATTCTTCCTCTATTTGGTGCCCAAATTCCTTGGCCATTACATTTCCCTATGGCATGTACCATCCTATTGTGACAATTGATCCTACCTTGATGTCATTCATATTATAATAGGAGATCTTACAAAGATTAGATATCTAGCACCTTCTAGTCCATATGTTAATTAGTGGCCTTGTATTTGTCCTTGCTACATTTTCTCCTTCCATTTCCCATCCTTCCATTGTGTTCTTCTAGGTAAGTGTGAGATCATGATGTGACAAACAGTATCCCTAAGTGGCAATGAAAATGCTAAAAGTTAGACTTAAGCAACTTCATGTAAAAAATTGAATGGATTATCTATAAAATCTAAAAAATATATAGTAATAAAAGTTCTAGGAAATTGGATGTAGATTATAGACTACTATATTTTTAATTTTAAATTAATTTGGCAAATTTTGGATATTTCAATGAAGCGCTAGTAAATTTTTGGAAAAAAAACTAAAAGGTAGTTGTCATTCTAGCTTAGCCTAGGTATGAGAAAAATACTTTTTTTTTAAATCTTTGGATATAAGTAAAGGACACAAAAGTGGACATGATACATATTTTTTGTGAATTCTTTTGTAAGTAAATAACTAGTTATGATTTCTTACTACTACTTTTTTAAATTTGAAAAAAATCCCAGCCAACCTAACTTGGTAAAACAATAAAATTCAATGTTTTAAAAATATGTAGTCAATGAAGCCTAGAGTGTGACACATCTATCGGATTTTAAAAAGGATAAGGAGTTTGGAAGCTATGGTCATTTCTCAATATGTATATGTATTAGGAATTCAAACATAGTATATGTAGAAAATTAATAATTACCTATTAAAACTATAATGAGGCGTATATTATATTTTTAGAATTCTAAGAGTTTCTTAGAGGTATATACTTGTACCCCTTTCTTATTTTATGTTCTTTTTTCCCTTAGCTCTTATTTGGCATCCTTGTGCAATCACTCTCATCCTTGCATATCTTTGTTTGATGCCTCAGCTTCCTTGCATAGTCTTCCTTCCCTTCACTTCTTCCTAGTTTTATTTATCTACTCGACTACCTCTTAATCGACACTTCTATCTAATTACCTCATGAGTTGTGATTCAACTAAAATTTCTCAGTTCAATGATCTATCAAGTTGCCTTAGGTTCATGCTCCTTTCTACTTATCTTCATGTATTGGGACCAACTTCCTCTAAACTACTTCATCCTTTGGCCCTGGCCACTCTTTCCTCAACCACCTTCCTCATAACTTGTGCACATGTTCTTGTGCATACTTCTTCCTTCAAGTGCTCCTTGTTTCACTTCATTTTCTCTCCCCTCTTTCCTTAGATATTTTGGCTCTTGACCACAACATCTCTATCTTAACCCTAGACGTTCTTGCATCATTTTCCTTCTAAATCCTACTACCAAAAAATTGAAAAGTTATTAAAGGGTTTCTTATGGGCTTCTTCTGAGTAAGAAAAGTGTTTCTATAGAGTCACCTAGTAATTGTGTTATCTTTCCCATGACTTTGGAGGCTTCAGTCTCATTGATACCCATGATAAATGGATGGCCCTATCTACTAAATGAATTATTAGAGCCCTTGAAGTGACTGAGGCTTGGAAAATCTTATCAAGTAGCATTATATCTCTTCTAGGGTTCCTCATGGAAAATAGGCTTGGAAAGAGATAAGATTTCACTCCATTTTGTTGGGAATTAAGGTGTCTCAACCTTTGCAAGTTCCTAGCATTTATTATTTAATTGTATATTTATTTTTGCCTATTATTGTAATTGTCTATGCAAATCTTATTTTGTCACTTTGTGGGAGTTGGCACGGTGATGTGTCATCCTACATGGAAGGTGACTAGATGTAGTTTCGTCCTCATATGAGGAGATAGGCATCCCATTTTTTGGTAGAACTCTTTTACCATGTGTCGGCATATTAGTGGGTGTTGTAAGAGATCTATAACACGTAAGAGTTATGACAGATTCCTATGACAGAATCTATGACATGTAAGAGCTAGAGATAGAAGAGAACTATGACATGTAAGACAAGTGTTAGGAAGCATCTTTGCATGGAGAAGGTAGGCGACCAAGTTTGACTATGAAAATTTGTAAGAGAATCCACTATTAATAGTCAGTTATGACATATTCTCTTACAGTTGTAAGTGTTGTCATATATGATAGATTTTATGGCATTGTAAGAGCATCTATCATACCTTTTTTCAGCAAATTTGCCATATGGATTTGGATGAGATTCTTGTGTTGACTTTCTCTAAAAGATACCTCCATTTATAGTACTTATCTATTTATACAGGTGCTTGGAGTTGGAGTTGCATAGTTGATTTGTAGGTACTGTTATGCTACCAGAATTGCTCCAGAATACTACAACAGTGGTGAACTCCTAAAAGAGCTTGGCTTTGTGATTGTATTGCAACCATTATTTGATTACTGAATAATACATTGGGTTGTACTTTGGAGTGTGGAGTTTTTTACCTGAAAAGGTTTTCCCCACATACATCTTGTGTTAAATTGTATTATTGATCTGATTTATATTTGTGTTTCTCCTTAATGTTAACTGAAAAGATTAAAAATTTGCATAAAACTTCCCTCATTAGTTTCATGTAGGAAGCTATTATGTGTACCTTGCTTCCTTTCAGTTGGTATCAGATCATGTCTAGTTTTGGTCCTAATTGTTGGGTAGAGGGTTTTTTGTATTGATCTTTAATTAAGTGGGAGCTTGTGCAGAGTATTTTGTGATCTTGTTGCAGGAAGGAGATGGCAAGCACATCTAGAAGAATGGAGTTGGAGAAGTTTAATGGTGATAATTTCAAGTTGTAGAAACTCAAGATGGAGGACATGCTTGTAGATCAGGATTTATGGGAAGCCATGTCTAGTACAAAACCAATGGCAATGTCTCAAGAAGACTAGGATCTCAAAGATCGAAAAGCCAAGGGTCTTGTGAGACTCTGTCTAGTTTACTTCATCTTGTTGAATGTTCATGAAGAGACTACAGCTACAAACCTATAGAAGAAGCTTGGAGAAATTTATTAGGCCAAGTTCCTAGTAAAAAGTTATTCTTGAGAAAGAAGTTGTACTCTATGAAGATGGAAGATGGAGGATCTATTGTGGATCATTCGAATGCATTTAACATGCTAGTCACTCAGTTGAACTCCGTTGGTGTAAAGATGGAGCAAGAGGATCATTGCATGACCTTATTTTGTTCATTGCCAGACTCGTGGGACAACCTTGTGATGGCCATTGGGAGTACTACCACCAAGTTCAAAATGGATGAGGTGGTTGCATCATTACTTTTTGAAGAGATGTGAAGAAAAACTTTAGAAATAGCTAAGGAGGCTCTTGCAGTTCATGGTAGACCCAAGGTGAAAGGGAAAAAGAAGGACCAGAAAGCAGAAAAGGGTAGATCCAAATCTAATGGGAGATCTAAGTCTCTTGGAAAGTCTAGGATACTGTGTTGGAATTGTGGCAAACCTGGGCACTTCCGAAAGGAGTGTAAGGAGGAGAAAAAGAAGAAAAAGAAGAACTTCTTCAATTTAGATTCTGACAAATCTCAAGATGATGGTGATGCTTTTGTTGCTGCCTTGGCCACCTATGCATCAGAAGATGTGTGGTTGATAGATTTTGGTGCTCCTTTCCACATGACCTCACATTGGGGTTGGTTTACAAAGTATGAAGAATTTGATGGTGGGAAGGTGTACCTGGGTGATGACTCTCACCTGAAGATTATTGGACGTGGAAGAGTCTTGATTTGATTCCTTGACAGACTAGTGAAGGGGATCAATGGTGTATTGTGTATCCCTAGTTTGGCATGGAACCTTATTTTTGTAAGTAAGTTCAATGATGTGGGTATGCAGGTTATCTTTTTGAACAGAGGATGCAAGATGATGAGAGGAGCTATGGTGCTTGCTAAGGGTACTCAAAGAGGTACTCTGTTTCAGCTAGATGCATGCATTATTTAGTGCAATAGTTCTTATGTTTCAAAGAAGTTCAGCTTTAGATTCTTCATCCTCACCATTGGACCCAGCAACAAAGAAGTGTGTTTCATCTACTTCTGATGGTCGTGCTTTCTAGGTACCTAAGGATTCTCATGCTTTGGAGATGAAACTTCCTGTTGAGAAGACAATGTTGTGGCATGAGAGACTTGGTCACATTGGTGAGAAGGGTCTTAGAGCCCTAAAAATTAAAAAAATTGTAGAGGGGTTAAATGATTATAATCTCGAGTTTGATTTTTATGAACATTGTGTATATGGAAAGCAAAACCATGTTCAGTTGTACTCTAGTTCTCACAAATCTTCTAAGGTGTTGGATCTAATTCATTCTGATGTGTTTGGTCCTTTGAATGTTCCTTCAATTTCTAAATCTCTATATTTTGTATCATTCATTGATGATTACAGTAGATGGACATGGGTTTATTTCCTTAGAAGAAAATCTGAAGTCTTTAGTCGATTCAAAGAGTTTAAATCTTTTGTAGAGAATCAGAATGGTAAAAAGATTAAGTGTTTGAGGACTGACAATGGTGGTGAGTTTTGTTTGGCAGATTTTGAGAAGTTCTGTAAAGAACATGGGATTGAAAGACATAAGACAACTCCATACACCCCTCAGCAAAATGGATTTGTAGAGAGGATGAATAGGACATTGATGAAATATGCTTAGTGGAGCTAGCCTTAAACAAAAGTTTTGGGCTGAAGCTATAGCCATTATCTGCTACCTAATTAACAGGTCTCCTACTTCAGCGCTTGTTGATAAGACACCCATGGAGGTGTGGTCTGGTAAAAATCTTTCATTGAGACATCTTTGAGTATTTGTCTATGAAGCATATGCACATGTGCCTAAGGAGAAGAGGTCAAAATTGGAGAACAAAGAAGTTAAGTGTATCTTCATTGGCTATGGTGTCGATGTGAAAGGGTACAAGCTTTGTGATCCTGTGGCCGAGAAAGTCTTGTATAGAAGAAGTGTTATTTTTAGAGAAGTAACTCCTCTTGTTGTTCTATAGCCAAAAGAAAAAGAAAAGAAAGAGGATGTGGTTCAGTTTCCTTCTACCCCTGAGAAGACTGAACTGAAAGCTCCTATTGGACCTGATGATGAGGAGAGCTCTAGCAGCTTTGAAAGTTTAGAAGAAGAAGAAGAAGAAGAAGAACCTAATGAAGGGGGTAAATCATAAAACACATAACAACAGAAATTGTACAAAGAAAATAGAGCTTTCTTTATTGATTTGTACAACTTATTACATTACAGAAGCTCAAATACAATCAGAGGAATCAATCCTCCACAGGCTGCAACACATTACAGCTTCCTCTCACAAGACTCTGGAATCATCTACCATCTGTAACCCCAAATCTATTAGGGTTTCTATTTTCCCACCTATTATTGACACTACACTTTCCCCCTTAACTCTACTACTACCCAAAGTTCCCAAAAATGGTTATTAATAGCCTTTTGGCGGCCAACAACCTAATTTCAAAATTTGCATCTCCCTCCAAAAATAAGTCAACTTCCGGGAGCCATAACTTTTGATTCGGGTGTCCTATTGATGAACCATTTTATGCATCAGAAAGCTCACGGAGTGCTTTACGTGCTAAGAATTAGATCTTCCAGTTCCAGCCATTTTTGAGGCCATTTAGTGCCTCAAACTTGAGTTTGAATAATTTTTAGGTGTTTTTCAGGAAACGAAAACTTTAATATCTTTCAGCTTACAAATGATCTTTGTGTGATTCCTTCACCAAAGGTCTTATATTTCTGTTATGTAACTTACTGTAAATTTTCACTTCAATCCGTGCCCAAATGCAAACTTTCTAAAAATAGTAGGTTGTTATTTTTAGCAGTTTGGAAAAACTGAAAGTTCTACATCATTATTCAAGTGATTATGGAACCAAAATCACAAATTTTGAAAAGAAATGGAAAGAACATCTATAATTTTGAAACACATCTTTTTTTGGGTGATGCAAGATTGCCCTTACACCACTGGATGCTCCTGCATCAAACACCCAAGGTAATTTGAGAAGTGACCCTGTCACGTCTCAGGTGTTTGTGTGAGGAAAACCCAAATAGTCAACCTCTGCCTTAGACAACCAAGAAGAATCTTCAACAAGCCTTCCTTTCCATTTCACCAGGTATTCTTCATATTGACTGTTCTAAGTACTTTTTCCCACACGGCTATCCAAGATCTCTTCTATCTCCTCTGTTGAAGTAGATGCTAGAATACTCCACTATTCTTCTATTAGTCCATCCTTTGTTCCACCTTCATGATATTCTGATAAATCAAAAATGTTGAAAATAGGGGAAATGTTGATCCCACTCGGCAACTCTACCTCATATGCATTTCCTGAATCATGTTTCTTAAAAATTCTGCATGGTCCAAATTTCTTCATTTTTAACTTATTGTATCTTCCAATTGGGAACCTTTCTTTTCTCAAGTGAACCATGACTTCATCTCCTACCTGGAACTCCTTATATCTCCTCTTCTGATTTGCCTTAGCCTTGTACTGAATATTCATCTTATTAATATGCCTTTTCACCTCTTCATGCAAATTCTTCATGTGTTCTACAAAGTCTTCAGCCTCGGCACTTGTCTTTTCTCTTTTGTCTAGATTCCTTAACTCTGAAGCATTTCTTGGACTATTCCCATATATAATCTGGAATGGTGATTTACCAGTACTCCTATTGACAGAATTGTTGTAAGAAAATTCTGCCTATGGTAAAATCAAATCCCATCCCTTGGGCTTATCTCCTACTAAGCATCATAGCAGATTACCTAAACTCCTATTCACCACTTCGATCTATCCATCAGTCTGTGGATGGTGTGCAGAACTGAACTTCAAATTTGTCTTCAACTTCTTCCACAATGTCCTCCAGAAATAACCAACAAACGTGGTATCTCGATTTGAAACTATGCTCTTTGGTAGACCGTGTAATCTCACCACCTCCCTAAAAAATAACTCTGTAATATAAACCGCATCATTAGTCTTCTTGCAAGGAATAAAATGTGCCATCTTCAAGAATCTATCCACCACCACAAAAATGGAATCATGTCCTCTCTGTGTCCTTGGTAAACCAAGAACAAAATCCATACTAATATCATCCCATGGCTTCTCTGGTACAGGTAAGTGGCTAATATAGACCTGTATTTTGACTTTCTCCTTTCACCATCTGACATACTCTGCAACTTTGCACAAATTTCCTCACATCCTACTGCAACTGTGGCCAATAATAATTTTCACCAACAATAGCAATGGTCTTATCTCGACCAAAGTGTCCAACCAATCCTCCACTATACTTCTCCTTAATCAGGTTCTCTCTCATGGAACTCCTTGGAATGCACAACTAGCTTCCTCTAAACAACATGCCATCTTGGATTATGAAATCCAACCATTTTGTCATGTCCAAAGTAACAAGGTCCAAACAAGCTTTCCAAGCCTCTACAAAATATGGATCTTCAAGATACAAACTTTTGAGCTCATCGAACCCAACAACCTCTATCTTCATTTCTGTCAGCAAATTTTACCTTCTACTCAAGGCATTTGCAACTCTATTGGACTTCCCACTCCTGTGCTTCAAAACAAAAGTATAACTCTGCAAAAACTCAACCCATTTTAAGTGCATTTGATTCAGCTTTCCTTGACTATTAAGATACTGTAAAGCCTAATGATCAGTATATAAAACAAACTCTTTTGGCAACAAATAATGTCTCCATTTCTTCAAAGCCTGAACTATTGCATAAAATTCCTGATCATAAACATAATACTTTTTCTTGGCATCATTAAGCTTCTCACTAAAATAGGCAATGGGCTTACCTTCTTGACTCAAAATAGCTCCTATAGAACTACCACTAACATCACAATCTACCTAAAATACCTTATTGAAATCTAGAAGTGCCAAAATAGGTTGCTCTGTGACTTTCTGCTTTAATGTATCAAAGTTTTTATCTGCTCCTTTAGTCCATCTAAACTCTTTTCTATCCCCTCTCATTGTCTCAGTTAGGGGTGCACAAATGCTACTAAAATTCCTGATAAACTTTCTGTAAAAACTTGCCAAACCATGAAAAGATCATACCTCTGCGGCACTCCTTTGTGTAGGCCATTCAATGATAGCCCTTACTTTTTCTGGGTGCATCTTAAGACCTTCCTCTGAGACAACAAATCCTAGGTATACCAACTCCTTTGCAAAACTACATTTCTTTAGATTAATTAGCAACTTCTCCTCCCTCAACTTCTCTAAAACTCTTCTGATATGCATCAGATGCTCATCCCAAGTTTTACTGAAAATCAAAATATCATCCAAATAAACAATAACAAAACTTTCCAAAAATTCTTTTAGTACCTCGTTCATGAGCTGCATTAAAATGCTTGGTGCATTGGTTAGCCCAAATGGCATGACTAACCACTCATACAAACCTTCTTTGGTTTTGAAGGTTGTCTTCCACTTGTCTCCTTCTCTGATACAGATCTGGTGATACCCACTCTTCAGGTCAATCTTCGTGAAGTACTTGGCTCCACTCAAACAATCCATTATGTCATCCATTCTAGGCAATGGAAATCTGTACTTGATCATGATCTTATTGATGGCTCAAGAGTCTGTACACATTCTCCACTCTCCATCTTTCTTTGGTGCTAGTACTGCAGGTACCGCACAGGGACTTAGGCTCTCTCTTATCAATCCCTTCATCAACAACTCTTGAACTTATCTGTTCAACTCCTCACTCTCGGTTGGAGTCATTCTATGGGCTGCCTTATTCAGCAAGCTGGCTCTTGGTATCAAATCCATTTGATGACTTATCTTCCTTACTAGTGGTAAACCTTCTGGTACATTATTAGAGATAATGTCCTAAAATTCTTCCAACATATTTGAAACTTCTGGTGATGCATTTTCACATTTCTCTTGACTAATCTTAGGAATCAATGCAAAGCAATGAGGCTCAAGCTTCATACCCTCCAAAAATTTTCTACCATCTACCAAGCAAATTATGGCAGTACTACATACCTTTTCTTCCACCTCCTTCAAGGGCTTCAACTTATGATAAACTCTATCCTTTGTTAGGGAATATGTGTTTGCACGGCCATCATTGACAGCACTCCTATCATACTATCAAGGCCTCCCCAACAATATATGACATGCATCCATTGGTATGATATCACACAACACCTCATCATGGTAGTCCCCAATCTTGAACTTCACTAAACACTGCTCATTGACCAAAGCTCTGTGGTCCTTCTGCAACCATGCAATCTGATATGGATGTGGATTCTTTCT
Source organism: Cunninghamia lanceolata (assembly GCA_027924645.1). Lineage (NCBI taxonomy): Eukaryota > Viridiplantae > Streptophyta > Pinopsida > Cupressales > Cupressaceae > Cunninghamia > Cunninghamia lanceolata. The sequence goes on from BSBN01001067.1 coordinate 8,327,189, forward strand.
TCTTGCCAACTTCAACTTGTCAACATCTCTTCTGAAACAAGATTGTCAGTATTTCCACTGTCAATAATAATATCACAACACTTACCTTCACATTTGCACCTTGTGCGGAATAAACTCTTCCTCTGATTGGGTTCTTTTTCCTCATTTGGCAAAGTTCTTCTGAAAACTAGGGTTTCTTCCCTTTTAGCATCTTCAGAATGCTCAGATTGCACATCTTCATGTACATGTGCAACTCGTGCATTACCTTTAGGTCTTCTATTTGTCCTTCCTTGATGTTGCGGACACTCATATGCTCAATGCCCTTCTTCTCCACATTGGAAATAGGTTCCTCTGAAACCTCCTCTTCCAAGTCCTTTCCCAAGTCTACCTCTTCCTCTTCCTCTTTGCTCACCATTGTTTTGATCATGAGGGCAGTAGGCATTATCCCCTCTCTGATTTTGACTGGTGCCAGCTTCTTCACTTTTCTGTTGATCTTCATTATGGCCTCCATAGGGTCTTCCACCAGTCCTTCTACCTTGACCTCTTCCCCTTTGCTTGCTATCAAATCTTTTATTCAGCTTCTCTTCCACCTTTAGGGAAAATTGGTATGCATCTTCTATGGTGGTCATTTTGACCAGGCTCAGCTCCTCTTGAATACTCGCGTCAACCCATTAATGTAACAGGCTACCTTCTCCTTGTTGGGCTCCGCATGACCTGTCCTGATAGTAATTTTATAAAACTCTACTATATACTCCTTAACAGATTTGTTACCTTGCTTCAATCCTTGTAGTTTCTTCAACAACTCCATCTCATAGTCCACAGGAATGAACTACTTCTTTAGTTTCTCCACCATCCAATCCCATCTGGTGATCTTTCCTTTTCCTCTTCTATTCCTCTCTAATTGGACCTCCTTCCACCAATTACTGGCGTGGCCCTTCAACTTTGTTTTTGCAAACTTGACCCAATCTGGGTCCTCCACATCTTCATATTCAAAATAATCCTCCATGCCATTGATCCAATCAATAAGCTGTTCCAGATTCAAATCTCTAGAATATGTAGAAACTTTGATCCTAGGCCTCTTTCTGATCTTCAAAATAACCCTCAACAACCTAACTTCTGTTGGATCTCCTACATCTTCTTGTTCTTCCTCAGATAGCTCTTCTTCAACTTCATCCTTGCTTTCTTCTCTTGTTCTCGGATCAAACCCTCTTTGCAGCTCCTCTTGCAATGCATCGATCTGCCTTTGCAGGGCTCTAAAACCCTCTTCTGTTAAAACATTCCTCCCAACATGATTTCTTCATGGAGGCATCTTGTTCTCTGCAGCAAACCCACAACCTCAGGTCCTAGTACAAACTGCCTCATGGTTAGTGATCTGTCTACACACTCAGGAACCCTTACTCTGATGCCACTTGATGAAGGGTGTAAATCATAAAACACACAACAACAGAAATTGCACACAGAAAATAGAGCTTTCTTTATTGATTTGGACAACTTATTACATTACAGAAGCTCAAATACAATCAGAGGAATCAATCCTCCACAGGCTGCAACACATTGCAGCTTCCTCTCACAAGACTCTAGAATCATCTACCATCTGTAACTTCAAATCTATTAGGGTTTCTATTTTTCCCGTTTAGTGCCTCAAACCTAAGTTTGAATAATTTTCAGGTGTTTTTCAGGAAACAGAAACTTTAATATCTTTCAGCTTGCAAATGATCTTTGCGTGATTCCTTCGCCAAAGGTCTTATATTTCTGTTATGTAACTTCCTTCCTGTAAATTTTCACTTCAATTTGTGCCCAAATGCAAAGTTTCTAAAAATAGCAGGTTGTTATTTTTAGCAATTTGGAAAAACTAAAAGTTCTACATCATTATTCAAGCGATTATGGAACCAGAACCACAAATTTTGAAAAGAAATGGAAAGAACATCAATAATTTTGAAACACATCTTTTTTTGGGTGATGCAAGATTGCCCTTACACTACTAGATGCTCCTGCATCAGAACCTCAACCTCAATTTTTGAGGAGGTCTAGACAGATTAGGAGGTAACTTGAGAGGTTTGGTTATTCATTGCTTGATTCTAGTTGTATTTTGCCTTGATTTCTAACACTGATGAGCCTAGAATTGTGAAAGAGGCTATGGGTATGCAAGATGCAGGTTCTTGGAAGGAGGCCATGAAAGAGGAGATGACTTCTTTGGAAAAGAATAATACTTGGGACTTGGTGCCTTTGCCTGAAGGACATAAACTTGTTGGATGCAAATGGATGTTCAAAAAGAAATTTGGTGCAGATGGCGGTGTTGAGAAATATAAGGTTAGATTGGTTGTGCAGGGGTATTGTCAGGTGGAGGGAATTGACTATGGTGAGATTCTCTCTCCCATTGCAAAGTTGACATCTATTCGGTTGCTATTATCTCTTGTAGCAACGTATGATCTAGAAGTGGAATTAATGGATGTGAAGACAACATTCCTTCATTGTGACTTGGAGGAGGATATCTATATGTCATAGCCAGAGCACTACGTGGTGAAAGGTAAAGAAAATCTAGTTTGCAAGTTGAAAAAGTCTTTGTATGGTTTGAAACAATCTCCTAGAATGTGGTACCAGAAGTTTGATGCCTCTGTGTTGAGTATTAGATTTCTGAGATCAAAATTAGATCATTGTGTTTATTACAAGTTTGACAATAATCTTATTCTCATTATTATGTTGTATGTTGATGATATGTTGCTCATTGGAATAGTAAAAGTTTGATTTCTGATTTGAAGTCTCAGTTGTCAGCATAGTTTGAGATGAAAAATCTAAGGACAACTCGGTACATTTTGGGAATGGAGATTAGAAGAGACAGAGAAAACAAAAAACTTTGGTTAGGCCAGAGTAAGTATGTTAACACTATGTTGGAGAGATTTAGCATACTAGATTACAAACCTTTGACTGTTCCTGTTATGATGGGACAAATTTATCTGTTGCAGATTGTCCAAATTCTCCTTCTAAGACAGAGGATATGAGCAGAGTTCCTTATGCTAGTGTGGCTGGCAGTTTGATGTATCCTATGGTCTGTACAAGACCAGACATTGCCCAAGCAATGGGAGTCCTTAGTTGATTTATGGCTAATCCTGGACGAATGCATTGGGATGCAGTAAAGAGAGTATTTAGATATTTGTGGGGTACTTCCTGTTGGCCCACAATTGTCGTTAAACCAAAAGGTCAACCTGTTAATTTCTAATACAAGCACTAGAGTTAATGAATCCATGGGAAGTGATTAGTCCATGTCACAAATCCCATGGGGAGCGCTGATCATTTGCCAACACTTCCAAGTATTCCATATGTTATCGTGGTTATCCTACAGGACCTTAGCGTTCTATGAGTATTCATGGATATGTGGATTCTGATTAGGCAGATGATATTGACAGCATGAGATCCACCAGTGCTTATGTGTTCACTATATTCAGTGGTGTTATTAGTTGGATGAGTAAGTGGCAACCTGTGGTCGCTTTGTCCACAACAGAAGCAAAGTACATGATAGATACTCATGCTTGTAAGGAAGCCATTTTGCTTAAGAGATTGTGTTTTGACATTCAATTTGTTGTGACAGTCAGAGTGCCATATGTTTGTGAAGAATCTTATTTTCCATGCGAGGACTAAGCATATTGATGTCCAGTACCATTTTGTTCATGACATGGTAGAGGATGGGAAGGTGAATTTGGAGAAAGTTGACATTTTGGTGAATGTTGCAAATTCCTTGACAAAGCCTGTGAGCACAAAGTTTAGATGGTGTTTAGAGTCTATGGGCCTCTCGGCCCCTAGCAGTTAAAATCCTGTCATTCTATTAGCTCCTGAAAGGTGTTCAACAAGTGGGAGAATTTTGGGAATTAAGGTGTCTCAACCTTTGTAAGTTCCTAGCATTTATTATTTAATTGTATATTTATTTTTGTCTATTATTGTAATTTTCTATGCAAATCTTATTTTGTCACTTTGTGGGAGTTGGCACGGTGATGTGTCATCCTACATGGAAGGTGACTAGATACATTTTTGTCCTCATATGAGGAGTTATGCATCCTACTTTGTGGTAGAAGTCTTTTTCCATGTGCCGACATCTTTTGGGTGTTGTAAGAGGTCTATGATGTGTAAGAGTTATGACAGATTCCTATGATAGAATCTATGACATGTAAGAGCCAAAGATAGAAGATTCTATGACAGGTGTGACAAGTGTCAAGAAGCATATTTGCATAGAGAAGGCAGGTGCCCAAGTTTGACTATGACAATTTGTAAGAGGATTAATCCGCTATTAATAGTCAGTTATGACATATTCTCTTATAGATGTAAGTGTTGTCATATATGATAGATTTTATGACATTGTAAGAGCATTTGTCATACCTTTTTTGGGCAAATTTGGGGTGCCCAAGTTTAGTGGTTGTAAGGGATGAAAGGGAATCTCTTACAAGTGTCATTTGCATGTTTATGGCCTTGGAAATTGGGCCATATGGATTTGGACGAGATTCTTCTGTTGACTTGCTCTAGAAGTTATCTCCATTTATAGTACTTCTCTATTTATACAGGTTCTTGGAGTTGGAGTTGCATAGTTGATTTATAGGTACTATTATGTTGTTCGAATTTTACTCCAGAATACTACAACAGTGGTGAACTCCTGAAAGAGCTTGGCTCTGTGATTGTATTGTAACCATTATTTGAGAACTGAATAATACATTGGGTTGTGCTTTGGAGTGTGGGGTTTTTTACCTGAAAGGGTTTTCCCCATGTACATATTATGTTATTGTATTGCTGATCTGATTTATGTTTGAGTTTCTCCCTAATGTTAACTAAAAAGATTTAAAATTTGTATATAACTCCCCTCATTAGTTCCGTGTAGGAAGCTATTCCATGTACCTTGCTTCCTTTCACATTCTCATTATGAAGATGCTTATGCAAATCTAAGGCACTTTTGTTACCAAAAAAAATTGGAAAGCTTGAGAGGCTATCAAACTTTGGTTACTCTAGAATTGGAATGAATTTAGAACTGATATTTCTATCAACCAACACTCTCTTTGGTGGTATCATAAGATCGCTTTCCATTATCGACCTTTAGCCAAAGTCCTATGGATTCATGTTCTCAAGTTTTTCATAAAGAGATTTGGCTCATTTCATGCCTCTTTTCCAAAACCCCTAGAAATTGGTTATTTTGACTTGAAGCCAAGGTCAAATTTGATCTTTCAACCAAGATTTTGAGTCTTTTCAAACCATTATTTGATTAGTTACTCTTGAAATACTTAACAAGTTAGATGCACTAGACCTTGTTGGGAGGATTGGAAATGGTATCCAAATACTCCTTTCCAAAAATACAAGTCTTGTAAAGTCTATGCATGCCTTTCTTTGCATCTGCCTATGACTCAAGAGCTTAATGATAGATGAGGTTTGCAATCCATGGCCATTTTATGGCAATGAAGATTTCATACAATTTGGTCAGCCATTTTGGAACTCGGGCAAGGTGTATTCATTACTAGGGTCTCTCCATTCGATCTTGATTGCTCCACTAGGGTGTTTCTAATACTCATTGTCCTTTTTGTGGTCATCTAGAAACACTCAAGCGCCTCTTTTGGTTCCATTCATGGGCTCAAGATGCTTGGAATTGGATGTATATAATTTTTTAGGCCTTTTAGACCTGAGCTCTTTTCTTGGCACATGATTATTTTGGGTGATTAGCCACAAACACTAGATAAACTCCCCCAAATGTGGCATGCTTTTATATTGGAGATTTTGTTTAGTATTTGGAAAGATAGAAACTCAATTTTGTCTTTAGGAGATTATGTTGACTTATATCTCTCCTTTTATATTAAATCAATGATTTGCTCTAATATTCTTATGTTGATTTAGGTGCAAGCTAATAAAGTTGCCCTGGAAGTTACGCATTTGTATACTCTTGTTAAACATTGGGCTAATGTGCCTTATATTGTTGCACATGTGCCACCTTCCCCCTTTAGCAAAGGCCCTTCCCCTCCCCAAGGACACAAACATGATTGTAGCCATAGTGATTGTGTGGAACACAATTCACATGGCTCCCATGGTTCTCCTCAACACCAAGGATGTGGATGGTCTAGGCAAACATGTGTCTCATTTGTGACTTCTCAACCACGTGACAAGGGTGTCGTAGTTGGTCTCATATTGACAAGGTTCCTAAATTGAGTTTGGCTATCTCTCTAGTGAGAACTATTCCTCGGCATGAGGAAGAAAATGAAGAAGGTGCCATTATAGGGTGAGAACCAATTCCTCCCTAGATAGTTGAGGAAAAACCTTTTAAATTATGACCCACCACCTCCTCCCATTAATTTTATAACTCTTAACAACTTAACAATTTGAAAACATTTATTTATGTTTTACCTAAACATTTTAAGATGCCCATTCCATTTTTTAATGAATTGGTGTAATAAATGTCTATACATTCATTTAAAAGGGGGGGAATATAATGTTTGACTATATCAGTCTGTCTCGACGTTAGGAGACTACGTGTCGTAGCGAAAAACACAATGATATTCTAATTTGTTTTATTTAATGAATTGGTGTAATGAATGTCTATACATTGATTTAAAAGGGGGGGGATATAATGTTGACTATATCACTACGTGTCGTAGCGAAAAACACAATAATATTCTAATTTGTTTTACGTGTCGTAGCGAAAAACACAATAATATTCTAATTTGTTTTAAACGAAGTACGTTTTTTTGGCCAGGTCAACGGAGGGCGAGAGCATCTTTTCCTTCGGTAAAGCCAAAAACATATTTGCTAGACCACGTAGCTAACCCTTTGCAAGCTATGGACCAAATAAATGTTTATAACTTATTAAGTGGAATCAATAGTCCATCTCGTAAGAAGGAAACATTCAATCCGAGCAGAAAAAAGAAAGTTGGACACGTCAACATGTGCTCATACATGTTTAAAATTATGAAGGGAACTTCAAGACGGAAGGAGTCTTCCTTCACAAGAAAGGGATTTCGTAGAGCAGGTGAACCTAAACTCGTGAATCACATACCTGTTATACAAAACACCGAAGTTCAATTTTTATTACAACTAAAACCGTATATTAATTGAGACTATGATAGGTATGCTCAATAAGTTAAAGTGGGTTTGGTTTTGGGGAAATTTTATAGTTAGCGTATTTGAGTTGGAATAGTATTAGGATGTATAAGTTTATGAGAAGTCTTGATACTGCACACTGTTTGTTTTAAATGGACTATTTATATTCATGAAAGATGGATACAAATGAACCACTACTCATAAAATATGGACCAATAAACTTGACTCAAAAACTATAATTATATCCTTATAAAACATCATAATCTAATTAGTATGGTCTAACAATCATTAAAAATATCCCCCACTACATGGAAGAATATGCTCTTGTGTTATGCTTAAGCTCCTTTATAATTACATTGCTTGCCATTATAATATCATGGATTGTCACAACCAATTTTGTGTGGCCTAAATTATAGCCAAGTGTAATTTACTTGATGACCCCACCCAATTCTAATTGGAAAGCATGTGAGCCATAGCTATGAATTTTTTGTTCTTTGTTTTTAGATAATAAATGACTACTATAATTTTTGTCCAATTTGGGAACACTAGAAAAGATGACCTTCTAGGCCAAATTGCTTTGTAGAACCATTTAAAAAATTAGAGAAGATTGTTTTAGGGTATTAAGAATGGTTAGCAAGGACATGGAAGTTCTAAATGCTCTTAACAAGGCCAAGACACAATGGTATCATTTTCCAACAATTAAAAATTTAATGTGTAAAATCTCTCTCTCTCTCTCTCTCTCTCTCTCTCTCTCTCTCTCTCTCTCTCTCTCTCTCTCTCTCTCTCTCTCTCTCTCTCTCTCTCTCTCTCTCTCTCTCTCACACACACACACACACACACACACACACACACACACAAAGAGAGAGAGAGATCACCATTGTGAGGAATCACAATTGATTGACCCTTATCAATTATACTCATTGCTGCACTGTGGCAAGAAATATGTTTGATTCATATTTTTCCATGTAGTCCAAGAATGTGACACTATTATACTTTGAACATATTCTAAAACACATACATGTATTTATTATAATTTTTTCCATTTAAAAAATATAACTTGAACTACAAGTGGAAAAATGAATGAGTTGAGTTTTTAAAAATGAATCCCTCTGTATGTAAGTCTTTTTTACACTTTAAACCATATTTTTGTAATGGGGAAAAACATATCCTCAATGCATTTTCCCATTTAGTTTTGTGCCTAGTTTGGGGCAATGTCTTAATGTACTTATATAGATATAAATGGTGCATTTTATGCACAGTTGGGCCTACGTACCTAGGTTTGCTTACACTGATCCATGTGCTTATGTGCATGCAACCCTAGTCCAATTAGCTTGTTTGTCTAATCTTAATCAATTATCCAACCCAATTCATCTCGAGCATTGATCCAACCTAGTTGTCTAGCCCAAGTCATGTTCACAAGTGCAAGGTCATCCTTGTAGCCATGATCCTAATCCTTTTAATTAAAAAATTAAAACCAACATTTAGCCACTGGCCCCATCTTACACTTTTGTCCCATGCCAACTATGCACAAATCTTCATAATTTTATGTTATGTTTATGTATAAAAAGACATTCATTCTAATCATAAAAAATCATTGGCTATCACAAGAGCAATCATTTACATCTACATTCAAATCAAGTAAGGAATCTAGAATATCGTATCACACTCATCCTAGTTCATGTGAATAATCTAGCTATCATTCTAGAATCCATGTGCATGTTTGAATCTTGTTGTTTGTCAATGTATTTTTAAATGTTGATAATCAACCCTTAGGGTGCGACAATGGATATTACTACCTAGAAGTTTGTTTATCTAGGAACTCATAGAGAAAAATCTAAAAATAATAGAGATCAATTTTATGACTTCAAAACAAGGTTGCGGTTGCGAATCTAATCCAAAATTAAAAAGTTTTCTCCTTGTCATCTCTTTTGGTTAATTTCACGAATGTTAGCGAGAAAACATATATAAGTGTGTTTTTGAATTCATTTGAAACCTAGAGGGATATAGCAAACTTCTGATCTTGGAGCAAAGAGCATTCAAAGCATTCATTGTGTTTCTAGAGCAGATTTGTGTTTGTATTGTGTGTGTTGTTGTAGATCTGGAATTATCATTTATCTCCTTATGAGTTGAAGGATCTTCATTCTCCTAAGGGCTTCACCTTTGAGGTGATATCATTGTTATTTAAAATTATTCTATCATCATTTTCTTTAGCCTCTGCCTTGCTAGGGCACGCACTCTTTATCAAACAATGGTGTTGGGAAGCTTGAATGTTATCCCAGGATTTGATTGAGGCAAGTCCCTAAACACCATAACCCCTTTTCTTCTTGTGTGCAGGTTACAGGTGCGAGATCCAAAAAAGTGAAGACACAAGAAGATTAAGGATTAGGTTTTTGGGATTCAACATCATTTCAGGAATGTTCCTCTATACAAGACTTGGGCACCCGTGAAATTGCCCTCCACCCATTTTAGGGTCTAGGTCTAGCTTCAGGGCAATCTTTACAGCATTTTCTCAGTTCCAACCTTTGGTAGATTCTCATTTCTAAGACTTGGGTGTCCACAAATTTGTCCTTTGACACCTCTGCTTTTGAAATTAGGTTCTCCTCTGCTCACTGATCTCAATGCTTCTTTCAAATTGCCTGTATCTATCACCGTTTGTTAGTTATGCTCCAATCATCATAGAACTAGGGTTTAATGCACTCTTGAGCACAAGATCTATAGCTGAGTCCACCTCCATTTGGTAGTGATTTGGCTTGGTCTTTTCCTTGAATGCTATTATGGAAGAGGGTTTGATTTAGTGTGCATGCTAGACTTCATCATTCATCTTTCCATACATAAGATTTTGGTGAACCCGTAATATCGAGCATTTGCATCTTACTGAGCATTAAAATTAGATCTTGCATTCATCTATAGCATACTTGTCATTATTCATTTGAAACTCTTGCATAAATTTGAAAAAAGTAAAAAAAATAAGCATTCTAGGCTTGCATAGAGGCTTAGTTTTGCATTATTTTTATTGCATATCATTGAAAGAATTAATTTTCTAATTTTTACATTAGATATGTCCATATTATAGCAATTCATCCCTTCATGATATTACATCTTGCATTTGAAGATCTCATTTGCTAGGGTTTTTGAAAACTTGCATTTTTCCTATAACCTACTCATTTGCAAAGCTAGGGTTTGTAGTCAAAATCTTATTTTAGATTTTTCTGCTATCAATTCATTCAAATCTAATTTTTCAATGTAGTGTTACATTATTTCACATCCTCGCTTCTAAAATTTCAATTTTTGTAATTACACATTGTGTATTTCAACATTATGGGCTTTAACACACTCTTCATACTTCTTTGAGAAAACTTTTAAAATCATCTACAATCCCCTTTTTGGTGTAGCACTTTTGACATCATACTCACTTTGTTTGTAGTGAAATTAGTGTGTTTTTTATTTTCCAAAACCCGATTCCCTCCAAGTATTGATTTGGTGTGTAAAAGCTCTATCATACTTTCATTATGGATGCTTTTTCTTATTCATCTTTGGAAGCTTTGTTTGCATACATCATAGACTTTAAAAAATTCTCTAAATTCACCAATAGGCATCCTCAAGTCTTAAATCAAATAGCATACATATATGACATTGACATTTCTATGTGTTCCACATATGAAATTATTTGCTATATATCTAATTTTGATAGCTTCATAACTCTCATGGGAATATATCCTTTGATATTAGAAGATCTCACTAAATTCATAGATAATAATGAAGAAAGTGATGATGATGATCCTCCTTTGCTTTCTACTACAAATAATGATAATACCATGGATCTACTCTCTAATACATGCGATAGTGACCTCCCTTTGTCTATTCCAGCTTATGATTTGGATCCCTCTCCCAAATTTGTTCCCACTTATGAGGACATTTTGGAGCAAGAGGATGAAATCATTGACACATCCCTTAACATTACCCTACCCTCTCTTCATTCCAATTCTCTCCCTTTGAAAGATAAAGCATTAGTGAATGAAGAAACCCCTTTAACGAAGAACTCTCAATGGATAGATAATGGGCATTCATCTAACAATATCAAAAATTCTATCCCTACCATAGTGCATTAAGTATCTATGGATCACCCTATCAATTTTCTTCCTTTAGATGAATATTCAAGTACCTTGGATATTACTAAGGAAGTGAAGACCCTCGATTTTGCTCCTTTAGATGAATATTCGAGTACCTTGGATATTACTAAGGAAGTGAAGGGCAGGTGCAAAAAGTTGGGGGGGCCAAAAAGTGGCCAAACTTTAAAAAAAACTTTTAGGCCATAATGCAAGCACGTTATAACATGCTCACATTATGGTTTGGTGAGAAGACAAGGCCATAATGCACTCACGTTATAATGTGAGCGCGTTATTCTTTCCTATTTAAAAAAACCTATCATTTTTCCTTATTTTCCCATTTCATTTTCTTCTGCCCGTGGCTTGCAAACCCTTGAGAGCACACTCGCATTATTGGAGGTCAAATTCATTGCCAAATCATCACTAATTCATCATCAAAATGCTGCAATGACATTAGGGAGGCTGAAGGAGTAAGTTGTATTTGGTTTTTTGTCTGAATTGTTGTTAAATAGGTAGGTTTAAGGAGATTTTTGATGTAAATTTGTTTAATTTATAGGAAATGTTAATGCACCTCCTCCTCCTCCTAAAAATCCACAAAATCTTGAATCACCTAAACAACAAATACCTGCTGAAGAACAACTCGAACAACAAACTCATCCATCCATTCCTCGACATGCCCCTAGAACACAAGAAAATCTAATGGGGCAAAATGAAAACAATAAAAAACAAATTGAAGATATAATTGCAAGGTTGAAAGATCCTGTAACTTCAACCTCGCATAGATCCACACTTGCTTAATCTTTTGAATCTATATTATCAAATGTAGATTCAATTAGAAAGAAAATAACTAGTTGGTTTGAAAAGAGGAGAGAATTTAGAGAATACTATGCAGACAAGTTGTCATATGAGAAAGTAAAAAATGAACAAATTACAAAATTGGACTTGTGTTCTATTTTTACAGACCCACAAACAAATCAACCTCTACCCCTTACATGCAATAGGTTCCCTATCCATTGGTGTAACAACCAAGCGATAAGGGACAATTTTGGGTAGAGGTGGTGGATGGTTTTTGATAATCCTCCATTCAACAATAATGAGGTCATGCAATACTTTTTGAGGAAACTCTACTGTGAGTTTGTAAAAAATAAAGTTCCAAACTATTTTGATATGCGAGACTTCCAGGGTAGAGGTGGGGGGTTAGCACAGGATTGACCAGGGGCACTTGTTGACCCATAGTGGATAGCAAGATGAGCACTCGCCAGACCAGCCCATGAGCACGTGTCTATCCCTTCCATTGTGAAGGAGAGTACTAAGGTCAAGACAATTCAGTTCATTAGTGCCTTGACCTAGAGTATCATATATAATGCCAGTCCTGTGGCAGAGCATGGGCCATGGGAGAGTTTGAGGAGTAGGGTTCCACCCCATACTCGTCAGGCTTGTGGCTCACCCTGTGGTTATGACCCCATGAATAGTTAGGATGTAGGTGCGCAGGCTACATCTATAGCTGAGCAGATGGTGATGACAGATGTCCTCCTGAGTGAGACTTTCGGCCTTGATACTCAAGTAAATGTTAGCAAGTTCATTGAATTTAATTTATTAAATTTTATTTTTGAAATGCAAGATTAACTAATTTAGTTTGATGATTTTAATGAAATTTCAGGGTCATAACATTTATTCTATCTTCAATGGTTCTCCACCTCCATATTACACTACGACATCTACTGCTGGGGTATGTAACTAGAAAACAATTATAAATGTTACATGTGAATAGCATTGTTATATGAATGGTATTCTAATAACTAATTTTGGATGTTGAATAGGTTAATATTGGAGATTTCACGGCAACACCGCGCAGTTGTGGTGGAGTTAAAAACTTCACTCAGGTAATAAAATAAATAGTTTAACTAAGGAATTGTACTTACTAGATTTTTGTAGTTTATATTCATATCGTTGATTACATTGATTAATGAATCTACACTAACCCATTCCCCTACAAACTATATCAAATCCTATTGGCTCAATGTCTTCGATCCCTACTTTTGATCCTACATCTAACCCACCTAAGTCTAATGAGGACCCTTCCTTTAATACTATTATATTCTTTGAGATGATAAGCACATTAGACATTCAACCTTATAATTTCATTGTTCAACCCACTCCTACACCTAACATCACCTTCTTGCTTGACAATGTGCCTACTGATGATTATAACGATCCTCTATAGATTGAGGCACAAGTACACTATAAAATGATAGTCGAATCAAGGTGGAACACTTATACATCAAGGTGGAATTAATGTAGTTATAGAGGAACACTTATACATCACTAGGTTGTAGAGAGATTCTTATCCCCCTCAGATATCTCCTAGTGTACACATAATGACACTCTATACCTACTTTTGGCTCCCTCACCCTACTAATCTAGGTAGGACCTAAATGCCTAGATGTCTCATGTCATATCATCCCCACCTCATAGCACTATCTATTCTCTTAGGTCATCCTTGGCTCATTTCAATGTGGTTTGTCCCTGAACTATCATCCACTAGTACCTTAAATTCCCCATGATGGTATTGTCTTCACCATTTCTCATAGCCCATACCAAATAGTTGTCACCTTAAGACACTTCTCGTTAGATTACTTTTTGTCAACCCCTTCTAGTCCAACTCAACCTCATACCAATTCCCTCTTTCACCTTTACCTATGTTATACCTCTAAACGCATTGCTGCCCCAACCCCACAACCTCTTTCTATTACTTCACCTACTTCACTAGCTATGCCCCTATCTTCCCCATCATATATCCACCTATTACTACTTCACCTTCCTCATTGACTTCTATCTCCCCTCTAACACCCCTCCAAGATAAAGTAAAAGAAAAAGTGGTGTAGGAGCACCTATTCCACAGTGGCCTCCATGAGGCATTCAACTATTTGATGTACATTTTGTTGTTTCCAATAAGGTCCTAAGAAGACCATTCATGTAATAAGGTCTATTTGACCAACGCATGTCATTTTAGTTTGTATCTAGGTTTATGTTGTAAGTCCCAAGGACACTTGTCAATCTGTAATCACAAAGTTTGTTAGGCAGTTAGGAGGTTGTTAGACGGTTGTCTCCTAGCCGCTTGGAGTCATGTTAGTACTATCAGGATGGTACTACTCTGGGCGAGTAGATAAATACCCAGAGACAGATCAAATGTAATTAGTTGTAGTGGAGAGGTAATAGAGATCAGAGATCAGTGTGATTTGTAATTGAGAAATAGAGCATCTGTGTGTACATTTTTGAAAGGCATAATAAACAAAGTTCTATTCTGTGTATCTTTCTGTCATTCGATTTCATTAGGTTTTCTCTGTGTAATGGATTTACTGTTTTGTGGCCGAGATGGATTCTTAATCCATTCCATTGGTTAGATTTCTTCGAAATCAGTGGAATGGCTATACAGTTCATTTTTGTGTTTTTCATTTTGTTCGTTTGTGTTTGCAAGATCACATACAAGATGCATTGATAGATCCTAGCATTTGTCATGTGCTAGATTGTTGGAGAAATGGGTCTATGAAGCTACAGGGTTTGCAGAGGTTTAGATTAGTGAAGATTCATGTTGTTTCGTTGGGTATACATTCTGTGTGTATATTGCTAATATATGTCAGGGTTCATTTCATGTGTATCTTGCAGTTGTATGTTCATGTGTATCTCGCAAGTGAATATTACGGTTGTATGTGGTGAATGTGCATTTCGTATGGTACAAGGAAAGGCAATGGTCAATCTCACCGAATGCATATTCTGAATGCATGTTTTGAATGTATCTTCTGAATGTATACTGAGAATATACATTGTGCACATACATTGTGTTAGATGCAAGGGACAACCAATAGCGACGGTGAAGGAAATAGGTGATTGCAAGTTGGTGAAAGTATATACAAGTTGTTCTATTAGTGTATCGGGAGCACATACAAAGCGCTCACCGACGAGGAAGGTCACACCGAATGTATATTGCAATTGTATCTCTCAGTAGATACAAAGTTGAAGACATACATCAGGGAGAGTTGAACGTTGGGGAGACAAAAAAAGCAAGGTGGCCGACGGGGAATGTTTGGCCGATAAAGAGAAGATTGCCAAGACATGGACCATCCTCTCACCGATCAGTTTGTATGACAGAGTTTTGGCTCTACATCAAAAAGTGTAGGACCTTTCCCCATCCACTTCTAAAAGTAGGCCTAAGAAACTTCCCCAACACTACACCCAACCTACTAACCAACCCATATCTACCCTACCTATTTCCTAATATACCCCTACGAGACGTCCCAGACCTAGTTTGCTTCTAACCCACCCCTTGACAAACCTTGAGACAAAGAAAATGATAAGAAATTTTTAAAATAAGGTTTTTCTTCTCCTATCTAGTATCTGTCCTCCCTCCTATTATCCCACAAACTCTTGATATTCTTCCTTCCTATAAACCCATAAACTTACCTAATGTCTATGTGATTTCTAGTTTAGGCATTGTCCCGTAAACCCATAAACTCTATCTTAGGCATTGTCCTACCTCCATGACTACCAAACAAACAAAAATTTGAGCACAACACTACCCCACCCTACCACCAACCTAAACCTAAACTAACAACTTCACTCCCTCTCTGACTTCTTAAACCTAAAATTTGATGCTACTATGGTCCCTCCTTTGTTGACCCTTATACCACACAATAGTCATGAATCTTCGTCTAAGTTGTATATATGCATGTGACTTGTGTGCTTTATTGTGTGTACTTCCATGTTTAGGTGAACGTGTGTGTATGTTAGGAGCCATGACTTACATCACTATTATAGTTTTCATAATTTAATAATGTTGTTTTATTTTCAGATGATGTAGGTTGTAGAGACACCTCCTGATGTTCATAGGGCAATGGAGCATGGTGTGTCATCTACGATTCATAGCTCCATGCCTTTGACGGGGCTATGAGGCAGATTAGTAAATTTCAAATTACATTCATTGTTATAGTTGTTTATTTTTGAAAAATTAAATGATTATTGATTTGAAGTTTAATTTCTATCTAGATGGTTTCTATAGGACATGACATCACTACAACCTAATCATGGTACTGAGGCAAATGAGGAGATAGAATTTTGGATAGCGGTAAGTGATTATTTTGTTAAATGTTTCATTTTTTATATGTAATTTCTATATATTAATGTCTATACTTTTTATTGTAACAACTACATATCCATGAACAACTAAATAGGAGCAGCCCTTGGGTTCGCAGTAGACCACCCTCATACATGTCTCCATCCCCTCAAAGATCAAAGGCTACCTGTGATCTATTCTCTTTACCGAACAGAGGGGAATGCCTTTTTATTGTGTTCCTTTGTTGTATGCCTATATGGCATTCTTGTAAGCCTATATGGCATTCTTGTAAGCCTATATAGCTATTTTGTATATATTTTATACTTATATCGACAGATATTGATGTATGCCTAAATGGATATTTGGTTAATATAAATCATTTTTGTTGATCATTATGTAATATGGATAGGTGTAGTGTAGATCATTTTTGTATGCCTTTAGGTTTCAAAGTTTAATTGTCAAAGAATCCATCCCAATTGATGATAAGAGAATTTGAGTTTTGGGTTGAAAGTATTAGTATCTCAAAACTAGACATGCCCGAGAAAATAGAGAAAAGAAGATTGGTTAAATGGATAAATGGAAAGCAAGTTTTTTGTTCACATAATGATCTACATGCTATTGCACAAGCTTTCATGTTATCCTTAGTCACTCACATAGCAATGTACAAGCTCGTGCATAAGTCCTTGCATCATGTGCCACCTAAACAATGCCACTTGATCCAACACAAAGTTCATGGTTCCTTACACCATGCATAATTCACATAGTGATAGGAATCATTTTGTGCAACTCAAAAGACACCCTATAAATCTTACACAACCCTTTGGATCATGTGCCATTTGTACAACACTAAGGATCATGTCTCATAGTTTCACAAACAACTCTATCTAATTTTGCAAGTGACCAAGGGGATATTGCAATAATATTTATATGATAATTTTAGCATGGGACACCCCCATACCTTATGAGTCTAAATGGAATCTACACTCATTTTAGCTTGGCCTTTATGGCCATTAAACTCATGAAGGACTTGTGTTAGAGCTTGTAAAATGATTTTATTTTGAGTGTATATGCTTAAGTTTTAATATTGTTGTAGAGGACTATATGGGGACTGAAATAAATGTATAAAAACACCTTCTATGGTTTTCCCTAGCAATCCCATTTTACATTAATGAAACCTATTTTTTGGCTATTTCAATGCATCTTTTTTTAGTAGTTTTGTAATTATTGCATTCTATGTTGTCAAACTCTTGTGAAACATCTTTGTGCTTATTATTTTATTTCAGTGACCGAAAGGCATTATAATACCATTATTTGGTCTTGCTAACCCAATTTGGGTGCATCATATAACCAAAATAATACTCTACAAATATCTCATGTTGGTATATTGAAAAGAGATTGATTGTTGTAACATAGATATTTGCAATTTCCTATGTTCCAAAACTGTGTTCTTATGGTTGCTCCTTGGTATGCTGATCCATATTCTTTATGAGTTTCTCAATTGAAAATATTTCTTAATTTTTTGTTATTATACCATATTGGGATGCAAAGAGTATGTTGTCTTGAATAAGATAGTCAAAATCATATGCTTATGAGCACCTGATGACCATTGTGGTTATTAAATGTAATTCCTCTTGCATATAAGGTGAGATTATGAGAGTACATTGAGTCTTACCTAATTTGAGTATGCAACATAACATTGGGGCTATAAGATTCCATAAGTCATCAACAATCCCTTTGAGAATGTGGTTAATATTATAAATGTATACTTTGCATCTCACCATGTTAATATGTATCATGTCATCACATTTACCAATTTAACTCTAATTCCATAAAGCAATTACCTACCCAAAAACTTGTTAAGCTTGAAATCCTTGTTATGACATTGTATTGATCTCGTAGAAGGTTACATACCACTACCCCAACTCTTTGCAAGATTGCTATGAAATATGATAAGCAAGATAGGTGTAGTGTAGATCATTACATAATGATAGAGCCATGAAGTGTAGAGGGTTTCAAATATCATAGAAGTCTAAGTTCAAGCCTAATAACACAGTGACCTAAAGGTGGAAGAAGATGAGGGTTGAACAACATGGATATGACAACATGAAGATGATATTAAGGTTTAGGAGAGTAGCCTAGCATAGGTCTATTTCAAGCCTAATAGGGGTCTAAGATTACAATGATGGAACAATGCATTGAAGGACAAAAACAAACCCTAGAGAGATAATACTAGAGAACAAAGTCAAGATGAACCAAGATAAAAGAACAAGCAATTCATATATGACATTGTTGACTACTAGAACAAGTGTGTTAACAACCATAAGATGCATGTTGAAATGTGAAGACAATAATAGTTATAGCAAAGACAATGTGTGAGGATATCGCTGGTACAATGTAGCTCAGACTGTTTCTCAATGTTTGGGTGCCAAAAAGGACCATGCCTAGCCTAAACATACTCATCCTAATGCATTGGAATAGTTAGTCTGGCCGTATGAGGAGCAAAATGAAAGTTACACCCCTTTGCAACTTTACACAACCTCCTAACGATTTTTGGGGTAGCAGAAAACCTTTCACCACGAGCAAAGGCCTCAGAGATATAAAAACTAAGAGAGGTTATTGTAGAGGGACCCTACATGATCATGTAGCCTCAGATGGAATGTTTCCAAGTGAAACAGTTTTTGAGTAACAGCTCATCAAAAATTGCTGCCTTTTTGCACTTTGGACTCTTCAGGGATATCATTGGTACAATATAGCTCGAATTGTTTCAGCATGTTTGGGTGCAAAAAATGACCATGCCTAGCCTAAATGTACCCATCTGGATGCGTTGGAACTATCAGTTTGGTTGTATCAAGAGCAGGACAAAAGTTACACCCCTTTGCAACTTTACACTACCTCATTTTGATAATTTTTGGGGCAGCAGAAAATCTTTCACCATGGGCAAATGCCTAAGAGATATAAAAAACAAGAGACATTATTGTAGAGGGACCCTATGTGATCTCGTAGCCTCAGATGAAATGCTTCTAAATGAAACAGTTTCTGAGTAACAACTCGTCAAAGATTGCTACCCTTTTGCACTTTGGACTCTTCACGAACTATTTTGGAATGTTTGGGTGCAAAACATGACCATGCCTAGCCCAAAATTTCCCATCCGGATGTGTTCGAACTGTCAGTTTGGTCGCATCAAGAGTAGGACAAAAGTTACACCCCTTTGCAACTTTACACTACCTCCTTCTGATAATTTTTGGGGCAGCAAAAAACCTTTCACCACGGGCAAAGGCTTTATAGATATCAAAAACTGAGAGAGGTTATTATAGAGGGGTTCTACATGATCACGTTTCCTTAGAAGAAATATTTCTAAGTGTCAGGGTTTCTGAGTAACATCTCATCAAAGATTGCTTCCTTTTTGCACTTTGGACTCTTTAGGGATATCGCCGGTACAATGTAGCTTGAACTATTTTGGCATGTTTGGGTGCAAAAAAGGACCATGCCTAGCCTAAACGTACCCATCTAGACACATTGGAACTATCAGTTTGGTCGCATAAGGATCAGGATGAAAGTTACACCCCTTTGCAACTTTACACTACCTCCTTTTGATAATTTTTTAGGAAGCAAAAAAATTTTCACCACAGGCAAACGCCTCAGAGATATCAAAAAATAATAGAGGTTATTGCAGAGAGATTCTACTTGATCATGTTTCCTCAGAAAGAATGTTTCTAAGTGTTAGGGTTTCTAAGTAATAGCTTGTCAAAGATTGCTGCCTTTTTGCACTTTGGACTCTTTAGGAATATCACCGGTACAATGTAGCTCAAACTCTTTCAACATATTTAGGTGTAAAATAGAACCATGCCTAGCCTAAACATATCCATCCAGATGCATTAGAACTGTCAATTTGGTCACATCAGGACCAGGATAAAAATTACACCCCTTTGCAACTTTACACTACCTCCTTTTGACGATTTTTGGGGCAACAAAAAACCTTTCACCACGGGTAAACACCTCAGAGATATGAAAAACCAAGTGAGGTTATTGTAGATGGGTTCTACATGATCACATTACCTTAGACAAAATATTTCTAAATGTCAGGGTTTCTGAGTAATATCTCAGCAAAGATTGCTACCTTTTTGCACTTTAGATTCTTCAGGGATATCGTTGGTACAATGTAGCTTGAACTCTTTCGGCATTTTTGGGTGCAAAATAGGACCATGCCTAGCATAAATATACCCATTTGGATGTGTTGGAACTATCAGTTTGGTCACATCAGGAGAAGGACGAAAGTTACACCCCTTTGCAACTTTACATTACCTCCTTCTGACGATTTTTGGGGCAGCAGAAAACCTTTTTACCATGGGAAAATGCCTTAGAGATATCAAAAACTAAGAGAGGTTATTGTAGAGGGGTTCTACATGATCACATTGCCTTAGACAAAATATTTCTAAGTATCAGGGTTTTTGAGTAACAACTCGTCAAATATTTCTGCATTTTTGCACTTTGGGCTCTTCAAGGATATCGCTGGTACAATGTAGCTTGAACTATTTTGACATGTTTGGGTGAAAAATAGGACAATTGCTAGCCTAGACATACCCATATAGATGCATTAGAACTGTCAGTTTGGTCGCATCAGGAGTAAGATGAAAGTTACACCCCTTTGCAAATTTACACTACCTCCTTTTGACGATTTTTGGCACAGCAGAAAACCTTTCACCACGGGAAAACACCTTAGAGATATCAAAAACTAAGAGAGGTTATTGTAGAGGGGTTCTACATAATCATGTTTCCTTAGAAAAAATGTTTCTAAGTTTCATGGTTTCCAAGTAACAGTTCATCAAAGATTGCTACCTTTTTACACTTTGGACTCTTTAGGGATATTATCGGTACAATATTGCCAGTACGGGTGTAAGGTATTAACTTAGATTTTAGAGAACAGTAAAGACTAGTGCTTTTAGGAGCTTGAGGACTAGATAACCCTAAACAAAATACAACCTAAGTGCTAAAGACCACATGAAGAACACAAAAGGTTATTTGACATAGATTAAACATAGAGTATAACACAAACAAAACTTACCAAACTAGGTCTTTAAAGACAATACACTTAGGGTTTAAAACATAACTAATAACTTTAAACTTAAAAAACCTAACTAGTTTTGAATGTTTAAACCTCTACAGTTGTGATATGAACACTGCCACTGTGACATCCTTTAAACTTCCAAAACTTCCAACAACAACCACAACTCATCAATCAACATCAACATGACCTTAACACCATATTTTGTGATCAACATCAACATCATGAGGACACTGAAGTCGATAAAGTTTTCCTATTAAGAAAAAGAGCTTCCCTTAGCTTTAAGAAATATAAATATTCTATACTGACAAGGCCAACCATGTGAAGGTGGAAGTTCATGTGGCCTCACCTAAGACCTAAGACACATGTATTCTAGTAGACGTAGGACACCTAAGACACCTATTGTATAGTATGTATCTAGATTTTATAGACATAGTAGACCTAAGACACCTAGTCTTTATACCTTATTGTAGTCTAGAACTAAGTCACCTAGACACCTAGATTATAGTTCTACCTAAGACACCTATTATGGTAGACCTAGTTGACATATAGTACCTACCTAAGACACCTAGATTCAGTTATACCTTATTCTAGTCTCTAGACAAGTAGTTGATATATAACATCTACCTAGAAGACATCTAGATCATTCTAGATTATACCTTATTCTAGTCTCTAGATAGGTCATTGATATATAGTATCTACTTAAGACACCTAGATTAGATTAAATACCTTTTTTCTAGTCTCTAGGTGTCTTGGTTTCTAACTAGATAATAGTTGTCTCTACTTGTGTCTTAGGTATATACTATATGTCATCCCTAGATTTTATACATTACTCTCAGGATCAGCTTCATCCATCACTTAGGTCTAACCCCATGAAGCATAACATGATGATGATGTAAACATCAAATGTATACCATAGCAGACAAATCAAGTTCATACCACTATTTGTCAAGTTCATACAACTCTATGCATCACATCACATACTCTATGAAGAAGCGTCTTTATATCACAAAAACCAATAACATATCCTGAAAGCATAATGGTATCATCAAACAATAGACAACCAATAGACTTGCACAATTATGCATTACTTACTCAATTACTAACATCCAAGCACTTTGACATCAATGACAAACATATTCATCACAATATTCACTGTATATGTGTAAAAATACAACAACAAATAAAAAAAGACAAACTTATGTAAACTTACAAATTAATGTGCATACTTACAAGTCAATGTAACATGACTTTACAAAATCAATGTGAATACTTACAAATTAATCCAACGAACCATCTGGGTCTGCTCTACTCTTTATTGTGTCAAGTATTACCTCATGGTCAGACTCACGCACCTTCGACAAGGTCTTGTTCAAAGGTCTACCTTGATATTGTATCAAATGAACATTGGATGCCATGACAAGGTTCGAGTAATGAAGAATCTTCCGATGTGTGTCAAAGTCCTGAAACAACGAAATATTAACACTCTTATGTGGGTACCTTCTAAGCCATGTTCTAGTAACAACCACTAAGCCTATAAGGTATTCGATGTTTTCTCCATCTATAAATGGGGCCTCCAATTTCTTTTTAGCCACAACACAATGAAACAAGTAATAATATATTCCCTCTTTGTTATCTTCATCTACAATAACTACATAAACATGCCCTACATTGATATGTGTAGCAAATTAGATTAAATTAGTCAACATTACAAAAACACTACAAAGTAAGATAACATTAGGAATTTCAAAAACTATGCAAGTAGATATATTACCTAGTTGAACTAGATCTGATATGTGGTCAAAGTCAACTAATGATTCCATCTCTGTCAGTTCCAGTGCCATCAGGGGTCGATACATGTCAAGTGAGTTAAGATAACCTTCATTCATCAACCCACTCCTTTGACTCATCCCAGGCTTGAATTGTACATGAAGAACAAAAGCATGCCATCTTTTGCATATGGATACTCCATGAACCTGCAATTGAGCTTCTGAAAGAATGTAGCTCACTTGATCCTGTTAGTGTACAATAGTCCTCATATGGTGCAATGTTAGTATCATCTATCAACCAAAAAAGTCTACAAACTGAAGACTTACCTTCATTACCTAGACCCATCAAAGCATTACACCACTCGATGATTGATTTTGCATCTGTCAACTTTGTATTGTCTTTATACTTTAACTCTTCTCATGTTATGGCTCTTTTGATACATGATCCTACACCATCATGCTCCCCCTTTCCATGCCTGGCCTCACAAAAGTTCCACATATGCTAAACACCTGTAATATTATGCCTCCTACTCAGCCAATAGAAATTATGTGAGTTCTTGAATTGTGATGCACAGTTATTCGACCATATGATATGCTGACTAAACGATATGCCCCTTCTAGCTAAATCATTGTAGAACACTTTAAAGAAACCTTGCACGAACTCCGTAGAATACGTGTGATCATCACTAATATAAAAATGATACTCTCTTATGATTTTTCTGTCATCCTCTGTACTATCATTCACATGAATGAATGCGATGTGCACAAATATAGAAACCTGTGTGGAGTTGTAATATTGTGATTGCACCTCACGTTGTGGCTATAGACTGTAGTTCTCTACAAATTTGATGACTGAAACAATGCTACCAACTAGAAATGTGTCCTTGCATGACTTGAATTGCAAGTCCAACCATCAAGCTCTATGGGCATGTCTTGCATACTCATACACTATACTGTCACGAAATATAGGCATAAACTGATACACTAGAATCTTTTCAATAACCAATTCACACCTCTTTGCTTCTTTACCATATTTTGTATTGTATGCCACTATTTTATACTTTTCAAACTCTACTAGTTCATTTCCAACTGGATGTGTTCTTTCCATATGTTCACATATTGGCATACATTGCAAGCCACCGCAATGCTGACATGTGCCATCCAAGCATAATTTCTTGTAGAATATTTGACCTTCCTCTCTTTCACATAAAATCTTTGATATGAAGTCTCTTGAAGATGTTGGTGGGGCATGTATGCCACAATACTACAAAACATTGTTAGTATGCAAATCTAAACATATAGATCGATAAACATCAAAATGGTTAGAAAATTTAATATGTAATCTACAAAATCAAGTAGTTCGTGTGTGATTTATCTTGACATAGAAAGGTTTTAGCATTTCAAAATATCTTTGACAAATTTTAATTTGAGGATACATCTCTAGAAATTTACCAAAAAACTATGTTTGAGTCATATCCAAACAATGCTTTAGATGTGGCTCATGGTTCCAACTACCGATTCTCCTTCTTACCACATCCCTTTGATTCAGAGATACCCTTGTGTAATTCTTCCAAAAGTCTTCAATTAGTGATCTCAATGCTTCAACAATTGGTTTATCTTTTCATGGTAGTCTCTTCGAGAATGCCCATAATTCATTGGCATTGGTGTCCTCAATTCTTTGGTGCCTTCCAACGGCTCTTGATAAAGTTTTCCTATTAATTCTCAATGATTGACTCATCTTTCTAATGAGATGAGATTTCCTCATTTGACTACTTACTATAGTCGATGTAATGACATGCCGTGTTGCATTACTATCTTTTGTGCATGAGGTGTTACCCACACTCTCATATGCACTCATTAGATTCTTGACAATAGATTTTTCACTTGAAGCCTCTGATGTTCTCAACCCAAGAATCTTCATGATGGACCTATACTTTATACTTTGCATCATTTCAACGAATAGTTGACATCTTGCGGACTCATTTAACTTTTCAAAGAACAATCTCCAAATCTTATGAGCATATCTTCTACAAGGGCATTTTGGAATCTTACCTTCCATTGGCTGCAAAATATTCTCATCAATATCAATCAAATACTTTGGCTTTCTATGCAAAATTCTAGGTGGTGTTAAGATAGGTAAATTCATCTCAATATTAGGAATGTAATCAATATTTAAATGAGATGGGCTAGATGGCATACCTTCGATCAAAGATGGAATAGATGACATACCTTGAGGTTGAGGTGGGAATGATGGCATACCTCCTTCCTCACATGTGAGTGATGATGCACTCTCAACTTGAGATACGATAGATGGTGTCCCTACATGTTGACTTGTGGTAGAAGATGTGTCTCCAACTACTGTATTCAAATCTCTCATAGCACGAAGTTTTTGCATTCGTTCCCTTTGTGTCATCAATACTATATCTCTTTTTGATGGTTGTAGTTCCTCTTCAATTGGCATGTCTTCATTTACCATGTCCAATTTCCTCTTCTCACGAAGTTCCCTCATAGCCACTGCTTTCTTTACATTCTTAGCTTCTATCTCTTCCTATGTTGGTTTAATTCTTGATCGTTTCCTCAACATGATGGATAATTTATCTGTAGCATGATAAAGAGACAAATATTAGTTCCTAAGAAATGAATCTATACAAATAAATGAAATATATGTCATTCAACCCTTCATACAAAATGTACATACAATCATCATGTAGAAGAGTAAATGCCACTCAACCAAAATAGGTACAAAGCATTATTACAACCATACAAAGCATTATGGTACAAAGTTCACTTCAATCCTATGAGGATAAGGACAAAGGAGAGTCACCTATTGAGGCTACAAGTGAAGAGTACATGGGACTTCATGTTGACTACAAGGTTGAAGATGTGGGGGAGGCCTTGGTGCTAGTGGCATCAAACTACCTACACTTACTTGCAGATAGAGATCATCTTCTCACACATGAAGATTGAGCTTGCAACCATGGGACAAAATTTAGGATACATGATACACTTGATTTTCACTTGGAGACATCTCATGGGCCAGCACTTGTTGATAACACTCTAGTCATGAAAGGAGAGATGATTGAGATCGTGGGAGACATCACACTAGGGCATGAGGTAAGGATTAATTTTTTGATGTGTGAAAACAGTCCCTTATCTTCACATTATCATGTTATGACAACCAAAAGGATTAGGCTTAATGATGCAGAGTGGTACAAGGGAAGCAACAAAGTTTAGTCTCCTCTGCCCACTCACCCACTTCACTACTTCAATCCAACCAAAGTCACATCCAAGGGCATATGAAGGATTTTTAAACCAAGCTATTGTTCAATCCTCAATACTCCTTCCACACCTTGAGATAGGTCTACAAACACCTTTTCCACAGTTGGTTTGATCCCCAACTTCTCACAACTCTTCAACCCTTACTTGGCCTAGTGAGGCTACTTGACAAAACCCTAAATGACCAGGCCAACAAATGGTGGATTTGAATACCCTTTAGGGGGCTCTAACAAACCTCCAAGCCTCCAGTTCTAGCTCTACTCCAGCAACTCAAAACACCCACTAGGTCTCTAGGCCTAATTGATCAAGTTAGGTCTAGGTTACAAAGCAAGTGGTCTAATTTGGGGTCCCAAAACTGGGACAGGGACTTGGATCACTTCTACCACATGCCAACATCTCAGAAACTACCATTCATTTCCTTCACCTATCAGATTTTGTCATTCACAACACTAATTTGCACATTTCTTGGTCAAATACATAGGGATATTTGACCTAGGGCATCACTCTAAAAATTGAAGACTACCTTTTCCCACCAAATGCCTTTGGAATCATGTAATATACAACCCTAGCCTGCATTTCACCAAGTGGCATGAAGTTTCACCAGTTAGAATGCATTCTAGGGCAAGTTTTGTATGACAAACCCTAGGAATGAGGGTTTTAGACCAGTTTGAACTAAAAATGCAATATCTCCCTACTCGACTCACTTCAAGACCTCAGACTTGTTGCATTGGAATCCAAACTCAAACTAGTTTCAGAAAAACCACATCAATCCACTTTGCCAATCTGTACAGGTCGTACAACAATAGAAATTTAGGGAAAAATAGTCAGTTTTATTGGGTTTTGTGCCCAAAACTCCGTACAGAAAACTTCCTTTTATCCTAGAGTAAGATGTCAACAATATCAACCCATCCAAGTCAGTATGCAACTTGTAAAAATAGTTGCAACCATCAAAAGTGGGTTGGGACCGACCAAATACATGACACCTTTGGACAACTATGGTAGTTTGCATAAACACAAGGATTCTGATTGGTTTAGCTTGTCCAATTGAATCCAAACAACTACCATACACCCCAAATCATGAAAAAACATCAAGACTACCAACTAGACTCAAAAAATCATCATTAGACCTTCTAGGCCTAAGTGACACAACTAGGGTCCAAATGGACTAAGAGTGATTTGAGGTTTATAAGGTTACCCCAAATCTCTTGACCATACAGAGTGGACCTTATAACCATGGCTAGAAAGCCTTATTACAACACACACTGAACAAAAACCTCAAAATGTTGAACAAAAACCTCAAAATGCTCT
Source organism: Cunninghamia lanceolata (assembly GCA_027924645.1). Lineage (NCBI taxonomy): Eukaryota > Viridiplantae > Streptophyta > Pinopsida > Cupressales > Cupressaceae > Cunninghamia > Cunninghamia lanceolata. The sequence continues at coordinate 8,354,858 of BSBN01001067.1, forward strand.
TAACTTATCAAAATGTTCATAGGTGCCCTGCACCACTTAAGGCTTATGATTTTCATGGAGACACTCATGTTGAACTTTGCACTTTGTTGTGATTGGACTATCTTGAGACCCTATATCAATTCCATGGCAATGTGACTAATTTTTAGTATTTAACTTGGCACATTGTCATAGATATGGGAATGGAAACATTTGGTATACAAGGTATGTATGAACTATCAACATGAAGAATAATGTAGCATAGCATTGATCATGATTGGATTAAGCCTATTGGGATTTACTTGTATGATCTTGGCACCTATTCATTTGTATTTTAACTTGTTATGACAAGATAATAGTATTTCATTATGCTTAAGGGATTGTATATTTATATGTTGTAAGGATTTATTCTTGTATAGTTTGACATCATGGTATGTTAAGGTCTGTTTAATTAATTATTGCACATAATTATTAAAGAGACCAAGTGTAGAAAATATACATGGCACCATGTGAGATTGTAGGTTGCTTTCTTGATCGTGATTGTGTCTATTTTAATTAATGTTGACCTTTGAGATATCTTTTATTATGCATACAATGAACTATTTAAAACATAGCCTATTATAAGGACATTTATGTGTGATGACTAAGCTCTTTGGGTAGTAAGAACTATGCTGAACTATAAATGTAAAATGTAAGACATGTATGCAAAATGTGGAAACATAGACAAGGTAGATGAACTATAAAATCAAAAAAGTGAGACTGATATAAACACAAAATATGTAAACCATACAAGTGATATAAACATGTATGATAAAGCATGATATAGTAAGTCAAATAGAATTAAGGAAAATGTAAAGAACATGCATGTAAAGACTTGACATACCTAAAAAATGGAGATTCGAATGGAGAGAGAGTACCCAATTATGTAGTGTTCTTTCTTCTTGCATCAAACTCCTCAACAATTTGAGTTTTTCACAACTTGCTTCCTTTTCAACGTTAAATTGAATAACACTCAAATAGAATTAGTAACAACAATACTATTAACCAATCTATAATGTTAAATTCCTACATTGCAACACTACAAAAATTGAAACTTGAATTGATATATATCAAATTTGATGTGAAAACTATGTTATTTCCTCCTCCTTAAGTTGGCAAAGTAGAAAAAGGTGGTGGAAAGTTCATGAAAAGGTGGTAGAATCTAAAAAATGTGCATGTGAACTTCCCAACAACATGAAAACACTTTTTTTTTGTCAGAACACGCACATAAATAGAAGAAAATAGAGTATATGGGCCTGGATCACGGGGGTCTAGGCCTTTTTACGATTTCTATAGCAATCCAAAATGTGCTTGCATTATAACGCGAGCGCATTTTGGCCTACTATAGAAAAATCCATATTATTCATTTCTCCATTTATTTCTTCTATCTCGCACCTCTCTATCTCTCACCTATCTCTCCCTCTCACCTCTCTACCTCTCACCTATCTCTCCCCCTCACCTCTCTACCTCTACCTCAACCTTAAACCTTAATCCCTCAACCTTAAACCTTAATCCCTCAACCCTAAACCTTAATCTGTGAACCCTCAACTCTAATTCCTTATCTCTAAACCCTAAACTTTGATCCCTAAACCATAAACACTAATCCCTCAAGGTCCTAAACCATAATCCGTTATCCCTAAACTCTAAACCCTATCCCTAAATCCTCAACCCTCAACCCTAATCCCTAATCCCTAATCACTCAAAACTAAATCCTAATCCCTCAACCCTAAACCCTAAATGCTATCCCTTTTCCTAAAACCTCAACCCTCGACACTATACCTTAAACCCCAATCCCTTATCTCTAAACCCTCAACCCTAAACCCTAATCCCTCAACCCTAAACCTTCAACCCTAAACCCTATCCCTAATCCCTCTACCCTCAACACTCTACCTTAACCCTAATCCTTGGACCCTCAATCCTAATCCCTCAACCCTAAATGCTATCCGTAAAGCCTCAAACCTAAACCCTAATCCCTTAAGGTCCTAAACCCTAATCCCTTATCCCTAAACTCTAAACCCTATCCCTAAACCCTAAACCCTAAACCCTCAACCTTAAACATTAATCCCTCAACCATAAATCATAATTCCTCAACCCTTAACCATAATCCCTTATCCATAAACCCTAAACCCTAATCCTTCAACCCTAAACCCTAAATGCTATCCCTATTCCTAAACCCTCAACCCTCGACACTATACCTTAAACCCTAATCCATTATCCCCAAACCCTCAACCCTAAACCCTAATCCCTCAACCCTAAACCTTCAACCCTAAACCCTATCCCTAATCCCTCTACCCTCAACACTTTACCTTAACCCTAATCCCTCGACCCTCAACCCTAAACACTACTTGTAAATCCTCAACCCTAAACTCTAATCCCTCAAGGTCCTAAACCCTAATCCATTATCCATAAACTCTAAACCCTATCTGTAAACCCTAAATCCTCACCCTTAAACCTTAATCCCTCAACCCTAAACCTTAATCCCTCAACCCTTAACCCTAATCTCTTATCCCTAAACCCTAAACCCTAATCCCTAAACCCTAAACCCTAAATGCTATCCATATTCCTAAACCCTCAACCCTCGACACTATACCTTAAACCCTAATCCCTTATCCCTACAACCCTCAACCCTAAACCCTAATCCCTCAACCCTAAACCTTCAACCCTAAACCTTATCCCTAATCCCTCTACCCTCAACACTCTACCTTAACCCTAATCTCTTGACCCTCAACCCTGATCCCTCAGCCCTAAATGCTATCTGTAAAGCCTCAACCCTAAACCCTAATCCCTCAAGGTCCTAAATCCTAATCACTTATCCCTAAACTCTAAAACCTATCTCTAAACTCTCAACCCTAATCCCTCAACCCTAAATGCTATCCGTAAAGCCTCAAACCTAAACCCTAATCCCTTAAGGTCCTAAACCCTAATCCCTTATCCCTAAACTCTAAACCCTATCCCTAAACCCTCAACCCTAATCCCTCAACCTTAAACACTATCCCTAAAGCCTCATCCCTAGACCCTAATCCCTCAAGGTCCTAAACCCTAATACCTTATCCCTAATCTCTAAACCATATCCCTAAACCCTCAACCCTAATCCCTCAATCGTAAATGCTATACATAAAGCCTCAACCCTAAACCCTAATCCCTCAAGGTCCTAATCCCTAATCCCTTATCCCTAAACTATAAACCCTATCTCTAGACCCTCAAACCTCAACCTTAAACCTTAATCCCTCAACCCTAAATCTTAATCCCTCAACCCTCAAAACTAATCTGTTATCCCTAAACTCTAAACCCTAATCCCTCAACCCTAAACCCTAAATGGTATCCCTATTCCTAAACCCTCAACCCTCCACACTATACCTTAAAACCTAATCCCTTATCCCTAAACCCTCAACCTTAAACCCTAAACCCTAATCCCTCAACCCTAAACCCTATCCCTAATCCCTCTACCCTCAACCCTAAATGCTATCCGTAAAGACACAACTCTAAGCCCTAATACCTCAAGGTCCTAAACCCCAATCCTTTATCCCTAAACTCTAAACCCTATCCCTAAACCCTCAACCCGAATCCCTCAACCCTAAATGCTATCCCTAAAGCCTCAACCCTAAACCGTAATCCCTCAAGGTCCTAAACCGTAATCCCTTATCCCTAAACTCTAAACCCTATCTCTAAACCGTCAACCCTCAACCTTAAACCTTAATCACTCAACCCTAAACCTTAATCCCTCAATCCTCAATCGTAATCTCTTATCCCTAAACCCTGAACCCTAATCCCTTAATCCTAAACCCTAAACACTATCCCTATTTCTAAACCCTCAACCCTCGACACTATAACTTAAACCCTAATCCCTTATCCCTGAACCCTCAACCCTAAACCCTAATCCCTCAACCCTAAACCCTATCCCTAATCCCTCTACCCTCAATACTCTACCTTAACCCTAATCCCTTGACCCTCAACCCTAATCCCCCAACCCTAAACACTATCCCTAAAGCCTTAACCCTAAACCCTAATCCCTCAAGTTCCTAAACCCTAATCCCTTATCCTTAAACTCTAAACCCTATCCATAAACCCACAACCCTAATCCCTCAACACTAAATGCTATCTCTAAAGCCTCAAACCTAAACCCTAATCCCTTAAGGTCCTAAACCCTAATCCCTTATCCCTAAACTCTAAACCCTCAACCCTAATCCCTCAACCCTAAATGCTATCTGTAAAGCCTCAACCCTAAACCTAAATCCCTCAAGGTCCTAAACCCTAATCCCTTATCCCTAAACTCTAAACCCTATCCCTAAACCCTCAACCCTCAACCTTAAACCTTAATTCCTCAACCCAAAACCTTAATCCCTCAACCCTCAACCCTAAACCTTAATCCCTCAACCCTCAACCCTAATCCCTTATCCCTAAACCCTAAACCCTAATCCCTCAACCCTAAACCCTAAATGCTATTCCTATTCCTAAACCCTCAACCCTCGACACTATACCTTAAACCCTAATCCCTTATCCCTAAAACCTAATCCCTCAACCCTAAACCCTATCCCTAATCCCTCTACCCTCAACACTCTACCTTAACCCTAATCCCGTGACCCTCAACCCTAATCCATTAACCCTAAATGCTATCCATAAAGCCTCAACCCTAAACCCTAATCCCTCAAGGTCCTAAACCCTAATCCCTTATCCCTAAACTCTAAATTCTAAACCCTATCCCTAAACCCTCAACCTTAAGCCTTAATCCCTGAACCCTAAATCTTAATCCCTTAACCCTTAACCCTAATCTCTTATCCCTAAACCCTAAACTATAATCCCTCAACCCTAAACCCTAAATGCTATCCCTATTCCTAAAATCTCAACCTTCGACACTATACCTTAAATCCTAATCCCTTATCCCTAAACCCTCAACCCTAAACCCTAATCCCTCAACCCTAAACCTTCAACCCTAAACCGTATCCCTAATCCCTCTACCCTCAACACTCTACCTTAAACCTAATCCCTTGACCCTCAACCCTAAACACTATCTCTAAAGCCTCAACCCTAAACCCTAATCCCTCAAGGTCATAAACCCTAATCCCTCAAGGTCCTAAACCCTAATCCCTTATCCATAAACTCTAAACCCTATCCCTAAACCGTCAACCTTAATCCCTCAAACCTAAACACTATCCCTAAACCCTCAACCCTAAACCTTAATCCCTCAAGGTCCTAAACCCTAATCCCTTATCACTAAACTCTAAATCCTATCCCTAAACCCTTAACCCTAATCCCTCAACCCTAAATGCTATTTGTAAAGCCTCAAACCTAAACCCTAATCCCTCAAGGTCCTAAACCCTAATCCCTTATCCTTAAACTCCAAACCCTATCCCTAAACCCTCAATCCTCAACCCTCAACCTTAAACCTTAATCCCTTAACCCTAAACCTTAATCCGTCAACCATCAACCCTAATCCCTTATCCCTAAACCCTAAACCTTAATCCATCAACCCTAAACCCTAAACACTATCCCTATTCCTAAACCCTCAACCCTCGACACTATACCTTAAACCCTAATCCCTTATCCCTAAACCCTCAACCCTAAACTCTAATCCCTCAACCCTAAACCTTCAATGCTAAACCCTATCCCTAATCCCTCTACCCTCAACACTCTACCTTAACCCTAATCTCTTGACCTTGAACCCTAATCCCTCAACCCTAAATGCTATCCATAAGGCCTCAACCCTAAACCCTAATCCCTTATCCCTAAACCCTAAACCTTATTCCTAAACCCTCAACCCTAAACGCTATTTGTAAAGCCTCAACCCTAAACCCTAATCCCTCAAGGTCCTAAACCCTAATCCCTTATCCCTAAACTCTAAACCCTATCCCTAAACCCTCAATCCTCAACCATCAACCTTAAACCTTAATCCCTCAACCCTAAACCCTAATCCCTCAACCCTAAACCCTAAATTCTATCCCTATTCCTAAACCCTCAACCCTCGACACTATACCTTAAACCCTAATCCCTTATCCCTAAGCCATCAACCCTAAACCCTAATCCCTCAACCCTAAGCCTTCAACATACATACAAACATACAAACATGCATACATATTTACATATATACAAGCATGCATACATATATATACATATATACAAGCATGCATACATACATACAAGAATACATACATACATACAAGCATACATATATACATACATACATATAAGTATACAAACATAAATATAGGCATTCATACATACATCAATACATACATACATACATATATACATATAAGTATACATTCATACATGCTTAATAAACTTGAACATAAAACATTCCAAGGGAGACATAGCGCAAGTGCATTATAACGTGCTCGTGTTATGTCAAACATGACAAACATTGGGCAAACTTTTGCGAAAAGGGCAAAAATGCAAAACAAAACATAATGTGAGCACGTTATAATGCGAGTGCATTATAATTTTTTTTGGGAATCCCAAGCCTTAGGCTTGGGATTTTCTTTGGATTTCCAACCCAAAGGCTTGGAGTGCCTTCCCAACATTCAAAGACATGTTTTTGCATATTCTATAGGATTTCACATTATTTCGTTCGTGCTAACCCTTAGATTTGCACACGTGTTTCAAGGTCAAACAAATTGAACACCTGGGTAATGTTAGGCTTTCTCTTAGCTATTTAACGATGTAATTTTATTCACAATTTGATAATGCTAAGCCTTTCATCTGTAATTTTTTTGTCTATTTTTGGGCAAAAACCAATGTTTGGTCTTTTTTTCATTGTAAATTAACAGTTCATTGAAATTTCAAAAAAATTACATTTTTAGAAACTAGACTCCATTCTACACATATTAAAAAAAATGATTTTCAATTAGTTTTCAATATTTATAGGGGTAGCATGGCCAAAATTCTATTTTTCAAGATGTGTCCACTTTGAAAATTACTAAAAAATCAAATATTCATTAAAAAATTATCAAAAAAATTGGGCATAAACTACATGTTGTTAGATAATTTCCCACCAAAGCGATTTTAAAAATACCAAAAAATAGTTAACCTTTTGAGGGAGCCACAAAACATGCTATGTTATGTTTTTTTGACAGAAAGAACACCAATTTTTATGGCTCCCTCTTTTGAACCCCTTAATCTATACCATTTTCAAAAAAAAATTAGTAGTTTAGAAAGTAGACTCGGAGCATTACGAACATTATTTTTGTTGCATCTTAAAATTTTGAGTGTAACTATGCTCAATTTCTAATCCAAGGCTAGCATTTCCCGATTTCAGAAAAAAAAAAGTAGCCACTTAAGACCCCTTTGTGGCCCCCCATCTTCTTGCACTTACCTTGAAGACCCTCGATTTTCCTCCTTTAGTTGAATGTTCAAGTACCTTGGATATCACTAAGGATGCAAAACCCTTGGATACCTTTCCTTTGGTTGCATGTTCTTGGGACATCAATAAAGATACAATCATTACCAATTCCCTTAACAACACCTTACCTTCCCTTCATTCCAACACTCCTCCTTTAAAAGATGAAGCATTGGTGGATGAAGAAAGGTCTCTCATGTTAAATCCTTTGGGGATGGATGTTGAGCTCAATCAAAGTGGAAACAATGTTAATTTAATCATCATTAATAGACTTATTCCACCCACCAACGGGATAGTGGATAAGTGTACTAATGTTCCTAAAATTATTGTGCATGAGGCACCTAATGCACCTCCTCACTTCAAACTAGTTATCACTGATGGGACCCTATAAAATTTTCCTTGGATCTGGTATTTACCCCAAAATCTTGTGTTATCCTGCTAAAAGATCTCTGGCCTAGGGTTTTTGCATAATGAAAATACTCTAAGTAATACCTCTTAAACCCTAAACTCTTGTGTCAAGCATATTTAAAATCACTTTTGTTATGTTCTTAAGTTGACTTCCTATCTCTCGTTGCTTAGTTCTTTAGTTGCTGCTTTATGCCCTAAGGTATGTTGTTTACCGGCCCCTTGTTATGCAGTTTACCACCTCTGGCCCATGCCTAATGTTTTTCAAAATGTCAAAATACTTTTACATGTTAAATCCTTTTGTGGTCCCATGGCCCCTTCTTTCCTAGTAGATAAAAGGTTGTTTTAAAAGTATATGCCAAGGGACAGACCCCACTAACTCCTTTTGATAGGTGGCAATTATTGATTTGCTTCCGTCGTTTTGCCGATGTTAAAATATTTATAAAGAAATAGCCTATGGAACTGCAGAAAGGGTGCTAGCTAGCAAGAAACCATCTTCAATTGCAAAGAAAGCTAGTGGTGTGTCCTGAGAGCTATGTGGATACTTCTCTATGGCTTCCGCCATTTCATTGAGCTTCACCAAAGGGTCCCACTAAATGAATGCGGAGAGGGTGAAAAGTGACATGTGGTTTCTTAAGTCTGGGTTTGTATTTGGGTGAACGAAATTGTTGGGAATTAAGGTGTCTCAACCGTGGTAATTACTTGCATTATTTTCCTTGTATTTATTTATTCATTGCCTATGTTGTAAATTAAATTATAAATTCATATTGTCATCTTGTGGGATGTGGCACAATGATGTGTCATCCTACATGGAAGATGACAACTTGTAATTTTGTCCTCACATGAGGAGATAGGCGTCCCACTTAGTGGTAGGAATATTTTTCCATGTGTCAGCATCTTGGATGTTGTGTAAGGGAATATTGATCGAAACGGTCATGACAGATTCCTATGACAGTTTTATGACATGTAAGAGTCAGAAATAGGAGATTATATGACAGGTACAGACAAGTGTCGAAGAGCATCTTTGGGGAAGGCATCTTTGGGTGCCCCAAGGTGGGTTATGACATGTTTTAAGAGAATATGCTATTTATAGCATGTGTATGACAGATTCTCTTATCGCTGTAAGTCATTATGCTATGACAGATTCTACGACGGTTGTAAGAGTCGTAGAAGCATTTGTCATTACCCATTTTGGGAATAGGCGACCTCTTTGGGATGGGGTGACCTGACAAGTGTTAGGAGCATTCTACAAGGTTGGACAAGTGTCCATAGGCATGGGTTTTGGGCCATGAGGCCATGTTGGATGCCCATTCCAAGATAGAGCCAAAACTGCCTTGTAAACTCTATATAAATAGGTGCTTTGAGGAGGTGATGTACTATAGGTTTTATAGGTATTGTTATGTTACCAGATCATCTCTAGATATGAGTGTCAAAGACTCATGCAAGAGTATTGGCTCTGATTTGTATTGTAATATCTTTCTTTACATAATACAGTTGAGCAGTGTTTTGGAGTGTGGGGTTTTTCAACCGTAAGGGTTTTCCCCACGTATATCTTGTGTCTCTCTTCTTCTGTCATTCTTTCTTCCTTATGTGTTTGCTACAATATCTCATGTTAATGGTTTAATGTTGCTGTAATAGTTACAATAAATTTGAATTTGCACTCTCCTCCCCTCATTAGATTAGTGTAGGAAGTGATTTCTGCACACCTAGCTTCCTTTCAGTTGGTATTAGAGCCTGGCCAGTTTTTGGTTCTAGCTATTGGGTAGGGGTTTTTTGAGCTAATCTTAGGTTGAGTGGGAGCCTTGTGCAGAGTATTCTGTATCTTGTTGCAGCAAGGAGATGGCAACCACATTCAGAAGGATTGAGGTGGAGAAATTCAATGGCACTAATTTCGAGTTGTGGAAACTCAAGATGGACGACCTACTTGTTGATCGTGAACTATGGGAAACTGTATCCAGTGTGAAACCTAAAGCAATGTCACAAGTTGATTGGGACCTCAAATATCAGAAGGCTAAGGGTCTCATAAGACTCTGTTTAGCTGACTCTATCCTGTTGAATGTCCATGAGGAGAAGAGCATGAAAGATCTTTGGAAGAAGTTGGGTGATGTTTATCAAGCCAAGTCCTTGGTAAACAAACTCTTCCTAAAAAAGTTGTTCACTCTGAAGATGGAAGATGGAGTGTCTGTTGTAGATCACATGAATGCTTTCAACATGATTGTTGCACAGTTGACATCTGTGGGTATGAAAATGGAGGAGGATCGTTGCATGACCCTACTTTGTTCTTTTCTAGATTTATGGGATCACCTTATCATGGCTATTAGAAGCACCACTACCACCTTCAAGATGGAAGATGTGGTGTCCTCACTGTTATCTGAAGAAATACGGAGGAAGACATCTGAATTAGCCAAAGAGGCTCTTGCAGTTCGTGGAAGACCCAAGGAGAAAGGGAAGAAGAAAGACAAGAAAGCTAAGAAGGGCAGATATAAATCCTATGGGAGATCCAAATCTCTTGGAAAGTCCAAGGCTCTCTGTTACAACTATGGCAAGTTTGGGCATTTCCAAAAGGAATGCAAAGAGGAGAAGAAAAAGAAGAAAGATTCTGATTCAAATTCTGACAAGTCACAAGATGATTTTGATTCCTTCATCGCAGCCCTGGCCACCCATGCATCTGATGATGTGTGGTTGATTGATTCTGGTGCATCATTCCACATGACCTCGCATTGACACTGGTTCACTAAGTATGAAGAGTTTGATGGTGGAAGGGTCTACCTTGGTGATGACTCTCATCTGAAAATTGTTGGTCATGGAATAGTCTCAATCCAGTTCCATGATGGACAAGTGAAGGGGATCACTGGAGTTATGCACATTCTAGGCCTTGCAGGGAACCTGCTTTCTATAAGTATGTTGAATAATGCAGATGTGTAGGTTGTCTTTTCGAAGGATGGATGCAAGATGGCAAGAGGATCTATGGTGCTTACGAAGGGTACTCGAAGGGGTACTCTGTTTTAGCTAGAGGCATGCACTTCACAGTGCAATAGTTCTTCTGACTCAAGGAAATGAGCTGCTATCACTTCATCCCCACCATCTGAACATGCAGTGAAGAAATTTGTTGTAACCAGTTCCGATGGTAGTGCACATGCTGCGAAAGCCAAGCTTCTTGCTAAAAAGACTATGTTATGGCGTTTGAGATATGGCCACATTGGTGAGAAGGGTTTGCGTACCCTAAAAAATAAAAACCTCGTCGAGGGGTTAAATGATTGTAATCTTGAGTTTGACTTTTGTGAACATTGCATTTATGGAAAGAAAAACTGTGTTTAGTTTTACTCTAGTTCTCACAAGTCTTCTGGTGTATTGGATCTTATTCATTCTAATGTATTTGGTCCTATTAAAGTTCCTTCAATTTCAAAATCTATATATTTTGTATCTTTCATAGATTATTACAGTAGAAGGACATGGGTTTATTTTATCAGAAGCAAGACTGAAGTCTTTAGTCGGTTTAAGGAGTTTAAAGACTTTGCTAAAAATTAGACTTGTAAAAAGATTAAGTGTTTGAGAACTGACAACGGTGGTGATTTTTGTTCAGCAGAATTTGATAAGTTCTACAAGGAGCAAGGGATTGAAAGGCATAAGACAACTCCATACACTCCATAGAAAAATGGAGTTGCAGAGAGGATGAACAGGACACTGATGGAGAAGGCTAGGAGTATGCTTAGTGGAGCAAGCTTCGAACAAAAGTTTTGGGCTGAAGCTGTTGCCACTGTTTGCTATCTGGTAAATAGATCTCCTACATCATCTCTTGTTGGAAAAACACCTATGGAGGCATGGTCTGGTAAGAAGCCTTTAGTAAGGCATCTTCGTGTTTTTGGTTGTGAGGCATATGCACATGTGCCTAGGGAGAAATGGTCTAAGTTGGAGAACAAGGCTGTTAAATGTATTTTCATTGGCAATGGTGTCAATGTGAAAGGATACAAGCTTTGGGATCCTGTGACTAAAAAAGTGTTGTATAGTAGAAGTGTTATCTTTAGAGGGCTAACACCTTCTTCCGTTGTTCTACAGCCAGAATAGTCAGAAAAGAAAGAAGATGCGGTTCAGTTTCCTTTTACCCCTGAGAAGACTGACCCAATAGACCCTGTGAGGCCTGATGATGAGGAGAGCTCTATCAGCTCTAGAAGCGAAGAAGAAGAAGAAGAACCTCAACCTCAGCCATTGAGGAGGTCTACACGAACAAGAAAACAACCTGATAGGTTTGGTTATTCATTACTTGATTTTAGTTGTGCTTTTGCTTTACTTTCTAACATTGATGAGCCTAGAATTGTGAAAGAGGCTATGGGCATGAAAGATGTAGGTTCCTGGAAGGAGGCCATGGAGGATGAGATGGCTTCTTTGGAAAAGAACAAAACATGGGACTTGGTGCCTTTGCCTGATGGATGGAAACCCATTGGTTGCAAATGGGTGTTCAAGAAGAAATTCGGTGCATATGGCAGTGTTGAAAAGTACAAGGCTAGATTAGTTGCAAAGGGGTACTCACAAGTGGAGGGAATTGATTATGGTAAAATTTTCTCTCTCGTTGCAAATATGACATCCATTAGATTTCTATTATCTCTTGTAGCTGCTTATGATTTAGAGGTAGAATAGCTAGATGTGAAGACAACTTTTCTTCATGGTGATTTGGAGGAAGGAATCTACATGTCACAACCAGAGCATTACATAGAGAAAGTTAAAGAAAATTTGGTTTGCAAGCTTAAGAAGTCTTTGTATGGTTTGAAGCAGTCTCCTAGGATGTGGTACTTGAAGTTTGATGCCTTTGTGCTGTCAATTGGTTATCTGAGATCAAAATCAGATCATTGTGTGTATTACAAGTTTGACAATGATCGCATTCTCATTATTACATTATATGTTGACAATATGTTGTTGATTGGGAATACGATTTCTGATTTGAAGTCTCAGTTGTCAGCATAGTTTGAGATGAAAAATCTTGGGGCAGCCAGGTACATTTTGGGAATGGAGATCAGAAGAGATAGAGCAAACACAAAACTTTGGTTAAGCCAGAGTAAGTATGTGAAGACTGTGTTGGACAAGTTCAACATGGCAGATTGTAGACTAGTGAGTGTTCTTGTTTTATTGGGAACAAAGTTATCTGTTAGTGATTGTCCAAAATCTCCTAGTGAGGTGGAGGACATGAGCAGAGTACCTTATGCTAGTGTTGTTGGCAGTTTGATGTATGCCATGGTCTGTACAAGACTAAACATTGCCCAAGCAGTGGGAGTCCTTAGTTGATTTATGGCTAATCCTGGACGGGTACATTGGGATGCAGTTAAGAGAGTGTTTCGATATTTGAGGGGTACTTCTGAGTATTCCATATGCTATCACGGTAATGCTATAGGACCTCTGTATTCAATTTGTATTCATTGATTTGTGGATTCTGATTGGGCAGGTGACATTGACAGCAGGAGATCCACCAGTGCATATGTGTTCACAATGTTTGGTGGTGCAATTAGTTGGATGAGTAAGTGACAACCTATGGTTACTTTGTCCACTACAGAAGCTAAGTATATGGCTGCAACTCATGCTTGTAAGGAAGCCATTTGGCTTAAGAGATTGTGTTTAGATATTGGTGTTGATGCAAGTCAAATTACGATCAGTTGTGACAGTCAGAGTGCAATTTGCCTTGCAAAGAATCCAACTTTCCATGCGAGAACAAAGCATATTAATGTATAGTTTCACTTCATGCAAGACATGGTAGAGGATGAGAAGGTAGATACTTTGAAGAATGTTGTAGATGCATTGATGAAGCCAGTGGGCATAGAGAAGTTGAGATGGTGTTCGGAGTCTATGGGCCTCTCGACCTATAGCAATTAAATCCTGTTAATTCTATTGGCTCTTACAAGGTGTTCGACAAGTGGGAGAATGTTGGGAATTAAGGTGTCTCAACCTTGGTATTTCCTTGCATTATTTTCATTGTATTTATTTAGTCATTGCCTATGTTGTAAATTAAATTGTAAATTCATATTGTCATCTTGTGGGATGTGGCACAGTGATGTGTCATCCTACATGGAAGATGGCAACTTGTAATTTTGTCCTCACATGAGGAGATAGGCATCCCACTTAGTGGTAGGAATATTTTTCCATGTGTCAGCATCTTAGATATTTTGTAAGGGAATATTGACTGAAATGGTCATGTCAGATTCCTATAACAGTTTTATGACATGTAAGAGTCAGAAATAGGAGATTTTGACAGGTACAGACAAGTGTCGAAGAGCATCTTTGGGTGTCCCAAGGTGGGTTATGACATGTTGTAAGAGAATATACTATTTAAAGCATGTGTATGAAAGATTCTCTTATAGTTGTAAGTCATTATGCTATCATAGATTCTATGACGGTCGTAAGAGTCGTAGAAGCATCTGTCATTACCCATTTTGGGAATAGGCAACTTCTTTGGGATGGGGCAACCTGACAAGTGTCAGGAACATTCTATAAGGTTGGACAAGTGTCTATAGGCATGGGTTTTGGGCCATGAGGCCATGTTGGATGCCCATTCCAAGATAGAGCCAAAACTACCTTGTAAACTCTATATAAACAGGTGCTTTCAGGAGGTGATGTACTATAGGTTTTACAGGTACTATTATGCTACCAAATCATCTCCAGATAAGAGTGTCAATAACTCCTACAAGAGAATTGGCTCTGATTTGTATTGTAATCTCTTTGTTTACGTAATACAGTTGAGCAGTGTTTTGGAGTGTGGGGGTTTCCACCCGTAAGGGTTTTCCCCACGTATATCTTGTGTCTCTCTTCTTCTTTCATTCTTTCTTCCTTATGTGTTTGCTACAATATCTCATGTTAATGGTTTAATGTTTCTGTAATAGTTAGGATAAATTTGAATTTGCACTCTCCCCCCCTCATTAGATTAGTGTAGGAAGCGATTTCTGCACACCTAGCTTCCTTTCAAAAATTGTAAACGTGGCATGATCTTCGTGGCCGAAGGTACTTTTTGGGAGTTGTCCCATTACATGTGGCCAATCCAATGACTTTCCACCATTCCGCAAAGATCAAATCTATTGCCATATCTTTTGAGTAAGGAACCATGGGGAGTGTCCTAACTATACTATTTGAAAGGTCTTCTCAAGATCGTGGTTCAGGTGGCTGGGTATCATTGGTTGATACTAGACAATAGATTTTTCCACACAATGGATTAAACTAACACAGTTGATTTGAGCCCGCTAAGGAAATAATTGACATCTCAGATTCAAAAAATTTGATGAAGTGATGTGTTGGCACATGATCTGAGATACTCCATTGCAGAATTAATTTCCCAGGCATGTGCAAGGTCTCCATCATTGCCACTATGAGGGAATTAACTAACTACAATATTGGCTTATGTAGGATCGACCCTTGGAAATCTGTGCTTCTACCACAAATGACTTTTCATCTACTTCATAGTGAGTCATGGCAAGATGAATGGGTTGAGTAATGAGTTCGAGATAACTGATCTGGCGTATTCAATGTAGGAAGTGATGTTTTCAGTTATGCAAATTGATGAAATTCTATCTATCTACTCATTTTGGTAATCTTCAAAAGATTTCCATTTATGGCTAAGATGCCTTGAAATGACTGGAATTAATTAACCATGGATGTAGTAGAGTGTGCGAGATTTTGCAAAGTTTCTATAAATAGGTGTCTCTAGTTGTTGCCTCATACACTATGTGATTGTGCTAACAATATGGCTTTCCCCTAGTTCTATATGCTCTTTTTGCTCCCTTGTTCTATTGGATTATCTTCTCTATTCTCATGGTTAGAAATCTGCCCTTATAGAATTAGGAAACTTGGAGTTTTCTTTCCATGGAATAGGTGGTGTAGGGAAAATTCGGGGACATTAGTAGCATCCATTGAGCCTCTGTGATTTCTTCTCCCTTCTCTTTTCTCATTTGGATGTGGGCCCTAAGTTAGAATCCCTTGCCTCCAATAGTTTCTACTTCCCTGGAGGTGGCAGCTTCTCTTCTTAGGCAGAGGCATCATTGCTTCCTCTACCCCTCCCTTACATCTAATTTTCCTAATAGAACTTTAACTCTAGGTGTAAGGGGATTGCCCACCTGGATGAAACAGACAAGAGCAGAAGAAAGATTTGTTGTTGTTGCTATTGCTCTCCTAGGTTGACTTCCAGTATTGCTAGAGTCAGCTATGTGTGGATTCCTCAAGCTTTTGCTTGGTTGAGGTTGTTGGAAACCTCCTAACTAGAAGTGAGGATTCACACTACTACAAGGAAATCTAGAAATAGTGAAGGAGATTCAAACTTCTTGGGTTTCCTTTCAATAATGTTCCTTGCACATTTTCTCATTTTTTGGTACATGACTTGGATAGGTAGAGCAATGAATCCTCTTGCTGAGCGGTTCGTGACATTTAAGGGTGTTTGTGCTTTAACGGTATTCGGTAAGTGTGTCAACCATCCATAATAAGTTGGGCCCATCCCCCACCAAAGTGAGAGCATACAGTTAAAAAATAGATACCTCAGCATGTGTGGGTATTTTTGTTACAGAGGTATCTCTTTGCAGTTAAGAGATGGTTACATCTACATCTTGTTACAAACTTCATCTTTGATTAATTAAAATGTTACTTCTTTGCCTTTAAGCTTGTAGCTTGTCTACTCCCTTGTTCTATAAAAGGAAATTTAGGGCTTATTGATAAGGCATTGGTTGGAGGTCATATTTTCCAGACCCAGTCTGAAATATGGGATCAATCTGATCATGGAGGAGTTGTATATATGTATAGCATTTTAAATTAGTATTAGTTGTCCAGTTTTAGTCTTCATTTTGAGTTCAGTCTTTTGATAAATTTGTAAGACCATTTGTAATTTAGTATCACTCCATTTTATAGATTGTTGTTGAGTTTCAAAGTATACTATCTCCTACTCGTGTACCTAGTATTACATTTATGAATATAATCTTATTAATGATTAATTTATTCATCATCACAGTCTTTCCTATGTTTGTTTATTTTTCTTATGGCATTGACTCAAAGAGTGAAATAAATAGCTATAAGGAGATGTTGAATGTAATATTTGTTTACAAGAATAACTAAGCATGGTTAACTTTGAAACTAGTGAAATATTATAATATAAGGCATTATTTTATTATCGCGGTAGACTGAAATTAATCACAGAATGGTCTTTTCATTTACATTTGTTTTTGACTCTATGACCCTTGGACTAGGCACTGATCAATCAAAAAGTCTATACTGTATTAAAGCCCCCCCTTGATTATCCTCATTTTAAATATCAAAACAAATTTCCCTTTCAGTTGTAGGTTGTAGATGTTATTTTATTCACATGTTCTTTTGCAAAGAATTATGTTAAAGCTTAAGAATCTAGCCCATTGCTTTACTCTATCAGTAATTCTTTAACCAATCTAGAAAGAACATATCTATTTTAGAAGCAGTGTTTTGGGCAAGTGTTTAGGAACCCCCCATCCAAGTAAATATTGCTTTCAGGAAAGGAGCACCCTCCTTGGTCTTGTAGAGTGTAAAGTGCAGAGGAAAAGGGATTGAAAACCCTATTTCCTGGTCATTGGCCAATCCCTCGAAACAGATCAGTTATTAGAAATGGCTATTTTATAGATCTATTTTCTTGAGATTGGGTTGGGAGTTTAAAACAACCAATAGATTGGTGACTCTACTGGGGAAATTTCTCTAAATATGTCTTATCCTGAGGTCTTCACTCAATTACGATATCCGCATATTTATTGCTAAGAGTCATAAGTCAAAGTGTTCTATTCCCTGCAAAAAGGGTTGCGACTATTATTTTTGTTCATGGTTAAAAATAGAGATAAGCATGTCACATGAGATTTATGTGTGAGGATGTTTTATATGACTCCAAGGTGGGAAAGGATCTAGAACATAAGTTGATTCTAAAGGAGCATTTTTGTTTTCAATGTTTATTCCTCTATATGTAGAGGTGGCGGCTCTATGAAGGAATCTGGTAAAAGCAGTCTGATATTCTTGATTTTCATGATCAAGACAAAATTTACACCAATAACAAAGTTCTTCTTAGGTATTTTACAAAGCTTGAAGAACTCTCTAAATGTTTCAATAAATATGCAAAATGGTTAAAAGAAAAAGGTTACATTTTTTCTGAATCCAGTGGTTTAAAATGTGTACTATGCAACCACATTTATGTTATCAAAAGGGGTTTGTCATGAAAAGGTATAAAGCTATAGATTTTAGTAATATTTGTGGGTTTTTAAACCATATTATAGATAAAATTAGAGATCAGATACCAAAGTTCAATAATGGAAAATCCAAAACAGCTAGCAGCCATTTACACGATTTTTGTGACTTAATGAGAGATTATGAAATAAATCTTGAGGATGTGGTCATAAAATTGTTTGTTCAAACCCTTAAAGAAGAAGCTATAGATTGGTTTGCATATCTACCCAATCAATTTATTTCTTCCTGGCAAGATCTAAAAGTAGACTTCATGGAGTAGTTCAGTGAGAGAATAGATGTCAATTTGTTGATTAAAAGGCTCATTCAGATTGAAAAAGAAGAGAAGGAATTAGTCCCAGCTTTTAACCTAAGATTTCCCAAAATAGTAAGGGATATCCCTGAAAATACTAGACTTAATGAGGCTATGTGTTTAATCATATATCTAGGTGCATTCAATGAAGAAGATAGTTATCTGTTGAGAGACAAAAACCCTACCACTATGAGACAAGCATATTCTTTGGCCATAGATTTAGAGAACAATCTAAAACATATAAGGATAAAGGATTGTAAGTCCATAGGAAATAATTATGTTGAGAAAAATGGATCCAATTGTGCTCATTTGCCAAAAGGAAAATAAATAGGGCAGTTCAAATGAGCCCATTTTAGATCAATCAATGCATGGAACTCAATATGTGAAAAATACAGAGAAGGGTAGGGTTCGTGATTAGAATAATGGAATTCAAAGTTTGTATAATTCCATCACTCATTTTTCCCCCCTAGTTAGGATGGATGGATATCCCCAGATGCCTATAGGGAAACTCATGAGATAGATGATATTCAGGCACATAGGCAAACAATAAATGAGGAAATTTCTTTGTCTTATGAATGTATGGCAAAATTTGAGGATGTTTCCCCTGTTTTTGAGGAGGTATATCTAATATCAGATAATGAGATTTCATCTCCTAGGGAATCATCTAGCTTCAAGCCTGAATATCAGGTGAAATTGATTTCTACCAATAGTACAAGAGGTGATGAGCAGTTATCCGAATGTTCATATCAAAGTTGTGGAAACTCTAAGTCAGATGATGATATAGGCTATCCAGACAGTGATACTAAAGAATGTATGAAAACAATGCATATAAGGCATAATCCACTTTATGATGAGCCTTTAGATTTATCAGAAATAAGAAATGTTGAACCTTATGGGTATAGAAATAATCCAATCTTTGAAGAAGAACCCTTAGAGGCTAACAAGAAGGGAAACCATGAATTGACTTTATCTCAGAATGCAGAGGTGTTTGAGAACACAATCTACTCATTAATGGATCAAAATTTAGATGTCTATTCTATCAGTGCTTCCCAGTTCTCCACTTTTCATCAGGTTAAATTGTCAGATGAAATGTTGGAAAGTAAAATCAGAATATTAGATTTTCAGGAGAAGGTTGAGTATGATTGTTTTAGGTTTGACACTAACTCAACAAAAAATGAGGATGTCCTCAATATCAACTATCAAATGGATTATGAATGCTTTCATTTTTTAGATCTATATGGTAAATTTAAAGAAGACCAACAATTAGGAAATGATAATTATTTCTGTTGGTTGGATATGATTGAACCATGTGTTAACCCTTTGTTTAATGAAAGTATGTTTCAGTCATCATTTGTTCAGAGGAGCTGGGGAGATTTTGAAGAGGATGGATTTAATTATCCTATGAGCTATATAAATATCCATGTTAGAAGCAAGATGGTTGCAATGAAGGTTTCAAAAATGGCCTAATGAAGTCACTGGAAAACAAAATATTTGATAGAGGCAGGAATTGCTTCTCCCTTGCATGATGACCTGGGGCTATTATGTGTATTATTATGTTTTGGTCTGCTCCTCCAGAGTCTTTTTGTGATCTCACTCTATCTAGGCTAAACAAACATCCCCAACTAGAGCCATTGATGCGACCCTATAAAACTTTCCCTGGCTCTAGTATTTAGCCCAAAATCTTGTGTTATCTTGCTAGAAGATCTCTAACCTAGGGTTTTTACATAATGAAAATACTCTGAGTAATACCTCTTAAACCCTAAACCCTTGTGCTGAGCATATTGAAAATCACTTTTGTTATGTTTTTAAGTTGACTACCTATTGCCCATTGCTTAGTTCTTTAGTTTCCTCTGTATGCCCTAAAGTACGGTGTTTAGCAGCCCCTTGTTATGCACTTTACCACCTTTGGCTTGTGCCAAATATTTTTCAAAATGTCAAAAATACTTTTACATGTTAAATCCTTTGGTGGTCCCATGGCCCCTTCTTTCCTAGTAGATGAAAGGTTGTTTTAAAAGTATATGTTGAGGGATGGATCCCACTAACTCCTTTTGATTGGCGGTAATTGTTGATTCAGTTTTGCCATTTCACTGATGTTAAAATATTTATAAATAAATAGCTCATGAAACTACGGAAAGGGCACTAGCTGGTACGAAACTGTCTTTGGTTGCAAAGAAAGGTAGTGGTGGGTCCTGAGCACTACGTGGAGACTTCTCTATGGCTTCTGCCATTTCGCCAAGCTTCACCAAAGGGTCCCACTAAATGAACGTGGAGAGGCAGAAAAGTAACACGTGGCTTCTTGAGTGTGGGTTTGTATCTGGGTGAACAAAATTGTAAATGTGACATGATCTCCATGGTCAAAGGTACTTTTCAGAGTTGTCCCATTGCATGCAGCCAATCCAATAGCTTTCCACCATTCCACAGAGATCAAATCTCTTGCAATATCTTTTGAGTGTGGAACCGCGGGGAGTGCCCTAATTGTACTGTTTGAAAGGTCTTCTCGAGATCATGGTCTAGGTGGCTATCCAGGTGGCTAGGTATCATTGATTGATACTAGACAAAAAAAATTTCCACATAATGGATTAAACTGACATTGTTGATTTGAGCCTGCTGAGGAAATAATTGATGGCTCAGATTCAAATTTTTTGATGAAGTGATGTGTTGGCACTTGATCTGAGATACTCCATTGCAGAATTAATTTCTCAGGCATGTGTAGGGTCTCCATTGCTACCACTATGAGGGAATTAACTAACTGCAAGATTGGCTTATGCAGGATCGACCCTTGGAAATCTGTACTTCTACCAGAAATGACTTTTCATCTACTTCATGGTGAGTCATGGAAGGATGACTAGGCTGAGTGATGAGTTTGAGACAACTGATCTGGTGACTTCAATGCAGGAAGTGATGTTTTTAATTATGCAAAATGATGAAATTCTATCTATCTGCTCATTTTGGTAATCTTCAACAGATTTCCATTTATGGCTGAGATACCTTGAAATGATTGGAGTTAATTAACCATGGATGTAGCAGAGTGTGCAAGATTTTGCAAAGTTTCTATAAATAGGTGTCTCTAGTTATTGCCTCATACACTGTGTGATCGTATTGATAGTATGGCTTTTCCCTGGTTCTATATGTTCTTTTTGCTCCCCTGTTCTATTGGATTCTCTTCTCTATTCTCATGGTTAGAAATCTACCTTTACAGAATTAGGAAACTTGGAGTTTTGTTTCCATGGAATAGGTGGTGCAGGGAAAATTCAGGGATAGTAGCATCAACCATTGATCCTCTATGATTTCTTCTCCCTTTTCTTTTCTCATCTGGATGTGGGCCCTAAGTTAGAATCCCCTACCTCTAGTAGTTTCTACTTCCCTGGAGGTGGAAAATTCTCTTCTTAGGAAGAGAGGCATCATTGCTTCCTCTACCCCTCCCTTACATCTAATTTTCCTAACAAAACTTTAACTCTAGGTGTAAGGGGATTGCCCACCTAGATGAAACAGATAGGAGCAAAAGAAAGATTTGTTGTTGTTGCTACTACTCTCCTAGCTTGACTTCCAGCACTGCTAGAGTTAGCTATGTGTGGATTCCTCAAGTTTCTACTTGGTTGAGATTATTAGAAACCTCCTAACTAGAAGTGAGGATTCACACTACTGTATGGAAATCTAGAAATAGTAGAGATTCAAGCTTCCTGGGTTTCCTTTCAGCAATGTTCCTTGCACATTTTCTCATTTTCTAGCATGCGGCTTGGATAGGTAGAGAAGTGAATCCTCTTGTTGAGTGGTTGGCGACATTTAAGGGTGTCTATGCTCTTAATGGTATTCAATAAGTATGTCAACCATCAACAATAAGTTGGCCCCATCCCCCGCCAAAGTGATCTGAGCATACAGTTTAGAAACAAATGCCTCAGCATGTGTGAGTATTTTTGTTACAAAGTCATATCTTTGCAGTTAAGAGACGGTTACACCTGCATCTTGTTACAAACTTCATCTTTGGTTAATTAAAATGTAACTTCTTTGTCTTTAAGCCTATAGCTTGTCTGCTCCCTTACTCTATAAAAGGGAATTTAGGGCTTATTGATAAGGCATTGGTTCGAGGTCGTATTTTCTAGACCCAGTCTAAAATATGGGATCAATCTAATCATGGAGGAGTTGTATATAGGTATAGCTTTTGAAATTAGTATTAGTTGTCCAGTTTTAGTCTTCATTTTGAGTTCAGTCTTTTGATATATTTGCAAGATCATTTGTACTTCAGTATCAATCTATTTTATAGATTGTTGTTGAGTTTCAAAGTATACTATCTCCTACTTGTGTACCCAGTATTACATTTATGAATATAATCTAATTAATGATCAATTTATTCATCATCACAGTCTTTCCTGTGTTTGTTTATTTTTCTTATGGCATTTACTCAAAGAGTGAAATAAATAGCTATAAGGGGATATTGAATGTAATATATGTTTACAAGGACAACTAAGCATGGTTAACTCTGAAACTAGTGAAATATTATAATGTAAGGGATTATTTTACTATTGCAGTAGACTGAAATTAATCACAGAATGGTCTTTTCATTTACATCTATATTTGACTCTGTGACCCTTGGACTAGGCACTGATCAGTCAGAAAGGCTATATTGTATTAAAGCCCCGCCTTGATTATCCTCATTTTAAATATCAGAACAAATTTCCCTTTCAGTTGTAGGTTGTAGATGCTATTTTATTCACATGTTCTTCTCCAAAGAATTATGTTAAAGCTTAAGAATCTAGCCCATTTCTTTACTCTATTAGTAATTCTTTAAGTAATCTAGAAAGAACATATCTATTTTAGAAGTAGTGTTTTGATCAAGTGTTTAGGAACCCCCCATCCAAGTAAACACTGCTTTTAGGAAAGGAACACCCTCCTTGGTCTTGCAGAGCCTAAAGTGCAGAGGAAAAGGGATTGAAATCCCTATTTTCTGTTCACTGGCCAATCTCTCAAGACAGATCAGTTATTAGAAATGGCTATTTTATAGATCTGCTTTCTTGAGATCAGGTTAGGAATTTAAAACAACCAACAATCACGATTCAAGGTATTCCAACATCACCTCAACCGAAAGGAAAGGAAAATTTTATTGAGGTTCTTCCTTTGTCATCCTTACAAGGATCAAGAGAAAACCTTCAAGAGCAAAGCTATCTATCACAAAATCATAAAATCAATTTTGTGCTATCTTCCTCTTCACAAATGTCAAAGAATGTGGAAAATTGTGAACATGGTAGACAAAGATAAAGATCAAGATTGGAAAGAAAATGATTTGATTAAGGACAATGGCTAGCAAGTAAATATTTATCCCTCATTTAGCCACAATTAATGTAGCATCTCTTCTAGTTTCTCTCAAGGGTGGCCTCCTCCTAGATATATATGTTGATAGTGTTGTGTTGTGTTCCCCTGTATTGTGTTAAATATTGTTTACGTCTCCTTGTGGTGCAGGAGCACCTAATCCATAGTGGCCTCCATGAAGCATTCAACTGTTTGATGTACATTTTGCTATTTCCAATAAGGTCCTATGAAGACCATTCATGTAATAAGGTCTATTTGACCAATGCATGTCATTTTAGTTTGTATCTAGGTTTATGTTGTAAGTCCCAAGGACACTTGTCGATCTGTAATCACAAAGTTTGTTAGGCAGTTAGGAGGTTGTTAGACAGTTGTTTCCCAGCTGCTTGGAGTCATGTTCATACTATCAGGATGGTACTACTCTGGGTGAGTAGATAAATACCCAGAGACAGATCGAATGTAATCAATTGTAGTGGAGAGGTAATAGAGATCAGAGATCAGTGTGATTTGTAACTGAGAAACAGAGCATCTGTGTGTACATTTATGAAAGGCATAATAAACAAAGTTTTGTTCTGTGTATCTTTCTGTCATTTGATTTCGTTAGGTTTTCTCTGTGCAATCAATTTACTATTTTGTGGCAGAGATGGATTCTTAATCCATTCCACTGGTTAGATTTCTTTGAAATCAGTGGAATGGCTATACAGTTCATTTGTGTGTTTTTCATTTTGTTCATTTGTGTTTGCAGGATCGCGTACAAGATGCATTGATAGATCCTAGCATTTGTCATGTGCTCGATTGTTGGACAAACGGGTCTATGAAGCTACAGGGTTTGCAGAGGTTCAGATTGGCGAAGATTCATGTTGTTTCACCAAGTATACATTCTGTGTGTATATCACTAATATATGTCACGGTTTATTTCATGTGTAACTCACAATTGTATGTTCATGTGTATCTCGCAAGTGAATATTGTGGTTGTATGTGGTGAATGTGCATTTTGTATGATACAAGGAAAGTCAACGGTCAATCTCACTGAATGCATATTCTGAATGCATGTTTCAAATGTATCTTCTGAATGCATATTGAGAATATACATTGTACACATACATTGTGTTAGATGCAAGGGGTGACCGGTAGCAACGGTGAAGGAAACTGGTGATCACAAGTCAGCAAAAGTATATACAAGTTGTTCTATCAATGTATCAGGAGCACATACAAAGTGCTCACCGATGAGGAAGGTCACACCGAATGTATATTACGATTGTATATCGCAAATGTATATCCTAAATGTACATTGAAGAATATATCTCTCAGCAAATACAAAGTTGAAGATATACATCAGGGAGAGTTGAACGTCGGGGAGACAAAAAGCAAGGTGGCTGACGGGGAATGTTTGGCCGATAAAGAGAAGATCGCCAAGACATGGACCATCCTCTCACCGATTAGTTTGTATGATAGAGTTTTGGCTCTGCATCATAGTGGTATCAGAGCCTGGAAAAAGATTTGGGTGGAAAATTGAATTGAGGATTTGTAGGAGTGTTGGCATTTGGGTGTTGTCTATGAATGTTTATGTCAGACAGAGAAAGCGAGCCAGAGGCAGAGATGATGCCTCCCAAAAGTATATCGTAGGATGCCGTTAAGAAGCTGAGTGAGGAGATGCTTGCAACCAAGTTGGGAGAGTTCAAGCAATCCAAAGGAAAAGAGAGGGAAGATGAAAGTGATAGTGATGAAGGCGATGCAGAAATTGTCGAAACCAGTAAAAAGATAGAGGAGATACCAATAGACCAGAGGGCATTTTTAAATGCATTACAATCAGTCAATAGGGACACCATAGATGGGTTACCTATGTATAGTGGAAGTATGGAAGCTGAAGAGGTGATTGATTGGATTGAGGCATTGAACAATCATTTTGAATATAAAGAAATCCTTGATGATAAGAGGGTTAAATTGGCAAAGGCAAGATTGAAGGGATCTACTCTTGCATGGTGGAATTATGAACAAGGAGAGAGAGTCAAGGAGGGGAAGAATATGATAACCTCCTGGGAAAGGATGAAGACCAAACTCAAGGCACAGTTCTTACCCCTGGACTATGATGTGCAGATGTATAAGAAATTGTAGAGCCTCAGATAGAGAGACCTTAATGTGAATGCATACACACAAGAGTTTCATAAACTCAGTCTCAGATCAAAGAGATAAGAGGAAGAGTTAGAGAAAGTGACTAGGTAGTAAGTTGTAGTGGAGAGGTAATAGAGATCAGAGATCAGTGTGATTTGTAATTAAGAAACAGAGCATCTGTGTGTACACTTCTGAAAGGCATAATAAACAAAGTTATGTTCTGTGTATCTTTCTGTCATTTGATTTCGTTAGGTTTTCTCAGTGCAATCGATTTACTATTTTCTGGCCGAGATGGATTCTTAATCCATTCCACTGATTAGATTTCTTCAAAATTGGTGGAATGGCTGTACAGTTCATTTTTGTGTTTTTCATTTTGTTCGTTTGTGTTTGCAGGATCACGTACAAGATGCATTGATAGATCCTAGCATTTGTCATGTGCTAGATTGTTGGAGAAATAGGTCTGTGAAGCTACAAGGTTTGCAGAGGTTCAGATTAGCGAAGCTTCATGTTGTTTCGTTGGGTATACATTTAGTGTGTATATCGCTAATATATGTTAGGGTTCATTTCATGTGTATATTGCAGTTGTATGTGGTGAATGTGCATTTTGTATGATACAAGGAAAGTCAACGATCAATCTCATCGAATGCATATTCTGAATGCATGTTTCAAATGTATCTTCTTAATGTATATTGAGAATATACATTATGCACATACATTGTGTTAGATGCAAGGGGTGACCGGTAGCGACGGTGAAGGAAACCGGTGATCGCAAGTCGGCAAAAGTATATACAAGTTGTTCTATCAGTGTATCGGGAGCACATACAAAACACTCATCGATGAGGAAGGTCACACCGAATGTATATTGCGATTGTATATCGCAACTGTATATCCTGAATGTACATTGAAGAATGTATCTCTCAGCAGATACAAAGTTGAATACATACATCGGGGAGAGTTGAACGTCGAGGAGACAAAAAGCAAGGTGGCCGACGAGGAATGTTTGGCTGATAAAGAGAAGATTGCCAATACATGGACCATCCTCTCACCAATTAGTTTGTATGATAGAGTTTTGGCTTTGCATCATAGCACTAGAAATAGTGAATAAGTGTTTCCAAATGTCCTTAAGGGCTAAAGAGAAGATGAAAAGGAGACAAGATAAGTCCATGAGGGGAAGAGGCAGAAATACAAGAGGGGGAGGATCAACCCCTACAATAAGGCAAACCACTGAGAACTAAGAAGAGACTAGTAAAGGGCAAGAGCAGTCTAATTTCAGGGGTGGATGGAAAGGAACAAGAGGCAGATTTGGAGGTGGTAGAGGTTCTAATGTTTTCACTGGGAAATGTTATCATTGTAATGAAATTGGTCACCCAGCATTCAAATGTCTAGAAAGGCAAGGTTCATCATCAAGAGGTGATAGGAAGAATGACAAGAGGGTTCAATATGTGCAAGAAGAGGAGGTAGATGACAGTGTTAACTTTCCAATTGGGAGTGCAGCTCTAGTTCTAGATGGAGAAGCATTGATGCTAAGGAGAACACTCTTGAAGACATCTATGGACATGTTACAAAGGAGAGCTCTTTTTAGGACCAATTACAAAAGCAAAGGTAAGATATGCAAGGTAGTAATAGATTCTAGTTCAATAGATAATATGGTATCTCAGGAAATGGTGGATAAGTTGAAACTGGAAAGGATTCCTCATCAAAATCCTTACTAAGCATCTTGGGTGAGTGATATTCAATCACTTTTGGTATATGAACAAGCATATGTTGATTTTCAGATTGGGGAATATCAGGATAGGGTTTTATGTGATATTTTGCCCATGGAATGTTGTCACCTACTTTTAGGTAGGCCATGGCAATTTGATAGGAGAGCATTGTATGATGGATATGCTAACACCTACACCTTCAAGAAGGATGGGAGAACTTTTGTGATGACACCATTATAGGAGGATGCTGCAACAAAGAAGGCAGCCAAGGTCATCTTGATGGGAAAGAAAGAGTTTGTGCAGATCAATGCAGAATGGACAAGGACAGTTGGGGATACCTTAGGGAGTAGGGTTGCTAAGGATCCTAGTTTGAAGATAATTTCAATTTTTGGTGATGGAGATCAGATGGATCAGCAGAAGGTCCAGAAGTAGGTTTACAAGCAACCACAAGTTGATTGGAAAGACAAGGATACTATCATAGTAGGGACCATTGTTTGTCCTCTAGAACCAACAAGAGTTGAAAGGCAAACATATTCTACCATAAAAGTAGTACAAGAAGCATTAACCAAGGTTTCCAATGCAGGTGTTCAGGTAGAGATGATAGTAAGACAGAATGGCAAGCAAAGGATAGGTCTGGTGGCAAGCAGTCACTCATGGCAAGGTATGAGTAGAGCCTACAAAGCTGGGCATGAGTCTTTGATTCCATGGAAGTAGGTTGCAGTCCATAGATCATGGGGAAGACATAAGACAACAGAGGATACAAGTAGAGAAAAATAAAGACTTAACTCATGGGGCATGAATTCTTTTCTCGGTGGGGTGTATGGTGCAGGAGCACCTAATCCACAGTGGCCTCCATGAGGCATTCAACTATTTGATGTACATTTTTCTGTTTCCAATAAGGTCCTAAGAAGACCATTCATGTAATAAGGTCTATTTGACCAATGCATGTCATTTTAGTTTGTATCTAGGTTTATGTTGTAAGTCGCAAGGACACTTGTTTATCTATAATCACAAAGTTTGTTAGGCAGTTAGGAGGTTGTTAGATAGTTGTCTCCCAGCCACTTGGAGTCATGTTGGTACTATCAGGATGGTACTACTCTGGGCGAGTAGATAAATACCTAGAGACAGATCGAATGTAATCAATTGTAGTGGAGAGGTAATAGAGATCAGAGATTAGTGTGATTTGTAATTGAGAAACAGAGCATCTGTGTACATTTCTGAAAGGCATAATAAACAAAGTTCTATTATGTGTATCTTTTTGTCATTTGATTTCGTTAGGTTTTCTCTGTGTAATTGATTTACTGTTTGGTGGTCGAGATGGATTCTTAATCCATTCCACCAGTTAGATTTCTTTGAAATCGGTGGAATGGATGTACAATTCATTTTTATGTTTTTCATTTTGTTTGTTTGTGTTTGCAGGATCATGTACAAGACGCATTGATAGATTGTAGCATTTGTCATGTACTAGATTGTTGGAGAAACAGGTTTATGAAGTTACAGGGTTTACAGAGCTTCAGATTGACGAAGATTCATGTTGTTTCACCGAGTATACATTCTGTGTGTATATCGCTAATATATGTCAGGGTTCATTTCATGTGTATCTCGCAAGTGAATATTGTGGTTGTATGTGGTGAATGTGCATTTCGTATGATACAAGGAAAGTCAATGGTCAATCTCACCGAATGCATATTCTAAATGCATTTTTCAAATGTATATTGAGAATAGACATTGTGCACATACATTGTGTTAGATGCAAGGGGTGACCGGTAGTGACGGTGAAGGAAACCAGTGATCGCAAGTCGGCAAAAGTATATACAAGTTGTTCTATCGGTGTATCGGGAGCACATACAAAGCGCTCACCAATGAGGAAGGTCACACCAAATGTATATTGTGATTGTATATCGCAAATGTATATCCGGAATGTAATTTGAAGAATGTATCTCTTAGCAGTACAAAGTTGAAGACATACATCGAGGAGACAAAAAAACAAGGTGGCCAACGGGGAATGTTTGGCCGATAAAGAGAAGATTGCCAAGACATGGACCATCCTCTCACCGATCAGTTTGTATGACAGAGTTTTGGCTCTGCATCACCTTGGATGACCCTTGATACTTGTGTAAGGTCAAGGATACAGGGAGACTGCCTCCGCTGTGACAATTCTTCTATTTGTTTATCTCTTATTGCAATTGTTGTGTGTGGTGCCTTGGGGGCATAATGTTGCAGAGGATGTCTTGGGGGCATTTTCCCACGTTGTAAACCTAAGTCACTTTTATCTCCTCTCTTATTTTTTGTGTTTTCATTCTTCCGTGGCTCCACTAGTCAGCGTATGACAATAACAAATAAATACTAATAAGGACCGTGTGTCCCTACAACAAGTAAAAATGGACCCAATCCATATATGAAGATGGGGTTAATTTGATATTGACACTTGACTAGTAGAATCACTTTGTGTTGTGATGTGTTCATGTGTTGTGTTGTAAAGATTCTTGTAACAATCCTTTGCAATACTCTAAATCTGCTTCTAGGCACTTTTGATTGATTTGTATCTCACATTGTAGCTACACTCGATTCTAAGATACCTAAAGTATAACCTCACAGCTATACTCAGTTTTGAACCTGCAAGTATAACCTTGGTATAATATGTGATATAATAAATGGTTTCTGTGTAAGTTTCATGAATTGATTTGGTTGTTATCTTAGCTTAGATTTTCTAACCAAAGCTTATATATTGTTGATTGTGATAGCAAATGATATTGATGTGTTTGTGGGAACATTTGGCGATTGCAAGCACATGTCACTTTGGGGCATGGGCTTTGTGAAAGCTCTTATTCCCTTGTGTGTTTTCACTTTACCTTAAACGTGCTTGATAATGGCAAGCAGGAGCAACCACTTTAAGGTGGGGGCATATATTGTCATAAATGCTTAGATATTTTAGATATTATTGATAAAGCATGTTTGTGTATACTCCCTTTTCACTATAAGGCATATGTAGATGCTGGTGGGGTTGTGTACTTTGTTTTGTTTTGCATATACCTCCTTTTCATTGTAAGGTGTCTACGGATGCATGTGGGGTTGTATACTTTATGCATTCTTCTTTTTCATCGTAAGGTGTTTGCTGATGCTGGTGGGGTTGCATTTTGAAATCCCTTTTGTGGAAGGCAGGATTGTGTCTTCCCTTGAGTGGTTACACATCCTTTTAAAAGTCCTCTACAGAGGCAGGGTTGGGTCTTGAGTTATTCACCCTTAAGCATGTCTTTGGCAGTTGTAGTAGTGTAGCTCAACCATCAGGTGTGTTTGGCATGTCTTAGATAGTGGAGCATAGCAATGAGCTCCTCCTTATCACTCATGTTTGTTGTGTATAAGACATATAGTGTGTTGATGACATACTCTACGACACTCATGTATTCCATGTGTTTTCCATGTCTTCCTTGCGTCTTTTGCCTATTTTTAGTGGTTTAAAGGATGCAGCGATGAGCTCCCCCCATGCTATGTGTTTTGTGTCTTTGATAGTGGCACGTAGTGATGAGATCCCCCCACGCTATGTGTTTTGTGTGTCTTTGATGGTGGGGCATAGCGATGAGCTCCCCCCATTGCCTAGTTAGGGTTATATTTATATATTTGTTTAATCATGTTTTCTCTACGTATTACATGACTTTATTCATGTCTTCTATGTGGATTGTGTGCTTCCTTACTATATTCACTATGTCTTATGTGACTGTCAAGTGTTTTCTTATGTTTTCCTAAGCTTGGGGGCTAGAAATTCTCCCAACTTAGGGTGTGTTTTCACTCTAGTGTTTGATGTGTTTGGTGTGCTTTGAGCATACTTTAATGCATGTACTGATCATAAGATCAGACACACATTAAAGTGGGGGGCTAAATGTTATGGAATAAAAGTGGACACTTACCTTTTTACCTCCTTATTTAGCTCCTAGGTCCCTGTGATAACATTATACATACAAAATATTCATCTCGATATAAAATCCCCTGAAACCAATGCAAATCGAGAAAAAAGGGGCCCATATTCTTCCTTATCCTGGACCAAAAAGGTGCCTTGGGACTTGGGCACCTATGCCCAAGTCCTCCCTAATTGGTCAGGGAAAATTTCAATGTATGTTGACATAGGACCTTTAAAAAGGTTTCTCTTTGTCAGCTCTTTTGGTTAATTTCATGAATGTTAGCAGGAAAGCATATATAAGTGTGTTTTTGAATTCATTTGAAACCTAGAGGGATATAGTGAACTTATGATCTTGGAGCAAAGAGCATTCAAAGCATTCATTGTGTTTCTAGAGAAGATTTGTGTTTGTATTGTGTGTGTTGTTGCAGATCTGGAATCATCGTCCATCTCCTTATGAGTTGAAGGATATTCATTCTCCTAAGAGCTTCACCTCTGTGGTGATATCATTATTATTTGAATTATTCTATCATCATTTTTTTTAGCCTCTATCTTGATATGGCATGCACTCTCTATCAAACAACAGTGTTGGGAAGCTTGAATGCTATCCCAAGATTTCACTGAGGTAAGTCCCTAAACACCATAACCCCCAAACCCCTTTGCTTCTTGTGTGTAGGTTATAGGTGCGAGATCTGGAAAAGTGAAGACACAGGAAGACTGAGTAAGGATTAGGGTTTTGGGGTTTGACAACATTTTGGTAATATTCCTTTGTACAAGACTTCAAGGGCACCCATGAAATTTCCCTCCACCCATTTTTGGGTCTAGTTCTGGCTTCAAGGTAGTCTTTACAACATTTTCTCAGTTCTAACCTTCGACAGATTCTCACTTCTAGGACTTGGGTGCCTGTGAATTCATCCTTTGACACCTCTACTTCTAGAATCAAGTTCTCCTCTGTTCACTGATCTCAGTGCTTCTTTTAGATTGTCTGTATCTATCACCATTTGTTAGTTATGCTCTGATAATCATAGAACTAGGGTTTAATGCATATTTGACCTAGGTTTTGATAAAAGGATTGATTAAATTTGATCTTTCCATAACACTTTTGAGTACAAGATCTATCGATGGGTCCACCTCCATTTGGTAGTGATTTGACTCGGCCTTATCCTTGAATGTTATTGTGGAAGAGGGTTTGATTTAGTGTGCATTCTAGACTTCATCATTCATCTTTCAATACATAACACCATATACATGATTATTTAAAGCATTTCTAGATTCTAAGGCAATTATATATCATTGTCTTCATTGAATAATAATCATTCTTCGATCACAAAGCTCAACTGTCTATCTCTTCATTTATCACTATGTATAGCATGATTGTGCTTTATACTGTCTAATTTTACTTGATTTGATCTATTCCACTCTAGCAGTTCTCAGAGTTCAATCTAGGTTGATTAGTGCTTAATTGTTTGCTTTAATTAATTTACCTAGATTACACTTGGAGAGTGTTTTTTCCCTTTTCATTTTGGTGAACCCAACAAACCTACCTAACCTAAAACCCTAATTAGGTTTTCAAATTTACAATTTATTTCTAATTTTATCATTTTTGAAATTTAATTTACCCTTTGGTTTTTGTGCTCTGTTGATCTATTCCTACTTATAAGGTTTGGTGATTGACCAAGTCTTTTCCCACCTTGCCACCCTAGATCTACCTAACATTATGACACCTTTTAGGGTTTGTTCCTTAGATTATCTTCATGCATTCATTTTAGATTTTGAAAAAATTCTATCTTTCATTACACAACATCCCTTTATCTTTGGTATATTTAAGAAGCATTTCATAAGGATAGGGATGCGATTTCCATGGAGAGTTTGTTTTATCATGTCATTTATATTTTCCTTCTTTTATGGAGTTTATTAGTGTTCATCCATGCGTATTAGATACCCTTATGATATACATCCATGAACCTAATGATTATCATATGAATTGTGATATTGACAAACCTTTTTTTGAAAGGATTTATCATGTGAGTTGTCTATGCATGACATTAACATACCTAGTATTAATACATCTCTTACATGTCATGAGTGTATTGAGTCTATAGATACATGTGCCTTAGATGCACATTACCTTACTTTGTATATGATGGTATTGAGCTTTATGATTATTATTCTTCTACTTCTCATATGTCACATGGTTGCTTGTGCCTTGATATTGCTACTTCATTACTTCTACATGATGATATTATGAACCTTAGTGAGAAAATACTACATGTAAAACATGAGGGTTCTATAGATTCTCCTTTGTATATGAAATATTTCTTACTTTCTAATTATATGCACACAGATTGTATGTCAATCTCTTGATTGGAAAATTTAGATTGTACTTATTTGGTAGAGCTTCAAAATGATTGGATTCATCTTGCTTGCTCTATACTTTATTTTCAAATTTGGATCAATGCTATCATTGAATATTTCTCTAGCACTAGTTAACACAAGAATAGCATGGACATAACAATGATCTATAGTGATTCATCTTTCAATCCTTGTTATACTAAATATAATTCTAATCATACACATGATATCCTAAGCATAGAGGCATTGTATTCCAACATAAAATTCAAGAATTTATAGACAAATGGAAGATACAAATTGAGGTCACAAATAATAGGAAAGAGAAGCCACCTAATATGACCTAGATGAGCTCATTGTGTAGATATCACTCTTACGTTTCTTTGTCTTATATTAGTCATTGATATTTTTCCTTGTCCTTAGTATTGTTTACTTTTCATATCTACTTTGTCTTTTGGGATCCCTATAGCCTCTTTATGTATTTTCCCCACACTTGGGGGCCATGTGTGCTTTGTTTGATCTTTATGTTTATGTCACATTTATTTATCACACTTGGAGGGCATGCCAGACCTCTTTTATCTCTTGATTGTCATATCTTGTCTCTCTTTGCCTTTGGTCTTTATCATTGTAACATTTTATCTTAGGTGGTCTTTGTCATTCACATATTTATCTTTACATTGTCTTCTCTTGTATTCTCTACTTGATTATCTCTTGCTTTGGTCCTTTTCTTGATCATTTATCACTTGCACTTTGATCCTTGGCTCTTATCCTATGATCTCATGATTATTTACTTAACATATGTTCATATAGGAATTGATCTAGCTTCTTATCTAGTAGTGATTTATGTTCCTAATTTGATTGATTGAGCTCCTCCGAGTGCATTGTTGTATGTTCATATGTTGAGTGATCTATCTATTTTGAGCATCTTATGTACAATATATTATTACAATATCTTGCCAATTTAGGGCATATCATTGATATTACATTCTTATTTCATTTCTACTTTGACCTCACGTTGATGTATCATGTCATGTCATTGATCTGCTTTGACCTTTCATTGCTATATCATGTCATGCCATTGACCATTGGCATGATCATAATGGTTATATCATGTTATCTTAATCTAACACTACTATGCATGGCTATTTGATCCAAAAAATTGCTATGTCTTACCTTATCATAGAGAATTTTCATGATGATCTTACATTTCTATATCTTATGACCATGATCTCATATTGCTATATCTTAATGAATACATGATCTTACTACTATATCTTGATCTTACATTGTCATATCTTGTGAGTGATCCTATTTAAATTGTGCTTACATTATCATATATCACATGTATTGATCCTATGATTCATTGGTCTTATCATTTCTATAGCATTCTAATCCTATCTTGATCTTATACATCATACTTACATGATCACATCTATCAATCCTACATTGTCATATCTTATGAATGATCCTATCCATATCAAACTTTATTATTATACTTGATTGTCTAGATCTATATCACTTATACTATGGTCATACTTTCTATACTTGGGGGTTTGCCCCATTGTTGTGTTGGTGTGAATAGGGTTATTTCCTAACCATTTTCCTGTTTATGTCCTTTTCACACCTAGTTCGTTAAGTTTACTTAGGATATTTGTACTTTCCTAGTTTAGTGGAGATGTGCACACATGTGGCTCCATCTCCTATTATCCCACATTGGTTGTACATTTTCTTCTATTGGCTGTGTATCCTATATATACCCACCTCTTTCTCTTAGAGCATAGTCTCTCGTGTATGCACATTGCATCCTTTGTATAGATTATTTTTATTCTACCATGTTGATCTTCATATCTTTTGTGATTAGTTCTTAGGCATCATGATATTGGGATATCTACCTCCATAGCCAATCCTAACACTTTGTGCCATTGATCCTATTTATCTTATTGATCCTATTAATATTGTTGGGCTTCATGCCATTTTGGACCTTTATGCCACTATCAGGCTTCATTCCATTAATCCTACATTTTGTGTGGTCATGTTCATGGATGCCATACTAACCCTTCTATTGTACTTCCATAGGTATTCTTGACCATAGAGGGCCACATCATTGTTATCTTGATCTTTGGTATCTTGTTAAACCTACCCTATGTATGCACA
This sequence comes from Cunninghamia lanceolata, assembly GCA_027924645.1. Taxonomy (NCBI): domain Eukaryota; kingdom Viridiplantae; phylum Streptophyta; class Pinopsida; order Cupressales; family Cupressaceae; genus Cunninghamia; species Cunninghamia lanceolata. The sequence goes on from BSBN01001067.1 coordinate 8,390,626, forward strand.
TGCTCATAGATGCCACATTGGGCCATTTATTGTACTTTCACAAGTGTCTTTAGCTATTGAAGGGGCTACATCACCATTCTTATGCCCCTTACCTCTGACTCTATCTCCATCCCATTGCTATGCTTCTCATGATGTACTCTTCTATTTATTATTACTATATATTACACACTTAGATGATTATATGTGTGGATAGGAAATATGCAGGATACTCTAATTTGTTGAGGTGAATTATTTCACTTAATTATCCTAAATTTCCACTAATATTATAATGTAAAAGAGATCACTAAAATAGAATAAATACAAAATTAACTATTTTATCAACTAAATTAAAGTTATTTATTCTTCCACTTAGAATATTGAAGGTGTCCTAGTTAGACTAAAATCATTATCTTAAGTTTAAGACTAATGGTAAGTGAAAATAATATAGGAACAAGGTTTATGCTATTAGACAAGAATGACTAAAGAAATTTTAAATCTATAGGAAATGACAACTTCAAAGATGGAATCTAGATAGGTTGATTGGAATAGAATGTTTGGAAGGTGCTACAATGAGTTCAAGCTACTATTAAGAAGAATAGGAGTAGATTCTAATAACAAGACACTAGTGTACCCACAATGATGTCAATATGACCATGTCCACATCCTATAAATAGAAAATAAAAAAATAATAGTACAAGTTGTTGGAGTTTGATCTTTGACCCTTACAACCCATTAGATCCTACAAAGCAATGATATGCCTTCTACAAGAGATTTTGATAGAGCTAAAATGCAATAATGTTCATACAATATGGGTGTGCCCACAATAGCTTACAATTTACATATGAACCCTTGATTAAATAGAGAGGGAGTGAAATGAGAAGGTAGTTGTGGACTCTAACCACCTTGCATGTGCATAGTACATGTGTGATAAAGGTGTTATATGTACATGAGTTAGGTGTCACCAAAAAGGTGAGCATGTGTCTCATCCATATGAGGTGAGGCAAAAAGGTAAAAGTACCCAAGTGTGGACTTAACAAGTGTGAATAGGACTCTCCTAGATAGGCTAAAATCTAACTAGTTGTCTAATATCCTTATTCACACTAACACAAGTAACAACAAATAGAAAACTACTAAAATTTTGAAAATATGATGAATGGAATTCTTATAGTAATTCTTTCATAAATGAATACCAAAGATAAAGGAAGATGAGGAATAGAGAGTGAATCATTAGGTTTAAAAATCTAGAATCCTATTAAAGTACATATTATTATTTAAGTGGAATTCCTAAGATCTAAACATAGGGATTTCTTGAGAGATTTCCAAGGTGGTCAAACCTCAAATTTAACTTTTTGGGTCAATGACAATAAATGATAAGAGGTATACATGTACTTATATTTGTGACTAAGGTTAGAAAATAAAAACTATGATAGCTCCCTTACTCAACACCAAATCTAAACACAATCTCTTAAGCTAGATGGCCTCCTTACAAGCATGAATAGTTAACATGTAATTAGCCACTATAGTGGACAATGTGACCATAACCTACTTCTTGCTCATCAAATTAATGGCACCACCAAATAAATTGCAAACATATCCACTAGTAGATCTTCTACTATCAACATCTCATGCCCAATCTAAATCTACAAATCCATAAATATCCACTAAGTTCTAGTATTCTTAGAATTATTGTAATAACAGATAGAGTACTTAAAGGTATCCTACAATAATCAAAAGACATTCTTAACTACATTCCAATGATCTTGTCTAGGATTAGCCATAAAGTAGCTAAAGACTCCTACTATTTGGGCAATGTCTAGTATAGTACAAACCATAGTATACATCAAATCCCCAACTACACTAGCATAAGGACCATGAGCCATATCTTCCATCTATGTGAGTGTTGTAGGACACTATTCAACTAAAAGCTTGGTTCCCATAGAAATATGAGCACTCAATGGTTTGTTAAATTTTCCATGTTGAAAATGTTGCAATACAAAGTTCACATACTTACTTTGGCCTAACAAAATCTCTTTCTCTATCCCCCAACTCCATCTCAAACTATGATGAAAGATAAGACTTCAAATCATAAATGACATCCTTATCGTTAGCAAACAACAACATATCATCTACATACAATGTGATAACAAAGAAACAATCACTATCCATTTTATAGTAAACACAATGATCCAATTTGGATTTTAGAAAACCTAATTCCAACACAAAGAAATCAAACTTGTAGTACCACATTCTAAGATACTGTTTGACATCATGTAGAGAATTTTTAATCTATGAACCAAAGACTCCATACATTTAACAACATAGTTCACTAGTTGTATCATGTAGATCTCTTCCTCTAATTAACCATGCAAGAACACTATCTTCACATCCATCTATCATATCTCTAAATCAAAACTATTGCAATATATAATAGAAACCTAATAGATTGCAACTTAGCAACTGAAAAAAAATCTCACTAAAGTCTATCCCCTCAACCTAGGAATACCCTTTTGCAAACAATCTTGTCTTGTACTTTTTAACACCACTATCTGAATTAATTTCTCTTGAAAACCCATTTATAACTAGCAGACTTCTATCCATCAGGTAATGATACCAAGTCCCATGTGTCATTCCTTTTCAATGCAATTATCTCCTCATCCATAACACCTTAGATAAAAGGAAGATCATTGTTTGGTTCATGAACACCTATTGAGTTGATAGTTCTATACAGTTTTAACTTTTTCCCATTTCTAACAAGTTATTTCGAGTTTACACCAAGAAAGGAATATTTGTGAAGATTTATTGAACCATTTAAGATGTATGTTAACTACCACATGGCGGTTCCCCACCATTTTACCATTTGAACTTAGATTGTTAATCCTAGCCAACAACATGTTTCATGTGGTATTGGGCCTTGCACTACCTTGTATCTTTTGTAGATCATTGAGGAATCTTGGAAATGCTATTTATACATGGTTGAGAGTCATTTGAAAGAAAACACATATGGAAGAAGAGAGAAAAGGGAGAGCATAGTTTAGAGTTAGAGTCTAAGTAGGAGGATGAGGATCCAAGAGGGAGATAGTATTGAGGTAGGAGTTTTATAGTGTGGCATGTAGGGAGATAGTGGAGGTCATTTCTATAAAGTAGTGTTAGTAATGTACTTGTACTTGAATCATCATTTCATAGTAATAATGTGTGTGGCCCATGTGGCAAGATCTTGAAGTTATAATTTCGTAGTATAACTATAATTGCATAGGAGTAAGCAAGTGGCATATAAGAAGCCATAGTGGTGAGTTTGTAATCATGGTTTTAATCATGCAAGAATGAGACCAATGAGGATGTTGCTATTTTTGTGAAATTCTCAATTATTTGTGTTATTTGATGTTTTGGCTACATGGTTGGATAGTCTTTCATTAGACCCTATGTTTGTGACTGCATCAAGTGGTATCAAAGTGAGGTTAATCATGGGAAGAGTGTTGAGGAGTTGATATTGATGGGAACAAGCTTGATTGATGTAGTTTTTCAAGAATGGGTTGACAAAAGAGGGAAGGTCTAGTTAGTTAAATTAAGGCATAAGTAGTGGAAGTGCACTATATTTTGTTATTGTACTTTATAGGAATTAAATAATGTATCTTACATCTAGGGAGTGTTGGGTAGAAGATTCCTCTGAGTAAGTAGATAGTAAACCATGGTAATCCACAAGAATCATGTAAATAGAATGTTGACTCTGATGTAGTTTACAGGGGTGATTGTGGGTAGATTTTTTATCTAAGACAATTTTCATCAAATCAAGATGTTGTAGAAGAGAGCGTGAGGTGTTACCAATGTTGTTAGTAGAATGAAGGAGATATATGAGATGCTAAAGGCTATGCAAAATTGAATGGATGCTTTTGAGAAAGATCATTGAAAGGAACCCTAACCCTAGGCAGAAGGAGAGTGATTAAGAATATGAAGTAGATCTTATGGGACCAAGTGGAAGTAGGAAGAGAGGGCATTGAAGGTCATAACTAGCATTTGTATGAGGACCAAAGTAGACATTCTAAACTATTTTGGAAATTTGGACCCTGAAGAGTTGATAGATTCTAGATCACTGATTTAGAGGAGAATTTTGAGTATGTAGACATTATGGACTTGGATAGAGTGAAATTTGTAAAGACCAAGATAAAAGGCCATGCTACAATATGGTGGAAGGAAGTGCAGTTAGACAGGAATAGGAAACATAAGCCTAGCATTGGAAAGTGGGACCAAATGGTGGATAAGTTGAAATCCAAGTTTATTCCAACAAATTACCACTTGGAGTTGTTGAAGGAGCTACATAATTTATGGTAGAGAAACATGACTTTGAAGGAATACATCAAAGAGTACTATAGGCTAACAATTGAGTTTGGACATCATGAGGAAGGAGCTGGGAAAGTGATAAAATACATAAATGGTTTGAGAGAATCCATCCAAGGGGAGTTGGGTATGTGGAATATCCATATAGTAGAAGAAGCCTACTGATTGGAACTTGCCATAGAGAAGAAATTAAGTTAGAGGTTAGAAGAGAGGCAGAAATGATAGAGAGAGAAGGTGGAGAGGTATGATGACATAAGGGTGAGATGTAGTGAGAGAGGTAGCCCTTATCATAATGAAAGAGGAAGCCCAAATCCCTAATATGGAGAGAAAAGAGATGATAATTCCTACTATAATGAGTGAATAGATGACATTAGGACACACTACAGAGACTCTTAGTAGGGTAGAGGATATGAGAGGATAAGGTGGAAATCTTTTAGAGGAACCTATTTCAAGTGTGGAGGAGAAGGCCATAGAGCATTTGAGTGCAGAAGAAGGAGAGGAAAAGATAGTACAACCTTGGACTAGATTTGTGGATGAGAGGTCACCTAGTTTAGAGAGGGACCTAGAATATGGAGAATCATTGGTCTCATAGAAAGCCTTGAGATGAAATAGAAGCAATGAATCAACATAAAGAAAGAGTTTGTTCATGACCAAATATAAGGTAGGGAGAAAGAGTTGCAATGTTGTTATGGATATTAGTAGTACAAACAATTTGGTGTCTAAGGAAATGATAGACAAGTTAGGGCTAAGGAGGATGAAGCATTCATGCCCATATAGGATTGGATGGTTGTAGCAGGGAGATAAGATATTGGTGGAAGAACATTGCTTGGTGAGGTTCAACATAGGAGAATATTAGGATGAGGTGATGTGTGACATTCCATAATGGACGTGTGTCATATATTGTCAGGAAGACCTTGGCAATTTGATAAAAGTACTATGTATGATGGAAGAGATAACACCTACATGATATGGAAGGATGGTCAGAGACATAAGTTGATGCTATTAAAGGCAAGAGAGGGATAATTTACAATAGCACTAGAGTTTGTATTAGGGAGGAATGATATGTATTGATCCCAAGGATGTGTAGAATTATTGGACTACCAAGTAGCACTATAAATAAAAAGAGGTATCACAAAAGAGAGTGTTACATCCCTAATTTTGTCTTGGTAATACTTTTTACTTTTACTTGGACATAAGTAAATCTATTTTGATGTTTCGATTAATATCAAGGAAAGACATAGATTCTATTGAATGTCATTTATGGAATTATGGAAATGAATATGTTATATCAATTTAATAATTGCATTAAATGAGAATTTGGTTTATTATTTGAATAATGATGCACTAATCATAATCTGTTGATATCAATTTTTATATAGGATTACAAGTTTTTAGATGACTCAGAGGAGAGAGAGAGAGAGAGAGAGACCTTGGGTTACGAGCGTTTATTTGCCAACCAAGTATAAGTGTTTAACAAATCGTGAATCGATATTGATAGAGGTGAGTCATGTTTTGTTAGTATACTTTTAGATCTAATCGACAAAATAGTCGATATCTTTTGATTCTTTCTAGGCAAGTCATGTGTGTGTCGACATTGTCGTTTGTACAGAAAATGACGTCTTCTAGGTAGAACAATGTCCATTGATAATTAATGTAAGTATTACATCATCATTGTCGCAAAATGGTTGCGTTAGTATCCTTGAGTCATATAAGGTTTTATTGTCAACATTTAACATCATATGACGATCTCGTCAAGACAAGTTGACATGGTTTAACGAAAGTCTGTGAAGAGGAGACAAGCTCGACCCTTTCACATTATTCGTAAGCCTTTCGACTTATAATTATTATCGTATATTGATCAAAGCATAAACTATCAAGTAGGGTTGATGTCATGTTAAACCATATTTAATTATATAAACAAATATATGTATGCTTCGATTTGAGGATAATACCTCATAGTTATTAATGCTTGCTCAATCATGGAGTAGCCGAAGGCTTGCAAATAGGAATGCCTTCATTTGTTTCAAGTGATCGACTGAACCACTATAAGTGATCATTAAATGATCAAGCTATGTTTTAATTGACATGTTGGCCTCTATTGAGAGGAGATTGTGGTGCAACAAACCTTATTCAATGAGCTCCCTGCAGTGGACATCTTCCATCGACATGTGTAAGCATATTGTGTGGTTTCAGTTGTAACCGAAGCAGTATGTGTGGACTGACTTCGCATTCATTATGCCTTTAACTGCAAGCATGGGAGAGAGATGATAGGAAGACTCATTAAGAGTCTTAAGAGATTTAAATGGGAATGACTCTTTAAGAGTATGAAATGATCTATATTTCTGGGGGCTTTTTGAGTTTCGCAGTGGGCAGCAAGTATTAGGAATACGGTTTGGAAGAGAGAAATGATGGGCTAAGGCATCTAACACAGTTTGGGTCTACAACTCAATCATTTTTGAAAGGCCGTTGAATTGCCAGGTTAATATTTCTATATAGAATGTTTTGTATTTTTAAAAAAATAAATCATACTTCTTCTATATCGACATCTTCTGTAATGTTTTCTTAATAGTTATGTGAATTACCAAATGAGGAAAATCATTTATTCAATGTGTTGATGATTTTAAACCATGATCTACTTGGATGAAATCACTATCATATTGATAGTTAGTGAGAAATAAACGGTTCATTTCCATATAAGAAACTAGTATCATCAAAGGGCCTTGTATGGCTGATACAACCATTTATCAAGAAATTTAAAACCCAGAGTTCTTAGAGCTGAGAAATATGATATATTTATAGCTATTATGATGTCAAACAATCTTGTTGTGACTTTATGATTATTATCATTGCGCATTGGAATAGGGTTCTCAATAGTTTATATGTGGGTAGATTGAGCCATTTAAGCTCAAACCAATGAGTGAGATATAACATGCAGCCAATTAACTATGATATTATAGGTTTTAAAATCATGCAAAGACATTTAGTGTTTCTTAGTACAAAATGATACTTAGATATGTTTACTCTTTGGATATGAGTAATATGAACAATCAATAGCGAGGATGATATCGATTGAATTATCCTATGTATAGTTTTATATCAAACAATTTATAATCAACACAAAGATTCTTAGATATTTGGAAAACTATTTTAACTAATCAAGTGATGGGAAACTAGGAATAGTTTGGTAAAGGAAATAAGTATCATAGGACCATCTTTATTATCTATTATATTAAATCCTAACGAGTATAACATAGTAGTAAATCATTATATGATGAGAATTAGAGAAGTTTCTATATAAACTATTTATATTCATATCTCTATGATCTTGTATGCCATAAGAATCAGTGTGGGTCAATGCAAGAAAGACAACCTAAGGTTAGTAAACCATAGGGTACTATGATACTATATGTTTATGTTCTTATTGGACCGCGAGATTAATATACTCGCGTCTTGATATAGTTATCACATCACTTAACATAAGCATATTGAGGATTAAAGTTATCAAGCTTGTAGAACTTCACTAAAGTCTTCTAGAGACTCAAGAAGAATTGGATAACATTGCTCAATGACGATATTAGATATTTTTCTTAGAAGAAGTAACTTTTTGACTATAAACTTAAGAGATCGAAACTTGAAATAAGTATTTATATCTTTTGGAATTAAATTGATCATAGTCGAGGTTTAAACTTGATTGGAACCTTTTGGTTGGCTCTAACTAAGGTTTTCTTATAATTGAGGAATGGTCTCATTTAGAAAGTTTGAAACGACCTTTAAGTCAAAAGAAGACTAAAGGAAAATCTTTTACTCAAACACTATTCTTTCTAGAATTGATTGTTCGATATTCCTTTATCATGGAAAAGGAAAAGCAAACCCTAGATTGACCTAGTAGGGTTAATTTATTGAATGTACCTTTTTAGGATACAACTTGTTTTAGCTATTTCTATATGGGTCGACAAAGAAGGTCAAGTACCCTAAATAATAATGTTCATTTTATTTACTTGTTGAAAGGAGGACTTGTCCTTATTGATAACATTTATCATTGGTTTATATAACCTATTAGATTGTTTATAAATTGACTTAAAGTTCTTTATGTGTCAATAAGTTTTGGGATCTCGGGTTTTGCAAAGATGCAATGAGTATCCTCGTATAAAAGTAAATCCATGAGATCTATGGAACAATGACAGTGTTTAAAAACCTGTCTAAGTCAAAAAGACTAGAATATTGAAGTTGTCAGTCTATATGGTAAAACATAGTTAACCAAGTCAAAAACTGTAGGAATATGATAGTATCCAAGTCGAGTTGGGGTGGGTGAATATTATGGCTACATTCATTGCGAATGTCTATTCATATTGAATCTTTGGCCAAAGTAATGCATTAGTTTTTTGCATGCATTATCGGTTCACTATATCTGGATTGCATAACCTATCAGAAAATCATACTTAGCTAGAGGGTATCTAGGGTTGTATGATTGATAAAGTTGTGTAGGATACAACACTATGTACTTGGAAGGCAAATTACCACTGGTCACCTATGGTCTATATTCCTCGTGAAGGGTAGGGCCACTTCCTATGTGGAAGATGTGTTGGAGACCGCTAGTCTATGGATCGAGGTAAAACACTGGGAAGATACTCTCTCTCTCTCTCTCTCTCTCTCTCTCTCTCTCTCTCTCTCTCTCTCTCTCCAGCAAAAACACATGCCAAGGCTTGTGATAAAGATGTCAGATTTCTAGATGCAGTATATCTTTGTGACTTGTGCTATATAAATGATTTTCTATTGCAGATATTTGTACTTGTAAAAGACATTATGTCATATTTGTATCATGTTGATTAATTAAGAAAAGAAATTATGCAATTTGTTGTAACTTGATTTTAAGAAGGAATAAAAGAAAAATTTTCTCTCCCTCATTTTGACCTTGTTGAATTACTCTATGGTAAATTCTCGATTTTATTGTGTTTTTAGAACATGGATGTTATAGAGAGAGTGTGAGAGAAAAGGTCACCAAAGAGAAGCCATCTAGAGGATAAGATAAATGAGTGAGAGGATGAGGAGCTATACCAAGGGACATGCGGTAGTGGAGAACATAATAGAAGGGTATATGAAAACCAAGAAAGGGGCTAATATATGTGAGGGGCTAGTTGATGGAAAGGGCAAAAGGATAGTGAGTGGCAGCATGTCAAGAGGATGTGACATGGAAGATGATTGGTGGGCAGAGTACATCAACCATAGAAGAGGAAGTTGAATGAGATGGAAAATGATAAAGGAGAGGATAGTACTTTGGGTAGATCACTTGAAGCATACTTGAAGAGGTAGAAAGAGTGAATTGAGGAAGCAACAGGTTGGGACTCCTAGGTAAGGGCATACTGTGTTGGACAATGAGGGACTCATTTTAATCAACCTTGAGTATCTAATGTAGGATCTTTCTTGGGATACATTGTAACCTTGCATCATTGGGAATACTGGTTTATTTTAGTTGTTTGTTTGTCTATTAGTTTGTGGTTACTAGTCTATGATAGAGGAAGTTAGTGCCTTTCACCACAATTTGAAATTGCCTTTTATATTTTTAGTAGTAGTTTGTCAAGTGAGGAATAGATGTCATATTAGCATTTGAAGGGAATTGGATGAAAGAAAGATCACTGTTTAGTTCGTGAACACCTATTAGGTTGATAGTTTTATGTAATTGTAACTTTTTTTCCATTTGAAAAAGGTTGTTTGGAGTTTGCGACAACAGGGTAATATTTGTAAATATATATTAAACTATTTAAGATTTATGTTGAATACATGTGGACGTTCCCCACCATTTTACCATTTGAATTTAGAAGTTTGTTAGTCTTGGTTGATAACATGTTTTATGTGATATTGGGTCATGTGCCACCCTGTAGCCAATGCAGATCATTGAGAAAGATTAGAAATGTTATTTATACATGGTTGAGAGTTGATTGAAAGCAAGTGAAGAAGAAAGGAAGAAGAGAGAAAAGGGAGAGCATAGTTTGGAGTTAGAGAGTTTGAGCAAGAGAATGAGGATCTAAGAGCAAGTTGGTATTGAGGAAGGGGTTTGATAGTGTGACATGTAGGGAGATCTAGTGGAGGTCATTTCAATAAAGTAATGTTAGTAATGTACTTGTACTTGAATTATCATTTCATTTTAGTAATGTGAGTAGCCCATTTGGCAAGCTATGGAAGTTATAATTTTGTAGTATAACTATAATTACATAGAAGTAATCAAGTGGCTATAGCTTGGCATTTAGGAAGCCACGATGGAAAGTTTGTAATCATGGTTGTAATCATGCAAGTATGAGACCAATGAGGATGTTGTTGCTATTTTTGTGAAATTCTCTATTATTGGTGTTGTTTGATGTTTTGGCTTACATGGTTGGACAATTCTTCATTGGACCCTCTATCCATGATTGCATCATCATTCAAGTATCCAAAAATCATGCCCATTGAAATTAGATATAACACTCCTCTTTTCTACTAGTTCTAATTATAAAGGTGTAGTTATACAGTTCTCTTCACTACAAGAACATAAGAACTACTAAATTGAGAAACGCATGCTTCTAACTAAAATAAAATGCCCACATGAACACCCTTAGTGAGCACCATAGCTCCTCACAACATCTTACACCCTCCACTAGAGAAAACAACCCACACGCTCACATCATTAAGTTAAATGTTATCTGATAACATGTTACACATCAAACCTAGGATATGTAAAACACCATTGATCCCCTTCACTTGTCCATCAACGAATTCAATTAAGACTCTATCACAACCAATATAAACTTTCAAAGTATGTATATAAAAAGTATAATCATGGTCTTGAAATAATTCAATCAAGACTTTGTCATATTTTTCATACTTTGAAAATCATCCCTAGTGGGGGGTCAAATGGAAGTAAGCTCTAGCGCCTTTCAACCATGCACCTTTAGATGTATGTGTTATCAAGGCCATAACAAAGGCATCTCCACCATATTCTTGGGAAGATCTATAATTCTACTCATGAGAATTATTCTTTTTCTTCTTTTTTCTCCCCCTTGTAGTCTCTTCTGAAGTGCTTGGTCTTGTTGAAGTTCCAACACTTAGCCTTCAAATTTCTAGGAGATTTGGATCTAAGAATTTTTTCTTCTTATCCTTCTTATCTTTCTCCATTAATCTTCCACAAAATGATAGGGCATCCTTAGTAGATATAAAATCTTTTCAACGCATCTCATCTGAGAGTAAAGCAACCACTACCTCATCCATTTGAAGCTTTGAGTTAGTGCTCCTAATTGTCATCACTAGGTAATCCCATGAGTCTGATACAGAATATAAAAGTGTCACACAATGATCCTCCTCCTCCATCTTAACTCTAATAGAGTGCAACTAGGTAACAATCACATTGAATACATTCAGTGCTCAACCTTAGAACTATTATAATGTTCACAACATGCCCCATTTTACCCTTTAGCAAAATGAGGACCCTTGCTGTGGCTGTTTCTTTTGGTTGGTGTGTTTGGTCTCGCTTGGTGGTGAAAGGGAAAAAGGGGTAGGTGGTACAAAGTGTTGAAAATCAAAATGCCCCAGTGCTAGGTATAAAACAAAAGGTACTAGTAAATTCTTTGAGAGAAATGATTAATAGTTTCTCATTGAACTGACTTGAAATTCTTAATATTTTGTGGAGTATGAAGGTTCTGGTTAAATATACCATTTTGGAGGTTGTGTGTCATATACAAATTTATTTGTATATGAAGTCTTTGTATTTTCATGTTATGTTTAATCAGGCTTTTGTTTCTCATTGGTTGCATGCATCTTTTGAATGTTCAAGCCCTTTATATACAAGCCGGACTCGATTGAGTTCAAAGGTCAAGTGAATTAAATGGTAGGTCTGCGTTTACATTTATGTTTGTATGTAGGTTTAATACGAATGCATTCAATATACGAAGTGGCATATATACGTACACAGTTCTGAAAGGAGAATAAATCAAACATAGAGCAAAGATTGAGTAAAGCACTGTTGAATCATACAAATGAATCACAAAAAAGTAGAATGACAGGAAAGTTAAAATAAAACTGAAGTATACAACATGTCCACATCTAGTATGCATTATTCAAACACAGGATATGGATACGTATGAAAGAACAATACAAGAAATTGTAACATAGGTAAAACGTGCCAAAATTAGGAATATGCATATTATATATGAATAGAAAATGTACATTAGAAAGAGAGTGACTGCGAGCGTCACTGTCAAAATTTGAATTCTTTGTAAAGAGGAGAACTGAAGTGTTTAAATAATAGTATAGAGATTAGGGATTCACATTGAAGTTCCCAATTCAGACTATCTCTATGAAATGACCTAGCCAGTACAAGTTCGATGTTAAATCCAATCCCCTAGACAAACATAGGAAGTTGAGGCTGACACTTGCCCAATAATGGTGGTGGGCTAAGGCATGATCTGCCATGTTCATCAGGAATGGAAATCTTTCATACTGGGCTTTAGGAATATTAACTAGAGGGATCTCTAAGGCTTGTGGGATGCCTACACCCAATTCTACTCCTATAAGGATGTCGATGTCCGTAATTCTATAATCAGCCTTGAAAATATCCTGAAATAATAGAAAGACTTCCACTTTGTTAACACTTAAATCGAACATAGAGACGAGGAAACATGAGGCAATATCAGAATTAACTCTATATCTATCCGCGTTAGTCAGGAAACCTAGACCTAGTACCATTTTAATGGCTTCTAATTCCAATTCATGGAATATGAGGTTTTCGTGCTGAACGACTAATCCTTTCATATGAGCATTTGAAATTAGACCAAAGAAAGCAATTTGCCTCCTATTACTATGAAGACATATGTGTTGGCAAGAGACACTATATGGATTCATGGTTGTTGTCATTGATGGCAACAAAGGTCATCCCACATATCCGCAAGTCATGGTGTGTCTCTACCGGAAGTCAGAATGAAGATTGTTGTGGTCCGGTGAACAAGAACAGAGCATGTGGCAAGGTCCGACAGATTGGTCCGGATCTCTCAGAGGAAGTGTCTTGGTGCAGTGCGGATTTGGGGAAGTCAAGAGGACTACCTTGAGTAGTATATTCCAAGGATTTAGCCTCCAGTGATGAACAAAGAAAAAGATATGAATAGTTGAGTACCGGATTCCTGAGAGACAGTGAGAACAGAGGAAGAACTGACTGACAAAGTATCAAACTATTTTCCGGATGTGTTACTGTTGATGGTAAAGGTTGTGAAGGCATGAATCATGTTTGGCCGACATGATTAATGATATCTACAAGTATATGCTTGATCCGCATTACTTGATATGCAAGGATTCAGCCGACAGAACAGAGTTTGTGAGAAGATAGATTATTCCGGGTGCCGACTAGAAAGATAATGAAATCACTAGTGCGGATATATATAGAGGATGGATTTAGTTGTGAAAAGTGTGGTGATGTGATGGTGTATGCGAATAAGTGCAGAACAGAGCAGAAGTAGTAAGAAAGATCCGGTATGTGAAAGGATAGCAGAATAAAGAACAGAGGAAAGATGAAGTGCAGCAGATCAGTGTACTGAGCCTAACCGAAACTGAACTCCAGCATATGTAGATGCTTCCAATCAGTTCAAGACTGTGATTCTTATCACTTTGTAGACAGTGTGTCTCCTTGTAGGCAGTGGGCCTCTTTGTGAGCAGTGTGCTCGGGCAGTGAGCCCTAATTGGCAAGTGCCATTTTGTAATTCCTTATTCTTCTAACAGAGAATAATCTTTGGGTTAATCACCCCGTGGTTTTTTCCCTTAACAGGGTTTCCACGTCAAAAATACTGTGTCATGTGTTTTTCATTTCATGGTAATGTTTGTTTGTTTGATTCAATGCTGCATTGATTAATAAGAAAGTTCAAAAGAAGAAATAATTAGGATAACTGATTCACCCCCCCCTCTCAGTAATCAACAATTGGTATCAGAGCTAAGTTCCTCCTAATAGAGCCTAACAGCTTGAGGAAGATCTGGGAGTTCAAATGGATGCATATGGTTTAAGGGAGCAACTCAAGACTGCCCTTGAGGATCTTGAACAGTCAAACTCTGAAGTCAATGAATTAAAGGAAAGACTCAAATAGGCTGATGAATTCATGAGAGAACTAAAGGACAAATTAAGTCTCTCTATGAAAAAGAGAAAGGAGCTGCTCCAACAATTGGCAAGACAAAGTGAAGAAAGCAATACAAATGAAGAATTGACTGAGAAAACTAAGTTATGTGAAAAGTTATCAAAAGAAGTCATTATGTTAAGACATGAAATGGAATCAGGAACTATAAAGTTTACTCAAGAGATTGAAGAAAAAAGAAAAGCTGAAGACAATCTAAGACAATCTCTTAAAGAGAAATTAGAAGAATGCCACCAGATGAACAGAATTATCAGACATCTTGAATCTGATCTTGAAGAGGCCAAAGATAATGAAGAAAAACTTGAGGATCAAATTGTCTCTCTCAAAAGAGATCTTCAAACAGCAAATGAATATAAAGAAAAATTCAAGATAAGTTCTGCCCAACTTGAAGTACTTCTTGGAAGTCAAAAGAGGACAGATGACAAGTATGGTTTGGGATATGAGAAAGGAGAAAGCTCCGGATCCGGTCAAAAGAATTTTGGATCAGAAAATCCAAGGAATAGGCCTAGAAGACCTCCGGTAAGACAACCCAATGCTCAAAGATATCCATCTTTCAATGGATACTGCCACAGCTGCAATCACTTTGGTCATAAAGCTAATCAGTGCAGAAAAAGGATGAATCAAACTAATCCATCCTTCTCCGGACAGTGCTTTAACTGCAAAAGGTATGGACACAAGTCTCATGAATGCAGAAATATGCAAGTAAACAAATCATTCAATGGTAGATGTTTTACATGCAATAGAGTAGGTCATATGGCTAATCAATGCAGATCAAGAGGTTATCAGTCAAATATGCAAAAAAATATTATTTGCCAAATCTGTAATAGGTCCGGTCATAATGCTAAAGTCTGCAGAAGCAAGAATCAGGACAAAAGAGGTCTGGTATATAATCAGAATCAAGACAAGGGTAAACAAAAGATGAATGTGGATGAAGTTAGGAATCAGATGAACAAGATTTGGGTGAAGAAAAGTTCAGAGAATGTAGAGGTTGGATCCACACCAGACTCTGGTGCTGATATTTCTTTCAGAAATTAAAAAGTGAGCTCTGGCTCAGGGGGAGACTCAAAGAAAATCCTGTTCCCCCAGCCAATCAAGTGGTGCTGGATGTGATACAAGATGCGGAGTAAAGGGTTTGAAGATATAAGTCCTGAGATGATCCAGACAAGATTTCAGAGGTCCGCATGAAGATGCAAAGAAGTTGTGATCGATCAAGTAAGACCTATTCTGGGAGATGCTCCGGAATGACAGAGGACTACAAAAGGGTCCGGAGAGATCCAGAAGTACATTATTTTGCTCTGCGGACTGGACAGAATGTTTGGGATGTTCTTGTAATGTGTCATCTCAATTTATTCATGATTGAAAGATCCGCATGATGTTCATAGATCAGAACTGATCCGGGATACTCCAAGCTATCCGGATAAGGCAAACCAGAATAATATAGGTGGAGCATTTACTGCAAACAGATATTAGGGTTTGCAAAACGATATAAGGGATTTCTCAACAATCACTTGATCATTCCACATCCAAGAAGAAGCGAAAAGCGGAGCTCTGCAATAAAACTCATCAAGTTCACCAAAGATCTCCTACCGAAGTCATTACATACAGAAATCAATCCAGCCACTCCGTGCAACCGAAGACGCAAAAGGTATTTTCCACTTTCGATATCTTGCTACAAATCTTTTGAAGAAATGGCTACTCCAAATATAGTAAAAATCTCAGATAGGCCCCGACCTGAATTTAAGAAACATCCATACAAGTCATTGGAGGTAGATCCCTTAGGAGCATTTTCCAGTGTTCCTCATGGAGTTTTACACACAGAAGACATTAGGGTTTACATACATGCAAGCTTTGAGAAATTTAGGGAATTTAAATTGAGAGATCTCTATCACAAACAACTGATATACAATGCTTTTGAGCTTAAACCAGAGTACAAGGGTATCCAGAAGAAATAGTTTGATCAATTCATTCATTTCCCCTGCTTTGAAGAAGAAGAATGGGTCTGATATGTATTGAGCAGAATGCATGACAACTTCCTATGGCTGGATAGACCTTACAAAATCACAAAAGAGGCAATTAGGGCAGTAACTGGTCTATACTCTTCCGGAGGGATACCTATCCTCAAATCTGTCAAGAACAACATTGTAACTAAGGCCACCGGATCAAAATTTGATAAGAGGGCAATGACCATTGAAGATATTTCAGATCCGGATATCAAGTATGCATCCATGATAATAGGATACAAGATCTATCACGCCAGCAGGGAGAATTCTGTATCCGGAACTGCAGTGTATACTGCCTATGAAATGCTAAGGAAGAATGCAGAATATGATCTCTGCGAACTGCTCTTAAGCCAATTAATGGAAAATATACAGAAAATCAAGAAGGACAAGAAGAATTCCTTTAAGTATGGTACTCTTATATTATGTCTATTCTTCTACTTCATGAATGAGCTACCCGGATCAAGTGGATGGGCATGACAGAATGACAAACCTGTTGCAGTCCAAATAAGAGACTATCTACATGGGCTTGGGGATGCCAAAGCAAGAAATACAACCCTATGGGGATACTTCAAAAACCTCCAAAGCATGATGCAAGCAAGAGAAAGAATTCCCCAGTCTCTTGTTGAAAAATACAAAGACTCAGTGTGCTTTATGGTGGACACTGATCAGTGCCTAATGGAGGCAGTGGAACCAAGGACTGTCTGGATCATGCCCATGGGGTATGAAGTGGATGAACAAATAGTGGAGTTGCATGTTCAACACATGCTAAGTCAGCCCAAAGATCCAAAGGCAGAAAGGTTTGGAACCTTTGAGGAGCTGAGTGTAAAGATACATGTAGAACTCAGGGAACCTGAAATAAAGAGGAAGGTGAGAAAAGAAGTAGAGCATATTGCTCAAGGCCTAGGCATCTCAAAAGAGGCACTTGATGCCAGCCGGGAAAAGAGGAGAAAGGCTGAGGAAGAAAAGAAAAGTAAAGAAAGTGTTCCGGTTGAAACTTCCACCCGGACCAGATCATCAAAAAGATCTGCACCTCCCACAACCAAAAGTTCAAAACCAGAAGTCCAGGCATCCGGTAAAAGATCTAAGACAAAAGCCACAAGGGCTTATGAAAGCCAAAAGGATGAAGAGGAAACTGAGTCAGATGAGGGAGTAAAAGAAATAAAGAAGCAGAAGAAGAAAGGATCCGGGAAACCCTCCACAGGCCAAGACAAGGAAGAAATGGCAGAGGAATTTGCTGAAAAGCCCACTATGTCTCTAGACAGTGTAGTCAAATCAGTCACTATGGATGGGAACCTTCAACCGGTGGCTGAATTCTATGATGACTACAATAAGGCAGATCAAAAGATCCTGCAAGAAGCTATAATAAGGAACTTGAACATCTACAATAAAGCTTTTATTGAGATTATCTCTGAAATCCCAAAGAGCCTAGAGATGGAATTAGAGATAAGAAAGAACAATGCCATGGCAAAAGACCTTGAGATCAGGGAACAGATAGCTATTCAGCTATATCCTTCAATTGATCATAAAACAATGAACATGGTATTCAAAGACTGCAAGGATGAATTCAGGAGCAAAGCAAGGATGAATCAGCTTATGCTTGGTGAGACCGACAAGGTAGCCAAGGACACTGAAGAGATTCTCCAGAAAACCTTCAAAAGGTTTAATCTTCCTGTTGTAGAGGACTTAGGTGCAGAAACAGCTGTGGACTTGGAATCATCTGCTCCGGAAGAAGTGGGCCTTGAACAGACTAACATCTCTCCTCCGGTTTCCCCTACAGTCTCCGGATCCCAAGAAGAAGAGAAACTACAGGAGAAAGAAGCAGCAGTTAAAGAAAAAGAGGTTGACTGCACCAAGGATGCAGAGAAAGAGAAGACTCCAACAGAGAAAACCACAACTGAAAGTGGTAAGAGTAAGGAAGGAGAAAAGATTCCAAAGGACAAAACTGCAGAAGAGAAGAAACATCTGTCTCTGGCAAGAGACACTGCACAAACTGTTCAAGAATTCTTGACAAAAGCCACTATAGAAATTGATGAACCGGACCTGCTAAAAGGACCATTAGATTTTGACTCTTTGTCACCGGTACAAACAATGAAAATAGCCTCATTTGCAAATGAGAAAGTCAAAGAGAAACTACTGAAATCTCACATGGAAGACTGTGAGCTTATGGAGGTAGCATCTGGAGTGCTGGAAAAGATCATGCCATCTTTTCAGAAGGATCCCATAGCCTCCTCTTCCGGTAATCTCAAAACCTTAGTCAGCAGTGTTAGTACACATTTTGAATCTCTAGAAAAATCAGCTGAAGAAAAGGTTCGGAAGGAGTTTTTGGATAAAAGGTTCTCCGAGGTTCAGGGTTTGATCATTAATGATAGGAGAAACATGAACATTGGGATAAAGAGCTTAGAAAATGCTCTTAAGGATGGCGGTGAAATATACAAATTTTGTATCTCCTGGTCCAAGGTAACAGTGGACATTGAGAAGAAAATAAAAGAGCAAGAGGACACACTACTCAGCTTGTCTCAAAGTTTTGATTCTCTTTCGTCCTCTATAACAAATCAAGAATGTCAGACTATTGCAGTCTTGAGTGAAATCAAGAAATTGGAGAAGGAAAGGAAAAATAGAATAAGCAGGTTGAGTGAGCTCAGGGGGTTAATTGTCCCTAAGCTAGAGGCCATGCATGAGGCCATAGCAGAAGCTCAAATCACAGCCCAGACAAGTGATCCGAAAGATCTAAAAAGGGCAGATGCATTTGCATTTTTGTTGAGTGGTCACATTTCAATTTTGGATAGAATGAAGCAAAGTTGGGCTACAGAACTGATCCAACTGAAGACATCTTTTGCAAACATTCTTCAGTATATGTGAGTATGTAAATATGCGGCTATGTATAGAAAATTTTTGAAAATTTTGGTGTGTGGACCCTACCCTTTGCCATTGATGTCAAAGGGGGAGTGAGGAGCAGTGAAAAATGAGGAATCCAACTAAGGGGGAGTTCCGAAAATTGTATATAAAGATAGAGCATCAGCCAAGGGGGAGCATAGTGTAAACACTTAGTCATTTTTCACTAAGTGTTGCCATCAATGCCAAAGGGGGAGATTGTTGGCAAGAGACACTATATGGATTCATGGTTGTTGTCATTGATGGCAACAAAGGTCGTCCCACATATCCGCAAGTCATGGTGTGTCTCTACCGGAAGTCAGAATGAAGATTGTTGTGGTCCGGTGAACAAGAACAGAGCATGTGGCAAGGTCCGACAGATTGGTCCAGATCTCTCAGAGGAAGTGTCTTGGTGTAGTGCGGATTTGAGGAAGTCAAGAGGACTACCTTGAGTAGTATATTCCAAGGATTTAGCCTCCGGTGATGAACAAAGAAAAAGATATGAATAGTTGAGTACCGGATTCCTGAGAGACAGTGAGAACAGAGGAAGAACTGACTGACAAAGTATTAGACTATTTTCCGGATGTGTTACTGTTGATGGTAAAGGTTGTGAAGGCATGAATCATGTTTGGCTGACATGATTAATGATATCTACAAGTATATGCTTGATCCGCATTACTTGATATGCAAGGATTCAGCCGATAGAACAGAGTTTGTGAGAAGATAGATTATTCCGGGTGCCGACTAGAAAGATAATGAAATCACTAGTGCGGATATATATAGAGGATGGATTTAGTTGTGAAAAGTGTGGTGATGTGATGGTGTATGTGAATAAGTGCAGAACAGAGCAGAAGTAGTAAGAAAGATCCGGTATGTGAAAGGATAGCAGAATAAAGAACAGAGGAAAGATGAAGTGCAACAGATCAGTGTACTGAGCCTAACCGGAACTGAACTCCAGCATATGTAGATGCTTCCAATCAGTTCAAGACTGTGATTCTTATCACTTTGTAGACAGTGTGTCTCCTTGTAGGCAGTGGGCCTCTTTGTGAGCAGTGTGCTCGGGCAGTGAGCCCTAATTGGCAAGTGCCATTTTGCAATTCCTTATTCTTCTAACAGAGAATAATCTTTGGGTTAATCACCCCGTGGTTTTTTCCCTTAACAGGGTTTCCACGTCAAAAATACTGTGTCATGTGTTTTTCATTTCATGGTAATGTTTGTTTGTTTGATTCAATGCTGCATTGATTAATAAGAAAGTTCAAAAGAAGAAATAATTAGGATAACTGATTCACCCCCCCCTCTCAGTTATCAACAATATGGGAGTAGTCATATTCACAACAAATATTAACACAGGCTGAAGAACAGTGGGATTTGCTCATCACACAGGCCATTAAATAGAATTTTGCACAAGTTCTAGGGTTAATCACCATTAATGGTGTTCGTGTGAGTTTTGAATGTTTAGATTGTATGAGTTAATTCAGGCATGCTAGAGGTCTAATAGAATTAATGTCATTAATGTATCAAATTTTTTAATCATGATTTATGAATTATGGTATTAAATGTAGGGATACAATACTGACATTGGAAGAAAAGAAAAAGGGATCATTTTATGAAATAAACATGCAGGGTTGTATGTTTTTGGCATGCAATGCACTGGTTACAAAGACAGACGAAAAAAGAGGTAAAGTAAGGTTAATGACTAGGTAAGTACGTTTCCTTTGTATGTTTCATTTGTTGTATGTTAACATGATGCATAAATAGAAATACAAGGGTGAACTTATAAAAAGGGTTAAACTCAGTTGAAATAAACGGTAAGTCCGCATTTGTATTGAATAAAAGAAATGTGTTGCACATACATGGAGATGTACCAAAGGGTGAGTACAAAACTGAGGATTGTTGAAAGTGAGAAGACATAAAGCAATGAACAAGGTTTAAAATAAAACTAGACCCTAAGGTGAATTAGATGATGATGTATAATAATACGGGTTCTGCATTTTATGTATATGTTGCATGTATATCGTGATATACAAAAAGAGATACAAAATGGATAAATGCAAAATTTGATGATGACTTAAATGTGGTATTAACTAGCTAATGTTAACAGTTTGCATGTATGAAAGATTGTATGCATACAAGCGCGAGATACAAAGAGGTAAAGATACAAATGCGGAATGGGCATGGAATTAAAGTGGAATTGACAATTTTCTCGAGTCTGCAGTTGTATGTTGAAATGTATGTGTCATATATACATTGCAGAATACAAAAGTGTAAATACAATGTTGGACATGAAATTAAATACAATTTGTCCTATACACTGACACAAGTCCGAACATGTATGTTTTTTATAATATGCAAAGGTATGTGCAAAGTGATATGTAAACTCATATACAAAATGCGAAATACAAAGAGAGAGGGTATGGGAAATAGAGCACACAAAAGTATAAACACAAAATCAAAACAAGAAAAGGGGACATTATTTGAATTGTATGCATTTATTGCAACATTTAATGTACAACTAATGGTAAGGGTGTAAATTTTAATACGATAAACTTTAAATTGACTGTCATTTTTACAATTACATTCAAGAGTAAATTGCAGAGAGCTCATTTATCCAGAAAACATGATACAAAAGCATAACAGAGTGGAACGATAGGCGATTAAAGGTATTAAATGGTAACTCGTTACCAACAGGAAATTGCAAATTATAGGTATGTATGTACAACACCGTTGAATTACAGTTAGGGTGAATTAGGGGTTAATTATGGTAATTCGATGGTGAAAATAATGCAAAATCATTAATCATCTTTGTACTCATTTATGCAAACGTAATGTGGTACTGTTAAATCTTTGTTAGCATAAATACGAAGTAGTCATAGGGTAAAAAGTTAAAAAGGCATGAAACTGTAGTAAAAACCCTAGAAATATACACAAGCGGAAGGGTAAAAAGGGGCATATTTTCTTTCTACAGGATGGTACCGAGACAAAAGAAGGTAAATACCGTGGCTGAGGAAGGAGAGAAAGTGAAAAAGGAGAGAAAACTGCAGAAGGAAACTGCTAGAGAAGAACTGTCACTAGTTCGAGGATTTCCAACTTTGATATTTAACTCAAGGGGAATAGTCACAGACACAAATATTGGGCATTATGATTCAAAAGAAGTATTACAAAAGGTCACAACGTCCGATGCTTTAGATGACATGAAGAAGATCTAGGAGAAAGGATTATACATGGCCGCAGGGTTCCCCTTAGCTAAGGAAGCTAGGGATTTGGTATTAGAATGTATGGAGAGATATAACTTGGAGACTAGGCAAGTAATGCATAATGGTAGAAGCATTGTAGACTTATCTACAGAGGGCATAGCTCAGACTTTTGGCCTTGAAATTAAAGAGACAATGATGGTTATCTATACAGATCAGTGTGTAGCTGATTATATAACAAATGAGAGAGAATGCAAAAGTGCTATTTTCTATGGATGGTACACAACTGAAAATAAACTCAAGGCTGCTGTAAGGGTTCCTAAAGGTCTATACAGAATTGACTTCAAAGAAGAAATATATTTCATGATTACAATGTTGAGCAGGCTAGTTGGACTGAGAGATGCAACTAAATTTGAGCCTTGGATGTTCAACATCATATAGTATGTTAGATCAAAGGATGAAATTATTCATTGGGCCAGGACCATTACTACGGTAATAAATAGACATAAAATGGCATTTAGAAAGAATAGAAGGTTCAATATGTCTTCTTATGTGATATATGCATTGGCCGTTGAAATGCCTCCACTCGCTGGGATAAGAGTAGTAGACACTTTTAGAAGTGGCCCAGGCCAGAAATTAGTATATGATTATTACCTGGAGTTGTAACAAGAAAATGCATTGAAAAATTATGCAAGAGTAAATGATGTTTTCTACAACTATATGGTAAGGGTTCTGAATGGGGATAAGGACAAGAGAATAAGTGAAGAGGCAAGACAAGCCATAGGTCTATTCAATTTTGTGTTTATATAATTTCCCACTTTTACTTATATCAGGACTGAGGGCTTTGAGGGCAAGCCATTTAAATTGCCCAGATATCCTACAGATCACTTGATTGTATTAGAGTTTTCTGGGCAAATTCTTAACATATACAACATGTATAAGAGGAGATTCAATAGACGAAACATCAG
The DNA here is from genome assembly GCA_027924645.1 of Cunninghamia lanceolata. Lineage (NCBI taxonomy): Eukaryota > Viridiplantae > Streptophyta > Pinopsida > Cupressales > Cupressaceae > Cunninghamia > Cunninghamia lanceolata. The sequence goes on from BSBN01001067.1 coordinate 8,414,106, forward strand.
GTTCCCTTTTGTAATTGGTGACTATTCCTGTTACAATGAAGACACTGCTAAAGAGTTGGAAAAAGAATTGAGATACTATGCATTGGAAGAATTTGATTTAACAAGGAAATTTGACCCTTTCCACAGAATAGAGAATTTCCATGATGAAAAGTACAAACACCAAATTCACATTGAAGATTTTTGGACAGACTGTGAAAATGAGCAGGAGGTAAGGAGAAGAGCTCATCAAAGATTAACCATTGAACAAATGAAGACAATGGGGGAGATTAGTGTGCCCCAAGAAATTACTGAAGACAAAAAAATGTTACATCAAAGTTACGAAATCAAAAGGGTAGCATTATTACCCATTGATGAGCCTGATTGGGAAGAACCTGCAGAAACATCTTTAGATGTAATAGCAACACCAATTCTTCTATTTTCTAAAAAGTGGTTGGATGATAGAATAGAAAAGCTTAAAGCTAAGGGCAGTATTGCCACTTATCAAAAGAAAGGCAAGAAAAGAGAAATGGAAAATAAGGATAAACTTATGTGCTTTTATGGAAAGAGGAGAAGATTCATGAAGACCATAGTACTAAATAAAAATAAAAATGCAACATTGTTAGACCGTTATGCTTTGGGAATTACAGTGGCTATTCCTTCAAGTGCATTTATGGAAGAAGGAACTTCAAATCAGGAAGTTTATATAGAAAAGGTACACGCACCAAAGGTAACTATTAAGCTCATGCAAAAGAAGGACAAATCATCAAGACAGCCTGCAGTACAAACTGTGGTTATAGATGCACCAATAAAGAAAACACAAATGCCCAATATAGTAGTAGATGCTTTATCAGTTGGAGCAAGGCAAAGATAGGTATCTGAAGATTTCACTCTAGAAGAAAGAAGAGAAGTCCATATAAAGGTTAAGCAAGAATTGACTGAGGAAATGTTGCATGAGTCAAGAAACTGAGAAACTAAGAAGGTAGCTGAATATGTGAACATTGATGAAGAGAGTAGTAGTGAAGAAGAGTTACAAGAGGGAGATTATATAGAAGTAGAAGAGGAAGAAGAAGATCATACCACAAAGACCGCCTTTGTTGTAGAACAACAAGATACTCAGATGGATAGGGCACAGAGCCCAATAAATACATATGAAAATGTACAAGATAGAAGCAGTAGATCCATGTGATGTATTCATGTCACCTGAAATTATAAAAGAAGTCTGGGCAGTGGTACAACAAGTTGAGGAAGCAGAATAGAAAATAGAGAAAGAAGAAGAAAAGATTGAAGAAAAAGCAAATGCATCTATTGGTCAGTTAGTATCCTTAGAAGAGAAAAGTGGAGCAGAAAATATACAAGTTCCTATGCAAACAGAAGAGGCAATGCCTATAGGTAATACAAATACAAATGTTCCAAATATTTCTAATACCAATATGGAACAAGGTGAACAACAGAAATGTTCAGAAGAGGGGAATGAAGAGCAAAATATTGAGAAAAACATAGAGGAGTATAAAGTAGAAAAGGGAAATAAGGAGGAGGAACCAAAGAATCAAGACAATGCCTCTTCTCCAGGACCACAACAGAATCAGCCTCGTAATCAAAATCAAATGCAACAACAACAGTAACATGGGACAATGGAAATGGAGAAACCTAAAGAGGAAGTAATCAATGAAGAAAAGAAGGTAGAAACAAATAAGGAACCACCAGCTTGGTTAGGAAATGAAGTGAGAAGGGAAAAGGAAAAGGTACAATTGGTGCCTATTGATATCAAAAGCTTGCTAAGGGAACATCCACCAAGGGAAAAGAGGAAAGCAAGAACAATGTCTGCTATAAAGCGAAGCCCATCAACATCAAGAACTTTAGAGCTTGCTATCCCACAAAAGGACAAAGCCAAGGGAGAAATGACCCTTGAGGATTATCAAGTATTGAATATTGATTTAGGGCATGTGACAAGAGAATAACATCTGGCTGAGTGGGAGGATATGAACAAAATGACTATGGAAATAATGAAGAAAGACAAAGATAAGGTTGATTAATTGAAGGGACATATTGTACAATTACAACAGTTTATACAAGGGATATTTGATCCTAAGGGAAGCCTTCTTGATGTACCTAAAAATTTAGCCATTTTGTCCAAGGATCAGATTATGGAATTTGAAAATAAAAAGGTTGAAGCTAATGTTTTTGAGGAATTCTTTAAGATGTTTATTCAAAAAGGAGAGGGCACCATAAGGTAGGTGATGGCCAACTAGGAGTTGGATCTTGCAGAAAAGAATGGTTGTAATACTATTTTACAACATTGTCAACACAGAATAGAGGAATGTAAAGAGGAGTTGAATCAAGTTGAAGATATGACAGAAAGGGTTGAAGAGCTGAGGAAGGAAGGAATAATAACTTCCCAAGTGGCAAGTCATATGCCACAAGTCATACTAGAGTTAAAATTTGAAAGTAACATGTTAGAGGGTTGTATTATGAGTACCTGAGAACTGGAAAGAGAGGCTGATGAGGTGATTAGAAAACACTAGAAAATCATACAAAAGGTTAATGGATATGAATGCCCAGAAATGCCAGTTTATAATGCATATATGGCAGTGAAAGAATTCAAGAATATGTATCTACCCTGCCTGGAGGATCCTAATGCATTTTTGAGCACTGAGATGGTTGATTCAATCATGGAGTCAAATGCATGAATAAAGAAATATCAAAAGCATGAAGAGGAGGTGGAAGAACAACTGAAAACACTGAAAGAGAAGGTTGAAATGTAGAAATACACATGGATAGTTAGTCAAAGAAACAATCATAATGTTGTATCAGCATTGATATCTAAGTACACAGAGTGCTTGAAGAAAATTGGAGAGGAGTAAAGAGGAAAGGTACCAGTAGTAGTGGGGTTTCTCTTTTATTTCTTCATTTGCATATGCTGTTCTACATTTTGATAGGGGGTTGTTGCCAAAGTCAACAAAGGAAAGGTCAAAGAAGATTCTACATTTGAAAGATTCTTGTGGCATCCTTTGTGCTAGGAAGAATATTCTGACAGATATTTTGAGAGATGGTTGGGAATGGATTCCCACTGTTGATCTTATTAGTTTGAATTAGGACCATTGATTGGTTTTTGTTACCGTAGCAAAAGGGGGATTCAAAATCTATAAAAGAACCCTATTACTTGTATTTAAATTACACAGAGTTTTGTAGCAAAAGACATATATTACATTTTAGGCAAATTGAAGAACTAGACTTTGAGCGAATTCTTAGGTGGAGTAGAAGGCACCTGTGTCTACAATGGGGATAATGTGGAATATCTAGTTTCTCCATTGTATCTGTGAAGTGTTTGTAAGTTTTTTGGTTGATTGTTAATGATTTCAAAGAATTTAAGGTCTAGATACATTTTAAATTCAAAAGGCTTTTCGTATATTACTAAATATAAACATCTTTTGTTGCATCTATTTTAAAGTGCATTAGATTCAGGTGCTCTTTAGTATATCTCCTTTGATGATTGCATTTCTATATATGAGTTAGTGATATTGCTCAGGATAAATATACATGAAATTTACTCTTTGAATCATTACAGCTAACTGAACTTATGTACATGCATAACAGAAAATTAAGTCTTGTAGAATTGAAGTTTCTAAACCTTATATTTTGTAACTTTTCTCTAAAATCATAAATAAATAGCTTGAATGCAGAAATCTTAAGGAAATTGTCATGTATTTGAATAAAGAATAAGAAATTGTAAAGATATTTGATAGTTTTCATACATGATAGGAAGCACAATTTAATTTGTCAATATTCATACAAAGCTTTGAAAGAAAGTAATAAATACATGCAAAGGAGTGTATACTTCATTGAAATTTGAAGCTATTTGCATACAATAAGCCATCAAAGTCAGCACAAGATGCTTTAATCACGTAAGGCACTTTGAATGAAAACAACTTTACATTGAACCCTGAGTGAATACAACACAACCATGACCCAGTTTACGTAGACTTGGAATTGAGAAATATTTCCAATAATTCTCCATATTCTTCAATATAAGCTAAGATTCTTTGCGAATTTTATCTCTGTATGTTGAATAAAACTGACATCAACAGTTTTTAACGCTAGAAGGAGGGCCTGATTGGAATTAAGGTAGGATTTGTGCAAAGCTAGCTCATAATAGTGGTTGGGTGACTAGGTCTAGGTCCAATCTAGGTGATATTTTTGTATAATTACCTGACAGGAGACAGAATAAGAGTCCTTTAATCTGGAATCCCAGAATATTGCATGTAGGAAGTTCATCAGGGACTCCCCTTGGATCACCTTTTAATATACATAATATAGTGAGTCCCAATAGTTCTGCATTCAGATCGTTAAATCTCAGCTCAGGACCCCCTAGAGGTCCAAGTCCTCCAAGAAGTCCTAGTCCACCCAGAGGTCCAATCATGGCATACTTTAATGTCAATTCTCCCATATCCTTTACTACTTATAATGACATGCCTAAGAATCCTGAGAAGATTTGCCCCAAGTACCAATTGCACTAGGATCCAGAAGATCATATCAGAATCTTTAAAGAAGCTTGCTTCAGGGCAAGATTAGAGCATCAAGATGTAGTGTGTAGGTTGTTCCCGTACACCTTTAATGAGCAGGCTTCTAATTGGTATGTCAATTTACCAAATGGCTATATCACTACTTGGGAACTCATGGAAGAGGCATTCTTGTCTAGGTTTAGAGGACCAGTTGAACCTTCTACTTTGTATCACAAATTAGCGACAATTAAGAGAAGTGAAGGAGAACTTATAGACAATTTCAATGAAAGGTTCCAGAAGGCTTTGTCTAAGTTAGTTGCTCCTTATACTATAACTCCTAAGGCAATATTGGCAATGTATTATGCTGCTTTAGATCCTTTGACTGCAATGTTTGTTAAGAGACAAGCCAATGTAGATAGTTTGTCAAAAGCTTATAAGGAAGTAGTTGCAGTGAACCAAGAGATGAGACAAATGACATATAATCCATTTCTAAATGTAGGAAATCCTAGAATTCTAAACAAAACACGGCCATGGAATAGTTTTCCAATGCATCATACTCCATTATTGAATCCAATTCCTACTTATACACCAGTTTATAACCCAGCCCCCATCCAAGCTATAGTTTCTTATACTGGTAACAGTTCCAGCAGTAATCAAACTAATGGTCAGTCATTCTTTCAACCTCCTCAAGATACATTTATGGTCAAAACACAAGATGATAGAGAGGAAATAAAAGAAATTACTGCACATCTAAGGAGACTAGCCACTGAGATGACTCAATTGAGAAATGAAAACTTTTATGGTAGAAATACTTAGGGGCAGAGTCAGAATTAGAATTATAGTCAAGGTCAGGGTTCAAATCAAGATTAAAATCATAACCAAGGATAAAATCATAATCAGGGGCAGGGGATGCAAAACATGGGACACAATGGAGATAATAAGGCCTTGGGTAATAATAATAGAAATCAGAATCAACCTAAACCATCTAGGACATGGAACATGGGACCAAACAATGGCACTCTGACTTCTCCATTTGAGAGTCCAGACATTCAAGAGTTAAAACAACTAGCTAGAATCCAAATGGCTAATGTAGCATTAAAAAATTGGTGCAGGATTCATAACATGAATGCACATGCTGAACTTGATTGTCCTCAATTTCATCTTGTTGCTAGTATCTTTAATGTGAAAGTATAAGCTCCTACATCCGAGTTCCTAATTCCTAAGGCAAATGAAATAGTACCTTCAGGATTTGAGTCTGCTATGGTCTTAGAAAGTTTTACCTTCACAACTAGGGAAGAAGAGAACCAAATAGAAGAGAGAGAGCCTTATTATTGTGAGAACTTGTATCCAGAGTCAGCCTTAGTACTAGAAGCCTTTCAGTTTCCCTTTGAGACTAAAAATGAGGTATTATGTGAGCCAGAGGAGGTGTAGGCTTTTTAGCAATCCAACAAGAACCACACTTATAATTTGAGAAGCAATAGTAAGCTTGGAGGTCCTTTCACTATATCCACTCCTCCAAATAACTTTAATACCTTGCCAGATCAGCATGCTAGTAATAACCCAACAATCTTAAAAGCTAATCATCATGGGACTAGTGGGACAGTAGCACCAAAAATTCAAGTAGGGAAAATGGAGTCTAATGAAATAGAAAAATTAATGAGCTACTTGTCAAAGGAGATAAGAAAGATCAAGGTTAATGTAACTTTATATGAGTTGTTGAAAAGTCCAGGAGTACGGAATGCCTTTATAAAATCCCTAGACGAATCAGCACCGAAGGAGAACTCAGTTGACATAGATGTTCATAGCAAGGTTGTACAGTTTAAAGATAAAGGCAAGAGAACTGAACAACCTTCAAACACTAATGTTGTCATGTATGCAGAAAAAAAGAAGCTCCTTTTTTGTTAACCATAAGAATGTTTGGGAAAAATATACATAATTGTATGGTGGATTCAGAAGCCTCAGCTAATGTTATGCCACTAGGAATATGCAAAACTTTAGGACTCATGCCCACAAAGTCTGCTAAAGTTGTTACTTAGTTAGACAAAATAGAGGTTAATGTGATAGGTCAGCTAATGCATATCCAAATGTAGTTAGCATCTGATCCTAGGGTAAGCCAATTTATCGATATCCAGGTCGTAGATATCCTAGTCAATTACAATATGTTGTTAAGCAGAGACTAGTCCAAAACATTGAATGGATACATGGCCACTGATTTTTTGCACATGTGGTTTCCATGGAGAGGTGCCCCAAATCAAATAAGGATAGAGGCTAAACCTAGAATGAAACACATGATTACAGAATATAATCAAACAAATGAGATATTATATGCTTTTGTTGAACCAGTGGTCTATAGAGTGTCGAATAAAGGAGTTCGAATAGAGGAAATCTTAGTCCTAGATTTTGAGACAAAGCCTTCCAATAATGAAACAGTTGTATTCATTGAATCTAATTATAACTCTTTTGATGAAGAAGATAATGTTGTAAGTAGCTTTGGACGAATCATAAGACAGGAGATGGAAAAATGTATTCAACATGAATCTCCAATTCAGTGTAAGTTGTACAAAGGTCTGTGTAGAGTTCATAATACTCATCATCCTGAAGAAAACTGTGGAATGTGCAGGGATATCATAGAATATCAATATGGAAAATGCATAAAAAGGATGGGACTGCAAAAAGGAAGGTTTATTCCTGATAAACCTGAATTGTGTTTTCATGAAAATGCAGATGAGTCAATACAAGCTCCAAAGGAAGAAGTAGGAGTAAAGAATGTCAATTATTTTGACTTACAAATTGAAAATGTAGGTGTACCCATAATTAAGATAGAGACACACAAAAATAGGTATGCTTTAACAAGACAGATGACAAACAAGGTGATTCTTGCTAAGGTAAAAGGTACAGGTCAAAAGGATAAGAGCAATATCTAGACATTAAAGTGTGATGGATCTAAATCCAAGCAAGGGGTAGGAGCAGGGGTTGAACTCATTGATCCAAGTGGTAAATCATTTTTGGCAGCATATAGGCTCCAATTTCCTTGCACTAACAACGTAGCAGAGTATGAGGCTCTGATTTATTGACTTGTTATGGCTATTAAGAAGAAGGTAAAAGTGATCAAGGTATTTTCTAATTCTGAGTTAGTGGTTAAACAAGTCAGGAAATTGTATGCATGTAATTACAGAAAAATGGTTAGTTATAGGCATAGAATATGGTACTTGATCAAATCTTTTGATGCCTTTAATATTGAACATATCCCTAGAGAATTGAATGAAAGACTAGATGCATTAGCAGTTGCTACTAGCACCTTAGAGCCTTTAACGTTATCAGGTTTAAAACGATTTGCTGTTGAACTGGTAAATGTACCAAGTATACCTGATAATGTCACTCATTTCCAAGTATTTGAAGGAGACCAACAAATTGTAGAATTTCTCACTTATCATGAGGTATTTGAAACTTAGATCATTGATGAATAAGAAAGACCTGATGCATCTTGGGATGAGGAGGACATAATAAACCTGAAAAGTAATTTCCTACCCAAAGGGGTAATAGAACTGGAGACGATCTTTGATTTTGATGGGGTAGTTAGACAGAAAGTGTTGGCAAGAGACACATTGTAGCTTCATGAGTGTTGTCATTGATGGCAACAAAGTTCATCCCACCCATCCACAGGACATGGTGTGCTCATACCGGAAGTCAGATTGAAGAGTGTTGTGGTCTAGTGACCAAGAATAGAGTATGCAGCAAGGTCTGACAATCAGGTCCGGATCTCTCAGAGGAAGTATCTATGTGAAGTGCGGACTTGGGGAAGTCAAGAGGAGTACCTTGACTGATAGATTCTAGGGATTGAGCCTCTAGTGATGAAAGAGTGAAGAGATATAAGCACCTAAGTATTGGGTTCTTGTTTGGTAGAGTAAATAGAGGAAGAACGGACCGGTAGAGCATCAGACCTTAATCTGGATGAGTTATTGATGGTGATCAAGTTTCTTAAGGTATCATTCATGATTGGCTGACATGATTGATGACTTCTATAAGCATCTCTTTGATACGCAACACTTGATAAGCAAGGATTCAGCTGACAAACCAAGAGTTTGGGAAAATAGTAAGTATTCTGGATGCCAACTAGAAAGTGGATGAAATCCTTGGTGTGGATATATATACCAGATTGATTTTGGTATGAAGGGGTGTGTGTGTTGAAGTGTGTGAATAAAAAATAGAAGAGTAGTGTGGAAGTAGTAAGGTAGGTCCGATATGTGACAGGACAGCAGCACCAAGAAGAGAAAGAATGAAGTGCAGCAGATCATTGTATTAAACCTAACCAGAACTGAACCTCAGCATATGTGGATGCTTCTCATCAGTTCAAGTATCTAGTTTCCTTGTATAAACTATTGTAGGAAATGAGCCTCTTGTGAGCAGTGTGCTCAGGCAGTGAGCCCTAATTGGCAAGTGCCATTTTGTACTATATTATTCTTCTAACAGAGAATACAATCTTGGGTTAATCACCCCGTAGTTTTTCCCTTAACAGGGTTTTCCACGTCAAAATCATTATGTCATGTATATTGATGTTATTTCCATTTCATGGTTATGTTTGCTTATATGATTTGATGCTGCATTAATTGTTAAGGAAGATCAGAAAGTTGAAGTAATTAAGATAACTGATTCACCCCCCCCTCTCAGTTATCAACAGAAAGATTTGCCTAAAACTGAAGGAGGTGAATGTGATCCCTTTAACTTAGGGATAGAGCAAAGTCCACAGAAGGTGTTGATTGGAAAGGCTTGTTCTGAAGAATTAAGGAAAGAAATTGTAGAGGTATTAAAGGAATATAAACATGTGATAGCTTGGACCTATGAGGATTTGAAGACTTATGATACCTCTATTATAACACATATCATACCACTGAAACCAGATGTGAAACCTTTCAGACAAAAATAGAGGCCAGTGAATGCTATTTTAGAGCCTCTAATCTTTGAGGAAGTCAAAAAGTTGTCTGCCAGAATAATTTTTCAAGTGAGACATTCAACCTGGGTAGCAAACTTAGTGCCCGTAAGGAAGAAAAGTGGAGACATCAGATTGTGTGTAGACTTTAGAAACCTAAGTAAAGCTTCTGAAAAGGATAACTACCCATTGCCTCCAATAGATGAAGTGTTGCAGGTAGTAAATGGAGCTAAGATGATGTCCTTTTTGGATGGATTCTCAGGGTATAACCAAGTTTTAGTTGACAAGGAAGATAGGTTGAAAACTACATTTACTTGCAAATGGGGTAACTATGCATACAGGAGAATGCCTTTTGGTTTAATAAATGTAGGTGCCACATTTCACCGAGCCATGGACATTGCATTTTGTAAACTGTTAGGTAAATATATTGCTATTTACATGGATGATTTGACTATATTTTCTAAATATGTATCCACTCATGTAGAAGATTTAAGGAGAGTGCTAAAAAGGTGCAAAAGGTATGGAATCTCTCTTAACCCAAAGAAATGTTCATTTGGTGTAATTGAAGGAAAGTTGTTAGGGCATATTATTTTTGAGAATGGGATATCCATTGACCTAGATAGAGTAGAAGGAATTAAAAAGTTGCAATTGCCTAATAGTAAAAAGGAATTGAAGTCTTTCTTTGGTAAAATTAACTTTGTCAGAAAGTTTATTATAGGATTTGCAAAAATTGTACAACCATTAAATGCAATCCTAAAGAAGGATGTGAAGATAGAGTGGATGCCAGTACCTGCATTCGAGGATATTAAAGAGGCCATTTCTGATGCTCCTATGTTATCTAGTCCAAATTACACTAAACCATTTTACATCTATTCATTTGCATCTATGCATTTAGTTGCAGTTGCTCTAGCACAAAAGGGAGAAGAAAATGAAGAACAACCTATCGCATTCATGAGTGCTCCTTTGAAGGATGCACAGTTGAAATATTTAGACACAGAAAGGTAGGCTTTTGCATTAGTGAGGGTAGTGAAAAAGTTTAGGCACTACATCTTGAGAAGCTAGGTAAAAGCAATAGTACCTAATGTAGCGGTGAAAATGTTATTGATGCAAAATGAGCCTGGGGAGAAAAGAGCCAAGTGGATCTCAGTGTTGCAGGAGTTTGACATGGAGATTATTCCTATGAAGTTGGTCAGAGGCCAAGCCTTGGTATAGACAATAGCTAATACTAACCTCAATATGGTAAAACAATAATATGTGTTGAATACTAAAGATGAACCAGTTTGGTATGATGACTTGAATATATTCCTCATATCTGGAAAGTATCCCAATCAGATGAAATCTTCTTAGAGGAGCGCATTGAAGATAAAAGCACAGAGATATATGGTACAAGGAGGTTTATTGTTCAAGAAGAATCATGAAGGCATATACTTAAGATGCCTGAATCAAGATGAAGCAGATAAAGTGTTACTAGAATTGTATGATAAATATGGAACAACTCATGGTTCCCATTTGGCAACTACTCATAAAATTCTGAGAGCTGGGTATTATTGGCCAACAATGTTTAAAGATATAGAAACCATATCCGAAATTGTCACACATGTCAAATTACAGCAAACAATGGGAGAAATCAGGCTAATCCACTATAGCTAGTTATTGAGTCTAGGCCATTTGCACAATGGGGGCTAGATTTCATTGGAGTCATCAATCCTCCATCATCTATTGGGCACAAGTTCATACTGACGGTGACAGATTATTGTACAAGGTGGATAGAGGCAACATGCTATAAGTTTTCCACTACTCAAGTAGTCATCAAATTTCTTGAGGAGAACATCATTACAAGGTTTGGAACTCCCCACCCTCTGGTATGTGACAATTGCCCAACTTTCTCGTCTTTGAAATTTTCTAAATAGGTATTTGAATATGGAATAGTTCTTAAGTTTTCTTCAAATTATTATCCTCAGGGTAATGGGTTAGCTGAGTCTACTAACAAAATCCTATTAGACATCATCAAAAAGTTAATTATTAAAAATCCAAAAGAATGGAATACACTACTAAAATATGCACTGTGGGTAGATAAGACGAAATTTTTTAAGCCGCCTTAGGCAATGCACCATATCACTTAGTATATGGGCAGAACCCATACTTCTAGTGAACTTAAGAATACCTACCTGGAAATTTACTAATGATTATCTAGGCTTTGATGATCATAGAGAAGCTAGGTTGGTCCAGATGTTACAATTGGATGAGAAAAGAGACCAAGCTATAGATAAATTTGTAAAACATCAAGTTGTAGTTAAAAGGTGGTTCAATAAGAGAGCAAGAGTCAAAATGTTCAAAATATCAGATTTGGTGTTATGTTGGGATAAAGCTCATGAAAAGAAAGGGAACCATGGAAAATTTGATAAATTGTGGTTAGGTCCACTACAGATTTCAGAAATAATAGGGGACAATACTTTTAGGCATAAAACCTTAACTGGCAAAGATGTGCCATTACCTGTTAATGGTCAACATCTTAAGCATTATTTTCAGGTTTAGAAAGTAAGTCAGCCCTACTGTGTATCATAATGTAAATACTGTATAGGTGTGTGGTTTTTTGGTTTCTATTTTTTTTTTGTTTGGCTTGTTTGTTGTGTTTCTCTGGCAGGGATGTTTGTTTTGATTTAAGGTATGCAGGAGTAGACTAACAACCATTGAAAACAAGAGAAAATTTGGAGAATTCAGGTTAATTATTTGAAATTTATGCATAACTTGTTAAGAATTTCATGAATGTAAGGTGTTATTTATCCTATGAATGTTTTTGTTCAATAACTGTGAATTGAGACATTCAAGGAGAGTTTCTCACAATGACACACCTAAAAGCCTTGGGTTTGTTGAACATACCAGTGTAGGTGTTAAGTGAAAAATCAGAGGTCACCCTTGTTACCATTGCAATTCTCAGCTTAATTTTAGCAAGTGATCACACCTTGCATCATGAAATTACAATGATAATATCTCATACACCATACAAAATTATACCAATCAATAAAAAAATAAATAAAGATGGATTATACTAAAAATCCAAATTAAGCCATCTAAGTAACTCTACCAGGGCTATAGACACCTGCTAGTAGTAGGGCTCTACTTAGGATAATTGTAACGATAACCTTGCCGGGGCTATGGATGCCTACTGGAAGCAAGGCTCTATCTGGTTGGCTATAAGGGATGAAATCAACTATGTAGTTGAACACCAGTCACTAGTGTTTTCAACTCATCTTCAAGATGAGGATTATTAATCATATGCATGCACTTAAACTCTATTGAAAGACTCATACACCTTATTGAATACATTCAGTCCAAGTGGAATAATAGTTTACATATGAGGAAGTTGGAAGTTATTAATTTATTTCATTTTATTTTCTTTAATAATTTGAATTTAGTTGTTTTATTTGGTTGCTAGTTGTTGTGATGTTCACAACACGCCCCATTTTACCCTTTAGCAAAATAAGGACCCTTGATGTGGTTGTTGCTTTTGGTTGGTGTGTTTGGTCTCACTTGGTGGTGAAAGGGAAAAAGGGGTAGGTGGTACAAAGTGTTGAAAATCAAAATGCCCTAGTGCTAGGTATAAAACAGAAGGTACTAGTAAATTCTTTGAGAGAAATGATTAAGAGTTGCTCATTGAACTGACTTGAAATTCTTAATATTTTGTGGAGTATGAAGGTTCTGGTTAAATATATTGTCTTGGAGGTTGTGTATCATATACAAATTTAAATTTGTATATGAAGTCTTTGTATTTTCATGTTATGTTTAAGCAGGCTTTTGTTTCTCATTGGTTGCATGCATATTTTGAATGTTCAAGCCCTTTATATACAAGTCGGACCCGATTGAGTTCAAAGGTCAAGTGAATTAAATGCCAGGTCCATGTTTGCATTTAGGTTTGTATGTAGATTTAATATGAACGCATTCAATATACAAAGTGGCATAAATGTGTACACAGTTATGAAAGGAGAATAAATCAAACATAGAGCAAAGATTGAGTAAAGCACTGTTGTATCATATAAATGAATCACAGAAAAGTGGAATGATAGGAAAGTTAAAATAAAACTGAAGTATACAACACATCCACATCTAGTATGCGTTATTCAAACATAAGATATGGATACATATGAAAGAACAATACAGGAAATTGTAACATAGGTAAAACGTGCCAAAATCAGGAGTATTCATATTATATATGAACAGAAAATGTACATTCAAAAGAGAGTGTGTTTGCGAGCGTCACTGTCAAAATTTGAATTCTTTGCAAAGAGGAGAACTAAAGTTTTTAAATAACAGTACAGAGATTAGGGATTCACATAGAATTTCCCAATTTAGACTATCTCTGTGAAATGACCTATCCAGTCTAGTTCGGTGTTGAATCCAATCCCCTAGACAAACATAGGAAGCTGAGGCTGACCCTTGCCCAATAACAGTGGCAGGCTAAGGCATGATCTGCCATGTTCATCAGGAATGGAAATCTTTCATACTGGGCTCTAGGAATATTGACTAGAGGGATCTCTAAGGCTCATGGGGTGCCTATGCCCAATTCTGCTCCTATAAGGACGTCAATGTCCATAATTCTATAACCAGCCTTGAAAATATCCTGAAATAATAGAAAGACTTCCACTTTGTTAACACTTAAATCCAACATAGAGGTGAGGAACCACAAGGTAATATCAAAATTAACTCTATATCTATCCTCGTTAGTCAGAAAACCTAGACCTAGTACCATTTTAATGGCTTCTAATTCCAATTCATGGAATATGGGGTTTTTGTGCTAAATGACAAATCCTCTCAGACGAGCATCAGAAATTAGATTGAAGAAAGTAGTCTGCCTCCTATTACTACGAAGACATATGGGAGTAGTCATATTCACAACAAATATTAACACAGGCCGAAGAAGAATGGGAATTGTTCATCGCACAGACCATTAAATAGAATTTCACACAAGTTACAGGGTTAATCACCATTAATGGTGTTCGTGTGAGTTTTGAATGTTCAGATTGTATGAGTTAATTTGGGTGTGCCAGAGGTCTAATAGAATTAATGTAATTAATGTATCAGATTTTTTAATCATGATTTATGGATTATGGTATTAAATGCAAGGCTACAGTACGGACATTGAAAGAAAAGAAAAAGGGATCATTTTACGAAATAAACATGCAATGTTGTATGTATTTGGCATGCAATGCACCAGGTACAAAGGCGGACATGAAAAGAGGTAAAGTAACGTTAATGAAGAGGTAAGTATGTTTCCTTTGTATGTTTCATTTGTTGTATGTTAACATGATGCATAAATAGAAATACAAGGGCAAACTTATAAAAAGGGTTAAAGTCAGTTGAAATAAAGGGTAAGTCCGCATTTGTATTGAATAAAAGAAATTATGTGTTGTACATACATGGAGATGTAAAAAAGGGTGAGTACAAAGGCAATGATTGTTGAAAGGTGAGAATACATAAAGTAATGAACAAGGTTTAAAATAAAACCGGACCCTAAGGTGAATTAGATGATGATGTATAATAATACGGGTTCCGTGTTTTATGTATATGTTGCATGTATATCGTGATATACAAAAAGAGATACAAAAGGGATAAATGCAAAATCTAACGATGACTTAAATGTGGTATTAACTAGCTAATGTTAATGTTTTGCATGTATGAAAGATTGTATGCATACAAGCACGAGATACAAAGAGGTAAAGATACAAATGCAGAATGGGCATGGAATTAAAGTGGAATTGACAATTTTCTTGAGTCCACAGTTGTATGTTGAAATGTATGTATCATATATACACCGCAGAATACAGAAGGGTAAATACAATGTTGGACATGAAATTAAATACAATTTGTCCTATACACCGACACAAGTCTAAACATGTATGTTTTTTGTAATATGCAAAGGTATGTGCAAAGTGATATGTAGACTTATATACAAAATGTGAAATACAAAGAGAGAGGGTATGGGAAATAGAGCATACAAAAGTCTAAATGCAAAATCAAAATGGGAAAAGGGGAAATTATTTTAATTGTATGCATTTATTGCTACATTTAATGCATAACTAATGGTAAGAGTGTAAATTTGAATACGATAAAAGTTAAATCGACTGTGTCATTTTTACAATTGCATTCAAGAGTAAATTGCAGAGAGCTCATTTAGCCAAAAAATGTGATTCAAAATTAGAACAGAGCAGAACGGTTGGCGGTTAAAGGTATTAAATGGTACTAACTCGCTACCAACATGAAATTGCGAATTATAGGTATGTATGTACAACACCATTGAATTATAGTTAGGGTGAATTAAGGGTTAATTATGGTAATTAGATGGTGAAAATAATGCAAAATCGTTAATCATTATTGTACTCATTTATGTAAATGTAATGTGATACTGTTAAATCTTTGTTAGCATAAATACAAAGTAGTCCTAGGGTAAAAAGTTAAAAAGGCATGAAACTGTAGTAAAAACCCTAGAAATATGCATAAGCAGAAGGGTAAAAAGGGGTATATTTTCTTTCTACAGGATGGCACCAAGACAAAAGAAGGTAAATATCGCAGATGAGGAAGGAGAGAAAGTGAAAAAGGAGAGAAAACTATGAAAGGAAACTGTTAGAGAAGAAATGTCACTAGTTCGAGGATTTCCAACTTTGATATTTAACTCAAGGGGAATAGTTCCAGACACAAATATTGGGCATTATGATGCAAAAGAAGTATTACAAAAGGTCATGACATTGGATGCTTTAGATGACATGAAGAAGATCTAGGAGAAAGGGTTATACATGGCCGCAGGGATCCCCTTAGCTATGGAAGCTAGGGATTTGGTATTAGAATGTATGGAGAGATATAACTTGGAGACTAGGCAAGTAATGCATAATGGCAGAAGCATTGCAGACTTATCTACAGAGGGCATAGCCCAGACTTTTGGCCTTGAAATTAAAGAGACAATGATGGTTATCAATACAGATTAGTGTGTAGCTAATTATACAACAAATGAGAGAGAATGCAAAAGTGCTATCTTCTATGGATGGTACATAGCTAAAAATAAACCCAAAGCTACTGTAAGAGTTTCTAAAAGTCTATACAGAATTGACTTCAAAGAAGAAATATATTTCATGATTACAATGTTGAGCAGGTTAGTTGGACTGAGAGATGCAACTAAATTTGAGCCTTGGATGTTTAGCATCATATAATATGTTAAATCAAAGGATGGAATTATTCATTGGACCAAGACCATTAGTATGGTAATAAACAAATAGATAATAGCATTTAGAAAGAACAGAAGGTTCAATATGTCTTCTTATGTGATATATGCATTGGCTGCTGAAATGCCTCCACTAGCTGGAATAAGAGTAGTAGACACTTTGGGAAGTGGCCCAGGCCAGGAATTAGTATATGATCATTACTCAGACTTGCAAGAAGAAAATGCATTGAAAAATTATGCAAGAGTAAATGATGTTTTCTACAACTATATGGTAAGGGTTCTGAATGGAGATAAGGACAAGAGAATAAGTGAAGAGGCAAGACAAGCCATAGGTCTATTCAGTTTTGTGTTTATACAATTTCCCACTTTTACTTATATCAGGACTGAGGGCTTTGAGGGCAAGCCATTTAAATTGCCCAGATATCCTACAGATCACCTTATTGTATTAGAGTTTTCCAGGCAAATTCTTAACATATACAACATGTATAAGAGGAGATTCAATAGAGGAAACATCAGGTTCCCTTTTTTAATTGGTGACTATTGCTATTACAATAAAGGCAATCTAAAGAGTCAGAAAAAGAATTGAGATACTATGCATTTGAAGAATTTGATTTAACAAGGAAATTTAACCCTTTCCACAGAATAGAGAATTTCCATGATAAAAAGTACAAACACCAAATTCACATTGATAATTTTTTAGCGGACTATGAAAATGAGCAAGAGGTAAGGAGAAGAGCTCATCAAAGATTAACCATTGAACAAATGAAGACAATGGGGGAGATTAGCATGCCCTAAGAAATGATTGAAGATGACAAATTGTTACATCAAAGTTATGAAATCAAAAGGGTAGCATTATTACCCATTGATGAGCTTGATTGGGAAGAACCTACAGAAACATCTTTAGATGTAATATCGACACCAATTCTTCTATTTTCTAAAAAGTGGTTGGCTAATAGAATAGAAGAGCTTAAAGCTAAGGGTGGTATTGCCACTTATCAGAAGAAAGGCAAGAAAAGAGAAAGGGAAAATAAGGATGAACTTATGTGCTTTTATGAAAAGAGGAGAAGATTCATGGAGACCACAATACTAAATAAAAATGAAAATGCAACGTTGTTAGACCCTTATGCTTTGGGAATTACAATGGCTATTCCTTTAGGTGCATTTATGGAAGAAGGAACTTCAAATCAGGAAGTTTATATAGAAAAAGCATAGGCACCAAAGGTAACTATTAAGCTCATGCAAAAGAAGGACAAATCATCAGGACAACCTGCAGTACAAACTGTGGTCATAGATACACCAATAAAGGAAACACAAATGCCCAATATAGTAGTAGATGCGTTATCAGCTGGAGCAAGGCAAATACAGGCATCTGAAGACTTCACTCTAGAAGAAAGAAGAGAAGGCCATATAAAGGTTAACCAAGAATTGACTGAGGAAATGCTACATGAGTCAAGAAGCTGAGAAACTAAGAAGGTAGCTGTATATGTGAATGTTGATGAAGAGAGTAGTAGTGAAGAAGAGTTACAAGAGGGAGATTATATAGAAGTAGAAGAGGAAGAAGAAGATTAGACCTCAAAGACCACCTTTGTTGTAGAACAATAGGATACCCAGATGGATAGGGCACAGAGCCCAATAAATATGGATGAAAATGTACAAGAGAATGTAGAAGCAGTAGATCCATATAATGTATTAGTGTCACCTAAAATTATAAAAGATGTCCGGGCAATGGCACAACAAGTTAAGGAAGCAGAACAGAAAACAAAGAAAGAAGCAGAAAAGATTGAAGAAAAAGCAAATGCATCGTTGGTTAGCCAATATCCTTAGAAGAGAAAAGTGGAGCAGAAAATATACAAGTTCCTATGCAAACAGAAGAGGTAATGCCTACAGGGAATACAAATACAAATGTTCCAAATATTTTTGATACCAATATGGAACAAGGTGAACAACAGAAAGGTTCAGAAGAGGGGAATGAAGAGAAAAATATAGAGGATAAAGAAGAAAAGGGAAATAAGGAGGAGGAACCAAAGAATCAGGACAATGCCTCTTTTCCAGCACCATAGCAGAATTAGCCTCTGGATCAAAATCAAATGCAACAACAATAGCAACATGGGACAATGGAAACAGAGGAACCTGAAGAGGAAGTAATCAATGAAGAAAATAAGGTAGAAACAAATAAGGAACCACCAGCTTGGTTAGGAAATGAAGTGAGAAGGGAAAAGGCAGAGGTACAATTGGTGCCGATTGATATCAAAAGCTTGCTAGGGGAACATCCACTAAGGGAAAAGAGGAAAGCAAGAACAATGTCTGCTATAAAACGAAGCCCATTAGGATCAAGAACTCTAGAGCTCGCTATCCCACAAAAGGACAAAGCCAAGGGAGAAATGACCCTTGAGGATTATCAAGTATTGAATATTGATTTAGGGCATGTGACAAGAGAACAACATCTGGCTGAGTGGGAGGATATGAACAAAATGACTATGGAAATAATGAAGAAAAACAAAGATAAAGTTGGTTACTTGAAGGGACATATTGTACAATTACAACAGTTTATACAAGGGATATTTGATCCTAAGGGAGGCCTTCTTGATGTACCTAAAAATTTAGCCATTTTGTCCAAGGATCAGATTATGGAATTTGAAAATAAAAAGGTTAAAGATAATGTTTTCGAGGAATGGTTTAAGATGTTTATTCAAAAAGGAGAGGGCACCATAAGGCAGGTGATGGCCAACTGGGAGCCAGCTCTTGCAGAAAAGAATGGTTGTAATATTGTTTTACAACATTGTCAACACAGAATAGAGGAATGTAAAGAGGAGTTGAATCAAGTTGAAGATATGATAGAAAGGGTTGAAGAGCTAAGGAAGGAAGGAATAATAACTTCCCAAGTGGAAAGTCATATGCCACAAGTCATACTAGAGTTGAAATTTGAAAGTAACATGTTAGAGGGTTGTATTATGAATACCTAAGAACTGGAAAGAGAGGCTGATGAGGTGATTAGAAAACACAGGAAAACCATACAAAAGTTTATTGGATATGAATGCCCAGAAGTGCCAGTTTATAATCCAGATATGTCAGTGAAAGAATTCAAGAATATGTATCTAGCCTGCCTGAAGGATCCTAATGCATTTTTGAGCACTGAGATGGTTGATTCAATCATGGAGTCAAATGCACAAATAAGGAAATATCAAAAGCATGAAGAGGAGGTGGAAGAACAAGTGAAAACACTGAAAGAGAAGGTTGAAATGCAGAAATACACATGGACAGTTAGTCAAAGAAACAATCTTAATGTTGTATCAGCATTGATAGCCAAGTACACAGAGTGCTTGAAGAAAATTGGAGAGGAGTAAAGAGGAAAGGTATCGGTAGTAGTGGGGTTTCTCTTTTATTTCTTCATTTGCATATGCTGTTGTATATTTTGATAGGGGGTTGTTGCCAAATTCAACAAAGGAAAGGTCAAAGAAGATTCCACATTTGAAAGATTCTTATGGCATCCTTTGCGCCAGGAAGAATATTTTGACAGATATTTTAAGAGATGGTTGGGAATGGATTCCCACCGTTGATCTTATTAGTTTGAATTAGGATCATTGATTGGTTTTTGTTACCGTAGCAAAAGGGGGATTCAAAATCTATAAAAGGACCCTGCTACTTGTATTTAAATTACACAGAGTTTTGTAGCAAAAGACATATATTACATTTTAGGCAAAAGGAAGTACTAAACTTTGAGCGAATTCTTAGGTGGAGTAGAAGGCACCTGTGTCTACAATGGGGATAATGTGGAATATCCAGTTTCTCCATTGTATTTGTGAAGTGTCTGTAATTTTTTTGGTTGATTGTTAATGATTTCAAAGAATCTAAGGTCTAAATACATTATAAATTCAAAAGGCTTTTCATAGATTACTGAATATAAAAATCTTTTATTACTTTTATTTCAAAGTACATTAGATTTAGGTGTTCTTTAGTATATCTCCTTTGATGATTGCATTTCTGTATATGAGTTCGTGGTATTTCTCAGGATAAATATACATGAAATTTACTCTTTGAATCATTGCAATTGATTGAACTTATGTACATGCGTAACATAAAATTGAGTCTTATAGAATTGAAGTTTCTGAACCTTATCTTTTCTAACTTGTCTCTAAAATCATAAATAAATAGCTTGAACGAAGAAATCTTAAGGAAATTATCATGTATTTGAATAAAGCATAAGAAATTGTAAAGAGATTTGACAGTTTTCATACATGATAGGAAGCACAATTTAATTTGTCAATATTCATACAAAGCTTTGAAAGAAATCAATAAATACATGCAAAGGAATGTATACTTCATTGAAATTTGAAGTTATTTGCATACAATAAGCCAGCAAAGTCAACACAAGACACTCTAATCACGTAAGGCACCTTGAATGAAAACAGCTTTGCATTGAACCTTGAGCAAATACAACACAACCATGACCTAGTTTACGTAGACTTGGAATTAAGAAATATTTCCAATAATTCTCCATATTCTTCAAGATAATCTAAGATTCTTTGTGAATTTTATCTCTGTATGTTGAATAAAACTGACATCAACAAGAACCATCATCATTCATTCTCACTTGAGATATACAACTTATTTCTTAGGAAAAGTTTGTTAACTAGGGATTTATCTTGGTATAAGTCTCCCAACTTCTTCCAAAGAGTTTGTAAGGTGGGTTCTTCATGTACATTCAACAAAACTAATTTTGAAAAGAAAAGCCTAATGAGACCCTTTGCCTTTTTTTCCAATAGATCTCCATTAGGGGAAATTAATATTAAAAATGGGCCTCCTAAGAAACACTTAAAAAACAAAACTCTTTTATATAATATAAATTACTTAAATATAAATAAATATAAATTACTTAACTATATATGGGGACACATATTTCTATTATAATTCCTTAAAAAACTCAAGTTCACTTGTTTTTTATATTATTTATTTTCTTGATTTATTTTTTCTTTAGAAAATATTTTATTTTTTAAACAAAGTTATTTTTTAAAACTACACTTTCTAATTTTATTTAAAATTAAAGTTCACTTTTATAAAATATAAATAAATATTTGTTAGTTTTTTTTTATATTTATATTATAATTCTTTTAAAAACTAAGTTCATTAAAAAATCTTAAAGTTATATTTTAAAAGTTAATAAATTCTAATTTTAAATCAAACTCTTTATGTTTAAATTTAAATTTTAATTTAATTTTTTTGATCACATATAAAAAGTAAAAATAATATTTATTAGCTTTTATTATGAATATTTGTTATTTTTTAAATTCTTTCTCGATTTTTTTTAATTTTTCAAGAAAGTATAATTTAAAGATAAATTTAAAATATTTATCCACATACTTTTTGGTCTTTAAAAGTTATATATTTAATATACACTTTTTATATTAATTAAGTGTCATATTATCATTTTATATACATAAATTTATGGTTTTATATTTTATGAATTAATATATTTATAATTTTATGTTATATTATATAGAATCTTAGCAACAATTATAATTTAAAATATATATATATTAATTATATATAATTTTTTTAAAATATAATTTAAAAAATTATAAATCATATATATAAATTAACATACTAAAAATCATATATATAAAAAATTAAAACCTGACATTTAAAATAGAAAATTAAAGAAGGTAAGCTACAATTTTTTATGCAAACTTTAAATTTAATTTTTATGCAACTTCTTTAGTTTTTAAGCAAACTTTAAATTTAAATGTTTTAAAATTTTAACTTTATAAATATTTTATTCTATTTTAAAGTCATTTTTGTGGTTGTTGGATTTTTGTACATATAAAATAATAATTTTTGAAAAATGTAAATAATAATGTTATTAAATATATATTAATTTATTTTATTTTTTATGCAGTCATTTAATTTTTTTATATTAGTATATACATATATATAAGTATATATTATTTATAATTTTTTAAAAATTATTTTTATAATTTTTAATATTTATATATTTTTATGGAGAAAAGATTTGCTAAATATTTTTTAGATTTGTTTTTTTAAAAAGCACAATAATTTCTATAATATAACTTAAGAATGGTAAATCTAAAAAATTAAAAAAAATCTTTATTTTTTAAAAAGATATTGAGATGGAGTAAGATATGTAGAGTCAAATTAACTTTATTCAATTAATTTATAGGATTTTAGAAAATTTAATGTAATAAAATAAATGATTATATTTTTATTTTAGATGATATCATTATTGATGTCATCTTTTAGTTAATTTTTGGTAGTTCTTTTTTTTTATGACGTCATCTTTTAGTTAATTTTTGTTAATTCATTTTTTTATAATGTCATCCTTAGGAGGACCATTTTATATGTAAATTTCCCCTAATTTGAATCGGCCTTTGACATTATAGTTGGTTTAGATCCAAATATAGCAAACCATAGATCTCTATCTACACACATATCCTCCATCTTGAGCTTCCATAGCTCAAAGTTAGTGTTGGTGAACCTCTACATCTCTATCCTTAATGTGTTTGTCATTTTCTTGCAACAAGATTTCCTTCTATGCAAGCTCCCACTCAAACCAATATTAGATAAAAAAATCATGTCCCTAACACTTGGGCTTGAGGTGATAAAACTTTGATACCAAATGAAAGGAAGAAGAGGTATAATACACTTCTTACATTAATGTATGAAATGAGGTATGCATATAAATTAAATTGATCATACAATTACAAGGAAATAAATAAAAAAGTATACCATAACATAATGATTTATGTGGGAAAAACCCTTTCAAGAGAAAAACCCCACACTCCAAATCAACTCAATGTATTATTCAATAATTAAAAGTCACAATACACTTGCAGAGTGTAAGTCGTTATATGAGTATCATCAACAAGAGATCTGAAGCAATTGTCACAGCATAATGGTACATGTAAAAACTTACTATCAAACCTCCATCTCAAGCACCTAATAAATAGGAGAAAGTACATGAAACCATCAAATGGTAACTAGGAAACCATGAGCTAAAACCACCCAAAATGTGGTGCCCAAATCCCTAGTCAAAATCTAATGTCCAAATCCCAAGATGAGTCCATAAGCTAGGAGTAGCATATTCCTTACACCTATCATAAGTTATCATAACATTGTCATTATTCACTCACTAACTTGGGTGCTCCATTCAGGTGGCTATATCTTTCTTATGTGTCATAAATGCTCTTACATTCTTGATGTGGGAGGCCTAACTTTTGGAGAACATAACTTTTGATTCAGAAGTTGATTAAGCCCTTTTTTCCCTAAATAGAAGATCTCAAAGAAATCCTTTGTAATGAAACAACTTGCACAATATCTGAATATAATAGTAAATATGCTGCAAATACTTGATAATAATATGCCACTTTGAGGGGGCAACCTCCTAATCCACTTCGAGGGGGATACCTCCAACAGTCTTCAATGAGAACACAATACACAATATGATGATCTAATAAGACTCACGACCCCTATATATACCTATTTATGCCTAGGATATCACCCAGGCTGACTTAGATAGCCCTATAGAAGCCTTAGGCCGACCTAAACAACTAAATAACAATATAATAATGATAATATGACTTAATTAAGGGTTAAGATAGCCACAAGCCGACTATTCATAACCATATACACTATAGAAGTAAGGGCATAACATGCCCCCCACCTTTACAAAAGCGTTGTCCTCAACGCTGATCAATTCTAGTAGTTTCTTCATATAATCTTCATCATCCCATGTGGCAACTTCAACTAGAAGATATGTCCTTGATGTCCTCAGCTTGTTCATGTGTGTCTGGAAAATTAACTTCAGCTCCAAGATGTGTCTTCCCTTTGCATCTAGCTCTTGATGGTGATGAATGTGTTCTTCCTTTACTTGAACCTTTTGATGTGCCATAGAGGAAAAGGTGAGGAATAGTACATGGTACCCTTGCGTTGGTTGAATATCTTGACTAGGAAGTTTTTCTTCTTCTTTCACTTCTTCCTCTTCATTGCCTTTTTCTTCTTCATCTTCATCTTCTTCATCTTCTTCTTCTTCTTCTTCTTCCACTTCTTCTTTTTGTTCTTCTTCTTCTTCTTCTTCTTTGTCCACTTCTTCTTCTTCTTCTTCTTCTTCTTCTGGTTCTTCTTCTTTTTCTTCTTCTTCTTCTTCTTCTTCTAGTTCTTCTTCTTTTTCTTCTTCTTTTGGTTCTTCTTCTTCTTTGTCTGCTGCTACTGCTGCTGCTGCTGCTGCTGCTGCTTCTTCTTCTTCTTCTTCTTCTTCTTCTTCTTCTTCTTCTTCTTCTTCTAGTTCTTCTTCTTCTGGTTCTTCTTCTTCTTTGTCGCTTGAGACCTCCTTTCTTGGTTCCTTCATTAAGGCACTTAACATGCTTCGTATATATGATATATCTTCTCTTAGGTCACACATATCCCTCTTGTACTTACTTATTTCCTCATCCTTATCAGAGGATTTCCACAGTGTGACAGCATTCTTTTTGCCTCTTGTTGCAAGGCTCGTCATGATGGAAACTAATATTTTTGAAATAAATCACACAAATGAAATGTAAATTTTCTGAAATTTTTACTGTAACTTACTAAGGCCAAGATACCACTTACCCAGAAAAAAATTCAAAAAATTAGCAAATTTGCTGCCTTGAGAGCGAATTTGTTGGAAACCCTAATTTTGCAATAACTCACTTATTTTTGCTCCAATTCCTCTAAAATCTGGACGGTATCTTATTTAATATTGTCTTCAAAAACCCTTTAAAATCCTTTAAAAAATTCACTAAAATCTGAAAGTTATGCTCTTCCCAAAATCGCCTCCAATGTTGAGAAAAAATCTTGCCTCTATGGTGCCAAGATCATGCTCTGATACCACTTGTAATGAAACAACTTGCACAATATCTGAATATAATAGTAAATATGCTGCAAATACTTGATAATAATATGCCACTTTGAGGGGGCAACCTCCTAATCCACTTCGAGGGGGATACCTCCAACAGTCTTCAATGAGAACACAATACACAATATGATGATCTAATAAGACTCACTACCCCTATATATACCTATTTATGCCTAGGATATCACCCAGGCCGACTTAGATAGCCCTATAGAAGCCTTAGGCCGACCTAAACAACTAAATAACAATATAATAATGATAATATGACTTAATTAAGGGTTAAGATAGCCACAAGCCGACTATTCATAACCATATACACTATAGAAGTAAGGGCATAACATCCTTGTCATTATAACCAGGTTGCTTTAGTTAAGTCCTTTTTGACATTTTTTTGAGGCCAAAATTGACCTCTATAGCCCACAAATTGTATTTTTGTACTCTATAGCCTAAAAATTATATTTTTTGTGTTCTTAACATTAGGATGCAAGGTTGAGACACCTTTCCTAACATATGTGAATAACCTAGCTATCATTCTAGAATCCATGTGCATGTTTGAAGCTTGTTGTTTGTCAAGGTATTTTTAAATATCACCTTCTTGACAAAAACCCACACGGTAGAATTAGAAATCAACAAGGATTGAGTTCAAGACTATTTTTATAATGAGGTCATGCCTACAAATATGATCCAGAATAATGAACTCGACTCTATAAAGAGCAAAAAAGAATATTTTGATTCTGATCCACACGCACAACTATCTAGAACATTTCTAAACTCCAAAACAAACATATCTCATTGTCTTCAACAAACATCAATCATTCTTCAATCACAAAACTAAATAATCTACCTTCATTTATTATTATTTTTGACATTATTATATCTCTTATCTAACATTATTTAATTCAATCTATTTCATTCTAACAACTCACAATTTAATTTTATTTGTTAGTAATTAATTAACCTACCTAAACTTGAGGAGGGAGTGTGTTTTAACTCCTCTCAATTTTATATACAAACTATAACTCAACGAAAATACTTATAACTTAAAAAATTCAGAGACCACGTTTTACAAGTAGACGTTGCCTTGACATGTACATATTGTATTCCTCTTACGCTCTTTTAATTAATATTCCCAGCCCTCTCAAACCGCAATATAATCTTTTGTTGACTATTTTAGTCCTTTTCGATGTTATGAGAATGCGTGTCGCAGCGGGAAACACAATAATATTTTATTTTAATTTGTTGTAATCGGATTAAGTGTTTTGAACTGGTCGAGAGTCGAGGAGGCAAGAGGAAGGGCCGTTTCGTTTTTTGGGCGAGCATACCAAATTTTATTTGCTGGACTACGTAGCTGTCACTTCACAATCTGTGGCCTTAATTGATGTTTAAAATTATATGAGGAATCAGTTTATACCAAAACTCTAAGTTCAACCTGGACACTTGGTCATATGCTATATGCGCACATATGTTTAAATTTATTAATGAAGGTTCGCCTCCTTTACAAGAAAGGATGGAAAAGGATTACGTAGAGAGGTGAAACTAAGGTCATGAATGACATACCTATTATAGAAGCGTTCTACACTAAAACAACTAAGACCGTATATTATAATTAGTCATAGGGCGAAAATTGTTATGAGGTAAATTAGAGTTTAATTTTAAAAAACAATTTTAATTAAGAACAATATTGGAGTTATGATATTGATAGAGTTTAACTGTATAGTTTTTTGAGTCAAATTCATTGACCTATATTTCATGAGTAGTGGTTTTCATGAACCCATCTCTCATGAGAATGGATGGCCCACTTAGCACTCATTGCATCTAGGTGATATTCACATGGGTGAAGCATCTCGTCTTTTTGGAAGGTCAACCATTCCGGTACTAATTTGACTCAAGTACCTTTCACCATGGAATTTCCCTCAAGATCAAATCCACTTAGCTTGTTACCCTATTTGCAAAAACATTAGTAAGTGTTGTGCCTTATGAACCATTCATGGTAGAGCCCCCTTAGGTCATCTACTTGTTCATATTGGAGTTGTTATAGATTGGAATTAAGGTATGTATAAAATGCAATTGCTTGTCTAGGTTTGTTGTTTAAATTTTAGGAATGTAAATTTTAAGTATAAGAAAAATAAAAAGTCATGGGACCACTACTTTGACAAAAAATCTTAATTGTTTTTACTATCTTGATATGGACTACGAGTCTAAATTGATACTCCTTAATGATTTATACCTTAATAGATAGTGTCCTTGAGATAAATGTCATCACGGCTTGAACTAGAACCTCTTGATATATATTTTAAAATATTTATGTAATTACGCCGACATCTACAGGAAGTAAACATTTAAATTACATTACAAGAAAATAAATTTCTATAAATTGTTTTATTTTTATTTATTTATTCTTTTAAATTCTATTACATTATTTCTATTATACAATATATCCTTATTTCTATTTTTAATTTTTTTCTTAAAACAATATATTTTATTATAAAAGATAAAGTAAAAAATGATAGGTCAATTTTATATTTGATATCTCTCCACATACTTTAAATATATTTTTTAAAATATAAATATACTAGTAAAAATAAATAAAAATTTATAACTCATTAATATAAAAAATTATGGAACCACTGACTCACAAAAAAACAAAAAACCTCTGGAAAAAATTGAGCGGCTAGATAAAATTAAGTAGCGCATGGGATCTTGCTCTTGCAGACCTTACTTAACTTGTAGATTTTCAAAATATTCCATGCTCAAGGACGAATATACTCTTCCGTTCCGTTTTAAGTTGTGAAACCCCGTTATTGCTTCTTCCTTCGTCAGGAGAAATCGAAACCCTTCAACCACTCCTTTATAATTACATTGACAGCCATCATAATATGATCGCGGGGTGTCACGACTAAATCGGAGGCAAGCGTAGTTTATCGACATCTCCACGGAATTCTGTGAATACATTGGTAAGCATGCAAGCCATATCTGTGAATTTTTGTTTTCTGTTTTTGTATAAACTGTAACTCATGCAATTTTCGTTGGAATTGAGGATACTAGAAAAGATGAATTTTTATGCCTTTAGGCCAAAATGGTTTGCAGAAACCTTTAAAAAAAATCAGGGGATTTTTTTATTTTTTATTTTTTATTTTTATTTATTTTTGGTTCAATCGAGCTCTGTTAGATAGTTAAAATTTAGAATTTCTTGTAGTAGTCCGTGATTGCATATATCTCTGTGTAGTTGTAGTTAGTATTGTTATAATGGAAGTATAAATCAAATTGTTTCTTAAAAAAATTGTGTAGAGTTTTTTTTTGGCATCCAGAAACAATTTGATTTATTCATTCAGATGGAAATATCATGTCTCCAAGTAGTTAAATAATTGAAGAGAGAGAGTATTTCATCCTCTATTTCATTTGTTGTGCACGATTACTTTCAGACTTGTTGATCCCATGATGAATTTTCGTTGTCGTGTTAGTGTGTTAAGAGTGTCCCAATAGGCTTATTTTTTTTCCTTGTTGATTTTAGGGTATTAAGGATGGTTAACAAGGACCTGGAAGTTCTGAATGCTCTTGACAAGGCGAAGACGCAATGGTATCATTTTACGACAATTATAATATCAGGCATGGGTTTCTTCACAGACGCATACGATCTGTTCTGTATAACGACAGTCACGAAGCTCCTGGGGAGGCTGTATTATTATGACCCGGCCACGGGAAAGCCTGGATCGTTGCCACCGAACGTGTCCGCTGCAGTGAACGGCGTGGCCCTCTGCGGGACTCTTGCGGGGCAACTGTTTTTCGGCTGGCTTGGTGATAAGCTGGGGCGAAAGAAGGTCTACGGCATGACGCTTCTGACCATGGTGGTGAGCGCCATTGCTAGCGGTTTATCCTTCGGCCACACCGCTAAGTCCGTGATGACCACGCTCTGTTTCTTCAGGTTTTGGCTGGGGGTTGGAATCGGAGGCGACTACCCGTTGTCAGCCACGATCATGTCAGAGTACGCCAACAAACGAACTCGTGGCGCGTTCATAGCGGCGGTGTTCGCCATGCAGGGATTCGGTATCCTTACTGGAGGCGCCGTATCCATCATCGTAGCGGCAGCGTTCAACAAGGCCTATCACCGTCCGTCGTTCGAGGAAAACGCCGCGTTGTCCACAGCTCCAGAGGCGGACTACGTGTGGCGAATTATTCTTATGTTCGGTGCGGTGCCCGCCATTCTGACCTACTACTGGCGCCTCAAAATGCCAGAAACTGCCCGTTACACAGCCCTCGTGGCACGTGACACGAAGCAGGCGGCATCCGACATGGCGAAAGTTCTCCAGGTGGACTTCTCGTCAGCAGGCAACCAGCCACAGCCAACGGCCACGACATCGGCACGTGCGGAGCAATACGGGCTTTTTTCCAAACAGTTCCTGAAGCGCCACGGACTGCATCTGTTAGGTACAACCAGTTGCTGGTTTCTGCTCGACATTGCCTTCTACAGCTCAAATCTTTTTCAAAAGGACATTTACACCGCCGTGGGATGGTTGCCAGCAGCCAAAACAATGAACGCCCTGGAGGAAGTGTACCGCGTGGCCAGAGCCCAGTCACTCATCGCGCTCTGCGCAACGGTGCCCGGCTACTGGTTTACCGTTGCTCTCATTGATCACATCGGGCGCTTCGTAATCCAGCTGATGGGATTCTTCTTCATGACAGTCTTCATGTTTGCGTTGGCAATCCCTTACTACCACTGGCGAGACAGTAACCACGTGGCGTTCGTGGTCATGTATTCATTTACCTTCTTCTTCGCCAATTTTGGGCCTAACAGTACAACTTTCATCGTCCCGGCGGAGATCTTTCCGGCGAGATTGCGATCCACATGTCACGGGATCTCGGCGGCGGCTGGCAAAGCCGGCGCCATAATCGGGGCTTTCGGGTTCCTGTACGCCGCTCAAAGCAGCCATGCGGCTGAAACAGATCCGGGATATCCCACCGGCATTGGCATCAAGAAGGCCCTTTTACTTCTCGCAATAATCAATGCTTTAGGGTTTCTATGCACATTCTTAGTGCCGGAGGCCAAGGGTAAGTCGCTCGAAGAGATGTCCGGTGAAAACGAGGAGGAAGCAGAAGCAGCAGCACAAGCATATATGGAGAACGCCGGTTCCTCTAAAACTGTGCCTGTTTAAATTTAACGTCGACTAGTTCTGAGTTATTATTATTATAGTTATAGTTAATGTGTGTGTGTTTTCAAGCGCTTCGTTTTTGCCAATGAAACGAATCATTGGAGCTGGATTGTAGAATGATAAAAGTCTTTGATGAAACGAATCATTGGAGCTGGATTGTAGGATGATAAAAGTCTTTGATAAATGCACAGTAAACTCTTTACAATATGGAGATGTATGAAGCCTATGTACTTTTTTAGGGTTGATAATTGATATAGTGCCATCTGGTGTTTTTGTTATGGATTTTCCTTACTATGGGATTCTGTTGAATCAGTGGAATTAATGTAATGAGGATCTTCCAGATTCCCTTGCTTCCGCTAACTTTAAGAAATTCGGCGTGTTCTTCAATTTAGCCACTTGGTTTAGGATTGTCCGGTTGTCCAACTTTTGAGTTTACATTGATTTCTTGTTTCTGTTATTCTGTGCATGTAAAGAACTCCAAGTTGAGTTACCTACTCTATCGAGGACCTTAAGGAATATCCTTTTTGTACGACTATGTAATAATGTATAGGTAAAACCTTTCGTAGAGTTCGAGTTACGAGGATAAGAATTAGATCCAATTCCACTACTAGTATACCACAAATGTTACACTGTAGTTAGGAACGTTTGTTTCCCTTGCATGATTTTTTATCTGATTGAAAAGCAATGCTCAAGTTAGAGTTATGTGGGATGTGGAAATTCTTTTAAAAGGTTTTGCCAAGTTGTGTACAGTGGTACGGATTTTTAAATATTTGTGTGGAATTTATGGCTGTTCTTAACGTTCACAAAGTCATGGATTTATTTTTTCCTTCTAAAATTGTATAATTATTTGTCCACCTTGGCAGGTGGATGAGGTGATTGATGATTGGTAGAATTGTTTTTAGATATTATTTTTGTGTGTGGATGAGCTGATAGGAAGATTGGTAAAGTTATTTTTTTGGGGGAGCAGGTAGTTAACACCACTTTTATGTATAGATGAGTTGAAGAAGCATTGGTAGACCTGTCTTCTTAAATACATTACATGTTCAAGTCATATTTTACTACTTTCAAAATTACCTATCATTGACCCTTTGATCATTAAAGTTTATGAATGTTGAGTAGAACATGCACTCTGCGTAAACATCATCCATTTCAATGGTCAAACAGTTAAATAGAAATTTTACACTTCATCCACAACAAAAATTGGTAAATATTTGTCCTATTTTTATTGGTCACAATTGACTTTTGACTGTTGAAGTGGATGATGGTTAAGAACAGCCGACCACATGGACCTTCTACCCCAGTAACCTATTGTTCTAATTCCCTTTGCTTTTGCTTTTGCTATACTTCAAGATCTGCTCGGCAAAGGTACTCTTTTTGTTTTTAAGCAGTTTTTTTTTTTAAAGCAGTTGAGCTTTCTAGCACCACAACTTGTTACTCACTTTAGCTTTCCGCTCTTCTACGGTATGGAATGAAAATGCTAGATCTGAACAGAGTACTTTCTCTTGTGTGGAACTTTTCCATTATTAAGAAAGATGTCTTCGATTTGGCCTTTTCTTGCTTGGTCCTGTCATATTCAGTAATGATCTCACTCTAGAGTCTGGTCTAACACCGCTTTGTTCTCTTCACAATTGCCTAAAAATGTCGTTCAAATTTCGTGCCAAACATATTATACGGAACCCTGTACATGCACTCCAAGTT
The DNA here is from genome assembly GCA_027924645.1 of Cunninghamia lanceolata. Taxonomy (NCBI): domain Eukaryota; kingdom Viridiplantae; phylum Streptophyta; class Pinopsida; order Cupressales; family Cupressaceae; genus Cunninghamia; species Cunninghamia lanceolata. The sequence goes on from BSBN01001067.1 coordinate 8,446,450, forward strand.
CTCTAGAATGAATCTACACCTTACATGTTTGGAAATTTTAGCCACTCTAGTGAACATCCAGTAGTTTTTGTGGATCTGGGGATCTGCAAATTGGGTTATTGAAGTCAATTCCATAGCTTGCTTACTTAATTGTATTGATTTTGGAAGAGTGGTCTGCCGGAGTACGGCAGCACGTGCTCTGACCATGGAACAGGCCTTCAACTAATTTTCCATACGAGAAGCCTCCTATTAGTGGTAGTCTGCATGGATTGTTGATTCTTGATTTGGTGATTGATTGACTACATTGAGTGGATTTTGAAATGAGTATGATTTAATCAGGTTGTAGATATGCACTTTATTTAAATATCATCCATTTCAATGGTCAAACAATCTATAGTAATTTTACATCTCATTCACAATAAAAATGTGGTGAATATTTGAGGTTGTAGATATGCACTCTATTTAAATATCATCCATTTCAATGGTCAAACAATCAATAGTAATTTTACATCTCATTCACAATAAAAATGTGGTGAATATTTGAGGTTGTAGATATGCACTCTATTTAAATATCATCCATTTCAATGGTCAAACAATCAATAGTAATTTTACATCTCATTCACAATAAAAATGTGGTGAATATTTGTCATGATCAAAATTGAACTTTGACTGTTGAAGTAGATGATATTTAAGAAGAGCCTATGATATAAGTAGAACGACAATTTGGTATTCAGTGACACAACATTATTATCGTGATATCATGGAGTGCAATAGAGTAGGCAAAATAAAAGTTATGATGTGGGCTAATCCATCGAAGCCATCCATCCAGCTGGGGACCGATTATTTCTTAAAAGCTCATCCTTACTGAAATGTATTAATGCCGATTGGGAATATTATTCGGAGGATGGCCTTACAGATCATCACTGTCAAAGGATCACGAATCCACAACAAACACATAAAAATTAATGGCGGCAGTCATGGATCCGATCTTTAGGTGCTACTTCAGATAGTCTTCCAGAACTTCCAATCGGCCTTGCTTTAATTAGCCTACGAACCATGGAACAAATAGATACTCGTGCCCCTGATTAAATTTTCCTGTTTCTTGGTCATGATGTAAGATTTGTGAATTTAAGTCAAAGTAGATTAACCACTCAAGTTGTAGTTGTTGAGCAGCACTATTCAAGGCTCCATTCACTCCCTCTTCACACATTGGACGTACCCATACTCTTATTTAGTCTATAGGAAGTTTTGACTTTCATATGGTCTGGGTCCCTCTCCGACTCTATTTATGTTGGACACATGAATCAAAACTAACCGTGAGTACACATTGTTATAAGTTTAAAAAGCTATGATTAGAGACTTCTATTGGTCACAATTACTGCTTTGGTCTGCCTTTTAACTTTCTTTACTTAAAGTTGCGAGGTACAAACACATTTACAAAAGGATAAGTTTAAAAAAATCTTGGACATGCAAAACTATTTGATGTTATGTTAAGTATATTATAAATTCTCAAAATGCTTGAAAAGAATATCCTCGAGGATAAGTTGTCATGTTGAGTGATTATGAAAACATCCAAGATAACATATTATTAGTCCCTTGTCGTAGGTACTTGTATGTATTAGTTGGGCTTTGGAATATGTGTAATGGTAAAAATTAATCTCTTGCCTATGGGTTTTTTTATTTTTATGGAATTTTGAGAGGGAGTTATTCAGGAAAGTTACTTTTTTTGATTGGGTGGTTGATTTTTGAGCCCATTAGTATTTATTTTCCTTATTCTTAAAATGAGAATTTTTTTCTTTCTTGTTTTGCAGGTTCTTGGTTCGCTGGATAGTTGTTGATGGAGGGGAATTTGGAGTTTTTCCCACACGTGTTTTTAGCAAATGAGATTAACAGAGCTGGATTTTGTTATTGGTACATTGTTATTTTAGCCCAATGGTTTTTTTTTGCAAGCTTTAAAATTTGCAAAAATGTTAAAGATTGAGTGTTTGTCATAGTTTTCCCTTTTCTTCCAAGGCAAGCCGGTGTCTGGGTATTTGAAGTCACGATGGTGCAAAAATTTGCATGTGTGGGATGGCTTGGGGCATGGATGCGTGTGAACCCTTTTTTATGTTGGAATTTGCCTGGACAACTGGGGGGGCGTGAATCAGTTGTCCTAAAATTAAACTTTTATTTTCTTTTAATCTTCTTTCACAATTGGTAAATTGATTAATGATGCAAACCTTAAAGCATATAACATCAACACATAAGTAGAAGCATAATCAACACATTTGACACCAAGATTTTTGACGTGGAAACTCAGTTAAGGGAAAAACCACGATGGGTGTTAGCCCACAAGATTCGTACCCTATTAAAAGTACTTAAAATAATGGAAAGACACTTACCTTTGGGCTCACTGCCCAGAGCTCACTACTCAAAAAAGAGGCTCATTACCTACAAGAAATTTGAGTTTAACACAAAAAGAACTAACTGATAATTAGCATCTTTTCATGACTGGTTCAGTTTCATGTAATGCTCACAAAAACCTCTGCTTCTATCTCCAAATTCTTCTTCTCTGACTCTTCCCTCTATACTGCTTTCGCTCTTCTTCTCTACTCTGCTTCTGATCCTTTCTTTGAATTTAATTCATTTCGCACAAGGATGATTCTCAACAACTCTTCAACAAGTATTTATACGCTTCATCAACCTTGGAATGATTAACAAGGTCGGATAAACTTAACGCAGATCATTACACTGTCAGCCAAACATAACTGAGATTTGAATCTTCCTCTACTAACATGCCACACTTTGTAAAATGCTCTTTAGATCATCCACAACACGCTATGAACATCCGGTCAGCCAAGAACTGGGAAGAACAGCAACCTTAAAGAAGAAATCTTCAACAACAAGCTCAAACTTCAATGCGGACCTCCAACACAGTAGCCACACGATCCAGAGACCTCCACAAGCACATTGAATTCACTAATAACATCCACACTATACCAAATTTCTAGAATCATTTGTATCTTCCTCCGGAACCTCAAGAACACTATCTACCATGATTGTCAAACTAGAAAGATAGCTTGCGGACCTCCAAACCACAAACCATTGGAGTTGATGATACACACTAACTTCCCAAACATGCCTTCAGATCCACAAATCATAATATTTCATTGTAGAGAAATTTGAACTAACTTACTATCACTTTGTCTCTTCTAAACATAACAAAATCTAGTTTTACTCAGAAGGCCATAACTTCTTCAAATCTTCATGCGGACTTCTCAATTCTTAACTGGAACAACCTCTGAGAATCCTCTACACAGCCATATGGTCCGTGAACATTGAGTCTTCATTAATTTTCTCAATAGCCTCAACATTCCAATCTCCTAAACAAGCAACAAAATAAGGCACAGTTGACACCAATGACAACAAGAATATGTTGACATCAATGACAACACTGCTTAGGCACATATTTGCAACAATCTCCCCCTTTGTCATTGATGGCAACATATGATGTGAAAAACTGATTCAACCATCACGACAAGAACTTCTCCCCCTGACTTCTGCAACCACTTTCTTCATTGCTCCCCCTGTCATCAGTAATTAGTTTTTCACATGTCTTCTCTCCCCCTTTGACATCAATGGCAAAGGGCACATTTTTGCAATCTTTTATTCCCCTTTTTTATTTCAGATTAATCTCCAACATTTGCATACTGACTACTCCTTATACTAGTATCTTCTCAACATCAATCTGGATCTCAAGATATGACTGAGAATTCCACCAGACTGATGCATATAAGTGCATCTTAGTTCTGATCAGGAGGGGTAATAACCCCTAACGTCTCTCTGAGATACTCAAAAGTATCCTTGGGAAGAGGCTTAGTGAATATATCCGCAATCTGATCTTTAGAAGACACAAACTCCAACTTGACTTCATTCTCATTTACCTTTTCTCTCAAAAAATGAAACTTGATAGATATATGTTTTGTCTTTGAATGCAACATTGGATTCTTTGAGATGCTTATTGCACTAGAATTATTACAAAAGATTGTGACTGGCTCCTCAAACACAATTTTGATGTCCTTCAACATTTGTTTCATCCACAGAACTTAAGTACAATTATTTGCTGTTGTTATATACTTTACCTCTATAGTAGATAGAGATATTGCCTCTTGCTTTTTGCTCATCTAAGAAACCAATCTTCTTCCCATGAAGAATGCACCACCACTAGTACTTTTTATGTCATCTACATCTTCTGCCCAATCAGCATCTGTGTATGCATGAAGAGTGAAGTCATTGTCCTTTGGATACCACAGTCCATGATCCATTGTCCCCTTAAGATATCTAAAAATTCTTTTGACTGCCACAACATGGGATTCTTTTATATCAACTTGAAATCTGGCAACAAGTCCAATTGCATTCATGATGTCAAGTCTGGTCTGAGTTAGATAGAGCAATCCTCCAATCATTGATCTATACCTTTTCTGATTTGCCTTGGTGGAGTCATCATCTTTTCTTAGCTTGCATCTGGTTACCATAGCTATACCTACTAACTTTGAATCTTCCATTCCAAACTTCTTCAATAATTCTTTCACATACTTGGATTGAGATATGAAAATACCTTTCTCTGATTGAACAATTTGCAGACCTAGGAAGAAATTTATTTAACCAAACATTGACATTTCAAATTCACTTTTCATCTGATCAACAAATGCTTTGCACATACATTCATTTCCACCAAAAATGATATCATCAACAAAGAGCTCAACAATTAGAATGTTCTCATGATTAATCTTGAAGTACAGATTACTATCAGCAGTACCTTTGCTAAATCCTAGCTTAAGCAAATGCTTATCCAATCTAGCATACTAGGCTCTTGGAGCTTGCTTGAGTCCATACAAGGCTTTTCTTAGTCTACAAACCATCTCCCTGATCAGCCAACTGAAATCCTTCTGATTGCTCAATGTAGACTTCTTCCTCCAAATCTCCATTTAGGAATGCTGATTTGACATCCATCTGATACACTTTAAAGTCTCTGAAAGTAGCAAATGGAAGAAACAATCTAATTGCCTCTATCCTTACCACCGGAGCAAAAGTTTCTTCAAAATCAATTCCTTCCACTTGAGAGTAGCCTTTACACACCAACCTTGCCTTGTTTCTTACAACCTCACCATCTTCATTTAGCTTATTCCGAAAGACCCATTTGGTTCCAATCACATTTTTGTCCTCAGGTCTAGGAATAAGATCCCAAGTGTGATTCTTTTCAATTTGCATCAATTCTTCTTCCATTGCTTTAACCCAGTTTTCATCATTGTAGGCTTCACTAACTGATTTAGGTTCAATCTTCAAAATTAAACAAATCTCCTCTTGATCTTCAGAAAATTTTCTCCTAGTTCGAACACCTTTACTCTTATCTCCTATGATCTGATCTTCAGGACGATTCAATCTTACATACTTGGGAGTTTTGGGAATTATTTGAACTTCTGTTTCTTGAACTTGTTCCTCATCATCTGCACTAACCTCTTGAGTTACTAGAGTTATCGAATCAATCTAGATCTAAGTCTGGATTTGAACTTGCCTTCCTTGACTTTGACTTTCATCTTGATCATCTGAATCATACCCACAGTACGTAGAATGTCCTTCTTTGCTTTCATCAACTTTAACATTAGCACTTTTAACAATATTTTTCAACCTCTTGTTGAAGCACCAGTAAGCCTTACTTTGAGTAGAGTATCCCAAAAATATTTCTTCATCACTTCTTACATCAAACTTGCCTAAATCCTCATCTCTTTTGATATAACATTTACTACCAAAAACTCTAAAATATTTCATAGTGGGAGGATGACCAAACCATAGTTCATAAGGAGTTTTACCAGAATTTCTTTTGATCTGCACCCAATTAAGAGTGTAGACAATAGTACTCATGCCTCCTCTCCAATAAACTTGAGGAACATTTGTTTCCATCATCATGGTCCTAGTAGCTTCTTGAATGGTCCAATTTTTCCTTTCCACAACTCCATTTTGCTAAGGAGTCCTAGGAGCAGATAACTATCTTTTATTCCATGCTTTTCATAGAAAGCATCAAACTCACTGGAAGTAAATTCTCCACCTCTGTCAGATCTCAGACACTTCAATTTCCCACCAATCTCATTTTCAACCATTATCTTGAACACTTTAAACTTATCAAGAGCTTCTAATTTTTCTTTTAGGAAAGTTATCCACATCATCTGGGAGTAATCATCAATTAGCAACATGAACTATATGTCTCCTTGCACACTCCAAATTCTAGCAGGACCATATAAATCAGTATGTACCAGTTCCAATCGCCCACTAGAAGCTTGTTCCTTGCTTTTGAATGAAATTTTGATCTATTTACCCAATTGACATTCTCTACATATGCTATCAAATTTCACAAGTCTTGGAAGATCTCTTATAGCTTATTTTGACAATGTTATCAAAATTCACATGACACATCCTCCTATTCCATAACCAATTTTGATCTGTCTGAGCAATCAAACAACTTTTGCCAGAACTATTTAAATGAAATATGTTACCTCTAGTTTGAGTACCAGATGCAATTTCAGTTTCAAAGCTCTCCAAGATTCTGCATTTTCTATCCTTGAATCAAAAATCATAACCCTTGTCAACCAATTGTCCAACACTAAGAAGATTATGTTTCAATCCTTCCACATATAGAACATCATTGGTGCAATTCTTACCATCAAAAGAGATGGATCCTTTTCCATGGATTCTACCAATTGAGTTGTCTCCAAATTTCACAAGCCCACCTTCATATTTTTCAAAACTCACAAACTTACTCTTGTCACTAGTCATATGATGGGAACATCCACTATCAATCACCCATTCATCCTTTTCAACAACCTGAGCAGCCAAGACACTTTCCACATTTTCACAGCTAGTAGATTTAGTAGACATTGGATCTTCTTCTTTAATATCGATGAACACCCAATCACCTTCTCCATGATCAAATTCATCATCTGTGACTCCTTCTTCTCCAACTTCTTGGACATAGTAGCAATTTTTCTAACTTTTGTATTTGTTAGGGTTTGGTTTTGAAAACCTCTCTAGACACCTTGAGGCAAAATGACCAATCTTATTACAAGAAAAATATTTTAATGACAACTTTCCTTCATACTTACTAGATCCTCTTGGCATTCTTTTGGCAATAAGAGCTTCAAGATCTACAGTCTCAATTTCATCATCTTCAAGATGCTTCCTTGTCTTCACAAATCTATTTGATCTTCCTGAAAAACTTTCACCCGGATCATATCTTTGCTTTTCATACACATTGGCCTTGAATGCAAATTCAAACTTAGGGAGAGAATCACCAAACTCACTCATTTTAAATGCTGAAAGCTTACCAACTAACTGATCTCTTGTGATAGTTGTTACTATCCCGATTTCTTCAATGGCTACAACTTTACGCTTGTAAGCTGCAGGTAAGGATCTGAGCACTTTAGCAACAATTTTTGATTCTTCCAATACTCCACCTGCATTTCTGATACCGTTCACAAGTTCATTTACTTTCTGCATGTAGGAAGTAATGTTTTCATCTTCACTCATTATTAATCTTTCATATTTACCCTTTAAGCTTTGTAGCTTAGCACATTTAACATATTTGTCACCTTCATACAGATTTTCCAACTTAATCCAAATTTCATGAGTAGTTTTCAAATCCAGGACATTTGCCAATTTAGTATCAGACATGGCACTCAACAATGCTTCTTTGGCTCGAATGTTGTGTTCAGCATCTCTGATATCATCTATAGTTGTAGGTCCATTCTTAGGAATCTTATACTCATTCTGGGTTATTAACCAAAAGACATCACCCATGCATTCCAGACGACACTGCATGCGTACCTTCTAGAGGGAGTAATTTGTTCCATCAAATCTCAGACTTTCCTTCTTGTAAAATGACATCTTGGATCTCCTCAAGTGGTCAAGCTTCTTTTAGAGGTACTTGGCTCTGATACCAATTGTTGGAATTAGCCCAGACAACTGAGAGGGGGGTGAATCAGTTGTCCCAAAATTAAACTTTTCTTTTCTTTTAATCGTCTTTCAAAATTGGCAAATTGATTAATGATGCAAACATTAAAGCATATAACATCAACACATAAGCAGGAGCATAATCAACACATTTGACACCAAGGTTTTTGACATGGAAACCCGGTTAAGGGAAAAACCATAGTGGGTGTTAGCCCACAAGATTCGTACCCTATTAAAAGTACTTAAAAGAATGGGAAAGCACTTGCCTTCGGGCTCACTGCCCAGAGCTCATTGCTCAAAAGAGAGGCTCACTGCCTAGAAGAAATTTGAGTTTAACACAGAAAGAACTAACTGATAATTAGCATCTTTTCATGCTTGGTTTAGTATCATTTAATGCTCACAAAAACCTCTGCTTCTATCTCCAAATTCTTCTTCTCTGACTCTTCACTCTATATTGCTTTCACTCTTCTTCTCTGCTCTACTTTTGATCCTTTCTTTGGGTTTAATTCATTTCGCACAAGGATGATTCTCAACAACTCTTCAACAAGTATTTATATGCTTCATCAAGCTTGGAATGATTAAAAAGGTTGGCTAAACTTAACGTGGATCATTACACTGTCGGCCAAACATAACTGAGATTTGAATCTTCCTCTACTAACACACCACACTTCATAAAATGCTCTTTAGATCATTCGTAACACACTAGGAACATCTGGTCGACCTAGAACTGGGAAGAACAGCAACCTCAAAGAAGAAATCTTCAACAACAAGCTCAAAATTCAATGCAGACCTCCAACACAGTAGCCACATGATCTAGAGACCTCCACAAGCACATTGAATTCACCAATAATATCCACACTATACTAAATTTCTAGAATCATTTGTATCTTCCTCCAGAACCTCAAGAACACTGTCTGCCATGACTGTCAAACTAGAAAGATAGCTTGCAAACCTCCAAACCATGAACCACTAGAGTTGATGATACACACTGACTTCCCAAACATGCCTTCAAATCTGTAGATCATAATATTTCACTAAGGAGCAATCCATACCAACTTACTGTCACTTTGTCTCTTCTGAACATAGCAAAATCCAGTTCTACTTAGAAGGCCATAACTTCTTCAAATCTTCATGTGGACTTCTCAATTCTTAATTGGAATAACCTCTGACGATCCTCTACATAGCCATATGGTCCGCAAACATTGAGTCTTCATTAATTTTCTCAACATCCTCAACATTCCAATCTCCTGAACATGCAACAAAATAAGGCATAGTTGACACCAATGACAACAAGAATATGTTGACATCAATGACAACACTACTTAGGCACATATTTGCAACATTTTATGGTAGCTAGAGCTATATCAAATTGGGGTATTAATGTTACATTATCATTTTAATTCATTGTTTTGGGGTTTTGAATAGCAGAGAATTAGGTGATAGTTCAGGGTCTTTACAACATATCAAACAAGAAGAGGCTCCTGAAATTTCATCTTGGTCATTGCTAGAGTCCATTGCTCTGCAACATTATTCTTGGCCATAGAAGTTTGTACCTCCACACAAACACTCTGAAATGTCTCAAGTTCAAATGACCATAAATGTCTTAGGCTACTTGGTTTTTGGTGTGTATTTACATTTTACAAGCAAACTAGCTATAACATGTCACATGCATTGATCATTCATATTGAGTAATACTACAACATGGACAGTGCCCCAAGTGATAGAATTAAATAATCCTCTCAAAGCATTGGTAGGATAATTTATTGGACATGTTAAACATTGACGATGCTACATCTCTCCCACAAAATATGTATTGGCTTTTCACTATCTTCTACATCTTGCATCTCTCCTGTGTAGGGTTGGGCATTCTTTTTCACATTCATTTGAAGTTTGGAACTGTAAAGTTCAAAGTTTGTGACAAGACAGATGAAGCCTGTAGAGTATGTTGTCTAAAAGTTCTTGAATTTCTTTGTTTAATACTCCTTCATTTTCTTCATATTGTCATTTGGTGCAAATTCCATTTGACTGTGAAATGACATAAGCATAAATAAACATAATTGTCCTACCCTAGTTGATTTTTGGCTTGATTTTATGATTTACAAGTAAATGATAAGTGCAAGTTTGAAGTGGTTATCTTGGTGTATTTTGGTTCGAGATGCATTAGAAATAGAATAGAATGGAATAACATATGATATTTTTCTACATCTTGTAAGCATTTACATCATTGTTGTAAGTCACTTTGCTGTCATTATATCAAATCCATCAACAAGAATCAGGACAATGATTAACTTTCAAATCTTTTTTCTATTCTCTAAAACATATGTTTCATATGTTGCTGCATGTTAATAGGCAAACCCAATAGGCTATATAAACTAACCTATTGAGATATTGCTTTATTGTATGATGTTCCAAACTCACCTATACACAACTCAGTGCAACATGATATTTGTTTCATCCTCTACTTTTCCTTTCTTTTATCTTTTTCTTTATTTTTTTCATATTCTACAATTTTTACATACTATTTTTCTTCTAATGTAATTCCTCTGTCCCCCTCTCTTGAGAATTGCCTTGTTTTGATTTTCTCCCAACAAAGGGCCAAAACTATTTCAAAGACAAATTCTTCATACCATGGATTACTCTACCTTAGATAAAACACAAGACTATGAGCTTCTAAAAGGAAAAAAATGTATTTATTGGCTTTCAGAAATCACCATTCAATTTTGTTGTGTTGTGTAGTGTGCATGTACATATGTCAGATGTTATTTTACCAACATATTGTATATGCTTTGCTCTTTGCTTAAATGGATGCACTGATGGATGGATACTTTTGGAAGGAGGGGTAGAATAGTGTTCTAGATAGCTTCCCATTATTTTGAATAATATTAGGCAGCTTTCCTTACACCATTACTTTTATTGCATTTGTCTGGTTCATTCGAACATAATGTGACGTAGCCCCTTATTACAATTTAAGTCAAAATTTAATCATATTGTAATGGTCATATTTTTATGCTTAGGCAGGACTACTGCTGCAATGCAACCCTTGTTTGGATTTGGGATGTTGGCAAGAGGATATCAGTTAGAGAGGGACAACAATTTGAGTATTAAAAATAGAGCTCTAATTGTGTATATAATATCTGCTCATGTTCTAATTCTTAAACCTAATAAATTATGTGTGGCAAGAATTGTAAATGTTTTAGTGAGCTTTTTTATAGCCACAATGCATTCATGTCTAAGTTCAATGCATATATGACCTCTCCCTTTCATACAATCCCTAAAGGTCCTCTCCAATATATGTAACAATTCAGATAATTCATATAGAAAATAAAATAGAATTATGTTTCTATTATGAACAATAAAGACCTATGTAAGAATTTCATTCAACTGGGTTTGTATCTCATTATTATTACTAGGTTTATTGGAGGTGGTAATTGGGTTGAAATATGTTAGTGTTATAGTTACAAAGTCATTCATCAAGATTTAAGATGAGGACATAAATGTCAATTCCCTTTAACTTGAATACTTGAAGGTTGTTTTTGTATACATAACACAATTGATACTACATAATAAGATAGAATTATATATTTCATTATATAATTATCTACCCCTAATTTAATTCTTAAAATTTAGTTTTGACTTATTAATACTTACAATAATAAAAATAGGGTTCTAATTTTCTATATGTCATCTATCCCTATGCAAAATAATCTATGAAATCTAATCCCAAGGAAGCTTCTATGATAAAAATCTTGAAAACTATCTCTGATTAATGTTAGATGATGAACGCCAAACATATTTTATGGGTGTTGATAGGACTTGTATCTTTTTAGGGTTTTGGGTTTGTTTTGTAAGAGTTTTACCTTTGATCCAAAAACCCTAAACCTTTCCTTCCAGTGGTGTGCTTTATTTTATGTTACGTCAATTACTTCTTTGACCGGTTTCCAAAAGACTTAAGTTGCATCTTATCCCCTATTCGGTCGTGGTATAACCAACCCCTTGTCTTAAGTTTTACCGGCCCACCCCACATTTTATTATTTTATGTCTAGTTGCATTTTTTACCTATAGAGTCACTGAGCAAATCATCATCTACCAAATGTTTATTTTAAATTGGATCACACATATCATAACCTGTGTCCTAAGCTTCTTTTTAAGGCTTTTGCTTTTGCAAAAATTTTCCATTTGTTCCAAACTTGGCTAATGTAAAAGCACCCACATCTTTTTTAAGGTGATGCCATCTTTCTTGAGCATAGTATGTTGACAAATGGCACTTCCAAATTTGACCAATCACATTGTTCTCTACCGCACGGTCTACCACTACTCGAATATTTTGTTGTCTGTGATGTGTCATCCATATCTTAGCTATAATTAAGATGATCCCCACTTAAATATTTGTTTTATCTAACAAATGGCATTAGTGTATCGACATAGAATATCTGGATGATGTCATCTCAGATGCATCATCCTAACGCCACCACTTGGTGAGATCCTAATAGGGTGCACAGGAGATGTGCTCTGCAGAGTTCAATTTTTTATTCGCTGGATGCAGGGTGCGATGATGTGATAGGGTGACACTTGTCTGTCCTAGATAGATAAAGAGATCAACGATTGCATTTTGATTTTGAAGACCGAGGCATATTCGAGGGTCCGCGCTCCATGTGCATATATTCAATACCTTCTATGAGTCAAGGTTCTGATGCTGCGCTAAAAGGACAAGTGTCTCATTCCACCAGTTGTGATTGATGATAGTGTTTTAATCTTGTTGATTTAACCACCAATGCTTCCATGCATTTGTATAAGGGCATTTTGCAATTGCGGCTTGCAATATGCTCTGGGCTCGTGATAGCCAAATAAAAATATCTTTGTTCTCTATAAGGATCAAACTGCCTATGTTTAAATGAAAAGACTATTCATGACATGGAAACTCTGCGTTTGCCTATCTAGGTAATTATTGAAGGAGTTGAGGTAATTTAAGAATTTTTGCTAAAAATTAAGTATGCCATGCTGAATTATGAATGCGAGGAGGTTCTTGTGTCGGATCCTAGGTTGTGAGCAAGCATCAGGCGAAGCTATTTTTCAAGTTTGGTGCTAAAATTGGTATGTGCTAAGTATTTTTATGTAATTGATGTAATCAGTTAGGGCTTTCTTGATTTGATATTCAAAGTAATCTATGCCCACCAAATGAGAAAACCAAACCCTTGAGAAACCATTAGTTCAATTTTTTTTTGCCTTTTCTAAGTAAATTATGGGTCCAAAGGGAGGCCAAGGGCATCTACTCAAGAGGGATTTAACTCAAGGTGTCATTGAAGAACTCTCAGGATTTTCAAAGAGATACAAACAAGCTCAGGGTGTAGGGGATTTAATAAACAAGATGTATGATTTTCAGGGGCATATTAGAGATGCAATCTTACTTGTAGGGGGATGGGAGTTATTTGAATTTGAGTATTACTGCGGTGACAGAGAAAGGCCTATTCCACATTTATGGCACCTTGACCCTGGGATATTGGTAGTCCCTAATGTTTTTGTTAATGTTGATCTGATTAGGGCTATTTTTTAGAATTACAACTCAAACACCAAAACATTGTTCAATAGTAATGGTAATGGGATGTTTCATATGAGCAGGTATCTATTGATTGAATTTTTTAACTTGTACCTTATTGCAAATGTTAAGGTTGAACTTGAGGAGTTAAAAAAATATTATAAGAGGAATAGACATGCTTATAGAGCATATATGGTGCAGTCATGGTCAGAGGTTTCACATAATGAATTGTCCAAACCATGTAGCTAGAGTAAATACAACGGAAACAACACAATCATAGAATGCAATGGAAGATTCAAATACTCAATATATCATATATTCAAAATACTTATATGCCGGCAACATACAGGCTACAATCAAAGGGTTCATAGGCTTGCTTCCTGGGTTACAACAAATATGCAAGATATGGCATTGAAGTGCCCTTCAGAAAGAATCTAACTATCTATCTTATAAAATCAACTAACTGACTTCTCAATGCATCTAGGAGATCTATATATCATCTCCAAGCTCAAGAAATCCTCCGCGTCGGCCACAAGAGGTCACAAACTCCAAAGAAGGATGTAATGTGTAGAAACAAGTAGGTCGGCCTTAAACATCTGGTATTGCTTCGCAAATGCATGAAACTTGGTGCACAACTCAAGGAAGGTCTATCAGATCCATATGTGTCATGTATGATGTTCCATTATGCTCTGCAAGTCATGGAAGTGCTCCACAAACCTTCTCCTTCAACTGATTGTTTGAATTCTATGTTCTGTGAAAACATGTGATCTTCTAATAGCAATAACTTTTAGCAGACAAGTCCAAATGACCTAAAATTTGGATATGATGTAGATGCTAAGTCCTACTCTGTGAGCTCTGATATGAAGATGCATTGAAATGTGGTACAAAATACTAAAACTACAACTAATTGAAATGAATTGAAAATCAAAGAAAAGAAAGAATGCAAATGTTTTTGGTTGATGCAAGATTTCTCTACAACCTCGGATGCTCCTGCATTAGACACTCGGGGTTGTTGAAAAAGTGAGTCCCTCACTTTGCTAGGGCTAGAGGAAAACCAAGACGGTTTACCTTAGCCTGAGAAATCCAAGTTGAGTCTTCTTTCAGTCTACCTTTACACTTGATTAGGTATTCTTTGTATTGCTTGCCTTTGGTACTGCGTCCAACTTTGCTATCCAAGATGTTCTCTATTTGCTCTAGTTGTTGTTGTGGTAATTGATTCTTCAAACCGTCTTCCATGCTATCACTTGATTCTCCTTCATGATGCTGATATATAGGTCTCCAATGTTGAATATAGGTGATATACCCAATGTCTTCGGTAGCTCCACTTCATATGCATTTCTTGAATCAAATTTCCTAAGAAGCTTACATGGTCCAAACTTCTTCATCTTCAGCTTGTTCTATGTCCCCACTAGAATCTCTCTTTTTTTAGATATACCATTACTTCATCTCCAATTGAAAATTATTTATGTCTCCTCTTCTCATCTACTTGCTCCTTATACTTTCTATTCATCTCCTCCAAATGCTTCTTGACATGATTATGTACTATCTCCATGTATCCTGCAAATTCTTCTACCTCTCTACTTTTATTCTCCATATTGATGTCTCTCGACTTTGCAACTCCTCTAGGTTTCATTCATGTCACAATCTCAAATGGTGTCTTCCCTGTACTCCTATTCATTGAATTATTGTAGGAAAACTCTACTTGCGGTAGAATTAGATCCCAATTTCCTGTCTTGTTTCCCACCAAACATCTCAACAAGTTTCGCAAACTCCTATTTATCCATCTATCTGTGGGTGAAATGTTGAACTAAACTTTAGGTATATCTTCATCTTCTTCCACAATGTCCTCCAAAAGTATCCAATGAATCTTGTGTCTCTGTCTGAAATTATGCTCTTAGGTAATCCATGCAATCTCACAATCTCCTTGAAAAATAGGTTAGCAACATGCACTGCATCATTTATCTTCTTACAAAGTATGAAATGTGACATCTTTGCAAATCTATCCACCACTACAAAGATAGAATTATCCCCTCTATGTTCTTAGCAATCCTAATACAAAATCCATGCTTATGTCTTCCCCAGGTCTCTAGTACTGTCAAAGATTTGTATAATCTAGTATTTTGACTACTCCATTTTGCAAATTGACATATTCTACAACTTTGCACAAACTTCCTTACATCCTTATATATCTGAGGCCAAAATAATGTTCACTTACCAAAGCCACTATCTTGTCAATCCCAAAATGTCCTGCCAATCCACCACTATGTTTCTCCTTTATCAAATTATCTCTCATTGAACTCCTAGGTATACATAACTAATTTCCTTTGAACAACATATCCTCCTGAATGAAATAATCTAACCACTTACTTCTATCTGTCACAACAGGTTCCTTACATGCTTTCCATGGTTATGCAAAATCAAGATTTTATTCATACATGTGGTTTAGTTCCTTAAAACCTAATACTTCTACTCTCATCTCTGCCAACAAATTCCTTCTTCTGCTCAATGCATCTGCAACTTTTTTTGACTTTCCAATCCTATTCTTCAATACAAATGTGTAACTTTGCATGAACTCTACCCATGTCATATGGCTTTGATTCAACTTTACTTGACTATTCAAATATTGTAAATCCTGATGATCAGTGTACAACACAAATTTCTTAGGCAACAAGTAATGTCTCCATTTCTTCAAAGCTTGAATTATGGCATAGAACTCCTGATCATAAACTAAATATCTTCTCCTTGCATCATTCAACTTCTCACTAAAATATGCTACTAGTCTACCTTCTTGACTTAACACTGCTCCTATTGCATTTCCACTTGCATCATAATCTACTTGAAATATTTTGTTGAAATCCGGTAATGCTAAAACCAGTTGTTCTTTCACTTTATGCTTCAACAATTTAAAAAATTTATTTGCTCTTGATGTCCACTTAAAATCCTTTCTGTCACCTCTCATTATCTCTGTCATTAGTGTGCATACTGAACTGAAATTTCGGATGAACTTCCGGTAGAAACTAGCTATACCATGAAATGATCTTACCTCTCCAATGTTCTCCGGTGTTGGCCATTCAACAATTGCTTTAACTTTCTCAGGGTCCATCTTCAATCCTTCTGCAGAAATCACAAATCCCAAATATACCAATTATTCCTTCATGAAACTACATTTCTTGATGTTTATCAACAATTTCTCTTCTCTCAACCTCTATAATACTTGTCTAATATGCCATAAATGTTCTTCCTTTGTCTTACTGAAAATCAGAATATCATCCAAGTATACAATAACAAACTTACCCAAGAATTTCTTCAAAGCCTCATTCATCAACCTCATGAAAGTACTTGGTGCATTAGTCAATCCAAAAGGTGTCACTAACCATTCATACAATCCCTCATTTGTCTTAAATGTAGTCTTCCATTCATCTCCTTCTCAGATCCTGATCTGATGGTATCCACTCTTCAAGTCTATCTTGGTAAAATACTTTTCTCCACTCAAATAGTCCATAATGTCATCCATCCTTGGAAATGGAAATCTATACTTAACTATGATCTTATTGATTTCTCTAGAGTCTATACGTATTCTCCATTCTCCATCTTTCTTTGGTGCTAGTACTGCAGGTATCACACATGGGCTCAAACTTTCTCTAATCAATCCTTTCCTCAACAATTCTTGTATCTGTCTATTCAACTCCACATTCTCTACTTTAGTGTCATCCGATGTGCTACTTTATTAGGCAAACTAGCTCTAGGTATAAGGTCCATATGATGACTAATACTCTTGATTGATGGCAATCCTTTAGGTACATTATCTGATATGATATCTTCATATTCTGTCAACAATTCTGTTATCTCCACCGACTATGATTCTTTAGTCTCTATACTTAGGGTTCCATGCTTCTTAAGAATTAAAGCAAAAAATTTCCTTCCATCAACCAAACAGATTCTAGCATTCCCACATACTTCACTTTTAGGCTCATCTTCCAAAGGTATCAAGATATGTTTCTTCCCATTTGATGTTATGGCATAAGTTTTCTTTCTCCCATCATGTATAGCTTTTCAATCATACTACCATGATCTACCCAACAATATATGACATATATTCACTAGCATAATATCACATAGTACTTCATCATTATAAGATCCTATATGAAATTTCACCAAACATTGTTCACTCACTAGTACCTTGTGTTCATCATGAATCCATGCTATCTTGTAGGGCTTAGAGTGTTTCAATCTTTCCAAGTTCAGTTTAGTTACCATCTCCACTAAAAGCAAATTATCAGTACTACCACTATCAATGATCATTTTACAACATTTACCTCCTGATTTGCATCTGGTCCAGAACAAACTTTTCCTCTACAGTGGTTCCTTAGTTGTCTCTACTTGAAATAAGGTTCTCCTCATGACTAATGATTCTCCTTTCTCTAGTTTTCCAATTGAACTAGGTGATCCAATAGGTTATTCCTCCACATAAGTTGTTCTTGCACTGTTCTCTATCTTCTTGCTTGTGCTTCCCTGATGACATTCAAATGCTCTATATCCTTCACTTCCACACTTAAAACAAGTTACTCTAAATGTTCTCTTATCAAATCCTCTTTCATCTCTCCCATATCCTTCATTGCGGTAAGAATTAGGATTCCCTCTGTGGTAGAAATTTTTGTCATCTCTTTAGTAGGAATTATTGTCTCTATCTTCCTTCTTGTATGGACTACTTTCTTTGTTCTTCTTCACATAAGGTCTTTCTCCTCTAGAATATGTTCTACCTCTTTGAAATTTACCTCCTCTACCTCTTTGTCTTTGCTCATGTTTCTTATTCAACTTGTCTTCAACTTTTAGGGCAAACTAATATGCTTCTTCTATTGTTGTCATCCTTACCAAACTGAGTTCTTCTTGAATATTCATTCTCAGTCCATTTATGTATCTTGCCACTTTCTCCTTGCTTGCTTCACTATGTCCAATCCTTATGATCACCTTATGAAATCATTCAGTATACTCCTTCACGGATTTCTCCTTTTGCCTTAGGTTTCACAATATCTTCAGTAGTTCCAACTCATAGTTAGCAAGTATAAACTAATTCTTCAACTTTGTCACAATTCTATCCCATTTTATGATCTTTTCTTTTTCTCTCCTATTCCTATCCAACTAAACTTCTTTCCACCAAATAGTAGCATGTCCTTTCAACTTTGTCTTTGTAAATCTTACTTTCTCTGGGTCTTCAATTTCTTCATATTCAAAGTATTCCTCCAAGTCATTTATCCAATCAATCAATTATTCCAGATTCAAATTTCCAATATAGTTCAAGGAGAATGCATAAAGATGGGGGACCAAAAAGTTGCCACCATGGTCCAAAACAAGGCAAAACGCGAGCACATTATAACGCGCTTGCATTTTGCCTAACATCAAAAGTGCAAAACAAAGTCATTTCTACCATTCACCATGAGAAAACTCTTTTATGTTCCAAAAAACTAAGAAGAAAGCATGAGTGTGTCCAAGGAAAGCCTATCCAAGCACGTGCAAGAGAGAAAACATCATTTTCATGATGCCACCTTACTGACAAAGACGTCATGCAGCAAATTTGGAGGGTCTAGCAGCTGAAGAAGGTAGGGTTTGATCAATTTTTGTTATTTTTAGAAGAATTTTTGGATTTTGCATTGTTTGATTGGTTTTTATATTGCATTTACAGTTTTTGAGACAAGAGAAAACCCAAATCTAGCCGATGAAGGTGAAAACAACCCCTAAAACTCTCCAAACCCTCAAAACCCACCTTCACGTCCTCCCAATGTAAGGGATACTCAAGAAAACTAACTATGAATAATAGAAGAAAACAAGAAACATCTTCAAACTGTTATTCAAATGCTAAACAATCCAAGTGGAACCACCAACCGTAGGAGGGCACTTGCAAAGTCACTAGAGGAGATTGCTCCCCACACTGATTTGATGACAAAACAAATCACTGAATTCCAAGACTATAGGGAGAGGTGTCAGCAATATTATACCAACAAGTTGTCATATGAACAAGTCAAGAATGAAAAAATTACAAAATCTCAATTATGTGCACACTTTATTAATCCCAAAACCGGCCAAAGATTAGAAGAAACTTACAAACTGTTTCCTATTCATTGGTGTAGGAATGAAGAAATATCCCAAAACTTTTTGGATAGATGATACATGGTCTTCGATGAGCACCCATGCAACAATGATGAGGTACCACAATATTTCTTGAGGAAACTCCATTGTGAGTTCGTCCTCAATAAGATTCCCAATTATTTTGACATTCATGAGTTCCAGGGTAGAGGTGGTGGCTCTGCCCAAGATAGAACCAGGGCTTAACAAAATGAAAACCTTGTGCCTGTACCCCTGTTGAGGCTACAACATAGGTCACTCCCTTTGACTTTGAAGGAGAGTGTTGAGGTGGAGACATTACATTCATTGACTACTCTCACCCAAACTCTATCACAACATGCCGATGATCTTACCCAAGACGATGAGGGTGAGAGCAGTAGGCATCATGTGTCCCCACATTTATGCAGTTCATGTGGGAACCTGTGTGATTATGGGACGCAGGATGCATGATAGGACTCTAGGTAGGATGTTGAGATGCAGGACGCACAACAGGACTCTCAACTGGATCTTGCGTCGTAGGAGCAACATCCAATGATGGACATATCCATATTGGATCAAATTGTTCTCATCGATGATCTCTTACAAACTACATTTGGTATTGACACTCAGGTAATTTGTTACAAGTTTCATCTTGATTTAATAACTTGTTATTTGAAATTTGTAATTAATTTTATATGATTATCTATATTATAAGTCAAAAATAACATGTATGTAATTATCTGCATAATGAAATTCTAAGGTCAAAGTCTTCATCCTGCCTCCATTTGCCATCCATTGGCAGGTTATGAGAGGAGGTCAAGTCAGCAGGTATGTAATTTATCACATGAACATAATTATTGTAGATATGTCAATGGTAATATTATTTTGTGACAATTTGATGATTTCAATAGTCACCGACACCTCCACAGTTTCCTTGGTCCCCTGGACACAAATCTACCATTTTTACGGAGGTAAATTTAACCATTTCTAATCATTATGCATTTTTAAAATAATGTTATGTATTTATTTTGTTTGAATACTCTTGAACTTGATTTTTAGATGCTGAATGTGGAGACTCCTCATCTTTGTGAGTCAGCGCAAATAGGCATCGCTGCAGCCATGATGTCTTCAAATCCTTTGACCAAGGTATGAGCCAATAACATGAAAACGTCATAATTTTATATTTCTTGTTTTATCTCATGTCATTTGATGTACATAAATGATATTTATGTTTAGTCAATTTTGCTTCTTGATGCTTCTCATAGGAGGTCACAACTCCAACCTGTCTAACTATAGACAAAGAAGCTAGAGACAAGATGATGGAGAGTGATCATCAGATGGTGGTAAGTGATCGATTACATATGTGATGTTATGTATTTCATGTACATTTTCTATAGTAGTGTGCATATTGTTTTATTGTATTAACAGGTGGAGCTGCATGAACTTGAACAGTTGAAGAGGTCTACTCGATGAAAGAGAGGATGAGTCACATATTGACTCTCCATCTTCACAGTCAAGCAAGGGCCATTGATTATTTCATAAAAGTCCATAGGAAACTAATTTTTGGGACATTTTTGAAAGGAAGCTAGGTGTGCAGAAAACGCTGCCTACACTAATCTAATGATGAGAGGGCTATGCAAATTCAACTTTATCCTAACTATTACAGCGATGTTAAACCATTAACATGAGATATTGCAACAATACACATACACATAGAAAGTAGACAGAAGAGAGAGAGAGACAAGATATACGTGGGGAAAACCCTTATGGGTGAAAAAACCCACACTCCAAAACATAGCTTAAATGTATTACAGTAAACAATAACAGATTACGATATAGTTTGAGAGCCAATGCTCTTTCAGGAGTCTTCAAATGTCGAATCTGGAGATATTCCGACAGCATAACAATACTTGTACTAAAGTTGTCTATCTCCCATCCAAGCACCTGTTTATATAGAGTTTACAAGGCAAATATGGAACCTTCTAGAGATGGGCGTCTATCTTGGACTCATGCCCCAAAACCCACGCCTAAGGACACTTGTCCAACATCCCATCCCAAAGTGGGTGCCTGGTCCCAAGATAGGTTACGACAGATGCTCTTACGCACCTTACAGCTGTCATAGAATCTGTCATATACTGACTAAAAATATCATATTCCTCTTACATGTCATAACCTCCCTTGACCGCCCAAAGATGCCTTTCTCTCGTGTAAAGATATTCACCGACACTTGTCATTAATTATTCAAGGGGGAAACCGTAGCTACCAAAGTCACCAAAATTTATCCTGCTGCATATACACAAGGTACTGACTATGCTAACTCAACATGGGATAAATAAATACAACATTAGGAATTTGCAAAGGTTGAGACACCTTAATTCCCAACAATTTTTTGTATGCCTAGATGGCTTTGTATGTACATACTTTTGTATGTTACCGATGTATATTTTTGTATATATGCCTGTATGGCTTTGTTCGGACATGCCTATATGGCTTTGTATGTAAAATAGATGTTATGTTCATGACAATATGTGTATGACAATTTATATTAAATATTTAATATGATGATAAATTATTGTTACAGGAATTTGGTTTTACATGTACCAATTGCATTTTCTTGAAAGTAACTTATAAATCATTTTCAAATAATCCATTTTGTGCATATCTTGCAATCATTACATTTTGTGGGACTATGCATTTATTTGAGGCATCATTTCAAATAGTTCACGCGCCTTGTCTATGCTTCCACATTTTCCATACATGTCTACAAGGGCAACTGCAAATACAATACATGTGACAAAATTCCTATATCATTTATGCTTTGATGGTTGTCCCCACCATGTTCCCCAGATCCCATTCTGGCATAGGTAAGGAGGAAGTTGGATAAGGTTGTGCAATTTGGTTTTAGACATGCCAAAATTTTCATTTGGTTGAAATTTACTTTTATACATTTGCTTGAGAGTTTTTAAAGCCTTACGAAAATCCATTTCGTGCATATCTTGCAATCATTGCATTCCATGAGATGACATTTCTTTGAGGCATCATGCCAAATAGTTCACGTTCATTGTATATGCTTCCACACTTTGCATACATGTCTTGCAGGGTACTTAGAACTACAACATTTGACAAAATTCCTATATCCTTTATGCTTTGGTGGATGTCTATACCATGTTCCAAAGATACCATTTCTAAGGTTTTTGGAATTTGGCTTTACATGCTCGTCAATTGCATTTTCTTGAAATTTTCTAAAGGCTTATCACCAAATCCATTAAATGTTCATATCTTGCAATCATTGCATTCCATGAGGTGACATTTCTATGAGGCATCATGCCAAACAATTCATGTGTCTTGTCTATGCTTCCACACTTTGCATACATGTCTCTAAGGGCAGTTGCAACTACTGTTGGATTCAGGACAGACAACTGAGAGGGGGGGTGAATCAGTTGTCCAAAACTTTCTTTACATTCAAACACTTAAATCCTTTTTGTTATTTAATAGCATATCAATTAATCACTCATGAAAGCATAAAGCATAAACACTAGAGTAGATACACATCAACACATGAGACACCAAGATTTTGACGTGGAAAACCCGGTCAAGGGAAAAACCATGGGGTGATTAACCCAAGGATTATTCTCTATTAGAAGAATAAGAAAAATAGATGGCACATGCCAATTAGGGCTCACTGCCTGAGCACACTGCTCACAAGAGGCTCACTGCCTACAAGAGACACACTGTCTACTAAGTAACAAGTATCACAAACTTGAACTGGAGATTGACATCTTTACCATGCCTAGATCAGTTCCATTTAAGCCCGAAAAACCCCTACTCTGCCTTTCTCTCTTTCGCTATACCACACTCATCCGCTTCAAGACACACTTCAAAATGAATTCACAAACCTTTATTTATACAAGGCATTGACTTAGGAACAATCATCTAAGTCGGCAAACACCTACAAGATCATTCGCAAGACGTGTAACACATCCGGTCGGCCAGTCTCAAGAAGAACACCAATACCCAGTGGTAATTCTTCAAATGCAAACTCCAACTTCAATGCGGACCACCATTAAGAATTATACACGATCCAAAGATCACCAAAACCTTTCCTGAGTCATCAAGAACATCCGCACTTTTTCATCTTACTAGAATTCTTCTCTTCTTCATTCGGAACTTCAAGAACACAGTCTGTCATCACTGTCATAATGAAAAAGGTGCTTCTGGACCTCCAAACCACGAACAAATCTAGTTGTCACTTCACACGGACTTCTTCAACACTCCCTCCAATCTGCAGAATGAGATAATGAAATTCTGGAGCTCACCGGACCAATCTGTGACACTCTGTCACCACTGAACATCTGTCGGAACTGGTTCTACTAGAGCAGTCATAACTTCTTCAGATCATTATGCGGACCTCTGAAAACTTGACTGGATCATTTCAAGACTCATATCTGCAAACCCTTTAAACCACATCCTCTGATATGCATCTTATCTTAAACTTTTACCTTAATGTCATCACTATTCTTTACTGTTCCTGATTGAGACTAATTTTCTCAATATCCTCAGCACACAGCTCATCCAATCCTTCTCATTAATGCAATATGAGTATGTTGACATCAATGACAACACTAGTTATCCTCATACTTGCAACAACTACAACAGCTAACAAAATTCCCATATGTTTTATCCTTTGATGGATGTCCATTTTGGCATAGGCAAGGAGGCTACTGGCTAAGGTTGTGGAATTTTGCTTTACACCCGCCAATCGCATTTGTTTGAAAGTTTCTAAATCCTTATCAAAAAATCCATTTTGTTCATATCTTGCAACCATTGTATTCAATGAGGTGACATTTCTTTGGGGCATCATGCCAAACAGTTCATGTGCCTTGTCTATGCTTCCACACTTTGCATACATGTCTACAAGGGTAGCTGCAAAATTGTAGCATGTGACAAATTTCCTATATCCTTTATGCACTTTGATGGCTATCCATACATTGTTCCAAACAATCTATTTTGGTGGATGTCCATACCCTATTCCAAAGATCCCATTTTGGCATTTACACCTGTCAATTGCTTTTTCTTGTATGTTTCTAAAGCCTTATCAAATAATCCATTTTATGCATATCTTGTAATCATGGCATTCCACAAAACCACATTTATATTGAGGCATCATGTCAAACAATTCACTTGTCTTATCTATGCTTCCACATTTTACATATATGTCTTCTAGGGTAGTTGCAACTACAACATCTATCAAAATTCCCATATCCTTTATGCCTTATCAACAAAACCATTTTGTACATATCATACAATCATGGCATTCCATGAGATTCCATTTCTTTAAGACATCATGTCAAACAATCCACTTGCCTTTTCTATGCTTCCAAATTTTGCATACATGTCTCCTACAACAGTTGCAACTACAACATCTTACAAAATTCCCATATCCTTTACGATTTGATGGATGTCCATGTACTGTGTTCCAAAGATCTTATTTTGGCACTAACAGAGAGGATGTAGGCAAAGGCTGTGGATTTTAGTTTTACACCCACCAATTAGTTTTGCTTGAAAGTTTCTAAATTCCACGAGACCACATTTTCTTTGAGGCATCATGTCAAATAGTTCACTCACCTTCTCTATGCTTCCGCATTTAGCATACATGTCTTCTAGGGCAGTTGCAACTACAACATTTTTCAAAATTCCAATAGACCACTTTTTTTGAGGCATCATTCAATGCAACTACGACATTTGATAAAATTCCCATATGCATTTTGTAAGAATACATGAGATACTATATATTTCTATATGATTACCCTAATTAGTAAGAATTAATAAGAAAGAAGCATAATGGCAATAATTAGCATTCAAGGATTTCTAATGAAGACCTAGGGTTTGGGTGCCAATAGCAACTCACCAAACCCTCAGAT
Source organism: Cunninghamia lanceolata (assembly GCA_027924645.1). NCBI lineage: Eukaryota > Viridiplantae > Streptophyta > Pinopsida > Cupressales > Cupressaceae > Cunninghamia > Cunninghamia lanceolata. The sequence continues at coordinate 8,471,965 of BSBN01001067.1, forward strand.
CAATCTTTATAAATGAAGAGATTTTATGATTTAGACTAATACAAATGCTTGGGTATCTCATGATCATATTGAGATCTAATCATTGCTTTGTTTCTTGTAGGGTTTGTTTCCATGCTTCTAATCATAATAATCAAGGATATGGGACAACAAGGTCATGGAAATTCTCTTCCATTATTTGCATATCCTACAACCATACCATTCCATGAGACCACATTTCTTTGCGGCATAATGTCAAATAGTTCACTCACCTTCTCTATGCTTCTGCATTTTGCATACATGTCTTCTAGGGAAGTTGCAACTACAACATTTTAAAAAATTATAATAGACCATATTTTTTTGAGGCATCATTCAATGCAACTACAACATTTGATAAAATTCCCATATGCATTTTGTAAGAATACATGAGATACTATATATTTCTATATGATTACCCTAATTAGTAAGAATTAATAAGAAAGAAGCATAATGGCAATAATTAGCATTGAAGGATTTCTAATGAAGACCTAGGGTTTGGGTGCCAATGGCAACTCACCAAACCCTCAGATCAATCTTTATAAATGAAGATATATTATGATTTAGACTAATACAGATGCTTGAGTATCTCATGATCATATTGAGATATAATCATTGCTTTGTTTCTTGTAGGGTTTGTTTCCGTGCTTCTAATCATAATAATCAAGGTTATGGGATAACAAGGTTATGGGACAATAAGGTTATGGAATAGTTCTTCTCATGTCATATGAGGAGATCAAGGTCACAATACCATCAAGATGTTGTGAATTTCAACAACAAATTTCCATCTTTCCAAACCCTACCATCGTACATAGTCAAGAAGACACAAAATAATCAAACGCATGGACATTCAAGGGACTATCATGAAATCATAAGTTTGTTATCCATAGGGGGATTGCCTTGAAAGATGTATGACCATGCTAAATTTCTTCTTATAAAGGCCATGAAGTGTCAAAAAGGTGAAGTTACTGGGTGAATGTGAGAAGTCAGTTTCAAAGAAGGTTTCAAAAGAGTATCTGTTGCTGTCATAGTCATGAAAGACTATCATTATGCCATCTTAGAGACCCTATCACTCAATAAATCGCCATGAAAATGAGGTTGAGGATGCTTGGCACACAAAATGAGACCTTCCCTAACATTTACCCACCCACCCTGATGCGTTGGTGCAATCTGTTCGGCATCACGACAAGCATATCAAAAAATAAGGCACTTGGCAGGGTTGTGCTGCATGAAACTAAAGCATTTTGCAAGAATGCATTTGATTTCAGCACGGTCAAATGGATTGGAGTTGACCAAAACTAAGAGATATTATTGTGGACGGACCCCACATGCACCTGTAGGTCCAAACAAATTGTTCCCAGCTGCCATGAATATTGAGAACTACTCTGTCAAAGTTTGGCAGTTTTTTTGTCTTAGGGATCTTAAGGGACTTTGCCAATAGCATGCTGCCCTGAACGACTGGGGAACTTGGCACATGAAATGAGACCTCCCTTGGTATTTACCCATCCACTCGACACTTTGACGAAGTCTGTTTAGCCCCATGAGCTATGAAATGCAAAATGTCACTCCTAGCACCTTTCCACTACATGAAACTAAAGCATTTTGCAAGAATGCATTTGATTTTGGCACAGTTAAATGGATTGGAGTTGACCAAAACTGAGAGAGGTTATTGTGGATGGACCCCACATGTACCTGTAGGTCTAAACAACACATTCCCAGCTACCATGAATTCTAAGAAATGATCCGTCAAAGTTTGGCAGTTTTTTCATCTTAGAGATCTTAAGGGACTTTGCCGGTAGCCTATTGCCTCGAACGACCGAGGTGCTTGGCACATGAAATGAGACCTCCCCTAGCATTTACCCACCCACCCCAATGCGTTGGCAAAGTCTGTTTGGCTCCATGAGCTATGGAATGTAAAATGTCACTCCTAGCACCTTTCCATTGCATGAAACTAAAGCATTTTGCAAGAATGCATTTGATTTCGGCATGGTCAAACGGATTGGAGTTGACCAAAACTGAGAGAGGTTATTGTGAACAGACCCCACATGCACCTATAGGTCCAAACAAAATGTTCCCATCTACCATGAATTCTGAGAACTACTTTGTCAAAGTTTGGCAGTATTTCGTCTTAGGGATTTTAAGGGACTTTGTCAGTAGCCTGCAACCCTGAATGATTGGGGCGCTTGGCACATGAAATGAGACCTCCCTTGACATTTACCTACCCACCTTGATGTGTTTGTGAAGTTTGTTGAGCCCCATGAGCTATGGAATGCAAAATGTCACTCCTAGCACCTTTCCATTACATGAAACTAAAGCATTTTGCAAGAATGCATTTGATTTCAGCATGATCAAATGGATTGGATTTGACCAAAACTAAGAGATGTTATTGTGGATGGAACCCACATGCACCTATAGGTCCAAACGAAACATTCCCAGCTACCACGAATTCTGAGAACTACTCCATCAAAGTTTGGCAGTTTTTCATCTTAGGGATCTTAAGGGACTTTGTCAGTAGCTTGCTGCCCCGAACGACTGGGGCACTTGGCACATGAAATGAGACCTCCCCTGACATTTACCCACCCACCCCGATGCATCGATGAAGTCCATTTAGCCCCACGAGCTATGGAATGCAAAATGTCACTCCTAGCACCTTTCCACTACATGAAACTAAAGCATTTTTCAAAAATGCATTTGATTTCGGCACGGTCAAATGGATTGGATTTGACAAAAAATGAGAGAGGTTATTGTGGACGGACCCCACATGCACCTATAGGTCCAAACGAAACATTCCCAATTGCCACAAGTTATGAGAACTACTCCGTCAAAGTTTGGCAATTTTTCTATCTTAAGGATCTTAAGGGACTTTGCTAGTAGCCTATTGCCCCGAATGATTGAGGCACTTAACACCATATTTTGTGATGAAGATCAAAATCATGAGGACACTAAAGAAATATTTGACACATGAAGACACTAAAAACATTGAAGACATGGAGGACAAAGAAGCATGAAGACATGAACAAACTCTTGTCATGAGGAAGAACCACAACCCAATCTATGAGTTCTTGAATTGTGATGCACAGTTATCTGACCATATGATATGTTGAATGAATGATATGCTCCTTCTAGCCAAATCATTATAGAACACCTAAAAGCAACCTTGCACAAACTCTGTGGAATGCATGCGATCATCGCTTATATAAAAATGATACTCCCTTATGATCTTTCTGTCATCCTCTATACTATCATTCACATGAATGAATGCGATGTGCACAAATATTGAAACCTATGTTAAGTTGTAATATTAGGATTGCACCTCATGTTGTGGTTGTAGACTGTAGTTCTTTGCAAAGTCGACGACTGAAAAATTGCTACCAATTGGAAATGTGTCCTTGCATAACTTGAATTGCAAGTCCAACCATCGAGCTCTATGGGCACGTCTTACATACTCATACACTATACTGTCACGAAATATAGACATAAACTGATACACTGGAATCTTTTGAATAACATATTCACACCTCTTTGCTTCTTTACGATCTTTTATATTGTATGCCACTGTTTTATACTTGCCGAACTCTACTAGTTCATTTCCAACCGCATGTGTTCTTTCCATATGTTCACATATTGGCATATGTTGCAAGCCACCACAATGCTGACATGTGCCATCCAAGCATAATTTCCTATAGAATATTTGACCATCCTCTCTATCACATAAAATTATTGATATGAAGTCTCTTGAAGTAGTTGGTGGGGCATGTATGCCACAATCTTGGAAAATATTGTTAATATGCAAATCTAAACATTAGATTGATAAACATCAAAATGGTTAGAAAATTTAATATGTAATCTACAACAACAAGTAGTGTGTGTGTATGATTTATTTTGACAAAGAAAGGTTTTAGCATTTCAAAATATCTTTGAGAAATTTTAATTTGAGGATACATGTCTAGAAATTTACCAAAAAACTGTGTTTGAGTCATATTCAAAAAATGCTTTGGATGTGGCTCATGGTTTCAACTATCGATTCTCCTTCTTACCACATCCCTTTGATTTGGAGATACCCTTGTGTAATTCTTACAAAAGTCTTCAATTAATGATCTCAAAGCTTCAACAACAACTTTGTCTTTTTGTGGGAGTCTCCCAGAGAATGCCCACAATTCATTAGTGTTTGGGTCCTCAACTCTTTGATGTCTTCCAATGGCTCTCATTAGAGTTTTTCTACTTATTTTCAATGCTTGACTTGTCTTTCTAATGAGGTGAGATTTTTTTGTTTGTTGGCTTACTATTGTCGATGTAATGACATGTCATGTGACATTACTATCCTTGGTGCATGAGGTGGTGTTGGTAATCATTTATGTTTTGGGTTTTAAGCTTGGGTGTTTGTAGGTTTTCTCATTCGAACCCTCAATTTTGTGAGTCATGGGATCTTGCATTGTTTTGTCTATTCAGGTGTTGGCCTTGTGTGGTGGGTTTCTGGTTGTTAAGTCTCATTCTCATGTTTAGGTTTTCATAGGTTGACCTACCCCCACGCAGTGTTTCATGGTTTGTTCCTATCACCTTGAGAAAAATGCTAAGCTTTGTATGTTCAAAATGGCCATGTATGTTGGTAGGCTTGTGAAATTTCAATTGGCTTCCAAAAATCATGAAAAAAGGAATTATATGCATTTCAATGCATATCAAGGTTGCATATACAAAGAGGAAATCTTTCACAGATTCCTAAGAATATTCTGTAGTTGTATGCATTCCCAAATGCATATCGGGCTCAAAGAAAATGTACAAGGGTGGAATATACATTGAGGATTCCTAGAATATTTGCTATTTGTATATCGGGTCTGCATGTATATTTGGTTTGTATATTCAGACATACAATGGTTAGATACATTGGTGGAATATTCCTTGATGATTCCTTGCTTGTATATAAGGGGTTTGTATGTTTGCGTTCGTATATTTGACATACAAAGGATATGTATATTCGACATACAAAGGAAATGTACATTCAACAATATAAAATGGGAAAGTACAAATGGTCTTGTATGTTCGGCAAATATACAAAGCAGCAGGAGATGCATTTGGTGGGGTCTGCCTAACATACAAAGGGCTTTGTATCTCATATACAAACGAGAATGTATATGTGATATGCATTCAAAAATATGTAAGGGAAGAGGATGCAAAGCGGACCCGATGGTGCTTTCATTTTGTTCTATAGGTTCTTGGCGTCCGCAACTTGCATGTATGTGTGAGTTGTATATCACAGATGTACAAAGCTGAAAGATACACTCTGGACCTGAATACAATTCCAAGATGCTTCATACGCATTTGGGGTCCACAACATGTATATTGGGTTTGTATATGCAGCATACAACCTGATATACAAAACAAAGATATACAACTCGGACGTGAAGGAGGAGTCAAATACAGCGAATGGTAATTTGAGGTCCGTGGGTTGTCTAAGGCACTTGTATATGCCGATATACAAGCTGATGTGCATTGAAAGGGATACAAGCCAGACTCGAGTAGTTTTTTTAATTTGTTCTAAACTGGCATGGGCTCCGCCTTGTATATTAAGTTGTTGTATGTATATGCATTTTGCATATACAAGGGATTTTGAAAGATGAACAATGATGATTGTATATGCATTCATTCTTGCATATACAAGGGCGAAAAGGCAAAATAAAAGGAGAAAACGCCAACGATAGAATCATGGGATGCCTACATGGCACGTTTTCACTGGCCGACAACTAGTCAATGCGATTTTGAGCCATGAATCTCAGCGATAGGAGTGGATCGACGGCCTTGTTTTGAATCTACAGCGATGGTTTTTCCTGGGCGTGTACAACCATTTTTGAACAGGAAAATCTCTGGATGTATTTGTTGTTGCATCCCGCAAGTAGTTGAGGCTTTAATGGTGGTCGCGCAGAGGCATCTATGGGTGAGGCGACAGGTGAACTACCAGGCTTGCAAAGTGAACCTTTAGGCAGCGGCGCAGATCTTGATTCCACCTGCTCTTTCCTCTTTGTCCCTCTGTTGCATTTACTATTTTGAACGCCATTTCTCTTGCATTGTATCTGGTAGAAATTTTGACCTTGCCTTGTAATTAATTTTGCTAAGTACATAGTCTTGGTATAAAAAGCCAAACTGTGTCACTTAGTGTGGTTGTTGAAAACTAAATAAATTTTGGTGCTGTAAGGATATACAACTTCATTGGTGGCTTTGTCTTGGCTGTCTTGTGAGTTTATGAGTCTCATGTCATATGTTTAATGCATAAATTCACTGGTTTCATGTTGTTTTATATGAGAAATGCTTTGTGCATGTGCTTAATCATTTGTCTCCAAGCTGTGGGCATATTCTTTCTTTTGAATCAGGATAACTAAGGGTTGTTAAGATTCAGGAATATAGATTTTCTATATTGAATGTTTAATCTCCTACTTTTGTTCAAGGAACAAATTAAATGTTTCAGGTTAATCATTGAGAAAATGTGTTGCAGCAGGGATGCCATTAAGTATGAATGACTAAGCACCTAGTTTTTAGGAAGTATCTATAAGGTAGGTGCTAAATAATCCCCTTGAAACTCAGTCATCACTATAGGTTTATGTGTACATGTTTATGTGTATGTCTACTAACTCCGAGCCTAGGATAGGCACCAATCTGGTCCTGTATTGAGGTTACATTCTAAGTCCTAGTTTTGCATCCAAACATAAAATCAAACTCAAACTTCATATACAAACCTTTAGGATATTAGAAGTAGTTTTAGGACTGAAATCCTCTGTCTACAACAGAATATAGGCTCAAAGCTAGCCCCTTTGCACTTATCTTACAGTATTGGTCTGCATAAGAGAGGATTTATCTGCTTTGTGTCAACATCCCAGCAAATACATAGATGCATTTTATAGATGTTGAGTAGGGAATACCCCCTTGGTTCTGCAGAGCCTAAAGAAGAAGAGGAGATATTTATAGAGTCTATCTCCTATACTGTTGGCCCCTGGCCCGGGAATCCTGTTGATCACTGATGGCTATTTTGTAGGGATTACTGGGAATAAGCATCCAGTCTGGGAAACTAAAAATAACCAACAGATTTTGGCAACTCTACTAGGGAGTTAAAAAAAAAGAGTATCTATGTGCCCATCCGAGTCACCAACAGATTTTGGCGACTCTACTGGGGAGTTAAAAAAAAGAGTATCTGTGTGCCCATCCGAGTCACCAACAAAATTAGTGACTCTACTAGGGAATGCTTTGTAAAAGAACCTAGATTTTAAAAGAAAACAATTCCTAGTAATAGATGGCGACTCCGAACCAATCTCCCAACTGGTAAAGTAAAAATTTGTATGCAAGGTAGAAGATCCCAACGTAACCCTTTGTTTGAAGAGTTACCCATAAAAATGATTTATAAGAAAAAAGGGACTGTTCGAGCCAGTCAAGATGGTTCTCTTAGCCCTAGGAAAAATAATTTTATTCAGAACAATCTAGGATCCTCAGAGCAAACAATACCTTATTTTACAAACACTGAGGCTGAAATCTAGAATGTATATGAGAGACAGCAGAGTGGTGGATTGAAAATGAGGTCAAAGGTGTTTCAAGAATGCCCTTTTGTTGATTCCCCTGACAGATTTGAAGAAGCTGAATCCCTAAGGGATGATGATAATGATGATCAGAATGTGATAAAACCATCCTCTTCTATGCCCAGAGAGGAGGAACTAGCTGATGAAATTAAGAGCTTAAGGGTAGAATTAGAATATCTACAAGCAATAAAGATCAGGGATGACATGAGATAGAAAGTGCAAGCTCTGGGAGTTGCTCAGAATGATTCAGTTCCTACCCTTGGCAATGCAAATATGCAAAGAAATTAACACAGGAATGAAGTATAGGATCAACACAATGATCAAAGACATAATGCAAATGATGCCAGAATAACATTAAATAATGTAAGAAATTAGAATGCAAACAAAAATGCCGTTGTTAATCAATTTGGTAGACAGCCGATGCAGCTGGACAGATTTAGGCAGTTAGTTTTTGATGGCATTCTTGGTTACCCCAATCCTATTGACAAACATGTGAGGCTGCAAGTGCCTAAGTTTTCAGGAAATAATACTATGTCAGGTGAAGACCATTTAAAAGCTTTTCAGAATATCATGGACAACTTTGAGGTTGAGCATGAGGATGTTTTCATGAAATCATTTATGCAATCCTTAGTTGATGAAGCCAAGGAATGTTATAAAGGTTTGCCTGACAAAAGCATTTCATCATGGGATGACTTTAGGAGAATATCCAAAGAACAGTATGGTGACAAAATTGATCCTAGTTTTTTCATTAATGAATTCACTAGAATCACCAAAGGATCAAATGAATAGGTTGCTGATTTCAATGCTAGATTCACTAAGGTACTAAACAAATTGCCACATGATCTGAGGCCTAATGAACCTATGTGCATAGTGTTGTACGTAAATACTTTTGATGCTAAAACAGCTTATGGATTGAGAGACAAGGGTCCTCATAGCCTCAGAGATGCTTTCAAAATACAACAAATATTGAAAATAATAGAAAAGTATCTGGTAAGACAAATAGAAGAGATGATGTAAAAATTCTGCAAAATCTAAATACTAAATCTCAGAGTGTTCAGGGCAATGCATCTACTTCTGAGGATAAATTAGATAAGTTGACAACTACTATCAAGGACCTGAGCTATAGAATGGCTAAAAATGAAAAGGGGGTTGGTCTTGATAGGCAAGTTTACTAAAGGCAAGAAAAAAGACCATCATTACATGATATGCCATATAATACTAATTGGCATAATGGTAAACCCATCCTCCCACACCACAACACAAATCAAAGGACTCAAAATATTAAAGAAACTCCTGATCCTTTGAAGAAGGCTATAAATACTATTAATGACACCCCATGGTGTATCATATGTCAAATGCCTCATTCACAGTCACAATGCATGATTGCTCAGTCTTTATACAATAATGTTGTTGCCTATTGTTACCTTTTGAGTTGCCCTTATTTATCTATTGGTAATATTTCCTAAACAAGAGTCGATTTGCTGTGCTGTATTATTGGTCATACCTTTGTTTCTTAAATCAGCTCTTAATCCTTCAAATTTTACCCGTTTTATCATCTTTGTGTGAAGTTACTTGAAGTTTGAACCTTTGAACTTGAACCATCTTCAAAAGTTCAAGGTTCAATGGCTTGATGTGTTTAAAATCCCTTAAAATACGAGCTGTTTTGTTCCATGTAATTAAATGTCTTTGAGTTTTCGTGTTGAACTTGAACCTTTTTTTTGTTAATGGTCCTAAAGGTTCAAGGTTCAAAGCTCAACACACGGTGCTTTGTAATGAGTCACATTACCCGGTTCTTTGTTCAGTTTTATATGTCGGTGAACCTCCCGCTTGAGATGGTGTGCATTTCATCGTTTAAGTCTTTTACAAGTCACGTGTTGTTAGTCAGTCTGTGTAGTTCTCGTATCTTTGAACTTGAACTTTGAACCATGTTCCCAAGGTTCAATGGTTCAAAGTTCACCGGTTCAGTGATTTCAACCTTACCACTTCTCGAGGCCCTCTAAGTCAAATTTAGCAGGAAAGTTGAAGGGAATTTTGTCCGAAACTCATTTATGAGACAGAAATGTTCTAATTCTGGGGAAATTGTGGATAATTATTATACATCATGGTTGCATGTAAATACTGCTTGTCATTAATGAGGATGTTAGGGTTCATGTCTTTTCAAACATTCTCGGCACGTATTATTCTGGGTAATAATCCTTCAATCTGTTAATACAATTTGTTGAGAGAGAATAACCCAAATTTTACTAGCAAACATACTGTACGATGCGGAGCAAAACAGTGTAGGAGATATAAGGTTTGGATGCCCAAATTTCATGGTAATTTCAGTTTTCCTAAAGGTGAGTTCTTTTCTTCCTACCTGTTGTTTCCATTTCTTGAGGCTGGAAAGAAAACCCTTTGAATTTTTGACATTATTTTCAAGATTCAAAGCTTTTTGGTTATATCCTTCGAGTATGGCCTTGAAATCTACTTGTCTGGGAAATGAGCATGGCCCTGGCCTTACCTGTTCTCACCCTGAATTCGGGGATACTTCATTAGTACAATATGATTTGGAAGAATCCAGAGAAAGGTCTAGAAGCTCTGTGCTAACTCCTATGATGGAGAAGATAGTAGGAAGTGGTCTAATTGAAGCTGTGGCCTTTACCATCGCCGTACAGTGCCCTGAACTAGTTCAGGAATGTATGAATAGATATGAGCCCCAAAATAGATGCATCAGAAATATCAGTGGCGATATATTGCTTCATGTCGACAGACAAGCCCTAATGTCTGTGAAGAGAATACCACCTAAAGAGGCATATTCCAGCCTTGATATTACTTCTTCTTATGGGCATTTCTCAGAGAAGAAATTGACTTACAAAAGTGTGATAGCAAGAAACTGGCTGCTGAAATTTCAGAAGGGTGGTTCAAGGCTGCCTAGACCACTTACTAGGGATCACATGATTAAAGAAGTGAGGGATATTGTGGTGTTATTACACAGACTGAAAGGCAGCCAACATGTGTATTATTGGGAAGATTGGATGTACTTTTTCGTACAAGTTATCCTCCAAGGAGAGCAATATTTGGACTGGACAGAAATTGTAGCTGATTGTTTGTATCAGGGTTTGAGTAATTGTTTGGGTAATAGAGATTTTTATGTCTTTGTATCTGTTTTATTGCCTGGCATCTACAAGAGAATGGTTTGGTCTACCTCATGCACCCTTGGCTAAGGATAATAGGATTTATGAATATTATTCACAATTGCAGATGCAGAATTGTTATGAAAATTACAATAAGGTTAATGATGTTTTCACTGGGAGAATGACTTATGAACTGGCAGGTAATCTAGGTAAGAGAATGTCCAGTGAAGCAATGCAGCTGATTAGCATTTATGGTAGCTTCTTTATTCAATTTTCCAAGTTCACTTACATCAGAGTTGGAGGATTTGACGGTGAACCTGTTAAGTTACCCAGATATGTGTTCGACCGTTTTGTGCTGATAGAGGTATGCAGATAGCTAGCACATGTGGATAAAAAGTTCTCGACAAAGAAGGGATTTGGTATCTCTTTTCCCATCAAACTTGGACATTACTCATGCCAGTCAAAATCTAATTCTTTGAATTTAGAGGTGAACCTTAAAAAGTTAAATTTTCAGTTCTTCACTGCTAGGTCCCAATTTGACAGCAAAGGATTTGTCAGGGGTAACTTAGATTCTAGAGCAGGGATTTCACATATTCCTAAGTTAGAGGATTACTGGGAAGACTGTTCAGATGAGTTTGAGGTCAGGAGAAGACTGTGGTGTAGGTTCTCTTTAGGACAGATAATTACTCTTAATTTAAATATGGATATTTCTAGAGTTATTGATGATGAGGAATAGGTGATTGACCCGCAGTTTGAACAAATAGAGAAATTACCTATTCTAGAAATCAACTGGAGCAAAAAGGAGGAAGATAGGATTGAGGTTAAAACTCTCCCAGTAATAAGGAGAACTGAGAAATAGTTAAGGGAAAAGAAATAGGAAGGGATCCAAAATAAAAATGCCCAACAATTCACATCAATGATTGAATCATCATTCCCCATAAGCTCTTCTAACCGACCTATTGCTATCTATGGTGCAGGTACTTCTAAGTCATTAACTGGAAGGAGCCTTGCTACTAAGAAATCTAGAAGAGCCCTCACAACTATTCTACCCCCTCGTGCTACTAGGTTGAGAACCAAAAGTAAGAGAAAGAAACAGGTTTCCAAAAGAATAGTTGTGGATCTAAATTCAAAGGAGGATTTAGGAGAACCCATGGGTGATAAGGAATCTAGTCCACACAGAATAGAGGAAGTTAATACTAGGCCACAATCAGAGGTTGTTTTAGAGACCTCTGAACTGTTAACAATTTCTAATGTATCCTCTGATGGATTGAACCCTGAAAAGGAAACCTTAGCCCTTGCACCCAATTGGCTGGAGAGTTCTATTTCTGACAAGAGAAAAATAATTCCTTTTTCTGTCCCTTTAGAGGACATGGTGAGCAAATGTTTAGGGAAAACACCCAAGTCTAAGAAGCTAAAGATGACATCCAGAGTAAGCATTGATCCAAATACTAGAAACTGGAGTGCTGAGATAGCCAAACCAGTGACTGAAGAAGAAGTACATGACCCAATTGTGCAGGATTTCACTGTTGAAAGAGTGGATCTTGGCGCTGCTTCAAGAGCTGCAGATGTTCATCATCTTGAAGCATCCACCAAGAGGATAGTTAGTCAGAGTTGGAAGGACAAAAAGGACAAAAGGGAATTGAAGCAGACTCTGCGTTCAATGGCAGAGTACATCGATGCTATCCATAACCCCAACCCGTAGCCAGTTTCACAGCTCTCCCTATCTTTTGATCCTAAGTCACCAGTTACCCAGAAAATGTTGGATCAGGTTCACAGAAACAAGATGGTGGCTAAGATATTCGACAGTTGGTTGGACTGCATTGTACAGAAGGGGACTGAATACATTCGTGAACTTAAGAATATATACGATCTGACTGCTGCCAGCATTGAGGACCTTAAGGCACAGGTTACTGCTTGGGTGAAAGATGAAGGTAAATGGGTAAATGTAATGAATCAAATTGATGAAGTTCAAAAATATGGAGTAGCAAAGTTTCTGACAGAAAAGAGCCTAATTGGTTTGGATGAAGATCTATTAGATGTGAATAAGAAAAATATTGAATGGAGAAATTCCATATCATGACAGGGGTGTTTTGAACTTACAAAATTGATTAAGGAGATAACTGAGTTCACTCAATCGCTGCAGCGTGACTTACAATGTATTGATGTCAAATACATAAAAGATGATGGGGATCCAGAGGGGAACATTGATACAGTGATTCAAACCTTCGTGGATAAAATTAACTTTGTCAAAGAAAGTGATAATATCTTAACTGAAGATTTCTCCCAAATTTCTAAGGTGGAGTCATTGGTTTACCTTTGTATTGACACACTCCCAGAATATAAGGAAAAGGTTGGGAAAATATGGAGAGAGAAGTTTGGAAATCAAGGGTGAAACACATAGGCATCCCCAACCTCCCGAGAATTCAGGAGTTTGTTGCAACTTTTCAGGAGTGGAAGACTCAACGTGCTTCTCCGATTGCCGATGGCAAATCTAGAGATTCAAATCCGTTGCCCCAGCCGTGATCTTATTCACTCATTTTCCTTTATTCAGTTCCTCAGTTATGCTATTTTCATAATCTTGATCTTTGAATCAATTTGTTATAAACTAAATCCCATATGGGTCAGAGTTACTTTAACTCTGGGTTTGGTTTACTTGATGATATGATTAGGGCATTCATATATATAGGTTTTTGAATCTTTCATAAGAGATATAGATAGACAGAGAAAGAAAAAGAAGAAGAGAATTTTGGCTGAACTATTTTATGGTTTTACAGTATATGATGATTTTCTGACAAATTTTTCATTTGTGAATGAAAAAGAAGGAACAATTATTGTTTACTTAGATCTGTGCGTTTGAGTGTTTGAAATTGGATTTTCTGTGTGAAATCTCCTTTCATCTGGTAATTGCTCTTTTATTGGACAACTCGTTATATGTGTTCTATTATTTATTGGTTCAACAAATATATATGTATGAGTTTATGCATTTAAATGTATTGAAAATAGAATCTATGCATTCTATTACTCACTGTTATTGCAGAAATTTACCGCATTCATAACATAGTTATGTATGAATAGTTTGCCTTAGGCACTTTCTGGTTAAAAGTGTATTTGGATAGTTGAATAGATTGAATTCATTGGAAATCTTAAAGGGAGCTGTACCTAAATTCAGAGGGGAACTAATTTAAAAAGTTCACTCATTTGTTGCTTAACTCATTTGTTCTTTAAAGAAGGGTATAGAGTCAGAATAAAACATTTTCAGAATAAGGACAAATCTGTTAGCCAACAGTTTTTGGCAACTCTACTGGGGAGACAAAATCATTAATTAAAAGATTGGTCGCCTTAATATGAAGCAACAATGGTGCTTCCACATGAAAACATAATTCCTATTCTGTAGCCTAATCTTGGATTTCAAGACGAGCAGGAAGACATTATTGGCTAGTTGAATACCCTTGGTTAGCGTTCTCGTCGGAATAGTGAAGATTATAGAAGAGCAAGCAGAGTATTAGAAAAAGAGGAGGAATTTGCCGATAACCTGAGATTGCTGTTACTCAGGCAGAGAAGAAGGCAGGCACAAAACACAGCAAGAAATCAAGTCCTTGAAGCGCAAAGAAATCAAGAACAGTTTAGAAATTAATAGTTGCCTATCCAGTCACAATATTTTAAGCTGGATTCTAGACCGTATACCAGGTCTTTGAGGAGAGAGGGAGTTGAGGATTCTACCTTTCAAGCACTACAAAATTTTAATTTTCCTTATATCCCTACTCATGTAAGAAGAGCAAGAAGTAGACCTCCTAACCCCACTAAAACTTCCACATCTCCTGTTTGTCAAGCTCTAATTCTTTCTGGTACCATCATCCCCTCAGCTATAAACTTCCTACCAATGGCCCAACCTTGGGGAGCAACCATAGGACCTCTGAACCTAGGGGCTAACCTAATGCATGAGAGAATTTGCCCAAATTTAATGGAGACGGGAGGCAATCACCAGAAGAACATTTGTGTGCCTTTGTAGCAGCATGTAGTGTGTTAGGCATACAACACAAAGATGTAGCCATAAGGCTTTTCGTGCAAACTTTGACTGATACTACAACACAATGCTTCTACCACCTAACTAACTCCTCAATCTCAAACTGGAATGACATGAAAACTACATTTGAAAACAAGTTCAAAAGCACAGAAGATGAACATTCTCTCCTTGCACAACTGACTCATCTTAAGAAAGAGATTCATGAACCTATGAGGGAATTCGTGGCTAAATTTAACAGAATTGTGAACAAAATCCCTGTTGCTAAAAGACCAACTGGTGAGAATCAGAAATATTTCTTCATTAATTCTATGCCTCCTAATATTAGCTTCCATCTTAGGAGGGGTGTAATTGCTGATTTACCAGCTGCACAAGCCTTGGCAGTAGGATTGGAGGATGATCTCATTATGGCCGGTAAATGGAAGAAAGAGGTCCAGATGTCGAATGCTCACCCCTCATCATCTACGGATCCTATAGTGCAAAGGCTGGTTAATGATATGATTGCCTTAAAGAGGTAATTACCTAAAACTGGCACTCCCTTCCAACAACCGTATCAAGTTATTGGCAGAAGGAATTTGAGTCAACAAGCAAATACTGGTAGAGCTTTACCCCTAACATCAGCACAACCAAGGTTGGCTATTGAAGCTCCTCCTGGAAGGGGGAACATGTGTATTTTTCATTTGACTATTGACCATGATGGAAATTCTTGCCTAGAAATGCTCAGATACGCTCAGATGACTGCTACTCAAGATATGCTAGGGGAGTCCACCGAAGAAGAAAGCAACTTTGAGGAACCTAGCGGCTCTAAGATAAACTACCTTGAATATGAATCTGATTCAGAAAGGGGAGGTGAAATATTGGTTACCCTTGAAGATCCTTCATGTGCCGTGCTCACCAGGAGTCAGAGGAATGTGAGATCTTCTAATATGCAAGAAGTACCTGGTAAAGGTAAGGAGCCTTTTACTAGAACCCATGGTGCTAATTTGAAGGCTCAGGAAACTAGATTGTTACATAAAAATGATTCAGATGCTTCTTTTGATATTGTAGAATTCTGTAAGTCTGCAAAAATTCAAATCTCTCCTATTGAGTATCTCAAGTTAAAACCTAATGAGCTTGACAAACTGGTTAAACATGTTAAGGGTGGTCCTACACAAATTGAATCTGAGAGTCAACTAGAGGTTGGTGCTGAGTCTTCCATTGCTCAACTATTTGCTTCCTCATCTGAGTCATCCATGACTACCCCTAAAATGACCCTCAATTCCTCAAATGATACTTCTTACACTGTGGATTTGAAACCCAATCCTTTCTATGTGTCTTTGTTTATCAATGGTCATAAACTTAGTAACTATATTATAGATTTAGGAGCCTCTGACAACATTATGCCCTCTTCTGTGGTTAAAGCCCTAGGGTTATCCCTTACAAAAACATTTGGTAGGTGTTATTTTATGGATGGCAAACAGGTTTCCTTGCTTGGATAAATTAAGGATGCACGAGTTGCTCTTGCAGCTTACCCTGACAAAAGGTGAAATTGACTATTTTGGTAGCAGATATTCCTGTTAGTTACGAGATGCTGTTGAGCAGGACATTTTGCAAAGATTTGGGTGGACAGATCAAATTAGATTGGTCAGAAGCCACAATCCTAGTGGGGAAGCAAAAAGTGAAGCTGGAACCTGAGCCCAAGTGCAAGTTCACTGTCTACCCCTCTGATGATCCCAAGTCCCAGATTTTGTTTGAGGAATGTGAGTTTGGTAACTATTTTCTCTCCTCTGAGCAGAGTTTTGGAGTAGACCCCAAAGAAGAATTAATCCAAAGATCTATACATTCTGATGACCTATGGGTTATAGAATTTGACAGCAGTTGTGCTACTGCTGGTTCAGGGGCTGGGGTTGTGTTGATCTCACCTGAAGGTGAATTTTTTTTTTATTCTTTTAAGATAGAGTTCAAAAACACCAACAATACTACAGAATATGAAGCTTTATTGCTTGGGCTATTTGAAGCCAAAGGAAGGGGTGTGAAGGTACTTAAAGTGAAAGGTGATGCTAAATTAATTGTGAAACAGGTAAGGGGGATCTTCTCTGTTAAGAATGAAAGATTAAAGCATTACAGAAATAGAGTATGGGATGAGATCGAATATTTTGATGCCTTCTCTATCGAAGCAATTCCCAGAGACCAGAACTCCCGAGCAGATTCTTTAGCAGTATCAGCTTCTCTCCTTCTACCACATTTGGATTTCAAAAAAGATTCTTATAGAATAGAACTGGTATATCGTTCTAATGTCCCAGACAATGTCAAAAGCTGGCAAGTTTTTGAGAGTGATAATCAGATCAGAAAGTTTTTAGAGAATGCTGAAATGTTCCTGGGAACCTATTTTGAAGGCTCCGAAACAAAGTGTAAAGAATTCAGTCCTGACCCAGGGATTAATCCAAAAGATGATGTGATTCAGTTAAAGGGAAACAAAATCCCTAAAGGACTGGTCTCCTTAGAACATTTGTTTTCTCAAAGAGATGAGTATATTAAAGGCAAACCTTCCCATAATCCTGATAAAGTACAGGATTATGAGAAAATAAACATCGAGGATGAGGCTGACCCTAAATGGATATCCATTGGTAGGTGTTGTTCTTTAGAGGAGAAAAACAAATTGATCAAATTGTTAATCAGGTATAAGGATGTTTTCGCCTGGTGCTATGATGATCTTAAAAATTTTAGACATGGACAATTTCAACACCATATTCCTTTGAAAGCAAATGTAGCTCCATTCAGGCAGAAGCTGAGGAATTATAATCCGAAAGTTGTTGAGGCCATTTTTAAGGAGATTGATAAGATGTTGAAAGCTAGAATTATCTACCCAATTCATCACTCCACTTGGGTGGCAAATATTGTTCCAGTACACAAGAAGAATGGAGAAATGAGAATCTACGTTGATTTCAAGAACTTGAACCAAGCCAGCCTAAAAGATAACTATCCCTTACCTGTGATGGACCACATCTTGTAGACAGTTGATGGGTCTGAAATGATGTCTATGCTGGATGGTTTCTCAGGTTACAATCAGATAGGTGTGGCTGCAGATGATCAACATAAGACTGCTTTCACTACGCCTCAGGGAACTTTTGCCTATAACCAAATGCCCTTTGGCTTGATTAATGTGGGAGCAACGTTTCAGCGGGCGATGGATTCATCTTTTAGAGATCTAAAGGATAGAATTATTGTTATTTATCTTGATGATCTGACTATTTTTTCTAGAAATAGAGAAGATCACCTGAAGGATCTAGAGACTGTCTTATAAAGGTACCGAAGCCATGACATCTCACTCAATCCCAAGAAGTCAGTTTTCTGTGTTACTGAGGGAAAATTGTTGGGGCACTTAGTCTCAAAAGATAGAATCAGAATTGATCCGGAGAGGGTCAGGGCGATTCAACAACTTAGTCTCCCTTCAAATAGGACTGGAGTCAAGTCCTTCTTTGGCCAAATCAATTTTATCAGAAGGTTCATTCCTGACTTTGCTGAGATTAAAAAACATATTGTTGGAATGATGAGCGAGAAACAACCATTCAAGTGGAATGAAGTTGCTAAGAAGGCATTTGAGGATATCAAGGAAGCGATTGCAAACACTCCCAGTTTGGTAAATCCTAATTTTCAAAAAGATTTTATTATTTACTGTTATGCCTCAGAACACACCATGTCAGGTATTTTGTTACAAAAAAATGAATTGGATGAAGAGGTTCCCATAGCCTTTATGAGCATTCCCCTTAAAAAGCATGAGTTGAAATATTCTTTGGGTGAAAAATAAGCTTTCACTGTGGTAAAAGCTGTTAAACAATTCAGATATTATATACTTCACTCTCATTCAGTTGTATTTGTTCTAAATTCAGCTGTGAAAAGTATCTTGACTCAGCATGATGTTGGGTTAAACAATAGAGCAACGTGGGTTGCTAAAATCTAGGAATATGATCTGGAGGTTAAGCCTACTAAACTAATCAGGGGTCAAGGCTTATGTAAATTAATTTCTAAGAATAGAAAGGAGGAAGAAGAAGGACTTCCCACTATCCTACTGGTAAGTTTACAAGACCCATGGTTTCTAGATGTAGCATACTATCTTACTTACGGAGATTGTCCTAGTCACTTATCTCCTAAAGAGAAAAGAAACCTGAAGCTAAAAGCGGCGAAATATGTTATTTGGGGGGATGTCCTTTACAAGAAGGGATTAGATGGGACTTTCCTAAGATGTGTAGATAAGGAGCAACAGGATAAGCTCTTGGAAGTTTTCCATAATGAAGCCTGTGGTGGACATTTTTCTTCTTCAGTTACAGCTTTCAAAATCCTCAGGAATTGTTACTACTGCCCAGGCATGTTTAAGGATGCATATAAATGGGTGGCTAACTGTGAAAAATGTAAAATGTTCTCAGGAAGGCCACAACTTGTAGCTTTACCTTTGAGGCCCGTTGTTATTGAAGAACCCTTTAAACAATGGGGATTGGATTTTATTGGGCCTGTCTCGCCCCCCTCAAGTGCAGGACATACCCACATCTTAACAGCGACAGATTATTTCACGAAATGGGTTGAAGTAGCCCCTATAAAGAGAACAACTTCAGAGGTGGTTTGTAATTTTCTTAAAGAAAATATTTTGGTACGTTTTGGTGTTCCCCAGAAGATTGTAGCAGATAATGCTACCAGTTTCTCTTCAATTGAAATGACTTCTTTTTGTTATGAACATAGTATATCTCTCTCCCATTCATCAGATTACTATCGCCAAGGAAATGGACAAGTTGAGTCCAGTAACAAGAATCTGATTGCTATCATGAAGAAATTGGTGAATGATAACCCCAGAGATTGGCATAAGAGACTGTATGAAGCACTCTAGGATGACAAAATAACTCCAAAAAGGGCAAATGGGATGGCACCTTTTGAATTAGTTTATGGAATAGGTGCCCAATTATCTTTACCTCTGGAGCTATCTACAACTAAGCTACAAAGTGTAATCGAGGATAAATACTTCCAAGATTCCTTGGAGAAGAGGATTATGTACTTAACTAAGATTGAAGAAGAGAGAAATGAATTGGTTGACCGAATTACTGTACATCAGGCCAGAGTTAAAGAGATTTTTGATAGGAAAACAAGGCCTAGGAAGTTTATGGAAGGAGATGAAGTATTACTGTGGGATACAAGAAGGGAACCAAAGGGTGCACATAGCAAATTTGACTCACTTTGGAAAGGACTTTTCAGAATTCACCAGGTATTGAGTCCAAATTCTTTTAAATTGGAATATCTAGATGGAGCTATTTTACCCCTGTCCTATAATGGACAGGATCTCAAATTATATCATCTGTAAAACATGAGTCCCCTGTTTTGTACATAGTCTTCCCTTTTGTCTGGTTTTGTGTTTTCCTTTCCCATTTTTATTTTGTCTTGCTCCATTTCCTTTCTTCTCTATGTTCCTTTTTCTGTGAAACTAGAGCTTCTGAGTTCTCTACATTTTGCCATAAAATGCAGTCCCCAATCAGAGCCAATGTTACCTTTTACGTCACCCTTATTTATCTATTGGTAATATTTCCTAAACAAGAGTCGATTTGCTGTGCTGTATTATTGGTCATACCTTTGTTTCTTACATCGGCTCTTGATCCTTCAAATTTTACCCATTTTATCATCTTTGTGTGTGAAGTTACTTAAAGTTTGAACCTTTGAACTTGAACCATCTTCAAAAGTTCAAGGTTCAATGGCTCGATGTGTTTAAAATCCCTTAAAAGACGAGCTGTTTTGTTCCATGTAATTAAACGTCTTTGAGTTTTCGTGTTGAACTTGAACCTTTTTTTTGTTAATGGTCCTAAAGGTTCAAGGTTCAAAGCTCAACACGTGGTGCTTTGTAATAAGTCACATTACCTGGTTCTTTGTTCAGTTTTATATGTCGGTGAACCTCCCGCTTGAACCTCCTAAAAGTTTATGGTTCAAAGTTCAATGGTGTGCTTTTTCATTGTTTAAGTCTTTTACAAGTCATGTGTTGTTAGTCGGTCTGTGCAGTTCTCGTATCTTTGAACTTGAACTTTGAACCATGTTCCCAAGGTTCAATGGTTCAAAGTTCACCGGTTCGGTGATTTCAACCTTACCACTTCTCGAGGCCCTCTAAGTCAAATTTAGCGGGAAAGTTGAAGGGAATTTTGTCCAAAACTCATTTATGAGACAAAAAAATTCTAATTATGAGGAAATTGTGGATAATTATTATACATCATGGTCGCACGTAAATACTGCTTGTCATTAATGACGATGTCAGAGTTCATGTCTTTTCAAACATTCTCGGAACATATTATTCTGGGTAATAATCCTTCAATCCGTTAATACAATTTGTTGAGAGAGAATAACCCAAATTTTACTAGCAAATATTCTGTGCGACGTGGAGTAGAACAGTGCAGGAGATATAAGGTCTGGATGCCCAAATTTCATGGTAATTTCAGTTTTCTTGAAGGTGAGTTCTTTTCTTCCTACCTGTTGTTTCCATTTCGTGAGGCTAGAAAGAAAACCCTTTGAATTTCTGACATTATTTTCAAGATTCAAAGCTTTTTGGTTATATCCTCCGAGTATGGCCTTGAAATCTACTTGTCTGGGAAATGAGCATGGCCCTGGCCTTACCTATTCTCACCTTGAATTCGGGGATACTTCATTAGTACAATATGATTTGGAAGAATTCAGAGAAAGGTCTAGAAGCTCTGTGCTAACTCCTATGATGGAGAAGATAGTAGGAAGTGGTCTAATCGAAGCCATGGCCTTTCCCATCGCCGTACAGTGCCCTGAACTAGTTCAAGAATGTATGAACAAATATGAGCCCCAAAACAGATGCATCAAAAATATCAATGGCGATATATTATTTCATGTCAACAGACAAGACCTAATGTCTGTGACGAGAATACCACCTAAAGAGGCATATTCCAGCCTTGATATTACTTCTTCCTATGGGCATTTCTCAGAGAAGAAATCAACTTACAAAAGTGTGATAGCAAGAAACTGGCTGCTGAAATTTTAGAAGGGTGGTTCAAGGCTGCCTAGACCACTTACTAGGGATCACATGATTAAAGAAGTGAGGGATATTGTGGTGTTATTACACAGACTAAAAGGTAGCCAACATGCATATTATTGGGAAGATTGGATGTACTTTTTCGTACAAGTTATCCTCCAAGGAGAGCAATATTTGGACTGGGCAGAAATTGTAGCCGATTGTTTGCATCAGGGTTTGACTAATTGTTTGGGTAATAGAGATTTTTATATGTCTTCGTATCTGTTTTATTGCTTGGCATCTACAAGAGAATGGTTTGGTCTACCTCATGCACCCTTGGCTGAGGATAATAGGATTTATGAATATTATTCACAATTGCAGATGCATAACTGTTATGAAAATTACAATAAGGTTAATGATGTTTTCACTGGGAGAATGACTTATGAACTGGTAGGTAATCTGGGTAAGAGAATGTCTAGTGAAGAAATGCAGCTGATTAGCATTTATGGTAGCTTCTTTATTCAATTTTCCAAGTTCACTTACATCAGAGTTAGAGGATTTGATGGTGAACCTATTAAGTTATCTAGATATGTGTTCGACTGTTTTGTGCTGATAGAGGTATGCAGATAGCTAGCACATGTGGATAAGAAGTTCTCGACAAAGAAGGGATTTGACATCTCTTTTCCCATCGAACTTGGACATTACTTGTGCCAGTCAAAATTTGATGCTTTGAATTTAGAGGTGAACCTTAAAAGGTTAAATTTTTAGTTCTTCACTGCCAGGTCCCAATTTGACAGCAAAGGATTTGTCAGGGGTAACTTAGATTCTGGAGTAGGGCTTTCACATATTCCTAAGTTAGAGGATTACTGGGAAGACTGTGCAAATGAGTTTGAGGTTAGGAGAAGACTGTGGTATAGGTTCTCTTTAGGACAGATAATTACTCTTAATTTAAATATGGATATTTCTAGAATTATTGATGATGAGGAACAGGTGATTGACCCGTAGTTTGAACAAATAGAGCAATTACCTATTCTAGAAATTGACTGGAGAAAAAAGGAGGAAGATAGGATTGAGGTTAAAACTCTCCCAGTAATAAGGAGAACTGAGAAATGGTTAAGGGAAAAGAAATAGGAAGGGATCCAGAATAAAAATGCCCAACAATTCACGTCAATGATTGAATCATCATTCCCCATAAGCTCTTCTAACCGACCTATTGCTATCTATGCTGCAGGTACTTCCAAGTCATTAACTGGAAGGAGCCTTGCTACTAAGAAATCTAGAAGAGCCCTCACAACTATTCTACCCCCTCATGCTACCAGGTTGAGAACCAAAAGTAAGAGAAAGAAATAGGTTTCTGAAAGAATAGTTGTGGATCTAAATTCAGAGGAGGATTCAGGAGAACCCATGGGTGATAAGGAATCTAGTCCACAAAGAATAGAGGAAGTTAATACTAGGCCACAGTCAGAGGTTGTTCTAGAGACCTCTGAACTGTTAATGATTTTTAATGTATCCTCTCATGGATTGAACCCTGAAAGGGAAACCTTAGCCCCTGCACCCAAGTGGCTGGAGAGTTCTATTTCTGACAAGAGAAAAATATTTCCTTTTTTTGTTCCTTTAGAGGACATGGTGAGCAAATGTTTAGGGAAAACACCCAAGTCTAAGAAGCTAAAGATGACATCCAGAGTAAGCATTGATCCAAATACTAGAAACTGGAGTGCTGAGATAGCCAAACCAGTGACTGAAGAAGAAGTATAGGACCCAACTGTGCATGATTTCACTATTGAAAGAGTGGATCTTGGCACTGCTTCAAGAGCTACAGATGTTCATCATCTTGAAGCATCCACCAAGAGGATAGTTAGTCAGAGTTGGAAGGACAAAAAGGACAAAAGGGAATTGAAGCAGACTCTACGTTCAATGGCAGAGTACATCGATGCTATCCATAACCCCAACCCATAGCCAATTTCATAGCTCTCCCTGTCTTTCGATCCTAAGTCACCAGTTAACTAGAAAATGTTGGATCAAGTTCACAAAAACAAGATGGTGGCTAAGATATTTGACAGTTGGTTGGACTACATTGTACATAAGGGGACTGAATACATTCGTGAACTTAAGAATATATACGATCTGACTGCTACCACCATTGAAGACCTTAAGGCATAGGTTGCTGCTTGGGTGAAAGATGAAGGTAAATGGGTAAATGTAATGAATCAAATCGATGAAGTTCAAAAATATGGAGTAGTGAAGTTTCTGACAGAAAAGAGCCTTAACTGGTTTGGATGAAGATCTATTATATGTGAATAAGAAAAATATTGAATGGAGAAATTCCATATCACGACAGGGGCATTTTAAACTTACAAAATTGATTAAGGAGATAACTAAGTTCACTCAATCGCTACAGTGTGACTTACAATGTATTGATGTCAAATACATAAAAGATGATGGGGAGCTGGAGGAGAACATTGATACAGTGATTCAAACCTTCATGGATAAAATCAACTTTGTCAAAGAAAGTGATAATATCTTAACTGAAGATTTCTCCCAAATTTCTAAGGTGGAGTCATTGCTTTACCTTTGTATTGACGCACTCCCAGAATATAAGGAAAAGGTTGGGAAAATACAGAGAGAGAGAAGTTTGGAAATCAAGGGTGAAACACATAGGCATCCCCAACCTCCTGAGAATTCAAGAGTTTGTTGCAACTTTTCAGGAGTGGAAGAATCAACGTGCTTCTCCGACCGCCGATGGCAAATTTGGAGATTCAAATCCGTTGCCCCAGCCGTGATCTTATTCACTCATTTTCCTTTATTCAGTTCCTCAGTTATGCTATTTTCATAATCTTGATCTTTGAATCAATTTGTTATAAACTAAATCCCGTATGGGTCAGAGTTACTTTAACTCTGGGTTTGGTTTACTTGATGATATGATTAGGGCATTCATATATATAGGTTTTTGAATCTTTCATAAGAGATATAGATAGACAAAGAAAGAAAAAGAAGAGAATTTTGGCTAAACTATTTTATGGTTTTATAGTATATGATGATTGTCTGACAAATTTTTCATCTGTAAATGAAAAGAAGGAACAATTATTGTTTACTTAGATCTGTGCGTCTGAGTGTTTGAAATTGGATTTTCTGTGTGAAATCTCCTTTCATTTGGTAATTGCTCTTTTATTGGACAACTCGTTATATGTGTTCTATTATTTATTGGTTCAACAAATATATATGTATGAGTTTATGTATTTAAATGTATTGAAAATAGAATCTGTGCATTCTATTACTCACTGTTATTGTAGAAATTTACCGCATTCATAACATAGTTATGTATGAATGTTAGTTTGCCTTAGGCACTTTCTGGTTAAAAGTGTATTTGGATAGTTGAATAGATTGAATTCATTAGAAATCTTAAAGGGAGCTGTACCTAAATTCAGAGGGGAACAAAATTAAAAAATTCACCCATTTGTTGCTTAACTCATTTGTTCTTTAAAGAAGGGTATAGAGTCAGAATAAAACATTTTTAGAATAAGGACAAATCTGTTAGCCAACACCTGTGATGAGTGCAATGAGCCGCATTGCATGGAAGATGAGAATGTCAATATGCTGTCTACAAATAGAGAATACTCTTCTCACGATGCTGATGTAAGTGCAAATGATGAGATTTATGTCTGGTAGCAATTTCCTTATGATGAAGATGATGAAGACAACTATGCCTATGCTCAAGATTCACATAATCTTCTGAATAACTTGAAGAGGCCTTCTGATGAAGAAATTCGAGCCTTCACAGCTGTAGCAGTAGCTCAATTCAAAAGCAATTATAACCTAAGAGGTAAAGCTTAGGTAAGCAACTCACACCAACCAGAGAATACTTCTGTAGGCTAGCCAGTGCAAAATTATAAGGGGACTGAAACATATAAGAAACAATGGAACAATAATAAGCAAGCTTTTAAGCAGAAAATAGGTCATGATCCTCAAGGACCAGAAAGCATGATTCCTCAGGCTGAGAATTAAAACAAAAATTTTTAGATCAAAGATGACAGTCAAGGAGCCACAAAAATTAAAGCTAGATCATACCAGGATAAAAATAAAACCGTGGAGCAAGCTACGACTGTCATACAAAATTATGCTCCATTTGACATCACTCAGGTCTTATCGCAGATAAAAGTCTTCGTTTCACTGATGGAGATGATGAAAGTGGAATAATTCAAAAATAAAGCAGTATCCTTAATTTCAGGAGTACCCTATGAAGCTAATCAGAATATTGAGACTCAGGGTAGGAAAAAAGCTATGTGTATGGATGAGGATGAAATTCCTGAGGTGTATCTAAGGATGACCATGACAAAATTCCCTTCACAGGTGGAACCTTTTTATGTCTCCCTTGTCATAAACGGAAAAAATAATCAAGAATTGTATGCTTTATTCAGAAGCATCAACAAATATCATGCCTTTGGCCATCATGCAGCAAGCTGGGTTGAAAATAGACAAAGCATGTGGGAAATGTTATGCCATGGATGCAAGAGAAGTACCTGTCATTGGAATCTTGAAAGATGTGGATTTTAGATTGGCAGCATATCTAGAAAAAACTTACAAAATAAACATAACAGTTGTTGATATCAAGCCACAATATGGCATGTTGTTGTCAAGAAGGTGGGTAGCATTGATTGGCAGAAGTATGCAACTGGATCTGTCATATGCCATGATCCCAATGAATGGCAAGGATGTTAAATTGATTAGAGAAGAAAGATTATCAGAGATAGTGGAGGATCAAGAATCAAAGGAGCATATATGTTTTGTGGATACTGACTGTGATAATTTCAGAGTTATCTCAGATGTTAAAAGAGGTAAAGGAAGAGACATGTGCATTCAAGAGCTTGACCAGCAGGGTCCTTGGACCATGTATTTTGATGGAGCTTGTTCGAAGGAAGGCTATGGTACTAGAGTGGTGTTTTTGTCTCCAGCTGGTAAACTTCTAAAATTCTCTTTCTTGTTGAAGTTTGCCTATACAAATAATATTGCAGAGTATGAGGCTCTGTTGTTAGGATTGAATGTAGCTCTGAAGCATGGAATTAAGATGCTCAAAGTGTTTGGTGATTCAGAGCTTGTTGTTTCCCAAGTCAAAGATAAGTATGCATCAAAAAATAAGAGATTAAAACAGTATAAGCATGCTGTCTGGGATACAATTGAATTGTTTGATGCATTTTCAATAAATTAGATAGAGAGATCAAAAAATGTCAGGGTAGATTTTCTAGCTAATGTAGCTATTAGGCCAGATGATATCACTCTATCAGATGTCACAAATGTTGAGGTCAAGCTTAGACCTGCAGTGCCAGATAATGTATGTAGCTGGCAGGTATTTGATGATGATAAAGATTTGCTGAGATTTCTACATTGTATTGATGAATATGAGAACCAGGAAATGGATTTTTAGAACTTTGTAGAGGTTGTAGATGGGAAAGAAACTCTCTTAGGGAAAGAAATAATTCAACTCAAGACAAGAAAGATCCCTAGAGGGCTAGTTGCTTTAGAGAAAGCTTTTGACAATATGGACCAATTTGTCACAAAGCCATCTCTAACAAATAAGAATGATTTGGAGGAGATAAACTTGGGGACATTTCATGCTCCCAAGAAGGTGTACATTGGCAAACAACTCAAGCTACATATCAGAACTATGCTAATTGCATTACTAAGAAAATATAAGCATGTCTTTGCCTGGTCTTATGAGGACCTCAAAGCTTATAGAGAGGATTTATTTCGGCATGAAATCCCTTTGAAGCTTGGAGCTAAGCCATTTAGACAAAAACAGAGGCCTATCAACCCAACCTTAGCTCCAAAAATGCAAGAAGAACTTATGAAGCTTAGGGAGGCTGGAATAATTATGCCCATCAGACACTCAACTTGGGTGTCTAACCTTGTCCTAGTTAGAAAAAAGAATGGTGACATAAGACTTTGTGTGGACTTTAGAAATTTACATATGTCTTCTTTGAAGGACAATTATCCATTGCCAAACATGGAGGCCATGTTGCAGAAGGTGACAAGCTGTGAGCTTTTGTCCATGATGGATGGGTTTTTAGGGTACAATCAGGTGAAAGTGAAAGAATCAGAACAATTCAAAATTGCCTTCACTACTCCATGGGGAACCTATGTATATGTGAGGATGCCATTTGGACTGATAAATGCGGGTGCCACATTTCAGAGGGCTATGGATGTTGCGTTTGCAGGGTTAATTGACTCAATCTTGGCTGTGTATCAAGATGATTTGACAGCTTATTCAAAAGAGGAAGAGCAGCACTGTATGCATTTGGAGCAAATTTTTATTAGAGCATTAGAGTATGCATTTGGGGTTGTGGAAGGAAAACTGCTTGGACACATTATTTCCAAGGATGGAGTCAGGATTGATCCCGAAAGGGTGGCTGCAATTGACAAAATTTAGATCCCTAAAACAGTGAAGGGTGTTTAGTCCTTCTTTGGGAAAATTAATTTTGTTAGAAGATTTGTGCCTAACTTTGCAGAGACCACAAAAGATATCTCCAAGATGTTGAAGAAAGGTGCAACTGTCAAATGGGAAGATGAAGCAACTAAATCATTCCAGAACATAAAAGAGGCTATAAAGATGGCTCCTGTACTGAAATCTCCTAATTTTTCTAAGCCATTTCAGCTGTTCTCATTTGCTTCTTACCATACTATTGCTACATGTCTATTGCATAAAAATGAAGAAGGTTTTGAACAGTCTGCAACTTTCTTTAGAAGGTCATTACAGGCTGCTGAGTTAAAGTATGACATCATGGAGAAACAAGCATATGCATTGGTTAGAGCAGTCAAGAGTTTCAGGCCATATTTGGTAGGCTCTCAGGTAATTGCATGTGTGCCTCATGCTGTAGTCAAGGATATCTTCACTCAGCAGGAGGTAACTGGAAGGAGATGCAGATGGATAAACAAATTGTAGGAATTCAACATTGAAATACAGATCACAAAATTGGTAAGAGGACAAGGTTTGGCAAAACTGATGACAGTCTAATTTAGAGGCATGCCAAATGAATGTGGTGCATAATGAAGTTGGAAACATGTCAGATTCTAAATGGTATAAAGACATAATACATTATTTGCAGAATCTAAATTGTCCTTCTCATCTCAGTGATGATCAGAAGAGAACCTTGAAGCTACAGGCTATTAAATACATCATTGTTCAAGGAGAGCTGTATTAGAAAAATCTTGATGGTGTATTACTCAGATGTGTGGATGAAAATTAGGCTAAGGATATTCTAAGTGACATGCACGATGGAGTGTGTGGTGGATATTATGCTGCCTATACAATAGCCCACAAAATTCTCAGAGCTAGCTACTAGTGGTCAACTCCTTTCTTAGACACACAAAAAATGATAAGAAAATGTGATCCTTGCCAAAGGTTTTCAAGGAAGCTCAAGTATGAAGGTGCACTACCCCTTAGGACTGTAATTGTAGAAGCTCCATTTCAGCAATGGGGAATTGATTTTATAGGGGAAATCTTAGAAAAATCAAGTGGAGGACATAGTTGGATTTTAGTGGCTACTGATTACTTCACTAAATGGATTGAGGCCATTCCAACTAAAAAGGCTACAAGCAAAGTGGTGATAGATTTTATCCTAGAAAACATTATTATAAGATTTGGAGTGCCAGTCAAATTGGTCACAGACAATGCTATGTGTTTCAGATCTGGTGAATTTATTGATTTTTGTAGCAATTATGGAATTGATTTGTTTCATACATCACCATACCATCCACAAGGGAATGGTCAAGTAGAGTCAAGCAACAAAAGTCTCATGAAAATCATCAAAAGGGTGATAGATAAAAACAAGAGGGCTTGGGATTCAAAGCTAAAGTTGGCATTATGGGCTGACAGAGTGACAGTCAAAAGAGCAGTTGGAAGGTCACCTTTTGAATTAGTGTATGGTGCAATAGCTAAATTGCCTATGAACAACCTCCTACCAGTTTATAAGTTCATCCAAGGCAACGATGAGGAGATTGAGTACCCAATGACTGAGAGAATAAATCAGTTGGTTGCACTAGATGAAATCAAACGGGAAGCACGGAAAACAAACATCAAGAAACAACAAAGAGTGAAATATCTGTTTGATAAAAGGGCAATAGAGAAAAAGTTTCAGATAGGTGACTTAGTGCTTATGTGGAATGTAAGAGGCCAGGATAAGGGCAAACATGGTAAATTTGAGCCCTTATGGACGCGCCCATATCAAATTAGCAATATCTATGAGAATGATTCTTACTTTCTCCAAGCCCTAAATGATGAACTACTAGAATTGCCAGTGCATGGTAAATTCCTTAAAACCTTTTTCTCATAAATTAAGTACCTTATGTGCACACTGTAAACTAGGTGTAAATAATTTGTACATGCCTTGTATAGTCGGTCGTGTTTTGAGTTTTGGGTTTTGTTTGGTCTACCTCGGAGTAGTCTGGTCCTCACTGCAGTCTTGCGCCTGCACGTCCCCAATCGAAGCTTGTTGGTAATCATTTATGTTTTGGGTTTTAAGCTTGGGTGTTTGCAGGTTTTCTCATTCGAACCCTCAATTTTGTGAGTCATGGGATCTTGCATTGTTTTGTCTATTCAGGTGTTGGCCTTGTGTCGTGGGTTTCTGGTTGTTAAGTCTCATCCTCATGTTTAGGTTTTCATAGGTTGACCTACCCCCACGCAATGTTTCATGGTTTGTTCCTGTCACCTTGAGAAAAATGCTAAGTTTTGTATGTTCAAAATGGTCATGTATGTTGGCAGGCTTGTGAAATTTCAATCGGCTTCCGAAAATCATGAAAAAAGGAATTATATGCATTTTAATGCATATCGAGGTTGCATATACAAAGAGGGAATCTTTCATAGATTCCCAAGAATATTCTGCAGTTGTATGCATTCCCAAATGCATATCGGGCTTAAAGAAAATGTACAAGGGTGGAATATACATTGAGGATTCCCAGAATATTCTCTATTTGTATATCGGGTCTGCATGTATATTTGGTTTGTATAATTAGACATACAATGGTTAGATACATTGTTGGAATATTCCTTGATGATTCCTTG
This sequence comes from Cunninghamia lanceolata, assembly GCA_027924645.1. Lineage (NCBI taxonomy): Eukaryota > Viridiplantae > Streptophyta > Pinopsida > Cupressales > Cupressaceae > Cunninghamia > Cunninghamia lanceolata. The sequence continues at coordinate 8,502,698 of BSBN01001067.1, forward strand.
CTTGTATATAAGGGGTTTGTATGTTTGCATTTGTATATTCGACATACAAAGGAAATGTACATTCAACAATGTATAATGGGAAAGTGCAAATGGTCTTGTATGTTCGGCAAATATACAAAGTAATAGGAGATGCATTTGGTGGGGTCTGCCTCACATACAAAGGGCTTTGTATCTCATATACAAAGGGCTTTGTATCTCATATACAAAGGAGAATGTATATGTGATATGCATTCAAAAATATGTAAGGGAAGAGGATGCAAGGCGGACCCGATGGTGCTTTCATTTTGTTCTATAGGTTGTTGGCGTCTGCAACTTGCATGTATGTGTGAGTTGTATATCGTAGATGTACAAAGGTGAAAGATACATTCTGAACCCGAATACAATTCCAAGATGCTTCATATGAGTTTGGGGTCCACAACGTGTATATTGGGTTTGTATATGCAACATACAACCTGAATGTGAAGGAGGAGTCAAATATAGAGAATGGTAATTTGAGATCCGTGGGTTGTATAAGGTGCTTGTATATGCTGATATACAAGCCGATGTGCATTGAAAGGGATACAAGCCGGACCCGAGTAGTTTTTTCAATTTGTTCTAAACTGGCGTGGGGTCCACCTTGTATATTAAGTTATATGTATATGCATTTTGCATATACAAGGGATTTTGAAAGATGAACAGTGACGATTGTATATGCATTCATTCTTGCATATACAAGGGTGAAAAGGAAAAATAAAAGGAGAAAAAGCCAGCGATAGAATCATGGGATGCCTACGTGGCATGTTTTAACTGGCCGACGACTAGTCAATGCAATTTTGAACCATGAATCTCAGCGATAGGAGTGGATCGACAGCCTTGTTTTGAATTTGCAGTGATGGTTTTTCCTGGGTGTGTGTGACCATTTTTGAGTGGAAAAATCTCTGGATGTATCTACTGTTGCATCCCGCGAGTAGTTGAGGCTTTAATGGTGGTCGCGCAGAGGCATCGATGGGTGAGGTGACAGGTGAACTACCAGGCTTGCGAAGTGAACCTTTAGGCAGCGGTGCAGATTCTGATTCCATCTGCTCTTTCCTCTTTGTCCCTCTGTTGCATTTACTATTTTGAGCGCCATTTCTCTTGCATTGTATCTGGCAGAAATTTTGACCTTGCCTTGTAATTAATTTTGCTGAGTACACAGTCTTGGTATAAAAAGCCAAACTGTGTCACTCAGTGTGGTTGTTGAAAACTAGACAAATTTTGGTGCTATAAGGAGATACGACTTCATTGGTGGCTCTGTCTTGGCTGTCTTGTGAGTTTATGAGTCTCATGTTGTATGTTTAATGCATAAATTTACTGGTTTCATGCTGTTTTATATGAGAAATGCTCTGTGCATGTGCTTAATCATTTGTCTCCAAGCTGTGGGCATATTCTTTCTTTTGAATCAAGATAACTAAGGGTTGTTAAGATTCAGGAATATAGCTTTTCTATATTGAATGTTTAATCTCCTACTTTTGTTCAAGGAACAAATTAAATGTTTTAGGTTAATCATTGAGAAAATGTGTTGTAGTAGGGATGCCATTAAGTATGAATGACTAAGCACCTAGTTTTTGGGAAGTATCTGTAAGGCAGGTGCTAAATAATCCCCTTGAAACTCAGCCATCACTATAGGTTTATGTGTACATGTGCATGTGTATGTCTACTGACTCCGAGCCCAGGATAGGCACCAATCTGGTCCTGTATTGAGGTTACATTCCAAGTCCTAGTTTTGCATCCAAACATAAAATAAAACTCAAACTTCATATACAAACCTTTGGGATATTAGAAGTAGTTTTAGGACTGAAATCCTCTATCTACAACTGAATATAGGCTCAAAGCTAGCCCTGTTGCACTTATCTTACAGTTTTGGTTTGCATAAGAGAGGATTTATCTACTTTGTGTCAACATCCCAGCAAATACATAGATGCATTTTATATATGTTGAGTAGGGAATACCCCCCTTGGTTCTACAGAGCCTAAAGAAGAAGAGGAGATATTTATAGAGTCTATCTGCTATACTGTTGGCCCTTGGCCTGGGAATCCTGTTGATCACTGATGGCTATTTTGTTGGGATTACTAGGAATAAGCATCCAGTCTGGGAAAATAAAAATAACCAATAGGTGGGACCCACACTCTCATATGCACTCATTAGATTCTTGACAATTGATTTTTCACTTGAGCCATTCGATGTTCTTAGGCCAAGAATCTTCATAGTGGGCCTAAATTTTAGATTTCTCATCAATTCAACAAAGAGTTGACATCTTCTGGTTTCATTTAAATTCTCAAAGAATAATTTCCATATCTTATTCGCATATCTTTGGCAAGTGTGCATGGGAATCGTATCCTGCATGGGCTTCAATACATTCTCATCAGTATCAATTAGAAACTTAGGCTTCCTATGCAAAATTCTAGGAGGCATTTTAATTGGTAAAGTAGACTCAACATTAGGAATTTCTTCAATATTTACTTGAGATGGGATAGATGATGTACCTTCAATTGGAGGTGAAAAAGATAAAAATGACGAACCTTCAACTTGAGGTGTGAATGATGGCTTGCCACCAACTTGAGAAGAAAATGCAGATGTACCTTCTACTTCACCTATGAAAGATGGAGTGTCTTCAATTCAAGAAGATAATGATGGTGTTCCTTCAACTTGACCTATGGATGATGGAGTGCCTCCAACTTGGAGATTCACTTTCCTCATTGCACAGAGGTTTTGCATTCATTCCCTTTGTGCCACCAATTCCATCTCCCTCTTAGCTTTATTAGACGTGTCATGTTCCTCTTCAATTGGCAATGGTGGAATGTCTTCTTGTATGGTTGACAATTTCCTAATTTCATAAATTCGCCTCACTCTTTCTCTTTTCCTCTCATTCTTAGCTTCATGCTCTTCTGGTGTTAGAACCTTTGCTTGTTTCCTCAGCATGATGATGATTTCTACAAGCATGATGAATAAGACAATGATAATTAGAACCATTATGATGACAATGAATAATGGTCACAATGAAAAAATACAAAATAAGTTATCATGTTTGGTGATTTGCATCACTTTAGGAGCTCCAATTTCATGAAATTCATCACTGTCCTTGTTTATTAAGATATGATAGACCATGATCAAAGTTGAATCATAAATAGGACAAAAATCATTAAAAGATATGATAGACCAAAAAATTGTCCCAAAAAGCACTAAAATTTTTAACTAGTGACTGCCAACACCTTGTCTATATGGGATTGCCATAACAATGGCAATACTGTGTATATTTTGCGCCCTAATTTCTATTTTGAGTAAATAAGAAGTTAGTTTTTAGTACAGGGGAGGTTGCATATAGGGTATTTGGAAGAAAACCATAGCCTCAATCTCAAATTTGATTGCAAAAGCCAAATTATCAAAATTCCATGATTTGGACTATCCTAAGCAACATTTTGAAATTGTTTAGCAAATTGTCAATACCCTATCTATGAATAAATCTCTCCACACCTCAAGATTATTCTAGTGAAGTATGGGTCAAGTGACTCATGAGATCCTACAAGCTTGTGAAATAAGGAAGAAGACTATCTTAATTAAGAAGAGATGTCATTTAGCTACTCCCTAGTCATGCCTTAATTGTCACAACAATGGCAAAAAGGAAGACAGTCTCATGAAATATGTTGTGAATAGTAGTGACAAAATTATGCTTTGGTTTAGTGTAGAGGGTGAAGAAGGGATATCAAGAGACAATTATTGAAGTCAAGGCTCATTAATATGGCAATGCCAAACTCAAGAAGATAATCATTCGCATAAGCTAAATTGCCATAAAGGCCACCATGAAGAAGAAGACAATCTACTGTCATAACCAACACAAGTAGGATAATCATGAATAGGTACAAATGCCTTGCTCAAGAGTGTTGTTGATCTTTGCAATGAGAATGAAGGTGAGTATGGGTGTTAGAAAGATATCCTAGACAAGTTCATTGCATGGAGACATGATTGTCATATTCAGATGCAAATAAGATTGTCACGGCTATGAGGGCAGTCATAATAGTCCTAACTATCTAAGACTATCACACCTAGTTCTAGAGACAACCATTACTATTGATCACTTCATGCACATGATAATAACTTTATTCGTAAGGTTCTAAGAGGATTATTTTAGAGATTTTTCAATATAGACAAAAGGTGAAAGTTTGAAGAAGATTGACCAAGTGCTCATAAAGGATTGTCATGCCATAACTGATTTTTTCAAAAGGATAGTCATATTCATGAAATTTGGATTGAGTTTGATTTCATTTGAGGTGGTAAGTGATGGAGTTTAATTATGTTCAATAAGTTTCACATACGACTGTCCTAACACTGCAAACCATTGAAACACACATGAAGGAAATCTAAATTGCTGAAATACATAGTGTGCAATTCATAGAGTAGTCCTAGGGATAGCCATCTAGGGTTATTGTGACTAGATAATTATGGAATGATGAAGCCACTATGAAATGATGAATTATACGAATCATGAAGCCAATGATGGAGATCCATGGAGAAAACCAAGGAGGACAAGATAAGACATGAAATTTGTGAAGTTGCCAATGGCAACAAATTTACCACCTAGCTATCCTTAACTAATTCATGATTGCAAATGGATGTATTTTGGCTTCTATTGACTAAAAGTGACTTATTTATGATGAATATAATGCTCAAAATTATTTCTTGGAGGTCTAAGAAGTTCCAGAAACAAGTGGACATTAGCTAGAGCTATCTTGGAAACATGAATATTTGGAGACATACCTAGGACTATCATAAAAATCATTAAACTAATCTCTGTAATTTAGGGTATGGAAAGGTATATAGTCAATCAAGGTAACCACCATCATGTGCTAACAAAGGACAATTAGGAAATTTTAAAATATTGTTGTGTCATGTGCATACAAATCATCATGAATAGGTTCATAAGGAATGTCCTAGCCCAAGACACTAAAGAGGTCTCCACATCCTCCAACCTTCTCCAAGAGAATTCATACTATGAAACATGCGTGGAGAAGTTATCAAAAGGACACCTAACAATTATGTCTAAATGATCAATAGACACAAGTAGGATTTTAATAATAGGGGGCATAAGATAGTCTAAGATTCAAGCCATTGCATGGTTCTATTGAATGAATTGAATTATGCATATTAAGGAATAAATCCTTCTATATCATCCTAGAGGAAAAATTAAGAGTCTTCCAAAATTAGTTTTGGCTCCATTGATAATGAATATGAGTATGACAAAAAATTGTTCACTAAAATTATTTTATGAAGTATTTGATATTGTTTTTCTCTTGTATAGCTGAAAATAGGTGAAATGAAGGCATGAAGGGCCAAAACAAGGTGGAAACATGAGGAATTTGGAGTCTCTTTGATTGAACTAACTGATATACCTAGACACATATATATCTTAGAAAATAAAGACATAAAGACATAAAGAACATAAGAACATATATATGTGAATTAAAATGGACATAAGTTGAAGATACATTAGAATTTGATATTGTAGTTGACCAATTCTCCAAAATATGGCTTCAAAATCCTCAAATTCTTCTTTTTCGAAAGTTTGATTATGAATTCTATATAATTCTAAAATAGGATTAGTGAAATTTATGGAAAAAACAAACATATATAATCAAATTCAATCTATATACCAATGGTAATTAGATTTGAAACAATATCACACATGAAAAATGAAACTTTCAATTTAAATAATCAAATTTTATCCAAAAACATGCAAAATCAGTTCTTCTATGTTGAAAAAACAAAAAAGATGGTGGATTGATATAAAAATGATTCTCAATAAGTCAAACAACATAGAAAGCATTTTCTTGTCTAATATACTGCATGAAAAGTAAGAATAACAGTCATGTGGGGTCTGAAACATGGATCCCACATATTTTTTTACCATTTTTCATGCTTCCCAGAATGCGCTCACGTTATAACGTGAGTGTGTTCTGGGAAGCTTGAAAACATAAAGGTTCATGCATGCAAAAATCATAACCTTCTCAATGTTGGTGCCAAAATATGGTCTATGATGTCATGCTCTCACATAAAGAAAGGGAAATATAGAGAGAGAGGTAGAGAGGGATATATTAAGAGATAGGGTTATGCGGATAGATAGAGATAGGGAAAGAGATGGAGATATGTCTAGAGACAGGGAGAGAGATTTCAAGAGGTAGAGGGATGGGGAGAGAGATAGAGAGGAGGAAAGAGAGGTAGCGAGGGATAGATTAAAAGATAGGGATACATATGTCCAGAGAGATAGAGATAGGGAAAGAGATCAAGAGATACAACTTCTAGAGACATAGGGAGATAGTGAGGGAGGGAGAGATAGAAAGGTAGAGTTAGAGAGAGGGGATCGAAAGAGAGAACAAGATAGAGAGACAGGGAGATAGAGATATAGAGGTAGGTATAGTTAGAGAGAGGGATAGAGGAGACAGAGATATCTCTCCCAGGCTCGGTCTCCTCTATATCTCCATATTCTCCTCTCTACCTAAACCATAAATCTAAACTTCTAAACCTTAACCCCTAACCCCTAAACCATAAACCCTAAACCCTAAATAATGCCCCTAAACCCTAGGTAACCCCTAACCCCTAAACCATAAAACCTAGAAGTAACCATAAACCTCTATCTCCCTATCTCTCCCAATCTCTATTGGTCCCCTCTCTCTATCTCTCTCTAAACCCTAAACCCTAACCCTTAACCCCTAAACCCTAAACTCAAGCATCCCTAAACCCATAAAGATTAAATAATTCCCTTAAACCCTAACCATAAACCCTATTTACTTGAGTAACCCTAAACTCATGTAAACCTCAAATCCTGACCCATAAACCCTAAACTCGAGCAACTAGGCTAAACACCTAAACATATAGTTTGATAGGGGATGATGGAGGATCAATGGGAAATAGATGTAGAATTCTTGGATCTTGATTAAATCATTATACTCATTGGGATGTAATTGATAGGATCCAAGTTATTTGTCTGATTGTTTATGTTTTCTTGGGGACCAAGTGTCTCATCATGGGATATTGATGGATAATGAATAGGACTAGCACATGATGATGGATAGGGCTAATGGGATGATGGATAGGAGTGATGTGGGCTACTTTCTCATGGATAAGATCTTGGTCATAGATAATACCTTGATCATAGGGAGGATAAGCATGGATAGGGCGATATTCGATATGGATAGGGTAAGTGGAGATGCATTGATATTGGGAGTAAGAGGTGGTGATGGGGGTTCACTAGGAGATGTTGGAGGATTAATGATGGGATCGATGTACAAAGGGGTTGACCATGAGATGGTGAGGGAACCGAGATGGGATTAGATGGGATGTTTAGAGTTTGATTAGGATGGGTGGTTGCTGTTTACACATTCTTTGGACTAGGCCCTTAATGTATAGCGATTGAGTTTCTTAGATGGATGTGCTGGGTTCTTGGATCCAAGATCAATAATCTTTAGATGTTTGACAACATGGCTACATGATGGGGTTTGACTTGGACTTATGGTAGGAAACTCTTCAATGAAATGGATAGACATAGGAGTGGATTATGGTGTTGGAGTGGTATAGATATTATTAGGAGGTTCTTTGTTAGCCTCAAGGATAGGAATTTGAGTACATGATGTTCTTAGATTCCTTGCTAATAGTCCTTGGGTCACATCCTTCATGGATTCATGGGTTGATGGACTAGGATATGCATATAATTGATGAATAATGATGGAAGATGTTGTGGGGTTAGGATTAGGATTGAGTGAATGGATATAGGAGGCCCAGATGGATTAGGATTGGGAGTGTTAGAGGGGGATACAATTGGATCAGTGGATTTGGATGGCTCCATATCTTTGCTTTTATTTTTGAATTTTGTAAAAACTCTTTGGAGAAAATTTTTTCAAGTGTTCATGGGTTGATGGTAGATTAGATAGTGAGTTATATGGTGGATGGATGATAGGGATTGATGGATTAGGAGATGGGTGGAATAATGCATTAGGATTAGGAGGATTAGAGGGAAATTATAAAATAATTCCCCTTTAACCCCAACCCCTAAACCCTAAACTTGAGAAACCCTAGAAACTCATAAACCCTAAATAATTTACCCCTAAAGGTTTGAGCAACCCTAAACTCATAAACCCTAAATATGCCCCTAAACTTGAGCAACCCTAAACCTCTCTCTCTCTCTCCCAAAACCCCTAACCCTAAATAATACCCCTAAAATCTAACCCCTAAACCATAAACCTGAGAAACCCTAAACCCCTAAACCCTAAATAATTCCACTAAACCCTAAGCTTAAGCAACCCTAAACTCATAAACCCAACCAACCCTCTCTCTCTCTCTCTCCAAAACAAGAAAACTAGGACTCTCTCTTTCTCTCTCTCTCTCTCCTTATCACCCTATATCTCCCCTCTCTCTCCCATCCTCTCTCCTTCTTCCTCCCTCTCCTCTCACATGTCAACAAAGAATATGGAAACAAGAAAACTAGGACATGCAAAGAGGGATGATGATATAAATTGGGATGATGAAATGGAAATGAGATAATTTATAAAATTTCATTGGATGGGAAGAATGATGAGGAGAGGTAGAGAGAGGATAGGAGGTAGAGACCCGAGGGAAGTAGAGAGTGGGAGAGGACTGTAGGAGGTAGACAGGGGAAGGAAGAAGAGAGAGAGGGTAGGAGGTAGACATGGGAGGGAAGTAGAGACTGAGAGAGAGGGTAGGAGGTAGATAGGGGAGGGAAGTAGAAAGTGCAAGAGAGGGTAAGAGGTAGAGAGGGGGAGGAGAGAGTGAGAGAGAAGGTAGGAGGTAGAGAGGTGAGGGAAGCAAAGACTCAGAAAGAGGGTAGGAGGTAGATAGGAGAGGGAAGCAGAGAGTGAGAGAGAGGGTAGAAGGTAGAGATGGGAGGGAAGAAGAGAGTGAGAGAGAAGGTAGGAGGTAGAGAGGGGAGGGAAGCAGAGACTCAGAGAGAGGGTAGGACGTAGAGAGGAGAGGCAACTAGAGAGTGAGAGAGATGATAGGAAGTGCAGTTGCCCTTGTAGACATGTATGTAAAGTGTGGAAGCATAGACAAGGCATGTCAATTGTATGATGTAACACCTCAAAGAGATGTTCTATAATGGAATGCAATGATTGCAAGATATGCAAAAAATGGATTTGTTGAAAAGGCTTTAGAAACTTTCAAACAAATGCAATTGGCATTTGTATTGCCAGTTATGCTTAGCATAACGCGAGTGCATTATAACGTGCTCATGTTATGCTCAACTTTCTTTGATGTATTTTTATCAGTTTTTAGCAAAATCTAGAGATAATCTAGAGCATGCTCCCCATCAAGATGGCACTTTTTTCAATGAAAACTCAAAAAAAATACCACCATAATCTTAAGCTCTCTATTAGCTATCTAACCATATAATTTTTTTCACATTTTGAGTACGTTAAGGGTTTCATCTTGAATTTCTTTTGTTAGTGTGTCCATTTTTTGTCAAAAACCAATGTCTAGTATTTTTGACTTTTTTTTTAACCGTTCATCAAAATTTGAAATAAGTTACATTTTTAGAAACTAGACTCCATTCTACACGTATTCAAAAAAAAATTCAATTTTTGATTAGTTTTCAAACATTTTAGGGGGGAGCACACTCAAATTTCTATTGTTTCAGATGTGTCCACTTTAAAAATTACTAAAAAATCAATTATTCATTAAAAAATTATCAAAAAAATAGGGATAAACTACATGGTGTTAGCTAATTTCCAACTAGAGCGATTATTAAAATACTTAAAAAAAGTTAATATTTTAGGGGGAGCACACCAGAAGCTATGTTATGTTTTTTTTGAGAAAAATACAGCCAATTTGTGTGCTCCCCCTTTTTGAACCCCTTAATCCAAACCATTTTTGGAAAAAAATTACTAGTTTAGAAACTAGACTAAGAGCACTACAACTCTTGTTTTTGTTCCATCTTCAAATTTTGAATGTAGCTATCTTCAATTTTTCATCCAACATTATGTTTCCTGATTTTAAAAAAAAAAGTGGCATCTTAAGACCCCATTTTGGTCCCTCATCTTTGTGCACTTACCCTTCGGTACATCCACTCTAGGTCTCTTACCAATCTTCAAAATAGCTTTCAACATCTTTGTCTGATTTGACTCTTCTTCTTCTTCTTCTTCTTCTTCTTCTTCTAGGGTTTCTTCATTTTGATCTGCAGATTGAAATTCTTCATCGTCACTTTTAGCATCATGTCTAGGGGTTAGTCCTCTTCTTCTATCTTCTTCTACAACATCCAATATAACTTTCATCATTTTCATCATCTCCATCATTTCTTCCATTCTTCTAGCAATAGTGCCCATAGTAGGCATCCTCCTCAGTGGCATCTCTTCCTAGGATTGGGTGCAACTACCTCAATTTGGTGATCTGACTACAAGGTAGCAACTACCTCACAATCGGCACTCTGTTGACAAACGCAAGTAGACTACTTCAAGTCGGCAATTGGTTCACCACAAAATCTTACAGAATATCTTCACTTCCCAAAGGATTCAAAACTTCACTCTGATACCACTTGGTGCAGTCACGGTCAGAGGGTTCATAGAATGAACTGTCTAAACCATGTAGCTAGAGTAAACACATCAGAAACAACACAATCATAGAATGGAATGGAAGAGTCAAATACTCAATATATCATATATTCAGAATGCATATATGTTGGTAACATGCAGGCTACAATCAAAGGGCTCATAGGCCTACTTTCCAGGTTACAACAAATATGCAAGATATGGCATTAAATTGCCCTTCAGAAAGAATCTAACTATCTATCTTATGAAATCAACTAACTGACTTCCTCATGCATCTAACAGATCTATATATATCATCTCCAAGCTCAAGAAATCCTCCGTGTTGGCCACAAGAGGTTACAAAATCTAAAGAAGGATGTAATGTGTAGAAACAAGTAGGCTGACCTTAAACATTTGGTATTGCTTCGCAAATGCATGAAACTTGGTGCAGACCTCAAGGAAGGTCTATCTGATCCATATGTGTTGTGTATGATGTTCCATTATGCTTCACAAGTCATGGAAGTGCTTCACAAACCTTCTCCTTCAACTAACTGTCTGAATGCTCTATTCTGTGAAAATAGGTGATCTTCTGATAGAGATAACTTTTAGTAGACAAGTCCAAATGACCTAAAATTTGGATAAGATGTAGATGATGATATGTAGATGCTAAGTCCTACTCCATGAGCTTTGATATGAAGATGCACTGAAATATGGTACAAAATATTGAAACTACAACTGACTGAACTAAATTGAAAATGAAAGAAAAGAAAGAATGCAAATGTTTTTGGTTGATGCAAGATTTCTTTGCAACCTAGGATGCTCCTGCATCAATATAAATTGCCTCTTTATAGGAAAAGACATCTTGGAAAATATGTGAAGTTTAGTGAAAATGAATTGGAGCCATTCAGAGTTGAAATATTTGAAGATTATTTTGTCATGACATATAGTGCCTTATGTTAGTTGTTGGGTTTGGATTTTGACTATTAGATGCCCAATCACTTATTGGTCATGGTTACAGATATCTAGGATAAGTTCTAGTTTAAGAGATTTGATTTTGCCTCATACATGGTAGGGGAAATTAATAATGATTTGGTATCATGTAAGGCATCAGGACAAGTTCATACTTTTGAGAGGTATTCATTGTTGTGCCATATTGTGTTGGCTTGGGTATAAATTTTTGGGGTTAGCATTTGACTAGGGCTACTAGATTATAATATGCCTAGATTATCTAAGGAAATTATGGATTTCCTTAGGCCCTACGGCTACTTGGTTAAAATATGCCTAGATTATCTAAGGAAATTATGGATTTTCTCAGACCCTTTGAGAGGACACCAAATGGGGTTTGGGATCATAATTGGGGTGATTGGTATTTATACCCAAATGCAACAATAATCAGAGTTTAGGGAGCTAATGTGAAGCCCCACCTATTGCCAAACAGAATTACCTTCTTAGAGATCATGTGGCAATTAAATGAATTTGATAAATATCATTTGAGGGGAAGTAAGAAGGGTTCTTTTATCCCTTCACTGGTTAGTTTCCCTAGATTTTAGATTAATGCTGAAGAGGATTATGAAACTTGTGCAATTAAGCTACCAATATATAGATTACCATTCACTAATCATAGGGATTATGACCCTAAACATTTTATTAACAAACTAAGGAGGGAAAAATAGAGGGTTGGTTTTGAACATCACCATATGAGAAAGATCTTCTTAGAAATTGTGCTTCCATGGAGGAATTGTTTCAAAGAAGGGAAACATTCAGACTTGTCCTCATTGGGGAAAGACAAATGAAAGTGGCAGATCATGCATACCCATGATCTTTTCCAAACATAATAGATAAGGTATTCTTAGGATGAAGATGCTAATGGACCATGTAGAACAACTAAAGGCTGTCCCTAAAAAGAACCCTCTTAAGCCAAAGTCTCCTGAGCACCAACAAAACCATGAAGATAAAATTGAAGAGCCCCTCCCTCCATAGATTAGAGAAAGTACAAAGGAGTCTTGGAAGTCCCTCCCTATTCCTGAACCAATATTTGTAAAGCAACCATTGGTTGAGTATTATTTAAAAAATGAGATGGGGTAGAACCAGATTGATATAGAGGAAATTCAATAGGTGTTTAGGTCACCCTAAAGGAATGAGATTACCATTCCCCCATCAACTATGACTTTGTTGAGTATGTAGGAGAGCAATGTAGTGGTATAAGATGTCAAAGCTTTAGCCTGCAAGAAGTTTTTGTCTGAAGATGAGTTTGTAAAATATAAAGAATTCAAGGCTCCCCTTGTTTAGAAGAAATCATAAGTTGCACACTTAAAAAAATTGAATGAAGAGAAAGGTAAGGTTGATGATGTTGATAAAACTAAAATTTCTCAAAAGGTTCTAAAAGAGGTGGATATGAATATTAGCAAGATTACCCCTGAAGAAGGCAAAAGACTAGTAGAAGAGACTAGTTTTCTTTTATTGCCAAGCTGGGATATCTCCTATGCCATAGCAATAGATACCATCATAAGACAAGATGACTTTGATGAAGAAGTCTTAACTAAGTAACAAGCTAAGGAAGTGTTTGGATCAAGGTTTAGTGCAAGCCATGAAGCATTGGCTATTTGGGCCATGGCTCTAAATGACAACAAACCCTAGGTGGAAAATGATTTGAATGAACTCACAAGCCAACTCATTGTGAGAAGATTGGATGATACAACACCTCCTCAAGCTGCATCTTTAGTGCTTGATACTACAAAATTTAGTGAAACAACATCTAGGAAGATGTTTACAGAGTTGAAATAATTAAAATAAAACAATGTAAAGTTGCTGCAAGAATGTAATATACTCACGGATCTTGTACCTCTAATGGGAATTGAGGTAGCCTCACCTACTTCCACATCTAGTCCCAAAGGTTCATTGGGACATGGTGGTGATCCAATAGTTATTGTTGAGTTAAAGAATAAATCAGAAAGAGGCAATAACATAGAGAATCAACTAAAGGAGGAGCACAAGAATAACCAAATAACATTAATTGAAGGCTACCTAGACCATAAAATGAACAAGGTTTTGAAAAAGATAGATGATGCATGGGTATGCCATAGTAACCTAAGAAGAGCATTGGATGGATATGTGTCAAGTGACTCAACATTGAAAGACATCTTAGGTGTATGGTTTCCCTGTCTAGCTTTGATGACTCACATCCATAGCCATGCCATCATGGAGTCTAAAATACCTAATGGGCTAATTGGTACTCATTAAGTCATTGGCCTTTTGAATGAAGTGTCCACCTTTCAGAGTAAACTCGATGTGAAATTAAAGGATAAGATGGAATATTTCAAGTCTCTTAAGGATTGTTCTCTTCCACCAATATATAACAATGATGGATCTGAAAAGGTATTGACAGAGTGGAAAAGGGAGTTTGATGAAATTGTTCCCAAGGCTATCAGGTCAATCACATTAGATACCAGAATTGAACAAATGAGGTGTAATGTGGAGCTAGGCAAAATGCAAAATTTAGAAGTTGGCCTAAGTAACTTCATAAAAGAAGCAATAATTTTGTTGGATGATAGATTCACCACTCATATGGGTCGGGTAGAAAAGGTTTTAGGTCATAATTCACCACGAAAAGAGGAATTTGTAGCTTGGGTACAAAGATATGTGATTTGACAACAAGTACATTACATCAACTACTTTTGCATTTCAGTCAAATTACTAATAAGATGATTGGACATTGGACATTTGTGTTAGATATGGTTGCAGATAGTTTCTAATTGGCTACAAATATTTTGGTACAATCTTACTCTTAAATTCTAATATGAATGCATGTACACTAGCTTTTTCTGTAATTAAATAACAATGCTTTCCAATTTTTCTATTTTTTATAGAATAATCAACATTCTTAAATCTTTTAACATCCACTAATTGTTGTCCAAAATCATTTTCAACACTTTCATGCATACAAACTCTTAAGAAAGAAAGATTGTCACAACTAGTGCATTATCTAGAAATACATGAACTTAAATAAGATAATTTCCCATTAGATCTTTCACAAAACAAACTTGATATAAACTCCTTTATTTTTTCAAGTGGCATATTAATACCACATTCCTACATAATCATGTTACTATGTAAAGTACAATGTATATATCGAAACACATCATAATAATAACGAAATTGAACATGTGTTTTACATCAACAAGATATTCATTGCTTATTAATCTTTACATAGAAAGGTTTACATTTTTCAAAAGATTTTTGACTTATTCTAATATTACGAGGTAACACTAAATCACCAAAAAATATTTTATAAAATTTAGTTTGCGTTGTATCTAATAGGTGTTTTGGATGAGGATCGCGAACTTTGGACCCCACTCTTAATTTTAAAACATCTCTAGCATTAGATGATACCCTAGTATTATCATGCCAATATTTTTCAAACAAAGATTTGATTTCAACATTCAGTTTCATGTTAGATCTCAAGAGTCAAGCACTAAAACTCCAACATTGTTTGATTGGATCATTTTCTATACTTTCTCTTCTCTTTACTACTCTTACCAATGTTTTAGGATGTATTTTTAGAATTTCACTAATATTGCTTACCATTCTTTTATTCAAAGTTGCATTATTAACTATAGCAGTTGTTATAGCTCATCTTGCTACATTCTTATCTTTAGATCGACTATTGTTTCCAATAGATTCAATGGCACTAGCAACAGTAGACATAGCATGTTTTAGTGATTGATCTTTTCTTCTTGGTTTAACAAAAATGCCTAACTTTTTATGTTCATTTTCAATAAAAGGATTTTTATTTTCATTTTCAGCATCAAAATAATTTTTATTTTCATTTTCAACAACAAAATGATTTTTATCTTCATTTTCAACGACAAAATGATTTTCATTTTCATTTTCAACAACAATTTGACTCAAAGCTTGATCTCTACGAATATTATCGATCTCGACATTACTATATCCAGCTTCTTTTAAATCTCTTATAAACGCCATTTCCATTTCATTCAAAGGTGGATTTGAAGATGAACTTGGATTTGTGCCTATTGAAACATTCTCCATAGAATTGAAATGGGGATTTGAAGACATACCAGGAGTAGTTTGTATAATCATATTAGTTTCCACATTCACCTCTTGCAAATTTGCATCGTCTACATCCATGGTCTCCTTAATATTTTTATCTTTAATAGTTGTTGAATTGGATGCTTTGGCATCATTCATTGGTCAAATCTTGATTCTTATATCTCTTTGTCTTTTTGCCTTCTCTCTCTTTACTTCAATTTCTTCAGGCGTCAATACCTTCCTTTCTTTCCTCTTATTACGACATTATGATCCCATGATTAAAAAATTTTGACGTATGTACAAATGAATGTTAAAAACTTGAAAGTCTTCCTTCTTTGTTCCTCCTTCAAACAAGTAGCAATTGAATAAAATTCCACTTAAACACTATCCCAATGATGCCTCCTTTCAAAATTGAAATAAAATCCCAAGTTGAAGAACCTGTAGAAGACAAAAGTTGACATAAAATAGTGAATATGTTGTCAGTTGTACAGAACAAGTTGCAGGGCTGACAGTGACAGTAAGAATTAAAAAAAATGGTCAAATCCTAAACAAGATCCCATTTATTAAATGGGATCTCACTCTATAAAACGGGATTCTGTTTTGCAAAATTTGAATTTTAGGCCCAGTTTTTGTTTTGTTAACCGGTTCGGGAAAAGGGTTGGCGACCCAAACCTAGGCTTTGGACCTAGTTTGACCTGCAAGTTGAAGGCCTGTCAATGTCACAAGAAAATAGTGACTTTGGGCATATGTCTGAAGACCTCTTTTGCAGAATTTTTTGACAAAATTAAAACCCATTAGAGATGAGATAATGTAGATTCCAAATATGTAATTTTTTTACAATTGGATTATTTTTTCTATTTTTCAATTAATTTCTAATGAAATAGGTCCATAAACTTGAATTATCAGGGTTTTTAGTAATTTAATAACTTTTTATTAAAATATTTTTTTTTGAAAAATAAATTGTACGAAAGCATACTTCAAACAATTCTTTTCAATTTGAATTTTTTTTTCAAAAAATGATAAGTTTAGGTCATCTTATGTGTGACGTACATGATTTTTCAAAACACCAAATATGGCCAATAAAAAATTAACAAAAAATATTCAATAAAAAATTACAAAAAAATATGGAAAGCGTGCTTAAGTGAGTTGCAAATATTTACCCAAAAGGATTTAGAAAAATATGATTATTTAGGTCAAACTATGGATGACGTACACATGCATGGTATAGTAAAAAAAGTGACTTTTAAACAGTGATTTTTAGAAATGCCTATTGAAAATCAATTTGTATCATCTGGGTATTCAAATATATTACATATTTGGAAACTAGACTCCGAGTACTACATTTTATGATCAGTGACTTTTTTTAAGATTACATCTCTAAGTGCTTCAAATTTTAAGGTCAAATGTGAAAAATTCTAAAAATCAACCATTTATAGGAAACAATGATTTTACAATTTTTGAAAAATTGACTATCTTAAGCTAAAAATTACATGAATAATCAAGATCCTTGTGTTTTTATTATAATTTAAAAAATATTATGTAAAATTTTGATAAAAAGTGTGAAAGATATGCCTTGTCAAAATATAATACAAAAATTTGACTTCAGAGATAATTTGGGAAAAAGGACTTTGCCACTATGTAGTGGATGGAGTTAGCTTTTCATCAACTATAAATTTGCAAAAAATTGCCTCTTGGTTTGAAAGTAATTGTGAAAATAAAATATACCCCTTGTAGAGCACTTGGTAAGGCTTTGCAATCACATTAATTGTTGGCAGTTAGAGAGAAGAATACATAGTAATAACCACTAGCAATTATTTAAGAAATCATGAGGTTATAGAAAGATCTAACTATTAGCATAAATGCTAGATGTAACATAAATTGCTATGGTTTGTGTAAAAATTGGTAGATGTCAATGGTAACATAAAATGCTACATGAAATACTAACATAAATAGCTAATGTTACATGAAATGCTAGTGGTTACTAAATATAGACCGTGCAATTTGTGGAGAAGATTGGCGATTTGGAGCTTGGCAATTACTAAGGTTGTGTGACCTTGATAGTAGTCTGCTATAAAACTTTAACTTGTTGAAACATGACGATGACAAAGAATGTTGAACTTCAACTGCCTTCTTTTGTAAACCCTGAATCATGGATGGGAGGAGAGTGTTTCACCCAATGACAATGGAAATTCCTATTAGGTGTTAGTCTTGATGGTGACACTTTATACATAAGAACTTCCACAACAATGACATGACAAAAACAATTTACACAATTTAACTATAATTGTTGTGAAAATAAATTTGCAAAAGGTAATATCAAACAACGTTTGCCACAATTTTAAAAAAAAATGGACGAACAAACAAACCCTCAATGGTGATGAAGGACCAATCATTCCCAAACCTTTAATAAAAAACATACCCAAACACTCAAATGTGAATAACCGGTAGTGGTGATTTAAACCAACAAATCCTTATAGCATTAAAAAAGAGTCAATGAATAGATTACCCACTAATGACAAAGAAAAATGTTGCCAACGAACTAGAAAAATTGTCTAGATCTACAAAAACTAAATTTTGCAAAAAAAAAATCTTCATATCGATAAATTATGTACAAGTATATAGAAATCCATATTGGTACAATCATACGACCATACATTATAGGGGGTATAGGAGGTAATTGTTTTTTCAAAAAATGCCTATCGAAAATGAATGAAATGATAGGCTTTTTTAGATTTCTTGGGTGTTCTAGATTCAACAAGGAGGTCTATTTTCCTCTATGAGACACTTTTGATGGGGATTAGTGTGAGATTGAATACAAAAGAGGAATGTATTTGCAATTCATGGCTTTGATACCATGTTGGACCAGCTAATAGATGAATGTAAAAAGCCAAGAGCTTCCATACATGAATATGAGTCTAGTAAAGTCAAAATCAATTATACAAAAGTGAATAATATAATACAATAAGCTCATTGTATATAAGACAAGGAGGAAGAAGGAAGGTAGGAGTAAACAATTGACTAACCCTCCAAAGATTGTGACACATGTTAGAACACTTGGGAAAAGTGCGAGGACATGTGTAAAGTCCCTATGAGGTGAGACAAAAGTCAAAAAATCCTCTAAGTGAACCTAAGTGTGATGTGAAAAGGTCTACTAGATAAAATTGAACTAGATAGGATAAAACACTTTTCACACTAACAATTTTTAACTAGAAGGGTTTTCCCATGTATATGTTATGTAATGTGTTAAATCTATGATTTTATAATTCTCATTTTATTTATTTTATATTTTATTTGTAATGATTAGTATCCTAAAATCCTAATTTCTAACAATTATGCATTTGGAGTTGGAAATTTCATCTTTACGAGTCTCCCTTAAGGCTTAATTGATGACAGTACTAATCGTGAACAATGACTACAACAACTTGAAATTCTTGATGAGAATCATATCAATTCTCTTGAACATCTCCAAGATTATAAAAAAAATCTCAATCACAACTAGAGTCAATGAGTTTTTCATCATTCATTTCAAGTATGTGATTTGGTTCTTTACGAGAATCAACACAATGTGAATGCCCCAGCTAGTTCCAAAGGAAAGTTTAGTCCACATTGGCTGGGCCCTTACATTGCCACCTTAATTTATGGTTCTGGAACATATTGCCTCTCTATGATGGGTGATAATCCTCTTAAAGAACCTATTAATGCTATACATCTTCATCATTTTCATGCATGATTTCTCTTTTTGTGGGATTTGTATAATGCATTTATTCCTAGAAATTTATCATTGTTTATCTTATGTCATTCTATCATCTGTATAATTGCTTTGTGCTATGGTTTCCTTTTCATTTTGTATTCTAAATGGATATAAAATTCATATTCTTAAAACACAATATGTTAGTTTGTTAAGTGTATATATGCTTTACATTCTTGTACATGCTTGTTTCTATTCTCGACATGATTCTTGTTGTTTTGAATGTTTAGTTCTAGTTTTCATTTATAAATGGAAATTACTCTATTTTGTTTACCATGTTCATTAGTTAATCATGCAAAAGATTAATTAATTTCAATCATCTCAACTTGTTTAATTAGATATTTATAGTATTTAATGAAACAGTTTCATTTTCCATTGTATGATTAGATCAATATAGAATTTAATTAAACAATTTAAAATGAATTATTTGATTATATCTTAATTACATTTAATTAAAATTTTTCACATATATATCATCATCATGTGAAATATCATAATCACTCATGAAATAAAATACATCTCATAAGATAGATGTACTGACCAAAATGCAAAATCTCATATATATAATCGTGTCTTGGTACATCATATATAAAAATCACCACTATATCAAAATGTGGTGTGTATCAAAATATATACATAAAAAGCTACATCCCTCCAAAGGGACATGGTTATCAGAGCCCTCGGGTGTAGGTGGTTGCTAAATGAATGGCTCTTAATGTGAGTTTATAGACTAAGAATGGGTCTATGACCCATTCAACATCTCTAGGACCCTCAACAAGTCTATGAGCTCTACTACCTCACCAGTGAGTTGTATCTCACTCTGCTGAAGCTTGGTGATCTTTGCTAGTAGCTTATCACCCTTCATAATCAATGTATGCACCTTGGGATGGTCTAGGTTTGTAGATGGATCCATCTAAGCCCTCTATAAGTCATCCCTGCTGTTGTTTATCTTTCTTTGTAGAACATCACATGCAACCTCTGCACTCTCTACTCTCATCATAACTTGGTCTCACTCCATAATTAAGGACACAACCTTGGCATTAGCTTGATCCTCATGCACCTTGGCCTCTTCATATATAGCCTTTAGTTATTCCATGAGCTCAAATATATTGATGTTGTTGCAAGGTGTGACCCTTGGTCTTCTTGTTCAACGCTGTGCTGCAGTGGTTTGTGACAAGGGCTTAACCGCCTCTCGTGCTTGTTAAGTCAAGTGGTTGTATCAGGCATTAATAGGTCGATCTTTTGGTGCAACAACAACTAACAGTTGGTATCAGATCTGAGGTCACGGGTTCAAACCCCGCGCTTGCCCTGGGGGGATTGTTACAAGGTGTGACCCTTGGTCTTCTTGTTTAGTGTTGTGCTGCGGTGGTTTGTGACAAGGGCTTAACCACCTCTCGTGCTTGTTAAGTCAAGTGGTTGTATTGGGCATTAATAGGTCAATCTTTTGGTGCAACGGCAACTAATAGATGTACCTCCCAATAGTCTACTTGGCTTGTAATTGGCCCACATGCTCTTCTTTATCTACACCATCAATACCATCTCCATGATGACTATACTTATAAAGTTGAGCTAGTCTCAGCTAGTCTCATGTGCACACTATATAAAGAAAAAGAAAGTCTCATTAGTCACATATCATGATATCAATATCAAACTAAATCAAATCAACATCTAGTATTCTACTCAAATTACAATACAAAAATCATAATTTTCACCTGAATCATCAACGTACCAATCGAGATCTCTTAGAGTTTCTTGGGTGGTAAGCACTATGGAGGGGCTATTTCTAGCATGGCCACTACTCTCATAGATGGTACTATTGTGAGCTTCACATTAGCTCTACTACTTGACTCCCCACACATTTATTGACTAGGGATGGCACTAGTTGATGGTTGTGGCTATGTTGCTCGAGGTCAGGCTCTAGACCTCTCCTTTGTGGCAACAAAGCCCTCATCCCTTCATTGTCATTATCCTACTACTGGTACCTATAAAACCTCCTCCTAATCCTCCTCCTCAGTACTAGTGGAGTCCTCTCCTCCACTCTCCTTTAAGCTCTCCTAGTCTGCAAGTGGCTTGGGGTCTCTAACTAGGACATCCACTAAATTTATCAATGACATTCATGATGCTTCCCATCATGCCATAAACCCTAGGGTCACTCTGACATCATTAGCATCTAAGACTATGGATGCATCCTCTA
This sequence comes from Cunninghamia lanceolata, assembly GCA_027924645.1. NCBI lineage: Eukaryota > Viridiplantae > Streptophyta > Pinopsida > Cupressales > Cupressaceae > Cunninghamia > Cunninghamia lanceolata. Next base: position 8,524,233 of record BSBN01001067.1, read on the forward strand.
CCTTGTCATCAAATTCACTAAGTGGTATATCTATGATTGTGGGTTAGGGTTGGTCCCTAGGCCTAATGATGTTGTGGTGTGAGTGCACATAGGTTGGTACAACTACATGAATACCATGTACTTGGTTGAACTACCTCATCATCCACTCATAGAAAAATGCACAATGATATGATTGAGGTGATCGATGAACAATCAATCCCTCTACATCTTGGTGATTTGGTGGCCCATCCCTGCCCAAGCCCTCATCTACTGATACGGCCTCCACACCACATCTATGTTGGGAAACCTATTGAAGGTTTTCCACCAAAATAATAAATCATCAAACTATCATGACCTCCTCAAGGCATAGGTGTGTGCTCGAGGCACATCCCACATTGTTGATGTGGGGAAACCTCTTGGTTGTGTGCATGTGATGTGCTCAAATTTGCCCATACCTATAAAAGTGTGAGAGTCATCAGACTATGGCCCTCATAGTGTAGATAGTAGCTTAACTCATGGTATAGGTGGGTGTGCATGTTTCATCCCCATGTAAACACTATCTCATTCTCCTCCATCACTCTAATGGTATGGATGAGGCCACCATGTAGGTGTATGCCTCTCCCATCCTAATTATCATGCATGACAATGGTGGAAATCAAAATTTGCCTAACCAATGGGATGAGCACTACTCCCTACTTAAACCATCTCATGTAAATGTGACTAGTGGCATTATTAGGTATAATCGAACCAATCATGTATAGCTTCCCAACATGCACATATGCCTATGATCGTTGCTCTATGATTGACATAGGTCTACCTCAGACTTGCAGTTTCAAAATCTAGGAGATGTCCTCCAAGATGACGATCATCTCTCCCATTAGTAGATAGAGGCATCCACATCCCACCTCTCCATCAAATCCATGAGCATGCAATCATGGAACCACATCTCTAGCATTTTGTATACCCAATATACAACCACTTGGTGAAGTAGCACAATCTTCTCCCACAATAATGCATTGAGGCAACCCTACAACAATGCAAGAATGATCCCCTAGTATGCTCTCACATAGTAGGTGGGTACTAAAAAACACAAAATAAGATTACATTGAAGTTCCACATCATCAAAAACTAATTCTAATTCTAAAATCTTAAAAATTTTCTAAGTCCTTAAGGGACACTTATGCCCTCAGACACTAGCATTCCTTTCAAATCGTAGTTCCCTTTTTGGATGTTAGTGTGCCCAAAGGACACTAGCACGTCCTATGGATGCTAGCATGCCCAAAGGATGTTGGCATGTCCTATGGATGCTAGTACGCTTGAAGGTCTTTGGCATGTCTAATAGATGCTAGTGCACCTAAGGGATGCCAACACTTTGGCAAGACCCTAGCATGCATGTAGCATGGGCCCCTTTGGGCTCAAAATATAAGGAAAATTGACACAAAAGTTAAATATTTTTACTCACCTCCCACATGTTGAGACCCTACTCGACATGTTGCCTCAACTAGTCCAACTGGGGGAGTTGGAAGTTTTGTTTACATGGCATTTTAGTCTCTAAGTGCTCTAGGTGCTAAAAAAACATTACATTTGAAAAAGTCAAATGAATAGTAAATTCAAATTTATTTTCTATTTATAGTAAATTTCAAAAAAATTGTAGCACCCCTTGCACGGAAACCTTCATAACTTTTGACTAGGAGCTTAGATTTTTACATCATTTCTTCCATGTGAATCCCATGCCTCTTCCCTCTTTCATGTGATATGCTTTTTGTTGACATATTATTTTATAAAATAAATTTGCAGAGGGTGTTTTCAACAAATTTTCTTTTCTATTTTGTCCTTTTAACTTTTAGGCAAAAGCATGAGTGGGCATACATTCACCCTTATTTCTTCTAAATATTTATTTTCTCCTTGTATCATTCTTCTCACCATTTTAGAATTCCTCTATTTACTACTTTGATTTTGGATTGACACATCTTAGTCCTACATGATTATATTATTGTTTATATCATAATTTTATAGGATTGGAGTACCTAATACCAGGTGGTTTTGTAGGTTCTCGGTCTAGGGGCATCTTCATAGATAATTTATGTGTTCTTTATAGTATCATTTTGGGTATCCTTTACATGATGATTATTGCTTTCAACATTTTCTTTCTATACTTTAACGTAGATTATCATTTGGTGTCATCAACTTGCTAAAGTGAAGGTAAAATGTAATGTTGAAAATTGTGTACCCTCACAATTTCACATTGTGTTTTGAACCTTCTTTGGTGTCCACTCCTAGAGCATGTTTTAGGGCCACTCAAGACTAACCTTGGCATGTTTTCCTTTCACCAAAGTTTGCCAAAATTTTATATCACGGTATAATTCTTTTTGTTGTTCTACTAACATGTGTCAAATCCTAGAGAATTTCCCTAGGATGTGAGCACAATGCATAGATGTCCATGTGATGTGATAGCATCCCAAAAGTTTTCAAAACTTGAATAGTTTCTTTCCCACCCTAGTACCTAATTCTATCGGTGGTAGCACTCTTTTGGTAGAGAAATGACTCCTGCAAGTGTACCTAATATTTCATCTTCCCTCTTTTAATTTAATAAAATCTAATTTTTAAAACCATTGCTCTTGTTTCTTTTTTGGTTCTTCCACACTTCTCGTAGCTAAATCATCTCTCTTTCTTAGCTTCTATCGAACATACTATTATGACTTTACTATTGTTGAGGCTCTCATGAAGGGATCATGTTATTTGTACACTGATTGAATCCTCCAAAGAGATTACAACCTTTCTTCTACATTACAAACTTGGTAAAATTGTTCTCATTATGTTTGAATAACATTTTAAAAATATCTATATTGCATCTTCCATTATCTATTTGGCAAATCATTGGTGTAGACCACCACCTTGTTATCATTTTTATACACACTAGGGTATTCTTCCCCATAGACTAAGGTTGATACTCATAGATTTTGTTTATTGTCACTATTATTAATTTCCTAGAGACACTTAGGAAATAAAAGCACACACTTATTAATTTGGGTAAAAGTTCAAAGTTGTGTCACACTTTAGGCCAACTTATCAGCATAAATGAATTTAAGTATTTCCAATTAAAATTCAATTTTGGTGAAACATATATTCTATCTGGATTGATTCTAACTAAATTAGATCTAGGCAACAACTTTTACAATTGGAACCATCCACTAAAAACATATGTAGCATCACTTTGGGGCTAATTTACCAAAAAAATAAATTATTTAAAAAACTTAATGTTCTAACAACTCCTACTCATGCAAATAATCATTTTAAAAGAATCTAAAACTACCCTTTTGTAGATCTATTAGTCTACTTTGTAAAAATATTATTTTTTAAACATTTCAATTAGTGTTTATATTTTATTTTTTCCTTTCACTAAAAGAAGTTCATCAGCACCAAAATATGATGTTGATTGTCCTCTCAAGAAAAAATAGTAAAGTTTATCAAAAAAATTGAAAAAATATGATGCACTAGAGGAGAGATTCCATGTCGAGATATTTTTTTTTTCCTATTTTGGATAAATTATTAAGACAAATGCTGACATCCCATTGAAATAGTTATGTTTTCATTACACACAACTTCCAAGATTTATTTAGAAATATATATTTATAAAAATGGGGAAGAAATTAATCCATGCACTAAAGTTTTGAGTTATGAACACAAAAAAAATTGAAGGAAAATAAATTAAATTTACTATATAAAATGCAGCATCCGATTTAATCTTATTTTTCAACATTTTCTCAGCAACTAAATTATAGTGTCAATTTTATAAAATATTACATTTAAATAATTTTTTAAATTTTTAAAAAATATAAACATAAAATACACTAAAAAATCTACATTGTATTAGTTTACATCATTTTAAAATTCAAAAAATATGTGGCACTTTGTGGTGATTCAAGTTAAAAGTTAGATCAGTATTGGTTGTTTCCTTTATAAAAGGTTGACACAAATTTAAACTTTCACCCTTTCCTATCTTTCCAATATTGGATATCTATGGAGGTCAAAAGACTCGCATAGGAGCTTGACTTGAAGGCAACCTCCTAAATAGCCCCAACCATTTTTCCTTTGTGGTGTAGTTGTAGGCATTTTGTGGATATTCGACCACATGAAGGTTTGTTGGCTTTTCCCCTTTTTCATTGCTCTTCTATATTTCTTGTTTCTATCATTTGAATATAGCTATTTCAATGCATTTTTCAATAGTTATTTTCACTTGGAATGTTGTTGGATTTTTCTCATGTTTTACTATACAGACTAAGTGATTTGTTGAAGTAAAACAAAAACATTTCTAGAAGTTTATCTTTCTTCTAGTTGTGTAGATGACAAAATGACGCGCAGACATCTGCATGATGTGAAGAAATCCACGTGATGCACAAATGTCCATGCAATGTGCTAGTGTCTTAGCTAGCATCCTAGATATTCTTCGATGCTTCTATCATTTGAATATAGCTATTTCAATGCATTTTTCAATAGTTATTTTCATTTGGAATGTTGTTGGATTTTTCTCATGTTTTACTATACAAACTAAGTGATTTGTTGAAGTAAAACAAAAACATTTGTAGAAGTTTATCTTTCTTCTAGTTGTGTAGATGACAAAATGACGCGCAAACATCTGCATGATGTGAAGAAATCCATGTGATGCACAAATATCCATGCAATGAGCTAGTGTCTTAACTAGCATCCTAGATATTCTTCGGTGCCAAGTTCCATTTTTCATCCTCTTTCCAATTCTGTAACTCTTTCTATAAATCTACATCCATTTTTTGAAAAATAGTTACTTTATCATTTTCTTTGTGCTTTAGCTTAGTTAAAATAATTTGTTTCTAAGTGTAAAGTGTATATGCCTAAAAATGACACAAATCATCCTAAATAAATATTCTAAATATTTATTCTATTCATCTACCAATTAAATAAATATTCTAAATTTATTTAATCGATTCACTAATCCATAATTAAATAAATTCAGTTTATTTAATTAAAATTCTTCTAATGTCTCACACAATTAAATAATCATAAATTATTTAATTAATCCAAATTCCTCTATCCTAAGTTCTAATTCCAAAAATCCACCTCACCTTTACACCTCACCTTTCCACCTCACCTTGTCCACCTCATCAGGTTGCACATGTGATTAAATATATTTAATATTTAATTACCTTATTTTCCCTCACCCACATGGCCTATTTCTTCTCAAATCAGAAGTTAGTTAACTAATCAATCAAATCTGTTAACTAACCTATCAATTAAGTCAATCCCTCAATCAATTCAGTCAGTTCCATAATCCACTCTTCTAACTGATCAATCAAGTCTGTTAACTGTTTAGTTAATGGAGTTAACTCTCTAATCAATTTTGTCACATCCCCTCTTTCATGATGGAGCTGGGACACTTGTCACATTTCTACTAGTTGCACATTCCTCAACCATCCTCAGCCATTGATCTTCATATCTCCTCTCAACCGTTGATTCCCATTCTTCCAAGTCTATAAATGAAGCTTCATCCCTCCATTCTATTCATCCAGGCTTTTGACATAGTTACTCTGTAGAAATATCACCAGCGCGCCTTTGGCACCCTTTTATCATCCACAAGCTTGAGATCACATACTTGCCTTGGAGCTCCTCTTCATTGCATATCACCATAGCCATTTACCATCGACTTCCTACAAACAACTAAAAGAGTGTACTCTCTGAGGGCTCACTTCATTTGCAAAAGGACGGTTGTAATAGGCAAACAACAAAAGCATCGATTTCAGGGAAGGTTTGCTTTGTGTTATTCATTGCTATTTTCATTTAATCTTTCTTGTTATCTCCTATTCTATTGATGTTTGGGTCTTATATAATTCATTTGATTGATCCGCATTTTACCCTTACATTTTTGGCGCCCACCGTGGGTAAGTGCAGTATCCGGTAAACATCCTCTAAAGTCACAGTCATCTCTCCAGTAGGAAAGTGGAAGGTCCCATCCTCACTGTGAAATCTCTCCACAGTAGCTGTCAGCAATCCACGGTTCGCTCACACCTCGGGCATGAAGCAAACATAGTCCAAACGCATGGCAGCAAGCACCACTCTGTCAGTCTCTGTCAGCATGTACCTCTACAATAGGGGCATGGGAAATGTCTCCCTCGACTGTAGTGTGTCTCGAATATCCTCCTGCAAGCAAGCAAGGCAACGCGTCAGTCTCATACGGCATATACCATACTCAACATACCTACTGAACTATATCAACTCAACTTAGCATCTCAAATTGATCAAAATAGCACACTACATCTCTTGACTAGATTCCTGCAATCTTGGAGATAGCTCATCGATTCCCGCATCAAACAGGACGCTAATCGAATCAATTTAGCTAAGTAATTTGCTATCCCATGCAAATACACCACTACAGGTGGTAAAAGCACCATTTCTTGATGTATGCGCTGCTAAAATCAGCATATGCACCATGAAACACAGATGCGTAGCTACTATGCACATATGCGCTGATTCCGCACATGCGCCGCAACATTTGGCATATGTGCCGCCATATTATGAAAGCGCCGCTACATTCAGCATATGCATGGCTTTCACAGATGCACCGCTACATTGAACAGATGCGCTGCCTAACCACACATGCGCAGCCTAATTACAAAAGCGCAGCTACAATGCACGTATGCGCAGTTATCACATATGCACCGCCGAAACCTTCATATGCGCTGCTAAATGACAAAAGCGCTGCTTCGCGTAGCATATGCACTGTTTTGCATTTCGGCGCATATGTTTGACCTATTTTGTACATGCATTTATGACACCCTAAATCGACCCTAGGAGAAATTTTTCGAAGCACATACCGGGGGTCCTACCTCTGCTGGCCGCCCAAATCGACGGACTCGCTCGAATCGATGCTCCTCGCGTGGAATGTCTGCTACTTTGGCTGCCATGCTACTCCAAGTTTGCTCTAAGCTCTCTCAATCCAATCCAGATCAAACAAGTGTACAAATGACTATTCTTGTGGACCCAGCTCCTATTTATAGCCTCCAAACCCTAATTCTGGCTAGGCGATGACTGTGACTACTTCTCGTGCCTGTTTTTCCTCCAGTTTTCTTCCTGTTTCCCTGAAACGTGTCCCTTTTCCTCCAACCTATCCTAACCCCTTCGTCTTCGTGAGATTGTCCGTCTCTGATTCTTTCACCCTTTTTCCGTCCAATCTCCCAAGGGGGCATCCTATCGTCAGTAAGCCTGTACCAGGGGCAAACTGGGGCATGTATCACTATCAGACTATCGACTTCTTTGAAACAATGCTATAAATAACATTGCATCAAAGAGGGGCAAAATTGTCACATCCCCTCTTTCATGATGGAGCTGGGACACTTGTCACATTTCTACTGGTTGCACATTCCTCAACCATCCTCAGTCGTTGATCTTCATATCTCCTCTCAACTGTTGATTCCCATTCTTCCAAGTCTATAAATGAAGCTTCATCCCTCCATTCTATTCATCCAGGCTTTTGACATCGTTACTCTACAGAAATATCACCAGCGCGCCTTTGGCACCCTTTTATCATCCACAAGCTTTAGATCACATACTTGCCTTGGAGCTCCTCTTCATTGCATATCACCATAGCCATTTACCATCGACTTCCTACAAACAGCTAAAAGAGTGTACTCTTTGAGGGTTCACTTCATTTGCAAAAGGACGGTTGTAATAGGCAAACAACAGAAGCATCGATTTTAGGGAAGGTTTGCTTTGTGTTATTCATTGCTATTTTCGTTTAATCTTTCTTGTTATCTCCTATTCTGTTGATGTTTGGGTCTTATATAATTCATTTGATTGATCCGCATTTTACCCTTACATAAAGCATTTCTAGGATTTTTTTGGAGTTATTTTTCTCTTCGTATGTGGATAGAATCAAAATACATTTCCCTAGAAACTAGTTAAGTCCTAGTGTAATTGTCATTAAGATTGTTTTAGTTATAAAACAAAAGAATTTTACCTAAAATTCATTTCAACCATTTACACTATAAAATATTGAATAGATGGGCAAGCAAGGGTTCTTGTTGGCTAGTCTTGGGAATGATGTACCCCCTCTATATCCTATTTAGAGCCTTTATCTTTGTCCTAGAAATCATCCATATCAAAATGATCTAGAATGTTATTAAGGACAAAATCACAATATACTTTTCTTAAAAAATATTGAGGCACTTTATTATTGTTGCATGGGGGTGGTCAAAAACCATCCACCACCTATCCTAGAAGTTATCTTTTATTCCTTGGTGTTTGCACCAATGAATAGGAAACCTTTTGCAACTTGTATGCATGGGCTGATTGGTTCTAGGGTCTACAAATAATGTACATAAATAATTGTTCATTACTTTTTTTTTTATCTTTCACTTGTTTATAAGATAGTTTTATTGTATAAGATTGGGAAGAATTTTCTTTTTAACCTATCCATGTATTTATTTGCCCACTGATTGAATCTATGTGAGATATTATGGACTCCAATGATGTTGCAAGATCTTATGAATGCATGTTTTTTGCATTTGAATTGTTTAGTGTTTCTACTAATGTTTGAAACTCATTTCTATTTGTTTGATTTGCCCTAAAATGTTTTCTTGGGTATCACAAGGATTTCTTACAATTGGTAGATGAGTTTGAGAGTATTTATTTTATGCATGCTCTTCAATAGGAATTTCATCATGTGTTTCATTAGGTGGATGAGGGTTTGGAGGTGTTGAGGGGTTTGGATTTACTAAAAATTAAAAATTAACATTTCAACACAAGTGCAAATCAAAATTGTTGCATTTTAACTAAAATTGCTAAAAATTTGAATGAACTTACCTCATGCATGTTATGGTAGCATGATTCCTTCAATTAAATATCTCCAAATCACCTGAAATGAACATGCACAATAACATAGCCATATTTTTGAGAAAATCATAGAAATGGGTCATGGTTATTTTTTATTTTATGTAGTATAAAACATGAGCATGTTATAACATGCTCATGGGTATGTGTAAGATCATCGCGGGCCAAACAATGGCAATGGAAAAAAAATCGCGTCTTTACATAGCCAAATTTGTGAATTGGCCAACTTTGACTTTCATAGGCATGTTAAGAATATCTGTTTGGAACGAATATCTGTTTTAAAATGGATATCCCATTTGTGGTAAAAAAAATCATTTATATAGTTCCAGGAAATGGATATTCGTTTCTAGAAAATGGATATCCATTTTGTGGGTCTCAAAACGGATATCCATTTTCCAGAAATGGATATCCATTTCCTGGAACTATACAAATGTTTTTTTTAATTCTTTTCAATGGTTTATGCTTAGAAATTACAATTCAACTTGCAAATTTCTATTGTTACATGGTTAACATCTTTTCAACTAATTGACAAAGTTGCATCTCTTTAAAATTTGAACCTCACTCTCTCTCTCTCTAGTAATCCCTAGTGAGTCTTGTTTGCAATGTGTGAGATGCACTAAGAAAACCTTTGGCTTGATGTTGAATTGGTAGTGGTTGGTAAAGCTATGCATGAGATCTAAATTGAATTCATAGAACCAAGTAGTAATGTGTCAAACCATACAAGGCCCATATATTATATCAATTAGGAGGGAAAATTCTTAGCAAGGACATAATCATCAATGGTGACAATTGTGGCTTGGACAAAGAAGTGTCTCATATGTGAAATGAGATTTCCTTAGACATTATATTATCAAATTTAAGCAAGACCACTTTATGAGGAGATGGTTGTAAGATGATGTCAATTGATAGTGGTGATTTAATCCATCCTATTGATGAGGAAGGAGGAGGAGGGTTAAGGTCTTCTAATTGTACTTACAACATCTTGAGTTTTGTGTAGATATAATTATAATTGGGAATATGTGTTAGATAAATTTCACATAGTGGAGGATGGTGTTGGGATGAGTGATGATTGTTGTGGCAATGTTATGGTCAAATGTGCTATGAAAATGAGGTGGCATGGGTAGTGGGCTATCAATGTTGGGAAAGGGTTAGGGAGGATGTAATGGATGAAGGGATGTGTGTCATTGTATGATGTCTCAAGGAATGGGAAGAAATGATAGTGATTCATAAGATAATATGAAGAATGATGGTAGAGTGAATTGGCATTGTGGTAACTGTAGCATGTCATGGGGTGAATCATGTGTTAATACAGGTTGTGGAGTGAGAAAGGGGTGGTACAGGTCTGGTTGAATGGAGTAATGAGGTGATTTAATTGGTGATGACCTAGGTGAAGTGATGGATAAGGTGTCTTATGTGGGATTGCTAGAAAGTGTGATTGGTAATGGTGGGGATAGCTAAATGTCATCTACTAAGGGTTGAAAGGTGAGGAAAGAGTAAGATGAGGATATGTGATAATCCATGGTTTAATAATTATTCAAGGGAGACTCCTTAAAATGATTATCAATGATGGTGTCAATAGGGGGAATGGAGTCTACGAATGTAGGTGTGGGAATGTGAGCTATGACATTAGGATTGTATTGGATGAATAATGGAAAGTAGGGGCACCTATCTAATGATGGAAGGAGCCACATGATCAAATGATGTTTGGGGAAGGGATTTTCTTAGGAAAGTAAGGATTTGGGTGAGGGTCAAGGGTTTGGTGGAGACGAATTTATGGAAAATTTGGAGGTCATTAAAATTGACATGATAGAAGAAGTATAAGACATGGCTAAGGATAAATGGCAAGCTCAAAATAGGATAACTAGGACTATGATGATGAATATGGAAAGAAAAGTCAACAACAATAGTATGATATAGGGATAGGATTAGAAAACAAGAGTACTACAACTAGCAAGAGGAAAATGAGGACATAATGCAAAGTTAACATGGCATGAACTCTCTTGGAAGGCTAAGCATGGAATATAAGAAGATTGAACTAGTTGGATCTGTTAGGCTCACCAAATAAAAGAACCTTAAAGGTTAACCTTAATTAGGTAAGGTTATTTTTGAGTGTGGTTGTTTGTGCAACAATGTGTAAATTAATGTTACCTAAGGATAAATCTAACTATACTAACATTTTAATAACCATGAGAGCTAGGACTAACAATTAGACTAAAAACTTGACAAACAATACATGGACTCATGTAGGACTTGGAAAATGGAAAAGAATAAGTATTAAATGTGGAAAACAAATAAAAAGAGGTATTAGTTGCAACTATGTAGAGAAGTGGTCTTTATGAATGATGCTTAGAATTATGCTCTATGTCTATTTGTCAAGTTTGGAGGTGATTGGACCTAAAGGATATGACCACCATATGCAAAATATCCTACCTAATGGGTATGTATATATATATATATCCAGAGAGAGAGATTGGAAGATAGAGATAGATAGATAGCAATGTTGTCTCTCAGATTTGCACCCTTGCTGCAATTGTAAAACTTCAACAATCTGGAGAAACATGGGAATGATCTTGAAGTGTGGGACCTTGCGAAATGAGATCAGACCTCTGGAGAAGGCCAGCTTCCTTAACTGGTTATCACCTAAAACTAATGGATTTAGAGAGGAAAAGGGAGAAGGAAAAGCTTTTAAGAAATAAAAGATAAAACAAGAAAACTTGAAAGTAAAGGGGTGATTCACCAAGTTTGAATAAAAGAAACTTCACAAAACTGAGAAAATGCACAACACAATCAGATATAGCAAGTAGATATACACAAATTTAGATGATTCTAGTAGAGGTAAGAAACAAAATGATTGAGAGGAACAAAGATGTTCACAGACAGTCACATGCAGATTCACACTAAACTAAAACTTAGTAAAGGAGGTAAGGTAACTTGCATATATTCAATAAGAAGGCATAGTTACAGTAGAAGAAAGCTCTGTTTGGAAACAAAAAAGCCTGAATACCAAAAAATTTCCAACCTTTTTTACATCTCAAGATTATGCATATATAGCATTTACAATCTGACCTAAGTCGGTTACAAGGAAAACACCCCATGGGCACAATCATGAAAAATATCTGCATCTGAAGGGACGTCCACCTGCAAAAATTCATGGCATAAAAGATCTAGAATTGGGGCAGATGAAAGATAATTTGAGTCTTCAATGTAAGCTGTTAAATGATCAATCTGCACCCATAAATGCAAAAAATATCTACATCTACATCCTGCCCAAAAAATGGTCGCTGAAACGTCCAGTTGCCAAAGCATGCAAATCCAAATCCAAAAATAAAAAAAGGGAAAATTCCCCTCAAAACCCCGCCAAGTGAAAGAGGAGGCAAAAATAAGCATTTTTGCCTTTTGGATCATGTCAAAATTTGCCAGGACGTGGAAGATACAGGTGGTCAAAGTTGCAGTCAAACTACATATCGCTCTGCATATGCAAACTGCTTTGTATGTATCAAGCTGTCAGGGTGATCTCTAGCTGAGCTACTGACAAGCATGGTCTTGCCGAAATGTTCATTGCATGTGCTTTCATTCGGCATCTAAATCGGCCTTTGAAATGTCTTTGTATGTTCATTTGTATGTCGCCTTGCATATATAATACAATGGCTACATACAAGAGCGGGCCCCTTTACTTTTGTATCACCTTTTACATGTATGCTCCTGCCACGTGTCATCACCTGATTGGTCGTTGAGCTGATCCTTGGACCCATCGCTGAAAAATTGCATCTTCTTATCGACAGTCAGAATGACTAAAAACAAAGCGGCTAATGCACTTTGTCATGCCGAAACCATTGTATCATCCTTTGTATATTTCATTGTATATGCAAACATACAATCGTAAATATACATACAATGTGGAACTCAAAAGATTATCCATGAGAATGAAACTTGAAATGGGTCCAGCCCTTGTATCCCTTCTTTTGCATATCGACACATACAATCACTTTTACATATAGCTTGCGGACCCCAAAATGACTATCCACTGTATTTGAGTCCCCAGTCGGATCCGCCTTGTATGTTTTCCTCTGCATATATCCCTTGTATATCGCATTATACAATGTGAATATACAAGCAACACTATGTACTTCCTTTACTTTTGTAAACACTTGATTTGGTATACACATGTAACCTTTGTATATTGCATTGTATATGACCCTTTGTATATACAAACATACAATGTGAAATATATAAAGGAAAATTGCATACAAACCTTGCATACAAACATGCATTTGAACTTGTACCTGCCCCTTGTATGTGCGCTTGGTGGGCCCCAAGCTTTGTATTTCTTTTCTTGTGTATAGACTTGCATCTTCCTTCTTGCATCTTCGATTGCATGTGAAAACATACAATCACACAAATATACAATAGGTGGACCCCACCCTTTGTATCTTGCCCTGCATATGCTTTTTTTTATCGGCCTATCGGCGGGACCATGGAACGAGATGCCGATATGTAAGTCATGCCAAAGATGCTTGTATGTTTGCCGATGTACATTTCCATTTGCATATGACCTTTGTATATACCATCATCGGTCCATCGTAAAGACTTAGACTTAGCTGCCAATGAGGCTAGTCATAGCGATGACTTCCATATACATTCTTTACCTTGCATACAAACCCTTGCATCTTCATTGGCCCATTGGCGGGATCACAAATTTTGCTGCCAATGAGGCTAATCACGCTGAAAAGCACTGAATGTGACCCTTGTATATTGCCCCTTGCATCTTTTGCCTTGTATATGCATTGGCCATTGGAGAGAGCTTTGAGCTGACTGCCGATAGACATTGTCATGCTGAAGAAGAAAACCTTGTATGTCTGCCTTTGCATATTTCCTTTATATGTGCGATTGTATATATGAACATACAATGCGAAAATACATACAAAGAAACATACAATGCATATTCATATAAAAATGACTAAGTATAATACTGGGAAAAAACTTCAATGGAAGGCACTTGAAGACAAAAGATTTCTAGGTTTTTCTGGGTTTTCTGCAAAGATTCTCAAAGTGAGATTTTTGGAAAATTTGGCAAGGTATAGCATGAGTATTTGAAGGATTCAAGCTTTTTGGGGTGATTTCCTAAAGGATTTTCAAGGAATATACAAGGTGAACTATTTAACTCTAGACAGAGGAAAATAGGTCAACATTTTGGTGACCTCTATGGGATGTTTGCCTACTAAACAATTAGATCAGTGGCCTTAAGCATTCAATGGGCATGGAGTCACACAGAGAGTAAGATATACCTTTGACAAACAATCCTGACCATTAGTAACTTAGCACATCAGCAATGAAGAACATTTGGAAGACCAAAACCAGAACAAAATGTTGAAAGCAAACCATGAACTATGCTAGACAACACTTAGGGAAAACAAAAAGGGATCTAAACTATTGTGTAGCAGCACTTATTGAAAGCAAGAAACCTAATCTACTGATTTACAAGGTAAGTCATACCTCAAAACACCTCTTTAGGTGTATCCCATTAACTGGGATAGGCATATTTTCTCCATCCATGTTTGATAACTGAAATGCATTGTGCTCCTTGCATTTAGTAATAATAAATGGACCACTCCACATGCTATCAAACTTGGAGTGTTTTCCTGGCCTACTTTTCAACTCATCCCATTTAAGTACCATATGACCCTCCCTAAAGATTCTGGGAGTGGCTTTCCTATCAAAAGTTCTTTTTGTTTGAAGCTAATGATACTCCATAGCTTTCATAGCTTTTTCTCTGATTTCTTCAAGCCCCATACGTTGAGCATATTTGACAGCCATGGGGTTTTCTTCTTCAAACCTCTCCAGTTGATTCATGATATCAAGTGCTGGCAGCTCCACAGATATAGGCAATCTTGCCTCTTTCCCATAAACTAACATATATGGGGAGTTTCCAATAGACCTCTTGGGAGTTATTCTATCTTCCCATAAAGCATATTTCAGATTAGTGTGCCAAGTCCTCTGGTTGTCCTCCATTGATCTTTTAATAATCTTTATGAGGTTCTTATTTGTAGATTCAGCCAAACCATTACCTTGTGGGTAATAATTTGATGAAGTGTTCAAATAGATTCCATTCTTCATAGCCCAATTAGTTATCCTCAATCCAACAAAGGCTAAAGCATTATCTAAGATAATTGACTTAGGCACTCCAAATCTAGATACTAAATCATGATAAAAACTCAAAACAACATTTTCATTAGACTCCTTCAGAGCCACTGCTTCAGTCCATCTTGTGAAATAGTCTGTAGCTGTAAGCATCCACTTGTGGCTTGCACTTGATGGTGGGTTAATGGGACCTATAAAATCAACACCCCATCTCATGAAGGGCTGCTCCACTTGAATTGGCTGCAGAGGTAAAGCTGGCAGCCTATCTTTGCCTACAAAAATGGCACATTTTACACATTTTCTAGCCCATGCATGGGCATCCTTGAATAAGCTGGGCCAGTAATATCTAGCTCTCATTATTTTCCAAGTAGTAGTCTTTGGGGCAAAATGACCCCCTGCTGTTCCATCATGAAACTCATGCAGCATCTTGTCAATCTGATCATTATCAATGCATCTTAACAACACACCATTAAAGTCTTTTCTGAAAAGGATGCCATTTATTAAAACATATGGAATGGACTGCAGTCTAAAATACCTTCTCTTGGTTCTATCTAAACCTACTGGACATTTACCAATTTGCAGAAATTAAGTTATGTCATTAACCCAACTTGTGTCCACCGCTGTTGTATCATCCTGATGTTCATCTTCAATGGTCAGAAGCACCTCCTCTTCTTTGTCTGTTTCATTTTCAGACCCAGTAGCAAGTTGTTCACTAAGTCCTCTACCTCTGATGAGCGTGGTTATCTTGATATCTACGTCATAATCCATGACTTTGGTAATCCAACCGGCCCTTTTCTCATTAACATCCTTACCTAAAAGGAACTCTTTCACACTAGGGTGAGCAACCATCAAATGTATCTTATTATTAGAAATAAGATGCCTAAACTTCTTGAGGCTTCTTACCACTGCAAGAACATGCTTTTCAATGAAGCTATACCTTTGTTCATACTCTTCCAATCCTTGACTAAAAAAAGTGATTGGCTGCTCAAAGCCTTCACTTTGCTGCTATACCATAATTGCAGAAATTGTATCTAGACCTCCATAAGCATACAAAATAAAATCTTTGGAGAAATCAGGATTTACTAGAGTTGGTGCAGCCAATAACGCTTCTTTTATGGACTCAAAGCTGAGTTTGGCCTCTTTCGTCCAATTGAAAACTATATTTTTCGTTAGCATAGAAGTCAATGGCTTGAGTAAATTTGCAATGTTAGGTATAAATCTTCACAAAAAATTAATTCTGCCAATAAAACTTTGTAGTCCCTTCTTGTGACTGGGTAAAGGCAGCTCAAGAATAGCGCTTACCCTTACTGCATCAATGGTAATGCCCTCCTTTGACACAATGTGCCCCAAAAGCTTGCCTTCGTGCACAACAAAAATGCATTTCTTGGTATTGAGAGATATCCCAAACTCTTTACATCTTTCAAATACTTGCCTCAAGTAGGACAAATGCTCAGATGCATCTTTAGAAAAAATTGTGATGTCATCAAGGTATACTAGCACCAATTTATAAAGCAAACCCTTAAAAGCCATATCCATAGCTCTCTGAAAAGTAGAGCTAGCATTTGACAGACCAAAAGTCATTCTCTTGTAGGTCATGGTGCCCCATTTGGTAGTAAAAGCAGTTTTAAACTAATCTTCCTCCTTGACTAACACTTGATTATAACTAGAATATTCGTCAAGCAAGGAAAATCTTTCTGAACTAGCCACTACTTATAGAATTTGCTCCATTGAGGGCAGCAGGTAGTGGTCTTTTAGGGAGGCTCTATTAAGGTCTCTGAAGTCAACGCACAACTTGATCTCTCCATTCTTTTTTCTCACAAGGACAAGGTTGGAGACCCAAGAAGTATGCTTGATAGGAAAAATGATATTTCTTTTGATTAGCTTGGTCAATTCTTTAATCATTAGAGGCTCAAGTTTTGGATTTAAAGGTCTTTGTTTCTACCTCACAGGTTTTGTACTTGGCTCTAACTCTATAGTATCTTGGGCAATATGAGGGTCAAACCCTTTTAGGTCTGAGTAATCCCAAGAAAACACATCTTCAAATTCTTGACAAAGAGTAATAAAAGCTCTCCTATCCTTAGGTGAACATATTTTGCCAATTTTGAGAAGCTTACCCTTGAAAATTTCTAGCTCCTCGTAATGTTCTTCTTTGACCTGCATGTTGGTTTTGCTTTTCCTCAGTTGATCATCAGTACCAAAAATGGATTCCAAAGTTACCAATCCTCTGGGCAGCTTACTAGTCCTTAACTAAATAATTTGATCATTACCATATTGTTGTTTGAGTTTGTCCTGATTCATCATAGAAAACTCATCCTCCTCTAACAGGAAACATAGAATCTGCTCATCACTCTCAAAAACCTGCCAATAAATGTTATTGTCAGGGATAGAAGGCCTATCTACTATTTTTACATGAGGTTGTACCTTCTCTCTTTGAGTATCACTAGGGATGTCAAACTAAGCCCCAATTGCAGCTAACCTATCTGCATGATAGTTCTGACTTCTTGGAATAGAGGTTAGATTGAAAGCATCAAAATCTTCAATCATATCCCATACCCTATGCTTGTAGCATTTCAAAACATCATTCTTTGTAACATGCAGCCCTCTCACCTGATTTACAATAAGTTCACTGTCACCATACACCTGCAAACAACCAATTTTCCTCTTCCTTGCCCACTGCAAACCTTGAATCAACCCTTCATATTCAGTAGTGTTATTTGTACATGAAAAGGCCAAATAGAAATAAAAATAATAGCTTTCACCTTGTGGAGACACAAGCATTGCACCACCACTAGATCCATTCCTATTCCTAGATCCATCAAAGTACATTTTCCATACCTCATTTTGCTATTCTGTCTACTATTCTGCATCCTTTACCAGGCTTGGAATTGTTGTTTCAGGCTCATGCAGTATGTAAACCCCCATACTAGTTTCTTAAATGTGTCCCTTAGGATTATCAATAATATTTTCCAAGGCCCACTCCTTTAGCAGTACTTCTAGTATACTTTTAGCTTGCAGTTCTTGAGTAGCAACAAGTTCAGGATCATAAAAAATAATGCAATTTGCATTAACAACACTTGGTATTTACATTAACAACACTTGGTAAATAAGGCTCTATGTGATGTTTGGCAAGTAATTCAAATTTTAGGGTCACTTGTGTGCCATATCGGGTCTTAAAGAACATGTGGGACCAGTCTGAAGATAAATATCCTCCTATCTTGGCTGTGAACTCTCTTAACAAACACAGCGAAATGAGGAGGTAAATCTATGATGAACACCTCTAGAGAAATGGAAACATTGGGACAGGTATGCAAGGTGAGACCTAGGTCTTTTATCACACCTATAGTGTTAATATCCATGCCATCTAACTGGAGCACACCCTTCTCAAGGGGCTGGTATTTCAACCCGAATTGGTTTGACATCTACTTTGGCATTACAGAACTATTTGCACCACTATCCACCATGCAATTATGTACCAACTTGTCTCCATTTATCAAAAACAAATAAAATGGAAGTGGTTTAGCACTTTTGTTTGGTTGTTTATTGTTGTCTTGGGATGAATTGGTAAGGACAGCCTTAGTTGGGTCAATAGTTGCATCATTGGACACTTTTAAATTAGACAAAGCAGATTTCAACATGTCCTTTTGCCCTGGGATGGCTAGGGAATCCCACATAGACATTGTCACATTCATCTTCTTCATATTTTTAATGATATTAAAAGGTGGAGTGACATGTACCTTCTGATATGATTTTGCAGCAGTAATATCAACCTGCAAATGAGGCTGCTCCCTTGTAGTTGCTTGAGTATTTCTTTGCAAAATATGGGGAATCTAGGATGCAGAAGGATCAGCAAGTCATTTTCCTTTATTTGCTGCTTGATCTATCTCATAACCCCTCTTTTTGTCTCTCGTATTTGTTGCAACTGGAGTATTATTGTTGTTTACACCATAGAATTCACCTTCCTGCCAATTTATGAAGGCAGTATCATTCTGAGGCTGCTCTTGCTACTGTGTAGCCCCATCATTTGGGGTGTCTGGCTATGAGACTACAACATTTTGCACCATTAGAGTTTGATTTATCACTCCATTTGAACAAGTTGCCTGACTGTGTGGTTGATTGCATAAAAAACACCATTCATACCTAGTTGCACGGTTATTCTGAACAGGGACAAGGTCCCTAACTGCATTAATAGGCACATGATTGTAAGGCTGAAAAGGCCTCTAGTTCACATTCTGCCTGGTACCCTGGTAATTACTTTGATAAGGAAGCCTATTGTCTTGATATGGTTGGTTCTGCCCTTAATAAGGCTGATTTTGCCCTTGGCTGGGTTGCTAATAAGGCTATCTGCTCCAGGACTACTGCTCTTTGATGTTTACCAGCTCATTCCCAAAAGTTTGTAGGATGTTCTCTATATTCTATTGGCTATTTTTAATCTCTCTTAACTCTTGTGATGAGCTAGGAGCAGTAGCTTCAGAATTGGCAGTACTTGGAAATGCTGCTACAATAGGTAAAGGGGCAAAATATGGGATTGGCAAAGGCATTGAAGCCTGAATCTTAGGACAAATGAGCACTGGTGGTCTAGGTGCTATTTTTCCAGCCTGAATCAGGCTATTTTCAGCCCTAATAGCTATTTCATACGCATTAGGTAAACTTGTAGCTCCTAATGATTGTATCATTACTGAAATATCACTATTTAGGGCTTTCAAAAAATATAGAAAAGCATACTCTGATGGAGGCCTTACCATGACAGGAATTCTGTCCCATGTCTTCTGAAATCAGAAGTTGAAATCCATCATTTGTTCTTGGGGAGCTCTCTTTATTGTAGTCATTTGTTCAACCAATGATAAGTTATCTGACTTATCTTGAAATGGTTTGTTTAACTTATCACCCAGATCATCCCAGGTTCCTATGGTCTGCACTGGTAAACTCCTAAACCATTGTAATACTTTTCCTTTGAAAGAGGCAGCCAGCAGCCTAATGGCTACATTCTCTTGGGTTACATGATGAACACCACATAGAGAAGCTAAGTTTCTAATGTGCTCTATTGGGGTAGTTTGATCCTCCCCTATGAAATAGGGCAAACTCTTCAAAGCTGCCATGGGTATGATGTCATGTACTATCAAATTCAATGGGTTGCCCCCATCAAAAGCCACAAATGGCTGATTTCTTGCCATTGGAATAGCTAAAATTAGGTTTGTTTGAACTGGTAGAAGTACTACAAGTGCGACTGGCCTGAAACTTGGTGGAGTTGATTGTATTCTTTTAGAAACTGGAGTCCTTACCACAGCTCTACTCTATCTTCTAGGTGGAGACAACTACAAATAATCAAATGAGCTTGAACTCTGAGTTTGAATTTTTCTCATAAAATGTAACAGTAGCACTAATTCGCCTATCCTTTCTCAGTATGAGTTGCCAGATATGTAGGTTTTAACCTCTTACAGGTCTGAAAATCGCTGGCTGCACATCAAACCTAGCAATAAAAAGTAGTATTTGATTGTTTTCTAATTCTGAGTCCCACCGGGCGTGCGAGAAACTGTTGTCTCTCAGATTTGCACCCTTGGTGTAGTTGTAAAACTTCAGCAATCTGGAGAAACATGGGAATGATCTTGATGTGGGACCTTGCAAAATGAGATTAGACCTCTAGAGAAGGCCGGCTTCCTTAACTGGTTATCACCTAAAACTAATGGATTTGGAGAGGAAAAGGGAGAAGGAAAAGCTTTTAAGAAATAAAATATAAAATAGGAAAAATTGAAAGTAAAGGGGTGATTCACCAAGTTTGAATAAAAGAAACTTCACAGAACTGAGAAAATGCACAACACAACCAGATATAGCAAGTAGATATACACAGATTTATATGATTCTAGTAGAGGTAAGAAACAAAATGATTAAGGAACAAAGATGTTCACAGACAGTCACATGCAGATTCACACTAAACTAAAACTTAGTAAAGGAGGTAAGGTAACTTGCATATATTCAATAAGGCATAGTCACAGTAGCAAAAAGCTCTATTTAGAAACAAAAAAGCCTAAATGCCAAAAAATTTCCAATCCTTTTTACATCTCAAGATTATGCATTTATAGCATTTACAATCTGACCTAAGTCAGTTACAAGGAAAACGCCCCAAGGGCACAATCATGAAAAATATCTGCATTTGAAGGGATGTCCACCTGCAAAAATTTATGGCATAAAAGATTTGGAACTGGGGCATATGAAAGATATTTTGAGTCTTCAATGTAAGCAGCTGAATCATCAATCTGCACCCATAAATGCAAAAAATATCTGCATCTGCATCCTGCCCAAAAAATGGTTGCTGAAACATCCAGTCGCCAAAGCATGCAAATCTAGATCCAAAAATTAAAAATGGGAAAATTCCCCTCAGAACCCTGCCAAGTGAAAGAGGAGGCAAAAATAAGCATTTTTGCCTTTTGGATCATGTCAAAATTTGCCAGCACGTGGAAGATACAGGCGGTCAAAGTTGCGGTCAAACTACACTTATATATCGCTATGCATATGCAAACTACTTTGTATGTATCGGGCTATCGAGGTGACCTCTAGCTGAGCTGCCGATAAGCATGGTCTTTCCGAAATGTTCATTGCATGTGCTTTCATTCGGCATCTAAATCGACCTTTGAAATGCCTTTATATGTTCATTTATATGGCGCCTTGCATATACAATACAATGGCTACATACAAGAGCGGGCCCCTTTACTTTTGTATCACCTTTTGCATGTATGCTCCTGCCACATGTCATCACCTGATTGGTCACTGAGCTGATCCTTGGACCCATCGCTGAAAAACTACATCTTCTTATCGGCGATCGGAATGACTAAAAACAGAGCGGCTAATGCACTTTGTCACGCCGAAAACCATTGTGTCATCCTTTGTATATTTGATTATATATGCAAACATACAATTGCAAATATACATACAATGTGGAACTCAAAATATTATCCATCAGAATGAAACTTGAAATGGGTCCGGCCCTTGTATTCCTTCTTTTGCATATCGGCACATACAATCACTTTTACATAGAGCTCACAAACCCCAAAATGACTATCCGCTGCATTTGAGTCCCTAGTCGGATCCGCCTTGTATGTTTGCCTCTGCATATATCCCTTGTATATCGCATTATACAATGCGAATATATAAGCAACACTGTGTGCCTCCTTTACTTTTGTAAACACTTGATTTGGTATACACATGTAACCTTTGTATATCGCATTGTGTATGACCCTTTGTATATACGAACATACAATGCAAAATATACAAAGGAAAACTGCATACAAACATGCATTTGAACTTGTACCTGCCCCTTGTATGTGTGCTTGGTGGGCCCTAGGCTTTGTATTTCTTTGCTTGTGTATAGACTTGCATCTTCCTTCTTGTATCTTTGATTGCATGTGCAAACATACAATCGCACAAATATACAATAGGTGGACCCCACCCTTTGTATCCTGCCCTGCATATGCTTTTTTTTATCGGCCTATCGGTGGGACCATAAAATGAGATGCCGATATGTAAGTCACGCCTAAGATGCTTGTATGTTCGCCAATGTACATTTCCATTTGCATATGACCTTTGTATATACCATCATCGGCCCATCAGAAAGACCTTAGACTTAGCTGCCGATGAGGCTAGTCAAGGTGATGACTTCCATATACATTCTTTGCCTTGCATACAAACCCTTGCATCTTCATCGACCCATCGGCAGGACCACAAATTTCCCTGTCGATGAGGATAATCATGCTGAAAAGAACCGAATGTGACCCTTGTATATTGCCCCTTGCATCTTTTGCCTTGTAAATGCATCGGCCATCGGAGAGAGCTTTGAGCTGACTACCAATAGACATTGTCACACCGAAGAAGAAAACCTTGTATGTCTGCCTTTGCATATTTCCTTTGTATGTGTGATTGTATATATGAACATACAGTGCGAAAATACATACAAAGAAAGATACAATGCATATTCATATAAAAATGACTAAGTATAATACTGGGAAAAAACTGTAATGGAAGGCACTTGAAGACAAAAGATTTCTAGGTTTTTCTAGGTTTTCTGCAAAGATTCTCAAAGTGAGATTTTTGGGAAATTTGGCAGGGTATAGCATGAGTATTTGAAGGATTCAAGCTTTTTGGGGTGATTTCCTAAAGGATTTTCAAGGAATATACAAGGTGAACTATTTAACTCTGGACAGAGGAAAATAGGTCAACAAGCAATAGAGTGAAAGAGAGGGAGAGAGGTAGGTATAGAGATAGAGAAGGGTAGAGATAGAGAGAGAGGATATAGAGATGGAGAGATATACATATAGAGGGGTAGAGATAGAAAGAGAGGATTGAGAGAGTTAGATTCCTAGTTTTCTTGTTTTAATTTCCTTCATCGATAAGGCAGAGGGAGAGATAGAGGGGAGAGATAGGGAGATATAGGAACGATAGGGGAGAGAGGCAAGAGAGAGATATAGAGAGATACCTAGGTAGAGAGAGATATAGAGGAGACAATTAGGGAGAGATAGAGGAGATAGAGTAGAGAGATAGGGAGATAGAGAGTGAGTGAGATGTCCAGAGAGATAGGGAGATAGAGGAATGATAGAGGAGAGAGATGCAAGAGATAGGGAGAGATAGATAGGTAGAGAGAGAGGAGATAGATTGGGAGAGATAGAGGAGACAGAGGGAGAGATAGGGAGAGAGGTTGAGAGGTAGAGGGATGATAGAAAGAGGGAGATAAGGGAGAGACACCTGAAGATAGAGGTTTAGGGTTTAGGGGTTATGGGTTAGGGATTAGGGGCATTATAAATTAGGGTTGAGGGATTGAGAGAGAGAGAGAGAGTTCTTGTGACATGCAACCATAAACCCTAAACAATGCCCCTAACCCCTAAACCATAAACCCTAAATAATTCCCTAAGCCCTAAGCCCTAAACCCTAAATGTGAGAAACCCTAAACCCCTAAATCATAAACTACAAACCCCTAAACCCTAAACACTAAACCTAAGAAACCCTAAACTTCTATCTCCCTATCTCTATCATAACTCTACCTCTCAATCTCTCTCCCTATGTCTCTGGCCATGTCCCTCACTCTCTATATCTCCCTATTGGTCCTATCTCTCTAAACACTAAACCCTAAACCTCTTAACCTTAACCCCTAACCCCTAAACCCTTAACCTAAGCAACCCTAAACCCCTATCTCCCTATCTCTCCCTTATCTCCCTATCTCTATCGTCCCTCTACCTCTCAATCCTTCTCCCTATTTCTCTAGACATCTCACTCATTCTATATCTCCCTATCTCTCCCCTATGTCTCCTCTATCTCTCCCTATCTATATTCGCTCTCTCTCTCTAGCTATCTCCAAACCTGAGCAACCCTAAACCCCTAAACTCCAAACCCCTAAATCCTAAATCCTAAATCCAAGAAACTCTAAACCTCTATCTCCCTATCTCTCCCCTATCTCCCTATCTCTATCATCCATCTACCTCTCAAACTCTCTCCCTATGTCCTTGGCCATGTGCCTCACTCTCTATCTCGGGCTATCTCTCTCCTCAGTCTCCTCTATATCTCCCTACCATTCATCTCTCTCTATAAACCCTAAATCTCTAAACATGAACCCCTAACTCCTAAACAATAAACCCTAAACCCTAAATAATGCCCCTAATCCCTAACCCCTAAACCTAAGAAACCCTAAACCCAAGTAACCCTAAACCTCTATCTCCCTATCTCTCCCCTATCTCCCTATCACCTTTGTCCCTCTACCTCTCAATCTCTCTCCTTATGTCTCTAGTCATGTCCCTCACTCTCTATCTCCCTATCTCTCCCCTCAGTCTCCTCTATATCTCCCTATTGGTTCTCTATCTCTCTCTAAACCCTAAACCCTAAACCCTAACCCCTAACCTGAAAACTGTAAACCATAAATAATGCCCCTAAACCCAAGTAACCCCAAACTTCTATCTCCCTATCTCTATCATCCCTCTACCTCTCAATCTCTCTCTATGTCTTTGGACATGTCTCTCACTCTCTATCTCCTTATCTTTCCCCTCTGTCTCCTTTATCTCTCTTTAAACCCTAAACCCCAAACCCCTAAACTCCTAAACCCTAACCCCTAAACCCTAAACCATAAACTTGAGCAATGCTAAACTCATAAACCCTAAATAATGCCCATAACCCCAAGCAACTCTCTCTCTATCACCCTATCTCTCCCCTCCATCTCCACCCTCTCTTCCTCTTTGTCCCTATTCGTCTCCCTTATCAACAAAGCAAATGGAAACAAGAAAACCAAGACATGAAAAGAGGGATGAGGATATAAATTGGCAGGATGAAATGGAAAAAAGATAAAACTAAAGTTCATTGGATGGGAAGAATGATGAGAGGAGAGGTGGAAAATAGTAAAATAGGGAAAAATTGGTGGGATCTAAAGGGAAATTGGAAAGGAAAAGGAAAGCTAGGAAAAGGATTTAACTAGGAGAGAGAGAGAGAGAGAGAGAGAGAGTTATTTTGACATGCAACTATAAACCCTGAATAATGCCCCTAAACTCTAAACCCGAGCAACCCTAAACCTCTAAACCTTAAATAATGCACCTAACCCCTAAACCATAAACCCTAAATAATGCCCCTAAGCCCTAAGCCCTAAGCCCTAAACCCTAAACCTGAGAAAACCTAAACCCCTAAATCCTAAACCCCAAACCCCTAAACCCTAAACACTAAGCCCAAGCAACCCTAAACCTCTATCTCCCTATTTCCCTATCTCTATCATTCCTCTACCTCTCAATCACTCTCCCTATGTTTCTAGCCATGTCCCTCACTCTCCATATCTCCCTATTGGTCCTCTCTCTCTAAACACTAAACCCTAAACCTCTAAACCTTAACCCCTAAACCCTAAACCGTAAACCCTAAATAATGCCCCTAAACCTTAACCCATAACCCCTAAACGCTAAACTCGAGAAACCCTAAACCCCTATCTCCCCCTTATCTCCCTATCTCTATCATCCCTCTACCTCTCAATCCTTCTCCCTATCTCTCTAGACATCTCGCTCACTCTCTATCTCCCTATCTCTCCCCTCTGTCTCCTCTATCTCTCCCTATCTGTCTCCTCTCTCTCTCTCTCTCAAGCTATCTCCAAACCCAAGCAACCCTAAACTCCAAATCCAAGCAACTCTAAACCTCTATCTCCTTATCTCTCCAATATGTCCCTATCTCTATCATCCATCTACCTCTCAATCTCTCTCCCTATGTCCCTGGCCATGTGCCTCACTCTCTATCTCCCTATCTCTCTCCTCAGTATCCTCTATATCTCCCTATCATTCCTCTCTCACTATAAACCCTAAACCTCTAAACCTGAACCCCTAACTCCTAAACAATAAACCCTAAACCCTAAATAATGCCCCTAAACCCCTAACCCCTAAACTTGAGAAACCCTAAACCCCTAAACCCTAAGCCCAAAACCCCTGAACCCTAAACCCTAAACCCAAGTAACCCTAAACCTCTATCTCCCTATCTCTCCCCTATCTCCCTATCACCTTTGTCCCTCTACTTCTCAATCTCTCTCCTTATGTCTCTGGCCATGTCCCCCACTCTCTATCTCCCTATCTCTCCCCTTGGTCTCTTCTATATCTCCCTATTGGTCCTCTATCTCTCTCTAAACCCTAAACCCTAAGCCCTAAGACTTAAGCCCTAAGCACTAAACCCTAAACGTGAGAAACCCTAAACCCCTAAATCCTAAAC
The DNA here is from genome assembly GCA_027924645.1 of Cunninghamia lanceolata. Classification (NCBI taxonomy): domain Eukaryota; kingdom Viridiplantae; phylum Streptophyta; class Pinopsida; order Cupressales; family Cupressaceae; genus Cunninghamia; species Cunninghamia lanceolata. The sequence goes on from BSBN01001067.1 coordinate 8,550,912, forward strand.
TGTAAACCCCTAAACCCTAAACACTAAACCTAAGAAACCCTAAAACTCTATCTCCCTATCTCTATCATAACTCTACCTCTCAATCTCTCTCCCTATGTCTCTGGCCATGTACCTCACTCTCTATATCTCCCTATTGGTCCTCTCTCTAAACACTAAACCCTAAACATCTAAACCTTAACCCCTAATCCCTAAACTGTAAACCCTAAATAATGCCCCTAAACCTTAACCCATAACCCCTAAACGCTAAACTAGAGAAACCCTAAACCCCTATCTCCCCCTTATCTCCCTATCTCTATCATCCCTCTACCTCTCAATCCTTCTCCCTATCTCTCTGGACATCTCGCTCGCTCTCTATCTCCCTATCTCTCCCCTCTGTCTCCTCTATCTCTCCCTATCTGTCTCCTCTCTCTCTCTCAAGCTATTTCCAAACCCAAGAAACCCTAAACCCCTAAACTCCAAATCCAATCAACTCTAAACCTCTATCTCCTTATCTCTCCAATATCTCCCTATCTCTTTCATCTATCTACCTCTCAATCTCTCTCCCTATGTCCCTGGCCATGTGCCTCACTCTCTATCTCCCTGTCTCTCTCCTCAGTATCCTCTATATCTCCCTATCATTCCTCTCTGACTATAAACCCTAAACCTATAAACCTGAACCCCTAACTCCTAAACAATAAACCCTAAACCCTAAATAATGCCCCTAAACCCCTAACCCCTAAACCTGAGAAACCCTAAACCCTTAAACCCAAGTAACCCTAAACCTCTATCTCCCTATCTCTCCCCTGTCTCCTTATCGCCTTTGTCCCTCTACCTCTCAATCTCTCTCCCTATGTCTCTGGCCATGTCCCTCACTCTCTATCTCCCTATCTCTCCCCTTGGTCTCCTCTATATCTCCCTATTGGTCCTCTATCTCTCTCTAAACCCTAAACCCTAAACCTTAACCCCTAAGCCCAAAACCCTAAACCTTAAATAATATCCCTAAACCCAAGTAACCCTAAACTTCTATCTCCCTAGATCTCTCCCTATCTCCCTATCTCTATCATCCCTCTACCTCTCAATCTCTCTCTCTCTATGTCTCTGGACATGTCTCTCACTCTCTATCTCCCTATCTCTCCCCTCTATCTCCTATATCTCTCTTTAAACCCTAAACCCCTAAACTCTAAACCCTAAACCCAAGCAACCCTAAACCCCTAAACCCTAAATAATTCCCCTAAACCCTAAACCCTAAACTTGAGCAATGATAAACTCATAAACCCTAAACAATGCCCCTTAACCCTAACCCCAAGCAACCCTCTGTCTCCCTCCCTCTCTCCCTCTCCCAAAACCCTAAATAATGCCCCTAAACCCTAACGCCTAAATCCTAAACCTCTATCTCCCTATTTCTCTCTTATCTCCCTATCTCTATCATCCATCTACCTCTCAGTCCTTCTCCCTATCTCTCTAGACATCTCGCTCACTCTCTATCTACCTATCTCTCCCCTCTGTCTCCTCTATCTCTCCATATCTGTCTCATCTCTATCTCTCTAGCTATCTCTCTATCTCTTACCTCTCTCTCCCCTATCATTCCTCTATCTCCCTATATCTCCCCTCTATCTCTCCCTCTCCCTTATTAATGAAGGAAATGAAAACAAGAAAACTAGGGCTCTCTCTCTCACCTAGGGAAATTGGAAAGAAAAAGGAAAACTAGGAAAGCTAATAGATTTAACTAGGAGGTAGATAGGTTTGAGAGAGAGAGAGAGAGAGAGAGAGAGAGAGAGAGAGAGAGAGAGAGAGAGAGAGAGAGAGAGAGAGAGAGAGTTTATATGGAAACTATTGAACAATGATAAAATGTAATGTGGTAGGATGTGGTGAGTTTTAGATGTTGCGATATAGCATGGAGATATGTCTACATGTGGTGATGCTATGGAAATTTAACCATGAGTCATTTGAAGAAGTACTCACAACTACATATTTAATTGTGCTAGTAGAAGCATAAATAATAATGCAAGTACACTTGTAATAGATTTGAAGTTCATGTGGAACAATCTAGAGGCTTGGTTATGTTAAGAAAATGTTCTACAATACTACAAGTTAAAAGAATTGGTTAGATGGTTGTATGTGTTACCACAAGCTTATCGTTGGTAGTGGTGGTTATACAAGAAGACATGAATACATTGATTATAGTTAGTAATAAACTATTGATAGTTAGTAACAAACTAAAAAATAATGCTATATTCATTGTATTTATAAATAATAAATATAAATACTATCAAATTAAATATTATTATAATTATAACATAATATATTAATTTATATAATATATTTATTTTAATTAGCAAGATATATTATATAAATATAAATATTTGAATAATCATAAATATATAAAACTAATATATATATATATATATATATTATATATATATATATATTATATATATATATATATATATATATTATAATAAATATATATAATGATACTTAAATAAGACAAAGGAATAAGGTAAAGAAAAATGAACATCCGTTTTGCAAAACATAAAAAAGGGAAAATGATATTTTACCAAAGCAAAATGGATATATGTTAATAATGGATATCTGTTTTTCTTCGCTTTTGCCTTGTATGTAGGCTTGGGACTGTTATAGTTGACTTTCCCTCAAATCTAACATTTTTGTAGGTTTCACCCTCTTCTTTGAACTTCACCCTTCATGCTGACGAATTTTTTTATGCAAAATTGATAAAATGAAAAGTGTTTATAGAATAAATTGTCAGCTTTCTAAAAATATAAGATTTCTTTGGTTATCATTTTAATAAATAATTATTAATAATTTTTTATATAGTGTGTGTCTAAAATTCTAATGGACACACTGATTGAAAAACATCCATAACTTTCAAACCGTTTCACCTTTTTGAGATCCGAAACCTGCATCACACTCTATGCTTTTCTGGCTATAGGTTAAAAAAAATTGAATTCTGATTTTTTTTTATTGAGTTAGGTTGGTTGGAAAATTACTTTTTAGTTTTTAAAAAAAGTCAGAGTAAAAAAATCATAACTAATTATTTTATTGGAAAAAAATTTCAAAAAAATATGCGTCACATCCAGGCATGGGTCCTCTACTTATTTTGAAAGTTTCAAAAAAAATATTTTTTTTGCTCATAGTTAGGTTGCCTGGAATGACACCCACTTTTTTTTTTTTGAAAAATTTAATAGCTGTTCATTGAAATGTTCATTTTTCACTAAGTAAATTTAGTTTTTAAAAAATTGTAGCCCATAAACTAGATTCAATTCTCTACAAATTTCGTTCTTACATCTTTTTCAAATTGTGTAGATAATCCATTCAAATTTTCACATGAACTTGATTAAGTCTAATTTTTTGTATTTTCATTGCCACTTAGAGGTATAGTTTGGCCCATCATGATCCTGCACATACCCTCATGTTATAAGGCACTTATGTTTAGGCTTGGTAGTTATTGAGCCTTGGGCTTGGAACTACCAAACCATAATGTGGTTTCAATATAATGTGAGCATGTTATGGATTTCATAATGCAATCATATTATTTATTATTTTGATTTAAAAATATTTTTTGGTGACTTTTAGTCCCCCATCTCTATCCACATATCCCCTATGAGAATCAACTACATGCAATGCGTGTTAATTGGAGCAATCATGCTCATGAGGGATGGGTTCATGTGAACTAGTACTCATGAAATATGGGTTAATAAGTTTTACTTGAAAACTATGTAATTGAGTCCTCATAAACCATCATAATTTGACACACAATGAGAAATACCTCATACTTGTCAATGGATGAACTAAAAGGTCTATATAATGAATGGTTCATAAGGTGCACCACTTGCTAAAGGTTTTTTAAATGGGGTAGCAAGCTAAGTGGGCTTGATCTTTGAGTCATAGTAGTATTGGGATGGGTAACCTCGTGTGAGGTCTCAATACTTTAACCCTATGAGAACTTTCTATATGTAATGAGTGTTGGGCTGACCATTCATGCTCATGAGAGATGGGTTCATGTGAGCCACTACTCATGAAATATGGGTCAATGAGTTTGACTTAAATACTACATAGTTTAATCCTAATAAGCCATTATAACTTGACACACTATGAGAAATAGCTCATACTTCTTAATGGATGAGCTAAACACTTGAGAATACTAACACTATGTGGCACAACACTTGTTGAAGGTTTTACAAATTGGGTAGAAAGCTAATTGGGCTTGATCTTGCGGGAAATTTTGTGGTTAACCATGCTTGAGTTGGAGTAGTATTGGGATGGGTGACCTCCCAAAAATTATGATGCTTCACCCCAATGAGTATCACCTAGATGTAGTGAGTGCTAAGTGGACCATTCATGCTCATGAGAGATGAGTTAGTTTGAACAATACTAATGAAATATGGGTCAATGAATTCAACTAAAAAATTGTGTAGTTGAATTCTGATAAACCATCATAATAGTTATAAGCATTCTTACAATTTAGTAAATTAGAGGTAATGTAGGTCTGTTATTTTATTTTAAATCAAATTATTCCTATGAATGGTGAATGTAATTTATGAAGCCACTTGTTTAAGGAACATGAATGGGGGAAATACAACAACTATGGAATGGGAGAAAAAAACTCACTCACTCATAGATGGCCTTTGCTTGTTAGCCTTCCCATAGACATCGACAAGATAAATCAATCCTAGCTCCAAACACCCTTAATATGTTCTTTGTTTCTCTCCCCATTAAACCTTCTTCATCTCTAACTCTATTATGGTACTCTTAATATTAAAAAATAAGCATTGGGTTTGGTTTTATTTTTGTGTGTTAAGTTACCCAATTATTAAAGGTGAAGTTTTGTTTTAATAGTGATGATTAGTTATGTGTTAATAGATGGTTAGAAATAAATAAGTGAATAAAACTAATTCATAAATTAGTGACTACTAATGTTAGCATTAAACAACTATGAGTAGGAAAAGAAATGTAATGGATTATTTAATGAAAATTTGTCACCCCCACTTCCACATAAATTAATCAAATGAAATCTAGCATGAGATAAGTGGCACCAAGGGAGTTTCTCAAGAATAAGAACATTTTATATGGCATTTATCGTGGAGTTAAAATAAAATAAGTGCCACATAGTGCTAGTATTTACCTTTGGAATATTGTAATATTAATAGAATTTCTTTTATTTTATTGAGTAAGAAATGTATATCATTATTATTATTAAGATTGAGGACAAGAAGCAAGTGTGCAATACACCTAAGATGATGTGCACTAATGTAATGCTTTGATAATGCTACTATGATGCTATAACAAATGCTTTATAACAATGTCCTTCAATGACTCCTAGGTTGTCTTGGATAATTTCAAAGTGAATGAATGAATGCCTTTAACTATAATAACATAGTGTACAAAATAACAAAAATGTCTGCTAGGTAGGCTCAATCATAATGGCTAGTGAAAAGGTTAGCAAGGTATAATTTTGAATTTGAATTTTATAATTTTAAGGGTTAAATTTATAATTACAAAAATGACTTAGGTCAGGTTTGCATGCATGTGTTTAATCCAAGGTGATGAATAAAGGATCTAGAGATTGTTGGCAAGAGACACTGCTAGGAATGTCAGGTGTTGTCATTGATGGCAACTGAATCTATCTTACACATCCGCATTGTATCATTTGATCATACTAGAAGTCAGATTGTAGATTTGTCTAAGTCTGGATAGACAGGAACAAAGCATATGATAGGGTTCAACATTTTGGTCAGCATTTCTCCATAGGAAATTATATTGTGTTGTGCATCTGAGGGAATGTTAAGGGATGTCAGGGTTACCTAAATCCAAAGTTTTAGCCTCTGATGATGAAGGGATTGGAAGTTACAAGCATCTAAGTATGGGGTTTTGGTTGGACAGTTCAGTCTGGTGAAGAACAGGCTAACCTGGTGTTTGATCCTTATGTGGATTAAGAGAAGTGGTTGGTTGAGCAATTTATGAGATCCAATGGTATTGAGCAACATGTGTAGTGACTTGAATACATAGGTTATGGTCTGCGTTGATGTTTGTGCATGGATTCAGCCGACAGAATAGTGATCTTGAAAAAGTCTCTAAGTTTTCTTAAGGCCAACTATAGTTGATGCAATTTCATGTTGCGGATATATATATTCAATGGATGATAGCATTTTGAGACATGGTTGTGCAAATATGAGATGACAGGTACGAAGTGTGGCAATATCAAGTGTGAAGATGAGATCTAAGCCTCAGATCATGGCAAGCTAGTGAAATAGGGCAGTAAGAGATGAAGTGTGTGAAGTCAGTATATTGATCCTAACTGGAACTGTAATCTTGCATTGTTAGATACTATTTTTTAGTTCAAATATTCCAGTGAACTCTTTGTAATTAATCTTGTAGGTAGTGAACCTCCTTTGAGCAGTGAGATCTGGGCAGTGTGCCCGAAGGCATGTGCCTTCCCATTTGTAATACTTTTAACAAAGTATAAAATATTGTGGGTTAACCCCCATTGTGGTTTTTCCATTAACTAGGTTTCCACGTAAAAATCCTAGTGTTCATGTGTGATGATTTTGTTGTTGCTATTATTGAGTTCATGTTTCTTTCTTTTGAATGTATGTGGTAAATTAATAAAGGAACAAAATAATAAGTTTTGCAGAACACTGATTCACCCCCCCTCTTAGTGTTCCTTAATTTCAACAATTGGTATCAGAGCTTGGTTCCTTGGAAGAAGTTTAACAGCTTGAGGAAGATCTAGGAAGGTATTTTAATGGGTTCATTCAGGTATTCTGATGGCATCAATGAACAACTTCAAATTTCTTTAGAAGATCTTGATCAGTCTAGAGCAAAAGTCAAAAAATTGCAAGAGAACCTTAAAGATGCTGAGGATTTCATTAAGACTTTAAAAGGGCAACTGAGCAAATCTAATTGAAAGAGGAAGGACCTACTTCAATAGTTAGTAAATCAGAATGAAGACAATGGAATGGATGAGGATCTGAAGGAAAAGACAAATGAATGTGAGAAGCTGGAAAAAGAAGTTATTTTCCTAAAACATGAGATGGAATCCAGGGTGATGAGGCTAACCAAGGAAATTGAAGAAAGGAACAAGACTGATGAAAACTTGAATCAATCTATGAAAGAAAGAATAGAAGAGTGTTGTAGATTAGATAGAATAATTGGCCATCTAGAGTCTGATCTACAAGAAACTAGGGATAATGAGGAACAACTTGAAAGGCAAATTGTCATTCTCAAACATGACCTAGAAATTGCAAATGAATATATAAAGAGAAGTTTAAGATAAGCTCATCTAAACTTGAGGTGCTGCTTGATAGTTAGAAGAAGGCAGATGATAAGCATGGTCTGGGATATGAGAAAGGTGAAATCTTTGGATATGGTCAAAGAAATCCTAAAGCAAGAAATCAAAGAAGGAATCCTAGAAGGCCTCTGGTAAGACAACCTACTGCTCAAAGGTATCCATCTTTCAATGGTAATTGTTTCAAATGTAATAAGTTTGGTCATAGAGCTACTCAGTGTAGAAGTAGAGTGAATCAAAGTGGTCCATCCTTCTCCGGTCAATGCTTCAATTGTAAAAGGTATGGTCATAGATCCAATGAATGCACAAGTATGATGATGAATAACTCTAACAATAGAAGAAATGCCAATTCCTTCAATGGGAAATGTGTTGCATGCAATAGATTTGGACACATGGCTAATCAGTGCAGATCAAGAGGAAATCAAGTAAATGAACAAAGGAATGTTGTGTGCTTTAACTACAACAAATCCGGTCATATTGAAAGATTCTGCACAAGCAAGAATGTTGATAGAAAAGTTCTAGTAAATAGAAACTAAATTGTGTAGAAATAAGATAAAGGCAAGGGAAAAGTAGATGTGATTGAGATCTAGAATGAAATGAACAAAACATGGGTGAAGAAAGGTGAAATGAATGAAGGTGATGGGTCCACACCAGAATCTAGTGCCAATAATTCCTCTGAGAATTGAAACAGAAGCTTTGGCTTAGGGGGAGTTGCATTGAAAATCTAATTCCTCCTACAAGTGGGTGCCTAAATCTAGCACGATGAATGAAGATAAAGAAGCCTATTGCAAATATGTTGATACAAATTCTAGAAGAAAAGAAGCTAATACAATTGATTGCAGAGCAATTGAAGATTGATTGTATTCAGAAATAGTGTAACTGGATGTATTAGGGCAAAGCATTTATTACAATGGTGAATTAGGTTTTACAGAGCATAAAAGGTAATTCACCCAACATTTGAATCACTTTACATTCAAAGAGAACAAGGAGAAGAGTGTCTAAGCTAAGATTTCAAAGATTTGAAGTGTGAAAAGTGAATTTGACAACTAACCCTAACTGGTGAAGTAAGGTATTCTCTATGAAACTCTCTGAATTTGTAATCTCTGGATAGGGCTACTCCGTTGGCTGTTGACATCACCGAATGGCCCTGACCTAAATTCAAAAAGCATCCACACAAATCTGTAGAGGTTGATCCATTAGGTGTCGTTTCAAATGTTATATATGGTGTGTTGCACATTGAAGATATTAGGGCTTATATTCATGCTAGCATAGATGAGTTTGGGGATTCAAAGTTAGTAGATTTGTTCAAGAATCATATGAGGGATGAGATTCATGGTCTTAAACTTGAGTATAAGGTGCTGCAAGTCAAACATTTTATTTAGGTTATTAGATTCCCATCCTTCGGTGAGAATGAGTGGGTCCGGTATGTACTAAGTCAGATGCATGATGAATTCATGTGGTTGATGAAACCCTTCAAGATCACTAAGGATGCCATCAAGGCCATGATAGGATTGACCTCATTCGATGGACTCCCAGTGCTAAAATTAGTGAAGAATCAGACTATAACTGAAGCTACCAGATCAAAATTTGATATAACTGATTCGGATGTCAAATTTGCATCTATGGTGACTGGGTATAAGATATACCACTCCAATAGGGAAAACTCTGTATCCAATACAACCGTTTATGCTGCCTATCAGATGTTAAGAGAGAATGTTGACTATGACCTGTGTGAGCTGCTACAAAACTAGTTAATGGAGAATTTGAACAAGATCAAGAAGGACAAGAAGAATACATTCAAGTATGGCACGTTGGTATTATGTTTTTTCTTCTATTTCATGAATGAGTTACCCAGGAAGAAAAGTCTGAATTGGACCAGTGACAAACCTGTTGCCATACAAATAAGAGAACACTTGCACAGTATTGGTGACTCCAATGCCCAAAGGACTGCTCTTTGGGGATATTTCAAGAATTTTCAAAACATGATGTAATCAAGGGAAATAATCCCTACATCTGTGGTTGAAATATACAAGGATACAATCTGCTTCATAGTGGAAATAGATCAATGTTTGATGGAAGCAGTTGAACCAAGGGCAGTATGGATCATGCCCATGGGGTATGAAGTTGATGAACGAATACTGGAAATGTATGCTCAGCATCTTCTGAGCAAACCAAAAGATGCTTCAATTGAGAGATTCGACACATATAGTGAACTCAGTGTGAAACTGCATGTTGAGGTCCGGAAACCTAAATCTAAGAGAAAGATCCAAAGGCAACTTGAAATGTATGCAGAAAGCATTGGCATAACAAAAGAAATTGTGAGACAAAATAGGGAAAGGACAGAGAAATCTGAGAAGGAGAAGCAGGATAGGGAACAGGGAAGTCTTCCAGTAGAATCCTCTTCTAAGCCAAGGACAACTAGGAGTACAGGTTTAACCTCCGATGTATCACCTTCTCCTATTGCAGAGAAATCCAAAGAAAAATCTACCAATAAGGAAGGAAAAAGGACAAAAGTAATGGCCAAAAGGTCATATGTCAGTGTGGAGAAGGAAGATGAAGAAGAGACTGAGTCAGATAGTGAGGTTAAAGAGATGAAGGCCTCAAGCACTAAGGCTGCTATAGTATCTAAGGATAAGCCCTTCGAAGGCATAAAATCAAAGAAATTAGAAGCATCAAGGGTTCCCCAAGACAAGCCCTCCAGAAGTATAAGGGTGAGCAAAAGGCAAAGGACTGAGACACATGTTGAAAAATCTAACTTGTCAATTGAAGACATTGTGAATGCAGTAACTATTCATGGGAACTTGAAGCCCATAGCAGAATATTATGACAGCTTTGATGATGCTAACAAGAAAATCTTAGAGGATGCTACTGTTAAGTACCTGAATATATTCAATAGAGCACTTGTGGAGATTCTGTCAGGGATTCCTAAGAGTCTAAGAGACATCTTAGAGATGAGAAAAGAAACTACTAAAGCAAAAGACTTGGAGCTAAGGGAACATGTATTGTCCAGTTTGTGTTCGGTAATCTCTAGAAAGGAAGCTAATAAAATTTTCAAAGAAGTTAAAAATGAATTCAAAAGCAAGAAAAGAATGAATAAAATGATTATTGGAGACATTGATGAAGTTCTCAGAGAAACAGAACAAATTTTAAAGAAAGCACTAGACAAGAATAAGTTTTATGTGGTTACTAAAGAACCTATTAATATCGATGATACATCCATTCTGAATGATGAAGAGTTGTAGAACAATGAGCAACAAGTTGAAGTAGATGATGTCTCTATTTCAGAAGAGGAAATGTTGAATAAAGAAGATGAAGAGATGGTGAAGGAAGATAATACTCAAATTCCTCTGGACCAATCTCGTGAAGCAAATACAAAAATGAATATAAATTCCTCTACTGAAGGTGACTCTGAGATGAATAAAGAGCAGAAAGCAAAAGAGGTTAAGGATAAGGAAGTTCAAGTAGAAGAAACTGATGATGGAATTGATTCCTCCACTCTGAATATTAAGGAATTTGATAAAAATGATGATGATGCTGCTACTGAGGATACACAAAATCCTCCAGAAAAGAATGCAGAAGACACTCCTAATGATACAGAAGTAGAGAAAAAGAAAGACAAGGCCAGCCCTAAAACTGAAACATCATATTGGGCAAGAGACACTGCAGAAGTAGTGAAATAAATCTTGGAGAAAGATAAACAAGTTGCAGAAGATCCAGATATAATACAAGGTCCAATCAATTTTGATACTCTTTCTCTAGTATAGAAGATAAAGTTGGTTTCTTCTGCATAAGCTAAGGCTAGAGAGAAAATTTTGAAGTTCCATATAGAAGACAGTGAGCTGCTTGGTTTGGCATCAGGTATTTTGGAGAAAATCATGCCTATATTTTAGAAGGATTTATCAGCATCCCCCTCCGGTCAGTTAAAGAGTCTAATAAACTCTGTAAGTACTCATTTTAAATCTTTTGAGAAGTCAGTAGAAGTTAAAGTCTAAAATGAATTTAATGAGAAGAGGCTTGCTGAATTAAAGAAAATGATTAGTTATGATAGAATTGTGTTGGATACTAGTGTAAAGAGTATTCAAAATGCCCTCACTAAAGGAGGAGATGTGTACAAATTTTGTCTATCTTGGTCAAAAGTTGTAGAGGATATTGAGAAGAATATAAAGGAGTTCGAGCAAAAATTGTCAAATGTATCTCAATCCTTTGATCCATTGACAATATCTGCAGCAAGTCAAGAATGTCAAGTAGTTAGTTTGATTGATGAAATAAAGAAATTGGTGAAAGAAAAAGAAAGCATTGTGGCAAGGATGTGTGAACTCCAGAGACTAATTTCCTCTAAGTTAGAAACAATGTTCAATGCTTTGACAGAAGCTCAAGCTGTTGCTCAGACAAGTGATCCCACTGATCTATAGAAGGTAGAGTCACATGCATTTTTATTCAGTGGTCATATTTCAGTCTTGGATAGCTTGAAGAAAAGTTGGGACAGTGAATTATCACTGTTGAAAAACATTTTTGGTGATGTGTTCAAGTTTATGTAGATAAGACATAAGGATTGTTTGTACATATGCGGAAGTATGTATATGAAGTTTTGTGTGAATTATTGGATCCAGACCTCGACCTTTGCCATTGATGTCAAAGGGGGAGTGGAAAGCAGTGAGAAAAGAGAAATCCATCTAAGGGGGAGCATTGAAAATCACAGATGTACATTGTAAGGGGGAGTTGTTCTAAACACTTAATCATTTTTCACTAAGTGTTGCCATCAATGCTAAAGGGGGAGATTGTTGGCAAGAGACACTGCTAGGCATGTCAGGTGTTATCATTAATGGCAATTAAATCTATCTTACACATTTGTATTGTATCATTTGATCATACCGGAAGTTAGATTGTAGATTTGTCTAAGTCCAGATAGATAGGAACAGAGCATATGATAGGGTTCAACATTTTGGTCCACATTTCTCCATAGGAAATCATATTGTGCTGCAGATTTGAGGGAATGTTAATGGATCTTAGGGCTACCTAAATCTAGAGTTTTAGCCTCCGATGATGAAGGGATTGGAAGTTACAAGCATCTGAGTATTGGGTTTTGGTTGGACAGTTCAGTTCGGTGAAGAACAGGCTGACCTAGTGTTTGATCCTTGTGTGGATTAAGAGAAGTGGTTGGTTGAGCAATTTATGAGATCCAGTGGTATTGGCTGACATGTGTGGTGACTTGAATACATAGGTTTTGGTCTGCGTTGATGTTTGTGCATGGATTCAGTTGACAAAATAGTGATCTTGAAAAAGTCTAAGTTTTCTTAAGGCCGACTACAGTTGATGCAATTTCATGTTGCGGATATATATATTCGATGGATGCGAGCATTTTGAGACATGGTTGCACGAATATGAGATAAGAGGTGTGAAGTGTGGCAGTATCAAGTGCGAAGCAGAGATCTAAGCCTTAGATCATTACAAAATAGTGAAATAGGGCAGTAAGAGATGAAGTGTGTGAAGTTGGTATTGATCCCAACCGAAACTATAATCTTGCACTGTCAGATGCTACTCTTCAGTTAAAATATTTCAGTGAACTCTTTGTAATTAATCTTGTAGGTAGTGAGCCTCCTTTGAGCAGTGAGCTCTAGGTAGTGTGCCTTCCCATTTGTAATACTTTTAATAGAGCATAAAATCTTGTGGGTTAACCCCCACCGTGGTTTTTCCCTTAACCAGGTTTCCATGTAAAAATCCTAGTGTTCATGTGTGATGATTTTGTTGCTGCTGTTCTTCAGTTCATATTTGTTTCTTTTGAATGTATGTAGTAAATTAATAAAGGAACAAAATAATAAGTTTTACAGAACACTGATTCACCCCCCCTCTTAGTGTTCCTTAATTTCAACAGAGATCATGATCAATCTTTCAATAAAGTGGTAATGGGATAGAGATATGATGATTTCATGAACCAAATTCAGGCAAGAATATACCACTTATAAACTGAGCATTACACCAAAGACACTCTAATCAAAATAAACAGAATATAAAGAAAAAAGGAATGTGTATGAAATTTTCAACATTGCTATGAAGTTAAACTTTGCAAGGAAAGAAGCAACCTAAATTTTTAAAAATTAAATTTGTCTATTAACATAAAGGAAATATTTTTCATGGGTAAAAGACTTCCCAAAGGAAATGTTTTTCATGGGTAAAACTTTCCACCCATAAATTTTATGGTAATGAAACCCATGGATTATGCTATCAATAGGTAACTTGTGTTTTCCAGGAAAAATTAAAGTTGTATTTAATTAAAGTAATAATAAATTGTTGTGTGAAAGTATTGCAAAGAACGAAAAGAAAGGTTTATGATTTTACTATGATCCAAGTTTGAACCACTTTTTTCATGGTTGCCAAAGTGTGATTGACAAGTTCTTGGGCTTGAAAAGATTATATCTACCACATTAGCACATTCTAAAAGTAAAATAGTATATTAGAATTGACATGTCACTCACAAGCTACACATCTTTCTCACATATATCAAGGTGATGTGATGCTTAAATATTCGTTAGGGACAACATTAGCATTATAAATTACAATAGGGACATAAATGGATTGAACAAGATGTGAGAGAAACAAGACAAAATTTCTGATTGGAACATGAGTGGTCATGCTAGTCATCCCCATCAACACGTATAGAGATAAGGATTGCAAATTGGATGCTTAGAGATCACATCATAAATTTGGAATCCAAATTTTGATACATCAATAGATTAGAATTGTGCAAAGTTTGTTATTAATCATCTTGATCAATATGAAGGTTACAATAAGAAGCGAAACATTTTGCCCAATAAGAATACCAATACTTCAATTTTTAACTATTTTTGTTTTAAAAATTTACATATTTACAATAAAAAAATCATAAATTAATTATAGGTAATAATAGCTAGTTACAATAATATACCCAAACCGAATACTAATTGTCATCAGTAGCAAAGTCAAACTTAATTCAGTCGACGTAGTGTCCTTTCTTGGAACAATAACTAGGAAACGCAAGAAAACTGATTCCTACAAACGAAGCTTGGAGTAAAATGCACCATGTGTTCCCCTTCATACTATGGTATCTTGCCTAGATTGGGTTTGAATTTGAGCAAGCTCCACCTCATTTTTTTCCAGCGATCTTCCCTTTGTTTCTGGTATCAGAAATGTGCAAAAGAAACCCAAGCAACTTGCTGCTCCAAGAATAATCAAGGCCTTGTCCACTCCTATGCCAGTTGGATAAGACCTATTGCAATCACTAGGCCAAGGATTATCCCTATGCCTGGGTTGAGAGGCATACAAGAACACAAATGCTCCAATGATAGCGCCTGCTCTACCAGCGGCTGCAGAAATACCATGACACGTCGATCGCAACCGAGCAGGAAATAACTCTGCCGGCACAATGAAAGTCGTTGTGTTGGGCCCGAAATTTGCAAAGAAAAATGTCAGAATAAATCGCCAAAAAGCCATCTTGATGAGATTCATCAAGCCAGTAACTTTTGTAAGTAAATTCAGTCAGCCATCGTGTCTTTTTTGTTTGATCAAATCTTTTGCCAACACACTTTGAGTCAAAATCTTGAATCTTGCAAATAAATCCTTGCACACATCCAAATTGAAAGTTTGTAGTCAAACCCAATCAACCAACTTTTTATAAACCAAGATCAAAGTCTCTTTGCAACAAAGTTGGAATTTTCCCAAGTTTCGTTATCCAAGTCACCGTTTTTTATACCAAGGAAGTCCAAATTTGCATCTTAGCTCCTCATTGCATCCAAAATACCTTACAACCTTTCATCATTTACAATAGGGATCCTTGGTTTGAAAACTTTATCATGCAAAGCAGAACATCTAGTCCTACATCCATTAGTGAAGCTAATGTGAACCCAAAAACTACTATCATAGCAGGCCTCCCATCTAAAGATCTTTTTGTTGTTGATGATAATGAGAGTCTTGTATATTATCATGATGATGATGATGATGATGATAGGTTTTTGGATCATGATGAATATCTCGATAACAATAGCTTTTATGATGAGATGATTGATCACAAGCTTTCCACGCTCATAAAAAATCCTTGCATTCAAAAGATTGTCAACACTAGCTACCATGTCAATTCTAAACCTTTATCTAGTGATTTTCCTAAGTGTAGTTATCATGCAAATCCTAAACATTTGTCTAGAGGCCCTCCTTATGATATCTTCAACAAGGGAAGCACTAGTTTAGAACAAGGTCCTTATGTCAAATCCATGTTTCAAAACCCAACGTCATGTGTGCACTCCATAGCTTCAACATCCTATGCAGATCCTTCATTTCCATCCTTCCACTCCCATGCATTTTGCCAATCCAATCATCCGTCCATCCAAAACATAAAAGCCATGATAAAGTACCTTATTGAGACTAGATTTCATAGCAAAGAGGCCTTGGTTAAGTATCTTATCGATATAGGAGCTAAGCTTCATCCAAATTATCTCCTTGAAACTCAAAAGCCATTCATAGCTAACCACAATCCTAATCCTTTTATCCATATTACCCCTCATCCATCAAATCTTAACTTATTAAATCCTTTCACTTCAATCTCTTCATTACAATATCCCTCCAACTTGCTTAATCCTAATCCATTAGTCCATATACCTCCCACTCCATCTAATCTTAATCCTAATACATCTACTCCTTTATACCTTAGCCATTCACTCATATGGATCCTTTTCCATTGACCTATGAAGCTCCTAATCTAAATGATCCATGTGTTACTCCTTATCATAAGGAAGTCATTCTAGCACAAGAAGGCTCTTTAAACCCATGTCAAGATCTAAGTCAAGATGTACTTTGCCAATTACATACCTCAAACAAACCATTAGAAACCTCATCCTCTTGTGCAAGTCCTCCATCACCCAAACCTTCAATACCTAAGCTTGAATCTCATACACCTCATATATCTAATCCACCCCATCAAATTAATCGCCCCAATCAAACCAACTTAGCTAGGAAGGATGTTATCCAAGGGCTATTAGCAAGGGATCAAACACCATCATATAATCAAATTCCTTTCCTTGAACCTTTCAAAAAGCTCTATAGTTCCATTCAAACACCATCATGCAACTCAATGCCCATTAATCATGTTAGAGAGTCTACTACCCTAAGTGAAACTCTATCATGCACCCCTATTCATGAGCATTCAAAGCCTATCAAGCCTATTGAAGAGTCATTTATCCCAATGTTAAGTCCAAATCCATTATCCAACCATGTTATTGATAACTCTAAGTCTATCAAGCCCATTCAGGAAGCCTTTATGTTCATCCAAGTCAAAGAGCTATGTCAAGAATATAATATAAAGTAGGATCAAACATGTAGTCTACCAAATCAAGATAAAAGCATTCCAATTTAACCCATCCATATTCAATATCAAATTATCCATGATAATCCTCTCTATGATCAAGAGCTTATCTATGAACAAGATCCTATCCCTAAGAAAGAAATTCAAATTCATTGTATCCATAATTTACTTAATCCTATCCAATATCCCACTAGATCTACCAAACATCCAATTATAACATCCATTTCCTATGATGAGACACTTGGTCCCCAAGGCAACATAGACAATCAAACAAATCACTTGGATAGTATCATAATGGATCCCAATGAGCATAGTTATAGTCAAGATCCTGCTTACATCAAGCATGAAGAAACACAAGTCAAAATGGATACCATTGAGCATTCAAATCATCAAGGAATGACAATAACAAATAATGATCATCAAACTACAAGTGTACACAATGATCTGGGTATAACAAGTCTACATGATGAGCTAGTACAGGAATCCCATCAAATATGATCTACTATCTTTATCAAGACAATTTTACTCATAGAGGAGACAATAGCCAATTCACATTACTCTTAGCAAAATACCGAGGAGTTAGCATCATGTTTCAAAGATTGCAAATATCCTATTGCGAACAAGATATGTCAAAGCATGGATTATCATGGAAAAGGATTAGACATTCATGAACAAGGAATCCTCAAACCTATCCCAATCCACATCAAACATAATTGAAGTATCAGCACAAAATTATCTAAGGACTCTATTGGTGTTAGTGATACTTCCAAGATTGCTAAGGAAATCTCATCCAATTAGAGCATCAAGATAGGGACCATTCATGTAGTCCTTTAATCTAAACTTGTTGTCAACAATCTCAACAATCCTTCCACTTCCACTTCCACCATCTCTACCACCAAATTTTATTCTCTACACCTTTCATCCCTCGATTAGGACCAACAAAATCATAAAGCATACAAAGTAAAATGTCAGATCAAATTTCAAAAGCGTATGAAGTCAATAATCAAGGAAAGCATATCAAAGCAATATGGGTCCCAAAACAAAATGGACCAAGCAGGCCAAATAAAGTAAATCTTCCAACTATCATGAGCTATCAAAATAAAAACACATGCCTTGCATATAATAGATGCCCACCACCTTATAATCTATACAAGAGTATTGGTCCTAATTGCCATCCTAGTTCCACATTTACACTTCATAATTTCAAATCCAAATTCCATAATCCAGCAACACAAGTTTGGTGAGTCAATAATCCATCAAACCCATCTACATCACCAACTTATTCATCCAAATTGACTATATCACAATCACCTAATCTCGCATCCAATATCCCCCATTCACATCCAAAATCACGTCTAAAACCCAAGAAATCTAATTCCCAAATTTGTCATGTTGTGGTAGCAACACTTCACTATAAGGGTTATGATGGTTCCCTATAAAAATGTAATCATTTGGACAAGGCCAACTTAGTTATCAATGAAGATCACACAAACATCAAAAGATTGTACACAAGCACTTTAATTCTCACAAAATAGTTACTTCAAGTAGGACATTATTGACATGTTATGACAGTTGCATCTACGTCGACCATATCAAACATACAAAGGCATTGAAGACCCTTTGGGTATTAGTTATCAATGTTACCTAATTAGCATAGCAAAAATCAAAGAAACACAAAAAAATAAAAAATAAAAAAAAATAAAAATAGTAAAGAAAAATCATTCATCCAATGGTAAAAACAATTCCCATGGTGCCTTGGATAAGTACCATGATGAAAACCCATTCGCGGGCATCATATGTAAATCGATTGTCGATGAAAATTGTACTTAGGGGCAAGTCATCTCATCTATCTCATACCAACATATCCCTTACCTATCATCCTAACGGATCATAGTCATATTTCTTTTCTCTCATTCCTCTTCATCATCCTTCCTAATCAATTTGGATCTTGATAAAAACATTGATCTTGATAAGGTCTGAGTATAGTTTTGATATATGCTTTTATAAACGCTTGACATAGCCAATCCTTTTGCAGTATGTCCTCCAAGGTTTATATCCTATACAATTCGCTAGATCCTTTTGTCCAACATCCTAAATGAAAATTTTTGAGTAGGGGCATGTTATTCATTTGCGACATTGTCCTTGGAGCTTACATCCTATATCCTTCCATTCATTCTTCCTATGCATCCCCTATCATAATCCCTTCACCCATCCATCTTCTTTCTATCCATTCATTATCTCTTAAACCATCCATCCAATCCAATAAGCTCATCAACCTAAATTGAAAAACTTTCCCATCCTTGTTTCTACACTTGGTGCTCCCTTGTCACTAGTTATCATATGGAGACCATAATCCTATCTAGATGCAGTGTAATCCCATCGAAAGCAATCCAAGAAAATCCTTATCCAAAGCACCCCAATGCAAAAATCCCAATATAGATCCTAAAGTAGTTAATCCATTGTTTAAGCAATACTAATCCATGCATAATTTTGCCAAGCAATCTATCCTGCCATCCAAAAGAATCCATTGATCTTGTCTCCATCCTTGCTACCAATCTTAATCAGCTTAATCCAATCAATCAAATCATCCTCATTGGGATATATCATTCCCAATCTTTGTGTTGTTCATCACGCTATATTGTTCACACATCAACAACACTATCATCATCATCATCATCATCAATCCAATCATCACTTTTTAGCTTGACCAAGGGCAACATCATGTTTGGCTTTGTCTTTAAATCTTTTTTGTGCATGCTTGCTTGTTTTTCTTGTGTGTGTTATCATTTTTTTTGCATTTGTATTAGTCCTTGCAACATACTTGCCCCAACATCATCAGGGTCTTTCATATCATGGTGCCATCAACATATGCTTGGTTGTGACTTTATTCCTTTTATACATTTGACACATCGTCACCTTGATCTTTATATCATGGTGCATAACATTAGGTGCTATATCAAACATCAGGTTGCTCATACTAACTCAGCATGATGATCCTTTTATCCATCATTTTCATTCTATCCCTTAGCCTCATCTTTCCTTTCTATTCATTTTGAGAGCCTCCCCATGTCCTTTGTACCTTCCTATCTTCTCGAGGGGGCATCATCCCATCCTCCTTTTTATAAGCCCCATCCATTTTCCACCATATATATTTTATTCTTCTTTGAAACAACATTACTTTGCAACATCGTCTCAAAGAGGGGCAAA
The DNA here is from genome assembly GCA_027924645.1 of Cunninghamia lanceolata. NCBI lineage: Eukaryota > Viridiplantae > Streptophyta > Pinopsida > Cupressales > Cupressaceae > Cunninghamia > Cunninghamia lanceolata. The sequence goes on from BSBN01001067.1 coordinate 8,570,732, forward strand.
ATGTAGACACCTAAAATTGACCACTTTATCCTAATACAAGTCCTAATTCCCTAAATCAATCATTTTATCCCCAAATCAACCATTATCCTCAAAATTTGATCAATTATCCTCTGATTGATCTAAACCATCCCAAATTCCCTAATTTTGATCAAATATCCCATGATTGTCTTGACTTATCTTATTTGCCTAATTGGCCCAATTATCAAGACTTGAGCATATCATTATCCCTAATTAGCCCCCTTTATCCCTAAACTTAATCATTTTCCCTAAGTCCTAACCCATTTCCTAGTTTTAATAACCCATATCCCCTCATGCACATGATTTAATTAATTTTCATTAATTAAATCCCTCTTTCTCTCTCATAAATGAATAAAAGAAATTAAAATTCTTTTATTTTTCACCCTAACTACTTCATAACTATCTCCCACAATTATTAAAAATTAATAATAATTCCTTTAATTCTCCACTGTTGATCTCATAACTTACTAACCAACTTAATCTTGGCCATCGATCTCTCATCGAATCCTCACCGTTGATCCTCTTTCTTGGTGGTCTATAAATTGACCTATTCGGATTTCATTTCGATCACCGATCTATCCTGCAACATCATGCTATCAAATCAAGCAATCACAATCAACATCTGAGCACATCGACCCTCATGGTGCAATAGGAATCGAATCATGGGTAAATTTGTGTTATTTATTCATTTGATGTTTCAGTTTCTAGCTTAATCAGAGGTCATATTGAATGTAGATTTAAGGGTTTTGCATTGTGTTTAAATATTTTTATTTGATCTACATTTTAATGTGTACACTTAGCAATTACTAAGTGACTAAAAATAATTCATAAATTAGTGTCTACTCATGTTAGCATTAAACAACTATGAGTAGGAAAAGAAATATAATAGATTATTTAATAAAATTTTTGTAACCCCCACTTCCACATAAATTGATCAAATGAAATCTAGCATGAGATAAGTGGGTCCAAGGGAGTTCCTCAAGAAGAAGAGCATTTTATCATTTTATATGGCATTCATCATGGAGTTAAAATAAAACAAGTGCCACATAGTGCTAGTATCTACCTTTGGAATATTGTAATATTAATAGAATTTGTTTTGTTTTGTTGAGTCATAAATGTATATTATTATTGTTGTATAATGTTTGTAATTTGTTTGAATTTACATTGTATTTATTCATTAATAGTGAAGTTAGAAAGAAGTAGAGAAAAGATGGAGGAAAAGAAGAAAGTGTGCAATACACCTAAGATGATGTGTACTGATGTAATGCTCTGATAATGCTACTATGATGCTATCATAAATGCTCTATAACAATGTTTTTCAATGACTCCTAGGTTGTCTTGGATAATTTCAAAGCAAATGGATGAATGTCTTAAATTATAATAACATAGTGTACAAAATAACACAAATGTGTACTAGGTAGGCTCAATCATAATGGCTAGTGAAAAGGTTAGCAAGGTATAATTTTGAAATTTGAATTTTATAAGTTTAAGGTTTAAATTTACAATTACAAAAATGACTTAGGTTAGGTTGCATGCATGTGTCTAATCCAAGGTAATGAATAAAGGATCTAGAGACCATGATCAATCTTTCAATATAAGTGATAATGGGATAGAAATATGATTTCATGAACAAAATTCATGCAAGAATATGCTACTTATAAACTAATCATTACACCAAAGACACTCTAATCAAAATAAACTTAGTATATAAAGAAAAAGAGGAATATGTATGAAATTTTCAACATTGCTATAAAATTGTTTCATTAAAGAAAATTAAAATTTTTAAAAAGGTATTTTTTAATAGGAAGAGTAATAGTTGAGCTACATAGGCACTTCCAAAGTTAAACTTTGCAAGGAAAAAAGCAAACTAAATTTTAAAAAATTAAATTAGTAATTAACATAAAGGAAATGTTTTTCATGGGTAAAAGACTTCCCAAAGGAAATGTTTTCCATGGGTAAAATTTTCCACCCATCAATTCTGTGGAAATGAAACCCATGGATTATGCTATCAATAGGCAACTTGTGTTTTCTAGGAAATATTAAAGTTGTATTTAATTAAAGTAATAATAAATTGTTGTGTGAAATTATTGCAAAGAACAAAAAAAAAGTTCATGATTTTACTACAATCCAAGTTTGAACCACTTTTTCCTGGTGGCCAGAGTGTGATTGACAAGTTCTTGGGCTTGTAAAGATTATATCTACCACATTAGCGCATTTAAAAGCAAAAAAAGCATATTAGAATTGACATGTCACTCACAAGCTACACATCTTTCCCACATATATCAAGGCAATGTGATGTTGACATATTCGTTAGGGACACCATTAGCATTATCAATTACAATAGGTATGGACTAAACAAGACGTGAGAGAGACAAGACAAGAATTTTGATTGGAACATGAGTGGTCATGCTAGTCATCCCCATCAACACATGAAGGGATAAGGATTGCAAGTTGGATGCTTGGAGATCACATCATAAATTTGGAATCCAAATTTTCATACATTAATAGGTTAAAATTGTACAAAGTTTATTATTAATTGTCTTGATCGATATGAAGGTTACAATAAAAAGTGAAACATTTTGACCAATAAGAATACCAATAATTAAATTTTTAACTATTTTTGTTTACAAAGTTTACATATTTACAATAAAAAATTATAAATTAATCATAGGTAATAATAACTAGTTACAACAAGAGACGCAATGCGTCATGTTCCTGCCTTTATGCATTTAATGTTGGTGTAGTATGTTGTGAGAAATGAAAAGTTGATGGGATGAGAAAAGGTCATGTGAGTAATGATTTGATATGTCAAATTTAGTCTTGAGACCACCAAATAGAAGATTGAGAACAGAGGAAAAAGTATTAGATGAAAAATGTGCAATGAAATCTTGGATACAAGATAGTCTGAACAGATTATTTCATTGTGTATTAAGGACCATAGCTCTTTTTTCTAAATACTTCGTGTGTCCAGATTGTCTTGATAATTAAAGCAATGGAAATTGTTTAGGATTGCTATAGCAGTACTAATGATTATTGTAAAATAAATGTATATATTGTGCCTTTAATTCCAATTTTTTAAAATCAATTTTCGCTGAAAGTAAACATATATTGGTCAAGTATATGTTAAGAAGCTGTTGTGATGTTCACAACACGCCCCATTATCCTGTTTAGCAAAATGGGGACCCTTGCTGATGTTTGCTTTTTGCTTTTGCTTGTGTTTTTTTTTGTTTTCTGGCGGTTTGGTAAAAATGAAGGTCAGGTGCATCATCATGATGATATTGGATAAGGTAGGTCATTATCATGAGGTCAGTTTGTCAAATTTCATATTTTGTTTCTATGACCTCATATTTAGAAAGAGCTTGAAATTTGATGCAGGTTTGCATTTTACTTTAGTTTATCAGCTGATAAAAATCATGCAGTCGCAATGTTCGGACGTCAATCTTAGGTGGTAGTGGTCTTTACTCGTCAAATGGCCTTAGGTGCATTGTTAGCATCATGATTTGTTTTAGGATGATCATATGTTATAAACTCAGTTTTGGTTACATGAAGATGATCATCATTATCATATTTGAACCTTCCCTCGATAATATCCTGAGGTTCAAAAATCATGATGATATCAACTTTAGGTCAGGGTATGTTTCCTTGTTGAGTGGTCTTTGTATAGTGAGCATCATTATGATATTTCAACATTACGTAATCTTATCATATCATGCTGATCACGCTTAGAAAATCCACCGTCGGCATATTTGCATGCGCATGTTATAATCCTATGGCAAGGTCATCATCATGATATTTGCTGAAGTTCGAAATATGATGATGACAACTTTATATCCTCCTGATCTCCTTTTGCATAATTATGATCATCATCCTGGTCTTTCACGAGGGTTATTCGCTGAAATTCGCTGAGTGATGGAGACATCATTATCATAAATGGATAAAGGGGATCATCATGTTCATATCCTCCTGATCGCCTTTTTTGCAATACCATGATGATAGGTCATCATCATGATATTTGCTGAAGTTCGAAATATGATGATGAGAACTTGATATCCTCCTGATCTCCTTTTGCATAATTATGATCATTATCCTGATCTTTCACGAGGGTCATTCGCTGAAATTTGCTGAGCGATGGAGACATCATCATCATAAATCGATAAAGGGGTCATCATCTTCATATCCTCCTGATCGCCTTTTTTGCAATACCATGATGATAGGTCATCATCATGATATTTGCTGAAGTTTGAAATATGATGATGACAACTTGATATCCTCCTGATCTCCTTTTGCATAATTATGATCATCATCCTGATCTTTCACGAGGGTCATTCGCTGAAATTTGCTGAGCGATGGAGACATCATCATCATAAATCGATAAAGGGGATCATCATCTTCATATCCTCGTGATCGCGTTTTTTGCAATATCATGATGATCAGCCCATGTATTCAGAAGAAGGCGATATTTCATTCCTTAAACAGCATGATCATTTTTTTACAATATCACCCTAGCGCAATATCATGATGACCTCAACTCATGCTTGTTGTTCGAAGACAAAATATCATGATGACGTCATCATGATAATTCGATGAGGAGGGTCATCATCATATTGTTTTATGCTGTCATGTTGTGAAGATTATCATGGTGTTGTTTGTTCACCCGATATTTCGTAAAGTCCTCCTGTCAATGAAATACAACGTTTTGAAAATATCCTGATGGCCATTATCGTTACATTTTCCCTTGGGCAGGATATTTCCCAGAGATGATTCGGTTGGCGAAATATCATGATGACGTCATGTTCTAAGTTTAACAAAGGCTGGAAATATCATGATGACGCCAGCCCGATGTCATAAGCGAAGAAGCAAATATCCTGATCATCATCATCATCACATTTTTCCTTTAACAGGATATTTTTCAAGCAGGATCTGGTTCGCGAAATATGATGATGATGTCTTATTGTAAGTTGGATGAAGAAGCATATATCCTGATGCTCATCATCATTCTGATCTTGTGTGAGGTTTGCCTTGGCCGCAATGGGGCCATATTACATTCACCATGCTGATTATGCTCCTTAGGCGACCCAATATTACATTTATCGCTTGATCTTAACGAAGATGACGTTTATGTCATCCTCAGCATTTCAATGAAGCCCGAATATCATGATGACGTTAGCATCATTTTCCTTTCCTTGGCAACATGATCATATTCCATATCCTCCTTTTCTTGTTCAACAATATGATGATGATGATGTTGTTCTTTTCCGCAATATGTAGAAGCGAAATACCATGATGATGAAGTAAATATTGACCAACATGTTTTTTTTGACATGCTGATGGCGATGATCATGTCGATGGGTGGGAAATGAAGCTGTGGAATTTTAAAGTGTTTTTTTTTGGGTGCCTGTGGCATTTTCCCGGTTAGTGATGGTTGACCCAGTGAATTTTGAGTGGTTTGAATGGATATTGGGCGTGTTTGAGAGTATTTTGGATCTGATTTCCACGATTTTGCACAGTCACGTGGATTTAAACGATTATTTTAATTTCCTGTTGTTTATGTGATAAATGAAATACTTATTGCTTGTGTTGTCTTTATATTGTGCGTATCTAGACTGTAATACTTGACAACAGGGATTTTTAGGGTGTACACACAGGGATTCTAGGAAAACATAGCAAGTTAGGTTAGCATAGTTTAGAAGTAGAAGAAGGAGGTCGCTTGTTTGTCTGCAGTAAGGTGCGCGTGGAATGTCTGGTTGCCTTATTGTATCTGTAAAGGTTGTAAGTTCTTTGTAGTATGATCAATGAAACTAAGAGTCATTCCTGCATTGTAAATCATGTATGACTATTCGTTTCTAAAACAATAGAATCTGGAGTTCTGCATCTGTCTTCTGAGTGTTCTCTTGCCCTTCTTTGTATTTTGAAATATCTTCTCTGAGAGCTTGGAATTTTAAATGTATGTTTGTGAAAATGCCTAGAACTTACATTTAGAGTTTTTACTGTGGATTTGATCAAATTACTGTGGTATTTACATAGTGCATGATAGAAACTATTAGATCCTTTGGTAGATTAAATGAGGTATTGAGTAGATCTTTGTAACTTTTCCCAACCCATCTGAAATATTTAGTTGAAAACGTAGAAATCCAAAGGAAATTGTCTCAAATTTGAAGAAGCATGTACAATAGAGCTATAAGTAGATAGTCTTCATAAACAGATAAAAAAGAAAGCTGCAAAAAATCCAAGAAAACCCTTTGAAACTTGCAGCACAGTATCATCTTTATGCAAATGAACAGAATACTTGTTGAAATCTATGACCTTTTTGCATATTCTTAGGCCAGTAAACCACAAAACAAACCTAAACTATGCAAGGCCCCTTGAACATTATGGCTTCACATTGACCAACTGAACTTGACCAACTGAACCATTGTAGACTTGGGATTAGTTGAATCTCAAATGATTCCTTGTTATCTTTCAAGTATAGTTTCAGTTTATTATATGTGAATTTTAACTTATTGTTATGATTGCATCAAAACAGTCATTAGCAGTTTTCTGGTGTTAGAAGGAGGGCCGAAAGGTTGTATATTGTAATCATCAATAGTTTTCTGGTGGTAGAGGGAGGGCTAGAACACTGTATTTTGTAATTAGGAACAGTTTTTGGTGCTAGAAGGAGGGCCTGATTTGGTTTAGGGTCAAAATTTTGAGTTTTGAATGTTGTATTCTGAGATATGTTAGATCTCATAAAATTTGAAAGGCTTAAAGGGTTGAAAGAAGGTCCCATTTTCAATGGACTTACATAGGGATAGTTTTCAAGTTGACATTCCTTGATTTTAGAAAGTTTTGAATAAGCAGCTTTATCCTAAAAATCTATATAGCTATGGTTTATTTGGAAGGTGTAGGATACATTAGTCCACAGAGCATCGTGAGCTTAATTGTATATCTTTTGTCACAAAATTAGATTTATATTTGAAAGGACTAATCTGTTTGTCAGATGTGTATAAGGCTGAAATTTGGCAGGAAAATGAGGAGATTATTGAGCGACAGGAGGATGTAGCATCTACGGTTGTCAAATGTGCAGAGGATACAAAGATGGAACTAATTGTAAGAATAAAGGATAGTAAGATCTCTGTCCAGGAATCATGTGATGGTAAGAAAAAAAATTTGTCTTTTGATCAGGATCCAGTTGTGATTAGGGTTTGTGAAAAGTATAAATATCCTAAAAAATGTAGAGGAGAGATCATAGCTCATGCGCCTTTTTTGGATAATAAGCAAAAAGGATTTAATGAAAAAGAAAAGGAAAGTGAGGTTTGTCTTGATATATTTGATAAATATATGGAATTAGTAAGGAATATTTGTCAAGAGGAAACCTCTGGGTCTGACTTGAAAAGTTTTAATGAATATGATTTGGCAAAGAAGTGTAAACAAGTATTGGCAAAATTAAAATGCACTAAAACTGATAAGATCCCTACTGTAGAAAGTAGTGAAGTGATAGAAAAGAAAGAAAATCCTAGTGTTACGACCGAGTTCTTTAAATTAAATGATCAAAATCAAGATTGTTGTAGGTCAATAAAATTAGACTGTTCACTGAATGTCTGATTGTGTACATAGTTGGAAGTTATCAGTTCATTTCATCTAGTTTCCTTGAACACTTTGAATTTAATTGTTTTGTTTTGGTTGCTAGTTGTTGTGATGTTCACAACACGCCCCATTATGCTGCTTAGCAAAATGGGGACCCCTGCTGATGTTTGTTTTTTGCTTCTGCTTGTGTTTTTTCTGTTTTCTGGCGGTTTGGTAAAAATGAAGGTCAGGTGTATCATCATCATGATATTGGATAAGGTAGGTCATTATCATGAGGTCGGTTGTCAAAGTTCGTATTTTGTTTCTATGACCTCATATTTAGAAAGAGCTTGAAATTCTATGCAGGTTTGGCTTTTACTTCACTCAAAAATTCTTCCATATGTGAAAGGTCAGGTGCATCATGATCATGTTGTCAAGATTATCATGATCTTGGTCTATCACCCGATAAAAATGATGTAGTCGTAATATCCGGACGTCAATCTTAGGTGGTAGTGCCCTTTACCTATCAAATGGCCTTACGTGCATTGCCAGCATCATGATTTCTTTTAGGAGGGTCATATGTTATAAACGCGGTTTTGGTTACATGAAGATGATCATCATCATCATATTTGAACCCCCCCCCCGATAATATCCTAAGGTTCAAATATCATGATGATATCAACTTTAGGTCAGGGTAAGTTTCCCTGTGGAGCGGTGTTTGTATAGCGAGCATTATGATGATATTTGAACATTACCTAATGTTATCATATCATGCGCATCAGCCTTAGAAAATCCACCTTTGGCATATTTGCATGCGCATGTTATAATTGTATCGCAAGGTCATCATCATGATATTTACTGAAGTTCAAAATATGATGATGACAACTTCATATTCTCTTGATCTCCTTTTGCATAATTATGATCATCATGCTGATCTTTCACGAGGGTCATTCGCTGAAATTTGCTGAGTGATGGAGACGTCATCATCATAAATTGATAAAGGGGATCATCATGTTCATATCCTCCTGATCGCATTTTTTGCAATATCATGATGAACAGCCTATGTATTCAGAAGAAGGCGATATTTCATTCCTTAAACAGCCTGATCATTTTTTTACAATATCACCGTAGCGCAATATGATGATGACCTCAAGTCATCCTTGTGGTTCGAAGACAAAATATCATGATGACGCCATCATGATAATTCGATGAGGAGGGTCATCATCATATTGTTTTATGCTGTTATGTTGTGAAGATCATCATGATGTTGTTTGTTCACCCGATATTTCGTAAAGTCCTCCTGCCGATGAAATACTACCTTTTGAAAATATCCTGATGATCATCATCGTCACATTTTCGCTTTGGCAGGATATTTCGCAAACATGATCCGGTTGGCGAAATATCATGATGACGTCATGTTCTAAGTTTAACAAAGGCTCGGAATATCATGATGACATCATGCCGATCCAATAAACGAAGAAGCAAATATTCTGATCATCATCATCATCACATTTTTCCTTGAACAGGATATTTTTCAAGCACGATCTGGTTCGCGAAATATGATGATGACGTCTTATTCTAAGTTCGACGAAGAAGCAAATATCCCGATGCTCATCATCCTCCTGATCTTTCGAGAGGGTTGCCTTAGGCGCAAAGGGGTCATATTACATTCATCATCCTGATCATGGTGCTTAGGCGACCCGATATTACATTTATCCCCTTGTTTTAACGAAGATGATGATGACGTCATCCTCAGCATTTCAATGAAGCCCGAATATCATGATGACGTTACCATGATTTTCCTTTCCTCGGCAACATGATCATATTCCATATCCTCCTTTTCTTCTTCAACAATATGATGATGATGATGTTGTTCTTTTCAAAATGTGCATGCACAGTCATAGTGCTTTTCTATATACATATTGGATCAAAGCTACAGGTTACATATTTACAGCCAAAATGTGCATGGACAATCACAGTCTATCAAATTACTTAAAAAATAGTTAATTTGATAGACTGTGACTGTGACTTAGAAAACAGTTAATAACATAGTGTGACTACTAAACAGTATTGGTAGTAGAGTATTTACTAAATCAAGGTATAATAAAGCGCATAACTAAAAGATGCTGATTGTTTAACAATTTTGACAACTGGGAGAAAAATATGGCTTTTAACAGTCCAGCAATCGAAATAGATTGGACTTATGACCATTTTTCAGATCTTAATAAAGCTAATAGACTTTTTACAACACTATGAAGTGTTTGACTGGCCCTTAGTTGCACTTAATTAGTTTTCTATTGAATTTACCCTAGTGCACTTCTTCAGACCCAAAATTATACTGCACGATGGCCATTTTGTCATAAACAGTTCAATTGGTATTTTTGTGAAGCTGCGGCCCATTGGAGGTCTGAGAAGAACTCTTTTATTTTGAGAAGAAAATGAAAGATACACTGGCTCCAATCATGTCTAGCATTGTGTCATGTATAGGTCCAGTCAGTGAAAGGTATAGAGAATATGATACATCAAAATGCTAAGGTCCTGAAAGAGGTAAGGTAAGGAAAAGAGTTCAATTAGGTAGTCTAGAATTCTATGTGCAACATTTACATTCATGTGCAAGATATCTTGAGTGGATGTGTTGATTTGTTCATTACGTTTGCAACATTAATATCCAGTCAATTGACAACAATGCTATGTTGCAAGAAATGCAAGCAACTCTCTACTTTTTGGCTTTTATTAGAAAACCCATCTGCAGTGCTGAACAACTGTTGTAGATGGAAGATATGTTATTTCATTTTGAATGGTAATGCAGTGGCCATGGAACAGCAACGGTTCCATTTATGGAGTGTTGTGTTCCATCTAATGGTGTCCTGTTCCAGATGCAAGTGCCTAAACTTGTAAAAAAATAAAAAACACTTTAAAATCCTAAAACCATTGTTGAACTTTTATAAAATTTGTACCATGTCTATGTTAATATGTATCAATTTTAGAAGTCAGCTGTACCATGAATCTTAAAACCATCACAACAAAAAAAATTTGAAAATTTATGTCTAGAAAACAGACAACATAAACCATATGTATGATAACAGTTATTCACACTTTTAAAAGTGTATAAAAGTCAAGACAACTTGGTGAAATGTGAGTAGTCATTCTCTTTGACAGTTTAGTACACGGTTGGTTGACACGTGAATGGATTCTTCTCAACGACTAAATAGCTGTTGCTTAAATAGAATCAATGCTTTATAGTGTTTAGACACTTGCATATATAGAATTAGATTTTATAGATACCGGAGAGAGAAATGAATATTTTTTAACAATGTGTCATCATATATATACAACTGCCACTACCAGTAAGATCATGCAAAAGCAGACACAAAAGTTGACGCCTTCGTGAGGTAAATCAATGAAGCAAGAAAGTTGAAGACGATTTTAGTGCAGATTATCATAGTATGCATAGTGAGAGAGAAGTTTACAGCATTCTTATTTTGGTTGAGAGAATTTAAGAAGCTTTCCAATATTTGCTTATAACGAAAAGAAAATTTAAGACATATTTGATTAAGGGGTTTGATTTTGTACTCAAAAATACCAATTACATATAAAATTAGGTAAAATGATAAAGTAATGTGTAGTTTAGAGAGTAAAGAGAGTATTAAAGAGGTATCGTGTATAAGATATATGTAACAAAAATGTAGTTTCGTATGCTTTGTGTTCATTCTTTAGGACAACATGCATCAATGATGACATTGGACTTATTCAATGCAAATTGCCCTTTTCTGCTGAAGTCTCGTAACATGAAGATGACTGCTGATTTATCCTTGAGGTATTCGTCATAGCTGATTTGTTGCAGGTCTGGCAGTAGCATTTGGATGATATTGTTGGCGCATGAGCAATGTATTGTCTGTTTGTTGTCTGTTGTCAAAATAGTCTTGAGATAGTGCGAGTAGATATAGGCGACCTGTTCCTTGCATCTATCACAGTGGGCAGTTTCATTGTCAAGTGCTCCATAGGTATCAAATTTATAATTGCATTTTGAGCAAAATGCGTGGAAAGGACTGGAAAATGCATTAGCTATTTTCAATGTTCCTTGTACCTGCAATACATATGAAAGTATTGTTTGGTTAGGAAGATTTTTTTTTTGTTAATTTTGTTTTAGATTTGCTAGGGAGAAGATTGGAGATTTCAAGAGTTGTTACCTCAAATGTTGAGTGCAGCAAACTGTTTAAGTGATCCAAGGTCCTTTTGTCATTTAATACATCGATATATGTTGACTGGCAAGTGTGAAGCATGTTGTCTTTTGTATTGATCCGTTTGACAATATTTTTGAAAAGGATAAGTGGAAATTCATTGCTTCGGAGTTGTTGTTTGATTTTTACAAAATGGTCCTCAAAATTCCGGTGCATCTGCAGCTGTAGGTGTAAATAGTGTAAGTAAGAAATGAAACTGCAAAACAGTAATGTATGTTAATTGAAAACTAGGTTCAAGAACTAGAAACAATTTAAACAAGAAAGGAGATAGTCAAAGCATAAACAAGTACATGCGCCTCTTGCATTTGGAACATGTTGTCCACATTAAATTCCTAATTTTTGCTTTATTTTGAAGCTTTACTGAGACAAACAGCTTTTACTTTTGCATTTGTATTTGATGAAAAAATTGATTTGAAGTAGTCGCCTATTTATGAAGAGATACATTACTCTATGTTCTAAAAAGTATCGAACTGAGTGAATTGTTGACTTATGTGCAATTTACTGGTGTTATAAAATGTTTAGAATTTTACTTAGAGACGTGACATCAGACCGTTGTTCATTCCTGGAGATAGCAGCTCTGTGTTGAGGCTTGAATGCATTTCTGTGAATTTAGTTGCTATTTTTTGTGGCTTATATGCATTTCTCAGACTTTTATTTTTTACAAAGCTGTTATATGTATCTCATACTGTCAGTTCTTATTGTCAATATTGTTTTATTGTTGTGTATGTGGTTGGTTTTACATTTCCTTTCTGTACTGTCATTGTTGTCAGTAGATTCATACTTGTTCATAACACTTTAGATCAAGTGATTTAGTGTTTACTTTTTTTCCCTGGATTGCTCCTGAAATCTGAATCACTGCAGAGTCCAGACCAAGTATCTAAGGAGAAGAGGGGCACACTGTATTCCACATGGAAAGCAGATTAAAATAATACTTACTTGAGTCTTTAATCAATAATGATCAAACAGTAATCTAATAGCAATGGGACTGAATCTGGATGCTTAATTTTGAACTGGTGAGGCTCAAGGTTGAAAGACAAGTGTCTGCTTATTAGCAGTCTGAGTTTGAAACTTGGATGTTCTAGATGAGCTGCCATAGGGTTTTTCTCCAATTCGTAACTAGTTGGAGCTTTTATGTCAAAACCTCTATTCAGTTGGTGGAATCTTCATAGAAGAGCTTAGCAATTGTTATTGCTATTGTTGACAGTAAAATGTCAAATAGGGTTTGCCCTACAGCGATGAGATATTGGGTGGAAGCTTACATTATTATAGTGTCTTCTAAAAGTATTTTAGAGAGCATTTATTTATCTCAAGTAGCTATACATTAATGTTGATTGGAGAGGCACTTAAGTTTCCTGTTTGAGTTTGAAACTATAGTAATTAAGTCAATTCAACTGTTATGTATGAGACAGACCGAGATTATTCAATACAGATACACCATATGACTTGGGGTGAGTAAGAAAAGTTTGGCTAAAATTCAGCAACAATGGACTTGACCACTCGAAGTGACATTGGCTAGATGTCGGTTGCAAGCTGACATTATTACGGTGCTTTTTAAAAGTATAGAGGGAACATATATTTCTGAAGTAATTATACAATAATGTGGATTGGATAGACACTTATGTTTTCAATCTCAGCATGAAATCACTGCAGAAGTCATTACAATTTCTTTTGCACTAGAGAGGTCTGGACTCCACAATAGTGCAGGCAATTGTTTTCCCAAGAATGTGGCAATATACCGGGCCACTCCAAAATGGGGCAGTTGACCTGCAAATGAGGGCTCTATTTCTCTATTTTTTAATAATCAAAGGCTCATGCTCAGACTTGGAGAGTCTTTACAATTTGATCCATTTTGCACATCAGGGTTGCAAGAAATCACAAGAAATTACAAGAATCCAAAAGGGCTTAAAGTTTAACTTTAGATAACCATTGTTTGCAAATAATGAGAGGAGAAAAATGAATATTATTACAGTGTAGCATGCAGGCAGACTTTTGAGAGAACTTATACAGCGGATCATGAGGGGTTGTGGTCTCAAGTTAACTGAAACATTGTTTTGTTCGAGCTGGGAAGATATGATAAAGAGTTGGAAGAGATAAGCATGTTAAAATATAGTGCAGTTACCATATAAAATAAAATTTTCAAAATGATTTAAAGTTAAAACTAGTATGTGGAACCTTGAAAAGTGTACCTGGGCTTTGTCGAACTCTGAATCTCCATCTTGCACATCAACAATATATTGCAGACCTATTTTTTTTGCTCTTGTGACCAATACACCTATGGTGCCTGTAGCATATTGTTCGGTACTTGCCAACAATTGTTTTATGGCTGTGCTGGGGATGAATTTATAGTCAATACAAAGTCGTGGAATGATTTCCACTATTGAGGACTTTGTTAGAACCAGTATGCAGTCGCAATCTCCACGATCATAATCTGTTCTAGGTGCAATCTGGAAGTTGGATATGGATAGTCCCGAACCTAGAATTATTTTGTCTTCATAGTGAGCAATGAGATCAGCAGTTACATTTAGCGTAATAGTCATTTCACCTTTTGTGTCTGTGAGGTCTGCGCGTAGTACTTCACGTGTCTTGTTTGTCTTATCCAGTATAGCTTTATACTTCACAATGACATCGCCTTGGAAAATGTTGCCTGCTTTACGTGCATTCAAGTCTTCAATTGAAACTTGATTTTGACTCTTTACTTTTGATCTGGAAAAAACAAAACAAAATTAGTTGAAATCTAGAATCTTGACAAGGTACAGTGTACATGTAACTGAAGAATATTGTTTACCTTTTCAATTGTTGTTGGTTAATAGTGTCCATTTGTTCTTCTGCTCTTTTGGCATTGTCCATTGTAACCTGTATTTTTTTATCAATTTGTCATTTGCATAAATTTCTGCAGGAAAAATGATAATATGTTGTTGTTCTAATGTTATATCAGAATATGTAGAATTGGTACTATGGAATAAAAGAATAAGACAATTTGTAGACAGAAGAAAATGAAATTGTATTGAAATGATGAAGCTATGTAATACATATGTGTTTTCTTCGTGGACATTAGGGATTATTTTATTTATTCATTTGATTCACAAGATTTTGAGGGTGTTCATTTAGATGCTTTTGAACTAAAACAAATGGCATATTTAAGAATATTTAGTTTTGTGAAAGGATTAAAATTAGGGAAAATCAGTGGGGTTGTTGCTGTAATATGCTTTTTATTTGTAAATTTGGTTTTTTTGTGTTAGTAAATTGGATGATACATAATTGAACAGTAGTTTGTATATAGATTGGATTTGTCAAAATATGTTTTTTGTTGATTTGGATGTTATTGAAGAGAAACAGTTGAGATATTTAAGAACATTGAGTGTTCTGAGAGGGTTGAAATCTTAAAAAAGTAGCAAGATGGTCACTCCAATATGCTTCCGATTTGTAAACTTCAATTTTTTTTGTTAGTGCATTGGTCCATAGATGATCGATCAATGGTCTAGATAGAGCATGACACCTACTTAATAAGAAATGCATATTGTGGTTTTGCATATGATTCAGGAGCTTTTTTTTTTTGTAGTTTTCTGTACACATGTCAATGTTGAAATCTCCCACTAGGTACAAGGTTTTATTTCCATCAATACATGAGAATACTTGCCTGGTGATTGCTATAATATCTGCAAATGGAGCATTGGGCTTGGCATATAAGTTACATATGTTAATTTCATTGTTCATAGAGCTTATTGTTAATGTTATTGCTTCTGTATATGATGTTGAATGTTGCATTGTTTTATAGACTAATATGTTTTTCTTGGTTATAGACATTAGTCCGTGTATATGGTATGTTGAGTAACAATTGAAATCTTTGAAAAAATTATTTGTATGGTAGTCTTGGATATATGTTTCTTGAAGGCATAAGATATCAGATGCCATGATATCAGTGTCATTAATCATGTCTTCAATATGTAGGTGTAGATTGCGAGTGTTTAATGTGCACAATAGTAGTTCTGAATTAGTCTTATGTTTGATATCTCCATTTTCAAATTGCCAGTGTGCTGTTGATTTTAGACGAGACATTTCAAGGACTATTTTTTCTTTTATTTTGAAATTTTGCTTGGTAAGAGGCTTTAACAAGAATAATGTCTGGATTGTTTTTGTCCGCAAAAGTGTTGTATATGTTAATCCATGTTGCCTTATGGCCGTAGGATCAAATGCCAAGCCTTGCATTGTGAGTCCTTGAGATCTATGTATTGTTCTAGCACAAGCAAGTTGAATTGGAAATTGTTTTCTAATAGTTATTTTCTTGTTGTTTGAGATTTTTTGTATTGGCCTTGTGGTGCGAAGTACAGGTGTCCATTGTTTATCAATGTCATTGTTATAACATTGTGTTAATTTAACACGTTGATGGTGGCCAATGTTTGGGTCATTGAATTCTATCCAAACAATGTCAAAAGCATTGGATATGGTATATGCTTTAAATGTTCCATCTGACCCATTGACTAGACCGTCTTGCGTATCATAATTACCAGCATAAATTTCTACAAGCATGTTTGGTTTCAAAAGTATTTGAGATGGTAAAGACATTGTGTGATTATACAGATGTATTTCATTGTAGTTTTCGTCATTTTCATCAATTGCATTCAGTACAATTAGCTCTCCTGGAACTATTGACAACATATTTTGATTATGTGCATTAACATCTTTCCTTCTGTAAAATAGATAGGGGAATGTTGGGTCTATGGGTGGTGAGCGTAAACAAGTCTGATTCAAGTACTGTATATCATTATCTGTTTGTGAACCTACACGTATTCTATTGAGTATTGCAATAAACTCCTCATCTGTTTGCCGCATAGTTGATTGTAGCTCATAGTATTTTATGTTGTGTTTCCAAAAGTTGTATGGCATTAATTCAGTCAGTGTTGGTGTATTATCAAATACAACTGAATCTAGTACAGGTTGTGCTTGATATAAATCACCACAAAAAATTGTATCAAGATTTCCAAAGTATGTGGTTGGCATTTGCATTATATCTCTTAATCGCTTGTCGATGCAACGTAAAAATGTTGCACCTACCAATGAAATCTCATCTACTAATAGCACACGCAGCTGCTGATAATGCTTTGACATTGTATCTAAGATTTCAGTATTCAATGGAATGAATTCTGATTTGTTAAAAGGTATTCGAAATGCTGAGTGTAATGTTACTCCACCTATATTGTAAGCTGCTTTTCCTGTATAAGCAACTACTAGGCCTTTTGGTTTGTCCGGATCACTATCAATGGAGTTATTATATATGCGAAGGAGAGATTGAAATATTGCTTTTGCAGTAAAAGTTTTGCCAGTGCCTGCTCCACCTGTTAGAAACAAGTGTAGTGGAGTTTTGATATTTTTTAATTTCTTCAACACAATGTCCTTTACAATTGCTTGTTGTTCACTGTTTAACATTCGTCTCAAATTGAAGTATTCAACATTGTCCATAATATGTGGATGTTTTCCAATTTCAAATGCATTAGAGAATTGAGTTTTTGATTTGTTATGCTTTAGTGTTTGAATATCGTCTTCTATGTTGTATGTTTCTTTCTGTGGATTTTGATTTGAAATGATCAATTCATTTGGTATGTGACTATTTTCAGAATAGATTTCATCTATAGCTTTGTCAATATCGCCCCATTTAGAGTTTATGTGGTAATTGTATTTGATACGATTAGTATTAATTGTGTTTTCATGATATGAATAGGCATCATGCCATGAATGGAAACCATGCCTCAATGTTTTTTCATTTATTGTGAAGGGTACATAAAGCAATAAATGCTCTCTGCAATAATTTTCCAAGTCAACATGTTTGTTAAAATTGGTAAAACGTATAATATTTGGTTTAGCTTTGCGGTGCATTGGTTTCCCATCTTTTCTATATTCTGATACGAATTGTGCAAGGCAAATATGTGTGAGTGTTTCAGGTCGTGCTAAATAGTAATCTATTAAAGATCTACAGGCCACATTTTCTGATTCATCTGGTTCACTGTTCAATTGTTTTGCAGACTTTAGAACAAAAGTTCGATCACTATCAGCTCTTGTATCAATGAATATACACTTTCTTGAACTATAGTTTAGTGGAAGTGATAGTACGATGTGAACAGCCTGTTGTGTAGACATTTGTTGCAGATTTAGCAATGCATTTCCAAGTCTACTTATCATTTTTATAGCATCGATATTATTTTGTTGATGGTCCCTACGAATTCTTTTAAATGCATTTGTCATTGTTTTATCCACTTTTGTCATGTAAGAGCTGCAATACATTGCTGCAGCATATGCATTAAGCACAAATTATGCATCTGTATTTGCTTTCCATAGCTCTGGTATTTTTTTTGAAAAGCTGTTATTCCATATATGCGAAGGGTTTCGTTTTAAGAAAATTGTAGGCCTATGGATTGTTGATTTTATAGCTGTGATGTAATCATGCTCATTCAAGTTGATGTCTTATAGAAACATTTGAAAGGAGAATAATTGGTCATAATTAGATTGTTCTAATATGGAAAAGATTTTTGTTGCCATTGGAACAATAATTTCATTATTGTCTTTTAGCGGTTCGAGAACCATAGTTTTTTTCATTGGTGGAAATGGGAAATTGTATTTACAACAGTGCTGTTTTGATTTTCTGCATCGTTTTGTATGATGGTGCCTATGTAGGATAGCTATTTGAGGAGTCAAATCATCAGTGTTGCAAGTGATGTATTTGTCAATAAATTGTTCAATATTTGCAAGTTCATCTTTTCCATAAATTGGAGCATCTTTAATCCATAAAAGAAAGTGGTCATGTTCATTGCCACAATTTTGGAATTCAGTTACAGAGAAATAATCCAAGAGCTCTCCGAAGAAAGAGCTATCTGTAAATATCAATTGTTTTAGTGCATTGATTCTATGTTTATAATAGCGTACACATGTTACAGGATCTTTTTTTATGAGGTAGAAAATATTTTTCTCATTTTGTATGTCGTATTTTTGTTGTGAAGATGCACAATATGTATTATGCAAGGCTTCAAGTGCTTTTGAAAGGTGTTCCCAATGTTGTTCAGCACTAGTAAATGTAAGGAAAAATGTAGGCGGTCCAAGTTGCCGAATCATTGCAAAGACATTTTTTTTTAATTGATATAAATAATCCGGAGATATTCTTATTCTTTTAAAGTCAACATATCCAATGTCTGATTTGAGAATCTTCTCTAGGTTAGGTTTGCATTTGACATCTTTTGCTATTAGTTTTCTTCCTTTTAATTGACCTTTTCGTACTCTTATCCACATTGTAGATAAAACTTGATGTATCAATATCTTGACTGTTTTGAAAAATAGATTAGTTGTATGATATGCAAATTGTCTATTGGAATGAAGTAGTTCCCATTGTGCAATTTTTTGATAGGAAAAATTCTTGACAATGTCGTCATTACGTGGGTTTCCAAAGAATAGTGTGGGAAAGTTCATTTCTTCTGCATATTTGTCTTTAAAGATTCCAATAGGATAATGGTTTTCTGCTGGTGCAACTTCTATGATTTTGTCTTGCATTTCATGTATACATTTAGATTCTGTGTATCCATGGACCAAGGTCTCAGAAGGATTTTGCTCATCTGTATCAGATTCTGAACCTGTTTCATTTGTGCAAGGGTCGTCTACTATGCCACTTTCATCATCTATTTCAAGAGATTGTCTCCAGTGCTTATTTAATTGGAATTTCTCATTTTTGTATAGGGTTGTTTCACTCAATTGGTTCAAAGCTTTCATTATAATAGTCGATCGCACCATCCCCTTCTGATATGCATTTTTATATTGTAGCCGTCTTTTTAGCGCAACTGCAATAGTGTATGTTTCATCGGCAGAGCGTGGCAATGCATTTTGTACAATGTTCATGTTGACTGGGACATTAATGATAGACCCAGTCAATCCAATTTGGGGTCTTTTGTAACCTAATTGCCATATTTGTGCGAATGCAATTCTTAGTGAAACAAGGCGCTCTTCTAGTTGCGTAAGCATTTTTACGTATTGTAAAGCTATATTCATTCGAATATGGAGTGGTGTTGCATATTTTGGAAGCTTGAATTGTTTCAATGTTTCATGGCATATGCGACAAATACAATTCATCAATACATTGTTATTTTGATTTGTCAGTTTATAATATGTTTGCTTTTCTTTCTCTCTAAAAGCGATAATGTTTTTCTTAAAATGCAATGTCTGACAAATTGCACAAGTATGTATCGGTGTATCTTGAATTTTTTTTTGAAATAATTCTATTGGTGATGCTGAGTGTCTAGTTTTCTTGGTTGTATTTTCCATTTGATTATTAGCACGTATTTGTTGTTTGATCTTGCGAAGTGATGTAGTGTTGCTATTTGCAATTTTTTGTTTTCTAATAAAATCACCATCATGATGTTGTTGATTACTGCTTTGAAATTGTTTTAGTTGTCTAGATGTGATACATGGGCTTGCATTGTTTGCTTGTACTAGATAAGGTACAAGCGGCTCAAAATGTCCTTGGATGGGATTTGTATCATGAAATAAGATAGAATACGATTGTCCTTGGGATGACGGATTGAAGTGTAAGTATTTTTTTCCTGAAGTAGTTGACCAAAGGCATATTTGTATGTCTAGCCACTTTGACAACCAACGGATGCAAAACAAGTCAACCCATAGGCCAACTTCATTATTATTTGTAGAATGCATTGCAGAAATACGCATTCTACGCAAGTACTCTTCAACATTTTGTACACCGTGCAATTCATGCAATGTACGACTATCCAGTTCATAATTATATGAGGTGATTGCTTCTGGATCACCTTGTGTGAGGCAACTCAAGAAGTGGTCTATAGCTCCATTCCGTAACTGACTTGATGTGTATTGAGAATGAAGAAGTAACTCCAATGAGTCAAATAAGCAATCCCCTACATTGTATTTAAATACTTGAATTCTACACAATCCTTCATTTCTCAATGCATAGTCAATGTTTAGAATTTTAGTCTGAATTGCTATTTTGTATTTCTCTACATCTATGATCTGTTTTTGTTTATCAACTACTGGCACTCTTGTTCTCTTCATTTTTTTTGAAACAAGGACAATTTTGTTGATCCCAGAATATCAAAAAAATGGTGTACCTGTAATATATTCATAACCATTGGTTAGATAGTTTTGATGATTGATAATTACAAAAGGCATATTACAAATGGAAATTAGAAGCAGGCTGTTTCCTAAAAGCAATGTCGATATGCAATTTTGAAATGCATTTAGTATTTGGTTTCCTTATTTCAAATCACAAATAAATTCAATGCTAAAATTCTAAGTAGTCAAGGCATTGTTTAAATGTAATGAAAATAATTCTTATTTTTGGATTGTACAAGAAAATAAGGCATTATAATGAAGAAGAGAATTTTGAATGATTTAAAACTAGTGGCAATGGCAATGTCAGATCCATTCACCTGCATTATTTTCTTCAGAAAATAAAGAAATAGAAATCACCATTTGGTAGATAGTTCTGATCATTGATAGCCACAAAAGGTTTATTAAAATTCAAAATAAGAAGCAAGTTTTGATTTGAAAACAATGTAGACCTGTGACTTTGAAATTCATTTTGTACTCGGTTTTGATATTTCAAATCAGAGGTTTACATTTAAAAATAAATAAATACAGTGTTAAAATACTAAATAGCCAAGCCATTGTTTAAATATTGCAAAAATAATTGTTATGTAGTTGTGTAAATAGTGTAGGAACAATCCTTGGACAACTCTAATGACATCACATATTCTCTGAGCCATAGGCTTCAAATAATTAGCAATTTGCATATATGAATAATATATTGAATGTATAAATTAAACAATGGAAGAAACAAACAAACAAGAGATATGAAGGAGCAAATGAACTTGAATAGATGACAATAACATTTTCTAGAGTTGACTATGACTTGGAAATAAAGGTTTTAGTACCTTTTGATAAGCTTGTGCTTGGATTGTAGATGCAGGTGAAGGATTAGAATGATCTGCAAAAGTCTAAAGGATTGTAAACTAGTTGCAATTGCAACATTATATTGATGGGATTGTGTTAATTTCTTTACAAAGTGAAAAGGTATTGTGCATTGTTAAACAGTATATGCCTTCAAGTGGTTTTGTCACTTATATAATCATTAATAGAATTTTGCTACTTACAACTTGCAAACTGTGTTATCTATTTATATTTTGATATTGAATTTAACTATAACACGTAAAAATAACAAATACAGTAGACATGGATAGACTGTAACAAGATCCAAAGCTAGGACACCAAACATGTAACATCAAGATTTCTTCAATGCTGGCCTATACACAAAAAAAGATATTATAACTAGTTGTTGAATCTTGCAAATCATATAACTATCACGGGAATATAATTCCAATATTAGTTTTCTTGTTATCAAGTCTTATAGAAATCTAGACAAAAAAATATTGAAAACTATTAGAAGCACTTTTTACAATTTACTATTGCTATATATCTTTGCATTCATACTCAATAATAGCTAACTAGCACCAAAGAAGTACAGTAAGACCAATACATAAAATATAAGTGACATGCAAAAGTGTATAGTGTTTTTTACAAATTGCAAATAACTGCCCACATCAGTGTTATTACAACTTACATAGTTTTCTAGAACATCAAAGAGATGGCTGCATCTATTTATGATGATTTCATGTTGGAATCATTTGTTATTCTAAAAAAAAAAACACTTTAAAATTCCACCGCTTCATTTCCCGCCCATCAGCATGATCATCGCCATCGGCGTGTCAAAAAAAACATGTTGGTCAATATTCACTTCATCATCATGATATTTCGCTTCTGCATATTGGGGAAAAGAACAACATCATCATCATCATATTGTTGAAGAAGAAAAGGAGGATATGGAATATGATCATGTTGCCGAGGAAACGAAAATGATGGTAACGTCATCATGATATTCGGGCTTCATTGAAATGCCAAGGATGACGTCATCGTCATTTTCGTTAAGATCAGGGTATAAATGTAATATCGGGTCACCTAAGGAGCATGATCAGGATGATGAATGTAATATGACCCCTTTGCGCCCAAGGCAACCCTCTCGAAAGATCAGGATGATGATGAGCATCGGGATATTTGCTTCTTCGTCGAACTTAGAATAAGACGTCATCATCATATTTCGCGAACCAGATCGTGCTTGAAAAATAACCTGTTGAAGGAAAAATGTGATGATGATGATGATCAGGATATTTGCTTCTTCGATCATTGGATCGGGATGACGTCATCATGATATTCGGAGCCTTTGTTAAACTTAGAACATGACGCCATCACGATATTTCGCCAACCGGATCATGTTTGGGAAATATCCTGCCGAAGGGAAAATGTGACGATGATGATCATTAGGATATTTTTGAAAGGTTGTATTTCATGGGCAGGACGACTTTACGAAATATCGGGCGAACAAACAAGATCATGATGATCTTGACAACATGACAGGATAAAACAATATGATGATGACCCTCCTCATCGAACTATCATGATGACGTCATCACGATATTTTGTCTGCGAAGCACAAGGATGAGTTGAGGTCATCATGATATTGCGCTAGGGCGATATTGTAAAAAAATGATCATGATGTTTAAGGAATGAAATATCGCCTTCTTCTGAATAGATAGGGTGATCATCATGACATTGCAAAAAAGGCGATCAGGAGGATATGAAGATGATGATCCCCTTTATGGATTTATGATGATGATGTCTCCATCACTTGCAAATTTCTGCGAATGACCCTCGTGAAAGATCAGGATGATGATCATAATTATGCAAAAGGAGATCAGGAGGATATGAAGTTATCATCATATTTCGAACTTCAGCAAATATCATGATGATGACCTTGCGATAGGATTATAACATGTGCATGCAAATATGCCGAAGGTGGATTTTCTAAGGGTGATCACCATGATATGATAAGATTAGGTAATGTTGAAATATCATGATGATGCTCGCCATACAAAGACCGCTTGACGGGGAAACTTACCCTGACCTAAAGTTGATATCATCATGATATTTGAACCTCAGGATATTATCGGGGGGGGTTCAAATATGATGATGATGATCATCTTCATGTAACCAAAACCGAGTTTATAACATATGACCCTCCTAAAAGAAATCATGATGCTGACAATGCGGCTAAGGCCATTTGACGGGTAAAGGGCACTACCACCTAAGATTGACGTCCGGATATTGGGACTGCATGATTTTTATCGGCTGATAGACCAAGATCATGATGATCTTGACAACATGACTCAGGATATAAAAATATGATGATCCTCCTGCGAATATCAGGTTTGACCAAAACTTTGACCATGCATAACTTTCACATATGGAAGAATTTTCGAGTGAAGTAAAAGGCAAACCTGCATGGAATTTCAAGCTCTTTCTAAATATGAAAGTTATGCACTATCAGCCACGAGATGAAATTTAAAGACCAGATCGTATAAATGCGGATCTGAAATTGTCTTTTAAATTTTAAAATAAACTAAAAAGTCAGTGCATAGGAAAACAATAATGCTAGGGTTCCTTTACCCTTGAAACTAAAATTAAAGTGGCCTAAAATCTAAATCCTGACAAAAGAAAATGCAATCGCCACCTGCAAACACAATCGCCACCTGTCTCAGAGGTGCACACGTGTAGCCCTAACAATTTTATCAACACATGCATCTTTTAAGGTTCTCAAATGTGGAACGGAGGTTAGTAGCTTTCAGACGATCTTCAAATGCAACCACATAGAAACAGCTTCAGAGAGGTGCATCAGTTTTAAAGGCCAAGATTTATTAACTCCTACCCAGGAAATAATTAGTCGCAGAGCTGGTGATTTGGAATTGGCATCGTTGAGATCAAACAGTTCTAAGAAAATGGATTTTTAGACTTCCTCATTGAGATGAGACAGGTTTAAAGAGGAAGCAGCTTTGCTCAAAGTACAGAAAGTTTATAAAAGCTACCATAGAAGATGGAATCTTGCAGATTGTGCTCTGTACATTCATGTCTACATTGAGGAACTCTGGTTCTATACTGTGCCATGTGCAATTTTTTTTCAGTTTTGTAAGTCGAGATCCAACTAATTGGTTGCATGGGTTTGCCGTCTTCACCTCCTTTCTAATGATTTTGCTAATGCCAGTTGTTAAGATTCGTTTTTATTTCATTTGTGTCTTGCAAACAAAAATTGGCAATTTTTTGTTCTGATTAGCAGAACTGTCTTTGTTATTAACCTACATCGACCTCTCCCTTCTTTCCCCAATTTTACCTCAGTGTTTTCTTGCTTATAATTTAATTTTGTAGCAACGCCCCTCATTTGGAATATATTTGGGTATTGTTGTTTAGATATTCAGATGGAAACAGTCTATTTTATTTTAACTCTTCATGTCCAGCATTAACCTCTTCTACAGAATTTCACAAAATAGTATTCCAATGTCTGGAGAAGGGTACCAACTAATGTTCTTCTGTCATGAATTCTCTTTCACATATAAATTTGCATTTTCCTTCAGAAGATTGGAGGACTTTTTTTGTGGGTATTTTCCTTGTCTGACCATAATCTGTGCCATTGAACATTACAGGGACACGATAACATATCCTTATTCTTTCTTTCAAAACAGAATATTTGCTAGAGGACCAAACAAGAGGGCGAGCCTCTGTTCCAAATTGGGATTACTAGCAAATTACCTAAATTCGTTAATACTCTCTGCTTCAAGGTATGAAATTCACACCCTTGCTATGTATAAGTAAGGTCTATAGCACCGTCCCCATAAAATTCCAGCATATTATATGATGGGTACTGAGCAAACGCCGAGCCTCAATCATTCAAACGTAAATTAAACAGTGAACACATGCATGAAATCACTTAAAAGGAACTGTAAGTTGTACCAAAGAAATTGCAGAGTAGAAAGTTGCAACAGAATATAAGTAGATGCTTTACAGCTTGAATATATACAATGTATCTGGAAATGAAACAAGTAATACTGCATATAGCATGAGCACTTGTATAGTTAGTTCTTCCTGCAACCTTGTTTGTTATTTAGTGACACAGTTGCATAGCTACTTTTATGCTCCCGGGTGATCATCATGATATTGCAAAAAAGGCGATCAGGAGGATATGAAGATGATGATCCCCTTTATCGATTTATGATGATGATGTCTCCATCACTTGCAAATTACAGTGAATGACCCTCGTGAAAGATCAGGATGATGATCATAATTATGCAAAAGGAGATCAGGAGGATATGAAGTTATCATCATATTTCGAACTTCAGCAAATATCATGATGATGACCTTGCAATAGGATTATAACATGTGCATGCAAATATGCCGAAGGTGGATTTTCTAAGGGTGATCACCATGATATGATAAGATTAGGTAATGTTGAAATATCATGATGATGCTCGCTATACAAAGACCGCTCGACGGGGAAACTTACCCTGACCTAAAGTTGATATCATCATGATATTTGAACCTCAGGATATTATCGGGGGGGGTTCAAATATGATGATGATGATCATCTTCATGTAAGCAAAACCGAGTTTATAACATATGACCCTCCTAAAAGAAATCATGATGCTGACAATGCGGCTAAGGCCATTTGACGGGTAAAGGGCACTACCACCTAAGATTGACGTCCGCATATTGGGACTGCATGATTTTTATCGGCTGATAGACCAAGATCATGATGATCTTGACAACATGACTCAGGATATAAAAATATGATGACCCTCCTGCGAATATCAGGTTTGACCAAAACTTTGACCATGCATAACTTTCACATATGGAAGAATTTTCGAGTGAAGTAAAAGGCAAACCTGCATGGAATTTCAAGCTCTTTCTAAATATGAAAGTTATGCACGGTCACCTAAGGAGCATGATCAGGATGATGAATGTAATATGACCCCTTTGCGCCCAAGGCAACCCTCTCGAAAGATCAGGATGATGATGAGCATCGGGATATTTGCTTCTTCGTCGAACTTAGAATAAGACGTCATCATCATATTTCGCGAAGCAGATCCTGCTTGAAAAATAACCTGTTGAAGGAAAAATGTGACGATGATGATGATCAGGATTTTGCTAATGCCAGTTGTTAAGATTCGTTTTTATTTCATTTGTGTCTTGCAAACAAAAATTGGCAATTTTTTGTTCTGATTAGCAGAACTGTCTTTGTTATTAACCTACATTGACCTCTCCCTTCTTTCCCCAATTTTACCTCAGTGTTTTCTTGCTTATAATTTAATTTTGTAGCAACGCCCCTCATTTGGAATATATTTGGGTATTGTTGTTTAGATATTCAGATGGAAACAGTCTATTTTATTTTAACTCTTCATGTCCAGCGTTAACCTCTTCTACAGAATTTCACAAAATAGTATTCCAATGTGTGGAGAAGGGTACCAACTAATGTTCTTCTGTCATGAATTCTCTTTCACATATAAATTTGCATTTTCCTTCACAAGATTGGAGCACATTTTTTGTGGGTATTTTCTTTCTCTGACCATAATCTGTGCCATTGAAAATTACAGGGACACGATAACATATCCTTACTCTTTCTTTCAAAACAGAATATTTGGTACAGGACCAAACAAGAGGGCGAGCCTCTGTTCCAAATTGGGATTACTAGCAAATTACCTAAATTCGTTAATACTCTCTGCTTCAAGGTATGAAATTCACACCCTTGCTATGTATAAGTAAGGTCTATAGCACCGTCGCCATGAAATTCCAGCATATTATATGATGGGTACTGAGCGAACTCCGAGCCTCAATCATTCAAACGTAAATTAAACAGTGAACACATGCATGAAATCACTTAAAAGCAACTGTAAGTTGTACCAAAGAAATTGCAGAGTAGAAAGTTGCAACAGAATATAAGTAGATGCTTTACAGCTTGAATATATACAATGTATCTGGAAATAAAACAAGTAATACTGCATATAGCATGAGCACTTGTATAGTTAGTTCTTCCTGCAACCTTCTTTGTTATTTAGTGACACAGTCGCACAGCTACTTTTATGCTCCCAAATCATGAATTTGTCAATATATTGAAACTTGGCAATTCATACCTCAATGTCTGGGAATTCTATAATTGATATCCAAGTTTCTAAAATAGAAAATAGAAAACTTAAGTTCTAGAAAGAGATATCTGAACTCTAACAGAAATTTGAGAAAAATGTAAAATTTCTATAACTGAGAGTGCTCTACAATCTAAAACTCATATAATATCTGAAATCTTGAAATTTCTGTGAACAGTAGCACTGGTTTTCTACACGGATTACGAAATAGAAGTCCATATAGAGGCTTACCACAGATGCAGCTTCACAGGCCTCCGGATGCCCACCTTCATTGCTCTCTGAGTGCAAACAAATTGAGAAACAACAATCCAAAGCGCATACAAATTGAAAACCTCCGATCAAGACATGACCTGTCATCTTGTAAAGATGATTAAAAATCATTAATTAACATTGCAAATGAAATAAAAATCATTAATTAACATTGCAAACGAAATAAATTCAACAAGCTCAGCGGCGCCGTCACTTTGCACGACCTGTACTTAACTGTATTTGTTAGTTCCTGTACTTAACTGTATTCGTCCGAAAATTCAATAATTTTTTAAATCATTATTTCATTTTTTACCCTTACTGTTCACACCATAGACCAATCAGACAATAGATAAATGGTATTTTTTAAATGATTAAATTAAAAAAAAAATAATGAACTATAGCATTGTGGTTGCAAATTTTTAGTTCTTTCACATGATTGGACGAATAATTTGAGAAATTGCATCTAGCCGATGCATTAGTTATACCTGCCGAAGGCAGGAACTAATAATATTACCAAAACGAATACTAATAGTCATCAGTAGCAAAGTCAAACTTAATACAGTCGACGTAGTGTCCTTTCTTTGAACAATAACTAGGAAACGCAAGAAGACTGATTCGTACAAACGAAGCTTGGAGTAAAATGCACCACGTGTTCCCCTTCATACTATGGTATCTTGCCTAGATTGGGTTCGAATTTGAGCAAGCTCCACCTCATTTTTTTCCAACGATCTTCCCTTTGTTTCTGGTATCAGAAATGTGCAAAAGAAACCCAAGCAACTTGCTACTCCAAGAATAATCAAGGCCTTATCTACTCCTATGCCAGTTGGATAAGACCTATTGCAATCACTAGGCCCAGGGTTATCCCTATGCCTGGGTTGAGAGGCATACAAGAACCCAAATGCTCCAATGATAGCGCCTGCTTTACCAGCGGCTGCAGAAATACCATGACACGTCGATCGCAACCGAGCAGGAAATAACTCTGCCGGCACAATGAAAGTCGTTGTGTTGGGCCCGAAATTTGCAAAGAAAAATGTCAGAGAATAAATCGCCAAAAAGCCTTCTCGATGGGATTCATGAAGCCAGTAACTTTTGTAAGGAATGGCGAGGGCGAACAAGAAAACTGACATAAAGAAAAACCCAGCGAGCTGAATTTTAAACCTCCCAATACGATCTATCAGAAAAATGGTGAATATGTACCCCGGCAGAGTTCCACAAAATGCAATCAGCGCCTGTGCCCTTGCAGTCCGATAAACTTCCTCCAATGGATTCGCATAATCACACTTCAACCATCCGATATTATGATATATATCGTCTTGAAACAGATTGCCGCTGTAGAATGCAATATCCACGAAGAACCAAGTGGATGCCGTGCCTAGCAATTCAAGGCCGTGGCGCTTCACAAAAGCCATGGAAAACAATCCGAACTGTGGGGACCGACTTTGGATGCTTAAGACATCCGACTCATCTTCATAAATATCCAGATTAAGAACTCTCGACATATCTTCTGCGGCTTGTCTGGCGTTTCTAGCAACCAGCGCGGTGTAGCGGGCGGTCTCCGGCATTTTCATCCGCCAGTAATATGTGAAACCTGCGGGAACGGCTCCAAACATTAAGATTATCCTCCACACCACGTCCTTCTGCCCGAATGATGGAATAGGGCCTGCTGCTGATTTCATGCTAGCGGACACAATTACAGCCACTGCACTGCTCGCCAGAATTCCAAGACCCTGCATCCCAAATACCGCAGCGATGAAAGCTCCTCTGGTGGTGGTATTTGCGTATTCGGCCATGATTGTTGCAGAGAGTGGATAGTCCCCGCCGATGCCGAAACCAAGCCAGAACCTGAAAAAGCATAAAGTGCCAATTACGCACTCGGTTGATCTGCCGATTGAGAAGCCGGAAGCGATCGAACTCCCGACCATCAAAGTGAGAGTGAATCCATAGACCCTCTTTCGTCCCATTCTGTCTCCAAGCCAACCGAAGAATAGTTGGCCTGCTAATGCTCCGCACAGAGCGATTCCGTTGACAAGGGCTTTCACATGAATGGGCATGTCATTTTCGTAGTAGATGTGTCCCAGTAGATTGGAAACAGGCGGGATACAGAAGAGATCGTAGGCATCTGTAAAAAAGCCCATGCCTGCGATAAAGATTGCAGTGAAATGGTACAACTGCGTACGCGCCGAGTCCAGTGCAGAAAGCACGTTGAGCTTCATTATTCACAACTCCCAGTCCTTTCCCTAAAATTCACAATTCCCAATCCTTGCCCCAAATCAGTTTGAATTTCGAAGAAGTTCCATCCGGAATATAATTCCCAATCCTTTGCCCAAATCAGTTTGAGTTTCGACCAAATTCCATCCGGAATATAATTCCCAATCCTTACCCCAAATCTGTACCTATGAATTTTGTACAAATTTCATCTGTAATATGTTTCTTTCGTGTATTGCAAGAATATTCTGTAATATACCGATCTTTATTATATTAATTTCATGAAGAAAGTGAAGTTTGTAGTTGCAAGGAAGTTCATGGAATTGACTTCACAGGCAAAGATATTTCCACGAATTGCCGAGCATGTGAAAAAACGCAAACAAGGAACGAGTTTATGTGGCCCCAACTCTGCAATAAATAAATAATTCAATGAGTGCCACAAAATGTCCAGCCGTCACGTGGTATCTACAGAAATAACTTAATCACCAAGATTTTTTGCATTCAGATATATTTATTATATAGCGTGATGAGCACGTCTGTATTAACAATTGAAAGGGACAAGTTTGAAAATTGGAGATGGGTAATGTCTCACATGAAATAGTTCGTTATCACATATATCTGTGTATTAAGATGCAGTCATTCTACAGTGCCTAAAACAAATTGAAAATTATAAAATACCTGGGCATGAAGGAAAGAACGTGTAAACTGCGGTAAAGCCGCTTAAGACCATAAGCATCTGCATAGTGTCTACCAGGTGCTTCTGATTGGAAAAGCCGCCTAAGGCCGGCATTTTAATTTTAATTGACAAAGCTTACATGTCGTTGAGTTTTGGCTGTAGTTATCTTTTTTATATTGATCTTTTTATTGTTTGCGTGGATCTCCAAACATATTAAACTAGCAATCGCAAGAAATGTGGAATGGGCATTGCGCATGCCAATAGCATATAATAAGTGTTGTTTTTCCCTTGGTGGAGAAGAAAAATAAGAGAGAGAATATTGTAGGGGTTAAAAAACAATACAATGTACACAATTTAAAGGTGAGCGATTTAGAGTGTACAAATGGATGCAAGCGCTATGAAAGCAAGGCTTTAACAGCCATTAGATAGACCTCCTCCCTTTTCCTGAGAAATATGTATGCATTGTCTTGCATGTAAGCATATTGCTGGAAGGTAAAGGCAGGAGAGATGCACACATCTAGCAAGCACTGGACATGAGAGACCGCAGTGAAGAGCAAACCCTAATGTTTGATAGGCTCGACATATCATGGCCTTGTCAAGTGTAAGAACTTGGGCTTTATAGATGGTCAAAGCCCATGCCATCTTGAGGGGGAACTACCGGCGAGAACCATGAGAGTCATACGAACAACTGGCACCAAACATAGGTCATGTGAATCTCAAGGCAGTCTTGCATAGCTATCAAACCTAACCATGACGAAGCTTGGTAGCCCAAGAGGGTCGCTACCATTTGGGTAGATAATAGCTACACCAATTCCCAATGCCCCATTGACAAGTCTAACAATAACCCACGGATTTGAAGTGAACATCACCTTTTGGCCAATACACAAAAGAACTGTGGAAGGCAATTGCTCATCCTTGAGGTCTATATTAGATCTCCCCCTTGTTTGTTCAACATTGCACCATGCAATGGGCATGCCCAATGAGCTTAACATGTGTTTGTTATTTTGAGCAACCAAGGCATTTGTTGGAAACAAATGTATGGAGGAGTGGAATGTAACAAGCTCACCAAGGCTAAGGAAAGTATCAGTTCATGACATAAGTAGTTCCTAGTCAGGTAGTCATGGATCCACATTTCTAATATTAGCTAGAAGCTATCAAAATTGAATTTGTGCCTGGCCACAACCTTCTTGACAAAAGATATCATTCAATGTGCCAACCATTTCATAGGCACACCATAGGGTTGCCTTGTAGAATTACTTGCATACAATGGAACGTTTTTGACAAGTGGTAGTTGACCCAAATCACCTACAAGGATAATACAATGACTACCAAAGGCAACTTGGCTGCACATTGGAAATGCCTCACGCAAGTGGCTATCAATACGAGACAAAAGCTTGGCCCAAATAAAGCTCATTTCATCAATTAAAATGTGTAAGGGTAAAACATGAATTAATCAAATGAATTATATAAGACCTAAACAGCAACAGAATAGAAGATAACAAGAAAGATTGAACGAAAATAGCAATGAATAACACAAAGCAAACCTTCCCTGAAATCGATGCTTCTGTTGTTTGCCTATTACAACCGTCCTTTTGCAGATGAAGTGAGCCCTCAGAGAGTGCACTCTTTTAGCTGTTTATAGGAAGTCGATGGTAAATGGCTGTTGTGATATGCAATGAAGATGAGCTCCAAGGCAAGTATGTGATCTCAAGCTAGTTAATGGTAAAAGGGTGCCAAAGGCGCGCTGGTGAATTTCTGCAGAGTAACAATATCAAAAGCCTGGATGATTAGAATGGAGGGATGAAGCTTCATTTATAGACTTGGAAGAATGGGAATCAATGGTTGTGAGGAGATATGAAGATCAATGGCTGAGGATGGTTGAGGAATGTGCAACCAGTAGAAATGTGACAAGTGTCCCAGCTCCATCATGAAAGAGGGGATGTGACAAAATTGATTGGAGAGTTAACTCCATCGACTGAACAGTTAACAGGCTTGATTGATCAGTTAGGAGAGTGGATTATGGAACTGACTGAATTGATTGAGGGATTGACTCAATTGACAGATTAGTTAACACTTTTGATTGATTAGTTAACTAACTTTTGATTTGAGAAGAAATAGGCCATGTGGGTGAGGGAAAATAAGGTAATTAAATATTAAAAATATTTAATTACATGTGCAACCTGATGAGGTGGACAAGGTGAGGTGGAAAAGTGAGGTGTAAGTGTGAGGTGGATTTTGGAATTAGAACTTAGGATAGAGGAATTTGGTTTAATTAAATAATTTAGGATTATTTAATTGTGTAGGATATTTAGAAGAATTTTAATTAAATAAATTAAATTTATTTAATTATAGAATAGTGAATCGATTAAATAAATTGGGAATATTTATTTAATTGATAGAAGAATGGAATAAATATTTAGAATATTTATTTAGGATGATTTGTGTCATTTTTAGGCGTATACATTTTGCCCCTCTTTGATGCAATGCAGTTTACAGCGTTGCTTCAAAGAAGTCGATAGTCTGATAGTGATACATGCCTCGGTTTGCCCCTGGTACAGGCTTACTGACGATAGGATGCCCCCTCAGGAGATTGGACGAGAAAAGGGCGAAAGAATCCAAGACGGACAATCTCACGAAGACGAAGGGGTTAGGATAGGTTGGAGGAAAAGGGACGCGTTTCAGGGAAACGGGAAGAAAACTGGAGGAAAAACGGGCACAGAAAGTAGTCACAGTCATCACCTAGCCAGAATTAGGGTTTGGAGGCTATAAATAGGAGCTGGGTCCACAAGAATAGTCATTTGTGCACTTGTTTGATCTGGATTGGATAGAGAGAGCTTAGAGCAAACTTGGAGCAGGATGGCAGCCAGAGCAGCAGACATTCCACGCGAGGAGCATCGATTCGAGTGAGTCCATCGATTCGGGCGGCCAGCAGAGGCAGGACCCCCGGTATGTGCTTCAAAAAATTTCTCCTAGGGTCGATTTAGGGTGTCATAAATGCATGTAGAAAATAGGTCAAACATATGTGCCGAAATGCAGAACGGCGCATATGTTGCGCGAAGTGGTGCTTTTGTCATTTAGCGGCGCATACGTGAAAATGGCGCATATGTGCATTGTAACTGCGCTTCTGTAGTTAGGCTGCGCATGTGTGGTTAGGCAGCGCATCTGTTCAATGTAGCGGCGCATCTGTAAAAGCTGCGCATATGCTGAATGTAGCGGCGCTTCCATAATATGGCAGCGCATATGCCGAATGTTCCAGCGCATGTGTTGAATCTGTGCATATGTGTATTGTAGCTGTGCATCTGCGTTTAGGCGGCGCATATGCTGATTTTAGCAGCGCATGTATCAAGAAACGACACTTTTACCACATGTAGTGGCGCATTTGCTTTGGATAGCAAATTACTTAGCCAAATTGATTCGAGTAGCGTCCTGTTTGATGCGGGAATCGATGAGCTATCTGTTGATGACTGTTTTGATGCAATCATAACAATAAGTTAAAATTCACATGACATGAACTGTAACTATACTTGAAAGACAAGAAGGAATCATTTGGTGATTCAACTAATCCCAAGTCTACAATGGTTCGGTTGGTCAAGTTCAGTTGGTCAATGTGAAGCTGTAATGTTCAAGGGGCCTTACGTAGTTTAGGTTTGTTCTGTGGTTTACTGGCCTAAGAATATGCAAAAAGGTCATGAGATATGTCAATGCTTTTCATTCCTTTGCATAAGAGTGATACTGGGCTGCAAGTTTCAGAGGGTTTTCTTGGATTTTTGCAGCTTTCTTCTTGATCTGTTTATGAAAACTGTCTACTTATAGCTCTGTCATCATGCTTCTTCAAATTTGAGACAATTTCCTTTGGATTTCTACGTTTTCAGCTAGATATTTCAGATGGGTTGGGAAAAGTTAGAGAGATCTAATCTACACTTCATCTAATCTACAGAAGGATCTAATTGTTTTTGTTATCCACTATGTAAATACCACAGTAATCTGATCAAATCCACAGTAAAAACCTTAAATGTAAGTCCTGAGCATTTTCACAAACATACATTTAAAATTGCAAGCTCTCAAAGAAGATATTTCAAAACATAAAGAAGAGCAGGAGAACACTCAGAAGATAGATGCAGAACTCCAGATTCTATTGTATTAGAAACGAATAGCCATACATGATTTACAATGTAAGAATGACTCTTAGTTTCATTGATCATACTACAGAGAACTTACAAGCTTTACAGATACAGTAAGGCAGCCAGACATTCCACGCGCACCTTACTGCAGACAAACAGGCGACCTCCTTCTTCTACTTCTAAACTATGCTAAGCTATCATGCTGTGTTTTCCTAGAATCTCTGTTGTAGGCCCTAAAAATCCCTGTTGTATAGTCCCTGTTGTGAAGTATTACAGTGTAGAGAGGCACAATATATAACATCATGATTGTCCTCACTACAGCAAAAAAAACCTAACTGAACCCCTGGTTCAAACCTCTAGTTACAGCAATAAATGCAGGTGAACCAGTTCTCAAAAATATCTCAGAGCTGTGGTCAAATCTGGGCGAAATATTGCCCCTTCTGAGAAGTTCCAGCAGCTGGGTAATAACTTCTGTTTGTCTTTTGCAGAAATACCTCCAGCTGCGACCTTCCTCTTCACTTGAATGGCCTTGACCTTTTGCATTTCATCTCTATCTTCTTGCTCCTGAGATCAGATCTTCTGCCTCCATGAGGTCACTGTATTGACTTTCCAGCTGCTTCCTCAACTGCAAGCCTGCAAGACAAGACAAGCAATAAGTATTCCATTTATCACAAAACAGCATGAAAATTAAAATAAGCGTTTAAATACAGGTGACTGCGCAAGATCGCGGAAATCAGATCCAAAATCTGCTCAAAACGCGTCAAAAATGCGCCCAAGCTGCTCAAAATTGATGGGTCAACCATCGCTGACCGGGAAAATGCCAGAGGTGCCAAAAAAATGCTTTAAAATGTCCACCGCCTCATTTCCCGCCCATCGGCATGATCACCCCTGTCGGTGCGTCAAAAAACAGGTTAGTCGATATACCTCATCATCATGATATTCTGGAAATAGCATTCCCTCCTGAAGGTCCAGATGAATGTCATCATGATATTTGACTTCTGCATATGAAGAAACGGACAACATCATCATCATCATCATGTTGAAGAAGAATAGGAGGATACGAATATAATCATGCTGCCGAGGAAAGGAAGATGATGGTGACGTCATCATGATATTCGGGCTTCATTGAAATGCTAAGGATGACGTCATCGTCATATTCGGTTAAGATCAGGGGGATATTTGTGATATCGGGTCACCTAAGGAGCATGATCAGGATGATGAAGTAAATATGACCCTTTTGCGGCCAAGGCAACCCTCTCGAGAAAAATCAGCATGATGAAGATCATCATCATATTCGCTTTTGTCGAACTTGGAATAAGACGTCATCATCATATTTGGGAAAACGGATCGTGCCTGAAAACATCCTGTTTGAAGGAAAAAGATGATGATGATGATGATCATCAGGATATTAGCTTCTGTTGAACAAAGAATGAGACATCATCATCATGTTTCGCGAACCAGATCGGGTTCTGGAAAATATCCTGTTGAAAGAAAAAATGATGATGCTGATCATCAGGATATTGGCTTCTTCGTTAATCAGATCGGGATGATGTCATCATGATATTTGGAGCCTTCGTTAAACTTGAAACATGACGTCATCATGATATTTCGCCAACCGGATCATGTTTGAGAAAAATCCTGCCGAAAGAAAAAATGATGATGATGATGATCAGGATATTTACTTCTTCGTTATAAGATCGGGATGACGTCATCATGATATTCGGAGCCTTCGTTAAACTTGAACATGACGTCATCATGATAATTCGCCAACCGGATCATGTTTGAGAAAAATCCTGCCGAAAGAAAAAATGATGATGATGATGATGATCAGGATATTTACTTCTTCGTTATAAGATCGGGATGACGTCATCATGATATTCGGAGCCTTCGTTAAACTTGAACATGACGTCATCATGATAATTCGCCAACCGGATCATGTTTGGAAAATATCCTGCCGAAGGGAAAATGTGATGATGATGATCATCAGGATACTTGCAAAAGGTTGCATTTCATCGGCAGGAGGACTTGGCGAAATATCGGGCGAACAAACAAGATCATCATGATCTTGACAATATGACAGGATAAAAATATGATGATGACGCCATCATCATATTTTGCTTTCGGAGCACAAGGATGAGCCGGTCATCATGATATTTGCGCTAGGGTGATATTACAAAATATGATGATGCTGTTGATAAATGTAATATCGACCCTTCTTAATAGATAGGCTGATCATCATGATGTTTCGGCAAACGGATATTAGGAGGATATGAAGATGATGATCCTCTTTCTCGAATTATCATGATGATGCCTCCAGCACTTAGCAGGTTTCAGCAAATGACTCGTGAAAGATCAAGATGATATGAAGTCGTCATCATCATAATTCGAAGTTCAGCAAATATCATGATGATGACCTTGCGATAGGTTTATAGCACGCGCATGCAAATATGCCGAAGGTGGATTTTGTTAAGTCAGGGTGATCTTATACCATCAGCATGATATTTTTAAGATCAGGCGATGCAAGGATATCATGATGATGCTCGCGATACAAAGGCCACTCGACGGGGGGGAACTTACCTTGACTTTAAGTTGATGTCATCATGATATTTCGAACCTCAGGATATTATCGGGGGAGTGCGTTTAAAATATGATGATGATGATGATCATCATGCAACCAAAACTAAGTTTATAATATGACCTTCCTAAAAGATATCATGATGCTGCAAAATGCGAAGATCATGATGATCCTGTCAACATGACTTAGAATAAAAATAAAATGATGATCCTCCTGCGAATATCAGGTTTGACCAAGACTTTGACCGTGCATAACTTTCACACATGGCCAAATTTTCAAGTGAAGTAAAAGGCAAACCTGCATGAAATTTCAAGCTTTTTCTAAGTATGAAGTCACAGCAACAAAATATGAACTTTGACAAACAGACCTCATGATGATGATGCACCTGACCTCCATTTTTACCAGACCGCCAGGAAGCAGAAAAAACACAAGCAGAAGCAAAAAGCAAGACATCAGCAGGGGTCCTCGTTTTGCTAAGGAGCAAAATGGGGCGTGTTGTGAACATCACAACACTATCTTCGAGATTGTAGGAATCTAGTCAAGAGATGTAGTGTGCTATTTTGATCAATTTGAAATGCTAAGTTTAGTTGATATAGTTCAGTAGGTATGTTGAGTATGGTATATGCCGTTTGAGACTGACGCGTTGCCTTGCTTGCTTGCAGGAGGATATTCGAGACACACTGCAGTCGAGGGAGACGTTTCCCATGCCCCTATTGCAGAGGTACATGCTGACAGAGACTGACAGAGTGGCGCTTGGTGCCATGGGTTTGGACTACGTTTGCTTCATGCCCGAGGTGCGGGCGAACTGAGGATTGCTGACAGCTACTGTGGAGAGATTCCATAGTGAGGACGAGACCTTCCATTTTCCTACTGGAGAGATGACTGTGACTTTAGAGGACGTTTACCGGATACTGCACTTACCCGTGGTGGGTGAGTTAGTAGAGTATGACGCACAACGGGATGCGGGACTCGCCGAGTGCCAGCGAGTGTTCGACGATCCCGAGCTGGTTGGACAGGTCATCCTGTGGCAAGATATATACGATTGCTATACTACTTCCCAGGGATTGTGGCTGGATTGATCGGGGGCATTGTATGCCCCGATAGGAGATCGCATGGGTTCCCCATTGGATGGGGCAGGATTATGGAGCGGATGCTGATCGAGGGCACCCGATATGCATGGGGAGTCTGTGTACTAGCCCATTTGTACCACGACATGCATCAGGTGGTGTACCACCGCAACATGAGTCTATCGGCTGGGGTACTATTGCTACAGTTTTGGTTGTGGGAGCACATAGCGGTGACTAGGCCGATATGTGTCTTTGCGAGGTAGCGAGGAGAGCCATATAGTTATGGCTATGCAGGAGTGATTTCCCAACATAGGCTGGGGAAGCTAGAGTATTGGAGACACACCTTGGATGGAGTAGATGTGGTCGTCTGGCGACCATATCTGGATTGCGAGCCATGGGACGACGAGGGAGACGAGCTGCCGTATTGCTTTCAGACCAGGTGGCTGATAGGCCGTACACAGCATATACTGGAGAGGCAGATGGTGGGCCGAGTTTTGAGACAGTTTAGCAGGAGGCAGGGTATGCCATAGGGACAGGCGCTCAGACACATGCAGAGAGGGTCTGATGGGGGCCGATGGCTTTGTATGAGGAGGCCCTGGTAGAGTTCAGGAAGACTCCCTATGTGGCATGGGATATGAGGACAGAGATAGCAGACGCCGGGGTGATACAGGATTACGAGGATTGGATGACTGCACATCCGTTCCTGAGATATTCAGGACCCGGCATGCTGGTGCCTTGTATTGACGAGGTAGACTTAGAGGAGGAGCGACAAGTTGGCCCAGGTCGGAGGGGAGTTAGAGGAGGACGAGGATGAGGAGGACGGGGTGGTAGAGATGGAGAGAGGCCAAGATAGCGGAGGAGGTTAGGTCAGGCTGAGTAGGCAGTGCCAGGACAGGTGGCACAGCAGCAGATACCTCAGCAGGCACAGATGCCGCCACCCCAGCAGGTACCACAGCAGCAGGTGCCCCAGCCATAGGGGCCAGGACAGGCAGAGGTGCATGAGAGGGCCATAGCCAGCCTGAGGGGACAGGTGTGAGTGCTTCAGGCATAGCTGAGGAGGGCCGATGGCAGGCGAGAGACGGATGCAGCAGTTATCGCTGGGTTGACTCGCGAGAGAGACATGGCAGATGCATGGGTACGTATTATCCGTGTAGAGCGGGACACTGCTGTGGCCGCCATGGGGACAGATGTAGCAAGTTCTTTTTTGGTTGGGCAGGTGCAGCAGGCACAAGCATAGTTAGGCCAGTTGTAGACGCAGTTGGCACAGGTACAGGCAGAGCTTGCTAGAGCACAGTCACAGGCGCAGTACTACCGGGGTTTATACCATGGTATCGTCGCATCGAGTCAAAGGGCGGGGAGCTTCAGGAGTCTGTCTGGGGCTACTCATAGAGTAGGTCCATCACAGTCAGGAGCTTCCGTGATGGGTCCCCAGCAGTCAGGAGCTGGCAGTGGTGGCCCACAGCAGTAGGGATAGACACAGACCAGATTTTATACATTTTGGGACATGTATCACCATTCAT
Source organism: Cunninghamia lanceolata (assembly GCA_027924645.1). Taxonomy (NCBI): domain Eukaryota; kingdom Viridiplantae; phylum Streptophyta; class Pinopsida; order Cupressales; family Cupressaceae; genus Cunninghamia; species Cunninghamia lanceolata. Next base: position 8,611,028 of record BSBN01001067.1, read on the forward strand.
TTGGATGTGTATTGTATATGACACTTTGATTTTTGAGAGAGATGGTGATATTGTACATTTGGACCTCTTATATGATAGTGTATATGATGATGCAGCTTTGTATCTACTGCATGCATTATGAGATGATGATTTACTTCTATTGCATGGTGCGATGTATGTGTAGACTTAGATGGTCTATCCGATGCTATATGAGATGCTTTTTGATATGATGCTATATGATATCTATATGATTGAGTGCTTCGAATGTATGCATATGTAACAGGATTTCTATGCGATGATGCAGCTTTGTGTATGATGTTATGGGATGTCTATATGATCTAATGGTTCAAATGAATGCAAATGTAATATGATTTCTATGTGATGATGCAGCTTTGTATGCGATGCACTTAGCTATGTTGTTTTTTGATTTTCTGTGCTTTAAGATGTGATGTAATGTTGATGTATTGATGACCTAATGCATTGGGTGATGTATTCTACTGACTTAATCATGTTCATGACTAGCCCTACATATGATATGATATGCTCCTATATGCTTGTTTTTGTGAAGTCCAAATGTACTCTATCGACACAAGAATGACATGATAGATAGAAGGATGGTTGTGATAGAATGACTTAGAAACGTCATTTGATATTGTTACTTTGCATAGTTTGGGTAATGAGGATTGTATGGGATACGGATGCATGGATGTGTATATGGATATAGGATGGATGTTTTGCTTTTAGAGTGCTTTATTTTATCATTGGGCATTTTATTTTTGGTACATTTTCTGAGATGTTGTAAGTGAATACAAGCATCTAGGTATAATTAAACCGAGATGACCTGAGTACCGCTTACATGGATTGTGATTTAGCAAGTTAATACAAGCATCTAGTCAAAATTGAATCTAGATGACCTGAGGACTTCTTGCGTTTCAACAAACAAGGATTGCCCCCATTCATGTTATACCTTTGATGTCCTCGATGATCTTTTGCCAATCATGTCCTTAGACGAGGTGTTACATTACTAAAGTTTAATCCACAAATAGCAAACAAAGAAAATAATCATGCCCCCATTATAGCATCTCTATCTTTTGGCATCCTCGAGTAGCATAGGGAGGAATGATAGTAAAAATCCGGACTCGAATTGTTAACCATGTTTCCGATCTACAAAGCATATTTGCGTTGATATGTGTTTAGTTCTTGCCTTAATTTGCATAAAATCATTTAGAAGACCTTAGGTATTTTCTTTGCATTGGATAGGTTAAGATACTCACAGTCAAGATTTCTGCTTGAGGCATGGGTTCTGCTTGCATTTGCTTGCTTGGTGAGAAGATTGCACAATCCTTATTGGGGAGACGGACCCTAAGGGACTAACCTAGTGCCTCGGGGGCTCATTGCTAAATGGCCTTGCCTACGTGACGACGCAGAGGCAACATAGTTTGGGGTAAACCCTAATGGACCATGGATGGACTAGAAGAAAGACGACAAGAATGAAGACAAGAAAGGGGATGAATGGGAGAAAAGGAAGAAATGGAAGCCTCGGGGGTGCATTAGAATAATGGCCTTGCCTACGTGACGGCGCAGAGGCAACGTAGTTCACGGACTTGGACCATGGACACTGACAAGAGACCCTATGCTAGGCTCACATTGAGGAGACGGTATGGGACAAAACCTTGGTTGACAAGGCCACAAGGAGAGTATCAAGCCATGATAGGTAACTGTCAAGTGTTTATTTGTGGGATAGATATGGGTTGAATGGGGCAAATGGAGAAAGAATGGACTCAAGGTGATTGGATTCCCAAAGATGGAGAAGGCAGTTTATCACAAGTAACGCCTATTTACCAGGTTTTCATCACTTGCTTTTATTTGCACGAGAAGATAGGAAATAAACATGATACCTATCCAAGGCGCCTGTTTGCCAAGTTTTCACCAAAGGATGATTTTTTTTGTATGCTTTCTATTTTTTTTTATTTTTTTGTATTTTCTCTTTTCAACTTTTTTTGATTTTTTGATTTTTTGATTTTATTGTGCCCCCCTTGCATTGGGGTTCTCCTAGGTATAGAACCGGCGAAGGTGCCTGCTGTTGATTGGATCATCAAACAACTCACCCTCTAACGTGGCCAACTGATATGCCCCCGATCCGTAAGTAGCTACAATCACATAGGGCCCAAGCCAGTTAGGCTCGAACTTACCTTTCTTTTCTCTGTCTTGTTGATTGCGAGGGTTCTCTTTGAGAATGAGGTCCCCTACTTTAAAGCATCATGGGCGAACCTTGTGGTTATAGCTTCTTGACATCATCTGTTGATAGGCTTTGAGATGGTCGAAGGCTTTCTGGTGCCTTTCTTCTAGCAGCTCTAGTTCTTGTAACCTGGAGACTCTGTATTCTTCGTCTGATATGAGACCTTTCAACGACACCCTAAGAGATGGTAGTTCGACCTCAATGGGGAGGATGGCTTCTGAACCATAGACAAGGGTGTATGGTGTAGCACCTGTGGGAGTGCGTATACTGGTTCTATAGGCCCACAGAGCAGGATTGAGTTGGACATGCCAATCGCGACCAGCATCATTGACAGTCTTCTTTAGGATTTTCAGAATGGTTTTGTTCGATGCCTCAGCTTGGCCGTTACCTTGGGGGTAGTATGGAGTGGAGAAACGATGTTGGATTTTGAAACGCTCACAGAGTTCCTGGACATCCTATTTTTTGAATGGTCTTCCGTTGTTATGATGGATGAAGGAATGCCATATCTGCAGATAATGTAATTCAGAATGAAAGAGGAAATTTGCTTTCCTGTGACGGTGGTTAGGGGAACGGCTTCAATCCACTTTGTGAAATACTCAGTGGTGGTTATGATGAATTTGTGGCCATTGGAAGAGGGTGGATGAATCTTTCCCACAAGGTCAAGTCCACACTGGCAAAAGGGCCAGGGTGTCGTTAAAGGTCTCAACTCTTGAGCAGGTGCGTGGATCAGGTTCCCGTGTATTTGGCACTGTTTGCACTTTTTGGTGAACTGATATGAATCCATTTCCATGTTTGGCTAGTAATAACCCAAACGCATGAGTTTCTTGGCTAAGGAAGGACCACTGGAGTGTGTTCCGCAGATCCCTTCGTGTACGTCTCACAAGGCAGTTATGGATTCTTTTTGTTCTAAACAATGGAGCAAAGTACCATCCAGACCACGTCGGTAAAGGGTATCAGCTACAATGGTGTTGCGGGAGGTTTGTTGGATGAAAGTTTGTTTTTGGTTGGAAGAGAGGTCCGATCAGAGAATATTGTCCTTGAGGTAAGTGTAAGTCTTACCGTACCAAGGTGAATCAGATCTGACTAGAAGGCAAATGGAATGGGTCTCAAGGAGATCATAAGTTGGTTGCCGTATAGTTTCCACTAGGAACTCATACCGTGACTCATGTTCAGGTATTTCTAGAAGAGAGGCTATGGTAGCCATTGCATCTACTGCTTTGTTCTCTATCTTGGGTATTTGCTCGAAGGAGATGGTCCCAAAGTGTTCTTTGAAGTCGTCGACCATCCATTTGTATGGGATGAGCTTCTCATCTTTGGTTTGATACTCATCATTGACCTGATTGATGATAAGCTAAGAATCACCGTAAACATGTAGTTCTTGAATTTTCCACTCAGTTGCCATCTTAAGACCAATCACCAAGGCTTCATACTCCACTATGTTATTGGTGCATGGAAATAACAACCGGTAGGACTTCGAAATTGTGTCACCTTGGGGAGTGATAAATAGGATACCTGTCCCCAATCCATGGTTGGTGTAAGATCCGTCAAAGTAGAGTTTCCAAGGAGATGTTGATAGAGTGAATAAAGACTCATCAGGAAACTCAAACTGCATTGGTGAGGTGTCTTGTAATGGTGCATCGGCCTGCTGGTCAGTGATGATTTGTCCCTTGATGGCTTTTCTGTCCACATATTCTATGTCATATTCACTGAGAAGCATTACCCACTTTGCTAGTCGACCTGTGAGAGCTGCTTTGCTGAGGAGATACTTCAGTGGGTCGATTTTTGCAATGAGTTTGACAAGATGTGCCAGCATGTAATGTCAGAGTTTTTGTGAGGCAAAAACCACCGCAAGGCATGATCTTTCTACTTGTGAGTATTGCAACTCATAGCCTACTAAGGTTCGACTGATGTAGTATACAGCTCTCTCCTTGTTTTCGTAGTCTTGCTTTGCTAGAAGAGCTCCCAGAGCAGTGGGTGTAGCGGATATGTAGAGAATTAAAGGTTTTCCTTGGATCGGAGGCATGAGTATGGGAGGATTCATAAGGTACTCCTTTAGCTTGTTGAATGCCTCTTCGCATTGCTCATCCCATTTAAATGGAATGTTCTTATGTAGGAGGTGGCTGAACGGTTGGCACTTGTCTGCCAGTTGTGAGATGAACCTGCGGATGGCCTGCAGCTTGCCCTATAGGGATCTCAACTAAGTTAGAGTCTTGGGCGGTGGCATGTCCATTATAGCTTTGACCTTGCAGGGTCAACCTCTATTCTGTTTGCCGACACGATGAAGCCTAGCAACTTGCCTGAAGTTACCCCAAACACATATTTCTTCAGGTTTAGTTTGACTTGGAATTGGTCCAATCGTTGAAAGACTTTTTCTAGGACATCCAGGTGTGAGTCCCTTGTGAGAGATTTTGCTAAGATATCATCAACATAGTCCTCCATAGTTACATGCATCATGTCATGGAATATAGTTGTCATGGCCCGCTGATATGTAGCACCTGCATTTTTCAGCCCAAAAGGCATGACATTCTAGCAAAAGGTACCCCATGGGCAAGTAAAAGCTGTTTTGTGTTGATCCTCTGGTGCTATTTTGATTTGATTATACCCTGAGAATCCGTCCATGAGTGATAGCATTGTATGTCCTACAGTAAGGTCGACTATGATATCGATGTTTGGCAATGGAAAGTCATCCTTGCGGCATGCTTTGTTTAAGTCTTGAAAATCATTGCATAGTCAAACCCGGCCATCCGGTTTAGACACTGGCACAATGTTGGATATCCATTCTGGGTAATCTATGGCTCTGATGAACCCCACATCTAGCAATTTCTTGAGTTTTTCTTTGACCAAAAGTGCTATGTGAGGATGCATTTTTCTCAGCTTCTACTTTACTGGTTTTACTCCTGGATCCAATGGCAAATGATGTAGAATTAGGTTTGGGTCCAAACCTGGCATGTCTGCATATGACCAAGCAAAGATGCGTCTCTTCTTCTCAAAGAATGGTACAAACTTGGTTTTCTTTGGTGGTGTGAGAGATTTGGCAAAGTGGATAATCTTGGGCTGCTCTTCGGTTCCAATATTCACGGGCTCTATCGGCTCCACCACAATTTGTGACCTTTCCTGGTACATATCACTAGGGAGAGTGTCAAGCATTCCATCGTCAGGTGCCACAGTTGGGTTTTCACCATTAGATGCATCATTTCTTTTTACTGTTTTATGATCTGACACTGCCGCAAGGTAGTTTTCACTGTCAGATTCATTTTTGATCTTGATATTTTTGCGACTGGAAGGCTTGGCACCCTCCCCGAAGTAAGCCAGGGTATTCAGTTCGATAGAAAAACCAGCTTTATGATCTCCCTTTGGCAAGTGGTCCCTAAGTTCCATATAATCAATGTAAGCATCATCGTTCTGGAACATATCTAATTGGGGGGTTCCTTGCAGATCCTAGTCAATAAGCTCAGGGTGTAAGAGGGGAAGGGAGTCGGATGAGAGACCTGATTCATTGATGGTGTGAATGGAAATGTTAGGGGCATTGGCGAGGGTAGAGTTCAGGGTTGTACTTTCTTCCAAGTTATTTATCGCAATGGAATCTAAACTTTCCTCGAAAGCCATAATCTCAGGGGTGGGCAAATCAGACTCTAGTGGTCTGTCCCGTTGCATTTGTCCCTCACGGTAGGGGCTAAGAGTTTGGATGGTGTCAACCTCTTTGTCATCGTAGGAGTGCTCTATTAGCTTGTCCCACTCATACTCATTTGAATCATCTGAATCTGTGTCGCTATCCACTTGGAGTGTTTGGATTGTCTCCACAAGGCAGGCATTTTCCTTAGCTTTACCTTTGCCTTTGTATCCTAGGCCACTTGTGTTTCTAGCCGAAGAGGATGAAGAAGGCTGTATAGGTTCAATGATTCCTTCTTTTCTGAGGCCGATAGGGCCTTGTCCTTCATACCCCATCCTGTGCAAAATAGTCTCACCCCGTCCATAGAGTTCTGTAGGGAGTCTAGGCGGATCTTGGGGTGTGTTTTCTTCTTCAGCATAAAGCCATTGCAGGAGATCTCGCTCCTCTGTTTCATCAGATAAGGTCCCCCATTTTACAAAGGGATTTGCGGGAGCTACAAGAGGAGCATATGGCTTTGGAAAATGTTTGGGTGGATGTTTGGGTTGGCCAAAGGAGTGAGGAGACAAAGGCATCGTGGCAAGGTTGAGGCTGTGCTCAATGGAGTATTCCCCCATGCCACTTTCTTTTATGGTAAGTTTCAGTGGTTTGGGTCTTGAGGAGGAAGCTTTAGCGGTATGGTCCCGTTGCGGGGTAGGGGAAATGTAGGCTCTGTTGTTGGGTATGACACATTCAGGTTTTGCATGGAAAGAATTGCAGTGTTGGTAGGGGTCAGGGTCGCCTTGAATGGTGACCTACTTGCCATTATGTGGGAACTTAATGCATTGATGATAGGTTGAGGGGACAGCCTTCATGGCATGGATCCATGGTCTCCCTAGTAGAATATTATAAGCAAGCTCCCGATCAAGGAATTGGCACACCACATCTTTGATTACCGGTCCCACTTGAATGGGTAGGACAACTATTCCCTTTGTGGTTCTTTCTTCCTCGTCATATGCCTTAATGGTAATTTTCCTCCTTGGATCAATTGCTTGTTCGGAGAACCCCAGTGCAAGGACTAGCTTCAATGTGCAAATATTTAAACCAGCACCCCCATCAATGAGAACCCTCTTGATGCGGTGCTTGTGTATGAATGCGACAATGTGTAGAGGGGTGTTATGAGGTTAGGAGACAGAGAGGTCATCTTGTTCAGTAAACGAAATGGAATTGGAGGATGTCAGATTGCCTACCATGGTTTGGAACTTCTCTTGAGCCAGGTTAGTGGGGACAGTGGTTTCCACTAAGGCTTTCTCCAGAATCTCCTTATGAGAAGGAGATAGACGCAATAGCTCCAATATGGAAATGTGAGCTGGAGTTTTTTGTAACTGGTTGATGACATTGTACTGACGGAAGGTGGATGGAGATGGTGATGACCTTAGAGGAACGGTATTGAGCGTGACTTTACCACTGCGGGTAATTATACTACAACCAGTTCGGTTAGGTCCTGGTTGTTGGTTGGGTGAGATGACATTGACCTGCGAAATATGTTTAGAAATGCAGTTTATGGTGTAGTCAAATGGAACACTTGCATAGTTAGCATTACTCGTCCCACTGTTCTGATTTGGCCGGTTGCGATTATTGTTGTTGTCATTACTATTGTTGCCGTTGTTGTTGTGGCCATGGTTGTTGTTGTTGTGGTTGTTATATGGCCTGTTATGATTCAGAAGTGGATCCTTGTAGGCCACATGAGTTTCATTGGAGGTATGCTGTTGTGTCCCTCCCTAATTCTGATCTAGTATATCCTGTATGACATTTTTGAGGCGAATGTAGTTGTTAGTTGTATGTCCCCTTCCTCGATGATATTCACAATAGTATGTGTCCTTCCAGTAGGGAGGTTTCACTATAGGCTCGTAATCACTTGTTGGCGGTAGAGAAATTTCGTTGTTAGCCAACAACTTCCTTAGTGCAGATTCTTGAGACTCACCTAACGGTGTGAATTTTCTCCTTGGATTTGAATTGAACCAAGGTCTAGGCTCCCGAGAGGGTAGTTTGTTGAGTGCACCATTGTTTGTGTCTCCCTTAAGAGTGAATATGGGTTGTTGTTTAGGAGCTGCTGCCTTGGCGTCAACTACCCCATCATTGACCACATTCTTATTCTTGGTCCAAAAATTGGATTTATCTGTTGTGTAATTGGAATTTGGTGTGTCCTTGTATAGCTTGATAGCTCCTTTAGTGATCATAGCCTTTTCGATGAATAAGCCCATTTCGATGACTTTTGAGAATGATGTAGGGCATTGTATCTAAATTTGATAGCTAAGATCAGTATTCAAATTGTGGACAAACATTTCCAATAGTTGCTTCTGGGTAAGTGCAAAAAGATGGGGGGCCAAAAAGTGGCCAAAAAATTTTGAAAAAAAATTTAGGCATAACGCGAGCGCGTTATAACGCGCTCGCATTATAAAGCGCTTCATATATAAAAAAAAAAACGCTGTCATTTCATTTTAGTTCATTTCATTGTGAGTTTTTCCTCCGCCCGCGGCTTAAAACCCTTCAAAAACGCGCTCGCGTTCTACAAAACACCGTTCAACACAAAAGATTTGTCGATTCATCGCCGAAATGCCGCCGCGACGTCGAGCACGCCAAAGGGGTGAGTTATCTTTGTTTTTTTGTTTGAATTTCTTCCTAAATAGGTAGGTTTTGTGTTGATTTTTGATGCATATTTTATTAATTGTAGGAAATGTTAATGCACCTCCTCCTCCTCCTCAAAATCTTCAAAATCCACAAAATCTTGAGGAAGAAATACCTGCAGAACAACAACCTCCTCCATTCATTCCTCGACATGCCCCTGGAACACAAGATAATATAATGGGGGAAATTGAAAACAACAAAAAACAAATTGAAGATATAATTGCAAGGTTGAAAGATCCTTCCACTTCAACCTTGCATAGGTCCACGCTTGCCGAATCTCTTGAGTCTATGTTATCAAATGTAAATTCAATTAGCAAGCAAATAACTAGTTGGACCGATAAAAAGAGAGAGTTTAGAGATTACTATGCAGATAAATTGTCATATCAAGATGTCAAAAAATTACAAATTACAAAAGTAGACTTGTGTTCAATTTTCACAAACCCACAAACAAATCAACCTCCACCCATTACATGCAAGAGGTTCCCTATCCATTGGTGCAACAACCAAGCGATAAGGGACAATTTCGGGCAGAGGTGGTGGATGGTTTTTGACCATCCTCCATGCAATAACAATGAGGTCCCGCAATACTTTTTGAGGAAACTCTACTCCGAGTTTGTCCTCAATAAAGTGCCAAACTATTTTGATATGCGGGACTTCCAGGGTAGAGGTGGGGGCTCAGCACAGGATAGACCAGGGGCACGTCTTGACCCACAGCGGGTAGTGAGACGAGTAATCAGCAGACCAGCCCACGAGCATGTTTCTATTCCTTCCATTGTGAAGGAGAGTGTTGAGGTCGATACACTGAGGTCGATTAGTGCCTTGACCCAGAGCATCATAGAGCATGCCGATCCTGCAACACAGAGTGGGTTGGGAGATAGTGCGAGGAGTAGGGTCCCACCGCATACTTGCCAGGCTTGCGGGTCAGCCTGTGGTTATGACCCCATGGACAGTCAGGACGCAGGTGCACAGGCTACATCTGCAGCTGAGCAGATGGCGATGACAGATACCCTCCTGAGTGAGACTTTCGGCCTTGATACTCAGGTAAATATTAGCAAGTTTATTGAATTTAATTTATTAAATTTTATTTTTGAAATACAAGATTAACTAATTTAAATTGATGATTTTAATAAAATTTCAGGGTCATAGCGTCGATGCAGTTTTCAGTGGTTCTCCACCTACATTTTTCACTAGATCATCTACTGTCGAGGTATGTAACTAATAAACAATTATAAATATTACATGTGAATAGCATCGTTATATGAATGGTATTCTAATTTCTGATTTTGGATGTTGAATAGGTTAACACTGTAGATTTCATGGCAACACCTGCCAGCGGTGGTGGACTTCAAAGCTTTACGGAGGTAATAAAATAAATAGTTTAATGAATGAATTGTACTTACTAAATTTTTGTATGTGATTTGTGTGTTTTATTGTGTGTACTTCCATGTTTAGATGAGCGTGTGTGTATGTTAGGAGCCATGATTTGCATCACTATTATAGTTTTCGTAATTGAATAATGTTGTTTTATTTCCAGATGATGCAGGCTGCGGATACACCTCCCCATGTTCATAGGGCAATGGAGCAGGGTGTGGCCTCTGCAATTCATAGCTCTATGGCATTGACAGGGGTATGAGGCAGATTAGTAAATTTCAATTTACATTCATTGTTATAGTTGTCTATTTTTGAAAAATCAAAAGATTATTGATTTGAAGTTTAATTTCTATCTGGATGGTTTCTATAGGACATGACATCACCAGGGCCTTTTCCTTCTACTGAGGCAAGCGAGCAGACAGATTATATGTTAGCGGTAAGTGATTATTTTGTTAAATGTTTCATTTTTTTATAACATGTAATTTCTATATATTAATATCTATACTTTTTTTTGTAACAGGTAAAGGTGCAGGAAGAACTAAATAGGAGAAGTAGCCCTCAGGTTTGTAGTAGACCACCCACATGCATGTCTCCATCCCCTAGAAGATCAAAGGCTGCTCGTGATTTATTCTCTTCACCAACTAGAGGGGAATGACTTTTTATTGTGTTCCTCTGTTGTATGCCTATATGGCATTTGTGGACATATATTTTGTATTGTACATAGTTGACATTGTATGCCTATATGGCATTCTTGTAAGCCTATATGGCTATTTTGTATATATGTTATACTTATATCGACAGATATTGATGTATGCGTATATGGATATTTGGTTAATACAAATCTTTTTTATTGATGGCGTCCATACTTGCATTATAAATCCACTTTTGAATGGATATTTGTAGATGGCTACTTCAACTATTTAAAGTCTGATTGTATTACATAGGATGTTTGCATTTTCTTTGATAGGCTTGATAGGCCATGGATTACATGATGGTGTTTGATGGAAAAGTATGGTACTAGAAGACTCTAGTTCATTCTTAATAGGCTTGTGATTGATAATATCTTTGCATGATTGCACTTGATCTTGGATCATGGGCATGTTGTTAGGATTTTGATTGCATTGTGATGTTTGATGGATAGGCATGGTGTAAGTGTAAGATACCCAACTAGTTCTACGAAAAATTTTCCTTACTTAAACACTTTTACTTGCTAACAATTCATCAACTACTTCAATAACATAAAGATATACATCAAGATAACTATTTGAATGAAACAACATTAGAGTTGGGTACTTGTCTTGTTACTTGATTCAATCAACTTGCAATGTCTTATTACATGGAAAATGCTTTCAATAGCATGAAGTACAACTCATTCAATGGAAATACAAGGACAGGCCTTGAAGCCTTGATGTTACAATGTCTTCCTTATTTGAGCAACATTTGAAGATTTAGAATGTTCAACTCATCACCTCACAAGGTAGGCGCATATTTGAAGGATTTACAGGTTTTTCTGACTTGGGCGCCAAGTTGAGGTGACCTCCTCCTGAAGTTGCGCCTTGTCAACATTAGGTGCCAATTAGAGTTTATGGATGCTCTGGATTGTTTCCAAGAGTAGGCGCCAAAACATCATCATTATGAAAGTGTTTTAAATGCTAGGCGCCCAAATCAGCCCTCTGGAGTCTAGGCGCTCCTTTCATGCATTCTGTGTTCTAGGCGCCAATTGAAAGGAGTGGAGAACAGGGCAAGCGCCTTCTAAACTAGGTGTTTCCTTGAGGTGACAAGGACTTAGAAAGTGCGCCTAAGGTGAGTGCCTTGAGTGAAAAGGTCTAACAAACATCTTTGAACCCCCTTTCAAGGTTAGGCGCATTCTGGAGGTGGAAACAAGTAGAAGGTGCGCCTTAGCTTCCTTTGTCAATTCTTGCAAGTCTTTGTTGATTAGGAAGGTGGAATGCTTCATTGTAGAATGAGCGCCTATCTTCTAATGTCCAAACTACTTCTTCTGGCTCACTCTGTGGCTAGGCGCCAGAGCTAAACTGTTCACACAAGGGAGTGCGCCTAGACTCACTTGATGTTTTCTTACTACTTCAACCCCTGGAAGATGTTCCAAGGTGTTCCCTTTTACAAGCACCTGACCTCCCAAGTTCCTTCATGTGCTATTCCTTGAAGGCGCCAAAACTGAGCTCCAGTGCCATGGGATTGTGCCTAACATCTTTGAAGAGTTTCTAAGCCTTTTGCAAGTTGATATCCCAAACTCATCTTCTAGGCGCAACAGGAGCTTTCCAAAGGAGTTTCCAAGTTTTAGACGCCAAGCGAGGTCATGGGTGAATGGAACTGCGCCTTAGGAGATGACTGGATCCTAAGCGTCAGTCTGGAGTTACAGTGGAATTGATATGCGCCTCAACTAGCTTAGGCGCCCATTTGAAGTGATTCCTTTAACACTTCTCTGTCAATCTCAACTGCAAGGATGATCTCCTAATCCAATTTTGATCCTCTGGAGATGCAAATAGCTTTACATTTCACTAGGTTCCATCAATGATGATCATCAACCAAAGCACATTTCAAAGGTGAGATAGGCAAGTGAGGCGCCAAACTAGTCCTTAAGACTTATCTCCTTCTATCAAGTCAATTTCAACTATGTGAGAGAGTTCTATTCTAGGCGCAAAATGGAAATGTTTCATCAATTGGTGCATCTTACAAAGCTCCCAATTCTAGGCGCCAGAGCCAAAGAGTTTTTCCCAACACATGCACCTGGGCTAGGAATTCACGTAAGAGACATCACTTAGCTTTAAAACTTTCAATCTATAGCCATCTGGGCTAGGCGCTCCAATGGAGGATCCTTGAACTCATGCATTGGCGCCTTCTAGTTCTAGGCACCCATTTTGGATGATTCATCCTGATACTAGCGCCCAAAATGACTAGACTCTCTTCATTATCCAATTCACTTAGAAGACTCAAGTTGGAGACTTAGTTGTCTATCCATGTTCTCCGGAAGATTCATTGTACCTCTATGCACTATCTCCTTCAAGGCGCACATTTAGCTCCAAAACGCAAATTTCCATCATCAACCCATCAAGGTACATCATCTTCCCTTTGTATCCCCTTCAAGGCGCAGACATTCACTTCTTCACACTCAAACTCACTCTCTGGCACCAGAATAGGTGTATAACTTCAAATAAGGCGCTAATCTTAGGTTTCTAAGTACTTAGTTTGATCTTAAGGCTATCCTTCCTCTAAGCACTCTCTTCAACTCCCTCACTGAAGGCCCTCTATAAGTTTGGGCGCATTTCATCCCAAGGCGCTTCAACATCATCCAAGGCGCAAATTCACTCTCCAAGACAAGGTGCAAAAAACCCTATCCTAAGGCGCTCAAATCTTGCTTCTAGACCTAGGCGCACAAATATGAGATTAAGGATCATTCTGGCCACCATCACTTCCCTAAAGGCGCAAAATTGGTGTAGATACATTCCATTTATTAAGGATCATTCTGGCGCCCAAATCTTGTCAAAGCAAAGGATCAATAGGTTCTCTCTAAGGCGCACTCCAGGGTTTGATCTTGCAAGACTTCTCACGTCAAAATTTTGACCAAGACACTCAAGGCACTAGTCTTTATCATCTAACCCTACAGTGCACTTACTCATTATGATATACTCCTCAACTTTGTATTCAACCTTGCCCAAGGCGCATATTCACTATAAGGCATTCTCACGTTGTCAAGGCTCAGAGGGCTTCAACTTGCTAAAGGGTAGAGGTCTAGGCGCATATCTGACTTGAAGCTCAAGGCGCTCCAACCCTCTTGCTCTGGAATTCCTTCTAGGCACTAAGTGACTTCTCCAATTCCTTGAAAACATTTGAAGTGTTTTACCTTCTCAAGGTGCTCCTTCGAACTTGACTCCAAGGTGTTATAATCTCAAAGGTGCTGACATCATCTCAACCAAAGGCGCTCAATGATTCATCCCATATCTAGGTGCTAAAACACTTAATCAACCAAGTCATTCAAGGCGCCATTCAGTAAACTCATCTTCCATGATATTCCTATCAAGGCGCATATCACTTCTCTCATGGGCTTTAGGCGCTCAGTTGAGTGTTTCAATACTATTTAGGTGCCAAATTCATTTTAATGCACCAAACACAAAGAGCTTTCAAACACTGGGCGCTCACAAAGAGTCTTCCAACCTTGGGCGCTAAATTAGGTCTTTGCAACTATCCAAGGCGCATATCTTCGTTTGAACAACTTATGGTGCCAAGACAACTTCTCATTAGGGCACTCAAAACACTTGTGTTTACATTTGAAGTGCTTTACCTTCTTAAGGTGCTCCAGACTAACCTGACTCCAAAGCGCTCCATCATCATCCTTAAGGCGCTAAAAACATCATCCAACTCCTTAAGGCACTTCACTGTGAAAGTCTGAAGGCGCTCTACCTAGACCTTTCCCCTAGGCGCCAGAACTCCTAAGCACTCACCAGATAACTCTCTTCTTCAAGGCGCAAATCTTCCTATACTATGATTGCCTTTGAAACGCCGATTAACGTGATGTGAGGGTGCAAAGGCTACTCCAATCCTCAGTGAGCGCCTAGTTTAAACAAGGAGAAATAAAGCATTCAAAACTATCCAAACGATCATCCCCTTCCTAATGTCTTCACTGCTCCAGAAAACCTTGGCCAAAATGACACATAACAACTCCTATGAGCGCCCTTATGCCCTAGGATCATCTAGTTTGTGCGTCTTGTAATGAGTAGTTCATGTAAGTTTGGAATGAGCGCCTTGAATAAGTGTAAACTAGCCTAGAGAAGGGTATGTGCGCCTTGAGCATTCCAGAGATAATTGTGCGCCTAGAACAATATGAGTGCTCATGATGATGATTAACGCCCTGATGAGACTATGAGCGCCTTGTTCAGGAGATACCTTGTTTGATCATAAAATGCACCTTGAGTCTTGAAGGTTTTGAGCGCCTAGGTGATTTGGATGTTGGGATGTTGGTATGCGCCCAAGATTGAGGTAAGTGAGCGCTTGTAATGGAGGAGAGCAATGAGATGAGGTTTAGCGCCTCCAAGTAAGGTCAGAGGTGAGGTTAGAGGTGAAATGCGCCTTTGGACCATTCTGGCGCCTTGGATGAAGAACCTATATCTTGAGCCCAAGAGGTAAAATTTGCGCCTTAGTGGATTTGGAGAGTTACAGAGATTAGAGAAAAGCGCCTTGAAGACAGAGTTGTTCAAGGCGCATGTGTGATTTGGTCAAAAACAGGCGCCTAGAGTGAATAGGCTTTCATCCTGACTTAATACACTGCCTCCTTCTGACGATTTTTGGGGCAGCAGAAAACCTTTCACCACGGGCAAATGCCTCAGAGCTATAAAAAACCGAGAGAGGTTATTGTAGAGGCACTCTACGTGATCCCGTTGCCTCAGACGGAATGTTTCTAAGTGACACGATTTTCGAGTAACATCTCGTCAAAGATTGCTGCCTTTTTGCACTTTGGACTCTTCAGGGATATCGTCGGTACAATGTAGCTCCGACTGTTTCGACATGTTTGGGTGAGAAATAGGACCATGCCTAGCATAAATGTACCCATTCGGATGCGTTGGAACAGTCAGTTTGGTCGCATCAGGAGCAGGACGAAAGTTACACCCCTTTGCAACTTTACACTGCCTCCTTCTGACGATTTTTAGGGCAACAGAAAACCTTTCACCACGGGCAAATGCCTCAGAGCTATAAAAAACTGAGAGAGGTTATTGTAGAGGCACTCTACGTGATCCCATTGCCTCAGACGGAATGTTTCTAAGTGACACGATTTTTGAGTAACATCTCGTCAAAGATTGCTGCCTTTTTGCACTTTGGACTCTTCAGGGATATCGTCGGTACAATGTAGCTCCGACTGTTTCGACATGTTTGGGTGAGAAATAGGACCATGCCTAGCATAAATGTACCCATTCGGACGCGTTGGAACAGTCAGTTTGGTCGCATCAGGAGCAGGACGAAAGTTACACCCCTTTGCAACTTTACACTGCCTCCTTCTGACGATTTTTGGGGCAGCAGAAAACCTTTCACCACGGGCAAATGCCTCAGAGCTATAAAAAACCGAGAGAGGTTATTGTAGAGGCACTCTACGTGATCCCGTTGCCTCAGACGGAATGTTTCTAAGTGACACGGTTTTTGAGTAACATCTCGTCAAAGATTGCTGCCTTTTTGCACTTTGGACTCTTCAGGGATATCGTCGGTACAATGTAGCTCCGACTGTTTCGACATGTTTGGGTGAGAAATAGGACCATGCCTAGCATAAATGTACCCATTCGGACGCGTTGGAACAGTCAGTTTGGTCGCATCAGGAGCAGGACGAAAGTTACACCCCTTTGCAACTTTACACTGCCTCCTTCTGACGATTTTTGGGGCAGCAGAAAACCTTTCACCACGGGCAAATGCCTCAGAGCTATAAAAAACCGAGAGAGGTTATTGTAGACGCACTCTACGTGATCCCGTTGCCTCAGACGGAATGTTTCTAAGTGACACGGTTTTCGAGTAACATCTCGTCAAAGATTGCTGCCTTTTTGCACTTTGGACTCTTCAGGGATATCGTCGGTACAATGTAGCTCCGACTGTTTCGACATGTTTGGGTGAGAAATAGGACCATGCCTAGCATAAATGTACCCATTCAGACGCGTTGGAACAGTCAGTTTGGTCGCATCAGGAGCAGGACAAAAGTTACACCCCTTTGCAACTTTACACTGCCTCCTTCTGACGATTTTTGGGGCAGCAGAAAACCTTTCACCACGGGCAAATGCCTCAGAGCTATAAAAAACCGAGAGAGGTTATTGTAGAGGCACTCTACATGATCCCGTTGCCTCAGACGGAATGTTTCTAAGTGACACGGTTTTTGAGTAACATCTCGTCAAAGATTGCTGCCTTTTTGCACTTTGGACTCTTCAGGGATATCGTCGGTACAATGTAGCTCCGACTGTTTCGACATGTTTGGGTGAGAAATAGGACCATGCCTAGCATAAATGTACCCATTCGGACGCGTTGGAACAGTCAGTTTGGTCGCATCAGGAGCAGGACGAAAGTTACACCCCTTTGCAACTTTACACTGCCTCCTTCTGATGATTTTTAGGGCAACAGAAAACCTTTCACCACGGGCAAATGCCTCAGAGCTATAAAAAACCGAGAGAGGTTATTGTAGAGGCACTCTACGTGATCCCGTTGCCTCAGACGGAATGTTTCTAAATGACACGATTTTCGAGTAACATCTCGTCAAAGATTGCTGCCTTTTTGCACTTTGGACTCTTCAGGGATATCGTCGGTACAATGTAGCTCCGACTGTTTCGACATGTTTGGGTGAGAAATAGGACCATGCCTAGCATAAATGTACCCATTCGGACGCGTTGGAACAGTCAGTTTGGTCGCATCAGGAGCAGGACGAAAGTTACACCCCTTTGCAACTTTACACTGCCTCCTTCTGACGATTTTTAGGGCAACAGAAAACCTTTCACCACGGGCAAATGCCTCAGAGCTATAAAAAATCGAGAGAGGTTATTGTAGAGGCACTCTACGTGATCCCGTTGCCTCAGACGGAATGTTTCTAAGTGACACGGTTTTTGAGTAACATCTCGTCAAAGATTGCTGCCTTTTTGCACTTTGGACTCTTCAGGGATATCGTCGGTACAATGTAGCTCCGACTGTTTGGACATGTTTGGGTGAGAAATAGGACCATGCCTAGCATAAATGTACCCATTCGGACACGTTGGAACAGTCAGTTTGGTCGCATCAGGAGCAGGACGAAAGTTACACCCCTTTGGAACTTTACACTGCCTCCTTCTGACGATTTTTAGGGCAACAGAAAACCTTTCACCACGGGAAAATGCCTCAGAGCTATAAAAAACTGAGAGAGGTTATTGTAGAGGCACTCTACGTGATCCCGTTGCCTCAGACGGAATGTTTCTAAGTGACACAGTTTTTGAGTAACATCTCGTCAAAGATTGCTGCCTTTTTGCACTTTGGACTCTTCAGGGATATCGTCGGTACAATGTAGCTCCGACTGTTTCGACATGTTTGGGTGAGAAATAGGACCATGCCTAGCATAAATGTACCCATTCGGACGCGTTGGAACAGTCAGTTTGGTCGCATCAGGAGCAGGACGAAAGTTACACCCCTTTGCAACTTTACACTGCCTCCTTCTGACGATTTTTGGGGCAGCAGAAAACCTTTCACCACGGGCAAATGCCTCAGAGCTATAAAAAATCGAGAGAGGTTATTGTAGAGGCACTCTACGTGATCCCGTTGCCTTAGACGGAATGTTTCTAAGTGACATGATTTTTGAGTAACATCTCGTCAAAGATTGCTGCCTTTTTGCACTTTGGACTCTTCAGGGATATCGTTGGTACAATGTAGCTCCGACTGTTTCGACATGTTTGGGTGAGAAATAGGACCATGCCTAGCATAAATGTACCCATTCGGACGCGTTGGAACAGTCAGTTTGGTCGCATCACGAGCAAGACACCAAAAATGCAAAGGTTGCTTTGTGCAACTTGACAACATTGACACTTTTTTGCAACATGACTCAAAGACTCAAACTGACCCCAAATGACTCAAAGTGACTTAAAATCACCTTGATTATAGAGGTCAAGGCGCTCCTTATCATTCATTCATTATGAGCGCCTTGGGAGAATGGTATATAGGTCATCATCATGATTGGGCGCCCTGGATCCAGAGTGTTGGAGAGATCATCAAATGGTGTCTAGTAGGGTGAGTTATGAGTTTGGTCGCATCAGGAGCAGGACACCAAAAATGCATAACATGATGATGGAAAAATGTGTACATATGTGTAAAAATGCAGGAGGAAATAAAAAAAGACAAACCTTACAAATTAATGTGCATACTTACAACTCAATGTAACATAACTTTACAAAATCAACGTGAATACTTACAAATTAATCCAATGAACCATCTGGATCTGCTCTACTCTTTATTGTGTCAAGTATTGCTTCATGGTCAGACTCACGCACCTTCCACAATATTTTGTTCAAAGGTCTACCCCGATACTTTATCAAATGAACATTGGATGCCACGACAAGGTTCGAGTAATGAAGAATCTTTCGATGCATGTCAAAGTCCTGAAATAGCCAAATATTAACACTCTTATGTGGGTACCTTCTAAGCCATGTTCCAGTAATAACCACTGATCCTGTAGGGTATTCGATGTTTTCTCCATCTGTAACAGGGGCCTCCAATTTCTTTTTGGCCTCAACACAACGGCATAAGTAATAATCTGTTCCCTCTTCATTATCTTCATCTGCAATAACTGCATATACGTGTCCTACATTGATATGTGTAGCAAATTAGATGAAATTAGTCAACATTACAAAAACACTACAAAGTAAGATGACATTACCTGGTTGAACTAGATGAAATTAGATGCATATATGTGCCCTATATTACCTGGTTGAACTAAATCTGATATGTGGTCAAAGTCAACTGACGATTCCATCTGTGTTAGTTCCAGTGCCGTCGGGGGTCGATACGTGTCAAGTGGGCTAAGATAACTTAACTGCCATTCATCAACCCACTCCTTTGACTCGCACTCATCCCAGACTTGAATTGTACAGGAAGAACAAAAGCATGACATCTTTCGTGTATGGATACTCCATGAACCTGCAATTGAACTTCTGAAAGAGTGCATCTCATTTGATCCTGTCAGTGTACAACAATCCTCATATGGTGCAATGTTAGTATCATCTATCAACCAAAAAAATCTACGAACTAAAGACTTACCTTCATTACCTGGACCCATGGAAGCATTACACCACTCGACAATCGATTTTGCATCTGTCAACTTTGCATTGTCTTTATACTTTAACTCTTCTCGTGCTATGGCTCTTTTGATACATGCTCCTGCACCATCATGCTCCCCCTTTCCATGCCCGGCCTCACAAAAGTTCCACATATGTTGAATACCTGTAAAATTATGCCTCCTACTCAGCCAATAGAAATTCTGCGAGTTCTTGAATTGTGATGCACAATTATCCGACCATATGATATGCTGACTGAACGATATGCCCCTTCTAGCCAAATCATTATAGAACACCTGAAAGCAACCTTGCACGAACTCCGTAGAATGCGTGCGATCATCACTAATATAGAAATGATACTCCCTTATGATCTTTCTGTCATCCTCTGTACTATCATTCGCATGAATGAATGCGATGTGCACAAATATAGAAACCTGTGTGGAGTTGTAATATTGTGATTGCACCTCACGCTGTGGCTGTAGACTGTAGTTCTCTGCAAAGTCGACGACTGAAACAATGCTACCAACTGGAAATGTGTCCTTGCATAACTTGAATTGCAAGTCCAACCATCGAGCTCTATGGGCATGTCTTGCATACTCATACACTATGCTGTCACGAAATATAGGCATAAACTGATACACTGGAATCTTTTCAATAACTAATTCACACCTCTTTGCTTCTTTACCATCTTTTGTATTGTATGCCACTGTTTTATACTTGCCAAATTCTACTAGTTCATTTCCAACCGCATGTGTTATTTCCATATGTTCACATATTGGCAAATGTTGCAAGCCACCGCAACGATGACATGTGCCATCCAAGCATAATTTCTTGTAGAATATTTGACCTTCCTCTCTTTCACATAAAATTCTTGATATGAAATCTCTTGAAGATGTTGGTGGGGCACATATGGCACAACCCTGCAAATCATTGTTAGTATGCATATCTAAACATATAGACCTATAAGCATCAAAATGGTTAGAAAATTCAATATGTAATCTACAACAACAAGTAGTGCGTGTGTGATTTATCTTAACATAGAAAGGTTTTAGCATTTCAAAATATCTTTGACAAATTTTAATTTGAGGATACTTCTCTAGAAATTTACCATAAAACTGTGTTTGAGTCTCATCCAAAAAATGCTTTGGATGTGGCTCGCGGTTCTGACTACCAATTCTCCTTCTTACCACATCCCTTTGATTCGGAGATACCCTTGTGTAATTCTTCCAAAAGTCTTCAATTAGTGACCTCAATGCTTCAACAATTGGTTTATCTTTTCGTGGTAGTCTCCCCGAGAACGCCCATAATTCATTGGCATTAGTGTCCTCAATTCTTTGGCGTCTTCCAACGGCTCTTGATAAAGTTTTCCTATTAATTCTCAATTTTTGACTTGTCTTTCTAATAAGACGAGCTTTCCTCGTTTGACTACTTACTATAGTCGATGTAATCACACGCCGTGTTGCATTACTATCTTTTGTGCGTGAGGTGTTACCCACACTCTCATACGCACTCATTAGATTCTTGACAATAGATTTTTCACTTGAAGCCTCTGATGTTCTCAACCCAAGAATCTTCATGATAGACCTATACTTTATACTTCGCATCATTTCAACGAATAGTTGACATCTTGCAGTCTCATTTAACTTTTCAAAGAACAATCTCCAAATCTTATTAGCATATCTTCTACAAGTGCGTTTTGGAATCTTACCTTCCATTGGCTGCAAAATATTCTCATCAATATCAATCAAATACTTTGGCTTTCTATGCAAAATTCTAGGTGGTGTCAAGTTAGGTAAATTCATCTCAACATTAGGAATTTCATCAATATTT
Organism: Cunninghamia lanceolata; assembly: GCA_027924645.1. Lineage (NCBI taxonomy): Eukaryota > Viridiplantae > Streptophyta > Pinopsida > Cupressales > Cupressaceae > Cunninghamia > Cunninghamia lanceolata. Next base: position 8,632,494 of record BSBN01001067.1, read on the forward strand.
AAATGAGATGGGTTAGATGGCATACCTTCGATCGAAGATGGAATAGATGACATACCTTGAGGTTGAGGTGGGAACGATGGCGTACCTCCTTCATCACATGTGAGTGATGATGTACTCTCAACTTGAGATGTGGTAGATGGTGTCCCTACATGTTGTCTTGCGATAAAGGATGTGTCTCCAACTATGGTATTTAAATCTCTCGTACCACGAAGTTTTTGCATTCGTTCTCTTTGTGCCGCCAATACCATATCTCTTTGTGATGGTTGTGGTTCCTCTTCAATTGGTATGTCTTCATTTATCGTGTCCAATTTCCTCTTCTCACGAAGTTCCCTCATAGCCATTGCTTTCTTTGCATTCTTAGCTTCTATCTCTTCCTGTGTTGGTTTAATTCTTGATCGTTTCCTCGGCATGACGGAGAATTTGTCTGTAGCATGATAAAGAGACCAATATTAGTTCTTAAGAAATGAATACATGATAATAGTGGGATTGTATTTTTTTTATGTTGTAAGGATTTATTCTTGTATAGTTTGACATCATGGTATGAACTAAGGTTTGTTTATTACACATAATTATTAAAGAGTCCAAGTGTAGAAAATATACATGGCATCATGTGAGATTGTAGGTTGCTTTCTTGATTGGAAATGTGTCTATTTTAAACATGTATGATAATGCATGATAAAGTAATTCAATCCGAAATAAGGAAAATGTAAAGAACATGCATGTAAAGACTTGACATACCTAAAAAACGAAGATTTGAATGGAGAGAGTACCCAATTATGTAGTGTTTTTATCTTCTTGCATCAAACTCCTCAACAATTTGAGTTTTTCACCACTTGCTTCCTTTTCAATGTTAAATTCTTAAAATTGAATCAAAATTAACATTGCAATACTACAAAAATTGAAACTTGTATAGATATATATCAAATTTGGTTTGAAAACTATGTTATTTCCTCCTTCTCAAGTTGGCAAAGCAGAAAAGGTGGTGGAAAGATCATGCAAAGGTGGTACAATGTGTCAAATATGCATGTGAACTTCCCAATAGCATGAAAGCACTTCTTTTTTGTCGGAGCACGCGCAGAATCAGTAAGAAAACAGAGCATGTGGGCCTGGATCACGGGGGTAACCACTTTTTTACCGTTTTAGTAGAATTACAAAACGCGAGCGCGTTATAACGCGCTCGCGTTATAACGCGCTCGCGCTATAACGCGCTCGCGTTTTGTCCTCCTATAGATCTCTAAACCCTAAACCCTCAACTCTGATCCCTTGACCCTCAACCCTCAATGTCAAATCCTAATCCCTCAACCCTATCCCTAAACCCTCAACCCTCAATGTCAAATCCTAATCCCTCAACCTCAACCTTGTCCCTAAACCCTAATCCCTTCAACCTCAACCCTATCCCTAAACCCTTGACCCTCGAACCTCGGCCCTCAACGTCAAACCGTAATCCCTTGATGCAGAGCGAAACAAGTTGAACATTAACACAGGTGAAAAAATCCTTGAAAGTCCACAAAATAACCTTTACAGTGTATATCGGCAAGACAATTTAAATGTCACACCGAAATGTACCTCAACCCTCAACCCTCAACATCAAACCCTCGAACCTTAACCCTTAACATCAAACCCTAATCCCTCAACCCTTAACTCTAATCCCTCGACCTTCAACCCTGATCCTAAACCCTAAACCCTCAACGCCAAATTCTAATCCCTCAACCCTTCACTCTAATCCCTCAACCCTAAACCCTATCCCTAAACCCTCAACACTATACCTTAAACCCTAATCCCTCAACCCTAACCCTAAACCTTGTCCCTAAACCCTAATCCCTTCAACCTCAACCCTATCCCTAAACCCTTGACCCTCGAACCTCAGCCTTCGACGTCAAACCCTAATCCCTCAACCCTTAACTCTGATCCCTCATCTCTCAACCCTAACCCTAAACCCTCAACCCTCAACATCAAACCCTAATCCCTCAACCATCAACCCTAATCTATCATCCGTCATCCCTCCACACTCTACTTTAACCCTAATTCCTCGACCCTCAACCCTATCCCTAAACCCTTGACCCTCGAACCTCAACCCTCAACCCTCAACGTCAAACCCTAATCCCTCAACCCTAAACCCTATCCCTAAACCCTCAATGCCAAATTCTAATCCCTCAACCCTTCACTCTAATCCCTCAACCCTAAACCCTATCCCTAAACCCTCAACACTATACCTTAAACCCTAATCCCTCAACCCTAACCCTAAACCTTGTCCCTAAACCCTAATCCCTTCAACCTCAACCCTATCCCTAAACCCTTGACCCTCGAACCTCAGCCCTCGACGTCAAACCCTAATCCCTCAACCCTTAACTCTGATCCCTCATCTCTCAACCCTAACCCTAAACCCTCAACCCTCAACATCAAACCCTAATCCCTCAACCCTCAACCCTAATCTATCATCCGTCATCCCTCCACACTCTACTTTAACCCTAATTCCTCGACCCTCAACCCTATCCCTAAACCCTTGACCCTCGAACCTCAACCCTCAACCCTCAACGTCAAACCCTAATCCCTCAACCCTAAACCCTATCCCTAAACCCTCAACACTATACCTTAAACCCTAAACCCTCAACGCCAAATTCTAATCCCTCAACCCTTCACTCTAATCCCTCAACCCTAAACCCTATCCCTAAACCCTCAACACTATACCTTAAACCCTAATCCCTCAACCCTAACCCTAAACCTTGTCCCTATACCCTAATCCCTTCAACCTCAACCCTATCCCTAAACCCTTGACCCTCGAACCTCAGCCCTCGACGTCAAACCCTAATCCCTCAACCCTTAACTCTGATCCCTCATCTCTCAACCCTAACCCTAAACCCTCAACCCTCAACATCAAACCCTAATCCCTCAACCCTCAACCCTAATCTATCATCCGTCATCCCTCCACACTCTACTTTAACCCTAATTCCTCGACCCTCAACCCTATCCCTAAACCCTTGACCCTCGAACCTCAACCCTCAACCCTCAACGTCAAACCCTAATCCCTCAACCCTAAACCCTATCCCTAAACCCTCAACACTATACCTTAAACCCTAAACCCTCAACGCCAAATTCTAATCCCTCAACCCTTCACTCTAATCCCTTAACCCTAAACCCTATCCCTAAACCCTCAACACTATACCTTAAACCCTAATCCCTCAACCCTAACCCTAAACCTTGTCCCTAAACCCTAATCCCTTCAACCTCAACCCTATCCCTAAACCCTTGACCCTCGAACCTCAGCCCTCGACGTCAAACCCTAATCCCTCAACCCTTAACTCTGATCCCTCATCTCTCAACCCTAACCCTAAACCCTCAACCCTCAACATCAAACCCTAATCCCTCAACCCTCAACCCTAATCTATCATCCGTCATCCCTCCACACTCTACTTTAACCCTAATTCCTCGACCCTCAACCCTATCCCTAAACCCTTGACCCTCGAACCTCAACCCTCAACCCTCAACGTCAAACCCTAATCCCTCAACCCTAAACCCTATCCCTAAACCCTCAACACTATACCTTAAACCCTAAACCCTCAACGCCAAATTCTAATCCCTCAACCCTTCACTCTAATCCCTCAACCCTAAACCCTATCCCTAAACCCTCAACACTATACCTTAAACCCTAATCCCTCAACCCTAACCCTAAACCTTGTCCCTAAACCCTAATCCCTTCAACCTCAACCCTATCCCTAAACCCTTGACCCTCGAACCTCAGCCCTTGACGTCAAACCCTAATCCCTCAACCCTTAACTCTGATCCCTCATCTCTCAACCCTAACCCTAAACCCTCAACCCTCAACATCAAACCCTAATCCCTCAACCCTCAACCCTAATCTATCATCCGTCATCCCTCCACACTCTACTTTAACCCTAATTCCTCGACCCTCAACCCTATCCCTAAACCCTTGACCCTCGAACCTCAACCCTCAACCCTCAACGTCAAACCCTAATCCCTCAACCCTAAACCCTATCCCTAAACCCTCAACACTATACCTTAAACCCTAAACCCTCAACGCCAAATTCTAATCCCTCAACCCTTCACTCTAATCCCTCAACCCTAAACCCTATCCCTAAACCCTCAACACTATACCTTAAACCCTAATCCCTCAACCCTAACCCTAAACCTTGTCCCTAAACCCTAATCCCTTCAACCTCAACCCTATCCCTAAACCCTTGACCCTCGAACCTCAGCCCTCGACGTCAAACCCTAATCCCTCAACCCTTAACTCTGATCCCTCATCTCTCAACCCTAACCCTAAACCCTCAACCCTCAACATCAAACCCTAATCCCTCAACCCTCAACCCTAATCTATCATCCGTCATCCCTCCACACTCTACTTTAACCCTAATTCCTCGACCCTCAACCCTATCCCTAAACCCTTGACCCTCAAACCTCAACCCTCAACCCTCAACATCAAACCCTAATCCCTCAACCCTTAACTCTAATCCCTCGACCTTCAACCCTGATCCTAAACCCTAAACCCTCAACGCCAAATTCTAATCCCTCAACCCTTCACTCTAATCCCTCAACCCTAAACCCTATCCCTAAACCCTCAACACTATACCTTAAACCCTAATCCCTCAACCCTAACCCTAAACCTTGTCCCTAAACCCTAATCCCTTCAACCTCAACCCTATCCCTAAACCCTTGACCCTCGAACCTCAGCCCTCGACGTCAAACCCTAATCCCTCAACCCTTAACTCTGATCCCTCATCTCTCAACCCTAACCCTAAACCCTCAGCCCTCGACGTCAAACCCTAATCCCTCAACCCTCAACCCTAATCTATCATCCCTCATCCCTCCACACTCTACTTTAACCCTAATTCCTTGACCCTCAACCCTATCCCTAAACCCTTGACCCTCGAACCTCAACCCTCAACCCTCAACGTCAAATCCTAATCCCTCAACCCTAAACCCTATCCCTAAACCCTCAACACTATACCTTAAACCCTAATCCCTCATCCCTCAACCCTAAACCTTATCCCTAAACCCTAATCCCTCAACCCTCAACCCTAATCTGTCATCCCCCAACTCTAATCCTTCATCCCTAAACCCTAAATGCTATCCCTATTCCTACACCCTCAACAGAATCAATACTATACCTTAAACCCTAATCCCTTATCCATAAACCCTCCAACCCTATCCCTAATCCTTATACCATCCACACTCTACTTTAACCCTAATTCCTCGACCCTCAACCCTATCCCTAAACCCTTGACCCTCGAACCTCAACCCTCAACCCTCAACGTCAAACCCTAATCCCTCAACCCTTAACTCTGATCCCTCGACCCTCAACACTATACCTTAAACCCTAATCCATATCCCTCAACCCTTAACCCTTAAAACTTAAACCCTATCCCTACACCCTCAACACTTGACACTATATCTTAAGCCTTAAACCCTCATCCCTAAAGCCTCAACCCTCAATCCTTAAACCTTAAACCCTAAACCCTATCCCTAATCCCTCTACCCTCAACACTCTAACCCTAACCTCGACATTAAATGCTAATCCGTCAACCCTAAACCCTAATCCTAAACCCTCAACCCTAAACCTTATCCCTAAACCCTAATCCCTCAACCCTCAACCCTAATCCATCATCCCTCAACTATAATCCCTCATCCGTAATCCCTAAATGCTATCCCTATTCCTAAACTCTCAACAGACTTGATACTATACCTTAAACCCTAATCCCTTATCCCTAAACCCTCCAACCCTATCCCTAATCCTTACACCCTCCACACTCTACTTTAACCCTAATCCCTCGACCCTAAACCCTATCCCTAAACCCTTGACCCTTGAACCTCAACCCTCAACCCTTAATGTCAAACCCTAATCCCTCAACCCTTAACTTTGATCCCTCGACCCTCAACCGTAATCTGTCATCCCTCATCCCTAAACCTTAAACGCTATCCTTATTCCTAGACCCTCAACGGGCTCGATACTATACCTTAAACGCTAATCCCTTATCCGTAAACCTTTCAACTCTATCCTTTATGCCTTAACCCTATGATGAATAGCCTTGAGTGTAAAAAAATTTGAGTGGGACATAACGCGAGCGCGTTATAACGCGCTCGCGTTATGTCGAACATGGGAAAAGACAGGCTTGCGGGAAAAATGTAAGGCAATAAATAACGCGAGCGCGTTATAACGCGAGCGCGTTATAACGCGCTCGCGTTATTTCTTGCTTTGGGAATCCCAAGCCTTGGGCTTGGGATTTGCTTTGGATTTCCAACCCAAAGGCTTGGAGTGCCTTATGAACAGTCACAGACGTGTTTTTCTGTATTCTTCAAAATTTCACATAATTTCGTTCGTGCTAACCCTCAGATTTGCACGTGTTTCAAGGTTGAACAAATCGAACACATGGGTAATGTTAGGCTTTCTCTTAGCTATTTGACGATGTGATTTTTTTCACATTTTAACAATGTTAAGCCTTTCATCTTTAATTTCTTTTGTTTGTGTGTCCGTTTTTATGCAAAAACCACTGTTTGGTCTTTTTTTCATTGTAAAATAACTATTCATTCAAATTTCAAAAAAATTACATATTTAGAAACTAGACTCCATTCTACAAATATTAAAAAAATAAAAAAATGATTTTCAATTAGTTTTCAAAATTTATAGGGGTAGCACGGCCAAAATTCTGTTTTTTAGGATGTGTCCACTTTAAAAATCAGTAAAAAATCAAATATTCATCAAAAAATTATCAGAAAAATCGGGCATAAACTACATGCTATTAGCTAATTTCTCACCGAAGCGATTTTAAAAATACGAAAAAAAAGTTGACCTTTTGAGGGAGCCACAAAACATGCTATGTTATGTTTTTTTGACAGAAACAACACCAATTTCTGTGGCTCCCTCTTTTGAACCCCTTAATCTATGCCATTTTCAAAACAAAATAGTAGTTTAGAAAGTAGACTCGGAGCACTACGAACATTGTTTTGGTTGCATCTCTAAATTTTGAGTGTAACTATGCTCAATTTCTCATCCAAGGCCAGTATTTCCTGATTTCAGAAAAAAAGTGGCCACTTAAGACCCCTTTTTGGCCCCCCATCTTCTTGCACTTACCCTTCTCAGGTATATCATAAGAACACTTACTAGCTAGCTGTCTCCATCATTGTAAGAAGGTGGTGAATGACTCACCACTCTTTTGTTTGGTGTTGCATAGATCTAGCATAGATACCTCGTGTTCTATGTTGTAAGAGAAGTGCGTTATAAATTTATTGACAAGTTCATCAAAAGTTTTGATTCCTGGTGGGAGGCGCGAGAACCACTCCATAGCTTGACCACCTAAAGATCTTGGGAACAGTCTCATCAAGTAGGTCTCGTTGTGAGCTACTTCTAAACATGCGGCATTGAATTCCTGGATATGATCTCTAGGGTCCCCCTTCCCTTTGTATTTGTTGAACTTTGGGACTCCGAACTGATAAGGGAAGGGTTTCATGACCAAACTTTTGTCAAAAGGATAAGGAGCTATATCTTCCAAAGAGTAGTGCTTGGAACTTGTACCGGTCTTAAGGTTGGATATTTCTTGCTTTAGACTTTAGATTTGTTGTCTCACGTCCTCCATAGGAGCATTTTGATCTATGGGATTCTTTCCTCTATCATTTGCATGCGGGACTGTGTCATTCGTGCCTCTCTCATGATCATTGTCTACATTTTCCATGATGGAGTTTATGTCAAAGTCTGTGGGGAGTTTGATTCCGAGACTAGCAAGATGATGGAAGTATTTATGGGGGTCTTCAAGGAGCACCTTCTCTACTAGGCATTGGAATTTTCTATCTTGGATGTGTGCTACTAATTCTTCATAAGAAATTTCTTCATCATCCTCACGTGGTGTGACGAGGTGATTGGATGAGCCGGCAATTTGTTTTTGCTTGTTGTACTGGGATCAAGTAAGAACCATGCAAGGTGATGTGGGATGGAGGGGACTGGGACTGGAAATTTTGGCAAGGTGCCGACAGAGACTGTAGTGGATGGGATATCCAGGATACGACTTGGACAAAGGATTCTCTCGCTCAATGACTTCAAGTAAGATGGTTGACACAAGATAGTAGCCACTAGTAAGTGTAGTCGATACCAGTCTTACTGTGTAGGGCTTAGTCGTTCAACAAGACTACTAGCAAAGGTACGGTGACCTACTAGGCTTATGTGAATTCACCAATGAAACGAAGAAGGACCTACGTCGAACCGGTATGGGATAGATTGACCTTGGGACAAGAGGTGCTTGGACAGAAAGTGAATGGGACGATGGACGAAAGAGAGACTTGGGTGAAATGGATGAACACTAATTGCAAGGTTGAATTTGATCTCAGAAAGTGAAACTAGGCTGAAATGGGTGCTCCAATCAAGTGAAAATATTCTCTCAAAAATAGGGCAAGTGCTCACTGTCGTATATGCACCGAAACAAATGCGCAATAGGAATGAACAAATGCACCGTAAGTCTCAGTATAAGCGCAGCTCTGGTTAAGTACAAGTGCACAGCAACAGTGTGTATATGCGCAACAACAGTGTATATGTGTAGCAGGTCGTTATAAAAGTGCAGCAAGTCGCTACAAATGCGCAGCAGAAAGGAGTATATGCGCAGCTCTAATTGGAAAGAACGTGTAAACTGCGGTAAAGCCACTTAAGACCATAAGTATCTGCATAGTGTCTACCAAGTGCTTCTGATTAGAAAAGCCACCTAAGGCCGGTATTTTAATTTTAATTGACAAAGCTTACATGTCGTTGAGTTTTGGCTGTAGTTATCTTTTTTATATTGATCTTTTTATTGTTTGCGTGGATCTCCAAACATATTAAACTAGCAATCGCAAGAAATGTGGAATGGGCATTGTGCATGCCAATAGCATATAATAAGTGTTGTTTTTCCCTTGGTGAAGAAGAAAAATAAGAGAAAAGAATATTGTAGGGGTTAAAAAACAAGACAATATACACAATTTAAAGGTGAGCGATTTAGAGTGTACAAATGGATGCAAGCGCTATGAAAGCAAGGCTTTAACAGCCATTAGATAGACCTCCTCCCTTTTCCTGAGAAATATGTATGCATTGTCTTGCATGTAAGCATATTGCTGGAAGGTAAAGGCAGGAGAGATGCACACATCTAGCAAGCACTGGACATGAGAGACCGCAGTGAAGAGAAAACCCTAATGTTTGATAGGCTCGACATATCATGGCCTTGTCAAGTGTAAGAACTTGGGCTTTATAGATGGTCAAAGCCCATGCCATCTTGAGGGGGAACTACTGGCGAGAACCATGAGAGTCATACGAACAATTGGCACCAAACATAGGTCATGTGAATCTCAAGGCAGTCTTCCATAGTTATCAAACCTAACCATGACGAAGCTTGGTAGCCCAAGAGGGTCGCTACCGTTTGGGTAGATAATAGCTACACCAATTCCCAATGCCCCATTGACAAGTCTAACAATAACCCACGGATTTGAAGTGAACATCACCTTTTGGCCAATACACAAAAGAACTGTGGAAGGCAATTGCTCATCCTTGAGGTCTATATTAGATCTCCCCCTTGTTTGTTCAACATTGCACCATGCAATGGGCACGCCCAATGAGCTTAACATGTGTTTGTTATTTTGAGCAACCAAGGCATTTGTTGGAAACAAATGTATGGAGGAGTGGAATGCAACAAGCTCACCAAGGCTAAGGAAAGTATCAGTTCATGACATAAGTAGTTCCTAGTCAGGTAGTCATGGATCCACATTTCTAATATTAGCTAGAAGCTATCAAAATTGAATTTGTGCCTGGCCACAACCTTCTTGACAAAAGATATCATTCAATGTGCCAACCATTTCATAGGCACACCATAGGGTTGCCTTATAGAATTGCTTGCATACAATGGAATGTCTTTGACAAGTGGTAGTTGACCCAAATCACCTACAAGGATAATACAATGACTACCAAAGGCAACTTGGCTGCACATTGGAAATGCCTCACGCAAATGGCTATCAATACAAGACAAAAGCTTGGCCCAAATAAAGCTCATTTCATCAATTAAAATGTGTAAGGGTAAAACATGAATCAATCAAATGAATTATATAAGACCCAAACATCAATAGAATAGAAGATAACAAGAAAGATTGAACGAAAATAGCAATGAATAACACAAAGCAAACCTTCCCTGAAATCGATGCTTCTGTTGTTTGCCTATTACAACCATCCTTTTGCAGATGAAGTGAGCCCTCAGAGAGTGCACTCTTTTAGCTATTTATAGGAATTCGATGGTAAATGGCTGTTGTGATATGCAATGAAGATGAGCTCCAAGGCAAGTATGTGATCTCAAGCTAGTGAATGGTAAAAGGGTGCCAAAGGCGCGCTGGTGAATTTCTACAGAGTAACAATATCAAAAGCCTGGATGATTAGAATGGAGGGATGAAGTTTCATTTATATATTTGGAAGAATGGGAATCAATGGTTGTGAGGAGATATGAAGATCAATGGCTGAGGATGGTTGAGGAATGTGCAACCAGTAGAAATGTGACAAGTGTCCCAGCTCCATCATGAAAGAGGGGATGTGACAAAATTGATTAGAGAGTTAACTCCATTGACTGAATAGTTAACAGGCTTGATTGATCAGTTAGGAGAGTGGATTATGGAACTGACTGAATTGATTGAGGGATTGACTCAATTGATAGGTTAGTTAACACTTTTGATTGATTAGTTAACTAACTTTTGATTTGAGAAGAAATAGGCCATGTGGGTGAGGGAAAATAAGATAATTAAATATTAAAAATATTTAATTACATGTGCAACCTGATGAGGTGGACAAGGTGAGGTGGAAAAGTGAAGTGTAAGTGTGAAGTGGATTTTTTAAATTAGAACTTAGGATAGAGGAATTTGGTTTAATTAAATAATTTAGGATTATTTAATTGTGTAGGACATTTAGAAGAATTTTAATTAAATAAATTGAATTTATTTAATTATGGAACAGTGAATCGATTAAATAAATTGGGAATATTTATTTAATTGATAGAAGAATGGAATAAATATTTAGAATATTTATTTAGGATGATTTGTGTCATTTTTAGGCGTATACAAAATGTATTGAACAAAATACATGTACTATCCTAAAATGTTGCCAATGCCTCCATGTTCAAGCAGGTTCATATCTTTCAATGGTATCTAAAGGGCAACATGGATCATGGACACATTGATATTGAACACTGCAACACCGGTTGGAGTAAGCAACAACAATGGTGACTGCGATGAGGGAACAAGATGGTAAAGTGCATGCCTTAATATATGAATTAAGTATGACATTTTAGTACTAGTGTCTTTTACAGTCATCCTAAGCGGGGACTTAACTCTTATCCTCTAAAAATGTAATATCAAACACAACACGCTATCCCATAGACATGTTACATAGACCAAGGCCCATATTCTCCCTATTATATGCAAGATGGTAGGCTGTTTGGTTTGCATTAATGAAATCAACTACATAAAATTGTAAGCTCTAGGGGATTGTACAACTATTCCAATTGTGGGCAATATCAAAGTCATGCATGCCAAGCAAGTCAAGATCATCAAAGCCAATATCAGCACACTCAAGTACAAGGAAGAAAAGAGCTACCACTCTTTAAACATGGCTACATTCAATGCATCTATTTCACCAAGGGGGCCCTCATTAACAGAAGTGGAGGAAGCATCTACAAGTCTAAAATCAACACATTAACATGATCATGCCACTTTTTGGCCAAAGTGGGACACTTAAAATCAACATTTTTAGTACTTTTCAAATTGTGTCAATTATAGGGAACAAATGGTCAAGAATTTAAGGATGTTGTAAACTAACGAGTTGTGGAATTTTCTATGTAGATTCAAGGTATAATTTGTTTATATTTTTAAAAGAATTATTTTTATCATTTTTTCCTTTTATTTTTAATCAATTTTTATCTTTTCTATTACTTTTATTGAGTGACATTATTCCATAACACATAAATTTCACTACAAATATTTTTTTTCATGATTTATTGGAATTTGACTATTAACTCCTCTATCTAATGCATGGATTTTTTTATCAAATATTATATTTATTATAAATGTTTGAATTAGTATTAATAGAAATTTCAGACCTATTTTATTCCATAACGCGTTTCTCTTAGCATATATATCAAAATTAAAATTTTCTTTTTCATTGAAATAAGGACATCTAAGTGTAGTGTAGTGCATTTTTTGAGATTTTTTTAACAATGTTTGTTATTTTTCCTAGTGTCTTGGATACATGTCATTATTTTTTCATAATAGACCTATATCCATTACAAAAAAAAATAATAATATATTTTTTTTCATCCATAAGCATAAAGGATTGTATTAATAAAAAATATTGGTAAATACATAGATTAATCTCCGATAGGTCTCATATAGCAGCAATATTACTAGTAACCCCCAAACTCGACTGGTTTATGAGCCTACTGTTATCACCCAGATTTGTACCCTTGCTACAGTAGTGAAACTTCAGCAATCTGGAGTAACATGGGAATGATCTCTAAGTGTGGGACTTTGCTAAATGAGATCAAACCTCTAGAGAAGTCTGGCTTCCTTAACTGGTTATCACCTAAAACTACTAAATCTTAAAAGGGAAAAGGGAGAAGGAATGCTTTTGAATGAAAGATGAACTGAAAAACTTGAAAGTAGAGGGTGATTCACCAAGTTAAATAAAAGAACTCCTACAGCACTGAAAAAATGCACAGCATAACCAAATACAACAAATAGGCATACACAGATTCAACTAATCCTAGTAGAGGTGATAAACCAGATGATTGAAAGGAACAATATATTCATAGGCAATCATATGTAAATTCACACTAAACTAAAACTTAGTCCAAAGAGGCAAAATAACTTGCATATATTTAATGGGAAGGTAAAGTTACAGTAGCAGAAAGCTCTGTTTGGAAACAGAAAAAGCCTTAATGCTCAAAAAATTTACAACCTTATTTACATCACTCGAATGCATATATATAGCATTCCAAAACTAACCTAGGTCAGCTACAAAAATTCGCTCCATGAGATGCAATAGAAAATATCTCCTGAAGGGACGTCCAATTGCAAGGAGTTATGGCGTCAAATATCTGGAACTGGGCAGATAAAAGATATTTTTGAGCCTTTAATGCAGCTGCTGCATCATCGATCTAAAACAAGGCGGTGGAGAAACATCTTTTATCATCAATGCGAGCAGCTTCATCTTTGTGTAGCAATGAATGCAAGAAATATCTGCATCTACTCAAAATGGTCGCTGAGACGTCCATTCACCCAAAGCATGCAAACCCAAATCTAAAAATGAAAAGTGACAAAAACCCCCGAAAACCTTGCCAAATGAAAGAGGGGACAAAAACATGCATCTTTGCCTTTTGCAGCATGTCAAAATTTGCTAAAATGGAGGAGATATAGGTGGTCAAAGTTTCAGTCAACTGTTTGTATATATCACTTTGCACCTGTGTATATATCGCTATGCACCTGTGTATATATCGGCATCTAAATCGGCCTCTGAAACTTCCTTTAGATATGCATGGCGCTTTGTATATCAGGCTATGAAATGTCCTTGTATGTTCAAAAGTATGTCACCTCCTTGTATTTTGGATTTGTATATGCATACAATTGCCTTTGTATGTGCGGGCCCCACCTCTTGTATCTCCTTTGTATTTGCAAACATACAAGCTGCGGACCCCAAAATGACCATTAACTGTATTTGATTGCCTTGTTGGGTCTGGCTTGTATCATTCCTCTTTGTATATTTCTTTGTATGTGCAAATATACAAAGCACTTATACATACAAGCCGCAGACTTGACACCTGAATATGCCAGAATTTGATCTTCAAGTCAGGTCTGCCTTGCATACTTCCCTGGCACCCTTGACTTGTATATCACAATACGCAATTGCAAAAATACAACTCATACTTCAAACTTTTATAAAGCTTTCTAAAAAAATACCTCCGGGTTCGGCTTGTATGCTAGGAAAGCATGCTTTGCTTGTATGTCCAAACATACAATCACAAAAATGTACATTTGGTGGACCCCACCCTTTGCATCTCCTCCTTGTATGTGTGGCCCTTGTATATTGGACTTGCATCTTTTCTTTGTATGTCGCGGATATACAAACGCCTTTGTATATCGTGGACCCCATCATTTGTACATTCGGCCTTTATATATTCACTGTAGCTGATGCATATTATCTTTGTATATTGGTCTTGTATGTAGCCGTTGTATGTCTAAACATACAACACAAATATACATGCAAACCCTCCATACAAGCAGGGAATATTCTCAGAATCTGTGTTAATGCATATACAAACTCGATATGCATGGAGAAAAGCATACAACCAACTTTTTAATATTTTTGAAGGCCGACTTAACTCTTTTGGCCCGCCAATGTACATTAGCACTTGTATATTAACCTATTACATCTAGGCCTTTACATATGGTGAATGTATGTCCCAAACATACATTGGAGAATGTATATTGCGAATGTACATTCAAAAATGCATATGGAAATACAAGCATTAAACTGAGAAATCCCAGTGATAGAAAATGCTTGAACTTAAAAGATTTTTGGGTTTTTTCTGGGTTTTATGCAAAGACTATCGAGGCGAGCTTTTGGGAAATTTAGCAAAACACAGCGTGAGTATTTGGAAGATTTAAGCTTTGTATGGGCATCTTCTAAAGATTTTCAAGGAAAATACAAGGTGAATTGTTTAACTCTGGGCAGAGGAAAATATGTCAACAATTTGGCAACCTCTATGGGGTGTTTGCCTACTAAACAATTAGACCAGTGGCCTTAAGCATCCATTGGGCATGGAGTCATACCAAAACTAAAAATATATCTTTGACAAACAATTCTGACATTCGCAACTCAGGATATGGGCAGTGAAGAACATCTTAAAGACCAAACCAAGACAAAAATGCTGAAGAAAACCCCTCCAACTGTGCTAAACAACACTTAGGGAAAACAAACAAAAGGAATCTAAACTATTGTGCAGCAACACTTATTTGAAAGCGAGAAATCTAATCTATTGCTTTACAAGCTAGGTCATACCTCAAAATACCTCTTTAGGTGTATCCCATTGGCTAGGATAGGTAAATTTTGTCCATCCATGCTTGATAACTAAAATGTATTATGCTCCTTGCATTCAGTAATGAGAAATGGGCCACTCCACATGTTGTCAAACTTGGAGTGCTTTCCTGGTTTGCTTTTAAACTCATCCCATTTGAGCACCATATCACCCTCCCTAAAGATTCTGGGAGTGGCCTTCTTATCAAAAAATTTTTTTGTTTGGAGCTGATGATACTCCATAGCTTTCATAGCTTTATCTCTGCTCTCTTCAAACTCCATATGTTGAGCATATTTGATAGCCATGGGGTCCTCTTCTTCAAACATCTCTAGCTAATTCATGATATCAAGTGCTGGCAGCTCCACAGATATAGGCAATCTTGCCTCCTTCCCATAAACTAACAGCTATGGGGAATTCCCAATTGACCTCTTGGGAGTTATTCTATCTGCCCATAAGGCATATTTTAGATTAGTGTGCTAGGTCCTCTGGTTATCTTGCATTGATCTTTTAATGATCCTTATGAGATTCTTGTTTGTAGATTCAACCAAACCATTACCTTGTGGGTAATAATTTGATGAAGTATTCAGGTAGATCCCATTCTTAACAGCTCAGTCAGTTATCTTTAATCCAACAAAGGCTAAGGCATTGTCAGAGATGATTGACTCAGGCACCCCAAATCTGGATATCAAATCTTGGTAAAAATTCAAAATAGTATTTTCATTTGATTCCTTGAGAGCCACTGCTTCAGTCCACCTTGTGAAATAATCTGCAGCTGTAAGTATCCACCTGTGGCCTATACTTGATGGTGGGTTAATGGGACCTACAAAATCAATGCCCCATCTCATGAAGGGCTGTTCCACCTGAATTCACTGTAGAGGTAAAGGTGGTAGCCTTTCCTTGCCTGCAAATATGGCACATTTTACACATTTTCTAGCCCATGCATGGGCATCCTTGAATAAGTTTGGCCAGTAATATCCAGCTCTCACTATTTTCCAAGTAGTGGTCTTTGGGGCAAAATAACCCCCTGTTGTTCCATCATGAAACTCGTGAAGCACTTTATCAGTATGATCATAATCAATGCATCTTAACAATACACCATTAAAATCTTTTCTAAAAAGGATGCCATTTATTAAAACATATGGAATGGATTGCAGTCTAAAGTACCTCCTCTTGGTTCTATCTAAACCCGATGGACATTTGCCAGTTTACAAAAATTGAGTCATGTTACTCACCCAACTTGTGCCCACTGCTTCTGTATCATCCTGAGGAGCATCTTCAATGGTTAGAAGCACGTTCTCCTCCTTTTCTATTTCATTCTCAAAACTAGAAGCCAACTGTTCACTGAGTCCTCTGCCTCTGACAAGCTTGGTTATCCTAATCTCCATGTCATATTCCATGACCTTGGTGATCCAGCCAGCCCTTTTCTCATTTACATCTTTTCCTAATAGGAACTCTTTGACGCTAGGATGAGAGACCATCAAATGTATCTTGTTATTAGAAACAAGATGCGTGAACTTTTTTAGACTCCTTACCACTGCAAGGACATGCTTCTCCACGAAGCTATACCGCTGATCATACTCCTCCAGCCCCTGACTGAAGAAAGCGATTGGTTGTTTAAAGCCGTCGCTCTAGTGCTGTACCAGAATCACAGAGATTGTATCCAGGCTGCCATAAGCATATAAAATAAAATCTTTGGAGAAGTCAGGATTTACCAAAGTTGGCGTAGCTGACAATGCTTCTTTTATGGACTCAAAGCTAAGTTTGGCCTCCTTCGTCCAACTAAAAACTGTATTTTTCTTCAACATAGACGTCAAAGGCTTCAATAAATTAGCAATATTGGGAATGAATCTTCGCAGAAAATTAATTCTGCCAATAAAACTTTGTAGTCCCTTCTTATGGCTAGGTAAAGGCAACTCCAGAATAGCTCTTACCTTGTCAGCGTCAATGGTAATGCCTTCTTTTGACACAATGTGCCCTAGCAACTTGCCCTCATGCACAACAAAAATAAATTTTTGGGGGTTGAGAGATATCCCAAACTCTTTGCATCTCTCAAATACCTGCCTTAAGTGGGATAAATGCTCAACTACCTTCTTAGAAAAAAATGTGATGTCGTCTAAATATACAAGCACCAATTTATACAGCAAACCCTTAAAAGCCATATCCATAGCTCTCTAAAAAGTAGAGCCAGCATTTGAAAGCCCCAAAGGCATTCTCTTGTAGGCCACGGTACCCCATTTAGTGGTGAAAGCAGTTTTAAATTGATCTTCCTCCTTAACTAGCACTTGATTGTAGCCAATTTTCCTCTTTCTTGCCCATTGCAAACCTTGGATTAATCCTTCATATTCAACAGTGTTATTTGTACATGAAAAGGAAAAACAAAAAGAAGAATAGTAATTTTCACCTTGCGGGGATACAAGCATTGCACCACCTCCAAATCCATTCCTGTTCCTAGAGCCATCAAAATACATCCTCCAAACCTCATTTTGTTGTTCTATCTATTGTTCAACATCCTTTAGCAGATTTGGAATTACTGTTTTAGGTTCATGTAGTATGTAAATCCCCATACCAGTTTCTTGGATGTGTCCCTCAGGGTCATCAACACCATTTTCTGAGGCCCACTCCTTTAGAAGCACCTCTGGTATACTTTCAGCTTGTAGCTCTTAAGCAACCACAAGTTCAAGATCATCAGAAATATTGCAATTTGCATTAACAACACTTGGAACATAGGGCTCTATGTGATGATTTGAAAGCAATTTAGATTTTAAGGTTACTTTTGTGCCATATCTGGTCCTGAAAAACATGTGGGACTAGTCCGAAGATAAATATCCTCCTATCTTAGCTGTGAATTCTCTTGACAAGCACATGGCAAAATAGGGAGGCAAGTCTATAATAAACACCTCTTGGGAAATGGAAACATTTGGGCAAGTGTCTAGAGTGAGGCCTAGGTCTTTTATCACACCCACAGTATTAACAACTGTGTCATCTAACTGAAGTACACCATTCTCAAGGGGCTGGTATTTCAACCCTAATTGATTTGCAATTTGCTTCAGCATTACAGAACTACTTGCACCACTATCCACTATACAGTTATGTACTAACTTGTCTCCAATTATTAATGACACATAAAATGGGAGTGGTTTAGCACTTTTATTTGGCTATTTGATGTTATCTTGGGATGAATTGGTAAGGACAGCCCTATTTGGGTCAACAGTTGTATTATTGGGCACTTTCAAATCAGACAAGGCAGATTGCAATATGTCTTTTTGGCCTGGAATGGCTAGAGAGTCCCACATAGACATTGTCACATCATCTTCTTCATATTTTCAATAATATTGAAAGGTGGAGTGACAACTACCCTTTGTTGTGACTTTGTAGCAACAATATCAGCCTGCAAATGAGGTATTTCCCTTGCTGTTGCTGAAGTGTTTCCTTGTAAAATATGGGGAATACGGGATGTAGAAGCACCAGTATGTCCTTTCTCTTTATTTGCTCCTTGATCTACTTCATAACCCTGTTCTTGGCTCTTGTATTGGCTGCAACTAGAATATTATCACTATTTACGCCACAGAATTCACCTTCTTGCCAATTTATGAAGGTAGAATCATTTTGAGGCTGGTCCTGCTGTTGCACAACCCCATCATGAGGTGTATTTGGCTGCAAGATTGCAACATTCTGTACCATCAGAGCCTAATTTATAACCCCATTCAAGCAGGCTGCCTGATTATGTGGCTGATTGCATGGAAAACACCATTCATATTCAGTTGCAAGGTTATTCTGAATAGGAACAAGGTCCTTGACAACATTAATGGGCACTAGATTATAAGGTTGAAAAGGCCTCTGATTCACATTCTACCTAGTACCTTGGTAACTACTTTGATAAGGTGGCCTATTAGCTTGGTATGGTTGGTTTTGTCCTTGGAAAGGCTGATTTTGCCCTTGAGGTTGTGGCTAATAAGGCTGCCTATTTTGGGACTACTGCTTTTTAATGTTTACCAACTCATTCCCAAATGTTTGTAGGATAATTTCTATTTTTTGTTGGCTATTTTTAATATCTTTTAACTCTTGAGACGAGCTAGAAGAAGCAGTTTTAGAATTGGCAGCACTTGGTAATGTTGCAGTAGTAGATAAAGGGGCAAAATATGGAATTGGTAATGGCATTAAAGCTTGAATCTCGGGGAAGATGGGCATTGGTGGTCTAGGTGCTATTTTTCTAGCCTGAATCATGCTATTCTCTACCCTAATAGCTATTTCATATGCATCAGGTAAACTAGTACGTCCTAATGATTGTATCATCACTAAAATATCACTATTTAGGGCTTTCAAAAAATATAGAAAAGCATATTTAGTTGGAGGCCTTACCATGGCAGGAATTCTATCCCATGTTTTCTAAAATCTGAATTTGAAATCCATCATTTGCTCCTAGGGAGCTCTTTTTATTGTAGTCATTTGTTCAACCAGTGACAAGTTGTCTGATTTATCCTAAAATTGCTTATTTAACTTATCACCTAGATCATCCCAGGTTGTAATGGTTTGCACTGGTAACTCCTAAACCACTGCAAAGCTTTTCACTTGAAAGAGGCAGCTAGCAGCCTGATGGCTACATTTTCTTGGTGACGTGATGTACACCGCATAGAGATGCTACATCTTTAATGTGCTCAATAGGGGTAGTTTGATTCTCCCCTGTGAAATAGGGTAGACTCTTCAAAGCTGCCATAGGTATAACATCATGTACTGTCAAATTCAATGGGCTGCCCCCATCAAAAGCCACAAATGGCTGATTCCTTACCATTTGAACGGCTAGAGGTAGGATTGCTTGAGTTGCTACAGGAACTATAGGGGCAACTAGCCTAAAATTTGGAGGAGTTGATTGTACTCTTTTGGAAACTGGGGTCCTTGCTACAACTCTCCCCTGTCTTCTAGGTGGTGACAGCTATAAATAGTCAAATGTACTTGAACTCCTAGTTTGAATCTTTCTCATATAATGTTACAGCAGAACTGATCTGCTTATCTCTCCTTATTCAGAGTCGCCAGATATGCAAGTTTTAACCTCTTAGAGGTCTGAAGATCACTGGCTGCACATCAAAACTAGTAACAAAAGGTAGTATTTGATTATTTCTCTAACTCTCAGTCCCACTGGGCGTGCCAGAAACTGTTATCACCTAGATTTGCACCCTTGTTGCAGTAGTGAAACTTCAACAATCTGGAGTAACATGGGAATGATCTCTAAGTATGGGACTTTGCTAAATCAGATCGGACCTCTGGAGAAGGTCGGCTTCCTTAACTGGTTATCACCTAAAACTACTAAATCTTAAGAGGGAAAAGGGAGAAGGAATGCTTTTGAATGAAAGATGAACTGAAAAACTTGAAAGTAGAGGGTGATTCACCAAGTTAAATAAAAGAACTCCTACAGCACTAAAAAAATGCATAGCATAACCAAATACAACAAATAGGCATACACAGATTCAACTAATCCTAGCAGAGGTGAGAAACCAGATGATTGAAAGGAATAATACATTCACAGGCAATCATATGTAAATTCACACTAAACTAAAACTTAGTCCAAAGAGGCAAAATAACTTGCATATATTTAATGGGAAGGCAAAGTTATAGTAGCAGAAAGCTCTATTTGGAAACAGAAAAAGCCTCAATGCTCAAAAAAATTCTAACCTTATTTACATCACTTGAATGCATATATATAGCATTCCAAAACTAACCTAGGTCGGTTACAAAAATTCGCTCCATGAGCTACAATAGAAAATATCTCCTGAAGGGACGTCCAACTGCAAGGAGTTATGGCATCAAATATCTGGAACTGGGAAGATAAAAGATATTTTTGAGTCTTTAATGCAGCTGCTGCATCATCAATCTGAAACAAGGCGGTGGAGAAATATCTTTTATCATCAATGCGAGCAGCTTCATCTTTGTGCAGCAATGAATGCAAGAAATATCTGCGTTTACTCAAAATGGTTGCTGAGATGTCCATTTGCCCAAAGCATGCAAATCTAGATCTAAAAATGAAAAGTGACAAAAACCCCTGAAAACCCTACCAAATGAAAGAGGGGACAAAAACATGCATCTTTACCTTTTGCAGCATGTCAAAATTTGCTAAAATTGAGGAGATACAAGTGGTCAAAGTTTCAGTCAACTGCCTGTATATATCACTTTGCACCTGTGTATATATCGCTATGCACCTATGTATATATCGGCATCTGAATCAGCCTCTGAAACTACCTTTGGATATGCATGGCGCTTTGTATATTAGGCTATGAAATGTCCTTGTATGTTCAAAAGTATGTCACCTCCTTGTATTTCGGATTGGTATATGCATACAATCACCTTTGTATGTGCAGGCCCCACCTCTTGTATCTCCTTTGTATCTGCAAACATACAAGCCGCAGACCCCAAAATGACCATTAACTGTATTTGATTGCCCTGTTGGGTCCGGCTTGTATCATTCCTCTTTGTATATTTATTTGTATGTGCAAATATACAAAGCACTTATACATACAAGCCGCAGACTTGACGCCTAAATATGCCAGAATTTGATCTTCAAGTCAGGTCCGCCTTGCATACTTCCCTGGCACCCTTGACTTGTATATCGCAATATGCAATTGCAAAAATACAACCCAGACTTCAAACTTTTATAAAGCTTTCTGAAAAAATACCTTCGGGTTCGGCTTGTATGCTAGGAAAGCATGCTTTGCTTGTATGTCCAAACATACAATCACAAAAATGTACATTTAGTGGACCCCACCCTTTGCATCTCCTCCTTATATGTGTGGCCCTTGTATATTGGACTTGCATCTTTTCTTTGTATGTCGCAGATATACAAACACCTTTGTATATCGTGGACCCCATCATTTGCACATTCGGCCTTTGTATATTCACTATAGCTGATGCATATTATCTTTGTATATCGATCTTGTATGTAGCCATTGTATGTCTAAACATACAACACAAATATACATGCAAACCCTCCATACAAGTAGGGTATATTCTCAGAATCTGCGATAGATTCCTTAATGCGTATACAAACTCGATATGCATGGAGAAAAGCATACAACCAACTTTTTACTATTTTTGAAGGCCGACTTAACTCTTTTGGCCCACCAATGTACATTAGCACTTGTATGTTAACCTATTGCATATAGGCCTTTGCATATGGCGAATGTATGTCCCAAACATACATTGGAGAATGTATATTGCGAATGTATATTCAAAAATGCATATTGAAATACATGCATTAAACTGAGAAATCCCAACGATAGAAAATGCTTGAACTTAAAAGATTTCTGGGTTTTTCTAGGTTTTATGCAAAGACTGTCCAGGCAAGCTTTTGGGAGATTTGGCAAAACACAGCGTGAGTATTTGGAAGATTTAATCTTTGTATGGGCATCTTCTAAAGATTTTCAAGGAAAATACAAGGTGAACTGTTTAACTCTGGGTAGAGGAAAATAGGTCAACACCTACAAAGAGCCACCCACCTTTGTAAGAGCCACAAGCCCTATCTATATTCAAAATTGAAGCACAGTCCTGCATAGGATCCACCAAAATATGTGCCCTAGCACACAATATACTCTCTAGCCATTCCTCAACAGAGCTAGGGCACGCTACAACACCAGCCAACAACAAAGACCCTTGATATTACTACAACAAGACCAATGAACCACCGTGTGACCAACAATAGCATGCATCCAAAAAGAGAGAGCTCGTGGACATTGTATCACCCTACCACCACTAAGTCTTTACCAAATCAAAGGAGACCCCAATTCACGCCAAGTTTTCCACTAGTGATAGAAAATGCAACTTTTCTGAATTGTGAATGAATACTGAGCCATCTAGAACCCAGACCTAGCCTTATACCCTTACAGAAGTCATTTAAGGGCACACGAGAGACTTACTCAGACCCACCCACATCATTGATCAACAAATAAAACTCCACTCCATCAGCTGCTTTGTTTTCCAAACTATCAGCTCCCCCACTGGCTTCCCTGAAAACATGACCTACAAAGAAGAGGTCAAAGGAATAGATAATCTCGAGTGCTTCCTCTAGAAGGGCTTGCAACTTCCAATTTGGGTTCTAACCTTTTCTTACTGCATTTATCACTACAGAGGAATCCCCTTCAGCAAACACATTCTTCAATCCTAGTTCTCTACATTTCTTCAACCCAACAATAAGCACCTTAAACTCAACTTCATTGTTGGATCCTCTCGAAAGGGGTTTATCCATGCTACACAAAATTTTCCCTTCCCAATTTCTAATGATGCATCTAGCTCCCAATATTCCTGGATTTCCTCTCGAGACCCCATCAAAGTTAACCTTATACCATCCCAAATCTAGGTTTTGCCATTGCACCGTTTCTCTAAATTTATGGGAATCAGCCCCACTGGGCCTCTAACTGGAGGGTTTCTCAATCCAAACCAATGTTTTTTCATGCAAGAATCCCAGGTTAAAAATGAAGAACCTCCATAATTCCACTCCCTTAGTTTGTTGTTTGCTACTCCAACTATTAAAGCTTTGACCTTGTTCAAAAAAGAATCCAACCTCATATGTTCATCCTGAAAAATCTTACGACTGCATTCCTTCCATATTTCCCAAATTAAGATGGAAGGAAAAATGATCAACAAACATAAGAAAGTTTCATTATTACTCAAAATTGGCCACAATTGGAATAGACTTAAGATATTGTTGGGTCAGTGCAAGAAGTTGGGTCCACTTTTTGGCCAAAAAGTGGAAGTGTTTTCCCTGATTTTTAGAATTTGTCACATTTGACCTAAACATTTGAGGCACTTAAAGATTGAATCTTAAAAAAAGTTAGTAATATGAAATGTAGTACTCGAAGTCTAGTTTCCAAATATGTAATTTATTTTAATACCTAGATGACACAAATTGATTTTCAATAGGCATTTCTAAAAACCACTATTTAAAAGTCACTTTTTTTTTACCATACCATACACATGTACGACCAACATAATTTGATCTAAATAAAAATATTTTTCTAAATCCTTTTGGGGAAAGATGTGTAGTATAGTGAAGTTTGATGAGGATATTTTTTTTATAATTTTTGTCCAAATATTTTTTTATTAATTTTTTATTGGCCCTAATTGCTATTTTCGAAAACCTTCATGTACGACCAACATAATTTGAACAAAACTAATGATAAAAATGAATTTTTTTTATTGGGTAAAGAATGATGTGTAGATTGATGACATATACTTTTTTTTTCAAGAAACTTAAAAAATTAAAAGTTATTAAAAAAATACATACACCTGTCATTTCACGTTTTTGGACCAGTTTGCTCATAAATTAAATAATAAATAGAAAAACAAGTCCAATAAAAAAAATTACATATTTGAAAACTAGGCATTGTCATCTGTAATGGGTTTTAATTTGGTAAAAAAATTTAGAAAAAAATGTCGTCAGCCATATAAGTAAACTCAGTCTTTCCTCTTGTTCTGTACTTAGAAAAAATGTTGCAGGTTTAAGGCTTAAAGTCGGCTACCCATGCCTTTCTTGAGCCTAAAACCAAACCAAAGGAAAGGGAAAGGTGGTCGACCATTTCAAATTTCTTAGAACGGGTACCCGTTCTAAAATGGGTACGCATTATATAATGGGTATCCCTTATTTTTAAGAACAGGTACCCATTTTATAACGGGTACCCGTTATGTTGATGAATGGGTACCTATTTTAAGATGCAAACCATACTACATGTTGGGGCATCAAGTCAGGCTGATTATTAATCAAATTAATAATTTCCTCAATTGCATTAATATTTTCATTAATGCTTTGTTGCAATTCAACCTCATTAGGTGGAGTGGGTGGGGGATTTGGAGGTGGAGTGGGTGGGGGGTTTTCAAGTGGACGGGGTGGGGAGTTTTGTAAAATAATTTCATCTATTAAAAATTCATTCCACCCCTTGGTCTTCCATTGGATCCATGTCACCTACATTTCCAAATATATCCATATCAAAAACTTACAAATTTACTCACAAATATATCCATGTATTGAAAACTTACAAACAAATATCTAGAAATAAACTTAATATAATATCTCGAAATGTAAGTTTAAAATATCCATGAATAGAAAGCTTAATACTTGAAAATTATGCACAAGTTCAACCAGTCAAGAAAAATATGGACCTTATTGTTGAGAGTACTATGTTTTTACTACATTTGACTCAAGAGACCTTTACTTTTTTAAAAAATTGAAATTAAAATAGTTTTAATAGACACAAATTAAAGATTTGAGTTGAAACATCAAATAAGTACCCCAAGATGTACATTATTAAAACTTGTAATTCATATGTTATGTACAACTTACCTAGGATTTATCAAAGCTAAATTAGATCATTTGTAAAGAACCCTACATATTTAGCATGCAAACTAAGCACATTGATACTATGATAAGTTATTTTGTGTGATGTATAGTGGAGGATAGAAGGGTTATGATTGAGAAGGTGGATGCCTATATGAATTTGACATGTAGCTGAATTGATGAAGCTTATGAGCAAAAAATAAGTATAGGAGTGGAAAATTATTAGGGTATGTTGTAGATGAGTAAATTTATTTCATGCATCTATCAACCATTATAGTAGGGTATTATTGTTGGATCAATGATGTTATTATGCATCATAGAAGTATCACTCACTACCATACCAACAGAGGTCACTATTACACTGTATATTTAAAGAAAAAACCCTAGGAGTGCATGAAAGGAAAGGTTATCATGAGAATAACAAAAAGGTTAGGCTAGAGATGGTCATGGTTTCTAGAGGATAAGTTTTTGATAAGGTGATTTGGATAGCTTGAAATTTGACTTCCTTTAGGAAATCCATGAAATTTTGGTGATTGAGTATCCATGGGACCCTATACAAGTCATACCAAGGTAGCTATTTGGAAGGTTTGAGGATTGTGAACTAAGTTAGGAGATTTTCTATAATTATATATCATGCCTCAACACCATTTGTAGACATGAGGGAGTGTGGTCATGATCTTTTTTTATTATGTGCCAATGGACTATCTTACCCATAATGTTGTCATCTAAACATTCTCATTTAGATGACTACCATAACTGGTGAAGTTAGTTCCATTGAAAGGGGTTGTCATATGCAAGAAAAGGGTCATTGTTAAAAGGAAAGGGTTCCATGAGATACATGTGGGAAAACATAGCATTTTTGTGGACATCATGACCTTGGAATATTCAAATTAAAGGAGGACTAGGGAGTGTTGTTTCTAATGTCTCATAGTGCTCAAGCCTTACTTGTGTTATTTTAGAATGAGTCCTTTCATATATGAATAAGGTTCTAGGAATGTTTGGTGATGGCTTTAAGGATTGAGGTACTTCAAGAGGATAATATGGCATCCATAAACCATGTAGAGAGCATTTCCACCGAAATACCTATGCATGGTTATCATCCCACCCTATCAAGAGTTGAGTTGTAAGCACTCTTATATCTATTAGGGCTAGATATTGTAAACTTTGAAAGTATTTAAAAGTTATGGTAACTTTCAATAAGGGCTTATTTTATGGTAATTTATTTGTATCACCTAAAACAAAGAATATTACCTCAACACTTTAAGATCTAAATCTAAAAGAAGATTTGATCAAAGTTCTTTATTCTTTCTCCAAACACAACATTCCCCTTATACAATCTCTAAAAAGCATTCCAAATCTTATAATATTAAATTTCTAAAACAATAAATCTAACTCAAGAACAATACTATCTTCAACTTTTCATCTTCTATTCTAGCTCTCTAACTCCAAACATGCAAGTGAATAATGAATCCAAAACAAACGAACCCCTATCCTTATATTATTTCCAAGTTTTTGGAAGACCAGGTTAGATCCTAAGTTCTCCTTTGAATGTTGGTCATCCTTGTGCTAGGTTGGAAGAAGTTATGACAAAGAGGTATGGTAGTTTGGTGGCTAATTACTGGACAAATGCTAATGGCAGTAGGGAATGCAAAAAGTTTAATGAAGAAATAGATTATAAGTTACTAATGATTGCTTATCTATGCATAGATCATGTTATTTTCATCCTTATGAGATATGTTACTTATTGTTTCTATAAAAAGTCAGGGTTAGGATGTAATAGGTAGCCTGTCTCAAGTTTTAAGGTTTATAGTTTAGTTTTAGGGTTTATCAAGTTCATATTTTTAGGATTTATAGTTTAGTTTTCTAGGGTTTATCAAGTTCATAGTTTTAGGGTTTATAGTTTAGTTTTCTAGGGTTTATCAAGTTCACAGTTTTAGCATTTATAGTTGTTTATTGATCACAGTTTTATGGTTTATAATTGCTTATCGATCACAGTTTTAGGGTTTATAATTGTTTATTGATCATAGTTTTAGGGTTTATAGTTATGCTTAGCATTTTAGGGTTTATAATAACATATTTTTAGGGTTTATCAAAACATACATAGCATAATTTTACTTAAACCCTAATTTTTCAATTTAAACCTACAATCATAAAAATTACATAACAAATAAGAAAGAAACCAACGTGGAGGTTTTAGAACTGACGAGGTGGCAGGAGGAGGTGAGAAGGCAAAAAACACACCAGATTTGTAATAGGAGGGGCTTCAACAATGAATACCCATTCTCATATGTCGTTGCCCATGTCGCCCTACTAAAGAAAATGAGCCCGCTAGGGTTTTATTTTTAAATTATATACATTTTTGAAATGACTACCTGTTTAGAAACATGTACCCATTCTATAACGTGTGCCCATTTACTAACAAGTACCTGTTTAGGCTCGGGCACCCATTTAGGTTTAGGTGCCCATTCCTGTCAGGAATTTTTTTTTCCCATGCGACTTCCCCTACATGTGGACCCAACTTCTTGCTTTTACCCTATTAGGAATTGCAGACACCCATCCTAGCTTAGCACAAAGCCACCTCCAACACTCTTGGGCAAAGGGATAGCCCAACAAGAGATGATCCACTATTTCTTCTGAATTCTTACACAACTCACATCTGTAAGGACGATGATAGCCCAATTTCCTAAACTTTTCAGCAGTTAAAATTTTGTTTTGAATAGTTGCCCATGAAAATACTCCCACTTTGGGCAAGCAAAGCCTATGCCAACAAAGATTGGTCAAAATTTTCACCTCATCTTGATACACCTCACTTTCTAGCATTCTATAACTGTCCTTTGCATTATACTATCTAGACTTGGACCCATTCTAGATGATCACATCCTAACCACCTTGAAGAACCACCATATGGTCTTAAAGGATTTCTTTCAGCTTGGACACATATGCTTGTGGCAAACCAAGATTCTCCAACTCTTTCCACTCCCAACTCCATCCTCCATCCTCACTTGCATATAATCCCTCACCTTCACTCCCCATCTTTATGAGAGAAAAGATTTGGTGGTAGCCAAATCCACCAATTTGTCTATGCTCGCAAAACCACACCATGAATCCTCCCAAAATCAAGCATGCCTACCATCATGTATATCCCAAGTTAGGTAATCAGTAATAAGGGGTTTTCACTCCATCGTAAAATTCCATATCCTATATCCTTTTGGTGAATTAGAGCTGGTTAATACACTTGAATCTTCATTATCCTCCAAAAATTTATGTTGCAAAATTTTGACCCATTTCAACTATTGTCCCTTATACATCATCCATATTGGTTTGGCTCCTAAAGCCTTATTTTGCAAGTTTTGCTTCCTCAACCCAACCCCATCGAGAACCTTTGGTTTGCATACTCTGTCCCAAGAAATCAAAGCTAACTTGTTCTTCTCTGTATTCCCATTCAAAAAAAAAATCTAAAAAGTTGATTCAACTTCTGATTCACTCCAATCGATAGAGATAAGAATAACATTTAGTATATAGGAATGGCAAATAAAATCACCTTCAACATTATGATTTGCCTTGCCTAAGAAAGCCACTAACCTCTCCAAGAAACTAATCTACTTGCTATTCTTTTACAAAGAGCATCCCATAATTTGTTTGTTCTTAAACCTTTGTCCAAAGGTAGACCCAAATATGTGCAAACCAGCTGTTGTTTCTTAAATTATATTATGAGCAATCTGATAATTCTTGCTCTTTTCTTACTTAAGTGAAAAATAAGAGGGGTTCTGATTTGTTTTCCCCCACTTCTTCCTTGAATTCTTGTGAGTAAACCTGTTTAAGATCTCCTTCATTACCTTTGCTTCTTGTTGCATTGTTGCACCAAAAAGTAGTGTATCATTAGTAAACTGTCGATGAGAGATTGGAGGTAGATTGTTGGTGATCTTGACGCCTTCCAAATCACCCATTGATAAAGCTTTACTAAGAGATCTTCCCTAAGCCTCCACCATAATGATAGAGAGAAAGGGGGAAAGAGGATCCCCCTGTCCGATACCTCTAGAGGCTTCAAAGAAACCTTCTAGAGAGCCATTCAACAACACAAACCATACTGTTGAAGCAGTTTTATCCTAGGGGATTTGATTTAAGGGGGTTTGATCTAACCCCCTTCAATCAAACCCCCTTAGATTGAACACATTTAATATTAAATCATTAATTTTTCTAAAAAGATGTGATTTCAGGAAAAAATTAGGATGTCCCACAAGTGGGATCACATGTGCCATACATTATAAGTCCCTTCTAGTTACTCCCATTTCTCCACAATCTCATTTGCAGATGAGCCAATGTCATGTACAATGATATGGAATTCTTTATATAGAGTAAGCTCACTCCAACATATGGAAACAAAAGCTTCAATTTCCCTAGTAGGAATGTTTGTGAAGAGGGGCTTCACCCATACAATTGTAGGGATAGGGAACTTCATCCACTAGTTGTTTGTGCGAGAAGCTATGAACTTGCAATTCTTTGTAGCCTCAATCAATGTTAGTGATTCCAACATTGTTGGGAAGGCCATGTATGCAAAAAAAATGTTAAAGTTCCAACACTATCTTCATCACAAGGATTGACACAATACAAATGTTGTGTGTTCACATTCAAGGACACAAAGGGCCTACTACACACTACTAGTGGGATTTTTGACAAGTGACAACACTCCTGGGCACTGATATCATGGTCCACCATGGTCTCCATCAGTAACTTGCAAAATGCAAATGTGGTAGGTCCTATCAAAATCAACACTAATAGATATATGAGCGAGCATATCATGGTAGGTATTTGAATGATGTTCAAATTTTGTAGCATATTCACAATATATTTGTGGACTACATGGCGGGACAACATAGGTTAGTATGTAAAATCTTATTTTTGATCGACCATAATGTCAATATTCTTTATTTTAATTTGCTAACAAGATCAAAGGTTGACAATGTTATCGAGATTGAGGAGATGGCAATATTAATAAGATCAAGGAGATGACAATATATGACAAATCTAGCATTTCCAAGGTACTAGTACACCCATTTATACCACTAATTTTATTTTTTTAAATGTTAAAAAGCATAGGTTTTTAAATATATCAATGAAAAATATAACCCAATCTAATTATATCTGAACAAAATAATGGCTTTTGTAAAAGCACACACTTTGTTCTCCACATTCTAAGATTTTTTATTAACAAAAGGAAAATTTGAATTTTCATGCTCCAAATAAGAAAACTACAAGGCTTTCTTGCATTCAATTAGAAAATCCAATAGTCAAAACTTATCAGACATTTTAGTCTTGCATGGTAGAGGGGCCAATAGTTGGGGGAGTAGTTGAAAATATTATTTTGTTGGGTTAAAATTTTGGTTACCAAATAACAATTCAAACCCATCAAAGTAGAATACACACCTATTGGAGCCCTGTACCTTAAACATAATATAATACAAATGGATTTTATAAAATTGACTTCATTTGAGTCATTTGACAAGAAAAAAATAAAGTTTTTCCATATGATATAAAGTTTTAACCAGTCAATTTAACCTATATTGTAAGTTAGGAAAATAAAATTAAAGCAAACAATCTATTACATTATTTATAAGAAATGTGGAGTCTGACAAATAATAGAACAAACAATAACAATGCAACTTAGATTGAAACCACTTAAATATCGGATTTCGTCAACATTGAAATAATCACCATCCAACATCTAGTGACGGGTGTTTTCTTCTCTAATAAGGTATTCCACAAGGGAATGAAGGATTACAACGTGCCCTTATTGCCAACCATCAAAGCTGTGCTTAGATATATTCTAATGTTCAGAATTTGCCTGTAACTTTATCTGTCAACAACACACAACTACGAGTCAATAGTATTCTACAAACCAGTAACAAATATTCTGAAAATAATCTCTTTCGGTTATGCCATGCACATTTTGACAGTAATAGAACATGCTAGCTTGAATTCAAAAGCATTAGCTTTGTATCAAGGTTTTTGCAAGACCCCCCAAAATTGTGTTTGGTGATACTCCACAGAAAAGCTAGAACATTTGAAGTCTGTCACCAAATGCAACTATGTGCACAGTGTACATTTGAAGTCTGTCACCAAATGCAACTATGTGCACATTGCTAATCACACTACGAAACAATTATAATATAGGTAAATTAGGCAAATACTTCACATGGTTATTGGACTACAAATACTTGCCTCGAGTAACCTCCTGAAAGAATAACATAAATGAACCCCTACCAGTATGTCAAAAACAATTTATGTTAGTAACACTAGAGAATTAAATGATCAGTTGTAAATAGTTTCATTTCACTTTGTTACATGGAAAACGCTATTGGCCTAGCATTACATGGTTCATCAAACATTATTGTCATATCAAAAGCCACTCTGTTTATATGAAGTAAATGAAAGGGCTGGGAAATGTAATAAGAAATTCTCTAGTAAAAGCGTAATGATGCAAAAATTAACATATGAAAGAGAATCCTAATCTATTCTCCCGCCTCACTTTAGAGGGAAAAGAATATACATTGTATTATAAGAAAACAAAATTAAAGATAAAACCAATTTTCTTTGAAATACACAGAAAAACATAAAATGCCAGGCCAAACAATAAGAACAGCAAAATGTATCTGCAATCTATTGCCGCAGAAGCCATTCAATGGGATGGAAGTACTTGTCGTCAAAGAAGCCATTGCCGTATGTGGTGGAGAAGTATCAATGCGGTTTGCTCACGTGGTTGTCCAGCATGGCCATTACACCATGGACTGCCAGCTCTTACACCACACACCTGTAGGTTTCAACATGACTCATCCCGAGCAGACCTGGGTTGTGAAGCTATATTACCATTACTTGCTCTTTGAGGTTGAGGGACTCGAACATGCGACCTATGGTAGAAGTTTTGTACTGCGGCCTGGTGATCATGTGGATAGTGTAGGTGAGGTGGCCACCAAAAAAAGCTCTGCAATTATATAAACCACCTTACTCAAGAAATTGCAGCTGGTAAGCCATCACTCCCTCCAAACGGGCTTCCATTTAAAGCTTCGAAATCCTAAACTTCCGTCCTACGCAATAAGTGCTCCAAGTAGTCAAATTAATGTTTAAAAAAATTTAAAAATATATTTTGGTCGATAGGCCATTCTATACATGCACACATTTTGTAACTGCCAAAAAATTTTGGTAGTTTGGTAGTCCTTAATAATTTTTTTTTTTTTTTGGTAGTCCTTGCCTAAAAATAAACCCACTATCTTTGTGGTTTTAATTACCATGATTAATTTTACAAATACACACCCCCAAAAAATAAATCTAACTTTTGTGGCCCCGTGCGATGCCCCAATATAAATATCCCTCGCAGACAAAACTCTACGTTGATTTTTCTTGGTTTTCCTTTGTTTTATTGTGCCTTTTGGTAGACAAATCCCACGTCTTGAAATGGCAAGAGCAAACAAGTTATGCTACGTAGAATTTCTGGCCGTGGTAATGACAGTGTGTGATGTGAATGCTGCGGAGGAGGCGCTGGCGCCCAGCCCATCTCTGATTACAGGTACCGCTTCAATGGCAGCCCTGCCCTCTATAGCAATGGTTCTTGTTAGATCACTCCTTGCTTTTTTGGCATGCTCTTTTCGCAGAGGCGTTCACCACATGGACAAAGGGTTTTTTCCTCTCCTGTGTATATTTGGCCACAGTGAAGGCGGTTGTTTGGTGGTTTGCATGAAAGGTTTTTACAAGGGCTGTTTGTTTATTTCATTGTTTTAGCCTTTCAGGAAATAATCTGTCCAGCACAGATACAAGCATATATCATCGTAATCCACTATGATACAAAGATAAATAGCCTTTGGAAATTTGGGGTTTTCCATTGTGATTGAATGTCTAAGGGGCATGATAGAGACCTCCATGGATTTTGCCAGAATGACTAATATCCTTAGTATTTTTGTAATAAATTGTAGTCTACTTCATATTGTTTGTTTTTTGGTGCTGCAATATGTCTTTGTGAAACTGTGACTTTTTTTAAAAAAAATGGATTTCAATTTGTTGGACAATGAATTTTACCAAGCATTGGATTTTCAATTTCAGATGGTTTCTTTCTTCTATTTTTATTCGGTCCATGTAAGCTGCCGTTGATTGTATCCATTTTTCTCAGTGTCAATAAGCATTATTTTTCAACATGCATTCTGTGATCATCATTTGACATGCATTCTTTGATCATCATTCAGTACAGTTTGGATATTTACACTTAATTTTTTAGTATTTACTGAATTGCTTGTTCATTCAGTAGGGTTTGAATGTTACTATTTAGTTTTTGGGTAATTTTGTCGTGCAAATAATTTCTATTATTCAAATCTCAGGAGAATAAGTAGAAGGTCTTAATTTAACTGTGACTCTGTCTGTGAACCAACTTTTACTATTGTGGATGTCTTTTTGCCTTTGTGTGGGTATGAGTTTGGTTGTTTCAAGCCTACAGGGGCTCTTTGTATTTTTTTTGGCCCAACCTTATAGATTAAATAGAACATATTTCCCTGAAAAAAATTCTCAATCTTATTATACAATCCTATATTAATTTCTTTTAGAATTTAATTTTTTTTAAAGTGTGATAGATATCAAGATATCTTATGTTCCCTGCCTAGTATCTGCATGGACTAGATGTTGGCACAAATAAACTGAGTCATTTCCCTACACACATGCTACGCACAAAAACCTACAGATCTGAATCAAAATGAGATGACTTGGTTAAGAATTATAAAGGAAAATAGGTAATATAAACATAATGA
Source organism: Cunninghamia lanceolata (assembly GCA_027924645.1). Taxonomy (NCBI): domain Eukaryota; kingdom Viridiplantae; phylum Streptophyta; class Pinopsida; order Cupressales; family Cupressaceae; genus Cunninghamia; species Cunninghamia lanceolata. The sequence continues at coordinate 8,666,669 of BSBN01001067.1, forward strand.
AATAAATAAATCAATATTCACAAGAAACTGGGTTAAAAAAAACTAGATTTTAATATTACCAACTCTAGATTTTATTTTTATTTCATTCTAAAGTGGGAACCACTAAAACTTAGTTTTGTCAAACATTATAGCTGGAAGTGCTTCTACATGCAAACTGTGAAAGCATGAACAGGTCACAGTCTTAAAGGTGGCACATTCTCAGTTAGTGCTAAAAACAGCAATAACCTTCGATCTCTCATGGAATGCAACCGGCATTTATTGTTTTCTGCTAGCATGGTTCAAATGTAGAAATACGAACCACATGATAAAGATAGATTTTTGTCCAATATTATGAGGATCTTCAAATGGATAAGCAGACATGAAAATGTGGGAGCGTAGACGAGGTTGCAGCCTTTCACAAGTAATGAAATGTATTGATGGCAAATATTTTCAAGAGAAGTTTTTAGAAACTTTCAAGTTAATGCAATTGACAGTTGTAATTGCCATTTCCACTTCCCCCACCAGCGCATAATAATAATGAATGTTCTACCATATATTATAGTCAAAAGATTACTAAGCATATAGATACATAATTGGAATGCCATGATTGCGGGATATAGCTTTAGAAACTTTAAAGCAAATGCAGTTATCAGTGGTAACGCCATCTTCCTAAAGAATCACCACCAACTTCCTTGCCTATGCAAATTTAGAATGGATAATCATCTCTGCTACACACGTCGTAATGGGACCATAGAATGTGATATTCTTGTTAGATATTATAGTGGAGATGCTATAAGCGCGCATGCAAAATGGGAAACATGCACAGAGGCAACGTTTTGGGAATTTAATATGGATTTGTTGAAGAGGCACTCGAAATTTTTAAAGTAAATGCAGCTAGCAGTGTAACGCCAAGCACCACGACTCCTTCTACCAGTGCACCCAGCCCATTCCAAATGGAAACAATGATGTAATTGTTATATTCGAAAGCTGGAAATACTTCGCTAGAGTGGAAGCATGGAGGAAATAAAAGGCAGTTTTATGAGACAAATGGCCTCATCCGGATGCAAAGATGGTGGCAGAAAATACAAGCAAAAGGCTCAAATAATCACCATATGCAAACCAGATGCTGAAACACGTTTCTGACAGATGTTGTCATATCAAATGCTCTTGAAGGTGTACATGCAAATCTGTGAAGGCGCCACAAGCCATGGCCCAATTGATGAAAATAGAAATGTTTTTAACAAAATGCGATGGTCACAAAATAGGTTGGTTGAAAAAGCCTTACAAACTTTCAAGCAAATACAATTGAAGTGTAGCGACATCTTCCTCCTATATGCGACTAAAACTGGGAACTCTCGAGCATAGAGTGCAATTTGAAGTTGTGATGGGTTGCACTGACCATTTCAACCTCTGGATGGCATCTGGTAATACACAACAGGAAAAGGCTGAATTTTTTCTAGAAGAGTTTTGTTGCAAGAGAAATGATGGGAAGCAATGGAGGTGATTCCCGATAGCAAAAAGGATGAAGTTGAAAATCAACTGATTTTTGATACAGCTGGAGATGTTACTCCTGAAATTGAAGTGTTAAGGCAAATTGGTGTCTGGGCCAAAACACTGCAGAATTACTGCATTCATGCTTTGTTGAGGCACTTGAGGTTATTCCTTGTACTTTGGCAGAAAATCCAGGTTTGAACCCTATTGCTATTGTTACAGAGTTTAGAAGTCATCATACAAATCGGAAGGTCAACACAGGTATCAATGTCAGGAAGAGTTTAGAAGTCATCTTACTTGTGTAAGATTTAGGATTTTGTATTAAATTAAAAAAAAATTGATGTGTAGGAAGCATGCAAATCATTTGAATTTTGAATAATTTAAGTCTTTTATTATTTTAAGTCTTGGATATGCATTAATTTAGGAGGTTTATTAATATATAGAATATAACAGATAAGCTCTCTTTTAATTTATTATTATTTTTTTTCTTTTATTTAAAAATCTACATTGCCTTTATTTATTTAAAAACAAAAATAATAATTTAAAAAAATTTCATAGGTTTATGGTCATTGTCAGCATGGATATTATTGAACCAGATGCTAAAATGGTATCATTCAAGCATACCATTGATGATAAAATCTTAGTTGGAAGTGATACCTAATAAAGTGATTCATTCCATTCCAATAATTGTGTTAACACCTTTCCATGAAAGATGGACTATCAAATGTAGAGTGACAAATAAGGTCGACACTTCAGTAATGCTAGAGGACAAGGAAAAGTATTTAGTTTTGATGTTGTTGATAGTGATGGTGGAGAGATTCGCATAATTTTTTTTAATGATCTTGTTGACAAATTCTCTAAAGAAATAAAAGTTGGGTCAATTTACGCTATATCAAATGGGAAATTAAAGTTGGTAGATAAAAGATTCAAAACTAAATGGATAAAGCATTGCATACTTGTCCAAAACTTTCTCTCACACAATTTTCTTTTTGAAACATGCAACACAAGGAGAAAAGAAATTAATAAGAGAAGCAAAAATAAAAATTATTTTAATTTGTAAGTGATGGTTATGTTATTTATTTTAGTAATTTCTGATTTGCTTTCTTTAAAATACACAACTTCTTCCTAAGATAAGTAATAGATGCATTTAAATGATTTTTCTTTTATATTAATATTTATATTTAATAATTTAATAATTTATATTTATATTTAAGTATATTTTAAAGAAATTTTTATATTAATATTTATACCTAAGGTTTTAGTTTTATGTTGGGTTAATTATAATTTTATTATTATTAAGAGGATCTAGGTTTTTATAGATTAAATAATTTCCAAAAAAAATTCCCAACCTTATCATGCAATCCTATATTAATTTCTTTTAGATTTTTTTTAAAGTGTGATAGATTGAAAGTTCATCTATCAAATACATACTTATAAAAATTAGAAGTGAATATGCATAATAGAAAAATATAGTATGCCTTATGTACCTTTTAGGATGGATGTGCATAATAGAAAAATATAGTTATGTCTTATGTGCTTTATTATTGTTTTAAATTGTTATTGGTGTTTTTTTAAAATGTATTAAGATAGTGGACTGTGGAATGAGGTGTTTTATTATTGTTTTAAAATTTTGTTTGTGTTTTTAAATTCTAAATTTTTATTTAGTAATAGATTAATATTTGGAAATCAAGCTATTAGTTAGTCATATCATACCATTAATTTTTTTTTTAAATTGAAAAGTAGATGAGACTTCAATTTTATTACGATAAATAAATATTGTGTTGTTAGCAATAATGTTATGGTCTTTGTACTTGCAATAATAATTTTCTTTCAATTGTGTCCATGCAATTATAATTGTAAAAAATAAAATATTTGTTGTCATTTTATTTCATATAGCTTAATATTTAGTATGATATTCTCATGTGATTTATTAAAAGTTACATTCAAAATATTAATATATTTTTATGTTGTTATTATACATTTTTCTGTTGTTATTGCAATGTCTTCATGACTCTCTACAATTCTTATGCTTTTAAAGATTTTATATGAGTTGTAGACAGCATGATGAGGCAATCATAAGGGGGTACAAGATGAAAAAGATTTTGGCAATTACTAATTTCTTTATGATTTAGTTCTTTAATGCTTCATTCATCATTTAGTTCATGTGGTTATTCATTTAATACCATTTTATTATTTTTATTTAATTTTTTTTTTTGTTATAGTATTTATAACCTTGTCCACCAACTACTACATTTAATGACTTTCCAATAAAATATAAATATAAACTATCTAGTAATAGGCCTATAAATATTTGTTCCTATCGGCCATTTGATAGCACCTTTGGCTGATAAGCAGAGAAAAGATTTAGATGCGTAGCGTCGGACAAGGCTTTAGAGTGATCTAGAACGCTTAACAAAACCATAGTTTTATTAATTTTTGTTTCACCAAACACAGTGGTGTCCACGCAAAAGGTTTTTGTATGCGATTTTTCAAGGATTTCTTGTGGATAGATCTCTCATTCGATTTATGTCAAGCGATCGACTAGCAACATGTCTTTTATGTGACTTAAAAAATCATGACAAATATATTATTCATCACCTTCCACATTCTAGATAACAAGTTTTTATGCTATTATTTTCAACCACTAAAACCCTTGGCTTTGATAAAATAAATATTTTAAAATAAAAATTTCTCATTTCTATATCCAATTAAAAAATAATAATATTTTAATTAAAATATGAAATCAAAATAAAATTAAATCTCACCTCCATTGAATTTTTAATTATATTAAAAACTTTTTCTAAAAAAAATATTAATATATACATGAAATTATATTTAAATAAGAAATAATAATATTTTTAGCCGATAGGCTTTTAGTTGTGAGCATAATAGTGCTCGGAATTGTCTCACGCCGTAAAAAAACTTCACACCAGGAGATTTTCTAAACTCTCCAGGAGACAGAAAAAGTCTCATGTCATTGAAAGCAAATAACTCAGACAATCATATCAAATTGCAAGATTTGAGGTGAATTGAAGGGGAGTGCAAACAAAAAACAAAATAATCACCTTTCAAGGAATCGATCCAAGGCCATGGAAGAAATATTTTTTTTAAAGTATTTCCATCAATTCTTTGTTTTTCTGACACAAAAACTAAAATTTGTTTGCTGCAATTTCATTAAGCACAGAAAAACTGAAACCCCATTACAACCTTTTTAAACGTTTTGGGTTCAACATATTAATTTTCACCATAATCTCTCCATTGGGTATGTAATCTTATTTCCAAGGGAACATGTTTCAACATTAGGCATCCATGCTCTATGTGAATCCACATCATCAGAGGATAAGCCTAAAAGCTTCACTTCACACTTCTCAAATTCACCACTGTAGTTTGCAATCCTTCCAAACTTGATAGTACAGACTAGTATAAAATTAGCTAACCTAGAAAAAAAGAAGACATAAGTAAAACAAGAACATAAAAACAAAATGATATATTGAAGAGTTTTGAGAACTGACCAGGGTGTGAGAAGATAATGGCCCAGCTATCCCCAATGTAGTCATAGAGCCTAATATAATAGTTAAGGGTTTGAATGACACATAGCACTAAATAGGTGGCAGATTTCACACGTTTGCCCCCATACTCCATCTTCCCAAGTTTGGATTCTAGACATTAACTGAATCAACACCTTATTATTTGATCTTCATTAGTTCACGCCACCCCCTCACCCCCCACCCCCGAAAAAAAAAAGATTTCCTCATCTTGAGATGAACTCATAGCAAAAATCTTTACCAAGCAAGTACTGTAGGCATTCATCACATTGATTCTTCCCATTCCTTCATTTACTCCCACTCTTCTTAACGTTCTCCTAAACTTCCTATCGGCTAATCCCTTGCAGCCTTGAAGTTGCAAGTGCTAGTAATTAAAATTATGAAATCAAAATAGAATTAAATCTCACCATGAATTTTTTAAAGGGCAGAAGACAAATAAGGGTCCCCTTCATATGTTAGAAAATAATCCATAAAAGTAAATCTGAGTAAAAAGTGATTTTTTTGGACAACCCACCACGATGCGATGAATGTATGAGTTTCATCACACGCCATTGCAAGACCAAAAATAAAAAGTTATGATTTTTGCACTAGGTCACCATCAGTTTATTCACTGCTTTTACTGGAAGGAACGTGAGAACAATCGACTTTCAGTGAAGAAAATCTGAAAACGGCAGAAAACAAAATGACCAAGAACAAAACCCAGCGATCAGAAAATCGAATGATGGATGGTTGAGATCATTTCAATAATCTTGCAAGCGTATAAGAAACCCTTGACCATTGATCTTCCGCTCCAGGCCTCTCTTTGCTAAAGGGAACGCCTCCAGCGTAATAAATCTATTGAAAAATATTAATGCATCATTCAATTATAATTTTACTAAAAAAATATATAAAATACTATTTTATATGGAGCTAGCTTGAGCTCCAGATCATTTATGGCAGCCGTTGAAACCATGGTCTTATACATATCAATTGTTTAAATATATATTATAATTAAGTTAACTATAAAATTATAAAAATTGTGATCTAGATTTGATGAAAAAATTATATATTAAAATCAAATTGTAGTATACAGTTAGATTTTAAAAAAAATAGAGATGATATAGAGTCATGTCTTAGAGTTAAAATAATGAAGTCAGAAATAAAATAAACAAATCGCTTTAAAACGTAAAAAAAAATATAATATAAAAATCTAATCTCATTAAAAAAACAGTCATCAAATCATTAAATTTAACATTCATTAATTGAAAAGAAGTAATTTAAATTGGAAAATGAATATTATAGATATCAAAAACATTGTTATTAATAGTCATCAAGCCATTGGAAAATATAGATGACGGTTATAGTTGGATTCCCAAATTTACCCACCCATACAAAAATAACAATAAAAACATTGTTAATAGAAAAAAAACTAGTGAAGATACTAAACATAGGACTTACTTCACTATCTTATAAGCTACTTCATCCCCCTTTTAAAGAGAAAATCAGTTATGGCAGCCGTTGAAACCATGGTCTTATACATATCAATCATTTAAATATATATTATAATTAAGTTAACTATAAAATTATAAAAATTGTGATCTAGATTTGATGAGAAAATTATATTTAAAATCAAATTGTAGTATACAGTTAGATTTTTAAAAAATAGAGATGATATAGAGTCATGTCTTAGAGTTAAAATAATGAAGTCAGAAATAAAATAAACAAACCACTTTAAAAAGCAAAAACACCATAATATAAAAATATAATCTCACTAAAAAACAGTCATCAAATCATTAAATTTAACATTCATTAATTTAAAAGAAGTAATTTAAATTTAAAAATGAATATTATAGATATCAAAAATATTGTTATTAATAGTCCTCAAACCATTGAAAAACACAGATGACGGTTATAGTTGATTCCCAAATTTACCCACCCATACAAAAATAACAATAAAAACATTGTTAATAGAAAAAAAACTAATGAAGATACTAAACATAGGACTTACTTCACTATCTTATAAGCTACTTCATCCCCTTTTAAAGAGAAAATCATAGTGCAAAATTAAATTGAATTAAAAACTATTCATCTCTCTTAATATATTAATACTACTATAACATGTCATTTCATTTTATGCTTGTATTTAACGGTTTTCAAAAGTTTCAAATATTTCACTCACTTCAATATTTTCTTATTTCAATCTCTGGTGAGGTTGGAGTGAGAGGTACGCAATGACCCTTTTTATTATAAATACAAATTTGGTAGTACATTGCTTTCAAATAATCTAAAAAAATATTGCAATCTCATCTTTTTCTTACTTAATTTGGTTGGTTTACTTAAACCTAATGTTTTTAATTCTTGATGTTGAAATGAGCATCTTTTCAAAAAGGGGAGAAACATTCTTAATTTTAAACTGAAGAGAATTATGACATGAGCATTACGAAATCAGAAAAAAATTATGCATGGTACACTTTAAAATAACGAGCCTTTTAAAAATATCAAGAGAAGAATTATGCATGTTACACTTCGGAAGGACAGGGATTATATACTAGCAATTGCACCTTGGTGTGCAATGGGCACACCGAGGAAAGTTCAATTTCCATGTCTCTAAGTGAATGATGATTGTTTTCTATCCCTATGGTCCATGTCATGATCTAGTATTGAGAAAGAGTATTTCACGGCATTGAGAGCTTTGTGGTATTTAATAAATCTGATGAACCAGAACTTGTGATCATCCAAAGTCACCAATTGAGAATACTTTTTTTTTGCGGGATCACTTGCTATCTTCGCCATGGGTATTGCCATCTGCATATTACACAAGTGATTAGTCTCTCCCATCTAATAGAAATCATGGGCTCCTGCTATTCAATCCTAGCATTTCATTCGATGCATGTAGGTAGTGAATGCTTTTGAACCTACATGGGTAATTTATCCATACGTGTCAATTGTTGGAAAATGTTGATCGAAAAGAACAGACGAAAGTACAAGGTAGAATGAATGGGAATGATCATTTGAATGGTATAAGGTAAAAAGGAAGAAACATGTTATTCCTTCCATTCATCATATTCAAGTCAATTGGACAAACTTCTTGCATTGTCTATATTATTTTCAAGATTCTGCCACTTTTCTTGCATTGCCTAGTGCAACTTTTCTATACATCTAAATGTAGTTGTTGATGGATCTCTTGTACATATACTTAAAATGAGTTGTTGAAGGGGTTTTTACATTTACATTTTGCACTCTTTTATTGTCATATGTATTTAAAGTGAGTGGCAAGCTAATTGATTGACTATTAAAGATGTGATTATACCTCTCAAGAATACAACCTTGAAGGTTTAAAGTGAAAATGACCATGAAAGTTTGAAAGCCGCATAACTTTTAGATCCTTCGATGCTCATAAATCTTATCATATTGCATCGTATTATGGTAATGTCCAGTGTTGATCATCCAAGCCAAGCAATGGAGATTCACATCCATTAAAAATTGAAACTTTGAAACCTTCTGCTCAAACTGGTTAGATTAACATTTTCAAAATAACTCTAAAAGAAGCTAAACTATATCATATTGAGCAATTTTTTGGTTTGCAACCTTTAAAAATGTTATATTATTTTTTGTATATGGGAAACTTAAAGTATACATAGTTTTTAAAATTGAGTCATAAGAGTAATAAATAAGGCGGTATATTTGTAAGAGTAGAACATAGTTTTCAAAATTGAGTCATAAGAGTAATAAATAAGGGGGGTGTATTTGTAAGAGTAGTAAAGAGGAAATTTTTATTTGTTTGTAATATTAGTATTCTCAAAAAGAGAGTATATATAGAATATTTGTATTATTTGTTTGGGCCTATTTTGATTTGTTGAATCATGGTCATCATTTGAAGATTGAAATCATGTAATAATGTGTGTTGTTGTTCTATAGTGATGAGTAAAGTTTGAGTAGATGATTTGGATTATGTAATGATGAGGCATGATGTACAATAGTTTTGATTATGTGTTTATGTGATCAAGTAATCATGTGATCAAGGAATATAAAGAGTTTGGTAAATGTTGTAGCATTCTAAGTCTAGCCATTTGTAATGTTTGTATCAAGAAAGTGATCAATGAGAATCAACTGGAGTTGAAGGGTTTTAGCATTTGTGTGTTTCTATAATTGTTTGCATTTATGAGCAAATTCGATGTTTATTATCAAGTGTGATTTTCTGGTACCTGTAATTCCCTGTATGATCAGTTTTTAGTAGTGCTTGCATTTCCATGCTAGAAGAGTGTGATACAATTATATCATAGGGATAGAGAGAGAGAGATGGAGAGAGAGAGGGGGAGAGAGAGACAGAGAGATAAAGACAAAGACAAAAAGGGAGAGAGATATATATATGTAGAGAGAGAGGTAGAGAGAGAGATAAAGAGGGAGAGAGAGAATGAGCAAGAGAGATTAAGGGTTAACCTCTTTTATTGGAATGTAAAGGGCATAATGTATAATGTATGCATGTATGTCGAAAGATGTGACTCCAATTGGTGCGAGAAGTAACAATGGTGATTGACCATGTGGTGTTGCTCCTTGAGGCCAGATTTGATGTTTGTTATCAATTGTGATTTTTTTGTATCTGCAGTTCCCTGTATGATCATTTAAGCAGTGATTGCATTTCCATGATAGAAGAGTGTGATACAATTATATCATAGGCTTTCCATTGTTCAACAGATAAACTATCTGGTGTAGGGTGAGTCCCAACATGTGGGACCTGGAGTGTTGGACAATTAGAGTCAATTAAATCAACTACCAACACTTGCAATAATGGGATGAATTTTGGTGTACCCCAATTGTGGTTATAGTCAAACTCATGTTGGCCAAGCATGTCAAGCTCATTTAGTTGAAAAGGTAGACTTGGGTACAATCCTGATAAGACTTTACATTCGTCAAGACTATTTTCTTGCATCACATACTCTTTATCACAGGGAGATTCATCATCAATATCAGTTGATGGATCTAGAGGTGTATGATGTACATGCCATGGATGGTAGCTGGTAGATTTTCTTCCCATTGGTCTACAATATCTTTATTTGATGATCCAATATCATTGTGAATGCTTTAGAATGACGGATATAGATATAGAGAGAGGAAGATAGAGATAGAAAGAGAAGAATAGAAAGACAGAGAAGAAGAGAGAGGAGAGAGAAAAAAGACAATTTAAAGAGATAAATAAATAGAGAGAGGTATAGATGAAAGAAAGACTAACTTTCATTCACTCATTTAGTGTCGACAATTTAAAGATAAGAGATAAATAGATAGATAAAGAGAGAGAAAGAGAGAGAAAGAGAAAAAGCAAGAGGGGGAGAGGAGATATACATATGTGTGTTTCTATAAGAGAGATTGAGTGATAGAGGAAGAGAGAAGAATACAAAAGGAGATTGATAGATGGGAAGAGAGATAGAGTAAAAGAGGGAGATAGAGAGGTATAGAGAGATAAAGAAAAGAGAGTGAGAGCAAGAGCGGAACATAGAAAGAGATGTTGAAAGAGAGATAGAGATAGAGGGATGTAAGATGTACCATAAATACTAATGTCACATATGTTATCTATGCTAATCAATGAATTGTGATAATGTATCGGAGCCCTAAAAAGATGGATGAATCAATGGTCCAAAAGGGACTCCATAATCAAGATCATAACAAATAAATGAACATGAAGCCTCATTAGGATCTGGATAGTAGGTGCAATGTGGGGTTGTTTTCATTCTCACTTTTTCTCTCTTTTATCTATTGAGTAATATCATCAAGTTGATAGCCTATACCATGTTGTTTCTTAGTTTCTTGAGATTCAACAAACTTTCTATATATTTTTTTATGTTTGCTTAGTCGAGTTCCTCTATATTCAAGATTTTTCATTAGATTGTATACAAGACCATAGATTTGTCAATTAATTGAGGAGGTGATAACAATTTGCTTGATTTGTCATTTTTAGAATCACTTTCACACATGCATGTTTCCTTAGAGTCTAGATATGCTTTAGGTGTTTTACCATAGATATAAGGATCCATATATAAAGATGGAATACCATATGCTTTCATATGCACATGATACTTGCCAACACCACAAGACATAAAATAAGCCATATTAATTGATGGGTTTAAATCAAAAGATACTTCACAAGGGAAAACATCTAAATCCATAATTTAATTATATTACATATTATATATAAATTAAATATAATTAAATTATATATAAATATTAAATATATAATGTGTTTAATTTTAATATACAATTTTATAATATTATATTATACATATAAATATATAAATACAATATATTTGTTATGGTATATAATATTATATTTGAAGTTGTTACATTTCATTTTTAAATTTACAATATATAAATATAACTGCATTTTAAAAATCAATTTATACACGAAGAAGAGTCGTGGAAGTTCAATTTCCATGTATTTAAGTGAATGATATTGTCTTGTATCCACATGGCCCATATCATTATGCAACATTGGAAGAGAGTATATTAGGCTGTTGAAAGCTTTGTGGTATTTAATAAATCCCATGATAAATATATCTATTATTATATATTTATATAAAATTTATCATAAATTTAATATTTATATATTTGTTATTTAATTAATTATTTATTTTGTATATAAAAATATTTGTTATTATATATTATGTTTAATATAATATAAATTATTAAATATAGACATAATATATTATATAAAGAGAAAAATGTTAAAATACAATAAAATACAACAAATTGTATTATTATAGTCAAATATAACAATGATAGATTAAAGGCATATAAAATAAGTTTTAAGACTTGGTTGAATTTTGGAAAAAAAAATTAATGTCTTTAACTTTTTATGAATCAACCCATCTAAATTAGGAAACATAAAAAGCAAAAAAAAAACAATGACTCCACCATTTTCCTGGCCCACACAAAGATAGATGGATGGTCATATGTCCTCCTATTGTGATTAAATGGTAAACCCTAACTTTCATTGCATCAGATTGTTTTAGTAGGTAAAAAAGGAGAGTTTCCCATGAGATTTTCAACCACGTTGTTTGCTCATGTTGTCTTCTCATCTTGAGCCACAAAGGAAAAAGCCTTTCGCGATGATGATCTTCACACATACACTTTATAGACTTCGATAGTCTTCTATCTCTGTGTGCCCCTCTCTCTCCCCTTCTGGATTCCGTGTCTCTCACTCAGTCCCTCCCTCTCAACCCATGGAAGGCCAATTAAATTGTTAACTTTTTTTTATAGGTTCATTTAAATAATATTAGATTCCAAAATATATCATATATATTTATTTAAATTGTATTACATTTTAAAAATATATATCATATATATTAATTAAATATTATATTGTATTTAAAAAATTCTAACATAAATATTTTTAATTGTCTCCTATGCACTTCGAAGAGAATTTAAACTTACGTTAGCTCAAACTTCATTCAGCAACAGAATAACCTTTTGCACGGAGTTGCTGTGGCTAGGTAATATTGGTATAGGTTTACTGAAATATTTTGCAAGGGCCAACCGCCAGAAGTGAGTCGTTCTTACAAGGAAAGAGGAGATATTGAAATAGTGTTAAAACGAAAGAGGACATTCTGGCATCCTTATAAGTTACAACCTAATTGAATGGTAAAGGCATGGCGGGGCTTCGTGGTACGTTCCTGGCCCACCATTACGGGCTCTTAGGATTTCAAATTCAGTCATAATTCATAGGCCAAAACCCCACCAATAACATTTACCATCTCTGCCAAAAGTTCTGACCAACATAATTCGTGCCATTTTAAATCGATCTACGGTTCATTTAGCAAGCTCCAGACAGCGATTATGGCATTGACATGGGAAAACGAAGATGAGTAGATGGGAGACGTGGGTTCTTCGATGTCTCTGCAGCCATCGGAAACTGTGAACGATAAAACGGCGACGGAGAAGGGAAGAACGGCGACGGAAAAAATGCCAAACGAAAATGGTTACCGGCAACGTAAAACCCCATTGAAAATTTCCACTTCCTCGCTGTCTGATAAATTTCAGGTGATATCTCAAGTCTGAAAGCCCACAAGCTAAGCCTTTTAGCAGGACGGAATGAACGAAAAATAAATAACGACGAATTAAAACCGGCAACGAAAAGACAGACGAGAAAAATTGACGGTAGAACGAAAAACGAACAGTCGGATCTTTTTCAATCGTCTTGGCACTAATGTGGACGATTTTCAACCCTAGATTCTAAAAGTCAGCCCTCTTATTCACAAAGGGAACGCCTTCGGCGTAATAATCCTTTACTGGTCAAATTGCCCCTTCTTGAATATTTTAATCCTCACGAATAAATTAAAAATCAATTTAATTCTCCAATATGTTAGTCTAAAGTACAACCCCATAGAGTGAAATTCCTAAATACAGTAAAACACATTTTTAATGTTGAAATTTCCTTTCCAAGATATTAATCTCCTTTTTATTAAGAACCTTTTGGAGAATCGTTCATGTCAAGAAAGTCAGTAAATGATCGCAATGACAAATTTGAAAAGCCAAACAGGAAGTAAAATTATGTATACAGTAAATGCTAATTCACCTCTGGCCAATTTTTCTATTTCTACAACTGCACTGGAATTGCAGTGATATCAAGAGTTCTCCACATTTAATGGATAATTTGAAAGCTTTCTGAATGTCTTTTTTTTTTATTACTTTGTATTATATTACGTTAGTTTTAGTGGAGTGTTGATCAGAATAAAGAATCCGAATGTTTCAACACATTAATTTATTGACAGAAAAACTTTCAAAATAATCTCTTATATTATTAACCTTCACACAATTCAATTGTCATTGACAAATTTAACATTCCAGAATTCTCCACATTTAATGGATAAGAGGTCAGATTGATTTATATACGCCTGCCACTAACCTGCAAGTTTTCTGAAAGTCCTAATCATCATCGAGCATTGTACTATTACAATAAATATAACAGGCCCAAAATAAATGCCAAATATGTGGTTTATGTATGTGATGGAATTGAAGAACATAATAATGAAAATATATAACCTAACAAAGAGTGATTGGAACCTCACATGGGAGGCCATAATGGCACCCTACATACAGAACACCAAAATAACTATGACTTGAGAAAGTATGCCGACTAGTTTTGTAATTGCATAAATCAAAGAAAAAACCTCTGAACTTTCAAGGATGATATCATGAACAATGGTTCTTTATTTATTCGTGATGTAACAGAAATCTGGCTCATACTCTCCCTATGAATCCACCAACTCTGTAGTTTATCTTCTCCCTTACTCTATAAACATGACGACTGACATAGTGGATGAGGTACGTGTGAGCTATCATTTAACAATTAATTGAAGCGCGCATTTATTGAAAAAGTTATGTTGTTGACTTATCACATTTGAGTTCCAATAAATCAGTAAAGATCTCGACTTCTTTTTATTGTTTGAATAAGGAATGTAGGTAATAAATCAAATTTTCTTAATGGGTATATCCTCTTTACTGATCACATGCCTCAAAAAGTTTATTAAGATTAATGGGTATATCTTTTTGAGGTTTGGGAGAGATACGATGCTGCAAGAAATGTTCAAGTGATATATATGTTTCTACTTTTGTTTTCGAAACACAACAAGTATTTGCTAATTTAATAAAACAAATATTTATTATATGCATTATTAATTTTTTAAAAATGTCTTTATATTTTTTCCTTGATTTAATAAATGAGCATAAATCAATCTAAACTAATTCAATCATAGTTAGGTATGATAAAGCATGCTAATCAGTGTTACATTACGAATTTAAATGAAAGGGATTAAGGTTCTTAGTTTGTGAAATAATGATAGAGATAAAATCTAATGCAATTGAAATTCCACTCATCTAGACACGAAAAAGGGTAATTCAAATATGCTTGCTATCTAGAATTCTATGTAGGACTATAACCAACTTAGGTTGATCTTGTGGCTTTAAATCATGTTGGTTCTCCAACCGATAGTCAATGATTTCTAAGAAATTGTTAGTACCTATTCTCAAGAACATTGTGAGGTTGGCCAATGAACGAGAGACACAAAAGTATTCTCCACTACACTTTAGGCTCTGCAAAGCCAAGGTGGGTACCCCTATTTGACACATTGGCTTGAAATAGGAAAGATATTTGCACATAGTATGTTAGTAGACATAAAGGTTCATATGATATGATAGAAATTCATAGGATTAAAGACTATCATTATTCAATTTCCCTGTATCTTTAATGCTTTGGTATGAATGGAAACAGTAACTTATAGGATTAAGTTATCTTCATTTGAGTATTCTTTTTCAAAAGTAAGTGGGTTGGGGAAATTCACAATTTATGGTTCAGTGCCTTATATGGGGTTACATAGTCCTTCTCAAGTATTTGCATTCTACAATAGTAACATCCCTGATGATCTATTCAATTATTATTGCATTACAACAATAAAACCAACGTATGTGGCTTCACAATTTGGCATACTATTTAGTAATCCATCTAAAATCATATGCCTCCTATAGTTATCAATGAAAGATTTACGTTAGTCTTTGAATAACAAAAAAACAACAACAACAACAACAACAACTAACACCAACAATTGTTAACATAGAAAATGTATCCCAAGAAATATGTAATCCTTGATTACTTAATTTAAAGAGGCACATGAAAGCAAATAGAGACGATGCAAATTCTGAAATATTCTTTCATATATCTCATTTCAAGAATAAATGTTACAAAGTCAAATTTGACAAAGACACTATTTATTCCATCAAAGACACTTTACAGTCAGAGTTTTCCCTCGTGTCCCCCCTCCTTTAGAATATAGTGACTTCACCCTTTCATAGTGAAGTTACAAAGAAAGGTCCCCACGGATGGGTAACACTTGTCACATGATAAGAGTCTTACAAACAATTTATAGATTACATGGTATGCAGACACATGGATTTACTTAGGAGAGGTTCACCATCCCACAAACTATTTGAACAAGTAGTTAGAAGAATACAAAATTCTAACCATCTTTGTTGATGTGAAGCCTATGACCAAGTTATCATGGAAATACAGATAAAAATTTTCTTACACTGCTGCTGAAACTATGAATGAAGAATCCTTCACTAGATGATAAAATGCCACCATCCATGACCCATCAGATAAATGAGTGAGCAATGAGCTTATTTCCTGAAATACCAGAACTAAGAGTTGAGGCAAGGCAACTTTAAACTGAAAGAAAAGAATGATGACATGAGAAGGCACCATCTTCTTCCTTCCCCCTACAGCCAATCAAGAACAACTTCCACATCTTCAGGAGTGCCTCTTATAGATGTGCACCTATACTCCCTTCCATTGGAGAGGGAGAAATCTCCTACACAACTAGTAGAAACTAGTATCTAGTTGCCATCTTTCCAAACCTTCTCATGTCATTCAAGGGGTTCACAGTTAAGTGACTTCAACTTCTCATTTGGCCTATAGGTCATTCTATATGTGCACACAACTTGTAATTACCAAAAATAAATTTGGTAGTCCCATAATTTTTTGGTCGTCATAAAATATAAAAAATAATAATCTATTTTGTAACTGCCAAAAATTTGGTAGTCCAAAAAAAGTTAATTTTTGGTAGTCCAAAAAAAATTAATTTTTGATAGTCCAAAAAAATTATTATTTTCAAAAAAATTAATTAACAAAACTTATGGAACCAAAAAAGAAATTGGAAAAAATAAAAAATAAAAACCAAAAAAGAAATTGGAAAAAATAAAAAATAAAAGCTAAAAAAGAAATTGGAAACAATAAAAAATAAAAACCAAAAAAGAAATTGGAAACAATAAAAAATAAAAACCAAAAAAGAAATTGAAAATAATAAAATAAAAAAAACTATGGAACCAAAAATGAAATTGGAAAAAATAAATAAAAACTAAAAACTAAAAAAGAAATTGAAAAAATAAAAGATAAAAACCAAAAAAGAAATTGAAAATAATAAGTAATTGACAAAAAATTGATAGTAAAAAAAAACAAATTAATTTTTGGTCAAAAAAATTATTATTTCCAAAAAAAAATTAATTACGCCGATCTTCTATAATGGTAGCAAAGACATCAAAGATTCAGATTCCCATAAACAAAAATCATAAAATATTTAAATAAATAAATTCGTGTAAATAAGATTCACGTCGAAACAAAAACTATGGAACCAAAAAAGAAATTAGGAAAAAAAAAATAGAGAAAATAAAAAATAAAAACAAAAAGAAATTGGAAACCATTGTAAGGAGAAAAAGCTGGAGAAAATCACAAAAACTATGGAATGGAAAAAATAATAATAAAAATAAAAATAAAAATATAATATAATAATATAATATATATAATATAATAACATAATATAAAATATGCGTTTTTATTTTTTATTTTTTTCAGTTTCTTTTTTTGTTTTTATTTTTAATTTTTTCCAATTTCTTTTTATTTTTTATTTGGTTCCATAGTTTTTATGATTTTCTTATTATCAATTTATTTTTAAATCACCAAAAATATCAAACCAAAAAAAAAATTGAAAAATTAAAAAATAAAAATGATGGAAGAAAAAAAGTGAGAAATCAAATAAACTATGAGAAAGAGATATCCCTCAGTGTACTTTAGATATATATTATTAAATATAAATATACTAGTTAACAAAAACTATGGAACCAAAAGAAATTAGAAAAAATATAAAATAAAAAGCAAAAAAGAAATTGAAAATAATAAAATCACAAAAACTATGGAACAAAAAAAAATAAATTGGAAAAAATGAAAAATAAAAACTAAAAAAGATATTGGAAGAAATAAAAAATAAAAACCAAAAAAGAAATTGAAAATTAAAAAAAAAAATCACAAAAACTATGGAACCAAAACAAAAATTGAACAAAATAAAAATTAAAAATTAAAAAAAACTTGAAGGAAAAAAAATGGAAAAAATCACAAAATCTTTCAAAAGTTGCATTTTCTGGTCTGTAAATGTTGCATGAATGAGTTGGGTTTAAATATGCATGGTCTGTAAATGAGTATGTAAATGTTTACATGAGTAAATGGGGGTTTGAAATACTGAATACTTGTAAATTATGAATGTGGTGTTTAAGAAAATTCTTGTGGGTTTGCAGAAACTATATATATATTCACTAGATTTAACAAATGTTCAGTTGCTGCCTTATGGGATATTCTTCACCCCGCCTTCAATGAATTGGTGATTTAGGTAAAAATAATAGTAATATTTAAGTAGATTGAATATGTAGCAATAAATATTCTTTTTAATTGCTTGAAATTTATTTTAAATCTAAAATACCATGTGGTATATTCAGTTATTTTAGTTTTTTAAATTGCTAATTCTCTATTATTTATTTTGATGATAAACTCTGATTTTTTTTTAAAAAAATATGAATAAGGTTTTTATTATTTTATATGATCGACTATGTCTAGAAAACAATTTCAATTTCAATTTACAAGTTATTTGTTATTTTTAAATCTTTCAACTTATTTAATCTTAATTTTGGTTTCAAAATTTTTACAGATTCTTTCGAAATTGAGGAAGAAATCAAAGATAAATATTTCTAATCTATAATTTTCTTATTGATTATAATTGTAAATTTATTTATATTAATTAAATTTATGTAAATTAGGTTATAATTAGGGATAAAATTTAGATGATTAAATCTTTGTTCTCATGGTTTGGGTCTATTAGGAAGCTTGTTCTGGTTATGCATATTCTCCAATTGTAACCTAATTTAAACATCCCTAATTTACATAAATGAATATTGTGTTGTTAACAATAAAGTTATGGTCTTTGTACTTGCAATAATAATTTTTCTTTCAATTGTGTCCATGTAATAATAATTGTATAAAATAAAATATTTCATGTGATCTTATTTCATATAGCTTACTATTTAATATCATATCTCAATGTGATTTATTAAAAGTTACATTGAAAACATTGATATATGTTTATATTGTTATTATGCATTTTTTCTATTGTCTTCATTACTCTTTCATCAAGATGAAAAGATCTTGCAATTACTAAAAATATGGTTTTTTTATGATTTAGTTTTATAATGGCACATTCATGATTTAGTTCATGTGGTTATTCATTTATTACCATTTCATTATTTTTAGTTGCAAAAAAAAAGATTTTCTTATAGTATTTATAGCCTTCTCCACCAACTATTACATTTAATAATTTTCTAGAAAAAATATAAATATATCCTATTTAAGGATAGGCCTATAAATAGTTGTGCCTATTGGCCATTTGATAGCACCTTTGGTGCTTTTACTAGTCATAAAGAACTTCACATGCTTGCATACATTCGTCCTTAGCAGTCTTAGCCCCAAACTTGTTATAATTGTCACAAAATATTGGAATCCCTTGCGCTTAGCAGACTGTGAGTATGCGTTACTGATGATAGGCGTTAGGGAAAAAGTTGGCATCCAAGAAATATTGACGTTTGATGGAGGTTGTTGTGGGAATCAGAATCATTGATGATATCTATAGGAGGAATGAAGCAGTCCATGGAAAGTCCCATCACATTGAACACAATGCCTTCTACAGTCCATTTTTTTCCATACGAGTCTTTGTGTAGGCTGCACCTACGTATCCAAATCCGAAGAGAGTGACAAGTGACCTGCCCGAATGAGCTTTCATCACCCATCCATGGCCCTGTAATGTCCTATGCTGCTGGCTATGCCCGTTTCCTAGTACACTGCGCCTGCCCTCGCTGCTTGAATTCTTGTAAGGTGGGAATCTTGAAGAATTCATTAAATTCCACAATTTTTCCTTCACTGTTGCTGATCATAGCATGTGCGGTTGTGATTCTTCCAATGGTCGTCCTTGTGCCCGGGATACATTTGAATCCATTGATCGCCATCTCTGACCTCACCTCGCTCCGCAAGTGAAATGCCTATCGGCCTAATTATGTCTGTAGATTAGAAAAGTGCATAAGAAGAACAAACAATGAAGATAAATCAAATAACACAATTATACCTTCCCTTCAAATGTAATTTCATCTCACCCATAGAACGAAAAAAGAATGCATCCGAACTCCCTTGGATATGCTCCCTTTGATTCGAATGATAGTATCTTATGTGCATTGCTCATAACTTTACCATAACCTTGATATGATTTGATAATAGATTATTTGAAGATAATTTGACAGCATAAACTTGCAATATGAAGGTACTTGATTATGCTTTGGAAGAGGATTTATTTATAGATTTCCAGAAATCATGATCAATGGTGGAAGATGACTAAAGATATCAATGATTGAGAGGATTTGGAGGAATGAGAGAGTTACAAGTGTCCTTATCGTCTCATGAATTAAGGGAGTTAACAAGCTTGATTAGTTAGTTGACTAGATTGATCGATCTATCATCTGAATAGATTGATTAGTCAACTGACTTGAGTGACTTGTTAACATAATAGATTGAGATTGATTGATGGAGTTATGAGAGGAAATTATGTTGAGAGGAGATAATAGGGAAATTAAATAAATAAATTATTTAATTTCATATGCAAATGAATAATGTTGGAAAATAAAAAAAATATTAATTTTATTTATTTATAGAGAGAAAATGGAAATTAATTTGTTTATTTAATTATTATGTGGAAGAAATGTTAGCTTAAATAAATAATTAAGAATTATTTAATTCATATGGAAGAATGAAGTGATTTATTATTAAATGATATAAAATATGATAAGGAGATGATATGAAGAATGTGTTAGCCATTTTTAAGTGTCTACAATGTCTTTCAACAATTTTCACAAATAAAAACAACAAAGTGTGAGTCCCTATTTATTATCTCAAAACAAATTCTATATGTTTAGAAAACTTTGTGAATCAAAAGAAAAATGCTCCAAGGTTGTGTAACATTTGATAATAATTTGTGTGTTTTAAGACTTTGATCTTTACATTTGCATAGCGTATGTTACTAGTTTTTGTATGGCCTTTCGTATGGTTTGTTAAATTCTGGTAAATTATATTTGTGTAATGGTGAAATTTAGATATTTATGTCATATTTTATTTAGTTTTGGGTTTATTTTAATGACATGGTTTAATATAATTATATCAATAAATGACTTTTTTGTGAAGTTAGGCTCATTCATCAATTCTTTACCCATCTTTATTTACACACATTCTCATGTATTTGACCTTGTCTTTGTTAGCATTGTTGGTTACTCGATTATTACATTGTTGGTTACTAATGTTAGTTATACCATCAGTTACAACTACACACACCTTCCTTATAAATGTGTTTACTGCCACCGAATAAAATTATCAAGCATTTATTGTTTATCATATGGTATCAGAGTGAACTTTGTTCTTGTGTCTATGAAAAGAGAGGTCCAGGCATGATGAAGGTGTCGTAAATCTTGGTGAATGAAGTATGCTTGCGTGTGAAGGAGAATACACTAGCAACAGTCTTCGATATACAAATTTGTGGCAAGAGGTACTGTTGTTCTTGCTAAGTAGACGGAATTCACAGGATGCTGACAATGCACAATTAGCCTATCCTCTTGTTTCACATTGGAAGTTATCAGTTAGGGAAAGGTATGTATTGAAGTGTGTATGGAAGTGCAAAATTTTATAAGAAAATATATTTAATTTGGAGTAAGAAGGTCAATTTGGTCTTACTATTTCTTTTTGGAGTATTACTTTTAAATGGAGATTCCATTAGACAAGTATTCTAGTTTCAATTTTCATACTTGGAGAATGAAAATTCAAATGCAACTAATGAAAAAGAATTTATGGGGAATAGTAAGTGGAAAGGAAAAAGCACCTACAGATGTAAATAAGTTATTAGATTGGAGTAGTAGAGATGATAAAGCCAAGGCTATAATTGGTCTTGCTCTTTTCGACACTGAATTGTACCACATTGATTTGGATAAATCATCAGCCAAAATTTGGGATAATCTGAATAAATTGTTTGAAGCAAAAGTTGTTAATGTAAAGTTTTCTCTAAAACTTCAATTATTTAGATTTAAGATGGAATATGGAATCACAATGTCAAATCATATAAATAACTTGTAGTCTCTCATTAGACAACTAGCAGAGGTTAAGGTTACGGTAGATGATGATGATGCTAAGGCCATCCTATTAAATAGATTGCCTTCAAAATACAACAATGTTATTTTTACACTCAGTCAAATACCTTCACAAACTCTAGAAGGTGTGATTTCTACTCTTCTAGCAGAAGAGAAGAGAACAACAGAAGATTTAGAAGATGATCATCAGGAGAAAGCATTATTCTAAAGAAGCAATTAAAAGATCAAATGTTTTTATTGTAGGAAAAATGGTCACACAGGTTGGGATTGTAGAACTCGAGCTAGTGATGTTCTTAAAGGTAAGGTCAAAAATGAAGGAAACCTTGCTTGCATTGAAGATGATAAGGATCCACCAGGTATTGAGGATGAGGATCCACCAGATGGTACTATTAATTTTTGTGGATACATCCTTTAAGCCTTCAAATTGGAGGAAGGTGACATCGGAGGATGGAGGATTTTCCATCATCTCAAGTTAGCTTCTCACTTTGGGATGATGCTTTGCATGAGAAGTATTTTTGGTTTTGGTTGTTTTGCTTTTCTTTGTTGATGCTGACAGATTTGAAGAATGTATGTTTTGTGAAGATTTTGTTTTGGAGATAGGTTTGGGATTTGGTGTTGAGCTCAATATGGATTATTGTCCAGTGAGCTTCAGAGTATATGATCAAGAATTATACCCTTTTACGGTCACTAGACAATGATAGAGATCTGTCGTATCTCTTAGGGATTGTTGTCGAATAATTCAAGACTTTGTGATTTGAGAGTTCAGGATTAAAGAGCTCAAGAACATAGCTTAAAGCTACGCCTTTCTGAGGGTAGATGAGATAACATGATGGAGCCCTGCTTGGTTCAGGATTTGTTCTTTGGGAGAAGATCTTCTATAAAATATGTATTCATATTATGTAATTAGCTTTGTTGAGTATATTAGCATTCAGGGGGGGTACCTTGGTACTATTGCAGGAACAATGTAATAAGGGGGGAATGTTAGCATTGTTGGTTACTTAGTTATTACATTGGTGGTTACTGATGTTAGTTATACTGTCAGTTACAACTACACACAGCTTCCTTATAAATGTGTTTACTGCCACCGAATAAAATTATCAAGCATTTACTATTTATCAGTCTTCTCTACGTACATTCCCCATACATTTGAAATTTATTATTCCTCCATGTATATAAATTCATTCTTCATATTACCATGTTAGCTTTTCATTGTCCTGGTTCAATCCCGCAATAGGGGATCAATTTCACACCTTGTGAAATTGACCCTCGAAATCCAAAAATTCAAATAAAAATTTATCAATTCCCATTCATTTCATCTTCACTAAGAGTTGACTTGGTACATGTTTCACATGATTTATTTCTATGTAGTCGCATTCAAAGATATTCATTATCATTTAGAACTCATTGAAGATCCTATGCAACAAGAAGCATCATTCAAGGAAAACTTCATTTTGGAGCATTCAAGGAACCTAAATTCACATCAAATTATTCTAGAGCATTTGCATCGCTGAAGAGTGTTGTCTTCAATCATTCCCATGACCATATAGATAGTCTAATCGAAGGGGTTGACCTAGGAGAAGACAACCCTTGTGATCCAACAATTTCACCAAGGTCTTTTTAATGTACCACCAGTCCTTGATGGTCAACATAGAGTAGGAAATTCAGTGAATAAGGAAATAACATACACAATCACCTAGATTGGATCTAAGTGACCTAGAGCCATAGAATTGACCTACCATAGAGTTTCAAGACTATTCTAATTCTAAGGAATTTTATAGATAGATAATTTTTTTCTTTGTAATCATAGTTATTCTTGATCACCAGTCTTTAAAAGTGAAGTGCCTTAACCCTCACATTTAATTTCCTAAATTAGCATTTAATATTATGAAGTGTCTTTCTAAATTAAAAGAAATTAATCTAGGCTAATTTATGCTAATGTATATGTGTTTAATTAAGTATCTTAGATTAAACTTAGGGAAAGGTTAAATAATATACCTTTACATTTTTGGTGAGCCCATTCAATTTTACATCACCCTAGATTTTTCTTTGGGGATTGTACCTTCACTATTTTAGGATTCCATGTCTATCCTTTCTAATTCCATAATCATTTATCAAATCTTGCTAGGGTTTCATTTCTATTTAGTGCTATATATTTTCCCCTAGGGTTTGTACTTTATTATGTGATATCACTTTTTCTCATCCTTTTGACCCTTGTGTGATATCACTTATCACACTAATATTCTAATCCATATCAAAGATTCTAATATCACAATGAAGTACTTTATTGTGTGATATCAAATTTACTCATCCTTGTGATAAGTAAGAAACAGGGAAACTTGATGACAAGCCTGGAAAAGGGTTTTAAAATGTTTTAAGGAAAAGAGAAGAAACCACAATATTATAGAATCTCAAAAGGCATTGAAGGTTAGATTCCTTATAATTAGAAACACCCACAACAAAATAAAGAAAAGGGGAACTCAGGAGTCATGTAGTTACATATGGATATAAAAATATTTATGTTAAACTCATATAACAATAAATAAACAAGGTGAAAGCCTTAATTTCACATGTATGGTAAAAAATGGTAAATTTTTTTCAATAATTCACTCTACCATCCAATATGTTATTATTGCTACTTTCAAATATAATGTAAATGATTCATGCTTGTATTTAAATGTAAAAATAGGTAGTAAACTTAGTATGGAGGAAAGAAATATGAAAGAAGGTAAACTACTTCAGCAATTGTATTGTTAAGAAATAAATGGAACGCCACTCAAGCATAAAAATAATGTTCTTAGGAAATTTGAGGATAAATATAATAAAGGCAAGAAAATAGAGAGGACTATCAAGAAAAAAAGTACTATAACAAAATTACATGTGTTGAAATGAGAACAAAAATTAATTTCATGGATTCTAAGTTGCTTTTATCACAGAGTCTGAAGGAAGGAGTGATGGTGTCAAGGATGGTTTGGTGATGCTCCATTCTTGATAACTCTACACCTCTCACTAGGTGTTGAGGAATCATTGGTTTATATTACACAAATAATATCCACTACTTATGCTATTACATTTATTGATTCCAAATCATACTTAGGCAAATGTCTTTAGACTTGCAATACCATATAATTTAGAGCTTACTATTGAAACATAGCTAAATGTTTCTATAGTTGAAAGCTAGAGGGTAGTACCATAATGTTGTGTTCCACTCTAGGATAGATTTTTAACACATTTAACTTCAAGCATTTCCAACCAAAATCCATTTTTGATGAAAATGAGTACTAGATGGATACATTCGATCCAAAATAGACTTGGGCCATAACTTTTTCAGATGGAAGTGTCCTTTAAATGCATGTTTAACATAACTTTCTAGTGCCAATAATTTACAAATTTTAAAAATTATTTGAAAAGCTTAAATGTTACCACCACTTCTATTCATGTAGACAAATTTTTTTTGGAAAATCTAAAAATACTCTTTTATGGATCTAAAAAGTATACTTTTCAAAATAGATTTTATTTATTTTTTCACTACAAGTAGGTCATGAACACTAAGATATAAGATTGGTTGATTTCTCAAAAAAGATACTAAAATGTATTAAGAAAATTTAAAAAAAATATGGTGCACTAGTGTAGTAAATTGTTGATGAGATAATATATATTTTTTCAATTTATAACAAATACTCAATAAGAATGCAATGCATATTAGATTCAACACACTTGAATTTAAATATTTTTTTAAAAAATATAATTTATTATTTTTTAAACAGATTCTCTAGAATTGCAAGTTCATACCATGTAAAAAAAACCAAAAACAAAAATATTTTTTCTTTAAATAATTAGTAGCATATGTAACCTTACTTTTTTAGGAATTAAACAATGATGCTAGTTCAAAAAAATATTATCCAAACATCTTTTTAATTTTTAAAACATTCATGCATAAACTACATTGAAAATGCTACATATCACTAGTTTATGTCATTTCAAAATAAAAAATGTATATGTAAGTTGCAAGAAGTTCAAGCTAAAAAGATGGACTAGTGCTCATTGGGACACATTATTGACCTTTTTCCTTGACGAAACCATTACTCTACCCCTAGTTTCAAAGTGATCATATGAGTAATAATGGAAGTATCATAGGCTTTCAAATCTTTGTACCCCCAAGATATAACATCTAAAATATTAGTAAGTTCCTTAAGCATATTTTCCCTTTCAATCCTTGTACAAGATTTTCCTACCAAGACTTCCTTACGCTCTTCATTACTCCCCAAATTATGTGTATCAGCTAAGGATTATTTCAACTTTGCTAAATCTAATTTATATTGTTGGCAATCAATATCAAACAATATTTCTAGCTCATTGCCATTCAATTTGGGATTGTATTAGTTTTCAAATTAAGAACTCCTTTAGCATCTAATTTTGCATCATCCTAGTCATAGTCATCAAGCATTTGGGATTCAAACACATTTGAGTTGTTGAAGAAGTCTAAAATATTTTTCAATGGAGTTTTTGGATTCAACTGTGTAAGATTTTTGTTATCCAGAAATCTTATAGAGTCTGATAACAAAAATCTTACACAGTTGAATCCAGAAACTCCATTGCAAAATATTATGGGCTATGGAAATTTGATGTGTTTAATAGTCCAAAATATGTTTTCTATCATCAAATACTTGAAACTTCTTTACATTATAAGACACAGAGGGAGTTGAAACAAGATCCATATAAAATTTAAACTTTGAATGTGTGACTAGCTCCAAAGTACTTGTAGCAGTAGCTAAAGCATCAATCATACATTTTTTTCTTTTTTGGTACAACCTTAATGTTAAAAGCATAAAAATATTCAATTAAATTCCACACCCAAGTATGACAATAGGATATACTTTTATCATCACACTTGTACAATCTTCATATTTTTTTCACAATTCCTTTTGAGTCACCAAATACTTGTAAATTCTTGACACCTTTCTACTATATCCAATTGGAAACTGTAAGCTATCTTAAACTCTGTATTATATTAATGAGAGCTAGGTTATATAAACTGCAAATAACAGAGCACAAAAGTTTAAAAATTTAATAATGGAGTTTAGGAGCAGGAAGAATAGGAAATAAAGAACCTAGTGAGTGACCTAGGAAGTTCATTATCTCAGATGTGAGTGCGGAGTGTTGTCATGGTGCAGGAGCACCTCGAGACCTAAGAATCAAGAGGATTCCTTGCATTTTCTGTTCTATCCAAAGTGTCATGTTTGTAGGCCTTAGCGCCATATTGAATCATAGTTGGTCGAGTAATGACATAACCTTGAGTCTGTATACGTGTCATAAAAGATTGTAACCGATTCGAATGGATGTAACCGAATGGCAGAGGTGGTTGTAGGGCGGTTCGCCTTCCACATTATGTAACTGCCGACATGAGTCTATATAGTAGGGTTGTGTTTGTTAAGAGAAACAGACAAAGAGAGAGTGAAAACGGACAGAGAGAGAGGGAGAATTGATTTGTATGTATATTCTCAGAGGAATAAGAAATTCTATTTTGGTCGTGTATATCTGAGTAAGGCTCTATTGCATGGAATGTAGATCGGAAGCATTCCACTAGTTGAGATTTCTTCTAAATCAGTGGAATGACTTCCTTAGGGTTAGATTGTTTTCCGTTCTGTTGAGTTGTTGTTTCTATATAAGTTGTTCAAGGTTTGCGTAGTTATATCAGAGTGACAATACCATCGGGTAGATAACGTGAGGTTGAGCCGATAATGGTGTTCTCACCGATCATGGCATATCGGGGTGATAAAAGATAAGTGTTACTGACAGGTTAGTCCATCAGTGCATTGGCGTAAGTCTCGCATCGTCTCACCGAATGTACATTACATATGTATATTGCAAAAGCATATTGAGAATGTATGTTGAGAATGTATCTTTCGTCAGATACAAATGGTGACTAGACGTAATGGTGAAATTAGGGTAAAGAAACTTTAGTTCACCAGTGATAGCAAGTCATGCCATGCATATACTAAGTTGATACATCAGTGCATCAGAAGGAGAGTAAAAGATCCTGCCAATGATCTGAGTCTCACCGATGAGTGTGGTTCGAAGGAGCCATCGGTATATCGGCCAAGGTTCTTAAGTGTTCACCGATGTTTGGAGTCTCATCAACGGTCGTGGTTCCAAGGGCCATCGACATGATCGGTGTGTATCAGCAGAGTAGTTCTCAAGCTCGCCGATGAACTAAGTCTTATTGATAGCAAAAGACAAAGGGCAGATCACTGAGACATAAGTCACTCTCTCACTGATCATCAGTTTGTTGATACGTTGTGCGCTTCCATTGTGTGATATGTAGTCTCACCGAAGACAAAGCGTTGTGTTGAGTTGTTGGGGAGAGTTGAGAGATCGGTCAGAGAAGTTGCAAGGTGGCCGACGGGGTATGTTTGGCTGATAAGAGTAGATTGCCAAGACATAAGTCGGACTCTTGCCAATCATAAGTTTGATCAATTGTGCGCTTCCACTGTGCGCTCTGCATCATATCACCCAGTTAGTGTGTTGATGTTCATTTTGCATGTTGTCATCCTATGATGATGGAAAACTCTATTAGGGTTAGCCCGGAGAAGATATCAATTAAATGCAAATAAAGATTAAACATAAGAAAGAAAATACATAGAAATAATAACAACGAGAGACAAGTTTTTAACATGGTTCACTCAACCTCGGGCTACATCCACCAATAGAGAGTCCAATATTATTATCCAGTAAATCAAACCGATTACAACCAGCAATCCTTGCAACTCAATACCGCTGTAAAATGCTACAATGCATCAAGGGAAACCCTAACCCTTTGCTGCTTTTTATCACGACTTTTGTCAGTTACAAAATAGGGTTTTCTTATGTCGGCCAATGAAAAATAACTCCCAACGCCTTAATAAAATAATAAAAAACCATGTGAGGTTTCAGGGGCACTGCCACCAAGCCCCCCGTGAGGGCGCTGCCCCTCGACCCCACCCTGTATTGCGATAGGGAGCGAGCCAGGGGCATTGCCCTTAGA
This sequence comes from Cunninghamia lanceolata, assembly GCA_027924645.1. Lineage (NCBI taxonomy): Eukaryota > Viridiplantae > Streptophyta > Pinopsida > Cupressales > Cupressaceae > Cunninghamia > Cunninghamia lanceolata. The sequence goes on from BSBN01001067.1 coordinate 8,695,724, forward strand.
CCCCACAAGGGGTGCTGCCCCTTGACCCCATAGGAATTTAGGGGGAAACCGCGCTGATAAAAGTAGGGTAAATTTAACCTCTGAGTTTGATTAGGCTCCATATAACAACAAACTCTAGTCTATTGCAAAAATCCATATAGCCCAAACATAAGAATACAAAGACCACAACAGTAGACCACCAAATATATCTATAAATGTATAGAAATAAATAAATAAATTCAAGCTAATTAGTTTCAATGAAATATTGAAATGATAGAGAAGAGGAAGAGAGGATAGTAAACCTCCATCCATTTGAATGTTTTGAGTGCTTATAGCTATGATAAGAAAAATGTTTCGGACTTCTTGGGAGCTTCCTAGGAATGGTCAAGCCCAAAGTTTCATCTTTTGGCCTCCACATTTAGTCAAAATAGGAAGATGAAATCATAGAGTGTGTGCACTTAGCTTATGTGTTGATTATTTTACAAAATGTTTGACTTTTAGGCATGAAATGATAATTTTGAATTTGATAGACTAGGTCGCAGCAAATGGTCTACTCCTCTAGGAAAAAAAATAAAGGAGTAAGAGGTGGTGATGATTAAAGTAGTTTGTAATGACAAATAATTAACAAATACTAAGAGTTAATTTATGTATAAAAAAAGTCAAATCAAATGCTAGAACTATACATTTTTATGTTATAGGGTAAAAGATGGGTTTTTGAAGGGCCCCAACCCTTTTTTACAAAAAGAAACATAAACCAACACAAAATGGTTGTGCATCAACACAACTACAAGAAAACATCAAGTAGAAGAGAGTCTAGTAAGTACAAAGAAATAAGGAAAGCATCTTAGATAAAAGCACACATGATAGGAGCAAACCTCAATGAGGAGAATTAGAGCTCATTGAGAGCTATTGTAGCTTCTTGAACTCATCTTGGAGGGCCTTAAGATGTACATGCTTAGATCTTTAGTGTTCAAAGGATCAACCACCTTAGTTTTGTTGTCCTTGGTACATGCACTTGGACCAACCTAGGCCTAATTTTGACTAGTCTTTTAACCTTTTCCCAAAGGGATTTGATTTTGGTAAGAGAATTGTGGATGGTGGCCTTGTAGAAGTTGGTAATTTTTTTAATATTACCTTTTGTCTCTAAAATGTCAGCTTCCATCTTTCTAATTCTCTCCTCTTTCTTGACCAGATCTATTCCTTTTAAGAATAAAGATCTCCTCCTTGATGTTCCATTCTTCCATAAGGGAAGTCTACAATTTATTTCTATTGAATTCAACTAAGAACCACTTAAGCAGTTTGTGGTGAAAATCCACCTTTTTGTGTAATTCATTGATCTTGTCAGCTAAGAGGTTGACCACTAAAGTGATATCATTCATAGAGGAGGTAGGGAAATTATTACAGTTCTAGTCAGGAGACCCATGGCATAGGGTGTCAATCTCAAGGATATTATATTGAACATTAATCTCCACCTCAGTCACCTTGCCCTTCCCTTTATTTCTGGTATGAACATTTCCCTGTATGGCACCATTTCTCCATGGGGGATCCCGAACAAATTTAGGGTTAGGGGATCGATTCTTTCAATCTTTCCCACCTTTAAAAGTTCTCTTGTCTAACTAGTTGAAGTTTGAAGAGAGGACATAAGAAAAAAAGGGAAGCTAACCTTGCAATTATGCTTGAAGTGACTAGGCAACGAGAAATGATAGGTGTAGATAGCCTAAAAGTGCTCTTCTAGTGTGATATATTTCATGATTTGGAGCCACATCTCATCCCACACCAAGGTTAAGATAATCTTGCATAACCAGATTGGGCCCTATTAACTATTTCTCCTTCCTTCAAAAAAGAATTAACAACTTCCTCACCATTTTTGTTGTCCTTATAGATTTGTTTGCCTTCCATAGATAGGCCAAAGACCAAGGCAATGGGTTCTTCTATGATATGCAACTCCACTCCATACGTTATGACAACTCTCAAATTCTAATTGGGAACAAACTCCATGGAAAGAGTGGGGTCGAAACTATTATTTCTCTCCAAATAGGGAGTCAACCCACATTTTTTAGGATTCTCCATATCTTTTAATTTTTCTTGATGGAATCGCATGACAAGGTCTCAACCCTGTTGTGGTCCCCTCCCGCAGTGGCTAGTGGGCCAACCCACAATACTATGTCTAACTTTTTGGCTAAAGTGGGATATTGAAATCAACATTTTTTACCAAATTTTCACTTTCTGACACCTATAGAAACTAATCCGTTAAGAATTTGAGGATGATGTGAACTAGTGATTTTATAGATTTTGTGTGTAGATTCTAAATGTACTTTTTTAAAAAATTAGGAAATAATTTCTTAATTTTTTTATGTAACTTCTAATAACTTATTTTTATAGTTAACAATATTTTTAAAAAGTGACGTTTATACCATACATCATAACTTTTTTATGATAAAATTATAATTTTTTAAACATAGATTTATAACACCAATATTTAGTGCATAGATTTTTTTTATAATTTTTTGTTGCATATTTTTATAATTAATTTTTGAAGTGAGATTAATTAACTTGTTTTATATGTATCCAAATTAACTTCTTTTTTTCATTGAAACAAGGACATCAACACCTAGTGTGCGTATATTTTTCAAAAAAAAAAATTGTCTATTTTTTTTGTAATTTTTCCATGTGTGTGGAATAGAGGCCTTGATGTTAGGTGAAAAATCTATGTTCACTAAAAAATAGAAAATAAATATAATAATCAAATGAAATATATTCAAAATCATATTTTTTGGAAAGATTATACTAAGGGCTACATACTTATAAAATAAAATTTTTAGATAACTTCATTTGATCCCCAAAAGGTGAAGCAAAATTGGTTTTTTGTCAGCATTTTGATAGGTGCGGAGGAGACTCCATCGAGGGTTTGATTTTAGACTAGGGGGCTATTTCCAAGGGGATTTGATCAGAGGGGGTTTTATCGAACCCCTTTCAATTAAACCCCTTTAGATGGAACCTCTCAAGGCTTAAATCATTAATTTTTCTAAAAAATATGTGATTTCAGACCAAAATCGGGATGTCCCATAAGTGGGACATACTATTGTGGCAACACCCTGGTAGATACTACTGACGAGGACACAAGTGATTCTACACTTCACCCCTGGGGTGCCTACTATAACTATTTGTGATCTTGGGACCCTTTAAACTAGAATAACGCTGAATAACAACCTTGAGGTCATGGATAGAAAACACCAGAAGTTTCTAAAAAATTGAAAAGTTATCACCACAAGGAGAAATGATGGTGTAAGTCATTAAAGCCACGATAAAGATCGTCTTGTACTCACGAAATATTAGCATTACCAAATATATACATTTTTAATATGTATATAAAATATTACAAAACAAAAATATAAAAATATAAAATATACATTTTAATATTTATATTATTAAAAACATCTATAAAATTATATATTAAAAAAACTTTAGAAAACTTATTTTTTTATATTAATCATCGAGAGTTCAAAGTATCAAATATACAACAGAGACCTAAGGGCAAACAGCTAACCCAAGGGGTCAAACTAGAGTATCAAAATCACATAATAAATAGTACGAAGATACAAAAGGAGAGAGTAACCAAGAGCAGCTAAGTAAGAATATCATCCCAGTTTTCCAACCAGGTCGTCCATCCTTGCGGTCCTTCCATCCAGACCACCTTCTTCCTGTCCAGAATCTGAGCATACATATCCAGTTTCTCATAAGGAGGGGTACCATTGTCTCTAATCTCTTTAATCAGGTTATCAAGGGCTTTGTCAAAATTATTTTTGTCTTCTAAGATACTAGCCCATTCATATCCATGCATCACCTCATATATAAACCTCGAGGCGTGTTCATCTTTAAGAAATCTCAGAAGCTTATCACGTTCCAGATTCATAATGTAGCAAACCTGAGAGGCAATCTTAAAACGAGTGAGTTTTCTGTAAAACCCAGTAAGACTTCTATCAATGCCTTGAAATTTGGCTTCATTTCTAAATTTCCATATGAACCAAAGAATGAAAGATGAAAGAATATGCCAAAAAAGGTTAGTGTCTTTTCTCAATCCTTGTATAAAGCCAGTAACAATCTCAATAGTATAGACATGTTTAGTAATAGAAATTCCAAACATTACCCAGATTTCTTTTGCAAAATTACAATAAAAATATATATGCCTCATAGTTTCAGGAACTCTGCAAATAGAACAAGTATCATACCCAGTAAGATGATTTCTAATAGGAAGCTTATCAAGCAGGAGCTGCCATTTAAAACATTTAACTTTAGGAGGAATAGAGAATTTCCGTAAAATGTCAAAGGATTAGAAAACTTATTTTTCTTAATTTATGTTGTGTTATTTAATAAAATGTTCGAACAAATCTATTGGGGAAACCCTCTTTATGATTCCAATTAGCCTTCAGTATAATATTATGAAAACCTCTAAAATTGGGGTGAAGTCTTACTGAAATTTCGCACCGCCATTTAGGTCTTCCCATCCATCATCAATCGCTATCAAGCTCACTTTTCCATGTATATGTGGGGTCGTCATTCTTCATTATTCTATTCTCATTCACATTTAAACCCCTTAATAATTAACATTTTCAAAGGGGATCTACGCATATATAGTTAAAAAGACTTGTAATGCAAGGTCGGTAGAACCGACGACCAAATTACTCCCTCCACTCCCTTGTCGATGACAAAATCAACCCCGTAGTCTCAAAATACTTGACTCGGAAAAACTTTTTCTACAAGACACAAGAATAGCGTGTATAGCTCGAGCTATTGGTCAAATTGAGTTTTATTTAAATATTATTAAATTTAATAATCAAATAGTTAATAATAATTTCATATTTTATTTAAAAATATAAAATTGTTGTTTTAATCAAAATTAGTAATAATTTTATATTTCATTTATATAATAATTTGATTTTTTTTCATCAAAATGTATTTTTAATTATGAATTAATTGATATTAAAAATAACAATCAATTTAAACATATATGTAAAGAATTGTTATTCAATTAATGAAACATTTTATGATGCTTACTCAGGTTTTTAGTCTGGTTTGGAGAGATTCTTATGAGTCTGGTTTGGAGAGATTCTTATGAAGGCATAAGGCCTGCAAAGACACATATCCTACAAGCATGTCAGCCTAGTGAAGGCACAAGGCTGGCCTACAAAGACACATATCCTACAAGCATGTCAGCCTAGTGAAGGCACAAGGCTGGCCTACAAAGACACATATCCTACAAGCATGTCAGCCTAGCGAAGGCATAAGGCTGGCCTGCAAAGACACATATCCTACAAGCATGTCAGCCTAGCGAAGGCACAAGGCTTACGAGCTCTTTGACCCAATGGAGGTTTGAACCTTGGTGACCGCCACAACAACCTTGTGACTTGACCACTGAACCAAATTAATGAAATTAATTTTATATATAATTTTTATATTATTTCATTATAATTTAAATAAAATGTTTATATTTATATAATTTTATTATATCCCCCAAAAAATTGGGTATACATAAATTCTTCTTGAAAATTCATTTTATAATCAAAGAAGTAATAAGATTTGATAATAAATAGTTAGTGTCTTGTAATTAATTTGTTTTTAAATGAGAAACATTAATATTAAAATATGTTGTCAACATACCAATTTTTAAAGTATTTAAGCATAAATAATTAACACATTATTTAGACACACAAACAATATTAATATGGGACTCATCTTGGGTAAATTTTTTTTTTATCTAATATGTTATTTAGAAAGAATTGCTTTTGGATTTGACTTGTGTATTTCTTTGTATTAACGTTTACCATTGAGATACTAATGAATAGGATTATAGAATTGCCCTTTAAAAAGCACAGGGGGATTAGGGTAGAGGAGGTTAAGGAAAAATAAACATATTAATTAAAAAACCAATAAATTAAAACATAAGAACAAAAATTAAAAATTAAAAATATATTGTATCATATTATAATATGTAATATTATTTTTAAATTCAATATATATAATATATAACATACTATGGTAAATCTATAATATTATATTAAATGAAAAAAATATGTATCGTATAATATTTAATATGTGTGGAATATATGTCCATAGTAAAGGAAAGCCACCAAGAAATAATACAGAGTCAAATCTAAATTTACTTCTTTCTAAATTCTATGGAATGTGGAAAGCTCATGCCTACTAATATGTTATTCGTAAATGTTATATAGGTCAATGATCAAAAGTAAAATTTGACCAATAAAAATAAGATAATTGTTTATCACTTTTTATTGTGAATGAAATGTAAAATTAATATTGACTTTTGAAAAGTAAAATATTTAAATTAAATCCAGGTCAATGATTAAAAGTAAATTGGTCAATGATTAAAAGTAAATTTTGATGAATAAAAATAAGATAATTATTTACCACTTTTTATTGTGAATGAAATGTAAAATTACCATTACCCGTTTGCTACAAAAATAAAATATTTAAATTAAAGTGTAAATATCATTGTCAATGATCAAAAATAAATTTTGACCAATAAAAATAAAATAATTATTTACCACTTTTTATTATGATAATGTTAAATTACTATTAGTTGTTTGACTACACAAGTAAAATATTTAAATTAAAGTGTAAATATCATCCAAGTCAATGATTAAAAATAATTTTGACCAATTAAAATAAGATAATTATTTACCATTTTTTATTGTGAATAAAATGTAAATTTACTATTTACTATTGACTATTGACTATTGACTATTTAACTATTGAAAAGTGTAATATTAGTAGACATTAGATTTCCACAGTCCATAATATGTAATTCTGTGCTTCATGGTTTATCTGTGATGGATTTTTTTGCCTCAAACAATCCATCACACAGTTAAATCTTGAAGCATAGAATTACAAGTGTAATATTTCTATTGACTATTTTACTATTAAAAAGTGTAATATTTAAATTAGAAGGATCGAACAAATTACATTTAATTAATAGTATCACTATACAAGGATCCGCATATTAAAGAATATACCTCCAAAAAAATCGGATTTGAGAAGTAAAACAATTTGAACCCTTTAAAATACTTCATTTCTTCTGAAATTCATACCCATTTGGAAGAAGGTTTGAAAATGGTACTGAAGGTGCTGTCTGCACTGGACAAGGCTCAAACGCAATGGTATCATTTCCAAGCAATAATAATGGCAGGAATGGGTTTTTTCACAGATGCATACGACTTGTTTTGCATTCCTCCGGTTTCCAATCTCTTGGGAAGACTCTATTACAGTAATTCGCCATTACCGCCTGCCGTAAATTCTCTAGTGAACGGAGTTGCTCTCTGCGGAACATTTGCAGGCCAGCTATTATTCGGCTGGCTTGGAGACAGGATGGGCCGAAAGAAAGTCTACGGAATTACTCTCACCTTCCTGATAACGAGTTCGATCGCTTCAGGCTTCTCCCTTGGCCGTTCCTGCAAGTCTGTTCTAACGTGCCTATGTTTTTTCAGGTTCTGGCTAGGGTTTGGGATTGGCGGGGACTATCCACTCTCTGCAACAATCATGGCGGAATATGCAAATACCAAGACCAGGGGAGCTTTCATTGCCGCTGTGTTCGCCATGCAGGGGTTCGGAATTCTTGCTGGAAGTGCCGTGGCTATAATTGTCTGTGCTTGTTTTAAAGCAGCATACTCTGATCCAACTTGGGAGCAGCAGGACATGGTGTGGAGGATAATCCTAATGTTGGGAGCAGTTCCTGCAGGGTTTACATACTACTGGAGGATGAAAATGCCCGAGACTGCCCGTTACACGGCGCTGGTGACAAAAAACGCCAGGCAAGCCGCAGTGGATATGTCGAGAGTTCTTCATCTCGACATTGAAGAAGATGACACAGATGTCTGTAGAATCGAGAGGCGAGAACATCGGTTTGGATTGTTTTCCAGGGCTTTTGTCAAGCTACACGGTCTACAATTGCTAGGCACCTCATTCACTTGGTTTTTTGTGGATATTGCCTTCTACAGCAGCAATCTGTTTCAGAAGGATATATATACAGCAGTGGGATGGTTGAAGAAATATAAGAGCCCGTTGGATGAGGTTTTTCACATTGCAAGAGCACAGGCGCTGATTGCCTTGTGTGGAACGCTGCCGGGGTATTTGTTCGCCGTATTGCTCATAGACCGAATCGGGAGGTTTAGGGTTCAGCTTGGTGGGTTTTTCTTTATGTCAGTTTTCTTGTTCGCCCTGGCCATTCCTTACAACAGTTACTGGCAGGATAAATCGAATCGATATGGGTTTTTAGCGTTTTATTCTCTGACTTTTTTCTTTGCAAATTTTGGGCCCAACACGACTACTTTCATCGTGCCTGCAGAGTTATTTCCTGCTCGGCTACGGTCGACGTGCCATGGTATTTCTGCAGCAGCTGGAAAAGCCGGCGCCATAATTGGAGCGTTTGGCTTCTTATACGCCGCACAACCTAAGGATGGAGACTCTTCTCATCGTACTGAGGGTTATCCCACTGGAATGGGCGCCGATAGAGCATTAATTCTTCTAGGACTAGCAAGCTGCTTGGGCTTCTTATTCACATTTCTGATACCAGAAACGAAGGGCCGATCATTGGAAAAGAACGAGGTAGAACTTTCTTATCCTGTGAATGAGCGTGGATATGGTTTGACAGACAACGCGTGATCATGTTACTGTTCATTACACTTGGTCACGCGGCATAAGTCTTCTCCACACCTTTAGTCGGGAACCTCGGTCCACAACATTAAAATCTATATAGAAGTTACATGAATATCATATAAGGAAGCAGGATCAATTGAAAAATTGCACTTGTTCATAAAATATCATCCTTAAACATATTCTCTTGTTTCGAACGATAGTGATTAATTATTTAAGACCTCACTCACATTTACATTCACTTTTACTTTTGGTGTTAAATTTAGCAATTCAAGGTTAGTAGAACTCATAATTAAATTAGAGGACCCTATGCCACTAGCATTTCTTGCTAAATTAGATGTTAAATATCATACTCAGTCCCAAATTTTATAAAAAATCATACTTCAAATCTTAGAATCTTTTAAAATATTTTAATTAATAAATCAATGACAATATATAACACTATACATTTCAATACTTTGAGAATAGAATCTTCTAAAATATTTTAATTAATGAAGCAATGACAATATATTTCAATAATATAAGAATAGAACTTTCTAAAATAATCCACTTGAAAATAGTTCAAATTTCTCCAATTAAAATATCTAGAGAGACATATAAATATAATAATCAAAGTACAATTGTTTACATCAAATAGTATACTTTGCCCATACAATTTAAAACTTTCTACAACATTGCTCTTAATAAGTACCCTCTTAATACACTGGTTTGTCTTATATCTTGTGAAATTTAAAGTCTTTATTGAGGAGATGATTGTGTGTGAGAGAAGTAAGATATTTAACTATAATATTGTATATTAAAATATACATAAATATTAAATATATATAAAACTTAAAATTAAATATTATATATAATATATATTATATATAAAACATTTAATTAACTATAATATTAAATATATAATATATATATATATATATAAGAACTAAATATTATATTACATTAATTAACTATAATATTAAATATATAATATGTATATAAATATTAAAATCAAATATTATATAGAATATAATATATATAATATCAAGTAATAAAAATTCTCAATATTTTACCAAATCACAATGTAATAAAAGTAAAAGAATTAGGATTATATTAGTTATGAAAAATAGACTTTTTATTTGAAACTGTCCTAAGATGAGATTTGATATAAGTTCGAGAGTCTAGTGTCTTGGGTATTATATAAATGTATAATTCAAAACATTCTCTAGAGGGCAACCATGAATTCCTCCTCAAAACAACCCTAGCTAAGTCTTCATGGATATTTAAGTTGCGTTGAACATTTTCTTTAGAATATAACATAGTGGAAAAGAGTTGGATGTAATAACTACATAAGAATGAAAACAATTCAGTAGAAACTAAAAAATACAAGTTTTTCAAATATGATTGGAAAATTGAGAGCATGTAAGTATTTTTTTTCAAATGGACATAAGGAGACAAATCCAACTCCAACACTCTAAGGGTTTACATCACCTATACTCATTGTATTGTTAATAAAGTTTAATAGATTTTACTATTAACAATGCCTAGATATGGTCTTCTTTAAATTTTAATTAAATTTTAGACAAAAGTGCTTAAATATGAGCATCAAATTTAAATTCTAATACTAAAGGTGAAGAAAAGAAAGGTCCAACTAAAACCTAAGTTTCTCTTTTTTATGTGATATGATATTCTTTAAATTTAAATTATATTCTAGGACAAAAATGCTTAAATATGACCATAGGACATTAAATTTGAATTCTAATATTGAAGATAAAAGAAAGAAAAGCACAACCAAAACTTCCTTGTAATAATCACCCTCGATCTTCTTGTGACAATTATATATCCAAAATTATCCTTCAAATACTAAAATATATTTTATTTTAAAAAATATATAAAATTAACACATATATTAAAATAATTTTATAAATAAATAGAGAATGTTGTAAATTAATATTATAATACTTCTATATATATATATTAAAATACTGCATATAACACCTTGTTTACATGTGCACCAGTGCCCACATAGACAATTGTTACGGCTGATTAATACAGAACGAGGAGTAAATCAGGGTTCCTATGATTCCTACAGATCAACGGTGGGTCTCAGGGTCAAATTGTGGTACTCTACATATGCCAACCAAAAAGTAAAATAAGTATTTATATTTCCAACTAAAAAATTGCAATAAGCGATAGAATAAAATGACGAGGGCTATAAGGTGTAAATAATACTCATTTTAATAATGGGAAAGGCATATTGTTCTCGAAATACACAAAATAAATTAACATGGAAATGATTACACATAGGATTTTATAAAAAATCATCTTGGATGGGACTGTTGGCCCTGATCCAGCTAAAAAATAGATGTTCGATTAGGTCTATGAAACTTTTGGGGTCTTTTCAGAGCTTTCTGGAAAAATTTGGTTTCAAACCTCTGTCAAATGATTCCAGAGTTTCAGCCTTGGGCTGTGTGTTTTGACTAATGATTGTCGGTCCTTCCTTCTTTGATCTGCGAAGCTCTTTTGCTGTCTCTTGGTTTTGTGGTGGTTTCTGTTTGTCCTGCTTAGCCTTCTCTGGGTGCTTGTTGTAGTCTTTTGGTCCTGCTTTATCTTACGGATGTATGAAGTTTTATTAAGTTTTAAGTCCTTTCAAACCTATTTACCATACTCAAAAAAAAAATCATCTTTGAGATGCACGTTCCCTAATTTTTTTCAACTATTAGCTAATAACATCATTTGAGAGTGAATGGAATGGAGAGGAAGAAATGGTAGCAAAGAATTCATTAGAAAGTGAAATTGCTAAGTAAAAAAATTGAGAAAAGAGAGTTGGATATACTGCGCTTAAGCTCGATTTCATGCATTGCCTATTTACATTGGGTAAGCCAAAGTCATTCCTTAGTGAATTACTTGTTGATATCGATTCTGGTATAGGATGTAATTGGTATGAGTGCTTAAAGGTGGGTCTTATTTGTAGTGTAAGTGAGATACATATTTGTCTTTATATAAAAATAAATGATTATTTATCAACGAAGTTAAGGGCATCAATGTAGGGAAGGTACACCACTATGTACAGAAACAAGTTATATTAGCAGATGTAGAAGAAGATCATTCTATTCCTGAAGTGAAAGATGAATACCCAAAACCAAACCCGAAATTTGCAAAGATCATAAGGGCCCTTCCTAGGGCCAAAACAAAGAGGAATGCATCCAACTGGCTCAGGAAAGAAGGAAGGATTCCCAGCATTGTTTTTGAATGTGAGAATGGGCAACAAGGTGCCAGGAACAAGAGGCTTATTTCTGTGGAAACTAAGCAAATTAGGAACCTGTTAAGGAAAATTGGTGAGAGTTTTTTCTGTCAAGAACATATGATATTGAGGTTTGTGCTGCTTCTGATTCTGAAGATGTTGTGCAGAAGGGCAGAGTCTTGCCTCAACTGGTGTGTATTTGTGTTTGATTTTAAGCTTGAGGTTAGGTGGGTGCATTTGTTTTTGTAGGGCTTTATACTTATGGTAAGTTCTGAGACCATCCACTATGTTTAAGAGACTCAAATGCAAAAGAAGGGGGACGTGGTGGGATTCAACGTAAATCACAAAAACCTTACAGCAACATTAACAATAATGCATAACAAACGCATGAACAACACAGACATGACAAAATTGTTTTAGCTTAAGTGGGTGCATTTGTTATTGTCTTGGGTGCATTTGTTTTTAAAGAATTCTATAGGAATGACAAATATTGATAACGCCCACAACGTTTTAGAGACTGAAATCTCATGGCACTTTTCATATTAACTTAACTAGGCATGTTTGTTTTTCTAGTGAGTACTTTTATGTTTGTAGGATTTTACAATTATGGAAAATTTTGAGATAGCCCATTTTATTTCAGAGATTGAAATTTCATGGCATTTTTTGGATTAACTTAAGTTGGTACATTCATTTTCCTAGTGAATTCCTTAAGTTTTGTAGAATTTTAAGGTTATAACAAATTTTGAGATAGCTTATAATGTATAAAGATTGCAATTTCATGGGAATTTCTGTTTTTGCTTCAGCGGTCATCTTTCTACAACAAACCCAGAGTCAATTTCCATTCACATTTATCCTCTAAATAGAGAAAAAGATGACAGAAATGTATAACTAATATTTCTTTAAGTTTGTATATATCGAAGTTTAAGTGGATTATAATAGGATCTGTCTAGAGCAAGTCTATCTGTTAAATTGGGAGGGGCATCATAGTTTTTCCTAGCTTTTGCTGCCACCAACACAGGTAGAAGTCAGCACCCTGCTAAAAAATATATATATCCCAGAAGATATGCAAGGGTGAATTACCCAAAAGGCTAAAGCAAAATTAGTCAACAGACTAGCTCAAGAAGCAGCAAAATTAGACAAACAAATATTTTTAAAAAGTGGCAAGGTATCACAACTCTACATCTTTACAAGGATCAAAATAATCATTGTAGCCACTGTGTTAAGAGGTATGCAAAAGTGTTGGAAGTTGTATATTAAATTGCACCCAAATAATTGCAATAAAGAGGATTCCAAAAAGTATTATCACTTTCATTGATGGAAAAATGGAGGAGACAGAGGACAGTTCAAATGTTGGTGAGATATTGATTTTGAATGAAATTGTAGAAAGACTTGGTTCGCAAACTTATGACCGTCCACATCCATATCTGTTGGCTTGGGTGAATAAAAGCGTAGAGATTCAAATAACCAAAAAAATTTAGGTTAATTTCTTTTAACTGATTATTAGTCCCTGCCGCAACTATTGTTTTCATTACCATAGTATTTTTTGGGCTTTGGGATTTGTGCAGCTGCTATAATCAAAATTAGCCTAAGTTTTTTAGTGCCTATTTGGTATTATTTTCCTGTTGATATTTGTGCAATGGCAATAATTGAAGTTAAACCTAAGGTGTTTTAGTTTTAATTAATATTGAGACAACAATATTAACTTCAGCTTTTTTCCCATTGGTCTGTTCTTTATTTAATCTATTGGCAATTTATTATTAATATTTATGTTAATGCCCAATTAAACTCAGTGCTCTGAGTCAATCAGGGAGCAAATGTTCCTCTGATTAATATATACTGCAAAGTTTGGAAGGGAAACATACATGGAGGATAACATATTTTATTTTTAAGTATGTTTTCACCTGCAAGTATTTATCTTTCTCGTTGATTGTGCACAGGAAAAAATTTGTCAATACAGTAAAGTTTTGGTTTTTAGAAGAATTTTCAGATAGAAAAATAAGTGAAACCTAAATTTATTATTGATTCCCTATTTTTTGGTCCATGGTATCCCTTCTTCAATTTGTATAAAATCAAAAAAAAAAAAATGCATCCAATGAAAAACAGAGCAGGTTGCATATTGAATCATTTCTTAATGTTTTCTTTTTTTTTAAAGGGAGGTTTTCAGTTGTTTTTCAAAGGGAGGACACCTATGGTACAAGTTGCTACATGTCATTCTGTTAAACAATTCACCTGCCTTGTCTATGCTTCCACATGTTGCATACATGCCTGACAGAGCAATTACAGATAACACTGCTGAAAATCTCCCTTCTCACAAGGTAAATACAAAAAACCTAATTTCAAAAGGTTGTGGGGGTTATTTTGTCTTGCAGGCTTGAAGGACCGATGCGGCCAGAGAATGATAGTCATCTGAGAATCTCAGTTGCTTGGAGCACTTACCTTTCGCTGTCAATTGCACTTGGGTTTATTTAGATTGTCAAGATGGGTTTGGGTTTTTTTGGTAAGGGTACTATATTTGAAATGGCAGATCAAAGTCGCACTTTTCTCACCAATGTGTTTGAGGATGGTGGGCCGACACTGTTCTTACCAGTTCATATAATACCCTTTGAAAGCACCTGCAAAATTTTGTTTTATCCTTACAAAGCACATCTCATTGCTTCCAGATTTTACTCATGGAAAGGAATGAAATATGAGAATGGTGCAATTTTTCCCATTATTATATACGATTACTTTATCTTGAATTTTATTTTATTTTATCTCATTTTTAATTTTTCTAATTCTCTGATCTTTCATTCCCTGCCACACACCTATGAATTTGTAGATTAGAGCTGTATTTGTATATGGTCATATTTTGGCATGGGCAAGTAGAATGCTGGCAAAAGTTGTGGAATTTGGCTTCACACCTGCCAATTGCATTTGCTTGAAAGTTTGTAAAGCCTTTTTAAAAAGCCCATCTTGTGCATATCCTGCAATCATGGCATTCCATGGGACCACATTTCTTTGAGGCATTCTGTCAAACACTTTGTTGCCTTGTCTATGCTTCCACATTTCGCATAGTGTCTACCAGAGCATTCCCTACTATAATATCTGACTAGAATCCCCCTTCCATCATTCTTTGATGGATGTCCATACCCTGTTCCAAAGCGCCCATTTTAGCACAGGCAGGGAGAATGCTGGAAAAGGTTATGGATTTTGGCTTCACACCTGCCAATTGCTATGCTTTACTCGAAAGTGAAAGAAAATTTCCCCCAACTTCTTGAGATTTGATCATTCTTTTAAACATATTTAGCAATAATTTCCTTTTTTTGTTTTGAATTTGCCGCAGCTCTTTGGCTGGAGATTGAGAGGCTTAAGGGAATGTTTTACTCACATCTTGTTGTCTTGTCTAGTATTATAATTGAAAAGTTATTACTCGGAGTAATTTGGAAGCTCTTAACGAAATGTATGCACTGGGAACTTCTAAAGTCTTTATTCACTCCATTGTTTCGCTTGTGCAGTGAACAAATTCTCAATCCAACAATTTCCCTAGCGCCAAGACTTTCTGGAATCCTCATGGGTCAACACAAGCCAAAAACCATATACACACCTTCATTCAAAACAGTTCTTGTTTTGCACATTTACCGAAGGTTTTATAAGCTCAATCATTACCAGTTATTAAAAAATTGAGAGAATTTTTATTAACTCTTTACCTATTCATTTTTTATTTTTTTTAAATAATATTATTACCAATGTAGAAGCTTCATACGGAGAGAATACAAAAGTACTATATCTGTTCAAGATGATTCGAGTGATTCAGAGGTTGTCTTCCTCTCTGCTAAAAATAAATCAATTACAATCCCTTAATAGGTACCATTTTGTGTGCATGCAAGAGCAAATCTACTCTGCTTTAAGAATATGATTGGAATGCCAGAAGACTAATAAAATTATGAATGATTCCTACGCTGTACATAACTAAGAGAAGCCACAACATCTCAATAGACCTAATATCATGATGGTTGATATTAAGTGTATACCCTACCAAAATCTGCATGATACATTTAAAACTAAAGGATGGCTTTAGCAGGAGAATATGTATGGAAAGGTGTAGATACACTCCGAGCTATCTAGACTGGCTTTGGCAGGAGAATATGCATGGAAAGGTGTAGATACACTCCGAGCTATCTAGAACGGATCTGCACCTTATGGTTTCAATCTGCTAACTGTTTATGCCTAGACTCTCCTAAAAGGTTTTAGTCCTCTCACTTTTACGAAGCCCTTTAGATTGATGTATCCCTTTTAAATGTTTAGATTGATGTATCTATTTATTTGCACTCAATATGTTATAATTTTTATATAGTTTCCAAATAGCTTGTTGACATTGAATTAATGTGTGCTTTTTTCTACCCTGGGGTGTAAGTCAATGTATATGTATATGTACAGGACGGTGTACATGCACTCCAATCTATCTAGAATGGATCTACAACTTACACGTCCGGTAATTTAAGATAGACATTGTTGATAGAACAGGCACTTCTGTAATACTATTTTATGTATGAGGATAACCTTCAGCTCTAGTTTATGTATGATGTCATTAGGTTAGATTGTTATTTCAGGAACCATCATTGCTAGTTAAAACATGCAGCTCTGAGCTCATAAGCAAGACCACTGCTAGGTTGTTCTGCAGATATACTTTTAGCTCTTGAGATCTTAAGCAAGACCATGGCCAGGTTATTAAGTATCTCATCCCTATTTGTGGCCATTGTAAACAATTTATTCCCCTGTTTTCAATTTCAATTTAAATTTACTTAAAATTTCAGACATCTCTGCTAAACACAAACAATTCTGCTAAATGACAATGATAACATTTCAGGGATCAACCGTCCTATCACTGCAAAACTGATCTGGTAGCATTTTACAAACTATCATGTATTTGTTAAGCTTCAACTAACCAGATGTTTAACTATGACAAAATTACCATTGGTCGAGACTGTTGGTGTAATTAAATATTTAATTACACTTTATTAAGTTTACTTAGGGCTAATTTTAGTCTTAGGTTATTCTTAAGTCATACTAGGGTTTTTCTCTAACTTGCAAATATAAAAGCAAGTTCTCACATGTAATTCTTTAATCCATTTCATTAATTCATCTTTATTGTGCAAATTATTCCTCTTTGCTTTTTTCTCTTGTGGAAGGTAAATCTTAGGTTTTGCAGGTGATCTTTGTGGCTTGAATTAATTATCAAATTCAACATGGTATCAGAGCTCCAGATCTGCAGCTTCCTGTTCATTTTTTAAGGGATCTTTCCTTAAAGCGACATTTCAGTGCATCTTGAGTCAATTTGGACCTCACCATTACGTCCAGAAGGTTCGAAATAGTCAAGATTGACCTTCGTTTCATCAATTTTGGTTATACGGTGCCCGATCTATGAAGGTTTGAAGTTTGAGAGGGTTTCCAGATCCAAAGGGTACCTGCAATTTTTGGAGCATTTTCAGCCCAAACGAACCTTACCATCGCGTTCAGAGCGCCCCAAAACCCCAAAATCGACTGTCAAATCATCAAAATCAGTCACAATGACTCCGGGAGGTATTTTTTTTCATTTCTGGGTCGTATGGCCTGGTACGGCACGCAATCCAAGGAAAAAATAAAAAAACAGAGAATGCACAGGTGCTGCAGTCAGTTAACCGCTAGCGGTTAATGCTAGCGGTTAATGTTAGCGGCTAGCTAACTGCCAGGCTCCCCCCAAAGCCCTTTTAGAGCAGTTTTGGTATTTTGGCCATAACTTTTACATACGAACTCGGATTTTCAAAAACAAAATATCACCGGAAAGCTGGTTCCGAGCCCGATCCAGTGGTACAAGTCTTTTTTCCTGGTTTTTCTGTTTTTCTTCATTTATTTCCAGTCAAAGGCAAACCTTGTTTTCGCGCTTCCGGGGGCATAACTCTTGCATACGGACTCCGTTTTTTGCAAACAAATAGGCGTTGGAAAGGTCTTACAGTGCTCTTTCCAGATCTGTAGATCATTTCATCAGAAAATTTATCAGGTACACAAAGAATAGTCTGAAGTGTTTTTTTTTTTTTCACTCTTTCCAGCTTTCAAATTTGTACTGGGGTTTGGTTTCTTGTGTTGTGGGGGGTGTTTTTTTCTTGCTTTCTGTATATACACATCAGAAATCAGAAACCTCTATCATTAAACACATTTCAAAAACTCAAACATCATGGCGGACACCTCATCAGTTGAACATCTTTCCCCACACAATTATCATACCTGGAAAGCACATATGACTAGACTTCTCATGTCTAAGGGGTTATGGTCCTGTTTGGATGAGATTCAGCCTCAGTTGCAACGTCAATTTGAGATTCTGTAGCATAGGAACAAAATGGATGAGGCCATGGGTTTGATATCATTACATGTTTCAGACAGTCTTTTATTTCACCTTGAGAGTTGCACAACTCCTCGGGCAATGTGGACAAAATTCAATGATCTATTTGGCACCATCAATGAGTTCAAAGCACTTCAGATTGAGGCAGAATTGACTTCCTTGGTACCTGATTCTTTTCCATCTATTGAGGATTTCTTTATGAAATTCAAATCACTCAGATCTTTGTTACAGGGTTGTGGCAAGACCAAAACTGACACTAAGAGTATTTACCTGATTCTATCTAAGCTCCGAGTTCATTTCAGATATGCTCTTCTACATTCTACTCCACCATGGATGCTTTGGGTCCACGATTTACCATGCCTACATTTGAGGTATTTTGTGATCGATTGTCCTGTGAGCAGTCCAAGTTATCACAGTTGGATGCTCTTCTAGGATTACAGAACCATGCATTGGTAGCTCAGTCATCTCAGGGGAAGCAAAAGTAGAAGCAGAAACAGAAACCAAAGACCACAGAGCATGGGAAGGATTTCAGTTCACAAAACACTTCTGATTCTCATTCTCCTAAGGGGGAATCATTGAAGAAAGAAAGACCTAAGTGTGCTTATTGTACTAAGTAAGGACATGATGAGTCTAAATGCTATGAGAAGAAGATGGATGGATATGCACAACAGGTTTCAGATTTGACAGCTCTTCTTATGAAGAACAATATTCATCCCTCTTCATCTACATCAGGTGGGTCTTCTTCTTCACCATCATTCCAAATAGATGGACAGACTCCACACAAGGGTCATGCATTATGTGCAACCACCAGTTCACATTCATCTAGATGGCTATTGGATTCAGGTGCTTCACACCACATGGCATCTTCTCAGGACATGTTCTCATCTTTTGAGGCTGCATCCTCACCACACATATTGATGGGTAATAACACTTATATGAGTGTATGTGGGAAAGGTTCTATCGACATTGATGACGGTACATTCAATGATGTACTATGTGTACCATCTTTGTCCACCAACCTTCTCTCCATTTATCAGATTGCTCACAGTGGGACAGGGAAGACAGTTGAGTTCACACCAGATTTAGTGCACATCAGAGACATTCAGACTGGCAACATTGTTGCAACAGGGACAGTTGATCATTCTTCCCGATTGTATGCATTCACACACTTTGGTCCACCATCTCCACTGTCTGGGTATCACTCTCTTTCTCCAAGAGAGCATGTTGTATCTGAGGAGAAGTTTGGTCACTTGAACTTATGTGTTCTTCCATCTGTTCATGAGACCAGTGTTGAGACTTCTACACCTCCACCTCCTGTTGAGACCACATCTGTTCAGCAGGATCCCTCTTCAGGTTTGACTGACATTGTAGCTCCACTCATCGAGCCATCTTGTGCAGTTGTTGAGGCCATATCAGAGGATATTCATTTCCTCACAGATGACAGATTCAGCACATCTGTTATCCCATCTTCATTGGAGATTCCATTTCAGGATCATCTTGAGTTGTTTGATGTTGATACATTTGATTCAACATCATGTCATTCAGATAATGTTGCTACATTTGATTCAACATCCTGTCATTCAGACACTCATGCTTCACTTCTGTTCTCCAATGAGCATCATCTAGGACTTCTATTTTCACCTCACATCCAAGGCTTTCCTCATCATCGATCGTTGGATTGGTTTCTTCCTCAGGGGAGTCACATTGGTTTGATCATCGGCACAGGGGTTCTCTCATTCTGGGGGGGCTTTGGAGTCTCCACTCTCTCTCATGGGGGGTATCTGATTGTATATTTGCATATGTTCTTGAGAGAGTCTCTTGAGACATTCATTTGTACTTTCTTTTAGCATCTCTTTTAGGAGAGGAGTTTTTTCCCACTGGGTTTTCTTCTTTTCTCCACTTTACAGAGATTTCATTGTACTTGGGTACCTCATCAGGCCTAGTTGCCGGGACCCTTCTTTGCTTTCATGCATTTTGTCCTTAGTTTTTTTAGCTTCTCCCTAAGTTCATCTTAAGGGGGGTGTTAGAGTAATAGGTTAATTACTTAATTAATTTAATCATATTGATTAATTAATTAAGTCACCTTTACTTTATTTTTCACTTAAGCTAAACTTAGGCTCATTAATAATTAATTATTAATTAATTATTAATTATTCATCTTAGGGTTTTCACCTTTAGGGTTTTGATCTCCTTTCTTAAGGATTGATCTCTTTGTAATTATTCATTCTTGTTAATGCATTTTTTGCTTCAAGGTTGTAGAGCACCATTTTTGTGCCTCTTGATCTCCTTTATGTGACAGGTTATTTGCTTGCAGGTGTTCATTGGGATCTGTGAGGTTGGTTTACCAACTTCAACATGGTATCAGAGCGGATCTGCAAGCCCCTTCTCAAATTTGGAGAAATTTTTTAGCAAGAGCCATTTGCTGGGTGTTTTTTATGTAAAACGGAGTATTCCATTGGATTCAGAGCAGCTGGAAAAGGTAGATCTATCTTTTGTTTGGCTGAATTTGGTTTGGGGAAGCCAGATCTGTGAAGGTTTCAAGAGTTTTTTTTATATGAAGAAAAATAGAGGTTTTAGAGCATTTTTGGCCAAAACAGACCTCACCATTGCGCTCAGAAGGCCCAAAAACCCCTATTTTCATATAAGGTACTCTATATTTTGCTGAAAAAAAGTTTCTGGGTGTTTTTTTAGGGTTTCAAAATTTTGCTTCTGTAAAATCCGTACGACTGTACGGTCCTCGATTTCCATGCCAACCTTGATTTCCATGTGATTCTCATCTGAACAGATTTTGATTTTAGAGCTGCCTCGATTTGCGTGCCATCTTGATTTTCAAGTTGCCTCGATTTGCGTGCCATCTCGATTTCTATGCCGCCTCGATTTCCGTGCCGTCTCGATTTCTGTGCACAGGTACAGCTAAATTTTTTATTAATTTCTTAATAAAAAATAATTTTTTATTTTGGAGGGCTAGCCCTTTGGGTTTAACCCTTGGTCGCATGGGGGACCAGCCCTTAGCTTCCAAGTAGCAGCCCCTAGAGACTCAGCTCTTGGTCATATGAGGGACCACTGCCCTAGCCGCCAGCCCCCAAGGACTCAGCCCCTAGTCACATGGGCGCCCAGGTGCTTCAATAGTGCCTTTTTTGGGCCTCTTTGCCCTAAAGGAGCAGTTTTGGTAAATCGAGCATATCTTGAGCATACGGAGTCGGATTTTAAAAAAAAAATAGGCATTGGAAAGCTGGTTTCGAGCACAATCCAGTGGTGTAGGTATTTTTTTCAGGTTTTGGTGATTGGTATAATTTATTGTTGTTTAAAGTTAAGGCATCTTTTTTGGGCTTCGAGCTCCGTTCTTGCGCCTAGAATCTCTGTTTTTCAAAAACGAATAGGCGTTGGAAAGGTATCAGAAATCTCTACACAGCCAACTATATAATATTTTCAGATTTAGCCCCAGGTATATTTTAAATTAGTTTGTCAATTTTATGGCTTCTGTTGGATATCCTGGACATGCTGCCTTCTGGAAAGGTTCTGTTTGCTTTGAAAGACTTCTATTATCAGCATAAATCTATTTGCATATTTTTCTCTATAATCATCTAAGGAGATGGGATTCTACCATCAGCATAAATCTACTTGCAGATATTGTGGAAGTAATCAACATGAGAAAGAGATGTGTCCTCATTTCTCACATCATCTCTTTGAAATGCTTCTTTCAATCGCTTCTCCTCCTGATGAGATCATTGTTCCACCATCACCTACTGCTACTTCAGAGTTCAGTGTTGCATCATCATTGGCTTCTAGTGATTCTGTGCAGCAGGTCAATATTAGTCTTCCTGATCTACCTCATTGGGATTCCTATCTTGTAGACATATCATCTTTGTTTGTAGAGTCCCATCCTATAGATTTGGAGGACCACATTGAGGACATTTGTCTTCTTTTTGATGACAGCTTCGATGGAGTTGCATCACCATCATATGCTTTAAAGATTGTTCTTCATCCTCCTCTTCTTCAGTCACAGTTTGACAGTGGATTGGAGACATTTGAGCAGTTTTCAGGAGCATCATTATTGTCTTTGGATCATGTGCAGAGTTCAGAGACATTTGTCCTTCTTCCTGTATATTCCTATCCGGAATGGGAAGACATTATGCACACATCTGCAGTTCTATTTCTTCCTAAGGGGAGGAATGTTGTTCGACGTTCATGGGTCTTCATCTTTATTCTGTGTCGAGCATCTTCCAGCACTGCAGGAGTCATCTTGAGGAGCGGCTGCATGGTCTCTCTTCTCATCTCTATTTTGGGAGGGAGCATTTCCTCGCATGGGGTTTCATCCTTCTCACTTCTGGGGGTCATCAGACCTTCTCTCTTCTT
The DNA here is from genome assembly GCA_027924645.1 of Cunninghamia lanceolata. Classification (NCBI taxonomy): domain Eukaryota; kingdom Viridiplantae; phylum Streptophyta; class Pinopsida; order Cupressales; family Cupressaceae; genus Cunninghamia; species Cunninghamia lanceolata. The sequence goes on from BSBN01001067.1 coordinate 8,718,304, forward strand.
CCTCTCTTATGGGGGGCAGCATTCTTGATTGTACTTTTGTGATGGATTCACTTCTTGGGGGGTCTTAGTTTTAGTCCTTCTTCCATCACATGTTTATGTACTTGTATTTTTCTCTCTTTTGGAGAGGAGTTTTCTCCCATTGGGTTTTTCTCCTTTCTCTCCACTTTATGAGATATTTTTGTTGTTCATGGGTACCTAAAATGGCCTTGTAGCCGGGACCCATTCTTGCATTAGTTGCATGCTTTTCATTTCTCCCTAAGTTGCACTTATGGGGGGGTGTTGGTGTAATTAAATATTTAATTACACTTTATTAAGTTTACTTAGGGCTAATTTTAGTCTTAGGTTATTCTTAAGTCATACTAGGGTTTTTCTCTAACTTGCAAATATAAAAGCAAGTTCTCACATGTAATTCTTTAATCCATTTCATTAATTCATCTTTATTGTGCAAATTATTCCTCTTTGCTTTTTTCTCTTGTGGAAGGTAAATCTTAGGTTTTGCAGGTGATCTTTGTGGCTTGAATTAATTATCAAATCAAATTCAACAGAGACATAATAATAAGAAGATTATAATAGTTAATTGACTTTACTAATAGGAAACAAAAATATACTGAAGGCATAATAAGAAGCTTTTAATGGTTAATTATACGGAGGGCATAATAAGTTAGAATAGAATATATATATATATATATATATATATATATATATATATATATATATATATATATATATATGAAGGACAATTTCTGAATGCCAGCTTTGCCATGAAATTGACACCTAAATACCCACTTTATTAGGATGTTTGATTTGAATAGACACGTATAATGACATACTCATTCAGTTCTACATGCATTTTATTCCATCTGGCAGTGACAGAGTGATGCACCTAGAAAGCTTTGCCAGTTAGGGTTAGGGTTTTTTCGTTTAAGCAAAACTATCAGCTCCATTCCCGTCAATACACAGAAGATTCAGGGTGTCATACTGTCAATTTTTTCACTTGCCATTTTTCACAGTTCACACAAGTGCAAACACAATGCCTTGCAGGTTGTAATGACGATGGCAGTGTATAATTGTCAAATCTACTTCAAAGGTACGAGGCTTCTTTTTTAAAGACTGTTTTTTTTCGTAAAAGATTTCATAAATCTGTTTCAATCAGTAAAAGATTTCATAAATCTATTAAAATTGCTCAATTTTAGGGAATACCAGGTCAACCGCTTTGCTTGCATCAAGATTAATGTCTAGAAATAATAGTGTCCTTATCAATTTTTTATGGTTAGGATTTAAGAAGAGGAAAGGAATTTTTTGTGTGATTTAATTCTAGTCTTTTTTTCCTTTACTATTTTAGTTTAAAAACGACAATTGAAGATTTTGAATTTCTGGGAGAAAAAGTTTTTAGGGTGGATTTAAGGGACAAAAATCACCACCCTTGGAAAACTCCTCATCCTTACCCAACAAATCCAATTTGTGGTTTGTATAGTGCTTTGATGGAGAAAATTCTCATGAAACAATGCGAATAATCGCTCTTGTTGGGCTTTTAGCTATTCAGGGAGACCTTCCTATGGTTTGGGAAATTCACCACTAAAGACGAAGAAGTTATTGCTCTATTCGATCCTTAGTGAAGCTCTCTAGGGATTCAAGGTTATGTTGCCTGGTTTTCCTAAAGTTGAATTGAGATATTTTGTGAATAAAGGGAATTATGTGGGCAATGTTACTTCTATCTGCATAAAAAGTTATAATTCTACATGTCGAGCTAGTCTATTGAATTGTTAGACAAATAATTTAAACTGCTACTGATTCCTACATAATTCTGCATATGAATTATCGCCTCCAGTCCCCTTGTAATAATTATAGAAGCGACCACCTCTAGAAATTTATCTCAAACCTTATAGAACTTTCTAGAAACCACAAATTTTTAGTAGAGGGAGACAACAGGGATTTCCTTCACGGAATACCAGTTCAGGCACAGGTAGTTCCGGATTGACATCTGTTTCGTAGAGCACTATTTCTTGGGTTAGGATATTTATTTTGGTTAGAAATGTAGAGTTTTGAGCTAACTGTTTGCAAAAAGCCTTACAAAAAATTGAAGAACTTGAAGTCTATTAAAGCTATTAAACTTTTCTGATTCCTTTATTTTCTAAAAACTGACTAGCATCTCTATGGAGTTGCATCCTTGGGTCCAGGGGATATTGGTGTTGTTCTGAATGCCTTGGGGGTTGGGGATTCAATACATTGTATTTACTATTTACTTTTCAAAATTACTAGGAACTCTTGCAAAAAATAGTGCTCAAGTTTCTTTATCGTTTTGCTGGGTATGGGAAAGTTCTTTAATGATTTCTATAATATCATTTTTCTTTCTATTGGTGTAAAAAATCAATATTTGTTTTATATATTTTAATAAGCAACTACTATTTTCCTCTAAAAGGAACAACATCTATAAGAAATTGATTTTAGGTTATCTGATTTTTAAACAATACCAACAAAACTAACAGCATAATTTTCTTTAGAAAAATCACAATATTCGAAGGAAAAACTTCGAAAAACTTAAATTTGCAACAAAAGTTCTTTGTCAATATTAGGAAAATCACCCAGACAATTACTCACATTACATACCTTTCTGAGACTGCTTCTCAAGTGTGGTTTGACATCTATAATAGAGCTTTGAAATATGCAGCTTCTTTCTACACGCTTCTCAATTGAGACATGACACATATTAATACATCAATATATGCATTGAATCATATATATCTTTGTCACATCATACCAATATATGCATTGATCACAAAGATTTTTTTACAAATATACCAATATAAAAATCTGGGAATTTGCGACACGAAAGTCTTCTTTTATTTATACTAAATAAATTTTCATTCATGTCAATTACTGTTTACACAACTCTAGTCTTATCTATATTTATAATGAATAACTTTTCATTAATGACAATTTCTATTCGGACAACCTATTCACTTATTCATTCATGTAAATTGATGTTCGGTAAAAGTTTTTTGTCAATATTAGGAAAATCACCCAAAAAAACCTACAATTAATGACGATTACTCACATTACATACATTTCTTAGACTGCTTCTCAAGTGTGGTTTGACATATATAATAGAGCTTTGAAATATGCAGCTTCTTTTTACATGCTTCTCAATCGAGACATGACACATATTAATACATCAATATATGCATTGAATTATATATATCTTTGTCACATGATACCAATATATGCATTGATCACAAAGATTTTTTTACAAATATACCAATATAAAACTCTGGGAATTTGCGACACGAAAGTCTTCTTTTATTTATACTAAATAAATTTTCATTCATGTCAATTACTGTTTACACAACTCTAGTCTTATCTATATTTATAATGAATAACTTTTCATTAATGACAATTTCTATTCGGACAACCTATTCACCTATTCACCTATTCATTCATGTAAATTGATGTTCAGTAAGTTTATTTCACATCAAAAAAACACAATACATTTATGCCATTTATAATAGAATTATGACATTTATTGCCTTCATTGAGATATGTATTGTTTTTTTAATAAAAGTCTTATATTTTTATAAAATTTCAAATCATTATTTCATTTCTGGGAATTATTCACTTCCAACTAAAATAATTGTCCTCACGTTGAATCACATTTTTGAAATTTAAAAATACAAAAATATGATTTTTGCATTTGAAATTTAAAAATACAAAAATATGATTTTTGCACTGACTGTTTGAAGTATCATCCAATAGAAAAGAAGATAAATCACTTTTTTTTAGCTATAAAATAGGAAATATAAATTAGAAACTATAGTATTTTTGTTTATTTTTAAAATTCTACATGACAATTGGTTCAGTAGGTTGAAATAATTGCATCGAACCGATGCATTAGTAATCCTACCGTAGGCAGGAACTAAAAAAATAATTGTCTTCACGTTGAATCATATTTTTGAAATTTGAAAATACAAAAATATGATTTTTGCACTGATTGTTTGAAGTATCATCCAATAGAAAAGAAGACAAATCACTTTTTTCCAATTATGAAATAGGAAAAATAGATTACAAACTATAGTATTTTTGCTCATTTTTAGAATTCTATATGACAATTGATTTAGTAAGATGCATTAGTAATCCTGCCTACGGCAAGAACTAATAAAATGTTAGAACAAATCTATTTGGGAAAACCTCTTTATGATTCGAATTAGTTTTAGGTATAATATTATGAAAACCTCTAAAATTGGGGTGGAGTCTTCCAGTAGCCGCCCATCGTAACTTCGCGCACGTCAAGCACATAGCTAGACATATTGAATTTCGACAATTTTTTTTGGGTTTTTCCGTATGCGACCGAATAGCTTAAAGCTACTTCTAGGCACTTATACATTTCCCTGTAGGACGCGTTATGTGCACATGGGTCGAAAAATGGTCATTTCAACATGTCGCCCCATACATCCTCACCGATGTGCCAGTAACCGCTCGCCATCACATTTGTACACTTGTCTTAATTTCATTGGTTAATTTACAAATGTATTGGTGCATTTGTGAACATGTACAAATATTGTGAACATGTATTAGTGCGTTTGTGTTAATTTATTTGGTTGGTATTTTACATGTATTGGTTCTTTTTAAAAATTTAATTGGAGGGTCAAGTGATTAAAAACATAGCGGATATTGGGACGTGGGCCGTTCGCCGGAATTGGCCCCTCATTATTCTATTCTCATTCACATTTGAACCCCTTAATAATTAACATTTTCAAAGGGGATCTACGCATATACAGTTAAAAAGACTAGTAAAGCAAGGTCGGTAGAAACGACAACCAAATTACTCCCACCAATCCCTTGTCGATGACAAAGTCAACCCTGTAGTCTGAAAATACTTGACTCCGAAAAACTTTTTCTACAAGACATGAGAATAGCCTGTGCCGCGCGTGCTATTGGTCAAATTGAGTCTATTTAAATAATATTAAATATAATAATTTTATATTTTTCCATATTAATTTATTTTTAATTATAAATTAATTGACTATCAAATTTTAAAAATATAAAAAATTGTTATTTAATTAATGAAATTGATTTTATATATAATTTTTATATTACTTCATTATAATTATGGCAAGAGACATTTTACAATTAAGATGAGAGCACTCATTTTCATGTAAATATATAGGAAAAAAAAGAAAACAAATTAGAATAAATAAAAAATAAAAATAGAAACGAAATATAAATATACTAATTTAAATAAAATGTTTATATTTATATAATTTTATTGTATCCCAAAAATTTGGATATACATAAATTCTTCTTAAATATTCATTTTATAATCAAATAAGTAAAAAGATTTGATAATAAATAGTTAGTATCATGTAATTAATTTGTTTTTTATTTATTAGAAACATTAATATTAAAATATGTTGTCAATATATCAATTTTATTTTTTCAATATTTTCGAGTAAGAATAAGTTTACACATAGATAATTAACATATTAATCAGAGATACAAACAATATTAATATGGGACCCATCTTGTGTTAAAAATAAGTTTTATCTAATATGTTATTCTTAAATGTCATCTAAGTCGATGACCAAAAGTAAATTATGACCAATAAAAATGAGATAATTATTTAACACTTTTTATTGTGAATGAAATGTAAAATTAATATTGACTTTTGACTACAAAATAAAATATTTAAATTAAAGTATAAATATCATCCAGGTCAATGATTAAAAATAAATTTTGACCAAAAAAAAATAAGATAATTATGTAACACTTTTTATTGTGAATAAAATATAAATTGACTATTGACTATTGAAAAGTGTAATATTTCTATTGACTATTTGACTATTAAAAAGTGTAATATTTAAATTAAAATAACCTAACAAAATTAGATTAGTATGGCTTTGATATACATGTTAAACTATACAAGGATCCGCATATTAAAGAATATGCCTCCAAAAATCAGATTTGAATAGTAAAAGAATTTGAACCCTTTAAAATACTTAATTCCTTCTCAAATTCATACCTATTTGGAAAAAGGTTTGAAAATGGTACTGAAGGTGTTGTCTGCACTGGACAAGGCTCAAACGCAGTGGTATCATTTCCAAGCAATAATAATGGCAGGCATGGGCTTTTTCACAGATGCATACGACTTGTTTTGCATTCCTCCGGTTTCCAATCTCTTGGGAAGACTCTATTACAGTAATTCGCCATTACCGCCTGCCGTAAATTCTCTAGTGAACGGAGTTGCTCTCTGCGGAACATTTGCAGGCCAGCTATTATTCGGCTGGCTTGGAGACAGGATGGGCCGAAAGAAAGTCTACGGAATTACTCTCACCTTCATGATAGCGAGTTCGATTGCTTCAGGCTTCTCCCTTGGCCGTTCCCGCAAGTCTGTTCTAACGTGCCTATGTTTTTTCAGGTTCTGGCTAGGGTTTGGGATTGGCGGTGACTATCCACTCTCTGCAACAATCATGGCGGAATATGCAAATACCAAGACCAGGGGAACTTTCATTGCCGCTGTGTTCGCCATGCAGGGCCTGGGAATTCTTGCTGGAAGTGCCGTGGCTATAATTGTCTGTGCTTGTTTTAAAGCAGCATACTCTGATCCAACTTGGGAGCAGCAGGACATGGTGTGGAGGATAATCCTAATGTTGGGAGCAGTTCCTGCAGGGTTTACATACTACTGGAGAATGAAAATGCCCGAGACTGCACGTTACACGGCGCTGGTGACAAAAAACGCCAGGCAAGCCGCAGTGGATATGTCGAGAGTTCTTCATCTCGACATTGAAGAAGATGACGCAGATGTCTGTAGAATCGAGAGGCGAGAACATCGGTTTGGATTGTTTTCCAGGGCTTTCGTCAAATTACACGGTCTACAATTGTTAGGCACCTCATTCACTTGGTTTTTTGTGGATATTGCCTTCTACAGCAGCAATCTGTTTCAGAAGGATATATATACAGCAGTGGGATGGTTGAAGAAATATAAGAGCCCGTTGGATGAGGTTTTTCACATAGCACGAGCACAGGCGCTGATTGCCTTGTGTGGAACGCTGCCGGGGTATCTGTTCGCCGTATTGCTCAGACCGAATCGGGAGGTTTAAGGTTCAGCTTTGTGGGTTTTTCTTTATGTCAGTTTTCTTGTTCGCCCTGGCTATTCCTTACAACAGTTACTGGCAGGATAAATCGAATCGATATGGGTTTTTAGCGTTTTATTCTCTGACTTTTTTCTTTGCAAATTTTGGGCCCAACACAACGACTTTCATTGTGCCTGCGGAGTTATTTCCTGCTCGGCTACGGTCGACGTGCCATGGTATTTCTGCAGCAGCTGGAAAAGCCGGCGCCATAATTGGAGCGTTTGGCTTCTTATACGCCGCACAACCTAAGGATGAGGACTTTTCTCATCGTACTGAGGGTTATCCCACTGGAATGGGCGCCGATCGAGCATTAATTCTTCTAGGACTAGCAAGCTGCTTGGGCTTCTTATTCACATTTCTGATACCAGAAACGAAGGGCCGATCATTGGAAAAGAACGAGGTAGAACTTTCTTATCCTTTGAATGAGCGTGGATTTGATTTGACAGTACATAGCATATCAGACAACGCGTGATTTTTACGCTTGGTCACGCGGCATAAGAGTCTTCTCCACATCTACTCGAGAACCTCGGTCCACAATATTAAAGTCTATATGTATTTCCAAAAAATTTCGAGACATCGACCAACAAATGGTCTCCTTTGCTTAAAAAATCTAATTTTATTTTTAATGGAGGTGATTCACACTAGGCACGAACCCGTCCTTATCCCTATGGTGTTGGGGCCTTGCATTCAGCGAGACTTGATCCTTTGTGGGCTCATTCAAAACCTTTCAACTTCATTACTGAAAAATACATTTGTAAAAGTAAATATAAATTGTAGAGTTTGCACTACCATTCTATTCTTATGTTGACTCAAATATGCTCCACAAAATGACCTTTTAAAAAAAAAAATATATTGTATGTTTATTTTAATCATGTTAGGTTGGCATTTTAGTACTTTCTAAAGGTAGTGTATTATAATAGTATTTGATCTTTCTAATTTTTAATTAAAGTAAATAATTTGATTTTTATAAACTTGAATAATAATAAAATAATTATTATTGAAATGTGTTTTTTAGAAGTTTAGACATGTTTATTATTTTTAATGATTATGTTGTCTTGTGGTTCATGGCCCAATGTGATGGTTAAATCATGGCATTGTTGTCCTTACCACTAAGGCTCAAACCCTCACTGGTCTATTGAGCTCACAGGGTTTGAGCCCCTGCTAGGTTGTTGTGCTCACAGGTTTGAATCGTTCACCCTTCTAGATTCAAATCCTTGTTGGACTGTTGTGCTCATGAGATTTTAGCCCCTACTAGGCCGCTAAGCTCGTGGTTTTGGGTCATTGCAGTAATGCTTAGTGTTCATGTCGGGGATGAGGTCCCCCGTTTGTGGCCTTACCTAGTTTGGGGATAGGCTAAAAATTCCCCATTCACCAATTAAAAAATATAAAAATTATGTTGTCTCTTGTTTAGATAATTGTTATTTTCTTTTCTTTATAATTTTTAGTTATTAAATTTTATAACAAATTGTTTATTATATAGTTTTGTTAATATTGTATACCAATGCTAATAAACTCGATTTATAATAACACTTAAATTTGATGATATGCGATCTTAATCTCTCTCTCACATATCTTAAACTAAAAGTTACTTTTAACAAATAATTGTGCTAAACATTTACAAATATCCAAATTTGATATATACGTGTTGACTATTTGTTTTATCCATTAAACCTTGTCTATGATTTCACATAGTTGCAAGTATGTTGTAAAAACCTATTGCTTTAAAATGTTAGTGTTTTCCATTTAACAAATTTTAAAAAAAAATTAAAATTCAAAGTGAATTTTCATTCATCCTTCATAAATGGTGTCCTTATTTCTATGTTAATGTCAATATTTTAATGTATAAATTGTTGGAAATCCTATGAAAGAATTGGTATTCACCTAAAACCAAACCTCCATGTTAGGAAAGGTGTCTCAACCTTGCTCCTGATGTTAAGAATATAAAAAATGCAATTTTCGGACTATAGAATAGAAAAACACAATTTCTGGGCTATAGAGGTTGTTTTAGACCCAAAAATATTTCTAGGTTGTTCAACATTGGTTTCATGGATGCCTAGGATATAGATTTCTTTGAGATCTACAATTTGAAAAAAAATGGACCCAATTGGCCTCCCAGATCAAAAGTTATGGCCTCCAAAAGTTGAGCCTCGCACATTGGAAATGTAAAAACATCTATGAAACATAAGACAACTATAAGATAGAGTTAAACTTGATGACACATCATAAGACATCTTTGAATGGAGATAATGGAGCTAGAATAGAGCACCCAAATTGGTGAGTGGATTGTGACAAACTTATGGAAAGTGGAAGGAATATATTATTTTTAACCTGTGGACTCATCTTGGGATTTGGTCACCACATTTTGGGTGGTTTTAGCTCATGGTTTCCTACTTAAAATTTGATGGTTTGATAGATAGATTCTCTTATTTATTGGGTTTTTGAGATGGAGGTTTAGATAATGGTATTTGTAGGTACTATTATGGTACTAGAATTACTCTAAATCTCTTGTTGTTGATACTCCTATAAAAGCTTAGACTTTGAGATTGCATTGTAAACATTGATTACTAAATCATAAATTGAGTTGTTTTGGAGTGTGAGGTTTTTCTCCTAAAAAGGTTTTCCCCACATCAATCACTATGTTATGATATATCATTTTGTGTTTATTTCCTTGTAATTGTATGATTAGTTTAATTTTTATACATAACTATTCTCATAGATTAGTGTAGGGAGTTTATTCCGCAACTTTACTTCCTTTCATTTGGTATCAAACTTTGATAACCTTGGATTCTAGGTGTTAGGGGAAAAGGTTTTTTGTACTAATCCTGGTTGAGTGGGAACTTGTGCAAAAGGAGATTTTTTTTACAAGAAAAATGGCAAGTAGATCAAGGATAAAAATGGAGTTCTCAAGCACAAACTTTGATTGCTTTGTAAGCACAAATAGAGGATATGCTTGTAGATATAGATCTACAGAGTGTAGTATTCAGATCCAAACCTACTACTATGTCACAAAAAGATAGAGATAAAATAAACAAAAAAGTGAAGTGTCTCATTAGGCTCTATTTAGCAGATTCTATATTGTTGATTGTACATGTTATCAATCAGATATGCACCCTATGCTAAGCTATCAACTTATCTACCTGTTGACACATGGGAACACTCCTAGGCCTATGGGTTGCCTAAAACTTGGAGTGAACCTCCAGAGCGGGCTGGTTCCCCTAGTAAATCACCTAATCTAAAAGACTTTCTGACAAAAGGGTTAAGAAGATAAATAAAAATTAAATTCTAAAACCTAAGGATATTTTACTAGAATTTTATCTATTAACGCACAATCAGCCTCACAAAGCCTTTTATCCTCACAATTTCACTGGATTTAATGCAATACATAAGTGATTTGTATCAAGGTTTGAGAAGTTAGAAGTTTGCATGAAGGACAAACCTAAGTCTTATCATAGCTTCAATCCAACTAACAGTTTAAACACGACAGACAACCTGCATCACATAAAGCTTTCACACTCAAACTTGCAATAATGAGACATAGGAAAAGGATTCGGAAACTAAATCACAATTGAATATTAGATCATTGATTGCAAAAAATGAATTAGAAAAATGAAAAGGAGAACTACGCTGCTTTATCAAGACTAAAAGGAGTAGAAACTAAGAATCTGAGTACAAGATGTTTACAATCTCTCTGCCAGTGAACAAGAGAGAAATAAACCATAATCAGAACTCCCTAAAACCAAGTCTTTCTCCTCCTTTTATAGACAAAAGGCTTTCTAATATTGAGGATGGAACAACTCAACAAAAACTCTCAAAAAGGCAACCTTCCAAGTCATTCCAAGCTCCATAAAAAGGACTCCAAAACAGGGCCCAAAATGCCTCCAAACTGGATATAAAAGCTGTCAAACTCTTCTGTCAAGTGGCCCCCACCAAAAGGATGCAAAAAATTAGGCCTTATTTGATTGTAAATTGAAATAGAAAGTCCATTTTGCCCAGTTTTTCCAATTTCACCCAGAGAAAAATCAAATCCAAAAAAGAAAGATTCTAGCTAGATTCTCTTTGCTTTAACCGCATAAATAACAAATATTTAAAAGTAATTTATAGGATATTGCTTTAAATATTGTTTTACATGGATTTGTAGTTTTATTTCTTTCCCGATTTGATCCTAAAAAAATAAAAATACAAGGCTTGATTCTACACATGCCAAAACTATACAAGGCTTATGGTTTTTTACTTTACCAAGTATATTACATTCGATGGACATATGATTTTCTATAAAAATCATTAAAATATGAAGGCATATTAAATGATTTGGAAAAATAACAAGCCTCTATGGCTTGTCCTCCACTTGATCTACAAATTATACTAAGGCATGTGGGCCTATGACTTATCTTCACAAAGGGACCAAATGAGTTTTAAAGGCATACAACCTAGGCATCAAACATATGTAAAGGGGAATGAGGAATACCCCAAGGGTATTAGTCGAGGCTCTCAAATTTAATTTCAATGTGATATAAAGGCCCATTTGACTTAGGGCATCATGAAACCCTAAAGCAAAAGCATTCGAATGCCCTAACTTTTTGCATTCATTTGGCATTTTCACCTTCTAGAAACTCCTCTGCACTCAGCCGCCATGAAGCTAGGGTATGAGCTCAGTTCTTGAGCATCTCCTTTCATTTCTCGTTGTTCCTGAGCAGTTCTTATGAAGATTTTTATGGAGGTAAGCTCTTCTGGCATAGATATGACATTATTTCTCCATTTCAGAATCATTCTTGGCTTTAGGGCAGCGGTCGTTGCTTTACTTCTAATCCATTTCACCTTGTTTCACTTTTTTGTCGACATGCTTCTTGTTCTTGATCGTGGCCATGAAGCTTTCTAATGCATACCTTGTGTCTTTATTGCCATTTATCTTTCTGTGTGTTATGAGGCCACCACCATGGCTAACTGGGTTGATCTTATTTGGAATCATATAAAGGCAAATATTTCATGGCCCATGCGCATGACTTCACTTAGGAAAAAAAACAAAGTAAGCTTTACCTCTCAAACTTGGTATGATTCCTCATTTCTCATATGAGTTCAAAAAACCATGAATGCATCATTTTTCATTTTGTTAGAAGCATGATAAAACACTATATTGTTTACAGGCCGCAGCCTTATGAACCCATAATACATGGCATTACCAGTATTTTTTATCTTTTTTGTTTTGCGAAACGACTTGATTTGAACTCAAGAACCATTATAGAATGATACAAATCTTGATGCGAATCTAGTTGCTACTCTTTGGGTTGTGAAACCTTTCATCTTTCAAAACATTGCTTATATCGATGTAGTGACAGCCATTATGGAAGGAAGATTGTAGCTTAATCTCCTTTGCTGTTCCAACTATGATCTTGCATTTATATGAAGGATGTGGAATGAATGCACTATTCTTCTTTTGACTCCTCTTGTAGATGTATTCAAATCATTGAGACTCATTCTTTTCTTTCTATTGGTAACTATAATTTTCCTGAAACCCCAGATGAATAAACTTGTGTGTTTGACTTGCTTATGAGAAAAAGATGCTCTTTTTCCTATCACTGCCACGACTGTATCTTTCATACTTCTAGGTTTTTCAATCATCTTTCTGTATGAAATTACATTTCTCTTCTTTTGTATCTAAAAATTGTTCACACATAATGATAAGGGGTTGTGAGAAACACAACTCCCAGGCAACAAATCTCAAGAATATGAACTAGGTTTTATCCTTTTTCTGTATATAGAATATAGTATCATTACACTGCTTTTCATTCTAAATTTACAAACTACAACTTTCATAAGTTCAAAACTCTTGACTTTCACTGTATTTGCAGTCTTCTTTTACAATTCGAAGTGCCTTTGACATTTTGTAAAGAGAAGAAAAATGTGCCTTGACTGTTCTTGAGAACCCATATACATTTTGTGTCTTCTTCATTTCTATATGCAGAGAATCTTAATTCATTTAGTTGCTTTGTTCTTGTAGCAGTATGTATGATGAACAATTAGCTCCATCTGATTTCCACTGAAGTAAAAACCTAACTGTTCTTTCCTGGTTTTCAAAACATAATACTTGGTGAAATCAATATGAGAAAAGTTATGATTTATTTTTGCTACTCTAGTTGCACCTTGTAGTGACAATATCCATGCCATTTGTTTTTGCACCTTTATGGATGAACATGATCACTGAGAATTCATTCCTCTTTACAATGATAAAGTGCATATTAATGTTTTAACTCATGTAGTTATACACTTGTGCTCCACTTGATGACTAATTTACCTGTTCTGTATACACTCGGTCATCACACTCAATCTGCCATATGGCATATATACTTGATGTCCAGTTCACTATACCATATCAAATGCATTCTCATTCATACCATATTGAATGGTTGTGACTCTTTTGTTTCACTGTAGCATGGATATTTCTGAGTACAACTTGCAATTATATCTTGATGGCATCAGTTTGATCACTCATAAATGACAAGGATGCTTATTTTTTATAATTGTTTCTATTCATATGATATGACTGAAGGACTTATGTATCATTGAATGATGTTGTTCATGATTGAACTCACTTTGGAATAAACACATATTGAAGACACTCATAAAAACCTCCTTTTTCATGACAGTGACTTGACAGAGATCACTGTAGTTGCATCTACTTCATTGTCGTTAAACTGCTATCCATCTGCTCCTTTGATGAGGATTTGAATGAAACATTTGTATGATTTCCCTTGTATACAAATATCTCTTGGAAGGTATCATTCATGTTGGCATTGAATATTACTTGATCAACAATAGACTGCTTCCCTCTTATAATGTATCTGCCCTAAATAAAACACTTATTGAGGCTACCTTCTGTCATGGCTTCTATTTCAAGGTTAGATCATTGGGCAGTCTTGAAAAGAGCTCAATGTTCATCAATGGTTCTTACTTCAAATCACCTTGAACTGACAATCATGGGTGGGCATTGAGCTTGAAGTTCATGCACTAATTTGATGTAGTATTCCTTCAGTTGAATGTATTGTTCTCTTTAAGCATTATGAACATGAATCATGTTTCAATCCCCTCTTGAAGATAAGGGACATCATGTTGGGCTCAACCCTTGTGGGAGCCCACTTTGCACCACATGTTGAAATGTCTTCAAACCAGCAACATAACTTTACCTATACCTACACAAGAAACAAACATGTTAGTTTAAAAATATTGAAGCTCAATGATTGTTTCATTTTTAGTCTCTCTTGCATATGGATGATTTGACATCTAATATAGTACATCATAGGCAATGAATTATGTCTCTATTGATAGGCACATAGGAAACCATATCCGGAGCTCTAACAAAACTTTTTCCAATCCTGTAGGTTCTCTCAGAGATCAGGAGCGAGGAGGAGCCAGCTGCAAATGAAGATCAAACCAAAACCCCTAAACAGGCAATGATGGATATGCTTTTTCCTTTCTTATCTTCAGATGCATAGTGTATTTTCTATGTTTGTACTAGTTCAGCTATTCCCACGTCTTGTGTGGGACATTAGATCTGTCCTGTTTTCATTCAATGCAATGTTTATTCCATTTGTATCTCATTTGTAAAATTGAATGATCATTGTAATGAAATGAAACAACTCCTTTAACTGATGAATACTCTGCAATGCAATGAATGATGAACTGGTTGTCTCTCTTCTATTTAAACAACTAAAAGCAATTTGAAAACTTTCCTTCATGAAACACATTGTACTAAAACAACTGAACCTTTGTCATAAAATTCAAGATGTGCAAGGCTTAAGCAAAGCAGAATCAAATTGAAATCTTTCACTTTAAAATGAACAAATGTTTCAGCTTGGCCAATTTGAGTTGTAGGTGAAAAATTGGTAATAGTACATGAAGAAGTCAACATTGTATCTCTCTTGAAGAAGATTGGTGAGATTTAATAGGCTAAAACCTTGGTAAATAAACCTTTCTTGAGAAATAAATTATATACCCCTAGGATAGGGGATGGTGGTTTTGTGGCCAAGCACCTTAATGCTTTTAACATGGTTGTTACCTAGTTACAGTCCATTGGGGTGAAGATGGAGGAAGATCATTGCATGACTTTGTTGTATTCTTTGCTACACTCATGGGATCACTTAGTGATGACAATCATGAGTACTATTTCTAAATTCAAAATGAATGGGGTAGCTACATCATTACTTTTAGAGGTGTGTAATGTAGAAAATTGTAAACCATTGTATTTTCACATTATGTTTTGGACTTCTTAAATGGTGTCCATATCCTCTAGCATGTTTTTAGGCTCATATGGCCCTTTCCTTAGACTTTTTCCACCCTTGGTGTCAAGGTTGGACTTAATTTTATGCTTTCATATACCTCCTTTGTGTAAATCCAATGTCCTATTACATTTACCTCATCTTTCCTTAGTGTCCAAATCTTTCAAGAGTTGAAGCCACCTAGACACTAGCATGATGCATGAATGTTTGTGTGACATGCTAGCGTCCCCTAATAGTCTATCATATGGTAGCTATTTTTAAGCATTTTTCTACCTTGCTAAATTTCCAAGTCTTTGGTAATGGAATTGACTCAAATCTAAAAGGTTGTTTTAGACCTTGGGATTCTTTATTTTCTCTCCCAAGTTCATTTTTTAATCCAACTTATCAATCTATCTACTTTTGAAACTCTCCATCAATCATAAGAATTATTGTTCAAGCTCTTTCCTTCTTTGGATCATACAACAATAATGTCTTAATATCTTTGGCTATTGGCATTGAAATCTCTCATGTGAATCTAAACAACAAAATTTATTAGCACTTTTTGAAGGTTTTGAGCACTTTGCATCCTACTAGGGTTTTCCTTGGAATTTTAATCTTGCATGAGGTGATAGTGTTCTAGCCTTCTCTTTTATTTCTATTATTACTTGTAAAATCCATAGTTGTGTTCTTTGCACCTCTTGAGTTTTCACTTCCTCTTGTCTAATATCATGCACACTAGTTTATCAATCTTTGTAGACCTAGGATTTGATATTCATACCATTTTGTCACTATTCTTAATTCCTAGACACAAACATGATAAGATCACACAATTTTATAATTTTCTATCTTGGCTACCCACAGAGGTTGAAAGACCAAAATAGGGGATTAACCATTTGTGGTAAGCTCCTAAGAAGCCCCAACCTTTTCTCTTATTCTAGCTATAGATATATGGAAGATATTTAACTACATGGAGGTTTGCTAGTATATTTCTCTCTTATGATTTATATTTTCCTTCTGAAATACAAACAATAATGCACTACACAGATGTCCACATGTTGTGCTAGTATCCTTGATAGTGAGCCCTAGGTTTTGGCTCTCGGTCACTTTCTACTTGTAATTTTTATATTTCTAAACTTATATTGTCAAAGATTTGTGTTCCAAATTTCTATAAATCAACACCTTCGCATTTAGCATTTATGTTTTAGCTTAGTGAAAAAATAATTTTTCAAATTTAAAACATATTAGAATATTCTAGATTGGTTTTATTCTTTTTATTATAGAAAAGAAAAAAATCATTCTCTTCTAAAGAGTTAGTTTTATCCTTGTAGTGGCCTAAAAAATTTAATTTACAAAAAAAAATAACACTCTTAGTTAAATAGATTTTCTACACGACAAGGAGATGCAAAGAAAAACTTCTAAATCAGAAAAGGTGTAACATCCACGTTCTAAAAACATACTAAAAACCAAAAAAAATTCACCATAAAGTAAATTTACAAGGTAAAAATGAGTCAGAGAAATTTTTTTCTTTTATTCAACATATAGTCGAGTAACTACAATTACAAGATATCTCATTACAAATACAATCAACCTTATTGTCTTTCTCAAGTACAATGTTAAAAAATAAATCAATTATAAATACCTGAATCAAATAATGTTTTACTTAGTCTCAATAAACACAAGTCTCAAAGATATACTGCATTCGGAAATCTGACATCTTTATCGCAAGCCTCGGCATGTCTTCTGCAAGAGAGAGAGAGAGAGAGTATCTTTCCAGTGATTTACCTCCAACCACAGACCATCGGTCTCCCGCACTCCTTCCTAACCAGAAGTGGCCCTACCCTTCACGAGAAGTATAGACCAAGGTGACCAGTGGTGATTTGCCTTTCTGAGTACATAGTGTTGTATCTTACACAACTCTATCTATCATACAACCCTAGATACCCTCTAGCTAAGTATGATTCCCGATAGGACGTGCAATCCAGATACAGTGAACTGACAATGCATGCAGAGACATATGCATTACTATGGCCATAGTTTCAATATAAATTGACGTTCACAATGAACGATGTCATATTGTTCACCCACTCCAACTCGACTTGGATACTATCATATTCCTATAGTTTGACTTGGTCATCTTTGTTTAACTTAAGAAGTATGATGTTTGAACAATTAAGTCTTTCTGACCCATACATGTTTTCTTACACTATCTATAATCCATAGACCTGTTCAACTTTCTTTCTTTATGAGGACTCTCATTGCTTCATCGCAATTCCTGAGGTCCATGACTTATTGACTCATAATAAATATAGATAGACTAATTACGACTAAGATGACAACCTTACCTAGTTTAAACAATATGGTCTTGGAAAGTAATTTCCCTTCTTGCAAGTAAGACTCGTTACACATATTCAAGGCATAAGACCCTTCAATCACAATCTAAATAATGATCTCAAAGCCTTAATACAATAATTACCATTTCTAGGATTTAGATTTAACTGATGAGTTTGGCCTAACTCGAACCTAGTCTTTTTGACTTAGGTAAATTCACAAGACACTGTTGTTGCTCTAGAAATCATTATGGATTGACTATCCATTCTAAGGTTTCTTTCTTTGCATCTTTGCAATGTTGAGATTTATCCCCCTTGTCGACAAGTAATAGCTTAGAGAAGTTGTGATAAAAAGGTATAATGAATTAATGTTTGACTTAACCATTTAATGGCACCTCTTGCATGTTTGCAAAACCTGAGGCTCACGGCTTGTAAATCAGTTCGACTTGTAACTCAACAAGGAGTTTTCCCCACCTAAGGTTAATCTTTGTTGACTAGTAACAAAATCTCTTTCCATCAAGATAGATATGAGCATTTACTAAGATTAGGGTTCACATCACATTAATGTCTACTCACGAAATGAGTTCGCCACTTATAAGCTCTATAAAAACATCCTCGATACCCTCAAGGTATTTGAATTCCTCATGCATTAGTGCATGGCGCAAAGGTTTACTCTATTCCTGAGTTTATGGATTCATGTCTGTTCACATGATGTACAATGGGTTTTCTATTTCATTGATTATATGGATAGCATTTGTAATGCAATTCATAATCCCATAATCATATAAAACATCGTTTATAAATATCCACTCCTAAGTGGTCTCTACATGGCTATTCAATTCCCATATGTTTATACAACATACTCAAGTATATAATATAATTTCCCGTGAGCCCGGAATTTAAAGTTTTAGACTCATAAGGGTCTACAAGGTAATAGCGACACAAGAATCATCGCATGCAGCTTATATTTGACTCAAAATGCGGGATTCCCACCCTTATCTTTTCATTACAAAATCATGACGGTTTTCGACCAATACTAATACTTAACTCTACTTCTCCTTCCAAGTCAAATGGTTTCACATGGTTCAATGAGATAAGAGTCATATATAAGATAATAAAGGATTTGGAACCATTCTTTCGACATTAGAGATGACCCAAACACATTGTCGACCTCTAACTAAAGGTATAAAACGAATAAGACAATCGCTAGTTACATTCGTCTACGTTCCATGTCTTGTTTTCAAATCTTTATCTATTTGACCCGAGAGATGTTTTAAATCCCTGTCTTCCCCTAGTTTTTAACTCCCAACACCATAGCCACTTACAACTACATCTCCGGCTGTCAAACAAACTAAAGTCTACGTTAAAACATGCTTTAAATCTAAGGTTTTAAACTCCTACACAGCATGCATGTGGAGCAATGTGGTTTCTCGCTATGGAGCTATCGTTTCACGTGCACAAAAGATAGTTTTAAGTTGATAAAACAGTCATAAAGGAACCTTTCTAAACATACGTCATTGCCGACCTCTTGCAGAATTATATTTCACCTTTTTCTTCATGCATAGATCAATATACAAGTGTATACATTTGATGACTGAGGTCTACTATCATTATGTTTTCTTTCACGATATGCAAGGTTATTGTTTCTTGTGAAGATAGTCATGAGTTCGAACTCTTAAGAAGGCAATAATGATACCTAAACAATGTAAAATACCCTCACACAGAACTTGCAGCAAGAAACATCATTATCGTATTCTATTCATAGTAAGCCCATTACATTATCATTGCAGAGGAGGGACATCAATAATGATCTTAGACTGCAATAGAAAGAGATTGAAAAACCTATCGACAGATGTTCAAAGACTGCTGTGGCAAGCCCGTCCTCACCAAGCTCACGGCGACCTCCGTAGACTTCCTTCACAGTCTTATCGACTTACTGCACCCTCCTAACCACGTTCTCCTCTGGTAAGATGTGCTTCCTCTAGTTTTTAATACACTCACTACTCCTCCTTCTCTCCACAACGAAAAAGATCCAATCCCCTTTTTCTGCGGGTTTCCCAATTCTAAAAACCTCACACTCTTCTAGTCGTGCACAGCCAAGCAAAATGACTCCCCTCTCTGCAGTTTCTTTTTCGTTTTCTTCCCAACAACTACCGAACTAATGTCTTTTCCTCCCCCACGTCGATGGAGAGCATCTGTATTGAACTACTGGTTATTCTCCTTGGCACACTTCCTACCCGTGTCCTCCTCTGGTTTTAGTATCTTAACCACCAAAAAAAACTAATGCTCCGCCCCCTCAGCACAACGAAGAAGGTTCTATCACCTTTATCTCATGGTTTCCAGTTTCCAAGCAACAGAATGCTCATGCCCCCCACGTTGATGGAGATAAGTAGCATTTTACTCATGTTAACACTTTCTTCTCAATCACATTAACCACCTACCCAACTGCCCCCGGCGATGGAAAGTCACCCCTTGGCAAAACAATCCACCATGTCTATGAAGATGGAGATTCTTATTGCATGCAAGGTCGGTTCCTTAAATTTTGCAACCACTCCTCATTATGGAGTTTCCTACGGCAGGGTGGTGGTTGGATAGGATAACAACCCATCCACTACACATGAAATTAGGACCACAAAACCATTGGATTCACCATAACACACATAAATGGGGCTCAAAAACTTCTGAGGTGGCAGTTTTAAATAATTAAAACATCCCTCCATACTCTAAACCGATCGCGAGTACCAACGATTGCCACCTTAGCAAAATAGTTTGGTCGAAAGCGATAATTTGGTGGTCTAAAACTAGAAAATAAAAAGAGTTCTTCGAACGAAAAGACATCATAAAAAGACCTATTATGTGTCCCTCTACAACTCCGGATCGATACCGACAACCAACTAGAATGAAGAAATACCTCACGATCACTTAAATATAACTCATGTAATTTTGGCATATTCCCCCATATATTATGATAGAACAAGATATAACACGCCTTAGTTTCTAATTCGACGTCCATCGAACTTCACAAAGAAAAGAGACTACAACAAATGCTCAAAGCGTTTTATGACAATCATGACAGATTGGGCGTAACGCAACACAAGTTTTCTAAATCGTTTGACACACAAAATGACTTCTCGCATCTTTCGACTACGAGACGTGATCCACAAATCTGCCACAAAATAGGTCCATCTGTTGACATTAAACGTCGACAATATCAGCATCATCCAACTTGATGTGAACGTCTTAACGTCTAAGAGGCGACAATAAAACCTCAAGTGATTCAAGAAGAATAACGCAATCATTTTATGGCTATGACGTTGTTTACATCGCAACGACTACGTTGACTCATCATCGACTTGACTAAATGAAAATTGAGATATCGACTACCTGTCGATTAGATTCGAAAGAAAACTAGCAAGATAAGACTTACCTCATACGGCTCATTGGTTCACATTATCATTTAACACTAGACTCGTTTGGCAAATTGACCACTCGTAATCCAAGGTCTATCTCTCTCTTCTCGAAAGATACTCTCTCTCTTCTCTGAGAGTTGATAACTTGTAATCCTGTTTCACTTGTCATCAAACAATAAGAGATCAGTGCATCTTTATTTGATAAATTTAACTAGTAAATCAAATCTTATAATACAGTTATTAAATCGACCATAACATAATCATTTCCATGATTTCATAATTGATATTCAATATAAATCCATGTCATATCCTGTCTTAAGTCTATAACATCTCAACAAATTTACTTATACCCAAGTAAAAGGTAACAGTATAGCAAGTTAGAAATAGGGATGTAACATATCCTTCCCCTAAAGATTCATCGTCCTCGATGATATAAAGCATCAAAATGTAACTTAAAAGCATATTCATTGTTTAATTACTATCAGCATAAAGTAAATGAGGAAATTTCTGCTAGAATTCATGGTAATTTCTCCCCCCATGCAAAACTATTCTATGCATACTGGTCCCACTAGACCTCACACTTCATAACCTCTATGTTACACAAGCATTGCTTGCGATCTTCAAGCATTTCAGAAGCTTGATCATAACCTTTCCTAGGTTCTTGTACTTTTAAATCTTCCATAGATTATAACATTCATATATTACATAAATATATTTCTCATCTATAAATCACAAAAGCATGTTGCCTCCTGGCAATAATTGATAATAGATTGATTCTAGATATCAATAAAATTTCTAACCTTAAAGTTTAGGAGGGTCCTTCATTCTTAGGAACTGGTTTAGAATACCTTCCATTCTTTAGGAAATGTTTTCAGGGGTTTAACCCTTAAAAGAATTTTCCTTCTGTAACTGAGAATTGTCTTGGTTTATGCTTAACTTCAACATAATTTTTCTATTCATTATCGATTTCCACCGATCTTTCTTGATCAGCTAAATCTTTTCATCCATTTTAGATAACATTTCTGGACAAATGCTAATCCTACCTTCTAGCTTACCCATCTTATAGGAGTTCGGCATCTTTCTGTCCAATGTTTCAATTCAAGCCATCTTAATAGAAAAAGTTAAGTATTGTCAAAGACTTTACGTGATAAGTAGTCTCCCTACTCGTATTGCTAATCCATGCAACATGTTTGGGTAAATCTTCTAAAACCTGGTTAACTTCCTTAGTTTAACCATCTGTTCACAGGATAATAACTTATACTCTTTTAAATTTCAGTCCTTAACATAGAGGACAAGTTTGCCAAAACCTTGATTTTACACGTGTATTTCTATCTGAGATAACCTTCTCAGAAAACCATGTAGTCTAAACACATCTTGCACAAAATGTGTGCTAACACAGATGCTCCATCAGTCCAATCCTCTGGTATGTAATGTGCTACCTTCGAGAGTTTATCATCTCAAAATGGCATCGTGTCTTTTCCCAGACATAGAAGGACTTCGTACAATATCCATGCAAACAACTTGCCATTTCCATTCTGGCATGTCATGCGGGTACATCAATCCTATAGGTGTTGATGTTCTACTTTTTCCTTCTGGCACTCCAGACAATATGCTACAAATCTCGCAACATCATTCTTAATTCCTTCAAGAATTAAAGAGGTTTTATATCTATTAGTACTTGGTTAACCCTAGATGTCTCGAGTATGGTGGAATATGACGTTCTTTCCACACCAGTTTTCCTATTTCAGAAGAATTAGAAACACACATTCTTTCTCCAAAACTCAATAGTTTGTGAGACTTAAAATGAAAAACCTTTCATACCTTGAATCTTTTAAATTTTACCACAAGAGCTTTCTAAATTTACTCATCATGTAAAGGTACACCCCTTAAACCATCTCCTAAGGCATCAATTTTCCCTCAAACTGTCCTTCAGAATAGGAATTCATAGCATTGGTGCTGTTGTAATTTCTCTTAATCATTAAAGAATCACTTGCACATAAGGATAAAGTTCTCCTTCATGCTAAAAATAAATAAATATATCTTCCTAAAGACTTGGAACAAACAAGTCTAAACAACCTCTAAACACATTGTTCATGTGTTTCATGATTGCAACAAGGCATTTGTATGTTCAAAGGACAACACTTGCTAACTCACAGTGCCCATTCTTGTCCAAAAGTTGTTTCAAGGGTACCCTCATCCTTCATCCTTGATCGATGACATATTGGTCATTAATCAATCACTTCTATTCTACACATCTAATCAAAGAGGTCACCAATACGTGGTGAAAGATATTTGCTCCTTATCGTTGTTTTACTGAGCAAATGATACGAAATACACATTGTGGAGTTATTTCCTTTCTCTCGTCAATGATATCTAGTGCACCCGATGGTGGAATATTGGATCTATTCAAACCTTTAGCCAATAATTCTTATAAAGGGACTTTTGATTCTATTAATCCTATAGTTTTTATAAGATAAGGTGCTTTTCTAGGTAACTCATCCCAGAATTCTAAGAGGAATAAGATTTTCAGTTGATTCCAACACTTGTTCCATCAACTTTGGTGAAATGACTTTCTTCAAGTCTAGAACAGTTCTAGGGCAAGCCTATCCTTTGCTTCCTTTTAGGGTCTAGGGTTTTTAGGATTTTCTATAATTCATGCTATATTCTTCATGATTTTCCTTTCTCATCCCCTGAGAATTCTCATTTTTCCCCCTTCAGGGTTTCCTTGATCTCATATTTTCTTTTCCAAAAATACTAGGTATCTCCTTGGTTTTAAACATGGTGAGGATTGCTCCAATTCGATCAAGAGATTAATTAGTGTTTTATTCTCTTTCAGACTTTCACCCTAGTTTGGTTCTAGAATAAAACATGCTCTCCTTTTCCTCATACCAGATAATTAAGTTATCTAACAGTTTTTTTTTTGAATCTAAAGCAACTCAAAACATTAAGACATATATTTATCTCATAACAATCAGTAGCTTGTTACAAAACATTGTCATCTTTATTATAATTTATTTAGGAGTAACCACATCCCTATTTATATAGTTGATATGACAAGACTATATGTCACTGTCGTTTTACAATCTTCCAATTTAACAAACTTAGAGGGTGGATGTACACACAAGTACTTCAACACCCTTTTTCCTAAAACAAAAAAACATCACATCAACGTTCAAGTGACATGTCATAACTGGCTACAGTTTACTAGGTTTTACTACACCAGTAGAATTAGTAGGATTCTTGGCCAGTTTAGAACGTTGTTTTCTTTCTAGCTGAATACACTTAAGCGCATCAGCAAAAGTCTCTGAATCCTCCAACCATGCACCTTCAAAGTAAGTAATATTCTCTTTAAGTTTGACCTCCTCGATAGGTTTCTTCTTAACCACTAATCTAGGCAAATGCTGGGGAACAGACTTCCTAGCTGTTTTCTTTGTTCTTCTCCACGTCATTCTGGCACAAGAAGATTTGAACATTAGCTAACCGCATAATGTTGACTACAGGTTAGCACAGTGGACTCATAAGCCCTAGTGTCAAACCCGATGGCTCTGATACCATATGTAACATCCACGTTCTAAAAACATACTAAAAACCAAAAAAAATTCAACATAAAGTAAATTTACAAGGTAAAAATGAGTCAGAGAAGATTTTTTCTTTTATTCAACATATAGTCAAGTAACTACAATTACAAGATATCTCATTACAAATACAATCAACCTTATTGTCTTTCTCAAGTACAATGTTCAAAAATAAATCAAGTATAAATACCTGAATCAGATAATGTTTTACTTAGTCTCAATAAACACAAGTCTCAAAGATATACTGCATCCAGAAATCTGACATCTTTATCGCAAGCCTCGACATGTCTTCTGCAAGAGAGAGAGAGAGAGAGTATCTTTCCAGGGATTTACCTCCAACCACAGACCGTCGGTCTCCCGCACTCCTTCCTAACTGGAAGTGGCCCTACCCTTCACGAGAAGTATAGACCAAGGTGACCAGTGGTGATTTGCCTTTCCGAGTACATAGTGTTGTATCTTACACAACTCTATCTATCATACAACCCTAGATACCCTCTAGCTAAGTATGATTCCCGATAGGATGTGCAATCTAGATACAGTGAACCGACAATGCATGCAGAGACATATGCATTACTATGGCCATAGTTTCAATATAAATTGACGTTCACAATGAACGATGTCGTATTGTTCACCCACTCCAACTCGACTTGGATACTATCATATTCCTACAGCTTGACTTGGTCATCTTTGTTTAACTTAAGAAGTATGATGTTTGAACAATTGAGTCTTTCCGACCCATACATGTTTTCTTACACTGTCTATAATCCATAGACCTGTTCAACTTTCTTTCTTTATGAGGACTCTCATTGCTTCATCGCAATTCCCGAGGTCCATGACTTATTGACTCATAATAAATATAGATAGATTAATTACGACTAAGATGATAACCTTACCTAGGTTAAACAATATGGTCTTGGAAACTAATTTCCCTTCTTGCAAGTAAGACTCATTACACATAGTCAAGGCACAAGACCCTTCAATCACGATCTAAATAATGATCTCAAAGCCTTAATATAATAATTACCATCTCTAGGATTTAGATTTAACTGATGAGTTTGGCCTAACTCGAACCTAGTCTTTCTGACTTAGGTAAATTCACAAGACACTGTCGTTGCTCTAGAAATCATTATGGATTGACTATCCATTCTAAGGTTTCTTTCTTTGCATCTTTCCAATGTTGAGATTTATCCCCCTTGTCGACAAGTAATAGCTTAGAGAAGTTGTGATAAAAAGGTATAATGAATTAATGTTTGACTTAACCATTTAATGGTACCTCTTGCATGTTTGCAAAACCTGAGGCTCATGGCTTGTAAATCAATTCGACTTGTGACTCAACAAGGAGTTTTCCCCACCTAAGGTTAATCTTTGTTGACTAGTAACAAAATCTCTTTCCATCAAGATAGATATGAGCATTTACTAAGATTAGGGTTCACATCACATTAATGTCTACTCACGAAATGAGTTCGCCACTTATAAGCTCTATAAAAACATCCTCGATACCCTCAAGGTATTTGAATTCCTCATGCATTAGTGCATGGCGCAAAGGTTTACTCTATTCCTGAGTTTATGGATTCATGTCTGTTCACATGATGTACAATGGGTTTTCTATTTCATTGATTATATGGATAGCATTTGTAATGCAATTCATAATCCCATAATCATATAAAACATCGTTTATAAATATCCACTCCTAAGTGGTCTCTACATGGCTATTCAATTCCCATATGTTTATACAACATACTCAAGTATATAATATAATTTCCCGTGAGCCCGGAATTTAAAGTTTTAGACTCATAAGGGTCTACAAGGTAATAGCGACACAAGAATCATCGCATGCAGCTTATATTTGACTCAAAATGCGGGATTCCCACCCTTATCTTTTCATTACAAAATCATGACAGTTTTCGACCAATACTAATACTTAACTCTACCCCTCCTTCCAAGTCAAATGGTTTCACATGGTTCAATGAGATAAGAGTCGTATATAAGATAATAAAGGATTTGCAACCATTCTTTCAACATTAGAGATGACCCAAACACATTGTCGACCTCTAACTAAAGGTATAAAATGAATAAGACACTCGCTAGTTACATTCGTCTACGTTCCATGTCTTGTTTTCAAATCTTTATCTATTTTGACCCGAGAGATGTTTTAAATCCATGTCTTCCCCTAGTTTTTAACTCCCGACACCACAGCCAGTTACAACTACATCTCCGGTTGTCAAACAAACTAAAGTCTACGTTAAAACATGCTTTAAATCTAAGGTTTTAAACTCCTACACAGCATGCATGTGGAGCAATGTGGTTTCTCGCTATGGAGCTATCGTTTCACATGCACAAAAGACAGTTTTAAGTTGATAAAATAGTCATAAAGGAACCTTTCTAAACATACGTCATTGCTGACCTCTTGCAGAATTATATTTCACCTTTTTCTTCATGCATAGATCAATATACGAGTGTATACATTTGATGACTGAGGTCTACTATCATTATGTTTTCTTTCACGATATGCAAGGTTATTGTTTCTTGTGAAGACAGTCATGAGTTCGAACTCTTAAGAAGGCAATAATGATACCTAAACAATGTAAAATACCCTCACATAGAACTTACAGCAAGAAACATCATTATCGTATTCTATTCATAGTAAGCCCATTATATTATCATTGCAGAGGAGGGACATCAATAATGGTCTTAGACTACGATAGAAAGAGATTGAAAAACCTGTCGACGAATGTTCAAAGACTGCTATGGCAAGCCCGTCCTCACCAAGCTCTCGGCGACCTCCGTAGACTTCCTTCACAGTCTTATCGACTTACTGCACCCTCCTAACCACATTCTCCTCTGGTAAGATGTGCTTCCTCTAGTTTTTAATACACTCGCTACTCCTTCTCTCCACAGCGAAAAAGATCCAATCCCCTTTTTCTATGGGTTTCCCAATTCTAAAAACCTCACGCTCTTCTAGTCATGCACAGCCAAGCAAAACGACTCCCCTCTCTACGGTTTCTTTTTCGTTTTCTTCCCAACAACTATCGAACTAATGTCTTTTTCCTTCCCCACGTCGATGGAGAGCATCTTTATTGAACTACCGGTTATTCTCCTTGGCACACTTCCTACCCGTGTCCTCTGGTTTTAGTATCTTAACCACCAAAAAAAACTAATGCTCTGCCCCCCCCGCACAGCGAAGAAGGTTCTATCGCCTTTATCTCATGGTTTCTAGTTTCCAAGCAACAGAATGCTCATGCCCCCCATGTCGATGGAGATAAGTAGCATTTTACTCACGTTAACACTTTCTTCTCAACCGCATTAACCACCTACCCAACTGCCCCCGGCGATGGAAAGTCACCCCTTGGCAAAACCGTCCACCATGTCTATAAAGATGGAGATTCTTATTGCATGCAAGGTTGGTTCCTTAAATTTTGCAACCACTCCTCATTATGGAGTTTCCTACGACAGGGTGGCGGTTGGATAGGATAACAACCCATCCACTACACATGAAATTAGGACCACAAAACCATTGGATTCGCCATAACACACATAAATGGGGCTCAAAAACTTGCGAGGTGGCAGTTTTAAATAATTAAAACATCCCTCCATACTCTAAACCGATCGCGAGTACCAACAATTGCCACCTTAGCAAAATAGTTTGGTCGAAAGCGATAATTTGGTGGTCTAAAACTAGAAAATAAAAAGAGTTATTCAAACAAAAAGACATCATAAAAAGAACTAGTATGTGTCCCTCTACAACTCCGGATCGATACCGACGACCAACTAGAATGAAGAAATACCTCACGATCACTTAAATATAACTCATGTAATTTTAGCATATTCCCCCATATATTACGACAGAACAAGATATAACACGCCTTGGTTTCTAATTCGACGTCCGTTGAACTTTGCAAAGAAAAGAGACTATAACAAATGCTCAAAGCGTTTTACGACAATCACAACGGATTGGGCATAACGCAACACAACTTTTCTAAATCGTTTGACACATAAAACGACTTCTCGCATCTTTCAACTACTAGATGTGATCCACAAATCTGCCACAAAATAGGTCCATCTGTTGACGTTAAACATCGACAATATTAGCATCATCCAACTTGATGGGAACATCTTAACGTCTAAGAGGCGACAATAAAACCTCAAGTGACTCAAGAAGAATAACGCAATCATTTTATGGCTATGACGTTGTTTACATCGCAATGACTATGTTGACTCATCATCGACTTGACTAAATGAAAATTGAGATATCGACTACTTGTCGATTAGATTCGAAAGAAAACTGGCAAGATAAGACTTACCTCATACAGCTCATTGGTTCACATTATTGTTTAACACTAGACTCATTTGGCAAATTGACCACTCGTAATCCAAGGTCTATCTCTCTCTTCTCGAAAGATACTCTCTCTCTTCTCTGAGAGTCGATAACTTGTAATCCTGTTTCACTTGTCATCAAACAATAAGAGATCAGTGCATCTTTATTCGATAAATTTAACTAGTAAATCAAATCTTATAATACAGTTATTAAATTGACCATAACATAATCATTTCCATGATTTCATAATTGATATTCAATATAAATCCATGTCATATCCTATCTTAAGTCTATAACATCTCAATAAATTTACTTATACCCAAGTAAAAGGTAACAGTATAGCAAGTCAGAAATAGGGATGTAACAAAAGGAGACTATATCTATTCATGGAAGATTAAAAAAAAAGGCAAGAAGAAGGACATGAAGAAATATAGGTCTAGATCCAAATCCTATAGAAGATCCAAATATTCTAGAAAGACCATAGCTAAATGTTGGAACTATGGAAAGCCTAGGAATTTTAGAAGAGGTTGCAAGGATGAGAAGAAGAATAAGAATGATTCTAATAATGAATCCAAAAAGTTCTCTTAGAATGATGTTATGGCCTTAGCAACACATGCATCGAAATGTGCATGGTTGATTAATTTTGGTGCTTGTTTCCACATGACCTCACATCAAGGTTGGTTTCCAAAATATCAAGAATATGATAGTGGGGGGTATACCTTGGATATAACCCTCATTTGAAGATTGTTGGTCATGGAAGAATCCTAATTTGATTCCCTAATGGATGAATGAAGGGGATCAATAGTGTACTACAAATCCTTAGTTATGAAACCTACTTTTATAAGTAAACTTAATGATTGGGTGTGTAGGTTTTTCTCTTGAGTGGAGGGTGTGAAGATGAAAAAGAAAATTGTACTCTATTCTAGTTCACTCTAATATGAAAGATGATTTGTACAAACTAGATTAATGCTTTCTAGAATTAATCTAAATCTTACAAATATAGACTAAGTATGAATGATTTTTTAGAAACATAACTCAAAAAGTAGAATGAAGCATAGAATAGAACCTATCACTAAAATATAAGAGCCTTGGCCCTGGATGCTAGCATGCCACATGGATGTATACACCCTACCCTATCATCTATATGGTAATATATGGTTAGCAGGGTCAGGAAGATGCAGTTTGTACTTTCTTAGTAGGTTTCTACATCACCTATGTGATCTCAAAATCAACTTGCATAGAAAAATAGAGGGAAAGAGACAAGCATAATATCTAGATAGACAGATAATATAAATTAGAAAATCAACAGAAATGAAAAATTTACACTTGCAAACATCCATGTGTTTGATTTCCTCTGATGGAACTGCTTTTGATAGAACTGAAAATAAGTATGGGACTACTAAGGAGCTTTCCAGAAATGGTCAAACCATTTCTTTTATCTTTTGAACTCCACAAGTAGTTAATGATAAAGATGTTGGAAAAAGTGTGTGCACCTATCCTAAGTATGTCTAGGAATGGAGATGCATGACAAAATGATTCTAGGAGCACCTCCCTAGTCTACAAGGAGGACAATAGGCCTAGTGTGTAAATAACAAGGATGAAAAAAAGGTAATAGGATTGGTTTTGGGTAAATAGACATGGGTTTTGCAAGATTGACAAATTCAAGGGAATACTCAGCAGAGAGGTATTTCTTCACCACAGATTTGCTTGTAGTTTTCTTTTAAGAATTTTATCAAAGAATGCAAGGCTCTTAGGGAAATTAGTTCATAAGAAATTAGGAAAGGAATTTCAAAGAGAAAATGAATATGCTACTTACTAAAATTCTTAATAGAGATAGATTTCTTGGAAAATGAAGGCAAGCAACTCAAAGGAATCCCCTAGAGAAAATCCAACCTTTAAGCCTCTCACACAAACTATTTTCCCCTCATGTTTGAACCTACAAAATAGGATGCAGAGATAGGAGCTTATAATATTGATTTTGTGCCTAAACAACCTTAAAGATATACTAGCAAATGTAGACCTCAAAGGTGTTGCAAGTATGTGCTATCAGTGTTGTCAATGATGTCAACAAGTTTGTGTTGTCATTGGTGTCAATTGTGTCAACTAGTTGAGTAGAGATGAGATTGTTGCAGTAGAATGAAGCATAGAATAGAACCTACCACTAAAATATAAGAGCCTTGGCCAAGGATGCTAGTATGCCACATGGATGTCTATGCCCTACCCTATCATCTATATGGTAATATATGGTTAGCAGGGTTAGGAAGATGCAATTTGTACTTTCTTAGTAGGTTTCTACTTCACCTATGTGATCTCAAAATCAACTTGCATAGAAAAATAGAGGGAAAGAGACAAGCATAATATCTAGATAGATAGATAGTATAAATTAGAAAATCAACAGAAATGAAAAATTTACACTTGCAAACATCCATGTGTTTGATTTCCTCTAATGGAACTCCTTTTGATAGAACTAAAAATAAGTTTGGGACTACTAAGGAGCTTGCCAGAAATGGTCAAACCATTTCTTTGGTCTTTTGACCTCCACAAGTAGTCAATGACAAAGATATCAGAAAAAGTGTGTGCACCTATCCTAAGTGTGTCTAGGAATGGAGATGCATGACAAAATGATTCTAGGAGCACCTCCCTAGTCTACAAGGAGGACAATAGGCCTAGCGTGCAAATAACAAGGATAAAAAAAGGTAATAGGATTGGTTTTGGGTAAATAGACATGGGTTTTGCAAGATTGACAAATTCAAGAGAATACTCAGCAGAGAGGTATTTCTTCACCATAGATTTTCTTCTAGTTCTCTTTTAAGAATTTTATCAAAGAATGCAAGGCTCTTAGGGAGATCAGTTCATAAGAAATTAGCAAAGTAATTTCAGAGAGAAAATGAATATGCTACTTACTAAAATTCTTAACAAAGAGAATTTTTTGAAAATGAAGGCAAGCAACTAAGAGGAATACCCCAGAGAAACTCCAACCTTTAAGCCTCTCACACAAACTATTCTCTCCTCATGTTCGAACCTACAAAATAGGATGCAGAGATAGGAGCTTATAATATTGATTTTGTGCCTAAACAACCTTAAAGCTATACTAGCATGAATGTAGACCTCAAAGGTGTTGCAAGTATGTGCTATCGGTGTTGTCATTGATGTCATCAAGCTTGTGTTGTCATTGGTGTCAATTGTGTCAACTAGTTGAGTAGAGATGAGATTGTTGCAATGGTTGAGTTGTTTGATTGAGATGCTTTGCTGATGATGATTTGATTGCTTTGTAGAGGTGCTGAAGATGTTGAGAATATCTTTCTATCAGTTGGTTTCCAAGTGTTTTTGAGAAAATTTGATTAATAATGGAAACATGTGGTGAAGTGTCATTTTGGCTTACAAAGTAATGTTATGGTTTTGATCTACATTTCCTCTATGTTGAAGATCTATCTTTGCAATTTGGATATGTTGTTTAGATAAGTTCATAGATGTTATATTCCAAATTTGGTGCTCCAGTTCGTCTTGCAGAGAAAGTTGTGTTCACCAGTGTGTGGACTGTGTTTCTAAGTGTTGCAGAGGTATCTGGGAGAAATGTCTTTGCTCCGCATGTCTTTGCAAAGTGGCTTGAGGTCTTGCAGTTCTAGAACTGTGCTTATAAGGTTCATATCTTTCTTCTATTGAAGTTGTTCATTGTTTGGTGCTTCAGAAGTTGATTTCTAGAGATACAATGCATGACAGAGACAATTAAGTATACTGATAAGGATGTGCGGCAAGGGAAAGTTGTTGTGAAAGAATTTGATGGATTTTAGGATGTTTGTGGAATACTCTAGATTATTTTGTTGCCTTGCATGTGGTCTAGAAGTCATCTTTGGGATTGAGGAAGTGTGTACTTAAAAGCTCATTGTGTTAACATAGGTTTGGTCAACCTTGGGTGTTTACACTAATTGTGGAGCTGCTTTGGTGGTTATAGTAGTGTGGAGTGGTGTTCTTGGATGAATTTAGATATAAGATAAGGTGTGTTGTGGTCCACCTTCATTCCTTTCCACCACAGGAATGTTTAGGTCCAGACCTAATTTCAATCTAAAAAACTAAGGGGCTTTGCCAACCTTGAAGAATGCTTTCAAGGTTGATGACGGTATAAATAAGTGTCAACGGATCATGATCAAGAGTGTGTGCAAGGGATATGATGTGAATAACAGAGTGGTTGAATGTGTGGTGTAGTACAAGCTTTCATCTGTTAGACTACTAGATGCAGTGAGCAGAAGGTGTCTATTATTCTTCAGTGATGCTGCGGAGATTATGTTGATGTTGTGAGCTTCATTAGAACTGTACTCCTTGCATATGTTAGATGCAGTTATAATAGTTCAACTCTGGAAGTGAGCCACCTCCTCTATCTCTTTCATTCTGGGCAGTGAGCCCTTTGGCAATGAGCCTTTCTTTTGAACAATGAGCCTTTTGTAATTTGGTGTTGATACTACTTTATATTGTGAGCTAATCCTCACCGTGGTTTTTCCCTTCTTGGATTTTCCACGTAAAATCTAGTGTTATCTTGTGTATGGTGTTGTTGTGATTTAGTTTCTATTATTTTCTTTTCATGCTTAATCATCATAACAGTTTAAAGGTTAATTGGATTAATGTGGATTTGAATGTGTGTGAGCGTTTTAGAATTTTAAGGTACAACTGATTCACCCCCCCTCTCAGTTGTCTTGTGCATTCAACAAAAGGTGATTGTAGCTATGGAGAAATGTTTAGAAAGTTGTCATTTTATTCATACATTCATGTTTGGTTTCTAGAATGCTCTCGTATTTGAATGAAAAACCTGGCTTTTTCTATTTCTCCTAGTAACTAATGGCACTTTCTAATTTTTTGTATTCCACTAGATTTGGTTTAGGGAATCATGCCAAGAATGGCCTAACACATCTGTCAGAGGCAATGTGATGGCCAATGATCATAATGAGGTAGCTACATGCAAACATAATGTATAGTTCATGGTACTATATGGTACAAGACATCAGTGCATCATGTAGATGTCTATGCGTTGTACTGCTATCCTAGGAGAATGGCCCTAGATTTTGCATGATGGTGCAAAGAGGGGGTGGGAATTACCTTCCAATCTAGATTTTGGAAATGATTTGGTCTAAGGAAGATGACCTAGGTTGACTTCACATGAGGGGTTCATCTAGGTAGGTGCAAAACATAAAGTGAAATTGTAGGGTATGTAATTTATGATGTTACATTTCACCCCCACTTTGGTAGGTTGAAGGTGCTAAGTACTAAGCATGCTAAAGTACAATAATAAAATACTAAAATAAAATTTATCTATAAAAAGGATATTGTGAAGCTATAGAGATTCTTCAGATGGAAAGCAAGATGCCCCCAACTTAGAACTTGCAAAACCACAATATTATAACTATAAGCCCTTCAAAACCACAATAACATATGATCCTACAAGGTAATAGATTAGACTCAATATAATTTTCCAAACAAGTGTGTTAGCAAATCATATGACCTAATACATGGACTTGAGGGAAAACATAAACATATAGTAACAAAAACAACAAAAATACACATAGAAGAAAAATAAAATGCTAAAAATACCTCAAGAGATAGAAAAAGGTAAAAACAAACACTTCAAGGAGCAATGATAAAAGGTTCTATAGGGAGAAATGATAGAATGCTTCTAAGAGTAGTAAAAGATGCTACAGGGAACTTAGTGAAAAAACACTTCTGGGAGTAGTAAAAAGGGTGCTACAAGGAGTAGTGATAAAACACTTATAGGAGTAGTAAAAGGGTGCTGCGGGGAGCAAAGGAGATGCTACATGGAGAAAGTTTATCAATGCTCTTAGTATCAAGTGGTGTTATAGGGACGTCCCTGGAAGGAAGAACACAAAATACATCATAATCAACAAGCAAAATACATGAAGAAACACTAATGGATCTACATGTGTGGGGTCAATATAAATATACAAGGAGTGATAATAATGAAGAGACAAGGACTAAACTATCATAATCCCTTAGGCATGTAGAACTACGAGAACAAAGAAGGAATATCACATGAAAACAAAACAACAAAAACATTTTAGGTCAATATGGAAGATACCTAGATGTAGTGAAGCTTTACATCATCCCCAAATTATAAAGAAAAATCATACATAGAATAGATAGAAGAAGTCAAATACATATAGAAGAATGTCATGACATTTTTTCATCTCCTCGGTATCTATGCCCCTACGGGAGAAGCATGGGTCCTCTAGGAGAAACTAACAAGTAAACACCAAGAAAGCACATAGGTATACCAAAAAAATTAGGCAAGCCACACACACATGCAAACACACACACATATAATATATATACAATTAGATGATACAAAGTTACTACCACTCAAAGTTAGAAACCAAGAAGTCATACTTTCCCTAATCTCAATTATTATGGTGGGATCCAAAAGCTAATAAGCTAGCGAGACCACAACTAGAGCAATACTAGGTGAAGATCCATCACCAAAACGTGGAAGGATGGTCACGAGAGCAATGTCCTCCTCATCATTCCTAGGTAAGGGAAGGGTCAATGATCTCACTAGAATTTAAGACAATGAAGGAATGACAACACTAATCACATACTCCTTGGAAGGTGCCAAAGCCATCCTATCATAGAGGACAATCTGCTACAATCACTCAATACTAGTATTAGGGACAGGGTCCACAAGAGAAATAGAGTTACATGGAGGAGGAGCCTCCATTGAATCAAGAGTAGATGAAGAAGACCTTGAAGATGAAGCGGGAATGTTGGTTTTTGATCTACAGTATGGTGGAGTGGGGTAATGCTCCTACTTATTCTTGGGTTACGAGCACGGGATGTCTATATTGATTGTGGTTGGACTGAGAACATCTAGAAAAATTAGATAATGGGTGTGCTAGAATGGCACCAAAGCATCTAATGTTTCTTTAGGAATGATAGAAACATTGGGTAGGTCGAGAGTGGCTTGGAGAAGGGTGGCCAATCAAATGTAATAGGGATGATTGAAGGTTCACGAGAAGGAGCCAAGATAACTTGGACGTTTTCATTACTAGATTGGCATAGGTCTTGGGATGATTCATCAGAGGTGGAATTACGAGCTTGAGCTCTAGCTATAGAACATCCATGCACACACAAGCTAGTTTCCTAGATAGTGTCGGTTAAAGGCTCAATAGGGTCCATTTGCACATGCTACTTTTCTCTAGCTGTCATAGTGATTGTAGGAGGATCAGAAGTAGCAATTGAAGGTCAGGTGGCTCTAGAAGCAATAGGATATATTTGGAATAGCAGGGCCTTTCCCCTATCCATGGTATAGGAAGTAGGGGGTGGGACAACGAAATACTAATGAGCACTATAAAGATGGGAAGAATCATCCAACATGGGTTTCTTTCCTTTTACTACTGCTAAGATAGGAGAAGGAATAGGAGCAACCACCACTGACTAGGTGACTTTCAAAGGAAGAAGCCTAGAAAGTGTGGGCTTAAGAGTGAAAAGAGACATTTCTCTCTGTAATCAATCCAACCAATCTTTGATACCAAATTTTGATAATACAAATGCAATTAAAACTATTGATCCTTAGTGCTTACAACTTCATCAACATGATAGAACATGTATGGAAATAGAAATAACATAGTAGAAATAAAAATATGTAATATCATAAGAACACTTATATATGTGGGGAAAAACTTTTTAGATAAAAAAATCCAACCAACAAAGAGAATATAATATTTCATTAATCTTAACTATAGAGTACAACACAACTTCCCCCTTAAGTCTAGTAGCATTCTCGTAGCATAACAAGATAACCTATAAAACCATACAAACTACTATTCCATGCCCTATAATATATAAGTAAATGTAATCCTAGAAAACCATTAATATTTTTAATACAATAGACTCAAACCATGAGCTAAGTAATCAACATGCAAAAGAGACCTCATGACATGTAGAAGAATGTCATGACATTTTTTCATCTCCTCGGTATCTATGCTCCTATAGGGGAAGCATGGGTCCTCTAGGAGAAAGTAACAAGTAAACACCAAGAAGGCACATAGGTATACCAAAAAAATTAGGCAAGCCACACACACACATGCAAACACACCCATATATAATATATATACAAACAGAGGATACAAAGTTACTACTACTCAAAGTTAGAAACCAAGAAGTCATACTTTCCCTAATCTCAATCATTATGGTGGGATCCAAATACTAATAAGCTAGCAAGACCACAACTAGAGCAATACTAGGTGAAGATCCATCACTAGAATGCGGAAGGATGGTCACAAGAGCAATGTCCTCCTCATCATTCCTAGGTAAGGGAAGGGTCAATGATCTCACTAGAATTTAAGACAATGAAGGAATGACAACACTAATCACATACTCCTTGGAAGGTGCCAAAGCCATCCTCTCATAGAGGACAATCTGTTAGTATTACTCAATACTAGTATCAGGGATAGCGTCCACAAGAGAAATAGAGGTAGGTGGAGGATGAGCCTCCATTGAATCAAGAGTAGATGAATAAGACCTTTAATATGAAGGGGGAATGTTGGTTTTTGATCTACAGTATGGCGGAGTGGGGTAATGCTCCTACTTATTCTTGGGTTACGAGCACAGGATGTCTATATTGATTGTGGTTGGACTAAGAACATCTAGAAAAATTAGATGATGGATGTGCTGGAATGGTACCAAAGCATCTATTGTTTTTTAGGAATGATAGAAACATTAGGTAGGTTGAGAGTGGCTTGGAGAAGGGTGGAAGATCAAATGTAATAGGGATGATTGAAGGGTCACGAGAAGGACCCAAGATAACTTCGACGTTTTGGTTACTAGATTGGCATAGGTCTTGGGATGACTCATCAAAGGTGGAATTACCAGATTGAGCTCTAGCTATAGAACATCCATGCACACAGAAGATAGTTTCCTAGATAGTGTGGGTTGAAGGCTCAATAGGGTCCATTTGCACATGCTACTTTTGTCTATCTGTCATAGTGATGGTAGGAGGATTAGAAGTAGCAATTGAAGGTCAGGTGGCTCTAGAAGCAATAGGAGATATTTGGAATAGTGGGGCCTTTCCCCTATCCATGGTATAGGAAGTAGGGGGTGGGACAACGAAATACTAATGAGCACTATAAAGATGGGAAGAATCATCCAACATGGGTTGCTTTCCTTTTACTACTACTAAGATAGGAGAAGGAATAGGAGCAACCACTGCTGACTAGGTGACTTTCAAAGGGAGAAGCCTAGAAAGTGTGGACTTAAGAGTGAAAAGAGATGTTTCTCTCTGTAATCAATCCAACCAAGCTTTGATACCAAATTTTGATAATACAAATGCAATTAAAACTATTGATCCTTAGTTCTTACAAATTCATCAACATGATAGAACATGTATGGAAATAGAAATAACATAGTAGAAATAAAAATACGTAATATCATAAGAACACTGATATATGTGGGGAAAAACATTTTAGATAAAAAAATCCAACCAACAAAGAGAGTATAATATTTCATTAATCTCAAATGTAGAGTACAACAACACAACTTCCCCCTTAAGTCCAGTAGCATTCTTGTAGCATAA
This sequence comes from Cunninghamia lanceolata, assembly GCA_027924645.1. Lineage (NCBI taxonomy): Eukaryota > Viridiplantae > Streptophyta > Pinopsida > Cupressales > Cupressaceae > Cunninghamia > Cunninghamia lanceolata. The sequence goes on from BSBN01001067.1 coordinate 8,756,875, forward strand.
CAAGATAACCTGTAAAACCATACAAACTACTATTCCATGCCCTATAATATATAAGTAAATGTAATCCTAGAAAACCATTAATATTTTTAATACAATAGACTCAAACCATGAGCTAAGTAATCAACATGCAAAAGAGACCTCATGACATGTGTCTAGGAGTTACAGGCATCCTTCTAGAAGCTTCAAGACCTTTCTCATGAACTTGGTTGGCCAAGTTCACTAGAGGATGAAAACAACATACTAGAGGATAAAATAACAATTCCCTAAGTCCAAAAAGATAACCAACTTCATACACATCATAATAGATGCTTTCTTACACCTTTTACAATGTCACAAATACTTCTTACACATCTTACAAAATCATAAATTGTCATAGACTCCCTTCCACTTGATGCAAAATTTTTAATGATGTCTTACAATTCTTCCTCCCATATTATGTGTCTTACACACATATTCCAAGACACCTAGACAATAATAATTAATTATAAATACATCCAAGCTCATGTGAAAGTCCAAGTTTGCCCTCTCCATGATCCTTGGAGATGTGTACATAATTAAGCAACTATTAAATAAGTAAATTATAATAGTCTATAAGGATTGTAAGGTGAATGTCAACCTTAGTTATAATAGAAAAGAGGAGGGTAAGTGAACAAAAGCTTATATTTGAGAAGATAAAATTGAGGCTAGAAATGGGATTTTGGTAAAAAGAAATTAGTGGCCTCTTTGGATGATTCTCCATTGAAGGGAACACCATATTTTCCCTTGTCCTAACATTTTGACACCATGTCATGCTAAGTTTGTGGTGGTGAACCACCATTATGAGCTAGGCTTCTAGCCGGTAGACCACCATTACCAGCATTATAGTTATTCTTATGAATCCCAACTATAGACCATCCTTCCTATTTTTTTAGCAACAAAGCCTCATTTGTAAGATGGGGAGTGGGATTTCTGTGAGGAGAAGCATGAGGATGTACTTTATAATCATATGATCAAAGGATTGACATTATAATAGGTTTTGGGTATTTTAAGATAGATGACATGCTAGGCACATGTCTCATTTGACCATTTTAATATCAACTAACTCCAAAATTTTAAATAGATCAATCTCAATGTACACATGTTTTGATAGATTGGATAAGAAAAACTTATCTAGCTCAACATAAATAGCATTGCCTAAAGAAACTACTATTTTAGGCAAGAAATTTGAACATGGAAAAGGTATACTAGAAAATTCCACCAAAATAGGGACATGGACAGTTCTCTCCTCAAAGACTACAAAGTCTTGGGTCTAGGGTGTGAAAACAAGAAGAGATGTATAGACAGACCAAGGGCCATGTTTGAGAATAGTTTCACATGACTAGCTTCAATAAAGCAAAAAGGAAAGAATCCATTCATGAGGTTCTGGATAGCATCAAGGTAGACCCCATGTAGGAACCAAGCTTTGTTCGCCCATTCTTTAAGCATTTTTTTTTGGGAATCTTACTAACAAAGTAGCCTATTAAAGTAAGATTTTCAAGCCATTAGAACACTATCAAATTCTAGGATGGAAAAGACCATATTAGGTGTTTCAAAAGACATACCTCATGAAACACTTTGATAATGAATTTCATGAGTCACTTTTGCAGTCAAGCCATCCTTGTGCACTGTCAAACCATCAACACTAGTAGAAACTACTAGATTGATGATTTTTTAGGCCATTTAAAGGGAAAACACTGACATGCATGAAAAACTAAAAGAACCCACAAAAAATGCAAGACAACAATAGATAATCTTACTCAAAGAAATAGTATGACAAAAGGAGTGATAGAAGCTAACACAGATAAAGCTAGTTTTGATAGTTTGACTTTACTTGTACCTTGATATCCAATCCGTACACTCTCCCAAGCTTTCTTAGATTTGATTGGTGCTGTAAATCTTGAAAATAGTATGAAGAATATAACTTTTACATCTTTCTTTCTATCTTCTTAAAGAAATTATTCTACTTTTATATTAAAGAATTTTATGTTGCCCAGTAAATTGATTCAAGAAAACTATTCTTTACTAAATCCCATACATCATGCTAACAAAATAATGTCTTCATCTTAATACTCCAATGAAAAGATAAATTTGATGTCACATGAACACTAACTATAGTGAATCAATTAAAAAAAAATTAATCACCTACTCTATTACCAATTTGTTAAAAATTAAAATTCTTTGTATATACACTATTTTCAAAATGTTCTATTTTAATATTAAATACTGCTCTATTTTAAATACTGAACTATAATATTCACACAAAAACCTGTTGTTCAAATGCATAAAAGTGATTACGAGAAAGTGTCTGATCACGAGAATGTAGTCGTGATTGGTAGACTGCTTCCACCACAAAAATGTCTTGATGGGTAGCTTGCTTGCGCTAGAAAATTGCTCCGTCCAAAATTTCCTATATACTTCCATCTGTGCTGTGCGTCTTGCATAGGTATTAGGGATTGATCTGCACGTTACACGTTTTCTCACCCTTGAACGCCTGTGTGGTGAATGTCCATTTTAAATTGCCTGCATCTATGCCTTACACATTTGGGTATATAGCACTATACAATAGCTAGTGCAATATCTCCTCCAATATTGTTGAACGAGGATTTTGGTGTTAAAATTGCACATTCTGGTATACCCAAGGGTTATTCTTAAACCTTATCTATTTCAATAGTCAAATGTTAATTTTAGCCAATAAAAATAGGATAAATAATTACCACTTTTTAATATGGATGAAGTTTAAATTGACTATTAATTGTTTGACCATTGAAGTTGATGATATTTAGGAAAATATTTGGAGAGTACGGCCATAGAATGAACGTGAGCTAGAAACGCAGCCGTTGAAGATGCAACTGGTATATCTTTATATTCTTCGTCTTCGTGCTTTCAAATAACTATAAATACTACAATCGTTTTCCAGCTCTCAAATAAGAGACAAGAAAAAAAAGGCTACGATTGATGCTCGATGAGCACTGCAAACAATAATTTTACAAACAAATGAGATCATGGAAGATGGACTTTAACTTGAGTGTGAAAATTTAAAAGCAAACATATATAATACGGAACAGGCACTTTTTTTTGTGTTTTGAAAGGCCCAACGGTTATTAGCTTTATCTCAAGCAATACATATTCCCCAACAATATCAATAATGGTGTTCACTAAAAGTTGGGCAAATTTCAGAACGTGAAAGGTGCAGATCCAATCCACAGAGCTTGGAGTCAATTCCAAGAGTTCGGAGTGCATGTACACCGCTCCGTACCATATTTCTGATAGGAAATTTGTGAACTATATCAGGTATTAGTACTTGGGTTAGTCCTGGTACGGTTTTCACACGTCATGGAGAAATAATTCAAATAATTTAAATGACATGCAAAATAGTAAAAATAAAACCAATGTTACTCTGTAGTAAACCTAAATATTGATCAATAAAGTAACATAAATGTTTATGACACTCTGCAGCAAAAATGGTGTCATATTTTGGAAAATTTCCAGACTAGAAATATTGTATGATGCTCTACAGTGAAAATATAATCATTCTCCCTATTTGTGGCAGGAAAAGTTAATGATTTGATTATCTGTGTAGTCTATTTTCTTATTTATATCTATATTAGACTTAAATACTATTGGGAAATGAGGTGCCTCAACCTTGCATATTTCTAGTGAATAGTTATTTTTATTTAATATTTTCCTACAGTTGTTAAACATTGTCGGAGCCTTGAAATTAGTATTTTAGGTGTCAAAAGATGCTCACATGGTGGTACATTATGTTAGGCCTATTTTTAAGCATATTATGATAGATTCTATGACATCTGTAAGGGTCAAAAATAGGGGATTTCATTTTGGACGTGAGAGATTATTTTGGGACTGGAGTCTTGGCTGAGAAATTTCGCACATGGTTTTGTAAAACTACAGATGGTTTCTTGTATAGCCAAAAGTCTATAAATTGGAGGCTTGAGGAGTAGTTTGGATAGTGTGAATTTGCAAGTATTGTTATGCTGTCGGAATTCTTCCAGAATTGTTTACTGCAAGTGTATGTAATCTTGTTATTGGATTTGGAATACATTGAGCAGGCTTTTGGAGTGTGGGGTTTTTCACCCGAAAGGGTTTTCCCCACGTATATTTGGTGTTTTATGTTTTATTGTTTATTTCATGCTTTGAATGTGTTGCTAGAATTTCTATAACTGTTAGATCAGCTTTTAAAAGTTTTGCATAATATCTCTCCTCAAGATTGGCGTAGGAAGTTGTTTCCGCTACTTTAACTTCCTTACAAGTGGTATCAGAGCTTGATCACTTTTGGTTTCAGTTGTGGGTTGTTGGATTTTTTTTGTGCTAATCAAGGTTTGAGTGGGAGCTTGTGTAGAGGATACTTTGTGATCTTGTTGCAGGCTTTTTAGATGGCAAGCACATCTTGGAGAATGAAGGTTGAAAAAATTTATGGTACAAACTTTGCAATGTGGAAGCTGAAGATGGAAGATTTGTTGATTGATCGGGATCTTTGGGATGTCGTGGATGAAAATGTCCACAGGCCTACGGATCCAGTTTTGGCTGCAAAATATGATGTAATGGACAAAAAAGCTAAAGGTCTCATAAGACTGTGTCTTGCAGACTCAATTTTGATAAATGTCCACGAAGAAACCACTTCAAAGAAGCTTTGGAAGAAGTTGGGTGAGATATACCAAGCTAAATCTTTAGTAAATAAAATTTTCTTGAGGAAGAAGTTGTATTCCTTGAGAATGGAAGATGGTGGATGAATTTCTGAGCATCTGGAAACATTCAATATGTTGGTGACTCAATTGACCTTAGTTGGGGTGAAAATGGATGAAGAAGAAAGGTGCCAAACTTTGCTGTGTTCGTTGCCAGACTCATGGGACAGCCTAGTCATGGCCATTGGGAGCACTTCAGTCACTCTAAAGATGGAGGATGTTGTTGGTTCTCTACTCTCTGAAGAGATGAGAAGGAAGGCCTCCTTGAATGTCAAAGAGGCTTTGAGTGTTTGAGGAAGACTAAAAGAACGAGGCAAAGATGAGAAATAGCATGGCCGTTCTAAGTCCAAGAATAAGGGGAGATCAAAATCTCCTGGTAAGTCCAAGGCAATATACTAGAACTATGGCAAATCTGAACACTTCCGAAAGGAATGTAAATAAGAGAAGAAAAAGAAGAAGAAGCAAGATTCTGATTCTGAGTCCGAAAAGGAAGATGGAGATGCCTTTATCAGCCTTGGCCACTCGTACAGGTGATAATGCATGGTTGATAGACTCAGGTGCATCTTTCCACATGACTCCTAACAGAAACTGGTTTAGTAAGTATGAAAACTATGATGGTGGTAAGGTGTATTTGGGTGATAATTCTTTTCTTGACATTGTTGGCCGTGGTAGTATTCATGTGAAATTTTCTGATGGTAGAGTTAGAAGATTTGATGGTCTTGCATATCCCAAGACTAGCAAGAAATTTATTATCTATTAGCAAGCTAATAGATGCGGGTGTGCACGTACAGTTTTCTGAAGTAGGTGTGAAAATGGTGACAGGTGCTATGGTGATAGCAAGAGGAAGTAGAGTGGGTACATTGTACCACCTTGATGCATGCACGGTTGAGTGCAATAGCACCTCTGATAAAATTAAGCCAGAAACTACTTCATTGAAAAAAGAGATGGTTTCCTCTTCTGCGGATGGTGGTGGCTTCTGGGTACCCAAGCGTGCTCTGTCTACTAAATCAAAGTTACCTACAAAGAAGATTATGTTATGGTGCCAGAGACTTGGCCACATTGGAGAGAAGGGTTTAAAAGCCCTAAAAAATAAGAACCTTGTTGAGGGGCTGAATGATTGCAATCTAGAGTTTGATTTATGTGAACATTATATTTATGGCAAACAGAACCGCATTCAGTTTTACTCGTCTTCTCATAAGTCTTCATGTATTTTAGATCTAATCCATTTGGATGTATTTGGTCCTATTGATGTTGTTTCTATTGGTAAATCAATTTATTATGTTACTTTCATTGATGATTTCAGTAGGAGAACATGGTTATATTTTTTAAAGAGTAAATCTAAAGTTTTCAGTCATTTTAAGGAGTTTAAGGCTATGGTAGAAACTCAGACTGGAAAGAAAATTAAATGTTTGAGGACTGACAATGGCAGTGAGTATTGTTCTGTAGATTTTGACAGATCCTGTATAGATTACAGGATTAAAAGACAAAAGACAACTCTGTATTCTCCTCAGTAGAATGGAGTTGCAGAAAGAATGAACAAAACATTGATGGACAAGGCTAGGAGCATGTTGAGTGGAGCTGGTCTAGAACAAAAGTTTTGGGCTGAAGCTGTTGCCACTGCTTGTTATTTGATAAATAGATCTCCTACATCAACGCTTGTTGATAAAATGCCGATGGAGGCATGGTCAGGGAAAAAGCCTTCACTTAGACATCTAATAGTTTTTGGTTGTGAGGCATATGCACATGTGCCTAAGGAAAAGAGAACAAAGTTGGATTCTAAGGCTGTTAAATGTATCTTCATCAGCTACGGCTATGGTGTGAAAGGATACAAGCTTTGGAACCCTATTAAACATAAGGTAATTTATTCCAGAAGTGTTGTGTTTAGAGAGACTAAATCTTCTCCTGTTACTTTTCAGCCAGAACAGCATAAAGAAATTGAACAGAAAAAAGATGTGATTCAACTTCCTTCTATGCCTGAGAATGTTGAATCAAGACCCCAAGATAGACAAGAAGTTGAGGAGAGCTCATCAAGCTTTGAATCTTCAGAAGAGGGAGAATAGGAGGAAGAAGTGGAAGAACCTCCACCTCAGCTTGTTCGACAGTCTACAAGGCATAGGTAACCACCTGAAGGTATGGGTATTCACCTGATGATTGGAAGTGTATATTTTCTTTGAATACTAACATTGATGAACCAAGATCTATGCAAGAGGCTTTGGGTATGAATGATGCAGAGTCCTAGAAAGTTGCCATGGATGAAGAGATGGTAGCCCTTAAAAGAAATGATACATAGGACCTTGTACCTTTGCTTGAAGGACACAAACCTATTGGATGTAAATGGGTTTTTAAGAAAAAGATTGGTTCAGATGGAAATGTTGAAAAGTATAAGGCACGGTTGGTTGCTAAGGGATACTCTTAGGTTGAGGGTATTGATTACGGTGAGATCTTTTCACCTATTGCTAAAATGACATCCATTCGATTTTTATTATTTATTACAGCAGCTTATGACCTAGAGGTTGAACTATTAGTGTACACATTTCATTTGGCTTAATTTGGCATTCATTTGGCCATATTTGGAAGCCTCATTTTATGCACATGGCATAAGACACCTTAGCTGGGTGTGTGGCCATTTTGAAGAGCCCTTCGAACACTTTCACTCCACTTAGCTTGCCACATCTACTTGAGATCTCCTTAAGTTATGGGAATGACTCCCATTAACTCAAGGTTGCTCAAGGCTACATGTACTTGTCATATTGACTTCCAATTTACTCCAATTTGTAATTAGCAAAGCATTACTAGATCTTGTTTCTAACATGGTATCAGAGCTATGCTAATTGTTTGCTGGTTCGATTGGAGGTAAAAATCTTCTATTTTGACAGATTTTTTTTGTAAAAAATGCAAATTTTTTTAGAAATTTGACATTTTGCAAGTTTTCATTTATAGAGTTTTTTTTGTTGAAAATGCAATTTTTTTTTGCAAAATCAACATTTTGCAGGCTATGAAGTAATTTTGGGCACACTTTTCTCAATCTAGTGGTCAAGTTTTTGGCCTTTAGGCCTCTGTGTCATCGTTTGGATTGATATGAGCTTGATGGTTGAAGATCAAACTACTGGTCGAGGTCATCATTCTGTTGTTTAGGATCACAGTCAAGGCCTTTTCTGATTGTTGCAGACTTCTTTTCTATGGTGTCCACCTACTCAGTGTGTGCACCCCTTTGAGGGTGTTAAGGGTCTCCAGTGGTCAATATTTTCTGCAGCTTGAGAGGCATTTTTGGTAGATTGAAAGGAGTTTCAGGCCATTTTTTCTTCATCCAAGGCTGACTTTTCTTGTGCAGACTCGATTTGAATGTGGAAGCTTGATGATTTGGTTGAAGTTTCCATTAATAGGGCGATAACCATGCACCTAGATCAGGGCGTTTAAGAAGGTCTAAGAGTTTTTTGGCGAAATTGCTCCTCTACGGTTTTAGTTTGAGGGTTTGATCCTCTATTTTGTGCCCATTTTGTCCAATTTAGGCTGATCTTTGGTGGAGTGACAGTTTTGCCTCTGTTGGTCATCATTTATCTCTGTGCCATATATCTGCCCTCGGTCTGCATTTGATCCATGAATGTACCTTCACAAGCGTCCAAGCTCAGCTCATCTATTTGGCTATCTAAAAACGGTCGACCCTGCATCATTTGGGGTTTCTATTTAACTTCTTGGTTGCATATCGTCATTTCTATTTGACTTTGCATGATTTAGGTTTGCAGTTGCAGCAGACGACCTCCACAGGTGGTGTTTCATAGCCAGTGGTCTCCTTTCAACTCATCCTTAGAGAGCTCAAACTCAGTGTTTACTGGTCTATGTTCTAACTACTCGCCACAATCTTCTCCAATGGATCTGTATGGTTTGTTGATTCTATTTTTTATTACAACATGTCACTTGTAATTCATTTAATGTGGTCACAGTTTATGTTGCAAATTCTAGTGCTTGCACTACAGTGAGAGTCACAGGTAGATTATATTTCTTTTGCTGAGTCACTGTATGTTACAATAATTGTTGCACCAACTAACACCTAGCATTTCCCCTATTGTATGCAAATAGAGTCTATTTAAACAATCTTTTTTTGAAATTGTAATATCATAATAGTAACATTTAATGTTACATATGTGATTAAAGTCTTGATGCTCCAAACAATTGTAATAGTGACATTTAACGCACTAAAGTGCCACAAACAAGGAGAGGTCACCTAATATTGAATTTGGGGGGGTGTATATAATGTGCCTTGAACATTTTAGAGTTGTGCCAAAGAGCACTTCCATAGAATCATGTCAAGAACACTTCATTGAGTCATGACTAGAACACTTCCACACTTTCTTTCCATTTTTTCAGTTATGGGGGTTTTCATGCACTAATTTATAAAGTGCCACAAATCATTTGGGATAAAAATATTGAATTGTGGGGGGGTTCATAGAGTTGTGTCAAGTGGATTTCAGAGTTGTGCCAAGAGCACTTCCACAAAGTTATGTCAAAGATCACTTCCATTACTACTTCATCATTCTTCAACATTTTTTTCTGCAATGTATTGGGATTTGTCAAGTACACTTCCATTGAGATGTGTCAAGAACATTTCCACTACACTATCACCTAATGCTACATGTGCATCCAGAGTTGATTCTTCGAGGACTTCCAGAGATTCATCATAGCAAAAGATTGATATCAGTTCATTTGTTTCTATAGATTTTAGAGTTGCTTCATAGAAGGCTTCCACATAATCTTCAAAGTAGGACTTCACATTGGATTTGAATTGTAGCCATATGGCATCCAATCGACATTCCACAAATGGATCTTGCAAGAATTGTAGGACTAGATCTCTTTTAGTTGTATTGTGTCAAGTGCACTTCCATTGAGTCGTGTCCAGTACACTTTCTTATGTTTTTCTCTTTTGGGGGGGTAGTTTTTTCCCATTAGGTTTTCTATCTTTCTCCACTTATGAGAGTTTTATTTGTACATGGGTACCTCAGCAGGCCTTGTTGTCGGGACCCATCTTTTTCACCCACCTAAGTTGTGCTTAAGGGGGGGTATTAGTGTACACATTTCATTTGGTTTAATTTGGCCATATTTGGAAGCCTCATTTTATGCACATGGCATAAGACACCTCAGCTAGGTGTGTGGTAGTTATGATAAGTCCTTCGAACACTTTCACTCCACTTAGCTTGCCACATCTACTTGAGATCTCCTTAAGTTATGGGATTGACTCCCATTAACTCAAGGTTGCACAAGGCTATATGTACTTGTCATATTGACTTCCAATTTACTCCAATTTGTAATTAGCAAAGCATTAGTAGATCTTGTTTCTAACACGGACAAATGGATGTGAAAACTGCTTTCCTTCATGGTGATTTGGGGGAAGAAATTTACATGACACAGCCAGAGCACTACGTGGTGAAAGGTAAAAGCAAGTTGGTTTGTAAGTTAAAGAAATCTTTGTATGGCCTTAAACAAAGTCCTAGGATGTGGTACCAGAAGTTTGATACTTATGTGTTGAATTTGGGATTTGTGCAGTCTAAATCTAATCACTATGTATATTTTAAATCTGATGGTGATCGTTTCTTGGTAATTACTTTATATGTTGATGACATGTTGTTCATTGGGAAAGGCAAATGTTTGATTGCAGAATTGAAATCTCAGCTCTCTGTGAAATTTGAAATAAAAGATCTTGGTGCAGCAAAACACATACTTGGGATGGAGATCAGAAGAGATCATGAGAATAGAAAGCTATGGCTTGGCTAGAGTAAGTATGTTTGTTCAATTTTGCAAAGGTTTAACATGCAGGATTGTAAACCACTCTGTGTTCCTGTTACATTGGGAATGAAATAAAAAAAGACAAACCTTACAAATTAATGTGCATACTTACAACTCAATGTAACATAACTTTACAAAATCAATGTGAATACTTACAAATTAATCCAATGAACCATCTGGATCTGCTCTACTCTTTATTGTGTCAAGTATTGCTTCATGGTCAGACTCACGCACCTTCCACAATATTTTGTTCAAAGGTCTACCCCGATACTTTATCAAATGAACATTGGATGCCACGACAAGGTTCGAGTAATGAAGAATCTTTTGATGCATGTCAAAGTCCTGAAATAGCCAAATATTAACACTCTTATGTGGGTACCTTCTAAGCCATGTTCCAGTAATAACCACTGATCCTGTAGGGTATTCGATGTTTTCTCCATCTGTAACAGGGGCCTCCAATTTCTTTTTGGCCTCAACACAATGACATAAGTAATAATCTGTTCCCTCTTCATTATCTTCATCTGCAATAACTGCATATACGTGTCCTACATTGATATGTGTAGCAAATTAGATGAAATTAGTCAACATTACAAAAACACTACAAAGTAAGATGACATTACCTGGTTGAACTAGATAAAATTAGATGCATATATGTGCCCTATATTACCTGGTTGAACTAAATCTAATATATGGCCAAAGTCAACTGACGATTCCATCTGTGTTAGTTCCAGTGCCGTCGGGGGTCGATACGTGTCAAGTGGGCTAAGATAACTTAACTGCCATTCGTCAACCCACTCCTTTGACTCACACTCATCCCAAACTTGAATTGTATAGGAAGAACAAAAGCATGACATCTTTCGTGTATGGATACTCCATGAACCTGCAATTGAGCTTCTGAAAGAGTGCATCTCATTTGATCCTGTCAGTGTACAACAATCCTCATATGGTGCAATGTTAGTATCATCTATCAACCAAAAAAATCTACGAACTAAAGACTTACCTTCATTACCTGGACCCATGGAAGCATTACACCACTCGACAATCAATTTTGCATCTGTCAACTTTGCATTGTCTTTATACTTTAACTCTTCTCGTGCTATGGCTCTTTTGATACATGCTCCTGCACCATCATGCTCCCCCTTTCCATGCCCGGCCTCACAAAAGTTTCACATATGTTGAATACCTGTAAAATTATGCCTCCTACTCAGCCAATAGAAATTCCATGAGTTCTTGAATTGTGATGCACAATTATCTGACCATATGATATGTTGACTAAACGATATGCCCCTTCTAGCCAAATCATTGTAGAACACCTGGAAGCAACCTTGCACGAACTTCGTAGAATGCGTGCGATCATCACTAATATAGAAATGATACTCCCTTATGATCTTTCTGTCATCCTCTGTACTATCATTCGCATGAATGAATGTGATGTGCACAAATATAGAAACCTGTGTGGAGTTGTAATATTGTGATTGCACCTCACGCTGTGGCTGTAGACTGTAGTTCTCTGCAAAGTCGACGACTGAAACAATGCTACCAACCGGAAATGTGTCCTTGCATAACTTGAATTGCAAGTCCAACCATCGAGCTCTATGGGCATGTCTTGCATACTCATACACTATGCTGTCATGAAATATAGGCATAAACTGATACACTAGAATCTTTTCAATAACTAATTCACACCTCTTTGCTTCTTTACCATATTTTGTATTGTATGCCACTGTTTTATACTTGCCAAACTCTACTAGTTCATTTCCAACCGCATGTGTTATTTCCATATGTTCACATATTGGCAAATGTTGCAAGCCACCGCAACGATGACATGTGCCATCCAAGCATAATTTCTTGTAGAATATTTGACCTTCCTCTCTTTCACATAAAATTCTTGATATGAAGTCTCTTGAAGATGTTGGTGGGGCACATATGGCACAACCCTGCAAATCATTGTTAGTATGCATATCTAAACATATAGACCTATAAGCATCAAAATGGTTAGAAAATTCAATATGTAATCTACAACAACAAGTAGTGCGTGTGTGATTTATCTTAACATAGAAAGGTTTTAGCATTTCAAAATATCTTTGACAAACTTTAATTTGAGGATACTTCTCTAGAAATTTACCATAAAACTGTGTTTGAGTCTCATCTAAAAAATGCTTTGGATGTGGCTCGCGGTTCTGACTACCAATTCTCCTTCTTACCACATCCCTTTGATTCAGAGATACCCTTGTGTAATTCTTCCAAAAGTCTTCAATTAGTGATCTCAATGCTTCAACAATTGGTTTATCTTTTCGTGGTAGTCTCCCCGAGAACGCCCATAATTCATTGGCATTAGTGTCCTCAATTCTTTGGCGTCTTCCAACGGCTCTTGATAAAGTTTTCCTATTAATTCTCAATTTTTGACTTGTCTTTCTAATGAGACGAGCTTTCCTTGTTTGACTACTTACTATAGTCGATGTAATCACACGCCGTGTTGCATTACTATCTTTTGTGCATGAGGTGTTACCCACACTCTCATACGCACTCATTAGATTCTTGACAATAGATTTTTCACTTGAAGCCTCTAATGTTCTCAACCCAAGAATCTTCATGATAGACCTATACTTTATACTTCGCATCATTTCAACGAATAGTTGACATCTTGCAGTCTCATTTAACTTTTCAAAGAACAATCTCCAAATCTTATTAGCATATCTTCTACAAGTGCATTTTGGAATCTTACCTTCCATTGGCTGCAAAATATTCTCATCAATATCAATCAAATACTTTGGCTTTCTATGCAAAATTCTAGGTGATGTCAAGTTAGGTAAATTCATCTCAACATTAGGAATTTCATCAATATTTAAATGAGATGGGTTAGATGGCATACCTTCAATCGAAGATGGAATAGATGACATACCTTGAGGTTGAGGTGGGAATGATGGCGTACCTCCTTCATCACATGTGAGTGATGATGTACTCTCAACTTGAGATGTGGTAGATGGTGTCCCTACATGTTGTCTTGCGGTAAAGGATGTGTCTCCAACTATGGCATTCAAATCTCTCGTACCACGAAGTTTTTGCATTCGTTCTCTTTGTGCCGCCAATACCATATCTCTTTGTGATGGTTGTGGTTCCTCTTCAATTGGTATGTCTTCATTTATCGTGTCCAATTTCCTCTTCTCACGAAGTTCCCTCATAGCCATTGCTTTCTTTGCATTCTTAGCTTCTATCTCTTCCTGTGTTGGTTTAATTCTTGATCGTTTCCTCGGCATGACGGAGAATTTGTCTGTAGCATGATAAAGAGACCAATATTAGTTCCTAAGAAATGAATACATGATAATAGTGGGATTGTATTTTTTTTATGTTGTAAGGATTTATTCTTGTATAGTTTGACATCATGGTATGAACTAAGGTTTGTTTATTACACATAATTATTAAAGAGCCCAAGTGTAGAAAATATACATGGCATCATGTGAGATTGTAGGTTGCTTTCTTGATTGGGAATGTGTCTATTTTAAACATGTATGATAAAGCATGATAAAGTAATTCAATCTGAAATAAGGAAAATGTAAAGAACATGCATGTAAAGACTTGACATACCTAAAAAATGAAGATTTGAATGGAGAGAGTACCCAATTATGTAGTGTTTTTATCTTCTTGCATCAAACTCCCCAACAATTTGAGTTTTTCACCACTTGCTTCCTTTTCAATGTTAAATTCTTAAAATTGAATCAAAATTAACATTGCAATACTACAAAAATTGAAACTTGTATAGATATATATCAAATTTGGTTTGAAAACTATGTTATTTCCTCCTTCTCAAGTTGGCAAAGCAGAAAAGGTGGTGGAAAGATCATGCAAAGGTGGTACAATGTGTCAAATGTGCATGTGAACTTCCCAATAGCATGAAAGCACTTCTTTTTTGTCGGAGCACGTGCAGAATCAGTAAGAAAATAGAGCATGTGGGCCTGGATCATGGGGGTAACCACTTTTTTACCGTTTCAGTAGAAATACATAACGCGAGCGCGTTATAACACGCTCGCGCTATAACGCGCTCGCGTTTTGTCCTGCTATAGATCTCTAATCCCTAAACCCTCAACTCTGATCCCTTGACCCTCAACCCTCAATGTCAAATCCTAATCCCTCAACCCTCAACGTCAAATCCTAATCCGTCAACCCTCCAACCCTATCCCTAATCCTTACAACCCTCAACCCTTAACTCTGATCCATCAACCCTCAACACTATACCTTAAACCCTAATCCCTTCAACCTCAACCCTATCCCTAAACCCTTGACCCTCGAACCTCAGCCCTTGACGTCAAACCCTAATCCCTCAACCCTTAACTCTGATCCCTCATCTCTCAACCCTAACCCTAAACCCTCAACATCAAACCCTAATCCCTCAACCCTCAACCCTAATCTATCATCCATCATCCCTCCACACTCTACTTTAACCCTAATTCCTCGAACCTCAACCCTCAACCCTCAACATCAAACCCTAATCCCTCAACCCTTAACTCTAATCCCTCGACCTTCAACCCTGATCCTAAACCCTAAACCCTCAACGCCAAATTCTAATCCCTCAACCCTTCACTCTAATCCCTCAACCCTAAACCCTATCCCTAAACCCTCAACACTATACCTTAAACCCTAATCCCTCAACCCTAACCCTAAACCTTGTCCCTAAACCCTAATCCCTTCAACCTCAACCCTATCCCTAAACCCTTGACCCTCGAACCTCAGCCCTCAACGTCAAACCCTAATCCCTCAACCCTTAACTCTGATCCCTCATCTCTCAACCCTAACCCTAAACCCTCAACCCTCAACATCAAACCCTAATCCCTCAACCCTCAACCCTAATCTATCATTCGTCATCCCTCCACACTCTACTTTAACCCTAATTCCTCGACCCTCAACCCTATCCCTAAACCCTTGACCCTCAAACCTCAACCCTCAACCCTCAACATCAAACCGTAATCCTTCAACCCTTAACTCTAATCCATCGACCTTCAACCCTGATCCTAAACCCTAAACCCTCAACGCCAAATTCTAATCCCTCAACCCTTCACTCTAATCCCTCAACCCTAAACCCTATCCCTAAACCCTCAACACTATACCTTAAACCCTAATCCCTCAACCCTAACCCTAAACCTTGTCCCTAAACCCTAATCCCTTCAACCTCAACCCTTTCCCTAAACCCTTGACCCTCGAACCTCAGCCCTCGACGTCAAACCCTAATCCCTCAACCCTTAACTCTGATCCCTCATCTCTCAACCCTAACCCTAAACCCTCAACCCTCAACATCAAACCCTAATCCCTCAACCCTCAACCCTAATCTATCATCCATCATCCCTCCACACTCTACTTTAACCCTAATTCCTCGACCCTCAACCCTATCCCTAAACCCTTAACCCTCGAACCTCAACCCTCAACCCTCAACATCAAACCCTAATCCCTCAACCCTTAACTCTAATCCCTCGACCTTCAACCCTGATCCTAAACCCTAAACCCTCAACGCCAAATTCTAATCCCTCAACCCTTCACTCTAATCCCTCAACCCTAAACCCTATCCCTAAACCCTCAACACTATACCTTAAACCCTAATCCCTCAACCCTAACCCTAAACCTTGTCCCTAAACCCTAATCCCTTCAACCTCAACCCTATCCCTAAACCCTTGACCCTCAAACCTCAGCCCTCGACGTCAAACCCTAATCCCTCAACCCTTAACTCTAATCCCTCATCTCTCAACCCTAACCCTAAACCCTCAACCCTCAACATCAAACCCTAATCCCTCAACCCTCAACCCTAATCTATCATCCGTCATCCCTCCACACTCTACTTTAACCCTAATTCCTCGACCCTCAACCCTATCCCTAAACCCTTGACCCTCAAACCTCAACCCTCAACCCTCAACATCAAACCCTAATCCCTCAACCCTTAATTCTAATCCCTCGACCTTCAACCCTGATCCTAAACCCTAAACCCTCAACGCCAAATTCTAATCCCTCAACCCTTCACTCTAATCCCTCAACCCTAAACCCTATCCCTAAACCCTCAACACTATACCTTAAACCCTAACCCTAAACCTTGTCCCTAAACCCTAATCCCTCAACCCTCAACCCTAATCTGTCATCCGTCATCCCTCAACTCTAATCCCTCATTCCTAAACCCTAAACGCTATCCCTATTCCTAGACCCTCAACAGGCTCGATACTATACCTTAAACCCTAATCCCTCTACCATCGACACTCTTATTTAACCCTAATCCCTTGACCATTAACCCTATCCCTCAACCTCAACCCTGAACCCTCAACCCTCAACTCTCAACATTAAACCCTAATTCATCAACCCTAAACCCTAATCCCTCAAACCTAAACCCTATCCCTAAACCATCAACCCTCAACACTATACCTTAAACCCTAATCCCTCAACCCTCAACCCTAAACCTTATCCCTAAACCCTAATCCCTCAACCCTCAACCCTAACCCCTCATCCCTCAACTCTAATCCCTCATCCCTAAACCCTAAATGGTATCCCTATTCCTAAACCCTCAATAGACTCGATACTATACCTTAAACTCTAATCCCTTATCCCTAAACCCTCCAACCCTATCCCTAATCCTTATACCCTCCACACTCTACTGTAACCCTAATTCCATGACCCTCAACCCTATCCCTAAACCCTTGACCCTCGAACCTCAACCCTCAACCCTCAACATCAAACCCTAATCCCTCAACCCTTAACTCTGATCCCTCGACCTTCAACCCTGATCCTAAACCCTAAACCCTCAACGCCAAATTCTAATCCCTCAACCCTTCACTCTAATCCCTCAACCCTAAACCCTATCCCTAAACCCTAACCCTAAACCTTGTCCCTAAACCCTAATCCCTCAACCCTCAACCCTAATCTGTCATCCGTCATCCCTCAACTCTAATCCCTCATTCCTAAACCCTAAACGCTATCCCTATTCCTAGACCCTCAACAGGCTCGATACTATACCTTAAACCCTAATCCCTCTACCATCGACACTCTTATTTAACCCTAATCCCTTGACCATTAACCCTATCCCTCAACCTCAACCCTCAACCCTCAACCCTCAACTCTCAACTCTCAACATTAAACCCTAATTCATCAACCCTAAACCCTAATCCCTCAAACCTAAACCCTATCCCTAAACCATCAACCCTCAACACTATACCTTAAACCCTAATCCCTCAACCCTCAACCCTAAACCTTATCCCTAAACCCTAATCCCTCAACCCTCAACCCTAATCCCTCATCCCTCAACTCTAATCCCTCATCCCTCAACTCTAATCCCTCATCCCTAAACCCTAAATGCTATCCCTATTCCTAAACCCTCAATAGACTCGATACTATACCTTAAACTCTAATCCCTTATCCCTAAACCCTCCAACCCTATCCCTAATCCTTACACCCTCCACACTCTACTTTAACCCTAATCCCTTCAACCTCAACCCTATCCCTAAACCCTTGACTCTCGAACCTCAACCCTCAACCCTCGACGTCAAACCCTATTCCCTCAACCCTTAACTCTGATCCCTTATCTCTCAACCCTAACCCTAAACCCTAAACCCTCAACCCTCAACGTCAAATCCTAATCCTTCAACCCTAAACCCTATCCCTAAACCCTCAACACTATACCTTAAACCCTAATCCCTCAACCCTCAACCCTAAACCTTATCCCTAAACCCTAATCCCTCAACCCTCAACCCTAATCTGTCATCCCCCAACTCTAATCCTTCATCCCTAAACCCTAAATGCTATCCCTATTCCTACACCCTCAACAGAATCGATACTATACCTTAAACCCTAATCCCTTATCCCTAAACCCTCCAACCCTATCCCTAATCCTTATACCCTCCACACTCTACTTTAACCCTAATTCCTCGACCCTCAACCCTATCCCTAAACCCTTGACCCTCGAACCTCAACCCTCAACCCTCAACATCAAACCCTAATCCCTCAACCCTTAACTCTGATCCCTCGACCCTCAACACTATACCTTAAACCCTAATCCATATCCCTCAACCCTTAACCCTTAAAACTTAAACCCTATCCCTACACCCTCAACACTTGACACTATATCTTAAGCCTTAAACCCTCATCCCTAAAGCCTCAACCCTCAATCCTTAAACCTTAAACCCTAAACCCTATCCCTAATCCCTCTACCCTCAACACTCTAACCCTAACCTTGACATTAAATGCTAATCCGTCAACCCTAAACCCTAATCCTAAACCCTCAACCCTCAACCCTCAACACTATACCTTAAACCCTAATCCCTCAACCCTCAACCCTAAACCTTATCCCTAAACCCTAATCCCTCAACCCTCAACCCTAATCCATCATCCCTCAACTATAATCCCTCATCCCTAATCCCTAAATGCTATCCCTATTCCTAAACTCTCAACAGACTTGATACTATACCTTAAACCCTAATCCCTTATCCCTAAACCCTCCAACCCTATCCCTAATCCTTACACCCTCCACACTCTACTTTAACCCTAATCCCTCGACCCTAAACCCTATCCCTAAACCCTTGACCCTTGAACCTCAACCCTCAACCCTTAATGTCAAACCCTAATCCCTCAACCCTTAACTTTGATCCCTCGACCCTCAACCGTAATCTGTCATCCCTCATCCCTAAACCTTAAATGCTATCCCTATTCCTAGACCCTCAACGGGCTCGATACTATACCTTAAACGCTAATCCCTTATCCGTAAACCTTCCAACTCTATCCCTTATGCCTTAACCCTCATGATGAATAGCTTTGAATGTAAAAAAATTTGAGTGGGACATATGTCAAACATGGCAAAAGACAGACTTGCGGGAAAAAATGTAAGGCGAAACATAACGCGAGCAACGCGCTCGCGTTATAACGCGCTCGCGTTATTTCTTGCTTTGGGAATCCCAAGCCTTGGGCTTGGGATTTGCTTTGGATTTCCAACCCAAAGGCTTGGAGTGCCTTATGAACAGTCACAAACGTGTTTTTCTATATTCTTCAAAATTTCACATAATTTCGTTCGTGCTAACCCTCAGATTTGCACGTGTTTCAAGGTTGAACAAATCGAACACATGGGTAATGTTAGGCTTTCTCTTAGCTATTTGACGATGTGATTTTTTTCACATTTTAACAATGTTAAGCCTTTCATCTTTAATTTCTTTTGTTTGTGTGTCCGTTTTTATGCAAAAACCACTGTTTGGTCTTTTTTTCATTGTAAAATAACTATTCATTCAAATTTCAAAAAAATTACATATTTAAAAACTAAACTCCATTCTACAAATATTAAAAAAATAAAAAAATAATTTTCAATTAGTTTTCAAAATTTATAGGGGTAGCACGGCCAAAATTCTATTTTTTAGGATGTGTCCACTTTAAAAATTAGTAAAAAATCAAATATTCATCAAAAAATTATCAAAAAAATCGAGCATAAACTACATGCTATTAGCTAATTTCTCACCAAAGCAATTTTAAAAATACCAAAAAAAAGTTGACCTTTTGAGGGAGCCACAAAACATGCTATGTTATGTTTTTTTGACAGAAACAACACCAATTTCTGTGGCTCCCTCTTTTGAACCCCTTAATCTATGCCATTTTCAAAACAAAATAGTAGTTTAGAAAGTAGACTCGGAGCACTACGAACATTATTTTGGTTGCATCTCCAAATTTTGAGTGTAACTATGCTCAATTTCTCATCCAAGGCCAGTATTTCCTGATTTCAGAAAAAAAGTGGCCACTTAAGACCCCTTTTTGGCCCCCCATCTTCTTGCACTTACCCAGAGATGAGAAAAGAAACTACTAAAGCAAAAGACTTGGAGCTAAGGGAACATGTATTGTCCAGTTTGTGTCCGGTAATCTCCAGAAAGGAAGCTAATAAGATTTTCAAAGAAGTTAAAAATGAATTCAAAAGCAAGAAAAGAATGAATAAAATGATTATTGGAGACATTGATGAAGTTCTCAGAGAAATAGAACAAATTTTAAAGAAAGAACTAGACAAGAATAAGTTTTATGTGGTTACTGAAGAACCTATTAATATCGATGATACATCCATTCTGAATGATGAAGAGTTGTAGAACAATGAGCAACAAGTTGAAGTAGATGATGTCTCTGTTTCGGAAGAGGAAATGTTGAATAAAGAAGATGAAGAGATGGTGAAGGAAGATATACTCAAATTCCTCTGGACCAATCTCATGAAGCAAATACAAAAATGAATATAAATTCCTCTACTGAAGGTGACTCTGAGATGAATAAAGAGCAGAAAGCAAAAGAGGTTAAGGATAAGGAAGTTCAAGTAGAAGAAACTGATGATGGAATTGATTCCTCCAATCTGAATATTAAGGAATTTGATAAAAATGATGATGATGCTGCTGTTGAGGATACACAAAATCCTCCAGAAAAGAATGCAGAAGACACTCCTAATGATACAGAAGTAGAGAAAAAGAAAGACAAGGCCGGCCCTAAAACTGAAACATCATATTGGGCAAGAGACACTGCAGAAGTAGTGAAATAAATCTTGGAGAAAGATAAACAAGTTGCAGAAGATCCAGATATAATACAAGGTCCAATCAATTTTGATACTCTTTCTCTAGTATAGAAGATAAAGTTGGCTTCTTTTGCATAAGCTAAGGCTAGAGAGAAAATTTTGAAGTTCCATATAGAAGACAGTGAGTTGCTTGGTTTGGCATCAGGTATTTTGGAGAAAATCATGCCTACATTTTAGAAGGATTTATCAGCATCCCCCTCCGGTCAGTTAAAGAGTCTAATAAACTCTGTAAGTACTCATTTTGAATCTTTTGAGAAGTCAGTAGAAGTTAAAGTCTGAAATGAATTTAATGAGAAGAGGCTTGCTGAATTAAAGAAAATGATTAGTTATGATAGAATTGTGTTGGATACTAGTGTAAAGAGTATTCAAAATGCCCTCACTAAAGGAGGAGATGTGTACAAATTTTGTCTATCTTGGTCAAAAGTTGTAGAGGATATTGAGAAGAATATAAAGGAGTTCGAGCAAAAATTGTCAAATGTATCTCAATCCTTTGATCCATTGACAATATCTGCAGCAAGTCAAGAATGTCAAGTAGTTAGTTTGATTGATGAAATAAAGAAATTGGTGAAAGAAAAAGAAAGCATTGTGGCAAGGATGTGTGAACTCCAGAGACTAATTTCCTCTAAGTTAGAAACAATGTTCAATGCTTTGACAGAAGCTCAAGCTACTGCTCAGACAAGTGATCCCACTGATCTATAGAAGGTAGAGTCACATGCATTTTTATTCAGTGGTGATATTTCAGTCTTGGATAGCTTGAAGAAAAGTTGGGACAGTGAATTGTCACTGTTGAAAAATATTTTTGGTGATGTGTTCAAGTTTATGTAGATAAGACATAAGGATTGTTTGTACATATGCGGAAGTATGTATATGAAGTTTTGTGTGAATTATTGGATCCAGACCTCGACCTTTGCCATTGATGTCAAAGGGGGAGTGGAAAGCAGTGAGAAAAGAGAAATCCATCTAAGGGGGAGCATTGAAAATCACAGATGTACATTGTAAGGGGAGTTGTTCTAAACACTTAATCATTTTTCACTAAGTGTTGCCATCAATGCCAAAGGGGGAGATTGTTGGCAAGAGACACTGCTAGGCATGTCAGGTGTTATCATTAATGGCAATTGAATCTATCTTACACATTTGTATTGTATCATTTGATCATACCGGAAGTTAGATTGTAGATTTGTCTAAGTCCAGATAGATAGGAACAGAGCATATGATAGGGTTCAACATTTTGGTCCACATTTCTCCATAGGAAATCATATTGTGCTGCAAATTTGAGGGAATGTTAATGGATCTCAGGGCTACCTAAATCTAGAGTTTTAGCCTCCGATGATGAAGGGATTGGAAGTTACAAGCATCTGAGTATTGGGTTTTGGTTGGACAGTTCAGTTCGGTGAAGAACAGGTCGACCTGGTGTGTGGATTAAGAGAAGTGGTTGGTTGAACAATTTATGAGATCCAGTGGTATTGGCTGACATGTGTGGTGACTTGAATACATAGGTTTTGGTCTGCGTTGATGTTTGTGCATGGATTCAGTTGACAAAATAGTGATCTTGAAAAAGTCTAAGTTTTCTTAAGGCCGACTACAGTTGATGCAATTTCATGTTGCGGATATATATATTCGATGGATGCGAGCATTTTGAGACATGATTGCACGAATATGAGATAAGAGGTGTGAAGTGTGGCAGTATCAAGTGCGAAGCAGAGATCTAAGCCTTAGATCATTACAAAATAGTGAAACAGGGCAGTAAGAGATGAAGTGTGTGAAGTTGGTATTGATCCCAACCGAAACTATAATCTTGCATTGTCAGATGCTACTCTTCAGTTAAAATATTTCAGTGAACTCTTTGTAATTAATCTTGTAGGTAGTGAGCCTCCTTTGAGCAGTGAGCTCTAGGTAGTGTGCCTTCCCATTTGTAATACTTTTAACAGAGCATAAAATCTTGTGGGTTAACCCCCACCGTGGTTTTTCCCTTAACCAGGTTTCCACGTAAAAATCCTAGTGTTCATGTGTGATGATTTTGTTGCTGCTGTTCTTCAGTTCATATTTGTTTCTTTTGAATGTATGTAGTAAATTAATAAAGGAACAAAATAATAAGTTTTACAGAACACTGATTCACCCCCCCTCCTAGTGTTCCTTAATTTCAACAGAGATCATGATCAATCTTTCAATAAAGTGGTAATGGGATAGAGATATGATGATTTCATGAACCAAATTCAGGCAAGAATATACCACTTATAAACTAAGCATTACACCAAAGACACTCTAATCAAAATAAACAGAATATAAAGAAAAAAGAAATGTGTATGAAATTTTCAACATTGCTATGAAGTTAAACTTTGCAAGGAAAGAAGCAACCTAAATTTTTAAAAATTAAATTTGTCTATTAACATAAAGGAAATATTTTTCATGGGTAAAAGACTTCCCAAAGGAAATGTTTTTCATGGGTAAAACTTTCCACCCATAAATTTTATGGTAATGAAACCCATGGATTATGCTATCAATAGGTAACTTGTGTTTTCCAGGAAATATTAAAGTTGTATTTAATTAAAATAATAATAAATTGTTGTGTGAAAGTATTGCAAAGAACGAAAAGAAAGGTTTATGATTTTACTATGATCCAAGTTTGAACCACTTTTTTCATGGTTGCCAAAGTGTGATTGACAAGTTCTTGGGCTTGGAAAGATTATATCTACCACATTAGCACATTCTAAAAGTAAAATAGTATATTAGAATTGACATGTCACTCACAAGCTACACATCTTTCTCACATATATCAAGGTGATGTGATGCTTAAATATTCGTTAGGGACAACATTAGCATTATAAATTACAATAGGGACATAAATGGATTGAACAAGATGTGAGAGAAACAAGACAAAATTTCTGATTGGAACATGAGTGGTCATGCTAGTCATCCCCATCAACACGTATAGAGATAAGGATTGCAAATTGGATGCTTAGAGATCACATCATAAATTTGGAATCCAAATTTTGATACATCAATAGATTAGAATTGTGCAAAGTTTGTTATTAATCATCTTGATCAATATGAAGGTTACAATAAGAAGTGAAACATTTTGCCCAATAAGAATACCAATACTTCAATTTTTAACTATTTTTGTTTTAAAAATTTACATATTTACAATAAAAAATCATAAATTAATTATAGGTAATAATAGCTAGTTACAATAATATACCCAAACCGAATACTAATTGTCATCAGTAGCAAAGTCAAACTTAATTCAGTCGACGTAGTGTCCTTTCTTGGAACAATAACTAGGAAACGCAAGAAAACTGATTCCTACAAACGAAGCTTGGAGTAAAATGCACCATGTGTTCCCCTTCATACTATGGTATCTTGCCTAGATTGGGTTTGAATTTGAGCAAGCTCCACCTCATTTTTTTCCAGCGATCTTCCCTTTGTTTCTGGTATCAGAAATGTGCAAAAGAAACCCAAGCAACTTGCTACTCCAAGAATAATCAAGGCCTTGTCCACTCTTATGCCAGTTGGATAAGACCTATTGCAATCACTAGGCCAAGGATTATCCCTATGCCTGGGTTGAGAGGCATACAAGAACACAAATGCTCCAATGATAGCGCCTGCTCTACCAGCGGCTGCAGAAATGCCATGACACATCGATCGCAACCGAGCAGGAAATAACTCTGCCGGCACAATGAAAGTCGTTGTGTTGGGCCCGAAATTTGCAAAGAAAAATGTCAGAATAAATCGCCAAAAAGCCATCTTGATGAGATTCATCAAGCCAGTAACTTTTGTAAGTAAATTCAGTCAGCCATCGTGTCTTTTTTGTTTGATCAAATCTTTTGCCAACACACTTTGAGTCAAAATCTTGAATCTTGCAAATAAATCCTTGCACACATCCAAATTGAAAGTTTGTAGTCAAACCCAATCAACCAACTTTTTATAAACCAAGATCAAAGTCTCTTTGCAACAAAGTTGGAATTTTCCCAAGTTTCGTTATCCAAGTCACCGTTTTTTATACCAAGGAAGTCCAAATTTGCATCTTAGCTCCTCATTGCATCCAAAATACCTTACAACCTTTCATCATTTACAATAGGGATCCTTGGTTTGAAAACTTTATCATGCAAAGCAGAACATCTAGTCCTACATCCATTAGTGAAGCTAATGTGAACCCAAAAACTACTATCATAGCAGGCCTCCCATCTAAAGATCTTTTTGTTGTTGATGATAATGAGAGTCTTGTATATTATCATGATGATGATGATGATGATAGGTTTTTGGATCATGATGAATATCTCGATAACAATAGCTTTTATGATGAGATGATTGATCACAAGCTTTCCACGCTCATAAAAAATCCTTGCATTCAAAAGATTGTCAACACTAGCTACCATGTCAATTCTAAACCTTTATCTAGTGATTTTCCTAAGTGTAGTTATCATGCAAATCCTAAACATTTGTCTAGAGGCCCTCCTTATGATATCTTCAACAAGGGAAGCACTAGTTTAGAACAAGGTCCTTATGTCAAATCCATGTTTCAAAACCCAACGTCATGTGTGCACTCCATAGCTTCAACATCCTATGCAGATCCTTCATTTCCATCCTTCCACTCCCATGCATTTTGCCAATCCAATCATCCGTCCATCCAAAACATAAAAGCCATGATAAAGTACCTTATTGAGACTAGATTTCATAGAAAAGAGGCCTTGGTTAAGTATCTTATCGATATAGGAGCTAAGCTTCATCCAAATTATCACCTTGAAACTCAAAAGCCATTCATAGCTAACCACAATCCTAATCCTTTTATCCATATTACCCCTCATCCATCAAATCTTAACTTATTAAATCCTTTCACTTCAATCTCTTCATTACAATATCCCTCCAACTTGCTTAATCCTAATCCATTAGTCCATATACCTCCCACTCCATCTAATCTTAATCCTAATACATCTACTCCTTTATACCTTAGCCATTCACTCATATGGATCCTTTTCCATTGACCTATGAAGCTCCTAATCTAAATGATCCATGTGTTACTCCTTATCATAAGGAAGTCATTCTAGCACAAGAAGGCTCTTTAAACCCATGTCAAGATCTAAGTCAAGATGTACTTTGCCAATTACATACCTCAAACAAACCATTAGAAACCTCATCCTCTTGTGCAAGTCCTCCATCACCCAAACCTTCAATACCTAAGCTTGAATCTCATACACCTCATATATATAATCCACCCCATCAAATTAATTGCCCCAATCAAACCAACTTAGCTAGGAAGGATGTTATCCAAGGGCTATTAGCAAGGGATCAAACACCATCATATAATCAAATGCCTTTCCTTGAACCTTTCAAAAAGCTCTATAGTTCCATTCAAACACCATCATGCAACTCAATGCCCATTAATCATGTTAGAGAGTCTACTACCCTAAGTGAAACTCTATCATGCACCCCTATTCATGAGCATTCAAAGCCTATCAAGCCTATTGAAGAGTCATTTATCCCAATGTTAAGTCCAAATCCATTATCCAACCATGTTATTGATAACTCTAAGTCTATCAAGCCCATTCAGGAAGCCTTTATGTTCATCCAAGTCAAAGAGCTATGTCAAGAATATAATATAAAGTAGGATCAAACATGTAGTCTACCAAATCAAGATAAAAGCATTCCAATTTAACCCATCCATATTCAATATCAAATTATCCATGATAATCCTCTCTATGATCAAGAGCTTATCTATGAACAAGATCCTATCCCTAAGAAAGAAATCCAAATTCATTGTATCCATAATTTACTTAATCCTATCCAATATCCCACTAGATCTACCAAACATCCAATTATAACATCCATTTCCTATGATGAGACACTTGGTCCCCAAGGCAACATAGACAATCAAACAAATCACTTGGATCGTATCATAATGGATCCCAATGAGCATAGTTATAGTCAAGATCTTGCTTACATCAAGCATGAAGAAACACAAGTCAAAATGGATACCATTGAGCATTCAAATCATCAAGGAATGACAATAACAAATAATGATCATCAAACTACAAGTGTACACACTGATCTGGGTATAACAAGTCTACATGATGAGCTAGTACAGGAATCCCATCAAATATGATCTACTATCTTTATCAAGACAATTTTACTCATAGAGGAGACAATAGCCAATTCACATTACTCTTAGCAAAATACCGAGGAGTTAGCATCATGTTTCAAAGATTGCAAATATCCTATTGAGAACAAGATATGTCAAAGCATGGATTATCATGGAAAAGGATTAGACATTCATGAACAAGGAATCCTCAAACCTATCCCAATCCACATCAAACATAATTGAAGTATCAGCACAAAATTATCTAAGGACTCTATTAGTGTTAGTGATACTTCCAAGATCGCTAAGGAAATCTCATCCAATTAGAGCATCAAGATAGGGACCATTCATGTAGTCCTTTAATCTAAACTTGTTGTCAACAATCTCAACAATCCTTCCACTTCCACTTCCACCATCTCTACCACCAAATTTTATTCTCTACATCTTTCATCCCTCGATTAGGACCAACAAAATCATAAAGCATACAAAGTAAAATGTCAGATCAAATTTCAAAAGCGTATGAAGTCAATAATCAAGGAAAGCATATCAAAGCAATATGGGTCCCAAAACAAAATGGACCAAGCAGGCCAAATAAAGTAAATCTTCCAACTATCATGAGCTATCAAAATCAAAACACATGCCTTGCATATAATAGATGCCCACCACCTTATAATCTATACAAGAGTATTGGTCCTAATTGCCATCCTAGTTCCACATTTACACTTCATAATTTCAAATCCAAATTCCATAATCCAGCAACACAAGTTTGGTGAGTCAATAATCCATCAAACCCATCTACATCACCAACTTATTCATCCAAATTGACTATATCACAATCACCTAATCTCGCATCCAATATCCCCCATTCACATCCAAAATCACGTCTAAAACCCAAGAAATCTAATTCCCAAATTTGTCATGTTGTGGTAGCAACACTTCACTATAAGGGTTATGATGGTTCCCTATAAAAATGTAATCATTTGGACAAGGCCAACTTAGTTATCAATGAAGATCACACAAACATCAAAAGATTGTACACAAGCACTTTAATTCTCACAAAATAGTTACTTCAAGTAGGACATTATTGACATGTTATGACAGTTGCATCTATGTCAACCATATCAAACATACAAAGGCATTGAAGACCCTTTGGGTATTAGTTATCAGTGTTACCTAATTAGCATAGCAAAAATCAAAGAAACACAAAAAAATAAAAAATAAAAAAAAATAAAAATAGTAAAGAAAAATCATTCATCCAATGGTAAAAACAATTCCCATGGTGCCTTGGATAAGTACCATGATGAAAACCCATTCGCGGGCATCATATGTAAATCAATTGTCGATGAAAATTGTACTTAGGGGCAAGTCATCTCATCTATCTCATACCAACATATCCCTTACCTATCATCCTAACCGATCATAGTCATATTTCTTTTCTCTCATTCCTCTTCATCATCCTTCCTAATCAATTTGGATCTTGATAAAAACATTGATCTTGATAAGGTCTGAGGTATAGTTTTGATATATGCTTTTATAAACGCTTGACATAGCCAATCCTTTTGCAGTATGTCCTCCAAGGTTTATATCCTATACAATTCGCTAGATCCTTTTGTCCAACATCCTAAATGAAAATTTTTGAGTAGGGGCATGTTATTCATTTGCGACATTGTCCTTGGAGCTTACATCCTATATCCTTCCATTCATTCTTCCTATGCATCCCCTATCATTAATCCCTTCACCCATCCATCTTCTTTCTATCCATTCATTATCTCTTAAACCATCCATCCAATCCAATAAGCTCATCAACCTAAATTGAAAAACTTTCCCATCCTTGTTTCTACACTTGGTGCTCCCTTGTCACTAGTTATCATATGGAGACCATAATCCTATCTAGATGCAGTGTAATCCCATCGAAAGCAATCCATTGCAATCATCCAAAGCAATCCAAGAAAATCCTTATCCAAAGCACCCCAATGCAAAAATCCCAATATAGATCCTAAAGTAGTTAATCCATTGTTTAAGCAATACTAATCCATGCATAATTTTTCCAAGCAATCTATCCTGCCATCCAAAAGAATCCATTGATCTTGTCTCCATCCTTGCTACCAATCTTAATCAGCTTAATCCAATCAATCAAATCATCCTCATTGGGATATATCATTCCCAATCTTTGTGTTGTTCATCACGCTATATTGTTCGCACATCAACAACACTATCATCATCATCATCATCATCAATCCAATCATCACTTTTTAGCTTGACCAAGGGCAACATCATGTTTGGCTTTGTCTTTAAATCTTTTTTGTGCATGCTTGCTTGTTTTTCTTGTGTGTGTTATCATTTTTTTTGCATTTGTATTAGTCCTTGCAACATACTTGCCCCAATATCATCAGGGTCTTTCATATCATGGTGCCATCAACATATGCTTGGTTGTGACTTTATTCCTTTTATACATTTGACACATCGTCACCTTGATCTTTATATCATGGTGCATAACATTAGGTGCTATATCAAACATCAGGTTGCTCATACTAACTCAGCATGATGATCCTTTTATCCATCATTTTCATTCTATCCCTTAGCCTCATCTTTCCTTTCTATTCATTTTGAGAGCCTCCCCATGTCCTTTGTACCTTCCTATCTTCTCGAGGGGGCATCATCCCATCCTCCTTTTTATAAGCCCCATCCATTTTCCACCATATATATTTTATTCTTCTTTGAAACAACATTACTTCGCAACATCGTCTCAAAGAGGGGCAAAATGTAGACACCTAAAATTGACCACTTTATCCTAATACAAGTCCTAATTCCCTAAATCAATCATTTTATCCCCAAATCAACCATTATCCTCAAAATTTGATCAATTATCCTCTGATTGATCTAAACCATACCAAATTCCCTAATTTTGATCAAATATCCCATGATTGTCTTGACTTATCTTATTTGCCTAATTGGCCCAATTATCAGGACTTGAGCATATCATTATCCCTAATTAGCCCCCTTTATCCCTAAACTTAATCATTTTCCCTAAGTCCTAACCCATTTCCTAGTTTTAATAACCCATATCCCCTCATGCACATGATTTAATTAATTTTCATTAATTAAATCCCTCTTTCTCTCTCATAAATGAATAAAAGAAATTAAAATTCTTTTATTTTTCACCCTAACTACTTCATAACTATCTCCCACAATTATTAAAAATTAATAATAATTCCTTTAATTCTCCACTGTTGATCTCATAACTTACTAACCAACTTAATCTTGGCCATCGATCTCTCATCGAATCCTCACCGTCGATCCTCTTTCTTGGTGGTCTATAAATTGACCTATTCAGATTTCATTTCGATCACCGATCTATCCTGCAACATCATGCTATCAAATCAAGCAATCACAATCAACATCTGAGCACATCGACCCTCATGGTGCAATAGGAATCGAATCATGGGTAAATTTGTGTTATTTATTCATTTGATGTTTCAGTTTCTAGCTTAATCAGAGGTCATATTGAATGTAGATTTAAGGGTTTTGCATTGTGTTTAAATATTTTTATTTGATCTACATTTTAATGTGTACAATTAGCAATTACTAAGTGACTAACAATAATTCATAAATTAGTGTCTACTAATGTTAGCATTAAACAACTATGAGTAGGAAAAGAAATATAATAGATTATTTAATAAAATTTTTGTAACCCCCACTTCCACATAAATTGATCAAATGAAATCTAGCATGAGATAAGTGGGTCCAAGGGAGTTCCTCAAGAAGAAGAGCATTTTATCATTTTATATGGCATTCATCATGGAGTTAAAATAAAACAAGTGCCACATAGTGCTAGTATCTACCTTTGGAATATTGTAATATTAATAGAATTTGTTTTGTTTTGTTGAGTCATAAATGTATATTATTATTGTTGTATAATGTTTGTAATTTGTTTGAATTTACATTGTATTTATTCATTAATAGTGAAGTTAGAAAGAAGTAGAGAAAAGATGGAGGAAAAGAAGAAAGTGTGCAATACACCTAAGATGATGTGTACTGATGTAATGCTCTGATAATGCTACTATGATGCTATCATAAATGCTCTATAACAATGTTTTTCAATGACTCCTAGGTTGTCTTGGATAATTTCAAAGCAAATGGATGAATGTCTTAAATTATAATAACATAGTGTACAAAATAACACAAATGTGTACTAGGTAGGCTCAATCATAATGGCTAGTGAAAAGGTTAGCAAGGTATAATTTTGAAATTTGAATTTTATAAGTTTAAGGTTTAAATTTACAATTACAAAAATGACTTAGGTTAGGTTGCATGCATGTGTCTAATCCAAGGTAATGAATAAAGGATCTAGAGACCATGATCAATCTTTCAATATAAGTGATAATGGGATAGAAATATGATTTCATGAACAAAATTCATGCAAGAATATGCTACTTATAAACTAATCATTACACCAAAGACACTCTAATCAAAATAAACTTAGTATATAAAGAAAAAGAGGTATATGTATGAAATTTTCAACATTGCTATAAAATTGTTTCATTAAAGAAAATTAAAATTTTTAAAAAGGTATTTTTTAATAGGAAGAGTAATAGTTGAGCTACATAGGCACTTCCAAAGTTAAACTTTGCAAGGAAAAAAGCAAACTAAATTTTTAAAAATTAAATTAGTAATTAACATAAAGGAAATGTTTTTCATGGGTAAAAGACTTCCCAAAGGAAATGTTTTCCATGGGTAAAATTTTCCACCCATCAATTCTGTGGAAATGAAACCCATGGATTATGCTATCAATAGGCAACTTGTGTTTTCCAAGAAATATTAAAGTTGTATTTAATTAAAGTAATAATAAATTGTTGTGTGAAATTATTGCAAAGAACAAAAAAAAAGTTCATGATTTTACTACAATCCAAGTTTGAACCACTTTTTCCTGGTGGCCAGAGTGTGATTGACAAGTTCTTGGGCTTGTAAAGATTATATCTACCACATTAGCACATTTAAAAGCAAAAAAAGCATATTAGAATTGACATGTCACTCACAAGCTACACATCTTTCCTACATATATCAAGGCAATGTGATGTTGACATATTCGTTAGGGACACCATTAGCATTATCAATTACAATAGGTATGGACTAAACAAGACGTGAGAGAGACAAGACAAGAATTTTGATTGGAACATGAGTGGTCATGCTAGTCATCCCCATCGACACATGAAGGGATAAGGATTGCAAGTTGGATGCTT
The DNA here is from genome assembly GCA_027924645.1 of Cunninghamia lanceolata. NCBI lineage: Eukaryota > Viridiplantae > Streptophyta > Pinopsida > Cupressales > Cupressaceae > Cunninghamia > Cunninghamia lanceolata. The sequence continues at coordinate 8,789,230 of BSBN01001067.1, forward strand.
GGAGATCACATCATAAATTTGGAATCCAAATTTTCATACATTAATAGGTTAAAATTGTACAAAGTTTATTATTAATTGTCTTGATTGATATGAAGGTTACAATAAAAAGTGAAACATTTTGACCAATAAGAATACCAATAATTAAATTTTTAACTATTTTTGTTTACGAAGTTTACATATTTACAATAAAAAATTATAAATTAATCATAGGTAATAATAACTAGTTACAATAATATTACCAAAACGAATACTAATAGTCATCAGTAGCAAAGTCAAACTTAATACAGTCGACGTAGTGTCCTTTCTTTGAACAATAACTAGGAAACGCAAGAAGACTGATTCGTACAAACGAAGCTTGGAGTAAAATGCACCACGTGTTCCCCTTCATACTATGGTATCTTGCCTAGATTGGGTTCGAATTTGAGCAAGCTCCACCTCATTTTTTTCCAACGATCTTCCCTTTGTTTCTGGTATCAGAAATGTGCAAAAGAAACCCAAGCAACTTGCTACTCCAAGAATAATCAAGGCCTTATCTACTCCTATGCCAGTTGGATAAGACCTATTGCAATCACTAGGCCCAGGATTATCCCTATGCCTGGGTTAAGAGGCATACAAGAACCCAAATGCTCCAATGATAGCGCCTGCTTTACCAGCGGCTGCAGAAATACCATGACACGTCGATCGCAACCGAGCAGGAAATAACTCTGCCGGCACAATGAAAGTCGTTGTGTTGGGCCCGAAATTTGCAAAGAAAAATGTCACAGAATAAATCGCCAAAAAGCCTTCTCGATGGGATTCATGAAGCCAGTAACTTTTATAAGGAATGGCGAGTGCGAACAAGAAAACTGACATAAAGAAAAACCCAGCGAGCTGAATTTTAAACCTGCATCTATCAGAAAAATGGTGAATATGTACCCCGGCAGAGTTCCACAAAATGCAATCAGCGCCTGTGCCCTTGCAGTCCGATAAACTTCCTCCAATGGATTCGCATAATCACACTTCAACCATCCGATATTATGATATATATCGTCTTGAAACAGATTGCCGCTGTAGAATGCAATATCCACGAAGAACCAAGTAGATGCCGTGCCTAGCAATTCAAGGCCGTGGCGCTTCACAAAAGCCATGGAAAACAATCCGAACTGTGGGGACCGACTTTGGAAAGACATCCGACTCATCTTCATAAATATCCAGATTAAGAACTCTCGACATATCTTCTGCGGCTTGTCTGGCGTTTCTAGCAACCAGCGCGGTGTAGCGGGCGGTCTCCGGCATTTTCATCCGCCAGTAATATGTGAAACCTGCGGGAACGGCTCCAAACATTAAGATTATCCTCCACACCACGTCCTTCTGCCCGAATGATGGATTAGGGCCTGCTGCTGATTTCATGCTAGCGGACACAATTACAGCCACTGCACTGCTCGCCAGAATTCCAAGACCCTGCATCCCAAATACCGCAGCGATGAAAGCTCCTCTGGTGGTGGTATTTGCGTATTCGGCCATGATTGTTGCAGAGAGTGGATAGTCCCCGCCGATGCCGAAACCAAGCCAGAACCTGAAAAAGCATAAACTGCCAATTACGCACTCGGTTGATCTGCCGATTGAGAAGCCGGAAGCGATCGAACTCCCGACCATCAAAGTGAGAGTGAATCCATAGACCCTCTTTCGTCCCATTCTGTCTCCAAGCCAACCGAAGAATAGTTGGCCTGCTAATGCTCCGCACAGAGCGATTCCGTTGACAAGGGCTTTCACATGAATGGGCATGTCATTTTCGTAGTAGATGTGTCCCAGTAGATTGGAAACAGGCGGGATACAGAAGAGATCGTAGGCATCTGTAAAAAAACCCATGCCTGCGATAAATATTGCACTGAAATGGTACAACTGCGTACGCGCCGAGTCCAGTGCAGAAAGCACGTTGAGCTTCATTGTTCACAACTCCCAATCCTTTCCCTAAAATTCACAATTCCCAATCCTTGCCCCAAATCAGTATGAATTTCCAACAAATTCCATCCGGAATACAATTCCCAATCCTTGCCGCAAATCAATTTGAGTTTCGAACAAATTCCATCTGGAATATAATTCCCAATCCTTCCCCCAAATCTGTACCTATGAATTTCGAACAAATTCCATCTATAATATGCTTCTTTCGTGTATTGCAAGAATATTCTGTAATATAGTGATCTTTATTAAATTAATTTCATAAAGAAAGTGAAGTTAGTAGTTGCAAGGAAGTTCATGGAATTGACTTCACAGGCAAAGATATTTCCACGAATTGCCAAGCATGTGAAAAACGCAAACAAGGGACGAGTTTATGTGGCCCCAACTCTGCAATGAATAAATAATTCAATGAGTGCCACAAAATGTCCAGCCGTCACGTGGTATCTACAGAAATAACTTAATCACCAAGATTTTTTGCATTCAGATATATTTATTATATAGCGTGATGAGCACGTCTGTATTAACAATTGAAAGGGACAAGTTTGAAAATTGGAGATGGGTAATGTCTCACATGAAATAGTTGGTTATCACATATATCTGTGTATTAAGATGCAGTCATTCTACAGTGCCTAAAACAAATTGAAAATTATAAAATACCTGGGCATGAAGGAAAGAACGTGTAAACTGCGGTAAAGCCGCTTAAGACCATAAGCATCTGCATAGTGTCTACCAGGTGCTTCTGATTGGAAAAGCCGCCTAAGGCCGGCATTTTAATTTTAATTGACAAAGCTTACATGTCGTTCAGTTTTGGCTGTAGTTATCTTTTTTATATTGATCTTTTTATTGTTTGCGTGGATCTCCAAACATATTAAACTAGCAATCGCAAGAAATGTGGAATGGGCATTGCGCATGCCAATAGCATATAATAAGTGTTGTTTTTCCCTTGGTGGAGAAGAAAAATAAGAGAGAGAATATTGTAGGGGTTAAAAAACAATACAATGTACACAATTTAAAGGTAAGCGATTTAGAGTGTACAAATGGATGCAAGCGCTATGAAAGCAAGGCTTTAACAACCATTAGACAGACCTCCTCCCTTTTCCTGAGAAATATGTATGCATTGTCTTCCATGTAAGCATATTGCTGGAAGGTAAAGGCAGGAGAGATGCACACATCTAGCAAGCACTGGACATGAGAGACCGCAGTGAAGAGCAAACCCTAATGTTTGATAGGCTTGACATATCATGGCCTTGTCAAGTGTAAGAACTTGGGCTTTATAGATGGTCAAAGCCCATGCCATCTTGAGGGGGAACTACCGGCGAGAACCATGAGAGTCATACGAACAATTGGCACCAGACATAGGTCATGTGAATCTCAAGGCAGTCTTGCATAGTTATCGAACCTAACCATGACGAAGCTTGGTAGCCCAAGAGGGTCGCTACCATTTGGGTAGATAATAGCTACACCAATTCCCAATGCCCCATTAACAAGTCTAACAATAACCCACGGATTTGAAGTGAACATCACCTTTTGGCCAATACAGAAAAGAACTGTGGAAGGCAATTGCTCATCCTTGAGGTCTATATTAGATCTCCCCCTTGTTTGTTCAACATTGCACCATGCAATGGGCACGCCCAATGAGCTTAACATGTGTTTGTTATTTTGAGCAACCAAGGCATTTGTTGGAAACAAATGTATGGAGGAGTGGAATGCAACAAGCTCACCAAGGCTAAGGAAAGTATCAGTTCATGACATAAGTAGTTCCTAGTCAGGTAGTCATGGATCCACATTTCTAATATTAGCTAGAAGCTATCAAAATTGAATTTGTGCCTGGCCACAACCTTCTTGACAAAAGATATCATTCAATGTGCCAACCATTTCATAGGCACACCATAGGGTTGCCTTGTAGAATTGCTTGCATACAATGGAATGTCTTTGACAAGTGGTAGTTGACCCAAATCACCTACAAGGATAATACAATGACTACCAAAGGCAACTTGGCTGCACATTGGAAATGCCTCACGCAAGTGGCTATCAATACAAGACAAAAGCTTGGCCCAAATAAAGCTCATTTCATCAATTAAAATGTATTGAACAAAATACATGTGCTATCCTAAAATGTTGCCAATGCCTCCATGTTCAAGTAGGTTCATATCTTTCAATGGTATCTAAAGGGCAACATGGATCATGGACACATTGATATTGAACACTGCAACACCGGTTGGAGTAAGCAACAACAATGGTGACTGCGACGAGGGAACAAGATGGTAAAGTGCATGCCTTAATATATGAATTAAGTATGACGTTTTAGTACTAGTGCCTTTTATAGTCATCCTAAGCGGGGACTTAACTCTTATCCTCTAAAAATGTAATATCAAACACAACACGCTATCCCATAGACATGTTACATAGACCAAGGCCCATATTCTCCCTATTATATGCAAGATGGTAGGCTGTTTGGTTTGCATTAATGAAATCAACTACATAAAATTGTAAGCTCTAGGGGATTGTACAACTATTCCAATTGTGGGCAATATCAAAGTCATGCATGCCAAGCAAGTCAAGATCATCAAAGCCAATATCAGCACGCTCAAGTACAAGGAAGAAAAGAGCTACCACTCTTTAAACATGGCCACATTCAATGCATCTATTTCACCAAGGGGGCCCTCATTAACAGAAGTGGAGTAAGCATCTACAAGTCTAAAATCAACACATTAACATGATCATGCCACTTTTTGGCCAAAGTGGAACACTCAAAATCAACATTTTCAGTACTTTTCAAATTGTGTCAATTATAGGGAACAAATGGTCAAGAATTTAAGGATGTTGTAAACTAACGAGTTGTGGAATTTTCTATGTAGATTCAAGGTATAATTTGTTTATATTTTTAAAAGAATTATTTTTATCATTTTTTCGTTTTATTTTTAATCAATTTTTATCTTTTCTATTACTTTTATTGAGTGACATTATTCCATAACACATAAATTTCACTACAAATATTTTTTTTCATGATTTATTGGAATTTGACTATTAACTCCTCTATCTAATGCATGGATTTTTTTATCAAATATTATATTTATTATAAATGTTTGAATTAGTATTAATAGAAATTTCAGACCTATTTTATTCCATAACGCGTTTCTCTTAGCATATATATCAAAATTAAAATTTTCTTTTTCATTGAAATAAGGACATCTATGTGTAGTGTAGTGCATTTTTTGAGATTTTTTTAACAATGTTTGTTATTTTTCCTAGTGTCTTGGATACATGTCATTATTTTTTCATAATAGACCTATATCCATTACAAAAAAAATTAATAATATATTATTTTTTTCATCCGTAAGCATAAAGGATTGTATTAATAAAAAATATTGGTAAATACATAGATTAATCTCCGATAGGTCTTATATAGCAGCAATATTACTAGTAACCCCCAAACTCAACTGGTTTATGAGCCTACTGTTATCACCCAGATTTGCAACCTTGCTGCAGTAGTGAAACTTCAGCAATCTGGAGTAACATGGGAATGATCTCTAAGTGTGGGACTTTGCTAAATGAGATCAGACCTCTAGAGAAGGCCGGCTTCCTTAATTGGTTATCACCTAAAACTACTAAATCTTAAGAGGGAAAAGGGAGAAGGAATGCTTTTGAATGAAAGATGAACTGAAAAACTTGAAAGTAGAGGGTGATTCCCCAAGTTAAATAAAAGAACTCCTACAGCACTGAAAAATGCATAGCATAACCAAATACAACAAATAAGCATACACAGATTCAACTAATCCTAGCAGAGGTGAGAAACCAGATGATTGAAAGGAACAATACATTCACAGGCAATCATATGTAAATTCACACTAAACTAAAACTTACTCCAAAGAGACAAAATAACTTACATATATTTAATGGGAAGGTAAAGTTACAGTAGCAGAAAGCTCTGTTTGGAAACAGAAAAAGCCTTAATGTTCAAAAAATTTACAACCTTATTTACATCACTTGAATGCATATATATAGCATTCCAAAACTAACCTAGGTCAGTTACAAAAATTCGCTCCATGAGCTACAATAGAAAATATCTCCTGAAGGGACATCCAATTGCAAGGAGTTATGGCATCAAATATCTGGAACTGGGCAGATAAAAGATATTTTTGAGTCTTTAATGCAGCTACTACATCATCGATTTGAAACAAGGTGGTGGAGAAATATCTTTTATCATTAATGTGAGCAGCTTCATCTTTGTGTAGCAATGAATGCAAGAAATATCTGTATCTCAAAATGGTCGCTGAGATGTCCATTCACCCAAAGCATGCAAATCCAAATCTGAAAATAAAAAGTGACAAAAACCCCTGAAAACCTTGCCAAATGAAAGAGGGGACAAAAACATGCATCTTTGCCTTTTGCAACATGTCAAAATTTGCTAAAATGGAGGAGATACAGGTGGTCAAAGTTTCAGTCAACTGCCTGTATATATCGCTTTGCACCTATGTATATATCGCTATGCACCTGTGTATATATCGGCATTTGAATCGGCCTCTAAAACTACCTTTGGATATGCATGGCGCTTTGTATATCAGGCTATGAAATGTCCTTGTATGTTCAAAAGTATGTCACCTCCTTGTATTTTGGATTTGTATATGCATACAATTGCCTTTGTATGTGCGGGCCCCACCTCTTGTATCTCCTTTGTATCTGCAAACATACAAGCCGTGGACCCCAAAATGACCATTAACTGTATTTGATTGCCTTGTTGGGTCCAGCTTGTATCATTCCTCTTTGTATATTTCTTTGTATGTGCAAATATACAAAGCACTTATACATACAAGCCGCAGACTTGACACCTGAATATGCCAAAATTTGATCTTCAAGTCAGGTCCGCCTTGCATACTTCCCTGGCACCCTTGACTTGTATATTGCAATACGCAATTGCAAAAATACAACTTGGACTTCAAACTTTTATAAAGCTTTCTGAAAAAATACCTTTAGGTTCGTCTTGTATGCTAGGAAAGCATGCTTTGCTTGTATGTCCAAACATACAATCACAAAAATGTACATTTGGTGGACCCCACCCTTTGCATCTCCTCCTTGTATGTGTGGCCCTTGTATATTGGACTTGCATCTTTTCTTTGTATGCCGCGGATATACAAACGCCTTTGTATATCGTGGACCCCATCATTTGTACATTCGGCCTTTGTATATTCACTGTAGCTGATGCATATTATCTTTGTATATCGGTCTTGTATGTAGCCATTGTATGTCTAAACATACAACACAAATATACATGCAAACCCTCCATACAAGTAGGGAATATTCTCAGAATCTGCGTTAATGCATATACAAACTCGATATGCATGGAGAAAAGCATACAACCAACTTTTTAATATTTTTGAAGGCTGACTTAACTCTTTTGGCCCGCCAATGTACATTAGCACTTGTATATTAACCTATTACATCTAGGCCTTTGCATATGGTGAATGTATGTCCCAAACATACATTGGAGAATGTATATTGTGAATGTACATTCAAAAATGCATATGGAAATACAAACATTAAACTGAGAAATCCCAGTGATAGAAAATGCTTGAACTTAAAAGATTTCTGGGTTTTTCTGGGTTTTATGCAAAGACTATTAAGGTGAGCTTTTGAGAAATTTAGCAAAACACAGTGTGAGTATTTAGAAGATTTAAGCTTTGTATGGGCATCTTCTAAAGATTTTCAAGGAAAATACAAGGTGAACTGTTTAACTCTGGGTAGAGGAAAATATGTCAACAATTTGGCGACCTCTATGGGGTGTTTGCCTGCTAAACAATTAGACCAGTGGCCTTAAGCATCCATTGGACATGGAGTCATACCAAAACTAAAAATATATCTTTGACAAACAATTCTGACCTTCGCAACTCAGGATATGGGCAGTGAAGAACATCTTAAAGACCAAACCAAGACAAAAATGCTGAAGGCAACCCCTCCAACTGTGCTAAACAACAATTAAGGAAAACAAACAAAAGGAATCTAAACTATTGTGCAGCAACACTTATTTGAAAGCAAGAAATCTAATCTACTGCTTTACAAGGTAGGTCATACCTCAAAATACCTCTTTAGGTGTATCCCATTGACTGGGATAGGTAAATTTTGTCCATCCATGCTTGATAACTGAAATGCATTATTCTCCTTGCATTCAGTAATGAGAAATGGGCCACTCCACATGTTGTCAAACTTGGAGTGCTTTCCTGGTTTGCTTTTAAACTCATCCCATTTGAGCACCATATCACCCTCCCTAAAGATTCTGGGAGTGGCCTTCTTATCAAAATTTCTTTTTGTTTGGAGCCGATGATACTCCATAGCTTTCATAGCTTTATCTCTGCTCTCTTCAAACTCCATAAGTTGAGCATATTTGACAGCCATGGGGTCCTCTTCTTCAAACATCTCCAGCTAATTCATGATATCAAATGCTGGCAACTCCACAGATATAGGCAATCTTGCCTCCTTCCCATAAACTAATAGCTATGGGGAATTCCCAATTGACCTCTTGGGAGTTAATATGTCTGCCCATAAGGCATATTTTAGATTAGTGTGCCAGGTCCTCTGGTTATCTTGCATTGATCTTTTAATGATCCTTATGAGATTCTTGTGATGGTAGTTGATTGTCATTGATGTCAAAAAGGTGTTGTGTTGATGATACAGATACATCATATGGCAGGAATCGTTAGGTGATGGTGTCAGTTCATCTTCATAAGTTTGGAATTAAGTTGCTATGATGTCTTGGGAGGTTGTCTTACGTTCATCAAAGGTTTGTATTTAATTATAGGGAGCTTGAATTCGGAGGGGAGCACAAATATTTATTTGAAGACCCATATTTAATATTATAAAGGAGAAATTATTTTTCAAAGAGGAGTTTGCCATCAAATGTCTTTGAAATTTAATACATATTTAAAAAGGGGGAGCAAGTAATTTAAGAAAAGCATTCATTTGCTTTTATCAAATAGTTAATAATTCTAAAGGAGGAAAGATTTTAAAGTTTTTGAAAAAGCATGGTATGGATTTATGAGTGAAAAGCTGTATTCATTAAAAAGGCTTCTATAAATTAGAAAAGGCATCGAATTTTTAAGGAGCATGGTATATATTTCAAGGAGGGAGCCCAATTAAATTAAATTTGAAGACCATGCTTTGAAAAACATTTTTCAAAGATTCCTTAATTTATTTAAAATTTCTTTTTAAGGAGAGCATGTCTTATGGAAAGAATTGAAGTATTTTTGTGGCATTAAAATATGCTTTAAGAAAGAAATTTTAAAAGCATTAAAAATGCTCTATAAAAATGAAGAGATAGTTTCACGTTTAAATGGGGAATATGCATATATATTTAAATGGAGAAAAGCATCATTTTAAATGGATGGTGATGAAGTTAGAAACTTTTTATTTCTTGGAGGATAAGGAGATTTTTTTTTAGTGCTTTTAAATAAGGCAATTTCCTTGTGGAGATTTTTCATGACAAAAAGGCTAAAACAGATTTATTTCCTTTTTAAAGTGCAAAGAAGTCCAAGAGTGCTTGAAGATAGAATTTTTTATTAAAAGATGATTTTGTTTTTTTTGCTTTTCTCAAATTGAAAGAGAATGATTTTTTTTAAGAGGATACAGATTTGAAGAAGATGAAAAAGATTTTTTTTCAGAGAGAAGATGAAAAGATTGAAAGGTCTTTGAAGTAATTATGCACAGATTAATATGAAGATTTTTATTCTTGCAGGAAAATAGTTTTTGCAGATTGAAGAATACAAAAAGAATATTCAAGATGATGAAAAGTTATACAGAGAAAATATGAAATTGATTTTATTTTATAGAGATGTAATTTGTTGGTTCAGGATTTCTTGCAGGTGGATATGAAGAAGATACAAATAAAAGAGTTTTTATTTTCTCCTACATGACACTGATTGAAATATGAAAGGTCATAAAAGATGAATTTGATTTTGCAGAGAAGAGGAACATCAAGAGTCTTTTCATTAACAATAATTTTTCAGGTGCATTGATGCAACTTTATAAATAGACAAAGATGAAACATACAGAGTATGCAGTGGTGTTGCGTGGATCAGCATTCCAGGTTGACTATATTTTGAATATCCTCTTGAAGAGAAAATTCAGATGATGAGAGAAGTATGGTCATATGACAGACACATGTGAAAGAAGAAATGATTTGTATAGAAACAGAGAATCCCTCTGAGTTCTTGATTTTGAGTATATGTTAGGGGTTGGTGCTCCTTGAAGTTGGTGCTTCTAAATGAATTAGGGGTTGGTGCTCCTTGAAGTTGGTGCTTCTAAACATTGTAACCAGTGAGGTTTTTACTTAAGCCAGTGAGGCATTTTGAGTGGTTTTTCTACCCATGGAGGGTTTTCCACTCTGTAATTTTCTTGTGTCATAATCTCATGTCTTGATGTCTTCCATAGCTTCATTTACCGAATATGATTTATGTGATTAATCATTTGTTGATTAATTGTTCAAGTAAATAGTAGTTTAATTCTGATAAATCATATTTGTCAATTTTGGAAAATTGTAAAAATAATACAACACTGATTCACCCCCCCTCTCAGTGTTGTCCTGGACTCCTACATCTTGTTTGTAGATTCAACCAAACCATTACTCTGTGGGTAATAATTTGATGAAGTATTCAGGTAGATCCCATTCTTAACAGCCCAGTCAGTTATCTTTAATCCAACCAAGGCTAAGGCATTGTCAAAGATGATTGACTCAGGCACCCCAAATCTGGATATCAAATCTTGGTAAAAATTCAAAACAGTATTTTCATTTGATTCCTTCAGAGCCACTGCTTCAGTCCACCTTGTGAAATAATCTGCAGCTGTAAGTATCCACCTATGGCCTATACTTGATGGTGGGTTAATGGGACCTACAAAATCAATGCCCCATCTCATGAAGGGCTATTCCACCTGAATTGGCTGTAGAGGTAAAGGTGGCAGCCTTTCCTTGCCTGCAAATATGGCACATTTTACACATTTTCTAGCCCATGCATGGGCATCCTTGAATAAGTTTGGCCAGTAATATCCAACTCTCACTATTTTCCAAGTAGTGGTCTTTGGGGCAAAATGACCCCTTGCTGTTCCATCATGAAACTCATGAAGCAATTTATCAGTATGATCATAATCAATGCATCTTAACAATACACCATTAAAATCTTTTCTGAAAAGGATGCCATTTATTAAAACATATGGAACGGATTGTAGTCTAAAGTACCTCCTCTTGGTTCTATCTAAACCCAGTGGACATTTGCCAGTTTGCAAAAATTGAGTCATGTTACTCACCCAACTTGTGCCCACTGCTTCTGTATCATCCTGAGGAGCATCTTCAATGGTCAGAAGCACGTTCTCCTCCTTTTCTATTTCATTCTCAGAACTAGAAGCCAGCTATTCACTGAGTCCTCTGCCTCTGACAAGCTTGGTTATCCTAATCTCCACGTCATATTCCATGACCTTGGTGATCCAACCAGCCCTTTTCTCATTTACATCTTTTCCTAACAGGAACTCTTTGACGCTAGGATGAGAAACCATCAAATGTATCTTGTTATTAGAAACAAGATGCCTGGACTTTTTTAGACTCCTTACCACTGCAAGGACATGCTTCTCCATGAAGCTATACCACTGATCATACTCCTCCAGCCCCTGGCTGAAGAAAGTGATTGGTTGTTTAAAGCCGTCGCTTTGGTGCTGTACTAGAATCGCAGAGATTGTATCTAGGCCACCATAAGCATATAAAATAAAATCTTTGGAGAAGTCAGGATTTACAAAAGTTGGCATAGCTGACAATGCTTCTTTTATGGACTTGAAGCTAAGTTTGGCCTCCTTCGTCCAACTAAAAACTGTATTTTTCTTCAACATAGACGTCAAAGGCTTCAATAAATTAGCAATATTGGGAATGAATCTTCGCAGAAAATTAATTCTGCCAATAAAACTTTGTAGTCCTTTCTTATGGCTGGGTAAAGGCAACTCCAGAATAGCTCTTACCTTGTTAGTGTCAATGGTAATGCCTTCTTTTGACACAACGTGCCCTAGCAACTTGCCCTCATGCACAACGAAAATGAATTTCTGGGGGTTGAGAGATATCCCAAACTCTTTGCATCTCTCAAATACCTGCCTTAAGTGGGATAAATGCTCAACTACCTTCTTAGAAAAAATTGTGATGTCGTCTAAATATACAAGCACCAATTTATATAGCAAACCCTTAAAAGCCATATCCATAGCTCTTTGAAAAGTAGAGCCAGCATTTGAAAGCCCAAAAGGCATTCTCTTGTAGGCCATGGTACCCCATTTAGTGGTGAAAGCAGTTTTAAATTGATCTTCCTCCTTAACTAACACTTGATTGTAGCCAATTTTCCTCTTTCTTGCCCATTGCAAACCTTGGATTAATCCTTCATATTCAACAGTGTTATTTGTACATGAAAAGGAAAAACGGAAAGAAGAATAGTAATTTTCACCTTGCGGGGATACAAGCATTGCACCACCTCCAGATCCATTCCTGTTCCTAGAGCCATCAAAATACATCCTCCAAACCTCATTTTGTCATTCTATCTGTTGTTCAACATCCTTTAGCAGATTTGGAATTACTGTTTTAGGTTCATGTAGTATGTAAATCCCCATACCACTTTCTTGGATGTGTCCCTCAGGGTCATCAACAATGTTTTCTGAGGCCCACTCCTTTAGAAGTATCTCTAGTATACTTTCAGCTTGTAGCTCTTGAGCAACCACAAGTTCAGGATCATCAGAAATATTGCAATTTGCATTAACAACACTTGGAACATAGGGCTCTATGTGATGATTTGAAAGCAATTTAGATTTTAAGGTTACTTTTGTGCCATATCTGGTCCTGAAAAACATGTGGGACCAGTCCGAGGATAAATATCCTCCTATCTTAGTTGTGAATTCTCTTGACAAGCACATGGCAAAATAGGGAGGCAAGTCTATAACAAACACCTCTTGGGAAATGGAAACATTTGGGGAAGTGTGTAGAGTGAGGCCTAGGCCTTTTATCACACCCACAGTATTAACAACTGTGCCATCTAATTGAAGTACACCCTTCTCAAGGGGCTGGTATTTCAACCCTAATTGATTTGCAATTTGCTTCGGCATTACAGAACTACTTGCACCACTATCCACTATACAGTTATGTACTAACTTGTCTCCAATTATTAATGACACATAAAATGGGAGTGGTTTAGCACTTTTGTTTGGCTGTTTGATGTTATCTTGGGATGAATTGGTAAGGACAACCCTATTTGGGTAAACAGTTGTATTAGTGGGCACTTTCAAATCAGACAAGGCAGATTGCAATATGTCTTTTTGGCCTAGAATGGCTAGAGAGTCCCACATAGACATTGTCACATTCATCTTCTTCATATTTTCAATAATATTGAAAGGTGGAGTGACAACTACCTTTTGTTGTGACTTTGTAGCAATAGTATCAGCCTACAAATGAGGTATTTCCCTTGCTGTTGCTGAAGTGTTTCCTTGTAAAATATGGGGAATACGGGATGTAGAAGCACCAGCATGTCCTTTCTCTTTATTTGCTCCTTGATCTACTTCATAACCCTCTTCTTAGCTCTTGTATTGGATGCAACTAGAATATTATCACTATTTATGCCACAGAATTCACCTTCTTGCCAATTTATGAAGGTAGAATCATTTTGAGGTTGGTCCTGCTGTTGCACAGCCCCATCATGAGGTGTATTTGGCTGCAAGATTGCAACATTCTGTACCATCAGAGCCTAATTTATAACCCCATTCAAGTAGGTTGCCTAATTATGTGGCTGATTACATGGAAAACACCATTCATATTCAGTTGCAAGGTTATTCTGAATAGGAACAAGGTCCTTGACAACATTAATGGGCACCAGATTATAAGGCTGAAAAGGTCTCTAATTCACATTCTCCCTAGTACCTTGGTAACTGCTTTGATAAGGTGGCCTGTTAGCTTGGTATGGTTGGTTTTGTCCTTGGAAAGGCTGATTTTGCCCTTGAGGTTGTGGCTGATAAGGCTGCCTATTCTGGGATTGCTGCTTTTTAATGTTTACTAGCTCATTCCCAAAAGTTTGTAGGATATTTTCTATTTTTTGTTGGCTATTTTTAATATCTTTTAACTCTTGAGACGAGCTAGAAGAAGCAGTTTCAGAATTGGCAGCACTTGGTAATGTTGCAATAGTAGATAAAGGGGCAAAATATGGAATTGGCAATGGCATTAAAGCTTGAATCTTGGGGAAGATGGGCATTGGTGGTCTAGGTGCTATTTTTCTAGCCTGAATCATGCTATTCTCTTCCCTAATAGCTATTTCATATGCATCAGGTAAACTAGTACATCCTAATGATTGTATCATCACTAAAATATCACTATTTAGGGCTTTCAAAAAATATAGAAAAGCATATTCAACTGGAGGCCTTACCATGGCAGGAATTCTATCCCATGTTTTTTAAAATCTAAATTTGAAATCCATCATTTGCTCCTAGGGAGCTCTCTTTATTGTAGTCATTTGTTCAACCAGTGACAAGTTGTCTGATTTATCCTAAAATTGCTTATTTAACTTATCACCTAGATCATCTCAGGTTGTAATGGTTTGCACTGGTAACTCCTAAACCACTGCAAAGCTTTTCCCTTGAAAGAGGCAGCTAGCAGCCTGATGGCTACATTTTCCTGGGTGACATGATGTACACCGCATAGAGATGCTACATCTCTAATGTTCTCAATAGGGGTAGTTTGATTCTCCCCTGTGAAATAGGGTAGACTCTTCAAAGCTGCCATAGGTATAACATCATGTACTGTCAAATTCAATGGGCTGCCCCCATCAAAAGCCACAAATGGCTGATTCCTTGCCATTTGAATGGCTAGAGGTAGGATTGCTTGAGTTGCTATAGGAACTACAGGGGCAACTGGCCTGAAATTTGGAGGAGTTGATTGTACCCTTTTGGAAACTGGGGTCCTTGCTACAACTCACCCCTGTCTTTTAGGTGGTGATAGCTACAAATAGTCAAATGTACTTGAACTCCTAGTTTGAATCTTTCTCATATAATGTTACAGCAGAATTGATCTGCTTGTCTCTCCTCATTCTGAGTCGCCAGATATGCAAGTTTTAACCTCTTAGAGGTCTGAAGATTACTGGCTACACATCAAAACTAGTAACAAAAGGTAGTATTTGATTGTTTCTCTAACTCTTAGTCCCACTGGGCGTGCCAGAAATTGTTATCACCCAGATTTGCACCCTTCTGCAGTAGTGAAACTTTAGCAATCTGGAGTAACATGGGAATGATCTCTAAGTGTGGGACTTTGCTAAATCAGATCGGACGTCCGGAGAAGGCCGGCTTTCTTAACTGGTTATCACCTAAAACTACTAAATCTTAAGAGGGAAATGGGAGAAGGAATGCTTTTGAATGAAAGATGAACTGAAAAACTTGAAAGTAGAGGGTGATTCACCAAGTTAAATAAAAGAACTCCTACAGCACTAAAAAATGCATAGCATAACCAAATACAACAAATAGGCATACACAGATTCAACTAATCCTAGCAGAGGTGAGAAACCAGATGATTGAAAGGAATAATACATTCACAGGCAATCATATGTAAATTCACACTAAACTAAAACTTAGTCCAAAGAGGCAAAATAACTTGCATATATTTAATGGGAAGGCAAAGTTATAGTAGCAGAAAGCTCTATTTGGAAATAGAAAAAGCCTCAATGCTTAAAAAATTTCTAACCTTATTTACATCACTTAAATGCATATATATAGCATTCCAAAACTAACCTAGGTCGGTTACAAAAATTTACTCCATGAGCTACAATAGAAAATATCTCCTGAAGGGACGTCCAACTGCAAGGAGTTATGGCGTCAAATAACTGGAACTGGGAAGATAAAAGATATTTTTGAGTCTTTAGTGCAGCTACTGCATCATCGATCTAAAACAAGGTGGTGGAGAAATATCTTTTATCATCAATGCGAGCAGCTTCATCTTTGTGAAGCAATGAATGCAAGAAATATCTGCATCTACTTAAAATGGTCGCTGAGACGTCCATTTGCCCAAAGCATGCAAATCCAGATCTGAAAATGAAAAGTGACAAAAACCCCTGAAAACCCTGCCAAATGAAAGAGGGGACAAAAACATGCATCTTTACCTTTTGCAGCATGTCAAAATTTGCTAAAATTGAGGAGATACAAGTGGTCAAAGTTTCAGTCAACTGCCTGTATATATCGCTTTGCACCTATGTATATATCGCTATGCACCTATGTATATATCGGCATCTGAATCAGCCTCTGAAACTACCTTTGGATATGCATGGCGCTTTGTATATCAGGCTATGAAATGTCCTTGTATGTTCAAAAGTATGTCACCTCCTTGTATTTCAGATTGGTATATGCATACAATCGCCTTTGTATGTGCGGGCCCCACCTCTTGTATCTCCTTTGTATCTGCAAACATACAAGCCGCGGAGCCCAAAATGACCATTAACTATATTTGATTGCCCTATCGGGTCTGGCTTGTATCATTCCTCTTTGTATATTTCTTTGTATGTGCAAATATACAAAGCACTTATACATACAAGCCACAGACTTGATGCCTGAATATGCCAGAATTTGATCTTCAAGTCAGGTCCGCCTTGCATACTTCCCTAGCACCCTTAACTTGTATATCGCAATATGCAATTGCAAAAATACAACCCAGACTTCAAACTTTTATAAAGCTTTCTGAAAAAATACCTTCGGGTTTGGCTTGTATGCTAGGAAAGCATGCTTTGCTTGTATGTCCAAACATACAATCACAAAAATGTACATTTGGTGGACCCCACCCTTTGCATCTCCTCCTTGTATGTGTGGCCCTTGTATATTGGACTTGCATCTTTTTTTTGTATGTCGCGGATATACAAATGCCTTTGTATATCGTGGACCCCATCATTTGCACCTTCAGCCTTTGTATATTCACTGTAGTTGATGCATATTATCTTTGTATATCAGTTTTGTATGTAGCGTTGTATGTCTAAACATACAACACAAATATACATGCAAACCCTCCATACAAGTAGGGTATATTCTCAGAATCTGCGATAGATTCCTTAATGCATATACAAACTCGATATGCATGGAGAAAAGCATACAACCAACGTTTTACTATTTTTGAAGGCTGACTTAACTCTTTTGGGCCACCAATGTACATTAGCACTTGTATGTTAACCTATTGCATCTAGGCCTTTTCATATGGCGAATGTATGTCCCAAACATACATTGGAGAATGTATATTGCGAATGTATATTCAAAAATACATATTGAAATACATGCATTAAACTGAGAAATCCCAACGATCGATAGAAAATGCTTGAACTTAAAAGATTTCTGGGTTTTTCTAGGTTTTATGCAAAGACTATCCAGGCAAGCTTTTGGGAAATTTGGCAAAACACAGCGTGAGTATTTGGAAGATTTAATCTTTGTATGGGCATCTTCTAAAGATTTTCAAGGAAAATACAAGGTGAACTGTTTAACTTTGGGTAGAGGAAAATAGGTCAACACCTACAAAGAGCCATCCACCTTTGTAAGAGCCACAAGCCCTATCTATATTCAAAATTGAAGCACAGTCCCGCATAGGATCCACCAAAATATGTGCCCTAGCACACAATATACTCTCTAGCCATTCCTCAACAGAGCTAGGGCACGCTACAACACCAGCCAACAACAAAGACCCTCGATATCACTACAACAAGACCAATGAACCACTGTGCGACCAACAACACCATGCATCCAAAAAGAGAGAGCTCATGGACATTGTATCACCCTACCACCACTAAGTCTTGACCAAATCAAAGGAGACCCCAATTCATGCCAAGTTTTCCACTAGTGATAGAAAATGCAACTTTTCTGAATTGTGAATGAATACTGAGCCATCTAGAACCCAAACCTAGCCTTATACCCTTACAGAAGTCATTTAAGGGCACACGAGAGAGTTACTCAGACCCACCCACATCATTGATCAACAAATAAAACTCCACTCCATCAGCTGCTTTGTTTTCCAAACTATCAGCTCCCCCACTGGCTTCCCTGAAAACATGACCTACAAAGAAGAGGTCAAAGGAATAGATAATCTCTAGTGCTTCCTCCAGAAGGACTTGCAACTTCCAATTTGGGTTCTAACCTTTTCTTACTGTATTTATCACTACAGAGGAATCCCCTTCAGCAAACACATTCTTCAATCCTAGTTCTCTACATTTCTTCAACCCAACAATAAGCACCTTAAACTCAACTTCATTGTTGGATCCTCTCGAAAGGGGTTTATCCATGCTACACAAAATTTTCCCTTCCCAATTTCTAATGATGCATCTAGCTCCCAATATTCCTGGATTTCCTCTCGAGGCCCCATCAAAGTTAACCTTATACCATCCCAAATCTAGTTTTTGCCATTGCACCGTTTCTCTAAATTTATGGGAATCAGGCCCACTGGGCCTCTAACTGGAGGGTTTCTTAATCCAAACCAATGTTTTTTCATGCAAGCATCCCAGGTTAAAAATGAAGAACCTCCATAATTCCGCTCCCTTAGTTTGTTGTTTGCTACTCCAACTATTAAAGCTTTGACCTTGTTCAAAAAAGAATCCAAGCTCATATGTTCATCCTGAAAAATCTTACGACTGCATTCCTTCCATATTTCCCAAATTAAGATGGAAGGAAAAATGATCAACAAACATAAGAAAGTTTCATTATTACTCAAAATTGGCCACAATTGGAATAGACTTAAGATATTGTTGGGTCAGTGCAAGAAGTTGGGTCCACTTTTTGGCCAAAAAGTGGAAGTGTTTTCCCTGATTTTTAGAATTTGTCACATTTGACCTAAACATTTGAGGCACTTAAAGATTGAATCTTAAAAAAAGTTAGTAATATGAAATGTAGTACTCGAAGTCTAGTTTCTAAATATGTAATTTATTTTAATACCTAGATGACACAAATTGATTTTCAATAGGCATTTCTAAAAACTACTATTTAAAAGTCATTTTTTTTTTACCATACCATGCACGTGTACGACCAACATAATTTGATCTAAATAAAAATATTTTTCTAAATCCTTTTGGGGAAAGATGTGTAGTATAGTGAAGTTTGATGAGGATATTTTTTTTATAATTTTTTTCCAAATATTTTTTTTATTAATTTTTTATTGGCCCTAATTGCTATTTTCAAAAACCCTCATGTACGACCAACATAATTTAAACAAAACAAATGATAAAAATAAAATTTTTTTTATTGGGTAAAGAATGATGTGTAGATTGATGACATATACTTTTTTTTCAAGAAACTTAAAAAATTAAAAGTTATTAAAAAAATACATACACCTGTCATTTCACGTTTTTGGACCAGTTTGCTCATAAATTAAATAATAAATAGAAAAATAAGTCCAATAAAAAAATTTACATATTTGAAAACTAGGCACTGTCATCTGTAATGGGTTTTAATTTGGTAAAAAAATTTAGAAAAAAATGTCGTCAGCCATATAAGTAAACTCAGCCTTTCCTCTTGTTCTATACTTAGAAAAAATGTTGCAAGTTTAAGGCTTAAAGTCGGCTACCCATGCCTTTCTCGAGCCTAAAACCAAACCAAAGGAAAGGGAAAAGGTGGTCGACCATTTCAAATTTCTTAGAACAGGTACCCGTTCTAAAATGGGTACGCATTATATAATGGGTATCCCTTATTTTTAAGAACGGGTACCCATTTTATAACGGGTACCCGTTATGTTGATGAATGGGTACCTATTTTAAGATGCAAACCATACTACATGTTGGGGCATCAAGTCAGGCTGATTATTAATCAAATTAATATTTTCCTCAATTGCATTAATATTTTCATTAATGCTTTGTTGCAATTCAACCTCATTAGGTGGAGTGGGTGGGGGATTTGGAGGTGGAGTGGGTGGGGGGTTTTCAAGTGGACGGGGTGGGGGGTTTTGTAAAATAATTTCATCTATTAAAAATTAATTCCACCCCTTGGTCTTCCATTGGATCCATGTCACCTACATTTCCAAATATATCCATATCAAAAACTTACAAATTTACTCACAAATATATCCATGTATTGAAAACTTACAAACAAATATCTAGAAATAAACTTAATATAATATCTCGAAATGTAAGTTTAAAATATCCCTGAATAGAAAGCTTAATACTTGAAAATTATGCACAAGTTCAACCAGTCAAGAAAAATATGGACCTAATTGTTGAGAGTACTATGTTTTTACTACATTTGACTCAAGAGACATTTACTTTTAAAAAAAATTGAAATTAAAATAGTTTTAATAGACACAAATTAAAGATTTGAGTTGAAACATCAAATAAGTACCCCAAGATGTACATTATTAAAATTTTAATTCATATGTTATGTACAACTTACCTAGGATTTATCAAAGCTAAATTAGATCATTTGTAAAGAACCCTACATGTTTAGCATGCAAACTAAGCACATTGATACTATGATAAGTTATTTTGTGTGATGTATAGTGGAGGATAGAAGGGTTATGATTGAGAAGGTGGATGCCTATATGAATTTGACTTGTAGATGAATTGATGAAGCTTATGAGCAAAAAATAAGTATAGGAGTGGAAAATTATTAGGGTATGTTGTAGATGAGTAAATTTATTTCATGCATCTATCAACCATTATAGTAGGGTATTATTGTTGGATCAATGATGTTATTATGCATCATAGAAGTATCACTCACTACCATACCAACAGAGGTCACTATTACATTGTATATTTAAAGAAAAAACCCTAGGAGTGCATGAAAGGAAAGGTTATCATGAGAATAACAAAAAGGTTAGGCTAGAGATGGTCATGGTTTCTAGAGGATAAGGTCTTGATAAGGTGATTTGGATAGCTTGAAATTTGACTTCCTTTAGGAAATCCATGAAATTTTGGTGATTGAGTATCCATGGGACCCTATACAAGTCATACCAAGGTAGCTATTTGGAAGGTTTGAGGATTGTGAACTAAGTTAGGAGATTTTCTATAATTATATAGCATGCCTCAACACCATTTGTAGACATGAGGGAGTGTGGTCATGATCTTTTTTTATTATGTGCCAATGGACTATCTTACCCATAATGTTGTCATATAAACATTCTCATTTAGATGACTACCATAACTGGTGAAGTTAGTTCCATTGAAAGGGGTTGTCATATGCAAGAAAAGGGTCATTGTTAAAAGGAAAGGGTTCCATGAGATACATGTGGGAAAACATAGCATTTTTGTGGACATCATGACCTTGGAATATTAAAATTAAAGGAGGACTAGGGAGTGTTGTTTTTGATGTCTCATAGTGCTCAAGCCTTGTGTTATTTTAGAATGAGTCCTTTCATATATGAATAAGGTTCTAGGAATGTTTAGTGATGGCTTTAAGGATTGAGGTACTTCAAGAGGATAATATGGCATCCATAAACCACGTAGAGAGCATTTCCACTGAAATACCTATGCATGGTTATCATCCCACCCTATCAAGAGTTGAGTTGTAAGCACTCCTATATCTATTAGGGCTAGATATTGTAAACTTTGAAAGTATTTAAAAGTTATGGTAACTTTCAATAAGGGCTTATTTTATGGTAATTTATTTGTATCACCTAAAACAAAGAATATTACCTCAACACTTTAAGATCTAAATCTAAAAGAAGATTTGATCAAAGTTCTTTATTCTTTCTCCAAACACAACAATGCCCTTATACAATCTCTAAAAAGCATTCCAAATATTATAATATTAAATTTCTAAAACAATAAATCTAACTCAAGAACAATACTATCTTCAACTTTTCATCTTCTATTCTAGCTCTCTAACTCCAAACATGCAAGTGAATAATGAATCCAAAACAAACAAACCCCAATCCTTATATTATTTCCAAGTTTTTGGAAGACCAGGTTAGATCCTAAGTTCTCCTTTGAATGTTGGTCATCCTTGTGCTAGGTTGGAAGAAGTTATGACAAAGAGGTATGGTAGTTTGGTGGCTAATTACTGGACAAATGCTAATGGCAGTAGGGAATGCAAAAAGTTTAATGAAGAAATAGATTATAAGTTACTAATGATTGCTTATCTGTGCATAGATCATGTTATTTTCATCCTTATGAGATATGTTACTTATTGTTTCTATAAAAAGTCAGGGTTAGGATGTAATAGGTAGCTGTCTCAAGTTTTAAGGTTTATAGTTTAGTTTTAGGGTTTATCAAGTTCATATTTTTAGGATTTATAGTTTAGTTTTCTAGGGTTTATCAAGTTCATAGTTTTAGGGTTTATAGTTTAGTTTTCTAGGGTTTATCAAGCTCATAGTTTTAGCATTTATAGTTGTTTATTGATCACAGTTTTATGGTTTATAATTGTTTATTGATCACAGTTTTAGGTTTTATAATTGTTTATTGATCATAGTTTTAGGGTTTATAGTTATGCTTAGTGTTTTAGGGTTTATAATAACATATTTTTAGGGTTTATCAAAACATACATAGCATAATTTTACTTAAACCCTAATTTTTCAATTTAAACCTACAATCATAAAAATTGCATAAAAAATAAGAAAGAAACCAACGTGGAGGTTTTAGAACTGATGAGGTGGCAGGAGGAGGTGAGAAGGCAAAAAACACACTGGATTTGTGATAGTAGGGGCTTCAACAATGCATACCCATTCTCATATGTCACTGTCCATGTCGCCCTACTAAAGAAAATGAGCCCGCTAGGGTTTTATTTTTAAATTATATACATTTTTGAAATGACTACCCGTTTAGAAACATGTACCCATTCTATAACGTGTGCCCATTTACTAACAAGTACCTGTTTAGGCTCAGGCACCCATTTAGGTTCAAGTGCCCGTACCTGTCAGGAATTTTTTTTCCCATGCGACTTCCCCTACATGTGGACCCAACTTCTTGCTTTTACCCTATTAGGAATTGCAGACACCCATCCTAGCTTAGCACAAAGCCACCTCCAACACTCTTGGGCAAAGGGATAGCCCAACAAGAGATGATCCACTATTTCTTCTAAATTCTTACACAACTCGCATCTGCAAGGACGATGATAGCCCAATTTCCTAAACTTTTCAGCAGTTAAAATTTTGTTTTGAATAGTTGCCCATGAAAATACTCCCACTTTGGGCAAGCAAAGCCTATGCCAACAAAGATTGGTCAAAATTTTCACCTCATCTTGATACACCTCACTTTCTAGCAGTCTATAACTGTCCTTTGCATTATACTATCTAGACTTGGACCCATTCTAGATGATCACATCCTAACCACCTTGAAGAACCACCATATGGTCTTAAAGGATTTCTTTTAGCTTGGACACATATGCTTGTGGCAAACCAAGATTCTCCAACTCTTTCCACTCCCAACTCCATCCTCCATCCTCACTTGCATATAATCCCTCACCTTCACTCCCCATCTTTATGAGAGAAAAGATTTGGTGGTAGCCAACTCCACCAATTTGTCTATGCTCGCAAAACCACACCATGAATCCTCCCAAAATCAAGCATGCCTACCATCATGTATATCCCAAGTTAGGTAATCAATAATAAGGGGTTTGCACTCCATCGTAAAATTCCATATCCTATATCCTTTTGGTGAATTAGAGCTGGTTAATACACTTGAATCTCCATTATCCTCCAAAAATTTATGTTGCAAAATTTTGACCCATTTCAACTATCGTCCCTTATACATCATCCATATTGGTTTGGCTCCTAAAGCCTTATTTTGCAAGTTTTGCTTCCTCAACCCAACCCCATCGAGAACCTTTGGTTTGCATACTCTGTCCCAAGAAATCAAAGCTAACTTGTTCTTCTCTACATTCCCATTCAAAAAAAAAATCTAAAAAGTTGATTCAACTTCTGATTCACTCCAATCGATAGAGATAAGAATAACATTCAGTATATAGGAATGGCAAATAAAATCGCCTTCAACATTATGATTTGCCTTGCCTAAGAAAGCCACTGACCTCTCCAAGATACTAATCTACTTGCTATTCTTTTACAAAGAGCATCCCATAATTTGTTTGTTCTTAAACCTTTGTCCAAAGGTAGACCCAAATATGTGCAAACCAGCTATTGTTTCTTAAATTATATTATGAGCAATCTGATAATTCTTGTTCTTTTCTTACTTAAGTGAAAAATAAGAGGGGTTCTGATTTGTTTTCCCCCACTTCTTCCTTGAATTCTTGTGAGTAAACCTGTTTAAGATCTCCTTCATTGCCTTTGCTTCTTGTTGCATTGTTGCACCAAAAAGTAGTGTATCATCGGTAAACTGTCGATGAGAGATTGGAGGTAGATTGTTGGTGATCTTGACGCCTTCCAAATCACCCATTGACAAAGCTTTACTAAGAGATCTTCCCTAAGCCTCCACCATAATGATAGAGAGAAAGGGGGAAAGAGGATCCCCCTGTCCGATACCTCTAGAGGCTTCAAAGAAACCTTCTAGAGAGCCATTCAACAACACAAACCATACTGTTGAAGCAGTTTTATCCAAGGGGATTTGATTTAAGGGGGTTTGATCTAACCCCCTTAGATTGAACACATTTAATATTAAATCATTAATTTTTCTAAAAAAGATGTGATCTCAGGAAAAAATTAGGATGTCCCACAAGTGGGATCACATGTGCCATACATTGTAAGTCCCTTCTAGTTACTCCCATTTCTCCACAATCTCATTTGCAGATGAGCCAATGTCATGTACAATGATATGGAATTCTTTATATAGAGTAAGCTCACTCCAACATATGGAAACAAAAGCTTCAATTTCCCTAGTAGGAATGTTTGTGAAGAGGGGCTTCACCCATACAATTGTAGGGATAGGGAACTTCATCCACTAATTGTTTGTGCGAGAAGCTATGAACTTGCAATTCTTTGTAGCCTCAATCAATGTTAGTGATTCCAACATTGTTGGGAAGGCCATGTATGCAAAAAAAATGTTAAAGTTCCAACACTATCTTCATCACAAGGATTGACACAATACAAATGTTGTGTGTTCACATTCAAGGACACAAAGGGCCTACTACACACTACTAGTGGGATTTTCAACAAGTGACAACACTCTTGGGCATTGATATCATGGTCCACCATGGTCTCCATCAGTAACTTGCAAAATGCAAATGTGGTAGGTCCTATCAAAATCAACACTAATAGATATATGAGCAAGCATATCATGGTAGGTATTTGAATGATGTTCAAATTTTGTAGCATATTCACAATATATTTGTGGACTACATGGCGGGACAACATAGGTTAGTATGTAAAATCTTATTTTTGATCGACCATAATGTCAATATTCTTTATTTTAATTTGCTAACAAGATCAAAGGTTGACAATGTTATCGAGATTGAGGAGATGGCAATATTAATAAGATCAAGGAGATGACAATATATGACAAATCTAGCATTTCCAAGGTACCAGTACACCCATTTATACCACTAATTTTATTTTTTTAAATGTTAAAAAGCATAGCTTTTTAAATATATCAATGAAAAATATAACCCAATCTAATTATATCTTAACAAAATAATGGCTTTTGTAAAAGCACACACTTTGTTCTCCACATTCTAAGTTTTTTTATTAACAAAATGAAAATTTGAATTTTCATGCTCCAAATAAGAAAACTACAAGGCTTTCTTGCATTCAATTAGAAAATCCAATAGTCAAAACTTATTAGACATTTTAGTCTTGCATGGTAGAGGGGCCAATAGTTGGGGGAGTAGTTGAAAATATTATTTTGTTGGGTTAAAATTTTGGTTTCCAAATAACAATTCAAACCCATCAAAGTAGAATACACACCTATTGGAGCCCTGTCCCTTAAACATAATATAATACAAATGGATTTTATAAAATTGACTTCGTTTGAGTCATTTGACAAGAAAAAAATAAAGTTTTTCCATATGATTTAAAGTTTTAACCAGTCAATTTAACCTATATTGTAAGTTAGGAAAATAAAATTAAAGCAAGCAATCTATTACATTATTTATAAGAAATGTGGAGTCTGACAAATAATAGAACAAACAATAACAATGCAACTTAGATTGAAACCACTTAAATATCGGATTTCGTCAACATTAAAATAATCACCATCCAACATCTAGTGACGGGTGTTTTCTTCTCTAATAAGGTATTCCACAAGGGAATGAAGGATTACAACGTGCCCTTATTGCCAACCATCAAAGCTGTGCTTAGATATATTCTAATGTTCAGAATTTGCCTGTAACTTTATCTGTCAACAACACACAACTACGAGTCAATAGTATTCTACAAACCAGTAACAAATATTCTGAAAATAATCTCTTTCGGTTATGCCATGCACATTTTGACAGTAATAGAACATGCTAGCTTGAATTCAAAAGCATTAGCTTTGTATCAAGGTTTTTGCAAGACCCCCCAAAATTGTGTTTGGTGATACTCCACAGTAAAGCTAGAACATTTGAAGTCTGTCACCAAATGCAACTATGTGCACATTGCTAATCACACTATGAAACAATTATAATATAGGTAAATTAGGCAAATACTTCACATGGTTATTGGACTACAAATACTTGCCTCGAGTAACCTACTGAAAAAATAACATAAATGAACCCCTACCAGTATGTCAAAAACAATTTATGTTAGCAACACTAGAGAATTAAATGATCAGTTGTAAATAGTTTCATTTCACTTTGTTACATGGAAAACGCTATTGGCCTAGCATTACATGGTTCATCAAACATTATTGTCATATCAAAAGCGACTCTGTTTATATGAAGTAAATGAAAGGGCTGGGAAATGTAATAAGAAATTCTCTAGTAAAAGCGTAATGATGCAAAAATTAACATATGAAAGAGAATCCTAAACTATTCTCCCGCCTCACTTTAGAGGGAAAAGAATATACATTGTATTATAAGAAAACAAAATTAAAGATAAAACCAATTTTCTTTGAAATACACAAAAACATAAAATGCCAGGCCAAACAATAAGAACAGCAAAATGTATCTGCAATCTATTGCCGCAGAAGCCATTCAATGGGATGGAAGTACCTGTCGTCAAAGAAGCCATTGCCGTATGTGGTGGAGAAGTATCAATGCGGTTTGCTCACGTGGTTGTCCAGCATGGCCATTACACCATGGACTGCCAGCTCTTACACCACACACCTGTAGGTTTCAACATGACTCATCCCGAGCAGACCTGGGTTGTGAAGCTATATTACCATTACTTGCTCTTTGAGGTTGAGGGACTCGAACATGCGACCTATGGTAGAAGTTTTGTACTGCGGCCTGGTGATCATGTGGATAGTGTAGGTGAGGTGGCCGCCAAAAAAAAGCTCTGCAATTATATAAACCACCTTACTCAAGAAATTGCAGCCGGTAAGCCATCACTCCCTCCAAACGGGCTTCCATTTAAAGCTTCGAAATCCTAAACTTCCGTCCTACGCAATAAGTGCTCCAATTAGTCAAATTAATGTTTAAAAAAATTTAAAAATATATTTTGGCCGATAGGCCATTCTATCCGTGCACACATTTTGTAACTGCCAAAAAATTTTGGTAGTTTGGTAGTCCTTAATAATAATTTTTTTTTTTTGGTAGTCCTTGCCTAAAAATAAACCCACTATCTTTGTGGTTTTAATTACCATGGTTAATTTTACAAATACACAACCCCAAAAAATAAATCTAACTTTTGTGGCCCCGTGCGATGCCCCAATATAAATATCCCTCGCACAGACAAAACTCTACATTGATTTTTCTTGGTTTTCCTTTGTTTTACTGTGCCTTTTGGTAGACAAATCCCACGTCTTGAAATGGCAAGAGCAAACAAGTTATGCTACGTAGAATTTCTGGCCGTGGTAATGACAGTGTGTGATGTGAATGCTGCGGAGGAGGCGCTGGCGCCCAGCCCATCTCTGATTACAGGTACCGCTTCAATGGCAGCCCTGCCCTCTGTAGCAGTGGTTCTTGTTAGATCACTCCTTGCTTTTTTGGCCTGCTCTTTTTGCAGAGGCGTTCACCACATGGACAAGGGGTTTTTTTCTCTCCTATGTATATTTGGCCACAGTGAAGGCGGTTGTTTGGTGGTTTGCATGAGAGGTTTTTACAAGGGCTGTTTGTTTATTTCATTGTTTTAGCCTTTTAGGAAATAATCTGTCCAGCACAGATACAAGCATATATCATTGTAATCCACTATGATACAAAGATAAATAGTCTTTGGAAATTTGGGGTTTTCCATTGTGATTGAATGTCTAAGGGGCATGACAGAGACCTCCATGGATTTTACCAGAATGAGTAATATCCTTAGTATTTTTGTAATAAATTGTAGTCTACTTCATATTGTTTGTTTTTTGGTGCTGCAATATGTCTTTGTGAAACTGTGACTTTTTTTTTTTAAATGGATTTCAATTTGTTGGACAATGAATTTTACCAAGCATTGGATTTTCAATTTCAGATGGTTTCTTTCTTCTATTTTTATTCGGTCCATGTAAGCTGCCGTTGATTGTATCCATTTTTCTCAGTGTCAATAAGCATTATTTTTCGACATGCATTCTGTGATCATCATTTGACATGCATTCCGTGATCATCATTCAGTACGGTTTGGATATTTACACTTAATTTTTTAGTATTTACTGAATTGCTTGTTCATTGAGTAGGGTTTGAATGTTACTATTTTGTTTTTGGGTAATTTTGTCGTGCAAATAATTTCTATTATTCAAATCTCAGGAGAATAAGTAGAAGGTCTTAATTTAACTGTGACTCTGTCTGTGAACCAACTTTTACTATTGTGGATGTCTTTTTGCCTTTGTGTGGGTATGAGTTTGGTTGTTTCAAGCCTACAGGGGCTCTTTGTATTTTTTTTGGCCCAACCTTATAGATTAAATAGAACATATTTCCCTAAAAAAATTCTCAATCTTATTATACAATCCTATATTAATTTCTTTTAGAATTTAATTTTTTTTTAAAGTGTGATAGATATCAAGATATCTTATGTTCCCTGCCTAGTATCTGCATGGACTAGATGTTGGCACAAATAAACTGAGTCATTTCCCTACACACATGCTACGCACAAAAACCTATCGATCTGAATCAAAATGAGATGACTTGGTTAAGAATTATAAAGGAAAATAGGCAATATAAACATAATGAAATAAATAAATCAATATTCACAAGAAACTGGGTTAAAAAAAACTAGATTTTAATATTACCAACTCTAGATTTTTTTTTTATTTCATTCTAAAGTGGGAACCACTAAAACTTAGTTTTGTCAAACATTATAGCTGGAAGTGCTTCTACATGCAAACTGTGAAAGCATGAATGGGTCACAGTCTTAAAGGTGGCACATTCTCAGTTAGTGCTAAAAACAGCAATAACCTTCGATCTCTCATGGAATGCAACTGGCATTTATTGTTTTCTGCTAGCATGGTTCAAATGTAGAAATACGAACCACATGATAAAGACAGATTTTTGTCCAATATTATGAGGATCTTCAAACGGATAAGCGGACATGAAAATGTGGGAGCGTAGATGAGGCTGCATCCTTTCACAAGTAATGAAATGTATTGATGGCAAATATTTTCAAGAGAAGTTTTTAGAAACTTTCAAGTTAATGCAATTGATAGTTGTAATTGCCATTTCCACTTCCCCCACCAACACATAATAATAATGAATGTTCTACCATATATTATAGTCAAAAGATTACTGAGCATATAGATACATAATTGGAATGCCATGATTGCGGGATATAGCTTTAGAAACTTTAAAGCAAATGCAGTTATCAGTGGTAACGCCATCTTCCTGAAGACTCACCACCAACTTCCTTGCCTGTGCCAAATTTAGAATGGATAATCATCTCTGCTACACACGTCATAATGGGACCATAGAATGTGATATTCTTGTTAGATATTATAGTGGAGATGCTATAAGCGCACATGCAAAATGGGAAACATGCACAGAGGCAACGTTTTGGGAATTTGATATGGATTTGTTGAAGAGGCACTCGAAGTTTTTAAAGTAAATGCAGCTGGCAGCGTAACGCCAAGCACCACGACTCCTTCTACCAGTGCACCCAGCCCATTCCAAATGGAAACAATGATGTAATTGTTATATTCGAAAGCTGGAAATACTTCGCTAGAGTGGAAGCATGGAGGAAATAAAAGGCAGTTTTATGAGACAAATGGCCTCATCCGGATGCAAAGATGGTGGCGGAAAGTACAAGCAAAAGGCTCAAATAATCACCATATGCAAACCAGATGCTGAAACACGTTTCTGACAGATGCTGTCGTATCAAATGCTCTTGAAGGTGTGCATGCAAATCTGTGAAGGTGCCACAAGCCACGGCCCAATTGATGAAAATAGAAATGTTTTTAGCAAAATGCGATGGTCACAAAATAGGTTGGTTGAAAAAGCCTTACAAACTTTCAAGCAAATACAATTGAAGTGTAGCGACATCTTCCTCCTGTCCGCGACTAAAACTGGGAACTCTCGAGCATAGAGTGCAATTTGAAGTTGTGATGGGTTGCGCTGACCATTTCAAGCTCCAGATGGCATCTGGTAATACACAACAGGAAAAGGCTAAATTTTTTCTAGAAGAGTTTTGTTGCAAGAGAAATGATGGGAAGCAATGGAGGTGATTCCCGATAGCAAAAAGGATGAAGTTGAAAATCGATCAATTTTTTATACAGCTGGAGATGTTACTCCTAAAATTGAAGTGTTAAGGCAAATTGGTGTCTGGGCCAAAACACTGCAGAATTACTACATTCGTGCTTTGCTGAGGCACTTGAGGTTATTCCTTGTACTTTGGCAGAGAATCCAGGGTTGAAACCTATTGCTATTGTTACAGAGTTTAGAAGTCATCATACAAATGGGAAGGTCAACACAGGTATCAATGTCAGGAAGAGTTTAGAAGTCATCTTACTTGTGTAAGATTTAGGATTTTGTATTAAAATAAAAAAAAATTGATGTGTAGGAAGCATGCAAATCATTTGAATTTTGAATAATTTAAGTCTTTTATTATTTTAAGTCTTGGATATGCATTAATTTAGGAGGTTTATTAATATATAGAATATAACAGATAAGCTCTCTTTTAATTTATTATTATTTTTTTTCTTTTATTTAAAAATCTACATTGCCTTTATTTATTTAAAAACAAAAAAAATTATTTAAAATTTTGTCATAGGTTTATGGTCATTGTCAACATGGATATTATTGAACCAGATGCTAAAATGGTATCATTCAAGCATACCATTGATGATAAAATCTTAGTTGGAAGTGATACCTAATAAAGTGATTCATTCCATTCCAATAATTGTGTTAACACCTTTCCATGAAAGATGAACTATCAAATGTAGAGTGACAAATAAGGTCGACACTTCAGTAATGCTAGAGGACAAGGAAAAGTATTTAGTTTTGATGTTGTTGATAGTGATGGTGGAGAGATTCGCATAATTTTTTTTAATGATCTTGTTGACAAATTCTCTAAAGAAATAAAAGTTGGGTCTATTTACGCTATATCAAATGGGAAATTAAAGTTGGTAGATAAAAGATTCAAAACTAAATGGATAAAGCATTGCATACTTGTCCAAAAGTTTCTCCCACACAATTTTCTTTCTGAAACATGCAACACAAGGAGAAAAGAAATTAATAAGAGAAGCAAAAATAAAAATTATTTTAATTTGTAAGTGACGATTATGTTATTTATTTTAGTAATTTCTGATTTGCTTTCTTTAAAATACACAACTTCTTCCTAAGATAAGTAATAGATGCATTTAAATGATTTTTCTTTTATATTAATATTTATATTTAATAATTTAATAATTTATATTTATATTTAAGTATATTTTAAAGAAATTTTTATATTAATATTTATACCTAAGGTTTTAGTTTTATGTTGGGTTAATTATAATTTTTTTTATTATTAAGAGGATCTAGGTTTTTATAGATTAAATAATTTCCAAAAAAAATTCCCAACCTTATCATGCAATCCTATATTAATTTCTTTTAGATTTTTTTTAAAGTGTGATAGATTGAAAGTTCATCTATCAAATACATACTTATAAAAATTAGAAGTGAATATGCATAATAGAAAAATATAGTATGCCTTATGTACCTTTTAGGATGGATGTGCATAATAGAAAAATATAGTTATGTCTTATGTGCTTTATTATTGTTTTAAATTGTTATTGGTGTTTTTTTAAAATGTATTAAGATAGTGGACTGTGGAATGAGGTGTTTTATTATTGTTTTAAAATTTTGTTTGTGTTTTTAAATTCTAAATTTTTATTTAGTAATAGATTAATATTTGGAAATCAAGCTATTAGTTAGTCATATCATACCATTAATTTTTTTTTTAAATTGAAAAGTAGATGAGACTTCAATTTTATTACGATAAATAAATATTGTGTTGTTACCAATAATATTATGGTCTTTGTACTTGCAATAATAATTTTCTTTCAATTGTGTCCATGCAATTATAATTGTAAAAAATAAAATATTTGTTGTCATTTTATTAAATATAGCATAATATTTAATATGATATTCTCATGTGATTTATTAAAAGTTACATTCAAAATATTAATATATTTTTATGTTGTTATTATACATTTTTCTGTTGTTATTTCAATGTCTTCATGACTCTCTACAATTCTTATGCTATTAAAGATTTTATATGAGTTGTAGACAGCATGATGAGGCAATCATAAGGGGGTACAAGATGAAAAAGATTTTGGCAATTACTAATTTCTTTATGATTTAGTTCTTTAATGCTTCATTCATCATTTAGTTCATGTGGTTATTCATTTAATACCATTTTATTATTTTTATTTAAATTTTTTTTTTGTTATAGTATTTATAACCTTGTCCACCAACTACTACATTTAATGACTTTCCAATAAAATATAAATATAAACTATCTAGTAATAGGCCTATAAATATTTGTGCCTATCGGCCATTTGATAGCACCTTTGGCCGATAAGCAGAGAAAAGATTTAGATGCGTAGCATCAGACAAGGCTTTAGAGTGATCTAGAACGCTTAACAAAACCATAGTTTTATTTATTTTTGTTTCACCAAACATAGTGGTGTCCACGCAAAAGGTTTTTGTATGCGATTTTTTAAGGATTTCTTGTGGATAGATCTCTCATGCGATGCATGTCAAGCGATCGACCAGCAACATGTCTTTTATGTGACTTAAAAAATCATGACAAATATATTATTCATCACCTTCCACATTCTAGATAACAAGTTTTTATGCTATTATTTTCAACCACTAAAACCCTTGGCTTTGATAAAATAAATATTTTAAAATAAAAATTTCTCATTTCTATATCCAATTAAAAAATAATAATATTTTAATTAAAATATGAAATCAAAATAAAATTAAATCTCACCTCCATTGAATTTTTAATTATATTAAAAACTTTTTCTAAAAAAAAATATTAATATATACATGAAATTATATTTAAATAAGAAATAATAATATTTTTAGCCGATAGGCTTTTAGTTGTGAGCATGATAGTGCTCGGAATTGTCTCACGCCGTAAAAAAACTTCACGCCAGGAGATTTTCTAAACTCTCCAGGAGACAGAAAAAGTCTCATGTCGTTGAAAGCAAATAACTCAGACGATCATATCAAATTGCGAGATTCGAGGTGAATTGAAGGGGAGCGCGAACAAAAAACAAAATAATCACCTTTCGAGGAATTGATCCAAGGCCATGGAAGAAATATTTTTTTAAAGGTATTTCCATCAGTTCTTTATTTTTTTGACAGAAAAACTAAAATTTGTTTGCTGCAATTTCATTAAGCCATATTAATTTTCACCATAATCTCTCCATTGGGTATGTAATCTTATTTCCAAGGGAACATGTTTCAACATCAGGCATCCATGCTCTATGTGAATCCCCGTCATCAGAGGATAAGCCTAAAAGCTTCACTCCACACTTCTCAAATTCACCACTGTAGTTTGCAATCCTTCCAAACTTGATAGTACAGACCAGTATAAAATTAGCTAACCTAGAAAAAAAGAAGACATAAGTAAAACAAGAACATAAAAATAAAATGATATATTGAAGAGTTTTGAGAACTGACCAGGGTGTGAGAAGATAATGGCCCAGCTATCCCCAGTGTAGTCATAGAGCCTAATATAATAGTTAAGGGTTTGAATGACACATAGCACTAAATAGGTGGTAGATTTCACACATTTGCCCCCATACTCCATCTTCCCAAGTTTGGATTCTAGACATTAACTGAATCAACACCTTATTATCTGATCTCCATTAGTTCACGCCACCCCCTCACCCCCCACCCCTGAAAAAAAAAGATTTCCTCATCTTGAGATGAACTCATAGCAAAAATCTTTACCAATCAAGTACTGTAGGCATTCATCACATTGATTCTTCCCATTCCTTCATTTACTCCCACTCTTCTTAACGTTCTCCTAAACTTCCTATCGGCTAATCCCTTGCAGCCCTGAAGTTGCAAGTGCTAGTAATTAAAATTATGAAATCAAAATAGAATTAAATCTCACCGTGAATTTTTTAAAGGGCAGAAGACATATAAGGGTCCCCTTCATATGTTAGAAAATAATCCATAAAAGTAAATCTGAGTAAAAAGTGATTTTTTTGGACAACCCACCACAATGCGATGAATGTATGAGTTTCATCACACGCCATTGCAAGACCAAAAATAAAAAGTTATGATTTTTGCACTAGGTTGCCGTCAGTTTATTCACTGCTTTTACTGGAAGGAACGTGAGAACAATCGACTTTCAGTGAAGAAAATCTGAAAACGACAGAAAACAAAACGACCAAGAACAAAACCCAGCGATCAGAAAATCGAATGAAGGATGGTTGAGATCATTTCAATAATCTTGCAAGTGTATAAGAAACCCTTGATCATTGATCTTCCACTCCAGGCCTCTCTTTGCCAAAGGGAACACCTCCAGCGTAATAAATCTATTGAAAAATATTAATGCATCGTTCAATTATAATTTTACTAAAAAATATATATAAAATACTATTTTATATGGAGCTAGCTTGAGCTCCAGATCAGTTATGGCAGCCGTTGAAACCATGGTCTTATACATATCAATTGTTTAAATATATATTATAATTAAGTTAACTATAAAATTATAAAAATTGTGATCTAGATTTGATGAAAAAATTATATATTAAAATCAAATTGTAGTATACATTAGATTTTAAAAAAATAGAGATGATATAGAGTCATGTCTTAGAGTTAAAATAATGAAGTTAGAAATAAAATAAACAAATCGCTTTAAAATGTAAAAAAAAATATAATATAAAAATCTAATCTCATTAAAAAAACAGTCATCAAATCATTAAATTTAACATTCATTAATTGAAAAGAAGTAATTTAAATTGGAAAATGAATATTATAGATATCAAAAACATTGTTATTAATAGTCCTCAAGCCAGTGGAAAATATAGATGACGGTTATAGTTGGATTCCCAAATTTACCCACCCATACAAAAATAACAATAAAAACATTGTTAATAGAAAAAAAACTAGTGAAGATACTAAACATAGGACTTACTTCACTATCTTATAAGCTACTTCATCCCCCTTTTAAAGAGAAAATCAGTTATGGCAGCCGTTGAAACCATGGTCTTATACATATTAATCGTTTAAATATATATTATAATTAAGTTAACTATAAAATTATAAAAATTGTGATCTAGATTTGATGAGAAAATTATATTTATAATCAAATTGTAGTATATAGTTAGATTTTAAAAAAATAGAGATGATATAGAGTCATATCTTAGAGTTAAAATAATGAAGTCAGAAATAAAATAAACAAACCACTTTAAAAAGCAAAAACTCCATAATATAAAAATATAATCTCACTAAAAAACAGTCATCAAATCATTAAATTTAACATTCATTAATTTAAAAGAAGTAATTTAAATTTAAAAATGAATATTATAGATATCAAAAATATTGTTATTAATAGTCCTCAAACCATTGGAAAATATAGATGACGGTTATAGTTGATTCCCAAATTTACCCACCCATACAAAAATAACAATAAAAACATTGTTAATAGAAAAAAAACTAGTGAAGATACTAAACATAGGACTTACTTCACTATCTTATAAGCAACTTCATCCCCTTTTAAAGAGAAAATCATAGTGCAAAATTAAATTGAATTAAAAACTATTCATCTCTCTTAATATATTAATACTACTATAACATGTCATTTCATTTTATGCCTGTATTTAACGGTTTTCAAAAGTTTCAAATATTTCACTCACTTCAATATTTTCTTATTTCAATGTCTGGTGAGGTTGGAGTGAGAGGTACGCAATGACCCTTTTTATTATAAATACAAATTTGGTAGTACATTGCTTTCAAATAATCTAAAAAAATATTGCAATCTCATCTTTTTCTTACTTAATTTGGTTGGTTTACTTAAACCTAATGTTTTTAATTCTTGATGTTGAAATGAGCATCTTTTTAAAAAGGGGAGAAACATTCTTAATTTTAAACTGAAGAGAATTATGACATGAGCATTACGAAATCAGAAAAAAATTATGCATGGTACACTTTAAAATAACGAGCCTCTTAAAAATATCAAGAGAAGAATTATGCATGTTACACTTCGGAAGGACAGGGATTATATATAATCCTTTACTGGTCGAATTGCCCCTTCTTGAATATTTTAATCCTCAGGAATAAATTAAAAATCAATTTAATTCTCCAATATGTTAGTCTAAAGTACAACCCCATAGAGTGAAATTCCTAAATACGGTAAAACACATTTTTAATGTTGAAATTTCCTTTCCAAGATATTAATCTCCTTTTTATTAAGAACCTTTTGGAGAATCGTTCATGTCAATAAAGTCAGTAAATGATCGCAATGACAAATTTGAAAAGCCAAACAGGAACTAAAATTATGTATACAGTAAATGATCTAATTCACCTCTGGCCAATTTTTCTATTTCTACAACTGCACTGGAATTGCAGTGATATCAAGAGTTCTCCACGTTTAATGGATAATTTGAAAGCTTTCTGAATGTCTTTTTTTTTATTACTTTGTATTATATTACGTTAGTTTTAGTGGAGTGTTGATCAGAATAAAGAATCCAAATGTTTCAACACATTAATTTATTGACAGAAAAACTTTCAAAATAATCTCTTATATTATTAACCTTCACACAATTCAATTGTCATTGACAAATTTAACATTCCAGAATTCTCCACATTTAATGGATAAGAGGTCAGATTGATTTATATACGCCTGCCACTAACCTGCAAGTTTTCTGAAAGTCCTAATCATCACCGAGCATTGTACTATTACAATAAATATAACAGGCCCAAAATAAATGCCAAATATGTGGTTTATGTATGTGATGGAATTGAAGAACATAATAATGAAAATATATAACCTAACAAAGAGTGATTGGAACCTCACATGGGAGGCCATAATGGCACCCTACATACAGAACACCAAAATGACTATGACTTGAGAAAGTATGCCGACTAGTTTTGTAATAAATCAAAGAAAAAACCTCTGAACTTTCAAGGATGATATCCTGAACAATGGTTCTTTATTTATTCGTGATGTAACAGAAATCTGGCTCATACTCTCCCTATGAATCCACCAACTCTGTAGTTTATCTTCTCCCTTACTCTATAAACATGACAACTCACATAGTGGATGAGGTATGTGTGAGCTATCATTTAACAATTAATTGAAGCGCGCATTTATTGAAAAAGTTATGATGTTGACTTATCACATTTAAGTTCCAATAAATCAGTAAAGATCTCGACTTCTTTTTATTGTTTGAATAAGGAATGTAGGTAATAAATCGAATTTTCTTAATGGGTATATCCTCTTTACTGATCACATGCCTCAAAAAGTTTATTAAGATTAATGGGTATATCTTTTTGAGGTTTGGGAGAGATACGATGCTGCAAGAAATGTTCAAGTGATATATATGTTTCTACTTTTGTTTTCGAAACACAACAAGTATTTGCTAATTTAATAAAACAAAAATTTATTATATGCATTATTAATTTTTTTAAAATGTTTTTATATTTTTTCCTTGATTTAATAAATGAGCATAAATCAATCTAAACTAATTCAATCATAGTTAGGTATGATAAAGCATGCTAATCAGTGTTACATTACGAATTTAAATGAAAGGGATTAAGGTTCTTAGTTTGTGAAATAATGATAGAGATAAAATCTAATGCAATTGAAATTCCACTCATCTAGACACG
The DNA here is from genome assembly GCA_027924645.1 of Cunninghamia lanceolata. Lineage (NCBI taxonomy): Eukaryota > Viridiplantae > Streptophyta > Pinopsida > Cupressales > Cupressaceae > Cunninghamia > Cunninghamia lanceolata. The sequence continues at coordinate 8,827,366 of BSBN01001067.1, forward strand.
AAAAAGGGTAATTCAAATATGCTTGCTATCTAGAATTCTATGTAGGACTATAACCAACTTAGGTTGATCTTGTGGCTTTAAATCATGTTGGTTCTCCAACCGATAGTCAATGATTTCTAAGAAATTGTTAGTACCTATTCTCAAGAACATTGTGAGGTTGGCCAATGAACGAGAGACACAAAAGTATTCTCCACTACACTTTAGGCTCTGTAAAGCCAAGGTGGGTTCCCCTATTTGACACATTGGCTTGAAATAGGAAAGATATTTGCACATAGTATGTTAGTAGACATAAAGGTTCATATGATATGATAGAAATTCATAGGATTAAAGACTATCATTATTCAATTTCCCTGTATCTTTAATGCTTTGGTATGAATGGAAACAATAACTTATAGGATTAAGTTATCTTCATTTGAGTATTCTTTTTCAAAAGTAAGTGGGTTGGGGAAATTCACAATTTATGGTTCAGTGCCTTATATGGGGTTACATAGTCCTTCTCAAGTATTTGCATTCTACAATAGTAACATCCCTGATGATCTATTCAATTATTATTGCATTACAACAATAAAACCAACGTATGTGGCTTCACAATTTGGCATACTATTTAGTAATCCATCTAAAATCATATACCTCCTATAGTTATCAGTGAAAGATTTACGTTAGTCTTTGAATAACAAAACAACAACAACAACAACAACAACAAAAACAACTAACACCAACAATTGCTAACATAGAAAATGTATCCCAAGAAATATGTAATCCTTGATTACTTAATTTAAAGAGGCACATGAAAGCAAATAGAGACGATGCAAATTCTGAAATATTCTTTCATATATCTCATTTCAAGAATAAACGTTACAAAGTCAAATTTGACAAAGACACTATTTATTCCATCAAAGACACTTTACAGTCAGAGTTTTCCCTCGTGTCCCCCCTCCTTTAGAATATAGTGACTTCACCCTTTCATAGTGAAGTTACAAAGAAAGGTCCCCACGGATGGGTAACACTTGTCACATGATAAGAGTCTTACAAACAATTTGTAGATTACATGGTATGCGGACACATGGATTTACTTAGGAGAGGTTCACCATCCCACAGATTGTTTGAACGAGTAGTTAGAAGAATACAAAATTCTAACCATCTTTGTTGATGTGAAGCCTATGACCAAGTTATCATGGAAATACAGATAAAAATTTTCTTACACTGCTGCTGAAACTATGAATGAAGAATCCTTCACTAGATGATAAAATGCCACCATCCATGACCCATCAGATAAATGAGTGAGCAATGAGCTTGTTTCCTGAAATACCAGAACTAAGAGTTGAGGCAAGGCAACTTCAAACTGAAAGAAAAGAATGATGACATGAGAAGGCACCATCTTCTTCCTTCCCCCTACAACCAATCAAGAACAACTTCCACATCTTCAGGAGTGCCTCTTATAGATGTGCACCTATACTCCCTTCCATTGGAGAGGGAGAAATCTCCTACACAACTAGTAGAAACTAGTATCTAGTTGCCATCTTTCCAAACCTTCTCATGTCATTCAAGGGGTTCACAGTCAAGTGACTCCAACTTCTCATTTGGCCTATAGGTCATTCTATATGTGCACACAACTTGTAATTACCAAAAATAAATTTGGTAGTCCCATAATTTTTTGGTCGTCATAAAATATAAAAAATAATAATCTATTTTGTAACTGCCAAAAATTTGGTAGTCCAAAAAAGTTAATTTTTGGTAGTCCAAAAAAAGTTAATTTTTGGTAGTCCAAAAAAAGTTAATTTTTAATAGTCCAAAAAAATTATTATTTTCAAAAAAATTAATTAACAAAACTTATGGAACCAAAAAAGAAATTGGAAAAAATAAAAAATAAAAACCAAAAAAGAAATTGGAAAAAATAAAAAATAAAAGCTAAAAAAGAAATTGGAAACAATAAAAAATAAAAACCAAAAAAGAAATTGAAAATAATAAAATAAAAAAAACTATGGAACCAAAAATGAAATTGGAAAAAATAAATAAAAACTAAAAACTAAAAAAGAAATTGAAAAAATAAAAGATAAAAACCAAAAAAGAAATTGAAAATAATAAGTAACTACAAAAAATTGATAGTAAAAAAAAACAAATTAATTTTTGGTCAAAAAAATTATTATTTCCAAAAAAAAATTAATTACACCGATCTTCTATAATGGTAGCAAAGACATCAAAGATTCAGATTCCCATAAACAAAAATCATAAAATATTTAAATAAATAAATTCGTGTAAATAAGATTCATGTCCAAACAAAAACTATGGAACCAAAAAAGAAATTAGGAAAAAAAAAATAGAGAAAATAAAAAATAAAAAAAAAAAGAAATTGGAAACCATTGTAAGGAGAAAAAGCTGGAGAAAATCACAAAAACTATGGAATGGAAAAAATAACAATAAAAATAAAAATAAAAATATAATATAATAATATAATATATATAATATAATAACATAATATAAAATATGCGTTTTTATTTTTTATTTTTTTCAATTTCTTTTTTTGTTTTTATTTTTTTATTTTTTCCAATTTCTTTTTATTTTTTATTTGGTTCCATAGTTTTTATGATTTTCTTATTATCAATTTATTTTTAAATCACCAAAAATATCAAACCAAAAAAAAAATGAAAAATTAAAAAATAAAAATGATGGAAGAAAAAAAGTGAGAAATCAAATAAACTATGAAAAAGAGATATCCCTCAGCATACTTTAGATATATATTTTTAAATATAAATATACTAGTTAACAAAAACTATGGAACCGAAAGAAATTGGAAAAAATATAAAATAAAAAGCAAAAAAGAAATTGAAAATAATAAAATCACAAAAACTATGGACAAAAAAAATAAATTGGAAAAAATGAAAAATAAAAACTAAAAAAGAAATTGGAAGAAATAAAAAATAAAAACCAAAAAAGAAATTGAAAATTTAAAAAAAAACCACAAAAACTATGGAATCAAAACAAAAATTGAACAAAATAAAAATTAAAAATTAAAAAAAACTTGAAGGAAAAAAAATGGAAAAAATTACAAAATCTTTCAAAAGTTGCATTTTCTGGGTCTGTAAATGTTGCATGAATGAGTTGGGTTTAAATATGCATGGTCTGTAAATGAGTATGTAAATGTTTACATGAGTAAGTGGGGGTTTGAAATACTGAATACTTGTAAATTATGAATGTGGTGTTTAAGAAAATTCTTGTGGGTTTGCAAAAACCATATATATATTCACTAGATTTAACAAATGTTCAGTTGCTGCCTTATGGGATATTCTTCACCCCGCCTTCAATGAATTGGTGATTTAGGTAAAAATAATAGTAATATTTAAGTAGATTGAATATGTAGCAATAAATATTCTTTTTAATTGCTTGAAATTTATTTTAAATCTAAAATACCATGTAGTATATTCAGTTATTTTAGTTTTTTAAATTGCTAATTCTCTATTATTTATTTTGATGATAAACTCTGATTTTTTTAAAAAAATTATGAATAAGGTTTTTATTATTTTATATGATCCACTATGTCTATAAAACAATTTCAATTTCAATTTACAAGTTATTTGTTATTTTTAAATCTTTCAACTTATTTAATCTTAATTTTGGTTTCAAAATTTTTATAGATTCTTTCAAAATTGAGGAAGAAATCAAAGGTAAATATTTCTAATCTATAATTTTCTTATTGATTATAATTGTAAATTTATTTATATTAATTAAATTTATGTAAATTGGGTTATAATTAGGGATAAAATTTGGATGATTAAATCTTTGTTCTCATGGTTTGGGTCTATTAGGAAGCTTGTTCTGGTTATGCGTATTCTCCAATTGTAACCTAATTTAATCATCCCTAATTTACATAAATGAATATTGTGTTGTTAACAATAAAGTTATGGTCTTTGTACTTGCAATAATAATTTTTCTTTCAATTGTGTCCATGTAATAATCATTGTATAAAATAAAATATTTCATGTGATCTTATTTCATATAGCTTACTATTTAATATCATATCTCAATGTGATTTATTAAAAGTTACATTGAAAACATTGATATATGTTTATGTTGTTATTATGCATTTTTTCTATTGTCTTCATTACTCTTTCATCAAGATGAAAAGATCTTGCAATTACTAAAAATATGGTTTTTTTATGATGTAGTTTTATAATGGCACATTCATGATTTAGTTCATGTGGTTATTCATTTAATACCATTTCATTATTTTTAGTTGTAAAAAAAAAGATTTTCTTATAGTATTTATAGCCTTCTCCACCAACTATTACATTTAATAATTTTCTAGAAAAAATATAAATATATCCTATTTAAGGATAGGTCTATAAATAGTTGTGCCTATTGGCCATTTGATAGCACCTTTGGTGCTTTTACTAGTCATAAAGAACTTCACATGCTTGCATACATTCGTCCTTAGCAGTCTTAGCCCCAAACTTGTTATAATTGTCACAAAATATTGGAATCCCTTGCGCTTAGCAGACTGTGAGTATGCGTTACTAATGATAGGCGTTAGGGAAAAAGTTGGCGTCCAAGAAATACTGACGTTTGATGGAGGTTGTTGTGGGAATCAGAATCATTGATGATATCTACAAGAGGAATGAAGCAGTCCATGGAAAGTCCCATCACATTGAACACAATGCCTTCTACAGTCCATTTTTTTTCCATACAAATCTTTGTGTGGGCTGCACCTACGTATCCAAATCCGAAGAGAGTGACAAGCGACCTGCCCGAATGACCTGCCCGAATGAGCTTTCATCACCCATCCATGGCCCTGTAATGTCCTATGCTGCTAGCTATGCTCGTTTCCTAGTACACTGCGCCTGCCCTCGCTGCTTGAATTCTTGTAAGGTGGGAGTCTTGAAGAATTCATTAAATTCCACAATTTTTCCTTCACTGTTGCTGATCAAAACATGAGCAGTTGTGATTCTTCCAATGGTCGTCCTTGTGCCCGGGATACATTTGAATCCATTGATCGCCATCTCTGACCTCACCTCGCTCCACAAGTGAAATGCCTATCGGCCTAATTATGTCTGTAGATTAGAAAAGTGCATAAGAAGAACAAACAATGAAGACAAATCAAATAACACAATTATACCTTCCCTTCAAATGTAATTTCGTCTCACCCATAGAGCGAAAAAAGAATGCATCCGAACTCCCTTGGATATGCTCCCTTTGATTCGAATGATAGTATCTTATGTGCATTGGTCATAACTTTACCATAACCTTGATATGATTTGATAATAGATTATTTGAAGATAATTTGACAGCATAAACTTGCAATATGAAGGTACTTGATTATGCTTTAGAAGAGGATTTATTTATAGATTTCCAAAAATCATGATCAATGGTGGAAGTTGGAGGAATGAGAGAGTTACAAGTGTCCTTATCGTCTCATGAATTAAGGGAGTTAACAAGCTTGATTAGTTAGTTGACTGGATTGATCGATCTATCATCTGAATAGATTGATTAGTCAACTGACTTGAGTGACTTGTTAACATAATAGATTGAGATTGATTGATGGAGTTATGAGAGGAAATTATGTTGAGAGGAGATAATAGGGAAATTAAATAAATAAATTATTTAATTTCATATGCAAATGAATAATGTTGGAAAATAAAAAAAATATTAATTTTATTTATTTATAGAGAGAAAATGGAAATTAATTTGTTTATTTAATTATTATGTGGCAGAAATGTTAGCTTAAATAAATAATTAAGAATTATTTAATTCATATGGAAGAATGAAGTGATTTATTATTAAATGATATAAAATATGATAAGGAGATGATATGAAGAATGTGTTAGCCATTTTTAAGTGTCTACAATGTCTTTCAACAATTTTCACAAATAAAAACAACAAAGTGTGAGTCCCTATTTATTATCTCAAAACAAATTCTATATGTTTAGAAAACTTTGTGAATCAAAAGAAAAATGCTCCAAGGTTGTGTAGCATTTGATAATAATTTGTGTGTTTTAAGACTTTGATCTTTACATTTGCATAGCGTATGTTACTAGTTTTTGTATGGCCTTTCGTATGGTTTGTTAAAGTCCGGTAAATTATATTTGTGTAATGGTGAAATTTAGATATTTATGTCATATTTTATTTAGTTTTGGGTTTATTTTAATGACATGGTTTAATATAATTATATCAATAAATGACTTTTTTGTGAAGTTAGGCTCATTCATCAATTCTTTACCCATCTTTATTTACACACATTCTCATGTATTTGACCTTGTCTTTGTTAGCATTGTTGGTTACTCGATTATTACATTGTTGGTTACTAATGTTAGTTATACCATCAGTTACAACTACACACACCTTCCTTATAAATGTGTTTACTGCCACCGAATAAAACTGTCAAGTATTTATTGTTTATCATATGGTATCAGAGCGAACTTTGTTCTTGTGTCTGTGAAAAGAGAGGTCCAGGCATGATGAAGGTGTCATAAATCTTGGTGAATGAAGTATGCTTGCGTGTGAAGGAGAATACACTAGCAACAGTCTTCGATATACAAATTTGTGGCAAGAGGTACTGTTGTTCTTGCTAAGTAGATGGAATTCACAGGATGTTGACAATGCACAATTAGCCTATCCTCTTGTTTCACATTGGAAGTTATCAGTTAGGGAAAGGTATGTATTGAAGTGTGTATGGAAGTGCAAAATTTTATAAGCAAATATATTTAATTCGGAGTAAGAAGGTCAATTTGGTCTTACTATTTCTTTTTGGAGTATTATTTTTAAATGGAGATTCCATTAGACAAGTATTCTAGTTTCAATTTTCATACTTGGAGAATGAAAATTCAAATGCAACTAATGAAAAAGAATTTATGGGGAATAGTAAGTGGAAAGGAAAAAGCACCTACAGATGTAAATAAGTTATTAGATTGGAGTAGTAGAGATGATAAAGCCAAGGCTATAATTGGTCTTGCTCTTTCTGACACTGAATTGCACCACATTGATTTAGATAAATCATCAGCCAAAATTTGGGATAATCTGAATAAATTGTTTGGAGCAAAAGTTGTTAATGCAAAGATTTCTCTAAAACTTCAATTATTTAGATTTAAGATGGAATATGGAATCACAATGTCAAATCATATAAGTAACTTGTAGTCTCTCATTAGACAACTAGCAGAGGTTAAGGTTACGGTAGATGATGATGATGCTAAGGCCATCCTATTAAATAGATTGCCTTCAAAATACAACAATGTTATTTTTACACTCAGTCAAATACCTTCACAAACTCTAGAAGGTATGATTTCTGCTCTTCTAGCAAAAGAGAAGAGAACAACAGAAGATTTAGAAGATGATCCTCAGGAGAAAGCATTATTCTAAAGAAGCAATTAAAAGATCAAATGTTTTTATTGTAGGAAAAATGGTCACACAGGTTGGGATTGTAGAACTCGAGCTAGTGATGTTCTTAAAGGTAAGGTTAAAAATGAAGGAAACCTTGCTTGCATTGAAGATGATAAGGATCCACCAGGTATTGAGGATGAGGATCCACCAGATGGTACTATTAATTTTTGTGGATACATCATTTAAGCCTTCAAATTGGAGGAAGGTGACATCAAAGGATGGAGGATTTTCCATCATCTCAAGTTAGCTTCTTGCTTTGGGATGATGCTTTGCATGAGAAGTATTTTTGGTTTTGGTTGTTTTGCTTTTCTTTGTTGATGCTGACAGATTTGAAGAATGTATGTTTTGTGAAGATTTTGTTTTGGAGATAGGTTTGGGATTTGGTGTTGAGCTCAATATGGATTATTGTCCAGTGAGCTTCAGAGTATATGATCAAGAGTTATACCCTTTTACGGTCACTAGACAATGATAGAGATCTGTCATATCTCTTAGGGATTGTTGTCGAATAATTCAAGACTCTGTGATTTGAGAGTTTAGGATTAAAGAGCTCAATAACATAGCTTAAAGCTATGCCTTTCCAAGGGTAGATGAGATAGCATGATGGAGCCCTGCTTGGTTCAGGATTTGTTCTTTGGGAGAAGATCTTCTATAAAATATGTATTCATATTATGTAATCAGCTTTGTTGAGTATATTAGCATTCAAGGGGTGTACCTTGTTACTATTGCAGGAACAATGTAATAAGGGGGGAATGTTAGCATTGTTGGTTACCCAGTTATTACATTGGTGGTTACTAATGTTAGTTATACTATCGATTACAACTACACAGCTTCCTTATAAATGTGTTTACTGCCACCGAATAAAATTATCAAGCATTTACTATTTATCAGTCTTCTCTACGTACATTCCCCATACATTTGAAATTTATTATTCCTCCATGTATATAAATTCATTCTTCATATTACCATGTTAGCTTTTCATTGTCCTGGTTCAATCCCGCAATAGGGGATCAATTTCACACCTTGTGAAATTAACCCTCGAAATCCAAAAATTCAAATAAAAATTTATCAATTCCCATTCATATCATGTTCACTAAGAGTTGACTTGGTACATGTTTCACATGATTTATTTTTATGTAGTCGCATTCAAAGATATTCATTATCATTTAGAACTCATTGAAGATCCTATGCAACAAGAAGCATCATTCAAGGAAAACTTCATTTTGGAGCACTCAAGGAACCTAAATTCACATCAAATTATTCTAGAGCATTTGCATCATTGAAGAGTGTTGTCTTCAATCATTCCCATGACCATATAGATAGTCTAATCGAAGGGGTTGACCTAGGAGAAGACAACCCTTGTGATCCAACAATTTCACCAAGGTCTTTTTAAAGTACCACCAGTCCTTGATGGTCAACATAGAGTAGGAAATTCAGTGAATAAGGAAATAACATACACAATCACCTAGATTGGATCTAAGTGACCTAGAGCCATAGAATTGACCTACCATAGAGTTTCAAGACTATTCTAATTCTAAGGAATTTTATAGATAGATAATTTTTTTCTTTGTAATCATAGTTATTCTTGATCACCAGTCTTTAAAAGTGAAGTGCCTTAACCCTCACATTTAATTTCCTAAATTAGCATTTAATATTATGAAGTGTCTTTCTAAATTAAAAGAAATTAATCTAGGCTAATTTATGCTAATGTATATGTGTTTAATTAAGTAGCTTAGATTAAACTTAGGGAAAGGTTAAATAATATACCTTTACATTTTTGGTGAGCCCATTCAATTTTACATCACCCTAGATTTTTCTTTGGGGATTGTACCTTCACTATTTTAGGATTCCATGTCTATCCTTTCTAATTCCATAATCATTTATCAAATCTTGCTAGGGTATCATTTCTAGTTAGTGCTATATATTTTCCCCTAGGGTTTGTACTTTATTATGTGATATCACTTTTTCTCATCCTTTTGACCCTTGTGTGATATCACTTATCACACTTATATTCTAATCCATATCAAATATTCTAATATCATAATGAAGTACTTTATTGTGTGATATCAATTTTACTCATCCTTGTGATAAGTAAGAAACAGGGAAACTTGATGACAAGCCTAGAAATGGGTTTTAAAATGTTTTAAGGAAAAGAGAAGAAACCACAATATTATAGAATCTCAAAAGGCATTGAAGGTTAGATTCCTTATAATTAGAAACACCCACAACAAAATAAAGAAAAGGGGAACTCAGGAGTCATGTAGTTACATATGGATATAAAAATATTTATGTTAAACTCATATAACAATAAATAAACAAGGTGAAAGCCTTAATTTCACATGTATGGTAAAAAATGGTAAATTTTTTTCAATAATTCACTCTACCATCCAATATGTTATTATTGCTACTTTCAAATATAATGTAAATGATTCATGCTTGTATTTAAATGTAAAAATAGGTAGTAAACTTAGTATGGAGGAAAGAAATATGAAACAAGGTAAACTACTTCAGGAATTGTATTGTTAAGAAATAAATGGAATGCCACTCAAGCATAAAAATAATGTTCTTAGGAAATTTGAGGATAAATATAATAAAGGCAAGAAAATAGAGAGGACTATCAAGAAAAAAAGTACTATAACAAAATTACATGTGTTGAAATGCGAACAAAAATTAATTTCATGGATTCTAAGTTGCTTTTATCACAGAGTCTGAAGGAAGGAGTGATGGTGTCAAGGATGGTTTGGTGATGCTCCATTCTTGATAACTCTACACCTCTCACTAGGTGTTGAGGAATCATTGGTTTATATTACACAAATAATATCCACTACTTATGCTATTACATTTATTGATTCCAAATCATACTTAGGCAAATGTCTTTAGACTTGCAATACCATATAATTTAGAGATTACTATTGAAACATAGCTAAATGTTTCTATAGTTGAAAGCTAGAGGGTAGTACCATAATGTTGTGTTCCACTCTAGGATAGATTTTCAACACATTTAACTTCAAGCATTTCCAACCAAAATCCATTTTTGATGAAAATGAGTACTAGATGGATACATTCGATCCAAAATAGACTTGGGCCATAACTTTTTCAGATGGAAGTGTCCTTTAAATGCATGTTTAACATAACTTTCTAGTGCCAATAATTTACAAAATTTAAAAATTATTTGAAAAGCTTAAATGTTACCACCACTTCTATTCATGTAGATAAATTTTTTTTGGAAAATCTAAAAATACTCTTTTATGGATCTAAAAAGTATACTTTTCAAAATAGATTTTATTTATTTTTTCACTACAAGTAGGTCATCAACACTAAGATATAAGACTGGTTGATTTCTCAAAAAAGATACTAAAATGTATTAAGAAAATTTTAAAAAAATATGGTGCACTAGTGTAGTAAATTGTTGATGAGATAATATATATTTTTTCAATTTATGACAAATACTCAATAAGAATGCAATGCATATTAGATTCAACACACTTGAATTTAAATATTTATTTAAAAAATATAATTTATTAGTTTTTAAACAGATTCTCTAGAATTGCAAGTTCATACCATGTAAAAAAAACCAAAAACAAAAATATTTTTTCTTTAAATAATTAGTAGCATATGTAACCTTACTTTTTTAGGAATTAAACAATGATGCTAGTTCAAAAAAATATTATCCAAACATCTTTTTAATTTTTAAAACATTCATGCATAAACTACATTGAAAATGCTACATATCACTAGTTTATGTCATTTCAAAATAAAAAATGTATATGTAAGTTGCAAGAAGTTCAAGCTAAAAAGATGGACTAGTGCTCATTGAGACACATTATTGACCTTTTTCCTTGACGAGACCATTACTCTACCCCTAGTTTCAAAGTGATCATATGAGTAATAATGGAAGTATCATAGGCTTTCAAATCTTTGTACCCCCAAGATATAACATCTAAAATATTAGTAAGTTCCTTAAGCATATTTTCCCTTTCAATCCTTGTACAAGATTTTCCTACCAAGACTTCCTTACGCTCTTCATTACTCCCCAAATTATGTGTATCAGCTAAGGATTATTTCAACTTTGCTAAATCTAATTTATATTGTTGGCAATCAATATCAAACAATATTTCTAGCTCATTGCCATTTAATTTGGGATTGTATTAGTTTTCAAATTAAGAACTCCTTTAGCATCTAATTTTGCATCATCCTAGTCATAGTCATCAAGCATTTGGGATTCAAACACATTTGAGTTGTTGAAGAAGTCTAAAATATTTTTCAATGGAGTTTCTGGATTCAACTATGTAAGATTTTTGTTATCCAGAAATCTTATAGAGTCTGATAACAAAAATCTTACACAGTTGAATCCAGAAACTCCATTGCAAAATATTATGGGCTATGGAAATTTGATGTGTTTAATAGTCCAAAATATGTTTTCCATCATCAAATACTTGAAACTTCTTTACATTATAAGACACAGAGGGAGTTGAAACAAGATCCATATAAAATTTAAACTTTGAATGTGTGACTAGCTCCAAAGTACTTGTAGCAGTAGCTAAAGCATCAATCATACATTTTTTTCTTTTTTGGTACAACCATAATGTTAAAAGCATAAAAATATTCAATTAAATTCCACACCCAAGTATGACAATAGGATATACTTTTATCATCACACTTGTACATTCTTCATATTTTTTTCACAATTCCTTTTGAGTCACCAAATACTTGTAAATTCTTGACACCTTTCTACTATATCCAATTGGAAACTATAAGCTATCTTAAACTCTGTATTATATTAATGAGAGCTAGGTTATATAAACTACAAATAACAGAGCACAAAAGTTTAAAAATTTAATAATGGAGTTTAGGAGCAGGAAGAATAGGAAATAAAGAACCTAGTGAGTGACCTAGGAAGTTCATTATCTCAGATGTGAGTGCAGAGTGTTGTCATGGTGCAGGAGCACCTCGAGACCTAAGAATCAAGAGGATTCCTTGCATTTTCTGTTCTATCCAAAGTGTCATGTTTGTAGGCCTTAGTGCCATATTGAATCATAGTTGGTCGAGTAACGACATAACCTTGAGTCTGTATACATGTCATAAAAGATTGTAACCAATTCGAATGGATGTAACCGAATGGCAGAGGTGGTTGTAGGGCGATTCACCTTCCACATTATGTAACTGCCGACATGAGTCTATATAGTAGGGTTGTGTTTGTTAAGAGAAACAGACAAAGAGAGAGTGAAAACGGACAGAGAGAGAGGGAGAATTGATTTGTATGTATATTCTCAAAGGAATAAGAAATTCTATTTTGGTCGTGTATATCTGAGTAAGGCTCTGTTGCATGGAATGTAGATCGGAAGCATTCCACTAGTTGAGATTTCTTCTAAATTAGTGGAATGACTTCCTTAGGGTTAGATTGTTTTCCATTCTGTTGAGTTGTTGTTTCTATATAAGTTGTTCAAGGTTTGCGTAGTTATATCGGAGTGACAATACCATCGGGTAGATAATGTGAGGTTGAGCCGATAATGATGTTCTCACCAATCATGGCATATCGGGGTGATAAAAGATAAGTGTTACTGACAGGTTAGTCCATCAATGCATTGGCGTAAGTTTCACATCGTCTCACTGAATGTACATTACATATGTATATTGTGAAAGCATATTGAGAATGTATGTTGAGAATGTATCTTTCGTCAGATACAAATGGTGACTAGATGTAACGGTGAAATTAGGGTAAAGAAACTTTAGTCCACCGGTGATAGCAAGTCATGCCATCCATATACTAAGTTGATACATCAGTGCATCGGAAGGAGAGTAAAAGATCCTATCGATGATCTGAGTCTCACCGATGAGTGTGGTTCGAAGGAGCCATCGGTATATCGGCCAAGGTTCTTAAGTGTTCACCGATGTTTGGAGTCTCATCAACGGTCGTGGTTCGAAGGGCCATCGACATGATCGGTGTGTATCGGCAGAGTAGTTCTCAAGCTCGCCGATGAACTAAGTCTTAGCGATAGCAAAAGACAAAGGGCAGATCGCTGAGACGTAAGTCACTCTCTCACCGATCATCAGTTTGTTGATACGTTGTGCACTTCCACTGTGCGATATGTAGTCTCACCAAAGACAAAGCGTTGTTTTGAGTTGTTGGGGAGAGTTGAGAGATCGGTGAGAGAAGTTGCAAGGTGGCCGACGGGGTATGTTTGGCTAATAAGAGTAGATTGCCAAGACATAAGTCAGACTCTTGCCAATCATAAGTTTGATCAATTGTGCGCTTCCACTGTGCGCTCTGCATCATGTCACCCAGTTAGTGTGTGATGTTCATTTTGCATGTTGTCATCCTATGATGATGGAAAACTCTATTAGGGTTAGCCCGGAGAAGATATCAATTAAATGCAAATAAAGATTAAACATAAGAAAGAAAATACATAGAAATAATAACAACAAGAGACAAGTTTTTAACATGGTTCACCCAACCTCGGGCTACATCCACCAATAGAGAGTCCAATATTATTATCTAGTAAATCAAACCGATTACAACCAGCAATCCTTGCAACTCAATACCGCTGTAAAATGCTACAATGCATCAAGGGAAACCCTAACCCTTTGCTTCTTTTTATCACGACTTTTGTCAGTTACAAAATAGGGTTTTCTTATGTTGGCCAATGAAAAATAACTCCCAACGCCTTAATAAAATAATAAAAAACCATGTGAGGTTTCGGGGGCACTGCCACCAAGCCCCCCGTGAGGGCACTGCCCCTCGACCCCACCCTGTATTGCGATAGGGAGCGAGCCAGGGGCATTGCCCTTAGATCCCACAAGGGGCGCTGCCCCTTGACCCCGTAGGAGTTTGGGGGGAAACCGCGCTGATAAAAGTGGGGTAAATTTAACCTCCGAGTCTAATTAGGCTCCATATAACAACAAACTCTAGTCTATTGCAAAAATCCATATAGCCCAAACATAAGAATACAAAGACCACAATAGTAGACCACCAAATATATCTATAAATGTATAGAAATAAATAAATAAATTCAAGCTAATTAGTTTCAATGAAATATTGAAATGATAGAGAAGAGGAAGAGAGGATAGTAAACCTCCATCCATTTGAATGTTTTGAGTGCTTATAGCTATGATAAGAAAAATGTTTGGGACTTCTTGGGAGCTTTCTAGGAATGGTCAAGCCCAAAGTTTCATCTTTTGGCCTCCACATTTAGTCAAAATAGGAAGATGAAATCATAGAGTGTGTGCACTTAGCTTATGTGTTGATTATTTTACAAAATGTTTGACTTTTAGGCATGAAATGATAATTTTGAATTTGATAGACTAGGTCGCACCAAATGGTCTACTCCTCTAGGAAAAAAAATAAAGGAGTAAGAGGTGGTGATGATTAAAGTAGTTTGTAATGACAAACAATTAACAAATACTAAGAGTTAATTTATGTATAAAAAAAGTCAAATCAAATGCTAGAACTATACATTTTTATGTTATAGGGTAAAAGATGGGTTTTTAAAGGGCCCCAACCCTTTTTTACAAAAAGAAACATAAACCAACACAAAATGGTTGTGCATCAACACAACTACAAGAAAACATCAAGTAGAAGAGAATCTAGTAAGTACAAAGAAATAAGGAAAGCATCTTAGATAAAAGCACACATGATAGGAGCAAACCTCAATGAGGAGAATTAGAGCTCATTGAGAGCTATTGTAGCTTCTTGAACTCATCTTGGAGGGCCTTAAGATGTACATGCTTAGATCTTTAGTGTTCAAAGGATCAACCACCTTAGTTTTGTTGTCCTTGGTACATGCACTTGGACCAACCTAGGCCTAATTTTGACTAGTCTTTTAACCTTTTCCCAAAGGGATTTGATTTTGGTAAGAGAATTGTGGATGGTGGCCTTGTAGAAGTTGGTAATTTTTTTAATATTACCTTTTGTCTCTAAAATGTCAGCTTCCATCTTTCTAATTCTCTTCTCTTTCTTGACCAGATCTATTCCTTTTAAGAATAAAGATCTCCTGCTTGATGTTCCATTCTTCCACAAGGGAAGTCTACAATTTATTTCTATTGAATTCAACTAAGAACCACTTAAGCAGTTTGTGGTGAAAATCCACCTTTTTGTGTAATTCATTGATCTTGTCAACTAAGAGGTTGACCACTAAAGTGATATCATTCATAGAGGAGGTAGGGAAATTATTACAGTTCTAGTCAGGAGACCCATGGCATAGGTTGTCAATCTCAAGGATATTATATTGAACATTAATCTCCACCTCAGTCACCTTGCTCTTCCCTTTATTTCTGGTATGAACATTTCCCTGTATGGCACCATTTCTCCATGGGGGATCCCTAACAAATTTAGGGTTAGGGGATTGATTCTTTCAATCTTTCCCACCTTTAAAAGTTCTCTTGTCTAACTAGTTGAAGTTTGAAGAGAGGACATAAGAAAAAAAGGGAAGCTAACCTTGCAATTATGCTTGATGTGACTAGGCAACGAGAAATGATAGGTGTAGATAGCCTAAAAGTGCTCTTCTAGTGTGATATATTTCATGATTTGGAGCCACATCTCATCCCACACCAAGGTTAAGATAATCTTGCATAACCAGATTGGGCCCTATTAACTATTTCTCCTTCCTTCAAAAAAGAATTAACAACTTCCTCACCATTTTTGTTGTCCTTATAGATTTGTTTGCCTTCCATAGATAGGCCAAAGACCAAGGCAATGGGTTCTTCTATGATATGCAACTCCACTCCATACGTTATGACAACTCTCAAATTCTAATTGGGAACAAACTCCATGGAAAGAGTGGGGTCGAAACTATTATTTCTCTCCAAATAGGGAGTCAACCCACATTTTTTAGGATTCTCCATATCTTTTAATTTTTCTTGATGGAATCACATGACAAGGTCTCAACCCTGTTGTGGTCCCCTCCCGCAGTGGCTAGTGGGCCAACCCACAATACTATGTCTAACTTTTTGGCTAAAGTGGGACATTGAAATCAACATTTTTTACCAAATTTTCACTTTCTGACACCTATAGAAACTAATCCGTTAAGAATTTGAGGATGATGTGAACTAGTGATTTTATAGATTTTGTGTGTAGATTCTAAATGTACTTTTTTTAAAAATTAGGAAATAATTTCTTAATTTTTTTACGTAACTTCTAATAACTTATTTTTATAGTTAACAATATTTTTAAAAAGTGACGTTTATACCATACATCATAACTTTTTTTATGATAAAATTATAATTTTTTAAACATAGATTTATAACACCAATATTTAGTGCATAGATATTTTTTTATAATTTTTTGTTGCATATTTTTATAATTAATTTTTGAAGTGAGATTAATTAACTTGTTTTATATGTATCCAAATTAACTTCTTCTTTTTTTGTTGAAACAAGGACATCAACACCTAGTGTGCATATATTTTTCAAAAAAAAAATTGTCTATGTTTTTTGTAATTTTTCCGTGTGTGTGGAATAGAGGCCTTGATGTTAGGTGAAAAATCTATGTTCACTAAAAAATAGAAAATAAATATAATAATCAAATGAAATATATCAAAATCATACTTTTTGGAAAGATTATACTAAGGGCTACATACTTACAAAATAAAATTTTTAGATGACTTCATTTGATCCCCAAAAGGTGAAGCAAAATTGGTTTTTTGTCAGCATTTTGATAGGTACGGAGGAGACTCCATCGAGGGTTTGATTTAAGACTAGGGGGCTATTTCCAAGGGGATTTGATCAGAGGGGGTTTTATCTAACCCCTTTCAATTAAACCCCTTTAGATGGAACCTCTCAAGGCTTAAATCATTAATTTTTCTAAAAAATATGTGATTTCAGACCAAAATCGGGATGTCCCATAAGTGAGACATACTATTGTGGCAACACCCTGGTAGATACTACTGACGAGGACACAAGTGATTCTACACTTCACCCCTGGGGTCCCTACTATAACTATTTGTGATCTTGGGACCCTTTAAACTAGAATAACGCTGAATAACAACCTTGAGGTCATGGATAGAAAACACCAGAAGTTTCTAAAAAATTGAAAAGTTATCACCACAAGGAGAAATGATGGTGTAAGTCATTAAAGCCACGATAAAGATCGTCTTATACTCACGAAATATTAACATTACCAAATATATACATTTTTAATATGTATATAAAATATTACAAAACAAAAATATAAAAATATAAAATATACATTTTAATATTTATATTATTAAAAACATCTATAAAATTATATATTAAAAAAACTTTAGAAAACTTATTTTTTTATATTAATCATCGAGAGTTCAAAGTATCAAATATACAACAGAGACCTAAGGGCAAACAGCTAACCCAAGGGGTCAAACTAGAGTATCAAAATCACATAATAATTAGTACGAAGATACAAAAGGAGAGAGTAACTAAGAGCAGCTAAGTAAGAATATCATCCCAGTTTTCCAACCAGGTCGTCCATCCTTGCGGTCCTTCCATCCAGACCACCTTCTTCCTGTCTAGAATCTGAGCATACATATCCAGTTTCTCATAAGGAGGGGTACCATTGTCTCTAATCTCTTTAATCAGGGTATCAAGGGCTTTGTCAAAAGTATTTTTGTCTTCTAAGATATTGGCCCATTCATATCCATGCATCACCTCATATATAAACCTCGAGGTGTGTTCATCTTTAAGAAATCTCAGAAGCTTATCACGTTCCAGATTCATAATGTAGCAAACCTGAGAGGCAATCTTAAAATGAGTGAGTTTTCTGTAAAACTCAGTAAGACTTCTATCAATGCCTTGAAATTTGGCTTCATTTCTAAATTTCCATATGAACCAAAGAATGAAAGATGAATGAATATGCCAAAAAAGGTTAGCGTCTTTTCTCAATCCTTCTATAAAGCCAGTAACAATCTCAATAGTATAGACATGTTTAGTAATAGAAATTCCAAACATTACCCAGATTTCTTTTGCAAAATTACAATCAAAAAATATATGCCTCATAGTTTCAGGAACTTTGCAACTAGAACAAGTATCATAACCAGTAAGATGATTTCTAACAGGAAGCTTATCACACAGGCGCTGCCATTTAAAACATTTAACTTTAGGAGGAATAGGGGATTTCCATAAAATGTCAAAGGATTAGAAAACTTATTTTTCTTAATTTATGTTGTGTTATTTAATAAAATGTTCGAACAAATCTATTCGGGAAACCCTCTTTATGATTCCAATTAGCCTTCAGTATAATATTATGAAAACCTCTAAAATTGGGGTGAAGTCTTACGAAAATTTCGCACCGCCATTTAGGTCTTCCCATCCATCATCAATCGCTATCAAGCTCACTTTTCCATGTATATGTGGGGTCGTCATTCTTCATTATTCTATTCTCATTCACATTTAAACCCCTTAATAATTAACATTTCCAAAGGGGATCTACGCATATACAGTTAAAAAGACTGGTAATGCAAGGTTGGTAGAACCGACGACTAAATTACTCCCTCCACTCCCTTGTCAATGACAAAATCAACCTCGTAGTCTCAAAATACTTGACTCAGAAAAACTTTTTCTACAAGACACGAGAATAGCGTGTATAGCTCGAGCTATTGGTCAAATTGAGTTTTATTTAAATATTATTAAATTTAATAATCAAATAGTTAATAATAATTTTATATTTTATTTAAAAATATAAAATTGTTGTTTTAATCAAAATTAGTAATAATTTTATATTTCATTTATATAATAATTTGATTTTTTTTCATCAAAATGTATTTTTAATTATGAATTAATTGATATTAAAAATAACAATCAATTTAAACATATATGTAAAGAATTGTTATTCAATTAATGAAACATTTTATGATGCTATGTAAAGAATTGTTATTCAATTAATGAAACATTTTATGATGCTTACTCAGGGGCCTGCAAAGACACATATCCTACAAGCATGTCAGCCTAGTGAAGGCACAAGGCTTACGAGCTCTTTGACCCAATGGAGGTTTGAACCTTGGTGACCGCCACAACAACCTTGTGACTTGACCACTGAACCAAATTAATGAAATTAATTTTATATATAATTTATATATTTTTTCATTATAATTTAAATAAAATGTTTATATTTATATAATTTTATTATATCCCCCAAAAAATTGGGTATACATAAATTCTTCTTGAAAATTCATTTTATAATCAAAGAAGTAATAAGATTTGATAATAAATAGTTAGTGTCTTGTAATTAATTTATTTTTAAATGAGAAACATTAATATTAAAATATGTTGTCAACATACCAATTTTTAAAGTATTTACGCATAAATAATCAACACATTATTTAGACACACAAACAATATTAATATGGGACTCATCTTGGGTTAAAAAAAGTTTTATCTAATATGTTAT
This sequence comes from Cunninghamia lanceolata, assembly GCA_027924645.1. Taxonomy (NCBI): domain Eukaryota; kingdom Viridiplantae; phylum Streptophyta; class Pinopsida; order Cupressales; family Cupressaceae; genus Cunninghamia; species Cunninghamia lanceolata. The sequence continues at coordinate 8,847,086 of BSBN01001067.1, forward strand.
TTAGAAAGAAGTGCTTTTGGATTTGACTTGTGTATTTCTTTGTATTAACGTTTACCATTGAGATACTAATGAATAGGATTATAGAATTGCCCTTTAAAAAGCACAGGGGGATTAGGGTAGAGGAGGTTAAGGAAAAATAAACATATTAATTAAAAAACCAATAAATTAAAACATAAGAACAAAAATTAAAAATTAAAAATATATTGTATCATATTATAATATGTAATATTATTTTTAAATTCAATATATATAATATATAACATACTATGGTAAATCTATAATATTATATTAAATGAAAAAAATATGTATCGTATAATATTTAATATGTGTGGAATATATGTCCATAGTAAAGGAAAGCCACCAAGAAATAATACAGAGTCAAATCTAAATTTACTTCTTTCTAAATTCTATGGAATGTGGAAAGCTCATGCCTACTAATATGTTATTCTTAAATGTTATATAGGTCAATGATCAAAAGTAAAATTTGACCAATAAAAATAAGATAATTGTTTATCACTTTTTATTGTGAATGAAATGTAAAATTAATATTGACTTTTGAAAAGTAAAATATTTAAATTAAATCCAGGTCAATGATTAAAAGTAAATTTTGATGAATAAAAATAAGATAATTATTTACCACTTTTTATTGTGAATGAAATGTAAAATTACCATTACCCATTTGCTACAAAAATAAAATATTTAAATTAAAGTGTAAATATCATTGTCAATGATCAAAAATAAATTTTGACCAATAAAAATAAAATAATTATTTACCACTTTTTATTATGAGTGAAATGTAAAATTACTGTTAGTTGTTTGACTACACAAGTAAAATATTTAAATTAAAGTGTAAATATCATCCAAGTCAATGATTAAAAATAATTTTCACCAATTAAAATAAGATAATTATTTACCATTTTTTATTGTGAATAAAATGTAAATTGACTATTTACTATTGACTATTGACTATTGACTATTTAACTATTGAAAAGTGTAATATTAGTAGACATTAGATTTCCACAGTCCATAATATGTAATTCTGTGCTTCATGGTTTAACTGTGATGGATTTTTTTGCCTCAAAAAGATCCATCACACAGTTAAATCTTGAAGCATAGAATTACAAGTGTAATATTTCTATTGACTATTTTACTATTAAAAAGTATAATATTTAAATTAGAAGGATCGAACAAATTACATTTAATTAATAGTATCACTATACAAGGATCCGCATATTAAAGAATATACCTCCAAAAAAATCGGATTTGAGAAGTAAAACAATTTGAACCCTTTAAAATACTTCATTTCTTCTGAAATTCATACCCATTTGGAAGAAGGTTTGAAAATGGTACTGAAGGTGCTGTCTGCACTGGACAAGGCTCAAACGCAATGGTATCATTTCCAAGCAATAATAATGGCAGGCATGGGTTTTTTCACAGATGCATACGACTTGTTTTGCATTCCTCCGGTTTCCAATCTCTTGGGAAGACTCTATTACAGTAATTCGCCATTACCGCCTGCCGTAAATTCTCTAGTGAACGGAGTTGCTCTCTGCGGAACATTTGCAGGCCAGCTATTATTCGGCTGGCTTGGAGACAGGATGGGCCGAAAGAAAGTCTACGGAATTACTCTCACCTTCATGATAACGAGTTCGATCGCTTCAGGCTTCTCCCTTGGCCGTTCCTGCAAGTCTGTTCTAACGTGCCTATGTTTTTTCAGGTTCTGGCTAGGGTTTGGGATTGGCGGGGACTATCCACTCTCTGCAACAATCATGGCGGAATATGCAAATACCAAGACCAGGGGAGCTTTCATTGCCGCTGTGTTCGCCATGCAGGGGTTCGGAATTCTTGCTGGAAGTGCCGTGGCTATAATTGTCTGTGCTTGTTTTAAAGCAGCATACTCTGATCCAACTTGGGAGCAGCAGGACATGGTGTGGAGGATAATCCTAATGTTGGGAGCAGTTCCTGCAGGGTTTACATACTACTGGAGGATGAAAATGCCCGAGACTGCCCGTTACACGGCGCTGGTGACAAAAAACGCCAGGCAAGCCGCAGTGGATATGTCGAGAGTTCTTCATCTCGACATTGAAGAAGATGACACAGATGTCTGTAGAATCGAGAGGCGAGAACATCGATTTGGATTGTTTTCCAGGGCTTTTGTCAAGCTACACGGTCTACAATTGCTAGGCACCTCATTCACTTGGTTTTTTGTGGATATTGCCTTCTACAGCAGCAATCTGTTTCAGAAGGATATATATACAGCAGTGGGATGGTTGAAGAAATATAAGAGCCCGTTGGATGAGGTTTTTCACATTGCAAGAGCACAGGCGCTGATTGCCTTGTGTGGAACGCTGCCGGGGTATTTGTTCGCCGTATTGCTCATAGACCGAATCGGGAGGTTTAGGGTTCAGCTTGGTGGGTTTTTCTTTATGTCAGTTTTCTTGTTCGCCCTGGCCATTCCTTACAACAGTTACTGGCAGGATAAATCGAATCGATATGGGTTTTTAGCGTTTTATTCTCTGACTTTTTTCTTTGCAAATTTTGGGCCCAACACGACTACTTTCATCGTGCCTGCGGAGTTATTTCCTGCTCGGCTACGGTCGACGTGCCATGGTATTTCTGCAGCAGCTGGAAAAGCAGGCGCCATAATTGGAGCGTTTGGTTTCTTATACGCCGCACAACCGAAGGATGAAGACTCTTCTCGTCGTACTGAGGGTTATCCCACTGGAATCGGCACCGATAGAGCACTAATTCTTCTTGGACTAGCAAGCAGCTTGGGCTTCTTATTCACATTTCTGATACCAGAAACGAAGGGCCGATCATTGGAAAAGAACGAGGTAGAACTTTCTTATCCTGTGAATGAGCGTGGATTTGGTTTGACAGACAACGCGTGATCATCTTACTGTTCATTACACTTGGTCACGCGGCATAAGTCTTCTCCACACCTTTAGTCGGGAACCTCGGTCCACAACATAAAAATCTATATAGAAGTTACATGAATATCATTTCGCCGAGAGGCGAACTACAGTTGTAGCGGGGTGGAGATGGGAGCACTCATTTTTGGTCGTAAATATATACTAAAATTTTTTTTAAAAAATCTAAATTGCATTTAAGAATTAAATAAATATCTATAAATTAGTGCTTGCAAAAAAAAAATAATAATAGATTCAAAATGCATGCCAAGACACTGAATTAATTCAAAATCCCTAAATATAGATTTTGTTACATAACGGTCGCTTGCACTCTGTAAATGCTGCATAACGTTCGCTTCCACTCTATAAAGGCTGTGAGGATTAACTATTCTTAGAGGCAGTAGGGGCAGTAGCACACGGCAGCACAGTGTATGTTATATATTATGCCCGCCCCTGTAGAATCATCTTTTTATTCTTACCTCCCTTCAACATGTGTTATCAGTGATTGCATTTTCATGTGTGGAAAGTAAGAAGACGGGACGCCCTTCGCATGGATGAAGCCTTCATACGATGGAGGCGGAGGAGGCAGCGGAGATGGAGGCTGTGGCTAAGATCTCTTTTGTCCATCAGAATCTGTTGGCAGTAATCAATCGTTGTTGAAATCTCACTAAATAATGGGTGAGTTGTTGACATCCAACTCTTTAATCTCTTCCATCAAAATCCCAACTGCTACATTGCATGTTCCTTTTCTGTAATGTTTCTGATGAAGACCTGGGCTTCATCTTGGTTTGAAGGCAGATCCTTTATCTAAAGTTGTTCTGTATGGATCTGATATTAATTAGCTTGGGGTTTTTGCAAATCTCATTTTTTTATGGAAAAGCTATCATCTCCACCAACGGCAGCACTTCCATTGCCACTTCCGCCACCACTCATCAATGTAGAGGTCATTCATAGTGGTGTTACACAGCAGCCAATTGGACAGTGTGGGCAAAAATAGAAGGATCTTTATAAAGGGAGAGATTTGATCTTACCAGTGATGTATTGCACTGCAACAATGTCCCATCTTGCTTTGTCCATTGGATGCCCCTCCATTGGCAGAGTGGAATGGATGCATTCCATGTTGAAAGCATCAACTTATCATCACTACCCAGAGAGCCCTTCACACTCAGCAACAAATTTCCATCACTTGTAACCTGAGCAACTATTAGCAAAAAAGAAGACATCCCAAACAAGATGGTGCAGACTAGTAAAAGTTTAAAGGCCATGGATGGCTCTGAAACTCTCAGACTCATCAACAAAACGGGATAAAATTTATGTGCTTTACAGTATTTTAGAAGACTATATTTTTTTATCAGAAGTGTAATTTTGTCCTTCGATAAAGGACTACTAAAAACATAGGACAACATGGCCTCTCTTTGCAGTTTTGCAATACAATGACTTTTAAGGTGAAATTTTGCATGCTATTTAAATTGAAATTTTTGTCCACGGAAATGACGCTGTCCATTGAAATTGAAAACGTTACTAAATGTTTTCTCTCTCAACAATTCATTACACTGCATGTTTTTTTGTGTTTTCCCTCTGTTAAACTGCATGCATTTTTAGAAAGATCAGACAGAAATCTTGGCATATGTTTTCCCTCTATTAAACTGCATGCATTTTTAGAAAGATCAAATGGAAATCCTGACATATGTTTTCCCTCTCTTAAACTGCACACATTTTTAGAAAGATCAATATGTTTTTGATATGTAACTATTTTTTTTTTGGTTTATAGTCACTTAAAAACTTCAATGTTATTGTTATTAGGTTAGTTTTGTTTTAGAAAACTTCAAAATTTCAACTTTTTTTTCCTAACACGAATTTGCTTTGTTTTTTAATTTTTTCCCCCCTACCTATATTTTATTTAGTTTTTTAATTTTTATTATAAATTAAAATTAAAATTAAAACATATAATTATTTTGTTTTTAAATTAATTTAGGTTTTTTTTAATCAATTTAGAACTCTAAAAATTAAAACATATGCCAAGATTTCCATTTTGACATCAGATTTATATTAATTAAATTATCATTAAATATGTAAAATTTTATGTGAATCATAAATGTATAGATGGTATGATTATAATAATTTTCTTTTAACAAGTCTCTTCTTAACTTATTCAATTTTGCTTAGATATTATTAATATTTTTAAAATATTAATTATAATAATGTAAGGGAATTCAAATTAAAGTTAGAATTAGGATTAGGGTTATATAACCTAGAGTAAATTTGACATTTTCTTTTATATTAAAAAAATAGTAAAGGATTAGGGACAACTCAGATCAATGGTATAATAGATTTTATTTTTAAAAAAGTACATCTTCATGCACATAATTGTATATATAAAACCCATGAACTCTCACAAAACAAAATTAAAAATCAAAACATACCTTTTCATTCCTGCACACACATAAAATATTTAAAAATAAAAAAACCATGAACTCTCACAAAACAAAATTAAAAATCAAAACATAAAATATTTAAAAATCAAAAAACCATGAAATCTCACAAAACAAAATTAAAAATCAAAACATACCTTTTCATTGCTGCACATGCATAAAATATTTAAAAATCAAAACATAAAAATATTAGTTCAGGATAAAATTAAGAAAAGTCTGTAGTCTTCCCTGCACACACATAAAATATTCTAGAGCAAAAACAAAAATGAGTAAAATGGTGTGTTTAGGGTAACTAAGAGTCTTTTATATGCTTTAATTTCATTTTGGAATGCTGTTAATTCTACAATTTGTTGCACAATAAACTCCTAAAATTTAGCCCACTTAGATTTAATATTTTAATTGAAATTTAGATATTTCATTAATGCCCTTTTTATTTCACTTATCTTTCAAGAAGTTATTAAATAAAAACATATTTTAGTAAATTTTATTAATTTATCATCTATGTTTTATTATAGAAACAATTGTTTTTTTTCTTCTATAATTTAGAGAATGAATATATAATAAACAATATGATTGTTTATTATTTTAGTAATGTTTATTATTTTAGTAACTTTTATTAATTTATCATCAATGTTTTATTATAGAAAGATCATATTTTAAGGAAAATTTAAAAAAAATAAAAATAAAAAAGATAGATTTATTAATAAGAAAATTAATTTATTTTATTTTATTTTATTTCATTTTACATTTATATCTTTTATTTAAATTTTTTCATTTAAACCACATTGTAATTTAAATTTAAGGATTACAATATTTGGATGGTATAATTATTAAATGGAGAATAATTAGAGTTAGGGTTAATATTACAGTTAGGGCAAGAATTAGGGTTAGAATTATGATTAGAATTAGGGTAGGTTTCTCACTATAGCTAAGGTTGGGGTTAGGGTTAGGGTTATGATCAAGGTTAGGGTTAAAATAATGTTTTTTAGATGTTGCAACTACGGTTAGAATAACCAAGTTAAGGTTAGGGTTAGGGTTACATATAAAATTAAGGTCAGTATTATGTTTAAAATTAGAGTTAGGGGTTGAAATTAGGGTGTTTAAAATTAGAGTTAGGGGTTGAAATTAGGGTTATTAAAGAGTTCGGGTTAGAATTAGGTTTAGGGTTTGTATTAGAGTTTGTGCTATAGTTAGAGTAAGAATTATGGTTAGAAATAGGGGTTGAAATTAGGGTGTTTAAAATTAGAGTTAGGGGTTGAAATTAGGGTTATTAAAGAGTTTGGGTTAGAATTAGGTTTAGGGTTTGTATTAGAGTTTGTGCTACAGTTAGAGTAAGAATTATGGTTAGAAATAGGGTTAGGGTTGGGGTTAGCGTTAGTATTGCAGTGAGGGTTAGGGTTAGGGTTAGAATTAAGGATAAAATTAGCTTTATAGTGAGCATTAGTATTGGGGTGAGGGTTAGGGTTAAGGTTAGGGTTAGAGTTAGGATTAGAGTTCCTATTAGAATTAGGGTTAGAATTAAGGTGGAATACTATTAGAATTAGGATAAGAATAGGGTTAATGTTAGAATCAGGTTAGGGTTATAATAGGGTTAGGGGTTGAATTGAGGTAAGGGTTAGAGTTAGAATTAGGGTTACTAAATTAGGGTAAGCATTAGAGTTACAATTAGGGTTAGGGTTAGGGCTAGAGTTAAGGTTAGAATTTGGGTTAGGGTTAGGATTAGAATTAGGGTTAATGTTAGAATCAGGTTAGGATTATAATTAGGGTTATGGTTGGAATTGAGGTTAGGATTAGAGTTAGAATTTTAGGGTTACTAAATTAGGGTAAGCATTAAAGGTACAGTTAGGGTTAGGGTTAAAATCATAGTTAGAATTAGGATTAGGGTTAAAATTAGGGTTATTGTTAGATTTAAAATTAGGGTAGAATCAAGGTTAGGGTTAAAGTTAGGATTAGGGTTCCTATTAGAATTAAGGTGGAAAACTGTTAGAATTAGAATAAGAAATAGGGTTAATGTTAGAATCAGGTTAAGGTTATAATAGGGTTAGGGTTGGAATTGAGGTAAGGGTTAGAGTTAGAATTAGGCTTACTAAATTAAGGTAAGCATTAGAGTTACAATTAGGGTTAGGGTTAGGGCTAGAGTTAAGGTTAGAATTTGGGTTAGGGTTAGGATTAGAATTAGGGTTAATGTTAGAATTAGGTTAGGATTATAACTAGGGTTAAAATCATAGTTAGAATTAAGATTAAGTTATGGGTTAGGGTTAGTATTAGATTTAAAATTAGGGTTATAGTTAGAGTAGAATCAGGATTATAATTAAAGTTAGGGTTAGGGTTAGAGTTAGGGTTGGGGTTTCTATTAAAATTAAGGTTATAAAATTAAGGTGGGTTACTATTAGAATTAGGGTAAGAATTAGAGTTATAATTAGGGTCAAGTTTAGTATTAAGGTTAGCGATAGTGTTTTAATTAGGATTAACCTTAGGGTTAAAATTAGAGATATGTTTAGGGTTAGAATAAGGGTTAGGCTTAGGGTTAGAATTACAATTAAAATTAGGATTACAGTTTAGAAAAGGGCGACAATTAGAATTCAAATTAGGGTTAGGGTTAGGGTTAAAATCATAGTTAGAATTAGGATTAGGGTTAGAATTAGGGTTGTTGTTAGATTTAAAATTAGGGTTATAGTTAGGGTAGAATCATGGTTAGGGTTAGAGTTAGGATTAGGGTTCCTATTAGAATTAGGGTTAGAATTAAGATGGAATACTATTAGAATTAAGATAAGAAATAGGGTTAATGTTAGGATCAGGTTAGGGTTATAATAGGGTTAGGGTTGGAATTGAGGTAAGGGATAGAGTTGGAATTAGGGTTAGTAAATTATGGTAAGCATTAGAGTTACAATTAGGGTTAGGGTTAGGGATAGAGTTAAGCTTAGAATTAGGGTTAGGGTTAGGATTAGAATTAGGGTTAATGTTAGAATCAGGTTAGGATTATAATTAGTGTTAAAATCATAGTTAGAATTAGGATTAAGTTATGGGTTAGGGGTAGTATTAGATTTAGAATTAGGGTTATAGTTAGGATAGAATCAAGATTATGATTAAAGTTAGGGTTAGGGTTAGAGTTAGGGTTGGGGTTCCTATTAAAATTAAGGTTATAATTAAGGTGGGTTACTATTAGAATTAGGGTAAGAATTAGAGTTACAATTAGGGTTAAGTTTAGTATTAAGGTTAGCGATAGTGTTTCAATTAGGATTAACCTTAGGGTTAAAATTAAAGATATGTTTAGGGTTAGAATAAAGGTTAGGGTTAGGGTTAGAGTTAGGGTTAAAACTATAATTAGAATTAGGATTACAGTTTGAAAAGGGGTGTCAATTAGAATTAAGGTTAGGGTTAGAGTAATAATTATGGTTACTAAATTAGGGTAAGCATTAGAGTTACATTTAGGGTTAGGGTTAGGGCTAGAGTTAGAGATAGAATTTGGGTTAGGGTTAGGATTAGAAATAGGGTTAATATTAGAATCAAGTTAGGGTTATAATTAGGGTTAGGTTTGGAATTGAGGTTAGGATTAGATTTAGAGTTAGGGTTACTAAATTAGGGTAAGTATTAGAATTACAATTAGGGTTAGGGTTAAAATCATAGTTAGAATTAGGATTAGGGTTATTGTTAGATTTAAAATTAGGGTAGAATTAGAGTTATGATTAGAATTAGGGTTAGGGTTATGGTTAGAGTTAGGATTAGGATTAAGGTTCCCATTAGAATTAGGTTTAGAATTAAGGTGAGTTACTATTAGAATTAGGCTAAGAATCAGAGTTAGGGAAAGTATTAGAGTTACAGTTAGGGATAGGGTTAGGGCTAGAGCTAGGGTTAGAATTCAAGTTTGGATTAGGGTTAAAATCATAGTTAGAATTAGGATTAAGGTAAGGGTTAAGGTTATTTTTAGATTTAAAATTAGGGTTATAGTTAGGGTAGAATCAATGTTATGATTAGATTTAGGGTCATGGTTAGAATTAGGGTTGGGGTTCCTTTTATAATTAGGGTTAGAATTAAGGTGGGTTACTATTAGAATTAGGGTAAGAATTAAAGTTACAATTAGTGTTAAGTTTAGTATTAAGGTTAGGGATAGTGTTTCAATTAGGATCAGCCTTAGGTTTAAATTAGAGCTATATTTAGGTTTAGAGTAAAGGTTAGGGTTAGGGTTAGATTTAGGGTTAGAATTACAATTAGAATTAGGGTTACTATTTGAAAAAAGGGTGATAATTAGAATGAATATTAGGGTCAAAACTAGGGTTAGGGTTAGGGTTATGATTAGGGTTATAATTAGCATTGTTTTATAAACCTGAGAAATCTAAATGTATTTCTAAATCTAACCCTATTTAACATAATTCTTACCATAATTTTTGTTGTAACTCTAATAATAAAACTAACCCTATTGCTAACCATAATCCCAACCCTAATTTGAACTGTGATTATATTCCTAACCTTAATTCTAACTCTAATTCTAAACTAAACAGTAACCCTAACCATAATTATAACCCCTAACTCTAATACTAAATATAATATGTAATATAATTAGAATTAGAATTATTATATAATATAATATATAATTATAATTATTTTATATAATATTATATTATATAATTATAATAATTCATATAATTGTATAATATACTTAGAATTAAGCTATAATATAATTAGAATTATAATTATTATATAATATAATATTATATTATGTTTAATAATTATTATAATATATTATAATAATATATCTAATCTATAATATATTATAATTCATATAATTATATAATATAGTTAGAATTAGGCTTGCGGCTCCCGATACTACTAGCATATTTATATTAAATATAATATATCTAAAGTACGCCAAGAGATATCCTTCTCGAGGCGCCTATTTTTTTAATCACTAATCCTAACATTAGGCGCCTCGAGAAGGATATCTCTCGGCGTACTTTAGATATATTATATTTAATATAAATATGCTAGTATAAGGAAGCAGGATCAATTGAAAAATTGCACTTGTTCATAAAATATCATCCTTAAACATATTCTCGTTTCGAACGATAGTGATTAATTATTTAAGACCTCACTCACATTTACATTCACTTTTACTTTTGGTGTTAAATTTAGCAATTCAAGGTTAGTAGAACTCATAATTAAATTAGAGGACCCTATGCCACTAGCATTTCTTGCTAAATTAGATGTTAAATATCATACTTAGTCCCAAATTTTATAAAAAATCATACTTCAAATCTTAGAATCTTTTAAAATATTTTAATTAATAAATCAATGACAATATATAACACTATACATTTCAATACTTTGAGAATAGAATCTTCTAAAATATTTTAATTAATGAAGCAATGACAATATATTTCAATAACATAAGAATAGAACTTTCTAAAATAATCCACTTGAAAATAGTTCAAATTTCTCCAATTAAAATATCTAGAGAGACATATAAATATAATAATCAAAGTACAATTGTTTACATCAAATAGTATACTTTGCCCATACAATTTAAAACTTTCTACAACATTGCTCTTAATAAGTACCCTCTTAATACACTGGTTTGTCTTATATCTTGTGAAATTTAAAGAGAAACTACCAAAACAAAGTTAACACTGAGTCTTTATTGAGGAGATAATTGTGTGTGAGAGAAGTAAGATATTTAACTATAATATTGTATATTAAAATATACATAAATATTAAATATATATAAAATTTAAAATTAAATATTATATATAATATATATTATATATAAAACATTTAATTAACTATAATATTAAATATATAATATTACATTTGATATATATATATATAAAAGAACTAAATATTATATTACATTAAATAACAACTATATATAAATATTATATATAAAATATTTAATTAACTATAATATTAAATATATAATATGTATATAAATATTAAAATCAAATATTATATAGAATATAATATATATAATATCAAGTAATAAAAATTCTCAATATTTTACCAAATCACAATGTAATAAAAGTAAAAGAGTTAGGATTATATTAGTTATGAAAAATAGACTTTTTATTTGAAACTGTCCTAAGATGAGATTTGATATAAGTTCAAGAGTCTAGTGTCTTGGGTATTATATAAATGTATAATTCAAAACATTCTCTAGAGGGGAACCATGAATTCCTCCTCAAAACAACCCTAGCTAAGTCTTCATGGATATTTAAGTTGCGTTGAACATTTTCTTTAGAATATAACATAGTGGAAAAGAGTTGGATGTAATAACTACATAAGAATGAAAACAATTCAGTAGAAACTAAAAAATACAAGTTTTTCAAATATGATTGGAAAATTGAGAGCATGTAAGTATTTTTTTCAAATGGACGTAAGGAGACAAATCCAACTCCAACACTCTAAGGGTTTACATCACCTATACTCATTGTATTGTTAATAAAGTTTAATAGATTTTACTATTAACAATGCCTAGATATGGTCTTCTTTAAATTTTAATTAAATTTTAGACAAAAGTGCTTAAATGATGCAGAGCCACGTAGCAAAAGCTTACAAACAGGATGGAAAAATCATTAATCCACTATCATGTTAAAATCTTGACATACAGCATGTATGCCTATAAGCCTGTCAGCATCATCATATTTCGGGCGAACACAAAATATCCTCCTGCTGACCACTGTTCACTTCCTTACCGGCAAGAAAACCACTATCAGCACCTATGGAAAGGGTCACGCCGATCTCCACTTCACACTGATATGTATCATCCACTTTATGGCCTATCGGCAGGATATTGTTCATCGGCCAAGGGATACTGACTTACCCCCGACGACTAATGTCACCCCGATAGTTTTATCGGTCATATACCGATCGGCCAGACTTGACTTATCGGCCAGACTCAAAAGCACTTCCCCGATGTCCGATATCATCCCGATATCTCTCTTCATCGGTCAAGTTGCCTATCGGCAACACTTCTCCTATCGGCCAAGCCGTAAAAAGTCTCTCTGACACTATTACTCCTGCCGATGCCGAAACTCTTAATGTCAGCAAGATAAATCTTCATCGGGTGATATTTGCAAATATCCTGATGACGAACTATATTATCCTCCTCCTGTCCTTAGCCAAAAAGTGACTTTGACTCCCGCATACGATAGCGATATGCGGACGATGGATACACACGAAAGATGATCCTGATGACGATATACACATGAAGTATATATCTGACTTATATCATCCTGATGCATTCAAAACATGTAATTTTCGTAAGTTTCATGACCCGATCTGGATAGCGATATACACATAGATATCGATGCGATGCACACTGTCTGTAATGTCGCATGAAGATACTGTATATCTGTTAACTGCATACAAACTCACAAAACCTCACAATTTCACACTGAAAACATGATGATCAGGCCGGATCACCTTCTGATCAAAACTTAGAAATTTATCCTCCTAACCCTAGCACATGAGGATGCTAGGATGATTCATAGCATGCTACCAACTAATCTCCCAAACATGAAATGCATAAACAGAAAAACAAAATGCAAGCTAAACTAACATACATGACCTTTCCACCGATTCAGAGAATCAATCGGTGGAAGGGTTGAATGAATCCATTCACTTGTAACCGAAAAGAAATCAATGTACAGACAGCTTATAAACCAGATAAATACAATTGATGAGATCTTTTGCTTTCACTAATAAAAATGCATACAAGTTTCATAGTCTAAATGTATCACAAATATCCTACTTCTGCAATGCTGGAAACAACAATGTCTTCCCTGTTTGAATTGCTCTGTAACTACCCTCTACAACCTCAACTCGATCTCTTACTCATCCCATAAACCCTAACTGATCTAAGATACATATAGCAATCTCCTACGAGTACTACCAACTTGATTCCCAGTAGCTGGGAGCTTCCAAGCGGCTGGGAGGAGACAACTCAGACAGCCCGACAACAAACTCCTAACTACCTGCACATTCTCCTAGGTTGATCTAATACATACGCATTGGTCCAATGGACCTTATTACATCATGAAGTCAAACATACTAAAAATAGACTTATGTCCTATCTTGTAGGGGTGCTCCTACACCATACTCCCCAGAAGAAGAAATCTCAAGTCCACTTGAGATGAGAGTATGGAGATCGGCACCATGTTTCTGGATCTGCTCTTCAGTCATCCATACTGCTTCGGAACTAGGTTTTCCTTGCCAAGACACTAGATACTCCAAATATCGTTTGTTCCGGGTCTGTTGGACCACTCGGGTGTCCAAAACCTTCTGCAACTGAGGTAGATCATGCTTTGGAATGTCATCAATGACTGTATCCTGTAGGAGTTCCTGGTCTGCATCTGGATTAGACTTGTATGGAGTTAAATCACATACATTGAATATAGGGGACAAACCAAGATCGGAAGGGAGTTGTATCTCATAAGCATTCTGTCCATGCTTGTTCAAAATCTGACATGGTCCAACTTTTCGCTGCATGAGTTTAGTATATTTGCCCTTGGGAAGTCTGTCCTTCTTCAAATGAACCCATACCAAATCTCCAACATCAAACTGGACATCCTTCTTCTTTTTATCAGCATATTCCTTATACTTCAAGGTGGTTTTCTGTAGGTGGGTTTTTACTTGATCATGAACCTCTTTTATGGCTTCTGCAAAGGCTTCTCCTTCTGTACTAACAGGGTCTACTGTAGGTAGATCTCTCAATTCCAAAATTCCTCTTGGATGCATACCATACACTATCTGAAAAGGTGATTTCCCTGTACTCCTATTGACAGTATCATTATAAGAAAATTTAGCTTGAGATAGAATATTATCCCACTTTTCTCCATGTTGTTTTGTCAAACATCTAAGCAGATTTCCTAAGGAACGATTCACTACTTCAGTCTGTCCATCCGTTTGAGGATGATATGCAGAGGAAAAAGATAAATTTGTTCCAAGTTTCTTCCAAAGAGTTCTCCAGAAGTGACCAATAAACTTCACATCCCTATCTGACACTATGTTCAATGGCAATCTATGGATCCTAACAATTTCCCTGAAAAACAAATCTGCAATGTATGAAGCATCAGCAGTGGTTTTGCATGGCAAGAAATGTGCCATTTTGCTGAATCGGTCCACTACAACAAAAACACTGTCACACCCTTTCCTTGTCCTTGGTAAACCCAAGACAAAATCCATACTTATGCTTTCCCATGGTCTGGAAGGAATGGGTAATGGCTGATATAAACCTGCATTAGCTGACCTGCCTTTTGCTTTCTGACATATCACACATGTCTCTACAAACTTTCTAACATCTGATTGTAACCTAGGCCAAAAGTAATGTCTTCGGACAAGATCAAGAGTTTTATCTAGACCAAAATGACCTGCCATAGCTCCACAATGTTTCTCCTTAATGATGTTTAACCTCATAGAGCACCTTGGAATACATAACTGTCCACCTTTGAACAACAATCCATCCTGGATCAAAAATTTAGAGAATTCGGCATGATATTTCTCTCCAAAAGAAGTACATACCTGATATATCTCGCCAAAATATTCATCAGCCTCATACATGGTCTTTAATGAATCAATGCCAACACTCTCCAACTGAATCTGGTTGACTGTTAGAACTCTCCTGCTCAAGGCATCTGCAACTTTATTCTTGACTCCTTTCTTATGCTTCAGTGTAAAAGTAAAAGCTTATAAGGTTTCTACCCATTTCATGTGTCTGTGGTTCAGCTTTTCCTGGCTGTTTATGAAACTCAGAGCCTGGTTATCTGTGAATACTATGAATTCCTTTGGCATCAAGTAATGCCTCCATTTCGTGAGTGACTGGACTAAAGCATACATTTCCAAATCATATGATGAATACCTCTTTTTAGCATCGTTGAGCTTCTCACTGAAAAATGCAATTGGTCTACCTTCTTGGCTGAGTACTGCTCCAATGGCCATGTGACTGGCATCACATTCCACTTGAAAGATTTTGTTAAAGTCTGGAAGTGCAAGGACTAGCTGCTGTGCCACCTTCTTCTTCAATGTTTCAAAAGAATCATCTGCACTCTCTGAGTCCAAACAAATCTGCACTTCTGTCCTCCTTTGATGGTATCAAGCATGGGTGCACAAATATGACTAAACCCTCTTATAAACTTTCTGTAGAAGGTTGCTAACCCATGGAAACTTCTGACATCATTCGGAGTCCTTGGAGTTGGCCAAGACAATATGGCACTTACCTTCTCCTTGTCCATTTGCAGCTTTCCTTGTGAAATGGCAAAACCCAAATATGTGATCTCCTCTTGCATGAATAAACACCTGTCTAAATTTATCATCAGCTGCTCTTCATGTAACCTCTTAAGAACCAAATCTATATGTCCGAGATGTTCTTCTTTTGTGTTGCTGAAAATCAGAATGTCATCTAGATATACTATGACAAACTTACCAATGAATTCTCTCAAAACCTCATTCATCAATCTCATAAAAGTACTAGGTGCATTAGACAAACCAAAAGGCATAACTTTCCACTCATATAACCCTTCATTAGTTTTGAATGCTATTTTCCATTCATCTCCTGGCCTAATCCTGATCTGATGATACCCACTCTTCAAATCTATTTTTGTAAAATACTTAGCACCTCCCAAACAGTCAAGTAAATCCTCTATCCTAGGGATCGGAAACCTATACCTGATTGTGATCTTGTTAATAGCTCTGGAATCTGTGCAAAGCCTCCAAGTGCCTTCTTTCTTTGGTGCTAGTACAGCTGGTACTGCACATGGACTTAAACTTTTCCCAATCAGACCTGTATCCAGCAATTCCTCAATTTGTCTGGCTACTTCTGCATTCTGTTCTGGAGTTAGCTTATATGCTGCCTTGTTTGGAAGTGTCGATCCTGGAATTAGGTCTATGCAGTGACTAATATCCCTTACAGGTGGTAGGGATCTTGGCATTCCATCTGAGATGATACCTTTATACTTATCCAATAGCTCTTGGATAGCTGGGTCTACGAACCTCTGCTTCTTCTCTTCCGTGACTTCTTGCTGCTATTCTTTATTCACCCTCATACATGGAATTAGGGCATATGCAACTGTACCTTCTGCTGCTACTTCTTTCATGAACTGTTTCCCTTCCATCAGCATTACCTTCACCTCTTTTCCTTTGGATTTCTCCTCCTTCTTTGTCAATGGTAGTAACTCTATCACCTTACCATCTTTAGTGATTGTATAGGTGTTTCTAACACCATCATGGTGTGCCTTCAAATCATACTGCCATGGTCTACCAAATAAAAGATTGCAAGCATCCATCTTGGTAATGTCAAACAACAACCTGTCTTTGTATGCTCCAATCTAAAATTCTACCCAAGCCTGTTCTTCTACAACTGTCTGCTGACCTTGGGTAAGCCATGAGACTTTGTATGGGGATGGGTGAGGTAATCTCCTAACCTTAAGCTTTGTCACCATTTCTTCAGATACAAAATTTTCAGTAGAACTAGAATCAATTAAAACTTTACATGCCTTACCTCCTGCTTTGCAAATGGTTCTGAAAAGAGACTTTCTTTGAGGGGGTTCTTTGTCAGGTACCTTCATGGTAGTCATTGTTCTTCTCATCATTAGAGATTCCCCACTCTCTAGATATCCATAATTATTAGGAGCATTCACACTCTGAAAAGCATTAGAGCCTGTCATACTTTGACTATCAGGTTCTTGGATTAGATTTGTTCTCCTTTCTCCTGTTGAGCTTGTGGCCTTTTCTGGACATCTGCTGGCTATATGGCCTTCTTTGTTACAGTTATAACATCTGATGGATCCTTTGCCCTGGGATCTTCCTCTGAAAGGTCTTCTGCCTCTGAAGTTTCCTTGCTGACTGTAACTTTCCCTCTGGTTCTGACTATTGTTTCCCTTACTATTGTCATGACTGGATTCTCCCTGATATCCATGTCCATGTCCTCTACCTCTGAAAGGACCTCTTCCACCTCTTTGTTGTTTTCCTCTTCCTCTATTATGTTGTTCATGTTTCCTCTTTAACTTCTCTTCCACTTTCAATGCCAACTGAAAACATTTCTGAACTGTATCTGGATTATGTAGATTTAAATCTTCCTGAATGTTGAACCTCAATCCATTAAGGTATCTGGCTATCTTCTCTTCCTCACTTTCTTTTACCTTTGTCTTCACACAGAGTTTCATGAATTCCTCTGTATATGAGCTGGCATCTAGCTCCTTCTGCTTCAAGTTTTGTTTCCTCTTGTGTAATTGGATACTGTAATCCAATGGGACATAGGCTTCCTTTACTAATGCCATCATCTTCTTCCATGTAGTGACTCTACGCTTTCCTTCCTGTACTCTGTCATCTTGGACAAAATTCCACCATGTCAATGCAACATCTTTCATCTTTAACTGGGCTATTTTTACTCTTTGGTGTTCTGGCATCTCCTCTGTTTCAAAGAAATTGTTCAAGGAGTCTATCCACTCCATCACTGAATCAGGTTCCATCTTTCCTGTAAACACTGGCAAATCTAGTTTCACATCCATGGTTCTCCTCTCCATGGCTTTGAGGGCATTCAACAGTGGCCTCTGTTCTGCAGGAACGGCCTCCTCGTTCCAACTAGGGATCTCTTCTTCTTCCCTATCTTCTTCTTTACCAGAACCTACTCTGTTCCTCAACTCCTCTAACTCATCCTACAATTCCTGATTCTGGGCCTTCACGGCCTTGCTCTCAGCAATCTGCTTCTTTACCAGGACTGCCAACTCAGCGTTGGTCATCCTTGCCGGAATCTCTGATGTTCCTTCTTCATCTGACATCTTATTATACTCTTATCTTTTCCAGAAGATCCAACCTTTGCTCTGATACCACTATGATGCAGAGCCACGCAGCAAAAGCTTACAAACAGGATGGAAAAATCATTAATCCACTATCATGTTAAAATCTTGACATACAGCATGTATGCCTATAAGCCTGTCAGCATCATCATATTTCGGGCGAACACAAAATATCCTCCTGCTGACCACTGTTCACTTCCTTACCGGCAAGAAAACCACTATCGGCACCTATGGAAAGGGTCACGCCGATCTCCACTTCACACTGATATGTATCATCCACTTTATCGCCTATCGGCAGGATATTGTTCATTGGCCAAGGGATACTGACTTACCCCCAATGACTAATGTCACCCCGATAGTTTTATCGGTCATATACCGATCGGCCAGACTTGACTTATTGGCCTGACTCAAAAGCACTTCCCTGATGTCCGATATCATCCCGATATCTCTCTTCATTGGTCAAGTTGCCTATCGGCAACACTTCTCCTATCGGCCAAGCCGTAAAAAGTCTCTCCGACACTATTACTCCTGCCGATGCCGAAACTCTTAACGTCAGCAGGATAAATCTTCATCGGGTGATATTTGCAAATATCCTGATGACGAACTATAATATCCTCCTCCTGTCCTTAGCCAAAAAGTGACTTTGACTCCCGCATACGATAGTGATATGCGGACGATGGATACACATGAAAGATGATCCTGATGACGATATACACAGGAAGTATATATCCGACTTATATCATCCTGATGCATTCAAAACATGTAATTTTCGTAAGTTTCATGACCCGATCCGGATAGCGATATACACACAGATATCGATGCGATGCACACTGTCTGTAATGTCGCATGAAGATACTGTATATCCGTTAACTGCATACAAACTCACAAAACCTCACAATTTCACACAGAAAACATGATGATCGGGCTGGATCACCTTCTGATCAAAACTTAGAAATTTATCCTCCTAACCCTAGCACATGAGGATGCTAGGATGATTCATAGCATGCTACCAACTGATCTCCCAAACATGAAATGCATAAACAGAAAAACAAAATGCAAGCTAAACTAACATACATGACCTTTCCACCGATTCAGAGAATCAACCGGTGGAAGGGTTGAATGAATCCATTCACTTGTAACCGAAAAGAAATCAATGTACATACAGCTTATAAACCAGATAAATGCAATTGATGAGATCTTTTGCTTTCACTTATAAAAATGCATACAAGTTTCACAGTCTAAATGTATCACAAATATCCTACTTCTGCAATGCTGGAAACAACAATGTCTTCCCTGTCTGAATTGCTCTGTAACTACCCTCTGCAACCTCAACTCGATCTCTTACTCATCTCATAAACCGTAACTGATCTAAGATATATATAGCAATCTCCTATGAGTACTACCAACTCGATTCCCAGCGGCTGGGAGCTTCCAAGCGGCTGGGAGGAGACAGCTCAGACAGCCTGACAACAAACTCCTAACTACCTGCACATTCTCCTAGGTTGATCTAATACATACGCATTAGTCCAATGGACCTTATTACATCATGAAGTCAAACATACTAAAAATAGACTTATGTCCTATCTTGTAGGGGTGCTCCTGCACCATTAAATATGAGCATCAAATTTAAATTCTAATACTAAAGGTGAAGAAAAGAAAGGTCCAACTAAAACCTAAGTTTCTCTTTTTTATGTGATATGATATTCTTTAAATTTAAATTATATTCTAGGACAAAAATGCTTAAATATGACCATAGGACATTAAATTTGAATTCTAATATTGAAGATAAAAGAAAGAAAAGCACAACCAAAACTTCCTTGTAATAATCACCCTTGATCTTCTTGTGACAATTATATATCCAAAATTATCATTCAAATACTAAAATATATTTTATTTTAAAAAATATATAAACTAAACACATATATTAAAATAATTTTATAAATAGATAGAGAATGTTATAAATTAATATTATAATATTTCTATATATATATATATATATATTAAAATACTGCATATAACACCTTGTTTACATTTGCACCAGTGCCCACATAGACAATTGTTACGGCTGATTAATACAGAACGAGGAGTAAATCAGGGTTCCTATGATTCCTACAGATCAACGGTGGGTCTCAGGGTCAAATTGTGGTACTCTACATATGCCAACCAAAAAGTAAAATAAGTATTTATATTTCCAACTAAAAAATTGCAATAAGCGATAGAATAAAATGACGAGGGCTATAAGGTGTAAATAATACTCATTTTAATAATGGGAAAGGCATATTGTTCTCGAAATACACAAAATAAATTAACATGGAAATGATTACACATAGGATTTTATAAAAAATCATCTTGGATGGGACTGTTGGCCCTGATCCAGCTAAAAAATAGATGTTCGATTAGGTCTATGAAACTTTTGGGGTCTTTTCAGAGCTTTCTGGAAAAATTTGGTTTCAAACCTCTGTCAAATGATTCCAGAGTTTCAGCCTTGGGCTGTGTGTTTTGACTAATGATTGTCGGTCCTTCCTTCTTTGATCTGCGAAGCTCTTTTGCTGTCTCTTGGTTTTGTGGTGGTTTCTGTTTGTCCTGCTTAGCCTTCTCTGGGTGTTAAGCTTGTTGTAGTCTTTTGGTCCTGCTTTATCTTACGGATGTATGAAGTTTTATTAAGTTTTAAGTCCTTTCAAACCTATTTACCATACTCAAAAACAAAATCATCTTTGAGATGCACGTTCCCTAATTTTCTTAAACTATTAGCTAATAACATCATTTGAGAGTGAATGGAATGGAGAGGAAGAAATGGTAGCAAAGAATTCATTAGAAAGTGAAACTGCTAAGTAAAAAAATTGAGAAAAGAGAGTTGGATATACTGCGCTTAAGCTCGATTTCATGCATTGCCTATTTACATTGGCTAAGCCAAAGTCATTCCTTAGTGAATTACTTGTTGATATCGATTCTGGTATAGATGTAATTGGTATGAGTGCTTAAAGGTGGGTCTTATTTGTAGTGTAAGTGAGATACATATTTGTCTTTATATAAAAATAAATGATTATTTATCAACGAAGTTAAGGGCATCAATGTAGGGAAGCTACACCACTATGTACAGAAACAAGTTATATTAGCAGATTTAGAAGAAGATCATTCTATTCCTGAAGTGAAAGATGAATACCCAAAACCAAACCCGAAATTTGCAAAGATCATAAGGGCCCTTCCTAGGGCCAAAACAAAGAGGAATGCATCCAACTGGCTCAGGAAAGAAGGAAGGATTCCCAGCATTGTTTTTGAATGTGAGAATGGGCAACAAGGTGCCAGGAACAAGAGGCTTATTTCTGTGGAAACTAAGCAAATTAGGAACCTGTTAAGGAAAATTGGTGAGAGTTTTTTCTGTCAAGAACATATGATATTGAGGTTTGTGCTGCTTCTGATTCTGAAGATGTTGTGGAGAAGGGCAGAGTCTTGCCTCAACTGGTGCGTATTTGTGTTTGATTTTAAGCTTGAGGTTAGGTGGGTGCATTTGTTTTTGTAGGGTTTTATACTTATGGTAAGTTCTGAGACCATCCACTATGTTTAAGAGACTCAAATGCAAAAGAAGGGGGACGTGGTGGGATTCAACGTAAATCACAAAAACCTTACAGCAACATTAACAATAATGCATAACAAACGCATGAACAACACAGACATGACAAAATTGTTTTAGCTTAAGTGGGTGCATTTGTTATTGCCTTGGGTGCATTTGTTTTTAAAGAATTCTATAGGAATGACAAATATTGATAACGCCCACAATGTTTTAGAGACTGAAATCTCATGGCACTTTTCATATTAACTTAACTAGGCATGTTTGTTTTTCTAGCGAGTACTTTTATGTTTGTAGGATTTTACAATTATGGAAAATTTTGAGATAGCCCATTTTATTTCAGAGATTGAAATTTCGTGGCATTTTTTGGATTAACTTAAGTTGGTACATTCATTTTCCTAGTGAATTCCTTAAGTTTTGTAGAATTTTAAGGTTATAACAAATTTTGAGATAGCTTATAATGTATAAAGATTGCAATTTCATGGGAATTTCTGTTTTTGCTTCAGCGGTCATCTTTCTACAACAAACCCAGAGTCAATTTCCATTCACATTTATCCTCTAAATAGAGAAAAAGATGACAGAAATGTATAACTAATATTTCTTTAAGTTTGTATATATCGAAGTTTAAGTGGATTATAATAGGATCTGTCTAGAGCAAGTCTATCTGTTAAATTGGGAGGGGCATCATAGTTTTTCCTAGCTTTTGCTGCCACCAACACAGGTAGAAGTCAGCACCCTACTAAAAAATATATATATCCCAGAAGATATGCAAGGGTGAATTACCCAAAAGGCTAAAGCAAAATTAGTCAACAGACTAGCTCAAGAAGCAGCAAAATTAGACAAACAAATATTTTTAAAAAGTGGCAAGGTAAAAAGGCTGTCACAACTCTACATCTTTACAAGGATCAAAATAATCATTGTAGCCACTGTGTTAAGAGGTATGCAAAAGTGTTGGAAGTTGTATATTAAATTGCACCCAAATAATTGCAATAAAGAGGATTCCAAAAAGTATTATCACTTTCATTGATGGAAAAATGGAGGAGACAGAGGACAGTTCAAATGTTGGTGAGATATTGATTTTGAATGAAATTGTAGAAAGACTTGGTTCGCAAACTTATGACCGTCCACATCCATATCTGTTGGCTTGGGTGAATAAAAGCGTAGAGATTCAAATAACCAAAAAAATTTAGGTTAATTTCTTTTAACTGATTATTAGTCCCTGTCACAACTATTGTTTTCATTACCGTAGTATTTTTTGGGCTTTGGGATTTGTGCAGCTGCTATAATCAAAATTAGCCTAAGTTTTTTAGTGCCTATTTGGTATTATTTTCCTGTTGATATTTGTGCAATGGCAATAATTGAAGTTAAACCTAAGGTGTTTTAGTTTTAATTAATATTGAGACAACAATATTAACTTCAGCTTTTTTCCCATTGGTCTGTTCTTTATTTAGTCTATTGGCAATTTATTATTAATATTTATGTTAATGCCCAATTAAACTCAGTGCTCTGAGTCAATCAGGGAGCAAATGTTCCTCTGATTAATATGTACTGCAAAGTTTGGAAGGGAAACATACATGGAGGATAACATATTTTATTTTTAAGTATGTTTTCACCTGCAAGTATTTATCTTTCTCGTTGATTGTGCACAGGAAAAAATTTGTCAATACAGTAAAATTTTGGTTTTTAGAAGAATTTTCAGATAGAAAAATAAGTGAAACCTAAATTTATTATTGATTCCCTATTTTTTTGTCCATGGTATCCCTTCTTCAATTTGTATAAAATCAAATAAAAAAAATGCATCCAATGAAAAACAGAGCAGGTTGCATATTGAATCATTTCTTAATGTTTTGTTTTTTTTTAAAGGGAGGTTTTCAGTTGTTTTTCAAAGGGAGGACACCTATGGTACAAGTTGCTACATGTCATTCTGTTAAACAATTCACCTGCCTTGTCTATGCTTCCACATGTTGCATACATGCCTGTCAGAGCAATTACAGATAACACTGCTGAAAATCTCCCTTCTCACAAGGTAAATACAAAAAACCTAATTTCAAAAGGTTGTGGGGGTTATTTTGTCTTGCAGGCTTGAAGGACCGATGCGGCCAGAGAATGATAGTCATCTGAGAATCTCAGTTGCTTGGAGCACTTACCTTTCGCTGTCAATTGCACTTGGGTTTATTTAGATTGTCAAGATGGGTTTGGGTTTTTTGGTAAGGGTACTATATTTGAAATGGCAGATCAAAGTCGTGCTTTTCTCACCAATGTGTTTGAGGATGGTGGGCCGACACTGTTCTTACCAGTTCATATAATACCCTTTGAAAGCACCTGCAAAATTTTGTTTTATCCTTACAAAGCACATCTCATTGCTTCCAGATTTTACTCATGGAAAGGAATGAAATATGAGAATGGTGCAATTTTTCCCATTATTATATACGGTTACTTTATCTTGAATTTTATTTTATTTTATCTCATTTTTAATTTTTCTAATTCTCTGATCTTTCATTCCCTGCCACACACCTATGAATTTGTAGATTAGAGCTGTATTTGTATATGGTCATATTTTGGCATGGGCAAGTAGAATGCTGGCAAAAGTTGTGGAATTTGGCTTCACACCTGCCAATTGCATTTGCTTGAAAGTTTGTAAAGCCTTTTTAAAAAGCCCATCTTGTGCATATCCTGCAATCATGGCATTCCATGGGACCACATTTCTTTGAGGCATTCTGTCAAACACTTTGTTGCCTTGACTATGCTTCCACATTTCGCATAGTGTCTACCAGAGCATTCCCTACCATAATATCTGACTAGAATCCCCCTTCCATCATTCTTTGATGGATGTCCATACCCTGTTCCAAAGCGCCCATTTTAGCACAGGCAGGGAGAATGCTGGAAAAGGTTATGGATTTTGGCTTCACACCTGCCAATTGCTATGCTTTACTCGAAAGTGAAAGAAAATTTCCCCCAACTTCTTGAGATTTGATCATTCTTTTAAACATATTTAGCAATAATTTCCCTTTTTTGTTTTGAATTTGCCGCAGCTCTTTGGCTGGAGATTGAGAGGCTTAAGGGAATGTTTTACTCACATCTTGTTGTCTTGTCTAGTATTATAATTGAAAAGTTATTACTCAGAATAATTTGGAAGCTCTTAACGAAATGTATGCACTGGGAACATCTAAAGTCTTTATTCACTCCATTGTTTCGCTTGTGCAGTGAACAAATTCTCAATCCAGCAATTTCCCTAGCGCTAAGGCTTTCTGGAATCCTCATGGGTTAACACAAGCCAAAAACCATATACACACCTTCATTCAAAATAGTTCTTGTTTTTCACATTTACCGAAGGTTTTATAAGCTCAATCATTACCAGTTATTAAAAAATTGGGCGAATTTTTATTAACTCTTTACCTATTCATTTTTTATTTTTTTTAAATAATATTATTACCAACGTAGAAGCTTCATACGGAGAGAAAACAAAAGTACTATATCTGTTCAAGATGATTCGAGTGATTCAGAGGTTGTCTTCCTCTCTGCTAAAAATAAATCAATTACAATCCCTTAATAGGTACCATTTTGTGTGCATGCAAGAGCAAATCTACTCTGCTTTAAGAATATGATTGGAATGCCAGAGGACTAATAAAATTATGAATGATTCCTACGCTGTACATAACTAAGAGAAGCCACAACATCTCAATAGACCTAATATCATGATGGTTGATATTAAGTGTATACCCTACCAAAATCTGCATGATACATTTAAAACTAAAGGATGGCTTTAGCAGAAGAATATGTATGGAAAGGTGTAGATACACTCCGAGCTATCTAGACTGGCTTTGGCAGGAGAATATGTATGGAAAGGTGTAGATACACTCCGAACTATCTAGAATGGATCTGCACCTTATGGTTTCAATCTGCTAACTGTTTATGCCTAGACTCTCCTAAAAGGTTTTAGTCCTCTAACTTTTACGAAGCCCTTTTAAATGTTTAGATTGATGTATCTATTTATTTGCACTCAATATGTTATAATTTTTATATAGTTTCCAAATAGCTTGTTAACATTGAATTAATGTGTGTTTTTTCTACCCTGGTGTGTAAGTCAATGTATATGTATATGTACAGGACTGTTTACATGCACTCCAATCTATCTAGAATGGATCTACAACTTACACGTCCGGTAATTTAAGATAGACATTGTTGATAGAACAGGCACTTCTGTAATACTATTTTATGTATGAGGATAACCTTCAGCTCTAGTTTATGTATGATGTCATTAGGTTAGATTGTTATTTCAGGAACCATCATTGCTAGTTAAAACATGCAGCTCTGAGCTCATAAGCAAGACCACTGCTAGGTTGTTCTGCAGATATACTTTTAGCTCTTGAGATCTTAAGCAAGACCATGGCCAGGTTATTAAGTATCTCATCCCTATTTGTGGCCATTGTAAACAATTTATTCCCCTGTTTTCAATTTCAATTTTTCAATTTCAATTTAAATTTACTTAAAATTTCAGACATCTCTGCTAAACACAAACAATTCTGCTAAATGACAATGATAACATTTCAGGGATCAACCGTCCTATCACTGCAAAACTGATCTGGTAGCATTTTACAAACTATCATGTATTTGTTAAGCTTCAACTAACCAGATGTTTAACTATGACAAAATTACCATTGGTCGAGACATATAATAATAAGAAGATTATAATAGTTAATTGACTTTACTAATAGGAAACAAAAATATACCGAAGGCATAATAAGAAGCTTTTAATGGTTAATTATACGGAGGGCATAATAAGTTAGAATAGAAAATATATATATATATGAAGGACAATTTCTGAATGCCAGCTTTGCCATGAAATTGACACCTAAATACCCACTTTATTAGGATGTTTGATTTGAATAGACACGTATAATGACATACTCATTCAGTTCTACATGCATTTTATTCCATCTGGCAGTGACAGAGTGATGCACCTAGAAAGCTTTGCCAGTTAGGGTTAGGGTTTTTTCGTTTAAGCAAAACTATCAGCTCCATTCCCGTCAATACGCAGAAGATCCAGGGTGTCATACTGTCAATTTTTTCACTTGCCATTTTTCACAGTTCACACAAGTGCAAACACAATGCCCTACAGGTTGTAATGACGATGGCAGTGTATAATTGTCAAATCTACGTCAAAGGTACGAGGCTTCTTTTTTAAAGACTATGTTTTTTTTCGTAAAAGATTTCATAAATCTGTTTCAATCGGTAAAAGATTTCATAAATCTATTAAAATTGCTCAATTTTAGGGAATACCAGGTCAACCGCTTTGCTTGCATCAAGATTAATGTCTAGAAATAACAGTGTCCTTATCAATTTTTTATGGTTAGGATTTAAGAAGAGGAAAGGAATTTTTTGTGTGATTTAATTCTAGTCTTTTTTTCCTTTACTATTTTAGTTTAAAAATGACAATTGAAGATTTTGAATTTATGGGAGAAAAAGTTTTTAGGGTGGATTTAAGGGACAAAAATCACCACCCTTGGAAAACTCCTCATCCTTACCCAACAAATCCAATTTGTCGTTTTTATAGTGCTTTGATGGAGAAAATTCTCATGAAACGATGCGAATAATCACTCTTGCTGGGCTTTTAGCTATTCAGGGAGACCTTCCTATGGTTTGGGAAATTCACCACTAAAGACGGAGAAGTTATTGCTCTATTCGATCCTTAGTGAAGCTCTCCAGGTATTCAAGGTTATGTTGCCTGGTTTTCCTAAAGTTGAATTGAGATATTTTGTGAATAAAGGGAATTATGTGGGCAATGTTACTTCTATCTGCATAAAAGGTTATAATTCTACATGTCATGCTAGTCTATTGAATTGTTAGACAAATAATTTAAACTGCTACTGATTCCTACATAATTCTGCATATGAATTATCGGCTCCAGTCCCCTTGTAATAATTATAGAAGCGACCACCTCTAGAAATTTATCTCAAACCTTATAGAACTTTCCAGAAACCACAAATTTTTAGTAGAGGGAGACAACAGGGATTTTCTTCACGGAATACCAGTTCAGGCACAGGTAGTTCCGGATTGACATCTGTTTCGTAGAGCACTATTTCTTGGGTTAGGATATTTATTTTGGTTAGAAATGTAGAGTTTTGAGCGAACTGTTTGCAAAAAGCCTTACAAAAAATTGAAGAACTTGAAGTCTATTAAAGCTATTAAACTTTTCTGATTCCTTTATTTTCTAAAAATTGACTAGCATCTCTATGGAGTTGCATCCTTGGGTCCAGGGGATATTGGTGTTGTTCTGAATGCCTTGGGGGTTGGGGATTCAATACATTGTATTTACTATTTACTTTTCAAAATTACTAGGAACTCTTGCAAAAAATAGTGCTCAAGTTTCTTTATCTTTTTGTTGGGTATGTATGGGAAAGTTCTTTAATGATTTCTATAATATCATTTATCTTTCTATTGGTGTAAAAAATCAATATTTGTTTTATATATTTTAATAAGCAACTACTATTTTCCTCTAGAAGGAACAACATCTATAAGAAATTGATTTTAGGTCATTTGATTTTTAAACAATACCAACAAAACTAACAGCATAATTTTCTTTAGAAAAATCACAACATTCTAAAGAAAAACTTCGAAAAACTTAAATTTGCAGCAAAAGTTCTTTGTCAATATTAGGAAAATCACCCAGACGATTACTCACATTACATATCTTTCTTAGACTGCTTCTCAAGTGTGGTTTGACATCTATAATAGAGCTTCTACACGCTTCTCAATCGAGACATGACACATATTAATACATCAATATATGCATTGAATTATATATATTTTTGTCACATCATACCAATATATGCATTGATCACAAAGATTTTTTTACAAATATACCAATATAAAAATCTGGGAATTTGCGACACGAAAGTCTTCTTTTATTTATACTAAATAAATTTTCATTCATGTCAATTACTGTTTACACAACTCTAGTCTTATCTATATTTATAATGAATAACTTTTCATTAATGACAATTTCTATTCGGACAACCTATTCACCTATTCACCTATTCATTCATGTAAATTGATGTTCAGTAAGTTTATTTCACATCAGAAAAACACAATACATTTATGCCATTTATAATAGAATTATGACATTTATTGCCTTCATTGAGATATGTATTGTTTTTTTAATAAAAGTCTTATATTTTTATAAAATTTCAAATCATTATTTCATTTCTGGGAATTATTCACTTCCAACTAAAATAATTGTCCTCACGTTGAATCACATTTTTGAAATTTAAAAATACAAAAATATGATTTTTGCACTGACTGTTTGAAGTATCATCCAATAGAAAAGAAGATAAATCACTTTTTTCGAGCTATAAAATAGGAAATATAAATTAGAAACTATAGTATTTTTGCTTATTTTTAAAATTCTACACGACAATTGGTTCAGTAGGTTGAAATAATTGCATCGAACCGATGCATTAGTAATCTTGCCGTAGGCAGGAACTAAAAAAATAATTGTCCTCACGTTGAATCATATTTTTGAAATTTGAAAATACAAAAATATGATTTTTGCACTGACTGTTT
The DNA here is from genome assembly GCA_027924645.1 of Cunninghamia lanceolata. Classification (NCBI taxonomy): domain Eukaryota; kingdom Viridiplantae; phylum Streptophyta; class Pinopsida; order Cupressales; family Cupressaceae; genus Cunninghamia; species Cunninghamia lanceolata. The sequence goes on from BSBN01001067.1 coordinate 8,876,343, forward strand.
GAAGTATCATCCAATAGAAAAGAAGACAAATCACTTTTTTCCAATTATGAAATGGGAAAAATAAATTACAAACTATAGTATTTTTGCTCATTTTTAGAATTCTATATGACAATTGATTTAGTAAGATGCATTAGTAATCCTGCCTACGGCAAGAACTAATAAAATGTTAGAACAAATCTATTTGGGAAAACCTCTTTATGATTCGAATTAGTTTTAAGTATAATATTATGAAAACCTCTAAAATTGGGGTGGAGTCTTCCAGTAGCCGCCCACCGTAATTTCGCGCACGTCAAGCACATAGCTAGACATATTGAATTTTGACAATTTTTTTTGGGTTTTTCTGTATGCGACCGAATAGCTTAAAGCTACTTCTAGGCACTTATACATTTCCCTGTAGGACGCGTTATGTGCACATGGGTCGAAAAATGGTCATTTCAACATGTCGCCCCATACATCCGCACTGATGTGTCTGTAACCGCTCGCCATCACATTTGTACACTTGTCTTAATTTCATTGGTTAATTTACAAATGTATTGGTGCATTTGTGAACATGTATTAGTGCATTTGTGTTAATTTATTTGGTTGGTATTATACATGTATTAGTTCTTTTTAAAAATTTAATTGGAGGGTCAAGTGATTAAAAACATAGCGGATATTGGGACGTGGGCCGTTCGCTGGAATTGGCCCCTCATTATTCTATTCTCATTCACATTTGAACCCCTTAATAATTAACATTTTCAAAGGGGATCTACGCATATACAGTTAAAAAGACTAGTAAAGCAAGGTCGGTAGAAACGACAACCAAATTACTCCCACCAATCCCTTGTCGATGACAAAGTCAACCCTGTAGTCTGAAAATACTTGACTCCGAAAAACTTTTTCTACAAGACATGAGAAGAGCCTGTGCCGCGCGTGCTATTGGTCAAATTGAGTCTATTTAAATAATATTAAATATAATAATTTTATATTTTTTCATCACAATTTATTTTTAATTATAAATTAATTGGTATTATTTTTAATTATAAATTAATTGATATTAAAAATAACTATCAAATTTTAAAAATATAAAAAATTGTTATTTAATTAATGAAATTGATTTTATATATAATTTTTATATTACTTCATTATAATTATGTCAAGAGACATTCTACAATTAAGATGAGAGCACTCATTTTCATGTAAATATATAGAAAAAAAAAGAAAACAAATTAGAATAAATAAAAAATAAAAATAGAAACGAAATATAAATATAATAATTTAAATAAAATGTTTATATTTATATAATTTTATTGTATCCCAAAAATTTGGATATACATAAATTCTTCTTAAATATTCATTTTATAATCAAATAAGTAAAAAGATTTGATAATAAATAGTTAGTATCATGTAATTAATTTGTTTTTTATTTATTAGAAACATTAATATTAAAATATGTTGTCAACATATCAATTTTATTTTTTTAATATTTTCGAGTAAGAATAAGTTTACACAGAGATAATTAACATATTAATTAGAGATACAAACAATATTAATATGGGACCCATCTTGTGTTAAAAATAAGTTTTATCTAATATGTTATTCTTAAATGTCATCTAAGTCGATGATCAAAAGTAAATTTTGACCAATAAAAATGAGATAATTATTTAACACTTTTTATTGTGAATGAAATGTAAAATTAATATTGACTGTTGTAAAGTAAAATATTTAAATTAGATCTAGGTCAATGATTAAAAGTAAATTTTGAGTCTTGACTAATAAAAATAAGATAATTATTTACCACTTTTTATTGTGAATGAAATGTAAAATTAACATTGACTTTTGACTACAAAATAAAATATTTAAATTAAAGTATAAATATCATCCAGGTCAATGATTAAAAATAAATTTTGACCAAAAAAATAAGATAATTATGTAACACTTTTTATTGTGAATAAAATATAAATTGACTATTGACTATTGAAAAGTGTAATATTTCTATTGACTATTTGACTATTAAAAAGTGTAATATTTCTATTGACTATTTGACTATTAAAAAGTGTAATATTTAAATTAAAATGAGCTCACCAAATTAGATTTAATTAATAGTATGGCTTTGATATACATGTTAAACTATACAAGGATCCGCATATTAAAGAATATGCCTCCAAAAATCAGATTTGAATAGTAAAAGAATTTGAACCCTTTAAAATACTTAATTCCTTCTCAAATTCATACCTATTTGGAAAAAGGTTTGAAAATGGTACTGAAGGTGTTGTCTGCACTGGACAAGGCTCAAACGCAGTGGTATCATTTCCAAGCAATAATAATGGCAGGCATGGGCTTTTTCACAGATGCATACGACTTGTTTTGCATTCCTCCGGTTTCCAATCTCTTGGGAAGACTCTATTACAGTAATTCGCCATTACCGCCTGCCGTAAATTCTCTAGTGAACGGAGTTGCTCTCTGCGGAACATTTGCAGGCCAGCTATTATTCGGCTGGCTTGGAGACAGGATGGGCCGAAAGAAAGTCTACGGAATTACTCTCACCTTCATGATAGCGAGTTCGATTGCTTCAGGCTTCTCCCTTGGCCGTTCCCGCAAGTCTGTTCTAACGTGCCTATGTTTTTTCAGGTTCTGGCTAGGGTTTGGGATTGGCGGTGACTATCCACTCTCTGCAACAATCATGGCGGAATATGCAAATACCAAGACCAGGGGAACTTTCATTGCCGCTGTGTTCGCCATGCAGGGCCTGGGAATTCTTGCTGGAAGTGCCGTGGCTATAATTGTCTGTGCTTGTTTTAAAGCAGCATACTCTGATCCAACTTGGGAGCAGCAGGACATGGTGTGGAGGATAATCCTAATGTTGGGAGCAGTTCCTGCAGGGTTTACATACTACTGGAGAATGAAAATGCCCGAGACTGCACGTTACACGGCGCTGGTGACAAAAAACGCCAGGCAAGCCGCAGTGGATATGTCGAGAGTTCTTCATCTCGACATTGAAGAAGATGACGCAGATGTCTGTAGAATCGAGAGGCGAGAACATCGGTTTGGATTGTTTTCCAGGGCTTTCGTCAAATTACACGGTCTACAATTGTTAGGCACCTCATTCACTTGGTTTTTTGTGGATATTGCCTTCTACAGCAGCAATCTGTTTCAGAAGGATATATATACAGCAGTGGGATGGTTGAAGAAATATAAGAGCCCGTTGGATGAGGTTTTTCACATAGCACGAGCACAGGCGCTGATTGCCTTGTGTGGAACGCTGCCGGGGTATCTGTTCGCCGTATTGCTCAGACCGAATCGGGAGGTTTAAGGTTCAGCTTTGTGGGTTTTTCTTTATGTCAGTTTTCTTGTTCGCCCTGGCTATTCCTTACAACAGTTACTGGCAGGATAAATCGAATCGATATGGGTTTTTAGCGTTTTATTCTCTGACTTTTTTCTTTGCAAATTTTGGGCCCAACACAACGACTTTCATTGTGCCTGCGGAGTTATTTCCTGCTCGGCTACGGTCGACGTGCCATGGTATTTCTGCAGCAGCTGGAAAAGCCGGCGCCATAATTGGAGCGTTTGGCTTCTTATACGCCGCACAACCTAAGGATGAGGACTTTTCTCATCGTACTGAGGGTTATCCCACTGGAATGGGCGCCGATCGAGCATTAATTCTTCTAGGACTAGCAAGCTGCTTGGGCTTCTTATTCACATTTCTGATACCAGAAACGAAGGGCCGATCATTGGAAAAGAACGAGGTAGAACTTTCTTATCCTTTGAATGAGCGTGGATTTGATTTGACAGTACATAGCATATCAGACAACGCGTGATTTTTACGCTTGGTCACGCGGCATAAGAGTCTTCTCCACATCTACTCGAGAACCTCGGTCCACAATATTAAAGTCTATATGTATTTCCAAAAAATTTCGAGACATCGACCAACAAATGGTCTCCTTTGCTTAAAAAATCTAATTTTATTTTTAATGGAGGTGATTCACACTAGGCACGAACCCGTCCTTATCCCTATGGTGTTGGGGCCTTGCATTCAGCGAGACTTGATCCTTTGTGGGCTCATTCAAAACCTTTCAACTTCATTACTGAAAAATACATTTGTAAAAGTAAATATAAATTGTAGAGTTTGCACTACCATTCTATTCTTATGTTGACTCAAATATGCTCCACAAAATGACCTTTTAAAAAAAAAAATATATTGTATGTTTATTTTAATCATGTTAGGTTGGCATTTTAGTACTTTCTAAAGGTAGTGTATTATAATAGTATTTGATCTTTCTAATTTTTAATTAAAGTAAATAATTTGATTTTTATAAACTTGAATAATAATAAAATAATTATTATTGAAATGTGTTTTTTAGAAGTTTAGACATGTTTATTATTTTTAATGATTATGTTGTCTTGTGGTTCATGGCCCAATGTGATGGTTAAATCATGGCATTGTTGTCCTTACCACTAAGGCTCAAACCCTCACTGGTCTATTGAGCTCACAGGGTTTGAGCCCCTGCTAGGTTGTTGTGCTCACAGGTTTGAATCGTTCACCCTTCTAGATTCAAATCCTTGTTGGACTGTTGTGCTCATGAGATTTTAGCCCCTACTAGGCCGCTAAGCTCGTGGTTTTGGGTCATTGCAGTAATGCTTAGTGTTCATGTCGGGGATGAGGTCCCCCGTTTGTGGCCTTACCTAGTTTGGGGATAGGCTAAAAATTCCCCATTCACCAATTAAAAAATATAAAAATTATGTTGTCTCTTGTTTAGATAATTGTTATTTTCTTTTCTTTATAATTTTTAGTTATTAAATTTTATAACAAATTGTTTATTATATAGTTTTGTTAATATTGTATACCAATGCTAATAAACTCGATTTATAATAACACTTAAATTTGATGATATGCGATCTTAATCTCTCTCTCACATATCTTAAACTAAAAGTTACTTTTAACAAATAATTGTGCTAAACATTTACAAATATCCAAATTTGATATATACGTGTTGACTATTTGTTTTATCCATTAAACCTTGTCTATGATTTCACATAGTTGCAAGTATGTTGTAAAAACCTATTGCTTTAAAATGTTAGTGTTTTCCATTTAACAAATTTTAAAAAAAAATTAAAATTCAAAGTGAATTTTCATTCATCCTTCATAAATGGTGTCCTTATTTCTATGTTAATGTCAATATTTTAATGTATAAATTGTTGGAAATCCTATGAAAGAATTGGTATTCACCTAAAACCAAACCTCCATGTTAGGAAAGGTGTCTCAACCTTGCTCCTGATGTTAAGAATATAAAAAATGCAATTTTCGGACTATAGAATAGAAAAACACAATTTCTGGGCTATAGAGGTTGTTTTAGACCCAAAAATATTTCTAGGTTGTTCAACATTGGTTTCATGGATGCCTAGGATATAGATTTCTTTGAGATCTACAATTTGAAAAAAAATGGACCCAATTGGCCTCCCAGATCAAAAGTTATGGCCTCCAAAAGTTGAGCCTCGCACATTGGAAATGTAAAAACATCTATGAAACATAAGACAACTATAAGATAGAGTTAAACTTGATGACACATCATAAGACATCTTTGAATGGAGATAATGGAGCTAGAATAGAGCACCCAAATTGGTGAGTGGATTGTGACAAACTTATGGAAAGTGGAAGGAATATATTATTTTTAACCTGTGGACTCATCTTGGGATTTGGTCACCACATTTTGGGTGGTTTTAGCTCATGGTTTCCTACTTAAAATTTGATGGTTTGATAGATAGATTCTCTTATTTATTGGGTTTTTGAGATGGAGGTTTAGATAATGGTATTTGTAGGTACTATTATGGTACTAGAATTACTCTAAATCTCTTGTTGTTGATACTCCTATAAAAGCTTAGACTTTGAGATTGCATTGTAAACATTGATTACTAAATCATAAATTGAGTTGTTTTGGAGTGTGAGGTTTTTCTCCTAAAAAGGTTTTCCCCACATCAATCACTATGTTATGATATATCATTTTGTGTTTATTTCCTTGTAATTGTATGATTAGTTTAATTTTTATACATAACTATTCTCATAGATTAGTGTAGGGAGTTTATTCCGCAACTTTACTTCCTTTCATTTGGTATCAAACTTTGATCACCTTGGATTCTAGGTGTTAGGGGAAAAGGTTTTTTGTACTAATCCTGGTTGAGTGGGAACTTGTGCAAAAGGAGATTTTTTTTACAAGAAAAATGGCAAGTAGATCAAGGATAAAAATGGAGTTCTCAAGCACAAACTTTGATTGCTTTGTAAGCACAAATAGAGGATATGCTTGTAGATATAGATCTACAGAGTGTAGTATTCAGATCCAAACCTACTACTATGTCACAAAAAGATAGAGATAAAATAAACAAAAAAGTGAAGTGTCTCGTTAGGCTCTATTTAGCAGATTCTATATTGTTGATTGTACATGTTATCAATCAGATATGCACCCTATGCTAAGCTATCAACTTATCTACCTGTTGACACATGGGAACACTCCTAGGCCTATGGGTTGCCTAAAACTTGGAGTGAACCTCCAGAGCGGGCTGGTTCCCCTAGTAAATCACCTAATCTAAAAGACTTTCTGACAAAAGGGTTAAGAAGATAAATAAAAATTAAATTCTAAAACCTAAGGATATTTTACTAGAATTTTATCTATTAACGCACAATCAGCCTCACAAAGCCTTTTATCCTCACAATTTCACTGGATTTAATGCAATACATAAGTGATTTGTATCAAGGTTTGAGAAGTTAGAAGTTTGCATGAAGGACAAACCTAAGTCTTATCATAGCTTCAATCCAACTAACAGTTTAAACACGACAGACAACCTGCATCACATAAAGCTTTCACACTCAAACTTGCAATAATGAGACATAGGAAAAGGATTCGGAAACTAAATCACAATTGAATATGAGATCATTGATTGCAAAAAATGAATTAGAAAAATGAAAAGGAGAACTACGCTGCTTTATCAAGACTAAAAGGAGTAGAAACTAAGAATCTGAGTACAAGATGTTTACAATCTCTCTGCCAGTGAACAAGAGAGAAATAAACCATAATCAGAACTCCCTAAAACCAAGTCTTTCTCCTCCTTTTATAGACAAAAGGCTTTCTAATATTGAGGATGGAACAACTCAACAAAAACTCTCAAAAAGGCAACCTTCCAAGTCATTCCAAGCTCCATAAAAAGGACTCCAAAACAGGGCCCAAAATGCCTCCAAACTGGATATAAAAGCTGTCAAACTCTTCTGTCAAGTGGCCCCCACCAAAAGGATGCAAAAAATTAGGCCTTATTTGATTGTAAATTGAAATAGAAAGTCCATTTTGCCCAGTTTTTTCCAATTTCACCCAGAGAAAAATCAAATCCAAAAAAGAAAGATTCTAGCTAGATTCTCTTTGCTTTAACCGCATAAATAACAAATATTTAAAAGTAATTTATAGGATATTGCTTTAAATATTGTTTTACATGGATTTGTAGTTTTATTTCTTTCCCGATTTGATCCTAAAAAAATAAAAATACAAGGCTTGATTCTACACATGCCAAAACTATACAAGGCTTATGGTTTTTTACTTTACCAAGTATATTACATTCGATGGACATATGATTTTCTATAAAAATCATTAAAATATGAAGGCATATTAAATGATTTGGAAAAATAACAAGCCTCTATGGCTTGTCCTCCACTTGATCTGCAAATTATACTAAGGCATGTGGGCCTATGACTTATCTTCACAAAGGGACCAAATGAGTTTTAAAGGCATACAACCTAGGCATCAAACATATGTAAAGGGGAATGAGGAATACCCCAAGGGTATTAGTCGAGGCTCTCAAATTTAATTTCAATGTGATATAAAGGCCCATTTGACTTAGGGCATCATGAAACCCTAAAGCAAAAGCATTCGAATGCCCTAACTTTTTGCATTCATTTGGCATTTTCACCTTCTAGAAACTCCTCTGCACTCAGCCGCCATGAAGCTAGGGTATGAGCTCGGTTCTTGAGCATCTCCTTTCATTTCTCGTTGTTCCTGAGCAGTTCTTATGAAGATTTTTATGGAGGTAAGCTCTTCTGGCATAGATATGACATTATTTCTCCATTTCAGAATCATTCTTGGCTTTAGGGCAGCGGTCGTTGCTTTACTTCTAATCCATTTCACCTTGTTTCACTTTTCTGTCGACATGCTTCTTGTTCTTGATCGTGGCCATGAAGCTTTCTAATGCATACCTTGTGTCTTTATTGCCATTTATCTTTCTGTGTGTTATGAGGCCACCGCCATGGCTAACTGGGTTGATCTTATTTGGAATCATATAAAGGCAAATATTTCATGGCCCATGCGCATGACTTCACTCAGGAAAAAAAACAAAGTAAGCTTTACCTCTCAAACTTGGTATGATTCCTCATTTCTCATATGAGTTCAAAAAACCATGAATGCATCATTTTTCATTTTGTTAGAAGCATGATAAAACACTATATTGTTTACAGGTCGCAGCCTTATGAACCCATAATACATGGCATTACCAGTATTTTTTATCTTTTTTGTTTTGCGAAACGACTTGATTTGAACTCAAGAACCATTATAGAATGATACAAATCTTGATGCGAATCTAGTTGCTACTCTTTGGGTTGTGAAACCTTTCATCTTTCAAAACATTGCTTATATCGATGTAGTGACAGCCATTATGGAAGGAAGATTGTAGCTTAATCTCCTTTGCTGTTCCAACTGTGATCTTGCATTTATATGAAGGATGTGGAATGAATGCACTATTCTTCTTTTGACTCCTCTTGTAGATGTATTCAAATCATTGAGACTCATTCTTTTCTTTCTATTGGTAACTATAATTTTCCTGAAACCCCAGATGAATAAACTTGTGTGTTTGACTTGCTTATGAGAAAAAGATGCTCTTTTTCCTATCACTGCCACGGCTGTATCTTTCATACTTCTAGGTTTTTCAATCATCTTTCTGTATGAAATTACATTTCTCTTCTTTTGTATCTAAAAATTGTTCACACATAATGATAAGGGGTTGTGAGAAACACAACTCCCAGGCAACAAATCTCAAGAATATGAACTAGGTTTTATCCTTTTTCTGTATATAGAATATAGTATCATTACACTGCTTTTCATTCTAAATTTACAAACTACAACTTTCATAAGTTCAAAACTCTTGACTTTCACTGTATTTGCAGTCTTCTTTTACAATTCGAAGTGCCTTTGACATTTTGTAAAGAGAAGAAAAATGTGCCTTGACTGTTCTTGAGAACCCATATACATTTTGTGTCTTCTTCATTTCTATATGCAGAGAATCTTAATTCATTTAGTTGCTTTGTTCTTGTAGCAGTATGTATGATGAACAATTAGCTCCATCTGATTTCCACTGAAGTAAAAACCTAACTGTTCTTTCCTAGTTTTCAAAACATAATACTTGGTGAAATCAATATGAGAAAAGTTATGATTTATTTTTGCTACTCTAGTTGCACCTTGTAGTGACAATATCCATGCCATTTGTTTTTGCACCTTTATGGATGAACATGATCACTGAGAATTCATTCCTCTTTACAATGATAAAGTGCATATTAATGTTTTAACTCATGTAGTTATACACTTGTGCTCCACTTGATGACTAATTTACCTGTTCTGTATACACTCGGTCATCACACTCAATCTGCCATATGGCATATATACTTGATGTCCAGTTCACTGTACCATATCAAATGCATTCTCATTCATACCATATTGAATGGTTGTGACTCTTTTGTTTCACTGTAGCATGGATATTTCTGAGTACAACTTGCAATTATATCTTGATGGCATCAGTTTGATCACTCATAAATGACAAGGATGCTTATTTTTTATAATTGTTTCTATTCATATGATATGACTGAAGGACTTATGTATCATTGAATGATGTTGTTCATGATTGAACTCACTTTGGAATAAACACATATTGAAGACACTCATAAAAACCTCCTTTTTCATGACAGTGACTTGACAGAGATCACTGTAGTTGCATCTACTTCATTGTCGTTAAACTACTATCCATCTGCTCCTTTGATGAGGATTTGAATGAAACATTTGTATGATTTCCCTTGTATACAAATATCTCTTGGAAGGTATCATTCATGTTGGCATTGAATATTACTTGATCAACAATAGACTGCTTCCCTCTTATAATGTATCTGCCCTAAATAAAACACTTATTGAGGCTACCTTCTGTCATGGCTTCTATTTCAAGGTTAGATCATTGGGCAGTCTTGAAAAGAGCTCAATGCTCATCAATGGTTCTTACTTCAAATCACCTTGAACTGACAATCATGGGTGGGCATTGAGCTTGAAGTTCATGCACTAATTTGATGTAGTATTCCTTCAGTTGAATGTATTGTTCTCTTTAAGCATTATGAACATGAATCATGTTTCAATCCCCTCTTGAAGATAAGGGACATCATGTTGGGCTCAACCCTTGTGGGAGCCCACTTTGCACCACATGTTGAAATGTCTTCAAACCAGCAACATAACTTTACCTATACCTACACAAGAAACAAACATGTTAGTTTAAAAATATTGAAGCTCAATGATTGTTTCATTTTTAGTCTCTCTTGCATATGGATGATTTGACATCTAATATAGTACATCATAGGCAATGAATTATGTCTCTATTGATAGGCACATAGGAAACCATATCCGGAGCTCTAACAAAACTTTTTCCAATCCTGTAGGTTCTCTCAGAGATCAGGAGCGAGGAGGAGCCAGCTGCAAATGAAGATCAAACCAAGACCCCTAAACAGGCAATGATGGATATGCTTTTTCCTTTCTTATCTTCAGATGCATAGTGTATTTTCTATGTTTGTACTAGTTCAGCTATTCCCACGTCTTGTGTGGGACATTAGATCTGTCATGTTTTCATTCAATGCAATGTTTATTCCATTTGCATCTCATTTGTAAAATTGAATGATCATTGTAATGAAATGAAACAACTCCTTTAACTGATGAATACTCTGCAATGCAATGAATGATGAACTGGTTGTCTCTCTTCTATTTAAACAACTAAAAGCAATTTGAAAACTTTCCTTCATGAAACACATTGTACTAAAACAACTGAACCTTTGTCATAAAATTCAAGATGTGCAAGGCTTAAGCAAAGCAGAAACAAATTGAAATCTTTCACTTTAAAATGAACAAATGTTTCAGCTTGGCCAATTTGAGTTGTAGGTGAAAAATTGGTAATAGTACATGAAGAAGTCAACATTGTATCTCTCTTGAAGAAGATTGGTGAGGTTTAATAGGCTAAAACCTTGGTAAATAAACCTTTCTTGAGAAATAAATTATATACCCCTAGGATAGGGGATGGTGGTTTTGTGGCCAAGCACCTTAATGCTTTTAACATGGTTGTTACCTAGTTACAGTCCATTGGGGTGAAGATGGAGGAAGATCATTGCATGACTTTGTTGTATTCTTTGCTACACTCATGGGATCACTTAGTGATGACAATCATGAGTACTATTTCTAAATTCAAAATGAATGGGGTAGCTACATCATTACTTTTAGAGGTGTGTAATGTAGAAAATTGTAAACCATTGTAATTTCACATTATGTTTTGGACTTCTTAAATGGTGTCCATATCCTCTAGCATGTTTTTAGGCTCATATGGCCCTTTCCTTAGACTTTTTCCACCCTTGGTGTCAAGGTTGGACTTAATTTTATGCTTTCATATACCTCTTTTGTGTAAATCCAATGTCCTATTACATTTACCTCATCTTTCCTTAGTGTCCAAATCTTTCAAGAGTTGAAGCCACCTAGACACTAGCATGATGCATGAATGTTTGTGTGACATGCTAGCGTCCCCTAATAGTCTATCATATGGTAGCTATTTTTAAGCATTTTTCTACCTTGCTAAATTTCCAAGTCTTTGGTAATGGCATTGACTCAAATCTAAAAGGTTGTTTTAGACCTTGGGATTCTTTATTTTCTCTCCCAAGTTCATTTTTTAATCCAACTTATCAATCTATCTACTTTTGAAACTCTCCATCAATCATAAGAATTATTGTTCAAGCTCTTTCCTTCTTTGGATCATACAACAATAATGTCTTAATATCTTTGGCTATTGGCATTGAAATCTCTCATGTGAATCTAAACAACAAAATTTATTAGCACTTTTTGAAGGTTTTGAGCACTTTGCATCCTACTAGGGTTTTCCTTGGAATTTTAATCTTGCATGAGGTGATAGTGTTCTAGCCTTCTCTTTTATTTCTATTATTACTTGTAAAATCCATAGTTGTGTTCTTTGCACCTCTTGAGTTTTCACTTCCTCTTGTCTAATATCATGCACACTAGTTTATCAATCTTTGTAGACCTAGGATTTGATATTCATACCATTTTGTCACTATTCTTAATTCCTAGACACAAACATGATAAGATCACACAATTTTATAATTTTCTATCTTGGCTACCCACAGAGGTTGAAAGACCAAAATAGGGGATTAACCATTTGTGGTAAGCTCCTAAGAAGCCCCAACCTTTTCTCTTATTCTAGCTATAGATATATGGAAGATATTTAACTACATGGAGGTTTGCTAGTATATTTCTCTCTCTTATGATTTATATTTTCCTTCTGAAATACAAACAATAATGCACTACACAGATGTCCACATGTTGTGCTAGTATCCTTGATAGTGAGCCCTAGGTTTTGGCTCTCGGTCACTTTCTACTTGTAATTTTTATATTTCTAAACTTATATTGTCAAAGATTTGTGTTCCAAATTTCTATAAATCAACACCTTCGCATTTAGCATTTATGTTTTAGCTTAGTGAAAAAATAATTTTTCAAATTTAAAACATATTAGAATATTCTAGATTGGTTTTATTCTTTTTATTATAGAAAAGAAAAAAATCATTCTCTTCTAAAGAGTTAGTTTTATCCTTGTAGTGGCCTGAAAAATTTAATTTACAAAAAAAATAACACTCTTAGTTAAATAGATTTTCTACACGACAAGGAGATGCAAAGAAAAACTTCTAAATCAGAAAAGGTGTAACATCCACGTTCTAAAAACATACTAAAAACCAAAAAAAATTCACCATAAAGTAAATTTACAAGGTAAAAATGAGTCAGAGAAATTTTTTTCTTTTATTCAACATATAGTCGAGTAACTACAATTACAAGATATCTCATTACAAATACAATCAACCTTATTGTCTTTCTCAAGTACAATGTTAAAAAATAAATCAATTATAAATACCTGAATCAAATAATGTTTTACTTAGTCTCAATAAACACAAGTCTCAAAGATATACTGCATTCGGAAATCTGACATCTTTATCGCAAGCCTCGGCATGTCTTCTGCAAGAGAGAGAGAGAGTATCTTTCCAGTGATTTACCTCCAACCACAGACCATCGGTCTCCCGCACTCCTTCCTAACCAGAAGTGGCCCTACCCTTCACGAGAAGTATAGACCAAGGTGACCAGTGGTGATTTGCCTTTCTGAGTACATAGTGTTGTATCTTACACAACTCTATCTATCATACAACCCTAGATACCCTCTAGCTAAGTATGATTCCCGATAGGACGTGCAATCCAGATATAGTGAACTGACAATGCATGCAGAGACATATGCATTACTATGGCCATAGTTTCAATATAAATTGACGTTCACAATGAACGATGTCATATTGTTCACCCACTCCAACTCGACTTGGATACTATCATATTCCTATAGTTTGACTTGGTCATCTTTGTTTAACTTAAGAAGTATGATGTTTGAACAATTAAGTCTTTCTGACCCATACATGTTTTCTTACACTGTCTATAATCCATAGACCTGTTCAACTTTCTTTCTTTATGAGGACTCTCATTGCTTCATCGCAATTCCTGAGGTCCATGACTTATTGACTCATAATAAATATAGATAGACTAATTATGACTAAGATGACAACCTTACCTAGTTTAAACAATATGGTCTTGGAAAGTAATTTCCCTTCTTGCAAGTAAGACTCGTTACACATATTCAAGGCATAAGACCCTTCAATCACAATCTAAATAATGATCTCAAAGCCTTAATACAATAATTACCATTTCTAGGATTTAGATTTAACTGATGAGTTTGGCCTAACTCGAACCTAGTCTTTTTGACTTAGGTAAATTCACAAGACACTGTTGTTGCTCTAGAAATCATTATGGATTGACTATCCATTCTAAGGTTTCTTTCTTTGCATCTTTGCAATGTTGAGATTTATCCCCCTTGTCGACAAGTAATAGCTTAGAGAAGTTGTGATAAAAAGGTATAATGAATTAATGTTTGACTTAACCATTTAATGGCACCTCTTGCATGTTTGCAAAACCTGAGGCTCACGGCTTGTAAATCAGTTCGACTTGTAACTCAACAAGGAGTTTTCCCCACCTAAGGTTAATCTTTGTTGACTAGTAACAAAATCTCTTTCCATCAAGATAGATATGAGCATTTACTAAGATTAGGGTTCACGTCACATTAATGTCTACTCACGAAATGAGTTTGCCACTTATAAGCTCTATAAAAACATCCTCGATACCCTCAAGGTATTTGAATTCCTCATGCATTAGTGCATGGCGCAAAGGTTTACTCTATTCCCGAGTTTATGGATTCATGTCCGTTCACATGATGTACAATGGGTTTTCTATTTCATTGATTATATGGATAGCATTTGTAATGCAATTCATAATCCCATAATCATATAAAACATCGTTTATAAATATCCACTCCTAAGTGGTCTCTACATGGCTATTCAATTCCCATATGTTTATACAACATACTCAAGTATATAATATAATTTCCCGTGAGCCCGGAATTTAAAGTTTTAGACTCATAAGGGTCTACAAGGTAATAGCGACACAAGAATCATCGCATGCAGCTTATATTTGACTCAAAATGCGGGATTCCCACCCTTATCTTTTCATTACAAAATCATGACAGTTTTCGACCAATACTAATACTTAACTCTACTTCTCCTTCCAAGTCAAATGGTTTCACATGGTTCAATGAGATAAGAGTCGTATATAAGTTAATAAAGGATTTGGAACCATTCTTTCGACATTAGAGATGACCCAAACACATTGTCGACCTCTAACTAAAGGTATAAAACGAATAAGACAATCGCTAGTTACATTCGTCTACGTTCCATGTCTTGTTTTCAAATCTTTATCTATTTGACCCGAGAGATGTTTTAAATCCCTGTCTTCCCCTAGTTTTTAACTCCCAACACCATAGCCACTTACAACTACATCTCCGGCTGTCAAACAAACTAAAGTCTACGTTAAAACATGCTTTAAATCTAAGGTTTTAAACTCCTACACAGCATGCATGTGGAGCAATGTGGTTTCTCGCTATGGAGCTATCGTTTCACGTGCACAAAAGACAGTTTTAAGTTGATAAAACAGTCATAAAGGAACCTTTCTAAACATACGTCATTGCCGACCTCTTGCAGAATTATATTTCACCTTTTTCTTCATGCATAGATCAATATACAAGTGTATACATTTGATGACTGAGGTCTACTATCATTATGTTTTCTTTCACGATATGCAAGGTTATTGTTTCTTGTGAAGACAGTCATGAGTTCGAACTCTTAAGAAGGCAATAATGATACCTAAACAATGTAAAATACCCTCACACAGAACTTGTAGCAAGAAACATCATTATCGTATTCTATTCATAGTAAGCCCATTACATTATCATTGCAGAGGAGGGACATCAATAATGATCTTAGACTGCAATAGAAAGAGATTGAAAAACCTATCGACAGATGTTCAAAGACTGCTGTGGCAAGCCCGTCCTCACCAAGCTCACGGCGACCTCCGTAGACTTCCTTCACAGTCTTATCGACTTACTGCACCCTCCTAACCACGTTCTCCTCTAGTAAGATGTGCTTCCTCTAGTTTTTAATACACTCACTACTCCTCCTTCTCTCCACAGTGAAAAAGATCCAATCCCCTTTTTCTGCGGGTTTCCCAATTCTAAAAACCTCACACTCTTCTAGTCGTGCACAGCCAAGCAAAATGACTCCCCTCTCTGCAGTTTCTTTTTCGTTTTCTTCCCAACAACTACCGAACTAATGTCTTTTCCTCCCCCACGTCGATGGAGAGCATCTGTATTGAACTACTGGTTATTCTCCTTGGCACACTTCCTACCCGTGTCCTCCTCTGGTTTTAGTATCTTAACCACCAAAAAAAACTAATGCTCCGCTCCCCTAGCACAACGAAGAAGGTTCTATCACCTTTATCTCATGGTTTCCAGTTTCCAAGCAACAGAATGCTCATGCCCCCCACGTTGATGGAGATAAGTAGCATTTTACTCATGTTAACACTTTCTTCTCAATCACATTAACCACCTACCCAACTGCCCCCGGCGATGGAAAGTCACCCCTTGGCAAAACAATCCACCATGTCTATGAAGATGGAGATTCTTATTGCATGCAAGGTCGGTTCCTTAAATTTTGCAACCACTCCTCATTATGGAGTTTCCTACGGCAGGGTGGTGGTTGGATAGGATAACAACCCGTCCACTACACATGAAATTAGGACCACAAAACCATAGGATTCACCATAACACACATAAATGGGGCTCAAAAACTTCTGAGGTGGCAGTTTTAAATAATTAAAACATCCCTCCATACTCTAAACCGATCGCGAGTACCAACGATTGCCACCTTAGCAAAATAGTTTGGTCGAAAGCGATAATTTGGTGGTCTAAAACTAGAAAATAAAAAGAGTTCTTCGAACGAAAAGACATCATAAAAAGACCTATTATGTGTCCCTCTACAACTCCGGATCGATACCGACAACCAACTAGAATGAAGAAATACCTCACGATCACTTAAATATAACTCATGTAATTTTGGCATATTCCCCCATATATTATGATAGAACAAGATATAACACGCCTTGGTTTCTAATTCGACGTCCATCGAACTTCACAAAGAAAAGAGACTACAACAAATGCTCAAAGCGTTTTATGACAATCATGATGGATTGGGCGTAACGCAACACAAGTTTTCTAAATCGTTTGACACACAAAATGACTTCTCGCATCTTTCGACTACGAGACGTGATCCACAAATCTGCCACAAAATAGGTCCATCTGTTGACATTAAACGTCGACAATATCAGCATCATCCAACTTGATGTGAACGTCTTAACGTCTAAGAGGCGACAATAAAACCTCAAGTGATTCAAGAAGAATAACGCAATCGTTTTATGGCTATGACGTTGTTTACATCGCAACGACTACGTTGACTCATCATCGACTTGACTAAATGAAAATTGAGATATCGACTACCTGTCGATTAGATTCGAAAGAAAACTAGCAAGATAAGACTTACCTCATACGGCTCATTGGTTCACATTATCATTTAACACTAGACTCGTTTGGCAAATTGACCACTCGTAATCCAAGGTCTATCTCTCTCTTCTCGAAAGATACTCTCTCTCTTCTCTGAGAGTTGATAACTTGTAATCCTGTTTCACTTGTCATCAAACAATAAGAGATCAGTGCATCTTTATTTGATAAATTTAACTAGTAAATCAAATCTTATAATACAGTTATTAAATCGACCATAACATAATCATTTCCATGATTTCATAATTGATATTCAATATAAATCCATGTCATATCCTGTCTTAAGTCTATAACATCTCAACAAATTTACTTATACCCAAGTAAAAGGTAACAGTATAGCAAGTTAGAAATAGGGATGTAACATATCCTTCCCCTAAAGATTCATCGTCCTCGATGATATAAAGCATCAAAATGTAACTTAAAAGCATATTCATTGTTTAATTACTATCAGCATAAAGTAAATGAGGAAATTTCTGCTAGAATTCATGGTAATTTCTCCCCCCATGCAAAACTATTCTATGCATACTGGTCCCACTAGACCTCACACTTCATAACCTCTATGTTACACAAGCATTGCTTGCGATCTTCAAGCATTTCAGAAGCTTGATCATAACCTTTCCTAGGTTCTTGTACTTTTAAATCTTCCATAGATTATAACATTCATATATTACATAAATATATTTCTCATCTATAAATCACAAAAGCATGTTGCCTCCTGGCAATAATTGATAATAGATTGATTCTAGATATCAATAAAATTTCTAACCTTAAAGTTTAGGAGGGTCCTTCATTCTTAGGAACTGGTTTAAAATACCTTCCATTCTTTAGGAAATGTTTTCAGGGGTTTAACCCTTAAAAGAATTTTCCTTCTGTAACTGAGAATTGTCTTGGTTTATGCTTAACTTCAACGTAATTTTTCTATTCATTATCGATTTCCACCGATCTTTCTTGATCAGCTAAATCTTTTCATCCATTTTAGATAACATTTCTGGACTAATGCTAATCCTACCTTCTAGCTTACCCATCTTATAGGAGTTCGGCATCTTTCTGTCCAATGTTTCAATTCAAGCCATCTTAATAGAAAAAGTTAAGTATTGTCAAAGACTTTACGTGATAAGTAGTCTCCCTACTCGTATTGCTAATCCATGCAACATGTTTGGGTAAATCTTCTAAAACCTGGTTAACTTCCTTAGTTTAACCATCTGTTCACAGGATAATAACTTATACTCTTTTAAATTTCAGTCCTTAACATAGAGGACAAGTTTGCCAAAACCTTGATTTTACACGTGTATTTCTATCTGAGATAACCTTCTCAGAAAACCATGCAGTCTAAACACATCTTGCACAAAATGTGTGCTAACATAGATGCTCCATCAGTCCAATCCTCTGGTATATAATGTGCTACCTTCGAGAGTTTATCATCTCAAAATGGCATCGTGTCTTTTCCCAGACATAGAAGGACTTCGTACAATATCCATGCAAACAACTTGCCATTTCCATTCTGGCATGTCATGCAGGTACATCAATCCTATAGGTGTTGATGTTCTACTTTTTCCTTCTGGCACTCCAGACAATATGCTACAAATCTCGCAACATCATTCTTAATTCCTTCAAGAATTAAAGAGGTTTTATATCTATTAGTACTTGGTTAACCCTAGATGTCCCGGGTATGGTGGAATATGAAGTTCTTTCCACACCAGTTTTCCTATTTCAGAAGAATTAGAAACACACATTCTTTCTCCAAAACTCAATAGTTTGTGAGACTTAAAATGAAAAACCTTTCATACCTTGAATCTTTTAAATTTTACCACAAGAGCTTTCTAAATTTACTCATCATGTAAAGGTACACCCCTTAAACCATCTCCTAAGGCATCAATTTTCCCTCAAACTGTCCTTCAGAATAGGAATTCATAGCATTGGTGCTGTTGTAATTTCTCTTAATCATTAAAGAATCACTTGCACATAAGGATAAAGTTCTCCTTCATGCTAAAAATAAATAAATATATCTTCCTAAAGACTTGGAACAAACAAGTCTAAACAACCTCTAAACACATTGTTCATGTGTTTCATGATTGCAACAAGGCATTTGTATGTTCAAAGGACAACACTTGCTAACTCACAGTGCCCATTCTTGTCCAAAAGTCGTTTCAAGGGTACCCTCGTCCTTCATCCTTGATCGATGACATATTGGTCATTAATCAATCACTTCTATTCTACACATCTAATCAAAGAGGTCACCAATACGTGGTGAAAGATATTTGCTCCTTATCGTTGTTTTACTGAGCAAATGATACGAAATACACATTGTGGAGTTATTTCCTTTCTCTCGTCAATGATATCTAGTGCACCCGATGGTGGAATATTGGATCTATTCAAACCTTTAGCCAATAATTCTTATAAAGGGACTTTTGATTCTATTAATCCTATAGTTTTTATAAGATAAGGTGCTTTTCTAGGTAACTCATCCCAGAATTCTAAGAGGAATAAGATTTTCAGTTGATTCCAACACTTGTTCCATCAACTTTGGTGAAATGACTTTCTTCAAGTCTAGAACAGTTCTAGGGCAAGCCTATCCTTTGCTTCCTTTTACGGTCTAGGGTTTTTAGGATTTTCTATAATTCACGCTATATTCTTCATGATTTTCCTTTCTCATCCCCTGAGAATTCTCATTTTTCCCCCTTCAGGGTTTCCTTGATCTCATATTTTCTTTTCCAAAAATACTAGGTATCTCCTTAGTTTTAAACATGGTGAGGATTGCTCCAATTCGATCAAGAGATTAATTAGTGTTTTATTCTCTTTCAGACTTTCACCCTAGTTTGGTTCTAGAATAAAACATGCTCTCCTTTTCCTCATACCAGATAATTAAGTTATCTAACAGTTTTTTTTTTTGAATCTAAAGCAACTCAAAACATTAAGACATATATTTATCTCATAACAATCAGTAGCTTGTTACAAAACATTGTCATCTTTATTATAATTTATTTAGGAGTAACCACATCCCTATTTATATAGTTGATACGACAAGACTATGTCACTGTCGTTTTACAATCTTCCAATTTAACAAACTTAGAGGGTGGATGTACACACAAGTACTTCAACACCCTTTTTCCTAAAACAAAAAAACATCACATCAACGTTCAAGTGACATGTCGTAACTGGCTACAGTTTACTAGGTTTTACTACACCAGTAGAATTAGTAGGATTCTTGGCCAGTTCAGAACGTTGTTTTCTTTCTAGCTGAATACACTTAAGCGCATCAGCAAAAGTCTCTGAATCCTCCAACCATGCACCTTCAGAGTAAGTAATATTCTCTTTAAGTTTGACCTCCTCGATAGGTTTCTTCTTAACCACTAATCTAAGCAAATGCTGGGGAACAGACTTCCTAGCTGTTTTCTTTGTTCTTCTCCACGTCATTCTGGCACAAGAAGATTTGAACATTAGCTAACCGCATAATGTTGACTACAGGTTAGCACAGTGGACTCATAAGCCCTAGTGTCAAACCCGATGGCTCTGATACCATATGTAACATCCACGTTCTAAAAACATACTAAAAACCAAAAAAAATTCAACATAAAGTAAATTTACAAGGTAAAAATGAGTCAGAGAAGATTTTTTCTTTTATTCAACATATAGTCAAGTAACTACAATTACAAGATATCTCATTACAAATACAATCAACCTTATTGTCTTTCTCAAGTACAATGTTCAAAAATAAATCAAGTATAAATACCTGAATCAGATAATGTTTTACTTAGTCTCAATAAACACAAGTCTCAAAGATATACTGCATCTAGAAATCTGACATCTTTATCGCAAGCCTCGACATGTCTTCTGCAAGAGAGAGAGAGAGTATCTTTCCAGGGATTTACCTCCAACCATAGACCGTCGGTCTCCCGCACTCCTTCCTAACTGGAAGTGGCCCTACCCTTCACGAGAAGTATAGACCAAGGTGACTAGTGGTGATTTGCCTTTCTGAGTACATAGTGTTGTATCTTACACAACTCTATCTATCATACAACCCTAGATACCCTCTAGCTAAGTATGATTCCCGATAGGATGTGCAATCTAGATACAGTGAACCGACAATGCATGCAGAGACATATGCATTACTATGGCCATAGTTTCAATATAAATTGATGTTCACAATGAACGATGTCGTATTGTTCACCCACTCCAACTCGACTTGGATACTATCATATTCCTACAGGTTGACTTGGTCATCTTTGTTTAACTTAAGAAGTATGATGTTTGAACAATTGAGTCTTTCCGACCCATACATGTTTTCTTACACTGTCTATAATCCATAGACCTGTTCAACTTTCTTTCTTTATGAGGACTCTCATTGCTTCATCGCAATTCCTGAGGTCCATGACTTATTGACTCATAATAAATATAGATAGATTAATTACGACTAAGATGATAACCTTACCTAGGTTAAACAATATGGTCTTGGAAACTAATTTCCCTTCTTGCAAGTAAGACTCATTACACATAGTCAAGGCACAAGACCCTTCAATCACAATCTAAATAATGATCTCAAAGCCTTAATACAATAATTACCATCTCTAGGATTTAGATTTAACTGATGAGTTTGGCCTAACTCAAACCTAGTCTTTCTGACTTAGGTAAATTCACAAGACACTGTCGTTGCTCTAGAAATCATTATGGATTGACTATCCATTCTAAGGTTTCTTTCTTTGCATCTTTCCAATGTTGAGATTTATCCCCCTTGTCGACAAGTAATAGCTTAGAGAAGTTGTGATAAAAAGGTATAATGAATTAATGTTTGACTTAACCATTTAATGGTACCTCTTGCATGTTTGCAAAACCTGAGGCTCATGGCTTGTAAATCAATTCGACTTGTGACTCAACAAGGAGTTTTCCCCACCTAAGGTTAATCTTTGTTGACTAGTAACAAAATCTCTTTCCATCAAGATAGATATGAGCATTTACTAAGATTAGGGTTCGTGTCACATTAATGTCTACTCACGAAATGAGTTCGCCACTTATAAGCTCTATAAAAACATCCTCGATACCCTCAAGGTATTTGAATTCCTCATGCATTAGTGCATGGCGCAAAGGTTTACTCTATTCCTGAGTTTATGGATTCATGTCCATTCACATGATGTACAATGGGTTTTCTATTTCATTGATTATATGGATAGCATTTGTAATGCAATTCATAATCCCATAATCATATAAAACATCGTTTATAAATATCCACTCCTAAGTGGTCTCTACATGGCTATTCAATTCCCATATGTTTATACAACATACTCAAGTATATAATATAATTTCCCGTGAGCCCGGAATTTAAAGTTTTAGACTCATAAGGGTCTACAAGGTAATAGCGACACAAGAATCATCGCATGCAGCTTATATTTGACTCAAAATGCGAGATTCCCACCCTTATCTTTTCATTACAAAATCATGACAGTTTTCGACCAATACTAATACTTAACTCTACCCCTCCTTCCAAGTCAAATGGTTTCACATGGTTCAATGAGATAAGAGTCGCATATAAGATAATAAAGGATTTGCAACCATTCTTTCGACATTAGAGATGACCCAAACACATTGTCGACCTCTAACTAAAGGTATAAAACGAATAAGACACTCGCTAGTTACATTTGTCTACGTTCCATGTCTTGTTTTCAAATCTTTATCTATTTTGACCCGAGAGATGTTTTAAATCCCTGTCTTCCCCTAGTTTTTAACTCCTGACACCACAGCCAGTTACAACTACATCTCCGGTTGTCAAACAAACTAAAGTCTACGTTAAAACATGCTTTAAATCTAAGGTTTTAAACTCCTACACAGCATGCATGTGGAGCAATGTGGTTTCTCGCTATGGAGCTATCGTTTCACGTGCACAAAAGACAGTTTTAAGTTGATAAAACAGTCATAAAGGAACCTTTCTAAACATACGTCATTGCCGACCTCTTGCAGAATTATATTTCACCTTTTTCTTCATGCATAGATCAATATACGAGTGTATACATTTGATGACTGAGGTCTCCTATCATTATGTTTTCTTTCACGATATGCAAGGTTATTGTTTCTTGTGAAGACAGTCATGAGTTCGAACTCTTAAGAAGGCAATAATGATACCTAAACAATGTAAAATACCCTCACACAGAACTTGCAGCAAGAAACATCATTATCGTATTCTATTCATAGTAAGCCCATTATATTATCATTGCAGAGGAGGGACATCAATAATGGTCTTAGACTACGATAGAAAGAGATTGAAAAACCTGTCGACGGATGTTCGAAGACTGCTGTGGCAAGCCCGTCCTCACCAAGCTCTCGGCGACCTCCGTAGACTTCCTTCACAGTCTTATCAACTTACTGCACCCTCCTAACCACGTTCTCCTCTGGTAAGATGTGCTTCCTCTAGTTTTTAATACACTCACTACTCCTCTCCACAGCGAAAAAGATCCAATCCCCTTTTTCTGTGGGTTTCCCAATTCTAAAAACCTCACGCTCTTCTAGTCATGCACAGCCAAGCAAAACGACTCCCCTCTCTGCGGTTTCTTTTTCATTTTCTTCCCAACAACTACCGAACTAATGTCTTTTTCCTTCCCCACGTCGATGGAGAGCATCTGTATTGAACTACCGGTTATTCTCCTTGGCACACTTCCTACCTGTGTCATCCTCTGGTTTTAGTATCTTGACCACCAAAAAAAACTAATGCTCTGCCCCCCCCGCATAGCGAAGAAGGTTCTATCGCCTTTATCTCATGGTTTCTAGTTTCCAAGCAACAGAATGCTCATGCCCCCCATGTCGATGGAGATAAGTAGCATTTTACTCACGTTAACACTTTCTTCTCAACCGCATTAACCACCTACCCAACTGCCCCTGGCGATGGAAAGTCACCCCTTGGCAAAACCGTCCACCATGTCTATAAAGATGGAGATTCTTATTGCATGCAAGGTTGGCTCCTTAAATTTTGCAACCACTCCTCATTATGGAGTTTCCTACGACAGGGTGGCGGTTGGATAGGATAACAACCCATCCACTACACATGAAATTAGGACCACAAAACCATTGGATTCGCCATAACACACATAAATGGGGCTCAAAAACTTGCGAGGTGGCAGTTTTAAATAATTAAAACATCCCTCCATACTCTAAACCGATCGCGAGTACCAACAATTGCCACCTTAGCAAAATAGTTTGGTCGAAAGCGATAATTTGGTGGTCTAAAACTAGAAAATAAAAAGAGTTATTCAAACGAAAAGACATCATAAAAAGAACTAGTATGTGTCCCTCTACAACTCCGGATCGATACCGATGACCAACTAGAATGAAGAAATACCTCACGATCACTTAAATATAACTCATGTAATTTTAGCATATTCCCCCATATATTACGACAGAACAAGATATAACACGCCTTGGTTTCTAATTCGACGTCCGTTGAACTTTGCAAAGAAAAGAGACTATAACAAATGCTCAAAGCGTTTTACGACAATCACAACGGACTGGGCATAACGCAACACAACTTTTCTAAATCGTTTGACACACAAAACGACTTCTCGCATCTTTCAACTACGAGATGTGATCCACAAATCTGCCACAAAATAGGTCCATCTGTTGACATTAAACATCGACAATATTAGCATCATCCAACTTGATGGGAACGTCTTAACGTCTAAGAGGCGACAATAAAACCTCAAGTGACTCAAGAAGAATAACGCAATCATTTTATGGCTATGACGTTGTTTACATCGCAATGACTACGTCGACTCATCATCGACTTGACTAAATGAAAATTGAGATATCGACTACCTGTCGATTAGATTCGAAAGAAAACTGGCAAGATAAGACTTACCTCATACAGCTCATTGGTTCACATTATTGTTTAACACTAGACTCATTTAGCAAATTGACCACTCGTAATCCAAGGTCTATCTCTCTCTTCTGGAAAGATACTCTCTCTTCTCTAAGAGTCGATAACTTGTAATCCTGTTTCACTTGTCATCAAACAATAAGAGATCAGTGCATCTTTATTCGATAAATTTAACTAGTAAATCAAATCTTATAATACAGTTATTAAATCGACCATAACATAATCATTTCCATGATTTCATAATTGATATTCAATATAAATCCATGTCATATCCTATCTTAAGTCTATAACATCTCAATAAATTTACTTATACCCAAGTAAAAGGTAACAGTATAGCAAGTCAGAAATAGGGATGTAACAAAAGGAGACTATATCTATTCATGGAAGATTAAAAAAAAAGGCAAGAAGAAGGACATGAAGAAATATAGGTCTAGATCCAAATCCTATAGAAGATCCAAATATTCTAGAAAGACCATAGCTAAATGTTGGAACTATGGAAAGCCTAGGAATTTTAGAAGAGGTTGCAAGGATGAGAAGAAGAATAAGAATGATTCTAATAATGAATCCAAAAAGTTGTCTTAGAATGATGTTATGGCCTTAGCAACACATGCATCGAAATGTGCATGGTTGATTAATTTTGGTGCTTGTTTCCACATGACCTCACATCAAGGTTGGTTTCCAAAATATCAAGAATATGATAGTGGGGGGTATACCTTGGATATAACCCTCATTTGAAGATTGTTGGTCATGGAAGAATCCTAATTTGATTCCCTAATGGATGAATGAAGGGGATCAATAGTGTACTACAAATCCTTAGTTATGAAACCTACTTTTATAAGTAAACTTAATGATTGGGTGTGTAGTTTTTTCTCTTGAGTGGAGGGTGTGAAGATGAAAAAGAAAATTGTACTCTATTCTAGTTCACTCTAATATGAAAGATGATTTGTACAAACTAGATTAATGCTTTCTAGAATTAATCTAAATCTTACAAATATAGACTAAGTATGAATGATTTTTTAGAAACATAACTCAAAAAGTAGAATGAAGCATAGAATAGAACCTATCACTAAAATATAAGAGCCTTGGCCCTGGATGCTAGCATGCCACATGGATGTATACACCCTACCCTATCATCTATATGGTAATATATGGTTAGCAGGGTCAGGAAGATGCAGTTTGTACTTTCTTAGTAGGTTTCTACATCACCTATGTGATCTCAAAATCAACTTGCATAGAAAAATAGAGGGAAAGAGACAAGCATAATATCTAGATAGACAGATAATATAAATTAGAAAATCAACAGAAATGAAAAATTTACACTTGCAAACATCCATGTGTTTGATTTCCTCTGATGGAACTGCTTTTGATAGAACTGAAAATAAGTATGGGACTACTAAGGAGCTTTCCAGAAATGGTCAAACCATTTCTTTTATCTTTTGAACTCCACAAGTAGTTAATGATAAAGATGTTGGAAAAAGTGTGTGCACCTATCCTAAGTATGTCTAGGAATGGAGATGCATGACAAAATGATTCTAGGAGCACCTCCCTAGTCTACAAGGAGGACAATAGGCCTAGTGTGTAAATAACAAGGATGAAAAAAAGGTAATAGGATTGGTTTTGGGTAAATAGACATGGGTTTTGCAAGATTGACAAATTCAAGGGAATACTCAGCAGAGAGGTATTTCTTCACCACAGATTTGCTTGTAGTTTTCTTTTAAGAATTTTATCAAAGAATGCAAGGCTCTTAGGGAAATTAGTTCATAAGAAATTAGGAAAGGAATTTCAAAGAGAAAATGAATATGCTACTTACTAAAATTCTTAATAGAGATAGATTTCTTGGAAAATGAAGGCAAGCAACTCAGAGGAATCCCCCAGAGAAAATCCAACCTTTAAGCCTCTCACACAAACTATTTTCCCCTCATGTTTGAACCTACAAAATAGAATGCAGAGATAGGAGCTTATAATATTGATTTTGTGCCTAAACAACCTTAAAGATATACTAGCAAATGTAGACCTCAAAGGTGTTGCAAGTATGTGCTATCAGTGTTGTCAATGATGTCAACAAGTTTGTGTTGTCATTGGTGTCAATTGTGTCAACTAGTTGAGTAGAGATGAGATTGTTGCAGTAGAATGAAGCATAGAATAGAACCTACCACTAAAATATAAGAGCCTTGGCCAAGGATGCTAGTATGCCACATGGATGTCTATGCCCTACCCTATCATCTATATGGTAATATATGGTTAGCAGGGTTAGGAAGATGCAATTTGTACTTTCTTAGTAGGTTTCTACTTCACCTATGTGATCTCAAAATCAACTTGCATAGAAAAATAGAGGGAAAGAGACAAGCATAATATCTAGATAGATAGATAGTATAAATTAGAAAATCAACAGAAATGAAAAATTTACACTTGCAAACATCCATGTGTTTGATTTCCTCTAATGGAACTCCTTTTGATAGAACTAAAAATAAGTTTGGGACTACTAAGGAGCTTGCCAGAAATGGTCAAACCATTTCTTTGGTCTTTTGACCTCCACAAGTAGTCAATGACAAAGATATCAAAAAAAGTGTGTGCACCTATCCTAAGTGTGTCTAGGAATGGAGATGCATGACAAAATGATTCTAGGAGCACCTCCCTAGTCTACAAGGAGGACAATAGGCCTAGCGTGCAAATAACAAGGATAAAAAAAGGTAATAGGATTGGTTTTGGGTAAATAGACATGGGTTTTGCAAGATTGACAAATTCAAGAGAATACTCAGCAGAGAGGTATTTCTTCACCATAGATTTTCTTCTAGTTCTCTTTTAAGAATTTTATCAAAGAATGCAAGGCTCTTAGGGAGATCAGTTCATAAGAAATTAGCAAAGTAATTTCAGAGAGAAAATGAATATGCTACTTACTAAAATTCTTAACAAAGAGAATTTTTGGAAAATGAAGGCAAGCAACTAAGAGGAATACCCCAGAGAAACTCCAACCTTTAAGCCTCTCACACAAACTATTCTCTCCTCATGTTCGAACCTACAAAATAGGATGCAGAGATAGGAGCTTATAATATTGATTTTGTTTCTAAACAACCTTAAAGCTATACTAGCATGAATGTAGACCTCAAAGGTGTTGCAAGTATGTGCTATCGGTGTTGTCATTGATGTCATCAAGCTTGTGTTGTCATTGGTGTCAATTGTGTCAACTAGTTGAGAAGAGATGAGATTGTTGCAATGGTTGAGTTGTTTGATTGAGATGCTTTGCTGATGATGATTTGATTGCTTTGTAGAGGTGCTGAAGATGTTGAGAATATCTTTCTATCAGTTGGTTTCCAAGTGTTTTTGAGAAAATTTGATTAATAATGGAAACATGTGGTGAAGTGTCATTTTGGCTTACAAAGTAATGTTATGGTTTTGATCTACATTTCCTCTATGTTGAAGATCTATCTTTGCAATTTGGATATGTTGTTCAGATAAGTTCATAGATGTTATATTCCAAATTTGGTGCTCCGGTTCGTCTTGCAGAGAAAGTTGTGTTCACAAGTGTGTGGACTGTGTTTCTAAGTGTTGCAGAGGTATCTGGGAGAAATGTCTTTGCTCCGCATGTCTCTGCAAAGTGGCTTGAGGTCTTGCAGTTCTAGAACTGTGCTTATAAGGTTCATATCTTTCTTCTATTGAAGTTGTTCATTGTTTGGTGCTTCAGAAGTTGATTTCTAGAGATACAATGCATGACAGAGACAATTAAGTATACTGATAAGGATGTGCGGCAAGGGAAAGTTGTTGTGAAAGAATTTGTTGGATTTTAGGATGTTTGTGGAATACTCTAGATTAT
Source organism: Cunninghamia lanceolata (assembly GCA_027924645.1). Lineage (NCBI taxonomy): Eukaryota > Viridiplantae > Streptophyta > Pinopsida > Cupressales > Cupressaceae > Cunninghamia > Cunninghamia lanceolata. Next base: position 8,905,352 of record BSBN01001067.1, read on the forward strand.
TTTTTTGCCTTGCATGTGGTCTAGAAGTCATCTTTGGGATTGAGGAAGTGTGTACTTAAAAGCTCATTGTGTTAACATAGGTTTGGTCAACCTTGGGTGTTTACACTAATTGTGGAGCTACTTTGGTGGTTATAGTAGTGTGGAGTGGTGTTCTTGGATGAATTTAGATCTAAGATAAGGTGTGTTGTGGTCCACCTTCATTCCTTTCCACCACAGGAATGTTTAGGTCCAGACCTAATTTCAATCTAAGAAACTAAGGGGCTTTGCCAACCTTGAAGAATGCTTTCAAGGTTGATGACGGTATAAATAAGTGTCAACGGATCATGATCAAGAGTGTGTGCAAGGGATATGATGTGAATAACAGAGTGGTTGAATGTGTGGTGCAGTACAAGCTTTCATCTGTTAGACTACTAGATGCAGTGAGCAGAAGGTGTCTATTATTCTTCAGTGATGCTGCGGAGATTATGTTGATGTTGTGAGCTTCATTAGAACTGTACTCCTTGCATATGCTAGATGCAGTTATAATAGTTCAACTCTGGAAGTGAGCCACCTCCTCTATCTCTTTCATTCTGGGCAGTGAGCCCTTTGGCAATGAGCCTTTCTTTTGGGCAATGAGCCTTTTGTAATTTGGTGTTGATACTACTTTATATTGTGAGCTAATCCTCACTGTGGTTTTTCCCTTCTTGGATTTTCCACGTAAAATCTAGTGTTATCTTGTGTATGGTGTTGTTGTGATTTAGTTTCTGTTATTTTCTTTTCATGCTTAATCATCATAACAGTTTAAAGGTTAATTGGATTAATGTGGATTTGAATGTGTGTGAGCGTTTTAGAATTTTAAGGTACAACTGATTCACCCCCCCTCTCAGTTGTCTTGTGCATTCAACAAAAGGTGATTGTAGCTATGGAGAAATGTTTAGAAAGTTGTCATTTTATTCATACATTCATGTTTGGTTTCTAGAATGCTCTCGTATTTGAATGAAAAACCTGGCTTTTTCTATTTCTCCTAGTAACTAATGGCACTTTCTAATTTTTTGTATTCCACTAGATTTGGTTTAGGGAATCATGCCAAGAATGGCCTGACACATCTGTCAGAGGCAATGTGATGGCCAATGATCATAATGAGGTAGCTACATGCAAACATAATATATAGTTCATGGTACTATATGGTACAAGACATCAGTGCATCATGTAGATGTCTATGCGTTGTACTGCTATCCTAGGAGAATGGCCCTAGATTTTGCATGATGGTGCAAAGAGGGGGTGGGAATTACCTTCCAATCTAGATTTTGGAAATGATTTGGTCTAAGGAAGATGACCTAGGTTGACTTCACATGAGGGGTTCATCTAGGTAGGTGCAAAACATAAAGTGAAATTGTAGGGTATGTAATTTATGATGTTACATTTCACCCCCACTTTGGTAGGTTGAAGGTGCTAAGTACTAAGCATGCTAAAGTACAATAATAAAATACTAAAATAAAATTTATCTATAAAAAGGATATTGTGAAGCTATAGAGATTCTTCAGATGGAAAGCAAGATGCCCCCAGCTTAGAACTTGCAAAACCACAATATTATAACTATAAGCCCTTCAAAACCACAATAACATATGATCCTACAAGGTAATAGATTAGACTCAATATAATTTTCCAAACAAGTGTGTTAGCAAATCATATGACCTAATACATGGACTTGAGGGAAAACATAAACATATAGTAACAAAAACAACAAAAATACACATAGAAGAAAAATAAAATGCTAAAAATACCTCAAGAGATAGAAAAAGGTAAAAACAAACACTTCAAGGAGCAGTGATAAAAGGTTCTATAGGGAGAAATGATAGAATGCTTCTAAGAGTAGTAAAAGATGCTACAGGGAACTTAGTGAAAAAACACTTCTGGGAGTAGTAAAAAGGGTGCTACAAGGAGTAGTGATAAAACACTTATAGGAGTAGTAAAAGGGTGCTGCGGGGAGCAAAGGAGATGCTACATGGAGAAAGTTTATCAATGCTCTTAGTATCAAGTGGTGTTATAGGGACGTCCCTGGAAGGAAGAACACAAAATACATCATAATCAACAAGCAAAATACATGAAGAAACACTAATGGATCTACATGTGTGGGGTCAATATAAATATACAAGGAGTGATAATAATGAAGAGACAAGGACTAAACTATCATAATCCCTTAGGCATGTAGAACTACGAGAACAAAGGAGGAATATCACATGAAAACAAAACAACAAAAACATTTTAGGTCAATATGGAAGATACCTAGATGTAGTGAAGCTTTACATCATCCCCAAATTATAAAGAAAAATCATACATAGAATAGATAGAAGAAGTCAAATACATATAGAAGAATGTCATGACATTTTTTCATCTCCTCGGTATCTATGCCCCTACGGGAGAAGCATGGGTCCTCTAGGAGAAACTAACAAGTAAACACCAAGAAAGCACATAGGTATACCAAAAAAATTAGGCAAGCCACACACACATGCAAACACACACATATATAATATATATACAATTAGATGATACAAAGTTACTACTACTCAAAGTTAGAAACCAAGAAGTCATACTTTCCATAATCTCAATTATTATGGTGGGATCCAAAAGCTAATAAGCTAGCGAGACCACAACTAGAGCAATACTAGGTGAAGATCCATCACCAAAACGTGGAAGGATGGTCACGAGAGCAATGTCCTCCTCATCATTCCTAGGTAAGGGAAGGGTCAATGATCTCACTAGAATTTAAGACAATGAAGGAATGACAACACTAATCACATACTCCTTGGAAGGTGCCAAAGCCATCCTATCATAGAGGACAATCTGCTACAATCACTCAATACTAGTATTAGGGACAGGGTCCACAAGAGAAATAGAGTTACATGGAGGAGGAGCCTCCATTGAATCAAGAGTAGATGAAGAAGACCTTGAAGATGAAGCGGGAATGTTGGTTTTTGATCTACAGTATGGTGGAGTGGGGTAATGCTCCTACTTATTCTTGGGTTACGAGCACGGGATGTCTATATTGATTGTGGTTGGACTGAGAACATCTAGAAAAATTAGATAATGGGTGTGCTAGAATGGCACCAAAGCATCTAATGTTTCTTTAGGAATGATAGAAACATTGGGTAGGTCGAGAGTGGCTTGGAGAAGGGTGGCCAATCAAATGTAATAGGGATGATTGAAGGTTCACGAGAAGGAGCCAAGATAACTTGGACGTTTTCATTACTAGATTGGCATAGGTCTTGGGATGATTCATCAGAGGTGGAATTACAAGCTTGAGCTCTAGCTATAGAACATCCATGCACACACAAGCTAGTTTCCTAGATAGTGTCAGTTAAAGGCTCAATAGGGTCCATTTGCACATGCTACTTTTCTCTAGCTGTCATAGTGATTGTAGGAGGATCAGAAGTAGCAATTGAAGGTCAGGTGGCTCTAGAAGCAATAGGATATATTTGGAATAGCAGGGCCTTTCCCTTATCCATGGTATAGGAAGTAGGGGGTGGGACAACGAAATACTAATGAGCACTATAAAGATGGGAAGAATCATCCAACATGGGTTTCTTTCCTTTTACTACTGCTAAGATAGGAGAAGGAATAGGAGCAACCACCACTGACTAGGTGACTTTCAAAGGAAGAAGCCTAGAAAGTGTGGGCTTAAGAGTGAAAAGAGACGTTTCTCTCTGTAATCAATCCAACCAATCTTTGATACCAAATTTTGATAATACAAATGCAATTAAAACTATTGATCCTTAGTGCTTACAACTTCATCAACATGATATAACATGTATGGAAATAGAAATAACATAGTAGAAATAAAAATATGTAATATCATAAGAACACTTATATATGTGGGGAAAAACTTTTTAGATAAAAAAATCCAACCAACAAAGAGAATATAATATTTCATTAATCTTAACTATAGAGTACAACACAACTTCCCCCTTAAGTCTAGTAGCATTCTCGTAGCATAACAAGATAACCTATAAAACCATACAAACTACTATTCCATGCCCTATAATATATAAGTAAATGTAATCCTAGAAAACCATTAATATTTTTAATACAATAGACTCAAACCATGAGCTAAGTAATCAACATGCAAAAGAGACCTCATGACATGTAGAAGAATGTCATGACATTTTTTCATCTCCTCGGTATCTATGCTCCTATAGGGGAAGCATGGGTCCTCTAGGAGAAAGTAACAAGTAAACACCAAGAAAGCACATAGGTATACCAAAAAAATTAGGCAAGCCACACACACACATGCAAACACACCCATATATAATATATATACAAACAGAGGATACAAAGTTACTACTACTCAAAGTTAGAAACCAAGAAGTCATACTTTCCCTAATCTCAATCATTATGGTGGGATCCAAAAGCTAATAAGCTAGCGAGACCACAACTAGAGCAATACTAGGTGAAGATCCATCACTAGAATGCGGAAGGATGGTCACAAGAGCAATGTCCTCCTCATCATTCCTAGGTAAGGGAAGGGTCAATGATCTCACTAGAATTTAAGACAATGAAGGAATGACAACACTAATCACATACTCCTTGGAAGGTGCCAAAGCCATCCTATCATAGAGGACAATCTGTTAGTATTACTCAATACTAGTATCAGGGATAGCGTCCACAAGAGAAATAGAGGTAGGTGGAGGATGAGCCTCCATTGAATCAAGAGTAGATGAATAAGACCTTTAATATGAAGGGGGAATGTTGGTTTTTGATCTACAGTATGGTGGAGTGGGGTAATGCTCCTACTTATTCTTGGGTTACGAGCACAGGATGTCTATATTGATTGTGGTTGGACTGAGAACATCTAGAAAAATTAGATGATGGATGTGCTGGAATGGTACCAAAGCATCTATTGTTTTTTAGGAATGATAGAAACATTAGGTAGGTTGAGAGTGGCTTGGAGAAGGGTGGAAGATCAAATGTAATAGGGATGATTGAAGGGTCACGAGAAGGACCCAAGATAACTTTGACGTTTTGGTTACTAGATTGGCATAGGTCTTGGGATGACTCATCAAAGGTGGAATTACCAGCTTGAGCTCTAGCTATAGAACATCCATGCACACAGAAGATAGTTTCCTAGATAGTGTGGGTTGAAGGCTCAATAGGGTCCATTTGCACATGCTACTTTTGTCTAGCTGTCATAGTGATGGTAGGAGTATTAGAAGTAGCAATTGAAGGTCAGGTGGCTCTAGAAGCAATAGGAGATATTTGGAATAGTGGGGCCTTTCCCCTATCCATGGTATAGGAAGTAGGGGGTGGGACAACGAAATACTAATGAGCACTATAAAGATGGGAAGAATCATCCAACATGGGTTGCTTTCCTTTTACTACTACTAAGATAGGAGAAGGAATAGGAGCAACCACTGCTGACTAGGTGACTTTCAAAGGGAGAAGCCTAGAAAGTGTGGACTTAAGAGTGAAAAGAGATGTTTCTCTCTGTAATCAATCCAACCAAGCTTTGATACCAAATTTTGATAATACAAATACAATTAAAACTATTGATCCTTAGTTCTTACAAATTCATCAACATGATAGAACATGTATGGAAATAGAAGTAACATAGTAGAAATAAAAATATGTAATATCATAAGAACACTGATATATGTGGGGAAAAACATTTTAGATAAAAAAATCCAACCAACAAAGAGAGTATAATATTTCATTAATCTCAAATGTAGAGTACAACAACACAACTTCCCCCTTAATTCCAGTAGCATTCTTGTAGCATAACAAGATAACCTGTAAAACCATACAAACTACTATTCCATGCCCTATAATATATAAGTAAATGTAATCCTAGAAAACCATTAATATTTTTAATACAATAGACTCAAACCATGAGCTAAGTAATCAACATGCAAAAGAGACCTCATGACATGTGTCTAGGAGTTATAGGCATCCTTCTAGAAGCTTCAAGACCTTTCTCATGAACTTGGTTGGCCAAGTTCACTAGAGGATGAAAACAACATACTAGAGGATAAAATAACAATTCCCTAAGTCCAAAAAGATAACCAACTTCATACACATCATAATAGATGCTTTCTTACACCTTTTACAATGTCACAAATACTTCTTACACATCTTACAAAATCATAAATTGTCATAGACTCCCTTCCACTTGATGCAAAATTTTTAATGATGTCTTACAATTCTTCCTCCCATATTATGTGTCTTACACACATATTCCAAGACACCTAGACAATAATAATTAATTATAAATACATCCAAGCTCATGTGAAAGTCCAAGTTTGCCCTCTCCATGATCCTTGGAGATGTGTACATAATTAAGCAACTATTAAATAAGTAAATTATAATAATCTATAAGGATTGTAAGGTGAATGTCACCCTTAGTTATAATAGAAAAGAGGAGGGTAAGTGAACAAAAGCTTATATTTGAGAAGATAAAATTGAGGCTGGAAATGGGATTTTGGTAAAAAGAAATTAGTGGCCTCTTTGGATGATTCTCCATTGAAGGGAACACCATATTTTCCCTTGTCCTAACATTTTGACACCATGTCATGCTAAGTTTGTGGTGGTGAACCACCATTATGAGCTAGGCTTCTAGCTGGTAGACCACCATTACCAGCATTATAGTTATTCTTATGAATCCCAACTACAGACCATCCTTCCTATTTTTTTAGCAACAAAGCCTCATTTGTAAGATGGGGAGTGGGATTTCTGTGAGGAGAAGCATGAGGATGTACTTTATAATCATATGATCAAGGGATTGACACTTATAATAGGTTTTGGGTATTTTAAGATAGATGACATGCTAGGCACATGTCTCATTTGACCATTTTAATATCAACTAACTCCAAAATTTTAAATAGATCAATCTCAATGTACACATGTTTTGATAGATTGGATAAGAAAAACTTATCTAGCTCAACATAAATAGCATTGCCTAAAGAAACTACTATTTTAGGCAAGAAATTTGAACATGGAAAAGGTATACTAGAAAATTCCACCAAAATAGGGACATGGACAGTTCTCTCCTCAAAGACTACAAAGTCTTGGGTCTAGGGTGTGAAAACAAGAAGAGATGTATAGACAGACCAAGGGCCATGTTTGAGAATAGTTTCACATGACTAGCTTCAATAAAGCAAAAAGGAAAGAATCCATTCATGAGGTTCTGGATAGCATCAAGGTAGACCCCATGTAGGAACCAAGCTTTGTTCGCCCATTCTTTAAGCATTTTTTTTGGGAATCTTACTAACAAAGTAGCCTATTAAAGTAAGATTTTCAAGCCATTAGAACACTATCAAATTCTAGGATGGAAAAGACCATATTAGGTGTTTCAAAAGACATACCTCATGAAACACTTTGATAATGAATTTCATGAGTCACTTTTGCAGTCAAGCCATCCTTGTGCACTGTCAAACCATCAACACTAGTAGCAACTACTAGATTGATGATTTTTTAGGCCATTTAAAGGGAAAACACTGACATGCATGAAAAACTAAAAGAACCCACAAAAAATGCAAGACAACAATAGATAATCTTACTCAAAGAAATAGTATGACAAAAGGAGTGATAGAAGCTAACATAGATAAAGTTAGTTTTGATAGTTTGACTTTACTTGTACCTTGATATCCAATCCGTACACTCTCCCAAGCTTTCTTAGATTTGATTGGTGCTGTAAATCTTGAAAATAGTATGAAGAATATAACTTTTACATCTTTCTTTCTATCTTCTTAAAGAAATTATTCTACTTTTATATTAAAGAATTTTATGTTGCCCAATAAATTGATTCAAGAAAACTATTCTTTACTAAATCCCATACATCATGCTAACAAAATAATGTCTTCATCTTAATACTCCAATGAAAAGATAAATTTGATGTCACATGAACACTAACTATAGTGAATCAATTAAAAAAAAATTAATCACCTACTCTATTACCAATTTGTTAAAAATTAAAATTCTTTGTATATACACTATTTTCAAAATGTTCTATTTTAATATTAAATACTGCTCTATTTTAAATACTGAACTATAATATTCACACAAAAACCTGTTGTTCAAATGCATAAAAGTGATTACGAGAAAGTGTCTGATCACGAGAATGTAGTCGTGATTGGTAGACTACTTCCACCACAAAAATGTCTTGATGGGTAGCTTGCTTGCGCTAGAAAATTGCTCCGTCCAAAATTTCCTATATACTTCCATCTGTGCTGTGCGTCTTGCATAGGTATTAGGGATTGATCTGCACGTTACACGTTTTCTCACCCTTGAACGCCTGTGTGGTGAATGTCCATTTTAAATTGCCTGCATCTGTGCCTTACACATTTGGGTATATAGCACTATACAATAGCTAGTGCAATATCTCCTCCAATATTGTTGAACGAGGATTTTGGTGTTAAAATTGCACATTTTGGTATACCCAAGGGTTATTCTTAAACCTTATCTATTTCAATAGTCAAATGTTAATTTTAGCCAATAAAAATAGGATAAATAATTACCACTTTTTAATATGGATGAAGTTTAAATTGACTATTAATTGTTTGACCATTGAAGTTGATGATATTTAGGAAAATATTTGGAGAGTACGGCCATAGAATGAACGTGAGCTAGAAACGCAGCCGTTGAAGATGCAACTGGTATATCTTTATATTCTTCGTCTTCGTGCTTTCAAATAACTATAAATACTACAATCGTTTTCCAGCTCTCAAATAAGAGACAAGAAAAAAAAGGCTACGATTGATGCTCGATGAGCACTGCAAACAATAATTTTACAAACAAATGAGATCATGGAAGATGGACTTTAACTTGAGTGTGAAAATTTAAAAGCAAACATATATAATACGGAACAGGCACTTTTTTTTTTAGTTTTGAAAGGCCCAACGGTTATTAGCTTTATCTCAAGCAATACGTATTCCCCAACAATATCAATAATGGTGTTCACTAAAAGTTGGGCAAATTTCAGAACGTGAAAGGTGTAGATCCAATCCACAGAGCTTGGAGTCAATTCCAAGAGTTCGGAGTGCATGTACACCGCTCCGTACCATATTTCTGATAGGAAATTTGTGAACTATCTCAGGTATTAGTACTTGGGTTAGTCCTGGTACGGTTTTCACGCGTCATGGAGAAATAATTCAAATAATTTAAATGACATGCAAAATAGTAAAAATAAAACCAATGTTACTCTGTAGTAAACCTAAATATTGATCAATAAAGTAACATAAATGTTTATGACGCTCTGCAACAAAAATGGTGTCATATTTTGGAAAATTTCCAGACTAGAAATATTGTATGATGCTCTACAGTGAAAATATAATCATTCTCCCTATTTGTGGCAGGAAAAGTTAATGATTTGATTATCTGTGTAGTCTATTTTCTTATTTATATCTATATTAGACTTAAATACTATTGGGAAATGAGGTGCCTCAACCTTGCATATTTCTAGTGAATAGTTATTTTTATTTAATATTTTCCTACAGTTGTTAAACATTGTCGGAGCCTTGAAAATTAGTATTTTAGGTGTCAAAAGATGCTCACATGGTGGTACATTATGTTAGGCCTATTTTTAAGCATATTATGATAGATTCTATGACATCTGTAAGGGCCAAAAATAGGGGATTTCATTTTGGACGTGAGAGATTATTTTGGGACTGGAGTCTTCACTGAGAAATTTCGCACATGGTTTTGTAAAACTACAGATGGTTTCTTGTATAGCCAAAAGTCTATAAATTGGAGGCTTGAGGAGTAGTTTGGATAGTGTGAATTTGCAAGTATTGTTATGCTGTCGGAATTCTTCCAGAATTGTTTACTGCAAGTGTATGTAATCTTGTTATTGGATTTGGAATACATTGAGCAGGCTTTTGGAGTGTGGGGTTTTTCACCCGAAAGGGTTTTCCCCACGTATATCTAGTGTTTTATGTTTTATTGTTTATTTCATGCTTTGAATGTGTTGCTAGAATTTCTATAACTGTTAGATCAGCTTTTAAAAGTTTTGCATAATATCTCTCCTCAAGATTGGCGTAGGAAGTTGTTTCCGCTACTTTAACTTCCTTACAAGTGGTATCAGAGCTTGATCACTTTTGGTTTCAGTTGTGGGTTGTTGGGTTTTTTTTGTGCTAATCAAGGTTTGAGTGGGAGCTTGTGTAGAGGATACTTTGTGATCTTGTTGCAGGCTTTTTAGATGGCGAGCACATCTTGGAGAATGGAGGTTGAAAAATTTTATGGTACAAACTTTGCAATGTGGAAGCTGAAGATGGAAGATTTGTTGATTGATCGGGATCTCTGGGATGTCATGGATGAAAATGTCCACAGGCCTACGGATCCAGTTTTGGCTGCAAAATATGATGTAATGAACAAAAAAGCTAAAGGTCTCATAAGACTGTGTCTTGCAGACTCAATTTTGATAAATGTCCATGAAGAAACCACTTCAAAGAAGCTTTGGAAGAAGTTGGGTGAGATATACCAAGCTAAATCTTTAGTAAATAAAATTTTCTTGAGGAAGAAGTTGTATTCCTTGAGAATGGAAGATGGTGGATGAATTTCTAAGCATCTGGAAACATTCAATATGTTGGTGACTCAATTGACCTTAGTTGGGGTGAAAATGGATGAAGAAGAAAGGTGCCAAACTTTGCTGTGTTCGCTGCCAGACTCATGGGACAGCCTAGTCATGGCCATTGGGAGCACTTCAGTCACTCTAAAGATGGGGGATGTTGTTGGTTCTCTACTCTCTGAAGAGATGAGAAGGAAGGCCTCCTTGAATGTCAAAGAGGCTTTGAGTGTTTGAGGAAGACTAAAAGAACGAGGCAAAGATGAGAAATAGCATGGCCGTTCTAAGTCCAAGAATAAGGGGAGATCAAAATCTCCTGGTAAGTCCAAGGCAATATGCTAGAACTATGGCAAATCTGAACACTTCCGAAAGGAATGTAAATAAGAGAAGAAAAAGAAGAAGAAGCAAGATTCTAATTCTGAGTTCGAAAAGGAAGATGGAGATGCCTTTATCAGCCTTGGCCACTCGTACAGGTGATAATGCATGGTTGATAGACTCAGGTGCATCTTTCCACATGACTCCTAACAGAAACTGGTTTAGTAAGTATGAAAACTATGATGGTGGTAAGGTGTATTTGGGTGATAATTCTTTTCTTGACATTGTTGGCCGTGGTAGTATTCATGTGAAATTTTCTGATGGTAGAGTTAGAAGATTTGATGGTCTTGCATATCCCAAGACTAGCAAGAAATTTATTATCTATTAGCAAGCTAATAGATGCGGGTGTGCATGTACAGTTTTCTGAAGTAGGTGTGAAAATGGTGAGAGGTGCTATGGTGATAGCAAGAGGAAGTAGAGTGGGTACATTGTACCACCTTGATGCATGCACGGTTGAGTGCAATAGCACTTCTGATAAAATTAAGCCAGAAACTACTTCATTGAAAAAAGAGATGGTTTCCTCTTCTGCGGATGGTGGTGGCTTCTGGGTACCCAAGGGTGCTCTGTCTACTGAATTAAAGTTGCCTGCAAAGAAGATTATGTTATGGTGCCAGAGACTTGGCCACATTGGAGAGAAGGGTTTAAAAGCCCTAAAAAATAAGAACCTTGTTGAGGGGCTGAATGATTGCAATCTAGAGTTTGATTTATGTGAACATTATATTTATGGCAAACAGAACCGCGTTCAGTTTTACTCGTCTTCTCATAAGTCTTCATGTATTTTGGATCTAATCCATTTGGATGTATTTGGTCCTATTGATGTTGTTTCTATTGGTAAATCAATTTATTATGTTACTTTCATTGATGATTTCAGTAGGAGAACATGGTTATATTTTTTAAAGAGTAAATCTAAAGTTTTCGGTCATTTTAAGGAGTTTAAGGCTATGGTAGAAACTCAGACTGGAAAGAAAATTAAATGTTTGAGGACTGACAATGGCAGTGAGTATTGTTCTATAGATTTTGACAGATTCTGTATAGATTGCGGGATTAAAAGACAAAAGACAACTCCGTATTCTCCTCAGTAGAATGGAGTTGCAGAAAGAATGAACAAAACGTTGATGGAGAAGGCTAGGAGCATGTTGAGTGGAGCTGGTCTAGAACAAAAGTTTTGGGCTGAAGCTGTTGCCACTGCTTGTTATTTGATAAATAGATCTCCTACATCAACGCTTGTTGATAAAATGCCGATGGAGGCATGGTCCGGGAAAAAGCCTTCACTTAGACATCTAATAGTTTTTGGTTGTGAGGCATATGCACATGTGCCTAAGGAAAAGAGAACAAAGTTGGATTCTAAGGCTGTTAAATGTATCTTCATCGGCTACGGCTATGGTGTGAAAGGATACAAGCTTTGGAACCCTATTGCACATAAGGTAATTTATTCCAAAAGTGTTGTGTTTAGAGAGACTAAATCTTCTCCTGTTACTTTTCAGCCAGAACAGCATAAAGAAATTGAACAGAAAAAAGATGTGATTCAACTTCCTTCTATGCCTGAGAATGTTGAATCAAGACCCCAAGATAGACAAGAAGTTGAGGAGAGCTCATCAAGCTTTGAATCTTCAGAAGAGGGAGAATAGGAGGAAGAAGTGGAAGAACCTCCACCTCAGCTTGTTCGACAGTCTACAAGGCATAAGTAACCACCTGAAGGTATGGGTATTCACTTGATGATTGGAAGTGTGTATTTTCTTTGAATACTAACATTGATGAACCAAGATCTGTGCAAGAGGCTTTGGGTATGAATGATGCAGAGTCCTAGAAAGTTGCCATGGATGAAGAGATGGCAGCCCTTAAAAAAAATGATACATAGGACCTTGTACCTTTGCTTGAAGGACACAAACCTATTGGATGTAAATGGGTTTTCAAGAAAAAGATTGGTTCAGATGGAAATGTTGAAAAGTATAAGGCACGGTTGGTTGCTAAGGGATACTCTTAGGTTGAGGGTATTGATTACGGTGAGATCTTTTCACCTGTTGCTAAAATGACATCCATTCGATTTTTATTATTTATTACAGCAGCTTATGACCTAGAGGTCGAACTATTAGTGTACACATTTCATTTGGCTTAATTTGGCATTCATTTGGCCATATTTGGAAGCCTCATTTTATGCACATGGCATAAGACACCTTAGCTGGGTGTGTGGCCGTTATGAAGAGCCCTTCGAACACTTTCACTTCACTTAGCTTGCCACATCTACTTGAGATCTCCTTAAGTTATGGGAATGACTCCCATTAACTCAAGGTTGCTCAAGGCTATATGTACTTGTCATATTGACTTCCAATTTACTCCAAGTTGTAATTAGCAAAGCATTACTAGATCTTGTTTCTAACATTGTATCAGAGCTATGCTAATTGTTTGCTGGTTCGATTGGAGGTAAAAATCTTCTATTTTGACAGATTTTTTTTATAAAAAATGCAAATTTTTTTAGAAATTTGACATTTTGCAAGTTTTCATTTATAGAGTTTTTTTTGTTGAAAATGCAATTTTTTTTTGCAAAATCAACATTTTGCAGGCTATGAAGTAATTTTGAGCACACTTTTCTCAATCTAGTGGTCAAGTTTTTGGCCTTTAGGCCTCTGTGTCGTCGTTTGGATTGATATGAGCTTGATGGTTGAAGATCAAACTACTGGTCGAGGTCATCATTCTGTTGTTTAGGATCACAGTCAAGGCCTTTTCTAATTGTTGCAGACTTCTTTTCTATGGTGTCCACCTGCTCAGTGTGTGCGCCCCTTTGAGGGTGTTAAGGGTCTCCAGTGGTTAATATTTTCTGCAGCTTGAGAGGCATTTTTGGCAGATTGAAAGGAGTTTCAGGCCATTTTTTCTTCATCCAAGGCTGACTTTTCTTGTGCAGACTCGATTTGAATGTGGAAGCTTGATGATTTGGTTGAAGTTTCCATTAATAGGGCGATAACCATGCACCTAGATCAGGGTGTTTAAGAAGGTCTAAGAGTTTTTTGGTGAAATTGCTCCTCTACGGTTTTAGTTTGAGGGTTTGATCCTCTATTTTGTGCCCATTTTGTCCAATTTAGGCTGATCTTTGGTGGAGTGACAGTTTTGCCTCTGTTGGTCATCATTTATCTCTGTGCCATATATCTGCCCTCGGTCTGCATTTGATCCATGAATGTACCTTCACAAGCGTCCAAGCTCAGCTCATCTATTTGGCTATCTAAAAACGGTCGACCCTACATCATTTGGGGTTTCTATTTAACTTCTTGGTTGCAGATCGTCATTTCTATTTGACTTTGCATGATTTAGGTTTGCAGTTGCAGCAGACGACCTCCACAGGTGGCGTTTCATAGGCAGTGGTCTCCTTTCAACTCGTCCTTAGAGAGCTCAAACTCAGTGTTTACTGGTCTATGTTCTAACTACTCGCCACAATCTTTTCCAACGGATCTGTATGGTTTGTTGATTCTATTTGTTATTACAACATGTCACTTGTAATTCATTTAATGTGGTCACAGTTTATGTTGCAAATTCTAGTGCTTGCACTACAGTGAGAGTCACAGGTAGATTATATTTCTTTTGCTGAGTCACTGTATGTTACAACAATTGTTGCACCAACTAACACCTAGCATTTCCCCTATTGTATGCAAATAGAGTCTATTTAAACAATCTTTTTTTGAAATTGTAATATCATAATAGTAACATTTAATGTTACATATGTGATTAAAGTCTTGATGCTCCAAACAATTGTAATAGTGACATTTAACGCACTAAAGTGCCACAAACAAGGAGAGGTCACCTAATATTGAATTTGGGGGGGTGTATATAATGTGCCTTGAACATTTTAGAGTTGTGCCAAAGAGCACTTCCATAGAATCATGTCAAGAACACTTCATTGAGTCATGACTAGAACACTTCCACACTTTCTTTCCATTTTTTCAGTTATGGGGGTTTTCATGCACTAATTTATAAAGTGCCACAAATCATTTGGGATAAAAATATTGAATTGTGGGGGGGTTCATAGAGTTGTGTCAAGTGGATTTCAGAGTTGTGCCAAGAGCACTTCCACAAAGTTATGTCAAAGATCACTTCCATTACTACTTCATCATTCTTCAACATTTTTTTCCGCAATGTATTGGGATTTGTCAAGTACACTTCCATTGAGATGTGTCAAGAACATTTCCACTACACTATCACCTAATGCTACATGTGCATCCAGAGTTGATTCTTCGAGGACTTCCAGAGATTCATCATAGCAAAAGATTGATATCAGTTCATTTGTTTCTATAGATTTTAGAGTTGCTTCATAGAAGGCTTCCAGATAATTTTCAAAGTAGGACTTCACATTGGATTTGAATTGTAGCCATATGGCATCCAATCGACATTCCACAAATGGATCTTGCAAGAATTGTAGGACTAGATCTCTTTTAGTTGTATTGTGTCAAGTGCACTTCCATTGAGTCGTGTCCAGTACACTTTCTTATGTTCTTCTCTTTTGGGGGGGTAGTTTTTTCCCATTACGTTTTCTATCTTTCTCCACTTATGAGAGTTTTATTTGTACATGGGTACCTCAGCAGGCCTTGTTGTCGGGACCCATCTTTTTCACCCACCTAAGTTGTGCTTAAGGGGGGTATTAGTGTACACATTTCATTTGGTTTAATTTGGCCATATTTGGAAGCCTCATTTTATGCACATGGCATAAGACACCTCAGCTAGGTGTG
The DNA here is from genome assembly GCA_027924645.1 of Cunninghamia lanceolata. Classification (NCBI taxonomy): domain Eukaryota; kingdom Viridiplantae; phylum Streptophyta; class Pinopsida; order Cupressales; family Cupressaceae; genus Cunninghamia; species Cunninghamia lanceolata. The sequence continues at coordinate 8,920,970 of BSBN01001067.1, forward strand.
TGGTAGTTATGATAAGTCCTTCGAACACTTTCACTCCACTTAGCTTGCCACATCTACTTGAGATCTCCTTAAGTTATGGGATTGACTCCCATTAACTCAAGGTTGCACAAGGCTATATGTACTTGTCATATTGACTTCCAATTTACTCCAATTTGTAATTAGCAAAGCATTAGTAGATCTTGTTTCTAACACGGACAAATGGATGTGAAAACTACTTTCCTTCATGGTGATTTGGGGAAAGAAATTTACATGACACAGCCAGAGCACTACGTGGTGAAAGGTAAAAGCAAGTTGGTTTGTAAGTTAAAGAAATCTTTGTATGGCCTTAAACAAAGTCCTAGGATGTGGTACTAGAAGTTTGATACTTATGTGTTAAATTTGGGATTTGTGCAGTCTAAATCTGATCACTATGTATATTTTAAATCTGATGGTGATCGTTTCTTGGTAATTACTTTATATGTTGATGACATGTTGTTCATTGGGAAAGGCAAATGTTTGATTGCAGAATTGAAATCTTAGCTCTCTGCGAAATTTGAAATAAAAGATCTTGGTGCAGCAAAACACATACTTGGGATGGAGATCAGAAGAGATCATGAGAATAGAAAGCTATGGCTTGGCTAGAGTAAGTATGTTTGTTCAATTTTGCAAAGGTTTAACATGTAGGATTGTAAACCACTTTGTGATCCTGTTACATTGGGACTGAAACTCTCTATTTCACAATGTCCTACATCCCCATTGGAGATGGAAGACATGAGCAGAGTGCCTTACCAGAGTGCAGTTGGAAGCTTAATGTATGCTATGGTTTGTACCAGACAAGACATTGCCCAAGCAGTGGGAGTTCTTTTTCATTATATGTCTAATCCTGGAAGAGTGCATTGGGATGCAGTTAAGAGGGTCTTCAGATATTTGCAGGGTACAACATATTACTCTATTTGTTTTCATGGTATAGGAGATTAGCAGTCCCTGAGTATTCGTAGTTTTGTGGATCCAAACTGGGCTGGTGATGTCGATAGGAGAAGGTCCACCAGTGCATATGTTTTTACTCTTAATGGTGGTGCAATCAGCTGGATGAGAAAGCAACAGGTTGTGGTCACTTTGTCCACTACTGAAGTAGAGTACATGGCAACTACTTATGCCTGTAAAGAAGCCATTTGGCTGAAGCGGTTGTGTTCAGATATTGGATTGAAATAGGGTGCGGTTATAGTTTATTGTGACAGTCAGAGTGCAATCTGCCTTGCGAAGAACCCAACTTTTCATGCCAGGACCAAACACATTGATGTTCAGTATCACTTCATGAGAGATATGGTCAAGGATGATAAGGTGAAGCTGGAAAAGGTAGAGACTGTGGTGAATGTTGTAGATGCATTAACTAAGCCCATGACCACATCAAAATTTAGGTGGTGTTCTGAGTCTATGGGCCTTTTGGCCCCTAGTAGTTGATCCATGAATATGTGATTCCAGTGGCTCTTGCAAAGTATTCAACAAGTGGGAGAATGTTGGGAAATGAGGTGTCTCAACCTTGCATATTTCCTGTGAATAGTTATTTTTATTTAATATTTTCCTACAGTTGTTAAACATTGTCAGTGCTTTGAAAATTAGTTTTTTAGGTGTCAAAAGATGCCCACATGGTGGTACATTATGTTAGGCCTATTTCTAGGCATATTATGACAAATTCTATGACATATGTAAGGGTCAAAAATAGGGGATTTCATTTTGGACGTGAGAGCTTATTTTGGGACTGGAATGTTGGCTGAGAAGCTTCGCACATGGTTTTGTAAAATCATAGATGGTTTCTTGTATAGCCAGAAGTCTATAAATTGGAGGCTTGAGGAGTAGTTTGGATAGTGTGAGTTTGTAGGTATTGTTATGCTACCATAATTCTTCTAGAATTGTTTACAGGTGATACTCTGTAATAAACTTGCTCTGCAAGTGTATGCAATCTTGTTATTCGATTTGGAATACATTGAGCAGGCTTTTAGAGTGTGGGGTTTTTCACCCGAAAGGGTTTTCCCCACGTATATCTGGTGTTTTATGTTTTATTGTTTATTTCATGCTTTGAATGTCTTGTTGTAATTTCTGTAACTGTTAGATCAACTTGTAAAAGTTTTGCATAATATCTCTCCTCAAGATTGGCGTAGGAAGTTGTTTCTACTAATTTAACTTCCTTACAGATATTGATTTAAGGGCTTATTGAATTGTGTTTGTGTCTTCGGTTGTTATTTCCTGTGATGGGAAAAATGGAGGTTTGCATTTCCTGTAGACAAAAATTTAAATGTAAAGCTTCCAGAAATACATTGGAAGAGTCTAGCTACCTCTATTTTAGATTCCACCTCATCAGATAGAGGTGGCCTTTGACTTTACATGTTTAAGGGTCGATCCAAGTCTGAAACTTTTTAAAATGAGCATAATTGACATTTATTATTATTTGACTAGATTTGGTCGCATAGATTTACATGCATTTGAGAATCAAACTTGAAAAATTTGTTCCTCTGTTTCTATTGTGGACTGCACATTTCATTAAGAGCCATTTCTGATAAAGAAGATTCTTATTACGATGATTTCCATCCTTTGTATAGGTCTTGTTTGACTTTATTTGCAACCTATCAAGGATTATCACTTCCAACATGAAATGAAAATAGCAATTTTCTTGTTATGATGGTAATTAGGACAAGCATATGGAAATGTGGGATGGAACATCATAGCAAGAAATGTTTAACATATAGTTTTGCAAACCTGCAACAAGAACTACAGATTCTGATGTTTACGTGTTCTAATTACAGATATTAAGAAGAAGATTTCTATAACATGTATCATTTGTGTAGAAACTGCCAAGATCTTGGAAAAACAAACAAGCACGAGATTGCAAGTGAAATTGAATCAATTGTATTCACAAATGAAGAAGTATAAATAGGAGAAATTGGACTTCCGATTCTCCACAATACAGAGATAGGTGGCGACTAACCATCCATGAGAATAGTGCAACTATCCATGAGAATAGTGCAAGGTGTCCATTGAGTTGACACATCTCCTAAATGACTAACCACTTTGACATAGTCAAAGAGCATGTATGAAATTTGTCTAACTATGATTAAGTTAGTGTAAAATACTTAGGATAAGTTTTTACACACCAACAGCCCCCCTTAAGCATAGCTTAGGTGAGTTTATGAAAGATATGTCTTGACTATGAGCCTGATGAGGTACCCATGTATAAATGTATCTCTCAAAAAATGGAGAAAGATAGAAAACCCAGTGGGAAAAAACTACCCCCCAAAAGAGAGAAATTATACAGGGAAATAAGTACTACTTCTTTCACTACGTACAACATAAGATTCCCCCCATCAAAGAGAAAATGAGAGAAGATCAATGAGACCCCCCATAATACGTGTCTTACTGCAGTGATGTTGAATAGTCAACAAAGGATGTAGATGTACATCCAAGAACGCTGAATAATGTTCCTTCCCTTAGGAATAAATGAAACCACCTGAAGATGCAGGATATCTTCCCATGCGAGAAGATGTATGTATGATCTTGAATCATGCTGAAGCTAATCCAAGGATGATGATGCCCATGTCGATGCCTTTGAAGAGTGCTCAGGTGTCCCCATGTCGATGCTAAAGGATGCCATAATCAAATTAGGTGCATGCCCAATAGATGAGGATGATGACGATCCAGAACCATGTGTAGGACCATGTAGAGCATGAATATCCAAAGAGTATAATGGAAATACAGCTTCATTGAAACTGTCATTGAAGAGAAGACTTATGTCTTCAATGTGTGCTTCCATGTCAGCAATGCACTTACTCAAAGAAATAGTATGACAAAAGAAGTGATAGAAGCTAACGTAGATAAAGCTAGTTTTAATAGTTTGACTTTACTTGTACCTTGATATCCAATCCGTACACTCTCCCAAGCTTTCTTAGATTTGATTGGTGCTGTAAATCTTGAAAATAGTATGAAGAATATAACTTTTACATCTTTCTTTCTATCTTCTTAAATAAATTATTCTACTTTTATATTAAAGAATTTTATGTTGCCTAGTAAATTGATTCAAGAAAACTATTCTTTACTAAATCCCATACATCATGCTAACAAAATAATGTCTTCATCTTAATACTCCAATGAAAAGATAAATTTGATGTCACATGAACACTAACTATAGTGAATCAATTAAAAAAAAATTAATCACCTACTCTATTACCAATTTGTCAAAAATTAAAATTCTTTGTATATACACTATTTTCAAAATGTTCTATTTTAATATTAAATACTGCTCTATTTTAAATACTGAACTATAATATTCACACGAAAACCTGTTGTTCAAATGCATAAAAGTGATTACGAGAAAGTGTCTGATCACGAGAATGTAGTCGTGATTGGCAAACTACTTCCACCACAAAAATGTCTTGATGGGTAGCTTGCTTGCGCTGGAAAATCGCTCCGTCCAAAATTTCCTATATACTTCCATCTATGCTATGCGTCTTGCATAGGTATTAGGGATTGATATGCACGTTACACGTTTTCTCACCCTTGAACGCCTATGTGGTGAATGTCCATTTTAAATTGCCTGCATCTGTGCCTTACACATTTGGGTATATAGCACTATACAATAGCTAGTGCAATATCCCCTCCAATATTGTTGAACGAGGATTTTGGTGTTAAAATTGCACATTCAGGTATATCAAAGGGTTATTCTTAAACCTTATCTATTTCAATAGTCAAATGTTAATTTTAGCTAATAAAAATAGGATAAATAATTACCACTTTTTAATATGGATGAAGTTTAAATTAACTATTAATTGTTTGACCATTGAAGTTGATGATATTTAGGAAAATATTTGGAGAGTACGGCCATAGAATGAACGTGAGCTAGAAACGCAGCTGTTGAAGATGCAACCGGTATATCTTTATATTCTTCGTCTTCGTGCTTTCAAATAAATATAAATGCTACAATCGTTTTCCAGCTCTCAAATAAGAGACAAGAAAAAAAAGGCTACGATTGATGCTCGATGAGCACTGCAAACAATAATTTTACAAACAAATCAGATCATGGAAAATGGACTTTAACTTGAGTGTGAAAATTTAAAAGCAAACATATATAATACGGAACAGGCACTTTTTTTTTTTTGTTTTGAAAGGCCCAACAGTTATTAGCTTTATCTCAAGCAATACATATTCCCCAACAATATCAATAATGGTGTTCACTAAAAGTTGGGCAAATTTTAGAATGTGAAAGGTGCAGATCCAATCCACAGAGCTTGGAGTCAATTCCAAGAGTTCGGAGTGCATGTACACTGCTACGTACCATATTTCTGATAGGAAATTTGTGAACTATCTCAGGTATTAGTACTTGGGTTAGTCCTGGTATGGTTTTCACGTGTCACGGAGAAATAATTCAAATAATTTAAATGACATGCAAAATAGTAAAAATAAAACCAATGTTACTCTGTAGTAAACCTAAATATTGATCAATAAAGTAACATAAATGTTTATGATGCTCTGCAGCAAAAATGGTGTCATATTTTGGAAAATTTCCAGACTAGAAATATTGTATGATGCTCTATAGTGAAAATATAATCATTCTCCCTATTTGTGGCAGGAAAAGTTAATGATTTGATTATCTGTGTAGTCTATTTTCTTATTTATATCTATATTAGACTTAAATACTATTGGGAAATGAGGTGCCTCAACCTTGCATATTTCTAGTGAATAGTTATTTTTATTTAATATTTTCCTACAGCTGTTAAACATTGTCGGAGCCTTGAAAATTAGTATTTTAGGTGTCAAAAGATGCTCACATGGTGGTACATTATGTTAGGCCTATTTTTAAGCATATTATGACAGATTCTATGACATCTGTAAGGGTCAAAAATAGGGGATTTCATTTTGGACGTGAGAGCTTATTTTGGGACTGGAGTCTTCGCTGAGAAATTTTGCACATGGTTTTGTAAAACTACAGATGGTTTCTTGTATAGCCAAAAGTCTATAAATTGGAGGCTTGAGGAGTAGTTTGGATAGTGTAAAATTGCAAGTATTGTTATGCTGTTGGAATTCTTCCAGAATTGTTTACTGCAAGTGTATGTAATCTTGTTATTGGATTTGGAATACATTGAGCAGGCTTTTGGAGTGTGGGGTTTTTCACCCGAAAGGGTTTTCCCCACGTATATCTGGTGTTTTATGTTTTATTATTTATTTCATGCTTTGAATGTGTTGCTAGAATTTCTGTAACTGTTAGATTAGCTTCTAAAAGTTTTGTATAATATCTCTCCTCAAGATTGGCGTAGGAAGTTGTTTCTGCTACTTTAACTTCCTTACAAGTGGTATCAGAGCTTGATCACCTTTGGTTTCAGTTGTGGGTTGTTGGGTTTTTTTGGTGCTAATCAAGGTTTGAGTGGGAGCTTGTGTAGAGGATACTTTGTGATCTTGTTGCAGGCTTTTTAGATGGCGAGCACATCTTGGAGAATGGAGGTTGAAAAATTTTATGGTACAAACTTTGCAATGTGGAAGCTGAAGATGGAAGATCTGTTGATTGATCGGGATCTCTGGGATGTCGTGGATGAAAATGTCCAGAGCCCTACGGATCCAATTTTGGCTGCAAAATATGATGTAATGGACAAAAAATCTAAAGGTCTCATAAGACTATGTCTTGCAGACTCAATTTTGATAAATGTCCATGAAGAAACCACTTCAAAGAAGCTTTGGAAGAAGTTGGGTGAGATATACCAAGCTAAATCTTTAGTAAATAAAATTTTCTTGAGGAAGAAGTTGTATTCCTTGAGAATGGAAGATGGTGGATGAATTTCTAAGCATCTGGAAACATTCAATATGTTGGTGACTCAATTGACCTTAGTTGGGGTGAAAATGGATGAAGAAGAAAGGTGCCAAACTTTGCTGTGTTCGCTGCCAGACTCATGGGACAGCCTAGTCATGGCCATTGGGAGCACTTCAGTCACTCTAAAGATGGAGGATGTTGTTGGTTCTCTACTCTCTGAAGAGATGAGAAGGAAGGCCTCCTTGAATGTCAAAGAGGCTTTGAGTGTTCGAGGAAGACTAAAAGAACGAGGCAAAGATGAGAAATAGCATGGCCGTTCTAAGTCCAAGAATAAGGGGAGATCAAAATCTCCTGGTAAGTCCAAGGCAATATGCTGGAACTGTGGCAAATCTGGACACTTCTGAAAGGAATGTAAATAAGACAAGAAAAAGAAGAAGAAGCAAGATTCTGATTCTGAGTCTGAAAAGGAAGATGGAGATGCCTTTATCAGCCTTGGCCACTCGTACAGGTGATAATGCATGGTTGATAGACTCAGGTGCATCTTTCCACATGACTCCTAACAGAAACTGGTTTAGTAAGTATGAAAACTATGATGGTGGTAAGGTGTATTTGGGTGATAATTCTTTTCTTGACATTGTTGGCCGTGGTAGTATTCATGTGAAATTTTCTGATGGTAGAGTTAGAAGATTTGATGGTCTTGCATATCCCAAGACTAGCAAGAAATTTATTATCTATTAGCAAGCTAATAGATGCGGGTGTGCATGTACAGTTTTCTGAAGTAGGTGTGAAAATGGTGAGAGGTGCTATGGTGATAGCAAGAGGAAGCAGAGTGGGTACATTGTACCACCTTGATGCATGCACGGTTGAGTACAATAGCACTTCTGATAAAATTAAGCCAGAAACTACTTCATTGAAAAAAGAGATGGTTTCCTCTTCTGCGGATGGTGGTGGCTTCTGGGTACCCAAGGGTGCTCTGTCTACTGAATCAAAGTTGCCTGCAAAGAAGACTATGTTATGGCACCAGAGACTTGGCCACATTGGAGAGAAGGGTTTAAAAGCCCTAAAAAATAAGAACCTTGTTGAGGGGCTGAATGATTGCAATCTAGAGTTTGATTTATGTGAACATTATATTTATGGCAAACAGAACCATGTTCAGTTTTACTCGTCTTCTCATAAGTCTTCATGTATTTTGGATCTAATCCATTTGGATGTATTTGGTCCTATTTATGTTGTTTCTATTGGTAAATCAATTTATTATGTTACTTTCATTGATGATTTCAGTAGGAGAACATGGTTATATTTTTTAAAGAGTAAATCTAAAGTTTTCAGTCATTTTAAGGAGTTTAAGGCTATGGTAGAAACTCAGACTAGAAAGAAAATTAAATGTTTGAAGACTGACAATGGCAGTGAGTACTGTTCTGCAGATTTTGACAGATTCTGTATAGATTGCGAGATTAAAAGACAAAAGACAACTCCGTATTCTCCTCAGTAGAATGGAGTTGCAGAAAGAATGAAAAAAACGTTGATGGAGAAGGCTAGGAGCATGTTGAATGGAGCTGGTCTAGAACAAAAGTTTTGGGTTGACGCTGTTGCCACTGCTTGTTATTTGATAAATAGATCTCCTACATCAACGCTTGTTGATAAAATGCCGATGGAGGCATGGTCGGGGAAAAAGCCTTCACTTAGACATCTAATAGTTTTTGGTTGTGAGGCATATGCACATGTACCTAAGGAGAAGAGAAAAAAGTTGGATTCTAAGGCTGTTAAATGTATCTTCATCGGCTACGGCTATGGTGTGAAAGGATACAAGCTTTGGGACCCTATTGTACATAAGGTAATTTATTCTAGAAGTGTTGTGTTTAGAGAGACTAAATCTTCTCTTGTTACTTTTCAGCCAGAACAGCATAAAGAAATTGAACAGAAAAAAGATGTGATTCAACTTCCTTCTATGCGTGAGAATGTTGAATCAAGACCCCAAGATAGACAAGAAGTTGAGGAGAGCTCATCAAGCTTTGAATCTTTAGAAGAGGGAGAATAGGAGGAAGAAGTGGAAGAACATCCACCTCAGCTTGTTCAACAGTCTAGAAGGCATAGGTAACCACTTGAAGGTATGGGTATTCACCTGATGATTGGAAGTGTATATTTGCTTTGAATACTAACATTGATGAACCGAGATCTGTGCAAGAGGCTTTGGGTATGAATGATGCAGAGTCCTAGAAAGTTGCCATGGATGAAGAGATGGCAGCCCTTAGAAGAAATGATACATAGGACCTTGTACCTTTGCTTGAAGGACACAAACCTGTTGGATGTAAATGGGTGTTCAAGAAAAAGATTGGTTCAGATGGAAATGTTGAAAAGTATAAGGCACGGTTGGTTTCTAAGGGATACTCTTAGGTTAAGGGTATTGATTACGGTGAGATCTTTTCGCTTGTTACTAAAATGACATCCATTCAATTTTTATTATTTATTGCAGCAGCTTATGACCTAGAGGTCGAACTATTAGTGTAGACATTTCATTTGGCTTAATTTGGCATTCATTTGGCCATATTTGGAAGCCTCATTTTATGCACATGGCATAAGACACCTTAGCTGGGTGTGTGGCCGTTATGAAGAGCCCTTCAAACACTTTCACTCCACTTAGCTTGCCACATCTACTTGAGATCTCCTTAAGTTATGGGAATGACTCCCATTAACTCAAGGTTGCTCAAGGCTATATGTACTTGTCATATTGACTTCCAATTTACTCCAATTTGTAATTAGCAAAGCATTAGTAGATCTTGTTTCTAACATGGTATCAAAGCTATGCTAATTGTTTGCTGGTTCGATTGGAGGTAACAATCTTCTATTTTGACAGATTTTTTTTGTAAAAAATGCAAATTTTTTTAGAAATTTGACATTTTGCAAGTTTTCATTTATAGAGTTTTTTTTGTTGAAAATGCAATATTTTTTTTGCAAAATCAACATTTTGCAGGCTATGAAGTAATTTTGGGCACACTTTTCTCAATCTAGTGGTCAAGTTTTTGGCCTTTAGGCCTCTGTGTCGTCATTTGGATTGATATGAGCTTGATGGTTGAAGATCAAACTACTGGTCAAGGTCATCATTTTGTTGTTCGGGATCACAGTCAAGGCCTTTTCTGATTGTTGCAGACTTCTTTTCTATGGTGTCCACCCGCTCAGTGTGTGCGCCCCTTCAAGGGCTTCAAGGGTCTCCAGTGGTCAATGTTTTTTGTAGCTTGAGAGGCATTTTTGGCAGATTGAAAAGAGTTTCGGGCCATTTTTTCTTCATCCAAGGCCGACTTTTCTTGTGCAGACTTGATTTAAATGTGCAAGCTTGATGATTTGGTTGAAGTTTCCATTAATAGGGCGACAACCATGCACCTAGATCAGGGCGTTTAAGAAGGTCTAAGAGTTTTTTGGCGAAATTGCTCCTCTACGGTTTTAGTTTGAGGGTTTGATCCTCTATTTTGTACCCATTTTGTCCAATTTAGGCTAATCTTTGGTGGAGTGACAGTTTTGCCTCTGTTGGTCATCATTTATCTCTATACCATATATCTGCCCTCGGTCTGCATTTGATCCATGAATGTACCTTCACAAGTGTCCAAGCTCACCTCATCTATTTGGCTATCTAAAAACGGTCGACCCTGCATCATTTGGGGTTTCTATTTAACTTCTTGGTTGCAGATCATCATTTCTATTTGACTTTGCATGATTTAGGTTTGCAGTTGCAGCAAATGACCTCCACAGGTGGCGTTTCATAGCCAGTGGTCTCCTTTAAACTCGTCCTCAGAGAGCTCAAACTCAATGTTTACTGGTCTATGTTCTAACTACTCACCACAATCTTCTCCAACGGATCTGTATGGTTTGTTGATTCTATTTGTTATTACAACATGTCACTTGTAATTCATTTAATGTGATCACAGTTTATGTTGCAAATTCTAGTGCTTGCACTACAGTGAGAGTCACAGGTAGATTATATTTCTTTTGCTGAGTCACTGTATGTTACAACAATTGTTGCACCAACTAACACCTAGCATTTCCCCTATTGTATGCAAATAGAGTCTATTTAAACAATCTTTTTTTGAAATTGTAATATCATAATAGTAACATTTAATGTTACATATGTGATTAAAGTCTTGATGCTCCAAACAATTGTAATAGTGACATTTAACGCACTAAAGTGCCACAAACAAGGAGAGGTCACCTAATATTGAATTTGGGGGGGTGTATATAATGTGCCTTGAACATTTTAGAGTTGTGCCAAAGAGCACTTCCATAGAATCATGTCAAGAACACTTCATTGAGTCATGACTAGAACACTTCCACACTTTCTTTCCATTTTTTCAGTTATGGGGGTTTTCATGCACTAATTTATAAAGTGCCACAAATCATTTGGGATAAAAATATTGAATTGTGGGGGGGTTCATAGAGTTGTGTCAAGTGGATTTCAGAGTTGTGCCAAGAGCACTTCCACAAAGTTATGTCAAAGATCACTTCCATTATTACTTCATCATTCTTCAACATTTTTTTCCGCAATGTATTGGGATTTGTCAAGTACACTTCCATTGAGATGTGTCAAGAACATTTCCACTACACTATCACCTAATGCTACATGTGCATCCAGAGTTGATTCTTTGAGGACTTCCAGAGATTCATCATAGCAAAAGATTGATATCAGTTCATTTGTTTCTACAGATTTTAGAGTTGCTTCATAGAAGGCTTCCACATAATCTTCAAAGTAGGACTTCACATTGGATTTGAATTGTAGCCAGATGGCATCCAATCGACATTCCACACATGGATCTTGCAAGAATTGTAGGACTAGATCTCTTTTAGTTGTATTGTGTCAAGTGCACTTCCATTGAGTCGTGTCCAGTACACTTTCTTATGTTTTTCTCTTTTGGGGGGGTAGTTTTTTCCCATTAGGTTTTCTACCTTTCTCCACTTATGAGAGTTTTATTTGTACATGGGTACCTCAGCAGGCCTTGTTGTCGGGACCCATCTTTTTCACCCACCTAAGTTGTGCTTAAGGGGGGGTATTAGTGTACACATTTCATTTGGCTTAATTTGGCCATATTTGGAAGCCTCATTTTATGCACATGGCATAAGACCCCTGAGTTGGGTGTGTGGTAGTTATGATAAGTCCTTCAAACACTTTCACTCCACTTAGCTTGCCACATCTACTTGAGATCTCCTTAAGTTATGGGATTGACTCCCATTAACTCAAGGTTGCACAAGGCTATATATACTTGTCATATTGACTTCCAATTTACTCCAATTTGTAATTAGAAAAGCATTAGTAGATCTTGTTTCTAACACGGACAAATGGATGTGAAAACTACTTTCCTTCATGGTGATTTGGGGGAAGAAATTTACATGACACAGCTAGAGCACTACGTGGTGAAAGGTAAAAGCAAGTTGGTTTGTAAGTTGAAGAAATCTTTGTATAGTCTTAAACAAAGTCCTAGGATGTGGTACCAGAAGTTTGATACTTATGTGTTGAGTTTGGGATTTGTGCAGTCTAAATCTGATCACTATGTATATTTTAAATCTGATGGTGATCGTTTCTTGGTAATTACTTTATATGTTGATGACATGTTGTTTATTGGGAAAGGCAAATGTTTGATTGCAGAATTGAAATCTCAGCTCTCTACGAAATTTGAAATAAAAGATCTTGGTGTAGCAAAACACATACTTGGGATGGAGATCAGAAGAGATCATGAGAATAGAAAGCTATGGCTTGGCTAGAGTAAGTATGTTTGTTCAATTTTGAAAGGTTTAACATGCAGGATTGTAAACCACTTTGTGTTCCTGTTACATTGGGAATGAAACTCTCTATTTCACAATGTCCTACATCCCCATCGGAGATGGAAGACATGAGCAGAGTGCCTTACCAGAGTGCAGTTGGAAGCTCAATGTATGCTATGGTTTGTACAAGACCAGACATTGCCCAAGCAGTGGGAGTTCTTTCTCATTATATGTCTAATCCTAGAAGAGTGCATTGGGATGCAGTTAAGAGGGTCTTCAGATATTTGCAGGGTACAACATATTACTCTATTTGTTTTCATGGTATAGGAGATTAGCAGTCCCTGAGTATTCATGGTTTTGTGGATTCAAACTGGGCTGGTGATGTCGATAGGAGAAGGTCCACCAGTGCATATGTTTTTACTCTTAATGGTGGTGCAATCAGTTGGATGAGAAAGCAACAGGTTGTGGTCACTTTGTCCACTACTGAAGCAGAGTACATGGCAACTACTCATGCCTGTAAAGAAGCCATTTGGCTAAAGCGGTTGTGTTCAGATATTGGATTGAAACAGGGTGTGGTTATAGTTTATTGTGACAGTCAGAGTGCAATCTGCCTTGCGAAGAACCCAACTTTTCATGCCAGGACCAAACACATTGATGTTCAGTATCACTTCATGAGAGATATGGTCAAGGATGACAGGGTGAAGCTGGAAAAGGTAGAGACTATGGTGAATGTTGTAGATGCATTAACTAAGCCCGTGACCACATCAAAATTTAGGTGGTGTTCTGAGTCTATGGGCCTTTTGGCCCCTAGTAGTTGATCCATGAATATATGATTCCAGTGGCTCTTGCAAAGTATTCAACAAGTGGGAGAATGTTGGGAAATGAGATGTCTCAACCTTGCATATTTCCTCTGAATAGTTATTTTTATTTAATATTTTCTTACAGTTGTTAAACATTGTCAGTGCTTTGAAAATTAGTTTTTTAGGTGTCAAAAGATGCCCACATGGTGGTACATTATGTTAGGCCTATTTTTAGGCATATTATGACAAATTCTATGACATCTGTAAGGGTCAAAAATAGGGGATTTCATTTTGGACGTGAGAGCTTATTTTGGGACTGGAATGTTGGCTGAGAAGCTTCGCACATGGTTTTGTAAAATCATAGATGGTTTCTTGTATAGCCAGAAGTCTATAAATTAGAGGTTTGAGGAGTAGTTTGGATAGTGTGATTTTGTAGGTATTGTTATGCTATCATAATTCTTCTAGAATTATTTACTGGTGATACTCCTGTAATAAACTTGCTCTGCAAGTATATGCAATCTTGTTATTCGATTTGGAATACATTGAGCAGGCTTTTAGAGTGTGGGGTTTTTCACCCGAAAGGGTTTTCCCCACGTATATCTGGTGTTTTATATTTTATTGTTTATTTCATGCTTTGAATGTGTTGTTGTAATTTCTGTAACTGTTAGATCAACTTTTAAAAGTTTTGCATAATATCTCTCCTCAAGATTGGCGTAGGAAGTTGTTTCTACTACTTTAACTTCTTTACAGATACTTATTTAAGGGCTTATTGAATTGTGTTTGTGTCTTCGGTTGTTATTTCCTGTGATGGGAAAAATGGAGGTTTGCATTTCTTGTAGACAAAAATTTAAATGTAAAGCTTCCAGAAATACATTGGAAGAGTCTAGCTACCTCTATTTTAGATTCCACCTCATCAGATAGAGGTGGCCTTTGACTTTACATGTTTAAGGGTCGATCCAAGTCTGAAACTTTTTAAAATGAGCATAATTGACATTTATTATTATTTGACTAGATTTGGTCGCATAGATTTACATGCATTTGAGAATCAAACTTGAAAAATTTGTTCCTCTGTTTCTATTGTGGACTGCACATTTCATTAAGAGTCATTTCTGATAAAGAAGATTCTTATTACGATGATTTCCATCCTTTGTATAGGTCTTGTTTGACTTTATTTGCAACCTATCAAGGATTATCACTTCCAACATGAAATGAAAATAGCAATTTTCTTGTTATGATGGTAATTAGGACAAGCATATGGAAATGTGGGATGGAACATCATAGCAAAAAATGTTTAACATATAGTTTTGCAAACCTGCAACAAGAACTACAGATTCTGATGTTTACGTGTTCTAATTACAGATATTAAGAAGAAGATTTCTATAACATGTATCATTTGTGTAGAAACTGCCAAGATCTTGGAAAAACAAACAAGCACGAGATTGCAAGCAAAATTGAATCAATTGTATTCACAAATGAAGAAGTATAAATAGGAGAAATTGGATTTATGATTTTCCACAATACAGAGATAGGTGGTGACTAAGCATCCATGAGAATAGTGCAACTATCCATGAGAATAGTGCAAGGTGTCCATTGAGTTGACACATCTCCTAAACGACTAACCACTTTGAAATAGTCAAAGAGCATGCATGAAATTCATCTAACTATGATTAAGTTAGTGTAAAATACTTAGGATAAGTGTTTATACACCAACACCCCCCCTTAAGCATAGCTTAGGTGAGTTTATGAAAGATATGTCCCAACTATGAGCCTGATGAGGTACCCATGTATAAATGTATCTCTCAAAAAATGGAGTTAGAAAACCTAGTGGGAAAAAACTACCCCCCAAAAGAGAGAAATTATATAGGGAAATAAGTACTACTTCTTTCACTACGTACAACATAAGATTCCCCCCATCGAAGAGAAAATGAGAGAAGATCAATGAGACCCCCCATAATACATGTCTTGCTGCAGTGATGTTGAATAGTCGACAAAGGATGTAGATGTACATCCAAGAATGCTGAATAATGTTCCTTCCCTTGGGAATAAATGAAACCACCTGAAGATGCAGGATATCTTCCCATGCAAGAACATGTATGTATGATCTTGAATCATGCTGAAGCTAATCCAAGGATGATGATGCCCATGTCGATGCCTTTGAAGAGTGCTTAGGTGTCCCCATGTCGATGCTGAAGGATGCCATAATCAAATTAGGTGCATGCCCAATAGATGAGGATGATGACGATCCAGAACCATGTGTAGGACCATGTAGAGCATGAATATCCGAAGAGTATATGGAAATACAGCTTCATTGAAACTGTCATCGAAGAGAAGACTTATGTCTTCAATGTGTGCTTCCATGTCAGCAATGCGGGACTCTACAAATAGACAAGTGATGTCAGGGAGAAATGTGTCCCAATCAGCAATGCTAGGAAGACTAATATCCTATTGCAAAGAATCACCAGAAGCTTTCGAGGAAGCGACTCTGGAATCTGATGAAGCAACAATAGGAGTGATGACTTCTTCTATGTCACTGGAACATTTTGTTTCTATATCATGATTAGGGATGTGAGTTGTGATCAACGCAGGATCATTTAGGAATGGAGAAACATTCGAGTCTCCATATATCTCCCAAATTTTGATCCATAATGCATGTGGACAATCAATATCCATGATGGCATACAAAGCGACATCTGGAATATGTAAACTAATCAATCCAACAATGTGATCACGATGATTAAACCACGTATGTAATCATCCTTACCTGGTTTGCCCTAGAAATTGCTTGTGGATTAGGTTTAGGGTTTCTTCTCTTTTAATATTCTCTTGAAATAGTACCTGTAACACCATTTATATACATTTCCATATTGCTATATGTCAGCTTTAATATCTATTGTCCAACAATCTAACATAATCATACTTACAGATGGAAACACATAAGTAAGAAGAGTCACTCAGCATGCCAAGGGAGGGGAATCATAAAGCTTAAGTAGCCTAAGGCCTACCACTATCCTATTCCCCAAACCCTTATCTTGGGCCTATGGGGTATAATCCTATGTGGGAACCCTCACCCTTCCTTGACCCAACCCTTACCTCGGACCTGTGGGGCAGAATGCCCAACCCTTGGTTTGGTCATGTGGGGTAGAAGCTTGGGTGGGGTTATTAGACAATCTACTTAAGTTATGATTCACCCCTCTTGACAGGATCACAATCAGAATACAAGCTGTTTCCAGACAATATCCAAATATCCAGCCATTATTGATCTATTTGTATTTTGCTTCAATTATTCTATGAAAGATTCAAACAAGATTATATAATTCAACAAGAAATATATTAGAGTGCAGGAGTAAATATATTAAAATTTATGTCTGCCATTCATTCATCATATTCTACAAATAAATGCAGTCAATTATTCAGTCTAGTTTAACAAACATATATATACAGTTTCATATCATATTATAGAATCAGTTTGATCAATGGGTAATGCAAATACAACCTATAAATCATAATTATTTTTAATCGTTTCCACGACTACATAGTCTGTCAGATTTAATGCTAGAAACTCATTTCTAGATTCAGTTCTATCATGGAGGAGAACACGTCAGAAATAACTTATACATTTCAATGGATGAAGACAAGTTACATGCAAGATCATTATGTTTGACCGAGGAAACTAAATATCAAAACTAAGTGATTGATCTCACCTACCTCGAATTTGCCAGTTCCTTCGTTAGTCCTGCAATGGTGTCTGACCCATCATTCTTCCTATTTTTGTATGGTGTCTCTCGCGACCTTTGCCCAAGGGTGTGTCTCATACCTCCTTTTTAATTCGTTGTGTTAAGGATTATTAAGAGTATTAGGTTGACTAGTTGATAACCATGATTTATTAGTAAATTGATCATAGTGTTTATTGATTAAAATTAATTGGTTTTGCATCATCAAATTTCATAATGTTTGCTATAATAATAATAATAATAATAATAATAATAATAATGTATTTTGAGAGATCAATTATAACATTCTCCTTCGGGGTTATGACAACATAGTCTTCTGAGATTGTTTACCAGGTTCAGGGAGAAGTCCATATAGATGGGGTATGAGATTATGGATCCTGAGATGTTTTAGGATGCCTTCACACTAGAACTTATAGTTTCCCTTTGTTAGGTTGATTACAGAAGAGTGAGTTTCATATCCCATAATTAGAACAAGTTAGTTCTGTTAGACAAAATAGAACTCAAAACATTTAGGCAACCCCTAGATTAGTTAAGCCTAGACACTTTATAATAATAGTGCAATTTTAAATTCAAAAGATGCATCTCGAAAAACCATGCACATTTGCAAAAAATGAAACTCAATTTCAAGTTATCATTTGCAAAATATGAAATTTTTACTTTTTCACTTTCATACATTTAAATGCCCAACTATTGCAAGGGTTGAAGAACAATTAATCCTTTCCCAAAACAATTTTGCCCCTAATATTAAATGACCCCTATTTTGTTTTTTTATTTAATATTACATGTGCTTTTTAGCATAACTAAAAAAAACTTTATAGAAATAAAAACAAAATACAATTTGGATGCCCAAAATAATAAAGCCCTAATTAGGGCACGGACAGATTAGGTCAAATTAAGGCAAAATGCCCCAAAAATGCAGAGGAGCAGCCAAGAGAAAATAGGGGCGGCCACAGAGGCCCCGAGCAAAGCTACCTTAGGCATTTTGCTACGCAGTCGCTTGGCTTTGATGGATGCTCCTTGATGTGAGAACATAGATGTTTCTCCTTCTTGTGAGCAAGTGTGGCCAGAGGTACCCTATTTGGGCCGATTTGAGGCATGAAAAATGGCGGTCGTCCCTCTCACAATTCCCTGTGAGCCTTGTGTGACTATGAGGGAATTTGATGAGCGGCCTATGTTGATGCACGACTCGGTGTAAGAGCTCCTCTATGTTGGCGAGGGTGCCGATGAGGGTCATGCCTAGATGGGGGTCGATCTGCTTTCACACAGCCCGGACGCCTTTCACAGGCTTATTTTACCTTCACACAATGGTCAAACCTCTGCACATTTGCACATTGATGGCCCTGCACGCCACAAACAAGGACCGTGTGCCAAAGAAAAATAGCCACACTTGAATCCGCCCTTCATGCCTTCTGTGTGGCATTCGTTGTGGCCTTTTCCATGCTAACCGGCCTAGCTTTGGCGTCTCTGCTGTGAGCTTGTCCTTGCAGGTCGTTTGGAGTGTGGGTTGGGTGCGTGTTGGGAGGTAAGACAGAGTTCATGCCTTCCTCACTCGTATGCAAGCCCGGATAAGGGCTTTGATAACCTTGCGGAGTCACGCCAATATAAAGGCGTTTGAAATCTTTCAAACATGCATAAGCAGCGGTGATACAACCCGTCCTTCGTAGTAAGAGCCCGTCTATGGGCGTCTAGTGAGAGGGGGTGCAGGCCTTTGTGTGGCCGTCCTCTGCCGAAGCAACACAATGCTCTCTGTGGGCAATTTCACCTCCGCAATAAACACAACAACCAATCACAGTTAAAAAAAAAACAAAACCAAACAAAATACGAAGCCTCACACACAGATTGAAGCTAGGCTCCAATGGGGTAGAGATGCACAGCGAACAAACGGCTTGAAGCTAACCATGAAGGCTCTGATAACATGTAGAAACTGTCAAGATCGTGGAAAAACAAACAAGCACTAGATTGCAAGTGAAATCGAACAACTTGTATTCACAAATGAAGAAGTATAAATAGGAGAAATTGGATACCCGATTCTCCACAATACAAGGATAGGTGGCGAGTAACCATCCGTGAGAATAACACAACTATCCATGAGAATAGTGCGAGGTGTCCATTGAGTTGAGACATCTCCTAAATGGCTAACCACTTTATGTGTGGAATTTGCCTAACTATGATTAAGTTAGAGTAAACTACTTAGGATAAGTGTTTATACACCAAAAATTTGGAAAATGAGTATGCCATTTACAATCAATTCCATCACATGCGCTGATAAATTTCCTGTTCCCTGAATAACAACAAGAGTTCAGAGTGATGTAAATTGAAAATAAAAAATAACACAACTAAGAGACAAAATGTTCCATATTACACAAGGATCATCAATCCCCCTATCAGTGGTCTCGCTGAGCCAAGTAATGACCATAAAGCTTTAAGTAACTTAGAATTTGGATCGTTGGGTAGTATTCTTCAATTGTTTAGGTCTACAGAGTAACACTAGGCACATCATGTGTTCAATGCTTCTATTTCTTTTGTTTAAATCAAAGGACATTGTAGTTGTTGAGTGTACTTTTTTTCGTCTCCTTAACTATTCTCTATAAACATAATATGTACTTTTGTAGCCTAATAATTTTTATATAGAATCACCAAGTTTCCAAGTTTAGACCACAATGAGAATAAGAGTGTGTTTGTTCATATGATCCCAATGGAACATTCATTGGAGAGAATCAAAACATAAAAAGAAAACTGAACTATATCCAACTTCCCTGAGGTGCCTTTAGGGTCACTTGTATATTTGTCAAGTCATGATTGAAAAGGAGGACAAAATGGTAAATTTTTATTGATATTAACGTGTTAATTATCAAGGTTAACATATTTGTAATTTATGTAATCTATTTTTCAGTTGAGATAGTTATGTGGCAGTTAAACTGTTCTTCTGCTTATAAAATAAGAATGTAAACATTACTTCTAAATGTAACACAATAATATGCAATAATAATTTATTTCTATTCTGCTCTACTTGGGCCTAACAATATTTTGTACTACCGTCCCTTGATGTCCCCAAAAAATGGCCTCCTGGACTGCAATCACCAAACCAAATCTTGTTGTCCCTTGTCGTCCTTGTCCCGAAAATTCATTGGAACATAAGTACTCACCCATTTCATTTTTGGAATTCAATGAAGAATAGCACATCATGCATTTTTCTCTCTTTTTTTTTGAGTTCTCTCCCATCTTTTCTCACTTTTCTCTTTTGCTATCAGCATTGTTGGTGAGTGAGGGTCCAGCGACAACAAGAAGAGATGTAGGAGAGGAATTGTACATTCAAATTCTCAAGGACTAGACCTATAATTTTTATCTGAAAACTTTGATTTTTGAAAAAGGAGAAACCAAACATAAATTCCAAAGCATTTTGGAGGCTTAGAGATGGAATTCTGAGTTTTTGAGTGATATATTGTTGGTATTGTTTTTAGGTGATTATTGCATGGGATTGTGTGGATTGAATGGATAGAAAATTTTAGAAATATGAAATACTTCAAAAAAATAGTTTTTGATTATTTTTGCAGTTTTCAGATGTTTTGATCTTTCATATGAATTTTGAGGCAGATTTGAGCAGTCTTCGAATGCAAAATAGTGCAGTAAATTCTGCACAAACTGGTGAATTTCATTTCACATCAAAAATAAAACTTTCAGATATGGTAAAAAAGCTCAGCTAAGAAGTCTTTGATATTCTGTATACCCTTATAGTGTTAGACTTCTAGGGGTTTAGTAGTAATAATTTTACTATTTGGAAAAAATAGAATGATGGGCATATTTGTGTATGGGGAATTGTACATACACTAGCAACTTACATGGTAAAATTTGAGAAATGGTGACAACAATGAAAATAATCTCCCTAGATGCAAGCCCTATGAAATTTTGCAAATCGACAGAGATAATTTACCAAGCACAGATAAAACTGGGATGCATTAATAGACTTTCTTGTTATTCATCAAAATGCAAATTTACAAATAAAAAGCCTCTGTTGGAGAGGAATCACGGGAGGAAAATTAGGGATAGGTAGAGAAAACAAAGCAAACTACTGTTTGCTTTAGTTTGCATGAAAACCACTGATTAAAAGCAAGTAAAGTAACTGTTGTTTCTTAGTTAGCTTATTGCAGGAAATCACACCTATTGAGCATGGAGAGGATGATGCTAACACCCCCCTTAAGTCTAACTAAGGAGATAAAATCCTAAAAAAAGGAAAGAGGGAAAACCCTGTAGGAACAAAACCCCCCCTTAAATCTGACTAAGGAGACAAAAGCCAATATAGCCAACAAAGATGGGTCCTGACATCGAGGCCATTTTAGGTACCCATGTACATATAAAATTCCTCCACAAATATAGAGAGAATATAAGAAAAGAAGATATGAATCCCGCCATAATGAAAGAGCTCCCATGCCAATGATGAATGCCTGAAGACAGAATATGATCCACTGCCTACAAAAAACATTTCTCCCCTTAGGAAGAAAAGGATCCACTGGTGATTGGAGAAGCCAATCCAAAAAGATGGGTGATACTGGAATCCAAATCCAGATGATGTGTGCCTCTGAAATTTGCTCACATGTCCACATGTTAGAAAGCGATGATGGCAATCCAAGACCCTATGAAGACTGATATAGAGCAAGATGCAAAGGCGATGAAGATGGGGGGCCAACAACATTGATGTGACTGTCAACAAAGAGGAGAGATAACCCCTCAAATGTATCCTCCAAATTGGAAATACAAGTCTCCATAAACAAGTTTGAAACTCATGTCAAGAGATCATCCCAGAAAGTTGAATCAGGAAGACTATGGATGCCCTACTGTAAGAAGCCATTAGAAGCTTTCGAAGAAGCAACACAAAGCTCAGAAGTAGCAACAGATGCAAGGACAAAAGAGAGGTCCTCAAAGAGAAGACATATGTCCTCAATAGTGTCATCTAGATCTGAGATGAAGGACTCTACAAACAAAAAAGAAATGTCTGGTAGAATGAGATCCCAATGTACTGAATCCAAAAGACATAAATGATCCCGCTGCAAAGAATCACTTGAGGCTCTCGAAGAAGCATCTCTGGAATCCAAATCTGCAATAGGTGTTGTTGATGGGGTATCAATGAACTGATCATCCATTCTAGATGTGTCCACATTAGATGAGGCAACATAAGTCTCAATATCATCAAAAGCCTGGTTTTCCAAGAAAAAATCACTTTCATATGAAGATTCAATGTCTCCATACAACTATTGGATGATGATCCAATCAGTAAAATGGCACTTAGTGTGCTCTATGTGATGTAGAGTATCCTCAGAAATAGTAAGACATATAAGTCCATAGTTATGTCATTGTTATTAAACCATGCATTCTTTTCATCATAGTCACTTGCTCAAGAACTAGTTCGAGGAGATAGGGTAGTAGATCCTGCTCAAGGCAGTGATTCTTTATCCCTTGTTTCCAAAACAAGAAATTCTCTGAAGCTAGCCTAACAACATAATGATGAAAATGGTATTTAAGAGACATGATTAAGCCCCCCATAAATGGAACTTTATCTCAGTTCATGATTACAAGGTACATGTATAATCCCCCAAGATTTAAGTCGCACTTTATAAGTTGAGTTCTTGTCCACCCCTTTTGCATGATTCTCCCCAATTTGTGGATGTAAAATTTTAGCTAAACCTGTGAAAGCCAGGAATACTGGTAGAGTTGCAAATTACATGATTGAACAAATTAATTGAGATGAATGATAAACTGTGATTAAATAATTAATTAACTTAAGAATGAGTACAATATATAGCAGGAGATGAGCTATCTAGAATGGCAACTGTCAACTAGAAAATCAACATGCAGCTCCATGCAAGATTGAGAGTCAAAGATGAACTACCGTAGTCTTTTGCTGTTCACTTTATTTATCTTATTGCATGAACGTTTCCTCATTATTCACGAGAGAAAACTGATGCTAACACCCACCCTTAAGTCTAACTAAGTAGACAAAAAAGAGGAAAGAAGAAAACCCAAGTGAGAAAAACTCCTAACCATTTATTCAAACTAAAGAAGAAAGTTGCAACTACTGAAGAAATACAAAGATGCCCTCTGGTTGGGATGATGCCATTGTTTATCCAATGATCAATATTGTCCTACTAGAAATAAACTCTGGAAGCACACGAGGATGCAACTCTAAAAGCTCATGTAGTCAGGAACCCTGCTAGAAAGAAACTCTAGAAGCACACGAGGATGCGACTCTGGAATCTCATGTAGACAGAAATTTAGAATAGAAAAACACTTTTGGCCGCCGATAAGAGGAAAAGGGCAGAGCTTGGTGGTTAATTAGAAACTTTTAATATTCTAAGTTTGTTTATTTAGAAGAAAAATGAAAGAAACCTATACTAGATGCTTTAAGAAAACCCCCATATGGAACTTTATATAAGTTTGATTTTTACAAAGCTCTAAATTTTCCCAGATCATTATCATGTGGTGCTTGCAAAGCACATACAAATTTTAAAGAATCAATAACGATGAAATCAAGGAGCATGCAAAGAAAAATTAGGGGAAGAAACATGCATGAATTAGAAACAAAGGTTTACATCTACCTCCATTGTGGTGAAAATCTTCACAGAAATCTGCCTGCAGAATGAAGAGAAGAACTCACTTGCAAAAGATAGATCAAGTACACCATTAGCAGATCACTCCTAAACTTGCAATAAATTCACACAATATACAATGAATTTGCACTTGTACCAAACTCAGTTCTGATACCATGTTAAATTTTAGCTAAACCTGTGAAAACCAGGAAGACTGGTAGAGCTGCAAATTACATGATTGCACAAATTAATTGAGATGAAAGATAAACTATGAATAAATCATTAATTAACTTAAGAATGAGTACAATATATAGCAGGTGATGAGCTATCTAGAATGGTAACTGTCAACTAGAAAATCAACATGCAGCTCCATGCAAGATTGCGAGTCAAAGATGAACTACCATAGTCTTTTATTGTTCACTTTAGTTAGCTTATTGTATGAATGTTTCCTCATTATTCACGGGAGAAAACTGACACTAACAAGCCTGGGAAATTTTGAAGAAAATTTTCCCTCAATTTTTTCACAACATTAAGATTTCACAGTCACTTGTATCTATGTAAGAACTAGCTGATTTATATAATCAAACACCAAAAGGACAGAGCCCATAAAGGCATGCTCTGTTGCATTTATTTTTCTTGCAAGACCCCTTGTCTCTTCCAAAGTTTTTATAAAGGTTTATTGATTTCTAATCCATTTTGTGTGATTCACACTAGCATCCAAACAAAATTTAACAAATAATTGTTTTGAGATAGTATATGGGTTTTTATTAGTTTGTATTACAGGTATCTCACATCCCTTAGTTTTACAGCATACTGAAGTCCCAATTACATTTTACACTTCTCAAACATAATCTGTAATGGACTTGTTGACTTACGCTTTGCCACAACACTGTGCATTTAGTATTGAATCTGTGAAGATGAGACCAATTTCTTCTAGAAAATGCTCTAGAAGACCATTTAATTTCTTTAACATGAATTACATGACTTGCATAGAAGAGCATTTATAATTACATTTTACAAATTTGTAGATGTCTATTATTAACCCCTTATCAATACTCAAATTTGTTAGGTTCATCTTCATTGTTATGAGTTTAAACTTAAGACACTATTGTTTGTCCATTGTCTATTTTAATGCTATGCAACATGTTTGAAACATCCGTATTGATGTCAGGTAACAAGGTTAACAAGTTGGTATCTATTTCAACATCTTTGTAATATGGGTCATGTTTAGTCTTGGATTCAGGAGGATTCATGGCATGCAAACTACTTAAACAACAATCATAATCAAGCATCCATGGTATAACATTTCTTATCTACTTTGTAATGTAAAAAATTTGAAGGAACCCCATAGCTTTCTTTTATGTGTATAAATTATCCTTTATTAGCACATAAATAGCTTTACTCCTATGCAAGTCATGTAATTCATGTTAAATTGTTATATACTTTTGTTAGTTTGTTAAATTCACCAATTGCTTGTTGAAGATATTTACAAAGTGAATATAGGTCTTCTATATAGAGAAAATACATGTTACACTCAAATTAGCTTTCTCACATCTAGACACTAAAAGTTTAGAAAGATTATAATCATTCTATAGATTAATTAAGCAATAACTAAAACTTGGTAGAAAAGTATTGCACCATTTAACAACAATGAAGGATAAATCTAAGTAGACAACTAATTACATAAACTCTTATATGCAGTGCCCTCTTAAATTGGAAATGGTTTCTCTAATACAATCAACACAAATATTCTTCTTCTTCTCATTTTGTTTAGTTATGCTGTGAAATTTCATTGTGGTAAAACTAAGAGAACAATGCTTGCAAGTATCTTGCATCCCTTAGCTTTGTACCATACTGAAGTCTCAATCACATTCTACACATCTTAAACATAGTTTGTAATGGACTTGTTGACTTATAGTTTGGCACAATACTTGTGCATTTAGTATTGTTTATAAAAATGAGACCAGTGATAACTTTAAGAAAATCCTCCTAAAAAAAGATATAAAATCCTGGTGAATCTTTCATTTTTTGGGGAAAAAATATTAATTTCTATTGGTGAATCTTTCCTTTTTTTTGAAAAATATGTTGATTTTATTGACGAATTTTTTTACATCATGACAAATTTGTAGAAAATCCTGGCGAATCTTGATGAAAATTAGGCAAATGCATTAATTATCATGGTGAATCCTTCCTTTAAAAAAAATTAAATTCCTATGGAAAAGTATGGGCCTGAGGGTGGCAGTGATTGGCTAGTTTAAGTTGAGGCGCTCATGTCTATAATTCTTTAATTCCTTAATATTTAAATGAAACGTTGAATATTTTAAATCACTCATAAATTCATTTTCATCACCATTGATTTTATTTATAATCTAACAGTTTGGGTTCTATTTTGAGGGCCAAAATGTACTTGTGGAGCTCCAATGTCCATGGGGCTTGGAATTATGTTTGGGCTACTTGCATTTCGGGCCACTAATCTCAAATGCAAATAACCCAAATGCAATTTTGGGCCCCATGGACATTTGAGCTATGTAGGTACATTTTGGCTCACATCTAATTTAACCCCAGCTGTTAGATTATAAGTTGAGATCAACAACCCAAATACAATTTCAGGCTCAATGGCCATTGGAGTCTATGGGTACATTTTATCCCATGCAATACAACCCCAATCATTAGATTATAAATAAAATCAATGGTGGTGATTAAAAAATGGTGATATGGCCCTAAAGTAACCAATAATTATATAATATTATTGGCAAATTAATTTCATTCTCTACTATAACTTATAAAATTTAGGCGAATCTGATCTAGTTAGGTATCGAATATCATGACGAATTTTTGAGTTTAAAAGTTTAATAAAATAAATCTTCTGGTGATTTAACCAGGACTAAAATAAAATTTTGTAAAAATGTGGCAATTTAGGTTGCCTTACAGGTTGAACTATTAGCCAAATTTTGATTCCCCAACTTCAACTATTAGCCAATTGGCAAATATTAGCCACTAAAAAAGTCACTATTGTTGTCTTATCAAGCTTTGCTAAAAGCACATACAACGTTGATACACTGCCCACATCACAAGCCATAGTGCTTACAAGCTCACATTGAGCTCCAATTTAAGCTTCCAAAAGATTCTTTTTGCATTTCTTTTTCTATTGTTGCTAAGAGGATCTCCCCGCTACCACAAGAGGACAAGAGGTTGCCGGTACAAGGATTTCTGAGGGTAGTGGAGACTCACGCGTCTCTTATTCCAGGTTCCTTGATGCTTTTTCTCTCATAGTAATTAGAAAATCTTAATTTACCCTTGGAAATAGTAAATGCATGTTTCCATTTCCTTGATAGGCTAAATAGATTTGCATGGTTAAAGTTAGTTTGCTTTCAAACTTCATAGATTAGTTTTATTTCAAAGCGATTTCCCTTTCCTAGAGTAATTGTTCCACATATTCAGAAAACAAACCAAAAACATAGATCAATTGCATTTAGGTAACTTCATATTAGATTGCATCCATTTTATAATTCCTAGAATAGAAAAAGGCACTTTCATTTCCATAAATAGAAAAAAGCACAAGAAACTGTTTTGCACTCATATAGGCTTGCATGCATGCAAAATCTGAAAAGAAAAAAAAATTAGTATCATAGAATGTTCACAAACCCTTGATTCCAACACAAGGTCAACTTTGGTCAACATTTTGGTAAAACCCTTAATTCCAACACAAGGTCAACACAGGGTCAAACAAACCCTAAGTCAAAACCCTAGGTCAAATCGAGGTTAGCTTTAACCATCTCTTTCTTTGTTTAGGCTCACGAATGTGCCCTAGACTTAGAGGTGAGTGGGTGAGGGAAATCCTCAATGGGATAAAGGAGATCTACCCTAGACAACAACAAGACCAACAGGTAATTCAACAATAACAAGAAAGGTTCAAGACATTCCAAATATAGGCTACCATCCAATAGTTTGAACAACAATGCACACTTGAAGGATGTATCAACAAAAACAATAGTCGATCTACACAACGTTGGAACCTTAGAAACCCGAACAAAAGAACGGTGACTAGTAACCCTTTGGGTCATAATAGTTATAGAACACCACATCATTTGAAACAAATGCACAACAAAGGCCTCAAGACCAGCCAACTACTCTCTGCAAAGTCCAACTCTCTAGCAATCTAGACCGCTCCCATGTCTTGCCTCCTCTTGACTGGCTACTTCCATGAGAGCAAGAGTGATGTGGAGGTTCACGTCATGGCGAGGAGAGGGGTCCAGGTGCGTGCCAAAGCTGACTTGATCACCCCAGGCCACGAGTCATGTTTTTTAGTGTATAGGTACCATGTTTACATTTGGGAGAAACCAACTTAATAATGAACAAGGTTCCTAGCAACATCCATAGAATGCAACACCAACAACATGGTCCATGTGAAGTAGTTGTTTAGAATGGGATACTATTAGCTCATCATGGAACAAATTATTTAGTCTAAAATCCATCCATTACATCCCAAATCCAAAATAAATAAATAAATTAGAAAACCAAAATAAAAAAGCATAAATTTTTTAAAAAATCAAGAGAAAAATAATCCTTTGGCGAAAACCATTGTTATGGTATCTTGGACAAGTACCATGATGAAAACTCGTTATCTACTATCATGTGTTATTCAACTATATATTTGAACCTTATGGTTGGGGGCAAGCTTCTCCCATCCTATCTACCCCTCCTATCATTCACATCCATTCTATCCACAAATTTATCCCATGGTACCCAATCCATCATGCCTTCCCACTTTTGACCTTGGTAAGGATAGGGACACATGATGTTGAAACATTTTTTGGACACCTCTTGATATATCCAAATATTTTACAACAAATACTACAAATTGTCACAAGCATTGTGGTGCAACATCATGAGTGACATACATAGAGTGGGGAATGTTATTCCTATGTGATGTAGTCCTTGGAGAACACATCGTGAACCCCTCCATCAATCCATCTTGAACCCCACACTCATCTACTATTTTCAATACATCAATCATTCCATCCAATCCTCCTTCATCCTTGTCTCTAGACTTGGTTTTCCCTCAAGTCATTGGTTCCTTGTAGTAGTCTATCAAAATGTAATCTAATGAAACAATCCCATTAACCTAAACAATTCATCCAAATGTAAACAATTCCAATACATGCAAATTTCACCAAGAAATATAGTACATGACCAAAAGCATCCATTAGTTTTATCCCTAGCCTTGCTACAAGCCTTGATCAGTTCTAGACAAACCATTATTAGTTGGATATATATCATTCCCAATCCTCATGTTGTTCTTGGGATATATTGTTCCCACATCAACAATTTTATCATCATTACCAATCAATTTTTATTTTTTAGCTTAACCAAGGGCAAAATCTTGTTTGGCTTTATATCATTTGTGCATGCTTTCTTTCTTTCTTGTGTGTGTGTTATCATTTTGTTTTGGATCTATAATGTCCTTACCATATATGACCACAATGACATCATGGTCTTTCATACCATGGTTCTATACAACATATGCACTTGCTTGCAACCTTTTATTTTAGGTTAGTCCTTCACACATATGGCTCAACACTGTCATGGTTCCTCATACCATGATGCAACATATCCTATGCTACACCAAACACTAGGTTGCCAAACCTACTAGCATGTACCTATCTTCCACCCCATCCATTCACATATCCCTCCCCATTATTCATCAACGAATCTATTCATCCATACCATTCATCATTTCACTATTTCTATCTATTCTTCCCAATCCCTTCATCCAACATTAGCATCTAATCCTATCCACATCTTTCTTCTCCATTCATCCCTAAGCATCTTTACTAACATCTTTTTCATCAATTTCGAGAGCACACCTATGTTCTTCAAACCCACCTATCCTCTCAAGGGGCATTTGCAACCCAATCATCATTCAATGAAGCCAAAATATCAATCCATCCTAAAACCAAATCTCAATGCTTGGGGTATGATATCACCAATGTCACCCCACCGAGTGCCTATATCTACTTTCTTCTAAATGTTCTTACTTCTTTTAGTCGCAACACCATCTCAAAGAGGGGGAAAATGTAGACACCTAAATATTACCATGTCCTAACATCACACTAGTTACCTCTCACATTCTCACATCACCAAATTTGTTAAATAAAACATATTTATTAAATTACTTTAACTATTCTTCTAATGTTAATTAATTAATTAATTAATCTAACCTTTCATATAACATTTAAATAGTTCTCTCAACATTTCCCCATAAATTAAATAAATACATAATACTTATTTAATCAATACAAATGTCCTCTCATCATTAGTTAAATAAATAAATCATGTTTATTAACTAAACAATCTCTTGCACATTTCTCCACCACTTTGTTTAAAATAAACAAAGTCAAACTTGTACAAGGCTCAAAAAAGTACCTTTTGATATACACCCTTCATCTCTCTCAATCCTTGTCTCATTCATGTGCACATATCTCAAGCTTTTGCTTGTAAGCTTCCTATTTCCTCATACAGATGAGATAAACTTCATCCTCCATTGTACAAGATCAAATATACACCATCTGCGATCCTCATCCAAAATCTATAAATCTCTCATCTCTCAAGCCATTTTCATAGTTCAAGTTGGATATATAGCAAGGCCATGTTGGAGGTTTTATTGAGCAACCACATCTCTCTCTCTCTCTCTCTCCAACAATAACACATCTTTGGCAATATCAAAGGCATCAAGGGTTTATTTTGGTGAGAATATTTTCATATTTTCATCATTGTTTGCATTCCTTAGCTCAATTTGAGATGTTAGATTTGAAATTAGGTTCTTTACATGCATTTCGTAGTTCCTTGTTCATTCATGTTTTAACATACACAGTAACAACATGCATCAAGAATATATATCATGGCCTTAAATCTCACAATAATGAATCAATTTAACACCTTATACCAAAGACTTGTCTTTGTATTCCCATATATAGTACAAGAAGATTAGAATAATAACATTTAGAACCATAATTCACTAACCAATATTTTTCTCTTATTCAATAATCCAAGAGAAGTAGATCCATTAGCCTACATGAAATTCAATACTAGCATAACTATGATAACTCTTTCAATAATTTTGTTGTATCTAAATGTTGTTTAGTTTTCATAAGTTGCATAATAGAGTAAGCAAATGCTCCCAATTCCAAACAAAGTAGTCTTCAATAACAAGGATTCCAATTTTTAGGAATCAAAATCCATGAGAATACATTACAATTAACCATGTGTTTGAGTTTATTGGTTAAAATAGAAAATCTAAAATTGGTAAGGCTAAAACTAACTCTACCCTCCAAAAATTCACTTGAATATGTGATTGTTCATGACTAGATGTGTACAGTCCATGGAAATATAAAATGTAGATGACTGAATATGTTATTGTGAGTAGGTTTAATTGCCAAGTTCTTTGGCCAACCCTTTCTAGAGCCATTAATTCAAAATGTTAAAATTAATGCTTCAAAACCTTCCAAGACTAGAGTAGATCTATGCTTGCCTTCTAGTGACAAAGGTTTCAATTACTCATACAAAAGCTAGTAAGTGCTATGGAGCATGAAAGTGAAATTTGATAAATTATAGTGTAATTGTATAAAATATTAAATTAATAATGTGAGCATGAATAGAAGCCAAGGATAGAGGACCATGGGAATCCATGATGTTAATGTATTGTAATAGGGAACTATTTAAGAGTGGGTAGGCAGGGTTTACAAGATTATTCATGAAGGCCCAAAACCCTAATACAAGAAGACAAATGATACATAAAGGAGGTATTATCTTATTTAAATTTAAACGTTAGTTAAAATCATATTTGAAATAAATCTCTCAAGTCCGTATAATGGTCAATAAGATGAGCAAAAATGGTATCACACAATAAAGCACAAACCTTAGCGGATAATATATAGCAATGAATAGAAATGAAACCCGAGGAAGATTTGATAAATGATGATGCAATTAGAAAGGATAGAAATGAAATCCTAAAATAGTGAAGGTACAAACCCTAAAGAAAAACCATAGAATGGTGTATGATTGGATGGGCTCACCGAAAATGTAAAGTTTGAATACTATAACTTTTTCCTAAGTTTAATCTAATCTTATTAAATAAATGCATGTATGTCAACATAAATCAACCTAGATTAATTACTTTCAATTTATAAAGACACATCATAATAGTAAATGCTAATTTAGGAAATCAAATGTAAGGGTTAAGGCACTTAGCTCTAAGAATGATGATGAATAATAGCTCTGATTAGCAAGCAAAAAACTATCTATCTATAAAATGCCTTAGAAGTAGAATAGTCTCTAAACTCTGTGGTGGGTCAAGTCTATGATTCTAGGTCACTTCTCCATAGTGTAGATTTATCTTGTTAACCATAGATCTAATTTGGGTAATTACACACTTTTTCTATTTGATTCACTGAATTTCCTACTTTGTGTTGACTATCAAGGACTAGTGGTATTGAAAAATACCTTTGTAAAATCATTGGATTAAATATGGGTTTCCTTCTCCTAGGTCAATCCCTTTGATTAGACTGCTTATATGGTCATGGAAATGATCAAAGAAAACACTCTTTAGTCATGCAAATGCTCTAGAATGATTTGATCTAGATTTAGGTTCCTTGAGTGCTCCAAAGTGGACTTTTCCTTTAATAATGCTTCTTGTTGCATAGGATTTTCAATGAATTTTGGATGATCATGATAATAAATACACAATGAATGTCAATGAATGCCATTACATCTCAATAAATCATTCAAAAGGTGTACCAAGTCAACTCATGGTGGGCATGAAATGGGAGGAACTAATAATTTTTTTAATTTTGAGAGTCAATTTCATAGGGTGTGAAATTGATACCTTTTCATGGGATTGAGGAGGACAATGAAACACTAATATCAATGTGAGGTGAGGAATGAATATCTAAATATGGGGACTTAATAAATATAAAATGTATGAGAATGTGTGTGGATAAAGATAAGATAAAGTAAAATACATGCGAATGTGTGTAAATTGGAAGATGAACCTAACTTAAAACTAGCACTTGCACCCATAGGAGGTTCAAGAAATACGTCGATAGGAACAACCGACTTTAGAAAATTTTCCGACATGAATTTTATGGCGTGAAACAATTTCGAGCACTATAATGCTCATATATAAAAGCCTTTTGGCTAAAAATATATCATTTGAACTCAAAACTAAACTAGCACTTGCAACCATAGGAAATTCAAGGAATACGTCGATAGGAACAACCGATGAGTTTAAAAAATTTTCCAATGTGAATTTTTTTATGGCATGAGACAATTCCGAGCACTATAATGTGAGCACTATAATGCTCACATATAAAAGCCTATCGGCTAATAAAAATAGACATAAATATACAATTTTTCCTACTACAAATATAATTCACCTCCTTTAACTTAAGTAACTTGGTGATTAAGTTATTTCTGTAGATACTATGTAACGGGCGGACATTCTGTACTAGTCGTTGAATTATTTTATTTAATGCAGAGTTGGCCCACGTAAACCCGTCCCTTGTTTGGAGGCAATTCGTGGAAATGTCTTTGGGTGTGAAGTCAATTCCAGTGGACTTTCTTTGGAACCACGAATTTCACTTTCTTTATGAAATTAATTTAATAAAGATCAGTATATTACAGAATATTCTTGCAATACACGAAATAAATATATTAGAAGCAAAGACAATGGGACATACGGAATTTGTTCGAAATTCATACTGATTTGGGGCAAGGATTGGGAGTTGTGAATAATGCCGCTCAACGTGCTTTCTGCACTGGGCTCGGCGAGTACGCAGTTGTTCCATTTCAGTGCAATATTTATCAGAGGCATGGGCTTTTTCACGGATGCCTACGACCTTTTCTGTATCCCGCCTGTTTCAAACCTACTGGGAAACATCTATTTCAACGACGACAGGCATCACGTTTCGCTACCTATTCAAGTGAATGCCCTTGTCAACGGAATCGCTCTATGCGGAGCATTGGTAGGCCAACTCTTCTTCGGTTGGCTTGGAGACAGAATGGGACGGAGTGTTGATATTAAAAAAGTATGAAGAAAATAAATAAAGAACACACAAGAACAAAACACAATATATGGCTACATCCACTATCAAGAGGGGAAACTCAATTTTATTAATCTATGGGTTTTACACCTTCATACAGCAACTCACAGTGGAATACAACTACCTAAATTTATGTATTTTCTTCTTACAAAGAAAATGCCCATTGCCAGCCCTGCACCGTGGAAGAAACCAGCAGTTTTCAAGAATCTACCGTTACACAAAGAAAAAGAATCTGCAGTTGTTACAGCATGAAAGCAATCTGCAGTCTTCAGTAACCGTTATTCCCTGACTTGGCTTCACACTAGCCAACAATCTCCCACTTGAAGGCAAGTCACACCGGAAAGAGAGTTACACTGAGTTATCTCCTACATTTTCACTCCTATCATTACATCAGCCCCCATGAAGATTTTAGCTTCGCCAATTTCTGTTCAAAAAAACTCCGGATGAATCTCCTCCATAGCATGTCAGTTTTAATAACCTCGAAAACATGGGCACGCTTAATCAATTTGGGCACAAATGTTGCAAGGCCAGTTGCTACCCTTTCTTGAACCTCTTCCTGGGAACTATCACAAACAATTAGTCTTTCAATAACTAAAGCTTCTAACTTCTCCATTAAAACTGTTCCCCTTCTCAACACGTATCTCCATTCTCCCATACTTCTAGCTCTCTACCCAAAAAACTCCTCAGCTTCTTAGGCAAACAGATGGGGTTCATCAAATGCATCGGGTTTGGCAACAGGTTTCGCTGCAGCAATCTTTTTTTCATCATTTCCAAGTGTCTCTAATATCTCTTCTAATATACTCCACATGATTCATCTCAAACAGCTCCTCATCCTCATCCCTGATCATAACATTGGGCACCACAATGCTCTCACAAATCCGTTGCAAAACATCAACACCACTAAACAATACTTGATGCATACTCTTGCTTACCGTTGTCAAAAACTTAATCGCAGTAACGACCAATCGATCATGACTAGGCGTAGTGGAAATGTTCATGAGCAAACCCCAGATAGCAGAAGCAAAGTCCTTCAATTACTCCTGGAACTCCTCTTCATTCTTCTCCATGTAGAGATTGATGTTCTCACAGAAGGCAGCTCTGAGTTGGTCCACAAGTCCATCCTCCAATGTAGGGTACGGAGTGGTCAAGTAAGTGCAAAATTCTGTCATCCATTCCTTCATATGATTCTCAAAAAACTTCGGCAGCTCCTGAAAGTTGAGCGAAAAGAAGATCCTGCAACACAACCTCTGGCATTCAAATAGCCACTGGAGGCACCTGCTGTCATTGGCTTCCACATCCGACGGCCTAAAACTATAGCGCTTTCCTCCAAGAGTTCCTAACCCTAAGCTACCACCATTTGTTGTGCCTTGTTGCCATCTTTTTGTGCGCCCTCCTGCTGCAAGAAGTCATGCGGGAAGGTCCTTACTTCTCCCACAATATGCACTAGTGCTTCCTCAGGAGTCTTTGCACTTGGGTCGGACAATAGCGAGGGAAACCTAAGTGAATGCACATGGAACCTCTCTAATTCATGTAAAACTGCATGGCCAATGTGGTCCAAGCCAGCACCCTCCTTCCCACAAAGTAAAAGTCTTGGTCTGAAAATAAAGGGAATGGAAGAACCATAGGGAAATCCAAGTAACTTCGCAAGATTGCGAGAATTGTCTTCCAATGAATCTTTTTTATCACCCTTGGCCACTATGTGAAAGATCTTAGAAATATAATTTTTGATTATTTTTAGATGTCTTTGTAAGCATGGAGCTATTACTGGGGACAATGGCCTTGACTATACTATTGCATCTCTATGGGCAGTAGGAGTAATGGTAGACATAGCTTCCAAGAAATCAAACTTCCCTACTTTCACAGAATCCACATCTTCCAAAAAATCAAACTTCTCTACTTTCACAGAAGCCACTTTGTAGCGCTTGTCTTTCCGAACATCCCCATCTCCTCTTTCTCACCACTTGTGAGGGTGGCTGTCATGGTCTCTTTCTCCATCGTCTCTACCCTCATAAGAGCACTTGGGCCTTTCTGCACTGTCCCTATGAGATCGAAGATCCTTGTTCTTCTTTTTCTCTTGGTGAGATGAGGATCTCTCCCCGTGTTCGGCCTTCACCGTGACAACATCTTCAACGTCCTCCTCATCCGGGGTTCGAATTGGGATCTCCGCCTGCACATCTTTTTCCTCATAAATGTCGAGACCCAGCTTCAACATCCTATAAATTCTGGAAGCAAATGTAATTGGATCATCGAGGCAGAAGGCAGAAGTGAGAGAAACCATTTCATAGATGAACAATACCAGGTCCTTTACAGACTTACCACTCTTATCTGCCTCTGCCCTCTTCCGTAACTCCGCCATGATGGCTTTTCTGTGTTGTGCATCACCTGTGCATTCAAGAAGTGCTCTAAGCTCAATTTTGAGATCTTTTAAAAACTCTTCTGATGCAGATTCAATTCCAAATCCAGCATCCTTCTCCTCTTCAGTAGAATCCTCCTTAGTTTTCCAGCCATCCCACCAATGTACATGACGTTTCGTTTTAGCTTTCACATCAACATCTATTGCTACTGTATCCTCTGTTTCCTTCAGCCTTTTGCTCTCCAATTCTTCTAGCATATCAAAATCCTCACCTCTCAAATTGTGCGGAGGCCTTTCCCACACATACCTCGCCTCGGCAGTGCTCGGGGAATCAGGATCAACATCGCCCATAAGAACTTCAGTAGCAAGATCAGCAACCAAATAGATAGGAGATTCATCTACTTCCATTCGCACAATTTCGTCTAGCTCTGTATCACTATTTGCAATTGTTGCCGCAGCTCCCACTTCATCAAAACTCTCTCCAGAGCCACATGACCAAGACATGAGAGCTCTAGCCCAATCATCTAAAGCTGCTACATCCATTTTCTTGGAAATTATTCACGATTTTCAAAACAACTTTTCCACCATTAGCTCTGATACCAATTGTTGATATTAAAAAAGTATGCAGAAAATAAATAAAGAACACACAAGAACAAAACAGAAGACACAAAAGATTTAAAGCGGTTCACCAATATATGGCTACATCCACTATCAACAGGGGAAACTCATTTTTATTAATCTATGGGTTTTACACCTTCATACAGCAACTCACAATGGAATACAACTACCTAAATTTATGTATTTTCTTCTTACAAAGAAGATGCCCATTGCTAGACCTGCACCATGGAAGAAACTGGTAGTTTTCAAGAATCTACCGTTACACAAAGAAAAAGAATTTGCAGTCTTCAGTAACCATTATTCTCTGACTTGGCTTCACACTAGCCAACACGGAGGAGGGTGTACAGAATCACTCTCACTTTGATGATCTGGAGTTCGATCGCTTCTGGCTTCTCAATCAGCAGATCAGTCGACTGTGTAATTCACAGTTTATGCTTTTTCAGGTTCTGGCTTGGCTTCAGCATCAGTGGGGACTATCTTCTATCTACAACAATCATGGCCAAATACGCAAATACCACGACTAGAGGAGCTTTCATCGCTGCAATCTTTGGGTTGCAGGGTCTTGGAATTCTGGCGGACATTACAGTGGCTCTAATTGTGTCTACTAGCATGAGGTTAGCAGCAGGTTCTGAACCATCATTCGGGCAGAAGGATGTGGTGTGGAGGATAATCTTAATGTTGGGAGCCGTTCCCGTAGGTTTCACATATTATTGGCAGATGAAAATACCGGAGACCCCGCGCTACACCGCGTTGGTAGCTAGAAACCCCTGGCAAGCCGCAGAGGATATGGAAAGAGTTCTTAATCAGGATACTGATGAAGATGAGTGGGATGTTTTAAGCATCCAAACTTGGCACCCACAGTTCAAATTGTTTTCCATGGCTTTCGTGAAGTGCCACGGCCTAGAGCTGCTAGGCATGGCATCCACCTGGTTCTTTGTGGACATTACATTCTACAGCAACAATCTATTTCAGAACGATATATATCATAATATTAGATGGTTGAGTTGTAATTATCCAAATCCATTGGATGAAGTTTTTCGCACTGCAAAGGAAAAAGCGTTGATTGCAATCTTTGGAACTCTGCCAGGGTACATGTTTGCCATTCTTCTAATAGATCGTATTGGGAGGTTTAAAATTTAGATAATTGGGTTTTTCTTTGTCTGTTTTCTTGTTCGGCCTCGCCATTCCTTACAAAATTTACTGGCTTCACCATTCTCATCGAATTGGCTTTTTGGAGATTTATTGTCTGACCTTTTTCTTTGCAAATTACGGGCCCAACACGACGACTTTCGTTGTGCCGGCAAAGTTATTTCCTGCTTGGTTGCGATTGACATGTCATGGTATTTCTGCAGCCACTGGTAAAGCAGGTGCTATCATTGGAGCATTTGGGTTCTTGTATTCCTCTCAACCCAGGCATACGGATAATCTAGGGCCTAATGATTGTGATAGGTCTTATCCAAGTGGCATAGGAGTGGATAAGGGCTTGATTATTCTTGGAGTAGCAAGTTGCTTGGGTTTCTTTTGCATATTTCTGATACCAGAAACAAATGGAAGATCATTGAAAGACAATGAGGAGAAACTTTCTCAAATCCAAGCTGAGGTGGAACTTGGTCAAACTCAAGCTGAGGCGGAACCTGCTCAAATTCAAGCCTAATATACGTGAAGGAGAACAGGTGACACATTTTATTCCAAGCTCCGTTTGTAGGAAATTAGGAATCAGTCTTCTTGGGTTTTCTAGTTGATGTTCAAAGAAAGGAAACTACCTTGACTAAATTAAATTTGGCTTTGTTAGTAATGACGTTATTTCATTTTAAGTCCATGATGAATACTACATATATATTTATGAGGAACTCTCTCACTTTACTGAAATATCATCCACTTTAATGGTCAAACACTCAATAGCAATTTTACACCTCATCCACAACAAAAAGTGGTAAATATTTGTCCTATTTTTATTGGTCCAAATTAACTTTTGATTGGCAAAGTGGATGATATTTAAGAATTGGCCGTGATCAACTCACACAAGATTTGGTTTGACTGGTTTATGTGGAAGTGGGGATTACAAAATTTTTCATTAAATGATCCATTACATTTCTCTTCCTACTAGTAATTGTTTAATGCTAACATTATAGTAGCCATTGTTAGTCACTTAGTAATGACTAATCATTTATTAACTTGTAAAATTGTTAAAACAAAACTAGGAGCATAAAGGAACAACACAAGGATGGGAATAGAAAGGTCCAAAAGCTCCAAAGCTCGAAGGATGAATTGGAAGATCTCAAAACTGCCAACACTCTGTAATTTGTTCTGTTTGTTGTTTTTTCTATGTTATGCTATAGGTTGTTGGTTGGGGTTGTGTTGTGGGTCAGTTGTGATTTCACTGATGTTATACTAATGTAAAGGGCTTCTAAGGTCCCTTCAAATTTTATTTTTACCCCTTTTTAATCCAAAGCATCATTAAAACAAAACTTCACATTGAATAATTTTCAATCAAATTTCCACTTTTTGTCACCTATAAAAACTAAACCATTAATCTAATTTGAAGATGATGAACTAGTGATTTTTGAGATTTTGTATGTTGATTCTAAATATATATTTCTTAAAAAAATTAAGAAATTATTTATGAAATTATTTTTGTAAGTTTTAGTAACTTGTTTTTTTTATAGTTAACAATATTTTTAAATAGTGACATTTATACATTATACATGACTTTTTTAATAAAAAGTATAAAATTATAAAATTTTAAAGATAAAATCATTACACCAATATCTAGTGCGCATATATTTTTTTTGCATATTTTATTTATTATTATTTTCAATGATTGAATACAACGTAAGGGTGCCTGAACCCATTAATAATAAAACTCAAAGAAAAATAGCTACCAGTTAGTCAAATTGAGGGCAATTAATAGAAATAAAATCTTATATTATATACCATAGTTTCATGTACATATCATTGTATTATCCTTATATAGAAAACACCATTACTATATCAGATACAAAAAAGGACATCACACTTCAATTTACTCCAATCCTCCCTATTCCTCTTGTTAGGGTTAGCTGACATAAGATATCAATTAAATGCAAATAAAGATTAAACAAAGGAATGAAAATACACATAAATAATAATAGCGAGAGACAAGTTTTAATGTGGTTCACCCAAACTTAGGCTACATCCACCAACAGAGAGTCCAATATTATTATACGGTAAATCAAATTGATTACAACCAACAATCCTTGCAACTCAATACCACTGCAAAATGCTACAATAAATCATTAGAAACCCTAACCCTTAGCCATTTTTATCACGACTTTGTCGGTTACAAAATAGGGGTTTTTTAGTCGGCCAATGAAAAAATAACTCTCGGCGCCTTAATAAAATAATAAAAAACCCTGTGGGGCGCTGCCCCTTGATCCCTTAGGAATTTGGGGGGAAACTGCATAAAAGTGGGGTAAATTTAACCTCCAAATCTGATTAGGCTCCATATAACAACAATCTCCCACTTGGAGACTAATCAGAATCCACACAATATCATCTCCCACTTGGAGACTGATCATAACACCGATGACCTTGTAGCTCCCATTGGAAATGAGCACCCTGGACTCTGTTATTCTAATTTTGTTTTCAGTCTTAAAGACCAACTAAAGCAGAAGAGGAGCTCAGCTTCTCCCTTGTCACTTCCTTTGTAAACATATCCGCTAGATTTTCATCTATATGTATCTTTTCCATCCTTAACTATCCATCATCCAACACTGATCGAATGAAGTGATACCTCAACTGTATGTGTTTGGTCTTTGAATGCAAGGCAAAATTCTTTGCAAGATGTATGGCACTCTGACTATTCGTAAACAAATAACTATTAGCCTGTTGTTTGCCCAATTCTTCCATGAAAGATTGCAGCCATATCATCTCTTTGCTTGCCTCTGTTGCAACTACATACTCTACCTACGTGGTGGATAAAGCAACCATCTTTTGCAACCGTGAGATCCAACTCATCGCTGTCACACCTATAGTAAAGACAACCTATAGTACTCCGCCTAGTATCAATATCCCTTGCCAAATCGGAGTCTACATAATTTGCTAAATCAGTATTAGAGCCCCCAAAAAATAAGTGTTTATTGGATGTACCTCTCAAATATCTAAGAATCCATTTGACTGCATTCCAATGCTCCAATCTAGGATGACTCATATACCTACTTACAACTCCTACATGATGTGCAATATCTGGTCTCATGCATACTATGACATACATTAAACTTCCTACAACTAAAGCATATGGTACCTTAGACATTTTTTCTTCCTTCTCTTATGCCTTTGGACACATCTCCTTAGTCAATTTCAAATGACTGGGCAAAGGTGTGCTGACAGCTTTTGCATTCTCCATATGGAATCTCTGCAACACCTTTTCAACATAATCAGCCTGAGATAGAGTCAATTTTTTGTTCTTCCTATCTTTGTAAATTTTCATACCAAGGATTTATTTTGCTACCCCAAAATCCTTCATAGCAAATGACTATGTTAACTGCTGTTTTAACTCTCTTATATGATCCATGTTAGACCCAGCTACAAGCATGTCATCAACATATAAACATAAAATAATGTAGTTATTTTCCAACCTCTTAAAATAAGCACAATGGTTAGAATTACACTGGCTGTAGCCTTGCTCAGCCATAAAACTATCAAATTTCAAGTACCATTACCGAGGTGCTTGTTTCAGACCATACAAACTCTTCTTCAATCTGCACACTAGTTTTTCGTTACCTTTGAGCTCAAATCCTTGGGGCTATTCCATATATATATCCTCCTCTAAATCACCATGGAGAAAGGTAGTTTTCACATCTAGATGTTCCAAATGCAAATCTTTAGTAGCCACAATACTTAATACAGTATGAATAGAAGTCATCTTGATAACCAGAGAAAATATCTCATCAAAATCAATGCCTTTTTTCTATGCAATTCTTTTTACAACTAACCT
Organism: Cunninghamia lanceolata; assembly: GCA_027924645.1. Taxonomy (NCBI): domain Eukaryota; kingdom Viridiplantae; phylum Streptophyta; class Pinopsida; order Cupressales; family Cupressaceae; genus Cunninghamia; species Cunninghamia lanceolata. Next base: position 8,962,642 of record BSBN01001067.1, read on the forward strand.
GGCTTGAAATATTTTCTTACCTCCATCTTCCTTTTTCAACCTATAAACCCATTTGTTTGGTAAAGCCTTGTTATCTGCAGGTAACTTACATAATTCCCAAGTCTGATTTTTCAACAAGGAGTCGATTTATTCTTTCATTGCAAGCTCCCACTGAACCTTTGTATCCACTTGCATAGCTTCATCATACCCTTCTGGTTCACCAACATCTATTAACAAAATAGAATACAAAGAGAGAAAATCTTTTAGGAGGTCTACTTAGCCTTGTTGACCATCTAATATTCATTGGAGTTTGTGGTATTTCTTGTTGCTGTTGCAGAGCATGAGAAACCACTGGAACATCACTATTTAGAGTATCATCTAACACCACATAATCTTTTTTTTTTCCTAATGCTGTTGCAACTGATCTTTGTACAACACCTTCTCATTGAATACAACATCCCTACTTCTCACAATTTTTTAATTTTCAAAATCTCAAAGCCTATAACCAAATTCATCAATGCCATATCCAACGAAGGTACACTTTTTTGATTTTGCATCTAGCTTGGTTCTATTTTTAGAATCTACATGTGCAAATGCTTCACATTCAAAGGTTTTGAGAAAAAGAATAACTCACCTTCTTACCTATCCATGCTTCCTTTGGAATACCACAGTCTAAAGGAACTGAAGGACCTCTATTAATTAAATATACATCAGTGTTGATAGGCTCTGCCCACATGTTTAAAGACAACCCAACATGCAATCTCATGGTCCTTGCACACTCCATTATTGTCCTATTTATGCATTCAACCACTCCATTTTTCTGTGGAGTCCCTAGAACCATTTTCTGCCTACGAATTCCATTAAAGGAATAATAATCCTCAAATTATTTGCTGCAATACTCACCACCATTATCAGATCTGAGATATTTTAATTTTTTACCCATCTCATTCTCAACCAAGCTTCTTTATTTCTTAAATGTTTCAAATACATCAGATTTCTACCTAAGGAAACAAATCCATACCTTCCTAGTTGCATCATCTATGAATATAACATAATGTCGAGAGCCACCGAGAGAAGATACTCGAGCTATTCTTCATACATCTGTATGCACAAGCTCTAACTTTTCATCTTTCTTTTGCTTTCCATCCTTGAGAAAATTGACTCTCTTTTGTTTGCCATGCACACAACTTTCATAGAAATCTATATTAATACATTTCAAACCTGGTAAAACTTTCCTAGAATGAAGTACCTTCATACCTTTTTCACTCATATGCCCAAGTCTATTATGCCATAGCGTTGTCTCAGAACCTGCAGCAACTGTTTCAGTCTCTTCCTGTGAACCTGCAACAACTGTTCCTGAACCTGTTTATTTTTTTTTGCAACAACTAAAGTATAAGGAATAGTATGACCTATACAAAGATATAAGGTGCCTACTTTAACACCTTTTGCTACTACTAAGGCACCGCTTGTAACCTTCCAATTTTTATCAGTAAATGTAATAATAAAACCTTCATCAGCTAGCTACCCTGCTGAAATTAAATTCCTACTCAACTTTGGAATGTGCCTTACCTCTTGTAACCAATGATTCCCATTTTGCAACTTAATCTTAATTCTTCCCTTTCCAACAATCTGACAGGGTTCGTTATCTCCCAAATAAACCAACCTAAAATCCCCTTTGACATAATCAAGAAAATAACTTCTATGGGGCGTAGCATAAAATAAGGCCCTTGAATATAAAACCCATGAATCATCAAAATTATCTAGGGAAAGAACTAAAGTATCATCTTCAGATTTATTACTTACCACATTTGTCTTCTTATTTCCTTCTTGTTTGTCTCCTTCTTTATTCTTTCGAGACTAGCAATCTTTCTTCAGATGACCTAGTTTCCCACAGTACCAGCAATCCTTCTATCCTTTGGATTGGAATCCCTTATCCTTTGATTTTCTTTGTGACTTCCCATGACCTCTAGAACCTTTTCCTCTCTCCTTTGATTTGCCCCTGCTTTTTGCATTCAAAACACTACCTGATGTGGACCCTCCTGAGCTTTTCCATCGGATTTCCTCGCTAAGGATAACACTGACAACATCATCAAAATTTAAAGTATTTGAACCAGAGACAGAGTTACTTACAGCCATTACCAAGCTATTCTAGCTTTCTGGCAAAGAACATAATATCAAGAGAGCCCTCACCTCTTCATCAAAACTTACTTTTACAGAAGTTAATTGACTGATAATCGTATTAAACTCATTTAAATGATCTGTCACAGATCCACCTTCAATCATTTTTAGATTAAACCGATGGTGCCAGGAACAACCGAATGGTTCCCAGTGCCTTTCTATCTAGAAGATTCCAATCCTCATTAGTCATTGTTACTAGTTTCTTGGCTACTCCTTCTAACAACCTCCATAAATCATTCTGATAAAGATAATCCTCCATCTGCATCTTCCATAACTGATAGTTCTACCCATTGAATTTGTCTACCTTCAATTTACCCTTGTCTGCCTTTGTTCCCACTCAACCATGAGACTCCCACTCAACTGTGACACTTTCCTGCTGACGATAATCAAACACAACCCGCTTTGATACCACTTGTTAGCGTTAGCTAACAGAATATATCAATTAAATGCAAATAAAGAGTAAACAGAGGAATGAAAATACACAAAAAAAATAATAGCGAGAGACAACTTTTAATGTGGTTCACCCAAACTCAGGCTACATCCACCAACAGTGAGTCCAATATTATTATCCAGTAAATTAGATTGATTACAACCAGCAATCCTTACAACTCAATACCGTTGCAAAATGCTACAATACATCATCGAAAACCCTAACCCTTAGCCATTTTTATCACGACTTTTGTCTGTTACAAAATAGGGTTTTTTATGTCAGCCAATGAAAAAATAACTCTCGACGCCTTAATAAAATAATAAAAAACCCCACAAGGGGCACTACCCCTTGACCCCATCTTGGTGGCACTGCCCCTAAACCCCCGCAAGGGGCGCTGCCCCTTGACCCCGTAGGAATTTGGGGGAAACTGTGCCAATAAAAGTGGGCTAAATTTAACCTCTAATTCTAATTAGGCTCCATATAACAACACCTCCATCATCGCATTAGTTTCAATATCTTCTACACTCGACCTCGGTGAGTAGGCAACCACAACTTTGATCTCCCCCACTCGGCCTGTCATCTTGGTTAGATGCTTGAGGAAATCTACCCCCTCCCACGCTGAGCTCCTACGAGCCTACTTATCCTCACCGACCGTTAGTGTAACAAAAGGAATCTAGGGGCCATTGTAAGCATGGAGAAGATCTGGCCACACACCACCATCTCTTCGCAAACCATGCCCGGGATTTCCAGCTCCAATACTTTCTTCAGACCCTGGCACCACTTTGCTTTGACTAGAGCCAATGTCAAAGCCCGAACTGACTCCTTCAGCTCCCCAATCTCCAAGAGCACACCGAAAAACATAGTAGCAAGGTTTGAATTCACTCTGTATTTGATCTCTATATTCAAAAAGTCTCCCCAAGGACCGCCTTGATAGCATTCAGCCCAACTGGAGATTTTGAATTAAAGACCTTCATCAATCTTTGATTAGAGATTGGCCCTAAATAGGCCATTTGCCTTTTCCCAGCTAGCAGGGGAACATTCGACTCCATGTCCACTATAATCACTCTGAAAGAGAAATCAAATAGGAACAAGATAGAAAATGAAAACCACATCTTGCCAAACCCATAATATCATCCCAAGCCACTACCAGTCAAGCTCACACGCTGCATTGTACCACCTCATATTTCCTTTGATCTGGAAAGTAGATCCAGAAATAAATTCCCAACGCTACGGGCCATAAACATAAGCATGCCTGTTAGTCCTTGCATCATCAGACCTTTCATCATCAGTCTCCACACTAGCTGAGAATGCTATCACACCAACACTAGTGACACACTTCCTGTCAGTCCTTGCATCATTAGTCTCCACGCTGGCTAAGAATGCCACCTCACCTTCCACTCACTACTAACACTATCCCACACCAACATCATGTCAGCTGGCATCTTCAAGAATCAGATTTTCTAATCTAGGGGATAGGGATTTTATCTCCTCCAAAGAATATTTAATTTGGAAATCATCAGTCATGTTGAAGGTAAGATTAGCTAACAAATTAGCTACCTTGTTCGCTTCTTAGAAAATATGATTAACTTTGTAGTCCCTAAATTTAGTTAGTAACTCTAGACTTCTAGCCAATGAGTTGCTCAATTTCTAGTTTGGAGTTTGGCTATTTTGAATGGCATTCACTATGATATGAGAGTCCCCTTCTATGTGAATTCTTCTGACCCCAAGAGATAACCCCAATTGTAACCCCATGATGAATGCCTGTAATTTTTCCTCATTGTTAGTTAGCACTCCAATCTTCCTTGAGGTGGCACAAACCAACTCACCTTTCTCACTTCTAATTACACATCCCATCAAGGCCTTACCTAGGTTCCCTGTGGAGGCTCCATCATTGTTGAGTTTGGCCCATCCCTCATCGGAGCCCTGCCATCTTGTATTGGCTCTACTAACCTTTAGTTTAACCCGGGACACCAAACTGGGACACCCCTTGAACAGGGAGAATAACTAGCCCTTGCCAATTCCTCCGCATGAGACCATCCCAAGCCATAAATGATCTACCCTTAGTCCTTTGATTTCTAAGAACATTGTTAGCCACCTCAATAATAGCCCCTTCAATCTTTCTCCATAGATGATCTAACTCCATTTCCTTACCTTGGAAAAGTCTTCTATTTCTTTCCTTCCAAAATTCCCAAATTAGGATTGAGGGAATGATAACCCATATGCAAGAGAACATCACCTTCCTATACAAAACTGGCCATGAATTGAACAAGTCTAACAAGCTTCTTGGAAAGGCACTTTCCCAGTTCAATTTATGCATAAGTCTCAACCAACATTGTTCTGTGAACCTACAGCTTCAGAGGAGATGGTCTACCTCCTCTTCCTACCCCACACAAAGGCAGCATCTAAAGGGACCACAATGGCTAAATTTTTTCAATTTCTACCCAGTCAAGATTCTCCCTTACAGGGCATCCCAATAAAGCATTCCTCCATTGGGAAGACATTGGTTGTCCCAAATGAGGTGAGTGGGCCTATTCTCCTTAGCTCTATCTGCCTCCTCGATAATGTAGTCTAACATCACACTATAGTCACCTAATTTGGCACCACACCAAATAATTATGTCCTCACTGTCTAAGATTTCTATCCTTCTGCTTTTCAATTCCTACTTTAGAAGATCTAATTGGGCTTGAGGAAGACCCACATAGTCGAGCTCTTTCCATCTCCACTCCTTGATACCTTCCTGCTCATGCAAGTACACATAATTTCCCACCTTCTCTCCCCATAACTGAGATAACATGGTCCTACTCTCCTCTAACCCTTCAATGTTTTTAAGGGAAATATACCCATTCCAGGAATCTTCCCAGAACAGAGCCGTACTTCCATTCCTGACTTCCTAAGAGAGGTAGTCTATGATAAGCTATCTACACTCCAACATAAAGTTCCAAATTATAGAACTAGCAGGAGGGTTTTCTATTGTCAAAATTCTATCTAGGCTGTACGAATCTAGGTACTTATTTTGAAGAAGTCTAGCCCACTAGGAGTGTGGATTGTTGTACATTTTCCATACCAACTTAGCACCAAGAGCTTTATTTAAGGATGACCAACTTCACAATCCTACCCCACCCATTTGATTTGATTTGCAAATTTTATCCCACATAACTAGGGGTATTTCTGACCAGTTAGGTCTCCACTCTAGAAAAAAAAATTCATGCTTTTGTTAAGATCTTCCTACACCGTTTTAGGCATTTTCAAGCAATGCATAGAAAATATGGGGATAGTAAAGACCACTAATTTGAGCATTTGGACCCTCCCTGCCAGCCACAACCACCTACCTTTCCAAGATTCCATCTTATTTTTATAGCTGGTCACAATTTGACTCCATAGATTGGATCTGACTACTCCTTGGAAGAGAGGGGTCCCCAAATATTTCCTAGGAAGACCTTCAATTCTCAGACCCAACTTCCTAGGTAACATCCTTTGTTTTCTATGATTCGTGTTAAAGAAAAATACCTCAAATTCATTCCAGTTTGTATTAGAACTAACCTAAGGCAAAGTAGTAATTGCCAATTGCATCCTTGATTACCCTAGCCTCCCTTCTACTAGTCACTCCAAACAACAAGGTTTCATACACAAATTGGTGATGCGTTACTGCTTCTATATCCGAAGCTACTGAGATACCTTTCAACCTACCCAATCTAGCTTCTTCCTTAATAAATTTGCCAAGTGCTTCTGCCATTATAACAAACAACGAAGGAGAGTGGGGGTCCCCCTACCTGATACCACTTCTTGAATCAAAAAACCTTTTGGGCTCCCATTCACAAGGATAAAAAATCTAAGCTTTTCGATGGAGCTTTTGATCCACTGAATCCATTCACAACAAAGTCTAAACTTTTCCATGACTACCAAAAGGAACCCTCTATTAACCTGGTCATAGGCCTTCCTTATGTCTAACTTCACCAGCATCTTTTCTACCCTACTTTTGTTCACCATATTCAAGGCTTCATGTACAATGTTTATTCCATCAGAAATGGGCCTCCCTGGTGGAACCCATTTCCCTCCTCAGTAATGAGAAGGGGAAGGATGGTGCAGGAGCACCTAACACAAGGTGGCCTCCATGAGGCATTTAAGTTTATGTTTGTTTAGAAAATCATGTTTGCGTTGTAATAAGGTCTATTTGACCAATTCATTTTCATTTCAGTTTGTATATAGGTTCATTTGGTAAGTCCCAAGTGACTTAGGGGACATTTGTCAAATTGTAACCGCATAATGCCAAAAATAGGCAGTTGGGCAGTTGGAGGCTATTTAAAACGATTGTCTCCCAGCCGCTTGGAGTCAGTTTGGTACTATTCTAGGTGAGTTTATAAACCCAGGGAATTGAACAAAGTTAAATAGATGATATTACATTATCAGATCGAGAGGAGAAATTGAATGTAATCGAGCATTGTTAAGGAGAAATAAAGACTATTTTGTGTCGTCAATCTATTTTCTGTTCTCTATAAATACAAAATTGCATAGTTGTAGATCTCTTTTCCTTTCTATGTTTTCCCGTTGTTGCATTATGTCGATGTGAAGCATTCCACTGATAAGATTTCTATCAAAATCAGTGGAATGGCTTCATTTTACAATTATCTACTTTCATTTTTTGTTTTGTTTTCCTATTCAGTGGCGTATAGGACCAAATTTGGTTGTGCATAGTAGATTGCCTAGCATCTCCATGTGTTAGGGTTTGGATTGGAGGAGTTGGAGTTGTTTCGGTGAGACAGAGGCCATTGACGAAGCATTTCTTGCTCAGACTGACGCGGATAGTCTGGCTGAAGGGAGGATCAAGCTGTTGAATGTAAGTCACAGCTTGAGGATCAGATCTGAGTGATCAGATTATCAACGTTTTTGGAGAAAGTCTGACCAATAAGGAAGTATACACCGAAGGTAGATGCCATCGGGTAGAGGAGCGACATCGGCAGAAGAGTTGGAAGCATACAACGAAGACAAGAGTCTCACCGAATGTAGATTGCAAATGCATATCACAAAAGCATGTTGGGAATATATGTGGAGAATGTATCTTTCGTCAGATACAAATGGTGACCGGTCGTAATGGTGAATTAGGGTATAGGAACCGGTAATAGCAAGTCATGCCAAGCATATACTAAGTTAGAGTTTGAGGCTCCCCATCAAAGGAGAAATTTGATTCTATTAGCCATTGCTTTTGAAATAATTTTATACATTGTGTTGAACAAAGAAATAGGTCTATAGTTATCCATAGTCTTAGTTTTACTCCTTTTTGGGATTAAAGCAATGAAAGTGGAATTCATAGCTTTCAACATTGTGTTGTTCCTCCTAGCCACATCTACTACCTTTGCCATGTCATCCCCAATAATCTCCCAAAATTGTTGAAAAAAGAAAGTTGGAAAGGGCCATCCGAGCCCGGGGCCTTATCAAGGTTAAGTCGAAAGGTAGCTTTTCTCACCTTTTCCTCTGAGAAAATCTTGTTTAGTTTTGTATTCCTACCCTAATCAATCATGAATGAGATTCTTCTTAGAACTTCTTCTATACAGATCTGGCTAGTGTTATCCTCCTTGTTCAACAACTCCTTAAAGTAGTCCACTACCACTTTCTCAATCTCCTCAGGATCAGAGACAACGAAGCCTTCACCATCTTTATAAGAAGAAATATTATTAATAATCCTCTTCACTTTGGTGGATTTATGGAAGAACTTAGTATTCCTATCCCTAGCCTTCAGCCAAGTCTCCCTAGATTTTTGCTTCCAAAACATTTCCTCTCTAGCTAAAAGTTCATCATGTGACATTGTCTTAGAGCCTTTTCTTTGACATAGATCTCCTGATCCATTCCTTCTCTTAAAATTTTATTATTTAGAGCTTCCATTTCTACCTCCAATATAACTTTCTCTCCAAAAATATGCTTAAAATGAGTCTTATTCCATTCTTTAAGTTGGATCTTCACATAAGCCAATTTTTTCTAAAGCTTAAAGAGCCTTGACCCAAACACCCTAGGGGCTTGTGTCCACCACTCCTTGATTGTATCTCCAGTTCCTAGGTCCCTTAACCACATCTTTTCAAACTTAAAGGTACTACCCACTAGTCTTGCATCCTTCTCAAACTTGAGTTGAACTGGAAAGTGATCTGGTCCTGACAAGGGGATAATAAAGGATTCAAAAACAAAAACCCAAACTCCAACAACCAAGAATCTGTCCAAGTATTTTGCTATGTTTGTGGAGCCCTAACACCTATTTGTCCAAGTGTATATTTCATTTTTTGGCTTTATATCTTGCAGAAAATTGTCATTTATGAAATCCTGAAAGTCTTTTTGCACTTGATTTGGGGATTGAATTCCACCTTTGTTCTCACTACCATCCTTTGTGGCATTAAAATCCCCACCAATGATCACTTTCTCATCCCTTATTTCCTGAAGAACTACAAAAATTTGGTTCGAGATTAGTCTATTCTGGTCCATTTTGGTTGGGCCATATACATTAATAATGATGAAACTCCCACTTGAGGATATAGGTTTGCACCTACATATCTGTCAGTGATCAAATTGTTTAGTAGCCTCCACATTCATGCTAAAAGGATTCCACATTACTCCTAAGCCACCTAAGGCCCCTCTTGAAGGGAAAAAGATCCCCTCCCACTATTTCCATCTCCTCATTACACCCTGAGACTCCCCATTGGTCAGCTTTGTTTCTTGTAACATTGCCAAATTAGGATTGCTCAAATCAAGATGGTGTTTGAGTAGATACCTCATGTTAGGGGCAATTATGTCCCTAACATTCCAAGTGATGAGCATCATTTCTCCTTAGGGAGGGAGAACCCCTTCCCCAATCTCAGCTTCCTTTGTCCTTAGGCACTACCAGCCAATTCTAATTGGGCTTTCTTTTATTTCCTCCCTCTTTTTCCTTTCTCCCCTAGATTTGGTTTCTTCATTTTAGTCTTCCTTTTAGACACAGTTTTGCTCTCCATTTCCCCCCAATCCTCTTCTAAAGAAGAGAAATCCTCAGAGTCTTCCTCTTCAGGTTCAAATTTCTTGGCTTCTTCATCCCCAATCTCAAAACCTTCTCCCCCCTCTGTAATGTTGTCCTCAACAACATTTTCTAACATGAATTCACCTTCTTCAAGCTCTACTCTACCTTCCTTCCCACCTTGCACAACTTGCATCACCAGCTGATGGTCTTCTAGAGTACCTACCCCGACACAGTTATTCCCTTCTTTTTGGGAAACATCCCCACATGCACGCTCCTCATCTATAGGCTTATCTCCCTCAGGATGACCAATGTATTCCATAATCAGACTTCTATTCATGTTAATTAGGTTTTCTATGGGAGTCACTTCTACGAATTCTTCTTGGAATCCTTCCTCCTGATTAAGTGCTAAAACTGCTTCCTTGACTGGGGGCATTGAGGAGTTTCAGGTTTTTGTAGTTTTCTCCTTCCATCTTACCTGAAGATTCTAGTGGGGAGTTCAATTTCATGTTCTTATCTTCCTGAGGACACTCTTCCTTATCAAGTTCAATCTTTTCATTAGCCCTAAGTTTTTACTAGGGTGTTTTTCCACTTCTATCTTCTACCTTCGGATCCATGAATCTCATTTAATTTCAACCTCACTTGGGATTTCCTTTGTTAATTTGATTTCTATACAAATCCTTGCATATGTTCTAAACTCTCCATTTAAGAAATTATCACCCAACTTAATAAAGGAGCCTAATTTTTCACCATTCCGCTTAAGAATATCTTCTTCCTAGTATTCCACAGGTAGATTGTACATCCTAATCCACATTGGAACTACTAAAATTTCATTTTTAATAGGGTTAAAGTTGGGTTCCTAGTCTTTAACATAGAATCCCATGCCATCCATGATATTGTTGTTATATGGAGCCTAATCAGACTCAGAGGTTAAATTTACCCCTTTTATCGATGTGATTTCCCCCCAAATTCTTACGGGGTCAAGGGGCAGTGCCCCTTGCAGGCTCTAGGGGCATCATTAAGATAGTGCCCCACATGGTTTTTTATTATTTTATTAAGGCATCGAGAGTTATTTTTTCATTGGCTGACATAAAAAACCCTATTTTGTAACCGACAAAAGTCGTGATAAAAATGGCTAAGGGTTAGGGTTTCTATGGAGATGTATTGTAGCATTTTGTAGCGGTATTGAGTTATAGGGATTGCTGGTTGTAATCGGTTTGATTTACTGGATAATAATATTAGACTCTTTGTTGGTGGATGTAGCCTGAGTTTGGGTGAACCATGCTAAAAGTTGTCTCTTGCTATTATTATTTCTGTGTATTTTCATTCCTCTATTTAATCTTTATTTGCATTTAATTGATATCTTCTATCGGCTAACCCTAACAGATATGTGGACTTCCCTCCAAGATTTTAGTTTTTATCTCTACACTTGACATTTCCACTAGGAATAAGCCATATGGGAGGGATTTAATGATAGCCTCCTTATCCCATTTTTCCTACGCCACTAGGAACCCCTAGCCCTTGTCGGCCATTCCCTAGCCCATTTTAAGAAAATTGCTCAAGCCCTTAATCTATTCACCATATTTTCTAAGCCTCGACAATTTAGGTTGAATGAAATGTATTTAGAGAGGGGAAATAAACTTATTGGGATGGCATTAGCTCCTATTGTCACTCCTTCACCCTTAGGTCTCCATATCCATTCCTTAGAATTGATTGCACCAGCCATCTCTGATGCTTTGTCTAGATACGTCCCATCCGATCATCTTCCCCACTCACTTTTCCCCTCCCTTCCTACTAAAACCTGAACCATCTCTACGCCTTCCATGCCAAGCTTCCCAATTTATATTCCTCAAATTAGGGGAGAGCCATCTTTTTCTTCCCCATCAGCCTGGTTTTGAAAATTTTTGGTTCAGAGGCATGTTGTTATTTTTCCCATTTTTCATTCTATTATTATATAATTATATTTATCTATAAAAATTAGGACCAGGGATTTACCCATGGGTGACATGAAAATTCCCCACTCCACATGCCATGGGTAAATCAGGATATAAGATCCTGGGGGCCCCTCAATTCTTGACATAGTAGAGGGAAACCCTACGATGTTTGAACCTGGGTTGCTAGCACTATAGGCAAGAAGCCCGACCATTTCACCACAAGGTCTCTCCTAATATTTTATTTATTATTAAATTTTATGTAAGATTATTTATAATTTAAACATAGTTTTATTCTATAACGCATAAGTATTTTGTATATATCTAATTTTGTTCCATCGAAACAATGACATTAATATGTAGTGCGCACATATTTTTCATAATATTTTTCTCTATTTCTCTATTTTTCTATTTTTCTATGTGTGTGGAATGGAGACCTTAATGTTTGGTGAAAGCTTATGTTCACTAGAAAAAATGAAACTAAATATAATAATTAAATTAAATATATTCAAAACTATACTTTCTTGAAAGCTTATTTTGAAGGCTAGGATGCTACAAAATTGTACGTTGTAGTGGCTTGGTTTGATGGTTCAACCCAAGCTTTGAAACATAAATTTTTGTAGAGAAACAAGTGAGAAAAAAGTGTCATGAAATGAACCTTCATACCTTCAAATGAAGATACCTTCATTCAAAAGTTCCTTTTCCTTTTTGAACATGAAAATATTAAAAAAATATTAAAAAAAGACTTTTAAATGAAGGTGAAGGTCAAAGGATCTTCATTCGAAGCTATTTTTATTATTTGCTTCCTTTGGCTCATTTTTCCCAATCCCACAAGTGGGACACACTATTGTGGGTTCACCCTTGTTCCTAAAGTAGTGAGCTACTAAACTCTAAAAATAATGTCAATTCCAGCCATGGGAATAGAAAACATAAGTTAATAAAGCATGTAGTCTCCCATGGTGAGTTTAATACTATGGAATTTACTTCAATATTAACTAAATTCCACTATCTGTAATCATAAACTAAAATTTTAGGGTAGGTAAACAATGTATAGTTCAATTATTTCACCGACTTACTATCGATGAAGTTATGAGTACACCATGAGTCAATCAATACTCTTACCTTTTATTTTTTAAAGGAACCTAATATCTCAAGTGTTTGTGGGGTACTAGTACTTGATAGAGTATGGAAAGAGATGGTTGGTTGGACATCTTCTAAGTCTTCTACAACCACTAATAATACCTCTTCTTCATCATTTTCTTCATCATAGGTTCCCTCAATGTAGAACAATTTATTCTTAACACATTTATGTCATTTACTATATTTTCCATCATAGTTGAAACATAACCGTTTGACCCTTTTTTCTTCAATTTGTTAAGGTTTCAATCTCATAGGTTGAAGAAATGATGGTGCAAGGTTCCTCCATTCTCTTTTACTAGAGAATTCCTCCCTTCTGTTAGTGAATAACTTTTTTTCTACCTTCATTGTCATAATAATTGCTTAGGATAGAGAAGATGGATAGAACATGCATACCTCATATTTGATGTGCTCCTTTAGAACCCCTACAAATAATTCCTTTAAATTTTCTCCTATAACATTATCTGCTCTTAAGTACAAGGTTTGGAAATATTAAGTACAATCCTTAATTGTACTTTTTTCCTTTAAATTGGTGAGCCAGTTGAATTAGATATCCCTAAAAATGTCTCCATAATGTATAGAGAGTTCCTCTTGAAAAATTGACCATGTGACCACACAATCCTTCTTTTGTTTCTTTTTTCATAACATAATACCAAATGAATTAGTTTGGTTCCAAGTTTAAAGATGGCATTGCCACCTTTTGTTGACATGGAACATGATGAAGATCAATGAACTACTCCATTTGGGAGATCCAATTAGTTGGATCCTTGCAATAAAACTTTCACATGTCCATCTTTGTTGTTAAATGCCTAGGCAAAAGTTTTTTGGGAAATGATCCATCTTTATATTTGAATCAAACGCAAAAGCATCATGTCCCTTAGAAGAATCATCTTCTTCCCAAATATTATGATGTGAAGCCATTGGCTTAGAGTTCAAATAACTCTCAAGACCATCAAATTATTATTAACTACATATTGTCACTCTGCATGAATCCTTTTAGATGATCCATCAATTTTGACTTCATTTCATCTTTCATCTTGTTGGTTTCTTTCCTTATTTCTTCCCTTATATATTCATTATCTATGGGACCAATCTCCTTAATTACCACATCATCATTGCCTTGAGATTTTCTAGGTGTGACAAAATTATTTTTCCCTCTTGTTTCAAGCCTTTCCATGATGACGCCAAAATTGTTTTCACAATAACTTACTCAAAAAAATAAAAAAAATAAAAAAATTTTACTATAACTTACTAGGGCCTAAATCTCAACTCTAAAAAATTATCTCCAAGAAATTTGCTAATTTGTAGCCTTGTGAGAGAAGTTAGTGGAAACTCTAATTTCACAATAACTTCCTTAGATATACTCCAAATGACCTAAAATTAGAACTAAAGAATATTCAATATGTCCTTGATCAATTCTCTATAAATTAGATTTTGTTTCTGATTTATAGACTTTGGAGAAAATTTAGTCTAATCCCTAATTTCACAATAAATCCTCCAAATCTATTCCAAATGACCTCAAATCTAAACTATATCATCTTCAATATGGACTTTAAAAACCCTTTAAAAATTAGGGAAAAAAATACCAAGAGGTATATGCACTTCACAATTTAACATCTTGAGTAGAAAAATATTAATTTGGTTTTTTCTCTCCAAGTGCCAAGATCATGCATTGGTACCACTTTCAAATAACTTGAACAAAAGAAGAATATAATAGGAAATATGTTTCAAATACTTGATAATACTTGAGAAAAAAAGGCTAATTTGAGAGGGAAAATCTCCAAATATCTACAATAAATACACAATTCACAATATGATGACAATAAATTAACCAATAGCTCCTATATATAGTCTACTTGTGCCTTGGATGCCACTGAGTATGACTTGTAGATACCCATATAACACCTAGGATGAATTAAATATCTAAATAAGAGTATAATAATGATCATATAACTTAATTAAGAGTTAAGGTAGCCACAATCTAACTCCTCATAACCCAATGAACATTATAAGATTACGGATGTAGAAATCAAGCCCACTTAGCTTACTACACCATTTGCAAAACCTTAAGAAAGCATTGTGCCTTATTAAAAATTCATTATATAGTCCCTTTAGCTTATCTTGTGTGTTAAATTATGATGGATTATTAGGATTCAACTATCTAGTTTTTGAGTCAAATTCATTGACCCCTATTTTGATGCATTATGAAAACTAACTCCTACTTGTTATCTTATATCTATTATCACATAGCCCAAATATCCATTCAATTCCTTTTGATTTATGTATGAATCTATTTGTGTGTTGAGCTATGTACAAGCCATGATAAAATATATAATTTTTTATTTATTTAGAAGAGGCATTGATGTAGCTTGGGTTGTTGATGAGAGATGTTGTTTCCTCCTATTTTTTAGATGCTTTGTTTTATGCCATTCATGTTCATTTAAAGAAAGTTTCATAGATTGTTTTTTCCCCCATTTTCTATATTTTGTTGGATAAGAGATTTGTATAATTGGCTATGCCAATGTGAGTAAATAGAGTGATACTATGTTGTTGCCTAGGGTAAAAAGAACTAGAAATTCAAATGCAACATAAAACTATATGTACTATAAATCAACAATTTCTTATTTCTATTCCTTTTGACATAAAAGTATATATATTA
Source organism: Cunninghamia lanceolata (assembly GCA_027924645.1). NCBI lineage: Eukaryota > Viridiplantae > Streptophyta > Pinopsida > Cupressales > Cupressaceae > Cunninghamia > Cunninghamia lanceolata. The sequence goes on from BSBN01001067.1 coordinate 8,977,926, forward strand.
CAGTATTATGTCACAAATGCTAACCACTAAATTGTTAGGTTCAGTTATTAGTGATATGTCTTCTTGCAACACAACCATGGTTATACATCATTTTTACTATTTGGAATCCTTATACACCTATGGATCTTTTCCTTATAACAATATCCTTTAAGCAATTGAGCTCACTAGGGAGAGATTGGGATGCAAAAATAGTATTAGACTAAGTTTTTGTTGACAAGATTTTTTAGATCTACCATTATTTTCTTATTTGAATGTCTTGGTTTAAATTTTTTAAAATCTTGAAGCTACCTAGTATGCCATAGAGAAGTTGCATTATTCATAGAGTCACACCATAATATTTTCATAGTTGTCTCTAACTCTATTATTTTTCATAGTCTTACAATATGTTAGAATTGTGTAATTAATCTTGTATTTACCTTTCTTTTATTTATAATTAGGAGAACTCGTAATAATGTAATTAAGCCTATATTTTTCCTAATAGAAATATCCATAGTGAGAATTACCATTTGTTGGCACATCTTGGGAGGTTACCCATCTTAGTACTACTTTGATTCATTTATGGATTTGTCTCCTATCTCTGATTCATCATCTGTTACTCCTTCATTATCAGCTTCTTCATGAACATAATAACAATTCTTTTGGAACCTTTGTCTATTAGAGTTTGACCTTGTAGACCTTTCTAGACATCTTGAGGCAAAATGACCAATCTTATTGTAGTTGAAGCACTTAAAGGGTAATTTTCCTTCATACTTACTGGATCCTCTTGGTAGTCTTTTTGCAATGAGGGCTTCAAGTTGAGCTATTTCTACTTCTTCCTCTTCCATGTCTCTTCTTGATTGATCATACCATGACAACTTCCTTGAAGAGTTTTCTCCTGGATCAAATCTTTGTTTGCCTTTCACAGAGGCACTGGCTTTGAATGTAGATTCAGTTTTGGGGGGATCATCTCCAAACTCGGTCATTTCAAATGCAGCCAGTTTGCCAACCAATTAGTGTCTTGTGACAGTTGTATGGGCTCTGAATTCATCAATGGCAGTAACCTTGATTTTGTAGGCAGCAGGAAAGGATCTGAGAATTTTGCCAATAATCTCATTTTCATCCAAAACTCCACCAGCATTCCTAATTCCACACACCAGCTCATTTACTCTTGGCATAAAGGTAGTAATATTTTCATCATCTCTCATCTTCAATCTTTTAAATTTCCCTTTGAGACTCTGCAACCTTGCACTCTTAACATACTCATCTCCTTCATGCAGAAGTTCCAGTTTAATCCAGATCTCATAGGCAGTTGGTAGGTCAATAACATTTGAGAGCTCTGAGTCAGTTAATGCGCTTAGAAGAGCTTCTTTGGTCCACAGATTGTTTTCAGCATCTGTGATTTCATTTAAAGTTGTCAGACCACCCTGTGGAGGTACATATGCTTTTGTGACCATGGACAAGTATGCTTTTCCCATACACTCCAAGTGACATTTCATGCGACCTTTCCAAAGAGAGAAGTCGGTTCCATCAAACTTCAGACTATCCTTCTTGTATGACGACATCCTGGATCTCCTCAAGCAGTTAAGCTCCTTTTAGAGGAACTTGGCTCTGATACCAGTTGTTAGATCTAGGGCACACAACTGAGAGGGGGGGTGAATCAGTTGTACAAAACTTGCTTCTATTTCAAACACTTAAATCTTCTTTGTTATTTAATAGCATATCAATTAATCACTCATGAAAGCATAAAGCATAAACACTAGAGCATATATCCATCAACACATGAGACACCAAGATTTTGACGTGGAAAACCCAGTCAAGGGAAAAACCATGGGGTGATTAACCCAAGGATTATTCTCTGTTAGAAGAATAAGAAAAATAGATGGCACATGCCAATTAGGGCTTACTACCTAAGCACACTGCTCACAAAAGGCACACTGCCTACAAGAGACGCACTGTCTACAAAGTAACAAGTATTACAAACTTGAACTGGAGAATGACATCTTTACCATGCCTGGATCAGTTCCATTTAAGCCCAAAAACACCTGCTCTGCCTTTCGCACTTCTCTTCGCTATACCATACTCATCACCACAAGATACACTTCAAAATGAATTCACAATCCCTTATTTATATAAGGCATCGACTTAGGAACAATCATCTAAGTCGGCAAACACCTACAAGATCATTCGCAAGACGTGTAATACATCTGGTCGGCCAGTCTCAAGAAGAACACCAATATCCATGGTTATTCTTCAAATGCAAACTCTAACTTCAATGCGGACCACCAATAAGAATTGTACACGATCCAAAGATCACCAAAACCTTTCCTGAGTCATCAAGAACATCCACACTTTATCAGCTTACTGGAATTCTTCTATTCTTCATCCGGAACTTCAAGAACATAGTCTGTCATCACTGTCATAATGAAAAAGGTGCTTCTGGACCTCCAAACATTGAACAAATCTAGTTGTCACTTCACATGAACTTCTTCAACACTCTCTCCAATCCGTAGAATGAGATAATGCAATTCTGGATCTCACCGGACCAAACTGTGACACTCTGTCCCCACTAAACATCTGTTGGAACCGGTTCTACTAGAGCAATCATAACTTCTTTAGATCATTATGTGGACCTCTAAAAACTTGACTAGATCATCTCAAGACTCATATCTGCAAACCCTTTAAATTGCATCCTCTGATCTTCATCTTATCTTGGAATTTTACCTTACTGTCATCACTGTTCTTCACTGTTCCTGATTGAGACTAATTTCCTCAATATCCTCAACACACAGCTCATCCAATCCTTCTAATTAATGCAATATGAGTATGTTGACATCAATGACAACACTGGTTATCCTCATACTTGCAACACTACATGTTGACTTGCGGTAGATGACGTGTCTCCAACTATGGTATTCAAATCTCTCGTAGCATGAAATTTTTGCATTCATTCTCTTTGTGCTGCCAATACCATATCTCTTTGTGATGGTTGTGGTTCCTCTTCAATTGGCATGTCTTCATTTATCATGTCCAATTTCCTCTTCTCACGAAGTTCCCTCATAGCCACTGCTTTCTTTGCATTCTTATCTTCTATCTCTTCCTGTGTTGGTTTAATTCTTGATCGTTTCTTCGGCATGACAGAGAATTTGTCTGTAGCATGATAAAGAGACCAATATTAGTTCCTAAGGAATGAATCCATACAAATAACTAAAATATATGTCATTCAACCCTTGATAGTAAATGTACATACAATCATCATGTAAAAGAGTAAATGTCACTCAATCAAAATAGGTACAAAGCATACAAAGAAAATTATTGCAGCCATGAAAAGAGTACATGGGACTTCATGCTTGAAAAGGTTGAGGCAGACCCAATTTGACATGTTTGTTGTTTCTAGGGCTACTAGGATTTGGAATTGAGAAGGTGTTTTATGGTACTAGGGATACTAGGATTTGGGTGGCTTGTGAAGGAATAGACAATAATTGTTGTGTCATGTGCATGTACAAATCATCATGAATAGGTGCATAAGGAATGTCCTAGCCCAAGATATGTGCATACAAATCATCATGTCATGTGCATACTTGTATGATCTTGGCACCTATTCATTTGTATTTTAATTTGTTAATACGACAAGATAATAGTGGGATTGTATTTTTATTATGTTGTAAGGATTTATTCAAGTGTATAGTTTGACATCATGGTATGTTAAGGTTTGTTTATTACACATAATTATTAAAGAGACCAAGTGTAGAAAATATACATGGCATCATGTGAGATTGTAGGTTGCTTTCTTGATTGGGAATGTGTCTATTTTAAACTTGTATGATAAAGCATGATAAAGTAATTCAAATAGAATTAAGGAAAATGTAAAGAACATGCATGTAAAGACTTGACATACCTAAAAAATGAAGATTCAAATGGAGAGAGTACCCAATTATGTAGTGTTTTTTTTCTTCTTGCATCAAACTCCTCAACAATTTGAGTTTTTCACCACTTGCTTCCTTTTCAATGTTAAATTGAATAACACTCAAATAAAATTACTAACAACAATACTATTAACCAATCTATAATGTTAAATTCCTAAAATTGAATCACAATTAACATTGCAACACTACAAAAATTGAAACTTGAATAGATATATATCAAACTTGGTGTGAAAACTATGGTATTTCCTCCTTCTCAAGTTGGCAAAGTAGAAAAGGTCGTGGAAAGATCATGCAAAGGTGGTAGAATGTGTAAAATGTGCATGTGAACTTCCCAACAACATGAAAGCACTTCTTTTTTGTTGGAGCATGCGCATAATCAACATGAAAATAGAGCATGTGGGCCTGGAACACAGGAGTCAACACTTTTTTACCATTTCTATAATAGGACAAAACACAAGCACATTATAACGTGCTCGTATTTTGTCCTACTATAGATTGATCCATAAATATTTTTGCCTACCTCACCTTCGATAGCACCTTTATAGTATCTCACCTCTAGTTCCATTAGCTCATGTTCTATATCTCACTTATCTCTCCCGCTCACCTCTCTACCTCTCCCCTCTCTATGTCTCTCAGTAGTTCCTTGTCTACCTCAACCCTAAACCTTATCCCTAAACCCTAATCCCTCAACCCTCAACTCTAATCCCTCATCCCTAAACCCTAAACACTATCCCTATTCCTAAACACTCAACAGGCTTGATACTATACCTTAAACCCTAATCCCTTATCCCTAAACCCTCCAACCCTAGATCCCTAATCTTTATACCCTCGACACTCTACTTTAACCCTAATCCCTCAACCCTTGAACCTCAATGTACTCAACCCTCAATGTCAAACCCTAATCCCTCAACCCTTAATTATGATCCCTCAACCCTCAACCCTATCCCTAAACCCTAAACCCTCAACCCTCAACCCTCAACGTCAAATCCTAATCCCTCAACCCTTAACTCTAATCCCTCAACCCTAAACCCTAAACACTATCCCTATTCCTAAACCCTCAATGGGCTTGATATTATACCTTAAACCCTAATCCCTCCAACCCTATCCCTAATCCTTATACCCTTGACACTCTACTTTAACCCTAAACCCTCGACCCTCAACCCTATCCCTAAACCCTCGACCCTCGAACCTCAACCCTCAACCCTCAAGGTCAAACCCTAATCCCTCAACCCTTAACTCTAATCCCTTGACCCTCAACCCTATCCTTAAAGCCTAAACCCTAAATCCTTAACCCTCAACCCTCAATGTCAAATCCTAATCCCTCAACCCTTCACTCTAATGCCTCAACCCTAAACCCTATCCCTAAACCCTCAACACTATACCATAAACCCTAATCCCTCAACCCTTAACCCTAAACCTTATCCCTAAACCCTAATCCCTCAACCCTCAACCCTATCCCTAAACCCTAAATCCTAAAGCCTTAACCCTCAACCCTCAACGTCAAATCCTAATCCCTCAACCCTTCACTCTAATCCCTCAACCCTCAACCCTAAACCTTATCCCCAAACCCTAATCCCTCAACCCTCAACCCTAATCTGTCATCCCTCAACTCTAATATCTTATCCCTAACCCTAAACACTATCCCTATTTCTAAACCCTCAACGGGCTCGATACTATACCTTAAACCCTAATCCCTTATAGCTAAACCCTCCAATCCTATCCCTAATCCTTATACCCTCGACATCAAACCCTAATCCCTCAACCCTTAACTCTGATTCCTCGACCCTTAACCCTTAAAACTTGAACCCTAAAACCTATCCCTACACGCTCGACACTCGACACTATATCTTAAACCCTAATCCCTTAACCCTCATCCCTAAAGCCTCAACCCTAAATCCTTAAACCTTCAACCCTAAACCCTATCCCTAATCCCTCTACCCTCGACACTCTTTTTTAACCTTAATCCCTTGACCATCAACCCTATCCCTCAACCCTCAACCCTCAACCCTCAACTCTCAACATTAAACCCTAATTCATCAACTCTAAACCCTAATCCCTCAAACCTAAACCCTATCCATAAACCATCAACTCTCAACACTATACCTTAAACCCTAATCCCTATCCCTCAACCCTTAACCCTTAAAACTTAAACCCTATCCCCGCACCCTCAACACTTGACACTATATCTTAAGCCTTAAACTCTCATCTCTAAAGCCTCAACCCTCAATCCTTAAACCTTTAGCCCTAAACCCTATCCCTAATCCCTCTACCCTTGACACTCTAACCCTAACCTTGACATTAAACGCTAATCTGTCAACCCTAAACCCTAATCTGTCAACCCTAAACCCTCAACCCTCAACACTATACCTTAAACCCTAATCCATCAACCCTAAAACCTAATCCCTCAACCCTCAACCCTAAACACTATCAATAAACCCTCAACCCTCGACACTATACCTCAAACTGTAATCCCTCAACCCTCAACCCAAATTCCTCAACCCTCGACCCTCGAACCTCAACCCTCAATGTCAAACCCTAATCCTTCAACCCTTAACTCTAATCCCTTGACCCTAAACCCTATCCCTAAACCCACAACAATATACCTTAAACCCTAATCCCTCAACCCTCAACCCTAAACCTTATCCCTAAACCCTAATCCCTCAACCCTTAACCCTAATCCATCATCCCTCAACTCTAATCTCTTATCCCTAAACCCTAAATGCTATCCCTATTCCTAAACCCTCAATGGGCTTGATACTATACCTTAAATCCTAATCCCTTATCCCTAAACCCTCCAACCCTATCCCTAATCCTTATACCCTCGACATCAAACTCTAATCCCTCAACCCTTAACTTTGATCCCTCAACCCTTAACCCTTAAAACTTGAACCCTAAAACCTATCCCTACATGCTCGACACTTGACACTATATCTTAAACCCTAATCCCTTAACCCTCATCCCTAAAGCCTCAACCCTAAATCCTTAAACCTTCAACCCTAATCCCTCGACCCTTGACACTCTTCTTTAACCCTAATCCCTTGACCATCAACCCTATCCCTCAACCCTCAACCCTCAACCCTCAACCCTTAACTCTCAACATTAAACCCTAACTCATCAACCCTAAACCCTAATCCCTCAAACCTAAACCCTATCGCTAAACCATCAACCCTCAACACTATACCTTAAACCCTAATCCCTATCCCTCAACCCTTAACCCTTAAAACTTAAACCCTATCCCTGGACCCTCAACACTTGACACTATATCTTAAGCCTTAAACTCTCATCCCTAAAGCCTCAACCCTCAATCCTTAAACCTTCAACCCTAAACCCTAATCCCTCAAACCTAAACCCTATCGCTAAACCATCAACCCTCAACACTATACCTTCAACCCTAATCCATATCCCTCAACCCTTAACCCTAAAAACTTAAACCCTATCCCTGCACCCTCAACACTTGACACTATATCTTAAGCCTTAAACTCTCATCCCTAAAGCCTCAACCCTCAATCCTTAAACCTTCAACCCTAAAACCTATCCCTAATCCCTCTACCCTTGACACTCTAACCCTAATCTCGACGTTAAACGCTAATCTGTCAACCCTAAACCCTAATATGTCAACCCTAAACCCTATCCCTAAACCCTCAACCCTCAACACTATACCTTAAACCCTAATCCATCAACCGTAAAACCTAATCCCTCAACCCTCAACCCTAATCCCTCAACCCTCGACCCTCAAACCTCAACCCTCAACCCTCAATGTCAAATCCTAATCCCTTAACCCTTAACTCTAATCCCTCAACCCTCAACCCTATCCCTAAACCCTAAAGCCTAAAGCCTCAACGCTCAACACTCAACGTCAAATCCTAATTCCTCAAACCTTCACTCTAATCCCTCAACCCTAAACCCTATCCCTAAACCCTCAACAATATACCTTAAACCCTAATCCCTCAACCCTCAACCCTAAACCTTATCCCTAAACCCTAATCCCTCAACCCTCAACCCTCAACCCTAATCTGTCATCCCTCAACTCTAATCTCTTAACCCTAAACCCTAAATGCTATCCCTATTCCTAAACCCTCAACGGGCTTGATATTATACCTTAAACCCTAATCCCTTATCCCTAAACCCTCCAACCTTATCCCTAATCCTTATACCCTAGATGTAAAACCCTAATCCCTCAACCCTTAACTCTGATCCCTCAACCCTTAACCCTTAAAAATTGAACCCTAAAACCTATCCCTACACGCTCGACACTCAACACTATATCTTAAACCCTAATCCCTTAACCCTCATCCCTAAAGCCTCAACCCTAAATCCTTAAACCTTCAACCCTAAACCCTATCCCTAATCCCTCTACCCTCGACACTCTTCTTTAACCCTAATCCCTTGACCATCAACCCTATCCCTCAACCCTCAACCCTCAACCCTCAACCATCAACTCTCAACATTAAACCTTAATTCATCAACCCTAAACCCTAATCCCTCAAACCTAAACCCTATCCTTAAACCATCAACCCTCAACACTATACCTTAAACCCTAATCCCTATTCCTCAACCCTTAACCCTTAAAACTTAAACCCTATCCCTCCACCCTCAACACTTGACACTATATCTTAAGCCTTAAACCCTCATCCCTAAAGCCTCCACCCTAAATCCTTAAGCCTTCAACCCTAAACCCTATCCCTAATCGCTCTACCCTCAACACTCTAACCCTAACCTTGACATTAAACGCTAATCTGTCAACCCTAAACCCTAATCCGTTAACCCTAAACCCTATTCCTAAACCCTCAACCCTCAACACTATACCTTAAACCCTAATCCATCAACCCTAAAACCTAATCCCTCAAGCTTCAACCCTAAACACTATTAATAAACCCTCAACCCTTAACACTATACCTTAAACCCTAATCCCTCAACCCTCAACCCTAATCGCTCAACCCTCGACCCTGGAACCTCAACCCTCAACCTTCAACGTCAAACCCTAATCCCTCAACCCTTAACTCTAATCCCTCGACCCTCAACCCTATCCCTAAACCCTAAACCCTAAAGCCTCAATCCTCAACCCTCAACATCAAATCCTAATCCCTCCAGCCTTCACTCTAATCCCTCAACCCTAAACCCTATCCCTAAACCCACAACAATATACCTTAAACCCTAATCCCTCAACCCTCAACCCTAAACCTTATCCCTAAACCCTAATCCCTCAACCCTCAACCCTAATCTGTCATCCCTCAACTCTAATCTCTTATCCCTAAACCCTAAAAGCTATCCCTATTCCTAAACCCTCAACGGGCTTGATACTATACCTTAAATCCTAATCCCTTATCCCTAAACCCTCCAACCCTATCCCTAATCCTTATACCCTTGATGTCAAACTCTGATCCCTCAACCCTTAACTCTGATCCCTCAACCCTTAACTCTTAAAACTTGAACCCTAAAACCTATCCCTACATGCTCGACACTTGACACTATATCTTAAACCCTAATCCATTAACCCTCATCCCTAAAGCCTCAACCCTAAATCCTTAAACCTTCAACCTTAAACCCTATCCCTAATCCCTCTACCCTCGACACTCTTCTTTAACCCTAATCCCTTGACCATCAACCCTATCCCTAAACCCTCAACCCTCAACCCTCAACTCTCAACATTAAACCCTAATTCATCAACCCTAAATCCTAATCCCTCAAACCTAAACCCTATCCCTAAACCATCAACCCTCAACACTATACCTTAAATCCTCAACCCTCAACACTTAAACCTTAAATCCTAAACCCTATCCCTAAACCCTCAACCCTCAAAACTATATCTTAAACCGTAATCCCTCAACCTTAAACTTTCAACCCTAAACCCTATCCCTAATCCCTCTACCCTTAACACTCTACCTTAACCCTAATCCCTCGACCCTTAACCCCAAACACTATCCCTAAAGCCTCAACCCTAAACCCTAATCCCTTAAGGTCCTAAACTCTAATCCCTTATCCCTAAACTCTAAATCCTATCCCTAAACCCTCAACCCTCAACCTTAAACCTTAATCACTCAATCCTTATCCACCCCTCTCCTCCCCTAGCTGGCTCACTCCCATCTCTACCCTCCTCTACCCTCGACACTATACATACATACATATAGGCATACATACATACATACATGATTAATAGCCTTGAAGATAAAAAAATTCAAGGGAAACATAACACGAGCGCGTTATAATGCACTCGCGTTATTTAAAACATGACAAACAGTACAAACTTTTGCGGAGAAGGGAAAATGCAAAGCAAACAATAACACGAGCACATTATAATGCACTCGCGTTATGTTTTTCTTTGGGAATCTTAAGCCTTGGGCTTGGGATTTGCTTTGGATTTCCAACCCAAAGGGTTGAAGTTCATTTTCAACATCCATAGACGTGTTTTTCCATATTCTTCAAGATTTCACATAATTTCGTTCGTGCTAACCCTCAGATTTGCATGTGTTTCAAGGTCAAACAAATCAAACACCTGGGTAATGTTAGGCTTTCTCTTAGCTATTTGACAATGTGATGTTTTTCACATTTTAACAATGTTAAGCCTTTCATCTTTAATTTCTTTTGTTTGTGTGTCCGTTTTTGGGCAAAAACCACTATTTGGTCTGTTTTTCATTGTAAATTAACTATTTATTGAAATTTCAAAAAAATTACATATTTAGAAACTAGACTCCATTCTACACATATTAAAAAAAGAAAAAAAAATAATTTTTGATTAGTTTTCAAAATTTATAGGGGTAGCACGGCCAAAATTATGTTTTTTAGGATGTGTCCACTTTGAAAATTAGTAAAAAATCAAATATTCATCAAAAAATTATCATAAAAATTAGACATAAACTACATGCTATTAGCTAATTTATTACTAAACTAATTTTAAAAATACCAAAAAAAAGTTGACCTTTTGAGGGAGCCACAAAACATGCTAGGTTATGTTTTTTTGACAGAAACAACACCAATTTTGTGGATCCCTGTTTTGAACCCCTTAATCTATGCCATTTTTAAAAAAAAATAGTAGTTTAGAAAGTAGACTCGGAGCACTACAAACATTGTTTTGGTTGCATCTCCAAATTTTGAGTGTAACTATGCTCAATTTCTCATCCAAGGCTAGCATTTCCTGATTTTAGAAAAAAAGTGGCCACTTAAGACCCCTTTTTGGCCCCCAATCTTCTTGCACTTACCCCCCACATCAACAACACTATCATCATCATCATCATCAATCCAATCATCACTTTTTAGCTTGACCAAGGGCAACATCATGTTTGGATTTGTCTTTAAATCTTTTTTGTGCATGCTTGCTTATTTTTCTTGTGTGTGTTATCATTTTTTTTGCATTTGTATTAGTCCTTGCAACATACTTGCCCCAACATCATCATAGTCTTTAATATCATGGTGCCATCAACATATGCTTGGTTGCAATTTTAATCCTTTTATACATTTGACACATCGTCACCTTGATCTTTATATCATGGTGCATAACATTAGGTGCTATATCAAACATCAGGTTGCTCATACCAACTCAGCATGGTGATCCTTTTATCCATCATTTTCATTCTATCCCTTAGCCTCATCTTTCCTTTCTATTCATTTTGAGAACCTCCCCATGTCCTTTGTACCTTCCTATCTTCTCGACCTGGGGCATCATCCCATCCTCCTTTTTATAAGCCCCATCCTTTTTCCAACATATATATTTTATTCTTCTTTGAAATGACATTACTTCGCAACATCGTCTCAAAGAGGGGCAAAATGTAGATACCTAAAATTGACCACTTTATCATAATACAAGTCCTAATTCCCTAAATCAATCATTTTATCCCCAAATCAACCGTTATCCTCAAAATTTGATCAATTATCCTCTAATTGATCTAAACCATCCCAAATTCCCTAATTTTGATCAAATATCCCATGATTGTCTTAACTTATCTTATTTGCCTAATTGGCCCAATTTTCAGGACTTGAGCATATCATTATCCCTAATTACCCCCTTTTATCCCTAAACTTAATCATTTTCCCTAAGTCCTAAACCATTTCCTAGTTTTAATAACTCATATCCACTCATGCACATGATTTAATTAATTTTCATTAATTAAATCCCTCTTTCTCTCTCATAAATGAATAAAAGAAATTAAAATTCTTTTATTTTTCACCCTAACTACTTCAAAACTATCTCCCACAATTATTAAAAATTAATAATAATCCCTTTAATTCTCCACCGTTGATCTCATAACTTACTAACCAACTTAATCTTGGCCATCGATCTCTCATCGAATCCTCACCGTCGATCCTCTTTCTTGGTGGTCTATAAATTGACCTATTCGGATTTCATTTCGATCATCGATCTATCCCACAACATCATGTTATTAAATCAAGCAACCACAATCAACAACTGAGCACATCCATCCTCATGGTGCAATAGGAATCAAATCATGGGTAACTTTGTGTTATTTATTCATTTGATGTTTCGGTTTCTAGCTTAATCGAAGGTCATATTGAATGTAGATTTAAGGGTTTTGCATTGTGTTTAAATCTTTTTATTTGATCTACATTTTACTGTGTACAGTTAGCAATTACTAAGTGACTAACAATAATTCATAAATTAGTCTCTACTAATGTTAGCATTAAACAACTATGAGTAGGAAAAGAAATCTAATAGATTATTTAATGAAAATTTTGTAACCCCCACTTCCACATAAATTGATCAAATGAAATCTAGCATGAGATAAGTGGGTCCAAGGGAGTTCCTCAAGAAGAAGTGCATTTTATCATTTTATATGGCATTCATCATGGAGTTAAAATAAAACAAGTGCCACATAGTGCTAGTATCTACCTTTGGAATATTGTAATATTAATAGAATTTGTTTTGTTTTGTTGAGTCGAAAATGTATATTATTATTGTTGTAGAATGTTTGTAATTTGTTTGAATTTACATTGTATTTATTCATTAATAATGAAGTTAGAAAGAAGTAGAGAAAAGATGGAGGAAAAGAAGAAAGTGTGCAATACACCTAAGATGATGTGTATTGATGTAATACTTTAATAATGCTACTATGATGCTATCATAAATGCTCTATAACAATGTTCTTCAATGAATCCTAGGTTGTCTTGGATACTTTCAAAGCAAATGGATGAATATCTTTAATTATAATAACATAGTGTACAAAATAACACAAATGTGTGCTAGGTAGGCTCAATCATAATGGCTAGTGAAAAGGTTAGCAAGGTATAATTTTGAAATTTGAATTTTATAAGTTTAAGGTTTAAATTTACAATTACAAAAATGACTTAGGTCAGGTTGCATGCATGTGTCTAATCCAAGGTAATGAATAAAGGATCTAGAGACCATGATCAATCTTTCAATATAAGTGATAATGGGATAGAGATATGATTTCATGAACAAAATTCATGCAAGAATATGCTACTTATAAACTAATCATTACACCAAAGACACTCTAATCAAAATAAACTTAGTATATAAAGAAAAAGAGGAATATGTATGAAATTTTCAACATTGCTATAAAATTGTTTCATTAAAGAAAATTAAAATTTTTAAAAAGGTATTTTTTAATAGGAAGAGTAATAGTTGAGCTACATAGGCACTTCCATAGTTAAACTTTGCAAGGAAAGAAGCAAACTAAAGTTTTAAAAATTAAATTAGTAATTAACATAAAGGAAATATTTTTCATGGGTAGAAGACTTCCCAAAGGAAATATTTTCCATGGATAAAATTTTCCACCCATCAATTCTGTGGAAATGAAACCCATGGATTATGCTATCAATAGGCAACTTGTGTTTTCCAGGAAATATTAAAGTTGTATTTAATTAAAGTAATAATAAATTGTTGTGTGAAATTATTGCAAAGAACAAAAAAAAAGTTCATGATTTTACTACGATCCAAGTTTGAACCACTTTTCCCTGGTGGCCAGAGTGTGATTGACAAGTTCTTGGGCTTGTAAAGATTATATCTACCACATTAGCACATTTAAAAGCAAAAAAAGCATATTAGAATTGACATGTCACTCACAAGCTACACATCTTTCCCACATATATCAAGGCAATGTGATGTTGACATATTCGTTAGGGACACCATTAGCATTATCAATTACAATAGGTATGGACTAAACAAGACGTGAGAGAGACAGGATAAGAATTTTGATTGGAACATGAGTGGTCATGCTAGTCATCCCCATCAACACATGAAGGGATAAGGATTGCAAGCTGGATGCTTGGAGATCACATCATAAATTTGGAATCCAAATTTTCATACATTAATAGGTTAAAATTGTACAAAGTTTATTATTAATTGTCTTGATCGATATGAAGGTTACAATAAAAAGTGAAACATTTTGACCAATAAGAATACCAATAATTAAATTTTTAACGATTTTTATTTACAAAGTTTACATATTTACAATAAAAAATTATAAATTAATCATAGGTAATAATAACTAGTTACAATAATATTACCAAAACGAATACTAATAGTCATCAGTAGCAAAGTCAAACTTAATACAGTCGACGTAGTGTCCTTTCTTTGAACAGTAACTAGGAAACGCAAGAAGACTGATTCGTACAAACGAAGCTTGGAGTAAAATGCACCACGTGTTCCCCTTCATACTATGGTATCTTGCCTAGATTGGGTTCGAATTTGAGCAAGCTCCACCTCATTTTTTTCCAACGATCTTCCCTTTGTTTCTGGTATCAGAAATGTGCAAAAGAAACCCAAGCAACTTGCTACTCCAAGAATAATCAAGGCCTTATCTACTCCTATGCCAGTTGGATAAGACCTATTGCGATCACTGGGCCCAGGATTATCCCTATGCCTGGGTTGAGAGGCATACAAGAACCCAAATGCTCCAATGATAGCGCCTGCTTTACCAGCGGCTGCAGAAATACCATGACACGTCGATCGCAACCGAGCAGGAAATAACTCTGCCGGCACAATGAAAGTCGTTGTGTTGGGCCCGAAATTTGCAAAGAAAAATGTCAGAGAATAAATCGCCAAAAAGCCTTCTCGATGGGATTCATGAAGCCAGTAACTTTTGTAAGGAATGGCGAGGGCGAACAAGAAAACTGACATAAAGAAAAACCCAGCGAGCTGAATTTTAAACCTCCCAATACGATCTATCAGAAAAATGGTGAATATGTACCCCGGCAGAGTTCCACAGAATGCAATCAGCGCCTGTGCCCTTGCAGTGCGATAAACTTCTTCCAATGGATTCGCATAATCACACTTCAACCATCCGATATTATGATATATATCGTCTTGAAACAGATTGCCGCTGTAGAATGCAATATCCACGAAGAACCAAGTGGATGCCGTGCCTAGCAATTCTAGGCCGTGGCGCTTCACAAAAGCCATGGAAAACAATCCGAACTGTGGGGGCCGACTTTGGATGCTTAAGACATCCGACTCATCTTCATCAATATCCAGATTAAGAACTCTCGACATATCTTCTGCGGCTTGTCTGGCGTTTCTAGCAACCAGCGCGGTGTAGCGGGCGGTCTCCGGCATTTTCATCCGCCAGTAATATGTGAAACCTGCGGGAACGGCTCCCAACATTAAGATTATCCTCCACACCACGTCCTTCTGCCCGAATGATGGATTAGGGCCTGCTGCTGATTTCATGCTAGTGGACACAATTACAGCCACTGCTCGCCAGAATAGGGCAGCGATGAAAGCTCCTCTGGTGGTGGTATTTGCGTATTCGGCCATGATTGTTGCAGAGAGTGGATAGTCCCCGCCGATGCCGAAACCAAGCCAGAACCTGAAAAAGCATAAAGTGCCAATTACGCACTCGGTTGATCTGCCGATTGAGAAGCCGGAAGCGATCGAACTCCCGACCATCAAAGTGAGAGTGAATCCATAGACCCTCTTTCGTCTATGTGAATCCAAGCCAACCGAAGAAGAGTTGGCCTGCTAATGCTCCGCACAGAGCGATTCCGTTGACAAGGGCTTTCACATGAATGGGCATGCCATTTTCGTAGTAGATGTGTCCCAGTAGATTGGAAACAGGCGGGATACAGAAGAGATCGTAGGCATCTGTAAAAAAGCCCATGCCTGCGATAAAGATTGCAGTGAAATGGTACAACTGCGTACGCGCCGAGTCCAGTGCAGAAAGCACGTTGAGCTTCATTATTCACAACTCCCAGTCCTTTCCCTAAAATTCACAATTCCCAATCCTTGCCCCAAATCAGTTTGAATTTCGAAGAAGTTCCATCCGGAATATAATTCCCAATCCTTTGCCCAAATCAGTTTGAGTTTCGACCAAATTCCATCCGGAATATAATTCTCAATCCTTACCCCAAATCTGTACCTATGAATTTTGTACAAATTTCATCTGTAATATGTTTCTTTCGTGTATTGCAAGAATATTCTGTAATATACCGATCTTTATTATATTAATTTCATGAAGAAAGTGAAGTTTGTAGTTGCAAGGAAGTTCATGGAATTGACTTCACAGGCAAAGATATTTCCACGAATTGCCGAGCATGTGAAAAACGCAAACAAGGGACGAGTTTATGTGGCCCCAACTCTGCAATAAATAAATAATTCAATGAGTGCCACAAAATGTCCAGCCGTCACGTGGTATCTACAGAAATAACTTAATCACCAAGATTTTTTGCATTCAGATATATTTATTATATAGCGTGATGAGCACGTCTGTATTAACAATTGAAAGGGACAAGTTTGAAAATTGGAGATGGGTAATGTCTCACATGAAATAGTTGGTTATCACATATATCTGTGTATTAAGATGCAGTCATTCTACAGTGCCTAAAACAAATTGAAAATTATAAAATACCTGGGCATGAAGGAAAGAACGTGTAAACTGCGGTAAAGCCGCTTAAGACCATAAGCATCTGCATAGTGTCTACCAGGTGCTTCTGATTGGAAAAGCCGCCTAAGGCCGGCATTTTAATTTTAATTGACAAAGCTTACATGTCGTTGAGTTTTGGCTGTAGTTATCTTTTTTATATTGATCTTTTTATTGTTTGCGTGGATCTCCAAACATATTAAACTAGCAAACGCAAGAAATGTGGAATGGGCATTGCGCATGCCAATAGCATATAATAAGTGTTGTTTTTCCCTTGGTGGAGAAGAAAAATAAGAGAGAGAATATTGTAGGGGTTAAAAAACAATATAATGTACACAATTTAAAGGTGAGCGATTTAGAGTGTACAAATGGATGCAAGCGCTATGAAAGCAAGGCTTTAAAAGCCATTAGATAGACCTCCTCCCTTTTCCTGAGAAATATGTATGCATTGTCTTGCATGTAAGCATATTGCTGGAAGGTAAAGGTAGGAGAGATGCACACATCTAGCAAGTACTGGACATGAGAGACCGCAGTGAAGAGCAAACCCTAATGTTTGATAGGCTCGACATATCATGGCGTTGTCAAGTGTAAGAACTTGGGCTTTATAGATGGTCAAAGCCCATGCCATCTTGAGGGGGAACTACCGGCGAGAACCATGAGAGTCATACGAACAACTGGCACCAGACATAGGTCATGTGAATCTCAAGGCAGTCTTGCATAGTTATCGAACCTAACCATGACGAAGCTTGGTAGCCCAAGAGGGTCGCTACCATTTGGGTAGATAATAGCTACACCAATTCCCAATGCCCCATTAACAAGTCTAACAATAACCCACGGATTTGAAGTGAACATCACCTTTTGGCCATTACACAAAAGAACTGTGGAAGGCAATTGCTCATCCTTGAGGTCTATATTAGATCTCCCCCTTGTTTGTTCAACATTGCACCATGCAATGGGCACGCCCAATGAGCTTAACATGTGTTTGTTATTTTGAGCAACCAAGGCATTTGTTGGAAACAAATGTATGGAGGAGTGGAATGCAACAAGCTCACCAAGGCTAAGGAAAGTATTAGTTCATGACATAAGTAGTTCCTAGTCAGGTAGTCATGGATCCACATTTCTAATATTAGCTAGAAGCTATCAAAATTGAATTTGTGCCTGGTCACAACCTTCTTGACAAAAGATATCATTCAATGTGCCAACCATTTCATAGGCACACCATAGGGTTGCCTTGTAGAATTGCTTGCATACAATGGAATGTCTTTGACAAGTGGTAGTTGACCCAAATCACCTACAAGGATAATACAATGACTACCAAAGGCAACTTGGCTGCACATTGGAAATGCCTCATGCAAGTGGCTATCAATACGAGACAAAAGCTTGGCCCAAATAAAGCTCATTTCATCAATTAAAATGTATTGAACAAAATACATGTGCTATCCTAAAATGTTGCCAATGCCTCCGTGTTCAAGTAGGTTCATATCTTTCAATGGTATCTAAAGGGCAACATGGATCATGGACACATTGATATTGAACACTGCAACACCGGTTGGAGTAAGCAACAACAATGGTGACTGTGACGAGGGAACAAGATGGTAAAGTGCATGCCTTAATATATGAATTAAGTATGACGTTTTAGTACTAGTGCCTTTTACAGTCATCCTAAGCGGGGACTTAACTCTTATCCTCTAAAAATGTAATATCAAACACAACATGCTATCCCATAGACATGTTACGTAGACCAAGGCCCATATTCTCCCTATTATATGCAAGATGGTAGGATGTTTGGTTTGCATTAATGAAATCAACTACATAAAATTGCAAGCTCTAGGGGATTGTACAACTATTCCAATTGTGGGCAATATTAAAGTCATGCATGCCAAGCAAGTCAAGATCATCAAAGCCAATATCAGCACGCTCAAGTACAAGGAAGAAAAGAGCTACCACTCTTTAAACATGGCCACATTCAATGCATCTATTTCACCAAGGGGGCCCTCATTAATAGAAGTGGAGGAAGCATCTACAAGTCTAAAATCAACACATTAACATGATCATGCCACTTTTTGGCCAAAGTGGGACACTCAAAATCAACATTTTCAGTACTTTTCAAATTGTGTCAATTATAGGGAACAAATGGTCAAGAATTTAAAGATGTTGTAAACTAACGAGTTGTGGAATTTTCTATGTAGATTCAAGGTATAATTTGTTTATATTTTTAAAAGAATTATTTTTATCATTTTTTCCTTTTATTTTTAATCAATTTTTATCTTTTCTATTACTTTTATTGACTGACATTATTCCATAACACATAAATTTCACTACAAATATTTTTTTTCATGATTTATTGGAATTTGACTATTAACTCCTCTATCTAATGCATGGATTTCTTTATCAAATATTATATTTATTATAAATGTTTGAATTAGTATTAAAAGAAATTTTAGACCTATTTTATTCCATAACACGTTTCTCTTAGCATTTATATCAAAATTAAAATTTTCTTTTTCATTGAAATAAGGACATCTATGTGTAGTGTAGTGCATTTTTTGAGATTTTTTTAACAATGTTTGTTATTTTTCCTAGTGTCTTGGATACATGTCATTATTTTTTCATAATAGACCTATATCCATTACAAAAAAAATATATATATATTATTTTTTTCATCCGTAAGCATAAAGGATTGTATTAATAAAAAATATTGGTAAATACATAGATTAATCTCCGATAGGTCTCATATAGTAGCAATATTACTAGTAACCCCCAAACTCAACTAGTTTATGAGCCTACTGTTATCACCCAGATTTGCACCCTTGCTGTAGTAACTTCAGCAATCTGGAGTAACATGGGAAATGATCTCTAAGTGTGAGACTTTGCTAAATGAGATTAGACCTCTAGAGAAGGCCAGCTTCCTTAACTGGTTATCACTTAAAACTACTAAATCTTAAGAGGGAAAAGGGAGAAGGAATGCTTTTGAATGAAAGATGAACTGAAAAACTTGAAAGTAGAGGATGATTCACCAAGTTAAATAAAAGAACTCCTACAGCACTGAAAAAATGCACAGCATAACCAAATACAACAAATAGGCATACACAGATTCAACTAATCCTAGCAGAGGTGAGAAACCAAATGATTGAAAGGAACAATACATTCACAGGCAATCATATGTAAATTCACACTAAACTAAAACTTAGTCCAAAGAGGCAAAACAACTTGCATATATTTAATGGGAAGGTAAAGTTACAGTAGCAGAAAGCTTTGTTTGGAAATAGAAAAAGCCTTAATGCTCAAAAAATTTACAACCTTATTTACATCACTCGAATGCATATATATAGCATTCCAAAACTAACCTAGGTTAGTTATAAAAATTCACTCCATGAGCTGTAATAGAAAATATCTCCTGAAGGGATGTCCAATTGGAAGGAGTTATGGTGTCAAATATCTGGAACTAGGCAGATAAAACATATTTTTGAGTCTTTAATGCAGCTGTTGCATCATCGATCTAAAACAAGGTGGTGGAGAAATATCTTTTATCATCAATGCGAGCAGCTTCATCTTTGTGTAGCAATGAATGCAAGAAATATCTGCATCTACTCAAAATGGTCGCTGAAACGTCCATTCACCCAAAGCATGCAAATCCAAATCTGAAAATGAAAAGTGACAAAAACCCCTGAAAACCTTGCCAAATGAAAGAGGGGACAAAAACATGCATCTTTGCCTTTTGCAGCATGTCAAAATTTGCTAAAATGGAGGAGATACAAGCGGTCAAAGTTTCAGTCAACAGCCTGTAATATCGCTTTGCACCTGTGTATATATTGGCATCTGAATCGGCCTCTGAAACTGCCTTTGGATATGCATGGCACTTTGTATATCGGGCTATGAAATGTCCTTGTATGTTCAAAAGTATGTCACCTCCTTGTATTTTGGATTTGTATATGCATACAATTGCCTTTGTATGTGCGGGTCCCACCTCTTGTATCTCCTTTGTATCTACAAACATACAAGCCGTGGACCCCAAAATGACCATTAACTGTATTTGATTGCCTTGTTGGGTCTAGCTTGTATCATTCCTCTTTGTATATTTCTTTGTATGTGCAAATATACAAAGCACTTATACATACAAGCCGCAGACTTGACACCTGAATATGCTAGAATTTGATCTTCAAGTCAGGTCCGCCTTGCATACTTCTCTGGCACCCTTGACTTGTATATCGCAATACGCAATTGCAAAAATACAACTCAGACTTCAAACTTTTATAAAGCTTTCTGAAAAAATACCTTCAGGTTCAGCTTGTATGCTAGGAAAGCATGCTTTGCTTGTATGTCCAAACATACAATCACAAAAATGTACATTTGGTGGACCCCACCCTTTGCATCTCCTCCTTGTATGTGTGGCCCTTGTATATTGGACTTGCATCTTTTCTTTGTATGTCGCGGATATACAAATGCCTTTGTATATCGTGGACCCCATCATTTGTACATTTGGCCTTTATATATTCACTGTAGCTGATGCATATTATCTTTGTATATCGGTCTTGTATGTAGCCGTTGTATGTCTAAACATACAACACAAATATACATGCAAACCCTCCATACAAGCAGGGAATATTCTCAGAATCTGCGTTAATGCATATACAAACTCGATATGCATGGAGAAAAGCATACAACCAACTTTTTAATATTTTTGAAGGCTGACTTAACTCTTTTGGCCCGCCAATGTATATTAGCACTTGTATATTAACCTATTACATCTAGGCCTTTGCATATGGTGAATGTATGTCCCAAACATACATTGGAGAATGTATATTGCGAATGTACATTCAAAAATGCATATGGAAATACAAGCATTAAACTGAGAAATCCCAGTGATAGAAAATGCTTGAACTTAAAAGATTTTTGGGTTTTTCTGGGTTTTATGCAAAGACTATCGAGGCGAGCTTTTGGGAAATTTGGCAAAACACAACGTGAGTATTTGGAAGATTTAAGCTTTGTATGGGCATCTTCTAAAGATTTTCAAGGAAAATACAAGGTGAACTATTTAACTCTGGGCAGAGGAAAATATGTCAACAATTTGGCGACCTCTATGGAGTGTTTGCCTGCTAAACAATTAGACCAATGGCCTTAAGCATCCATTGGGCATGGAGTCATACCAAAACTAAAAATATATCTTTGACAAACAATTCTGACCTTCGCAACTCAGGATATGGGCAGTGAAGAACATCTTAAAGACCAAACCAAGACAAAAATGCTGAAGGCAACCCCTCCAACTGTGCTAAACAACACTTAGGGAAAACAAACAAAAGGAATCTAAACTATTGTGCAGCAACACTTATTTGAAAGCAAGAAATCTAATCTACTACTTTACAAGGTAGGTCATACCTCAAAATACCTCTTTAGGTGTATCCCATTGACTGGGATAGGTAAATTTTGTCCATCCATGCTTGATAACTGAAATGCATTATTCTCCTTGCATTCAGTAATGAGAAATGGGCCACTCCACATGTTGTCAAACTTGGAGTGCTTTCTTGGTTTGCTTTTAAACTCATCCCATTTGAGCACCATATCACCCTCCCTAAAGATTCTGGGAGTGGCCTTCTTATCAAAATTTCTTTTTGTTTGGAGCTGATGATACTCCATAGCTTTCATAGCTTTATCTCTGCTCTCTTCAAACTCCATAAGTTGAGCATATTTGACAGCCATGGGGTCCTCTTCTTCAAACATCTCCAGCTAATTCATGATATCAAGTGCTGGCAGCTCCACAGATATAGGCAATCTGGCCTCCTTCCCATAAACTAACAGCTATGGGGAATTCCCAATTGACCTCTTGGGAGTTATTCTGTCTGCCCATAAGGCATATTTTAGATTAGTGTGTCAGGTCCTCTGGTTATCTTGCATTGATCTTTTAATGATCCTTATGAGATTCTTGTTTGTAGATTCAACCAAACCATTACCTTGTGGGTGATAATTTGATGAAGTATTCAGGTAGATCCCATTCTTAACAGCCCAGTCAGTTATCTTTAATCCAACAAAGGCTAAGGCATTGTCAGAGATGATTGACTCAGGCACCCCAAATCTGGATATCAAATCTTGGTAAAAATTCAAAATAGTATTTTCATTTGATTCCTTTAGAGCCACTACTTCAGTCCACTTTGTGAAATAATCTGTAGCTGTAAGTATCCACCTGTGGCCTATACTTGATGGTGGGTTAATGGGACCTACAAAATCAATGCCCCATCTGATGAAGGGCTATTCCACCTGAATTCGCTGTAGAGGTAAAGGTGGCAGCCTTTCCTTGCCTGCAAATATGGCACATTTTACACATTTTCCAGCCCATGCATGGGCATCCTTGAATAAGTTTGGCCAGTAATATCTAGCTCTCACTATTTTCCAAGTAGTGGTCTTTGGGGCAAAATGACCCCCTGCTGTTCCATCATGAAACTCGTGAAGCACTTTATCAGTATGATCATAATCAATGCATCTTAACAATACACCATTAAAATCTTTTCTGAAAAGGATGCCATTTATTAAAACATATGGAACGGATTGCAGTCTAAAGTACCTCCTCTTGGTTCTATCTAAACCCGGTGGACATTTGCCAATTTGCAAAAATTGAGTCATGTTACTCACCCAACTTGTGCCCACTGCTTCTGTATCATCCTGAGGAGCATCCTCAATGGTTAGAAGCACGTTCTCCTCCTTTTCTATTTCATTCTCAAAACTAGAAGCCAGCTGTTCACTAAGTCCTCTACCTCTGACAAGCTTGGTTATCCTAATCTCCACGTCATATTCCATGACCTTGGTGATCCAACCAACCCTTTTCTCATTTACATCTTTTCCTAACAGGAACTCTTTGACACTAGGATGAGAGACCATCAAATGTATCTTGTTATTAGAAACAAGATGCCTGGAATTTTTTAGACTCCTTACCACTACAAGGACATGCTACTCCATGAAGCTATACCGCTGATCATACTCCTCCAGCCCCTGACTGAAGAAAGCGATTGGTTGTTTAAAGCTGTCGCTCTAGTGTTGTACCAGAATCGCAGAGATTGTATCCAGGCCGCCATAAGCATATAAAATAAAATCTTTGGAGAAGTCAGGATTTACTAAATTTGGCGTAGCTGACAATGCTTCTTTTATGGACTCGAAGCTAAGTTTGGCCACTTCGTCCAACTAAAAACTGTATTTTTCTTCAACATAGACATCAAAGGCTTCAATAAATTAGCAATATTGGGAATGAATCTTCCCAGAAAATTAATTCTGCCAATAAAACTTTGTAGTCCCTTCTTATGACTGGGTAAAGGCAACTCCAGAATAGCTCTTACCTTGTCAGCGTCAATGGTCATGCCTTCTTTTGACACAACGTGCCCTAGCAACTTGCCCTCATGCACAACGAAAATGAATTTCTGGGGGTTGAGGGATATCTCAAACTCTTTGCATCTCTCAAATACCTGCCTTAAGTGGGATAAATGCTCAACTACCTTCTTAGAAAAAAATGTGATGTCGTCTAAATATACAAGCACCAATTTATATAGCAAACCCTTAAAAGCCATATCCATAGCTCTCTGAAAAGTAGAGCCAGCATTTGAAAGCCCAAAAGGCATTCTCTTGTAGGCCATGGTACCCCATTTAGTGGTGAAAGCAGTTTTAAATTGATCTTCCTCCTTAACTAACACTTGATTGTAGCCAATTTTCCTCTTTCTTGCCCATTGCAAACCTTGGATTAATCCTTCATATTCAACAGTGTTATTTGTACATGAAAAGGAAAAATGGAAAGAAGAATAGTAATTTTCACCTTGCGGGGATACAAGCATTGCACCACCTCCAGATCCATTCCTGTTCCTAGAGCCATCAAAATACATCCTCCAAACCTCATTTTGTCATTGTATCTGTTGTTCAACATCCTTTAGTAGATTTGGAATTACTGTTTCAGGTTCATGTAGTATGTAAATCCCCATACCAGTTTCTTTCGAAATTGAGGAAGAAATCAAAGGTAAATATTTCTAATCTATAATTTTCTTATTGATTATAATTGTAAATTTATTTATATTAATTAAATTTATGTAAATTAGGTTATAATTAGGGATAAAATTTGGATGATTAAATCTTTGTTCTCATGGTTTGTGTCTATTAGGAAGCTTGTTCTGGTTATGTGTATTCTCCAATTGTAACCTAATTTAATCATCCCTAGTTTACATAAATGATTATTGTGTTGTTAACAATAAAGTTATGGTCTTCGTACTTGCAATAATAATTTTTCTTTCAATTGTGTGCATGTAATAATAATTGTATAAAATAAAATATTTCATGTGATCTTATTTCATATAGCTTACTATTTAATATCATATCTCAATGTGATTTATTAAAAGTTACATTGAAAACATTGATATATGTTTATGTTGTTATTATGCATTTTTTCTATTGTCTTCATTACTCTTTCATCAAGATGAAAAGATCTTGCAATTACTAAATATATGGTTTTTTTATGATTTAGTTTTATAATGGCACATTCATGATTTAGTTCATGTGGTTATTCATTTAATACCATTTCATTATTTTTAGTTGCAAAAAAAAAAATTCTTATAGTATTTATAGCCTTCTCCACCAACTATTACATTTAATAATTTTCTAGAAAAAATATAAATATATCCTATTTAAGGATAGCCTATAAATAGTTGTGCCTATTGACCATTTGATAGCACCTTTGGTGCTTTTACTAGTCATAAAGAACTTCACATGCTTGCATACATTCGTCCTGAGCAGTCTTAGCCCCAAACTTGTTATAATTGTCACAAAATATTGGAATCCCTTGCGCTTAGCAAACTGTGAGTATGCATTACTGATGATAGGCGTTAGGGAAAAAAGTTGTCGTCCAAGAAATACTGACGTTTGATGGAGGCTGTTGTGGGAATCAGAATCATTGATGATATCTATAGGAGGAATGAAGCAGTCCATGGAAAGTCCCATCACATTGAACACAATGCCTTCTACAGTCCATTTTTTTTTCCATACAAGTCTTTGTGTGGGCTGCACCTACGTATCCAAATCCAAAGAGAGTGACAAGTGACCTGCCTGAATGACCTGCCCGAATGAGCTTTCATCACCCATCCATGGCCCTATAATGTCCTATGCTGTTGGCTATGCTCATTTCCTAGTACACTGCACCTGCCCTCGCTGCTTGAATTCTTGTAAGGTGGGAGTCTTGAAGAATTCATTAAATTCCACAATTTTTCCTTCACTATTACTAATCATAACATGTACGGTTGTGATTCTTCCAATGGTTGTCCCTGTGCCCGAGATACATTTGAATCCATTGATCGCCATCTCTGACCTCACCTCGCTCCGCAAGTGAAATGCCTATCGGCCTAATTATGTCTGTAGATTAGAAAAGTGCATAAGAAGAACAAACAATGAAGACAAATCAAATAACACAATTATACCTTCCCTTCAAATGTAATTTCGTCTCACCCATAGAGCAAAAAAAGAATGCATCCGAACTCCCTTGGATATGCTCCCTTTGATTCGAATGATAGTATCTTATGTGCATTGCTCATAACTTTACCATAACCTTGATATGATTTGATAATAGATTATTTGAAGATAATTTGACAGCATAAACTTGCAATATGAAGGTACTTGATTATGCTTTAGAAGAGGATTTATTTATAGATTTCCAAAAATCATGATCAATGGTGGAAGATGACTAAAGAGATCAATGATTGAGAGGATTTGGAGGAATGAGAGAGTGACAAGTGTCCTTATCGTCTCATGAATTAAGGGAGTTAACAAGCTTGATTGGTTAGTTGACTGGATTGATCGATCTATCATTTGAATAGATTGATTAGTCAACTGACTTGACTGACTTGTTAACATAATAGATTGAGATTGATTGATGGAGTTATGAGAGGAAATTATGTTGAGAAGAGATAATAGGGAAATTAAATAAATAAATTATTTAATTTCATATGCAAATGAATAATGTTGGAAAATTAAAAAAAAATATTAATTTTATTTATTTATAGAGAGAAAATGGAAATTAATTTGTTTATTTAATTATTATGTGGAAGAAATGTTAGCTTAAATAAATAATTAAGAATTATTTAATTGATATCGAAGAATGAAGTGATTTATTATTAAATGATATAAAATATGATAAGGAGATGATATGAAGAATGTGTTAGCCATTTTTAAGTGTCTACAATGTCTTTCAACAATTTTCACAAATAAAAACAACAAAGTGTGAGTCCCTATTTATTATCTCAAAACAAATTCTATATGTTTAGAAAACTTTGTGAATCAAAAGAAAAATACTCCAAGGTTGTGTAGCATTTGATAATAATTTGTGTGTTTTAAGACTTTGATCTTTACATTTGCATAGCGTATGTTACTAGTTTTTGTATGGCCTTTCATATGGTTTGTTAAAGTCCGGTAAATTATATTTGTGTAATGGTGAAATTTAGATATTTATGTCATATTTTATTTAGTTTTGGGTTTATTTTAATGACATGGTTTAATATAATTATATCAATAAATGACTTTTTTGTGAAGTTAGGCTCATTCATCAATTCTTTACCCATCTTTATTTACACACATTCTCATGTATTTGACCTTGTCTTTGTTAGCATTGTTGGTTACTCGATTATTACATTGTTGGTTACTAATGTTAGTTATACTGTCAATTACAACTACACACACCTTCCTTATAAATGTGTTTACTGCCACCGAATAAAATTATCAAGCATTTATTGTTTATCATATGGTATCAAAGCGAACTTTGTTCTTGTGTCTGTGAAAAGAGAGGTCCAAGCGTGATGAAGGTGTCATAAATCTTGGTGAATGAAGTATGCTTGCGTGTGAAGGAGAATACACTAGCAACAGTCTTCGATATACAAATTTGTGGCAAGAGGTATTGTTGTTCTTACTAAGTAGACGGAATTCACAGGATGCTGACAATGCACAATTAGCCTATCCTCTTGTTTCACATTGGAAGTTATCAGTTAGGGAAAGGTATGTATTGAAGTGTGTATGGAAGTGCAAAATTTTATAAGCAAATATATTTAATTCAGAGTAAGAAGGTCAATTTGGTCTTACTATTTCTTTTTGGAGTATTATTTTTAAATGGAGATTCCATTAGACAAGTATTCTAGTTTCAATTTTCATACTTGGAGAATGAAAATTCAAATGCAACTAATGAAAAAGAATTTATGGGGAATAGTAAGTGGAAAGGAAAAAGCACCTACAGATGTAAATAAGTTATTAGATTGGAGTAGTAGAGATGATAAAGCCAAGGCTATAATTGGTCTTGCTCTTTCTGACACTGAATTGCACCACATTGATTTGGATAAATCATCAGCCAAAATTTGGGATAATCTGAATAAATTGTTTGGAGCAAAAGTTGTTAATGCAAAGTTTTCTCTAAAACTTCAATTATTTAGATTTAAGATGGAATATGGAATCACAATGTCAAATCATATAAGTAACTTGTCTCTCATTAGACAACTAGCAGAGGTTAAGGTTACGGTAGATGATGATGATGCTAAAGCCATCCTATTAAATAGATTGCCTTCAAAATACAACAATGTTATTTTTACACTCAGTCAAATACCTTCACAAACTCTAGAAGGTATGATTTCTGCTCTTCTAGCAGAAGAGAAGAGAACAATAGAAGATTTAGAAGATGATCCTCAGGAGAAAGCATTATTCTAAAGAAGTAATTAAAAGATCAAATGTTTTTATTATAGGAAAAATGGTCACACAGCTTGGGATTGTAGAACTCGAGCTAGTGATGTTCTTAAAGGTAAGGTCAAAAATGAAGGAAACCTTGCTTGCATTGAAGATGATAAGGATCCACCAGGTATTGAGGATGAGGATCCACCAGATGGTACTATTAATTTTTGTGGATACATCCTTTAAGCCTTCAAATTGGAGGAAGGTGACATCAGAGGATGGAGGATTTTCCATCATCTCAAGTTAGCTTCTCGCTTTGGGATGATGCTTTGCATGAGAAGTATTTTTGGTTTTGGTTGTTTTGCTTTTCTTTGTTGATGCTGACAGATTTGAAGAATGTATGTTTTGTGAAGATTTTGTTTT
This sequence comes from Cunninghamia lanceolata, assembly GCA_027924645.1. Classification (NCBI taxonomy): domain Eukaryota; kingdom Viridiplantae; phylum Streptophyta; class Pinopsida; order Cupressales; family Cupressaceae; genus Cunninghamia; species Cunninghamia lanceolata. The sequence goes on from BSBN01001067.1 coordinate 9,006,745, forward strand.
GGAGACAGGTTTGGGATTTGGTGTTGAGCTCAATATGGATTATTGTCCAGTGAGCTTCAGATTATATGATCGAGAATTATACCCTTTTGCGGTCACTAGACAATGATAGAGATCTGTCGTATCTCTTAGGAATTGTTGTCGAATAATTCAAGACTCTGTGATTTGAGAGTTCAGGATTAAAGAGCTCAAGAACATAGCTTAAAGCTACGCCTTTCCAAGGGTAGATGAGACAGCATGATGGAGCCCCGCTTGGTTTAGGATTTGTTCTTTGGGAGAAGATCTTCTGTAAAATATGTATTCATATTATGTAATCAGCTTTGTTGAGTATATTAGCATTCAGGGGGGGTACCTTGGTACTATTGCAGGAACAATGTAATAAGGGGGGGGAATGTTAGCATTGTTGGTTACTCAGTTATTACATTGGTGGTTACTAATGTTAGTTATACTGTCGGTTACAACTACACATAGCTTCCTTATAAATGTGTTTACTGCCACCGAATAAAATTATCAAGCATTTACTGTTTATCAGTCTTCTCTATGTACATTCCCCATACATTTGAAATTTATTATTCCTCCATGTATATAAATTCATTCTTCATATTACCATGTTAGCTTTTCATTGTCCTGGTTCAATCCCACAATAGGGGATCAATTTCACACCTTGTGAAATTGACCCTCAAAATCCAAAAATTCAAATAAAAATTTATCAATTCCCATTCATTTCATGTTCACTAAGAGTTGACTTGGTACATGTTTCACATGATTTATTTCTATGTAGTCGCATTCAAAGATATTCATTATCATTTAGAACTCATTGAAGATCCTATGCAACAAGAAACATCATTCAAGGAAAACTTGATTTTGGAGCACTCAAGGAACCTAAATTCACATCAAATTATTCTAGAGCATTTGCATCGCTGAAGAGTGTTGTCTTCAATCATTCCCATGACCATATAGATAGTCTAATCGAAGGGGTTGACCTAGGAGAAGACAACCCTTGTGATCCAACAATTTCACCAAGGTCTTTTTAAAGTACCACCAGTCCTTGATGGTCAACATAGAGTAGGAAATTCAGTGAATAAGGAAATAACATACACAATCACCTAGATTGGATCTAAGTGACCTAGAGCCATAGAATTGACCTACCATAGAGTTTCAAGACTATTCTAATTCTAAGGAATTTTATAGATAGATAATTTTTTTCTTTGTAATCATAGTTATTCTTGATCACCAGTCTTTAAAAGTGAAGTGCTTTAACCCTCACATTTAATTTCCTAAATTAGCATTTAATATTATGAAGTGTCTTTCTAAATTAAAAGAAATTAATCTAGGCTAATTTATGCTAATGTATATGTGTTTAATTAAGTAGCTTAGATTAAACTTAGGGAAAGGTTAAATAATATACCTTTACATTTTTGGTGAGCCCATTCAATTTTACATCACCCTAGATTTTTCTTTGGGGATTGTACCTTCACTATTTTAGGATTCCATGTCTATCCTTTCTAATTCCATAATCATTTATCAAATCTTGCTAGGGTATCATTTCTAGTTAGTGCTATATATTTTCCCCTAGGGTTTGTACTTTATTATGTGATATCACTTTTTCTCATCCTTTTGACCCTTGTGTGATATCACTTATCACACTTATATTCTAATCCATATCAAATATTCTAATATCACAATGAAGTACTTTATTGTGTGATATCAATTTTACTCATCCTTGTGATAAGTAAGAAACAGGGAAACTTGATGACAAGCCTAGAAATGGGTTTTAAAATGTTTTAAGGAAAAGAGAAGAAACCACAATATTATAGAATCTCAAAAGGCATTGAAGGTTATATTCCTTATAATTAGAAACACCCACAACACAATAAAGAAAAGGGGAACTCAGGAGTCATGTAGTTACATATGGATATAAAAATATTTATGTTAAACTCATATAACAATAAATAAACAAGGTGAAAGCCTTAATTTCACATGTATGGTAAAAAATGGTAAATTTTTTTCAATAATTCACTCTACCATCCAATATGTTATTATTGCTACTTTCAAATATAATGTAAATGATTCATGCTTGTATTTAAATGTAAAAATAGGTAGTAAACTTAATATGGAGGAAAGAAATATGAAAGAAGGTAAACTACTTCAGCAATTGTATTGTTAAGAAATAAATGGAATGCCACTCAAGCATAAAAATAATGTTCTTAGGAAATTTGAGGATAAATATAATAAAGGCAAGAAAATAGAGAGGACTATCAAGAAAAAAAGTACTATAACAAAATTACATGTGTTGAAATGCGAACAAAAATTAATTTCATGGATTCTAAGTTGCTTTTATCACAGAGTCTGAAGGAAGGAGTGATGGTGTCAAGGATGGTTTGGTGATGCTCCATTCTTGATAACTCTACACCTCTCACTAGGTGTTGAGGAATCATTGGTTTATATTACACAAATAATATCCACTACTTATGCTATTACATTTATTGATTCCAAATCATACTTAGGCAAATGTCTTTAGACTTGCAATACCATATAATTTAGAGCTTACTATTGAAACATAGCTAAATGTTTCTATAGTTGAAAGCTAGAGGGTAGTACCATAATGTTGTGTGCCACTCTAGGATAGATTTTCAACACATTTAACTTCAAGCATTTCCAACCAAAATCCATTTTTGATGAAAATGAGTACTAGATGGATACATTCCATCCAAAATAGACTTGGGCCATAACTTTTTCAGATGGAAGTGTCCTTTAAATGCATGTTTAACATAACTTTCTAGTGCCAATAATTTACAAATTTTAAAAATTATTTGAAAAGCTTAAATGTTACCACCACTTCTATTCATGTAGATAATTTTTTTTTGGAAAATCTAAAAATACTCTTTTATGGATCTAAAAAGTATACTTTTCAAAATAGATTTTATTTATTTTTTCACTACAAGTAGGTCATCAACACTAAGATATAAGACTGGTTGATTTCTCAAAAAAGATACTAAAATGTATTAAGAAAATTTAAAAAAAATATGGTGCACTAGTGTAGTAAATTGTTGATGATATAATATATATTTTTTCAATTTATGACAAATACTCAATAAGAATGCAATGCATATTAGATTCAACACACTTGACTTTAAATATTTATTTAAAAAATATAATTTATTATTTTTTAAACAGATTCTCTAGAATTGCAAGTTCATACCATGTAAAAAAAACCAAAAACAAAAATATTTTTTCTTTAAATAATTAGTAGCATATGTAACCTTACTTTTTTAGGAATTAAACAATGATGCTAGTTCAAAAAATATTATCCAAACATCTTTTTAATTTTTAAAACATTCATGCATAAACTACATTGAAAATGCTACATATCACTAGTTTATGTCATTTCAAAATAAAAAATGTATATGTAAGTTGCAAGAAGTTCAAGCTAAAAAGATGGACTAGTGCTCATTGGGACACATTATTGACCTTTTTCCTTGACGAGACCATTACTCTACCCCTAGTTTCAAAGTGATCATATGAGTAATAATGGAAGTATCATAGGCTTTCAAATCTTTTTACCCCCAAGATATAACATCTAAAATATTAGTAAGTTCCTTAAGCATATTTTCCCTTTCAATCCTTGTACAAGATTTTCCTACCAAGACTTCCTTACACTCTTCATTACTCCCCAAATTATGTGTATCAGCTAAGGATTATTTCAACTTTGCTAAATCTAATTTATATTGTTGGCAATCAATATCAAACAATATTTCTAGCTCATTGCCATTCAGTTTGGGATTGTATTAGTTTTCAAATTAAGAACTCCTTTAGCATCTAATTTTGCATCATCCTAGTCATATTCATCAAGCATTTGGGATTCAAACACATTTGAGTTGTTGAAGAAGTCCAAAATATTTTTCAATGGAGTTTTTGGATTCAACTATGTAAGATTTTTGTTATCCAGAAATCTTATAGAGTCTGATAACAAAAATCTTACACAGTTGAATCCAGAAACTCCATTGCAAAATATAATGGGCTATGGAAATCTGATGTGTTTAATAGTCCAAAATATGTTTTCCATCATCAAATACTTGAAACTTCTTTACATTATAAGACAAAGAGGGAGTTGAAACAAGATCCATATAAAATTTAAACTTTGAATGTGTGACTAGCTCCAAAGTACTTGTAGCAGTAGCTAAAGCATCAATCATACATTTTTTTCTTTTTTGGTACAACCTTAATGTTAAAAGCATAAAAATATTCAATTAAATTCCACACCCAAGTATGACAATAGGATATACTTTTATCATCACACTTGTACAATCTTCATATTTTTTTCACAATTCCTTTTGAGTCACCAAATACTTGTAAATTCTTGACACCTTTCTACTATATCCAATTGGAGACTGTAAGCTATCTTAAACTCTATATTATATTAATGAGAGCTAGGTTATATAAACTGCAAATAACAGAGCACAAAAGTTTAAAAATTTAATAATGGAGTTTAGGAGCAGGAAGAATAGGAAATAAAGAACCTAGTGAGTGACCTAGGAAGTTCATTGTCTCAGATGTGAGTGCGGAGTGTTGTCATGGTGCAGGAGCACCTCAAGACCTAAGAATCAAGAGGATTCCTTGCATTTTCTGTTCTATCCAAAGTGTCATGTTTGTAGGCCTTAGAGCCATATTGAATCATAGTTGGTCGAGTAACGACATAACCTTGAGTTTGTATACGTGTCATAAAAGATTGTAACCAATTCGAATGGATGTAATCGAATGGCAGAGGTGGTTGTAGGGCGGTTCGCCTTCCACATTATGTAACTGCCGACATGAGTCTATATAGTAGGGTTGTGTTTGTTAAGAGAAACAGACAAAGAGAGAGTGAAAACGGACAGAGAGAGGGAGAATTGATTTGTATGTATATTCTCAGAGGAATAAGAAATTCTGTTTTGGTCGTGTATATCTGAGTAAGGCTCTGTTGCATGGAATGTAGATCAGAAGCATTCCACTAGTTGAGATTTCTTCTAAATCAGTGGAATGACTTCCTTAGGGTTAGATTGTTTTCTGTTCTGTTGAGTTGTTGTTTCTATATAAGTTGTTCAAGGTTTGCGTAGTTATATCAGAGTGATAATACCATCGGGTAGATAACGTGAGGTTGAGCCGATAATGGTGTTCTCACCGATTGTGGCATATCGGGGTGATAAAAGATAAGTGTTACTGACAGGTTAGTCCATCAGTGCATTGGCGTAAGTTTCGCATCGTTTCACCGAATGTACATTACGTATGTATATTGCGAAAGCATATCGAGAATGTATGTTGAGAATGTATCTTTCGTCAGACGTAATGGTGAAATTAGGGTAAAGAAACTTTAGTCCACCAGTGATAGCAAGTCATGCCATGCATATACTAAGTTGATACATCAGTGCATCAGAAGGAGAGTAAAAGATCCTGCCGATGATCTGAGTCTCACCGATGAGTGTGGTTCGAAGGAGCCATCGATATATCGGCCAAGGTTCTTAAGTGTTCACCGATGTTTGGAGTCTCATCGACGGTCGTGGTTCGAAGGGCCATCGACATGATCGGTATGTATCGGCAGAGTAGTTCTCAAGCTCGCCGATGAACTAAGTCTTATCGATAGCAAAAGACAAAGGGCAAATCGCTGAGACGTAAGTCACTCTCTCACCGATCATTAGTTTGTTGATATGTTGTGCGCTTCCACTGTGCGATATGTAGTCTCGCTGAAGACAAAGCGTTGTGTTGAGTTGTTGGGGAGAGTTGGGAGATCGGTCAGAGAAGTTGCAAGGTGGCCGACGGGGTATGTTTGGCCGATAAGAGTAGATCGCCAAGACATAAGTCAGACTCTTGCCAATCATAAGTTTGATCAATTGTGCACTTCCACTGTGCGCTCTGCATCATATCACGCAGTTAGTGTGTTGATGTTCATTTTGCATGTTGTCATCCTATGATGATGGAAAACTCTATTAGGGTTAGCCTGGAAAAGATATCAATTAAATGCAAATAAAGATTAAACATAAGAAAGAAAATACATAGAAATAATAACAATGAGAGACAAGTTTTTAACATGGTTCACCCAACCTCGGGCTACATCCACCAATAGAGAGTCCAATATTATTATCCAGTAAATCAAATCGATTACAACCAGCAATCCTTGCAACTCAATACCGCTGTAAAATGCTACAATGCATCAAGGGAAACCCTAACCCTTTGTTGCTTTTTATCATGACTTTTGTCAGTTACAAAATAGGGTTTTCTTATGTCGGCCAATGAAAAATAACTCCCAACGCCTTAATAAAATAATAAAAAACCATGTGAGGTTTCGGGGGCATTGCCACCAAGCCCCTCGTGAGGGCGCTGCCCCTCGACCCCACCCTGTATTGCGATAGGGAGTGATCCAGGGGCATTGCCCTTAGACCCCACAAGGGGCACTGCCCCCAAACACCCGCAAGGGGCGCTGCCCCTTAACCCCGTAGGAATTTGGGGGGAAACCGCGCTAATAAAAGTGGGGTAAATTTAACCTCCGAGTCTGATTAGGCTCCATATAACAACAAACTCTAGTCTATTGCAAAAATCCATATAGCCCAAACACAAGAATACAAAGACCACAACAATAGACCACCAAATATATCTATAAATGTATAGAAATAAATAAATAAATTCAAGCTAATTAGTTTCAATGAAATATTGAAATGATAGAGAAGAGGAAGAGAGGATAGTAAACCTCCATCCATTTGAATGTTTTGAGTGCTTATAGCTATGATAAGAAAAATGTTTGGGACTTCTTGGGAGCTTTCTAGGAATGGTCAAGCCCAAAGTTTCATCTTTTGGCCTCCACATTTAGTCAAAATAGGAAGATGAAATCATAGAGTGTGTGCACTTAGCTTATGTGTTGATTATTTTACAAAATGTTTGACTTTTAGGCATGAAATGATAATTTTGAATTTGATAGACTAGGTCGCACCAAATGGTCTACTCCTCTAGGAAAAAAAATAAAGGAGTAAGAGGTGGTGATGATTAAAGTAGTTTGTAATGACAAATAATTAACAAATACTAAGAGTTAATTTATGTATAAAAAAAGTCAAATCAAATGCTAGAACTATACATTTTTATGTTATAGGGTAAAAGATGGGTTTTTGAAGGGCCCCAACCCTTTTTTACAAAAAGAAACATAAACCAACACAAAATGGTTGTGCATCAACACAACTACAAGAAAACATCAAGTAGAAGAGAGTCTAGTAAGTACAAAGAAATAAGGAAAGCATCTTAGATAAAAGCACACATGATAGGAGCAAACCTCAACGAGGAGAATTAGAGCTCATTGAGAGCTATTGTAGCTTCTTGAACTCATCTTGGAGGGCCTTAAGATGTACATGCTTAGATCTTTAGTGTTCAAAGGATCAACCACCTTAGTTTTGTTGTCCTTGGTACATGCACTTGGACCAACCTAGGCCTAATTTTGACTAGTCTTTTAACCTTTTCCCAAAGGGATTCGATTTTGGTAAGAGAATTGTGGATGGTGGCCTTGTAGAAGTTGGTAATTTTTTTAATATTACCTTTTTTGTCTCTAAAATTTCAGCTTCCAACTTTCTAATTCTCTCCTCTTTCTTGACCAGATCTATTCCTTTTAAGAATTAAGATCTCCTCCTTGATGTTCCATTCTTCCATAAGGGAAGTCTACAATTTATTTCTATTGAATTCAACTAAGAACCACTTAAGCAGTTTGTGGTGAAAATCCACCTTTTTGTGTAATTCATTGATCTTGTCAGCTAAGAGGTTGACCACTAAAGTGATATCATTCATAGAGGAGGTAGGGAAATTATTACAGTTCTAGTCAGGAGACCCATGGCATAGGTTGTCAATCTCAAGGATATTATATTGAACATTAATCTCCACCTCAGTCACCTTGCCCTTCCCTTTATTTCTGGTATGAACATTTCCCTGTATGGCACCATTTCTCCATGGGGGATCCCTAACAAATTTAGGGTTAGGGGATTGATTCTTTCAATCTTTCCCACCTTTAAAAGTTCTCTTGTCTAACTAGTTGAAGTTCGAAGAGAGGACATAAGAAAAAAAGGGAAGCTAACCTTGCAATTATGCTTGAAGTGACTAGGCAACGAGAAATGATAGGTGTAGATAGCCTAAAAGTGCTCTTCTAGTGTGATATATTTCATGATTTGGAGCCACATCTCATCCCACACCAAGGTTAAGATAATCTTGCATAACCAGATTTGGCCCTATTAACTATTTCTCCTTCCTTCAAAAAAGAATTAACAACTTCCTCACCATTTTTGTTGTCCTTATAGATTTGTTTTCCTTCCATAGATAGGCCAAAGACCAAGGCAATGGGTTCTTCTATGATATGCAACTCCACTCCATACATTATGACAACTCTCAAATTCTAATTGGGAACAAACTCCATGGAAAGAGTGGGGTCGAAACTATTATTTCTCTCCAAATAGGGAGTCAACCCACATTTTTTAGGATTCTCCATATCTTTTAATTTTTCTTGATGGAATCGCATGACAAGGTCTCAACCCTGTTGTGGTCCCCTCCCACAATGGCTAGTGGGCCAACCCATAATACTATGTCTAACTTTTTGGCCAAAGTGGGACATTGAAATCAACATTTTTTACCAAATTTTCACTTTCTGACACCTATAGAAACTAATCCATTAAGAATTTGAGGATGATGTGAACTAGTGATTTTATAGATTTTGTGTGTAGATTCTAAATGTACTTTTTTAAAAAATTAGGAAATAATTTCTTAATTTTTTTTACGTAACTTCTAATAACTTATTTTTATAGTTAACAATATTTTTAAAAAGTGACGTTTATACCATACATCATAACTTTTTTTATGATAAAATTATAATTTTTTAAACATAGATTTATAACACCAATATTTAGTGCATAGATATTTTTTTATAATTTTTTGTTGCATATTTTTATAATTAATTTTTGAAGTGAGATTAATTAACTTGTTTTATATGTATCCAAATTAACTTCTTTTTTTTGTTGAAACAAGGACATCAACACCTAGTGTGCATATATTTTTTTTTAAAAAAAATTGTCTATTTTTTTTGTAATTTTTCCGTGTGTGTGGAATAGAGGCCTTGATGTTAGGTGAAAAATCTATGTTCACTAAAAAATAGAAAATAAATATAATAATCAAATGAAATATATTCAAAATCATACTTTTTGGAAAGATTATACTAAGGGCTACATACTTACAAAATAAAAATTTTAGATGACTTCATTTGATCCCCAAACGGTGAAGCAAAATTGGTTTTTTGTCAGCATTTTGATAGGTGCGGAGGAGACTCCATTGAGGGTTTGATTTAAGACTAGGGGGCTATTTCCAAGGGGATTTGATCAGAGGGGGTTTTATCCTACCCCCTTCAATTAAACCCCTTTAGATGGAACCTCTCAAGGCTTAAATCATTAATTTTTCTAAAAAATATGTGATTTCAGACCAAAATCAGGATGTCCCATAAGTGGGACATACTATTGTGGCAACACCCTAGTAGATACTACTGACGAGGACACAAGTGATTCTACACTTCACCCCTGGGGTCCCTACTATAACTATTTGTGATCTTGGGACCCTTCAAACTAGAATAACGCTGAATAACAACCTTGAGGTCATGGATAGAAAACACTAGAAGTTTCTAAAAAATTGAAAAGTTATCACCACAAGGAGAAATGATGGTGTAAATCATTAAAGCCATGATAAAGATCGTCTTGTACTCACGAAATATTAGCATTATCAAATATATACATTTCTAATATGTATATAAAATATTACAAAATAAAAATATAAAAATATAAAATATACATTTTAATATTTATATTATTAAAAACATCTATAAAATTATATATTAAAAAAACTTTAGAAAACTTATTTTTTTATATTAATCATCGAGAGTTCAAAGTATCAAATATACAACAGAGACCCAAGGGCAAACAGCTAACCCAAGGGGTCAAACTAGAGTATCAAAATCACATAATAAATAGTACGGAGATACAAAAGGAGAGAGTAACCAAGAGCAGCTAAGTAAGAATATCATCCCAGTTTTCCAACCAGGTCGTCCATCCTTGCGGTCCTTCCATCTAGACCACCTTCTTCCTGTCCAGAATCTGAGCACACATATCCAGTTTCTCATAAGGAGGGGTACCATTGTCTCTAATCTCTTTAATCAGGTTATCAAGGGCTTTGTCAAAAGTATTTTTGTCTTCTAAGATACTGGCCCATTCATATCCATGCTTCACCTCATATATAAACCTCGAGGCGTGTTCATCTTTAAGAAATCTCAGAAGCTTATCACGTTCCAGATTCATAATGTAGCAAACCTGAGAGGCAATCTTAAAACGAGCGAGTTTTCTGTAAAACCCAGTAAGACTTCTATCAATGCCTTGAAATTTGGCTTCATTTCTAAATTTCCATATGAACCAAAGAATGAAAGATGAAAGCATATGCCAAAAAAGGTTAGCGTCTTTTCTCAATCCTTGTATAAAGCCAGTAACAATCTCAATAGTATAGAAATGTTTAGTAATAGAAATTCCAAACATTAACCAGATTTCTTTTGCAAAATTACAATCAAAAAATATATGCCTCATAGTTTCAGGAACTCTGCAAATAGAACAAGTATCATACCCAGTAAGATGATTTCTAACAGGAAGCTTATCAAGCAGGAGCTGCCATTTAAAACATTTAACTTTAGGAGGAATAGGGGATTTCCATAAAATGTCAAAGGATTAGAAAACTTATTTTTCTTAATTTATGTTGTGTTATTTAATAAAATGTTCGAACAAATCTATTGGGGAAACCCTCTTTATGATTCCAATTAGCCTTCGGTATAATATTATGAAAACCTCTAAAATTGGGGTGAAGTCTTACGGAAATTTCGCACCGCCATTTAGGTCTTCCCATCCATCATCAATTGCTATCAAGCTCACTTTTCCATGTATATGTGGGGTCGTCATTCTTCATTATTCTATTCTCATTCACATTTAAACCCCTTAATAATTAACATTTTCAAAGGGGATCTACGCATATATAGTTAAAAAGACTGGTAATGCAAGGTCGGTAGAACCGACGACCAAATTACTCCCACCAATCCCTTGTCGATGACAAAATCAACCCCGTAGTCTCAAAATACTTGACTCGGAAAAACTTTTTCTACAAGACACGAGAATAGCGTGTATAGCTCGAGCTATTGGTCAAATTGAGTTTTATTTAAATATTATTAAATTTAATAATCAAATAGTTAATAATAATTTTATATTTTATTTAAAAATATAAAATTGTTGTTTTAATCAAAATTAATAATAATTTTATATTTCATTTATATAATAATTTGATTTTTTTTCATCAAAATGTATTTTTAATTATGAATTAATTGATATTAAAAATAACAATCAATTTAAACATATATGTAAAGAATTGTTATTCAATTAATGAAACATTTTATGATGCTTACTCAGGTTTTTAGTCTGGTTTGGAGAGAACACATATCCTACAAGCATGTCAGCCTAGCGAAGGCACAAGGCTTACGAGCTCTTTGACCCAATGGAGGTTTGAACCTTGGTCACCGCCACAACAACCTTGTGACTTGACCACTGAACCAAATTAATGAAATTAATTTTATATATAATTTTTATATTATTTCATTATAATTTAAATAAAATGTTTATATTTATATAATTTTATTATATCCCCCAAAAAATTAGGTATACATAAATTCTTCTTGAAAATTCATTTTATAATCAAAGAAGTAATAAGATTTGATAATAAATAATTAGTGTCTTGTAATTAATTTGTTTTTAAATGAGAAACATTAATATTAAAATATGTTGTCAACATACCAATTTTTAAAGTATTTACGCATAAATAATTAACACATTATTTAGACACACAAACAATATTAATATGGGACTCATCTTGGGTAAAAAAAAGTTTTATCTAATATGTTATTTAGAAAGAAGTGCTTTTGGATTTGACTGTGTATTTCTTTGTATTAACGTTTACCATTGAGATACTAATGAATAGGATTATAGAATTGCCCTTTAAAAAGCATAGGGGGATTAGGGTAGAGGAGGTTAAGGAAAAATAAACATATTAATTAAAAAACCAATAAATTAAAACATAAGAACAAAAATTAAAAATTAAAAATATATTGTATCATATTATAATATGTAATATTATTTTTAAATTCAATATATATAATATATAACATACTATGGTAAATCTATAATATTATATTAAATGAAAAAAATATGTATCGTATAATATTTAATATGTGTGGAATATATGTCCATAGTAAAGGAAAGCCACCAAGAAATAATACAGAGTCAAATCTAAATTTACTTCTTTCTAAATTCTATGGAATGTGGAAAGCTTATGCCTACTAATATGTTATTCTTAAATGTTATATAGGTCAATGATCAAAAGTAAAATTTGACCAATAAAAATAAGATAATTGTTTATCACTTTTTATTGTGAATGAAATGTAAAATTAATATTGACTTTTGAAAAGTAAAATATTTAAATTAAATCCAGGTCAATGATTAAAAGTAAATTTTGATGAATAAAAATAAGATAATTATTTACCACTTTTTATTGTGAATGAAATGTAAAATTACCATTACCCGTTTGCTACAAAAATAAAATATTTAAATTAAAGTGTAAATATCATTGTCAATGATCAAAAATAAATTTTGACCAATAAAAATAAAATAATTATTTACCACTTTTTATTATGAGTGAAATGTAAAATTGCTATTAGTTGTTTGACTACACAAGTAAAATATTTAAATTAAAGTGTAAATATCATCCAAGTCAATGATTAAAAATAATTTTGACCAATTAAAATAAGATAATTATTTACCAATTTTTATTGTGAATAAAATGTAAATTTACTATTTACTATTGACTATTGACTATTGACTATTTAACTATTGAAAAGTGTAATATTAGTAGACATTAGATTTCCACAGTCCATAATATGTAATTCTGTGCTTCATGGTTTCCCTGTGATGGATTTTTTTGCCTCAAAAAGATCCATCACACAGTTAAACCCTGAAGCATAGAATTACAAGTGTAATATTTCTATTGACTATTTTAGTATTAAAAAGTGTAATATTTAAATTAGAAGGATCGAACAAATTACATTTAATTAATAGTATCACTATACAAGGATCCGCATATTAAAGAATATACCTCCAAAAAAATCGGATTTGAGAAGTAAAACAATTTGAACCCTTTAAAATACTTCATTTCTTCTGAAATTCATACCCATTTGGAAGAAGGTTTGAAAATGGTACTGAAGGTGCTGTCTGCACTGGACAAGGCTCAAACGCAATGGTATCATTTCCAAGCAATAATAATGGCAGGCATGGGTTTTTTCACAGATGCATACGACTTGTTTTGCATTCCTCCGGTTTCCAATCTCTTGGGAAGACTCTATTACAGTAATTCGCCATTACCGCCTGCCGTAAATTCTCTAGTGAACGGAGTTGCTCTCTGCGGAACATTTGCAGGCCAGCTATTATTCGGCTGGCTTGGAGACAGGATGGGCCGAAAGAAAGTCTACGGAATTACTCTCACCTTCATGATAGCGAGTTCGATCGCTTCAGGCTTCTCCCTTGGCCGTTCCCGCAAGTCTGTTCTAACGTGCCTATGTTTTTTCAGGTTCTGGCTAGGGTTTGGGATTGGCGGGGACTATCCACTCTCTGCAACAATCATGGCCGAATATGCAAATACCAAGACCAGGGGAGCTTTCATTGCCGCTGTGTTCGCCATGCAGGGTTTGGGAATTCTTGCTGGAAGTGCCGTGGCTATAATTGTCTGTGCTTGTTTTAAAGCAGCATACTCTGATCCAACTTGGGAGCAGCAGGACATGATGTGGAGGATAATCTTAATGTTCGGAGCAGTTCCTGCAGGGTTTACATACTACTGGAGAATGAAAATGCCCGAGACTGCACGTTACACGGCGCTGGTGACAAAAAACGCCAGGCAAGCCGCGGTGGATATGTCGAGAGTTCTTCATCTCGACATTGAAGAAGATGACACAGATGTCTGTAGAATCGAGAGGCGAGAACATCGGTTTGGATTGTTTTCCAGGGCTTTTGTCAAGCTACACGGTCTACAATTGCTAGGCACCTCATTCACTTGGTTTTTTGTGGATATTGCCTTCTACAGCAGCAATCTGTTTCAGAAGGATATATATACAGCAGTGGGATGGTTGAAGAAATATAAGAGCCCGTTGGATGAGGTTTTTCACATTGCAAGAGCACAGGCGCTGATTGCCTTGTGTGGAACGCTGCCGGGGTATTTGTTCGCCGTATTGCTCATAGACCGAATCGGGAGGTTTAGGGTTCAGCTTGGTGGGTTTTTCTTTATGTCAGTTTTCTTGTTCGCCCTGGCCATTCCTTACAACAGTTACTGGCAGGATAAATCGAATCGATATGGGTTTTTAGCGTTTTATTCTCTGACTTTTTTCTTTGCAAATTTTGGGCCCAACACGACTACTTTCATCGTGCCTGCGGAGTTATTTCCTGCTCGGCTACGGTCGACGTGCCATGGTATTTCTGCAGCAGCTGGAAAAGCAGGCGCCATAATTGGAGCGTTTGGCTTCTTATACGCCGCACAACCTAAGGATGAAGACTCTTCTCATCGTACGGAGGGTTATCCCACTGGAATGGGCGCCGATAGAGCATTAATTCTTCTAGGACTAGCAAGCTGCTTGGGCTTCTTATTCACATTTCTGATACCAGAAACGAAGGGCCGATCATTGGAAAAGAACGAGGTAGAACTTTCTTATCCTGTGAATGAGCGTGGATATGGTTTGACAGACAACGCGTGATCATGTTACTGTTCATTACACTTGGTCACGCGGCATAAGTCTTCTCCACACCTTTAGTCGGGAACCTCGGTCCACAACATTAAAATCTATATAGAAGTTACATGAATATCATATAAGGAAGCAGGATCAATTGAAAAATTGCACTTGTTCATAAAATATCATCCTTAAACATATTCTCTTGTTTCGAACGATAGTGATTAATTATTTAAGACCTCACTCACATTTACATTCACTTTTACTTTTGGTATTAAATTTAGCAATTCAAGGTTAGTAGAACTCATAATTAAATTAGAGGACCCTATGCCACTAGCATTTCTTGCTAAATTAGATGTTAAATATCATACTTAGTCCCAAATTTTATAAAAAATCATACTTCAAATCTTAGAATCTTTTAAAATATTTTAATTAATAAATCAATGACAATATATAACACTATACATTTCAATACTTTGAGAATAGAATCTTCTAAAATATTTTAATTAATGAAGCAATGACAATATATTTCAATAATATAAGAATAGAACTTTCTAAAATAATCCACTTGAAAATAGTTCAAATTTCTCCAATTAAAATATCTAGAGAGACATATAAATATAATAATCAAAGTACAATTGTTTACATCCTTTGCCCATACAATTTAAAACTTTCTACAACATTGCTCTTAATAAGTACCCTCTTAATACACTGGTTTGTCTCATATCTTGTGAAATTTAAAGAGAAACTACCAAAACAAAGTTAACACTGAATCTTTATTGAGGAGATGATTGTGTGTGAGAGAAGTAAGATATTTAACTATAATATTGTATATTAAAATATACATAAATATTAAATATATATAAAACTTAAAATTAAATATTATATATAATATATATTATATATAAAACATTTAATTAACTATAATATTAAATATATAATATTACATTTGATATATATATATAAAAGAACTAAATATTATATTACATTAAATAACAACTATATATAAATATTATATATAAAATATTTAATTAACTATAATATTAAATATATAATATGTATATAAATATTAAAATCAAATATTATATAGAATATAATATATATAATATCAAGTAATAAAAATTCTCAATATTTTACCAAATCACAATGTAATAAAAGTAAAAGAATTAGGATTATATTAGTTATGAAAAATAGACTTTTTATTTGAAACTGTCCTAAGATGAGATTTGATATAAGTTCGAGAGTCTAGTGTCTTGGGTATTGTATAAATGTATAATTCAAAACATTCTCTAGAGGGGAACCATGAATTCCTCCTCAAAACAACCCTAGGTAAGTCTTCATGGATATTTAAGTTGCGTTGAACATTTTCTTTAGAATATAACATAGTGGAAAAGAGTTGGATGTAATAACTACATAAGAATGAAAACAATTCAGTAGAAACTAAAAAATACAAGTTTTTCAAATATGATTGGAAAATTGAGAGCATGTAAGTATTTTTTTCAAATGGACATAAGGAGACAAATCCAACTCTAACACTCTAAGGGTTTACATCACCTATACTCATTGTATTGTTAATAAAGTTTAATAGATTTTACTATTAACAATGCCTAGATATGGTCTTCTTTAAATTTTAATTAAATTTTAGACAAAAGTGCTTAAATATGAGCATCAAATTTAAATTCTAATACTAAAGGTGAAGAAAAGAAAGGTCCAACTAAAACCTAAGTTTCTCTTTTTTATGTGATCTCATATTCTTTAAATTTAAATTATATTCTAGGACAAAAATGCTTAAATATGACCATAGGACATTAAATTTGAATTCTAATATTGAAGATAAAAGAAAGAAAAGCACAACCAAAACTTCCTTGTAATAATCACCCTCGATCTTCTTGTGACAATTATATATCCAAAATTATCCTTCAAATACTAAAATATATTTTATTTTAAAAAATATATAAACTAAACACATATATTAAAATAATTTTATAAATAGATAGAGAATGTTATAAATTAATATTATAATATTTCTATATATATATTAAAATACTGCGTATTTATATTTCCAACTAAAAAATTGCAATAAGCGATAGAATAAAATGACGAGGGCTATAAGGTGTAAATAATACTCATTTTAATAATGGGAAAGGCATATTGTTCTCGAAATACACAAAATAAATTAACATGGAAATGATTACACATAGGATTTTATAAAAAATCATCTTGGATGGGACTGTTGGCCCTGATCCAGCTAAAAAATAGATGTTCGATTAGGTCTATGAAACTTTTGGGGTCTTTTCAGAGCTTTCTGGAAAAATTTGGTTTCAAAAATCTGTCAAATGATTCCAGAGTTTCAGCCTTGGGCTGTGTGTTTTGACTAATGATTGTCGGTCCTTCCTTCTTTGATCTGCGAAGCTCTTTTGCTGTCTCTTGGTTTTGTGGTGGTTTCTGTTTGTCCTGCTTAGCCTTCTCTGGGTGTTAAGCTTGTTGTAGTCTTTTGGTCCTGCTTTATCTTACGGATGTATGAAGTTTTATTAAGTTTTAAGTCCTTTCAAACCTATTTACCATACTCAAAAACAAAATCATCTTTGAGATGCACGTTCCCTAATTTTCTTAAACTATTAGCTAATAACGTCATTTGAGAGTGAATGGAATGGAGAGGAAGAAATGGTAGCAAAGAATTCATTAGAAAGTGAAACTGCTAAGTAAAAAAATTGAGAAAAGAGAGTTGGATATACTGCGCTTAAGCTCGATTTCATGCATTGCCTATTTACATTGGCTAAGCCAAAGTCATTCCTTAGTGAATTACTTGTTGATATCGATTCTGGTATAGGATGTAATTAGTATGAGTGCTTAAAGGTGGGTCTTATTTGTAGTGTAAGTGAGATACATATTTGTCTTTATATAAAAATAAATGATTATTTATCAACGAAGTTAAGGGCATCAATGTAGGGAAGCTACACCACTATGTACAGAAACAAGTTACATTAGCAGATGTAGAAGAAGATCATTCTATTCCTGAAGTGAAAGATGAATACCCAAAACCAAACCCGAAATTTGCAAAGATCATAAGGCCCCTTCCTAGGGCCAAAACAAAGAGGAATGCATCCAACTGGCTCAGGAAAGAAGGAAGGATTCCCAGCATTGTTTTTGAATGTGAGAATGGGCAACAAGGTGCCAGGAACAAGAGGCTTATTTCTGTGGAAACTAAGCAAATTAGGAACCTGTTAAGGAAAATTGGTGAGAGTTTTTTCTGTCAAGAACATATGATATTGAGGTTTGTGCTGCTTCTGATTCTGAAGATGTTGTGGAGAAGGGCAGAGTCTTGTCTCAACTGGTGTGTATTTGTGTTTGATTTTAAGCTTGAGGTTAGGTGGGTGCATTTGTTTTTGTAGGGTTTTATACTTATGGTAAGTTCTGAGACCATCCACTATGTTTAAGAGACTCAAATGCAAAAGAAGGGGGACGTGGTGGGATTCAACGTAAATCACAAAAACCTTACAGCAACATTAACAATAATGCATAACAAACGCATGAACAACACAGACATGACAAAATTGTTTTAGCTTAAGTGGGTGCATTTGTTATTGTCTTAGGTGCATTTGTTTTTAAAGAATTCTATAGGAATGACAAATATTGATAACGCCCACAATATTTTAGAGACTGAAATCTCATGGCACTTTTCATATTAACTTAACTAGGCATGTTTGTTTTTCTAGCGAGTACTTTTTGTAGGATTTTACAATTATAGAAAATTTTGAGATAGCCCATTTTATTTCAGAGATTGAAATTTCATGGCATTTTTTGGATTAACTCAAGTTGGTACATTCATTTTCCTAGTGAATTCCTTAAGTTTTGTAGAATTTTAAGGTTATAACAAATTTTGAGATAGCTTATAATGTGTAAAGATTGCAATTTCATGGGAATTTCTGTTTTTGCTTCAGCGGTCATCTTTCTACAACAAACCCAGAGTCAATTTCCATTCACATTTATCCTCTAAATAGAGAAAAAGATGACAGAAATGTATAACTAATATTTCTTTAAGTTTGTATATATCGAAGTTTAAGTGGATTATAATAGGATCTGTCTAGAGCAAGTCTATCTGTTAAATTGGGAGGGGCATCATAGTTTTTCCTAGCTTTTGCTGCCACCAACACAGGTAGAAGTCAGCACCCTACTAAAAAATATATATATCCCAGAAGATATGCAAGGGTGAATTACCCAAAAGGCTAAAGCAAAATTAGTCAACAGACTAGCTCAAGAAGCAGCAAAATTAGACAAACAAATATTTTTAAAAAGTGGCAAGGTAAAAAGGCTGTCACAACTCTACATCTTTACAAGGATCAAAATAATCATTGTAGCCACTGTGTTAAGAGGTATGCAAAAGTGTTGGAAGTTGTATATTAAATTGCACCCAAATAATTGCGGTAAAGAGGATTCCAAAAAGTATTATCACTTTCATTGATGGAAAAATGGAGGAGACAGAGGACAGCTCAAATGTTGGTGAGATATTGATTTTGAATGAAATAGTAGAAAGACTTGGTTCGCAAACTTATGACCGTCCACATCCATATCTGTTGGCTTGGGTGAATAAAAGCGTAGAGATTCAAATAACCAAAAAAATTTAGGTTAATTTCTTTTAACTGATTATTAGTCCCTGCCGCAACTATTGTTTTCATTACCATAGTATTTTTTGGGCTTTGGGATTTGTGCAGCTGCTATAATCAAAATTAGCCTAAGTTTTTTAGTGCCTATTTGGTATTATTTTCCTGTTGATATTTGTGCAATGGCAATAATTGAAGTTAAACCTAAGGTGTTTTAGTTTTAATTAATATTGAGACAACAATATTAACTTCAGCTTTTTTCCCATTGGTCTGTTCTTTATTTAGTCTATTGGCAATTTATTATTAATATTTATGTTAATGCCCAATTAAACTCAGTGCTCTGAGTCAATCAGGGAGCCAATGTTCCTCTGATTAATATGTACTGCAAAGTTTGGAAGGGAAACATACATGGAGGATAACATATTTTATTTTTAAGTATGTTTTCACCTGCAAGTATTTATCTTTCTCGTTGATTGTGCACAGGAAAAAATTGTCAATACAGTAAAGTTTTGGTTTTTAGAAGAATTTTCAGATAGAAAAATAAGTGAAACCTAAATTTATTATTGATTCCCTATTTTTTTGTCCATGGTATCCCTTCTTCAATTTGTATAAAATCAAAAAAAAAAAAAATGCATCCAATGAAAAACAGAGCAGGTTGCATATTGAATCATTTCTTAATGTTTTCTTTTTTTTTAAAGGGAGGTTTTCAGTTGTTTTTCAAAGGGAGGACACCTATGGTACAAGTTGCTACATGTCATTCTGTTAAACAATTCACCTGCCTTGTCTATGCTTCCACATGTTGCATACATGCCTGTCAGAGCAATTACAGATAACACTGCTGAAAATCTCCCTTCTCACAAGGTAAATACAAAAAACCTAATTTCAAAAGGTTGTGGGGGTTATTTTGTCTTGCAGGCTTGAAGGACCGATGCGGCCAGAGAATGATAGTCATCTGAGAATCTCAGTTGCTTGGAGCACTTACCTTTCGCTGTCAATTGCACTTGGGTTTATTTAGATTGTCAAGATGGGTTTGGGTTTTTTTGGTAAGGGTACTATATTTGAAATGGCAGATCAAAGTCGCACTTTTCTCACCAATGTGTTTGACGATGGTGGGCCGACACTGTTCTTACCAGTTCATATAATACCCTTTGAAAGCACCTGCAAAATTTTGTTTTATCCTTACAAAGCACATCTCATTGCTTCCAGATTTTACTCATGGAAAGGAATGAAATATGAGAATGGTGCAATTTTTCCCATTATTATATACGGTTACTTTATCTTGAATTTTATTTTATTTTATCTCATTTTTAATTTTTCTAATTCTCTGATCTTTCATTCCCTGCCACACACCTATGAATTTGTAGATTAGAGCTGTATTTGTATATGGTCATATTTTGGCATGGGCAAGTAGAATGCTGGCAAAAGTTGTGGAATTTGGCTTCACACCTGCCAATTGCATTTGCTTGAAAGTTTGTAAAGCCTTTTTAAAAAGCCCGTCTTGTGCATATCCTGCAATCATGGCATTCCATGGGACCACATTTCTTTGAGGCATTCTGTCAAACACTTTGTTGCCTTGTCTATGCTTCCACATTTCGCATAGTGTCTACCAGAGCATTCCCTACTATAATATCTGACTAGAATCCCCCTTCCATCATTCTTTGATGGATGTCCATACCCTGTTCCAAAGCGCCCATTTTAGCACAGGCAGGGAGAATGCTGGAAAAGGTTATGGATTTTGGCTTCACACCTGCCAATTGCTATGCTTTACTCGAAAGTGAAAGAAAATTTCCCCCAACTTCTTGAGATTTGATCATTCTTTTAAACATATTTAGCAATAATTTCCTTTTTTTGTTTTGAATTTGCCGCAGCTCTTTGGCTGGAGATTGAGAGGCTTAAGGGAATGTTTTACTCACATCTTGTTGTCTTGTCTAGTATTATAATTGAAAAGTTATTACTCAGAATAATTTGGAAGCTCTTAACGAAATGTATGCACTGGGAACTTCTAAAGTCTTTATTCACTCCATTGTTTCGCTTGTGCAGTGAACAAATTCTCAATCCAGCAATTTCCCTAGCGCTAAGACTTTCTGGAATCCTCATGGGTCAACACAAGCCAAAAACCATATACACACCTTCATTCAAAATAGTTCTTGTTTTGCACATTTACCGAAGGTTTTATAAGCTCAATCATTACCAGTTATTAAAAAATTGGGAGAATTTTTATTAACTCTTTACCTATTCATTTTTTATTTTTTTTAAATAATATTATTACCAATGTAGAAGCTTCATACGGAGAGAATACAAAAGTACTATATCTGTTCAAGATGATTCGAGTGATTCAGAGGTTGTCTTCCTCTCTGCTAAAAATAAATCAACTACAATCCCTTAATAGGTACCATTTTGTGTGCATGCAAGAGCAAATCTACTCTGCTTTAAGAATATGATTGGAATGCCAGAGGACTAATAAAATTATGAATGATTCCTACGCTGTACATAACTAAGAGAAGCCACAACATCTCAATAGACCTAATATCATGATGGTTGATATTAAGTGTATACCCTACCAAAATCTGCATGATACATTTAAAACTAAAGGATGGCTTTAGCAGGAGAATATGTATGGAAAGGTGTAGATACACTCCGAGCTATCTAGACTGGCTTTGGCAGGAGAATATGTATGGAAAGGTGTAGATACACTCCGAGCTATCTAGAACGGATCTGCACCTTATGGTTTCAATCTGCTAACTGTTTATGCCTAGACTCTCCAAAAAGGTTTTAGTCCTCTCACTTTTACGAAGCCCTTTTAAATGTTTAGATTGATGTATCCCTTTTAAATGTTTAGATTGATGTATCTATTTATTTGCACTCAATATGTTATAATTTTTATATAGTTTCCAAATAGCTTGTTGACATTGAATTAATGTGTGTTTTTTCTACCCTGGTGTGTAAGTCAATGTATATGTATATGTACAGGACGGTGTACATGCACTCCAATCTATCTAGAATGGATCTACAACTTACACGTCCGGTAATTTAAGATAGACATTGTTGATAGAACAGGCACTTCTGTAATACTATTTTATGTATGAGGATAACCTTCAGCACTAGTTTATGTATGATGTCATTAGGTTAGATTGTTATTTCAGGAACCATCATTGCTAGTTAAAACATGCAGCTCTGAGCTCATAAGCAAGACCACTGCTAGGTTGTTCTGCAGATATACTTTTAGCTCTTGAGATCTTAAGCAAGAACAAGCAAGACCATGGCCAGGTTATTAAGTATCTCATCCCTATTTGTGGCCATTGTAAACAATTTATTCCCCTGTTTTCAATTTCAATTTAAATTTACTTAAAATTTCAGACATCTCTGCTAAACACAAACAATTCTGCTAAATGACAATGATAACATTTCAGGGATCAACCGTCCTATCACTGCAAAACTGATCTGGTAGCATTTTACAAACTATCATGTATTTGTTAAGCTTCAACTAACCAGATGTTTAACTATGACAAAATTACCATTGGTCGAGACATATAATAATAAGAAGATTATAATAGTTAATTGACTTTACTAATAGGAAACAAAAATATACCGAAGGCATAATAAGAAGCTTTTAATGGTTAATTCTACGAAGGGCATAATAAGTTAGAATAGAAAATATATATATATATATATATGAAGGACAATTTCTGAATGCCAGCTTTGCCATGAAATTGACACCTAAATACCCACTTTATTAGGATGTTTGATTTGAATAGACACGTATAATGACATACTCATTCAGTTCTACATGCATTTTATTCCATCTGGCAGTGACAGAGTGATGCACCTAGAAAGCTTTGCCAGTTAGGGTTAGGGTTTTTTCGTTTAAGCAAAACTATCAGCTCCATTCCCGTCAATACACAGAAGATTCAGGGTCACATACTGTCAATTTTTTCACTTGCCATTTTTCACAGTTCACACAAGTGCAAACACAATGCCCTGCAGGTTGTAATGACGATGGCAGTGTATAATTGTCAAATCTACTTCAAAGGTACGAGGCTTCTTTTTTAAAGACTATGTTTTTTTTCGTAAAAGATTTCATAAATCTGTTTCAATCGGTAAAAGATTTCATAAATCTATTAAAATTGCTCAATTTTAGGGAATACCAGGTCAACCGCTTTGCTTGCATCAAGATTAATGTCTAGAAATAACAGTGTCCTTATCAATTTTTTATGGTTAGGATTTAAGAAGAGGAAAGGAATTTTTTGTGTGATTTAATTCTAGTCTTTTTTTCCTTTACTATTTTAGTTTAAAAACGACAATTGAAGATTTTGAATTTCTGGGAGAAAAAGTTTTTAGGGTGGATTTAAGGGACAAAAATCACCACCCTTGGAAAACTCCTCATCCTTACCCAACAAATCCAATTTGTGGTTTGTATAGTGCTTTGATGGAGAAAATTCTCATGAAACGATGCGAATAATCGCTCTTGCTGGGCTTTTAGCTATTCAGGGAGACCTTCCTATGGTTTGGGAAATTCACCACTAAAGACGGAGAAGTTATTGCTCTATTCGATCCTTAGTGAAGCTCTCTAGGGATTCAAGGTTATGTTGCCTGGTTTTCCTAAAGTTGAATTGAGATATTTTGTGAATAAAGGGAATTATGTGGGCAATGTTACTTCTATCTGCATAAAAGGTTATAATTCTACATGTCAAGCTAGTCTATTGAATTGTGAGACAAATAATTTAAACTGCTACTGATTCCTACATAATTCTGCATATGAATTATCGGCTCCAGTCCCCTTGTAATAATTATAGAAGCGACCACCTCTAGAAATTTATCTCAAACCTTATAGAACTTTCCAGAAACCACAAATTTTTAGTAGAGGGAGACAACAGGGATTTCCTTCACGGAATACCAGTTCAGGCACAGGTAGTTCCAGATTGACATCTGTTTCGTAGAGCAATATTTCTTGGGTTAGGATATTTATTTTGGTTAGAAATGTAGAGTTTTGAGCCAACTTTTGCAAAAAGCCTTACAAAAAATTGAAGAACTTGAAGTCCATTAAACCTATTAAACTTTTCTGATTCCTTTATTTTCTAAAAACTGACTAGCACCTCTATGGAGTTGCATCCTTGGGTCCAGGGGATATTGGTGTTGTTCTGAATGCCTTGGGGGTTGGGGATTCAATACATTGTATTTACTATTTACTTTTCAAAATTACTAGGAACTCTTGCAAAAAATAGTGCTCAAGTTTCTTTATCGTTTTGCTGGGTATGGGAAAGTTCTTTAATGATTTCTATAATATCATTTTTCTTTCTATTGGTGTAAAAAATCAATATTTGTTTTATATATTTTAATAAGCAACTACTATTTTCCTCTAAAAGGAACAACATCTATAAGAAATTGATTTTAGGTCATCTGATTTTTAAACAATACCAACAAAACTAACAGCATAATTTTCTTTAGAAAAATCACAACATTCGAAGGAAAAACTTCGAAAAACTTAAATTTGCAGCAAAAGTTCTTTGTCAATATTAGGAAAATCACCCAGACAGTTACCCACATTACATACCTTTCTGAGACTGCTTCTCAAGTGTGGTTTGACATCTATAATAGAGCTTTGAAATATGCAGCTTCTTTTTACACGCTTCTCAATTGAGACATGACACATATTAATACATCAATATATGCATTGAATCATATATATCTTTGTCACATCATACCAATATATGCATTGATCACAAAGATTTTTTTACAAATATACCAATATAAAAATCTGGGAATTTGCGACACGAAAGTCTTCTTTTATTTATACTAAATAAATTTTCATTCATGTCAATTACTGTTTACACAACTCTAGTCTTATCTATATTTATAATGAATAACTTTTCATTAATGACAATTTCTATTAGGACAACCTATTCACCTATTCATTCATGTAAATTGATGTTCGGTAAAAGTTCTTTGTCAATATTAGGAAAATCACCCAAAAAACCTAAATTAATGACGATTACTCACATTACATACCTTTCTTAGACTGCTTCTCAAATGTGGTTTGACATATATAATAGAGCTTTGAAATATGCAGCTTCTTTCTACATGCTTCTCAATGGAGACATGACACATATTAATACATCAATATATGCATTGAATTATATATATCTTTGTCACATCATACCAATATATGCATTGATCACAAAGATTTTTTTACAAATATACCAATATAAAACTCTGGGAATTTGCAACACGAAAGTCTTCTTTTATTTATACTAAATAAATTTTCATTCATGTCAATTATTGTTTACACAACTCTAGTCTTATCTATATTTATAATGAATAACTTTTCATTAATGACAATTTTTATTCGGACAACCTATTCACCTATTCATTCATGTAAATTGATGTTCAGTAAGTTTATTTCACATAAAAAAAACACAATACATTTATGCCATTTATAATAGAATTATGACATTTATTGCCTTCAGTGAGATATGTATTGTTTTTTTAATAAAAGTCTTATATTTTTATAAAATTTCAAATCATTATTTCATTTCTGGGAATTATTCACTTCCAACTAAAATAATTGTCCTCACATTGAATCACATTTTTGAAATTTAAAAATACAAAAATATGATTTTTGCATTTGAAATTTAAAAATATAAAAATATAATTTTTGCACTGACTGTTTGAAGTATCATCCAATAGAAAAGAAGATAAATCACATTTTTCTAACTATAAAATAGGAAATATAAATTAGAAACTATAGTATTTTTGCTTATTTTTAAAATTCTACACGACAATTGGTTCAGTAGGTTGAAATAATTGCATCGAACCGATGCATTAGTAATCCTGCCGTAGGGAGGAACTAAAAAAATAATTGTCTTCACGTTGAATCATATTTTTGAAATTTGAAAATACAAAAATATGATTTTTGCACTGATTGTTTGAAGTATCATCCAATAGAAAAGAAGACAAATCACTTTTTTCCAATTATGAAATAGGAAAAATAAATTACAAACTATAGTATTTTTGCTCATTTTTAGAATTCTATATGACAATTGATTTAGTAAGATGCATTAGTAATCCTGCCTACGGCAAGAACTAATAAAATGTTAGAACAAATCTATTTGGGAAAACCTCTTTATGATTCGAATTAGTTTTAGGTATAATATTATGAAAACCTCTAAAATTGGGGTGGAGTCTTCCAGTAGCCGCCCACCGTAACTTCGCGCACGTCAAGCACATAGCTAGACATATTGAATTTCGACAAATTTTTTTGGGTTTTTCCGTATGCGACTGAATAGCTTAAAGCTACTTCTAGGCACTTATACATTTCCCCGTAGGACGCGTTATGTGCACATGGGTCGAAAAATGGTCATTTCAACATGTCGCCCCATACATCCGCACCGATGTGCCAGTGACCGCTCGCCATCACATTTGTACACTTGTCTTAATTTCATTGGTTAATTTACAAATGTATTGGTGCATTTGTGAACATGTACAAATGTTGTGAACATGTATTAGTGCATTTGTGTTAATTTATTTGGTTGGTATTTTACATGTATTGGTTCTTTTTAAAAATTTAATTGGAGAGTCAAATGATTAAAAACATAGCGGATATTGAGACGTGGGCCGTTCGCCGGAATTGGCCCCTCATTATTCTATTCTCATTCACATTTGAACCCCTTAATAATTAACATTTTCAAAGGGGATCTACGCATATACAGTTAAAAAGACTAGTAAAGCAAGGTCGGTAGAAACGACAACCAAATTGCTCCCACCAATCCCTTGTCGATGACAAAGTCAACCCTGTAGTCTGAAAATACTTGCCTCCGAAAAACTTTTTCTACAAGACATGAGAATAGCCTGTGCCGCGCGTGCTATTGGTCAAATTGAGTCTATTTAAATAATATTAAATATAATAATTTTATATTTTTCCATCACAATTTATTTTTAATTATAAATTAATTGGTATTATTTTTAATTATAAATTAATTGACTATCAAATTTTAAAAATATAAAAAATTGTTATTTAATTAATGAAATTGATTTTATATATAATTTTTATATTACTTCATTATAATTATGGCAAGAGACATTCTACAATTAAGATGAGAGCACTCATTTTCATGTAAATATATAGAAAAAAAAGAAAACAAATTAGAATAAATAAAAAATAAAAATAGAAACGAAATATAAATATACTAATTTAAATAAAATGTTTATATTTATATAATTTTATTGTATCCCAAAAATTTGGATATACATAAATTCTTCTTAAATATTCATTTTATAATCAAATAAGTAAAAAGATTTGATAATAAATAGTTAGTATCATGTAATTAATTTGTTTTTTATTTATTAGAAACATTAATATTAAAATATGTTGTCAACATATCAATTTTATTTTTTCAATATTTTCGAGTAAGAATAAGTTTACACATAGATAATTAACATATTAATCAGAGATACAAACAATATTAATATGGGACCCATCTTGTGTTAAAAATAAGTTTTATCTAATATGTTATTCTTAAATGTCATCTAAGTCGATGATCAAAAGTAAATTATGACCAATAAAAATGAGATAATTATTTAACACTTTTTATTGTGAATGAAATGTAAAATTAATATTGACTGTTGTAAAGTAAAATATTTAAATTAGATCTAGGTCAATGATTAAAAGCAAATTTTGAGTCTTGACTAATAAAAATAAGATAATTATTTACCACTTTTTATTGTGAATGAAATGTAAAATTAATATTGACTTTTGACTACAAAATAAAATATTTAAATTAAAGTATAAATATCATCCACGTCAATGATTAAAAATAAATTTTGACCAAAAAAAATAAGATAATTATGTAACACTTTTTATTGTGAATAAAATATAAATTGACTATTGACTATTGAAAAGTGTAATATTTCTATTGACTATTTGACTATTAAAAAGTGTAATATTTAAATTAAAATAACCTAACAAAATTAGATTAGTATGGCTTTGATATACATGTTAAACTATACAAGGATCCGCATATTAAAGAAAATGCCTCCAAAAATCAGATTTGAATAGTAAAACAATTTGAACCCTTTAAAATACTTAATTCCTTCTCAAATTCATACCTATTTGGAAAAAGGTTTGAAAATGGTACTGAAAGTGTTGTCTGCACTGGACAAGGCTCAAACGCAGTGGTATCATTTCCAAGCAATAATAATGGCAGGCATGGGCTTTTTCACAGATGCATACGACTTGTTTTGCATTCCTCCGGTTTCCAATCTATTGGGAAGACTCTATTACAGCGGTTCGCCGTTACCGCCTGCTGTAAATTCTCTAGTGAACGGAGTTGCTCTCTGCGGAACATTTGCAGGCCAGCTATTATTCGGCTGGCTTGGAGACAGGATGGGCCGAAAGAAAGTCTACGGAATTACGCTCACCTTCATGATAGCGAGTTCGATCGCTTCAGGTTTCTCCCTTGGCAGATCCCGCAAGTCTGTACTAACGTGCCTATGTTTTTTCAGGTTCTGGCTAGGGTTTGGGATTGGCGGAGACTATCCACTCTCTGCAACAATCATGGCGGAATATGCAAATACCAAGACCAGGGGAACTTTCATTGCCGCTGTATTCGCCATGCAGGGCCTGGGAATTCTTGCTGGAAGTGCCGTGGCTATAATTGTCTGTGCTTGTTTTAAAGCAGCATACTCTGATCCAACTTGGGAGCAGCAGGACATGGTGTGGAGGATAATCCTAATGTTCGGAGCAGTTCCTGCAGGGTTTACATACTACTGGAGAATGAAAATGCCCGAGACTGCCCGTTACACGGCGCTGGTGACAAAAAACGCCAGGCAAGCCGCAGTGGATATGTCGACAGTTCTTCATCTCGACATTGAAGAAGATGACGCAGATGTCTGTAGAATCGAGAGGCGAGAACATCGGTTTGGATTGTTTTCCAGGGCTTTCGTCAAATTACACGGTCTACAATTGTTAGGCACCTCATTCACTTGGTTTTTTGTGGATATTGCCTTCTACAGCAGCAATCTGTTTCAGAAGGATATATATACAGCAGTGGGATGGTTGAAGAAATATAAGAGCCCGTTGGATGAGGTTTTTCACATAGCACGAGCACAGGCGCTGATTGCCTTGTGTGGAACGCTGCCGGGGTATTTGTTCGCCGTATTGCTCATAGACCGAATCGGGAGGTTTAAGGTTCAGCTTTGTGGGTTTTTCTTTATGTCAGTTTTCTTGTTCGCCCTGGCTATTCCTTACAACAGTTACTGGCAGGATAAATCGAATCCATATGGGTTTTTAGCGTTTTATTCTCTGACTTTTTTCTTTGCAAATTTTGGGCCCAACACAACGACTTTCATTGTGCCTGCGGAGTTATTTCCTGCTCGGCTACGGTCGACGTGCCATGGTATTTCTGCAGCAGCTGGAAAAGCAGGCGCCATAATTGGAGCGTTTGGCTTCTTATACGCCGCACAACCTAAGGATGAGGACTCTTCTCATCGTACTGAGGGTTATCCCACTGGAATGGGCGCCGATCGAGCATTAATTCTTCTAGGACTAGCAAGCTGCTTGGGCTTCTTATTCACATTTCTGATACCAGAAACGAAGGGCCGATCATTGGAAAAGAACGAGGTAGAACTTTCTTATCCTTTGAATGAGCGTGGATTTGATTTGACAGTACATAGCATATCAGACAACGCGTGATTTTTACGCTTGGTCACGCGGCATAAGAGTCTTCTCCACACATCTACTCGGAACCTCGGTCCACAATATTAAAGTCTATATGTATTTCCAAAAAATTTCGAGATATCGACCAACAAATGGTCTCCTTTGCTTAAAAAATCTATTTTTGTTTTTAATAGAGGTGATTCACACTAGGCACGAACCCGGCCTTATCCCTATGGTGTCAAGCCCTTGCACTTAGCAAGACTTGATCCTTGGTGGGCTCATTCAAAACCTTTCAACTTCTTTACTGAAAAAATACAATTGTAAAAGTAAATATAAATTGTAGAGTTTGGACTACCATTCTATTCTTATGTTGACTCCAATATGCTCCACAAAATGACCTTTTAAAAAAATATATATATTGTATGTTTATTTTAATGATGTTAGGTTGGCATTTTAGTACTTTCTAAAGGTAGTGTATTATAATAGTATTTGATCTTTCTAATTTTTAATTAAAGTAAATAATTTGATTTTTATAAACTTGAATAATAATAAAATAATTATTATTGAAATGTGTTTTTTAGAAGTTTAGACATGTTTATTATTTTTAATGATTATGTTGTCTTGTGGTTCATGGCCCAATGTGATGGTTAAATCATGGCATTGTTGTCCTTGCCACTAAGGTTCAAACCCTCACTGGTCTATTGAGCTCAAAGGGTTTGAGCCCCTACTAGGTTGTTGTGCTCACGGGTTTGAATCGTTCACCCTTCTAGATTCAAATCCTTGTTGGACTGTTGTGCTCACGAGATTTCAGCGCCTACTAGGCCGCTAAGCTCGTAGTTTTGGATCATTGCAGTAATGCTTAGTGTTCATGTCGGGGATGAGGTCCCCCGTTTGTGGCCTTACCTAGTTTGGGGATAGGCTAAAAATTCCCCATTCACCAATTAAAAAATATAAAAATTATGTTGTCTCTTGTTTAGATAATTGTTATTTTCTTTTCTTTATAATTTTTAGTTTTTAAATTTTATAACAAATTGTTTATTATATAGTTTTGTTAATATTGTATACCAATGCTAATAAACTTGATTTATAATAACACTTAAATTTGATGATATGCGATCTTAATCTCTCTCTCACATATCTTAAACTAAAAGTTACTTTTAACAAATAATTGTGCTAAACATTTACAAATATCCAAATTTGATATATACGTGTTGACTATTTGTTTTATCCATTAAACCTTGTCTATGATTTCACATAGTTGCAAGTATGTTGTAAAAACCTACTGCTTTAAAATGTTAGTGTTTTCTATTTAACAAATTTTAAAAAATAATTTAAAATTCAAAGTGAATTTTCATTCATCCTTCATAAATGGTGTCCTTATTTCTATGTTAATGTCAATATTTTAATGTATAAATTGTTGGAAATCCTATGAAAGAATTGGTATTCACCTAAAACCAAACCTCCATGTTAGGAAAGGTGTCTCAACCTTGCTCCTAATGTTAAGAATATAAAAAATGCAATTTTCGGACTATAGAATAGAAAAACACAATTTTTGGGCTATAGAGGTTGTTTTAGACCCAAAAATATTTCTAGGTTGTTCAACATTGGTTTCATGGATGCCTAGGATATAGATTTCTTTGAGATCTACAATTTGAAAAAAAATGGACCCAATTGGCCTCCCAGATCAAAAGTTATGGCCTCCAAAAGTTGAGCCTTGCACATTGGAAATGTAAAAATATCTATGAAACATAAGACAACTATAAGATAGAGTTAAACTTGATGACACATCATAAGACATCTTTGAATGGAGATAATGGAGCTAGAATAGAGCACCCAAATTGGTGAGTGGATTGTGACAAACTTATGGAAAGTGGAAGGAATATATTATTTTTAACCTGTGGACTCATCTTGGGATTTGGTCACCACATTTTGGGTGGTTTTAGCTCATGGTTTCCTACTTAAAATTTGATGGTTTGATAGATAGATTCTCTTATTTATTGGGTTCTTGAGATGGAGGTTTAGATAATGGTATTTGTAGGTACTATTATGCTACTAGAATTACTCTAAATCTCTTGTTGTTGATACTCCTATAAAAGCTTAGACTTTGAGATTGCATTGTAAACATTGATTACTAAATCATAAATTGAGTTGTTTTGGAGTGTGAGGTTTTTCTCCTAAAAAGGTTTTCCCCACATCAATCACTATGTTATGATATATCATTTTGTGTTTATTTCCTTGTAATTGTATGATTAGTTTAATTTTTATACATAACTATTCTCATAGATTAGTGTAGGGAGTTTATTCCGCAACTTTACTTCCTTTCATTTTCTATCAAACTTTGATCACCTTGGATTCTAGGTGTTAGGGGAAAAGGTTTTTTGTACTAATCCTGGTTGAGTGGGAACTTGTGCAAAAGGAGATTTTTTTTACTAGAAAAATGGCAAGTAGATCAAGGATAAAAATGGAGTTCTCAAGCACAAACTTTGATTGCTTTGTAAGCACAAATAGAGGATATGCTTGTAGATATAGATCTACAGACTGTAGTATTCAAATCCAAACCTACTACTATGTCACAAAAAGATAGAGATAAAATAAACAAAAAAGTGAAGTGTCTCGTTAGGCTCTATTTAGCAAATTCTATATTGTTGATTGTACATGTTATCAATCGGATATGCACCCTGTGCTAAGCTATCAACTTATCTACCTGTTGACACATGGGAACACTCCTAGGCCTGTGGGTTGCCTAAAACTTGGAGTGAACCTCCAAAGCGGGCTAGTTCCCCTAGTAAATCACCTAATCTAAAAGACTTTCTGATGAAAGGGTTAAGAAGATAAACAAAAATTAAATTCTAAAACCTAAGGATATTTTACTAGAATTTTATCTATTAACGCACAATCAGCCTCACAAAGCCTTTTATCCTCACAATTTCACTGGATTTAATGCAATGCATAAGTGATTTGTATCAAGATTTGAGAAGTTAGAAGTTTGCATGAAGGACAAACCTAAGTCTTATCACAGCTTCAATCCAACTAACAGTTTAAACACGACAGACAACCTGCATCACATAAAGCTTTCACACTCAAACTTGCAATAATGAGACATAGGAAAAGGATTCGAAAACTAAATCACAATTGAATATCAGATCATTGATTGCAAAAAATGAATTAGAAAAATGAAAAGGAGAACTATGCTGCTTTATTAAGACTGAAAGGAGTAGAAACTAAGAATCTGAGTACAAGATGTTTACAATCTCTCTGCCAGTGAACAAGAGAGAAATAAACCATAATCAGAACTCCCTAAAACCAACTCTTTCTCCTCCTTTTATAGATAAAAGGCTTTCTAATATTGAGGATGGAACAACTCAACAAAAACTCTCAAAAAGGCAACCTTCCAAGTCATTCCCAAGCTCCATAAAAAGGACTCCAAAACAGGGCCCAAAATGCCTCCAAATTGGATATAAAAGCTGTCAAACTCTTCTGTCAAGTGGCCCCCACCAAAAGGATGCAAAAAATTAGGCCTTATTTGATTGTAAATTGAAATAGAAAGTCCATTTTGCCCAGTTTTTTCCAATTTCACCCAGAGAAAAATCAAATCCAAAAAAGAAAGATTCTAGCTAGATTCTCTTTGCTTTAACCACATAAATAACAAATATTTAAAAGTAATTTATAGGAATATGCTTTAAATATTGTTTTACATGGATTTGTAGTTTTATTTCTTTCCCGATTTGATCCTGAAAAAATAAAAATACAAGGCTTGATTCTACACATGCCAAAACTATACAAGGCTTATGGTTTTTTACTTTACCAAGTATATTACATTCGATGGACATATGATTTTCTATAAAAATCATTAAAATATGAAGGCATATTAAATGATTTGGAAAAATAACAAGCCTCTATGGCTTGTCCTCCACTTGATCTGCAAATTATACTAAGGCATGTGGGCCTATGACTTATCTTCACAAAGGGACCAAATGAGTTTTAAAGGCATACAACCTAGGCATCAAACATATGTAAAGGGGAATGAGGAGGGTAAGTGCAAAAAGATGGGGGGCCAAAAAAATTTCAAAAAAATTTAAGTCATGACGCGAGTGCGTTATAACGCGCTCGCGTTATGGCTTGGCAATGACAAGTCTTAGGCTCGTCATTACCGAGCCATAACGCGAGCACGTTATAATGCGCTCGCGTTATAACGTTCTATAAATAAAAAAAAGCAGTCATTTCATTCTAAATTTTTCCTCCGCCCGCGGCTTCAAAACCCTCAAAAACGCGCTCTCGTTCTACAAAACACCAATCAACACAAAAGGCTTGTTGATTCATCGCCGAAATGCCGCCGCGACGTCGAGCACGCCAAAGGGGTGAGTTATTTTTTTTTTTGTTTGAATTTCTTCCTAAATAGGTAGGTTTTTGTTGATTTTTGATATATATTTCATTAATTGTAGGAAATGTTAATGCACCTCCTCCTCCTCCTCCTCCTCAAAATCCACAAAATATTGAGGAAGAAATAC
Organism: Cunninghamia lanceolata; assembly: GCA_027924645.1. Lineage (NCBI taxonomy): Eukaryota > Viridiplantae > Streptophyta > Pinopsida > Cupressales > Cupressaceae > Cunninghamia > Cunninghamia lanceolata. Next base: position 9,041,338 of record BSBN01001067.1, read on the forward strand.
CTGCAGAACAACAACCTCCTCCATTCATTCCTCGACATGCCCCTGGAACACAAGATAATATAATGGGGGAAATTGAAAACAACAAAAAATAAATTGAAGATATAATTGCAAGGTTGAAAGATCCTTCCACTTCAACCTTGCATAGGTCCACGCTTGCCGAATCTCTTGAGTCTATGTTATCAAATGTAAATTCAATTAGCAAGCAAATAAATAGTTGGACCGATAAAAAGAGAGAGTTTAGAGATTACTATGGAGATAAATTGTCATACCAAGATGTCAAAAAATTACAAATTACAAAAGTAGACTTGTGTTCAATTTTCACAAACCCACAAACAAATCAACCTCCACCCATTACATGCAAGAGGTTCCCTATCCATTGGTGCAACAACCAAGCGATAAGGGACAATTTTGGGCAGAGGTGGTGGATGGTTTTTGACCATCCTCCATGCAATAACAATGAGGTCCCGCAATACTTTTTGAGGAAACTCTACTGCGAGTTTGTCCTCAATAAAGTGCCAAACTATTTTGATATGCGGGACTTCCAGAGTAGAGGTGGGGGCTCAGCACAGGATAGACCAGGGGCACGTCTTGACCCACAGCGGGTAGTGAGATGAGTAATTAGCAGACCAGCCCACGAGCATGTTTCTATCCCTTCCATTGTGAAGGAGAGTGTTGAGGTCGATACACTGAGGTCGATTAGTGCCTTGACCCAGAGCATCATAGAGCATGCCGATCCTGCAACACAGAGTGGGTTGGGAGATAGTGCGAGGAGTAGGGTCCCACCGCATACTTGCCAGGCTTGCGGGTCAGCCTATGGTTATGACCCCATGGACAGTCAGGACGCAGGTGCACAGGCTACATCTGCAACTGAGCAGATGGTGATGACAGATACCCTCCTAAGTGAGACTTTTGGCCTTGATACTCAAGTAAATATTAGCAAGTTTATTGAATTTAATTTATTAAATTTTATTTTTGAAATACAAGATTAACTAATTTAAATTGATGATTTTAATGAAATTTCAGGGTCATAGCATCGATGTAGTTTTCAGTGGTTCTCCACCTACATTTTTCACTAAATCATCTACTGTCGAGGTATGTAACTAGTAAACAATTATAAATATTGCATGTGAATAGCATCGTTATATGAATGGTATTCTAATTTCTAATTTTGGATGTTGAATAGGTTAACACTGTAGATTTCATGGCAACACCTGCCAGCGGTGGTGGACTTCAAAGCTTTACGGAGGTAATAAAATAAATAGTTTAATGAATGAATTGTACTTACTAAATTTTTGTATGTGATTTGTGTGTTTTATTGTGTGTACTTCCATGTTTAGATGAACGTGTGTGTATGTTAGGAGCCATGATTTGCATCACTATTATAGTTTTCGTAATTGAATAATGTTGTTTTATTTCCAGATGATGCAGGCTACGGATACACCTCCCCATGTTCATAGGGCAATGGAGTAGGGTGTGGCCTCTGCGATTCATAGCTCTATGGCATTGACAGGGGTATGAGGTAGATTAGTAAATTTCAATTTACATTCATTGTTATAGTTGTCTATTTTTGAAAAATCAAAAGATTATTGATTTGAAGTTTAATTTCTATCTGGATGGTTTCTATAGGACATGACATCACCAAGGCCTATTCCTGCTACTGAGGCAAGCGAGGAGACAGATTATATGTTAGCGGTAAGTAATTATTTTGTTAAATGTTTCATTTTTTTATAACATGCAATTTCTATATATTAATGTCTATACTTTTTTTTGTAATAGATAAAGGTGTAGGAAAAACTAAATAGGAGGAGTAGCCCTCGGGTTCGTAGTAGACCACCCACATGCATGTCTCCATCCCCTAGAAGATCAAAGGCTGCTCATGATTTATTCTCTTCACCAGCCAGAGGGGAATGACTTTTTATTGTGTTCCTCTGTTGTATGCCTATATGGCATTTGTGGACATATATTTTGTATTGTACATAGTTGACATTGTATGCCTATATGGCATTCTTGTAAGCCTATATGGCTATTTTGTATATATGTTATACTTATATCGACAGATATTGATGTATGCGTATATGGATATTTGGTTAATATAAATCTTTTTTATTGATGGCGTCCATACTTGCATTATAAATCCACTTTTGAATGGATATTTGTAGATGGCTACTTCAAATATTTAAAGTCTGATTATATTACATAGGATGTTTGCATTTTCTTTGATAGGCTTGATAGGCCATGGATTACATGATGGTGTTTGATGGAAAAGTATGGTACTAGAAGACTCTAGTTCATTCTTAATAGGCTTGTGATTGATAATATCTTTGCATGATTGCACTTGATCTTGGATCATGGGCATGTTGTTAGGATTTTGATTGCATTGTGATGTTTGATGGATAGGCATGTTGTAAGTGTAAGATACCCAACTAGTTCTACAAAAAATTTTCCTTACTTAAACACTTTTACTTGCTAACAATTCATCAACTACTTCAATAACATAAAGATATACATCAAGATAACTATTTGAATGAAACAACATTAGAGTTGGGTACTTGTCTTGTTACTTGATTCAATCAACTTGCAATGTCTTATTACATGGAAAATGCTTCCCATAGCATGAAGTACAACTCATTCAATGGAAATACAAGGACAGGCCTTGAAGCCTTGATGTTACAATGTCTTCCTTACTTGAGCAACATTTGAAGATTTAGAATGTTCAACTCATCACCTCACAAGGTAGGCGCATATTTGAAGGATTTACAGGTTTTTCTGACTTGGGCGCCAAGTTGAGGTGACCTCCTCCTGAAGTTGCGCCTTGTCAACATTAGGCGCCAATTAGAGTTTATGGATGCTCTGGATTGTTTCCAAGAGTAGGCGCCAAAACATCATCATTATGAAAGTGTTTTAAATGCTAGGCACCCAAATGAGCCCTCTGGAGTCTAGGCGCTCCTTTCATGCATTTTGTGTTCTAGGCACCAATTGAAAGGAGTGGAGAACAGGGCAAGCGCCTTCCAAACTAGGTGTTTCCTTGAGGTGACAAGGACTTAGAAAGTGTGCCTAAGGTGAGCGCCTTGAGTGAAAAGGTCTAACAAACATCTTTGAACCCCCTTTCAAGGTTAGGCGCATTCTGGAGGTGGAAACAAGTAGAAGGTGTGCCTTAGCTTCCTTTGTCAATTCTTTCAAGTCTTTGTTGATTAGGAAGGTGGAATGCTTCATTGTAGAATGAGCGCCTATCTTCTAATGTCCAAACTACTTCTTCTGGCTCACTCTGTGGCTAGGCGCAGAGCTAAACTGTTCACACAAGGGAGTGCGCCTAGACTCACTTGATATTTTCTTACTACTTCAACCCCTGGAAGATGTTCCAAAGTGTTCCCTTTTACAAGCACCTGACCTCCCAAGTTCCTTCATGTGCTACTCCTTGAAGGTGCCAAAACTGAGCTCCAGTGCCATGGGATTGTGCCTAACATCTTTGAAGAGTTTCTAAGACTTTTGCAAGTTGATATCCCAAACTCATCTTCTAGGCGCAACAGGAGCTTTCCAAAGGAGTTTCCAAGTTTTAGACGCCAAGCGAGGTCATGGGTGAATGGAACTGCGCCTTAGGAGATGACTGGATCCTAAGCGTCAGTCTAGAGTTACAGTGGAATTGATATGCGCCTCAACTAGCTTAGGCGCCCATTTGAAGTGATTCCTTTAACACTTCTCTGTCAATCTCAACTGCAAGGATGATCTCCTAATCCAATTTTGATCCTCTGGAGATGCAAATAGCTTTTCATTTCACTAGGCGCCATCAATGATGATCATCAACCAAAGCGCATTTCAAAGGTGAGATAGGCAAGTGAGGCGCCAAACTAGTCCTTAAGACTTATCTCCTTCTATCAAGTAAATTTCAACTATGTGAGAGAGTTCTATTCTAGGCGCAAAATGGAAATGTTTCATCAATTGGTGCAGCTTACAAAGCTCCCAATTCTAGGCGCCAGAGCCAAAGAGTTTTTCCCAACACATGCACCTGGGCTAGGAATTCACCTAAGAGACATCACATAGCTTTAAAACTTTCAATCTATAGCCATCTGGGCTAGGCGCTCCAATGGAGGATCCTTGAACTCATGCATTGGTGCCTTCTAGTTCTAGGCACCCATTTTGGATGATTCATCCTGATACTAGCGCCCAAAATGACTAGACTCTCTTCATCATCCAATTCACTTAGAAGACTCAAGTTGGAGACTTAATTGTCTATCCATGTTCTCCGGAAGATTCATTGTACCTCTATGCACTTAGGCACCCTAGTTGATGTGATTAAAGTGCTTCAAAGCTCCATGATTCTTGGTTAGGCGCACATTTGACATTGAGCAAGCAAGAAAGTGCGCCCTGACTCTAGGAGTCCTGCCTTAGTCAAGTTTAGCATCCAGACTTAACTAATTTCAAGTTTCTGACTTTGTTCCTGCAAAAAATAAAAGTTAAGTTAGTCAAAAACTAATTCATTCCCTCATTATTTTGAATTACCCTCCGGGAATGAGGAATAGGCTAACTCATTCTTCATTTGATATTCCTCAGAGAACTTGAAGTTACTTGCAAGATATTCCTCGGAGAACTTGAATGGATAGATGCCTTGAAATTTCAACATGACATTAGTGATGAAGAGTATTGACATGTTGGACTTGATGTGACCTTGTTGAAGGCACATTTTCTTTCTTAGCATGATCATCCCAAACCAAGGTGCCAACTTGGAAAACCCTGTGAAGGCGCCACTATCTGAAATTTCTTCCAAGGTGTTAAAACTTGACATCTTTTCTTCTCTAGGTACTATCTCCTTCAAGGTGCTCCTTAAAATCATTGGAAGTGCTCAGGACTTACCTTAGTCCAAAGCGCCACAATCCATTCCTTAAAGCACAAAGAATTCTCAAAGGTGCCCCTATTTACCTCTAAGCACTCAAATATCATTTAGATTCAAGGCGCACATTTAGCTCCAAAACGCAAATTTCCATCATCAACCCATCAAGGTGCATCATCTTCCCTTTGTATCCCCTTCAAGGTGCAGACATTCACTTCTTCACACTCAAACTCACTCTCTGGCGCCAGAATAGGTGTATAACTTCAAATAAGGCGCTAATCTTAGGTTTCTAAGTACTTAGTTTGATCTTAAGGCTATCCTTCCTCTAAGCACTCTCTTCGACTCCCTCACTGAAGGCCCTCTGTAAGTTTGGGCACATTTCATCCAAGGCGCTTCAACATCATCCAAGGTGCAAATTCACTCTCCAAGACAAGGTGCAAAAAACCCTATCCTAAGGCGCTCAAATCTTACTTCTAGACCTAGGTGCACAAACATGAGATTGTGACTTCAATCATCATTCTTGGTTAAGGCACACAAACTCTCATTCAAGGCGCATATCTTTCTCCAACAAGGCGCATATATTCTTCCAACAAGGCGCATATTCAATTCTAGGGCGCTCTATCTTGGATTAAATCAGGGTATCTCCTCAACAAGGCGCTCCAAACCATACCAAGGCGCTAAAACACTTAATGCAATTTCTTCAAGTGCTTATCCAACTTGATTCCTCCAACACAGGGCGCTCAATCTACTTTCTCAAACTTTCAACTCAAATCCTCACCTTATATTCTCCAAGGCAAAAAGGTACAATTTGATTGAGGGCGCTAAAACTCTTAGGCGCACTTATCTCCCTGAACTTACCTCTCTTCTTCCCTAGGCACCAGAAACACCTCTTTATCTCAACTAGGCACTTATCTTCTCTAGGCGCACATGGTCTTCAAGGCGCATTTCATTCATCAAGGCACATATCTCTAACAATCTCAACACTCAAAGGGACTCAAAACTCATCTGGACACCATCACTTCCCTAAAGGCACAAAATTGGTGTAGATACATTCCATTTATTAAGGATCATTCTGGTGCCCAAATCTTGTCAAAGCAAAGGATCAATAGGTTCTCTCTAAGGCGCACTCCAGGGTTTGATCTTGCAAGACTTCTCACGTCAAAATTTTGACCAAGACACTCAAGGCACTAGTCTTTATCATCTAACCCTACAGTGCACTTACTCATTATGATATACTCCTCAACTTTGTATTCATTATGATATACTCCTCAGTTGAGTGTTTCAATACTACTTAGGTGCCAAATTCATTTTAATGCACCAAACACAAAGAGCTTTCAAACACTGGGTGCTCACAAAGAGTCTTCCAACCTTGGGCACTAAATTAGGTCTTTGCAACTATCCAAGGCGCATATCTTCGTTTGAACAACTTATGGTGCCAAGACAACTTCTCATTAGGGCGCTCAAAACACTTGTGTTTACATTTGAAGTGCTTTACCTTCTTAAGGTGCTCCAGACTAACCTGACTCTAAGGCGCTCCATCATCATCCTTAAGGCGCTAAAAACATCATCTCCACTCTAGGCAAAAACATCATCCAACTCCTTAAGGCACTTCACTGTCAAAGTCTGAAGGCGCTCTACCTAGACCTTTCCCCTAGGCACCAAAACTCCTAAGCGCTCACTAGATAACTCTCTTCTTCAAGGCGCAAATCTTCCTATACTATGATTACCTCTGAAATGCCGATTAACGTGATGTGAGGGTGCAAAGGCTACTCCAATCCTCAGTGAGTGCCTAGTTTAAACAAGGAGAAATAAAGCATTCAAAACTATCCAAACGATCATCACCTTCCTAATGTCTTCACTGCTCCGAAAAACCTTGGCCAAAATGACACATAACAACTCCTGTGCAAAGCACCTAAGCAAGAAAAGAGGGGGTCCCCAATCTGATGGGGTGATGTGTGATTTGGGCACATGTGTGATTTGGTCAAAAACAGGCGCCTAGAGTGAATAGGCTTTCATCCTGACTTAATACACTGCCTAGAGTGGATATTAGCGCCTTCGTATGGTTTGGAGCGCCTTTAGCTGTGCCTTGAGGAGATTTTCTTACATCTTAAAGGAGGTTCTAACACCTTGCCCCCTTTGGTATCTAGCGCCCTAGTGGCTTTAACCTAACGCCTTTGGAGTCCAAAATGCACCTTTGAAAGTTGAAGTGAACCTTGATAATTGGAGTCTTCATAATGAGTGCCTAGGTCTTGTTGAGGAGAATACCCCACAATGTGCGCCTAGGTCTTTAAGAAGAGTAATGATACTTGAGATAGAGCGCCTTGAGGAGGTAGTTGAGCGCCCTGGATTGAATAATTGGAGTTCAAGGAAGGTTTGAATAGGCTTTCATCCTGACTTAATACACTGCCTCCTTCTGACGATTTTTGGGGCAGCAGAAAACCTTTCACCACGGGTAAATGCCTCAGAGCTATAAAAAATTGAGAGAGGTTATTGTAGAGGCACTCTACGTGATCTCGTTGCCTCAGACAGAATGTTTTTAAGTGACACAGTTTTCGAGTAACATCTCGTCAAAGATTGCTACCTTTTTGCACTTTAGACTCTTCAGGGATATCATCGGTACAATGTAGCTCCGACTGTTTCGACATGTTTGGGTGAAAAATAGGACCATGCCTAGCATAAATGTACCCATTTGGATGCGTTGGAATAGTCAGTTTGGTCGCATTAGGAGCAGGATGAAAGTTACACCCCTTTGCAACTTTACACTGCCTCCTTCTGATAATTTTTGGGGCAGCAGAAAACCTTTCACCACGGGTAAATGCCTCAGAGCTATAAAAAACCGAGAGAGGTTATTGTAGAGGCACTCTAGATGATCACGTTGCCTTAGACGGAATGTTTCTAAGTGACACAGTTTTTGAGTAACATCTCGTCAAAGATTGCTGCCTTTTTGCACTTTAGACTCTTCAGGGATATCGTCGGTACAATGTAGCTCCGACTGTTTCGACATGTTTGGGTGAAAAATAGGACCATTCCTAGCATAAAAGTATCCATTCGGACGCGTTGGAACAATCAATTTGGTCGCATCAGGAGTAGGACGAAAGTTACACCCCTTTGCAACTTTACACTGCCTCTTTCTGACGATTTTTGGGGCAGCAGAAAACCTTTCACCACGGGCAAATGCCTCAGAGCTATAAAAAACCAAGAGAGGTTATTGTAGAGGCACTCTACATCATCACGTTGCCTTAGACGGAATGTTTCTAAGTGACACAATTTTTGAGTAACATCTCGTCAAAGATTGCTGCCTTTTTGCACTTTGGACTCTTCAGGGATATCATCAGTACAATATAGCTCCGACTGTTTTGACATGTTTGGGTGAGAAATAGGACCATGCCTAGCATAAATGTACCCATTCAGACGCGTTGGAACAGTCAGTTTGGTCGCATCAGGAGCAGGACAAAAGTTACACCCCTTTGCAACTTTACACTGCCTCCTTCTGACAATTTTTGGGGCAGCAGAAAACCTTTCACCACAGGTAAATGCCTCAGAGATATAAAAAACTGAGAGAGGTTATTGTAGAGGCACTCTACATGATAGTGTTGCCTCAGACGAAATATTTCTAAGTGACATGATTTTCGAGTAACATCTCGTCAAAGATTGCAGCCTTTTTGCACTTTGGACTCTTCAGGGATATCATTGGTACAATGTAGCTCAGACTGTTTCGACATGTTTGGGTGAAAAATAGGACCATGCCTAGCGTAAATGTACCCATCCGGATGCATTAGAATAGTCAGTTTGGTCACATCACGAGCAGGACACCAAAAATGCAAAAGTTGCTTTGTGCAACTTGACAACATTGACACTTTTTTGCAACATGACTCAAAGACTCAAACTGACCCCAAATGACTCAAAGTGACTTAAAATCACCTTGATTATAGAGGTCGAGGTGCTCCTTATCATTCAAACATCTTAGATGAGCGCATAAGAAAGGAAAAAGCTCTAAGTTTCATCATCATGAGTGCCTAATATCAAGAGACTTTAATGCATTGATTTGGCACCCTATATGTGAAGGAAGATCTAAAGGCATGAAAGTGGATGTCATATTGCAAGAGTTTGGATCATCAAAATTGAAAGAAATAAGTCTATTAAGCTTGGGCGCCCTTGGTCTTCTTTTCATTCATTATGAGCGCCTTGGGAGAATGGTATATAGGTCATCTTCTACAAGTGCGTTTTGGAATCTTACCTTCCATTGGATGCAAAATATTCTCATCAATATCAATCAAATACTTTGGCTTTCTATGCAAAATTCTAGGTGGTGTCAAGTTAGGTAAATTCATCTCAACATTAGGAATTTCATCAATATTTAAATGAGATGGGTTAGATGGCATACCTTCGATCGAAGATGGAATAGATGACATACCTTGAGGTTGAGGTGGGAACGATGGCGTACCTCCTTCATCACATGTGAGTGATGATGTACTCTCAACTTGAGATGTGGTAGATGGTGTCCCTACATGTTGACTTGCGGTAAAGGATGTGTCTCCAACTATGGTATTCAAATCTCTCGTACCACGAAGTTTTTGCATTCATTCTCTTTGTGCCGCCAATACCATATCTCTTTGTGATGGTTGTGGTTCCTCTTCAATTGGTATGTCTTCATTTATCGTGTCCAATTTCCTCTTCTCACGAAGTTCCCTCATAGCCATTGCTTTCTTTGCATTCTTAGCTTCTATCTCTTCCTGTGTTGGTTTAATTATTGATCGTTTCCTCGGCATGACGAAGAATTTGTCTGAAGCATGATAAAGAGACCAATATTAGTTCCTAAGAAATAAATACATGATAATAGTGGGATTGTATTTTTTTATGTTGTAAGGATTTATTCTTGTATAGTTTGACATCATGGTATGAACTAAGGTTTGTTTATTACACATAATTATTAAAGAGCCCAAGTGTAGAAAATATACATGGCATCATGTGAGATTGTAGGTTGCTTTCTTGATTGGGAATGTGTCTATTTTAAACATGTATGATAAAGCATGATAAAGTAATTCAATCCGAAATAAGGAAAATGTAAAGAACATGCATGTAAAGACTTGACATACCTAAAAAACGAAGATTTGAATGGAGAGAGTACCCAATTATGTAGTGTTTTTATCTTCTTGCATCAAACTCCTCAACAATTTGAGTTTTTCACCACTTTCTTCTTTTTCAATGTTAAATTCTTAAAATTGAATCACAATTAACATTGCAATACTACAAAAATTGAAACTTGAATAGATATATATCAAACTTGGTTTGAAAACTATGTTATTTCCTCCTTCTCAAGTTGGCAAAGCAGAAAAGGTGGTGGAAAGATCATGCAAAGGTGGTACAATGTGTCAAATGTGCATGTGAACTTTCCAATAGCATGAAAGCACTTCTTTTTTGTCAGAGCATGCGTAGAATCAGTAAGAAAATAGAGCATGTGGGCCTGGATCACGGGGGTAACCACTTTTTTACCGTTTCAATAGAAATACAAAACACGAGCGCGTTATAACGCGCTCGCGTTTTGTCCTACTATAGATCCCTAATCCCTATACCCTAAACTCTGATCCCTTGACCCTCAACCCTCAATGTCAAATCCTAATCCCTCAACCCTATCCCTAAACCCTCAACCGTCAATGTCAAATCCTAATCCCTCAACCCTCAACGTTAAATCCTAATCCCTCAACCCTAATCCGTCAACCCTCCAACCTTATCCCTAATCCTTACAAACCTCAACCCTAATCCCTCAACCCTAATCCCTAAACCCTTAACTCTAATCCATCAACCCTCAACACTATACCTTAAACCCTAATCCCTTCAACCTCAACCCTATCCCTAAACCCTTGACCCTCGAACCTCAGCCCTCGACGTCAAACCCTAATCCCTCAACCCTTAACTCTGATCCCTCATCTCTCAACCCTAACCCTAAACCCTCAACCCTCAACATCAAACCCTAATCCCTCAGCCCTCAACCCTAATCTGTCATTCGTCATCCCTCAACTCTAATCCCTCATTCCTAAACCCTAAACACTATCCCTATTCCTAGACCCTCAACAGGCTCGATACTATACCTTAAACCCTAATCCCTCTACCATCGACACTCTTATTTAACCCTAATCCCTTGACCATTAACCCTATCCCTCAACCTTAACCCTCAACCCTCAACCCTCAACTCTCAACATTAAACCCTAATTCATCAACCCTAAACCCTAATCCCTCAAACCTAAACCCTATCCCTAAACCATCAACCCTCAACACTATACCTTAAACCCTAATCCCTCAACCCTCAACCCTAAACCTTATCCCTAAACCCTAATCCCTCAACCCTCAACCCTAATCCCTCATCCCTCAACTCTAATCCCTCATCCCTAAACCCTAAATGCTATCCCTATTCCTAAACCCTCAACAGACTCGATAATATACCTTAAATTCTAATCCCTTATCCCTAAACCCTCCAACCCTATCCCTAATCCTTATACCCTCCACACTCTATTTTAACCCTAATTCCTCGACCCTCAACCCTATCCCTAAACCCTTGACCCTCGAACCTCAACCCTCAACCCTCAACATCAAACCCTAATCCCTCAAGCCTTAACTCTGATCCCTCAACCTTCAACCCTGATCCTAAACCCTAAACCCTCAATGCCAAATTCTAATCCCTCAACCCTTCACTCTAATCCCTCAACCCTAAACCCTATCCCTAAACCCTCAACACTATACCTTAAACCCTAATCCCTCAACCCTAACCCTAAATGTTGTCCCTAAACCCTAATCCCTCAACCCTCAACCCTAATCTGTCATCCGTCATCCCTCAACTCTAATCCCTCATTCCTAAACCCTAAATGCTATCCCTATTCCTAGACCCTCAACAGGGTCGATACTATACCTTAAACCCTAATCCCTCTACCATCGACACTCTTATTTAACCCTAATCCCTTGACCATTAACCCTATCCCTCAACCTCAACCCTCAACCCTCAACCCTCAACTCTCAACATTAAACCCTAATTCATCAACCCTAAACCCTAATCCCTCAAACCTAAACCCTATCCCTAAACCATCAACCTTCAACACTATACCTTAAACCCTAATCCCTCAACCCTCAACCCTAAACCTTATCCCTAAAGCCTAATCCCTCAACCCTCAACCCTAATCCCTCATCCCTCAACTCTAATCCCTCATCCCTAAACCCTAAATGCTATTCCTATTCCTAAACCCTCAACAGACTCGATACTATACCTTAAACTCTAATCCCTTATCCCTAAACCCTCCAACCCTATCCCTAATCCTTATACCCTCCACACTCTACTTTAACCCTAATTCCTCGACCCTCAACCCTATCCCTAAACCCTTGACCCTCGAACCTCAACCCTCAACCCTCAACATCAAACCCTAATCCCTAAACCCTTAACTCTGATCCCTTGACCTTCAACCCTGATCCTAAACCCTAAACCCTCAACCCCAAATTCTAATCCCTCAACCATAAACCCTATCCCTAAACCCTCAACACTATACCTTAAACCCTAATCCCTCAACCCTAACCCTAAACCTTGTCTCTAAACCCTAATCCCTCAACCCTCAACCCTAATCTGTCATCTTTCATCCCTCAACTCTAATCCCTCAATCCTAAACCCTAAACGCTATCCCTATTCCTAGACCCTCAACAGGCTCGATACTATACCTTAAACCCTAATCCCTCTACCATCGACACTCTTATTTAACCCTAATCCCTTGACCATTAACCCTATCCCTCAACCTCAACCCTCAACCCTCAACCCTCAACTCTCAACATTAAACTCTAATTCATCAACCCTAAACCCTAATCCCTCAAACCTAAACCCTATCCCTAAACCATCAACCCTCAACACTATACCTTAAACCCTAATCCCTCAACCCTCAACCCTAAACCTTATCCCTAAACCCTAATTCCTCAACCCTCAACCCTAATCCCTCATCCCTCAACTCTAATCCCTCATCCCTAAACCCTAAATGCTATCCCTATTCCTAAACCCTCAACAGACTCGATACTATACCTTAAACTCTAATCCCTTATCCCTAAACCCTCCAACCCTATCCCTAATCCATATACCCTCCACACTCTACTGTAACCCTAATTCCTCGACTCTCAACCCTATCCCTAAACCCTTGACCCTCGAACCTCAACCCTCAACCCTCAACATCAAACCCTAATCCCTCAACCCTTAACTCTGATCCCTCGACCTTCAACCCTGATCCTAAACCCTAAACCCTCAATGCCAAATTCTAATCCCTCAACCCGTCACTCTAATCCCTCAACCCTAAACCCTATCCCTAAACCCTAACACTAAACCTTGTCCCTAAACCCTAATCCCTCAACCCTCAACCCTAATCTGTCATCCGTCATCCCTCAACTCTAATCACTCATTCCTAAACCCTAAACGCTATCCCTATTCCTAGACCCTCAACAGGCTCGATACTATACCTTAAACCCTAATCCCTCTGCCATCGACACTCTTATTTAACCCTAATCCCTTGACCATTAACCCTATCCCTCAACCTCAACCCTCAACCCTCAACCCTCAACTCTCAACATTAAACCCTAATTCATCAACCCTAAACCCTAATCCCTCAAACCTAAACCCTATCCCTAAACCATCAACCCTCAACACTATACCTTAAACCCTAATCCCTCAACCCTCAACCCTAAACCTTATCCCTAAACCCTAATCCCTCAACCCTCAACCCTAATCCCTCATCCCTCAACTCTAATCCCTCATCCCTATACTCTAAATGCTATCCATATTCCTAAACCCTCAACAGACTCGATACTATACCTTAAACTCTAATCCCTTATCCCTAAACCCTCCAACCCTATCCCTAATCCTTACACCCTCCACACTCTACTTTAACCCTAATCCCTTCAACCTCAACCCTATCCCTAAACCCTTGACCCTCGAACCTCAACCCTCAACCCTCGACGTCAAACCCTATTCCCTCAACCCTTAACTCTGATCCCTCATCTCTCAACCCTAACCCTAAACCCTAAACCCTCAACCCTCAACGTCAAATCCTAATCCCTCAACCCTAAACCCTATCCCTAAACCCTCAACACTATACCTTAAACCCTAATCCCTCAGCCCTCAACCCTAAACCTTATCCCTAAACCCTAATCCCTCAACCCTCAACCCTAATCTGTCATCCCCCAACTCTAATCCTTCATCCCTAAACCCTAAATGCTATCCCTATTCCTACACCCTCAACAGAATCGATACTATACCTTAAACCCTAATCCCTTATCCCTAAACCCTCCAACCCTATCCCTAATCCTTATACCCTCCACACTCTACTTTAACCCTAATTCCTCGACCCTCAACCCTATCCCTAAACCCTTGACCCTCGAACCTCAACCCTCAACCCTCAATGTTAAACCCTAATCCCTCAACCCTTAACTCTGATCCCTCAACCCTCAACACTATACCTTAAACCCTAATCCATATCCCTCAACCCTTAACCCTTAAAACTTAAACCCTATCCCTACACCCTCAACACTTGACACTATATCTTAAGCCTTAAACCCTCATCCCTAAATCTTCAACCCTCAATCCTTAAACCTTCAACCCTAAACCCTATCCCTAATCCCTCTACCCTCGACACTCTAACCCTAACCTCGACATTAAATGCTAATCCGTCAACCCTAAACCCTAATCCTAAACCCTCAACCCTCAACCCTCAACACTATACCTTAAACCCTTATCCCTCAACCCTCAACCCTAAACCTTATCCCTAAACCCTAATCCCTCAACCCTCAACCCTAATCCATCATCCCTCAACTATAATCCGTCATCCCTAATCCCTAAATGCTATCCCTATTCCTAAACTCTCAACAGACTTGATACTATACCTTAAACCCTAATCCCTTATCCCTAAACCCTCCAACCCTATCCCTAATCCTTACACCCTCCACACTCTACTTTAACCCTAATCCCTCGACTCTAAACCCTATCCCTAAACCCTTGACCCTTGAACCTCAACCCTCAACCCTTAATGTCAAACCCTAATCCCTCAACCCTTAACTTTGATCCCTCGACCCTCAACCGTAATCTGTCATCCCTCATCCCTAAACCTTAAACGCTATCCCTATTCCTAGACCCTCAACGGGCTCGATACTATACCTTAAATGCTAATCCCTTATCCGTAAACCTTCCAACTCTATCCCTTATGCCTTAACCCTCATGATTAATAGCCTAGAACATAAAAAAATTTGAGTGGGACATAACGCGAGCGCGTTATAAAGCGCTCGCGTTATGTCAAACATGGCAAAAGACAGACTTGCAGGGAAGAAAAATGCAAGGCAAAACATAACGCGAGCGCGTTATAACGCGCTCGCGTTATTTCTTGTTTTGGGAATCCCAAGCCTTGGGCTTGGGATTTGCTTTGGATTTCCAACCCAAAGGCTTGGAGTGCCTTATGAACAGTCACAGACGTGTTTTTCTATATTCTTCAAAATTTTACATAATTTCGTTCGTGCTAACCCTCAGATTTGCACGTGTTTCAAGGTTGAACAAATCGAACACATGGGTAATGTTAGGCTTTCTCTTAGCTACTTGACAATGTGATTTTTTTCACATTTTAACAATGTTAAGCCTTTCATCTTTAATTTCTTTTGTTTGTGTGTCCATTTTTAGGCAAAAACCACTGTTTGGTCTTTTTTTCATTGTAAAATAGCTATTCATTCAAATTTCAAAAAAATTACATATTTAGAAACTAGACTCCATTCTACAAATATTAAAAAAAAATGATTTTCAATTAGTTTTCAAAATTTATAGGGGTAGCACGGCCAAAATTCTATTTTTTAGGATGTGTCCACTTTAAAAATTAGTAAAAAATCAAATATTCATCAAAAAATTATTAGAAAAATCGGGCATAAACTACATGCTATTAGCTAATTTCTCACCGAAGCGATTTTAAAAATACCAAAAAAAAGTTGACCTTTTGAGGGAGCCACAAAACATGCTATGTTATGTTTTTTTGACAGAAAAAACACCAATGTCTGTGGCTCCCTCTTTTGAACCCCTTAATCTATGCCATTTTCAAAACAAAATAGTAGTTTAGAAAGTAGACTTGGAGCACTATGAACATTGTTTTGGTTGCATCTCCAAATTTTGAGTGTAACTATGCTCAATTTCTCATCCAAGGCCAGTATTTCCTGATTTCAGACAAAAAGTGGCCACTTAAGACCCCTTTTTGGCCCCCCATCTTCTTGCACTTACCCAGGAATACCCCAAGGGTATTAGTCGAGGCTCTCAAATTTAATTTCAATGTGATAAAAAGGCCCATTTGACTTAGGGCATCATGAAACCCTAAAGCAAAACCATTCGAATGCCCTAACTTTTTGCATTCATTTGGCATTTTGACCTTCTGGAAACTCCTCTGCACTCAGCCGCCATGAAGCTAGGGTATGAGCTTGGTTCTTGAGCATCTCCTTTCATTTCTCGTTGTTCCTGAGTGGTTCTTATGAAGATTTTTATGGAGGTAAGCTCTTCTGGCATAGATATGACATTATTTCTCCATTTCAGAATCATTCTTGGCTTTAGGGCAGTAGTTGTTGCTTTACTTCTGATGCATTTCACCTTGTTTCACTTTTCTGTCGACATGCTTCTTGTTCTTGATCGTGGCCATGAAGCTTTCTAATGCATACCTTGTGTCTTTATTGCCATTTATCTTTCTATGTGTTATGAGGCCACCGCTAAGGCTGACTGGGTTGATCTTATTTGGAATCATATAAAGGCAAAGATTTCATGGCCCATGCGCATGACTTCGCTCAGGAAAAAAAACAAAGTAAGCTTTACCTCTCAAACTTGGTATGATTCCTCATTTCTCACATGAGCTCAAAAAACCATGAATGCATCATTTTTCATTTTGTTAGAAGCATGATAAAACACTATATTGTTTACAGGCCGCGGCCTTATGAACCCATAATACATGGCATTACCAGTATTTTTTGTCTTTTTTGTCTTGCGAAATGACTTGATTTGAACTCAAGAACCATTATAGAATGATACAAATCTTGATGTGAATCTAGTTTCTACTCTTTGGGTTGTGAAACCTTTCATCTTTCAAAACATTGCTTATATTGATGTAGTGACAGCCATTATGGAAGGAAGATTGTAGCTTAATCTCCTTTGCTGTTCCAACTTGATCCTGCATTTGTATGAAGGCTATGGAATGAATGCACTATTCTTGTTTTGACTCCTCTTGTAGATGTATTCAAATCATTGAGACTCATTCTTTTCTTTCTATTGGTAACTATAATTTTCCTGAAACCCCAGATGAATAAACTTGTGTGTTTGACTTGCTTATGAGAAAAAGATGCTCTTTTTCCTATCATTGCCACGGCTGTATCTTTCATACTTCTAGGTTTTTCAATCATCTTTCTGTATGAAATTACATTTCTCTTCTTTTGTATCTAAAAATTGTTCACACATTATGATAAGGGGTTGTGAGAAACACAACTCCCAGGCAACAAATCTCAAGAATATGAACTAGGTTTTATCCTTTTTCTATATATAGAATATAGTATCATTACACTGCTTGTCATTCTGAATTTGCAAACTACAACTTTCATAAGTTCAAAACTCTTGATTTTCATTGTATTTGCAGTCTTCTTTTACAATTCAAAGTGCCTTTGACATTTTGTAAAGAGAAGAAAAATGTCCCTTGACTGTTCTTGAGAACCCATATACATTTTGTGTCTTCTTCATTTCTGTATGCAGAGAATGTTAATTCATTTAGTTGCTTTGTTCTTGTAGCGGTATGTATGATGAACAATTAGCTCCATCTGATTTCCACTGAAGTAAAAACCTAACTGTTCTTTTCTGGTTTGCAAAACATAATACTTGGTGAAATCAATATGAGAAAAGTTATGATTTATTTCTGCTACTCTAGTTGCACCTTGTAGTGACAATATCCATGCCATTTGTTTCTGCACCTTTATGGATGAACATGATCACTGAGAATTCATTCCTCTTTACAATGATAAAGTGCATATTAATGTTTTAACTCATGTAGTTATACACTTGTGCTCCACTTGATGACTGATTTACCTGTTCTGTATACACTCAGTCATCACACTCAATCTACCATATGGGTAAGTGCAAGAAGATGGGGGGCCAAAAAGTGGCCAAAAAAATTTCAAAAAAATTTAAGCCATAATGCGAGCGCATTATAATGTGCTCACGTTATGGCTTGGTAATGACAAGCCTCAGGCTCGTCATTACCGAGCCATAACGCGAGCACGTTATAACGCTTTTCTCCTCTGCCCGCGGCTTCCAAACCCTCAAAAACGTGCTCGCGTTCTACAAAATGCCAATCAACACAAAAAGCTTGTCGATTCATCGCCAAAATGCCGCCGCGACGTCGAGCACGCCAAAGGGGTGAGTTATCTTTATTTTTTTGTTTGAATTTCTTTCTAAATAGGTAGGTTTTTGTTGATTTTTGATGTATATTTCATTAATTGTCAAGAAATGTTAATGCACCTCCTCCTCCTCCTCCTCAAAATCCACAAAATCCTGAGGAGGAAATACCTGTAGAACAACAAGCTCCTCCATTCATTCCTCGACATGCCCCTGGGACACAAGATAATATAATGGGGCAAATTGAAAACAACAAAAAACAAATTGAAGATATAATTGCAAGGTTGAAAGATCCTTCCACTTCAACCTTGCATAGGTCCATGCTTGCCGAATCTCTTGAGTCTATGTTATCAAATGTAAATTCAATTAGCAAGCAAATAACTAGTTGGACCAATAAAAAGAGAGAGTTTAGAGATTACTATGCAGATAAATTGTCATACCAAGATGTCAAAAAATTACAAATTACAAAATTAGACTTGTGTTCAATTTTTACAAACCCACAAACAAATCAACCTCCACCCATTACATGCAAGAGGTTCCCTATCCATTGGTGCAACAACCAAGCGATAAGGGACAATTTCGGGCAAAGGTGGTGGATGGTTTTTGACCATCCTCCATGCAATAATAATGAGGTCCGCAATACTTTTTGAGGAAACTCTACTGCGAGTTTGTCCTCAATAAAGTGCCAAACTATTTTGATATGCGAGACTTCCAGGGTAGAGGTGGGGGCTCAGCACAGGATAGACCAGGGGCACGTCTTGACCCACAGCGGGTAGTGAGATGAGTAATCAGTAGACCAGCCCACGAGCATGTTTCTATCCCTTCCATTGTGAAGGAGAGTGTTGAGGTCGATACACTGAGGTCAATTAGTGCCTTGACCCAGAGCATCATAGAGCATGCCGATCCTGTAACACAGAGTGGGTTGGGAGAGTGCGAGGAGTAGGGTCCCACCGCATACTTGCCAGGCTTGCGGGTCAGCCTGTGGTTATGACCCCATGGACAGTCAAGATGCAGGTGCACAGGCTACATCTGCAGCTGAGCAGATGGTGATGACAGATACCCTCCTAAGTGACACTTTCGACCTTGATACTCAGGTAAATATTAGCAAGTTTATTGAATTTAATTTATTAAATTTCATTTTTGAAATACAAGATTAACTAATTTAAATTGATGATTTTAATAAAATTTCAGGGTCATAGCGTCGATGCAGTTTTCAGTGGTTCTCCACCTACATTTTTCACTAGATCATCTACTGTCAAGGTATGTAACTAGTAAACAATTATAAATATTACATGTGAATAGCATCGTTATATGAATGGTATTCTAATTTTTGATTTTAGATGTTGAATAGGTTAACACTGTAGATTTCATGGCAACACCTGCCAGTGGTGGTGGACTTCAAAGCTTTACGGAGGTAATAAAATAAATAGTTTAATAAATGAATTGTACTTACTAAATTTTTGTATGTGATTTGTGTGTTTTATTGTGTGTACTTCTATGTTTAGATGAACGTGTGTGTATGTTAGGAACCATGATTTGCATCACTATTATAGTTTTTGTAATTGAATAATATTGTTTTATTTCTAGATGATGCAAGCTGCAGATACACCTCCCCATGTTCATAGGGCAATGGAGCAGGGTGTGGCCTCTGCGATTCATAGCTCTATGGCATTGACAGGGGTATGAGGCAGATTAGTAAATTTCAATTTACATTTATTGTTATAGTTGTCTATTTTTGAAAAATCAAAAGATTATTGATTTGAAGTTTAATTTCTATCTGGATGGTTTCTATAGGACATGACATCACCAGGGCCTATTCCTGCTACTGAGGCAAGCGAGGAGACAGATTATATGTTAGCGGTAAGTGATTATTTTGTTAAATGTTTCATTTTTTTATAACATGTAATTTCTATATATTAATGTCTATACTTTTTTTTGTAACAGGTAAAGGTGCAGGAAGAACTAAATAGGAGGAGTAGCCCTTGGGTTCATAGTAGACCACCCACATGCATGTCTCCATCCCCTAGAAGATCAAAGGCTGCTCATGATTTATTCTCTTCACCAGCCAGAGGGGAATGACTTTTTATTGTGTTCCTCTGTTGTATGCCTATATGGCATTTGTGGACATATATTTTGTATTGTACATAGTTGACATTGTATACCTATATGGCATTCTTGTAAGCCTATATGGCTATTTTGTATATATGTTATACTTATATCGTTAGATATTGATGTATGCCTATATGGATATTTGGTTAATACAAATCTTTTTTATTGATGGCGTCCATACTTGCATTATAAATCCACTTTTGAATGGATATTTGTAGATGGCTACTTCAAATATTTAAAATCTGATTGTATTACATAGGATGTTTGCATTTTCTTTGATAGGCTTGATAGGCCATGGATTACATGATGGTGTTTGATGGAAAAGTATGGTACTAGAAGACTCTATTTCATTCTTAATAGGCTTGTGATTGATAATATCTTTGCATGATTGCACTTGATCTTGGATCATGGGCATGTTGTTAGGATTTTGATTGCATTGTGATGTTTGATGGATAGGCATGGTGTAAGATACCCAACTAGTTCTACAAAATTTTTTCCTTACTTAAACAATTTTACTTGCTATCAATTCATCAACTACTTCAACAACACAAAGATATACATCAAAGATAACTACTTGAATGAATCAACCTTAGAGTTGGGTACTTGTCTAGTTATTTGACTCAATCAACTTGCAATGTCTTATTACATGGATAATGCTTTCAATAGCATGAAGTTACAACTTATTCAATGGAGATACAAAAGAAAGGCCTTGAAGCCTTGATGTTTACAATGGCGTCTACAATTGATCAACTCAATCAAACTCAATGATGTCAACTGAATGTCAACACCTCACAATATCACAAGGGAGCATCGCCTTGCTTGTTGCATGGATGAACGTCATAGTTGCAAGACTCTTAGGGTTAGGCGCCAACTGAAGGTAGTAGAGACCAGACTAGGCGCCATCCTAAGCTGGGCACTTCCTTGAGGTGGTAGAGACATGGATGAATGTCTGGTGGGGTTTGATGACTCTATATTGACACTCAAATTCACTTAGGTGCAATATTAGTGTTCTTCTAACTAGGCGCCAGATAGGAGGATTCTCAGGGGTTTTGGCGCCTAGGTTACAACTTGTCAATTTCTTAAAGAATCTTTGAAACACTTGAATTCCAAGGATTATCATCTTACCCTCTGATGGAGCGCCTTGTTCCAAAATTGGTCTTGGGGACTTGCATCTCTCTTAGGCGCATGTTTGGAGTAATGTCAACTGGTATCAGCGCCTATTATCTCAATTCACACTTGACATCAAACTTTTGAAGCTCTTTTACCCTAGCGCCTTTATCTTCTATCAAGCGCCTAACATTCTGGAGGTGAATTCCATCTTAATCCAAGTCTTCAAGGTACTTCCAAGTTTAGGCGCCAAAATAGGGTTATGGAGGAGTAGAACCACGCCTTAGGAGGATGACTGAACCCGAGGCGCCAATTTGAGGTTGCAAGAGCATAGGTATGCGCCAAGTAGAGTTTGATTCTCAAAACATTAACATTATTCAGTGAAATCCTTTTTTGACTCTAGGCGCCATTTGGAGGCTAGAAAGAGGGAAGTTGACACTAACTGCATTAGGTGCATTTCTGAGGTGATGGAGACCAATAAGTGTGCCTTGTCCTCTGGCTCTATTCCTTGTTAACTTTACAACTTAGATTATCTGAACAACATTAAGAATGCTTCCCTTCTTCCTGATACAAGTTGAAAGATCTACTGGGCACCATTTCAGGTGTCTGGAGAGGTCATCAACCAAGGGCGCTAATAGAGCCTTTGGCAAATGGAAAGAGCGCCTTACTTAGATTTGATTTCTGGATGCCAGAATTGAGGAATTTTGTGCCTTGGCTAGGAGTTTCTCATTTCAATCTTGATTATTCATCTAAGTGACTTTCCTTAGCTCCCAAGCCTTCAATCTATCCATTACCCCCTGCTAGGCGCTCAAAATAGAGTGTTAACACCTTATGAAGGTTAGGCACATTCTGAGGGTGGGGTAGGCAAGTGAGGGTGCCAGACCAGGCCTTAAGACTTCTCTCCTCATCAAAGGCTTTCAATCCTAGGCGCCAGATCCAAGGAGTTCCAACCAACACATGCGCCTAGTGCTGTGAGTTCACCCAGAGGACATCTTTAACTTGAAAACTTTCAATCTTCATCCATCTATGCTAGGCGCTCAATTGGAGGATCCCTAGAAACATGTATAGGTGCCTTGAGGTTCTTAGGCGCTTAATTTGGATGATCCTTGTGCTAGGCACTTAGTAAGGAAAACTGGAGTGAAATGGGCGCCTAGGCTCCCAAGCTTCCATACTTAGTCAAATTTTAGGGTTTGGACCTTGTTCCTGCAAAACAAACAGATAGAGTTAGTCTGAAACTAATTCATTCCCTCATCATTTGGAATTAGCCTCCAGGAATGATGAATAGGCTAATCCATTATACACTTGATGATCAAGCCGGGAAGGGGACATGACACATGGTACTAGGCTAATCATTTTGGGTTTTGCATGAGCCTCAGACAAGGTAGTGGGATGACTTGAATGCATATTGCCTATATCCACGGGATGAATTTGTTATTTTTCCTTGTCTATGCTCATTTGTGCATTGGTATGTTGCATTGGGATGAGAGGATGGTTGTTGCTTTGATAGTGATGTGTATTCGTCACCTACTGATGGATGATCTTATATAGTGGTTGGGTGTAATGGTTATCTTCATGTGGTTGTAGATGTTGATCCTTGGTTTAGAGGTGTTTGGTAGTGTGTCTTGGTGGACTCTTGATTCTAGATTAGAGTATTAGTATGATACAAGTTCTCTTGAGACTAGGATGTCTGTATTGGTGCATGTGATCTTCTAGGAGGAGATGTTAGATCATGATGTCATGTTTCGATACCTAATTTTGTAGTTGGATTTTTGACAGTGGTCTTGTTGGTTCTCTTGGTATTGAGTACATTGGTCATGTGCTTGGGAGCTTCATGATAATGTGGTGTTGCATTTGGAGCTTAACATGGATTGATTGGTTGTAGGTTCTCATACATACTTTGAGACTTGGGTGAGGCTAGAGTTCTCTTGGGATTAGAGACACTTGTTGAGATGGTTACCCTTTAGAGGTTTTAGTAGGAAGACCAAGGAGATTTTCACTTGGATATGGGCGTGAGTTAATTATGGACCTAGAGAAGATTCTTATTGGTTCTAGAGGGTTCATTCGAGGGGTGTCTCTAAACATGCTTTTTCTCAGGCACTAAACTGGAGTTGTCTAGATGCACAAGTGTGCCTCCCTCAATGAAGTTCCTTTTGTTAACTCAGTTCATCCTAGTGACTCAAGGGGTTGTTATATTCTTTAGGCGCAATCTTTCATAGACTAAAACATTCACTCCATGTTAAGGCGCTCAAAGGAGGCTCTGGAGATGGAAAATGGTGCCTTAACTCACTTATGTAAATTTTAGACTTTTAGGCAATTGCAAGATGTCTTGGAGGGCTCAATTCTTCAAGGCGCCCATTTTGTTCACCACTTGTAGCATCACTTGTTCAAGGCACATGTGTGATTTGGTCAAAAATAGGTGCCTAGAGTGAATAGGCTTTCATCCTTACTTAATACACTGCCTCCTTCTGACAATTTTTGGGGCCGCAGAAAACCTTTCACCACGGGCAAATGCCTCAGAGCTATAAAAAATTGAGAGAGGTTATTGTAGAGGCACTCTATGTGATCGTGTTACCTTAGACAGAATATTTCTAAGTGACACAGTTTTCGAGTAACATCTCGTCAAAGATTGCTGCCTTTTTGCACTTTGGACTCTTCAGGGATATCGTCGGTACAATGTAGCTCCGACTGTTTCGACATATTTGGGTGAAAAATAGGACCATGCCTAGTGTAAATGTACCCATTCGGACGCGTTGGAATAGTCAGTTTGGTCACATCAGGAGCAGGATGAAAGTTACACCCCTTTGCAACTTTACACTGGCTCCTTCTGATGATTTTTGGGGCAGCAGAAAACCTTTCACCACGGGCAAATGCCTCAGAGCTATAAAAAACTAAGAGAGGTTATTGTAGAGGCACTCTACGTGATCTCGTTGCCTCAGATGGAATGTTTCTAAGTGACACAGTTTTTGAGTAACATCTCGTCAAAGATTGCTGCCTTTTTACACTTTGGACTCTTTAGGGATATCGTCGGTACAATGTAGCTCCGACTGTTTTGACATGTTTGGGTGAAAAATAGGACCATGCCTAGAGTAAATGTACCCATTCAGACGTGTTGGAATAGTCAGTTTTGTCGCATCAGGAGCAGGACGAAAGTTACACCCCTTTGCAACTTTACACTGCCTCCTTCTGACAATTTTTGGGGCAGCAGAAAACCTTTCACCATGGGCAAATGCCTCAGAGCTATAAAAAACTGAGAGAGGTTATTGTAGAGGCACTCTACATGATAGCATTGCCTCAGACGGAATGTTTCTAAGTGACATAGTTTTTGAGTAACATCTCGTCAAAGATTGCTACCTTTTTGCACTTTGGACTCTTTAGGGATATCGTCGGTACAATGTAGCTCTGACTGTTTTGACATGTTTGGGTGAAAAATAGGACCATGCCTAGAGTAAATGTACCCATTCAGACATGTTTGAATAGTCAGTTTGGTCGCATTAGGAGCAGGACGCAAGTTACACCCCTTTGCAACTTTACACTGCCTCTTTCTGACAATTTTTGGGGCAGCAGAAAACCTTTCACCACGGGCAAATGCCTCAGAGCTATAAAAAACTAAGAGAGGTTATTATAGAGGCACTCTACGTGATCCCATTGCCTTAGATGGAATGTTTCTAAGTGACACGGTTTTCAAGTAACATCTTGTCAAAGATTGCTGCCTTTTTGCACTTTGGACTCTTTAGGGATATCGTCAGTACAATGTAGCTCTGACTGTTTCGACATGTTTGGGTGAAAAATAGGACCATGCCTAGCGTAAATGTACCCATTCAGACACGTTGGAACAGTCAGTTTGGTCACATCAGGAGCAGGACGAAAGTTACACCCCTTTGCAACTTTACACTGCCTCCTTCTGACGATTTTTGGGGCAGCAAAAAACCTTTCACCACGGGCAAATGCCTCAGAGCTATAAAAAACTGAGATAGGTTATTGTAGAGGCACTCTACGTGATAGCGTTGCCTCAGATGGAATGTTTCTAAGTGACACAGTTTTCGAGTAACATCTCGTCAAAGATTGCAGCCTTTTTGCACTTTGGACTCTTCAGGGATATCGTTGGTACAATGTAGCTTAGACTGTTTCGACATGTTTGGGTGAAAAACAGGACCATGCCTAGTGTAACTGTACCCATCCGGACGCATTGGAATAGTTAGTTTGGTCACATCACGAGCAGGACACCAAAAATGCAAAAGTTGCTTTGTGCAACTTGACAACATTGACACTTTTTTGCAACATGACTCAAAGACTCAAACTAACCCCAAATGACTCAAAGTGACTTAAAATCACCTTGATTTGGTGCCCAATGTACATTATAGAGGTCGAGGCGCTCCTTATCATTCAAACATCTTAGATGAGTGCATAGGAAAGGAAAAAGCTCTAAGTTTCATCATCATGAGCGCCTAATATCAAGAGATTTTAATGGCTCAAACCTTAGCATGGAGTCCTAAGGCGCATTTCATGTCTCCTTTCATCCAGTTTGGTGCCCTTATGTAGATTTTTCAACTTGATTTGGCACCCTATATGTGAAGGAAGATCTAAAGGCATGAAAGTGGATGTCATATTGCAAGAGTTTGGATCATCAAAATTGAAAGAAATAAGTCTATTAAGCTTGGGCACCCTTGGTCTTCTTTTCATTCATTATGAGCACCTTGGGAGAATGGTATATAGGTCATCATCATGATTGGGCGCCCTAGATCCAGAGTGTTGGAGAGATCATCAAATGGTGTCTAGTAGGGTGAGTTATGAGTTTGGTCGCATCAGGAGTATGACACCAAAAATGCATAACATGATAATGTAAAAATGTGTATATATGTGTAAAAATGCAGGAGGAAATAAAAAAAGACAAACCTTACAAATTAATGTGTATACTTACAAATCAATGTAACATAACTTTACAAAATCAATGTGAATAGTTACAAATTAATCCAATGAACCATCCGGGTCTGCTCTACTCTTTATTGTGTCAAGTATTGCTTCATGGTCAGACTCACGCACCTTCCACAATATTTTGTTCAAAGGTCTACCCCGATACTTTATCAAATGAACATTAGATGCCATGACAAGGTTCGAGTAATGAAGAATCTTTTGATGCATGTCAAAGTCCTAAAATAGCCAAATATTAACACTCTTATGTGGGTACCTTCTAAGCCATGTTCCAGTAATAACCACTGATCCTGTAGGGTATTCGATGTTTTCTCCATCTGTAACAGGGGCCTCCAATTTCTTTTTGGCCTCAACACAACGACATAAGTAATAATCTATTCCCTCTTCATTATCTTCATCTGCAATAACTGCATATACGTGCCCTACATTGATATGTGTAGCAAATTAGATGAAATTAGTCAACATTACAAAAACACTACAAAGTAAGATGACATTACCTGGTTGAACTAGATGAAATTAGATGCATATACGTGCTCTATATTACCTGGTTGAACTAAATCTGATATGTGGTCAAAGTCAACTGACAATTCCATCTGTGTTAGTTCTAGTGCCGTCAGGGGTCGATACGTGTCAAGTGGGCTAAGATAACTTAACTGCCATTCGTCAACCCACTCCTTTGACTCGCACTCATCCCAGACTTGAATTATACAGGAAGAACAAAAGAATGACATCTTTCATGTATGGATACTCCATGAACCTGCAATTGAGCTTCTGAAAGAGTGCATCTCATTTGATCCTGTCAGTGTACAACAATCCTCATATGGTGCAATGTTAGTATCATTTATCAACCAAAAAAATCTACGAACTAAAGACTTACCTTTATTACCTGGACCCATGGAAGCATTACACCACTCGACAATCAATTTTGCATCTATCAACTTTGCATTGTCTTTATACTTTAACTCTTCTCGTGCTATGGCTCTTTTGATACATGCTCCTACACCATCATGCTCCCCCTTTCCATGCCCGGCCTCACAAAAGTTCCACATATGTTGAATACCTGTAAAATTATGCCTCCTACTTAGCCAATAGAAATTTCGTGAGTTCTTGAATTGTGACGCACAATTATCCAACCATATGATATGCTGACTGAACGATATGCCCCTTCTAGCCAAATCATTGTAGAACACCTGAAAGCAACCTTGCACGAACTCCGTAGAATGCGTGCGATCATCACTAATATAGAAATTATACTCCCTTATGATCTTTCTGTCATCCTCTATACTATCATTCGCATGAATGAATGCGATGTGCACAAATACAGAAACCTGTGTGGAGTTGTAATATTGTGATTGCACCTCACGCTGTGGCTGTAGACTGTAGTTCTCTGCAAAGTCGACGACTGAAACAATGCTACCAACCGGAAAT
Organism: Cunninghamia lanceolata; assembly: GCA_027924645.1. NCBI lineage: Eukaryota > Viridiplantae > Streptophyta > Pinopsida > Cupressales > Cupressaceae > Cunninghamia > Cunninghamia lanceolata. The sequence continues at coordinate 9,069,144 of BSBN01001067.1, forward strand.
ATGTCCTTGCATAACTTGCATTGCAAGTCCAACCATCAAGCTCTATGGGCATGTCTTGCATACTCATACACTATGCTGTCACGAAATATAGGCATAAACTGATACACTAGAATCTTTTCAATAACTAATTCACACCTCTTTGCTTCTTTACCATCTTTTGTATTGTATGCCACTGTTTTATACTTGCCAAACTCTACTAGTTTGTTTCCAACCGCATGTGTTATTTCCATATGTTCACATATTAGCAAATGTTGCAAGCCACCGCAACGATGACATGTGCCATCCAAGCATAATTTCTTGTAGAATATTTGACCTTCCTCTCTTTCACATAAAATTCTTGATATGAAGTCTCTTGAAGATGTTGGTGGGGCACATATGGCACAACCCTACAAATCATTGTTAGTATGCATATCTAAACATATAGATCTATAAGCATCAAAATGGTTAGAAAATTCAATATGTAATCTATAACAACAAGTAGTGCGTGTGTGATTTATCTTAACATAGAAAGGTTTTAGCATTTCAAAATATCTTTGACAAATTTTAATTTGAGGATACTCCTCTAGAAATTTACCATAAAACTGTGTTTGAGTCTCATCCAAAAAATGCTTTGGATGTGGCTCGCGGTTCTGACTACCGATTCTCCTTCTTACCACATTCCTTTGATTCGGAGATACCCTTGTGTAATTCTTCCAAAAGTCTTCAATTAGTGATCTTAATGCTTCAACAATTGGTTTATCTTTTCGTGGTAGTCTCCCCAAGAACGCCCATAATTCATTGGCATTAGTGTCCTCAATTCTTTGGCGTCTTCCAATGGCTCTTGATAAAGTTTTCTTATTAATTCTTAATTCTTGACTTGTCTTTCTAATGAGATGAGCTTTCCTCATTTGACTACTTACTATAGTCGATGTAATCACACGCCGTGTTGCATTACTATCTTTTGTGCGTGAGGTGTTACCCACACTCTCATACGCACTCATTAGATTCTTGACAATAGATTTTTCACTTGAAGCCTTTGATGTTCTCAACCCAATAATCTTCATGATAGACCTATACTTTATACTTCGCATCATTTCAACGAATAGTTGACATCTTGCAGTCTCATTTAACTTTTCAAAGAACAATCTCCAAATCTTATTAGCATATCTTCTACAAGTGCGTTTTGGAATCTTTCCTTCCATTGGCTGCAAAATATTCTCATCAATATCAATCAAATACTTTGGCTTTCTTTGCAAAATTCTAGGTGGTGTCAAGTTAGGTAAATTCATCTCAACATTAGGAATTTCATCAATATTTAAATGAGATGGGTTAGATGGCATACCTTCGATCAAAGATGGAATAGATGACATACCTTGAGGTTGAGGTGGGAACAATGGCGTACCTCCTTCATCACATGTGAGTGATGATGTGCTCTCAACTTGAGATGTGGTAGATGGTGTCCCTACATGTTGACTTGCGGTAAAGGACGTGTCTCCAACTATGGTATTCAAATCTCTCCTACCACGAAGTTTTTGCATTCGTTCTCTTTGTGTCACCAATACCATATCTCTTTGTGATGGTTGTGGTTCCTCTTCAATTGGTGTGTCTTCATTTATCGTGTTCAATTTCCTCTTCTCACGAAGTTCCCTCATAGCCATTGCTTTCTTTGCATTCTTAGCTTCTATCTCTTCCTGTGTTAGTTTAATTCTTGATCGTTTCCTCGGCATGACAGAGAATTTGTCTGTAGCATGATAAAGAGACCAATATTAGTTCCTAAGAAATGAATACATGATAATAGTGGGATTGTATTTTTTTTATGTTGTAAGGATTTATTCTTGTATAGTTTGACATCATGGTATGAACTAAGGTTTGTTTATTACACATAATTATTAAAGAGCCCAAGTGTAGAAAATATACATGGCATCATGTGAGATTGTAGGTTGCTTTCTTGATTGGGAATGTGTCTATTTTAAACATGTATGATAAAGCATGATAAAGTAATTCAATCCGAAATAAGGAAAATGTAAAGAACATGCATGTAAAGACTTAACATACCTAAAAAATAAAGATTTGAATAGAGAGAGTACCCAATTATGTAGTGTTTTTATCTTCTTGCATCAAACTCCTCAACAATTTGAGTTTTTCACCACTTGCTTCCTTTTCAATGTTAAATTCTTAAAATTGAATCAAAATTAACATTGCAACACTACAAAAATTGAAACTTGAATAGATATATATCAAACTTGGTGTGAAAACTATGTTATTTCCTCCTTCTCAAGTTGGCAAAGTAGAAAAGGTGGTGGAAAGATCATGCAAATGTGGTACAATGTGTCAAATGTGCACGTGAACTTCCCAATAGCATGAAAGCACTTCTTTTTTGTCGGAGCACGCGTAGAATCAGTAAGAAAACAGAGCATGTGGGCCTGGATCACGGGGGTAACCACTTTTTTACCATTTCAATAGAAATACAAAATGCGAGCGTGTTATAACGCACTCGTGCTATAACGCGCTCGCATTTTGTCCTGCTATAGATTTATCACATCCTTTGCATTGATCACATCTTTTTCTTGCAAGGGCTTGCCAGATGCTCCGCCATATGATAGGCATAACAATGAAGGGGCAAGCCCTCATAATCAAGTTCGTGATAGAAAATGCCCTCAACCCTCAATGTCAAACCCTAATCCCTAAACTCTCAACTCTGATCCCTCGACCCTTAACCCTCAATGTCAAATCCTAATCCCTTAACCCTCAACCCTCAACCCTATCCCTAAACCCTCAACCCTCAACGTCAAATCCTAATCCCTCAACCCTCAACCCTAACCCTAAACCCTCAACCCTCAACGTCAAATCCTAATCCCTCAACCCTAATCCGTCATCCCTCAACATCAAATCCTAATCCCTCAACCCTCAACCCTATCCCTAAACCCTCAACCCTCAACGTCAAATCCTAATCCCTCAACCCTCAACCCTATCCCTAAACCCTCAACCCTCAACATCAAATCCTAATCCCTCAACCCTAATCCGTTATCCCTCAACGTCAAATCCTAATCCCTCAACCCTCAACCCTCAATGTCAAATCCTAATCCCTCAACCCTCAACCCTATCCCTAAACCCTCAACCCTCAACATCAAATCCTAATCCCTCAACCCTAATCCGTTATCCCTCAACGTCAAATCCTAATCCCTCAACCCTCAACCCTATCCCTAAACCCTCAACCGTCAACGTCAAATCCTAATCCCTCAACCCTAATCCGTCATCCCTCAATGTCAAATCCTAATCCCTCAACCCTAATCCATCATCCCTCAACTCTAATCCCTCATCCCTAAACCCTAAATGCTATCCCTAATCCTACACCCTCAACAGACTCGATACTATACCTTAAACTCTAATCGCTTATCCCTAAACCCTCCAACCCTATCCCTAATCCTTACAACCCTCAACCCTAATCCCTTAACCCTTAACTCTAATCCATCAACCCTCAACACTATACCTTAAAACCTAATCCCTTCAACCTCAACCCTATCCCTAAACCCTTGACCCTCGAATGTCAACCCTCAACCCTCGACGTCAAACCCTAATCCCTCAACCCTTAACTCTGATCCCTCATCTCTCAACCCTAACCCTAAACCCTCAACCCTCAACATCAAATCCTAATCCCTCAACCCTTCACTCTAATCCCTCAACCCTAAACCCTATCCCTAAACTCTCAACACTATACCTTAAACCCTAATCCCTCAGTCCTTAACCCTAAACCTTATCCCTAAACCCTAATCCCTCAACCCTCAACCCTAATCTATCAACCCTCAACTCTAATCCCTCATCCCTAAACCCTAAATGCTATTCCTATTCCTACACCCTCAACAGAATCGATACTATACCTTAAACCCTAATCCCTTATCCCTAAACCCTCCAACCCTATCCCTAATCCCTAAATGCTATCCCTAATCCTACACCCTCAACAGACTTGATACTATACCTTAAACCCTAATCCTATCCCTCAACCCTTAACCCTTAAAACTTAAACCCTATCCCTACACCCTCAACACTTGACACTATATCTTAAGCCTTAAACCCTCATCTCTAAAGCCTCAACCGTCAATCCTTAAACCTTCAACCCTAAACCCTATCCCTAATCCCTCTACCCTCGACAGTCTAACCCTAACCTCGACATTAAATGCTAATCCGTCAACCCTAAACCCTAATCCTAAACCCTCAACCCTCAACCCTCAACACTATACCTTAAACCCTAATCCCTCAACCCTCAACCCTAAACCTTATCCCTAAACCCTAATCCCTCAACCCTTAACCCTAATCCATCATCCCTCAACCCTAATCCCTCATCCCTAAACCCTAAATGCTATCCCTATTCCTAAACCCTCAATAGACTCGATACTATACCTTAAACTCTAATCCCTTATCCCTAAACCCTCCAACCCTATCCCTAATCCTTATACCCTCCACACTCTACTTTAACCCTAATTCCTCGACCCTCAACCCTATCCCTAAACCCTTGACCCTCGAACCTCAACCCTCAACCCTCAACATCAAACCCTAATCCCTCAACCCTTAACTCTGATCCCTTGACCTTCAATCCTAACCCTAAACCCTAAACCCTCAACGTCAAATTCTAATCCCTCAACCCTTCACTCTAATCCCTCAACCCTAAACCCTATCCCTAAACCCTCAACACTATACCTTAAACCCTAATCCCTCAACCCTAACCCTAAACCTTGTCCCTAAACCCTAATGCCTCAACCCTCATCCCTAATCTGTCATCTGTCATCCCTCAACTCTAATCCCTCATTCCTAAACCCTAAACGCTATCCCTATTCCTAGACCCTCAACAGGCTCGATACTATACCTTAAACCCTAATCCCTCTACCCTTGACACTCTTATTTAACCCTAATCCCTTGACCATTAACCCTATCCCTCAACCTCAACCCTCAACCCTCAACCCTCAACTCTCAACATTAAACCCTAATTCATCAACCCTAAACCCTAATCCCTCAAACCTAAACCCTATCCCTAAACCATCAACCCTCAACACTATACCTTAAACCCTAATCCCTCAACCCTCAACCCTAAACCTTATCCCTAAACCATCAACCCTCATCCCTCAACTCTAATCCCTCATCCCTAAACCCTAAATGCTATCCCTATTCCTAAACCCTCAACAGACTTGATACTATACCTTAAAATCTAATCCCTTATCCCTAAACCCTCCAACCCTATCCTTAATCCTTATACCCTCCACACTCTACTTTAACCCTAATTCCTTGACCCTCAACCCTATCCCTAAACCCTTGACCCTCGAACCTCAACCCTCAACCCTCAACATCAAACCCTAATCCCTCAACCCTTAACTCTGATCCCTCAACCTTCAACCCTAATCCTAAACCCTAAACCCTCAACGTCAAATTCTAATCCCTCAACCCTTAACTCTAATCCCTCAACCCTAAACCCTATCCCTAAATCCTCAACACTATACCTTAAACCCTAATCCCTCAACCCTAACCCTAAACCTTGTCCCTAAACCCTAATCCCTCAACCCTCAACCCTAATCTGTCATCCATCATCCCTCAACTCTAATCCCTCATTCCTAAACCCTAAACGCTATCCCTATTCCTAGACCCTCAACAGGCTCGATACTATACCTTAAACCCTAATCCCTCTACCCTCGACACTCTTATTTAACCCTAATCCCTTGACCATTAACCCTATCCCTCAACCTCAACCCTCAACCCTCAACCCTCAACTCTCAACATTAAACCCTAATTCATCAACCCTAAACCCTAATCCCTCAAACCTAAACCCTATCCCTAAACCATCAACCCTCAACACTATACCTTAAACCCTAATCCCTCAACCCTCAACCCTAAACCTTATCCCTAAACCCTAATCCCTCAACCCTTAACCCTAATCCATCATCCCTCAACTCTAATCCCTCATCCCTAAACCCTAAATGCTATCCCTATTCCTAAACCCTCAACAGACTTGATACTATACCTTAAACTCTAATCCCTTATCCCTAAACCCTCCAACCCTATCCCTAATCCATATACCCTCCACACTCTACTTTAACCCTAATTCCTTGACCCTCAACCCTATCCCTAAACCCTTGACCCTCGAACCTCAACCCTCAACCCTCAACATCAAACCCTAATCCCTCAACCCTTAACTCTAATCCCTCGACCTTCAACCCTAACCCTGAACCCCCAACGTCAAATTCTAATCCCTCAACCCTTCACTCTAATCCCTCAACCCTAAACCCTATCCCGAAACCCTCAACACTATACCTTAAACCCTAATCCCTCAACCCTAACCCTAAACCTTGTCCCTAAACCTTAATGCCTCAACCCTCAACCCTAATCTGTCATTCGTCATCCCTCAACTCTAATCCCTCATTCCTAAATCCTAAATGCTATCCCTATTCCTAGACCCTCAACAGGCTCGATACTATACCTTAAACCCTAATCCCTCTACCCTCGACACTCTTATTTAACCCTAATCCCTTGACCACTAACCCTATCCCTCAACCTCAACCCTCAACCCTTAACCCTCAACTCTCAAAATTAAACCCTAATTCATCAACCCTAAACCCTAATCCCTCAAACCTAAACCCTATCCCTAAACCATCAACCCTCAACACTATACCTTAAACCCTAATCCCTCAACCCTCAACCCTAAACCCTAATCCCTCAACCCTCAACCCTAATCCCTCATCCCTCAACTCTAATCCCTCATCCCTAAACCCTAAATGCTATCCCTATTCCTAAACCCTCAACAAACTCGATACTATACCTTAAACTCTAATCCCTTATCCCTAAACCCTCCAACCCTATCCCTAATCCTTACACCCTCCACACTCTACTTTAACCCTAATCCCTTCAACCTCAACCCTATCCCTAAACCCTTGACCCTCGAACCTCAACCCTCAACCCTCGACGTCAAACCCTATTCCCTCAACCCTTAACTCTGATCCCTCATCTCTCAACCCTAACCCTAAACCCTAAACCCTAAACCCTCAACCCTCAACGTCAAATCCTAATCCCTCAACCCTAAACCCTATCCCTAAACCCTCAACACTATACTTTAAACCCTAATTCCTCAACCCTCAACCCTAAACCTTATCCCTAAACCCTAATCCCTCAACCCTCAACCCTAATCCGTCATCCCTCAACTCTAATCCCTCATCCCTAAACCCTAAATTGTATCCCTATTCCTACACCCTCAACATAATCGATACTATTCCTTAAACCCTAATCCCTTATCCCTAAACCCTCAAACCCTATCCCTAATCCTTATACCCTCCACACTCTACTTTAACCCTAATTCCTCGACCCTCAACCCTATCCCTAAACCCTTGACCCTCGAACCTTAACCCTCAACCCTCTACGTCAAACCCTAATCCCTCAACCCTTAACTCTGATCCCTCGACCCTCAACACTATACCTTAAACCCTAATCCCTATCCCTCAACCCTTAACCCTTAAAACTTAAACCCTATCCCTACACCCTCAACACTTGACACTATATCTTAAGCCTTAAACCCTCATCACTAAAGCCTCAACCCTCAATCCTTAAACCTTCAACCCTAAACCCTATCCCTAATCCCTCTACCCTCGACACTCTAACCCTAACCTCGACATTAAATGCTATTCCGTCAACCCTAAACCCTAACCCTAAACCCTCAACCCTCAACCCTCAACACTATACTTTAAACCCTAATCCTTCAACCCTCAACCCTAAACCTTATCCCTAAACCCTAATCCCTCAACCCTCAACCCTAATCCATCATCCCTCAACTATAATCCCTCATCCCTAATCCCTAAATGCTATCCCTATTCCTAAACCCTCAACAGACTCGATACTATACATTAAACCCTAATACCTTATCCCTAAACCCTCCAACCCTATCCCTAATCCTTACACCCTCCACACTCTACTTTAACCCTAATCCCTCGACCCTAAACCCTATCCCTAAACCCTTGACCCTTGAACCTCGACCCTCAACCCTCAACCCTTAACTTTGATCCCTCGACCCTCAACCCTATCCCTAAACCCTAAACCCTCAACCGTAATCTGTCATCCCTCATCCCTAAACCTTAAACGCTATCCCTATTCCTAGACCCTCAACGGGCTCGATACTATACCTTAAACACTAATCCCTTATCCCTAAACCCTCCAACTCTATCCGTTATCCCTTAACCCTCATGATTAATAGCCTTGAACATAAAAAAATTTGAGTGGGACATAATGTGAGCGCGTTATAATGCGCTCGCGTTATTTCTTGCTTTGGGAATCCCAAGCCTTGGGCTTGGGATTTGCTTTGGATTTCTAACCCAAAGGCTTGGAGTGCCTTATGAATAGTCACAGATGTGTTTTTCTATATTCTTTAAAATTTCACATAATTTCGTTCGTGCTAACCCTCAGATTTGCACGTGTTTCAAGGTTGAACAAATCGAACACATGGGTAATGTTAGGCTTTCTCTTAGCTATTTGACGATGTGATTTTTTCACATTTTAACAATGTTAAGCCTTTCATCTTTAATTTCTTTTGTTTGTGTGTCCGTTTTTAGGCAAAAACCACTGTTTGATTTTTTTTTCATTGTAAAATAACTATTCATTCAAATTTTTAAAAAATTACATATTTAGAAACTAGACTCCATTCTACAAATATTAAAAAAAAAATGATTTTCATTTAGTTTTCAAAATTTATAGGGGTAGCACGGCCAAAATTCTATTTTTTAGGATGTGTCCACTTTAAAAATTAGTAAAAAATCAAATATTCATCAAAAAATTATTAGAAAAATCGGGCATAAACTACATGCTATTAGCTAATTTCTCACCGAAGCGATTTTAAAAATACCAAAAAAAAGTTGACGTTTTGAGGGAGCCACAAAACATGCTATGTTATGTTTTTTTGACAGAAAAAACACCAATTTCTGTGGCTCCCTCTTTTGAACCCCTTAATCTATGCCATTTTCAAAACAAAATAGTAGTTTAGAAAGTAGACTCGGAGCACTACGAACATTGTTTTGGTTGCATCTCCAAATTTTGAGTGTAACTATGCTCAATTTCTCATCCAAGGCCAGTATTTCCTGATTTCAGGAAAAAAGTGGCCACTTAAGACCCCTTTTTGGCCCCCCATCTTCTTGCCTTACCCATATGGCATATATACTTGATGTCTAGTTCACTGTACCATATCAAATGCATTCTCATTCATACCATATTGAATGGTTGTGACTCTTTTGTTTCACTGTAGCATGGATATTTCTGAGTACAACTTGCAATTATATCTTGATGGCATCAATTTGATCACTCATAAATGACAAGGATGCTTATTTTTTATAATTGTTGCTATTCATATGATATGACTGAAGGACTTCTGTATCATTGAATGATGTTGTTCATGATGGAATAAACACATATTGAAGACACTCATAAAAACCTCCTTTTTCATGACAGTGACTTGACAGAGATCACTGTAGTTGCATCTACTTCATTGTCGTTAAACTGCTGTCCATCTGTTCCTTTGATGAGGATTTGAATGAAACATTTGTATGATTTCCCTTGTATACAAATATCTCCTAGAACGTATCATTCATGTTGGCATTGAATATTACTTGATCAACAATACATTGCTGCCCTCTTATAATGTATCTACCCTAAATAAAACACTTATTGAGGCTACCTTCTATCATGGCTTCTATTTCAAGGTTAGATCATTAGGCAGTCTTGAAAAGAGCTCAATGCTCATCAATGGTTCTTACTTCAAATCACCCTGAACTGACAATCATGGGTGGGCATTGAGCTTGAAGTTCATGCACTAATTTGATGTAGTATTCCTTCAGTTGAATGTATTGTTCTATTTAAGCATTATGAACATGAATCATGTTTCAATCCCCTCTTGAAGATAAGGGACATCATGTTGGGCTCAACCCTTGTGGGAGCCCACTTTGCACCACATGCTGAAATGTCTTCAAACCAGCAACATAACTTTACCTATACCTGCACAGGAAACAAACATGTTAGTTTAAAAATATTGAAGCTCAATGATTGTTTCATTTTCAGTCTCTCTTGCATATGGATGATTTGACATCTGATATAGTACATCATAGGCAATGAATTATGTCTCTATTGATAGGCACATAGGAAACCATATCCGGAGCTCTAACAAAACTTTTTCCAATCCTGCAGGTTCTCTCAGAGATCAGGAGTGAGGAGGAGCCAGCTGCAAATGAAGATCAAACCAAGACCCCTAAACAGGCAATGATGGATATGCTTTTTCCTTTCTTATCTTCAGATGCATAGTGTATTTTCTATGTTTGTACTAGTTCAGCTATTCCCATGTCTTGTGTGGGACATTATATCTGTCATGTTTTCATTCAATGCAATGTTTATTCCATTTGTATCTCATTTGTAAAATTGAATGATCATTGTTATGAAATGAAACAACTCCTTTAACTAATGAATACTTTGTAATGCAATGAATGATGAACTAGTTGTCTCTCTTCTATTTAAACAACTGAAATGCAATTTGAAAACTTTCCTTCATGAAACACATTGTACTAAAACAACTGAACCTTTCTCATAAAATTCAAGATGTGCAAGGCTTAAGCAAAGCAGAAACAAATTGAAATCTTTCACCTTAAAATGAACAAATGTTTCAACTTGGCCAATTTGAGTTGTAGGTGAAAAATTGGTAATAGTACATGAAGAAGTCAACATTGTATCTCTCTTGAAGACGATTGGTGAGATTTATTAGGCTAAAACCTTGGTAAATAAACCTTTCTTGAGAAATAAATTATATACCCCTAGGATAGGGGATGGTGGTTTTGTGGCCAAGCACCTTAATGCTTTTAACATGGTTGTTACCTAGTTACAGTCCATTGGAGTGAAGATGGAGGAAGATCATTGCATGACTTTGTTGTATTGTTTGCTACACTCATGGGATCACTTAGTGATGGCAATCATGAGTACTATTTCTAAATTCAAAATGAATGGGGTAGCTACATCATTACTTTTAGAGGTGTGTAATGTAGAAAATTGTAAACCATTGTAATTTCACATTATGTTTTGGACTTCTTAAATGGTGTCCATATCCTCTAGCATGTTTTTAGGCTCATATGGCCCTTTCCTTAGATTTTTTCCACCCTTGGTGTCAAGGTTGGACTTAATTTTATGCTTTCCTATACCTCTTTTGTGTAAATCCAATGTCCTATTACATTTACCTCATCTTTCCTTACTGTCCAAATCTTTCAAGAGTTGAAGCCACCTAGACACTAGCATGATGCATGAATGTTTGTGTGACATGCTAGTGTCCCCTAATAGTCTATCATATGGTAGCTATTTTTAAGTATTTTTCTACCTTGCTAAATTTCCAAGTCTTTGGTAATGGCATTGACTCAAATCTAAAAGGTTGTTTTAGACCTTGGGATTCTTTATTTTCTCTCCCAAGTTCATTTTTTAATCCAACTTATCAATCTATCTACTTTTGAAACTCTCCATCAATCATAAGAATTATTGTTCAAGCTCTTTCCTTCTTTGGATCATACAACAATAATGTCTTAATATCTTTGGCTATTGGCATTGAAATCTCTCATGTGAATCTAAACAACAAAATTTATTAGCACTTTTTGAAGGTTTTGAGCACTTTGCATCCTACTAGGGTTTTCCTTGGAATTTTAATCTTGCATGAGGTGATAGTGTTCTAGCCTTCTCTTTTATTTCTATTATTACTTGTAAAATTCATAGTTGTGTTCTTTGCACCTCTTGAGTTTTCACTTCCTCTTGTCTAATATCATGCACACTAGTTTATCAATCTTTGTAGACCTAGGATTTGATATTCATACCATTTTGTCACTATTCTTAATTCCTAGACACAAACAGGATAAGAGCACACAATTTTATAATTTTCTATCTTGGCTACCCACAGAGGTTGAAAGACCAAAATAGGGGATTAACCATTTGTGGCAATCTCCTAAGAAGCCCCAACCTTTTCTCTTATTCTAGCTATAGATATATGGAAGATATTTAACTACATGGAGGTTTGCTAGTATATTTCTCTCTCTTATGATTTATATTTTCCTTATGAAATACAAACAATAATGCACTAGACAGATGTCCACATGTTGTGCTAGTATCCTTGATAGTGAGCCCTAGGTTTTGGCTCTCAGTCACTTTCTACTTGTAATTTTTATATTTCTAAACTTATATTGTCAAAGATTTGTGTTCCAAATTTCTATAAATCAACACCTTCGCATTTAGCATTTATGTTTTAGCTTAGTGAAAAAATCATTTTTCAAATTTAAAACATATTAGAATATTCTAGATTGGTTTTGTTCTTTTTGTTATAGAAAAGAAAAAAATCATTCTCTTCTAAAGAGTTAGTTTTATCCTTGTAGTGGCCTGAAAAATTTAATTTACAAAAAAAAATAACACTCTTAGTTAAATAGATTTTCTACACGACAAGGAGATGCAAAGAAAAACTTCTAAATAAGAAAAGGAGACTATATCTATTCATGGAAGATTAAAAAAAAAGGCAAGAAGAAGGACATGAAGAAATATAGGTCTAGATCCAAATCCTATAGAAGATCCAAATATTCTAGAAAGACCATAGCTAAATGTTGGAACTATGGAAAGCCTAGGAATTTTAGAAGAGGTTGCAAGGATGAGAAGAAGAATAAGAATGATTCTAATAATGAATCCAAAAAGTTCTCTTAGAATGATGTTATGGCCTTAGCAACACATGCATCGAAATGTGCATGGTTGATTAATTTTGGTGCTTGTTTCCACATGACCTCACATCAGGGTTGGTTTCCAAAATATCAAGAATATGATAGTGGGGGGTATACCTTGGATATAACCCTCATTTGAAGATTGTTGGTCATGGAAGAATCCTAATTTGATTCCCTAATGGATGAATGAAGGGGATCAATAGTGTACTACAAATCCCTAGTTATGAAACATACTTTTATGAGTAAACTTAATGATTGGGTGTGTAGGTTTTTCTCTTGAGTGGAGGGTGTGAAGATGAAAAAGAGAACTCTACTCTATTCTAGTTCACTCTAATATGAAAGATGATTTGTACAAACTAGATTAATGCTTTCTAGAATTAATCTAAATCTTACAAATATAGACTAAGTATGAATGATTTTTTAGAAACATAACTCAAAAAGTAGAATGAAGCATAGAATAGAACCTATCACTAAAATATAAGAGCCTTGGCCATGGATGCTAGCATGCCACATGGATGTATACACCCTACCCTATCATCTATATGGTAATATATGGTTAGCAGGGTCAGGAAGATGCAGTTTGTACTTTCTTAGTAGGTTTCTACATCACCTATGTGATCTCAAAATCAACTTGCATAGAAAAATAGAGAGAAAGAGACAAGCATAATATCTAGATAGACAGATAATATAAATTAGAAAATCAACAGAAATGAAAAATTTACACTTGCAAACATCCATGTGTTTGATTTCCTCTGATGGAACTGCTTTTGATAGAACTAAAAATAAGTATGGGACTACTAAGGAGCTTTCTAGAAATGGTCAAACCATTTCTTTTATCTTTTGAACTCCACAAGTAGTTAATGATAAAGATGTTGGAAAAAAGTGTGTGCACCTATCCTAAGTATGTCTAGGAATGGAGATGCATGACAAAATGATTCTAGGAGCACCTCCCTAGTCTACAAGGAGGACAATAGGCCTAGTGTGTAAATAACAAGGATGAAAAAAAGGTAATAGGATTGGTTTTGGGTAAATAGACATGGGTTTTGCAAGATTGACAAATTCAAGGGAATACTCAGCAGAGAGGTATTTCTTCACCACAGATTTGCTTGTAGTTCTCTTTTAAGAATTTTATCAAAGAATGCAAGGCTCTTAGGGAAATTAGTTCATAAGAAATTAGGAAAGGAATTTCGGAGAGAAAATGAATATGCTACTTACTAAAATTCTAAATAGAGATAGATTTTTTGGAAAATGAAGGCAAGCAACTCAGAGGAATCCCCCAGAGAAAATCCAACCTTTAAGCCTCTCACACAAACTATTTTCCCCTCATGTTCGAACCTACAAAATAGGATACAGAGAGAGGAGCTTATAATATTGATTTTGTGCCTAAACAACTTTAAAGATATACTAGCAAATGTAGACCTCAAAGGTGTTGCAAGTATGTGCTATCAGTGTTGTCAATGATGTCAACAAGCTTGTGTTGTCATTGGTGTCAATTGTGTCAACTAGTTGAGTAGAGATGAGATTGTTGCAGTAGAATGAAGCATAGAATAGAACCTGCCACTAAAATATAAGAGCCCTGGCCAAGGATGCTAGTATGCTACATGGATGTCTATGCCCTACCGTATCATCTATATGGTAATATATGGTTAGCAGGGTTAGGAAGATGCAATTTGTACTTTCTTAGTAGGTTTCTACTTCACCTATGTGATCTCAAAATCAACTTGCATAGAAAAATAGAGGGAAAGAGAGAAGCATAATATCTAGATAGATAGATAGTATAAATTAGAAAATCAACAGAAATGAAAAATTTACACTTGCAAACATCCATGTGTTTGATTTCCTCTAATGGAACTCCTTTTGATAGAACTAAAAATAAGTTTGGGACTACTAAGGAGCTTGCCATAAATGGTCAAACCATTTCTTTGGTCTTTTGACCTCCACAAGTAGTCAATGACAAAGATATCAGAAAAAGTGTGTGCACCTATCCCAAGTGTGTCTAGGAATGGAGATGCATGACAAAATGATTCTAGGAGCACCTCCCTAGTCTACAAGGAGGACAATAGGCCTAGTGTGCAAATAACAAGGATAAAAAAAGGTGATAGGATTGGTTTTGGGTAAATAGACATGGGTTTTGCAAGATTGACAAATTCAAGAGAATACTTAGCAGAGAGGTATTTCTTCACCATAGATTTTCTTCTAGTTCTCTTTTAAGAATTTTATCAAAGAATGCAAGGCTCTTAGGGAGATCAGTTCATAAGAAATTAGTAAAGTAATTTCAGAGAGAAAATGAATATGCTACTTACTAAAATTCTTAACAAAGAGAATTTTTGGAAAATGAAGGCAAGCAACTAAGAGGAATACCCCAAAGAAACTCCAACCTTTAAGCCTCTCACACAAACTATTCTCTCCTCATGTTCGAACCTACAAAATAGGATGCAGAGATAGGAGCTTATAATATTGATTTTGTGCCTAAACAACCTTAAAGCTATACTAGCATGAATGTAGACCTCAAAGGTGTTGCAAGTATGTGCTATCGATGTTGTCATTGATGTCATCAAGCTTGTGTTGTCATTGGTGTCAATTGTGTCAACTAGTTGAGTAGAGATGAGATTGTTGCAATGGTTGAGTTGTTTGATCGAGATGCTTTGCTGATGATGATTTGATTGCTTTGTAGAGGTGCTGAAGATGTTATGAATATCTTTCTATCAGTTGGTTTCCAAGTGCTTTTGAGAAAATTTGATTAATAATGGAAACAATGTGGTGAAGTGTCATTTTGGCTTACAAAGTAATGTTATAGTTTTGATCTACATTTCCTCTATGTTGAAGATCTATCTTTGCAATTTGGATATGTTGTTCAGATAAGTTCATAGATGTTATATTCCAAATTTGGTGCTCTGGTTCGTCTTGCAGAGAAAGTTGTGTTCACCAGTGTGTGGACTGTGTTTCTAAGTGTTGCAGAGGTATCTGGGAGAAATGTCTTTGCTCCGCATGTCTCTGCAAAGTGGCTTGAGGTCTTGCAGTTCTAGAACTGTGCTTATAAGGTTCATATCTTTCTTCTGTTGAAGTTGTTCATTGTTTGGTGCTTCAGAAGTTGATTTCTAGAGATACAGTGCATGATAGAGACAATTAAGTATACTGATAAGGATGTGCGACAAGGGAAAGTTATTGTGAAAGAATTTGTTGGATTTCAGGATGTTTGTGGGATACTCTAGATTATTTTGAAGCCTTGCATGTGGTCTAGAAGTCATCTTTGGGATTGAGGAAGTGTGTACTTAAAAGCTCATTGTGTTAACATAGGTTTGGTCAACCTTGGGTGTTTACACTAATTGTGGAGCTGCTTTGGTGGTTATAGTAGTGTGGAGTGGTGTTCTTGGATGAATTTAGATTTGAGATAAGGTGTGTTGTGGTCCACCTTCATTCCTTTCCACCACGGGAATGTTTAGGTCCAGACCTAATTTCAATCTAAGAAACTAAGGGGCTTTGCCAACCTTGAAGAATGCTTTCAAGGTTGATGACGGTATAAATAAGTGTCAACGGATCATGATCAAGAGTGTGTGCAAGGGATATGATGTGAATAACAGAGTGGTTGAATGTGTGGTGCAGTAGAAGCTTTCATCTGTTAGACTACTAGATGCAGTGAGCTGAAGGTGTTTATTATTCTTCAGTGATGCTGCGGAGATTATGTTGATGTTGTGAGCTTCATTAGAACTGTACTCCTTGCATATGTTAGATGCAGTTATAACAGTTCAACTCTGGAAGTGAGCCACCTCCTCTATCTCTTTCATTCTGGGCAGTGAGCCCTTTGGCAATGAGCCTTTCTTTTGGGCAGTGAGCCTTTTGTAATTCGGTGTTGATACTACTTTATATTGTGAGCTAATCCTCACTGTGGTTTTTCCCTTCTTGGATTTTTCACGTAAAATCTAGTGTTATCTTGTGTATGGTGTTGTTGTGATTTAGTTTCTATTATTTTCTTTTCATGCTTAATCATCATAACAGTTTAAAGGTTAATTGGATTAATGTGGATTTGAATGTGTGTGAGGGTTTTGGAATTTTAAGGTACAACTGATTCACCCCCCCTCTCAGTTGTCTTGTGCATTCAACAAAAGGTGATTGTAGCTATGGAGAAATGTTTAGAAAGTTGTCATTTTATTCATACATTCATGTTTGGTTTCTAGAATGCTCTTGTATTTGAATGAAAAACCTGGCTTTTTCTATTTCTCCTAGTAACTAATGGCACTTTTTAATTTTTTGTATTCCACTAGATTTGGTTTAGGGAATCATGCCAAGAATGGCCTGACACATCTTTCAGAGCCAATGTGATGGCCAATGATCATAATGAGGTAGCTACATGCAAACATAATGTATAGTTCATGGTACTATATGGTACAAGACATCAGTGCATCATGTAGATGTCTATGCGTTGTACTGCTATCCTAGGAGAATGGCCCTAGATTTTGCATGATGGTGCAAAGAGGGGGTGGGAATTACCTTCCAATCTAGATTTTGGAAATGATTTGGTCTAAGGAAGATGACCTAGGTTGACTTCACATGAGGGGTTCATCTAGGTAGGCACAAAACATAAAGTGAAATTGTAGGGTATGTAATTTATGATGTTACATTTCACCCCCACTTTGGCAGGTTGAAGGTGCTAAGTACTAAGCATGCTAAAGTATAATAATAAATTACTAAAATAAAATTTATCTATAAAAAGGATATTGTGAAGCTATAGAGATTCTTCAGATGGAAAGCAAGATGCCCCCAGCTTAGAACTTGCAAAACCACAATATTAGAACTATAAGCCCTTCAAAACCACAATAACATATGATCCTACAAGGTAATATATTAGACTCAATATAATTTTCCAAACAAGTGTGTTAGTGAATCATATGACCTAATACATGGACTTGAGGGAAAACATAAACATATAGTAACAAAAACAACAAAAATACACATAGAAGAAAAATAAAATGCTAAAAATACCTCAAGAGATAGAAAAAGGTAAAAACAAACACTTCAAGGAGCGGTGATAAAAGGTTCTATAGGGAGAAATGATAGAATGCTTCTGAGAGTAGTAAAAGATGCTACAGGGAACTTAGTGAAAAAACACTTCTGGGAGTAGTAAAAAGGGTGCTACAAGGAGTAGTGATAAAACACTTATAGGAGTAGTAAAAGGGTGCTGCGGGGAGCAAAGGAGATGCTACATGGAGAAAGTTTATCAATGCTCTTAGTATCAAGTGGTGTTATAGGGATGTACCTAGAAGGAAGAACACAAAATACATCATAATCAACAAGCAAAATACATGAAGAAACACTAATGGATCTACATGTGTGGGGTCAATATAAATATATGAGGAGTGATAATAATGAAGAGACAAGGACTAAACTATCATAATCCCTTAGGCATGTAGAACTACGAGAACAAAGGAGGAATATCACATGAAAACAAAACAACAAAAACATTTTGGGTCAATATGGAAGAGACCTAGATGTAGTGAAGCTTTACATCATCCGCAAATTATAAAGAAAAATCATACATACAATAGATAGAAGAAGTCAAATACATATAGAAGAATGTCATGACATTTTTTCATCTCCTCGGTATCTATGCCCCTACGGGGGAAGCATGGGTCCTCTAGGAGAAACTAACAAGTAAACACCAAGAAAGCACATAGGTATACCAAAAAAATTAGACAAGCCACACACACATGCAAACACACACATATATAATATATATACAATTAGATGATACAAAGTTACTACTACTCAAAGTTAGAAACCAAGAAGTCATACTTTCCCTAATCTCAATTATTATGGTGGGATCCAAAAGCTAATAAGCTAGCGAGACCACAACTAGAGCAATACTAGGTGAAGATCCATCACCAAAACGTGGAAGGATGGTCACGAGAGCAATGTCCTCCTCATCATTCCTAGGTAAGGGAAGGGTCAATGATCTCACTAGAATTTAAGACAATGAAGGAATGACAACACTAATCACATACTCCTTGGAAGGTGCCAAAGCCATCCTATCATAGAGGACAATCTGCTGTTATCACTCAATACTAGTATTAGGGACAGGGTCTACAAGAGAAATAGAGTTATGTGGAGGAGGAGCCTCCATTGAATCAAGAGTAGATGAAGAAGACCTTGAAGATGAAGCGGGAATGTTGGTTTTTGATCTACAGTATGGTGGAGTGGGGTAATGCTCCTACTTATTCTTGGGTTACGAGCACGGGATGTCTATATTGATTGTGGTTGGACTGAGAACATCTAGAAAAATTAGATAATGGGTGTGCTGGAATGGCACCAAAGCATCTAATGTTTCTTTAGGAATGATAGAAACATTAGGTAGGTCGAGAGTGGCTTGGAGAAGCGTGGAAGATCAAATGTAATAGGGATGATTGAAGGGTCATGAGAAGGAGCCAAGATAACTTGGATGTTTTCATTACTAGATTGGCATAGGTCTTGGGATGATTCATCAAAGGTGGAATTACCAGCTTGAGCTCTAGCTATAGAACATTCATGCACACACAAGCTAGTTTCCTAGATAGTGTTGGTTAAAGGCTCAATAGGGTCCATTTGCAGATGCTACTTTTCTCTAGCTGTCATAGTGATGGTAGGAGGATCAGAAGTAGCAATTGAAGGTCAGGTAGCTCTAGAAGCAATAGGAGATATTTGGAATAGCAGGGCCTTTCCCCTATCCATGGTATAGGAAGTAGGGGGTGGGACAACAAAATACTAATGAGCACTATAAAGATGGGAAGAATCATCCAACATGGGTTTCTTTCCTTTTACTACTGCTAAGATAGGAGAAGGAATAGGAGCAACCACCACTGACTAGGTGACTTTCAAAGGGAGAAGCCTAGAAAGTGTGGGCTTAAGAGTGAAAAGAGACATTTCTCTCTGTAATCAATCCAACCAATCTTTGATACCAAAATTTGATAATACAAATGCAATTAAAACTATTGATCCTTAGTGCTTACAAGTTCATCAACATGATAGAACATGTATGGAAATAGAAATAACATAGTAGAAATAAAAATATGTAATATCATAAGAACACTTATATATGTGGGGAAAAACTTTTTAGATAAAAAAATCCAACCAACAAAGAGAATATAATGTTTCATTATTCTCAACTGTAGAGTACAACAACACAACTTCCCCCTTAAGTCTAGTATCATTCTCGTAGCATAACAAGATAACCTGTAAAACCATACAAACTACTATTCCATGCCCTATAATATATAAGTAAATGTAATCCTAGAAAACCATTAATATTTTTAATACAATAGACTCAAACCATGAGCTAAGTAATCAACATGCAAAAGAGACCTCATGACATGTAGAAGAATGTCATGACTTTTTTCATCTCCTCGGTATCTATGCTCCTATGGGGGAAGCATGGGTCCTCTAGGAGAAAGTAACAAGTAAAAACCAAGAAAGCACATAGGTATACCAAAAAAATTAGGCAAGCCACACACACACATGCAAACACACACCTATATAATATATATACAAACAGAGGATACAAAGTTACTACTACTCAAAGTTAGAAACCAAGAAGTCATACTTTCCCTAATCTCAATCATTATGGTGGGATCCAAAAGCTAATAAGCTAGCGAGACCACAACTAGAGCAATACTAGGTGAAGATCCATCACCAGAATGCGGAAGGATGGTCACAAGAGCAATGTCCTCCTCATCATTCCTAGGTAAGGGAAGGGTCAATGATCTCACTAGAATTTAAGACAATGAAGGAATGACAACACTAATCACATACTCCTTGGAAGGTGCCAAAGCCATCCTATCATAGAGGACAATCTGTTAGTATCACTCAATACTAGTATCAGGGATAGGGTCCACAAAAGAAATAGAGGTAGGTGGAGGATGAGCCTCCATTGAATCAAGAGTAGATGAATAAGACCTTTAATATGAAGGGGGAATGTTGGTTTTTGATCTATAGTATGGCGAAGTGGGGTAATGCTCCTACTTATTCTTGGGTTATGAGCACAGGATGTCTATATTGATTGTGGTTAGACTGAGAACATCTAGAAAAATTAGATGATGGATGTGTTGGAATGGTACCAAAGCATCTATTATTGTTTAGGAATGATAGAAACATTAGGTAGGTTGAGAGTGGCTTGGAGAAGGGTGGAAGATCAAATGTAATAGGGATGATTGAAGGGTCACGAGAAGGAGCCAAGATAACTTCGATGTTTTGGTTACTAGATTGGCATAGGTCTTGGGATGACTCATCGAAGGTGGAATTACCAGCTTGAGCTCTAGCTATAGAACATCCATGCACATAGAAGATAGTTTCCTAGATAGTGTGGGTTGAAGGCTCAATAGGGTCCATTTGCACATGCTACTTTTGTCTATCTGTCATAGTGATGGTAGGAGGATTAGAAGTAGCAATTGAAGGTCAGGTAGCTCTAGAAGCAATAGGAGATATTTGGAATAGCGGGGCCTTTCCCCTATCCATGGTATAGGAAGTAGGGGGTGGGACAACAAAATACTAATAAGCACTATAAAGATGGGAAGAATCATCCAACATGGGTTGCTTTCCTTTTACTACTGCTAAGATAGGAGAAGGAATAGGAGCAACCACCGCTGACTAGGTGACTTTCAAAGGGAGAAGCCTAGAAAGTGTGGGCTTAAGAGTGAAAAGAGATGTTTCTCTCTATAATCAATCCAACCAAGCTTTGATACCAAATTTTGATAATACAAATGCAATTAAAACTATTGATCCTTAGTTCTTACAAATTCATCAACATGATAGAACATGTATGGAAATAGAAATAACATAGTAGAAATAAAAATATGTAATATCATAAGAACACTGATATATGTGGGGAAAAATGTTTTAGATTAAAAAATCCAACCAACAACGAGAGTATAATATTTCATTAATCTCAAATGTAGAGTACAACAACACAACTTCCCCCTTAAGTCCAATAGCATTCTTGTAGCATAACAAGATAAGCTGTAAAACCATACAAACTACTATTCCATGCCCTATAATATATAAGTAAATGTAATCCTAGAAAACCATTAATATTTTTAATACAATAGACTCAAACCATGAGCTAAGTAATCAACATGCAAAAGAGACCTCATGACATGTGTCTAGGAGTTACAGGCATCCTTCTAGAAGCTTCAAGACCTTTCTCATGAACTTGATTGTCCAAGTTCACTAGAGGATGAAAACAACATACTAGAGGATACAATAACAATTCCCTAAGTCCAAAAAGATAACCAACTTCATACACATCATAATAGATGCTTTCTTACACCTTTTACAATGTCACAAATACTTCTTACACATCTTACAAAATCATAAATTGTCATAGACTCCCTTCCACTTGATGCAAAATTTCTAATGATGTCTTACAATTCTTCCTCCCATATTATGTGTCTTACACACGTATTCCAAGACACCTAGACAATAATAATTAATTATAAATACCTCCAAGCTCATGTGAAAGTCCAAGTTTGCCCTCTCCATGATCCTTGGAGATGTGTACATAATTAAGCAACTATTAAATAAGTAAATTATAATAGTCTATAAGGATTTTAAGGTGAATGTCACCCTTAGTTATAATAGAAAAGAGGAGGGTAAGTGAACAAAAGCTTATATTTGAGAAGATAAAATCGAGGCTAGAAATGGGATTTTGGTAAAAAGAAACTAGTGGCCTCTTTGGATGATTCTCCATTGAAGGGAACACCATATTTTCCCTTGTCCTAACATTTTGACATCATGTCATCCTAAGTTTGTGGTGGTGAACCACCATTATGAGCTACGTTTCTAACTGGTAGACCACCATTACCAGCATTATAGTTATTCTTATGAATCCCAACTATAGACCATCCTTCCTATTTTTTTAGCGACAAAACCTCATTTGTAAGATGGGGAGTGGGATTTCTGTGAAGAGAAGCATGAGGATGTACTTTATAATCATATGATCAAAGGATTGACACTTATAATAGGTTTTGGGTATTTTAAGATAGATGACATGCTAGGCACGTGTCTCATCTGACCATTTTAATATCAACTAACTCCAAAATTTTAAATAGATCAATCTCAATGTACACATGTTTTGATAGATTGGATAAGAAAAACTTATCTAGCTCAACATAAATAGCAATGCCTAAAGAAACTACTATTTTAGGCAAGAAATTTGAACATGGAAAAGGTATACTAGAAAATTCCACCAAAATAGGGACATGGACAGTTCTATCCTCAAAGACTACAAAGTCTTGGGTCTAGGGTGTGAAAACAAGAAGAGATGTATAGACAGACCAAGGGCCATGTTTGAGAATAGTTTCACACGACTAGCTTCAGTAAAGCAAAAAGGAAAGAATCCATTCGTGAGGTTCTGGATAGCATCAAGGTAGACCCCATGTAGGAACCAAGCTTTGTTCGCCCATTCTTTAAGCATTTTTTTTTGGGAATCTTAATAACAAAGTAGCCTATTAAAGTAAGATTTTCAAGCCATTAGAACACTATCAAATTCTAGGATGGAAAAGACCATATTAGGAGGTGTTTCAAAAGACATACCTCATGAAACACTTTGATAATGAATTTCATGAGTCACTTTTGCAGTCAAGCCATCCTTGTGCACTGTCAAACCATCAACACTAGTATGATTTTTTAGGCCATTTAAAGGGAAAACACTGACATGCATGAAAAACTAAAAGAACCCACAAAAAATGCAAGACAACAATAGATAATCTTACTCAAAGAAATAGTATGACAAAAGGAATGATAGAAGCTAACACAGATAAAGCTAGTTTTAATAGTTTGACTTTACTTGTACCTTGATATCCAATCCGTACACTCTCCCAAGCTTTCTTAGATTTGATTGGTGCTGTAAATCTTGAAAATAGTATGAAGAATATAACTTTTACATCTTTCTTTCTATCTTCTTAAAGAAATTATTCTACTTTTATATTAAAGAATTTTATGTTGCCCAGTAAATTGATTCAAGAAAACTATTCTTTACTAAATCCCATACATCATGCTAACAAAATAATGTCTTCATCTTAATACTCCAATGAAAAGATAAATTTGATGTCACATGAACACTAACTATAGTGAATCAATTAAAAAAAAATTAATCACCTACTCTATTACCAATTTGTTAAAAATTAAAATTCTTTGTATATACACTATTTTCAGAATGTTCTATTTTAATATTAAATACTGCTCTATTTTAAATACTGAACTATAATATTCACACAAAAACCTGTTGTTCAAATGCATAAAAGTGATTACGAGAAAGTGTCTGATCACAAGAATGTAGTCGTGATTGGCAGACTGCTTCCACCACAAAAATGTCTTGATGGGTAGCTTGCTTGCGCTAGAAAATCGCTCCGTCCAAAATTTCCTATATACTTCCATCTGTGCTGTGCGCCTTGCATAGGTATTAGGGATTGATCGTTACACATTTTATCACCCTTGAACGCCTGTGTGGTGAATGTCCATTTTAAATTGCCTGCATTTGTGCCTTACACATTTGGGTATATAGCACTATACAATAGCTAGTGCAATATCCCCTCCAATATTGTTGAATGAGGATTTTGGTGTTAAAATTGCACATTCTGGTATATCCAAAGGGTTATTCTTAAACCTTATCTATTTCAATAGTCAAATGTTAATTTTAGCCAATAAAAATAGGATAAATAATTACCACTTTTTAATATGGATGAAGTTTAAATTGACTATTAATTGTTTCACCATTGAAGTTGATGATATTTAGGAAAATATTTAGAGAGTACGGCCATAGAATGAACGTGAGCTAGAAACGCAGCCGTTGAAGATGCAACTGGTATATCTTTATATTCTTCGTCTTCGTGCTTTCAAATAAATATAAATACTACAATCGTTTTCCAGCTCTCAAATAAGAGACAAGAAAAAAAGGCTACGATTGATGCTCGATGAGCAAACAATAATTTTACAAACAAATGAGATCATGGAAAATGGACTTTAACTTGAGTGTGAAAATTTAAAAGCAAACATATATAATACGAAACAAGCACTTTTTTTTTTGTTTTGAAAGGCCCAACAGTTATTAGCTTTATCTGAAGCAATACGTATTCCCCAACAATATCAATAATGGTGTTCACTAAAAGTTGGGCAAATTTCAGAACGTGAATGGTGTAGATCCAATCCACAGAGCTTGGAGTCAATTCCAAGAGTTCGGAGTGCATGTACACCGCTCCATACCATATTTCTGATAGGAAATTTGTGAACTATCTCAGGATAGCTGTTAAACATTGTCGGAGCCTTGAAAATTAGTTTTTTAGGTGTCAAAAGATGTTCACATGGTGGTACATTATGTTAGGCGTATTTTTAAGCATATTATGATAGATTCTATGACATCTGTAAGGGACAAAAATAGGGGATTTCATTTTGGACGTGAGAGCTTATTTTGGGACTAGAGTCTTGGCTAAGAAGCTTCGCACATGGTTTTGTAAAACTACAGATGGTTTCTTGTATAGCCAAAAGTCTATAAATTGGAGGCTTGAGGAGTAGTTTGGATAGTGTGAATTTGCAAGTATTGTTATGCTGCCAGAATTCTTCCAGAATTGTTTACTGGTGATACTCCTGTAATAAACTTGCTCTGCAAGTGTATGTAATCTTGTTATTGGATTTGCAATACATTGAGCAGGCTTTTGGAGTGTGGGGTTTTTCACCCGAAAGGGTTTTCCCCACGTATATCTGGTGTTTTATGTTTTATTGTTTATTTCATGCTTTGAATGTGTTGCTGAAATTTCTATAACTGTTAGATCAGCTTTTAAAAGTTTTGCATAATATCTCTCCTCAAGATTGGCGTAGGAAGTTGTTTCCTCTACTTTAACTTCCTTACAAGTGGTATCAGAGCTTGATCACTTTTGGTTTCAGTTGTGGGTTGTTGGGTTTTTTTGTGCTAATCAAGGTTTGAGTAGGAGCTTGTGTAGAGGATACTTTGTGATCTTGTTGCAGGCTTTTTAGATGGCGAGCACATCTTGGAGAATGGAGGTTGAAAAATTTTATAGTACAAACTTTGCAATGTGGAAGCTGAAGATGGAAGATCTGTTGATTGATCGGGATTTCTGGGATGTCGTGGATGAAAATGTCCAGAGGCCTACGGATCCAGTTTTGCCTGCAAAATATGATGTAATGGACAGAAAAGCTAAAGGTCTCATAAGACTGTGTCTTGCAGACTCAATTTTGATAAATGTCCATGAAGAAACCACTTCGAAGAAGCTTTGGAAGAAGTTGGGTGAGATATACCAAGCTAAATCTTTAGTAAATAAAATTTTCTTGAGGAAGAAGTTGTATTCCTTGAGAATGGAAGATGGTGGATGAATTTCTGAGCATTTGGAAACATTCAATATGTTGGTGACTCAATTGACCTCAGTTGGGGTGAAAATGGATGAAGAAGAAAGGTGCCAAACTTTGCTGTGTTCGCTGCCAGACTCATGGGACAGCCTAGTCATGGCCATTGGGAGCACTTCAGTCACTCTAAAGATGGAGGATGTTGTTGGTTCTCTACTCTCTGAAGAGATGAGAAGGAAGGCCTCCTTGAATGTCAAAGATGCTTTGAGTGTTCGAGGAAGACTAAAAGAATGAGGCAAAGATGAGAAATAGCATGGCCGTTCTAAGTCCAAGAATAAGGGGAGATCAAAATCTCCTGGTAAGTCCAAGGCAATATGCTGGAATTGTGGCAAATCTAGACACTTCCGAAAGGAATGTAAATAAGAGAAGAAAAAGAAGAAGAAGCAAGATTCTGATTTTGAGTCCGAAAAGGAAGATGGAGATGCCTTTATTATAGCCTTGGCCACTCGTACATGTGATAATGCATAGTTGATAGACTCAGGTGCATCTTTCCACATGACTCCTAATAGAAACTGGTTTAGTAAGTATGAAAACTATGATGGTGGTAAGGTGTATTTGGGTGATAATTCTTTTCTTGACATTGTTGGCCATGGTAGTATTCATGTGAAATTTTCTGATGGTAGAGTTAGAAGATTTGATGGTCTTGCATATCCCAAGACTAGCAAGAAATTTATTATCTATTAGCAAGCTAATAGATGCGGGTGTGCATGTACAGTTTTCTGAAGCAGGTGTGAAAATGGTGAGAGGTGCTATGGTGATAGCAAGAGGAAGCAGAGTGGGTACATTGTACCACCTTGATGCATGCACAGTTGAGTGCAATAGCACTTCTGATAAAATCAAGCTAGAAACTACTTCGTTGAAAAAATAGATGGTTTTCTCTTCTGTGGATGGTCGTGGCTTCTGGGCACCCAAGGGTGCTCTGTCTACTGAATCAAAGTTGCCTGCAAAGAAGACTATGTTATGGCGCCAGAGACTTGGCCACATTGGAGAGAAGGGTTTAAAAGCCCTAAAAAATAAGAACCTTGTTGAGGGGCTGAATGATTGCAATCTAGAGTTTGATTTATGTGAACATTGTATTTATGGCAAACAGAACCGCATTCAGTTTTACTCCTTATAAGTCTTCATGTATTTTGGATCTAATCCATTTGGATGTATTTGGTCCTGTTGATGTTGCTTCTATTGGTAAATCAATTTATTATGTTACTTTCATTGATGATTTCAGTAGGAGAACATGGTTATATTTTTTAAAGAGTAAATCTAAAGTTTTCAGTCGTTTTAAGGAGTTTAAGGCTATGGTAGAAACTCAGACTGGAAAGAAAATTAAATGTTTGAGGACTGACAATGGCAGTGAGTACTGTTCTGCAGATTTTGATAGATTCTATACAGATTGCGGGATTAAAAGACAAAAGACAACTCCGTATTCTCCTCAGCAGAATGGAGTTGCAGAAAGAATGAACAAAATGTTGATTGAGAAGGCTAGGAGCATGTTGAGTGGAGCTGGTCTAGAACAAAAGTTTTGAGCTGAAGCTGTTGCCACTGCTAGTTATTTGATAAATAGATCTCCTACATCAACGCTTGTTGATAAAATGCCGATGGAGGCATGGTTGGGGAAAAAGCCTTCACTTAGACATCTAATAGTTTTTGGTTGTGAGGCATATGCACATGTGCCTAAGGAGAAGAGAACAAAGTTGGATTCTAAGGCTGTTAAATGTATCTTCATCGGCTACGGCTATGGTGTGAAAGGATACAAGCTTTGGGACCCTATTGCACATAAGGTAATTTATTCCAGAAGTGTTGTGTTTCGAGAGACTAAATCTTCTCCTGTTACTTTTCAGCCAGAACAGCATAAAGAAATTAAACAGAAAAAAGATGTGATTCAACTTCCTTCTATGCCTAAGAATGTTGAATCAAGACCCCAAGATAGACAAGAAGTTGAGGAGAGCTCATCAAGCTTTGAATCTTCAGAAGAGGGAGAATAGGAGGAAGAAGTGGAAGAACCTCCACCTCAGCTTGTTCGACAGTCTACAAGGCATAGGTAACCACCTGAAGGTATGGGTATTCACCTGATGATTGGAAGTGTATATTTGCTTTGAATACTAACATTGATGAACCGAGATCTGTGCAAGAGGCTTTGGGTATGAATGATGCAGAGTCCTAGAAAGTTGCCATGGATGAAGAGATGGCAGCCCTTAAAAGAAATGATACATATGACCTTGTACCTTCGCCTGAAGGACACAAACCTGTTGGATGTAAATGGGTGTTCAAGAAAAAGATTGGTTTAGATGGAAATGCTGAAAAGTATAAGGCACGGTTGGTTGCGAAGGGATACTCTCAGGTTGAGGCTATTGATTACGGTGAGATCTTTTCGCTTGTTGCTAAAATGACATCCATTTGATTTTTATTATTTATTACAACAGCTTATGACCTAGAGGTCGAACTATTAGTGTACACATTTCATTTGGCTTAATTTGGCATTCATTTGGCCATATTTGGAAGCCTCATTTTATGCACATGGCATAAGACACCTTAGCTGGGTGTGTGGCCATTATGAAGAGCCCTTCGAACACTTTCACTCCACTTAGCTTGCCACATCTACTTGAGATCTCCTTAAGTTATGGGAATGACTCCCATTAACTCAAGGTTGCTCAAGGCTATATGTACTTGTCATATTGACTTCCAATTTACTCCAATTTGTAATTAGCAAAGCATTAGTAGATCTTGTTTCTAACATGGTATCAGAGCTATGCTAATTGTTTGCTGGTTCAATTGGAGGTAAAAATCTTCTATTTTGATAGATTTTTTTTGTAAAAAATGCAATTTTTTTTAGAAATTTGACATTTTGCAAGTTTTCGTTTATAGAGTTTTTTTTGTTGAAAATGCAATATTTTTTTTGCAAAATCAACATTTTGCAGGGTATGAAGTAATTTTGGGCACACTTTTCTCAATCTAGTGGTCAAGTTTTTGGCCTTTAGGCCTCTGTGTCGTCGTTTGGATTGATTTGAGCTTGATGGTTGAAGATCAAACTACTGGTCGAGGTCATCATTCTGTTGTTCGGGATCACAGTCAAGGCCTTTTCTGATTGTTGCAAACTTCTTTTCTATGGTGTCCACCTGCTCAGCGTGTGCGTCCCTTCGAGGGCTTCAAGGGTCTCCAGTGGTCAATGTTTTCTGCAGCTTGAGAGGCATTTTTGGCAGATTGAAAGGAGTTTCGGGCCATTTTTTCTTCATCCAAGGCCGACTTTTCTTGTGCAGACTCGATTTGAATGTGCAAGCTTGATGTTTTGGTTGAAGTTGCCATTAATAGGGCAACAACCATGCACCTAGATTAGGGCGTTTAAGAAGGTCTAAGAGTTTTTTGGTGAAATTGCTCCTCTACGGTTTTAGTTTGAGGGTTTGATCCTCTATTTTGTGCCCATTTTGTCCAATTTAGGCTGATCTTTGGTGGAGTGACAGTTTTGCCTCTATTGGTCATCATTTATCTCTATGCCATATATCTACCCTCGGTCTGCATTTGATTCATGAATGTACCTTCACAAGCGTCCAAGCTCACCTCATTTATTTGGCTATCTAAAAACGGTCGACCCTACATCATTTGGGGTTTTTATTTAACTTCTTGGTTGCAGATCGTCATTTCTATTTGACTTTGCATGTTTTAGGTTTGCAGTTGCAGCAGACGACCTCCACAGGTGGTGTTTCATAGCTAGTGGTCTCCTTTCAACTCGTCCTCAGAGAGCTCAAACTTAATGTTTACTGGTCTGTGTTCTAACTACTCGCCACAATCTTCTCCAATAGATCTATATGGTTTGTTGATTCTATTAGTTATTACAACATGTCACTTGTAATTCATTTAATGTGGTCACAGTTCATGTTGCAAATTCTAGTGCTTGCACTACAGTGAGAGTCACAGTTAGATTATATTTCTTTTGCTAAGTCACTGTATGCTACAACAGTTGTTGCACCAACTAACACCTAGCATTTCCCCTATTGTATGCAAATAGAGTCTATTTAAACAATCTTTTTTTGAAATTGTAATATCATAATAGTAACATTTAATGTTACATATGTGATTAAAGTCTTAATGCTCCAAACAATTGTAATAGTGACATTTAACGCACTAAAGTGCCACAAACAAGGAGAGGTCACCTAATATTAAATTTGGGGAGGTGTATATAATGTGCCTTGAACATTTTAGAGTTGTGCCAAAGAGCACTTTCATAGAATCATGTCAAGAACACTTCATTGAGTCATGACTAGAACACTTCTGCACTTTCTTTCCATTTTTTCAGTTATGGGGGTTATTCATGCACTAATTTATAAACTGCCACAAATCATTTGGGATAAAAATATTGAATTGTGGGGGGGTTCATAGAGTTGTGTCAAGTGGATTTCAGAGTTGTGCCAAGAGCACTTCCACAAAGTTATGTCAAAGATCACTTCCATTACTACTTCATCATTCTTCAACATTTTTTTCCGCAATGTATTGGGATTTGTCAAGTACACTTCCATTGAGATGTGTCAAGAACATTTCCACTACACTATCACCTAATGCTACATGTGCATCCAGAGTTGATTCTTTGAGGACTTCCAGAGATTCATCACAGCAAAAGATTGATATCAGTTCATTTGTTTCTACAGATTTTAGAGTTGCTTCATAGAAGGCTTCCACATAATCTTCAAAGTAGGACTTCACATTGGATTTGAATTGTAGCCATATGGCATCCAATCGACATTCCACACATGGATCTTGCAAGAATTGTAGGACTAGATCTCTTTTAGTTGTATTGTGTCAAGTGCACTTCCATTGAGTCGTGTCCAATACACTTTCTTATTTTTTTCTCTTTTGGGGGGGTAGTTTTTTCCCATTAGGTTTTCTACCTTTCTCCACTTATGAGAGTTTTATTTGTACATGGGTACCTCAACATGCCTTGTTGTCGGGACCCATCTTTTTCACCCACCTAAGTTGTGCTTAAGGGGGGGTATTAGTGTACACATTTCATTTGGCTTAATTTGGCCATATTTGGAAGCCTCATTTTATGCACATGGCATAAGACACCTCAGCTGGGTGTGTGGTAGTTATGATGAGTCCTTCGAACACTTTCACTCCACTTAGCTTGCCACATCTACTTGAGATCTCCTTAAGTTATGGGATTGACTCCCATTAACTCAAGGTTGCACAAGGATATATGTACTTGTCATATTGACTTCCAATTTACTCCAATTTGTAATTAGCAAAGCATTAGTAGATCTTGTTTCTAACACGGACAAATGGATGTGAAAACTGCTTTCCTTCATGGTGATTTGGGGGAAGAAATTTACATGACACAGCCAGAGCACTACGTGGTGAAAGGTAAAAGCAAGTTGGTTTGTAAGTTAAAGAAATCTGTGTATGGCCTTAAACAAAGTCCTAGGATGTGATACCAGAAGTTTGATACTTATGTGTTGAGTTTGGGATTTGTGTAGTCTAAATCTGATCACTATGTATATTTTAAATCTGATGGTGATCGTTTCCTGGTAATTACTTTATATATTGATGACATGTTGTTTATTGGGAAAGGCAAATGTTTGATTGTAGAATTGAAATCTCAGCTCTCTGCGAAATTTGAAATAAAAGATCTTGGTGTAGCAAAACACATACTTGGGATGGAGATCAAAAGAGATCATGAGAATAGAAAGCTATGGCTTGGCTAGAGTAAGTATGTTTGTTCAGTTTTGCAAATGTTTAATATGCAGGATTGTAAACCACTTTGTGTTCCTGTTACATTGGGAATGAAGCTTTCTATTTCACAATGTCCTACATCCCCATCAGAGATGGAAGACATGAGCAGAGTGCCTTACCAGTGTAGTTGGAAGCTTAATGTATGCTATGGTTTGTACAAGACCAGACATTGCCCAAGCAGTGGGAGTTCTTTCTCATTATATGTCTAATCCTGGAAGAGTGCATTGGGATGCAGTTAAGAGGGTCTTCAGATATTTGCGGGGTACAACATATTACTCTATTTGTTTTCATGGTATAGGAGATTAGCAGTCCCTGAGTATTTGTGGTTTTGTGGATTCAAACTGGGCTAGTGATGTCGATAGGAGAAGGTCCACCAGTGCATGTGTTTTTACTCTTAATGGTGGTGCAATCAGTTGGATGAGAAAGCAACAGGTTGTGGTCACTTTGTCCACTACTGAAGTAGAGTACATGGCAACTACTCATGCCTGTAAAGAAGCCATTTGGCTGAAGTGGTTGTGTTCAGATATTGGATTGAAACAGGGTACAGTTACAGTTTATTGTAACAATCAGAGTGCAATTTGCCTTGCGAAGAACCCAACTTTTCATGCCAGGACCAAACACATTGATGTTCAGTATCACTTCGTGAGAGATATGGTCAAGGATGACAGGGTGAAGTTGGAAAAGGTAGAGACTGTGGTGAATGTTGTAGATGCATTAACTAAGCCCGTGACCACATCAAAATTTAGGTGGTGTTCCAAGTCTATGGGCCTTTTGGCCCCTAGTAGTTGATCCATGAATATGTGATTCCAGTGGCTCTTGCAAAGTATTCGACAAGTGGGAGAATGTTGGGAAATGAGGTGTCTCAACCTTGCATATTTCCTGTGAATAGTTATTTTTATTTAATATTTTCCTACAGTTGTTAAACATTGTCAGTGCTTTGAAAATTGGTTTTTTAGGTGTCAAAAGATGCCCACATGGTAGTACATTATGTTAGGCCTATTTTTAGGCATATTATGACAAATTCTATGACATCTGTAAGGGTCAAAAATAGGGGATTTCATTTTGGACGTGAGAGCTTATTTTGGGACTGGAATCTTGGCTGAGAAGCTTCGCACATGGTTTTGTAAAATCACAGATGGTTTCTTGTATAGCCAGAAGTCTATAAATTGGAGGCTTGAGGAGTAGTTTGGATAGTGTGAGTTTGTAGGTATTGTTATGCTACCATAATTCTTCTAGAATTGTTTACTGGTGATACTCCTGTAATAAACTTGCTCTGCAAGTGTATGCAATCTTGTTATTCGATTTGGAATACATTGAGTAGGCTTTTAGAGTGTGGGGTTTTTCACCTGAAAGGGTTTTCCCCATATATATCTGGTGTTTTGTGTTTTATTGTTTATTTCATGCTTTGAATGTGTTGCTGTAATTTCTGTAACTGTTAGATCAACTTTTAAAAGTTTTGCATAATCTCTCTCCTCAAGATTGGCGTAGGAAGTTGTTTCTACTACTTTAACTTCCTTACAGATACTGATTTAAGGGCTTATTAAATTGTGTTTGTGTCTTCGGTTGTTATTTCCTGTGATGGGAAAAATGGAGGTTTGCATTTCCTGTAGACAAAAATTTAAATGTAAATCTTCCAGAAATACATTGGAAGAGTCTAGCTACCTCTATTTTAGATTCCACCTCATCAGATAGAGGTGGCCTTTGACTTTACATGTTTAAGGGTAGATCCAAGTCCGAAACTTTTTAAAATGAGCATAATTGACATTTATTATTATTTGACTAGATTTGGTCGCATAGATTTACATGCATTTGAGAATCAAACTTGAAAAATTTGTTCCTCTGTTTCTATTGTGGACTGCACATTTCATTAAGAGTCATTTCTGATAAAGAAGATTCTTATTACGATGATTTCCATCCTTTGTATAGGTCTTGTTTGACTTTATTTGCAACCTATCAAGGATTATCACTTCCAACATGAAATGAAAATAGCAATTTTCATGTTATAATGGTAATTAGGACAAGCATATGGAAATGTGGGATGGAACATCATAGCAAAAAATGTTTAACATATAGTTTCACAAACCTGCAACAAGAACTACAGATTCTGATATTTACGTGTTCTAATTACAGATATTAAGAAGAAGATTTTTATAACATGTATCATTTGTGTAGAAACTGCCAAGATCTTGGAAAAACAAACAAGCACAAGATTGCAAGCGAAATCAAATCAATTGTATTCACAAATGAAGAAGTATAAATAGGAGAAATTGGATTTCTGATTCTCCACAATACAGAGATAGGTGGCGACTAACCATCCATGAGAATAGTGCAACTATCCATGAGAATAGTGCAAGGTGTCCATTGAGTTGACACATCTCCTAAACGACTAACCACTTTGACATAGTCAAAGAGCATGTATGAAATTCGTCTAACTATGATTAAGTTAGTGTAAAATACTTAGGATAAGTGTTTATACACCAACACCCCCCCTTAAGCATAGCTTAGGTGAGTTTATGAAAGATATGTCCCGACTATGAGCCTGATGAGGTACCCATGTATAAATGTATCTCTCAAAAAATGGAGAAAGATAGAAAACCAAGTGGGAAAAAACTACCCCCCAAAAGAGAGAAATTATATAGGGAAATAAGTACTACTTCTTTCACTACGTACAACATAAGATTCCCCCCATCGAAGAGAAAATGAGAGAAGGTCAATGAGACCCCCCATAATACATGTCTTGCTGCAGTGATGTTGAATAGTCGACAAAGGATGTAGATGTACATCCAAGAACGCTGAACAATGTTCCTTCCCTTGGGAATAAATGAAACCACCTGAAGATGTAGGATATCTTCCCATGCGAGATGTATGTATGATCTTGAATCATGCTGAAGCTGATCCAAGGATGATGATGCCCATGTCAATGCCTTTGAAGAGTGCTCAGGGGTCCCCATGTCGATGCTGAAGGATGCCATAATCAAATCAGGTGCATGCCCAATAGATGAGGATGATGACGATCCAGAACCATGTGTAGGACCATGTAGAGCATGAATATCCGAAGAGTATAATGGAAATACAGCTTCATTGAAACTGTCATCGAAGAGAAGACTTATGTCTTCAATGTGTGCTTCCATGTCAGCAATGCGGGACTCTACAAATAGACAAGTGATGTCAGGTAGAAATGTGTCCCAATCAGCAATGCTAGGAAGACTGATATCCTATTGCAAAGAATCACCAGAAGCTTTCGAGGAAGCGACTCTGGAATCTGATGAAGCAACAGTAGGAGTGATGACTTCTTCTATGTCACTGGAACATTCTGTTTCTATATCATGACTAGGGATGTGAGTTGTGATCAACGCAGGATCATTTGGGAATGGAGAAACATTTGAGTCTCCATATATCTCCCAAATTTTGATCCATAATGCATGTGGACAATCAATATCCATGATGGCATACAAAGCGACATCTGGAATATGTAAATTGATCAATCCAACAATGTGATCATGATGATTAAACCACTTATGTAATCATCCTTACCTGGTTTGCCCTAGAAATTGCTTGTGGATTAGGTTTAGGGTTTCTTCTCTTTTAATATTCTCTTGAAATAGTACCTGTAACACCATTTATATACATTTCCATATTGCTATATGTCAGCTTTAATATCTATTGTCCAGCAATCTAACATAATCATACTTACAGATGGAAACACATAAGTAAGAAGAGTCACTCAGCATGCCAAGGGAGGGGAATCATAAAGCTTAAGTAGCCTAAGGCCTACCACTGTCCTATTCCCCAAACCCTTATCTTGGGCCTATGGGGTATAATCTTATGTGGGAACCCTCACCCTTCCTTGACCCAACCCTTACCTCGGACTTGTGGGGCAGAATGCCCAACCCTTGGTTTGGTCATGTGGGGTAGAAGCTTGGGTGGGGTTATTAGACAATCTACTTAAGTTATGATTCACCCCTCTTGACAGGATCACAATCAGAATATAAGCTATTTCTAGACAATTTCCAAATATCCAGCCATTATTGATCTATTTGTATTTTGCTTCCATTATTCTATGAAATATTCAAACAAGATTATATAATTCAACAAGAAATATATTAGAGTGCAGGAGTAAATATATTAAAATTTATGTCTGCCATTCATTCATCATATTCTACAAATAAATGCAGTCAATTATTCAGTCTAGTTTAACAAACATATATATACAGTTTCATATCATATTATAGAATCAGTTTGATCAATGGGTAATGCAAATACAACCTATAAATCATAATTATTTTTAATCGTTTCCATGACTACACAGTCTGTCAGATTTAATGCTAATTTCTAGATTCAGTTCTATCATGGAGAACACGTCAGAAATAACTTATACATTTCAATGGATGAAGACAAGTTACATGCAAGATCATTATGTTTGACTGAGGAAACTAAATATCAAAACTAAGTGATTGATCTCACCTACCTCGAATTTGCCAATTCCTTCGTTAGTCCTGCAATGGTGTCTAACCCATCGTTCTTCCTGTTTTTGTATGGTGTCTCTCGTGACCTTTGCCCAAGGGTGTGTCTCATACCTCCTTTTTAATTCGTTGTGTTAAGGATTATTAAGAGTATTAAGTCGACTAGTTGATAACCATGATTTATTAGTAAATTGATCATAGTGTTTATTGATTAAAATTAATTGGTTTTGCATCATCAAATTTCATAATGTTTGCTATGATAATAATAATAATAATAATAATAATAATAATAATAATAATAATAATAAAAATGTATTTTGAGAGATCAATTATAGCATTCTCCTTCGGGGTTATGACAACATAGTCTTCTGAGATTGTTTACCAGGTTCAGGGAGAAGTCCATATAGATGGGGTATGAGATTATGGATCCTGAGATGTTTTAGGATGCCTTCACACTAGAACTTATAGTTTCCCTTTGTTAGGTTGATTACAGAAGAGTGAGTTTCATATCCCATAATTAGAACAAGTTAGTTCTGTTAGACAAAATAGAACTCAAAACATTTAGGCAACCCCTAGATTAGTTAAGCCCAAACACTTTATAATAATAGTGCGATTTTAAATTCAAAAGATGCGTCTCGAAAAACCATGCACATTTGCAAAAAATGAAACTCAATTTCGAGTTATCATTTGCAAAATATGAAATTTTTACTTTTTCACTTTCATACATTTAAATGCCCAACTATTGCAAGGGTTGAAGAACAATTAATCCTTTCCCAAAACAATTTTGCCCCTAATATTAAATGACCCCTATTTTGTTTTTTTATTTAATATTACATGTGCTTTTTAGCATAACTAAAAAAAACTTTATAGAAATAAAAACAAAATACAATTTGGATGCCCAACATAATAAAGCCCTAATTAGGGCACGGACAGATTAGGTCAAATTAAGGCAAAATGCCCCAAAAATGCAGAGGAGCAGCCAAGAGAAAATAGGGGCGGCCACAGAGGCCCAGAGCAAAGCTACCTTAGGCATTTTGCTACGCAGTCGCTTGGCTTTGATGGATGCTCCTTGATGTGAGAACATAGATGTTTCTCCTTCTTGTGAGCAAGTGTGGCCACAGGTACCCTATTTGGGCTGATTTGAGGCATGAAAAATGGCGGTCGTCCCTCTCACAATTCCCTGCGAGCCTTGTGTGAGTGTGAGGGAATTTGATGAGAGACCTATGTTGATACACGGCTGGGTGTAAGAGCTCCTCTGTTGGCGCGGGTGCAGATGAGGGTCATGCCTGGATGGGGGTTGATCTACTTTCACACAGCCCGGACGCCTTTCACAGGCTTATTTTACCTTCACACAATGGTAAAACCTTTGCAGATTTGCACATTGATGGCCCTGCACGCCACAAACAAGGACCGTGTGCCAAAGAAAAATAGCCACACTTGAATCCGCCCTTCATGCCTTCTGTGTGGCATTCATTGTGGCCTTTTCCATGCTAACTGGCCTAGCTTTGGCATCTCTGCTGCGAGCTTGTCCTTGTAGGTCGTTTGGAGTGTGGGTTGGGTGCGTGTTGGGAGGTAAGACAGAGTTCATGCCTTCCTCACTCGTATGCAGGCCCGGATAAGGGCTTTGATAACCTTGCGGAGTCACGCCAATAAAGGCGTTTGAAACCTTTCAAACACGCATAAGCAGGGGTGATACAACCCGTCCTTCGTAGTAAGAGCCCGTCTATGGGTGTTTGGTGAGAGGGGGTGCAAGCCTTTGTGTGGCCGTCCTCTGCCAAAGCAACACAATGCCCTATGTGGGCAATTTCACCTCCGCAATAAACACAACAACCAATCACAGTTAAACAAAACAAAATACGAAGCCTCACACATAGATTGAAGCTCGGCGCCAATGGGGTAGAGATGCACAGTGAACAAACGGCTTGAAGCTAACCACAAAGGCTCTGATACCATGTAGAACTGTCAAGATCGTGGAAAAACAAACAAGCACGAGATTGCAAGTGAAATCGAACCACTTGTATTCACAAATGAAGAAGTATAAATAGGAGAAATTGGATACTCGATTCTCCACAATACAAGGATAGGTGGCGAGTAACCATCCGTGAGAATAGCGCAACTATCCATGAGAATAGTGCGAGGTGTCCATTGAGTTGACACATCTCCTAAACAGCTAACCACTTTATGTGTGGAATTTTCCTAACTATGATTAAGTTAGTGTAAACTACTTAGGATAAGTGTTTATACACCAAAAATTTGGAAAATGAGTATGCCATTTACAATCAATTCCATCACATGGGTTGATTAATTTCCTATTACTTGAATAACAACAAGAGTTCAGAGTGATGTAAATTGAAAATAAAAAATAACACAACTAAGAGACAAAATGTTCCATATTACACAAGGATCATCAATCCCCCTATCAATGGTCTCGCCGAGCCAAGTAATGACCATAAAGCTTTAAGTAACTTAGAATTTGGATCGTTGGGTAGTATTCTTCAGTTGTTTAGGTCTACAGAGTAACACATTAGGCACATCATGTGTTCAATACTTCTATTTCTTTTGTTTAAATCAAAGGACATTGTAGTTGTTGAGTGTACATTTTTTCGTCTCCTTAACTATTCTCTATAAACATACTATGTACTTTTGTAGCCTAATAATTTTTATATAGAATCACCAAGTTTCCAAGTTTAGACCACAATGAGAATAAGAGTGTGTTTGTTTATATGATCCCAATGGAACATTCATTGGAGAGAATCAAAACATAAAAAGAAAACTAAACTATATCCAACTTCCTTGAGGTGCCTTTAGGGTCACTTGTATATTTGTTAGGTCATGATTGAAAAGGAGGACAAAATGGTAAATTTTTATTGATATTAACGTGTTGATTATTAAGGTTAACATATTTGTAATTTATGTAATCTATTTTTCAGTTTAGATAGTTATGTGGCAGTTAAACTATTCTTCTGCTTATAAAATAAGAATGTAAACATTACTTCTAAATGTAACACAATAATATGCAATAATAATTTATTTCTATTCTTCTCTACTTGGGCCTGACAATATTTTGTACTACCGTCCCTTGATGTCCCCAAAAAATGGCCTCCTGGACTGCCATCACCAAACCAAATCTTGTTGTCCCTTGTCGTCCTTGTCCTAAAAATTCATTGGAACATAAGTACTCACCCACTTCAATTTTGGAATTCAATGAAGAATAGCACATCATGCATTTTTCTCTCCTTTTTTTGAGTTCTCTCCCATCTTTGCTCACTTTTCTCTTTTGCTATTAGCATTGTTGGTGAGTGATGGTCCAGTGACAACAAGAAGAGATGTAGGAGAGGAATTGTAAATTCAAATTCTCAAGGACTAGACTTGTAATTTTTATCTGAAAACTTTGATTTTTGAAAAAGGAGAAACCAAACATAAATTCCAAAGCATTTTGGAGGCTTAGAGATGGAATTCTGAGTTTTTGTGTGCTATATTGTTGGTATTGTTTTCAGGTGATTATTGCATGGGATTGTGTGGATTGAATGGATAGAAAATTTTAGAAATATGAAATACTTCAAAAAAATAGTTTTTGATTATTTTTGTAGTTTTCAAATGTTTTGATCTTTCATATGAATTTTGAGGCAGATTTGAGCAGTCTTCGAATGCAAAATAGTGCAGCAAATTCTGCATAAACTGGCGAATTTCATTTCACATCAAAAATAAAACTTTCAGATATGGTAAAAAAGCTTAGCTAAGAAGTCTTTGATATTCTATAAACCCTTATAGATATGGTAAAAGAGCTCAGCTAAGAAGTCTTTGATATTCTGTAAACCCTTATAGTGTTAGACTTCTGGGGGTTTAGTAGTAATAATTTTACTGTTTGGAAAAAATAGAATGATGGGCATATTTGTGTATGGGGAATTGTACATACACTAGAAACTTACATGGTAAAATTTGAGAAACGGTGACGACAATGAAAATAATCTCCCGAGATGCTAGCCCTATGAAATTTTGCAGATCGATAGAGATAATTTACCAAGCACAGATAAAACTGGGATGCATAAACAAACTTTCTTGTTATTATCAAAATGCAAATTTACAAATAAAAAGCCTCTATTGGAGAGGAATCACGGGAGGAAAATCAGGGATAGGTAGAGAAAACAAAGCAAACTACTGTTTGCTTTAGTTTGCATGAAAACCACTGATTAAAAGCAAAGAAAGTAACCATTGTTTCTTAGTTAGCTTATTGCAGGAAATCACACCCGTTGAGCACGGAGAGGATGACGCTAACACCCCCCTTAAGTCTAACTAAGCAGATAAAATCCTAAAAAGAGGAAAGAGGGAAAAACCTGTAGGAACAAACCCCCCCCTTAAATTTGACTAAGGAGACAAAAGCCAATATAGCCAACAAAGTTGGGCCTGAAATTGAGGCCATTTTAGGTACCCATGTACATATAAAATTCCTCCACAAATATAGAGAGAATATAAGAAAAGAAGATATGAATCCCCCCATAATGAAAGAGCTACCATGCCAATGATGAATGCCTAAAGACAAAATATGATCCACTACTTACAAACAACATTTATCCCCTTAGGAAGAAAAGGATCCACTGGTGATTGGAGAAGCCAATCCAAAAAGATGGGTGATACTGGAATCCAAATCCTGATGATGTGTGCCTCTGAAAATTGCTCACATGTCCACATGTCGGAAAGCGATGATGGTGATCCAAGATCTTGTGAAGACTGATATAGAGCAAGCTGCAAAGGCAATGAAGATGGTGGGCCAACAACGTTGATGTGACTGTCAACAAAGAGGAGAGATAACCCCTCAAATGTGTCCTCCAAATTTGAAATACGAGTCTCCATAAACAAGTTTGAAACTCGTGTCAAGAGATCATCCTAGAAAGTTGAATCAGGAAGACTACGGATGCCCTACTGTAAGAAGCTATTGGAAGCTTTCGAAGAAGCAACACAAAGCTCAGAAGTAGAAACAGATGCAAGGACAAATGAGAGGTCCTCAAAGAGAAGACATATGTCCTCAATAGTGTCATCTAGATCCGAGATGAAGGACTCTACAAACAAAAAAGAAATGTCTAGTAGAATGAGGTCCCAATGTACTGAATGCAAAAGACGTAAATGATCCCGCTGCAAAGAATCACTTGAGGCTCTCGAAGAAGCATCTCTGGAATCTAAATCTGCAACAGGTGTTGTTGATGGGGTATCAATGAACTGATCATCCATTCTAGATGTGTCCACATTAGATGAGGCAGCATAAGTCTCAATATCATCAATAGCTTGGTTTTCCAAGAAAACATCACTTTCAGATGAAGATTCAATGTCTCCATACAACTATTAGATGATGATCCAAGCAGTAAAAGGGCACTTAGTGTGCTCTATGTGATGTAGAGTATCCTCAGAAATAGTAAGACATATAAGTCCATAGACTATGTCATTGTTATTAAACCATGCATTCTTTTCATCATAGTCACTTGCTCAAGAACCAGTCCGAGGAGATAGGGTAGTAGATCCTGCTCAAGGCAGTGATTCTTTATCCCTTGTTTCCAAAACAATAAATTCTTTGAAGCTACCCTAACAACATAATGATGAAAATGGTATTTAAGAGACATAATTAAGCCCCCCATAAATGGAACTTTATCTCAGTTCGTGATTACAAGGTACATGTATAATCCCCCAAGATTTAAGTGGCACTTTATAAGTTGAGTGCTTGTCTACCCCTTTTGCATGATTCTCCCCAATTTGTGGATGTAAAATTTTACCTAAACCTGTGAAAACCAGGAATACTGGTAGAGCTGCAAATTACATGATTGAACAAATTAATTGAGATGAATGATAAACTATGAATAAATCATTAATTAACTTAAGAATGAGTACAATATATAGCAAGAGATGAGCTATCTAGAATGGCAACTGTCAACTAGAAAATTAGCATGCAACTCCATGCAAGATTGAGAGTCAAAGATGAACTACTGTAGTCTTTTGCTATTCACTTTAGTTATCTTATTGCATGAACATTTCCTCATTATTCATGGGAGAAAACTGATGCTAACACCCGCCCTTAAGTCTAACTAAGGAGACAAAAAAGAGGAAAGAAGAAAACCCAAGTGAGAAAAACTCCTAACCATTTATTCAAACTAAAGAAGAAAGTTGCAACTGCTGAAGAACTACAAAGATGCCCTCTGGTTGGGATGATGCCATTGTTTATCCAATGCTCAATATTGTCCTACTAGAAAGAAACTCTGGAAGCACACAAGGATGCAACTCTGAAAGCTCATGTAGTCAGGAACCCTACTAGAAAGAAACTTTGGAAGCACACGAGGATGTGACTCTGGAATCTCATGTAGACAGAAATTTAGAACAGAAAAACACTTTTGGCTGCTAATAGGAGGAAAAGGGCAGAGCTTGGTGGTTAATTAGCAACTTTTAATATTCTAAGTTTGTTTATTCAGAAGCAAAATGAAAGAAACATATACTAGATGCTTTAAGAAAAACCCCCATATGGAACTTTATATAAGTTTGATTTTTACAAAGCTCCAAATTTTACCAGATCTTTATCATGTGGTGCTCGCAAGGCACATAAAATTTTTAAAGAATCAATAAGGATGAAAGCAAGGAGCATGCAAAGAAAAATTAGGGGAAGAAACATGCATGCATCTAGAAACAAAGGTTTACATCTACCTCCATTGTGGTGAAAATCTTCACAGAAATCTGCCTGCAGAATGAAGAGAAGAACTCGCTTGCAAAAGATAGATCAAGCACACCATTAGTAGATCACTCCTAAACTTGCAATAAATTCACATAATATACAACGAATTTGCACTTGTACCAAACTCAATTTTGATACCATGTTAAATTTTAGCTAAACCTATGAAAACTAGGAATACTGGTAGAGCTGCAAATTACATGATTGCACAAATTAGTTGAGATGAAACATAAACTGTGAATAAATCATTAATTAACTTGAGAATGAGTACAATATATAGTAGGAGATGAGCTATCTAGAATGGCAACTGTTAACTAGAAAATCAGCATGCAGCTCCATGCAAGATTGCGAGTCAAAGATGAACTACCGTAGTCTTTTGTTGTTCACTTTAGTTATCTTATTGCATGAACGTTTCCTCGTTATTCATGGAAGAAAATTGACACTAACAAGCCCGGGGAATTTTGAAGAAGGTTTTCCCTCAATTTTTTCACAACATTAAGATTTTGCAGTCACTTGTATCTATGTAAGAACCAACTATTTTATATAATTGAACACCAAAAGGATAGAGCCCATAAAGGCATGCTCTATTGCATTTATTTTTCTTGCACGACCCCTTGTCTCTTCCAAAGTTTTTATAAAGGTTTATTGCTTTCTAATCCATTTTGTGTGATTCACTCTAGCATCCAAACAAAATTTAACAGATAATTGTTTTGAGATAGTGTATGGGTTTTTATTAGTTTGTATTATAGGTATCTCACATCCCTTAGTTTTACAACATACTGAAGTCACAATTACATTTTACACTTCTCAAACATAATCTGTAATGGACTTGTTAACTTACGCTTTGCCACAACACTGTGCATTTAGTATTGAATATGTGAAGATGAGACCAATTTCTTCTAGAAAATGCTCTAGAAGACCATTTAATTTCTTTAACATGAATTACATGACTTGCATAGAAGAGCATTTATAATTACATTTTACAAATTTGTAGATGTCTATTATTAACCCCTTATCAATACTCAAATTTGTTAGCTTCATCTTCATTGTTATGAGTTTAAACTTAAGACACTATTGTTTGTCCATTGTCTATTTTAATGCTGCGCAACATGTTTGAAACATCTGTATTAATGTCAGGTAACAAGGTTAACAAGTCAGTATCTATTTCAACATCTTTGTAATATGGGTCATGTTTAGTCTTGGATTCAGGAGGATTCATGGAATGCAAACTACTTAAACAACAATCATAATCAAGCATCCATGGTATAACATTTCTTATCTACTTTGTAATGTAAAAAATTTGAAGGAACCCCATAGCTTTCTTTTATGTGTATAAATTATCCTTTATCAACACATAAATAGCT
Organism: Cunninghamia lanceolata; assembly: GCA_027924645.1. NCBI lineage: Eukaryota > Viridiplantae > Streptophyta > Pinopsida > Cupressales > Cupressaceae > Cunninghamia > Cunninghamia lanceolata. The sequence continues at coordinate 9,113,491 of BSBN01001067.1, forward strand.
TTACTCCTATGCAAGTCATGTAATTCATGTTAAACTGTTATATACTTTTGTTAGTTTGTTAAATTCACCAATTGCTTGTTGAAGATATTTACAAAGTGAATATAGGTCTTCTATATAGAGAAAATACATGTTACACTCAAATTAGCTTTCTCACATCTAGACACTAAAAGTTTAGAAAGATTATAATCATTCTATAGATTATTTAAGCAATAACTAAAACTTGGTAGAAAAGTATTGCACTATTTAACAACAATGAAGGATAAATCTAAGTAGACAACTAATTACATAAACTCTTATATGCACTGCCCTCTTAAATTGGAAATGGTTTCTCTAATATAATCAACACAAATATTCTTCTTCTTCTCATTTTGTTTAGTTATGCTGTGAAATTTCATTGTGGTAAAACTAAGAGAACAATGCTTGCAAGTATCTTGCATCCCTTAGCTTTGTACCATACTGAAGTCTCAATCACATTCTACACATCTTAAACATAGTTTGTAATGGACTTGTTGACTTATAGTTTGGCACAATACTTGTGCATTTAGTATTGTTTGTAAAAATGAGACCAGTGATAACTTTAAGAAATTCCTCCTAAAAAAAGATATAAAATCCTGGCAAATCTTTCATTTTTTGAGGAAAAAATATTAATTTCTATTGGCGAATCTTTCCTTTTTTTTGAAAAATATATTGATTTTATTGCCAAATTTTTTTACATCATGACAAATTTGTAGAAAATCCTGGCGAATCTTGAAGGAAAATTAGGCAAATGCATTAATTACCATGGTGAATCCTTCCTTTTTAAAAAAATTAAATTCCTATGAAAAAGTAAGGGCCTGAGGGTGGCAGTGATTGGCTAGTTTAAGTTGTAGCATTCATGTCTATAATTCTTTAATTCCTTAATATTTAAATGAAACATTGAATATTTTAAATCAGTCGTAAATTCATTTTCAGCACCATTGATTTTATTTATAATCTAACAGTTTGGGTTCTATTTTGAGGGCCAAAATGTACCTGTGGAGCTCCAATGTCAATGGGGCCTGGAATTACGTTTGGGCTGCTTGCATTTTGGGCCACTAATCTCAAATGTAAATGACCCAAATGCAATTTTGGGCCCCATGGGCATTTGAGCTATGTAGGTACATTTTGGCTCACATCTAATTTAACCCCAGCTGTTAGATTATAAGTTGAGATCAACAACCCAAATACAATTTCAGGCTTAATGGCCATTGGAGCTCTATGGGTACATTTTATCCCATGCAATACAACCCCAACCATTAGATTATAAATAAAATCAATGGTGGTGATTAAAAAATGGTGATATGGCCCTAAAGTAACCAATAATTATATAATATTATTGGCAAATTAATTTCATTTTCTACTATAACTTATAAAATTTAGGCGAATCTGATCTAATTAGGTATTGAATATCATGGCAAATTTTTGAGTTTAAAAGTTTAATAAAATAAATCTTCTGGGGATTTAACTAGGACTAAAATAAAATTTTGTAAAAATGTGGCGATTTAGGTTGCCTTACAGCTTGAACTATTAGCCAAATTTTGATTCCTCAATTTCAACTATTAGCCAATTGGAAAATATTAGCCACTAAAAAAATCACTGTTGTTCTCTTATCAAGCTTTGCTAAAAGCACATACAATGTTGATACATTGCCCACAACACAAGCCACAGTGCTCACAAGCTCACATTGAGCCCTCTTTTAAGCTTCCAAAAGATTCTTTTTGCATTTCTTTTTCTATTGTTGCCAAGAGGATCTCCCCGCTACCACAAGAGGACAAGACGTTGCCGACACAACCTAGATTTTTGAGGGTAGTGGAGACTCACGTGTCTCTTATTCCAGGTTCCTTGATGCTTTTTCTCTCATAGTAATTAGAAAATCTTAATTTACTCTTGGAAATAGTAAATGCATGTTTCCATTTCCTTGATAGGCTAAATAGATTTGCATGGTTAAAGTTAGTTTGTTTTCAAACTTCATAGATTAGTTTTATTTCAAAGCGATTTCCCTTTCCTAGATTAATTGTTCCACATATTCAGAAAACAAACCAAAAACATAGATCAATTGCATTTAGGTAACTTCATATTAGATTGCATCCATTTTATAATTCCTAGAATAGAAAAAGGCACTTTCATTTCCATAAATAGAAAAAAGCACAAAAAATTGTTTTACACTCATATAGGCTTGCATGCATGCAAAATCTGAAAAGATAGAAAACATTAGCATCATAGAATGTTCACAAACCCTTGATTCCAACACAAGGTCAACTTTGGTCAACATTTTGGTAAAACCCTTAATTCCAACAAAAGGTCAACACAGGGTCAAACAAACCCTAAGTCAAAACCCTAGGTCAAATCGCGGTTAGCTTTAACCATCTCTTTCTTTGTTTAGGCTCATGAATGTGCCCTAGACTTAGAGGTGAGTGGGTGAGGGAAATCCTCAACGGGATAAAGGAGATCCACCCTAGACAATAGCAAGACCAACAGGTAATTCAACAATAACAAGAAAGGTTCAAGACATTTGAAATATAGGCTACCATCCAATAGTTTAAACAACAATTCACACTTGAAGGATGTATCAACAAAAATAATAGTCGATCTACACAACGTTGGAACCTTAGAAAGCCGAACAAAAGAACGATGACTAGTAACCCTTCAGGTCATAATAGTTATAGAACACCACATCATTTAAAACAAATGCACAACAAAGGCCTTAGGACCAGCCAACTACTCTCCGCAATGTCCAACTCTCTAGCAATCCAGACTGCCCCCATGTCTCGCCTCCTCTCGACTGGCTACTTCCACAAGAGCGAGAGTAACGTGGAGGTTCACCTCGTGGCGAGGAGAGGGGTCTAGGTGCGTGCTAAAGCTGACTCAATCACCCCAGGCCACGAGTCATGTTTTTAAGTGTACAAGTACCATGTTTACATTTGGGAGAAACCAACTTAATAATGAACAAGGTTCCCAGCAACATCCATAGAATGCAACACCAACAACATGGTCCATGTGAAGTAGTTGTTTAGAATGGGATACTATTAGCTCATCATGGAACAAATTATTTAGTCTAAAATCCATCCATTACATCCCAAATCCAAAATAAATAAATAAATTAGAAAAATCAAAATAAAAAAGCATAAAATTTTAAAAAATTAAGAGAAAAATAATCCTTCGGCGAAAACCATTGTTATGGTGTCTTGGACAAGTACCATGATGAAAACTTGTTATCTACTATCATGTGTTATTCAGCTATATATTTGAACCTTATGGTTGGGGGCAAGCTTCTCCTATCCTATCTACCCCTCCTATCATTCACATCTATTCTATCCACAAATTTATCCCATGGTACCCAATCCATCATGCCTTCCCACTTTTGACCTTGATAAGGATAGGGACACGTGATGTTGAAACATTTTTTTGACACCTCTTGATATATCCAAATATTTTACAACAAATACTACAAATTGTCACAAGCATTGTGGTGCAACATCTTGAGTGACATACATAGAGTGGGGAATGTTATTCCTCTATGATGTAGTCATTGGAGAACACATCGTGAACCCCTCCATCAATCCATCTTGAACCCCACACTCATCTACTATTTTCAATACATCAATCATTCCATCCAATCCTCCTTCATCCTTGTCTCTAGACTTGGTTTTCCCTCAAGTCATTGGTTCCTTGTAGTAGTCTATCAAAATGTAATCTAATGAAACAATCCCATTAACCTAAACAATTCATCCAAATGTAAACAATTCCAATACATGCAAATTTCACCAAGAAATATAGTACATGACCAAAAGCATCCATTAGTTTTATCCCTAGCCTTGCTACAAGCCTTGATCAGTTCTAGACAAACCATTATTAGTTAGATATATATCATTCCCAATCCTCATGTTGTTCTTGGGATATATTGTTCCCACATCAACAATTTTATCATCATTACCAATCAATTTTTATTTTTTAGCTTAACCAAGGGCAAAATCTTGTTTGGCTTTATATCATTTGTGCATGCTTTCTTTCTTTCTTGTGTGTGTGTTATCATTTTGTTTTGGATCTATAATGTCCTTACCATATATGACCACAATGACATCATGGTCTTTCATACCATGGTTCTATACAACATATGCACTTGCTTGCAACCTTTTATTTTAGGTTAGTCCTTCACACATATGGCTCAACACTGTCATGGTTCCTCATACCATGATGCAACATGTCCTATGCTACACCAAACACTAGGTTGCCAAACCTACTAGCATGTACCTATCTTCCACCCCATCCATTCACATATCCCTCCCCATTATTCATCAACTAATTTGTTCATCCATACCATTCATCATTTAACTATTTCTATCTATTCTTCCCAATCCCTTCACCCACCATTAGCATCTAATCCTATCCACATCTTTCTTCTCCATTCATCCCTAAACATCTTTACTAACATCTTTTTCATCAATTTTGAGAGCACACCTATGTTCTTCAAACCCACCTATCCTCTCAAAGGACATTTGCAACCCAATCATAATTCAATGAAGCCAAAATATCAATCCATACTAAAACCAAATCTCAATGCTTGGGGCATGATATCACCAATGTCACCCCACTGAGTGCCTATATCTACTTTCTTCTAAATGTTCTTACTTCTTTTAGTTGCAATACCATCTCAAAGAGGGGGAAAATGTAGACACCTAAATATTACCATGTCCTAACATCACACTAGTTACCTCTCACATTCCCACATCACCAAATTTGTTAAATAAAACATATTTATTAAATTACTTTAACTATTCTTCTAATGTTAAATAAATAAATAATTAATTAATCTAACCTTTCATCTAACATTTAAATAGTTCTCTCAACATTTCCCCATAAATTAAATAAATACATAATAGTTATTTAATCAATACAAATCTCCTCTCATCATTAGTTAAATAAATAAATCATGTTTATTAACTAAACAATCTCTTGCACATTTCTCCACCACTTTGTTTAAAATAAACAAAGTCAAACTTGTACAAGGCTCAAAAAAGTACCTTTTGATATACACCCTTCATCTCTCTCAATCCTTGTCTCATTCATGTGCACATATCTCAAGCTTCTGCTTGTAAGCTTCCTATTTCCTCATACAAATGAGATAAACCTCATCCTCCATTGTACAAGATCAAATATACACCATCTGTGATCCTCATCTAAAATCTATAAATCTCTCATCTCTCAAGCCATTTTCATAGTTCAAGTTGGATATATAGCAAGGCCATGTTGGAGGTTTTATTGAGCAACCACATCTCTTTCAAACCTACTGGGAAACATCTATTTCAACGACGACAGGCATCACGTTTCGCTACCTATTCAAGTGAATGCCCTTGTCAACGGAATCGCTCTATGCGGAGCATTGGTAGGCCAACTCTTTTTCGGTTGGCTTGGAGACAGAATGGGACGGAGTGTTGATATTAAAAAAGTATGAAGAAAATAAATAAAGAACACACAAGAACAAAACACAATATATGGCTACATCCACTATCAACAGGGGAAACTCAATTTTATTAATCTATGGGTTTTACACCTTCATACAGCAACTCACAGTGGAATACAACTACCTAAATTTATGTATTTTCTTCTTACAAAGAAAATGCACATTGCCAGACCTGCACCGTGGAAGAAACTGACAGTTTTCAAGAATCTACCTTTACACAAAGAAAAAGAATCTGCAGTTGTTACAGCATGAAAGGAATCTGCAGTCTTCAGTAACCGTTATTCCCTGACTTGACTTCACACTAGCCAACAATCTCCCACTTGAAGGCAAGTCACACCGGAAAGAGAGTTGCACAGAGTTATCCCCTACATTTCCACTCCTATCGTTACATCAGCCCCCACGAAGATTTTAGCTTCACCAATTTCTATTCAAGAAAGCTCCGGATGAATCTCCTCCATAGCACATTAGTTTTAATAACCTCCAAAACATGGGCACGCTTAATCAATTTTGGCACAAATGTTGCAAGGCTAGTTGCTGCCCTTTCCTAAACCTCTTCCTGGGAACTATCACAAACAATTAGTCTTTCAATAGCTAAAGCTTCTAACTTCTCCATTAAAATTGCTCCCCTTCTCAACACATATCTCCATTCTCCCATACTTCTAGCTCTCTGCCCAAAAAACTCCTTAGCTTCTGAGGCAAACAGATGGGGTTCATCAAATGCATCGGGTTTGGCAACACGTTTCGCTGCAACAATCTTTTGTTCATCATTTCCAAGTGTCTCTCTAATATCTCTTCTAATATAGTCCACATGATTAATCTCAAACAGCTCCTCATCCTCATCCCTGATCATAACATTGGGCACCACAATGCTCTCGCAAATCTATTGCAAAACATCAACACCACTAAACAATACATGATGCATACTCTTGCTTACTATTGTCAAAAACTTAATCGCAGTAATGGCCAATCGGTCATGACTAGGCGTAGTGGAAATGTTCATGAGCAAACCCCAAATGGCAGAAGCAAAGTCCTTCAAATACTCCTGGAACTCCTCTTCATTCTTCTCCATGTAGAGATTGATGTTCTCGCAGATGGCAGCTCTGAGTTGGTCCACAAGTCCATCCTCCAATGTAGGGTACGGAGTGGTCAAGTAAGTACAAAATTCCGTCATCCATTCCTTCATATGATTCTCAAAAAACTCCGGCAGCTCCTGAAAGTTGAGCGAAAGGAAGATCCTGCAACACAACCTCTGGCATTCAAACAACCTCTAGAGGTACCCGCTCTCATTGGCTTCCACATCCAACGGCCTAAAACTATAGCGCTTTCCTCCAGGAGTTCCTAACCCTGAGCTACCACCGTTTGCTGTGCCTTGTTGCCATCTTTTTGTGCACCCTCCTGCTGCAAGAAGTAATGCGAGAAGGTCTGAAGGCAGTTCTTCCAGTTGATCATGGGCTATCACCCACCAAAGTTGAAGTTGAGGCAAGTACAAGATAAGAGTAGTCCTCCTCACTTCTCCCACAATATGCACTAGTGCTTCCTCAAGAGTCTTTGCACTTGGGTCGGACAATAGCGAGGGAAACCCAAGCGAATGCACATGGAACCTCTCTAATTCATGTAAAACTGTAGGGCCAATGTGGTCCAAGCCAGCACCCTCCTTCCCACAAAGTCAAAGTCTTGGTCTGAAAATAAAGGGAATGGAAGAACCATAGGGAAATCCAAGTAACTTCGCAAGATTGCGAGAACTGTCTTCCAATGAATCTTTTTTATCACCCTTGGCCACTATGTGAAAGATCTCAGAAATATAATTTCTGATTATTTTTAGATGTCCTTGTAAGCATGGAGCTATTACTAGGGACAATGGCCTTGACTGTATTGTTGCATCTCTATGGATAGTAGGAGTAATGGTAGACATAGCTTCCAAGAAATCAAGCTTCCCTACTTTCACAGATTCCACATCTTCTAAAAAATCAAAGTTCTCTACTTTCACAGAAGCCACTTTGTAGTGCTTGTCTTTCCCGCCATCCCCATCTTCTCTTTCTCGCCGCTTGTGAGGGCGGCTGTCGTGGTCTCTTTATCCACCGTCTCTACCCTCATAAGAGCGCTCGGGCCTTTCTGCATTGTCCCTATGAGATCGAAGATCCTTGTTCTTCTTTCCTCCTCGTGTTCGGCCTTCACCGTGACAACATCTTCAACGACCTCCTCATCTGGTGTTCGAACCGGGATCTCCACCTGCACATCTTTTTCCTCATAAATGTTGAGACCTAGCTTCAACATCCTATAAATTTTGATAGCAAAGGTATTTGGATCATCAAAGCGGAAGGCAGAAGTGAGAGAAACCATTTCATAGATGAACAATACCAGGTCCTTTACAGACTTACCACTCTTATCTGCCTCTGCCCTCTTCCGCAATTTCGCCATGATGGCTTTCCTGTGTTGTGCATCACCTATGCATTCAAGAAGTGCTCTAAGCTCAATTTTGAGATCTTCTAAAAACTCTTCTGATGTAGATTCAATTCCAAATCCAACATCCTTCTCCTCTTCAGTAGAATCCTCCTTATTTTCTAGCCATCCCACCAATGTACACGATGTTTCATTTTAGCTTTCACATCAACATCTATCGCTGTTGTATCCTCTGTTTCCTTTAGCCTCTGGCTCTCTGATTCTTCCAGCATGTCAAAATCCTCACCTCTCAAATCATGCGGAGGCCTTTCCCACACATACCTTGCCTGGGCAGTGCTCGGGAATCGGGATCAACATCGCCCATAAGAACTTCAGAGCAAGATCAGCAGCCAAATAGATAGGAGATTCATCTACTTCCATTGGCACAATTTTGTCTAGTTCTGTGTCACTGTCTGCAATTGTCGCCGCAGCTCCCACTTCATCAAAACTCTCTCCAGAGCCACACGACAAAGACATGAGAGCTCTAGCCCAATCATCCAAAGTTGCTACATCCATTTTCTTGGAAATTATTCATGATTTCCAAAACAACTTTTCCACCATTATCTCTAATACCAATTGTTGATATTAAAAAAGTATGCAGAAAATAAATAAAGAACACACAAGAACAAAACAGAGGACACAAAAGATTTAAAGTGGTTCACTAATATATGGCTACATCCACTATCAATAGGGGAAACTCAATTTTATTAATCTATGGGTTTTACACCTTCATACATCAACTCACAGTGGAATACAACTACCTAAATTTATGTATTTTCTTCTTACAAAGAAGATGCCCATTGCCAGACCTGCACCGTGGAAGAAATCAACAATTTTCAAGAATCTAGCATTACACAAAGAAAAAGAATCTACAGTTGTTACAACATGAAAGGAATCTACAGTCTTCAGTAATCGTTATTCCCTGACTTGGCTTCACACTAGCCAACATGGAGGAGGGTGTACGGAATCACTCACTTTGATGGTCGGGAGTTTGATCGCTTCTGGCTTCTCAATCAGTAGATCAGCCGACTGTGTAATTGGTAGTTTATGCTTTTTTAGGTTCTAGCTTGGCTTTGACATCGGCGGGGACTATCTGCTGTCTGCAACAATCATGGCCGAATACGCAAATACCACGACCAGAGGAGCTTTCTTTCATTGTTGCAATCTTTGGAATGCAGGGTCTTGGAATTTTGGCGGGCAGTACAGTGGCTCTAATTGTGTCTGCTAGCATGAGGTCAACAGCAAGTTTTGAACCATCATTCAGGCAGAAGGACATGGTGTGGAGGATAATCTTAATGCTGGGAGCCGTTCCTGCAGGTTTCACATATTACTGGTGGATGAAAATACCGGAGACCCCGCGCTACACCGCGTTGGTAGCTAGAAACCCCCGGCAAGCTGCAGAGGATATGGCGAGAGTTCTTAATTAGGATAATGATGAAGATGAGTGGGATGTTTTAAGCATCCGAATTTGGCACCCATAGTTCAGATTGTTTTCCATGGCTTTCGTGAAGCACCACGGCCTAGAGTTGCTAAGTACGACATCCACCTGGTTCTTTGTGGACATTGCATTCTACAATGGCAATCTATTTCAGAACGATATATATCATAATATCGGATGGTTGAGCTGTAATTATCCAAATCGATTGGATGAAGTTTTTCCCACTGCAAAGGCACAGGTGCTGATTGCAATCTTTGGAACTCTGCCAGGGTACATGTTTTCCATTCTTCTGATAGATCATATTGGGAGGTTTAAAATTCAGCTAATTGGGTTTTTCTTTATGTCTATTTTCTTGTTCAGCGTTGCCATTCCTTACAAAAGTTACCGGCTTCACCATTCTCATCGAATTGGATTTTGGCGATTTATTGTCTGACCTTTTTCTTTGCAAATTGTGGGCCCAACATGATGACTTTCATTGTGCCAGCAGAGTTATTTCCTACTCAGTTGCAATCGACATGTCATGGTATTTCTGCAGCTGCTTGTAAAGCAGGCGCTATCATTGGAGCATTTGGGTTCTTGTATGCCTCTCAACCCAGGCATACGGATAATCTTGGGCCTAATGATTGTGATAGGTCTTATCCAAGTGGCATAGGAGTGGATAAGGCCTTGATTATTCTTGGAGTAGCAAGCTGCTTGGGTGTCTTTTGCATATTTCTGATACTAGAAACAAATGGAAGATCATTGGAAGACAACGATGAGAAACTTTCTCAAATTCAAGCTGAGGTGGAACTTGCTCAAACTTAAGCTGAGGCAGAACCTACTCAAATTCAAGCCTAATATACGTGAAGGAGAACAGGTGACACATTTTATTCCAAGCTTCATTTGTAGGAAATTAGGAATCAGTCTTCTTGGGTTTTCTAGCTGATGTTCAAAGAAAGGAAACTACCTTGACTAAATTAAATTTGGCTTTGTTAGTAATGACGTTATTTCATTTTAAGTCCATGATGAATACCACACACATATATATTTATGAGGAACTCTCTCATTCTACTTAAATATCATCCACTTTAATGGTCAAACACTCAATAGCAATTTTACACCTCGTCCACAACAAAAAGTGGTAAATATTTGTCCTATTTTTATTGGTCCAAATTAACTTTTGACTAGCAAAGTGGATGATATTTAAGAATTGGCCATGATCAACTCACACAAGATTTGGTTTGACCAGTTTATGTTGAAGTGGGGATTACAAACTTTTTCATTAAATGATCCATTATATTTCTTTTCCTAGTAGCAATTGTTTAATGCTAACATTATAGTAGCTATTGTTAGTCACTTAGTAATGACTAATCATTTATTAACTCGTAAAATTGTTAAAAACAAAACGAGGAGCATAAAGGAACAACACAAGGATGGGAATAGAAAGGTCAAAAAGCTCCAAAGCCCGAAGCATGAATTGGAAGATCTCGAAACTACCAACACTCTATAATTTGTTCTGTTTGTTGTTTTTTCTATGTTATGCTTTAGGTTGTTGATTGGGGTTGTGTTGTTGGTCAGTTGTGGTTTCACCAACGTTTTGCTAATGTAAAGGGCTTCTAAGGTCCCTTCAAATTTTGTTTTTACCCCTTTTTAATAAAAAACATCATTAAAACAAAACTTCACATTGAATAATTTTCAATCAAATTTCCACTTTTTGTCACCTATAAAAACTAAACCATTAATCTAATTTGAAGATGATGAACTAGTGATTTTTGAGATTTTGTAAGTAGATTCTAAATATATATTTCTTAAAAAAATTAAGAAATTATTTTTGTAAGTTTTAATAACTTGTTTTTTATAGTTAACAATATTTTTAAATAGTGACATTTATACATTATACATAAGTTTTTTAATAAAAAGAATAAAATTATAAATTTTTAAACATAGAATCATTACACCAATATCTAGTGCGCATATATATTTTTTTGCATATTTTATTTATTATTGTTTTTAATGATTGAATACAACATAAGGGTGCCCGAACCCATTAATAATAAAACTCAAAGAAAAATAGCTACCAGTTGGTCAAATTGAGGGCAATTAATAGAAATAAAATCTTATATTATATACCATAGTTTCATGTACATATCGTTGTATTATCCTTATATAGAAAACACCATTACTACATCGGATACAAAAAAGGACATCACACTTCAATTTACTCCAATCCTCCCTATTCCTCTTGTTAGGGTTAGCTGACAGAAGATATCAATTAAATGCAAATAAAGATTAAACAGAGGAATGAAAATACACATAAATAATAATAGCGAGAGACAAGTTTTAACGTGGTTCACCCAAACTCAGGCTACATCCACGAATAGAGAGTCCAATATTATTATCCAGTAAATCAAACTGATTACAGCCAGCTATCCTTGCAACTCAATACCACTGCAAAATGCTACAATACATCATCAGAAATCCTAACCCTTAGCCATTTTTATCATAAATTTTTTCAGTTACAAAATAGGGTTTTTTATGTCAGCCAATGAAAAAATAACTCCCGATGCCTTAATAAAATAATAAAAGACCCTGTGGGGTGCTACCTTATGCTGCCCCTAGACCCCGCAAGGGGCGCTACCCCTTGACCCCTTAGGAATTTGGGGGGAAACTGCGCTGATAAAAGTGGGGTAAATTTAACCTCTGAGTCTGATTAGGCTCCATATAACAACAATCTCCCACTTGGAGACTGATTAGAATCCACACGATATCATCTTCCACTTGGAGACTGATCATAGCACCACTGACCTTGTAGCTCCCACTGGAAATAAGCACCTTGTACTCTACTGTTCTGATTTTGTTTTTAGTCTTAAAGACCAACTGAAGCAGAAGAGGAGCTCAGCTTCTCCCTTGTCACTGCCTTTGTAAACATATTCGCTAGATTTTCATCTATATGTATCTTTTCCATCCTTAATTGTCCATCATCCAACACCGATCGAATGAAGTGATACCTCAACTATATGTGTTTGGTCTTTAAATGCAAGGCAAAATTCTTTGCAAGATGTATGGCACTCTGACTATCTATAAACAAATGACTATTAGCCTATTGTTTGCCCAATTCTTCCATAAAAGATTGTAGCCATATCATCTCCTTGCTTTCCTCTGTTGCAGCTACATACTTTGCCTGCATGGTGGATAAAGCAACTACCTTTTGCAACCATGAGATCCAACTCACCGCTGTTCCACCTACAGTAAAGACATAACCTGTAGTACTCCGCCTGGTATCAATATCCCCTACCAAATCAGAGTCTACATAACCTGCTAAATCAATATTAGAGCCCCCAAAATATTAGTGTTTATTGGATGTACCTCTCAAATATTTGAGAATCCATTTGACTGCATTCCAATGCTCCAATCCAGGATGACTCATATACCTGCTTACAACTCCTATAGCATGTGCAATATCTAGTCTCGTGCATACCATGTGGCATACATTAAACTTCCTATAGCTGAAGTATATGGTACCTTGGACATTTTTTCTTCCCCCTTTTATGTCTTTGGACACATCTCCTTAGTCAATTTCAAATGACTAGGTAAAGGTGTACTGATAGCTTTTGCATTATCCATATGGAATCTCTGCAACACCTTTTCAACATAATCAACCTGAGATATAGTCAATTTTCTATTCTCTCATCTCTACAAATTTTCATACCAAGGATTTGTTTTGCTGCCCCAAAATCCTTCATAGCAAATGACTATGCTAATTGCTATTTTAACTCTCTTATGTGATCCATGTTAGACCCAGCTACAAGCATGTCATCAACATATAAACATAAAATAATGTAGCTGTCATTTTCTAGCCTCTTAAAATAAGCACAATGGTCATAATTACACCAGCTATATCCTTGCTTAGCCATAAAACTATCAAATTTCAAGTACTATCGCCGAGGTGCTTGTTTCAAACCATACAAACTCTTCTTCAATCTGCACACCAGTTTCTCCTTACCTTTGAGCTCAAATCCTTGGGGCTATTCCATATATATATCCTCCTCTAAATCACCATGGAGAAATGCAGTTTTCACATCTAATTGTTCCAAATGCAAATCTTTAACAGTCATAATACTTAAAATAGTATGAATAGAAGTCATCTTGACAACAGAGAAAATATCTCATCAAAATCAATGCCCTTTTTCTGTGCAAATCTTTTTACAACTAACCTGTCTTGAAATATTTTCTTACCTCCATCTTCCTCTTTCAACCTATAAACCTATTTGTTTGTTAAAGCCTTTTTATCTGCAGGTAACTTACATAATTCCCAAGTCTAATTTTCAGCAAGGAGTCCATTTCTTCTTTCATTGCAAGCTCCCACTAAACCTTTGTATCCACCTACATAGCTTCATCATACCCTTCTGGTTCAGCAGCATTTACATTAACAAAATTGAATACAAAGAGAGAGAACATTTCAGGAGGTCTACTTAGCCTTGTTGACCATCTAACATTCATTAGAGTTTGTGGTATTTCTTGTTGCTGTTGCAGAGCATGAGGAACCACTGAAACATCACTATTTGGAGTATCATCTAGCACCACATAATCATTTTCTTTCTTCTAATGCTATTGCAATTGATCTTTGTACAACACCTTCTCATTGAATACAACATCCCTACTTCTCACAATTTTTTGATTTTCAAAATCCCAAAGCCTATAACCAAATTCATCAATGACATATCTAACGAAGGTACACTTTTTTAATTTTGCATCTAGCTTGGATCTATTTTTAGAATCTACATGTGCAAATGCTTCACATCCAAAGGTTTTGAAAAAAGAATAACTCACCTTCTTACCTGTCCATGCTTTCTTTGGAATACCACAGTCCAAAGGAACTGAAAGACCTCTATTAATTAAATATACAGCAGTGTTGACAGGCTCTGCCCACATGTTTAAAGATAGCCCATCATGTAATCTCATGGTCCTTGCACGCTCCATTATTGTCCTATTCATGCGTTCAACCATTCCATTTTCCTATGGAGTCCCTAGAACCATTTTCTACCTATGAATTCCATTAAAGGAATAATAATCCTCAAATTATTTGCTGCAATACTCACCACCATTATCAGATTTGAGATATTTTAATTTTTTACCCATCTCATTCTCAACCAAGCTTCTCCATTTCTTAAATGTTTCAAATACATCATATTTCTGCCTAAAGAAATAAATCCATACCTTCTTAGTTGCATCATCTATGAATGTAACATAATGCCGAGAGCCACCGAGAGAAGATACCTAAGCTAGTCCCCATACATATGTATGCACAAGCTCTAACTTTTTATCTTTCTTCTACTTCCCATCCTTGAGAAAACTGACTCTCTTTTGTTTTCCATACACAACTTTTATAGAAATTCATATTAATACATTTCAGACCTGGTAAAACTTTCATAGAATGAAGTACCTTCATACCTTTTTTACTCATATGCCCAAGTTTGTTATGCTATAGTGTTGTCTCAGAACCTGTAGCAACTGTTTCAGTCTCTTCCTGCGAACCTACAACAACTGTTCCTGAACCTGTTTGTTTTTTCTCTACAACTAAAGTATAAGGAATAGTATGACCTGTACAAAGATATAAGGTGCCTACTTTCACATCTTTTGCTACTACTAAGGCATGTCTTGTAACCTTCCAATTTTTATCAGTAAATGTAACAATGCAACCTTCATTATCTAGCTACCCTACTGAAATTAAATTCTTACTCAGCTTTGGAATGTGCCTTACCTCTTGTAGTAGCCAATGATTCCCATTCTACAACTTAATCTTAATTCTTCCCTTTCCAACAATCTGACAGGGTTTGTTATCTCCTAAATAAACCAACCCAATATCCCTTTGGACATAATCAAGAAAATAACTTCTATGGGGCATAGCATGAAATGAGGCCCTTGAATATAAAATCCATGAATCATCAGCATTATCTAGGGAAAGAATCAAAGTATCATCTTCAGATTTATTACTTACCACATTTGTCTCCTTATTTCCTTCTTGTTTGTCTCCTTTATTCTTCCGAAACCAGTAGTCTTTCTTCAGATGACCTAGTTTCCCATAGTACTAGCAATCCTTCTATCCTTTGGATTGGAATCTCTTATCCTTTGATTTTCCTTGTGACTTCCCATGACCTCCAGAATCTTTTCCTTTCTCCTTTGATTTGCCCCTACTTTCTGCATTCAAAACACTAGCTGATGTGGACCCTCTGAAACTTTTCTGTCACATTTCCTCGCTAAGGATAACACCAACAATATCATCAAATTTTAAAGTATTTGAACTAGAGATAGAGTTACTTACAACCATTACCAAGCTATTCCATCTTTCTGACAAAGAACATAATATCAAGAGAGCCTTCACCTCTTCATCAAAACTTATTTTTACAGGAGTTAATTGACTAATAATCGTATTAAACTCATTTAAATGATCTGTCACAGATCCACCTTGAATTATTTTTAGATTAAACAAATGCTTCATGAGAAATACCTTATTTGAGGCTGAGGGTTTTTCATACAATTTAGCCAAATCTTTTATCAGACCATCTATTGTCTTCACTTCCATTATATTGAATGCCACCGATGGTGCCAAGCACAACTGAATGGTTCCTAGTGCCTTTCTATCTAGAATATTCCAATCCTCATTAGTCATTGTTGCCAGTTTCTTGGCTACTCCTTCCAACGACCTCCATAAATCATTCTAATAGAGATAATCCTCCATCTGCATTTTCCATAACTGATAGTTCTGCCCATTGAATTTGTCTACCTTCAATTTACCCTCATCCGCCATTGTTCCTACTCAACCGTGAGACTCCCACTCAACCGTGACACCTTCCTGCTGACGATAATTAAACACAACCCGCTCTGATACCACTTGTTAGGGTTAGTGACAGAATATATCAATTAAATGCAAATAAAGAGTAAATAGAGGAATGAAAATACACAGAAATAATAATAGCAAGAGACAAGTTTTAATGTGGTTCACCCAAACTTAGGCTACATCTACCAACAACGAGTCTAATATTATTGTTATCACCCAGATTTGCACCCTTGCTGTAGTTGTAAAACTTTAGCAATCTTGAGTAACATGGGAATGATCTCAAAGTGTGGGACTTTGCGAAATTGAGATTAGACCTCTGGAGAAGGCTAGCTTCCTCTTTCTAAGCCTAATGCTTAGAGAAATGCATCTAAACCTAGTGCTAATGTTTGTTGTGAAAAGGGGGAGAAGGAAACTGAAATGAAATAAGTGATACACTAGATTTAAATGTGTTTAGCTGCAACTAAATCAACATAGTAATAATCTCATAGCTAGAAAGACTTACACAAACTCATATTAATTCTAACAGAGGCCAAGACAAAATAATGGAGGAATGAAAGGGAACACTTTGTCCACAATACACAGCCTACAATAATCCAAAGAGCAGACATAGTGCTAAAATAATAAAAGAGAGGTAAAAATACCAGTTTTTTATTGATTATAGAGGCCAAGTAGCCATTACCAAATAGCCTAGAAGAACAACCAACAACCATATACATCTGTTTTTCATGTATATATAGCATTTTATATTTTTGACCTAAGTCAGCTACAAAACTTTCGCTCCATGAGATGTGTCAGAAAATATCCATGCTTGAAGGGACGTCCACCTGCAAGAACTCATGGCATAAAAAATATCTGGAACTGGGGCAGATAGAAGATATTTCTGGTCTTCAATGTAAGCTACTGAATCATCAATCTGCACCCATAAATGCCACAAATATTTGCATTTGCATATCTCAAATTTTGAAAGTGAAAATATTCTACTCAAAGTTTGCCAAATGAAAGAGGAGGCAAAAACAAGCATTTTTGCCTTTTACAGCATGTGGAAATTCGCCAGGATGCACAAGATATTCGCGGTCAAAGTTATGGTCAATTGTATGTGTATATCGCCTTGCATCTGCACTTGTATCGGCCTTTGAAACCTCCTCTGAAACTGTCTTTGCAGATGCAAAGTGCTTTGTATATATCAGGCTATGTCGGGCTGTCGGGATGACCTCTAGTCGAGTCACCGATGTACAAAGTCTTGCCAAAATGTCTTTGTATATGCTTTTGCTTTCGGCGTTTAAAAAGACTTTGAAGTCGCCTTTGTATATACACTTGTATATACATGTGCCTGCATACAAACGCGGGTCTTTACCTTTTGGATCGGCCTTTGAAATGCACCTGACACGTGGCACCACCTGGTTAGTCGCTAACTTGATCCCTGGGACCCATCGCTGAAAATACATCCTCCATCGGCCATCGAAAAGACCTTGAAATGGGCTGCCGATGGTCATTGTCATGCCGAAATATCCTTGCATGCAAAACCCTTTGTATATGAAAATGTATATGCAAACATACAATCACAAATATACATACAATGCATGGACTTCAAAAGATCATCAACTATATTGTAACTTTGCAGTAGGTCCGGCTTGTATCATTTCCTCTTCTGTATTTCAGCATATATAATGCACCGATACATACAACTGCGGACTCCAAAAAAATGATCCGTTGCATTTGATTCCCTAGTCGAATCTGCCTTGTATGTCTTACCTTTGTATATTTCCCTTTGTATATCACAATATACAATGTACTCAATATACAAGCCACGGACTTCACCTTTGAATTTGCCAGAATTGACTTTTGGGTTGGGTCCGGCTTGTATATTGCCTTGTATATTTCCTTTGTATATCGTAACATACAAGGCGAATATACAAGCAAAACATGCAAGCCGAGCCCTTATACATTGTGAACACCTCACTTTGGCATATGCAAAAATCCTTTGTATGTATGAACATACAACTCAAATATACAAAGGAAAATATACATACAACCTTGCACACAAACATGCAAGTGAACTTGTACCTGCCCCTTGTAACTTGCACTTGCATACTTCATTTGTATGTGCACTTGGTGGGCCCCAGTTTTTGTATATCGGTCTTGTATGCTTTTCTCCTTTGTATATGCATCGGGCATTGTATCCTTGTAAGTCACCCATTGTACATTCAGCGGACCCCACCAATTGCATCTTACCTTTGTATATGTGCTTTGTATATTGCCGATTGTATGTTCAATACAACCGCCCAATATGCAATCACCTTTGTATCAAAGCAGACCCCACCCTTTGTATCTTTGTCCTTGTATGTTGACTTTGCATGTGCGCCGATATACATTCTCTTTTGTATGTGCCCCTTTGTATGTCGGCCTTGCATGTTGTTGCCTTTGTATATTCGATTGTATGTTTACATACAATGCGAACATACATTCATACCTATGCTCCACCCCTTGCATATGCCCTTTGTATATGGTGCCTTGTATCTTGCCAATGTACATTTCCTTTGCATATGTGAACATACAAAGGCGAATGTACATGTGAACATACATTCAAAAATGCATATACAAATACTAAGTATGAAATTGAGATTTATCTACGATGGAAAGCACTTGAAGACAAAGGGTTTCTGGGTTTTTAGCAAAGATTATCAAGGTGAGATTTTTTGGGATTTTTCACAAGGCATAGCATAAATATTTGGAAGACTTAAGCCATTTTTGGGTCATTTTTTAAAGGATTTTCAAGAAAAATACAAGGTGAACTATTTAACTCTGGACAGAGGAAAATAGGTCAACAATTTTTATCTAGTAAATCAAATTGATTACAACTAGCAATCCTTGCAACTCAATACCATTGCAAAATGCTACAATACATCATCGAAAACCCTAACCCTTAGCCATTTTTATCATGACTTTTGTCTGTTACAAAATAGGGTTTTTTATGTTAGCCAATGAAAAAATAACTCTCGATGCCTTAATAAAATAATAAAAAACCCTACAAGGGGCACTGCCCCTTGACCCCATCTTGGTGGCACTACCCCCAAACTCCCACAAGGGGCGCTGCACCTTAACCCTGTAGGAATTTGGGGGGAAAATGTGCTAATAAAAGTGGGGTAAATTTTACCTCTGATTCTGATTAGGCTCCATATAACAACACCTCCATCATTGCATCAGTTTCAATGTCTTCTATACCCAACCTCAGTGAGTAGGCAACCACGACTTCAATCTCCCCCACTTGGCCTCTTGTCTTGGTTAGATGCTTGAGGAAATCCACCCCCCCAGCACTGAGCTCCTACGAGCCTACTTATCCTCACCGACCATTAGTGTAACAAAAGGAATCTAGGGGCCATTGTAAGCAAGGAGAAGATCTGGCCACACACCACCATCTCTCCACAGACCAATGCTTCGGATTGCCAGCTCCAATACTTTCTTCAGACCCTGGCGCCACTTTGCTTTGACTAGAGCCAATGTCAAAGCCTGAACTGACTCCTTTGGCTCCCCAATCTCCAAGAGCACATCGAAAAACATAGTAGCGAGGTTTGAATTCACTCTGTATTTGATCTCTATATTCAAAAAGTCTCCCCAAGGACCACCTTGATAGCATTTAGCCCGACTGGAGATTTTGAATTAAAGACCTTCATCAATCTTTGATTAGAGATTGGCCCTAAAAAGGCCATTTGTCTTTTCGCAGCTAGTAGGGGAACATTCGACTCCATGTCCACTTCAATCACTCTGAAAGAGAAATCAAACAGGAACAAGATAGAAAATGAAAACCACATCTTGCCAAACCCATAAATACCATCCCAAGCCACTGCCAGCCAAGCTCACACACTGCATTGTACCACCTCAAATTTCCTTTGATCTGGAAAGTAGATCTAGAAATAAATTCCCAATGCTACGGGCCATAAACATAAGCATGCCTGTTAGTCCTTGCATCATCAAACCTTTCATCATTAGTCTCCACACTAGCTGAGAATGCCATCACACCAACACTGGTGACACACTTCCTATCAATCCTTGTATCATTAGTCTCCATGGTGGCTGAGAATGCCACCTCACCTTCCACTCACTACTAACACTATCCCACACCAACATCATGTCTACTGGCATCTTCAAGAATCTGATTTGCTAATCTAGGGGATATGGATTTTATCTCCTCCAAAGAATATTTAATTTAGAAATCATCAGTCATGTTGAAGGCAAGATTAGCTGACAAATTAGCTACCTTGTTCGCTTCTCAGAAAATATGATTAACTTTGTAGTCCCTAAATTTAGTCAGTAACTCCAGACTTCCAGCCAATGAGTTGCTCAATTTCTAGTTTGGAGTTTGGCTATTTTGAATGGCATTCACTATGATATGAGAGTCCCCTTCTATGTGAATTATTCTGACCCCAAGAGACAACCCCATGATGAACGCCTATAATTTTGCCTCATTGTTAGTTAGTACTCCAATCTTCCTTGAGGCGGCACCAACCAACTCACCTTTCTCACTTCTAATTACACATCCCATCGAGGCCTTACCCATGTTCCCCATGGAGGCTCCATCAATGTTGAGTTTCGCCCATCCCTCATCTGAGCCCTACCATCTTGTATTGGCTCTACTAACCTCCAGTTTACCCTAGGACACCCCTTGAACAAGGAGAATAACTAGCCCTTACCAATTCCTCTACATGAGACCATCCCAAGCCATAAATGATCTACCCTTATTTCTTTGATTTCTAAGAACATTGCTAGCCACCTCAATAATAGCCCCTTCAATATTTCTCCATGGTTGATCTAACTCCATTTCCTTACCTTAGAAAAGTCTTCTATTTCTTTCCTTCCAAACTTCCCAAATTAGGATTGAGGGAATGATAACCCATATGCAAGAGAACATTGCCTTCCTATACAAAACTAGCCATGAATTGAACAAGTCTAACAAGCTTCTTGGAAAGGCACTTTCCCAATTTAATTTCTGCATAAGTGTCAACTAGCATTGTTATGTGAATCTACAGCTCCAAAGGAGATGGTCTACCTCCTCTTCCTACTCCACACAAAGGCAGCATCTAAAGGGCCCACAATGGCTGAATTTATTCAATTTCTACCTAGTCAAGATTCTCCCTTGCAGGGCATCCCAAGCAAACATTCCTGCATTGGGAAGACATTGGTTGTCCTAAATGAGGTGAGTGGGCCAATTCTCCTTAGCTCTATCTACCTCCTTGACAATGTAGTCTAACATCACACTGTAGTCACCTGATTTGGCACCACACCAAATAATTATGTCCTCACTATTCGAGATTTCTATCCTTCTGCTTTTCAATTCCTACTTTAGAAGATCTGATTGGGATTGAGGAAGACCCACATCGTCAAGCTCTTTCCATCTCCACTCCTTGATACCTTCCTACTCATGCAGGTACACATAATTTCCCACCTTGTCTCCCCATAATTGAGACAGCATGGTCCTACTCTCCTCTAACCCTTCAATGTTTTTTAGGGAAATATACCCATTCCAGGAATCTTCCCAGAAGAGAGCCTTACTTCCATTCCTGACTTCCCAAGAGAGGTGGTCTATGATTAGCTATCTACACTCCAACATGAAGTTCCAAATTGTAGAACTAACAGGAGGGTTTTCTGTTGTCAAAATTCTATCTGGGTTGTACAAATCTAGGTACTTAGTTTGAAGAAGTCTAGCCCACTAGGAGTGTGGATTACGGTACATTTGCCATACCAACTTAGCACCAAGAGATTTATTTAAGGATGACCAACTTCGCAGTCCCACCCCACCCATTTGTTTTGATTTGCAAATTTTATCCCACACAACTAGGGGTATTTCCGACCATTTAGGTCTCCACTCCAGAAAAAAATTCATGCTTTTGTTCAGATCTTCCTACACCTTTTTAGGCATTTTCAAGCAATGCATGCAAAAGATGGGGATAGTAGAGACCACTAATTTGAGCATCTGGACCCTCCCTGCCAACCACAACCACCTACCTTTCCAAGATTCCATCTTATTTTTATAGCTGGTGACAATTTGACTCCATAGATTGAATCTGACTACTCCTTGGAAGAGAGGGGGTGTGTGCAAGAAGTTGTGTCCACTTATTGGCCAAAAAGTGGAAGTGTTTTCCCTGATTTTCAGAATTTGTCACATTTGACATAAAAATTTGAAGCACTTAACGGTGGAATCTTGGAAAAATTTACTAAATATGAAATGTAGTACTTGGAGTCTAGTTTCCAAATATGTAATTTTTTTCAATACACAGATGATAGAAAGTGATTTTGAATAGGTGTTTCTAAAAACCACTGTTTAAAAGTCACTTTTTTTTTACTATACCATGTACGTGTACGTCATCCATATTTTGACCTAAATTACCATATTTTTCAAAATCCTTTTGGGAAAATATTTGTAACTCACTGAAGCACGTTTTCCATATTTTTTTTGTAATTTTTATTGAATATTTTTTTTTTACTAATTTTTTATTGGTCATTTTTGGTCTTTTAAAAAATCATCGTGTACGTCACGCATAAGATGACCTAAACTTAACATTTTTTGAATTTTTTTTTTTAAAATTGAAAAGAATTGTCTAAAGTACGTTTTCCTACAATTTTTTTTACAAAAAAATATGTTAATAAAAAGTTATTAAAATACTAAAAAACCCTAATAATCCAAGTTTATGGACCTATTTCATCAGAAATTGATTAAAAAATAGAAAAATTAATCCAATTGTAAAAAAAATTACATATTTGGAATCTACACTGTCTCATCTATAATGGGTTTTAATTTCATCAAAATATTCTGCAAAATAGACCTTCATATATATGCCCAAAGTCACTATTTTGTTGTGACATTGACAGGACTTTCAAGTTGCAGGTCAAACCTAGTCCAGAGGTCAGGTTCGGGTCCCCAAAGCATTTCCCGAACCGGGTTGCAAAGCAAAACCTGAGCTTAAAATTCAAATTTTAAATAACGGGATCCCGTTTTAAAACGGGATCCTGTTTCATAAAAGGTTAATATTTTAACCTTTATGAAACAGGATCCCGTTTCATAAAGGTTAAAATATTAACCTTTTATGGAAGTCAAAACGGGATCCCGTTTCTTGAAAACGGGATCCTGCTTTTGGCTCGGGAACCCGAAGAAAAACGGGATCCCATTTTGGTTAACCCGATTTCAGATTTTTTCCGAACTCTGAAACTTCCACAACCACCTACCTTTCCAAGATTCCATCTTATTTTTATAGCTGGTCACAATTTGACTCCATAGATTGAATCTGACTACTCCCTGGAAGAGAGGGGTCCCTGAATATTTCCCACGAAGACCTTTAAGTCTCAGACCCAACTTCCTAGGTAACATCCTTTGTTTTCTATGATTCGTGTTAAAGAAAAACACCTCAGATTCATTCAAGTTTACATTAGAACTAACCTGAGGCAAAGTAGTAATTGTCAATTGCATCCTTGATTACCCTAGCCTCCCTTCTACTAGTCACTCCAAACAACAAGGTTTCATACACAAATTGGTGATGCATTAATTCTTCTGTATTCGAAGCTACTGAGATACCTTTCCTCCTACCCAATCTAGCTTCTTCCTTAATAAATCTGCCAAGTGCTTTTGCCATTATAACAAACAACGAAGGAGAGTGGGGGTCCCTCTACCTAATACCACTTCCTGAATCAAAAAGCCTTTTGGGCTCCCATTCACAAGGATAAAAAATCTAAGCGTTTCGATGAAGGTTTTGATCCACTGAATCCATTCACAACAAAGTCTAAACTTTTCTATGACTGCCAAAAGGAACCCTCTATTAACCTGGTCATAGGCCTTCCTTATGTCTAACTTCACCAGCATCTTTTCTACCCTACTTTTGTTCACCCTATTCAAGGCTTCATGCATAATGTTTATTCCATCAGAAATGGGCCTCCCTGGTGGAACCCATTTCGCTCCTCAGTAATGAGAAGGGGAAGGAGCAATTTGATTCTATTAGCCATTACTTTTGAAATAATTTTATACATTGTGTTGAACAGAGAAATAGGTCTATAGTTATCCCTAGTCTTAGTTTTACTCCTTTTTGGGATTAAAGCAATGAAAGTGGAATTCATAGCTTTCAACATTGTGTTGTTCCTCCTAGCCACCTCTACTACCTTCGCCATGTCATCCCCAATAATCTCCCAAAATTATTGAAAAAAGAAAGTTGGAAAGGGCCATCCGAGCCCAGGGCCTTATCAAGGGCAAGTTGAAAGGTAGCTTTTCTCACCTCTTCCTCTAAGAAAATCTTGTTTAGTTTTGCATTCCTACCCTAATTAATCATGAATGGGATTCTTCTTAGAACTTCTTCTATATAGATTTGGCTAGTGTTATCCTCCTTGTTCAACAACTCCTTAAGGTAGTCCATTGCCACTTTCTCAATCTCCTCAGGATCAGAGACAACGAAGCCTTCACCATCTTTATAAGAAGAAATCTTATTAATAATCCTCTTCACTTTGGTGGAGTTATGGAAGAACTTAGTATTCTGTTATGCCCTTACTTCTATAGTGTATATGGTTATGCATAGTCGGCTTGTGGCTATCTTAACTCTTAATTAAGTCATATTATCATTATTATATTGTTATTTAGTTGTTTAGGTTGGCCTAAGGCTTCTATAGGGCTATCTAAGTCGGCCTGGGTGATATCCTAGGCATAAATAGGTATATATAGGGGTAGTGAGTCTTATTAGATCATCATATTGTGTATTGTGTTCTCATTGAAGACTGTTGGAGGTATCCCCCTCGAAGTGGATTAGGAGGTTGCCCCCTCGAAGTGGCATACTATTATCAAGTATTTTCAGCATATTTACTATTATATTCAGATATTGTGCAAGTTGTTTCATTACAAGTGGTATCAAAGCATGATCTTGGCACCGTAGAGGCAAGATTTTTTCTCAACATTGGAGGCGATTTTGGGAAGAGCATAACATTCAGATTTTAGAGAATTTTTTAAATATTTTTAAAGGGTTTTTGAAGACCATATCAACGAAGATACAGTCCAGATTTCAGAGGAATTGGAGCAAAAATAAGCGAGTTATTACAAAATTAGGGTTTCCAACAAATTCGCTCTCAAGGCAGCAAATTTGCTAATTTTTTGGATTTTTTTCTGGGTACGTGGTATCTTGGCCTTAGTAAGTTACAGTAAAAAGTTTGGAGAATTTACATTTCATTTGTGTGATTTATTTCAAAAATATTGGTTTCCATCATGACGAGCCTTGCGACAAGAGGCAAAAAGAATGCTGTCACACTGGGGAAATCCTTTGATAAGGATGAGGAAATAAGTAAGTACAAGAGGGATATGTGTGACCTAAGAGAAGATATATCATATATACGAAGCATGTTAAGTGCCTTAATGAAGGAACCAAGAAAGGAGGTCTCAAGCAACAAAGAAGAAGAAGAAGAAGCAGTAGTAGTAGACAAAGAAGAAGAAGAACCAGAAGAAGAAGAAAAAGAAGAAGAACCAGAAGAAGAAGAAAAAGAAGAACCCAAAGAAGAAGAAGAAGAAGAAGAAGAACCAGAAGAAGAAGAAGAAGAAGTGGAAGAAGAAGTGAAAGAAGAGGAAGAAGCAGAAGAAGAAGCGGAAGAAGTAGAAGAAGCGGAAGAAGAAGCAGAAGAAGCGGAAGAAGAGGAAGAAGTGAAAGAAGAGGAAGAAGTGGAAGAAGAAGTGGAAGAAGCAGAAGAAGTGGAAGAAGCAGAAGAAGCAGAAGAAGAAGCGGAAGACGCAGCGGAAGAAGCGAAACAAGAAGCAGAAGAAGCGGAAGAAGCGGCAGAAGCAGCGGAAGAAGAAACAGAAGAAGCGAAAGAAGAAGAAGAAGAAGAAGAAGATGATGATGATGATGATGATGATGAAGCAGAAGAAGAGACAAAAGAAGAAGAAGAAGAAGAAACAAAAGAAAAAGAAAAAGATGATGAAGAAGAAGTGAAAGAAGAAGAAGTTCCTGATCAAGCTATTCAACCAATGCAAGGGTACCATGTACTATTCCTCACCTCTTCCTCTATGGCACATCAAAAGGTTCAAGTAAAGGAAGAACACATTCATCACCATCAAGAGCTAGATGCAAAGGGAAGACACATCTTGGAGCTGAAGTTAATTTTCCAGACACACATGAACAAGTTGAGGACATCAAGGACATATCTTCTAGTTGAAGTTGCCACATGGGATGATGAAGATTATATGAAGAAACTACCAGAATTGATCAGCGTTGAGGACAACGCTTTTGTAAAGGTGGGGGGCATGTTATGCCCTTACTTCTATAGTGTATATGGTTATGAATAGTCGGCTTGTGGCTATCTTAACCCTTAATTAAGTCATATTATCATTATTATATTGTTATTTAGTTGTTTAGGTCAGCCTAAGGCTTCTATAGGGCTATCTAAGTCGGCCTGGGTGATATCCTAGGCATAAATAGGTATATATAGGGGTAGTGAGTCTTATTAGATCATCATATTGAGTATTGTGTTCTCATTGAAGACTATTGGAGGTATCCCCCTCGAAGTGGTTTTGGAGGTTGCCCCCTCGAAGTGGCATATTATTATCAAGTATTTGCAGCATATTTAATATTATATTCAGATATTGTGCAAGTTGTTTCATTACATATTCCTATCCCCACCCTTCAGCCAAGTCTCCCTAGATTTCTGCTTCCAAAACATTTCCTCTCTAGCTAAAAGTTCATCATGTGACGTTGTCTTAGAGCCTTTTCTTTGACATAGATCTCTTGATCCATTCCTTCTATTAAAATTTTATTATTTAGCGCTTCCATTTGTGCCTCCACTATAACTTTCTCTCCAAAAATATGCTTAAAATGAGTCTTATTCCATTCTTTAAGTTGAATCTTCACATAAGCCAGTTTTTTCTAAAGCTTAAAGAGCCTTGACCAAACACCCTAGGGGCTTGTGTCCACCACTCCTTGATTGTATCTCTAGTTCCTAGGTCCCTTAACCACATCCTTTCAAACTTAAAGGTACTACCCATTAGTCTTGCATCCTTCTCAAACTTGAGTTGAACTGGAAAGTGATCCGATCTTGACAAGGGGATAATAAAGGATTCAAAAAGAACAGCCCAAACTCTACCAACCAAGAATCTGTCCAAGCATTTTGATATGTTTTTGAAGCCCTTACGCCTGTTTGTCCAAGTGTATATTCCATTTTTTGGCTTTATATCTTGTAGAAAATTGTCATTTATGAAATCTTGAAAGTCTTTCTGCACTTGATTTAGGGATTGAATTCCACCTCTCTTCTCGCTACCATCCTTTGTGGCATTAAAATCCCCACCAATGATTAATTTCTCATCCCTTATTTCTTGAAGAACTACAAAATTTAGTTCCAGATTAGTCTATTCTGGTCCGTTTTGGTTGGGCCATATACATTAATAATGATGAAACTCCCACTTGAGGATATAGGTTTACATCGACATGTTTGTCAGTGATCAAATTGTTTAGTAGCCTCCACATTCATGCTAAAAGGATTCCACATTACTCCTAAGCCACCTAAGGCCCCTCTTGAAGGGAAAAAAGATCCCCTCCCACTACATCTCCTCATTAAACCCTGCGACTCCCAATTGGTCAGCTTTGTTTCTTGTAACATTGCCAAATTAGGATTGCTCAAATCAAGATGGTGATTGAGTAGATACCTCATGTTAGGGGCATTTATGCCCCTAACATTCCAAGTGATGAGCATCATTGCTCCTCGGGGAGGGAGAACCCCTTCCCCAATCTCAGCTTCCTTTGTCCTTAGGCACTACCAGCCAATTCTAATTGGGCTTTCTTTTATTTCCTCCCTCTTTTTCCTTTCTCCCCTAGATTTGGTTTCTTCATTTTAGCCTTCCTCTAAGACATAGTCTTGATCTCCATTTCCCCCCAGTCCTCTTCCAAAGAAGAGAAATCTTTAGAGTCTTCCTCTTCAGGTTCAAATTTCTTGGCTTCTTCATCCCCAATCTTAAAACCTTCTCCCCCCTCTGTAATGTTGTCCTCAACAACATTTTCTAACATGAATTCACCTTCTTCAAGCTCTACTCCACATTCCTTCCCACCTTGCACAACTTCCATCACCGGTTGATGGTCTTCTAGAGTACTTGCCCCAACACAGTTATTCCCTTCTTTTCGGGAAACATCCCCACATGAACGCTTCTCATCTATAGGCTTATCTCCCTCGGGATGACCAATGTATTCCATAATCAAAATTCTATTCATGTTAATCAAGTTTTTGATGGGAGTCACTTCTACAAATTCTTCTTGGAATCCTTCCTCCTGATTAAGCGTTAAAACTGCTTCCTTGATCAGGAGCATTAAGGAGTTTCAGGTTTTCTAGTTTTCTCCTTCCATCTTACCTAAAGCTTCTTGTGGGGAGTTCGATTTCATGTTCCTATCTTCCCAAGGACACTCTTCCTTATCAAGTTCAAGCTTTTCATTAGCCCTAATTTTTTACTGGGGTGTTTTTCCACTTCTATCTTCTACCTCTGGATCCCTGAATCTCATTTAATTTCAACCTCACTTTGGATTTCCTTTGTTAATTTGATTTCTATACAAATCCTTGCATACGTCTTGAACTCTCCATTTAAGAAATTATCACCCGACTTAATAAAGGAGCCTAATTTTTCACCAATCCACTTAAGAATATCTTCTTCCTAGTATTCCACAGGTAGATTGTACATCCTAATCCACATCAGAAATACTGAAATTTCATGTTTAATAGGGTTAAAGTTGGGTTCCTAGTCTTTAACATAGAAGCCCATGCCATCCATGATATTGTTGTTATATGGAGCCTAATTAGACTCAGAGGTTAAATTTACCCCTTTTATCGGTGCGATTTCCCCCCAAATTCCTATGGGGTCAAGCAGCAGCGCCCCTTGTGGGGTCCAGGGGAAGCATTAAGATAGTGCCCCACATGGTTTTTTATTATTTTATTAAGGTGTCAAGAGTTATTTTTTCATTGGCTGACATAAAAAATCCTATTTTGTAACTGACAAAAGTTGTGATAAAAATGGCTTAGGGTTAGGGTTTCCATGGAGATGTATTGTAGCATTTTGTAGCGGTATTGAGTTGTAGGGATTGCTGGTTGTAATCGGTTTGATTTACTGGATAATAATATTGGACTCTTTGTTGGTGGATGTAGCCTAAGTTTGGGTGAACCATGTTAAAACTTGTCTCTCACTGTTATTATTTCTGTGTATTTTCATTCCTCTGTTTAATCTTTATTTGCATTTAATTGATATCTTCTGTTGGCTAACCCTAACAAATATGTGGACTTCCCTCCAAGATTTTAGTTTTTATCTCTACACTCGACATTTCCATTAGGAATAAGCCATATGGGAGGGATTTAATGATAGCCTCCTTATTCCATTTTTCTTACACCACTGGGAAACCCTAGCCCTTGTCGGCCATTCCCTAGCCTATTTTAAGAAAATTGCTCAAGCCCTTAATCTATTCACCATATTTTCTAAGCCTTGACAATTTAGGTTGAATGAAATGTATTTAGGGAGGGGAAATGAACTTATCGGGATGGAATTAGCTCTTGTTGCCACTCCTTCACCCTTAGGTCTCCATATCCATTCCTTAGAGTTGATTGCACTAGCCATCTCTGATGCTTTGTCTGGATACGTCCCATCCGATCGTCTTCCCCACTCACTTTTCCAAAAGCCTCGCTTCCTACTAAAACCTGATCCATCTCTACTCTTTCCATGCCAAGCTTCCCAATTTCTATTCCTCGAATTAGGGGAGAGCCATCTTTTTCTTCCCCACCGGTCTGGTTCTAAAAATTTTTAGTTCAGAGGCATGTTGTTATTTTTCCCATTTTTCATTCTATTATGATATAATTATATTTATCTATAAAAATTAGGATTAGGGATGTACCCCTGGGTGACATGAAAATGCCCCACTCCACATGCCGTGGGTAAATCAGGATACAAGATCCTAGGGGCCCCTCAATTATTGACATAGTAGAGGGAAACCCTACGAGGTTTGAACCTGGGTTGCTAGCACTATAGGCAAGAAGCCCGACCATTTCACCACGAAGTCTCTCCTGATATTTTATTTATTATTAATTTTTATGTAAGATTATTTATAATTTAAAGATAGTTTTATTCTATAACGCATAACTATTTTGTATATATCTAATTTTGTTCCATTGAAACAATGACATTAATATGTAGTGCGCACATGTTTTTCATATTTTTTTTCTCTATTTCTCTATTTTTCAATTTTTCTATGTGTGTGGAATGGAGACCTTAATGTTTGGTGAAAAGCTTATGTTCACTAGAAAAATTGAAACTAAATATAATAATTAAATTAAATATATTCAAAACTATACTTTCTCAAAAGCTTAGTCTGAAGGCTAGGATCTTACAAAATTGTACATTCCAGTGACACGGTTTGATGGTTCAACCCAAGCTTTGAAAGATAAATTTTTGTAGAGAAACAAGTGAGAAAAAAGTGTCATGAAATGAACCTTCATACCTTCAAATGAAGATACCTTCATTCAAAAATTCCTTTTCCTTTTTGAACATGAAAATATTAAAAAAAATACTTTGAAATGAAGGTGAAGGTCAAAGGATCTTCATTCGAAGCTATTTTTATTATTTGCTTCCTTTGGCTCATTTTTCCCAATCCTACAACTGGGACACACTATTGTGAGTTCACCCTTGTTCCTAAAGTAGTGAGCTACTAAACTCTAAAAATAATGTTGACTCCAGCCATGGGAATATAAAACATAAGATAATAAAACATGTAGTCTCCCATGGTGAGTTTAATACTATGGAATTTACTTCAATATTAACTAAATACCACTATCTGTAATCATAACCTAAAATTTTAGGGTAGGGTAAACAATGTATAGTTCAATTATTTCACCAACTTACTATCGATGAAGTTATGAGTACACCATGAGTCAATCAATACTCTTACCTTCTATTTTTTAAAGGAACCTAATACCTCAAGTGTTTGTGGGGTACTAGTACTTGATAATGTATGGAAAGAGTGGTTAGTTGGACATCTTCTAAGTCTTCTACAACCACTAATAATACCTCTTCTTCATCATTTTCTTCATCATAGGTTCCCTCAATATAGAACAATTTATTCTTACCACATTTATGTCATTTACTATATTTTCCATCATAGTTGAAACATAACCGTTTGACCCTTTTTGCTTCAATTTGTTAAGGTTTCAATCTCATAGGTTGAAGAAATGATGGTGCAAGGTTCCTCCATTCTCTTTTACTAGAGAATTCCTCCCTTCTAATAGTGAATAACTTTTCTTCTACCTTCGTTGTCATAATAATTACTTAGGATAGAGAAGATGGATAGAACATGCATACCTCATATTTGTTGTGCTCCTTTAGAACCCCTAAAAATAATTCCTTTAAATTTTCTCCTATAACATTATCCACTCTTAAGTACAAGGTTTGGAAATATTGAGTACAGTCCTTAATTGTACTTTTTTCCTTTAAATTGGCGAGCTAGTTGAATTAGATATCCCTAAAAATATATCCATAATGTATAGTGAGTTCCTCTTGAAAAATTGACCATGTGGCCACACAATCCTTCTTTTGTTTCTTTTTTCATAACATGATACCAAATGAATTAGTTTGGTTCCAAGTTTAAAGATGTCATTGCCACATTTTGTTGACATGGAACATGATGAATATCAATGAACTACTCCATTTGGGAGATCCAATTAGTTGGATCCTTGCAATAAAACTTTCACATGTCCATCTTTGGTGTTAAATGCCTAGGCATAAGTTTTTTAGGAAATGATCCGTCTTTATATTTGAATCAAACCCAAAAGCATCATGTCCCTTAGAAGAATCATCTTCTTCCCAAATATTATGATGTGAAGCCATTGGCTTAGAGTTAATATAACTCTCAAGACCATCAAATTATTATTAACTACATATTGTCACTCTTCATGAATCCTTTTATATGATCCATCAATTTTGACTTCATTTCATCTTTCCTCTTGTTGGTTTCTTTCCTTATTTCTTCCCTTATATATTCATTATCTATGGGACCAATCTCCTTAATTACCACATCATCATTGCCTTGAGATTTTCCAGGTGTGACAAAATTATTTTTCCCTCTTGTTTCAAGCCTTGCCATGATGACGCCAAAATAGTTTTCACAATAACTTACTCAAAAAAAAAAAAAAAAAAATTACTATAACTTACTAGGGCCTAAATCTCAACTCTAAAAAAATATCTCCAAGAAATTTGCTAATTTGTAGCCTTGTGAGAGAAGTTAGTGGAAAGTCTAATTTCACAATAACTTCCTTAGATATACTCCAAGTGACCTAAAATTAGAACTATAGAATATTCAATATGTCCTTGATCAATTCTCTATAAATTCGATTTTGTTGCTGATTTATAGACTTTGGAGAAAATTTAGTGTAATCCCTAATTTCACAATAAATCCTCCAAATCTATTCCAAATTACCTCAAATCTAAACTATATCATCTTCAATATGGACTTTAAAAACCCTTTAAAAATTAGGGAAAAAATTGCCGAGATATATGCACTTCCCAATTTAACATCTTGAGTAGAAAAATATTACTTTGGTTTTTTCTCTCCAAGTGCCAAGATCATGCATTGGTACCACTTTCAAATAACTTGAACAAAAGAAGAATATAATAGGAAATATGTTTCAAATACTTGATAATACGTGAGAAAAAAAAGGCTAATTTGAGAGGGAAAATCTCCAAATATCTACAATAAGTACACAATTCACAATATGATGATGATAAATTAACCAATAGCTCCTATATATAGTCTACTTGTGCCTTGGATGCCACTAAGTATGACTTGTAGACATCCATATAACACCTAGGATGAATTAAATATCTAAATAAGAGTATAATAATGATCATATAACTTAATTAAAAGTTAAGGTAGCCACAATCTAACTACTCATAACCCAATGCACATTATAAGATTAGGGATGTAGAAATCAAGCCCACTTAGCTTACTACACCATTTGCAAAACCTTAAGAAAGTATTGTGCCTTATTAAAAATTCATTATATAGTCCCTTTAGCTTATCCCATGTGTTAAATTATGATGGATTATTAGGATTCAACTATCTAGTTTTTGAGTCAAATTCATTGACCCTTATTTTGATACATTATGAAAACTAAC
This sequence comes from Cunninghamia lanceolata, assembly GCA_027924645.1. Lineage (NCBI taxonomy): Eukaryota > Viridiplantae > Streptophyta > Pinopsida > Cupressales > Cupressaceae > Cunninghamia > Cunninghamia lanceolata. The sequence goes on from BSBN01001067.1 coordinate 9,146,807, forward strand.
TCCTACTTGTTATCTTATATCTATTATCACATAGCCCAAATATCCATTCAATTCCTTTTGATTTAAGCATGAATCTATTTGTGTGTTGAGCTATGTACAAGCCATGATAAAATATATAATTTTTTTTTATTTAGAAGAGGCATTGATGTAGCTTGGGTTGTTGATGAGAGATGTTGCTTCCTCCTATTTTTTAGATGCTTTGTTTTATGCCATTCATGTTCATTTAAGAAAGTTTCATAGATTATTTTTTTCCCCCATTTTCTATATTTTGTTGGATAAGAGATTTGTATAATTGGCTATGCCAATGTGAGTAAATAGAGTGATACTATGTTGTTGGCTAGGGTAAAAAGAACTACAAATTCAAATGCAACATAATACTATATGTACTATAAATCAACAATTTCTTATTTCTATTCCTTTTGACATAAAAGTATATATATTACAGTATTATGTCACAAATGCTAACCACTAAATTGTTAGGTTCAGTTATTAGTGATATGTCTTCTTGCAACACAACGATTGTTATACATCATTCTTACTATTTGGAATCCTTATACACCTATGGATCTTTTCCTTATAGCAATATCCTATAAGAAATTGAGCTCACTAGGGGGAGATTGGGATGCAAAAATAGTATTAGACTAAGTTTTTGTTGACAAGATTTTTTAGATCTACCATTATTTTCTTATTTGAATGTCTTGGTTTAAATTTTTTAAAATCTTGAAGCTACCTAGTATGCCATAGAGAAGTTGCATTATTCATAGAGTCACACAATAATATTTTCATAGTTGTCTCTAACTCTGTTATTTTTCATATTCATACAATATGTTACAATTGTGTAATTAATCTTGTATTTACCTTTCTTTTATTTATAATTAGGAGAACTCATAATAATGTAATTAAGCCTATATTTTTCCTAATAGAAACATCGATAGTGAGAATTACCATTTGTTGGCACATCTGGGGAGGTCACCCATCTTAGTACTACTTTGACTCACGTGTGCTTAACCATGAATCTTCCCCAAAGATCAAGACCAATTAACCCACTAACCAAATTGCAACACATTTATAAAGTTTTGTTCCTTATGACCCATTCACTATATAGACATTTTATCTGATCCATTGACTAGTGGAAGGTATTTTGTACAGTGTATCAAAATATGATAGTTTATAAGGATTTAACTTTTTAGTTTCGAGTCAAATTCAATGATGAATATTTCATGACTGGTGGTTCACATGAGCCCATCTCACATGAACATGAATGGTCCACTTAGAACACATTACATCTAGGTGATGCTCATAAGGGTGAAGATCTAGAACATGTCTAGAGGCCACCCATCTAAGTACTACTCCAACTCAAGTTTCCTTAACCATGGAGTTTACCTATGATCAAGCCCACTTACCTTGCCACCCCATTTGTAAAAAAATGAAAAATAGTTATTCCTTATGAATCATTCATTAAAAAATCCATTTTATCTCATCCATTGACAATCAAGAGGTATTTTTCATAGTGTGTCAAATTATGATGGTTTATCAACATTCAACTATGTAGTTTTTGAGTCAATCTTATTGAACCATATTTCATGAATAGTGGTTCACATGAACCCATTGTTTACATGACCATCAACTGTCAACTTAGCACTCATTGTATCTAAGTGATGCTCATAGGTGTGAAGAATTGGGACTTCCTATGAGGTCACTAATTCCAATAATACTCTAACTCAACTAGGCTTAAACAAGGAGTTTCTCCCAAGATTGAACCTACTTAGTTTGCAAAACCATTTACAAAACTTTGAACAATTGTGGTACCTTACAAACCATTGATTATATAGCCCCTTTATCTTGTCTATTGACAAGTAAAAGGTATTTTTCATAGCCTGTCAAATTATAATGGTTTATTAAGATTCAACTACATAGTTTTTTAGTCAAACTCATTGATCTATATTCTATGAGTCGTGGTACACATGAACCCATTTATTATGAACATGAATTGTCCACTTAGTAGTCATTGCATTTAGGTGATGCTCATAGGGGTGAAGCATCAAGACTTCTTGGGAGGTCACCCATCCCAATACTACTTTGATTCAAGTATGCTTAATCATGGCATTTTCTACATGATCAAGCCCAATTAGCTTCCTACCCCATTTGTAAAACCTTTAGAAATTGTTTTACTTATGAAGCATTCATTATATAGCCTCATTAGCTCATTGATTAATATGTAGGTGGTATTTTCACAGTATGTCACATTATGATGCTTTATTAGATTTAACTACATAATTTTTGGGTCAAACACATTGACTCATATTTCATTAGTAGTGGTTCAAATGAACCCATTTCTCATGAGCATGAATGGTCCACATAGAACTAATTTCATTTAAGTGACACTCACAAGGGTGAAGCATCAAAACTCTCTAGGAGGTCACCTATCCTAGTACTACTTTGACTCAATTGAACTTAACCATGGAGTTCCTCCAATGTCAAACCCACTTAGCTTGCTACACCATTTGCAAAACCTTCAACATGTGTTGTGCATTATGAACCATTAATTATATAGTCCATTTATCTCTTTCATTTACAATTAGGTGGTAATTTTACATATTTTGTCAAATTAAGATAGTTTTAAAGGATTCAATAGTATAGATTTTGAGTCAAACTCATTGACTAATATTTTGACATGCTTAAAAATATTGGCTACTTGTTAGCTTATAGCCATATTATTATAAATCCTAGATATAAATTCATTTCCCTTTGACTTAAAGCATGAATGTATTCACACATTAAGCTAAATACAAGCCATGATAAAATCTCCATATATTTTTGATTACTCTAGGCATTGATGCAACTTAGGCTATTGCTGAGAGATACCATTGTTTTCACCTGTTTCAAGAAATTTCTCTATTTTCTCCTATTAATATTCATTAAAGGGAAGGTTCCATAAAGTATTATTTTCTCCCATTCTCCCCTTGTCTATACTATGTTGTATAATAAATTTATATGTTTAGATATGTTAATGTGAGTAAATAGAGTGCTATTATGTTAGCAAGAGTAAAAAATTAGAAATTCAAATGCAAGATAAAACCTTATGTACCTGCACATAAAAACTTTCCTCTTATTCATTTGGACATAAAATTGTATATATTTCACTCTTATATCACAAATGCTAAGCACTAAATTGATTTGCTTCCAATTAATTTTTATGAAGATATTAGCTATTCGAAAAGCATTGAAGCAACTTCCATTGTGAGCATTGTCATTGAAAATAATTGTTTACTTTAGGTTCTATTATGAAAGATAGTTCTTCTTGCAACACTACAAAGCCTATAGATCATTCTTACTTTTTAGAATCCTTATATACATGCGGATCATGTCCTTGTAATAGTACCCTAAAAATACTTGTTTGAGTTTGACCACATTAGAGGGGAGAATGACATGTTGGAACTTTATTATTCTAGGTTTTTGTTGATACAATTTTTCATAAAAGAATTATTTTCTTATTTGTATGTGTTGGTCTAAAATTGTGTAAATCTTGAAATTGCTTGGTATGGCATAGAGGAGTTCCATTATTCATAGTCACACCATAACGTTTGTACAAATTTCTCTAACTTTGTTATTTATCATGTTTTTACTATATATCCAATATAATTATGTGATTAATCTTGTATTTTACATCATTTTATTAATATACTAGAGGAAATATCAATGTAATAATGTAAGCCTATATTTTCCCTACTTTTTGGGAAGTCACCCATCCCAGTACTACTCTAACTCAAGCATAGTTAGCCATGGAGTTTTTCCCAAGATCAAGCCCATTTGAGAAACCTTTAGAAAGTGTTGTGGTTTATGAACCATTCATTATTTAGCCCCTTTAGGTCATCCATTAAAAAGGGTAAGTGCATGGAAATGGAGGACAAATTAGTTCCCAACCTTGATATTTTTAGTAAAACACGTTCGTGTTATGAAAACCATAATGTGTACACGCAATTTTAATGTCTTGAATTCAAAACTTTTATCATCCCACCCATTTAGTCTTGGATTTACAAGCTTGATGGTTGGACATCTCTCGTGGCTCCTAAATTCATGTTTGTAACATGAAACAATTTGAATTCACACTTCAACTTCATCATGTTTACATGTTTTGCAATAAAATTTTACAAAACCACCACCAAAATAAAGAGATACTTCAGATATTTATAGCCATAATTTTTTTTTAATTTTTTTGAATAAGTTAACATATTTTATTTTATTTTATTTGAAGAGTATCTTCATATTCCTCCAGTACATATGTATTTGACTTTTTTTATAAATTTTGACTTGCTTATCCAATTTTTTTAAAAAATATAGGATTATTCTATGATTCATTCTATACACATTTAATAAAAGAAATTTACATTTTAAATTAATTTTGTGCAAGTTATGTGACATGCACACTCAGTGATGTAATTTTCAGGATTCATCCACTTCAAAAAATCACAAAAAAAAATATTTAATTAAAAATGTTAAAAAATTTTACTACTTGTAGTACTCACTCTTAGCTATGTTTTCACCAACTAGATTTTAAAATACCTAATGTCACGAAAAAATAGGGGGACACACACCATACACTATGTTATATTTTAGTGATAAAAATAAGAACACTATTGTGTGCACTCAACATTTCATCGCCTTAACCTTAACAATTTTTAAAACCTTTAGTATTTTAGAAAGCATATTAAAAGTAATATAATTCTTTTTCTTATCATATCTTGAAATTTTGAGTGTCCACATCTTGAATTACTCATCCAAGTTCAACTTTAGCTAATCTCAAGAAAACCTGGCCAGTTTTATTGCCCTTTTTGTCTCCCATTTCCATGCATTTACCCAAAAGTAGGGGTTATTTTCATAATGTGTAAAATATTATATTTTATTAGAATTTAATTGCATAGTTTTTGAGTCAAAATTATTGGCCCATACTTCATGAGTAGTGTTTCTTATGAACCCATCTCTCATGAGCATGACTAGTCCACAAAGATCTCATTATATTTAGGTGATGCTACAAGGGTGAATTTTGGGACATTCTAGAAGGTTACCCATCCTAGTATTACTCTAACTCAAGTTCACTTAACAATGGAGTTTCCTAAAGGATCAAACCTACCTAGCCTACTACACCATTTGAAAAATCTTTAGCAAGTGTTGTACCCTATGAACCATTCATTACATAGCCACTTTAGGTCATCTATTGATAAGTATGAGGTACGTTTTGTAGTGTGTAAGATTGTGATGGTAAATATTAGGATTCAACTATGTAGTATTTGAGTCAAATGGATTGACCCATATTTCATGAGTATTGGTTCACATGAACCCATCTATCATGAGGATGAATGGTCCACTTAGCACTCATTGAATCTAGGTGATGCTCACAAGAGTAAAACATTGGGACTTCCTAGGAGGTCAGACATTCCAATACTACTCCAACTCAAGTGCACTAATAATGAAGTCTCCCAAATGATCAAGCCCACTATTGACCTATTACATTACGCTTTTGATTAACAAAATTGTGCTATTGATAGACAGTTCTACTCTTTTGACAATCAGTGTTGTGCCTCTAACAGATAGAGTTGCACAATTGATCTACATTTCTGCACTTTTGATTTCCTATCTTGACCAGTGTCATTTACTAGTGTTATGCTTTCAAGTTATCCTATGCATTCTTTTGAGTTATTCCCTAGTGCTAGTGATATACAGTATTGTGCTTTTGATATACTCTATTGTGCATTTGAGTTATCCTGTATCTTCTTTTGAGTCATCCCTCTACACTTCTGATAGATAGTATGGTGCTTTTGATTTCATAGTAAGTTTCCAGTCATTACACACCAAGATTTTGAGATCTTTACATCATTTAGACATAAACACTGTTGGCAAGAGACACTATATGGATTCATGGTTGTTGTCATTGATGGCAACAAAGGTCATCCCACATATCCGCAAGTCATAATGTATCTCTACCGGAAGTCAGAATAAAGATTGTTGTGGTCCGGTGAACAAGAACAGAGCATGTGGCAAGGTCCGACAGATTGATCCGGATCTCTCAGAGGAAGTGTCTTGGTGCAGTGCAGATTTGGGGAAGTCAAGAGGACTACCGTGAGTGGTATATTCCAAGGATTTAGCCTCCGGTGATGGACAAGGAAAAAGATATGAATAGTTGAGTACCGGATTCCTGAGAGACAGTGAAAACAGAGGAAGAACTGACTGACAGAGTATCAGACTACTTTCCGGATGTGTTACTGTTGATGATAAAGGTTGTGAAGGCATGAATCATGTTTGGCCGACATGATTGATGATATCTACAAGTATATGCTTATCCGCATTGCTTGGTGAGCAAGGATTCAGCCGACAGAACAAAGTTTGTAAGAAACTAAACTGTTCCGGATGCCGACTAGAAAGGTGATGAAATTACTTGTGCGGATATATATAAAGGATGGATTTAGTTGTGAAAGGTGTGAATGTGCGAAGATATATGCGAATAAGCCCAGAACAGAGCAGAAGCAGCAAGAAAGATCCGGTATGTGAAAGGATAGCAGAATAAAGAACAAAGGAAAGATGAAGTGCAGCAGATCAGTGTACTGAGCCTAATCAGAACTGAACTCCAGCATATGCAGATGCTTCCAATCAGTTCAAGACTGTGATTCTTATCACTTTGTAGACAGTGTGTCTTCTTGTAGGCAGTGAGCCTCTTGTGAGCAGTGTGCTCGGGCAGTGAGCCCTAATTGGCAAGTGCCATTTTGTAATTTCCTATTCTTCTAACAGAGAATAATTTTGGGTTAATCACCCCGTGGTTTTCTCCCTTAACAGGGTTTCCACGTCAAAAATACTGTGTCATGTGTTTCTTACTTCATGGTAATATTTTTTTGTGTTTGATTCAATGCTGCATTAATTAATAAGAAAGTTCAGATAGAGAAATAATAAGGATAACTGATTCACCCCCCCTCTCAGTTATCAACAATTGGTATCAGAGCCAAGTTCCTCCTAATAGAGCTTAACAGCTTGAGGAAGATCTGGGAATTCAAATGGATGCATATGGTTTAAGGGAGCAACTCAAGACTGCCCTTGAGGATCTTGAACAGTCAAATTCTGAAGTCAATGAATTAAAAGAAAGACTCAAACAGGCTGATGAATTCATGAGGGAATTAAAAGACAAATTAAGTCTCTCTATGAAAAAGAGAAAGGAGCTGCTCCAACAGTTGGCAAGACAAAGTGAAGAAAGCAATACAAATGAAGAATTGACTGAGCAAACCAAGTTATGTGAAAAGTTATCAAAAGAAGTCATTATGTTAAGACATGAAATGGAATCAGGAACTATAAAGTTCACTCAAGAGATTGAAGAAAAAAGAAAGGCTGAAGACAATCTAAGACAATCTCTTAAAGAAAAATCAGAAGAATGCCACCAGATGGATAGGATTATCAGACATCTTGAATCTGATCTTGAAGATGCTAAAGATAATGAAGAAAAACTTGAGGATCAAATTGCCTCTCTCAAAAGAGACCTTCAAACAGCAAATGAATATAAAGAGAAATTCAAGATAAGTTCTGCTCAACTTGAAGTTCTTCTTGGAAGTCAAAAGAGGACAGATGACAAGTATGGTTTGGGATATGAGAAAGGAGAAAGCTCCGGATCCGGTCAAAAGAATCTTGGATCAGAAAATCCAAGGAGCAGGCCTAGAAGACCTCCGGTAAGACAGCCAAATGCTCAAAGATATCCATCCTTCAATGGATACTGCCACAGCTGCAACCACTTTGGTCACAAAGCTAATCAGTGCAGAATGAGAATGAATCAGATTAATTCATCCTTCTCCGGACAGTGCTTCAACTGCAAAAGGTATGGACACAAATCCCATGAATGCAGAATTATGCAAGTAAACAAATCATTCAAAGGTAGATGCTTTACATGCAATAGAGTAGGTCATATGGCTAATCAATGCAGATCAAGGGGATATCAGTCAAATATGCAAAGAAATGTTATTTGCCAAATCTGCAATAGGTCCGGTCATAATGCTAAAGTCTGCAGAAACAAGAATCAGGACAAAAGAGGTCCGGTGTATAATCAGAATCAAGACAAGGGAAAACAAAAGATGAATGCGGATGAAGTTAGGAATCAGATGAGCAAGATTTGGGTGAAGAAAAGTTCAGAGAATGTAGAGGTTGGATCCGCACCAGACTCTGGTGCTGATATTTTTTCCGGAAATTAAAAGGTGAGCTCAGGCTCAGGGGGAGACTCAAAGAAAATCCTGTTTCCCCAGCCAAACAAGTGGTGCCGGATGTGGCACAAGATGCAGATTAAAGGGTTTGTAGATATGAGTCTTGAGATGCTTCAGTCAAGTTTTCAGAGGTCCGCATGGAGTTATGAAGAAGCTGTGATCGATCAAGTAAGACCTGTTCAGGGAGACGCTCCGGTATGACAAAGGATTACAAAAAGGTCCGGAGAGATCCGGAAGTGCACTATCTTGTTCTGCGGATTGGACAGAGTGTTTGGGATGTTCTTGTAATATGTTACCTCGATTTATTCATGATTTAAAGATCCGGATGATATTCACTGATCAGGACTAATCCGGGATACTCCAAGCTATCCAGACAGGGCAAACCGGAATAATGCAGGTGAAGCATTTATTGCAGACAGATATTAGGGTTTGCGGAGCAATATAAGGGATTTCTCAAAAGTCATTTGCTCATTCTGCACTCAAGAAGAAGCGAAAAGTGGAGCTCTACAACAAAATTCATCAAGCACACCAAGGATCTCCTGCCGAAGTCATTGCATAAAGAAATCAATCCAATCACTCCATGCCAACTGAAGACGCATAAGGTATTCTCCATTTTTCATTATCTCACTGTAAATCCTTGAAGAATGGCTACTCCAAATATAGTTAAGATCTCTGATAGACCTCGCCCCACATTCAAGAAACATCCTTACAAATCATTGGAGGTAGATCCACTAGGAGCCTTCTCTAGTGTTCCTCACGGAGTTTTACATACTGAAGACATTAGGGTTTACATACATGCAAGCATTGAGGAATTTGGGGAATTCAAATTAAGAGACCTCTATCACAAGCAACTGATAGACAATGCTTTTGAGCTTAAACCAGAGTATAAGGGTATCCAGAAGAAACAATTTGAGCAATTTATTCATTTCCCCAGCTTTGAAGAAGATGAATGGGTCCGGTATGTACTGAGCAGGATGCATGACAACTTTCTATGGCTGGATAGACCCTGCAAGATCACAAAAGAGGCAATTAGGGCAGTAACTGGTCTATACTCTTCCGGAGGGATACCTATCCTCAAATCTGTCAAGAACAACATTGTAACTGAGGCCACCGGATCAAAATTTGATAAGAGGGCAATGACCATTGAAGATATTTCGGATCCGGATATCAAGTATGCATCCATGATAATAGGATACAAGATCTATCACTCCAGCAGGGAGAATTCTGTATCCGGAACTGCAGTATACACAGCCTATGAAATGCTAAGAAAGAATGCAGAATATGATCTCTGCGAACTACTGCTAAGCCAATTAATGGAAAATATACAGAAAATCAAGAAGGACAAGAAGAATTCCTTTAAGTATGGTACTCTTATTGTATGTCTATTCTTCTACTTCATGAATGAGCTACCCGGATCAAGTGGATGGGTATGGCAGAGTGACAAACCTGTTGCAGTCCAGATAAGAGACTATTTGCATGGACTTGGGGATGCAAAAGCAAGAAATACAGCTCTATGGGGATACTTCAAAAACTTTCAGAGCATGATGCAAGCAAGAGAGAGAATTCCCCAGTCTCTTGTTGAAAAATACAAAGACTCAGTGTGCTTCATGGTTGACACTGATCAGTGCCTAATGGAGGCAGTGGAGCCAAGGATTGTCTGGATCATGCCCATGGGGTATGAAGTGGATGAACAGATAGTGGAGCTGCATGTTCAACACATGCTAAGTCAGCCCAAAGATCCTAAGGCAGAAAGGTTTGGAACCTTTGAGGAGCTGAGTGTAAAAATACATGTAGAACTCAGGGAACCTGAGGTTAAGAGAAAGGTGAGAAAAGAAGTAGAGCACATTGCTCAAGGCCTAGGCATCTCAAAAGAGGCACTTGATGCCAGCCGGGAAAAGAGGAGGAAGACTGAGGAAGAAGAGAAAAGTAAAGAAAGTGCTCCAGTTGAAACTCCCACCCGGACCAGATCATCAAAAAGATCTGCACCTCCCACAACCAAAAGTTCAAAACCGGAAGTCCAGGCATCCGGTAAAAGATCCAAGACAAAAGCCACAAGGGCTTATGAAAGCCAAAAGGATGAAGAGGAAATAGAGTCAGATGAGGGAGTAAAAGAAATAAAGAAGCAGAAGAAGAAAGGATCCGGTAAACCCTCCACAGGCCAAGACAAGGATGAAATGGCAGAGGTATCTATTGAAAAGCCCACTCTGTCTCTAGAGAGTGTAATCAAGTCGGTCACGGTGGATGGAAACCTTCAACCAATGACTGAATCTTATGATGACTTCAGTGAGGCTGACCAAAAGACTCTGCAGGAAGCCACCATCAAATATCTGAACATATATAATAAGGCTTTCATTGAGATCATATCTCTTATTCCTAAAAGCCTAGAAAAGGAATTGGAAGTAAGAAAGAACAATGCTCATGCAAAAGATCTTGAGATCCGGGAGCAGATAGCTATTCAGCTATATCCTCAAATTGATCCCAAGACAATGAACATAATCTTCAAGGACTGCAAAGATGAGTTCAGAAGTAAAGCCAGGATGAATCAACTCATGCTTGGTGAGACTGACAAAGTGGCACAAGAGACAGAAGAGATCCTCCGGAAGACCTTCAAAAGGTTCAATCTTCCTGTTGTAGAGGACTTAGGTACAGAAACAGCTGAGGACTTGGAACCCTCTGCTCTGGAAGAAGTGGCTTATGAACAAGCTAGCATCTCTCCTCCGGTTTCCCCTACAGTCTCCGGATCCAAAGAAGAAGAGAAATTACAGGAGAAGGAAGCAGTGGTGAAAGACAAAGAGGTTGACAGTTCCAAGACTGCAGAGGAAAAGAAACATCTGTCTCCGGCAAGAGACACTACACAAACTGTTCAACAATTTTTGAGCAAAGAAACCTTAGAGATTGATGAACCGGAGCTTCTAAAAGGCCCATTCGACTTTGACTCTCTCTCTCCGGTACAAACAATGAAGATAGCTTCATTTGCAAATGCCAAGGCAAATGAAAAACTCCTGAAGTCTCATATGGAAGACTGTGAGTTGATAGAGGCTGCTTTCGGAGTACTTGTAAAGATTATGCCATCAATCCAGATAGATCCAACAGCCTCCTCTTCCGGTAATCTAAAAACCTTAGTCAGCAGTGTTGATACACATTTTGATTCTCTAGAAAAATCAGCTGAAGAAAAGGTCCAGAAGGAATTTTTGGATAAGAGATTTTCAGAAATATTAGAATTAATCTCTAAAGATAGGAAGATTGTGAGCATTGGAATAAAGAGCTTAGAGAATGCTCTTAAGGATGGCGGTGACATCTACAAATTTTGTATATCCTGGTCAAAGGCAACAGCAGCAATTGACAAGAAAATAAAAGAGGAACAGGACAAGCTTCAAAGCTTATCTCAAAGTTTTGATCCTCTCTCTTCCTCTATAATAAATCAAGAATGTCAGACTATTGCAGTCTTGAATGAAATAAAGAATCTTGAGAAGGAAAGGAAGAATATCACCAACCGGATGGGAGAACATAGAAGGATTATAATCCCTAAGTTGGAAACTATGCATGAGGCTATCAGTGATCCTCAGACCACCGCCCAAACAAAAGATCCGACAGATCTCAAGCGGGCAGAAGCCTTTGCATTTTTGTTGAGTGGTCACATTTCAATTTTGGATAGAATGAAGCAAAGTTGGGCCACTGAAATGATCCAATTGCAGACATCCTTTACAGACATTCTTCAGTATATGTGAGTATGTAAATATGCGGCTATGTATAGAAAATTTTTGAAAATTTTGGTGTGCGGACCCTACCCTTTGCCATTGATGTCAAAGGGGGAGTGAGGAGCAGTGAAAAATGAGGAATCCAACTAAGGGGGAGTTCCAGAAATTGTATATAAAGACAGAGCATCAGCAAAGGGGGAGCATAGTGAAAACACTTAGTCATTTTTCACTAAGTGTTGCCATCAATGCCAAAGGGGGAGATTGTTGGCAAGAGACACTATATGGATTCATGGTTGTTGTCATTGATGGCAACAAAGGTCATCCCACATATCCGCAAGTCATAATGTATCTCTACCGGAAGTCAGAATAAAGATTGTTGTGGTCCGGTGAACAAGAACAGAGCATGTGGCAAGGTCCGACAGATTGATCCGGATCTCTCAGAGGAAGTGTCTTGGTGTAGTGCGGATTTGAGGAAGTCAAGAGGACTACCTTGAGTGGTATATTCCAAGGATTTAGCCTCCGGTGATGGACAAGGAAAAAGATATGAATAGTTGAGTACCGGATTCCTGAGAGACAGTGAAAACAGAGGAAGAACTGACTGACAGAGTATCAGACTACTTTCCGGATGTGTTACTGTTGATGATAAAGGTTGTGAAGGCATGAATCATGTTTGGCCGACATGATTGATGATATCTACAAGTATATGCTTGATCCGCATTGCTTGGTGAGCAAGGATTCAGCCGACAGAACAAAGTTTGTAAGAAACTAAACTGTTCCGGATGCCGACTAGAAAGGTGATGAAATTACTTGTGCGGATATATATAAAGGATGGATTTAGTTGTGAAAGGTGTGAATGTACGAAGATATATGCGAATAAGCCCAGAACAGAGCACAAGCAGCAAGAAAGATCCGGTATGTGAAAGGATAGCAGAATAAAGAACAAAGGAAAGATGAAGTGCAGCAGATCAGTGTACTGAGCCTAACCGGAACTGAACTCCAGCATATGCAGATGCTTCCAATCAGTTCAAGACTGTGATTCTTATCACTTTGTAGACAGTGTGTCTTCTTGTAGGCAGTGAGCCTCTTGTGAGCAGTGTGCTCGGGCAGTGAGCCCTAATTGGCAAGTGCCATTTTGTAATTTCCTATTCTTCTAACAGAGAATAATTTTGGGTTAATCACCCCGTGGTTTTCTCCCTTAACAGGGTTTCCACGTCAAAAATACTGTGTCATGTGTTTCTTACTTCATGGTAATGTTTTTTTGTGTTTGATTCAATGCTGCATTAATTAATAAGAAAGTTCAGATAGAGAAATAATTAGGATAGCTGATTCACCCCCCCTCTTAGTTATCAACAAACACAAACCTAAAACTTCACATCACAGTCATCAATATCCCACTAGTCATCCACCCATCACAATTTACCATCTTACCCCTTTGGAATTTAGAGATTTTATCCCTTTTGACACTTTAGGAAACAATTGGACATCATCATCATCCTGAATCAGTGACATTTCTTATCATCCATCTATCCCAATCAACTTGTTAGAGTCTAAATCTAGATCGTATCCACTAGCTTGTCACTTGTTTGAGAAGTTGACTCTCTCAAATTGGAAACCAAGTTAGTATCTATCATTAGTGGAATAGCTAGCTTAGGAGAGTGGCTCCTCTTGAGTTGGTAAACTTCACTTCCCATCTAGTATTTTCTTGAGTTCATTAGTCTAGTTCTTGAAAGATAATCCTAATTTCATCCTACCCACGATGTAGATTTATCTAAATCTAGTTTGGTTGTCATAACTCCAAAAATCAATCATCAAAATCATCATCCAGTCACCCTTAGAGTCTCATCATTTTAACAAAGTCCAAACCTCATCAATCATCCACCCCTATCATTCAAAAGTTCTGAAATCTTTTTATTCCTATCATTAGATCACAATATAAGAAAAACATGGAGACCAATCAAAATGACCCAAATATGCTTCCGACCGACCCAAAGACTCCTATAGATACTAGGCATTTTCACCATGGGTATGCCTCCTCATGTCTTTCTTCCAAGTGGATACACCATAGGTCCATCATCTTTCATAGATATAGGTCAACAATCACATGAAGACCCTATTGACTTGGGACTTGTCTTAGAGCAATTCCAAGATCCTGATACCTTACAAGACTTAGATCATTTCCTAGGATTAGACCTATTGGTACCCTCAAATTTTGCAAATTTGAAGTGCCTATCTCCTTTCGATGTGTCGACAGAGGCTAGGTCGACATGCTACTCAATCTACCCTTGGGCCCACCTTTGACAATTAAAATCTTACAAACTAGAGATCATCTCACAAATCCATTTGGTGGAAAGTTGTTTGTCACATATGGTAACATGCCTGCTTAGTTTTGTGCTTCCAGGATGAGTTTTGATGAGCCATTTAATTCTTTCCTGACTACAACCGGGCTAGATTTGGTGTTCTAAAAAGTTTCAAATCTCACAATTCTGAGGGTGATCCATTTCTCTTTTTGGTCCAAAACTTCTCCAATTCTATTTTCATCAAAATTGGAGACCGTACAATGCATTATTTTAATGCATTCTAGTTGTGGCGAAGGCATTCGACAAACCAGTTTACAAAGGAAGTCCCTGAAATCACTCGGCGATACAAATTTTGAGGAAATGGGTTTTCTCTAAATAACTGATAATGGCCTTGTACAAATTTTCACGGTTCTCTGATATCCCTTCTACCTACAGTGGAAATGCACTATTTGCCTAAAGGAGGAAATTCAAAAATTGCCATTTACCTAAAGTTAAAAATTACAATTTTCAAATATTTATGCCGAGAGGCATTCTACACTCACAGCAAGGGCTGAAAGATTCAGATTCTTGTAAACATTTTTATTCTGTAAATAAAAATCATAAAATACTTAAATTAATAAATTCAAGTAAATAAGATTCATTAGAACAAAATTAATGTCCAATTTCTTTTTTGGTTCCATAGTTTTTGTGATTTTCTTATTTTCAATTTCTTTTTTGATTTTGATTTTTGATTTTTTCCAATTTCTTTTTTAGTTTTTATTTTTTATTTTTTGCAATTTCTTTTTTGGTTTTTATTTTTTATTTTTTTCAACTTTGTTTTCAAATAAACTATGGAAAAGAGATATCCATCAGTGTATTTAGATATACTTTTGAAAATATAAATATACTAGTTTATTAGCAATTTTAATATTTGAAGGCAAATATTATATCGTAAATATTATAACTTTATGTTATAATGTTTGGGGGAGAAAATTAAAGCACCTCTTTGACATTTCACACCATCGCACGCTCATTCCTCCCTCTTCTTTGAAGCCATGTGATGATGCGAAATCACCATCTCCAAGCAAATTTTAGTCTGCATTCTCAATTGCAAGGTAGAATGGAGTATTTCCTTTGCCATGGAGGTGTCTCTGATGGAATTTTTGCAGCTCTAGGCGTGTATTGGTTGTAGAGATGAATGTTGCTCACGTTTTTGAGCTTCCAGGCATTTTTTGGGCGTCCTTTTAAGCTCAAATTTGTTGTTATATGGTCTAAATCTGTCCCCTAACCTATCCTATTGCCTGGGCAGAAGTTTTAGCCATGTTTGTGATGGTTTCTGAGTGGCAGAGTGACAAAAATGCCCCTGCATCAGTAAAAACGACCTAGTGATGATGAAATTTGACATGGAGGCTGCAAGATTGTGTTCTCTATTATCTTAGAGGATGGATGCAAGTAGGAGTCTAAAGAGAAAGCTGTACAGTGTCATATCATAGTCGTGCATAGGGATGAGAGAACGTTCAGGCAAGCCGTATGATGGTGTGAAATGAAGGTGCCCAGCAGCTAAGGGAAAATGTGGAAAAGTCAAGGGGGGAAGGCAAATTAAAAAATAATTAATTCCATCATTTACTTACATTTTGTCTTCCCTCTGTTTTATGTATTTTATTAATATTCCCAAGGTTCTTGGGTGATGGTTAATGATGAAATATCTCATCTAACCCACCAAATGTATTAAATGCTGAGTACCATGTTTTATGTCTATAAAGAATTGGTAGCCTCACTTTGTGAAGAAGGGATTGGAGATTGGGTTATTTTTAGCAGTGGAATGAAATACAGGTTTTGACAGGTTGCCCTATTTTCTATACAGTGTGTTTCAATTTTATGTGTTGAATGTGTTTCTGTAAGTAGTTTATCAGTTTCAGGTTGAATGATATGAGTAATGCTCAAAGAATGTGTTTATATTGATTGTATCCATTATTATTTGTATTTTTCTTTTTGGCAAAGAATATCAAGGGTTTTCTGAGTTCTTAAATGCACATTCGCTACATTTTGTATTTGGTTTCTTGCTTCTATTTAAGGAACAAACTAAAATGCTTTAAATCAAATATGGGGAGATGTGTCTGACAATAGGGATATCGTAAGAAGAGTTAATATAAATACCTATTCTTAGGTGTATCTATAAGGAAGAAACAAATAAGCCCTTTGAAACTGTATGTCTATATTGCTATTGGAAACACTTTGCATGCTAAAGTTTGAGTCTACACCCTAAGATAGGCACCAGTCTGGATACTGGAAGGATTCCATGGTTCTAAACCTAGTCTAGCAGCCACAAAATATAAAAGAACAAAATCGACACATCATTTGAAAACTTTAGGAATTTTAGGAATAGGATTTTAGGTTCCAAATCCTTTGGGTCACAACTGTAGTAGGATCCAAAGATAGACCCTTTGCATTTATCTCATAGTTTTGGTCTACATAATAGAGGATTTATCTGCTTAAATGTCAGTATCTAGTTATAGTCAGGATTTACCACATGGGTATTGAGTAAGGAACACCCCCTAAGTCTTGCAAAGCTTGAAGTGCAGAGAAGACATGAGAGTCTGTCTCCTATTCATTGGCCACTAACCTGAGGTTTGTGTAGATAAAAGATGGCTACTTTTTAGGGGAACTTAGACAATCAGCTGGGAACACCAACATGACCCTAGGTAATAGATTTTTCCTTCTACTTGCTAAAAAAGGAGCTAAATTACCAAGTAATTTTCATACATCCACCATCAAAGAACAAGACCCCATAGCCTTTGCTATTTCTACCATGGGAGGATCACATCCCATCCCTATTTCCAACATACCAAGTCTATCATCAAACAATCCAGTTACAAGTATCCCCTTATCTAATCTCTTTTATTCATTTCCATTCACCAATCAATTTGTCAACCCACTATATCAACCTCCCATAATATCAAGTCACATTTCCACAAACATTCCATCTTCTATTCTTCCAAATCTATCATCAATATCCACCATGCCTCAACCTAGCATATCTATCACTTTATACATACGTCTAGTATCCAACACATACTCATATCTATCATCACAACCCCAACCATCTAATTCATATTCATATCAACCAAATTTAACTAACACATCATGACCTCTGTCATCAAACTATCAGGGACTTGTAACTCCCCAAAACATCACATCTGACTTAGACTAGAAAGTCTTGCATATGTAGAAAAAATCACAAACTTCACATTAGAACAAACAAAGAAAAGATTTTTGTTAGAAGACAAATGTCCTTACCCTTTTGACATGACCATACCTATGATTCCTCTTCATCATAATTTTGAAATGCCCAAAATTGACAAATACAAAGGAAAAGGAGATCCAAAAGAACACCTTAGAGAATTCTATATTCCTTGCCTAGAGGTCACAGACAATGATACTTATGTTATGCACCTCTTCCCTTTTAGTCTTGGTGGACAAGTTATTGAGTGGTTTTCTCACTTACCCTTGAGAATCAAGACCTTCATTAAATTAGATGAAAATTTTGTATCTCATTTTTCATATAACATATAACACAAGATTTCTATGACTGATCTATGCAATAACAAACAATGAAATGAGGAAACCTTCATATCCTTCCTAGAACGTTGGAGGAACATGGCTGACAAATTCCCATGGCCTATCCCTGAGAAATAATTAGTTCACATAATTATCCAAAACTTAAACTGAGAAATAGGTTTTCACCTACAAATTCAATGTACCAATTCTTTTGACGAAATCATATACAAGGTCCACAAACATAGAAAATGCTCTTATTGCTAACTTGGTCTAGTTAAAACCTTCAATGACAATAATGACATCCCCCAACAATCCAACAAAAAACCTAGAGATTTTGGTCTGAAAACAAAAATGTTGTCAATGATGGTGTTGTGGACACAAAACACATTTAGAATGTCCAAACACCAGTAAATCTACAACCCATCAAGAACACTATACCTACTCCTAGAGAACAACCTAGACAAGATTCAAGACCAAGATGAAGACTCACTCCATTAGGTGAACCCATTGAATCAATCTTACAAAAGCTAGTTCAAATAGGTCTCATCACTTTACCTGAAGTAAGAAAGTATGATGGAATTTAGTTTAAACCCTCATGGTACAAAGATAATGAATATATCAAAATTAATGTCATGTAGCTGAATATACAAAGGGCTACATAAGCCATAAATATATAAATATATACAAAGCCCATCAGCATCATCATGTCATAAATATATGAACATCATCATGATCATCAAAAATATATGCAAGTGTCTAACAAGTGCATCATGTAGAACTCCCCACTGTAGTTTTGCTAGAGGAGACTGTTGTACCCCTGGTGCTTGTGGTGTTGGAGGCCCCATGACTAATGCCCCTGATCTCCTCGATGAGGTAGCCCTTGATCTACTCCTCTCTTTAAAACTAGGTTGTCTATGATTAGGAGGCACTACACTTTGGTATAAGTGCCTATAGTACTCAGCCCTCGCATCAACTGATTCACCTCTCTCTGAATCCTAGAGAGCTCTATAACCAAGGCCACAATATGCTGGTTTGTGCCAATCATAGACTGAGTACTATCCCTCTCCTGTTTGATCTGGTGTAGCTATGACTCTACCACGAGTCTCATGGTCACAACTCTATCCCTCTCTACCATCACCCTAGCCATATCCCTAGTATCTAGCTTATGTCTCTATTCTTGTGCTTGTGCTTGTGCCTATGTCTGAGACTATTCTTGTGATGCTACCTTGGCCTCATTTCACTCTTGTCTAAGCCTAATTACTATCAACTAGGTCTGCTGATGCCTATATAC
Source organism: Cunninghamia lanceolata (assembly GCA_027924645.1). Lineage (NCBI taxonomy): Eukaryota > Viridiplantae > Streptophyta > Pinopsida > Cupressales > Cupressaceae > Cunninghamia > Cunninghamia lanceolata. Next base: position 9,165,861 of record BSBN01001067.1, read on the forward strand.
ATTTGCATCTAGCAAGATTTACAGTCTCATAGGCTCCCCTTGTGCAGCATCCTGAACCTCCACATCCTCTGCAACATCTTTCTCCTTCATAAACACATCCTACTGCCCATTCTCCATCTATACCTACTCCTATCTAGGTGCCTCCTCTGCAACTACCTTTGTCTCCACCATCCACCTCTGCTATCCAGCCTGACTTGGCTCTACTACTATCCCTCTCCCCTTGAGCTCTCTTGCTCACATCCACTACCCTGCCACCTCTCCTGGGATGGTCAAAGTTAATGGCCTATGTACCAGCCACCATGTGTTATACTCTGGCATGGTCCCTGGATCTACTCCTCCTCCTATAAGATCCCATTGTATAGTAGCTAGTGCATCAAACTTGACCAATGCAGTATCCACCACTATCTCTGGACCCCAATCAAATACCTCTCTATGTGTGCGCGTAAAGATAGCCTACTGAATTAGAATAGGCTAGGGCAAGTTGAACTTTCATAGCACCTTTCTAGAAGATATCTCTCTATGATGTACATGGTCCTCCTAAAGAGGTACCTAACCTATCTACAATATAATAGGTTCTCTACATCATCCACTGAAATCTCACAATCACGCCATAACCTCCATATCATTATGTCAATCTCGTCTAACACTCATTCAGTAAGTCAACTCTCCAAGACACATGTGTGTAACGGCTCCCTCATATAAATAAACAAATGGTTGTCCATGTCTCCTCTGCTATGTCAATATGGGACGAGTCACCACTATATGCTCCCATTCCCAAATGTGAAGCAATGTAAACCCCACAACCAAACTAGATCTGTATTTATAAACTATGTGATGCATATCATGGTATAGCTAACCTAATAGACAAGGGCCCAATGCATACACTTTACCCTTAGAAAACATCCCCTCCATCACTCATCCCCATCCAATCAAACATCCTCGAGATCACTTGTCTAGCATTAGCACTCCCCTGATCAAAATAGCCACTACCAATTGTAATATGTCAAATATCCCCCTAATCTGGTCAGGCTAGATCTCCCCATCCTCAATGCTCAAGTCCCTAGTCATTAAAATTTGATAGTGCACTCTCTCATGTGTCAGTATCATATAAGACATGTTCTCCATATATCAGGATGCGAAGTATCCTCCATACATCCTCCAAAGTAATTGTGATCTCTCCAATAGGTAATAGGAATGAGCTATGCTTAGTGTACCATCTCTCGACTAAAGCAGTCATCATAGCATGATGCACTCTGATAGGTGGCATGTGCACTACATACCATAATCCCATCACATCCAAAAATAATAGCTCCTCCTCATCCAAGTTAGCAACAAGGTCTAGCATTGTGAGATGCCACTCTCAAGACATCAAGGGTGAAATCATAACTTGCATTCATTATAAACTCCTTGTTAGTTCCTTTGCAAAACTAGAAAAACCTACTAATATCAAAAGCAACCACCTTTTCAAAAGTGCCTAACTACCTTCAAATGTGTTAGTCTGGCTTTCAAATGCATCATTATGTTTGTCACTTGCGGCCTATTTTTATCATAAGCATAACTCTAGATTTCACATGCACTCACCTACCTATCATGTGTGATTTCTAACCTAGCTATTCAGTTGTCCAACTTTGGCTTGCAGAAGTGCAACCCTATTCATCATTAGTGACTTGTTTTTTAGATACGCCACTCTATGGCTCAATTGAGCCAAACTATTAATCATTTGTGCATACCTAGCAAAACCCTAAGAAAAATAAATTGCTACTCATTTCCTTCACAAGTGCCATTGTCTGTGTCATTTGCATCATTGCACATCATAAGTGCCACAACATTCCTCATTTCTGCCATTTTATTTAGAGTTGTGCTTCTGACTAAACCTAACCTACCCACTTTTAGCCCTCATTAATTACCCTAATAAATGCATTAATGAACTAAAGATGAGTTACTTACTGCTATGGATGCTCTAGCTAGCCACCCATAGGTCCTGATCCTCTCTACTCAGTGATCTTCCCTAGGAATTCTTGCCATCTCCTCAAGTACCTCATGCTCTAAGCTCCAAGGATCTCCAAAGCTCTGGTTGAAAGCAAATGACTTGAGAGAGTGAAAATGACTTGAAAATGATCCCCCTGAGCCTATTTGTAGCCATCCAAGCCCTAATTCTTCCCTCCCAAGCCCTAATTCTTTGTCATGTCTCCCATCCTTCTCCATCGTGTCAGCCTTTGCATCCATTTTTCATCAAGTCCATCCTATTTCTTCTCTATCATTACCCTATTCTTCTTATTGAGACTCCACTCAAAAATTATTTTTTCTTGGTTACCCTCTCAATGGGGTATCGTACTTCTATCACCCGTTACACTAGGGCACAATTATTAGCAAAATTTTCACATTATCAGTAATTCTTCGAAACAACACCATAAAAAGCATTGTCCCAAAGAGGGGCAAAATGTAGACACCTAAAAATGACTAATGCATTATCACCTCATCATATGCATCATTTCCTCATTAATTCTTCTAATTTAACATTAATTAAATAATTACTAATTATTTAATTAATTTCACCTTTTCATCAATTTATTCCCGCTTCCAAAAATTATTTAATTAATTTCTAATTATTTAATTAAAACCAATCTTTCCATCTAACTTTATTCTTTTATTTGACATTAATTAAATAATCCTATTATTTAATTAATTCATCAATTTTATTCCTCTTATCCACAAATAATTAAATAATTTTAATTATTTAATTAGCTAATTATTTAATTAGCTAATTATTCCTCTCAAATTAAACAAATTATTCTAATTTATTTGACTTTTCTTATCTCTTAAATAAATAAAATCAAATATTTTATTTATTTTCCTATTTTCTTCCATCATGCACAATGACTTAAACAAATTTATTTATTTGATTCCAATTTATCTTCTCATCTTCTAATAATATCTTTTTCTTCCAAAAATCTTCTCATGCACATAAATTAAATTTTTTTAATTTAATTTTATTCATTGCATGTCAAAAAGAAAATATGCATTGAATCTAATTGGCTTTCAAATATTTATCTTATCAAACAACTCATTTAATAGAAAATCAATTCTATTTTATGAAATTCAAATGACTATTTTTATCCAAGAAAGCAATTAACTCTTTAAAACAAGCTTTTTGCATGGACACATGTCATATGCACATTCTTCATGTCTCCTCAATTTATCTCATCCATTGATTCAATCTATTTTCTCAACCATTTATCAAAGTCTTGTGAAAGCTATAAATACACCCATCCTCACATTCACAAACCCTCCACGATCATTGAGCTTTGAGCATTCATATCGCGCAACCAATTTCAACCACACTTTTTTCTATTGAAAGTTATTCAAGTAATAGAGTAATCCACATGTTACACCAAAGAATACAAATCACTTGTGGTAATCTTTGTTGTTTTGCATTGATTTTATTGTTAATATGTTGTGATAATTCTATGAAGGTTATGTAGGTTTAAAATAGAGTCCTATGTCTTTATTTTACATTCCAATTTCCTCATATACAATTACCATATTCTCTTATACCTTACAACTTGTCATAATGGTCTATACATAACCACGAAATATGGTTAAGATTCTAGTCTAAAATAGGCACTTATTAAAAATAATAAACACTCTATCATAGTTGGTCAAGATCCCAACGTAATTTCCTCCTATAGGTTCTTAAGCATCCTAAAATCTATCATAGCATATGTCGTAGGATCCCACAAAAGTACGGTGTCCCATTTTGCTAAAGTTAATCATTATAAATTATTATTTAGTAACTACTACAAGGCACAAACACATGGGATAAATGCCACCTCAAAAATCCCATGCCCCATTTTGGTGGAGCATAACATTAATAATAAATAAGTGGAGGAAAATATTAAATAATTAGATCAATGAACTTAGGAATTGCCAGGTTTGAGACACCTTAATTCCCAACAAAATCAACTTTTATTCATAAGCATCCCTCCCACTTGAAGCTGAAATCAAATAAGCAATTCACTCCATCTTCTAAATATGGTGGATCTCCATCCATAACAACAAATAATTGAAGGGATAATTGCATCTTTTAAATGGTAAATGGGACATGTTGAGTCTCGTTGTTTCATTCCATAGTCTTATTTTAGACCTTGTATAACTTCAAGTCATGAGCATCCCTCCCACTTGAAGATAAACTTAAAAAAGAATTTCTCTCCCTCTTCCAAAGTTGGTGAGTCTCCCTCCATTAAAATGAATAAATTATGGGATAATTACATTTTTGTGGCAAATGGGACATGTTGAGTCTCATTGTTTTATGTCATAGTCCTTTATTATACATTGTATAATTCCATCTTTTAGATTTTTGAATGGAATAAAATAAATTTACACTCTTGTATTTTGTATTTGGGGGAATTCTTGCACATCATATTGTTCCTTTCTTGTAATCACATTATTTTATAAATTGCCATGGGGGTTTTGTGTATGCCTCATTATTTGTAATCAAAAAATTGTTCAACCTCATGTGAGTGTGTATTATTCTTGCACCATGAGCGTGTATCTTGATCTTGCACACCCCTTTCAATTGTATGTACACCATATTGGAATTGATATTCCTTCTTCATTCCTTTGCACTCCATTGTGAAACATTTTAATAGATTTGCCAATTATTTCCCTTTTTAGCATTATGGGGAGTATCATATGGTTATGGTAATGCTTCCTTGGTTTTAGTGGAGTAATGAAATCACCTTCTACCTTCATCATTTGGTTTTAGTGTTCTTGAGATTATTGGCACCTATATTTTAGATTGATAGATTGTTTCCTTGATGCAATATATTGGTTTGAATCACCATCTATGCATTGTTGAAGTAGTGTCATGGGGGTCACTCATACATATTTTTTGCCTCCTTGATCCTAATATTCATCCTAATTTCAATGGAGATTCTTTAGTTCCAGTAGTATACCACTTGTTCTTTGGCAAAGTTTACAACTTCTTCATGTTCATCTTATTGTTCCTAATATTTATGGAACAACTATTGAGGATGTTTATTTATCCTTCTTAGTTTCTCTCTTTTGGGGAGGAGTTTTATTTTCCACAGGTTTTTCTCCTTTTCTTCATTTGTGAGAGACTTATTATATATGGGTACCTCATCAAACCTTATTGTTGGGACCTATAATTTTTTAGTGTTTATATTTCTCCCTAAGTATCACTTAAGTAGGGTGTTATTGTGAAAAGTGGTATTTTCTAGCTAGTTAATCTCCTAGCTAGTCGGTCTTATTCACACTAGTACTTAAGCTCACTTAAAAAATTTTTAGTTTTTCATCTCACCTCATAAGTGTAGTACATGTGTCCATGCACTTGTCCCAAGTGTGCTCACATGTGTCACCACATAGGTGGGATAGTCAGTCATTTAGTCCTACCTTCTTCCTCCTTGTCCTACATATACAAAGAGTATTATGTACATAAAATTTTACACACATCTTGGAATTATTGTTTTTTTTTTTAATTTCTCTTATAGAAGGTTATTTAGTTTTTTTGGGATCCTTTATTTCTTGTGAATCTCTTGGTCACTCCAACATGTTCTTTTTCAAATTTAATACAAGGATTGAAGTAGGATTATTGTCATGAAAAGCTTTAGCAAAGATCTACTTTGGTTAATAATGAAAGTAGGTTGGTTGTGTTGGAACCAGAAAAAACTTCATATTTTTCACTGGCCTTCATCCATTTGCCCTCCAATATACCATGAAAATTTATCATCATATGATCCATACATATTGAAAAATTTGTGTGACAAGATCCATATCATAATCTCTGTTGACCAATAATTCCATGTATTTGACTCTTTTAAGCATTTCCCTGACCACAATCAACAAAAAAGAACAAATGATCTATATCAGCAAGACTATGTGCATGTCTTGCTGATCAAACAAGCTGTGAGATTCACACTGAACACTTCAAGCATATCGGAAAGACATAAATAATCTCTCACCAATAAAAACTCATCAGAAAGAGAAAGACAGTCAGAGTGAAAATCTCAAGTCATATCAATCTAAAAGGTCATGCCGATGGACACAATTTTGGCAAGAGTCTCACCGATGAACAAAAGCTATAAAAAAAACTCATCGGCAAGACATCATACAAGTCTCATTGATAAAAAACTCATTGGCAAGACATCATACAAGTTTCACTGATGAAAAACTCATCAGAAAAAGAATGAAGGTTGGAGTGAAAATCTCAAATCATACTGATCTAAATAGTCATGCCGATGGACACAAATAAATGTTTTTATGCATATTGGGAAGACCTAAATGAAGTCACCCCGATGAAAAGGCTAGATGGTTTTTGGCAAGAGTCTAAGAAATGAACAAAAGCTATAAAAGAAACTCATCGGCAAGACATCATACAAGTCTCACCGATAAAAACTCATCGACAAAACATCATAGAAGTCTCATCGATGAAAAAATCATTGGCAAGAGAAATAAAGGTCAGAGTGAAAATCCCAAATCATACCGATCTAAAGAGTCATGCCGATGAACACAGTTTCGGCAAGAGATATATGTACTCTTGCCGATAAGTCGATACACCAGTTATATCGGCATGACATATACCATCGGAACAATTTTTTTATGTCTTCTAGACTATGCAAGTCATTCTAATGAACTGAAGAGTTTCCAAGGAAAGTCTTATTGATGTATCCAAATGAATTAAAATATTTGTTTAAAATCATTGGGAAGGATAAATCATACTGGTGAAATAAATAATGGTGAGATATTAGTTAAAATCAAAATACATGAAGTGGCCCCTCTGAGATGAATAATCAATATGTTTGTGGATATTAGAAAGGGTGTATTGAATATCTCTTCAAAAAACTAAATGGAGAAATAACAAGGAAGAATAAACATCATTAACAGGAAAACAAATATTGATAAAATGTGATTATAGTTTTCACACTTTTGTTAAAAAAGGTGCCGAGGTAAATGGATTTCACTCTGAAGTAAAAGAAGGTGAGGAAGATTTAAATAAATGTTAAGGAAAATTTAAATACCAGACAGATAAAATATTTCATAGAAATCAAAATGCAAAGTGAAAATTTAGTGAAGCTACGAAGTACTTTTCACCAAGATGTTAAATATTTCACTAAGGGAGTAAATATTTGTTTACCTGAAGGAATATGGAAGTGCATACGGTTAAATATAAACTATTTCCAGCAAAGGTAAATATCAGAGTGAAGATTAAAGAAGAAATAATTATTATTATTTTCACCAGAATACAAAGGTTGAGTAGATTAAAATTAAAATTAAAGTATTTTAATCTATTAAAGATAAAATATTTTAAATTGTCTAAGGCAATTAATTAAATGAAGAGCTACAATAGAAGGGTGAGTAAAGGGTCATAACCCTAGAAAATATAATATATATACCAGATGAAATCAAATGGGAATAATCATCAGTAGTAGTAAGTTAGGAGAATTAGCAATAGTAGTAGATAGGTCATCTATTCCACTCATCCATTTTCCATATTTTAGATGCTTCTGTAATTAATGTACATATTTTGAAGCAATATAATGGATCATAAAATTCTTAAACGGTGATCTATTTTAGTGTTCACTTGTTGTGTTGATATTCATGCTTATATGCTACTGTGTTGTCTCCATAGTGGTTTTCACATGTTATTTAAATTATTATATTAAGGATATATTTAATTTATCTAGTCACATTTGCTGATTCAGTGTGTCCCAATTGATTGGTTTCTATAAGAAGTTGATTTAATTCCTTCTAAGTTGTTAAGTTCATTGGTCTCTGCCAAGAGTTAAAACCCTTTCAACAAAACAATTTTGGTCAGGTTTCCTTCTTGCCAGAATTAAAACTTCCTTTCAGTTGTTCATAGTAATATGGGAGAATATCACTGGGATTTGGTAAGAAGAGTATAGTAACTTACAAACTTGCATGTCTGCATAAGGTGCAGACACATAAAAGGTGCCCAACAATTAGAGTTAAGATGAGAAGTAAAGCAACCAATCCTATGCATCTGTCTCCATAATCATCATTTATCCACTTACTCTATCCACCCAATAGATTAAGCACTGATCCATTTTAGAACTCTTTACACAAATTTAATTCACATCTTCTATACTTCTAGCTTTTATTAGGAATTAGAAAACAAACTATGTAATTTTCTCACACCTGCGTGCCATAGTGAGTAAAATTGCCTCAATTAGATTCCATTTATGTTTCCAAATCTACCTTATTGATTAGGTATACCTGACTAGGTCTAGCAGAACCTAAAGAGTAGGGGGTTTCCAATTCATAAACCCTGTCTTGTTGACCAAAAACGTATCAAGAGACTGGCATCCTTTTGTGGTTTAAAAACCTATGTTTTTTAGAACCAACAAATTAGCGACTCTGTTGGGGAGTAATCCAAAATCTGGTTATTGATCATCTCATTAAAGAGTCAGTGAAGTTTTAAATTCAAACATAAATTGGTAACTCTGTTGGTAAGGACCTGGAAAGATTAAATCATTCCTCTTTTTGACAAGAGCTGGTGACTCTGAAGACAAAATTGATGAAAAATACAAAAGACATCTTGATACTACAATATTTCTAGGCTGAAGCATGTATGACAAATTTTCTTTGCCCTATACACATTATGGTACAATTGGGCATTATCAATACTGAATTCCATGTCAAAATCTGCAAAGCAATGTTAGCCCTTGTGTCAATCGAAGTCTACAAGAAGAAATAGGATGGAAACAACTACTTTTCCAACAGAGGGTGATAGATCTTGAAGTGCACAAACCAATTGATTTTAGAAACATTCAGGGTTACCCAAATCCTCCTCCCCCTTTAAATGTTGCAAATCATTTGCCAAAATTTAATGGATGTAAATGGGAATCAGCAGATATGCACCTACAATAATTCATTGATATAGTGATGAATTGGCAAATCAGTGGAGAAGATGTTATCATGAAGCTATTTGTGAAAACATTAGAAAATGCTGCTAAAGATTGGTTTTACAGTCTTCTTATGCTTTACATAACTTCATGGAATGAACTTGCAAATAAATTCATGTGCCAGTTTAAAGAGAAAAATAATGAGTATTTTCAAAAGGGAAGTCAAAGTAAATTTGGGGAATCTGGATTTTCTTTGTCCAAGAGAACATTGGATATCTATATGCAAATACCTATTAATGTTAGGCCTAATAAATCCATATGCATTGGAACATTCGTGAAATTATATGTGCCTCATTCAGAGAAATGGCCTGAGTCACAAAAACCAATTACTTTTGACCAAGTGTATGAAATGATTGGTTTCACAGAGGAAATCAAGTATGAGCATAATGGCAATGATAAATCTACCAACACAGATAATGGCATGGACAAATATTAAGAGACCAATCAAACAATGCAGCCAGTAGATGAGACATATGATTTCGCATGACACATGGAGCCACAACATATTCCAACTAATGAAATGGCATATGGTATATCAAGAGATGAGAGCAATCTTCAAAATACAAATTCTTTTGTTGTCCCAGCCCACCCACTGCAATATATGAATCAGTTGTTTGGGGAGGAAGAGGATGACTATTTTCAAACAGGGCAAACTCACGATGATGAGGAAGTGAATATATCTAAAAATGATTTTCATTTTTTTTCAAATCTATTGTATGATGAAGAGATAGAAGAAGATCAGATGACATTTTACCAAGGTGTACTGGAACACGAATTTCATGGGTATTCAAACCCATTCTATGAAGAGGATGAAATACTTTTAGACAGTCAAGAAAGTGAATATGCTAATAATGCTGATGATGACTCCATAAATGAAGGGAAATCAAATGATGAAATAAGCACATTTGATTATTGTGATGATAATGAAGAGAACTATGAGCACTCTCATTTTCTAGATTAGTTAGAAAGTTAATTCACAATGCATGATAGTAAGAATAATAATGAAAAAAGTTACATTAAAGATGAATCCTCTTCATGCAGCAAAGATGTATCACATGGAGATGAGATTGTTCAGATTATACCTGACCTCCAGATGCATGATGATGAAGAAAACACTAGAAACATTGAGCATGGAAAATTGATCAATGATATGAATGCATTCAATCAGATAAGCTTTAAAAATATTGACGGATTAGCTTCACCACGGCGTGATGAAAATCAGATTTTTGACAGAGGAAAACATGGCTTTTTCTTTATTCTGGTGGCATTGAACCATCAGTTATGGTGTGGTTTTTTTTAAAACCATATCATTATAGGGAAAAAGTAATGTTTGGACTCTACTGCCCAATGGAGTAGGCACTGGTCTACTCCCCAGAGATTTGGGATCTTGCTATGCCCACAGGGGGCATACATCCCCAATCAGAGCTACTGTTGGAACAAGAAAAAACTTCATATTTTTTGCTAGCCTTAATCCATTTGCCCTCCAATATACTATGAAAAATTATCATCCTATGATCCATACATATTTCAAAATTTATGTGACAAGATCCATTTCATAACCTCTGTTGACCAATAATTCTATGTATTTGACTCTTTTAAGCATTTCCCTGAGCACAGTCAACAAAAAAGAATAATTGATCTGTATCAGCAAGACTATGTGCATGTCTTTCTGATCAAATAAGCTGTGAGCTTCACACTGAACACTTCAAGCATATCAGAAAGACATAAATAATCTCTCACCAATAAAAACTCATCAGCAATAGAAAGAAGATCAAAGTGAAAATCTCAAGTCATACCGATCTAAAAGGTCATGCCAATGGACACAGTTTTGGCAAGAGTCTCACCGATGAACAAAATCTATAAAAAAACTCATCAGCAAGACATCATACAAGTCTCACCGATGAAAAACTCATCAGCAAAGGAATGAAGGTTGGAGTGAAAATCTCAAATCATACTGATCTAAAGAGTCATGCCAATGGACACAAATAAATGTTTTTATGCATATCAGGAAGACCTAAATGAAGTCACCTCGATGAAAAGGCTAGAAGGTCTTCAGCAAGAGTCTCACCGATGAACAAAAGCTATAAAAGAAACTCATCAGCAAGACATCATACAAGTCTCATTGATGAAAACTCATCGGCAAGACATCATACAAGTCTCACTGATGAAAAACTCATCGGCAAGAGAAATAAAGGTCAGAGTGAAAATCTCAAATCATACCGATCTAAAGAGTCATGCCGATGAACACAGTTTTGGCAAGAGATATATGTACTCTGGCTGATAAGTCGATAAACCAGTTATATCGGCATGACATATACCATCAGAACAAATTTTTTATGTCTTCCCGACTATGCAAGTCATTCTGATGAACTGAAGAGTTTCCAAGGAAAGTCTTAGTGATGTATCCAAATGAATTAAAATATTTGTTTAAAATCATTGGGAAGGATAAATCATACTGGTGAAATAAATAATGGTGAGATATTAGTTAAAATCAAAGTACATGAAGTGAGCCCCCCGAGATGAATAATCAATATGTTTGTGGATATCAGAGAGGGTGTGTTGAATATCTCTTTGAAAAACTAGATGGAGAAATAACAAGGAAGAATAAACATCATTAACGGGAAAACAAATATTGATAGAATGTCATTATAGTTTTCACACTTTTGTAAAAAAAGGTGCTGAGGTAAATGGATTTCACTCAGAAGTAAAAGAAGGTGAGGAAGATTTAAATAATAGTTAAGGAAAATTTAAATACTAGATAGATAAAATATTTCACAGAAATCAAAATGCAACATGAAAATTTAGTGAAGCTGTGAAGTATTTTTCACCAAGACGTTAAATATTTCACTAAGGGAGTAAATATTTGTTTACCTGAAGGAATATGGAAGTGCATACGGTTAAATATAAACTATTTCCAGTAAAGGTAAATATCAGAGTGAAGATTAAAGAGGAAATTATTATTATTATTTTCACCAGAAGACAAAGGTTGAGAAGATTAAAATTAAAATAAAAGTATTTTAATCTATTAAAGATAAAATATTTTAATTTGTCTGGGGCAATTAATTAAATGAAGAGTTGCAACAGAAGGGTGAGTAAAGGGTCATAACCCTAGAAAATATAATATATATATACTATATGAAATCAAATGGCAATCATCATCAGTAGCAGTAGGTTAGGAGAATTATCAGTAGTAGTAGATAGGTTCATCTATTCCACTCATCCATTTTCCATATTTTAGATGCTTCTATAATTAATGCACATATTTTGAAGCAAAATAATGGAGTAGAAAATTCTTAAACAGTGATCTATTTCAGTGTTCACTTATTGTGTTGATATTCATGCTTATATGCTACTGTGCTGTCTCCAGAGTGGTTTTTGCATGTTATTTAAATTATTATATTAAGGATATATTGTCCCAATTGATTGGTTTCTATAAGAAGTTGATTTAATTCCTTCTAAGTTGTTAAGTTCATTGGTCTCTACCAGGAGTTAAAACCCTTTCAATGAAACAATTTTGGTCAGGTTTCCTTCTTGCTAGAATTAAAACTTTCTTTCAGTTGTTGACAGTAATATGGGAGAATATCACTGGGATTTGGTAAGAAGAGTATAGTAACTTACAAACTTGCACGTCTGCATAAGGTGCAGGCACATAAAAGGTGCTCAACAATTTGAGTTAAGATGAGAAGTAAACCAACCAATCTTATCCATCTGTCTCCATAATCATCATTTATCCACTTACTCTATCCACATAATAGATTAGGCACAGATCCATTTTAGAACTCTTTACACAAATTTAATTCACATCTTATATACTTCAAGCTTTTATTAGGAATTAGAAAACAAGCTATGCAGTTTTCACACACCTGCGTGCCATAGTGAGTAAAATTGCCTCAATTAGAATCCATTTATATTTCCAAATCTGCCTTATTGATTAGGTATACCTGCCTAGGTCTACCAGAACCTAAAGAGTATGGGGTTTCCAATTCATAAATTCTGTCTTGTTGACCAAAGACATATCAAGAGACTGGCACCCTTTTGTGGTTTAAAAACCTGTGTTTTTTAGAACGAACAGGTTGTGAAAGAAATTATGATTTTGATTTCTTGTGCAAAAAGAAAAATTTAGAAAAATTATAGATTCATTGATTTTAGATGTTCTACAAAATATTTTGGTGAATTAATATTTTTTCCTAGGCTAATTGAGTGAGTTGTGAAACTTGATTTTGGTTTTTAAAGATGGAAAACAATAGTTTCTTGTGTAGGAAGAAACCTATTTCAAAAAGTTAGAAAAGAGGTCTTTCGTGATTTACACATGTGATTGATAATTTTTCAAGTGGGGATTCTAATCTAAATGGTTTAGCATGGTCTAATAATTCAATAGGATTCCTGATTAGAATCTCAACATGTAAGTGTTTTGAGTTTTGTGCTTGTATAAATTGTTTCATTTGATTTTTCTTCTAGAAGTGTCATCCTTGTGAACATTTTATATAAGTTGGACTGGATTAAATTTGGTTAAAAAACTAGGCAAGGTTTTCTTTCTTAGGTATGAGGAGGATGCTAGTGTGGGATGTTAGTGTAGTGCATTGTCATCCAATTTTTATGTTGTCATATAGAAACCTACTCTACTATATTTTATGCACTATCATCTAACATCTATGCTATAGTATTAGATGTGTATTATCTTCCAAAAATTATGCTATCATCTATGTTGACTATAAAATTTGAAAGTTACATACTATTCTTAAGTATTTGTATGACTGTATTTTGACTATATGAATGTTCTGGAGTTAATAGATTATGTTGTACAATGATTTCTTGGTTGTTTACATGGGATTAATTATCCTAATTGTGTTGACATTATTTTAGCTTGGATTAGTGATACATTGTCTCCTTAGAGAGTTGATTCTATTTATTTGTGACATCTTTCATGTCATGGTTCTACTTGTAAGAGTAGGGACGTCATCATATGAGTAGTAGTTCTGGGAGTTACCCTAAAGCTTCTTCACCTAATTTATCCTATGGGATAGGATGCTTGATATTTGGCTTCCATGGAGGTGAGAGGATTAATGGAGTAGGAGACTTTGGATGTCATCCTCCAGGATGGATACATCTTGACATCAACTTCTCTACTTCATCCCAACACATTTAGACATCTCTCCTTAAGTAACTTGGCCTATATTGAGCTTGCATGTCTCACTATATAGGCACCACATCATAGTTAAGCTCTAGTGCTCTTGATGTTAGAAGATCTATAGATTATTTATGCATTAGTGGCTCCATCCACCACTAGTACCTATGAGATCTTTGAAGATAAGTCACATGGCCTATTTTTTAGTATGCATACTATTCTACCTTGAGGTAGGGTTCTATATGGTTGGTATAGTTAACCTTCTAATCTTATGTGAAGTAGTGGTACTTAGGGTACGAGCTACATAGGCGGGAGATGTGCCTTGATGCGTTCCTGGGTATTGAGTATGGGTTATAGTTATGTGGTCTTTATGTTATATTTGAGTGTTATTTCTTATTGTGATCTTGTCTTGTATGATGTACTTCAATTCTATGTGTATTATGTATGCTTGAGTGATCTATTGTAAGTGTTTGTATTGGTGTCTTTGATGTTGTGTAATTAACATTGTGATCGTGTATGTGTGTGAATGGTTCTATGATTGGATCTATGTGCAATTAAGGAATGGATTAATACATAATCACTAGTGTGTTTGTAATATCTACACTCTTGGGTTATGGTTGGATGCTTCATTGTTGGTTTGATGGTTGGGGGGAAAGGGACATCCTCATGGTGGGTTCAAACCTTCCCCATCAGTAGAAACATTTTGTACAGATTAGCTTACAAAGTTGAGCTTGGAGTACTTTAGATATGTTTTTATGATGTACATTATTTATGGCCACTTGTACATGTGGTGTTGGTTTTATGGTTTATTATATTTATTATCATTGATGAGGGTTGTAGTTGTTGACCCCTTATACATCTTAATTTTGCAACAATGTTATTTCATTTCCAAAACTTGATGTGTACTGGTATGATTTCATAGTAATGTAGATCTATTTACTAGTTCTCATGGATAATGACATGCATAGTATGAGATATGTATTATTTTATTTTTAGATTATGTAAAAAATTCTAGTTACTTTTTGGTGGGTGTTACAAACTTGAATGATGGTTCTTATTACATAGGATCTCCAATGAATTCTAGATGAGAATGAATGCACATTGAATGTCTTTAAATACTATTGCACAACAATAAGTCATGCAAAACATGTAACAAGTAAACTAATAGCGAGCATGAAATAGGTGCTAATTGGCAAATCCTAAACTTGATTTTTTTAATTTTAAGGTCAATTTCATAGGGTGTGAGATCAATCCCATGTTGCAAAATTGACCCAAGACAATGAAATGTTGATATCAATATGGGCAATGAATGTCCAAATATGGAAGCATTATAAATGTCAAATGTATGAGGACATGTACAAATAAAGATAAATTAAAGTGTAAATAGGGATGGATGAAAGATAAAAAATGAAGCTGTAACATCCATATCTGATTTAACTAGAAAAACTAGGTTTCAACAAATGTAACTTTTTTTTCTTTCTAGGTAATCAAATACAAAAGAACTTATCTACTACCAAGTATAACATTTTTCACTTTAACATAAACATGATTTCATTTTTCATAAAGCTGAAAGAAATGATATACAATAAACATTTTGTTTTCTAGCAATTTAAAATTTTCTTGAAACAAATAAAATATTGGAAACATACCATTATCATGCATCTCGATTCTTGACCCATCACATTCAAGACTCGGCAATCCTTAATATTAGGAAGAGAAAGTATCTTCAAGGAGCTTAACCTCCAACCATAGATTGTCGGCAAGAGGATAGACTTAGGATAACCATCGGTGTTTGCCATCTGAGCTCTGGAGTTGTAACTTACATGCCTTGTTATTGTGTAGATCCCTAGATACCCTCTAGTCATGCACGACTCTCCACAAGAAATGCCATCCAGTCATAATGAACATTCAATGCACTTGAGGACTGTGCATCACCTTGGCCAAAGGATTTGTTTTTAAATAGCATTGTATGAATGCATGAACTTAGTTCACACACCCTACTCGACTTGAACTGATCGCAATCCTACAGTTTCCTATTTGTAAGGTTTAAACAAATGTTGACCTCGATGACCTCAAGGTATTTGGATTTTCTCATGCAATAGCACATGGCACAAACATTTACTCTATCCCCAAGTTTATGGATTCATAATCCCATATTCATATAAAACATCATTAAATAACACCCACTCCTAAGTGGTTTCAAACTTGGCTATTCAGTTCCCATATGTTTAGACAACATACTTAAGTATTTAACACAATTTCTCGTAAGCCCAGAATTTAAAGTTTTAGACTCATAACAGTCTACAAGGTAATATCGACACAAGAATCATCGCATGCAACTTAATTTAGACTCAAAATGCGGGTTTCCCACCCTTATCTTTTCATTACAAAAATCATGACGGTTTTCGACCAATACTAATACTTTAACTCTACTCCTCCTTCCAAGTCAATTGGTTTCACATAGTTCAATGAGATAAGAGTCGTATATAAGATAATAAAAGATTTGGAATCTATCTTACGACATTAGAGATGACCAAACACATTGTTGACCTCTAACTAAAGGTATAAAATGAATAAGACACTAGCTAGTTACATTTGTCGACGTTCAATGTCTTGTTTTCAGAATCTTTATCTATTTGAACCACAAGATGTTTTGAATCCTCATCTTCCTCTAGTTTTTAACTCTCGACACCACAGCCAGTTACAACTACATCTCTGGCTGTCTAACAAACTAAAAGTCTATGTTGAACCATGCATTAAATCTAAGGTTTTAAACTCCTACACAGCATGCACATGGTGCAATGTGGTTTTTCACTATGAAACTATCATTTCAAGTGCACACAAGACAGTTTTAAGTTGATAATACAGTCATAAAGGAACCTCTCTAAACATACGTCATTGCTGACCACTTGTAGAATATAGTTTACATTTTGCATCATGCATTGATCATTCATAGTTGTGTATACATTTGAAGACTGTGTTCTACTATCATTATTGTTTCTTTCATGATATAAAATGTTACTGTTTCTGTGAAGACAGTCATGAGTTTGAACTCTTAAGAAGGCAACAATGATACATAATCAATGTAAATATCCTCACACAGAACTTGCAGTAAGAAAACATCATTATTGTATTCTATTCGTTGTAAGCTCATTACACTAACATTGTAGAGAAGGAACATCAATCGTGATCTTAGACTGCGAAGAAGAGAAAATGGAACCTGTCGACGGAGTTTGAAGACTGTAGTTGCAAGCTCTTGGTGACCTTCGCAGACTTCCTTCACAGTCTCTCCACTCTCTGCACACCCTATCCACATCCTCCTTTGGTAAGACGTGCTTCCTCTAGTTTTTAAAACACTCACTACTCCTCCTGCACTCTACAACAAAGAGGATCCCATGGTCTTATTCAGCTGTTTTCAATTCCTAAACCACCGACTACTACTGCCCTCTCGCACCCACGATGATGGAGTAAATGGCATTCATCTAACGGTTACACTTAAATCTCAACCATATAACCTCCTATCGAGCTCAGTGAAGAAGATGACTAGTCTTTATCTGCGGTCTTTTTGATTCTCAGTAACAGCAAAAACTCCTTTTCTCCCCATGATGATGGAGTATCTGCCTTTAGCTCACCATTCCACTTTTATCTCAACAGCATAACTTCCTACCCATCCACCCACGGTGATGGAAGATAGAGCATTTAAACCACAGTCGGCACATGCCTATACACAAGGGGTCAACATAACTGCAGCTACTCGACTCCTTACTTGCAGCGGCCACAATCAAGATGGAGGTTTCTAAATGGCGACGTGGCATAACAACCTCGTCCATTTCCTCCACAAGAAGACTTTCTAACCTTTGAAAAAATGCAACTAACTGCGCTAGAAGAATAAAACTCTTACAAGGTGATAACTTATAAATGCACAAGGTGACTCCAAGGTCGAAAAAGAGATAAAGAATCAAGACCGACTAAAGTAAGAAAGTATGGGTTTGATTTAAGATAACTCAAGTCGTAAACTCGAAAGAAAAAGATGTATTCACAAAGGATAACGTCCAAAACGACAGAGCTTGGGCGTAAACCAATTTGACTTGACGAGAAAACTGACATCAAGTAAACTAACGAAAATACCTCCCATTAACCAAATTATGACGTAACACAACACAAGTTTTCTAAATCGTTTGACGCACAAAATGACTTCTCGCATCTTTTGACTATGAGACATGATTCACAAATCCGCCACAAATTGGTTCATTTAATTTCCTACAAATGAAATAATAATCACCTATATAAGACGACTCGTTTTGGTGGACTTGCGACAACAACGTCGATTCCAAAATTCTATTTGACAACTTACGAAAAGGATGTTAAAATTATCTTCAGACGTCGACATCTAGTCTCAAACTATCCCAGTCGAAAACATGACTAAAATGATGGCTTCAAGGGTTATCTACCTGTTTGGCGTTTTCAGTAACAAACACCCATGGTTAATTTCTAGAGTCTATACTCTCTCTCAAAGATACTTTCTCTTCCTATTGAACATGGTTCCCCTGTTCCTGCAATGACAGTCTCACATACAATTTTTGTGTTCAAAGCACCTATATTCCAAATCAAAGCATAATATATCCAAACATCATTTTCACCTAACAAAAAGGCATTTTAGTTTTATAATATCACATTGATCATAATCAATAGATTCCAAAATTTCATAGAACTAACTTGTCTATTTACATCACCAGTTTCCTTGTCATCTACAACACATTATATAACTAAAAGTTGCAAGAAAAGTAAATAGCATAATCAATTCCAAAAAGAGGGATGTAACATATCCTTCCCCTTTAAAAATCATCATCCCCGATGATTAAGTTTATCAAGCAAAAATTAAACTTAAAACAAACTTTTTATAGTTCAACATTAATGTCTTTGAAAAGTTTAGGAAATCTTTAGTAAATGTCTTTATAGTCTTCCCAAGTGGCGCTATCCTCGCCATATTGGTCCCACTAAATTTTGCATTGCAAAACTTCTTGATTACGTAAACAAAGTTTATTTCAAACACCTTGAGTGGCTCGATCACAACCACCCTGAGTTCTTGCATCTGTAAGGAATTCTAGTTAAGGATGTGGTTATTACCTACAAAATATTTCTTTAAATATTAAACATGAAAAACATTATGCATCTTGGACAAGGCTGGAGGTAGAGCAACTTTGTAGGCAACTGGATTGATAATCTCAAGAACTTTGAAAGGTCCGACATAATGAGGTGCCAATTTCGATGATTTACCAAATTTTATTGAACTCTTTTGGGGTTTCACTCGCAAAAGCACCTTCTCACCAATAGAGAAGTGTCTAGGTACTCGTTTGCGATCTGCATAACTCTTTTGCCTGTCATTGGCTTCTGCCAACCTCTTCCTAATCATTTTTACTTTTTCTTCCATATCACCAAGCATTTTAGATCCAATGCTTATCCTATCTTCCAGCTTATCCCAACTTATAGGAGTTCTGCATTTCCTTCCATATAATTCTTCAAATGGCGCCATCTTAATGGCAGAATGATAGGAGTTGTTATAGGCAAATTCGACAAGAGGTAGATTTTCCTCCCATCTGTATTGCTGATCCATGCAATACATTCTCAAAAGGTCTTCTAATACCTGATTCACTCTTTCTATTTGTCCATCAATTTCAGGATGATAAGCGGTACTCACATTCAGTTTAGTCCCTAATGCAGCAAATAAGGTTTGCCAAAACCGTGAAGTTATCCAAACATCTCTATCAGATATAATCTTTTCAGGTACACCATACAATCTAAAAATTTCTTACACAAATTTCTAAGCCAAAAGATGAGCTCCATCTGTCAAATTTCCCAGTATGAAATGTGCGACCTTGGTTAGTTTGTCCACAACAACCAATATTGCATCATGCCTATTCTTAGACATTGGTAACCCTTGGACAAAATCCATACTAACAACTTGCCATTTCCATTCCGAAATATCATGCGGGTATAACAATCCAGCGGGATGTTGGTGTTCCGCCTTAACTCTTTGACACTCCAAACAGCTAGCTACAAACTTTGTAGCATTGCTTTTCATTCCCTTCCAGAAATATAGCGGCTTGACATCTACTAACAGTTTTGTTACACCAGGGTGTCTAGAGTAAGGAGTACAGTGAACTTCCTTCCACACAAGGTTTCTAAGTTCTACTGAATCAGGAACGTAGATTCTTCCCTTGAATCTCATCAATCCATTCGATTCAAAACTGAATCCGTCATATCTTGGGTCCTTAGGGTTTAAGTGCAGAGCCTGTTTCACTTGCTCATAATACTCATCTCTAGATAAGTTTTGCATTACTAAGTCTTTAAAGTTAGCATGTATGGAGATTATAGAGGCTATGTGCTTTCTTCTGCTTAAGGCATCAGCTACTCAGTTTTCCTTGCCTTTGATATAAGAAATCTCAAAGTCATAATCTGATATTAATTCCAACCATCTCCTTTGCCTTGCATTGAGATTAGGTTGTGTAAATATGTAGCGAAGACTTTGATGATCAGATTTTAGTATAAAAGTCCTTCCCAACAAATAATGCTGCCACATCTGAAGGGCGTGAATCACTGCTGCCATTTCTAAGTCATGAGGAGCGTAGTTCTGCTCATAGTTTTTCAACTTTCTTGACTCATAGGCTACTACCCTGCCATCTTGCATAAGCACACCTCCTAATCCTTCTCCCGAGGCATCAGTGATAACCTTAAAATCTCCCTCTGAATCAGGAACTTTCAGAATTGGAGCGGTTGTTAATTTTTCTTTTAACAAGTGAAAAGCCTTTTGACATTCATCCTTCCAAACAAACCTTTTTCCTTTTCTTTGCAAGGAGGTAATTGGGCTAGCAATGCTTGAGAAATTCAACAAAAATTTCCTATAATATCCTGCCAATCCCATGAAGCTTCATACCTCTGACACATTGGAAGGTTCAGGCCATTCCATAATAGCTTTTATTTTGGCCGGATCAACTAATATCCCATCAGCTGATATTAGATGCCCCAAATACTGCACTTCTTTCTAAAAGAAGGTGCACTTTGAGAGTTTCACATACAATTTGTGTTCTCTTAATCATTGCAAGACTATTTGAAGATGCTGTCTATGCTCCTCTTCATTTTTGGAATAAATCAGAATATCATCAATGAAAACTAGCACAAACTTATCAAGACAATCTCTAAAAACACTATTCATGAGATTCATGAAAGCAACTGGTGCATTGGTCAATCCAAACGGCAACACCGTAAACTCATAATGACCATACCTCATTCTAAATGCTGTCTTGGGAATATATTCATCTTTCAACCTTAACTGATGGTATCCAGATCTCAGATCTATCTTAGAAAAGACCGACGCACCACGCATTTGGTCAAATAGGTCATCAATACGTGGCAAGGGATACTTGTTCTTTATTGTCACCTTGTTAAGCATCCTATAATCTATGCATAGCCTTAGAGTTCCATCTTTCTTCTTGACAAATATAACCGGGGCTCCCCATGGTGATACACTTGGCCTAATTAGATTCTTAGACAATAGCTCCTACAACTGAGCTTTTATTTCCATAAGTTCAGTGGTAGTCATACGATATGGAGCTTTAGAGATTGGCTTTGATCCTGGTTTAATATCTATGCCAAAGTCAAATGTTCTTTTCAGAGGCAAGCCTGGTAGCTCCTCGGGAAATACATCCCTGAAATTGCAAACATATGGATATTTTTCCTCAAATATTTGTTTCTCCAATGTTTCCTCTACTAGGTCCATTTTGACTGCAAAAAGTTGACATCCCTTTCGCCTAGCTCATTTTAGTTGTTTTGAAGAAATAGATCTAATCCTTATTTCCCTTTGAATTCCTTGAAGATTTACTGTTTTGCCTGTCTCATCCAGACACTCAATGGTTTTATGAAAACAATCTACCTTGGCTCGATGTTTCCACAACCAATTCATTCCTAAGATGACATCATAGGACCCTAAAGGCGCTACGTATAAATTTGCCTCAAAGGTGAAGTTAGAAACAACAATCTTAGCTTCGAACAAACATTTCTCTACTTGAGCCTTTGAGTTATTTGCATACTCAACTATCCATGGTTTTGACATAAAACCTGCTTTTCTAGAAAATTTACTTAAGACTGTAGGTGACACAAAATTTTTTGTTGCACCAGTATCAAATAGAATAGAAATAGGAACTCCAAATAAGGTGCCTGTCATCTCAATAGGGGTGATCTGATACTCTGCTTGTCGGTTGTCAAGAGTGGCATGAATCCTTTGCTGAAATGCTTCCTGTTGCGAAGGAAGTTCCATGTTCCTAGGCTTCCCATTCTGCTTCTTGTTAGGGCAACGGTTGGCATAATGATCTCCTCCACAAGAAAAGCATCCTCCTATAGGTCCTCACTTCTCAAATGGCCTACTTGTAGAATCATCATTCTTCTTAAAATTAACATTTCTCTTATAATCTTCACCTCTTCACTCATTACCGAATCCCCCTTGATTCTTTCGATTTCCCTTATCAAACCTCTTGTTTCCATATCCCTTCTCATTCTTCCTTTTATATGACTGATCATTGTAGTTCTTATCAAACTTCTTACATTTCTTATCACAGTAAGCAGAGATAGGTTTGATCTTCTGCTCCTGCTTAATTGCTTTCTCATATACTTGATCCATTGTGCTTGGACCATGCACTTCCACCTCACTGCTAATCTAAGGATTGAGTCCCATGATGAATTTTCTGATTCAGAATCTTTCATCCTTTTGGTATTGAGGAACATACTTTAGTAGTCTAGTGAATTTTTCTGCATACTCGACCACAGATAGTTCACCTTGCCTGAGGTTTTGGAAATCTGTTAATTTTTGATCAAAATATAACTAAGGTAACCACCATTTTTGGAATAGTTCCACGAACTCATTCCATGTCACCTTCAAGGGACTTAATTCTAGCTCCATTTTCTTATTCATCCACCAAGTGGATGCTTCCCTAGATAGCTGATATGCTCCCCACACGGCTTTAGTAACCTCAGAGTAATTTCTGATCTCAAAATACTTCTCCATCTTTGTTAACCATGCTTCTGCTGCATCTCTAGTTTTCGTTCCATCGAACTTAGGAGGGTTAACCTTCTTCATATCCTTAGATAACTCTAATGCAAGTTTATCTTTGGTTTTTCTTTAGACTTCACTGTCGTCAGGATTTTCACTTGACGTGCCATTTTCCTAATGTTTACTTTTGCTTGTATAATGTGAGTTCTCATTTTCACCCTCTGTGTTGCTAGTTTCATCCATTTTCTTTTCCAGTTTGTTCAACCTTTACTTGGTTTCAGTAAGCATATTTAGAATCCTATCCAACTTGTCAGTGGAGTTTTCCCGAGAGTTATGACCTTCCCGATCCTCCCCCTCGTTAAACTCTGATTGATCCATGATAGTTTAGTTTCTCACCTAATTAAACATATACTAATCAGTTTTATGCTTATCATATTATATATCATCAAAAGAAAACAACAATTGATCATAATCATAATTGTTCTCAAACCAAAATTTTGTCTTTATTCAATTTGCAAAATTGTTCCAACATCATTAGAGATAGACATATCTCATGTTTTACTTAGTATTATCTAGTGGAGTGTAACCTTCAGATTCATTATCTGACACATAATCACGAGGTGTATACCCCTCAGAATCACTATCAGAACATAGCTCAATGATCTCAGCTCTAGGTGCTACACGAGGATCCCTAGTGATCATGGGTATACTAATAGGTACACTCATAGGTATACTAATAGGTACACTATTAGGTATAATAATGGGGCAGCAGTTGATCATGATTCGAGCTGCCGTCGTTGCTACCTCTAGGAGTTCTCTCCTCATTCGTTTAAGTCGTGACAATGCATTGGCTAAGGTTTCCACATCATCAAGCCAAATGTCATTTTCGTCATTAGTTTTCTCAATGGCCTTGATCATCGCAAGCCGTTTTTGCTTATCTTGCAGATAACATTCCTTACCCAGGAAGGATTTTCTCGTAGTTTTCTTGATGCGTACCATCCTGGCACAGTAAATCAAATCATTAGCTACCTACATAATGTTGATTTCCTAATTAGGTTAGTGGACTCACAAGCCCTAGTGCTGAACCTGGTTAGCTTTGATACCATATGTAACATCCATATCTGATTTAACTAGAAAAACTAGGTTTCAACAAAGGTAATTTTTTTTTTCTTTCTAGGTAATCAAATACAAAAGAACTTATCTACTACCAAGTATAACATTTTTCACTTTAACATAAACATGATTTAATTTTTCATAAAGCTAAAAGAAATGATATACAATAAACATTTTGTTTTCTAGCAATTTGAAATTTTCTTGAAATAAATAAAATATTGGAAACATACCATTATCATGCATCTCAATTCTCAACCCATCACATTCAAGACTCGGCAATCCTCAATATTAGGAAGAGAAAGTATCTTCAAGGAGCTTAACCTCCAACCACAGACCGTCGGTCTCCCGCACTCCTTCCTAACCGGAAGTGGCCCTACCCTACTCAAGAGGATAGACTTAGGATAACCATTGGTGTTTTCTATCTAAGCTCTGGTGTTGTAACTTACGTGTCTTGTTATCATGCAGATCCCTAGATACCCTCTAGTCATACACGACTCTCCACAAGAAACACCATCCAGTCACAGTGAACATTCAATGCACTTGAGGACCGTGCATCACCTTGGCCAAAGGATTTGTTTTTAAATAGTGTTGTATGAATGCATGAACTTAGTTCACCCACCCTACTCGACTTGAACTGGTCGCAATCCTACAGTTTCCTATTTGTATGGTTTAAACAAATGTTGACCTCGATGACCTCAAGGTATTTGGATTTTCTCATGCAATAGTGCATGGTGCAAAAATTTACTCTATCCCTGAGTTTATGGATTCATAATCCCATATTAATATAAAACATCGTTAAATAACACCCACTCCTAAGTGGTTTCAAACTTGGCTATTTGGTTCCTATATGTTTAGACAACATACTTAAGTATATAACACAATTTCTCGTAAGCCCAGAATTTAAAGTTTTAGACTCATAATGGTCTACAAGGTAATAGCGACACAAGAATCATCACATGCAACTTAATTTAGACTCAAAATGCAGGTTTCCCACCCTTATCTTTTCATTACAAAAATCATGACGGTTTTCGACCAATACTAATACTTTAACTCTACTCCTCCTTCCAAGTCAATTGGTTTCACATGGTTCAATGAGATAAGAGTCATATATAAGATAATAAAGGATTTGGAATCTATCTTATGACATTAGAGATGACCAAACACATTGTTGACCTCTAACTAAAGGTATAAAATGAATAAGACACTAGCTAGTTACATTTGTTGACATTCAATGTTTTGTTTTTGGAATCTTTATCTATTTGAACCGAGAGATGTTTTGAATCCTCATCTTCCTTTGGTTTTTAACTCCCGACACCACAGCTAGTTACAACTACATCTCCGGCTGTCTAACAAACTAAAATTCTACGTCGAACCATGCATTAAATCTAAGGTTTTAAACTCCTACACAACATGCATGTGGTGCAATGTGGTTTCTCACTATGAAACTATTGTTTCAAGTGCACACAAGACAGTTTTAAGTTGATAATACAGTCATAAAGGAACCTCTCTAAACATACGTCATTGCCGACCACTTGTAGAATATAGTTTACATTTTGCATCATGCATTGATCATTCATAGGTGTGTATACATTTGAAGACTGTGTTCTACTATCATTATTGTTTCTTTTCATGATATACAATGTTACTGTTTCTGTGAAGACAGTCATGAGTTCAAACTCTTAAGAAGGCAACAATGATAAATAATCAATGTAAATATCCTCACACAGAACTTGCAGTAAGAAAACATCATTATCGTATTCTATTCGTTGTAAGCTCAATACACTAACATTGCAGAGAAGGAACATCAATCATGATCTTAGACTGCGAAGAAGAGAAAATGGAACCTGTCGACAGATTTTGAAGACTGCAGTTGCAAGCTCTCGGCGACCTTCACAGACTTCCTTCACAGTCTCTCCACTCTCTGCACACCCAATCCACGTCCTCCTCTAGTAAGACGTGCTTCCTCTGGTTTTTAAAACACTCACTACTCCTCCTGCACTCTACAGGGAAGAGGATCCCATGGTCTTATTCAACCATTTTCAATTCCTAAACCACCGACTACTACTACCCTCTCGCGCCCATGATGATGGAGTAAATGGCATTCATCTAATGGTTACACTTAAATCTCAACCATATAACCTCCTACCGAGCTCAGTGAAGAAGATGACTGGTCTTTATTTGCAGTCTTTTTGATTCTCAACAATAGCAAAAACTCCTCCTTTTCTCCCCATGATGATGGAGTATCTGCCTTTAGCTCACCATTCCACTTTTATCTCGACAGCATAACTTCCTACCCATCCACCCACGGTGATGGAAAATAGAGCATTTAAACTACAGTCGGCACATGCCTATACACAAGGGGTCGACATAACTGCAGCTACCTGACTCCTTACTTGCAGCGGCCACAATCAAGATGGAGGTTTCTAAATGGCGACGTGGCATAACAACCTTGTCCATTTCTTCCACAAGAAGACTTTCTATCCTTCGAAAAAATGCAATTAACCCCGCTAGAAGAATAAAACTCTTACAAAGTGATAACTAATAACTGCACAAGGTGACTCCAAGGTCGAAAAAGAGATAAAGAATCAAGACTGACTAAAGTAAGAAAGTATGGGTTTGATTTAAGATAACTCAAGTCAACTCGAAAGAAAAAGACGTATTTGCAAAGGATGACGTCCAAAATGACAGAGCTTGGGCATAAACCAACTTGACTCGATGAGAAAACTAACATAAAGAAATTGACGAAAATACCTCTCGTTCACTGAATTATGACTAAAGCAATTTTGGAATATCCTTCCAAATGACAACCAAAACAGTTATAGCATATATCGACTTCACATTCGACTTCCGTCAATTTTCAAAAGGGAATAAATTCACAACACATGATTAACGCGTTTTGACGGCAATCTCGATGGATTGGACATAACGCAACACAAATTTTCTAAATCGTTTGACGCACAAAACAACTTCTCGCATCTTTCGACTACGAGACGTGATTCTCAAATCCGCCACAAATAGGTTCATTTAATTTTCTACAAATGAAATAATAATCACCTATATAAGAGGACTCGTTTTGGTGGACTTGCGACAACAACGTTGATTCCAAAATTCTATCTGACGACTTATGAAAAGGATGTTAAACCTTATCTTTAGACGTCGACATCTTGTCTCAAACTATCCCAGTCGAAAACATGACTAAAATGATGGCTTCAAGGTTTATCTACCTGTTTGGTGTTTTCAGTAACAAACACCCATGGTTAATTCCCAGAGTCTATACTCTCTCTCCAAGATACTTTCTCTTCCTGTCGAACATGGTCCACCTGTTCCTGCAACGACAGTCTCACATATAATTTTTGTGGTCAAAGCACCTATATTCCAAATCAAAGCATAATATATCCAAACATCATTTTCACCTAACAAAAAGGCATTTTAGTTTTATAATATCACATTGATCATAATCAATAGATTCCAAAATTTCACAGAACTAACTTGTCTATTTACATCACCAGTTTCCTTGTCATCCACAACACATTATATAACTGAAATTTGCAAGAAAAGTAAATAGCATAATCAATTCCAAAAAGAGGGATGTAACATAAGCCAACTTCACATAAAATCACATCATTTGTCAATACATAATTATATTAAATCATTTCACTAAAGTAAACAATTTTTTTTAAAAAAAATTCAAATAAATATAAAAATATCGCCATTATTAGTCCCTGCCTAAAGCGGGGACTATTGTTTTCATCTCACTATTTTCAATTAATTTTGGTCTGGGAAACAGTGCCAACGCTCGTAAAATGACTTTATTCTAATGTTTCCTGCACTTTTATTTGAAAAATACTATTTTCTCAATTTTCTTATCTTTTCCTGATTGGCCTAGCGATTTTCCCCCGGGGTTTTAAGATTTTTCTATTTACAAAAATGGGAGAAATTCTTCAGTGAATCCCAAGAGAAAAAAATTTATGGATTTCTAATGTTTTTTTAATCCCTGAAGACATTGCCACCTGTAGCATACATTGCCAGTGGTATCAGGCATGCATCATCCAGCGGGCTAGCCACGTGGCTATAGGTAGGTAGAGGGCAGCTACAAATATAACATCTAAAAACCTGCCTCTGTCAATATTGGCTCAGAGCCATCAAGCAGATCTTCACCGGCCGTATCAGGGATCTCGAATCAGTGGTTGTTTCCATTGATAAATTGTGTCCATGTTTATTTCAAATGTTTTGAATTTTTTTAAAGACGAGAAATGGATCTTTGGCTCAAAGCTTTCTGCCGGAAGAATTCAGAGGGCTTGGGAATGCATTGGAATTTGTTGAGGCTCATCTTATTCATCCTCTGCATTTTGCCGGAGTTGAATTTTGGGGAGTGGTTTCTATGGCATTCTTTCATGAGTTGGAGGCTAGATTCCTTGCTTTGGTTGGAGCTATGGAAAATTTGCAGAAATTTGTGATGGAAGGTGGTGGGGAGGACTTTCTTCCTAACTTTGACTTGCTAGGTTGTTGCTTCCTTTCCATTCCCCTTCTCCGCACCAGGACAATGAACAGGCAGAAAGGGCGTGAAGGGCAATCAAGCTCTTGCTGAGAAGCTGGCAGATATAGAGTGGTGACTGCGACTGAGAGTTCCCCCTTGTTGATGGATAGGTTTGTCTTTCTGTGTTAGTGTTTCCTTTCTGTTTCATTCAGGATACTCCATGAACTTATCAGTTTATGGTGAGTATTTTTTTGTCAGGTTGAAGATAGTATAAAGCGTAGTTACAAAAATTGCAAAAAAGTAGTGACAAATCCCCAATAAATTAACTCGCCCAAAAAAAAAAAAAATTCACAAATTATTTTTTTGATAAAGTCATGGTCACAATTTTTCCATCGAAAGCACAAGTTTGACCAATAAATTTGAAATTTTATTGCCAAAAAATTGCCATTTGTGATTTAAACACAATTTGTTTTGCCATTTTTTTCTTTTAGTTATATATGACAATTTTTTCTTGGATTTTCCTATTTTCTGTGGCGATTTTTTTCTTCTGATTTTTCCCTAACCCTAACCCATTTTTTTCCCTATTAAATCTCAATTAATTGATCTTTTGGTTTTCTGATTTATTCCCAAGAATGATTTTTCAAGCAGGGCTCTAATAGTTCTATGTGTTTTTGGTCACATTTTTGGCTACACTGTCATCATTGTATGGTGACTACATACTTAAATGTAATATCATTTGTTGAAGTTAATACAAAGGGTTAGGGTCGCACTCCCATCAATTTACATATAGATAAAACAATAACTTTTCACATGCATATTTACCATACAACCCCCCTAAAGCTTGCCTCTCTGGCAGACAGTATACATCTGTTACAAAAATGGTGACCATTTGTATCGTCACCCCATGCACAGCAATTACCAAAAACTAGGAAAGTATTACCAAAAACTAGGAAAGATATCCCTATATTAGTATACTCGTAGATTTTCAAGCCCAGCCGTGCCACCATGTTTGACACAGAAACCAATAATTACCTAGCCAAACATCCCTCAACACACAACCAACAACCAAGACTTACTCTACATAGATGAAGTCCATCATCTTCAAACTAGCAGGAAATTCTGTGGAATTACCTATGCATGCAGCAATTGAAGGACCCGATTCCATCCAAGGTCAATGTTTATCCTTTGTTTTGCATCCTTTGGAAGAGACCTTGAATCTGACACCTGGTTTGACCAAAATTCTCTTCATCAAGGCCTTGAAACAAACCAACTCCAGCTCAGGTAGAGTCACCAAGCTTGCCACTCCCAGGGCGCAATCTTTGTGTATTACTCACAGCTCACAAATGTACCCAGCCAAATCTTTGTAGAAACCTTTGAGCATTTTCTGTTCCTCATACACAAGCTGAATTTTGTGGCATAGTGTCAAAATTTCCTCAGCCACTCTGACTTCATGCTCTGGTTCTAGATCCACCTTCTCTTGCACAGACATATTTGCATTTTCTGCATTCACTACCCCCTAGGAAATCACAAACACTGTCACCAACACCCTCTCCAGAATCCAATTGTAGACCTCACAACAACCAACCAATACCCCCAACTTGACTTAGAAATTGTCCTCTATGGAGGCTTTGGTGCATTTGACACCCGTATTGGTTGTGCTATGTTCAAAAAGAATATATTGGATCATGACTAGAAGCAAAAAATACAAAACTACATTGGTTGTGCCACTGACACATAAATTTCAGAAAAAAAAATAATTTTATAAAACTATGAAAAGAAGAAAAGGGAAGATACTAATGTGGAAGGAGATTCTCAACAAGGGATGTTGCACTGTATTGTGATATTGGATTCATAAATTTAAGATTTATAGAAATTTTTCTCTATAAAAATTGAAAGGTAACCAATAACAATTCCACCTCAAAACTAACTTTCAGCCAAAATACAAAACTAAAAAAAGTACAACTAAGACATGTAAAAGTGAGTGAGAAGATATTAATGTGGAACGAAATCCTCAACAAGGGATGTGCTGCTGTATTATGCTATTCAATCAACAAACCTTAAAGAAATCTTGATTCCAGATTTATATGAGCCTTTCCATGTGTGTTTCCAAATAAGGCATAGTGAGGACACCACGTATTTTTCACAACTGAACTTCATAAAGTAGTGAGAGAAAGAAAGAAAGTATCAAACTAATGTCTGCAGATGCAAAATGGGTCAATTAGACTCGATGGTACAACCAGGTATAAATAATGTGAAGCTCCAAAAAGACGCTACAGGCTTAAAGCTAAACTATATGCACAAGAACAAAATGAAGATTATTATTGAAATATCACTGGACAAACCTTGGATACATAAAGTTTGCATTGTTGGCACCACATAGATACTCCTTTAGCATCTGAGGATGATACTCCAAAATCTGTCCAATTTGTGGAAGTAAAATAACAACCAAAGCTGAAGAAACAATTTAAATTTCTGCCAAGTATATTAGGAATAAAAAATATTCAAGACATGCTGTCGTTTATGTGATCTATTTACCTCTCGATAGATAAGCTCTCTTACATCATCCTTTGTTAGTCTCCTTTCAAACTCAAATTCCATCTTTGAGATGGGCAAACTAGAAGGTACACGCTCAACTTTTTCCAGACCTTTAAAATACGGATCAGCCAATGTTTAAAGACCAATGTTTGACCAAAAAAAAAAAAAAAAGTAAGTTGCATCCTGTTTCCCTGCATTGACCTTATAATTGAAGATTAAATATAAGGCACAATCCTTAAGCAAGGCTGCACCCAATATTGTCTTTTTTCAGAAATTTATATCTCCTCACCTCCTCAGCTGTAGGTCGGTCTTTGGATCAAAGGAAGTAGTCGCTCAAGAAGGGGAAGAGCCAAGGGGTCTGCATTTGGAAACTTCTGTGTTAAGGGTACTGGTTGCTTTTTCCGCATGCTACTGAAGTACCTTCTGGCCTTCTCTTGCGAATCTGAAATTTTCACAAAATTATTTGAAGAATTGTTTCAAAAAAACAATGTGAATGCATCTGCAGTATGGTATATGCTGTGTCTTTAGAGCCAGCTAGAAGCAGAACATATACCATATATCGTAAACTACAAATCTTGTTAACAGCTACCCCACCACAATTTTATTTATGACTCCACTAATCACTAAAAATTTAGTGATGGCTCACACGAACAAGCCAAGCCTCCACGAGGAATGCCTGAGAATCCTTTTAGTTTTAGATAAATCCACAAATATGCTTGCTGGCTGCAAAGGCGATGGGCAAGAAAGAGAGAGCCAACCCTAGAAATTGATTCCGTTGAAGGATTGCCAAGCAAATTGTTCATGAGATCCAGCTGATGGACCACATTCTTCCCAGGAAATAAAGGCTTTCCAGTCAGCATATCAGCAAAGATGCATCCTATGCTCCAGATATCAATGGCGGGAGTATACTGCAACTGCACTACCATATTATAATTTAAGTGATGAAATGAAATTCGGGCTAATTTTCAAGAAATAATAATAGATACACATTACAATGAATTCTTTTTGCTAAATTGTCCAGGAAAAAGATTAATCCCTCCATGGGTCATTCTACAAATACATTTCACATTCAGGATGCTGAAAAAACATTTGCACTATCTTTCTCAATGAAAGAGACTGTCATTATCTTATATAAGTTTCAACCCCAATTCATTATGATTCAGATTCACAAAAAATAAAGTCTGCAAAAATTAAGATCCGGGACTTAAATTACAGTATATTATCCTTTTCAAACTTGACACTATTCACAATTGCTGCAGTATAATATCACCCTATTTAAGCTCGCTATCATTGACAATTAAAAATTAGAAGCTCCAGTGCAATAAACAAGAAGCCATACATAAAATTTTGATCATTCAGGCTACAGTGCCAAAGAATAGACTCCTAAAGGCACCAAACATAGAAAGAAATTGACATCCAAGATCAATAAGTTAAAAGATAAACACACTAAACTATGCAAATGCCATAGTTGATCTCAGGTGCATGTCATAATCAATAATTGCAATCAAACTTAAACACAAAAGTATACCAAGAGAAAGGTTAAAGGTTATATCTAACCAGGAAGAAAGGAATCTAGTCCTCTTTGTTGCCTTAATGAAGAATCATCACCTCTGCTTCAAACCATAGATCTACAGTGTTACAACAACATACCTTCGCCTAACCATGAAGTTCTCCACTGTATCTTCAAATTGATTAAAGACAGTCTCTAATGTATAGATCAGGGAATATCTCAGAAGACAGAACAAGGCAATGCCATCACCATAACATCATCCAATAATTTATAAGATCATATGATGATTTATGACAACATCACTGAACTTATTTTAAACATTTTAATAGAATGACATCATCAGAATCAAAGTATTGTCAAATGGCTTAAAACTCCACTTCTCTCTCTCCTGGTCTACCTGCAGTTAATTTTCTATGGCTGTGCTAACCAACATCACATTGTCCTTGATTTAATAACACTAATTACTACTAATAGGTCAAATAATGGTGTATTTTAAACAATTCCTTTAAATTCCAAGACCTGTAGCAAAAATCGGGGCAAACAAGGACAGAAAGAACAGTTGACTAGTGAAGTGATAACAGTTGGGGCATTGAGTAGATCTAATTGTAGCTTTCACTTTCCAGAAACATTGACCAGTATTGACTTTACACAAAATAATCTCTTCAATTACTTTTTTTAGATCAGACCTGCCTATCGAGAAAAAAGGTTCAATTTTTTTTGACCAGCTGAAAAGAGTTTGAACAAACATAGCAATTTTGAATGGCAGACTTTCTTCAACAGCCGATTTTTAGTTTGATTAGTGTATCTAACAGTTTTTTAGCTTCTTTCAAGAGATAAGGATAGCCCTGAACTTTGTTTGAATAGATCCACTGTGCTTGTTGAACAGATTGTTCAAAGTAATCGAGCACATGTGAAAGTTGCCCAGAAGCTCATTAACAATAGGCATATCAACATCAAGCATCTAGGGTTTAGGCTTGAATGGTCATGTCATCTATATACCTAGGAAAGCCCATTCTTAAAATTCTTTTTTCGAAGCCTTCCAAAAGTGCATTGCATTTCACTTTCCTAAGGAAGGACAAATAAGCTAACTGAATAGTACATCTTAAGGCCCATGCAAATTATGAATGAAACTGAAGAGGAACATGGTTGTCTTTCGGTAAAAGACCTATAAAATATATCGTTTTT
This sequence comes from Cunninghamia lanceolata, assembly GCA_027924645.1. Taxonomy (NCBI): domain Eukaryota; kingdom Viridiplantae; phylum Streptophyta; class Pinopsida; order Cupressales; family Cupressaceae; genus Cunninghamia; species Cunninghamia lanceolata. The sequence continues at coordinate 9,199,791 of BSBN01001067.1, forward strand.
CAGATTTGAGCTCAAGTTTTGATCCAATGCCTCTAGTCTAGGTTTAAGTTCTTCTTGGAACCAGTTTATTTATAGAGGTATTTCATTTATTTTGTAATTTGGTTAGATTCAATTTAGCTGGATTTAAGTTCTTCTTGGAACCAGTTTATTTATAGAGGTATTTCATTTATTTTCTAATTTGGTTAGATTCAATTTAGCTTTGATATATTTGTTTTCAAGTCCAATATCATATGTTCAACAATTTTCACTCATTTTTCAATATAAGGCATGTCTGCTTTATGCAATCAATATATGCCATAGGAATGCATAATTTTTAAATGTATTTCATTTATCTTCTAATTGGTTAGATTCGATTTAGTTGTGTCATATTTGTTTTCAAGTCCAGTTTCATATGTTCAACACAGTTTTCACTCATTTTTCAATATAAGGCATGTCTACTTTATGAAATCAATATATGCGACAAGATTGCATAATTTTCATTATTTTTTGGCACAGCTTAAAATTTTATTTGTTGTTGGCACCAACTTAAAATTTTATTTGCTGTTGGTACCAGCTTAAAATTTTATTTGCTGTTGCTTTTACAAATTTATAAGATCGGGAACTTTTCTACTACTTATGGAGAAGGGCACAGTGCTCACTATGGCCATGCCCAATTTGGCAAGACTCATGAGCAAGGTACATTTAATCTGTTATGTTAATGAATTGTTTCCAGAAACATCATTGTTAACATGTACAAATATATTCATTAATACTCTTAGTGGAGTTTTACAGGCCCTTATCCCGAATGGGATGAAAATCATCCAACACACTTTGTTGGTCACTCTGCTAGTGTCCAAGTAATTAGAGTCCTGCAACAAATGCTGGCTGGAAAAGTAATGAAATGCCATGGACCAACTTTTAATTTGTTTTGTCATGGGTACCATGCACATAATAGTGGCTTTTAATTTGTTTTGTCATGGGTACCATGCACATAATAGTGGTAATTCTTGTCTTATTGATACTGATAACTTGTTTTCTATTATCTCTTGCTTCTTTGTTTCACTATCTTTTTAAAAATCTTGTGTGTTATTTGGGAGATCTTTATTTTTCCTTTCCCTTCTTGGCATGTTTTTGCAACCCTACAACTGGCAGGGACTCTGGCTGCATTGCAGCTCTTGTTAAAATACAGTTCACCTCCTTTAACAAACCATAAGAAAGATCATACAAAAACTGACAACGTGCGATATGCGAATGTCGTGATCAAAGTCTTAAAACACGCAAATCATTGCCAAATGCTACACCCTTTTAGAGTATTTTTCTTTCCATTCACAACTTCTCTAAAACATATATGTCCTTTTAAATAATAAATAACGACTAGCCAGTATGTTGTTTTTACTTGTGAAAATTGTTCAAAGGCAACAATTAATATGTTCGTAGATCCACGCAAACAATAAAAGATCAATATAATAAAAATGATAACTACAGCCAAAACTCAACGGTATGTAAGCTTTGTCAATTAAAATTAAAATGCCGTATTTAGGCTGCTTTTCGAACCAGAAGTTTTTAGTAGATACTATGCTAATGTTTTAAAGGTTTGGCTGATCTTAAATGTCATCCACTTCAATATTTAATGGTAAATTCTGGCCAATGAAAAGTTTTCCTATATTTAACACTTTTTGTTGTGAATGAAATAGAAAAATGCTATTGGCTGTTTGACCTGTTCAACTCTGAAAGTGGATGACATTTACATAGAGCGTGTTTTAAAGGGCTTCACGGCAGTTTACACGGAAGAGCTTAACCAGCCTTATAAATGATGGGCTGGTCAAAACCATATGGACACCAAATGGCAGCTGGTCCAAAGTATCCTTTACAACACACGGGTTATTTTGGGCTGGGCAGTTTACACACTCTACTTAAATATTATCCACTCTACTTAAGTATTATCCACTTTAATGGTCAAACAGTCAATAATAATTTTACACCTTATTCACAACAAAAAGTGGTAAATATTTGTCCTGTTTTTATTAATTTAAGAATAGCCTAGTTTATAGGTCCTTTCCTTCATGCCCAGCTATAGTACGTACAATTCATGATTTGTTTATCTAAATACTCAAATATATGTGATAGCCAACTATTTACAAGTGACACATTATTCATCTCCAATTTTCCAGCTTGTTCCTTTCAATTGTTAATACCGCCCAGGTCATCGCGCTAAATATATCGAGAATTATTTTCTTTATTTTCCAACTATGTAACGCACGGACATTCTATGCTAGTCGTAGAATTATTTTATTTATTGCAGAGTTGGGGCCACATAAAAGCCGTCCATCGTTGAATTATTCTTCGGGAAATTAATATAATACTGTAAATTTCAATGGACTTCCTTGCAACTACAAATTTCACAATCTTCATGAAATTAATACAATAAATGGCAGTATATTAGAGAATATTCTTGCAATAGACGAAAGAAATATATTAGAAGCACTATCCTGGGTTGTGAAGTTAACTCCAATGGACTTCCTTGCAACCACGAATTTCACTTTCTTTGTGAAATTAAAACAATAACAACCACGATTATCACTTTCTTTGTGAAATTAAAACAATAATGTCAATTCCAATGGACTTCCTTGCAACCACGAATTTCACTTTCTTTGTGAAATTAAAACAATAATGTCAATTCCAATGGACTTCCTTGCAACTACGAATTTCACTTTCTTTATGAAATTAAAACACTAATGTCCATTCCAATGGACGGACTTGCAACCACATATTTCAAATTCTTAATGAAATTAATACAATAAAGGGCACTATGTATAAGCAAGACAATGGGACGAATGATTGGGAGTTGTGAATTTTGGCGAAAGGATCGGGAGTTGTGAATAATGCCGCTCAACATAATTTCTGCACTGCACTCGGTGCGCAGGCAGCTGTACCATTTGAGTGCAATATTTATCACAGGCATAGACCTTTTCACTGATGCCTACGTCCTCTTCAGTATTCCGCTTGTTTCTAATCTACTGGGAAGCATCTACTACCACAATGAGATGCCCATTCATGTGAAAGCCCTTGTCAACGGAATCACTCTATGCGGGGCATTCGCAGGCCAACTCTTCATCGGTTGGCTTGGAGACAGAATGGCTTCACAAATCTCATCGAGATGGCTTTTTGGCGATCTATTCGCTGACTTTTTTCTTTGCAAATTTTGGGCCTAACACGACGACTTTCATTGTGCCGGCAGAGTTATTTGCTGCTCGGTTGCGATTGACCTGTCATGGTATTTCTGCAGCCGCTGGTAAAGCAGCCGCCATCATTGGAGCATTTGGGTTCTTGTATGCCTCTCAACCCAGGCATACTGGGCCTAATGATTGCGATAGGTCTTATCCAAGGGGCATAGGAGTGGGTAAGGCCTTGATTATTCTTGGAGTAGCGAGTTGCGTGGGTTTCTTTTGCACATATCTAATACCCGAGACAAGGGGAAGATCATTGGTAGCAAATGAGGTGGACCTTGCTCAAATTCACTCGGGGGTGGAAATTGCTCAAATTCAAGCTTAATCGAGGCAAGATACGATAGTGTGAAGGGGAACACGTGGTATATTTTATTTGAAGTTTAATTTGTAGGAATTAGTCTTGTTGTGTTTTCTAGTTAATGTTCTCTCTTATGTGAGGGGTTTTGGGTATCCTTCTCATGCTTCAGAGAGCATTGTGTGAGGACTTTTTTTTTTCAAATGGGTGTCCTTTTCATGCTTCAGAGAGGACTTTTTTTTTTCAAATGGGTATCCTTATCATGCTTCAGAGAGCATTTTTTGTATATTGGTGAAGGAAGTTGTCTTTAGAGGGCATCTTAATCTCCCCTTCCTTCCTCTCACTCCTTTTCTTGTTTTCTTTCTTTTGGAGAGGGTTTTTTTTCTACATGTTCTTTCCTTTTGTCTATTTATGGAAGATTATTTTGCACATAGGTACCTCATCAAACATTGTTGTTAGGACCCATCTTTGCATGTTTGGTCATTCTCCTTAAATTACACTTAAGGGGAGTATTGGTGTGAATAGGCTTTTCTACCTATCCAATTCCCTTTTGGGACCTTTTCACTCCAGTCTAGTTTACTTAGGGCATTTACTTTTTGTGTCTCATATCATAGGATTAAGAGACATCACCATTTTAGTTTGTCATATCCCTCACCTTTCCCTATATATAAGGGTTCCCTCATTATACATGATACATATCATTTCTCATAATCAAAGATGTATTGTACCATTCTTTGGCAAATATTGCATATAATCATTCTTTTTCTCATGTGTGGAAGTTAATCGGTGTTGCATATGATCCTCAGCTCTTGTGAACTCTTTTAGTTTCTCTTATCTCAAATACACACATGGATATGCAATTGTACAAAGAAAGATGCTTCCACTGCGACATGAAGAACTCACAACACTTCCTAAAAGGCATCCCCCTTGATCAAAACCAAAGCTCTAATACCAAATGTTGAAATACAGAGTAAACTATTGCAACTATAACATCAAACTAAGTGTATAGATTGTAGTGTATGTATTAACTAATGAAATAGAAATGGAGAAAGCATATAAACTTACCAAACCATAATAACACAACATATAACACTAGATGTACGTGGAGAAACCCCAACTATAAAAACATAAATATAACCGCTCAGTTATTACAAGAAAAACATAATAGTCATCAAATCTAAAACACAACCATAATTGAAATAAACAATCTTCAAACTAAAATTATCTTCATATATCAACAACACAACCAACATGCCCAACAAAAAGATCATTTGTCACAAAAAGATAGATAAACATCACCACTTGAAGCTTCCACATCAAGTGATCTAGAGTTTTATCAAGTATAGTGATAGAAATTATTTAAACTTATCTACTTCCATTCCATAAGTACAAACTTTTATTTCGTAAAAAGATAAAATTAATTACAACAAAATGGTTAAGGTATACTGACCCCAAATGGAAGTAATGGTGGAGTTGGGAGAGGACATTTTTGTTTTCAAATTTCAAAAGAAAGAAAATAGAGATAAAATTTTACAGAGTAATCTATGGAAATTTGGAGGGATGAATATATTTTGTCAGCCATGGAAATCAAACTTTGTCACAAGGATGGAAGAACTTCATTTTCTTCCTTTTTGGGTGCAAATCCCTAATCTTCCCATGGAGTATAGAGACTTGGAAATATTGAAATTGATTGGAAATACACCGGGAACATTTCAAGAAATCGACTACAACTAGAGCCATTGCTGGCTTTCTACTATCAAAATGTGTATTCTTATGGATACAAGGCATACACTTCCAAAAATGGTACAGATTGTGTCTCCAGAGGGCTCTTGGACTCAAGAAATCTACTTTGAAGGAGTAGGAAATTTGGAACGTAATGTTACAGAGGAGGAGGAGGAGATAGGGAGAACAAGAAGGGATAACAGGTCATGAGCATGGTAAAGGATTCAAATGCATGTTACATAGAAAGTAGTGGGGAAGAAAATGAAGGAGAAAGGAAAGGCCACTCAGGTAGTAAACTATTTATTGAGGACAAAAAGGAGGAGGAGGCGCACATGAACCTCCAAGTGGTTTTTTTCCCTCCTTCATGGGGGATACGTAATAAACATGAAGAAAGGACTTGTAGAATGGATATTAGAGAGAGGTTCCCTACAAAGGAGGACACGAATGAAGTCACAGAAGAGGATTTTGATGATAAGGATGAGGAGAGAGAGCTACAGACTGATGAGTAGGAAGGTGAGGAAGGAAGGAAAGATGCAAAACACTCAGCTAGGTACTTGAATAATGTAGAGAAATCTTTGGATATGGAAAAAGACAAGATGGAGGCTCTATTGGAAGAAGCCTTATCAAGAGAAGCCAATAAAATTTGTGATGAAATTGGTGAAGTCCTCTTATAGGAAGGAGCAAAAGAGGAGAGGAATACTTTAGATATTTCTCAAACAACCATGGAGACAGGAGGAGTGAAAAATACATTGACATCCTCAAGGAAGAGAACTAGGCAGAGAAAATCCAAAACACAAGAATCGATTGCAACGGTTATACAAACAACCATAGATAAGGCCTTGAAAAAGAGGAGAGAGGAGAGATCTCCTTGGAAGAAATGAGAATCCTAACATGGAATGTTAGGGGCCTCAACTCCCCTAACAAAAGATGCCTCATCAAATCTCAGATTGATGGGGTGAAAGATAACATTGTGCTACCAAACTTTCAGCAAAACAGGGGATAAAACATTTAGCCAATGGAAAGAATGGGAGATAGCAACCTCTCCCTCAAATGGATCGTCAGGAGGACTATCAATATTATGGAGAAAACACCTCCCAAGAATGGAGATTATAGGGAGAGGAAAGAACTGGATTCTCGGTAAGTTTCCCAAAATCCTTAATACAAAGGATCTTTGGATCATGTGCATATATGGACCTTCAGGCACGACTCAGAAACAACATCTCTAGAATCATATTAGTCAATTATTAAAAATCATAAAGAAAGAAAAGCTCATCCTAGGAGGAGATTTTAATGCAATATTGGATGAACATGAGAAGCTAGGGGGTATTACGCATCCTTCTAGAACTCAAATGGATTTTAAAAACTTCATTGTGGAAAACTACCTTTGAGATTGCAGTCCAAAGAATGGAAAATACATGTGGACAAATATAAGAAATAACTTATTTAAGATAATAGAAAGATTAGATAGATTTCTTATTTCTAGCCAGTGTATACATGAGAATTGAGAGTGTATAACTAAAATTCTAGCATTCTCTGGGTCTGATCATTTTCCAGTAAGCCTCGGGATAGGAGAGGAGAGAGGTTGTAAAAGGAAAAACTTTAAATTTTAGGATATGTGCTTAAGAGACCCGACTTTCATACCTTTGGTTCAGAAATGGTGGCAAGTTGCTCCTTTTATGAGAGGATCGAGAATGTATCAACTAGAATCCAAATTAATGTTTGTGAAAAAGAGAGCTATGGAATGGAACCGAGATCATTTTAAGAACATATTCATGGAAAATAGAAGGATCCATCAAGAATTGCATAACAATGCGGCCAGAATTACAAAATATGGTACGAATGTTGAAAACTATCAGAAGGAGAAAACCCTGAGAAAGGAGATGGAAGAAATCTTGAAGAGAGAAGAAATTTTTTGGCGGTAAAATTCAAGGGAAACCTAGATGAAAGAGGGGGATAGAAATACAACATACTTTCACCTTTGAACCAAAACAAGACGGGCCTCAAATTCTATTTGCAATATAATGAGGAGTAATGAAATGATGACCAGTGATATGAAGGTGATAAAAGAGGAGGCAAGGGTTTTTTATGGAAAATTATTATCTAAAGATGAAAATCTAGCACAATGGGAAGATAGCAAGCTCAAGATACCCAAGTTGGTATTAGGGGATAAAAACAAGGAGATGATGAAGGAGTTCATATTGGAAGAAGTCAAAACAACTGTCTTTGTTGGGAATTAAGGTGTCTCAACCTTTGCAAATTCCTAATGTTGTATTTATTTATCCCATGTTGAGTTGGCATAGTCAGCACCTTGTGTATATGCAGCAGGGTAAATTTTGGTACTTTGGTAGCTGCGATTTCCCCTTGAATAATTAACGGGGGTTTGGGGGTAGCACCCCCAAGACAGGGTCAAGGGGCATAGCCCCTTGTGGGGTCTAGGGGCAGTGCCCCCGAAACCTCAAACGATTTTTAATTAATGACAAGTGTCGGTGAGTATCTTTGCACGAGAGAAAGGCATCTTTGGGTGGTCAAGGGAGGTTATGACATGTAAGAGGAATATGATAATTTTATTCAGTGTATGATGGATTCTATGACAACTGTAAGGTACGTAAGAGCATTTGTCGTAACCTATCTTGGGACCAGGCACCCACTTCAGGATGGGATATTGGACAAGTGTCCTTAGGTGTGGGTTTTGGGGCATGAGTCCAAGATGGATGCCCATCTCTAGAAGGTTCCATATTTGCCTTGTAAACTCTATATAAACAAGTGCTTGGATAGGAGATAGACAACTTTGGTACAATTATTGTTATGCTACCGGAATATCTCCAGATTCGATATTCGAAGACTCCTGAAAGAGCATTGGCTCTGAAACTGTATTGTAATCTATTATTGTTTACTGTAATACATTTGAGCTGTGTTTTGGAGTGTGGGTTTTTTCACCCATAAGGGTTTTCCCCACGTATATCTTGTCTCTCTTTTTCTGTTTTCTTTCTGGTTCTTGTGTTTTACTGCAATATCTCATGTTAATGGTTTAACATTATTGTAATAGTTAGGATAAAGTTGAATTTTACATAGCCCTCTCCTCATTAGATTAGTGTAGGAAGCGTTTTCCGCACCTAGCTTCCTTTTAGTCTTTTCTATGCCAAGAGAGAAAGCACCTGGTTCGGATGGCTGGTCGGGATCTTTTTTTCCAAAAATGTTGGGACATCATTGGAAGAGATGTATTTCTAGCAGTGGAAGAGTTAATGAAACTTACAAATGTTCTCAAAGAAATGAAGAACACCAACATCATGCTCATTCCCAAGGTAAAAACACCACTCAAGTTTGAAGAATTCAGACCAATTTCTTTATTCAATTACGTATATAAAATCATATCCAAGGCGGAAACAATAAGATTGGCAATGATCCTACCAGACATCATTTTAGAGGAATAGGGGCTATTGACCCCATGGATTTAGACAGTCATGGACTTACTTTGTACCTTGATTTGATTTATAGATTATGTTCTGATGATGTTATAGCTTACATGTTAGATTCCATTTGATGCTAGGATGTTAAGGTGATATTATTTTGATGCAATTGAAATGTTAATTGATGAGTACATTGATGAGATATGATGCAATATATGATCCTAATTTAATTATGTGAGATGCGAGTGATTTGAGAATTATGCAAATGTTATCATGTGTTATAATTGAGGATATATGTGATTATGCGACTTGTGTGTGTGTACAATTCATTTTGCTTTGGCTATGATAAACATGTGCTATTGATCTGTTTGTGGAAGTGTATAGGTAATTTTCCATGGCCCATGGAAAATCGGAGGTCATTCCCATAACCCTATGTGATGTCCATGTTTAGCCAACCTAGTCCCAAGTGGGACCAAGGTCATTCATGATTGAGCATGATGATTTGTAATGTTTGTATTTGATGTTTAATTCTGATTAGGGTTCACCCTTTTTAATTGATTTATTGATGTGTTGTAAATTATAATGTTTGAGTTGCACTATTTTGGTGCTTTTTATTTTTTGGGCCTTTTCATATGAATTTATAAACCCCTTGGTGTTTATTTTGGTCAAATAATGACCCTAGGTCATACCCGTAGGGTCTAGGACCAATTTGGATATGTGAGACGCTAGTTTAACCTTCTTTTAGTCACCTTAACTTGACCCTGAAGTTAAGTGACGAAATTTGAAGTTGGGTGAAGTGGTGGATAAGTCAAGAGTCCACTATGACCAACTCCACTTCCCTAAGATAAGGTTTCCCTTATCTTGAAGGATTGGGAAGCTTCCAAGGCCTTCAAATGTGAGAGACCTCATTCCTATGCTCTCACACATGTGTGAGAGCATCTATGAGGGAATGAGTTTGCCTTGTTGGATAGGAGAATGACTTGTGTCTAATCCTTATCCTTATGGAGTCTTCCATGTGGGATTCCCATCTCCACTATGCTCTCATAAATGTGTGAGAATTTGTAGGAGAGTGTGAGGCTTTGTGGGATGAGAGTGTGACATGTGTCACCTCCTCATCCCTTGGGGTTCTGTGAGTGGATTGTGGGGAGGAAGGAGAAGGTGACATGTGTCACTTCATTCCTCAAGGCTCTTTGGTTTAGCCTATTAAACTTCATCTTTGAGAGATGACGAGGGTTCTTCATTTTTTCTTTTGATTTTTAAATATTGATTTGGAGGAGATAGTTCTAGAGTGAGGAATTTGGATGCAAGGACATTGGAAGGAGACTTGGAATCTTTTCTTCAACCTCTTGCCAAATTTGGGCTTATAAGGTAAGTACTCAAGGCTATATGCCTTCCTTATGTTTTTACTTTCTTTGTGTGTGAAGATTGCTTTGTGTATTTTAAGTTTTGGTGTATGTGTTGTGTGGGTTTTCATTTTGGGTGTTTGATGATGCTCTCCATTGAGAAGAGCTCATCTTGTTTTAGGGTGGGAGAGGAGTGAACCTCCTTGGGGGTAACCTCACTATATTTGGAGGTGTGGATGGCCATGTGAGTGCATTGTGAAGTATTTGAGATTTTGGTGAAGACAACAGTGCCTTGGATTTTTTGTGACATTTGAGATATTTGGTGAAGGCAAGAGTGCCTTGAGATTTTTGACATTTTGAGATATTAAGGCAAGAGGCCTTGTGATTTTGAGTATTATTGTGTTTTGGTGATTTGGGTTCCCCCCTTGAGTTGAGAGTAGTCCACCCTCCTACCCCCCCAAAAAAACCATGCAAATGGATTTGTTATGTGAAATCCTTGGGAGGGTGTATCTATGTTTTGTGTGTGTTTTTGTGGTTGAAATCTTGTTTGTGTGTGCATCTGGTTATGTGGGTGACCTCCAAGCTCAGGGGTGACTTGTTCCAAGTCTATGGTTGGGAGGTGAACTTCCATTGGCATTTGGAGATCTTCTTACGATTCTTGTAGGTTTTTGGTGGTCTTGGAGTGTTTGGAGATTTAGAGAAGTTAATGGTTTTTGAGTTTTTTAGTGTATGGCATTTTGGTTGCCATGCCCTTTGTGGCTTTGTAAAAGTTTTGTGAAGTTGGATGTAAACTCTACTTTGTGTATCTCTTTGTAATATATATATATATATATATATATATATATATATATATATATATATATATATATATATATATGCATTCATTTAATTTCAAATATAAACTTGGTTGTTTTTCCTTCTTTACTTGGTTCTTGAAAGGAAATACTTATGGGTGACATTAGTGAATCAATCCTTATCTCTCTCCATACCTCTAAGCATGTCATTTAAATGTTATTGTTTGCTAGTGGAAAGAGGGAAGAAATACACTGTCTTTATTTGGATATTTTAGAAATATGCAAGTAATGAATTTAATTAGTGGAACAAGTAAGAATACATTCACTTTAATTCAGCTTCCAAAAGAAAAGAATGCAAATCAAGTTCATAAGGAAGAGAAGGTTATATATATATATAATTTTTATTTTAAAAGGAAACTAGCTGTATGTGAAAACATAGCACTATATATATATATATATAATTTTTATTTTAAAAGGAAACTAGCTGTATGTGAAAACATAGCACTATATATATATATATATATATATATATATATATATATATATATATATATATATATATATATATATGCATTCATTTAATTTCAAATATAAACTTGGTTGTTTTGCCTTCTTTACTTGGTTCTTGAAAGGAAATATTTATGGGTGACATTAGTGAATCTCTCCTTATCTCTCTCCCTACCTCTAAACGTGTCATTTAAATGTTACAGTTTGCTTGTGGAAAGAGGGAAGAAATACACTATGTCTTTATTTGGATATTTTAGAAATATGCAAGTAATGAATTTAATTAGTGGAACAAGTAAGAATACTTTCACTTTAATTCAGCTTCCAAAAGAAAAGAATGCAAATCAAGTTCAGAAGGAAGAGAAGGTTATATATATATACACACATCTTAAGTTTTATATAAGATTGAGTTCACTATTTTTTTTGAAATAAAATATATTGTGAGTGAATTGTGAAAACAATAGAGAGGTGTATATATATATATATATATAAAATTTGTTGCATTTATCATAAAATAAAGAAAATAATATTTAAACCCTTACCGCTGAACTGAGACCTGATAGGAATGTTTTTTTTGTAAAGAAATTTAAAGAAAAAAAAATGTTGAGGGTGGCAACAAAGCTACCGTTGCTGACTATAGATAGGAGGAGGTGGGTGGGGGGGAGATAGGCCACCCTTCCCTCCATAAACCCCCATTTCCTGCTATGTGCCATCACACCATGATTAATCCAGCACCCTCCAAATGTATTTCACCATTCTTTGTTTCAGAATCCGCCTGCTATAAATCAAACCCCCCTCTATGAATCCTGCAGTATACATAGAAATAAAAGAAGATATATATGCCCCACAATATATTAAAAAAATATTTAATATGTGGGTAAATCCACACTGCGATTTAAACAAAGAATATATATTCACTCTTTAACTTCTGGGTATTTCATTATAGCAGAATATACATACATATGTATACATACATACATATTGCTAGAAATACAAAACTCTACCCTATTTTTATAAAAAAAAAAAAATAGGAGAGAAACCCTCCACAAATACAAATAAACAAAAATATCTGAGAGCTCCTTGAAAGCTTGAGAAAAACTTGCACAACCAAAGAGAGTTAGAAAAAAACAAAGAAATAGATTTAGGGGCTTGAAGAGAAAAGTAGAGTAGATAAACAAAGGAAAAAAAATAGGGTGAGAGAAATGAATAAAATAATCTATGGGAGACAAATACAAAATAGAGAGAAAAAATAAAGTAAAGCAAAAATAAATTATTCTCATTGATTTATGTACCTTCCTTTTTCCTTTTCCCCCTTTTTCCTCCTTGAAATCTAGAAAAAAACAAATGAGATGAGCTAGAATGCTTTGTGAGTTTTTAAAGTCTTTTATTGCTTTAAAAAGAAAGAGTTAATTAGGGTGGGTGTAGCTCTAAGTGGGATTAGTGCTTTTTGTTTTATATTTTCCTAGACCTAGCTTATTTTTTTAGCCCACTTAGTGGGTGGGAGGTTTTATTAATTTTTAATGGGGTTTGGGGGTGAGGATTTAATGTTTATTGAATTTATTTTTATTCAAACCCTTTCAACCCAATTATCTAGAGGATGACTTAAATGTATTTTCTTGTAATTAATTGTTTTCCTTAATTAATGTGATTATATTATTACCTTGGTAAATAAAGAGAGGATTGAGTAATTTAATTTAATGGGTGTGTTTAGCTTTTAAGTTATTTTTTTGAAAAGGCTTTTAGTGAAGGTTGTTGTTTTAAAATTATTTTTCCATTATTAGTGAGGTGGCATTATGCTGCTAGATTTTCCCTAGATTAGTGAAAAGGTTAATTAAGTGATTTATTGCATGTTTCATTTTATCATAATTTTTATTATTGAATATTTTAATTAAGTCGTAATGGAATTCATTAATGTTAATTATATTATAGTTTCTTAAAGTTAGATTTTGATACTTATCAAAATCATCTCACCTCTGTTGGTTTAGGTCCAGACAACTGAGAGAGGGGGGGGGGTGAATCAGTTGTCACGCATTTCTTTCTTTTCTACTATAATCTTCCTTTAGCTCTTATAATCAATTCAATGATATAAATATTTCAGCATCAATCAATGACATATGAACAAAAAATTAAATAACGCATTCAACACCAAGATTTTGACGTGGAAACCTGGTTAAGGGAAAAACCACGGTGGGGGTTAACCCACAAAAATTAATACTCTGTTAAAATTATTTTTACAAATGGGAATGCACATGCATTCATGCTCATTGCCCAAAGCTCACTGTTCAATTGTAGGCTCACTTCCTATGGAAATATTACAATAGAATACTAGAGATCTGAATTGATTAATAGCATCTACTCATGCAAGAGTTTTAGTTCTGGTTAAGTCCACAAACTGATCTTACACATTTCATCTTTGATCTACTCTTCTTACTGTTCTACCTTCATTCACACTTTGGATTTCTGCTCTTCTCACAGACACCTTCTTCACATTCACACACATACTTAATCACCCAATTTCATCAGTTATATATATCTGCAGTAGGATCTATAATTATTCTAATCAGTCAGCTTCAACATTACTTAGAACTTTTATGAATGCTCTGCTTTGTCGGCTAGATCTAAGCATAACTTAAGGTGCAGACCAAAAATTGCTCTTGATAATCATCACTCATGTCAGCCACTATCACTTATCATCACCGTTTGTCCAATAAACAACTTCTATACATATGGAATCAAGATCTTCTATAAGGTCGGTCTATTCTTCTTTTGTCTGCTCTGACAAACTAGAACCCGGTACTCAGAGGCTAATATCTTTTGAATCCTTTATCACCTAAGGAAAAAAGTTTGGAGTTAGACTATATTGACTATGCATATGACTCCCCTAGATCCACAGCTACTCATGACTTCCCACCGGAGAGATCCGGACCAAAATGCCAGACCCTGTTACTGCTCTGTTCCTAACTATCCAGACTTAGACAAATTCTGAATCTAACTTCCGGTATGAACAAATTATGTTATGCAGATGATTGAGATGATCTTAGTTGTCATCAATGACAATCATATCAATGCAAAGCAGTGTCTCTTTCCAACAATCTTGCCCTTTGGCATTGATGGCAACACTTAGTGAAAAATGACTAAGTGTCTAGTGCAACTCCCCCTTTGTCTGTACACTCATGTAATTCACTTATTCTGATGCTCCTCCTTTGCTAAATACCTCATTTTTCACTACCCTTCACTCCCCCTTTGACATCAATGGCAAAGGGTGGGGTCCGCAAGCCAAAAATCATCAAAATTTCTATATATATTGCCACATATGTACAAGAAATCATTAAGTTCTACTCACATGAACTTGAGAATGTCTGCAAAACTAGCTTTTATTTACACAAGTTCAGAGGCTCAAGTACTCTTCATTCCATCCAAAATTGAGATGTGTCCACTCAACAAAAATGCATAAGCTTCTGCCTTTGCTAGATATGGATGATCAATTGTCTGAAGTGCATTCTGGGCTTCAGATAAGGAATTATGCATGGATTCCAACTTGGGGGTGATCAATCCATGGAGTTCACACATCCTTTTCATTATATTGCCTTTCTCTTTTAATAGTCCATTTATTTTATCTAACAAGCTAATAACTTGACATTCCTAGCTTATAGGAGAGGCAGTTAGAGGATCAAAATTTTGAGATAGAACTGATATTTTCTATTCTTGTTCCTTTATTTTCTTCTCAATGTCCCCATTGACCTTAGAACATGATAGGCAAAACTTATATATATCTCCTCCATATCTTAGAGCATTCTGAATGCTCTTTATGCTAATGCCCAGTATCAGCCTATCACTCCTTATCAAATTCTTAACTTGACTGAATTTCTTGTTTAAGAACTCTTTCTGAACTGTTGCCTCCACAAACTTTTCAAAAGGTTCAAAATGTGATATTACTGAACTTACTAGATTTTTTAGATGTCTGGAGGGGGAATCATTTTGATTCTTATGATAGGTTGGCATTAATTTCTCCAGAATTCCAATTGCAAGCCCCGGTCGCTCATTGTCCTCCATTTGGGACTTTAACATCTTTTCTCTAGTTTTTACTGAGGTGAATGATGCTATTTTGACAATTGAATTGGAGAGAGAGCATCTGGATTGGCTAGACCTTGGAGTAGCTCAGGCTCATCAAGTTCAATTATTTCTTTTCAAGAAGACCTTTTACTGCATCTACAATGTCTCTTGCAACCATTTCAGAAACATCCTTTTTTTCATTTGATTTCTCAATATCTACTTTAGGTGCTTCAACATTTGTACCATCTTTTGCCTTATCTTCCTTTCCTTTTTCTTCCTCTTTCTCTATTTTACTCTTCTCTGTGTTCTCTTCTTTGGGACTCTTTCTTGTTTTCTCACCACTTGCTACTTGATCTAGAGGGCTCTGTGTGGTAGCAACATCCTCTTCTTTTCTAGAGTGATCAGGTGGTGGAGTAACCCCTGCATCAATTATTCTGTCTACCATATCTATGTCCTCCTGATTGACTTGTTCCTCTTCCTAAACTTCTCCAATAGTTGGATTTGATGAATCAAGTCCATCATAGGTCTCCTCATGGATTAGTTTCAGAGGCTCTAGAGTAGTACTTTGGTTACTAATTCTCTTGTTATTTCCTTCTTTAGGAGCTTCTTGTTCCGGAGTAGGAGGGTTGTCTTCTTCCACTTGATTTTTTGAAACAATGTAGTAATTATTTTTGTCTAAAGCCCTTCTTAGAATTTCCTCTATTTCCTTTGCAATTTCTTCAGTCTCACCAAGCATTAGCTTGTTCATCCAGACCTTGCTTCTGAATTTATCTTTAACTTCTTTGAGGATTTTATCTGCTTCTTTTCTAGTCATTACAAGGCACAAAGAGGAGAGAACATACTCTCTGAGTTCTATGTCTTTATCCTTGGTTGCTTCTTTCCTCATTTCCATTACTTTCCTCAAACTTTTAGGAAGTTCTTGTAAGATTTCCAATAGGGCTCTATTGAATTTATTCAAATATATGATAACAGCATCTTCTAAAGTTTTCTTGTTTGCTTGATCAAGGTTATCATAGTAAACTCTGACAAGTTTTAAATTTCCATGAACAGTGATTTTTTTAAATAATTTCATCAATAGTGATAGCAACCTTACCGGTTACTTGCTTTTTACTGGCCTTATTCCTTCCGAAAGGCTGGTCTTCAGAACTCTTTAAAGTTTTGACTTTCTTCGATCTTATTTCTTTCACTTCTTCTTCAGTCTCTGTCTCCTCATCATCTTTTGTGCTTATGTGGTTATTGTGGCCTTGGTTTTCTTCCTTTTACCTCCATCACCAGATGGAGTCACTTCCAACTTCTTTGTGGAAGTGGACTTGAGTTGTTTAGTAGGAGTTACAAAACTCCTTATCTTCCTTGAGGAACTTGGTGGGATTTCTAGAGTGACTTCCGGCTAACTTTCTACTTTTTCTTCTATAGTCTGCCTAGTGCTCTTGTTCATCTTTTCAGTTCTTTCTCTATTCTGCTTTACTATCTCCTTGGTTAGGCCAATGCTCTCAGCATACCTTTCAACTTGTCTTTGCACTTTCCTCTTGGTCTCAGGCTATTTGAACACCATATATAATTTTAGACTTAATTCCCTGTAGGTTCCAAACCTTTCCACAGAGGTATCTTTAGGTGTGCTCAGAAGATGTTGAGCATACATGTCCAAAATCTTCTCATCCACTTCATAACCCATTGGCATTATCCACACTATTCTTGGTTGTACAGCTTCCATCAAACATTGATATATGTCTACCATAAAACATATTCCATTTTCATACTTTTCTACTATTGAACTAGGGATTCTTTCCCTTGCATGCATCAGACTCTAAAAGTTTTTAAAATATCCCCAGATTGTAGTCTTTTGTGCTTCTGAGTCTCCAAGATTACGTAAATGGTCTCTTATCTGGATTGCCACTGGTCTGTCATTTGTCCAGTGCATATTTTGCACTCCAGGCACTTCATTCATAAAATAGAAAAATAGGCATATGGTCAAGGAACCATATTTGAAGGAGTTTTTCTTATCTCTTTTGATTTTGTTCACATTCTCTATTAGCTGATTTTGTAGTAATTCACACAGATCATAGTCTGCATTCTCCTTTAACATCTTATAAGCTGCATATATTGTAGTCCCAGAGACTAAATTTTCCCTACTTGAGTGATAAATCTAGTACTCGATTACCATAGAGGCAAATTTAACATCCAGTTCTATGATATCATTGATGGTGATTGCCCTTTTGTCAAACTTGGCACCGGTAGCATCAATTACTATCTAGTTTTTAATGGATTTCAACATGGGTAATCTGCTGGAGGAGTTCAACCCAGTTACAGTCTTGATAACATCCTTTGTGATCTTAAATGGTTTCATTAGCCACAAGAATTCATCATGTATTCGGATTAAGATGTATTGAACCCATTCATTTTCATCAAAAGATAGAAATTCAATAATTTGTAGAAAGTGTTTGCTTTCAAGGGCTTCAAATTCAGGTTTCAGTTGGTATTTGTCATCTTTCAAATGATTCCTAAACAACTCTATCAATTTTAGATTTCCAAATTCTTCTAGATTGCAATGAATGTATGCCCTAATATCTTCAACATGTAAAACCCCATATGGGACAATCGAGAAGGCACCTAATGGCTCAACTTCAACAGATTTATAGGGATGCTTCTTGAATTTGGGACGGGGCCTCTCAGTGGCATCAACAAGTAAAGGTGTAGCCATTTGTAGAGATTGAGAATTCAAGAGGTTTCACAGAAAATAGAAATACCTTATTCTGTAGATTAGAATTTAGCTTGGAGATCCTCTTCGCGCTTTAATTTTTTGGAAATTCTTAACTTTGAACTTGTTCACTTCTCCTCTTCTTGCTTTCTTCTGATGCAAAGTGATCTAAATGAGGAATTAATGATCTTTTTATGTTCCACAATACTTAATTTGTCTTTGTAATAAATGCTCTGCCTAATACATCCGGTTACTTTAGTTTATTGAATAGTTTCACAAAAATTACTCCGTAATCTGCCATATTCACCTCTTTTCTTCCAGAATTCTTTCCAACTATTTTGAATCAATTCAAGGTACATTTTCTTATTGTGCCAGATCCAAGCACTCACTTACTGGCTGAGGGAATTTGATTTACAATGCTGCTCCCCTAAGCTAAGACACTCAAATTAATTCTTGGAGGAATTTTTAGCAGCGGAATCCGGTGCGGATCCATTATTATCATCAATAATTGTTTTCTTAACCCATATCTTGTTTGATTCAATTTGAGTCTCATTCATATCAATTTTTTCTTTGCCTTTGTTTTGTCTCTGCTCATCTAGTTTTTTGCTTATCGGACCACTTCTTTCATTGCTCCTACTTCTACATAATCTTGCAATATGACCAAATTTATTACAGTTAAAGCACACAACATTTCTTTTCTTGTAAGCCTAATTTTCTCTTGTTTGACACTGATTAGCCATGTGTCCAAATCCATTAGAAACAAAGCAGTAACCATTGAAAGAATTGCTAATTCTTCTATTATTAGCAACATTCATCTTCATATTTCTGTATTCATTTGATCAATGACCATACCTCCTACATTTGAAACATTGACAGGAGAAGGATGGACTATTTTGATTTACTCTGCTTCTGTACTAAGTAGCTCTATGACCAAATTTGTTGCAGTTGAAGTAATTTCCATTGAACGAAGGATATCTTTGAGTATTAGGCTATCTTACCAAAGGTTTTTGAGTTCTGTTTCTCCCATTCCTAGATTGAGAATTTTTCTATCTGTATTCAGAGCTTTCACCTTTGTCATATCCAAGACCATGCTTGTCATCAACCCCTTTTTGCCCTTCAAGTAGTGCTTCTAATTTTGCTGAGCTTATCTTGAACTTCTCCTTATATTCATTTGCAACTTCTAGGTCATGTTTGAGAATGACAATTTGCCTTTCAAGTTCTCTCTCATTATCTCTACTTTCTTGTAGATCAGATTCTAGATGTCCATCTATTCTATCCGATTTGCAATATTCTTCAATTCTTTCTCTTTGTTTTTGATTCAGATCTTCTTCAATTTTCTTCCTATCTTCACTTTCTTTGGTTTGCCTCATTATTTTGGATTCCATTTCAATTTTTAGAACAACAACTTCTTTTGATAGCTTCTCAGATTCCTTTGTTTTTTCTTTGAAAACTTCATTCATGCCATTTTCTTCAGGTAAACTAGATAGCTGCAGAAGTAGCTCCTTTTTCCTTTGTAGAGATTTCTTTAATTTTTTTTTAACAACTCAATGGTGTCATCAGCATCTTTGAGTTCACCTTTCAAATTGCTAATTTCTTCTTTAGACTGAACATGTTCTTCCAGGGCCACTTGAAGTTGATCTTTGAGTGAACCCATTTGAGACTCCTTCCAAGATCTTTTCCTTAGGCTGTTAGGCTTTTCAAAGGAACCTCACTCTGATACCAATTGTTGGTTTAGGTTTGGACAAGTGAGAGGGGGGGGTGAATCTGTTGTCACACATTTCTTTTTTGTGTACTATCAATCTTCCTTTAGCACTTATAATCAATTCAATGATATAAATATTTTAGCATCAATCAATGACATATGAATAAAAAATTAAATAACACATTCCACACCAAGATTTTGACATGGAAACCCGGTTAAGGGAAAAACCACAGTGGGGGTTAACCCACAAAAATTAATACTCTGTTAAAAGTATTTTTTACAAATGGGAATGTACATGCATTCGAGCTCACTACTCAATTGTAGGCTTACTACGTATGGAAATATTACACTAGAATAATAGAGATCTAAATTGATTAATAGCATCTACTCATGCAAGAGTTTCAGTTCCGATTAAGAACAAAAACTGATCTTACACATTTCATCTTTGATCTGCTCTTCTTACTATTTTTCCTTCATTCACACTTTGGATTTATGCTCTTCTCATAGACACCTTCTTCAAATTCACTCACACAATTAATAATCTAATTTCATCAGCTATATATAGCCACAGTAGGATCTACAATTATTCTAATCAGTCGGCTTCAACATTAGAACTTTTATGAATGCTCTGTTCTGTCGGCTAGATCTAAGCATAACTTAAGGTGTAGACCAAAAATTTCTCTTGATAATCATCACTCATGTTGACCACTATCACTTATCATCACCATTTGTCCAATAAACAACTTCTATACATCAGGAGTCAAGATCTTCTACAAGGTCAACCTATTCTTCTTCTATCTACTCTGACAAACTGGAACCTGGTACTCAAAGGCTAATATCTTTTGAATCCTTTATCACTGGTGGACAAAATTCTAGATTTAGACTATCTTGACTATGCATATGACTGCCCTAGATCCACAGCTACTCATGACTTCCCACCAGAGAGATCTGGACCAAAATACCGGACCCTGTTACTGTTGGCAAGAGACACTATGTGGCTTCATGAGTGTTGTCATTGATGGCAACAAAGTCTATCCCACACATCTACATCACATAGTATACCTATACCGGAAGTCAGATTGAAGAGTGTTTTGGTCCAGTGAACAAGAACAGAGCATGCAACAAGGTCCGACAATCAGGTCTGGATCTCTCAAATGGTGTAACTCAGCAAGTTGCAGACTTGGACAAGTGAAGAGGAGTATCATGACTACTATAGTCTAGAGATTGAGCCTTCGATGAGAAAACATGGAAAAGATATGAGCATCTGAGTGTTGGGTTCCTGACAGGTAGAGCAGATTGAGGAAGAACTGACCGACAGACTATCAGACTTCAATCCAGATGAGTAATTGATGTTGATCAAGTTATTTGAGGGATCATACAATGTTGGTCGACATGATTGATGACTTCTACGTCTATGATTTTGATATGCATCACAAATCAAGTATGGATTCAGTCGACAGATCAGTATCTTGTAAATATCTTGAGTATTCTGGTTGCCGACTAGAAGGTTGTTGAAATCCTTGGTGTGGATATATATACCAGATGGTTTCCAATACGAAGGTGTGTGTGCATATAGATATGATGAAAGGTAGAGATAAGGTGTGAAGAAAGGCAGAGATAAGTGTGGAAGCAGCAATACAAGTCTAGTATGTGACAGAGCAGCAACACTAGAGCAGAGGAAGAATGAAGTGCATTAGATCAGTATATTGAGCTTAACCATAACTGAATTTTAGTATTTGTGGATGCCTCTCATCAGTTCAAACACCTGGTTACCTTCTATAAACTTTGTAGACAGTAAGTCTCTTGTAGGCAGTGTGCCTCTTGTGAATAGAGTGCTCGGGCAGTGAGCCCTAATTGGCAAGTGCCATTTTGTACTTATTCTTTTAACAAAGAATACAATCTTGGGTTAGTCACCCCATGGTTTTCCCCTTAACAGGGTTTTCCATGTAAAAATCCTTGTGTTATGTGTGTTGTTTATTTCTACTCTCATGATTATGTATGCTTATATGTTTTGATGCTGCACTAATTATTAAAGGAGAAAAGAAAGTTAAGATATTTGAGATAACTGATTCACCCCCCTTCTCAGTTATTTGCCTTGTTTCCAACAATTGGTATTAGAGCTAAGTTCCTCTAAACATAGCCTAACAACTTGAGGAAGATCTCAGAATCTCAATGGATATGTATGGTATGAAGGAACAACTTTAGTCTTCCCTAGATGATCTTGAGCAATCTCACTCTGAAGTCAATAAATTGAGAGAAAAACTCAAACAAGGTGATGATTTCATAAATGATCTAAAAAAAAAACTGAGTATCTCTGTGAAAAAGAGAAAGGAACTACTTCAAAAATTAGCAAGTCAGAGTAAAGACAATGATAGTAATGAAGACCTAAATGAGAAAAATAAGCTATGTGAGAAGCTATCAAAAGAGGTCATTATGGTAAGGCATGAGATGGAATCAGGGGTTATGAGATTCAACCAAGAAATTGAAGAGAAAAGGAAAACTAAAGACAATCTAAAAAAATCCCTCAAGGAGAAAACAAAGGACTGCCACAAAATGGACAGAATAATCAAGCATCTTGAATCTAATCTTCATGAAGCTAGAGATAATGAAGAACAACTTGAGAATCAGATAGAAACTCTTAAACAAGATCTTCAAACATCAAATGAATACAAAGAGAAATTCAAGATAAGCTCAGCTCAACTTGAAGTTCCTCTTGAAAGCCAAAAGAGGGTAGATGACAAGCGTGGCTTGGGATATGAGAAAGGTGAAAGCTCCAGATCCGATCAGAAGAACTCTAGATTAGGAAATTTAAGGAACGGGCCTAGAAGACCTTCGGTAAGGCAACCAAATAATCAAAGATATCCATCCTTCAATGGATACTGCTACAATTGTAACAACTTCAGTCATAAAGCAACTCATTGTAGAAGAAGAATGAATCAGACTAATTCATCCTTCTCTAGATAGTGTTTCAACTGCAAAAGGTATGGTCACAAATCTCATGAATGTAGAAATATGCAAATAAAAAATTCATTCAATGGTAGATGCTTTGCATGCAATAGAATGGGACATATGGATAATCAATGTAGATCAAGAGGATATCAGGCAAATATGCAAAGAAGTGTTGTTTGTTACAATTGCAATAGATACGGTCATATTGCCAAATTCTGTTGAAGTAAGAAACAGGATAGAAAGGGTCTGGTGCATCATAATCAAAATCAAGATAAAGGAAAAGAAAAAATGAATGCGGATGAAGTTCAAAGGGAGATGAACAAGATTTGGGTGAAGAAGAGTACAGAAAATGTTGGGGATGGATCCGTACCTAAATTTGGTACTAATATTCCTTCCAGAAACTGAAAAGATGAGCTCTAGCTCAAGGGGAGTCACAAAGAAAAATAAATTCCCCTAGCCAGTCAATTGGTGCCTAAATTTGGCACATGGAATGTTGCGGATTAAAGGGTTCTCAGAAAATTATCCAAATAACCCTCAGCGAAAATATGAAAGATCTGCATGGAATTTTGCGAGAGTTTAATCATCCAAGATTGATCTGGTTTGACAGCCATCTGGTAAAGTAGGATTTTCACAGACAGATCTGATATGATTTAAAACTAAGATATCTTTATTTGTGGATCCATGGTATGATTGGAGGAAAGAAGATACATTGGCAATTATTACTGAAAATGATTCTAAGTGCAACACAGTGATTCAAAAAGATCTCTCTCAGAGCAAGGCAACTAGATAACTTAAGTTGTGCATTTATTGCAAAAGGAAATTAGGGTTTGCAAAAGAATAAAAGGTTTCTTTCACTCATCATTTGCACATTTGCATTCGAGAAGAAGAAAAGAAGGGCTCTGCATCAAGTTTCTACAACCCTCTCAAAGATTAACCGCAAAATCTAATTCAACTAGCGATTTGTTCTAGCTCTTATTTTGAACCCTAAAGGCGTAAAAAGGTACTTCCATTTTGAATATCTCTCTCTGAATCTTTTGCAAAAATGGTTACTCCAATGGTTGTTAAGATCACTGATAGGATGTGCCCAAAGTTTAAGAAACACCCCTACAAATCCCTAGAAGTTGATCCCTTAGGCACTTTTTCTAGCATTCCGCATGGGGTACTGCACATAGAAGATGCTAGGGTTTACATCCACGCCAATATTGAGGAATTTAGAGAATCTAAGTTGATGGACATCTACCATAAATAATTAATAGATGAAAATTTTGAACTTAAACCTCAATACAAGGCCCTCCGGGATAAGCACTTTGGACATTACATCCACTTTCCTTGTTTTGCAGAAGATGATTGGGTCCGGTATGTTCTTAGCAGAATACATGACAATTTCATGTGGTTAATGAAGCCTTTCAAGATAACAAAAGATGCCATTAGGGCAGTAATTAGAATACACTCATCCGGTGGGTTACCTACACTCAAATCTATCAAAATCCAGACAGTTACTAAAGTTACCAGATCTAAGTTTGATAAAAGAGCAATGACCATAGAAGACATCACAAATTTGGATGTCAAATTTGCCTCTATGATAATTGGATATAAGATCTATCATTCCAGCAGGGAGAATTCTATGTCTGGGACTGGAATATATACAGCATATCAGATGTTAAGGGAAAATGTAGATTATGACCTATGTGATATTCTTTTAAACCAACTACTAGAAAACTTGCAGAAGATCAAGAAGGATAAGAAGAACTCATTCCAGTATGGATGTTTATTACTGTGTCTATTCTTCTACTTCATGAATGAGCTACCCGGATCAAGTGGTTGGGTTTGGCAAAATGACAAACTGGTTGCAATACATATTAGAGACTATATGTATGGACTTGGTGATGCCAAGGCTCAAATCACAGCACTCTGGGGATACTTTAAGAACTTCCAAAGTATGATGTAAGCCAGAGAAAGGATACCTCAATCCATAGTAGAAAAATACAAGGCTACAGTGTGTTTTATGGTAGATACTAATCAATGCCTAATGGAGGCAGTTGAGCCCAGAATAGTTTGGATAATGCCAATGGGATATGAGGTCGATGAGAAAATCTTGGAGCTGCATATTCAACACTTGCTAAGTTAGCCTAAGGACCCTGAGGCAGAAAGGTTTGGAACCTTTCAAGAATTAAGTGTAAAGATACATGTTGAGTTGAGACAACTAGAGATAAAAAGGAAAGTTAGAAGGGAAGTAGAGGAAATTGCCAAAAGATATGACATATCAAAAGAGGTAGTTGATGCAAATAGAGAGAAAATAGAAAGAGCTGAGAAAGAGAAACAAGAAGAAGAAAAATGAAGTGTTCTGGTACAAGCCTCCTCCTGGACTAGATCCACCAAGAGCTCTGCACCTGCCACCCCTATGAGCTTAAGAGCCTCTAAACTGGAAGCCAAGACATCTGGAAAGGGAGAAAAGAGAACAAAAACAAAAGCCACAAGGTCTTAGATAAGTCAAAAGGATGATGAAGAAATAGAGTCTGATGAGGAAGTTAAGAAAATGAAGAAGAAGAAAACATCAGGGGAATCCTCTGTCGGTAAAAACAAAGAAGAAAAGGTAGAAGAATTTGTTGAAAAGCCCACTCTTTCTATTGATGATATCATTAAGGTAGTCACTGTGGATGGGAATCTGCAACCAGTAACATAATTTTATGATGACTATAGTGATACTGACAAGAGGATCTTGGAAGATGCTACAGTTAGGTACCTAAATATTTATAATAAAGCATTCATTGTAATCATTTCATTGATTCCCAAAAGTCTAGAGAAGGTACTTGAACTTAGAAAAGAGAATGCCAAGGCAAAGGACTTAGAGATCCAAGAAGAGATTGCAATTCAGATCTATCCTTCCATTACTCCAAAGAAAATGAACATGATCTTTAAGGACTACAAGGATGAATTCTGGAGCAAAGAAAGAATGAACAAACTTATGCTTGGAGAAACTGATTAGGTAGCGAGAGAAATAGAAGACATCCTCCAGAATGCCGTCAAAAGGCTCAATCTTCCTATTATAGAGGAAATAGATGAAGAACCTTTTACCATGGATGTCAAAGGATTAAATGCATCAAATGAAGAATCTACTGACAAAAATGTAGAAGGGTCAAAAGAGGTAGATAAAGAGAAGTCTAAGGACTTGGATTCCTCGATTCCAGAAGAGGAAGTTCATGAAGAAGTTAACATCTCTCCTCCGGATCCCACTGCAGACACTCCAGATTCAGGAACTGAAGGAGAAGGAAGAAAAGAGGAAGAAGTGAGTCAAGAAGAGGAGGTAAAGGGTAAAGAAGAAGAACAAATAGAGAAGATCTTTGATGACAGCTCTAAGATTCCAAAAGAAAAGAAGACTCAGTCTCTAGCAAGAGACATTGCAGAGGTAGTGAAGAATTTCTTGAATAAAGAGCTGATGGAAATAGATGAACTAGAACTATTCCAAGGACCACTAAATTTTGATTCCCTCTCTCCGGTCCAGACAATGAAAATAGCATCTTTTGCCCAAGCTAAAGTGAAAGAAAAGCTTCTGAAGTCTCACATGGAAGACTGTGAGCTATTAGAGATTGCATCCGGTATGCTAGAAAAGATCATGTCATCTTTTTAAAAAGATCCTTCTTCCTCTCCATCTGGTAATTTGAAATATCTGGTAAACTCTGTTAGTACTCATTTTGATTCTTTAGAGAAATCAGCTGAAGAAAAGGTCCAAAAAGAGTTTTTGGGAAAAAGTTTCACTAAAGTACATGGACTCATTACTAATGATAGGAGGACCCTAGATATTGGGATAAAGAGCCTTGAAAATGCTCTTAAGGATGGTGGGGACATGTACAATTTTTGTCTATCTTGGTCTAAAGTGACAGAGGATATTGAAAAGAAGGTGGAAGAACAAGAAGGTAAACTGCCAAGTTTATCTTAGAATTTTGATCCCCTCACTACATCCATAATGAGTTAAGAATGCTAGGCTATTGTCATTATAAATGAAATAAAGAGGCTAGAGAAAGAAAGGAAGAATATAATAAATAGAATGAGTGAACTCAAAGGGATAATCATCCCTAAGTTAGAGGCAATCCATGAGGCCTTAATAGATGCTCAGACCATAGCCCGAACCAGTGATCTGGCAGACTTAAGAAGAGCAGAAGCATATACATTTTTATTGAGTGGTCATATCTCCATTTTGGATAGGATGAAGTAGAGTTGGGCCACAGAGTATGAATAGTTGAAGGCCACTTTTGCGGATATACTAAAGTATATGTAAGAATAACATGTATATACATACTTATGCGGCTATGTATAGGTAAATTTTTGCAAATTTTGGTGTGTGTGTGGATTCCACCCTTTGCCATTGATGTCAAAGGGGGAGTGAAGAGTAGTGAAAAATGTGGAATCTAGCTAAGGGGGAGTTCTGGAAAAATAGTGCACAAGATAGAGCATCAGCCAAGGGGGAGTTTGCTATGACACATAGTCATTTTTCACCAAGTGTTGCCATCAGTGCCAAAGGGGGAGATTGTTGGCAAGAGACACTGTGTGGCTTCATGAGTGTTGTCATTGATGGCAACAAAGTCTATCCCACACATCTGCAACACATAGTATGCCTATACCAGAAGTCAAATTGAAGAGTGTTTTGGTCCAGTGAACAAGAACAGAGCATGCAGCAAGGTCTGACAATCAGGTTTGGATCTCTCAGATGGTGTAACTTAGCAAGTTGTGGACTTGGACAAGTGAAGAGGAGTATCATGACTACTATATTCCAGAGATTAAGCCTTAGGTGACAAAACATGGAAAAGATATGAGCATTTGAGTGTTTGGTTCCTAACAGGTAGAGCAGACTAAGGAAGAACTTACTAGCAGAGTATCAGACTTCAATCCGGATGAGTAATTGATGTTGATCAAGTTATTTGAGGGATCATACAATGTTGGCTGACATGATTGATGACTTCTATGTCTATGTTTTTTATATGCATCACAAATCAAGTATAGATTTAGTCGACAGATCAGTATCTTGTAAATATCTTGAGTATTCTAGTTGTCGACTAGAAAGTTGTTGAAATCCTTGGTGCGGATATATATACCAAATGGTTTCCAGTACAAAGGT
Organism: Cunninghamia lanceolata; assembly: GCA_027924645.1. Lineage (NCBI taxonomy): Eukaryota > Viridiplantae > Streptophyta > Pinopsida > Cupressales > Cupressaceae > Cunninghamia > Cunninghamia lanceolata. Next base: position 9,227,574 of record BSBN01001067.1, read on the forward strand.
GTGTGTGCATATAGATATGATGAAATAAGGTGCAAAGAAAGGTAGAGATAAGTGTGGAAGCAGCAATACAAGTCTGGTATGTGACAGAACAACAGCACTAGAGCAAAGGAAGAATGAAGTGCATTAGATTAGTATATTGAGCCTAACTAGAACTAAACTTCAACATTTGCAGATGCCTCTGATCAGTTCAAACACCTAGTTACCTTCTATAAAGTTTGTAGACAATAAGTCTCTTGTAGGCAGTGTGCCTCTTCTGAACAGTGTGCTCGGGCAGTGAACCCTAATTGGCAAGTGCCATTTTGTACTTATTCTTTTAATAAAGAATACACTCTTGGGTTAGTCACCCCGTGGTTTTTCCCTTAACAAGGTTTTCCATGTAAAAATCCTTGTGTTATGTGTGTTATTTTTATTTTTGCTCTCATGATTATGTATGCTTATATGTTTTGATGTTGCACTAATTATTAAAGGAGAAAAGAAAGTTAAGATATTTGAGATAACTGATTCACCCCCCCCTTAGTTATCTACCTTGTTTCCAATAGTTACTACTCTGTCCCTGACTGTCTAGACTTAGACAAATTCTAAATCTGACTTCTGGTATGAAAAAATTGTGTTATGCAGATGATTGAGATGATCTTAGTTGCCATCAATAACAACACATCAATCCAAAGTAGTGTCTCTTTCCAACAACCTCATCTAGGAACTTTAGGGTTAGGTCCAAGTTTGGAACCTATCCCTCTTAGCGATGCTTCTTGTATCGCACAACCCCCTTAGTAGGCATACATTTTGTAGGGGTTGTGAAAGATGTTTGCATCATCCCGACATTTGCTTGATGTTTTTCACCTTTGCACAAATGCCATCAAGCACATATGTTGCTCGTGAGGGGGTTTTAGAGTTGTGTGGAAAAGTTTCTTGATATTTTGTGTCATGACCACATGACAAATGTGGACATGACACATGTGTTGTGTATCGTGACCACATGGGAAATGTGGGTGTTGGTGTCATCCACCTCCCAGGAGCACCATCTACAGAAAATAACCTTCACAGAAAATGAGAGAGGCAACACAAGGCCATTTCACCAAACAAGAGTGAATAAATTGAGATATGTAATTTATATATGGTACATACTTTTAAAGCTGTGAAAAATAGGTAACAGGTATGTAACTTCCCAATACGGGAAACACAACTACCCTAATTAATTAAATGCAACTAAATTGTAGTCTACCTAAGTAAAACTTAAGTAAATATGCATTTACTCAAACACCCCCCCTTAAGTGCAACTTAGGGAGAATGAGGATGCATAAAGAAGATGCAATATGGGTCCTGGCTATGCAACCATGTTAGGTACCCATTTACAATGCAAAAAAATAAATCTCTCGCAAACAGAGAAAAGGAGAAAAACCCTGTGGGAAAAACTCCTCCCCAAAAGAGAGAAAGAAAACAAAAAATGATGCGTGGTGGATGGAAGACTTAATCACATCCCCCCAAGTACTACATACATCATGTAGATATAATCAATTTCCCCCCCATAAGAGGGAAAGGGAGAGACTATGGACCCCCCCCCATAATGTGTAATCACCTGCAAAAAATAGTAAGTGTCTGAAGACAAAACATGATCCAATGTCGACAAACAACTTGTCTCCCTTTTGGAAGAAACAAAACCATGTATAGATGCAGGTATCCTTCCCACTCCAAATAGGAATTGAAAGAAAGAAGCATGAAGAATGAAGATGATGTCTCTAAAATTTGCTCATGTGTTGCCAAGACCATGGAAAATGATGCCACAAACCAATCAGGAACATGCCCAATCACAATAGAACGTGACAAACAAGGTATCACTGGAAACTGATCTTGAACATTCTCCAAAGACAAATATGGAGTGATAACAGTTGTACCACAACTATCATCAAATAGGAGGGATTTACCCTCAAATGTGTCTTCCCAGTCAGAAATATGAGATTTTACTAACAAGGAACTAATGTTTGATAAATAAAAATCCCAATCAGGAAGACAATGAGATACTAGTTGTGATGAATCACTGGATGTGCTCAATGAATCACCACCAAAAGATGAATGGTCCTGCTGAACAGGAATGATAGGAGCCTCAATCAATGGCTCTACACAATGAATCATTAAACATGAAGGTATATCAACTGTCACTGATGGAGAAGAAGGAGCATCTCAAGAACCTTCGTCATCCTCATCTGAAGATTCAAAGTATTCCAAAACTTCAAACTCATGCATAGTAACATGATCATAGGGTATCCTGTCTGAAAAATGAAGAGGCACAAGACAATCTAAAACATGATCATCTGGGAATAGCTGAGTATCAGGATCTCCATGTATTTCCCAAATTTTAGTCCAAAGAATATGAGGACACTCAAAATGATCAATGGCATTCAAAGTGGCATCATCAATATGCATTGCAATAACTCCTATGACATGATCCCTTTTGCAATTCCATGCAAATTTCTTATTATCAGTACCAGGAAGGGGAACTAGATCATACAAATGTGGCTACAAATGAAGCAGTCTAAGATGTTTTATGATACCATCTCTCCATTGTTTATAATTTCCCCTTTTCAACATAATCATAGTAGGATGAACTGAAAACCCCATAATGAATTATGACAAATCTCCAAAATTACAAAGACATTAACCTTCAACAACAATTAGAAACTCCCAAAATACTACAAAATGAAGCCTTCAAATCAACAAAATTAGGTGGATTACCTATACCACTACGATCTTGGTGAAGTCATTTTTTCGATGATATGCAGAATGCTAAAAATAGACTCTAGATGCGCAAGATATGCTCTGTGGAAGAAAATTTGCCTTTGGGGGCTCAATGCAAGAATGAGGGAGCTGGATTAAGCTCTTGGTCACCCACGTGACCACCTACTGCATAAGGGCAAAATTGGGGCCTTTTGGGCCAAGTGGACTCCAAATCACCAAGATAAATTGATCTTGTCTCCAAATAGCCAAGAACAAGCCACCAAGAAATTTTCTAACAAGCACATTCACCAAGCAAAGACTCCATAAGCCATCACAATCACTTCACAATACTTTGTGAGTGCCGACATATAAGAAGGGCAAATAATGCCTCAACGGGAGCAATGTCGGATAAAGGATCTCAAAACAAATGCCCAAATCATAGCATACGGGCCCACCTCCAAACCCTAGAAAAAATATTTGATGGTAACTTTGGATATATAAAGTATAAGCATCAAAATATATTTGCATGAGCTCCTGCTATGCCCAAAAGAAGCTGCCAGGTCCCACTACGCAACCCTAAATTAATATTTGGTTAAGAATTTCATAAATAAGAATGTTTTTCTCACCAAATATTGGCCAAAGAACAATCATTATACCACTGTTGTAGTGGAATTTGTGGCCAAAGAATGTGCTCAAGCCAAGACAAATGCCTCTTCTAGGATAAATGCCTCTACCAAGATAAATGCCTCTTCAAAAAATCATAGCTCAACAGAGCCCAAATCTACTTCAAGGAAAATGCCCCTCTGCTTGGATGGGAATGGGGAGCAGCCTACGCACACTCCAAGCATTATGAGATCTACACACCTTACATAAGGAATGTAGCGCTTGAAATGAAGTATGAATATGTACCTCTCCAATCTACAATGAAACACCTCTCAAAATTAATGAGCCTTCAGACAAAAATGCTCACACTCTCCTACGCTGGCTTGATGACTATTTGGTTGAGCAAAGACTAGGTTTCAATAGTAGCAAGGAAAAGGAAGAGTGCGGCCATGACAAGAGAGAGAATCTCAGAAATATAGACCATGAAGATGAAATTGTAGAGGCAGAAGAGGATACAAGTGAGATGATTATGGAGCAAGATAAGAGTGCTCCAACCATAATACTCTTTTGGTTTGGAGGCAATGCGGGCAATAAATATCCTTCCCAGTTCATATGCATCCCATAATAGATGCAAGTCATAGTAGGGAAAAAAAATTCAGCCTGCTCAAATCGTGGCAAGAGAACAATAAATTGCCTCCAAATTGGATTGCTGCCTCCAAAAATGCAAATTAGCCTTCTTTAATTTGGAAATTAGGCAACAATCACGAACAACAGGAAAGAGAAGAATAAAAGGCAACTTTGAAATTTGAAAAATTTTAGATGCCAAAAAAATAAGCGATCTCAAACACTCAATGAAAACTCTCAAGGAAGGAGTGTAGAATGGTTGGCTCTGATACCATGTTGGTGTCATCCACCTCCCAGGAGCACCATCTATAGAAAATAACCTTCACAAAAAATGAGAGAGGCAACACAAGGCCATCTCAACAAACAAAAGTGAATAAATTGAGATACGTAATTTACATATGGTACAGGCTTTTAAATTCGTGAAAAATAGGTAACGGGTATGTAAGTTCCCGATATGGGAAACACAACTACCCTAATTAATTAAATGCAACTAAACTATAGTCTACCTAAGTAAAACTTAAGTAAATATGCATTTACTCTAATAGTTGGCATGACAAAATCCCTAATCTTCCCATGGAGTATAGAGACTTGGAAATATTGAAATTGATTGGAAATATGCTGAGAACATTTCAAGAAATTGACTATAACTAGAGCCATTGCTGGCTTTCTACTATCAAAATGTGTATTCTTATGGATACAAGGTATAAACTTCAAAAAATGGTACAAATTGTGTCTCCAAAGGGCTCTTGGACTCAAGAAATATGCTTTGAAGGAGTGGGAAGTTTGGAACCTGATGTTACACAGGAGGAGGAGATAGGGAGAACAAGAAGGGAAAGAATTCAAATACATGTTACATAGAAAGTAGTGAGGAAGAAAATGAAGGAGAAGGGAAAGGCCACTCAGGTAGTGAACTATTTATTGAGGACAAAAAGGAGGAGGAACACATCAACCTCCAAGTGGTTTTTTCCCCTCCTTCATGGGGGATACATAATAAACATGAAGAAAGGACTCAGAGAATGGATATTAGAGAGAGCTTCCCTATAAAGCAGGACATGAATGAAGTCATAGAGGAGAATTTTAATGATAAGGATGAGGAGAGAGAGCTGCAGATTGATGAGTAGGAAGGTGAGGAAGGAAGGAAAGATGCAAAACACTCAGCTAGGTACTTGAATAATTTAGAGAAATCTTTGGATATGGAAAAAGACAGGATGGAGGCTCTATTGGAAGAAGCCTTAGCAAGAGAAGCCAATAAAATTTGTGATGAAATTGGTGAGGAAGTCCTCTTATAGGAAGGAACAAAAGAGGAGAGGAATACTTTAGGTATTTCTTAGACAACCATGGGGATAGGAGGAGTGAAAAATACTCTAACATCCTCAAGGAGGAGCACTAGGCAGAGACAATTCAAAACACAAAAATAGATTGAAACGGTTATATAAAAAACCATAGATAAGGCCCTGAAAAGGAGGAGAGCAGAAAGCTCTCCTTGGGAGCAATGAGAACCCTAACATGGAATGTTAGGGGCCTCAACGCCCCTAACAAAAGATGCCTCATCAAATCTTAGATTGATGGGGCGAAGGATGACATTGTGCTATCAAACTTTTAGCAAAATAGGGGATAAGACATTTATCCAATGGAAAGAATGGGAGATAGCAACCTCTCCCTTAAATGGATCGTCGGGAGGACTATCAGTATTATGGAGAAAACAACTCCCAAGAATGGTGATTATAGGGAGAGGAGAGAACTGGATTCTCGGTAAGTTTCCCAAAATCCTTACTACAAAGGATCTCTGGATCATGTGCATATATGGACATTCAGGCATGACTCAAAAACATCTCTGGAATCATATTAGTCAATTGTTAAAAATAATAACGAAAGAAAAGGTAATCCTAGGAGGAGATTTTAATGCAATATTGGATGAACATGAGAAGCTAGGGGGTATTACGCATCCTTCTAGAACTCAAATGGATTTTAAAAACTTCATTGTGGAAAATAACCTTTTAGATTTTAGTCCAAAGAAAGGCAAATACATGTGGACAAATAGAAGAAAGGATTTCTTTAAGATAATAGAAAGATTAGATAGATTCCTTATTTCTAGCTAGTGTATACATGACAATTGAGAGTGTATAGATGAAATTCTAGCATTCTCTGGGTCTGATCATTTTCTAGTAAGCCTCAAGATAGGAGAGGAGAGAGATGCTAAAAGGAAAAACTTTTAATTTTAGGATATGTACTTAAGAGACTCAACCTTCATACCTTTGGTTCGGAAATGGTGGCAAGTTGCTCCTTTTGTGAGAGGATCGAGAATGTATCAACTAGAATCCAAATTAAAGTTTGTGAAAAAGAGATTTATGGAATGGAACCAAGATCATTTTAAGAACATATTCATGGAAAAGAGAATGATCCAACAAGAATTGCATAACAATGTGGCCAGAATTACAAAATATGGTATGGATGTTATAAACTATCAAAAGGAGAAAACCCTAAGAAAGGATATGGAAGAAATCTTGAAGAGAAGTTTTTTGGCAGTAAAATTCAATGGAAACCTAGATGAAAGAGGGGGATAGAAATACAACTTACTTTCACCTTTGAGCCAAAACAAGACGTGCCTCAAATTCTATATGCAATATAATGAGGAGTAATGGAATGATGACCTGTGATATGGAGGTGATAAAAGGGGAGGCGAGGGTTTTTTATGGAAATTTATTATCTAATGATGAAAATCTAGCACAATGGGAAGATAGCAAGGTTAGGATACTCAAGTTGGTATCATAGGAGAAAAACAAGGAGCTGGTGAAGGAGTTCTAATTGGAAGAAGTCAAAACAATTATCTTTTCTATGCCAAGAGAGAAAGCACTAGGTCCGGATGGTTGGTTGGGATCTTTTTTCCAAAAAATTTGGGACATCGTGGGAAGAGATGTATTTCTAGTAGTGGAGGAGTCAAGGAAACTTACAAATGTTCTCAACGAAATGAAGAACACTAGCATCATGCTCATTCCCAAGCGAAAAACACCACTCAAGTTTGAAGAATTCATTTCTTTATGCAATTATTTATATAAAATCATATCCAAGGTGGAAACCATAAGATTGGCAATGATCCTACCAGACATCATTTTAGAAGAATAGGGAGTCTTTTTCCAATGAATGAGATAGCAAAAGGGGAAATCCTAACTCACAAGATTCTTAACTCTATCAAAGGAGGGAGAGATCCATGCATGGTAATGAAATTGGATATGGCAAAATCTTATGACAGGGTTGATTGGGAATTCCTAATGCACATCCTAGATAGATTGGAATTCTGCAAATTATGGAGAAAGTGGATTTCATCTTGCATCACAAGATCTAGAATTACAATCCTGGTTAATGGTATGGAGACAATCCTATTTGAATTGACTAAGGGCTTAAGACAAGGGGATGCCCTTTCCCCATACCTCTTCATCCTAATGAATGAGGAATTGATGTGGACAATTTGTGATGCAAATAGAAGGAAGATGTGGCAAAGAGTTAGGATAAAAAGTTTGAAAGAATCCTTCACTCATGTGTTGTTTGCAGATGACACTATTTTATTTGTTTGAGCCTCGTAGCAAGAAGCCAAAATAATCAAGGAAATAATTTCCTATTATTGTAGTGTATCAGGTCAATTAGTTATTGATAATAAGTCTAAACTATTCATGTTTCACTCAGAGCCAAGTAAGCAAGTAGAAATATAAAAAATCTTTAACTTCAAAGATGAAGTAGTTCCAAGTCAAATATCTTGGAATTCCTTTGCTCAATGGGAGGTATAGAAAGGATTTTTGGAAGGAGGTGATACCTAATCTAAAGAATAAAATAGGGACTTGGAAGGAGGATGGCTAACATTGGTAGGGAGATAAAATCTAATCAAGGTGGTGTTGATAGCTATACCGATATACATGATGTCTACTTTACAAAATTTGAAAGGTGTAAGTTTAGAATTAGGGAAGATATGCAGGCAATTCCTGTGGCAAAGGACATCAGACAAGAAGGAAATACATCTTCTATCTTGGGAGAAGGTATGTAAATATAAACATAAAGGAGGGGTAGGGATCATGAATCTAAAAATGCAAAATCAAGCTTTAGGAGCAAAGTTATCCTGGAGTATGTATAAGAGACCACAATCCAAATGGGGCAGACTGATGAAATCCAAATACCTAGACAACATGGAGAGGGAGAGGATATTTATAGTAAAAAATCCCCCATGAGGATTGGCCTTATAGAACTTTAGTACAGAGGTAATTTGGCCAAACCTCACATGGGTATATCATAATGGAGCGCAAGTGTATTTTTGGGAGGATTCTTGGAATGGATGCCCAAAGTTTTCAGCAAGGGAAGAGTTAAAGGAAGCAAGGATATACCTTAAGCAACATTGGGGAAAGAAGGTTTGAGACTATTGTCTTCTGAAGGGAGGGTCTCTCTCGTATAAAGAAAAATGGAGGAACATATAGGATTGCGATCTTCCATGAGCACAAAAGGACATGCTTCAAGACATTCTTAGGTCTAAAGTGGTGTTCTTGACAAATTAGGAGGATGAGTTAGTATGGGCAGTTGACAACACAGGTAAGTATTTAGTAAAACAAGGATACAAAAGTCTAAATGCTAGTTAAAAGTTAAATTGGCTAGCACATTTATGCTAGAATGATGCAACGTTACCTAAGGCGGAAGCATTTTCTCGGCTAGGATTACATAAGAGAATTCTTTTTGGAGATAGAATTAAAAATGGGATATTGGTTCAAACTTTAAATGTATAATGTGTGGGGAAGAGGAGGAGAGTCTTGATCATATTTTACTTCAGTGTCCGTTTAGTAGGGACTGTTGGCATTGGCTCCTCAAACAATTAAACTGGGTCACACCCCTACCAGAGACCTTGTTATTGCTTTTTAAAAGCTGGCCTAACCTTTATTCAGATTCAACCTTTGCATGCTTATGGGATGTGAGTCCATCCATAGTAGTTTGGCACATTTGGTGAGAAAGAAACTTTAGAATATTCAGGAAGGAGCCCTTGACATTACGAAAGGTGTGTGAGAACCAAGATAAAGCAATCTCTGAGGTAGTGTTAACAAAAATAAGGAAGACAAGCATCCAGAACACAAAGTGGACAAAGGTGGGAGGATGAGATGGTTAAAAATTAGATCCATCTAGAGCTAATTACTAATGGATTGACAATGCAACCATGCACTCAGAAAGTGGATCAAAATCTCATTAAATGGAGTCTACCAATAGATTCATATGTCAAACTAAACTTCAATGGTGCATATAAAGGAAATCTAGGCATGTCAGGAATAAGTTGTGTTATTAGAAACCATGAGGGGAAGTTGATGGTGGCAGTATCATCAAAAATCCAATAAGGAACTAATAATGAAGCTGAGGCTTGGGCGCTTCTCCACGGATTTCAATTGGTTGTAGTCTATAACGTTAGAAATCTATGGATAGAGGGAGACTCTCTTAACATAATTAGAGCACTCAAGGCCAAGAAATCAGAGAATTGGAAGGTAGACTATATCTTACTGTAGGCATAGGATATAGTAAAGAAGTTAGAAAATTTTTAGATATCCCATTGTTATAGAGAAGGGAATAAAGTGGCCGAGGCACTAGAAAATACAGCCATAGAACAAAGCCAAGATGAAATGGTCTTTAATCCAAGACAATGGAATGTACCCAGTCAACTGATGACCTAGATTAGGGATGACATGTAAACACTCTAGTTCCACCTGTTCAGACAGCTCAGGGGAGATGTCACATAAAATTTTCATTAGGTATAAATTTGAACAACCAATTAGAGAAGGTGGTGGGAAGGACTCCCATAGAATGGCATGGCTAGGGTAGCAGCATAAGATTCAAATGGTAAAGTGACATGGGGCTACTGGAATTGCTAAATTTATTAAATGAATTATTTATGGTTTGGGCATGGCTCGGAGGCATTATTTAAATCTCACGGAAGGTGATGGATGCTTCAAATAGAAAAGGATGCCAATAATTTATAGTAAGCACTTGAATCATGTTCAGAGGTCTCTCATCACACACATCTAATGATAAGCATATTTTCTTATTCTTTGAATGGCTCTACATGTCAAATCCCATAGATACTCGTACGTAGGAGATCAAACTCCTCTACTTCGTTGTAAGAAAGTCCAGATCGAAGGCTTGGTCAAATCAACTCCCAATCTTTAATATGATGGGGCTAGGTAGGAATACAAAATGCCACGACACCTGGATAAGGACATGGTTTAAATAAGGAAAGGACAATGTTGAAGGGAGTCGTTAATGGCCATACGTGGCATATCTAGCAATGATCTCTAATTTTTATTACAAAGGCTAGTAATTATGAATGAATGACGCCTTCTCAAGTATGATAAGACTAGCTTAGGGATAGAAAGAGCAATCCTGGGACTTCCCTCACTAATATTTATATCTCATAGGATATAATTCTAGGCATCTTATTTCAATCAACTTGTTGCGATATGTCCTTGGTGTTTTTCCATTTTCTACTTGCAGGTAGTGATAATGAAGGATGATAAGACAAATCAACTTCTACTATTCCCTATCATTTCATGGAAACTAGAGATTAGAAGGAGAGTGAGAATAATGGACTTGAGCTAGATTGTAGATTCAGTTTGTATAATAGTCTAGTTCGCAATATATGTGGTCAAAGTTGGCTCCAAGGGTTAGAGGAGAGGATTTTGCATTGGTCAAATGTAGTCTCCACAATCCTATCGAATATAATGCATTTTGTTTAGGATGGGAACTACATCCATGCTATTGCAATGAGGCTAACTTTTGATTACTTATACAGTCTGGAAAGATGGAGCCAACTTTACAAGGATATGATTTGATGAATGGGGAAGCGATGGTGGGCGGGATATTTCCAATAAAATCTCTTAGAACTTCCTCAACAACTAAGTGTGTTTATAAATATATGCAAAAGGGATTGGCATGCAAATGCATCAGTGGACTTGATCGAGCTCTCCATGGGCACAGTCATAAATTTTCCAAATGTATGGTTGCCAGGTGTAGGAACATCTTCACATCAATCGGGTCCCTCTAAATACACGCCCTAGATTGGGCACCTCACTTTCCTAGGGAGATTGTAGATGATGATGACTCCTCTACGTAGGATGGAGAGAATGAGCCAAATAGACAAGACAGGCCAGCTATGTCTGGGATGAGTTCTATTAAGATAGTGAACAAGCAAGGAGATGATCCAGGGATGAGGATGAAGGAGAGGGAGGTCATGTGAGTGGAATTCATGGATCCTCTTCCTTCCCACTGATGTTTTGAGGGCGTTGAGTGATTGATTATCATGTTTTTTCTTATTTCTAGAATATGTTTATTTTTCTGTAAGGTGGTAGTTTTTTTATCAAGGCTAGTATAGAGTTGTTTTTTGTATGCTATATGAATGTATTTTCAGTAAGACTCTAGATGGTCTCCATCCTCCTTTCGTAACCAAATTATTATATTTAATATATATCTATGTAGGTATCACCTTTTTATTAAATAAAATTACAACAAAATGTTCACTCTATCAATGATTAATAAAACAACTAGTTCCTTACAAATTCCTATGAGCTTGTAAGGCTCAACAAATCAAAACAAGGAATACCTAGAACCTAAAACACCATAGTGTAATTTAGGAAAAACTACTCCTCAAGTGAACATATCAATCAAGGGAGCTTTTCACTAACATTACATTAGGGTTCTATTAGCTAATGTTTTAGACAAAATCTATCTACAAAACCACTTTATTGTTTAACATAAATGAATCAAACTAAACTAAATGTTTAAAGGAAAGAAGGAAATTGAATACAATGTTGGAAAATGAATAAAAGTACAAATAGAATTTTGAGAAATGAAGTATAGAAATGAAAATAAAAATGATAAGGAACTTGGAACTAGGTGGACAACCCCACTATCTAGGATGAAAGTGCATCGCGTGGATGTCTGCATGCCACACTATAGTCCATACGGAATGTGTACTATACAGATTTGGAATATAAACTCTTGTACCAACCTTTTTAGTCCTTTGTACTGCTGCCAAGCTTCCTAATAGAACTTACAAATACACAGATGAAAGAAAAGGTTGGATTGTATAGGAGTTTACCTTAGTCAAACCCCATTTTTGGTGTTTCCACCTCAACGATAGTTAGAGATATAGATTGATAGATTGATATAAAATGTGTGTGCTCTAATTCTAAGTGTGTCAAGAATTGCTTGAGTAGTGACAAGCAATATTTGATAAGATATATGAATGAAATATGATTAATCTAACATTTGCAATAGTTAAAGTAAAAATGATAAAGAGTTGATTTCTATTACATCCCTGATATTTGCCTTGCTATACATTTTACTTTTACTTGGACATAAGTAAATTAATTATGATGATTACATTAATGACAAGGAAAGACATGGATTATATTGAATGTCATTTATGAGATTATAGAAAATATTATGTTATTATCGATTTAATAATTGCATTATGAGATTTGATTTATTATTTGAATTACTTGAATAATGATGCACTTATCATATATTGTTTGGTTACAAGTTGAAATAGGAATACAAATTCTCAGATGGCTCTTAGAGAAGAGAGAGTATCTTTCGAGCAGAGGGATATAGACCTCGGGTTATGAGTGGTTTATTTGCCAAATCGAGTATAAGTGTTTAACAAAAATGTGAACCAATGTGTCATAAGAGGTAAGTCTTGTCTTGTTAGTTTTCTTTTGAACATAATCGACAGGTAGTCAATATTATTTACAAATCTTTCTAAGCCGTAGTAAGTCATGTTAGTCATTAATAACGTTAACGATGTCGTTTGAGTATGATTTGTGACTATTTACGTTTAATGTAAATATTATGACGTTATTGTCATAAAATAGTTATCTTATTATTATTAAGTCACTTGAGGTATTTTAACTGATTCTTAATGTTAAGACTTTATCATCAAGTTAATATGAGGTCTTTTTATCGACAGATCATGATGGGGAGACTAGCTCAACCCAATCACATTTTCGTAATCTTGTGTTTTAGTATTATCCTTTTATTGATTAAATCATAATAATCAAATAGAGATAATGATATGAAAATAATAGTTGATATAATAAAATATTATATGTTTATGAGTCGAATGAGGTAATACCTCATGATAAATTATTATGGTTTTTATTTGAGTAGTCATACACATCTATTGAGGAGTGCCTTAAATATTAAAACATGATGGATCAAACTACTCATTAACAGTAATCAATTTCTCTCTTTCTGTTATTGAGTTGGTGGCCTCATTGATGAGGAGTGGTGTATAACCAACCACATTCACTAACTCATCTCAGCAATTTTGCAAAGATCGACATATGGTGTCGATTGCATCTTTGTAGCTGGTGGTTGAGTCTTAACCGGAGACCAAAACCATTGTTCATAAATGAGTTTTTAACTGTCATGAGTGAAGTGCCTAGTGGCATGACTCATTAATGAGTCAGTTGGGAGCTCTTTTGAGACCATGACTTGATAGTCAATAGGAGGGGGATGTTAGAGAGAGTTTAGTAGCGGAGATTAGGAGAGGACTGCATGTCGGCTAGGAAGGTATCCTTTGGAAGAATACAGTCTATTATGTAGCTTTCTCGCCTGTGTAAACCACCACCTTAGGTAAATGCCTCTGCATATTGTGATCATTGAAATCAATGAAAGATTAAATTATGCCTCATCTTGGACATTTATCCATTATCATTTTGAGAAATTCTTAGTTGTTCTATATCTATTTCGATGAGGATGAGCAAATTGTTTCTTCTTAATAATGATATAAGTCTGATTATTTGAGTCGACCGATTAAGAAGGTATTAAGAGTCATTGTATGACTGTATTATATTTTAGTTTTAACTTGAGAGTCATTTTAGACTGGTAAGGCCAAATCGTATGATTGATAATGAAATCCAACTTATGTTTTGTATAGGCCAACTTTGTGTCTTAGTTTGAAATTGTGATACTTTTCTTGATATGAGTTTAGGAACCAAATGATTCTATTATTTTAATTTCACAAAGGATAACGTAGTTATCATGAAACTAGTGAACAGGTCTCATACTTGATTGAAGACAACTGACTATGTAGATGTATGTTAGTCTTGAAAAGTAATTCGAAAGATTAAGTAGAGGCTGATTATTAATGGAAAAATTACCATACTGTGAGTAGTATGGTCTTGAATATTAAATAGAAAATAATATCTTTTGAAACCATTCTTGGTTAAATACATTGGTCAAGAACGTTTCCCTTACCCATAGAATTTAGAGTCTATGTGATCTATGACAACTATGGTAAACCTATTAAGTTATAGATTAACTAAAGATAGTTTGGCAAAATGAATAAATCTTTCTATATTATCTATACAAATGATCTTGGCATGTATAGTTTTATAGTATACCATAACATATTAAAAGACTATGTCTATAACTTTATATAGAATTGCTTTATGAGTATTTGAGAAGTGAAGGTAATGGCATCACATAGAAGTGAATTGTATAGGATTCATGTTCCTTAAAATAGGATTTATTATTTTTGCAAAGAGCTAAAGTATTCCTAACCATGATGAGTTAAACCATTGGTCAATTAAGAACCTAAGTCTCTTAGGGTTGATATATGTTTATTTTATGAAATCATATTTTACAAGGGTAATAGGTAAACCCTAAAAGTGATTATGAACCAACTAAATAGATATGACATTTAAACTTATCCTTGTCAAGGTAGCCAATATCATGGCACGATGATTAAACTATTTATGTAAATATTGTTAGTATGAATAAACTGCAAGAATACGATAGTATCCAAGTCAAGTAGGGGTGGGTGGACACAAGGACCACATTCATTATGAGCGTTATTGATATTAAAGCTTTGGCCAAAGTAATGCAAATGTCTTCTGCATGCATTGTCAGTTCACTGTATCTGTAATACACAATCTATCAGAAATCATACTTAGCTAGAGGGTATCTAGGGTTGTATGATTGATAGATAGGTGTAGGCTACAACACTATATAATTGGAATAGGCAAATTACCACTGGTCGCCTTTGGTCTATATCCCTCGTGAAGGGTAGGGCCACTTCCTATGTGGAAGATGTGTGGGAGACCACTGGTCTGTGGATGGAGGTAAATCACTAGAAAGATACTCTCTCTCTCCAAGCATAAGATATGCCAAGACTTGTGATAAATATGTCAGATATTCAGCAGTAGTATTTATTCCAAATTATCTATGTAATTGATTTACATTGTAAACTTTGTCATTGAGAAAGACATCATGATGTATTGTTCTATGTAAAGGAAAAATCTTGTAATTATTGATATTTATTTATGAGTTAAATAAAATAAAAATTTTCTCTATCTCATTTTTATCTTGTTGAATTACTCTATGGTAAATTTTTCCAGTTTTACTATGTTTTTAGAATTTGGATGTTACAATTTTGGTGGAGCTTCACTAGTATATGAATTCATTCTTTATTTTGGTAAAGATTTGCTATGAAAAGGAAATCAATCATTCCTTTGCAATGGAAAATCTACTTGCTTAAATAGACAAGGCAATAGAAAACAATCAAGGAAAAGAGTCGTTTGAGTGCAAATAAGCATCAAGAAAATCACAGTGTATCACACAAGTTAAGAGACAACTTCTAAAAAAGATTGCAAGACTGATAGATACTTTCAAGATGTCAACGCATGGCACAAAAGTCTACCCTAAGCACTTGAGACTTAGATATTTCATTTCTTGAAAGGTTTAATTAACTTGGGACAGATCTAGGATTTAGACATTTTTATAGTTTTTGGATATGATAAGTAGAAAGGGTCAAAGCTGCACAAAGGCACATCTCATGGGTCAAGGGTAAGGCAAATGTTGGAAATGATCCTAGAAACACACTAGGGGAGTGGACACTAAAGTGAGTGCCAAAGAAAGCATGAAAGTGTGAGTGAGCATAATTTATGACACTACATTTAGCCCCCACTTTTCATGTGTATGACACTACGTGCATATGCAAGCTAAATTACATGAAAGAAAGTGTTAAAAGGGTACCCAAAATGATACTGTAGAGGATGCAGAGCTCTTCAAGTAGAGGAATAAGCCCCCAGGCTGAGAACCTAGAAAATAAATATGTTAGACAATAAAAACTTGTAAGACAATAGTGTTAGAAGGCATAAACTTACAAAACCACTATGTTAGAACATCCCAAACATATATAAACATAAACATATACATAGAGGAGAAAACACACAAAAAATAAATTGAGTCAGTAAAGTGAAGGAGACCTCAATGTTAAAGGTTGTCTGAATACCATGTGGCATCCCCAAAATGCAACAAAAATAAAGAAAACCATAAATAGAGGAATTCTTAAATGAAGATAGAAGAACGTAATGTGCCGGTCGATTTCTTCAAGGAGAGAAGACATACAAATAGGTAGGGAAGCAACTGATATGAATGAAACAGAATGCATGGCTTAGACACTAGCTTGCTCTGTTGCTAGGGGTCATGCAAATAACAATATCATCATGGATCATAGACTAAAGATGCATTATGCTAGGTGACCATGAGTGCAAAAAGGTAAGTCATATGAGGCACATGCACTAGCAAGTTGCACTATGCTAGGTGGATCATAGAATACATGGATCACATACTAGGAAGTTTAATTACGCTAGGTGATCATATGCTACCAATGCCTCAGGGAACATATCAAACATGAATGCATCAGTGAGTGTATCAAACACCAACACCATAGGGGGTGAATGCTTCAGAAAGTGTTAAATAAACAATGCTATAGGGGGAGAATTAATTGCAACACCTTGGGGGGTGATTTGATAAGCTACACCTTAGGGGCTATGAATAAAGAAGGGTGCATGTGTGGATGCACATGTGAGGAGAAAATATGTCCCCCATAAAATATTAGCATGTACAATATGCAAATATTTTAATGTAAAGAAAAAGGGAGGAAAGAGGGAGGGGGATCCTTATGAAGAATGCACACCCCTAGAACAAATTGTCTCTGCCCCTAAAGTATGGATGAGGACAACCGTGAAAAATAATATTTTTGTGTTATCAAATATAAAGTACGGTTGCATGTAAGATTGTACCACCATGAATGACAATGAGAAAACCAAGAAAGCTATAGCTGCCACATAGTGGCTAGCAACACAATAGTCTCATGAGAATATAGAGGAAGAACAATGAACAAGATATAGGCCATGCTCAATATCACTTATCATGTAGAGCATTAATTAGATGGAAGAGAGCACTCGTGTCAAGAAGATGTTAAATTTTTTCACTGAAGGCTTTTCATTCACTTATGGAATGGTCAAGTGCTTGATGATACGGACATAAAAGAAGTAGTTGATATTATAAAAGTGTATGCAAAGATTGGTCAAAGAGCCTAAAAGGGTATTTTGTCATTGACCTCTCGCTTCTTTGGCTCCCATGGAAAGGAAACCAAAATTAGATCAAGATTGAAAGTGAACCTAGACTCAAATACATGGTAACTAAGTAAAATCACCTGAATGAGGTTGCTTATACTGAAGGACAACATGTGTAGCAAGAACAAGTGATGGAAGAAGAGCATTTTTCAACATATGAGGAACAACAAAAATTGATAGAAATATTGAACAACAAGAAAAGACTGTTGATTCTTCTATGTTCAAGATTCCTTTTGAAGAAGAAAATATTGAACAACAAGGACCTCAAGAGGAATAAATCTTGCATAAAGAAGAAGTTAATAAAGAAAAGGAGAAAAGTCAAGAAGAAATCTTAGATAGAGTCTCTAATGGTGATGGATAGAATAAAGCATAGAGACTGATAAAACCTTGCAAAAACTTTAGTATTTCCTACTTGGCTAAAGCTAAATGTAGAGAAAAGACAATAGGTAGTGGTCAAACTACTAAGTTTGAAGGATATGGCTATAGAGGTGGAGAAGAGTAAAACAAGAAAAAGACCCAGAACTCTCTCATCCATTAGAATAAATGAGCACGGGAAGAGAATTTAAGAGGTTGCAACCCCTATTCAAAGCAAAGATGATAGGGATATTTCCATCTCTAACTATCAGATCACAAGAGTAAATTTGGGTAAGTAGACCTAAGAAGAAGAGATGCGTTCTTTAGGTTTAACAATTGACATAGTGATGTCTAGGATGCAAAAGATAAACAAACTAAGAATGAGCTAAAGATGCAATTGAACCAAATGAATCTACTTTTCTCAAGGAGCTTCTAACTCCAATTTCTTAGCAACAAGCAACTACAATGGAAACTTTAATTTTGATGTCAAAACAAGAAGTTGATACCTTACAAGCTATGAAGGAAAATCTAGCATGGTGGATAGATGGGTTTCTAAATTTTTGGTAATACTTATGGTGATTATGAAAAGGGTTATGAATTAGAGAATAAAATTGATTCTTTTATGGAAAATCTCAAAGCAGAGAATGAGAAGTTAAATCAGGAGAAACTCCTTAAGGAAGTTAAAAAGATGACTCCAGATGAGATACAAAAGGCGGATATTCTGGGAGATGAAAAACCATATTTCATTGATAAGACCATAAATATAATGAACTATAAGATTGAGTAGATAGCTGAATATATGCCTGAGCTATTGAAGATGAAGAAAGATGTATATGAACATTCATCTGAATATGAAAGTTTATGTTGAGACTGTAGTTGGTTCAGATCTCTTTTTGCATGATAAATGCAAGTTAGATACTTTCAATGCAATAAAAGATGCTTTTAAGAGGAGGATGGAAGGTTTACTAAATAAGCATGCTGGTTTGAATGAATATATCTTGGATGAGTGTGTGGATATCAAAGCAAAATTCAAGCTTATCAAAGGAGCTCTCTAGAAGATCAATATGGTCAATGGTTATGTGTCTTAGAGGTTTGAGACCTTGAAATTTAAAATGGATTGTGTTGATGATGGTTTTAGCACACAACAACGTAGGTGTGATTGCTGGTATCACACTTCTCTTGAAAAGTATCTTACCCTAAGTAAGACTACTCTAAGGATAATATAGCTAGGTCTTTGCTTTCTTGGAATTTCTCAGTGGAATGTTCTAGCTGCTCCTACAAGGGGTCTTAATGCGATGTGACAGATATGACAGGTTAAGACAACAATACATGCAAACTGTTATATCGTTTCAGCTGATATGGCGATATGAAATGCTGCTGGAACCTAACTCTAATAAATGATTAGTAAGAAAATGCAAAAGGAAGTAGGGTTTAGAGAGATCCTAAGAAACATTGACAATATAAAGATTGTAGTAGGTAGACAAACACTCAAAAATTAAAACAATTTTCTGTTTTACCAAGCTAAAGACTTTGCTACACTATTGTAGAAAACGATGCTATCTTCTGTGGATTCTCTAGATTTTCATATTACATACATTCATTAAATACCCAAATGCTAGCGTGATTTAACTACTGTAATGCAATTGAACTTAGCTCAATTTAACATCCTAGGTTAACTATGCACAACTACTTACAATCAACAAGCAACTAATAGTATGGACTAGAATGCTCATCAAATACCTTCAACAAATCAATAACATTGTGAAACATAATTTAACTAATGAAATCAAGATGTGAACCATAAAACCAAATTGATAATACAAAGAAACAAATTCTCATAAATGTATTCCAGCAACTTGATTTTGTATTAACTAGAAAATTTGGCAGAGTGTCAATAATTCAGCATCAAGATTGTCTTACAATCAGAGGAATAATGACCCTTTATATAGAAGAGGCACCATATTGAGTTTTTGAATGTACGGTGGAGATTGATTCAACACAGACGGTCCAGACTCAACAACATTAAATATATTTATAACAACATTTTGTATTCTCGGATTACAAATTGTCCTATTGGAAAAGGATGAAAATGATCTCTAGATGCATTGAACTTAGACAAATTGAGTACCCATTAAGCTATATATAGGGAAAAGTCACTTTTTAAAGCATAATAAAGACAAAATAGCATCACATGACCTAAATTTAGCATTAGTCACAAGTGACATGATTACACTTTCAATTTCAAATAATTTATCATTTTATTCATCTCCTTCTAAATATATTTTGTCTTCTTCAGCCTTTTTGTTGCGGTAGGCTACCCAGGCTGCTAATGCTAGATTTATGTCTGTGGGATCCAGATCTTTAATGTAGTCTAATCAGAATATGAGGTCTTCGAGCTCCTCATAGGACTAGGTATATACATCTTCCATTGCTCTCCTGCTTTTGTGAAATGCAACAGAGGAAGCCCAAAGATCACTAAACTTTTAAAGTTTGTCCACTATACTCAGTGGAGACTACCCATGCATAGCTTGATGCAATCTATCCTTACAACGCTACTCATCAAGTGGAATAAGATCATTGATGCCAGGGTCTAGACATTATTTCAAAGTATCATTTATCTCATTAATAACAACAAGAAGTGAGTGTTTGCTTCCTTGTAAGATTCTTTAGTCTTATTAAAAACTTCCTTCTTCATATTCATTTGCAGATACCATTCCCCGGACTTATACAAGCTTTCTGCTGTAAGAATATTCTCTAATAACAAAGTTTGGCTAGGCAGCTCCCTTATTGCCTATACTCTTGGGAACATATGAGAATAGTATTCTTCATAGGGCTTGTATTCCTCATATAATTCCTCCCATCCTTCTCTCAATAGGAAGAAGTCCCGATGTAGCCTAACTGCAAAAGTGATTGCTTCGCAACCATCATTGTACACTGTATCAAACAATTCTTGTGTGCCTACAACAGTTATTTTGATATCATTAAATTTACTTAGCTCTTCTCTCGACAGCAAGGCCGGGGTTGATTTTGGTTCCCCCTCTGAATTCAATGGCCTCATCAAAAAATGGATGCAAGCCTTCAGTTCTTCATTTTGTTGTTTCAATTCTTGCTTCATGAGATTATCTTTGTCTAACTGCTCAAGAATGGAGGAGACCATACCTTTAAATTCATCAATTCTTTGACCCCTGGAGGCTGGTCCCAAGTCAATAGTTGTAACAATGTAATCTTCTGGTTTGACTTGATCTTTATGCATATTGGCTGGTGGAACAGCCACCTCATCAATCCTTGATCCTGTGGCATCTTTGTAAATCTTGGATTGGATATTAGCCTTCATTTGTTTCTTTGGCTTTTCCACTCTGGCTAAGATAGCATCCAAATCCAGTTTCATCACGTGCATTTGTGGCCCTTTAACTTCAAGCCAATTTTGCAACCAATCTGGTTCTACTGAAGAGGAATCCTCAGGAACATCGGTATGACTATCTTCTTTTGTTAGGGGATTATCAAGAATTTCCAGCTCTTTTTCAGACTATTTATCATTATTCTCTTCTCCATCTAGCTGCTTAATATTTTGTAGATTTTCCAATATCTCATGCTGAGCAGATCTCATAATTGTGTCTCCAGTGCCCTTGCCAATGGGGCTATTAGATATCTCAACTATTCAAGACTTGTAGGCTCAGAGAGTGGTTCATCAGATACTTCCTTTTGAACAACTTGTTCTTGCAGTTCTAGCTCTACACAAACCTTTTCAATTCTAGGCAATTGTGGCATAGCTAAACAAGCAGAGTCTTGCACTGGATGAATTAAAGAATTGTGGAGAAATGATAATGAATGATCTAGCAATGAGGGAAGACTCACATGAGTCAGATTAGCAAATGATACAAAACCCAAAGAAGGAGGCACAACAACTTATGAAAGGATGGATGAGGAAGGAAGGGAGAAGGAAGATGAAAAAATAGTGGAAAGAGGTGGTAGATTGGAGGAGGTGGAAAGAGAGATAGAGGAAATTGGAGGCAGGGAGGTAGTTGAAATGGAAGGAAATGAAGGGGCAGAAGAAATGGCAGAAATTGAAACCAGTGAAGTGGAAAGGGCTGAATCTAATGCCAAGGGGCATGAGGTAGTTGCAGTATCAGTTTGAATTGGGTTGCAGATAAAGTGTCATGGATAGCAAATGTAGTGGGAGTAATGGTAGGGGCAGTGATAGGGATCCCTGATGTTTTGGTCCTTGGCTTCTTGGTCTTGGAACCTTCACCAGGTCTACTTGGCATATGCTTCTTCTATGCAGCTCTTATTCTCTTGGCCAAAGGTGAACTCTTTGGCTGGGCTTTTAGAACAATTTTCTTTCCTTTCACCCTTTCTGCCAATGGGATATGTTCTTCACTATCTATTTCTTTAGAAGCTTCCTTAACTTGCTTCTCAACTTCTGGCACCTCTACAGGTTTGTCTTCCTCATCATCTAACTCCTTCTCTAGTTCCAACTCTGTATAAGTTAATTGTACCCATTTTGAGTCATTGCTGCAATCTGGGTTCTGACCCAGTCTTTGCTTAGCCTCATGGGTTCCTTCATAATCTCATCCAAGGAGCTTTCTTCAGCATTTACCCCATTTGGAAGGATAACTAGGTGTTGGTATTGATTCTCCCAAGGTCCCTTGTATACCACATTACCATCATCTACAAATTGATCTACGAGATCTATGACATGGAATCTTTTAATAAAATCTAGTGACATTCTTGATTGAATTCTTTTCAGCACCTCATAATCATCTACGCAGTCTACCTAGAAATCCTCGAGACACTCTTTGTGGAACAACCTCTTACTAACATATTTCTCCATTACACCATAGGAGTCAAAGTGGTTTCTTCTGATATACAAGTGGAGATTAAGAAGTTGCAGTTCTTTGTCAAAGGCTTTAGCTATTCCTAATGAAACACATGCAAATTGTCCTTTGCCTAAAAGCAAGGAAAATTTGACATTCATTCTATGCACTTGTGTTTTAATTTATCAACACATGGAATTAGCTACCTTGTCAGATCTAGTAGCACTACCTTATCTGTCAAATACCTTGGTAGTCTGTACAATGCTCCTATGAATCCTTGAACCCTTATATTTTTAGTTGGGGATAACATTAAATAATTTTATATTTTTGGTAAATTGGCCTCATAGTGGTGCTACATGTGCACTTAGCCAATAATTTTAGTTGGAAAAGATGTGGACATATCTAACTTAGCTAGAATGAATCTTATAAGACCATATGTTTGACCAAAATTAATTTTTAGTTAGAAATACTTAAATTCACTTGTGCTGATAAGTCCGCTGAAAATGTGACACAACTTTGTGCTTTTACTCAAGTGTTTTAATTTATCAGCACATGGAATTAGCTACCTTGTCAGATCTAGTAGCACTACCTTATCTGTCGAATACCTTGGTAGTCTATATAGTGCTCCTACGAATCCTTGCACTCTTATGTAGGTAAATTTCTCGAACTGGACATACCATCTCCCAAATTGTCTTACTACATTCATGGCCTTGGGAGAGATCCTCGGGGAGGTAGCTCCTTGAAGTAGTCTTGTAATGTACATGGTAAATGCATCATTTACCCTTTTGAAGTGAATCAAGGACTGAGATCTGGTGAGTTGGGGATAACATTCATACATTTTCAATTGCTCATCACCTACAACTCCCAACTTTGATAGCCCAGGGTACTCAGTACTTCTTGCTAGGGCATAGATCACGTATGATGTCCATCTAAATGTCATCTTCTCATTGAAATTGGTAAAAGCCTCATGCATATGGTCACTCAAAATCTGAGCCCAATGTAGTTTCATTTGTCCATGGATAATTTCCTCAATCAGTGTGAACATCCCTCCCTCAAACATTGATGCAGAGGGCAGTCCATATATTCTACTCAGCAAAGTCACAAGATCTCCAATCTGAATGTGAAAATCACATCTATAAAGTGTATGGGGAAGTTTGATAATTCTATATCTCTTGTTTTTCATCCATGAATCATTGATTTGCCTTTTATATTTATCAATACCTTTCTTATAAGTTTCCTTTACATCTTTAATGTCTGGTATGGATAGCACAGGATGTACTAGTATGTCAAAGATATCTACTAAGGAAAATGGGCTTAGGTCTACCAAGACATCCCCATTGGTGGTCTAAATAGCCCTAGTCAGAGAATCATATCTTTCTACACAAATCACTATCTCTCTAGGCATTGCACTGAAGTACGAAATGCAGTAGCCTCTGTAATCCCATTGTCTCTGATCTTTTTTGCCAAGGGTGTAGGAATAGGCCCAAATACTCTGATTCTGAAATCTTCTAGATCAATATGACCTAGGTCTGTATCTCCTATATTGGTCCATGCGGAGGATATCCTTGACTCAGGAGGAATTCCTTTAAACTCGTACTTCTTGTTTTGTGCTCAGGTGGTCATTTAACCTGCATAATTAGACCTAATAAGTCTTGATTGTTTTGATAGTTTCTTGATTCCTAAGTTTAAATGCATGATTCATAGGTTACTTGCCATGCCACTAAGTCATATTCTTCCCTATGAAACTGATATCTATTTCTTTGAATTACAAAGGCCTACCTCTGAAATGCATGAGTCTAATAGCCTACAGATTTATAACATTTACTACATGATTTAAGCAAAAACAACATCAAAATTCACATTGAACCATACAATAAATGCTTAAACTTCTCAAAATCTGAATTGAAACATGCAAAACATCATTATTCAACCTTTACAGCATTCATTTTAATCAAACAGACCCTTCTGCCTTAGAATTTTTTTGAAAAAACAGTCATTTTCTAGGTTTAGTGGTAATTTCAGGGGTCTCAAACCTTGTCAAAGGAAAAGCGCTAGAATTGGCTGGGTTTGACCTGGCGTGGATTTGAGGTCCATCTAACGTTGCATGGGTTTTGGTTGCAACTGACTTGTATGGATCCTTGGAGGTCAGTGAGGCATAATTTTAGTGCAAGTCAAATGGGTTAGGATTGCAGTGCTAAAGATGGGAGTAAGACTTGGCAGAAATTTTGGACATGACAAACCCAACACAACATTTGGGTATGATTGACTTTTGTAAAATTGAAAGGTTTGTCGGTATGAACTTTGTTGTTGGTCGATCACAAGGAATTTTAGCACCAAGAGTGGGACATGAGTCAGCTCAGATTCTGACTACGTCAGACTTAGCATAGTTTTGAGTGGTGACTGGTCGGTGGAGGAGGTTTTAAGCACAAGTCAGTGAATTGTCAATTTAGTGCTGGATCAAAGTTTTACATCAGTATGGGTTTTGGATACTACTGACTTGGTGGGATACTTGACAATGTCCAACCAAAGTCTGTAAAGACAGGTTTTCGTGCAAGGTCGGTAACTTAGGGTTTTAGTGCTAAGTCAAATTTTGGTTTGAACAAAAATTTTCAAAGTGACCGACCTATTGGTGCCTACCCAGAGTTAGGGTTTCAAGTATTCAATCACAGGCACCTTCATAAATATTCAAAAAATTCTGTCTTTCAGCCTTTGCAGTTGAAAAGTGCAAAAAATTGTTGTATGCATGTGTCTTTGTATATATAAGGTTGTTTGTATATACGTGCAGGTTCAAATGTGTATTTGGACATACAAGGTGGTTTGTATGTTGAATCAGCCTTCAAAAATGGTGAAAAATCAGTTATATGCATTCTTGTATGCATATCGGGCTTAAAAAGGGTACATATACATTAAGGAATCTATCACAGATTCTGGGGATATTCTGTGCTTGTATATCAGGTTGCATGTATATTTTGTGTTGTATGTTTAGACATACAATGGAAAGATACATTCGAAATGTGCAAGGGAAATATACATTGCAAAGATGCAAGCCAACATACAAGAGGAAATGTACGTAGCCAGCATGCATACATTACAGTGAAAGGGGTTTGTATGTACAAGATGCAAGTGCAATATACATTCACCACATACAATGGAAAGATGCATCGGCCAATGCATATGCAAGAAGAAACATGTACATTGCAGATATACAAAGGGGGTGCATATACATTCACTACAGTGCAAATATACAAGGGGCCTTGTATATTCAGCAACATACAAAGCAGCAGAGATACATTTGGTGGGGTCTACCTCACATACAAAGCAGAATGTATATGCAGTATACATTTGCTATATGCAAAGGAGAAATGTGCAAGGGTCGACATGCAAAGTTGGATGTATGTCCAATATACAAGAGGAAATATACAAATGAGCAAGTGCAAGGTGGACGTGGCAAGATAGTTAATTGCATTTATAAAGCGGGTAGTGTTTGCGCATTGTATGCTGGGTTTGTATGTTCCCAACATACAATCGAAACATGTAAAGGGAAAACATGCAAATAGTGGGACCCACCAATCGCACATACAAGTGGAGCATGCATTCTAAAGATACAATTCGGACCTGATTCAAAAGTTAGATTTGGCTAATTCAGCGCTGGTGTCTACGGCTTGCATGTATATTGTGCATTGTATATGCCGATATACAAAGGGATGAGATACAAGGCCCAGATTTGAAAACTGTCCCAATCTGTTTCATGAAATTTGAAATCCGTGGCATGTATATTGCATTGTATGTATGCAATATACAAAATAGAAAGATGCAAAAGGTGATACAGGCCAGACCCGAGTAGAATTTTGATTTGTTCTATACAGATTTGGGGTCCGCATTGTATGTTAGATAGTTGTATGTATATGCATTGGCATATACAAAGGATTTGAAAGGCAGGAAAGTAGGTAGTTGTATATGCATTTGAATTTGCATATACAAGCCGAAAAAGGCAAAATAAGTGGCAGAAAGGTTAGCGATGGAAGCACAGGGTGCCTACGTGGCACGATATCATTGGTGGGTGACTTTTCAAAGCGATTGGAGGCCGTTGATTTTGGTGATAAGGGGATAGGATCGGCGGCCTAGTTTCAAGGTAGTAGCGAAGGATTTCTTTGTATCTTTGGCCACATTTCAGGATGGAAAACTTCAAAGACGCGCTGCTACAAATTTCGAGGGGAGACTGAGAGCTATTGAGCCATTAATGGCGAAATGCAAAGGTATGGGTCTGATTAACCGGCCAGCTACCAGATTTGTAAAGAAAATATTCAAATGGCTGCACACACCCCGAGTTCGCTTGTTCTTCCCTCTTTGTCCCTTATCTGCATTGAATGATTTGGGTGCCATTTAGATGGTGCATTGTATTATGGCAAAATTTTGAAATGCCATGTAATTATTGTTGAGTACATAGTCTTGTTATAAAATGCAAACTGTGTTACTCATTTGAGGTTGTTGAAGACTTGGGCATTTTTGGGTGGGAAATAACAAAAGATAGAGCATTTTCTTGGTTGCTCTCTCTTTTGGAGTTTATGAGTTACATCTGAATGCACCTTGCACATATGTTCAGTTTCATGTCATGTTTATATGAAAAATGCTTCATTGCATGTGTTTGTCTGTCTGTTTCCATTTGTTGTATGCATTTTCTTCTTTTGAATCCGGTTGCTAAGGGTTTCTAAGATTCTAGGATACAGATTTCCTGTATTGCATGCTTAATCTCTAACTTCCATTCAAGGAGTGGATTAAACTATTTTAGCTTGAGTATGGAGAAGGTTGTATGTTAGCAAGGATATTTGTAAGTAGAGACAGTTAAATACTTATCCTTGGGTGGTGTTTGTAAGGTAAATACCAGTCCTAACCCCTTGAAACTTGAATGCCAGTTGCAAGCCATTCTCTTGTATACGTCTAGTTGACTCCTTGCCCTAAGATAGGCACCGGTTTGCCCTTGTGTAGTAGTTATGATCCAAAACCCCTTGTCTTGCATCTAAAACATCAATACCAATCATTCCATATTTCCAACCTGTTAGTTTGTAGGAGTAGGATTACGACCCCTGCATACTCTCATCCATAACTAGTTAGATATGTCTAAGAGTGTTGCCAAACTTGTGATCTATCAATCAAATCTTGGACCACACATGAGAGTATTATGCCTGTTATTGTAAATTTAAATCTTCATGTCATTGGGTGAGTCAAATGTTAAATCTTTAGCTATAGGGATACCCCCCTTAGTGCGGCAGAACTAGAAGTGAAAGGGAGGCAGCTTATGCAACCTCCTGTATTAGTTGGCTGAATCTGCCCGTGCATTGGAACTGGCAAACCATCTACTGAATACTTGAAACCTAACAAAATGGAAACTCCACTGGGGATGTGATTAAATGTATTATCTAGGAATCTCTGGTAAAGTCTTGCCCATCCAAGTCACCAACAAATTGGCGACTCTACTGGGGACTATGATTAAATGTATTATCTAGGAATCTCTGGTAAAGTCTTGCCCATCCGAGTCACCAACAAAATGGTGACTCCGCTGGGGAATAAATGCCATATTCATGAAGGTAAGAGTCTAAAAGATTGAAGAATGAAACCTCAAAGTGCTTTGTTGTAGCAAACTTGAAGATTATATGTGTGGCTCTACTGTTGGACAACATAGAAAGAAATAAATGAATTTTTAGCTTCACCCTGTTTGAAGCTCATTCCTTTGCCAAGGAGGTGACGACTCTGTTGAATGAACCTATCAAAAGCTGTAACATATCTAGGTATTTGTATAAGTTTTAAAAGACTCCCTATTTGGTGAAATAGCACTAGTTAAAAGGGAAATGTTGGTGAAACTTGCATGCTTTGGTATTTGTTGAGCATATAGTTTATATTTTCAAGTGAAGTATGCAATATTGTTAAAAGACTCATTTAGAGGACTTTAGGAAATTGGAAATAGCAATTTATATTTTTAAAGGCCTAAGGTCATTGATTGAAAATCTGAGTTGAGAAGAGGGTTGTAAAAACACACAAAAATGTATTATCAGCCCATGCACCCTTGTGAGGTGTCAAATGCAATGATGTATAATAACCAATCCCAACCATGTAATAAAAGAAGTTTCAGCATTGATAGATATAAGCCCATCAATTTCAATGGCATTTATGGTTATCCAAATGCTTTTCCATCTAAAATCAGAAAATATTTGCCCAAATTTAATGGTGTAAAGGATGAATCAGCTGAAAGACACTTCCAACAGTTTATAAATGTTATAGATGATTTTGAGGTTGACCATGAGGATGTATTTATGAGATTATTTGTTCAATCTCTGGATGAAGATGCAAGGGACTGGTTCTCCTATCTTCCAGCTTACTTTGTCAACTCTTGGTGAGATTTTAAATCTACATTTCTAGAACAATTTGGTGAAAGAATATCTGAATATGCAGTTATCAGTGATTTCATGTACATCCATATTGAAAAGGATGAGCTAATTCCAGCCTTTAACCTCAGATTTATGAAGGCATTGAAAAGAATTCCAAAATGCATGAGACCCAATGATGCATTGTGCCTAGTGGTCTATTTGGGAGCATTTGATAAGAAAATGAGCTATAAATTGAGAGATAAGGAGCCCACCACATTGCACCAGGCACATTAGTTTGCAATGGACATTGAAAACAATTGGAGGCATGGAATACAAAAGGGCTATTTCTCTAAAAATTTCTGCTACCCTGCAGTCCCTAATGATAATGAAAGATATATATTATATGTTGAAAATGAATGTCAAAGCACTCACATCCCTACTATTCATGTTTATGCATCATTCCAAGTTAATGATGGCTCTGCCATAGAGGAGGATGTCCTAATTTGCCCAACAAATGAAGTTGATAATAATGATCTTTCAAGTGATATTAATATACCAGTCCTCATAAAAGAGCATTCATATTTAAATGATCTAGTTATGCAAAGTTGTGATCACATGGATCAACAGTCAATATCAGTTTCATCAGGAAGTATTAGAGGGTTAGAAAGTGATATAGATAGTTGAGCTTTAGAGTGCCTTAAAGTAGCAGAAATCTTGTATGTGGGGCAATCAGATGGTAAAGATGATATCCATGATCAGTGCATGGATCAGATTTGTTCTTCTTATGATTCTAGATTTGGTAATGTTGAAAAGGAGATGGATTGTCATGAAGAAAAAATAGAGACCTTTTCGATGCAAATGAATCCCCTTTATGATGAGCCATTAGATGCATTGAACATTGTGAGTCATGACCTTCATTGGTGCATAATTAATCCTCTTTTTGAGGATGATGATGAATATGAAGAGACTACTAACATAGGTGCTACATCAGTTTGTGAAGAGGGGACATATGAGTCAGAATCAGATATCTTCAGCACTATGCTAGGTGGATCATAGAATACATTGATCACATACTAGGAAGTTTCATTATGCTAGGTGATCATATGCTACCAATGCCTCAGGGAACATATCAAACATGAATGTATCAATGAGTGTATCAAACACCAACACCATAGGGGATGAACGCTTCAGAAAGTGTTAAATAAACAATGCTATAGGGGGAGAATTAATATGCAACACCTTGGGGGGTGATTTGATAAGCTACACCTTAGGGGCTATGAATAAAGATGGGTGCATGTGTGGATGCACATGTGAGGAGAAAATATGTCCCCCATAAAATATTAGCATGTACAATATGCAAATATTTTAATGTAAAGAAAAAGGGAGGAAAGAGGGAGGGGGATCCTTATGAAGAATGCACACCCCTAGAACAAATTGTCTCTGCCCCCAGAGCATGGATGAGGACAACCGTGAAAAATAATATTTTTGTGTTATCAATTATAAAGTATGGTTGCACGTAAGATTGTACCACCATGAATGACAACGAGAAAACAAAGAAAGATATAGGTGCCACATAGTGGCTAGCAATACAATAGTCTCATGAGAATATAGAGGAAGAACAATGAACAATATATAGGCCATGCTCAATATCACTTGTCATGTAGAGCATTAATTAGATGGAAGAGTTAGAGCATTCGTGTCAAGAAGATGTTGAATTTTTTCACTAAAGGATTTTCATTCACTGATTGAATGGTGAAGCGCTTGATGACATACACATAAAAGAAGTAGTTGATATTATAGAAGTGTATGCAAAGATTGGTCAAAGAGCCTAAAAGGGTATTTTGTCATTGACCTCTCTCATCTTTGGCTCCCATGGAAAGGAAACCAAAATTAGATCAAGATTGAAAGTGAACCTAGACTCAAACACATGATAACTAAGTAAAATCACTCAAATGAGCTAGCTTATACTGAAGGACAACATGTGTAGAAAGAATAGGTGATGGAAGAAGAGCATTTTTCAACATATGAGGAACAACAAAAATTGATAGAAATATTGAACAACAAGAAAATATTGTTGATTCTTCTATGTTCAACATTCCTTTTGAAGAGGAAAATATTGAACAACAAGGACCTCAAGAGGAATAAATCTTGCATAAAGAAGAAGTTAATAAAGAAAAGGAGAAAAGTCAAGAAGAAATCTTAGATAGAGTCTCTAATGGTGATGGATAGAATAAAGCATAGAGACTGGTAAAACCTTGCAAAAACTTTAGTATTTCCTACTTGGCTAAGGCTGAATGTAGAGAAAAGACAATAGGTAGTGGTCAAACTACTAAGTTTGAAGGATATGGCTATAGTGGTGGAGAAGAGTAAAACAAGAAAAAGACCCAAAACT
The DNA here is from genome assembly GCA_027924645.1 of Cunninghamia lanceolata. Classification (NCBI taxonomy): domain Eukaryota; kingdom Viridiplantae; phylum Streptophyta; class Pinopsida; order Cupressales; family Cupressaceae; genus Cunninghamia; species Cunninghamia lanceolata. The sequence goes on from BSBN01001067.1 coordinate 9,258,874, forward strand.
CTCTCAGCCATTAGAATAAATGAGCACGGGGAGAGAATTTAAGAGGTTGCAACCCCTATTCAAAGCAAAGATGATAGGGATATTTCCATCTCTAACTATCAGATCACAAGAGTAAATTTGGGTAAGTAGACCTAAGAAGAAGAGATGCATTCTTTAGGTTCAACAATTGACACAGTGATGTCTAGGATGCAAAAGATAAACAAACTAAGAATGAGCTAAGGATGCAATTGAACCAAATGAATCTACTTTTTTCAAGGAGCTTCTAACTCCAATTTCTCAGCAACAAGCAACTACAATGGAAACTCTAATTTTGATGTCAAAACAAGAAGTTGATCTACCTTACAAGCTATGAAGGAAAAATCTAGCATGGTGGATAGATGGGTTTCCAAATTTTAGGTTGATACATTTTAGGTTTTTGGTAATACTTATGGTGATTATGAAAAGGGTTATCAATTAGAGAATAAAATCGATTCTTTTATGGAAAACCTCAAAGCAGAGAATGAGAAGTTAAATCAGGATTGGAAACTCGTCAAGGAAGTTAAAAAGATGACTCGAGATGAGATAGAGAAGGCAGATATTCTGGGAGATGAAAAACCATATTTCATTGATAAGACCATAAATATAATGAACTATAAGATTGAGCAGATGGCTGAATATATGCATGAGCTATTGAAGATGAAGAAAGATGTATATGAACATTCATTTGGATATCAAAGTTTATGTTGAGACCATAGTTGGTTCAAATCTCTTTGTGCATGATAAATGCAGGTTAGATACTTTCGATGCAATAAAAGATGCTTTTAAGAGGAGGATGGAAGGTTTACTGAATAAGCATGCTGGTTTGAATGAAGATATCTTGGATGAGTGTATGGATATCAAAGAAAAATTCAAGCTTATCAAAGGAGCTCTCTAGAAGATCAATATGGTCAACGGTTATGTGTCTTAGAGGTTTGAGATCTTGAAATTTAGAATGGATTGTGTTGGTGGTGGTTTTAGCACACAACAACGTAGGTGTGATTGCTGGTATCGCACTTCTCTTGAAAAGTATCTTACCCTAAGTAAGACTACTCCAAGGATAATATAGCTAGGTCTTAGCTTGCTTAGAATTTCTCAGTGGAATGTTCTAGCTGCTCCTACAAGGGGTCTTAATGCGATGTGACCGATATGATAGGTTAAGACAGTAATACATGCAAACCCTTATATTGTTTCAGCTGATATGGTGATATGAAATGCTTGTGGAACCTAACTCTAATAAATGATTAATAAGAAAATGCAAAAGGAAGTATGGTTTAGAGAGATCCTAAGTGACATTCACAATATAAAGATTGCAGTAGGTAGACAAACACTAAGAAATTAAACCAATTTTCTATTTTACCAAGCTAAAGACTTTGTTACAGTGTTGTAGAAAATGATGCTATCTTCTATGGATTCTCTAGATTTTCATATTACATACATTCATTAGATACCCAAATGCTAGCGTGATTTAACTACTGTAATGCAATTGAACTTAGCTTAATTTAACATCCCAGGTTAACTATGCACAACTACTTACAATCAACAAGCAATTAATAGTATGGACTAGAATGCTCATCAAATACCTTCAACAAATCAATAGCATTGCGAAACATAATTTAACTAATGAAATCAAGATGTGTACCATAAAACTAAATTGATAATGCAAAGAAACATATTCTCATAAATGTACTATAGCAACTTGATTTTGTATTAACTAGAAAATTTGGCAGAGTGTCAACAATTCAACATCAAGATTGTCTTACAATCAGAGGAATAATGGCCCTTTATATAAAAGAGGCACCATATTGAGTTTTTGAATATACGGCGGAGATTGATTCAACAACATTAAATATATTTCTAACAACATTTTGCATTCTCGGATTACAAATTGTCCTATAGGAAAAGGATGAAAATGATCTCTAGATACATTGAACTTAGACAAATTGAGTACCCATTAAGCTATATATAGGGAAAAGTCACTTTTTAAAGCATAATAAAGATAAAATAGCATCACATGACCTAAATTTAGCATTAGTCACAAGTGACATGATTACACTTTCAATTTCAAATAATTTATCATTTTATTCATCTCCTTCTAAATTTATTTTGTCTTCTTCAACCTTTTTGTTGCAGTAGGCTACCCACGCAGCTAATGCTAGATTTATGTTTGTGGGATCCAGATCTTTAATGTAGTCTAATTTGAATCTGAGGTCTTCGAGCTCCCTGTAGTACTGGGTATATACATATTCCATTGCTCTCCTGCTTTTGTGAAATGCAACAGAGGAAGCCCAAACAGCACTAACCTTTTCAAGTTTGTCCACTATACTCAGTGGAGACTACCCATGAATACCTTGATGCAATCTATCCTTACAACGCTACTCATCAAGTGGAGCAAGATCATCAATGCCAGGGTCTAGACATTATTTCAAAGTATCATTTATCTCATAAATAACAACAAGAAGTTGAGTGTTTTCTTCCTTGTAAGATTCTTTAGTCTTATTAAAAACTTCCTTCTTCATCTTCATTTGCAGATACCATTCCCTGGACTTATACAACCTTTCTACTGTAAGAATATTCTCTGATAACAAAGTTTAGATAGGCAGCTCCCTTATTGCCTATACTCTTGGGAACATATGAGAATAGTATTCTTCATAGGGCTCGTATTCCTCATATAATTCCTCCCATCCTTCTCTCAATAGGAAGAAGTCCCAATGTAGCCTGATTGCAAAAGTGATTGCTTTGCAACCATCATTGTACATTGTGTTAATACATTCCTGTGTGCCTACAACATTTATTTTGATATCATTAAATTTTCATAGCTCTTCTTTCGACAGCAAGGCCGGGGTTGATTTTGGTTCCCCCTCTAAATTCAATGGCCTCATCAAAAAAGGGATGCAAGCCTTCAATTCTTCATTTTGTTGTTTCAATTCTTGCTTCATGAGCTCATCTTTGTCTAACTGTTCAAGAATGGAGGAGACCGTACCTTTAAATTCATCAATTCTTTGACCCCTAGAGGCTGGTCCCAAGTCAATAGTTGTAACAATGTAATCTTCTGGTCTGACTTGATCTTTATGCATATTGGCTAGTGGCACAACCACCTCATCAATCCTTGATCCTGTGGCATCTTTGTAAATCTTGTATTAGATCTTAGCCTTCATTTGTTTCTTTGGCTTTTCCACTCTAGCTAAGATAGCATCCAAATCCAGTTTCATCATGTGCACTTGTGGCCCTTTAACTTCAAACCAATTTTGCAACCAATCTGGTTCTACTAAAGAGGAATCCTCGGGAACATTGGTATGACTATCTTCTTTTGTTGGGGGATTATCAAGAATTTCCAGCTCTTTTTAAGACTATTTATCATTATTCTTTTCTCCATCCAGCTACTTAATATTTTGTAGATTTTCCAATATCTCATGCTGAGCAGATCTCATAATTATGTCTCCAGTGCCCTTGCCAATGGGGCTATTAGATATCTCAACTATTCAACACTTGCAGGCTCAGAGAGTGGTTCATTAGATAGTTCCTTTTGAACAACTTGTTCTTGCAGTTCTAGCTCTACACAAACCTTTTCAATTCTGGGCAATTGTGGCATAGCTAAACAAGCAGAGTCTTGCACTGGATGAATTAAAGAATTGTGGAGAAATGATAATGAATGATCTAGCAATGAGGGAAGACTCACATGAGTCAGATTAGTGAATGATGCAAAACCCAAAGAAGGAGGCACAATAACTAATGAAAGGATGGATGAGGAAGGAAGGGAGAAGGAAGATGAAAGAACAGTGGAAAGAGGTGGTAGATTGGAGGTGGAAAGAGAGATAGAGGAAATGGGAGGCAGGGAGGTAGTTGAAATGGAAGGTAATGAAGGGGCAGAAGAAATGGTAGAAATTGAAACCAGTGAAGTGGAAAGGGCTGAATCTAATGCCAAGGGGCATGAGGTAGTTGCAGTATCAGTTTGAATTGGGGTACAGATAAAGTGTCATGGATAGCAAATGTAGTGGGAGTAATGGTAGGGGCAGTGATAGAGATCCTTGGGATTTTGGTCCTTGGTTTCTTGGTCTTGGAACCTTCACCTGGTCTACTTGGCATATGCTTCTTCTGTGCAGCTCTTATTCTCTTGGCCAGAGGTGAACTCTTTGGCTGGGCTTTTAGAACAATTTTCTTTCCTTTCACCCTTTCTGCCAATGGGATATGTTCTTCACTATCTATTTCTTTAGAAACTTCTAGAACTTGCTCCTCAACTTCTGGCACCTCTACAGGTTTGTCTTCCTCATCATCTAACTCCTTCTCTAGTTCCAACTTTGTATAAGTTAATTGTACCCTATTTTGAGTCATGGCTGCAATTTGGGTTCTGACCCACACTTTGCTTAGCCTCATGGTTTCCTTCATAATCTCATCCAAGGAGCTTTCTTCAGCATTGCCCAGTTTGGAAGGATAACTAGGTGTGTGTATTGATTCTCCCAAGGTCCTTTGTACACCACATTGTCATCATCTACAAATTGATCTGGGAGATCTATGACATGGAATCTTTTAATAAAATCTAGTGACATTCTTGATTGAATTCTTTTCAGCACCTCATAATCATCTACGCAGTCTACCCAGAAATCCTCGAGATGTTCTTTGTGGAACAACCTCTTACTAACATATTTCTCCATTACACCATAGGGGTCAAAGTGATTTCTTCTGATATGCAAGTGGATATTAAGAAGTTGCAGTTCTTTGTCAGAGGCTTTAGCTACTCCTAATGAAACACATGCAAATTTTCCTTTGCCTAAAAGGAAGGAAAATTTGACATTCATTCTATGCAAGTGGGTAAAAGCACAAAGCTGTGTCACACTTTTATAAAAGAAATGGCCAACGTTGATCCAACTTTTAAAATTGAATCACTAAAAAGTGACATATATGTTTTAAATTTTGAAATGATGTAAACTAATAAAATATTTATTTTTTAGTATATTTTACATTTGCATGTTTTGAAAAAATTTAAAAAATTATTTTAATATCGTTTTTAATAAATTGACGCTATAATTTAGTTGGTGATATAATGTTGAAAAATGAAGTTACATGAGACGTCAATCTTTATATAGAAATTTTTTTTTTCTTCAATTTTTTTATGTGTATTTATAACTTGAAACTTTAGTGCATGGATATATTTTTTTCCAATTTTGATAAATATATATTTTTAAATAAATAATAAAATGTACGTGTATTAAAACATAGTTGTTTCCATTCGACGTCAACTTTCATATTAACTATTTATCTAAAATAGAAAAAAGTTTATACCATCTTGATATAGATTCTTTTATCTAATGCATCATATTTGTTTCAACTTTTTTTAATAAGTTTTACTATTTTTTCTTGTCATGGTAATCGACCTAATGTTTTGTACTGATAACCTACTTTTAGTAAAAATAGAAAGGAAAATATAAATAATAATTAAACTATTAATATATATATATTTTTGAAAACTAAACTTATAGATTTACAAAAGGGTATTTTTATATTTTTAAAAAAATGTTATTTACACGAGTAGAAGTTGTTGAAATATCAAGTTTTTTAAATAATTTTATATTTTTGGTAAATTGGCCTCATAGTGGTGCTACATATGCACTTAGACAACAATTTTAGTTGGAAAAGATGTGGACATATCTAACTTAGCTGAAATGAATCTTACAAGACCATATGTTTGACCAAAATTAATTTTTAGTTAGAAATACTTAAATTCACTTGTGCTGATAAGTCCGCTGAAAATGTGACACAACTTTGTGCTTTTACTCAAGTGTTTTAGTTTATTAGCACATGGAATTAGCTACCTTGGCAGATCTAGTAGCACTACCTTATCTGTCGAATACCTTGGTAGTTTGTATAGTGCTCCTACGAATCCTTGCACTCTTATGTAGGTAAATTTCTCGAACTGGACATACCATCTCCCAAATTGTCTTACTACATTCATGGCCTTGGGAGAGATCCTCGGGGAGGTAGCTCCTTGAAGTAGTCTTGTAATGTACATGGTAAATGCATCATTTACCCTTTTGAAGTGAATCAAGGACTGAGATATGGCGAGTTGGGGATAACATTCATACATTTTCAATTGCTCATCACCTACAACTCCCAACTTTGATAGCCCAGGGTACTTAGTTCTTCTTGCTAGGGCATAGATCACGTATGATGTCCATCTAAATGTCATCTTCTCATTGAAATTGGTAAAAGCCTCATGCATATTGTCACTCAAAATCTGAGCCCAATGTAGTTTCATTTGTCCATGGATAATTTCCTCAATCAGTGTGAACATCCATCCCTCAAACATTGATGCAGAGGGCAGTCCATATATTCTATTCAGCAAAGTCACAAGATCTCCAATCTCAATGTGAAAATTACTTCTATAAAGTGTATGGGGAAGTTTGACAATTCTATATCTCTTGTTTTTAATTCATGAATCATTGATTTGCCTTTTATATTTATCAATACCTTTCTTATAAGTTTCCTCTACATCTTTAATGTTAGGTATGGATAGCATAGGATGTACTGGTATGCCAAAGACATCTACTAAGGAAGGTGGGCTTAAGTCTACCAAGACAGCCCCATTGGTGGTTTGAATAGTCCTAGTCAGAGAATCATATCTTTCTGCACAAATCACTATTAGCTCTGGGCATTGCACTGAAGTATGAAATGCAGTAGCCTCTGTAATCCCATTGTCTCTGATCTTTTTTGCCAAGGGTGTAGGATTAGGCCCAAATACTTTGATTCTGAAATCTTCTAGATCAATATGACCTAGGTTTGTATCTCCTATATTGGTCCATGTGGAGGATATCCTTGACTCAGGAGGAATTCCTTTAAACTCGTACTTCTTGTTTTGTGCTTGGGTGGTCATTTAACCTACATAATTGGACCTAATAAGTCTTGATTGTTTTGATAGTTTCTTGATTCCTAAGTTTTAATGCATGATTCATAGGTTACTTGCCATGCCACTAAGTCATATTCTTCCCTATGAAACTAATATCTATTTCTTTGAATTACAAAGGCCTACCTCTGAAATGCACAAATCTAATAGTCTGCAGATTTATAACATTTACTACATGATTTAAGCAAAAATAACATCAAAATTCACATTGAACCATACAATAAATGCTTAAACTTCTCAAAATTTGAATTGGAACATGCAAAACATCATTATTCAACCTTTACAACATTCATTTTAATCAAACAGACCATTCTGCCTTAGAAATTTTTAGAAAAAATAGTCATTTTCTAGGTTCAGTGCTAATTTTAGGGGTCTCAGACCTTGTCAAAGGAAAAGCACTAGAATTGGCTGGGTTTGACCTGGCGTGGATTTGAGGTCCATCTGACCTTGCGTGGGTTTTGGTTGCAACTAACTTGTATGGATCCTTGGAGGTCAGTGAGGCATAATTTCAGTGCAAGTCGAATGGGTTAGGATTTAGTGCTAAAGATGGGAGTAAGACTTGGCATAAATTTTGGACATGACAAACCTAGCACAAGATTTGGGTATGATTGACTTTTGTAAAATTGAAAGGTTTGTCGGTATGAACTTTGGCATGGGTTGGTTGCAATGAATTTTAGCACCGAGAGTGGGACATGAGTCAGTTCAGATTCTGACTATGTCAGACTTAGCACAGTTTTGGGTGGTGACTAGTCGGTGGAGGAGGTTTTAAGCGCAAGTCAGTGAATTGTCAATTTAGCACTAGATCAAAGTTTTACATCAGTATGGGTTTTGGATGCTACCGACTTGGCAGGATATTTGACAATGTCCAACCAAAGTCTGTAAAGACAGGTTTTTGAGCAAGGTTGGTAACTTAGGGTTTTAGCGCTAGGTCAAATTTTGGTTTGAACAGGATTTTTCAAAGTGACCGACCTGTTGGTGCCTACTCAGAGTTAGGGTTTCAAGTATTCAGTCACAGGCACCTTCATAAAAATCTAAAAGATTCTATGTATTTCAGCCTTTGCAGTTGAAAAGTGCAAAACAATTGTTGTATGCATGTGTCTTTGTATATACAAGGTTGTTTGTATATACGTCTAGGTTCAAATATGTATTTGGACATACAAGGCGGTTTGCATGTTCAATCGACCTTCAAAAATGGTGAAAAATCAGTTATATGCATTCTTGTATGCATATCGGGCTTAAAAAGGGTGCATATACATTGAGGAATCTATCGCAGATTTTGGGAATATTCTGTGCTTGTATATCGGGTTGCATGTATATTTTGTGTTGTATGTTCAAACATACAATGGAAAGATACATTGGAAATGTGCAATGGAAATATACATTGCAAAGATGCAAGCCAACATACAAGAGAAAATGTACGTAGCCGGCATGCATTCGTTACAGTGAAAGGGGTTTGTATGTGTGAGATGCAAGTGCAATATACATTCGACACATACAACGGAAAGATGCATCGGCCAATGAATATGCAAGAAGAAACATGTACATTGTAGATATACAAAGGGGGCACATATACATTCGCTACAGTGCAAATATACAAGGGGCATTGTATATTCGGCAACATACAAAGCAGCAGAGATACATTTCGTGGGGTCTACCTCACATACAAAGTAGAATGTATATGCAGTATACTTTTGCTATATGCAAAGGAGAAATGTGCAAGGGTTGACATGCAAAGTCGGATGTATTTCTGATATATAAGAGGAAATATACAAAAGAACAAGTACAAGGTCGACGCGGTAAGATAGTTAATTGCATTTGTAAAGCGGGTGGTGTTCGCGCATTGTATTTTGGGTTTGTATGTTCCCAACATACAATTGAAACATGTAAAGGGAAAACATACAAATAGTGGGACCCACCGATCACACATACAAGCAGAGCATGCATTCTAAAGATAGAAGTAAAGACCTGATTCAAAAGTTAGATTTGGCTAATTCAGTGCTGGTGTCCGCGGCTTGCATGTATATTATGCATTGTATATGCCGATATACAAAGGATACAAGGCCCAGATTTGAAAACTGTCCCAATCTGTTTCATAAAATTTGAAATCCGCGGCATGTATATTGCATTGTATGTATGCAATATACAAAATGGAAAGATGCAAAAGGTGATACAATCTGGACCTGAGTAGAATTTTGATTTGTTTTGTACAGATTTGGGGTCCGCATTGTATGTTAAACAGTTGTATGTATATGCATTGGCATATACAAAGGATTTGAAAGGTAGGAAAGCATGTAGTTGTATATGCATTTGAATTTGCATATACAAGGCGAAAAAGGCAAAATAAGTGGCGGAAAGGTCAGCGATGGAAGCACAGGGTGCCTATGTGGCACGATATCATTGGTGGGTGACTTTTCACATTGATTGAAGGCCATTGATTTTGGCGATAAGGGGATCGGATCGGCGGCCCAATTTCAAGGTAGTAATGAAGGATTTCTTTGTATCTTTGGCTGCATTTTAGGCGGGAAAACTTCAAAGACGCGCTGGTGCAAATTTCGAGGGGAGACTGTGGGCTGTTGAGCCATTAATGGTGAAATGCAGAGGTATGGGTCTGATTGACCGGCCAGCTAACAAATTTGTAAAGAAAATCTTCAAATGGCTGCACACACCCTGAGTTCACCTGTTCTTCCCTCTTTGTCCCTCATCTGCATTGAATGATTTGGGCACCATTTAGATGGTGCATTGTATTATGGAAAATTTTTGAAATGCCATGTAATTATTGCTGAGTACACAGTCTTGTTATAAAATGCAAACTGTGTTACTCATTTGAGGTTGTTGAAGACTTGGGCATTTTTGGGGGGAAAATAACAAAAGACATAGCATTTTCTTGGTTGCTCTATCTCTTTTGGAGTTTATGAGTTGCATCTAAATGCACCTTGCACATATGTTCAGTTTCATGTCATGTTTATATGAAAAATACTTCATTGCATGTGTCTATATGCCCATCTCCATTTGTTGTATGCATTTTCTTCTTTTGAATCTGGTTGCTAAGGGTTTCTAAGATTCTAGGATACAGATTTTCTGTATTGCATGCTTAATCTTTAACTTCCATTCAAGGAGTGGATTAAACTATTTTCAGCATTGATAGATATAAGCCCATCAATTTCAATGGCATTTGTGGTTATCCAAATACTTTTTCATCTAAAATCAGAAAGTATTTGCCCAAATTCAATGGTGTAAAGGATGAATTAGCTGAAAGACACTTCCACCAGTTTATAAATGTTATAGATGATTTTTAGGTTGACCATGAGAATGTAGTTATGAGATTATTTGTTCAATCTCTGGATGAAAATGCAAGGGACTGGTTCTCCTATCTTCCAGCTTACTCTGTCAGCTCTTGGTGAGATTTTAAATCTACATTTCTAGAACAATTTGGTGAAAGAATATCTAAATATGTAATTATCAGTGATTTCATGTACATCCATATTGAAAAGGATGAGCTAATTCCAGCCTTTAACCTCAGATTTATGAAGGCATTGAAAAGAATTCTAGAATGCATGAGACCCAATGATGCATTGTGCCTAGTGGTCTATTTGGGAGCATTTGATAAGAAAATGAGCTATAAATTAAGAGATAAGGAGCCCACCACATTCCACCAAGCACATCAGTTTGCAATGGACATTGAAAACAATTGGAGGCATGTAATACAAAAGGGTTATTTCTCTAAAAATTTATGCTGCCCTGCAATCCCCAATGATAATGAAAGATATAATTTATATGTTGAAAATGAATGTCAAAGCACTCACACCCCTACTATCCCTATTTATGCATCATTCCAAGTTAATAATGGCTTTTCCATAGAGGAGGATGTCATGATTTGCCTAGCAAATGAAGTTGATAATAATGATCTTTCAAGTGATATTAATATACCAGTCCTCATAAAAGAGCATTCATATTTAAATGATCCAGTTATGCAAAGTTGTGATCACATGGATCAACAATCAATATCAGTTTCATCAGGAAGCATTAGAGGGCTGGAAAGTGATATAGATAGTTTAGCTTCAGAGTGCCTTGAAGTAGCAAAAATCTTGTATGTGGGCCAATCAGATGGTAAAGATGATATCCATGATCAGTGCATGGATTAGTTTTGTTCTTCTTATGATTCTGGATTTGGTAATGTTGAAAAGGAGATGGATTGTCATGAAGAAGAAGTAGAGACCTCTGCCATGAAAATGAATCCCCTTTATTATGAGCCATTAGATGCATTGAATATTGTGAGTCATGACCTTCATTGGTGCATAATTAATCCTCTTTTTGAGGATGATGATGAATATGAAGAGACTACTGACATAGGTGCTACATAGTTTGTGAAGAGGGGACATATGAGTCAGAATAAGATATCTTCAGCTCTTGTGAAGATAATATGGATATGCAAACTGTGGCTAATGAATGTTCATCATTAGTTGGTTCAGACATGTGCAACTATGGGTGTGTTGATCAGGATTTGTCTTCAATGTCAATAAATGATATAAATGACATTGGTGGTCTCATATATTCTGAGTGTTTTAAGTTTATGGATCAGCTGGATGAATCCTTGGCGATGTTCAACAACCAGGTAGATGATGAGGAATGCCAAATACAATATGAGGATATACTATCTAAGGAGTATGACATGCATACATTGCCTAATGTTGAAGAATTTTATAACATGTATGGTTGTATGTCTGATTTTGAAATGTAGAATGACAGAGGTAATGCTGACAGAGGCAAGTTTTCAAAAATGGTAAAGCATTTAATTAAGAAGATCATCTTGTGGGCAAATTGCGCCAGTGTTTTCAGTTGTGGTTGGGGTTGTTCAGATCAGAATCAGGCATTTGACAAGAAAAAATTATGGTTTTTCATTTTTGGCTGCCCAGGGCCGCCAAAATAATGTTTGAAAATATAATTTGTGATGCAGGTTGGTGCAGTGTTCAACTCTGTTGCCCAATGGATAAGGGACTAGTCTACATGCAGCCAAAAATGATGTTTGAAAATATAATTTGTTATGCAGGTTGGTGCAATGTTCGACTCTGTTGCCCAATGGATAAGGGACTAGTCTACATCCTAGAGATCTATAGTTCTTGCCATGCCTACAAGAGGCATGCATCCCCAGACAAAGCTAGTGTTGGTGCCTACTCAGAGTTAGGGTTTCAAGTATTCAGTCGTAGGCACCTTCATAAAAATCTAAAAAATTCTATGTCTTTCAGCCTTTGCAGTTGAAAAGTTCAAAAAATTGTTGTATGCATGTGTCTTTGTATATACAAGGTTGTTTGTATATACTTGTAGGTTCAAATGTGTATTTGAACATACAAGGCAGTTTGTATGTTGAATCGGCCTTCAAAAATGGTGAAAAATCAGTTATATGCATTCTTGTATGCATATCGGGCTTAAAAAGGGTGCATATACATTGAGGAATCTATCACAAATTCTAGGAATATTCTGTGCTTGTATATCATGTTGCATGTATATTTTGTGTTGTATGTTCAGACATACAATGGAAAGATACATTGGAAATATGCAAGGGAACTATACATTGCAAAGATGCAAACCAACATACAAGAGGAAATGTACATAGTTGGCATGCATTCGCTACGGTGAAAGGGGTTTGTATGTGTGAGATGCAAGTGCAATATACATTCGCCACATACAACGGAAAGATTCATCAGCCAATGCATATGCAAGAAGAAACATGTACATTGTAGATATACAAAGGGGGCGCATATACATTCGCTATAGTGCAAATATACAAGGGGCCTTGTATATTCGACAACATACAAAGCAGCAGAGATACATTTGGTGGGGTCTACCTCACATACAAAGTGGAATGTATATGCAGTATACATTCGCCATATGCAAAGGATAAATGTGCAAGGGTCGACATGCAAAGTTGAATGTATGTCCGATATAGAAGAGGAAATATAGAAATGAATAAGTGCAAGGTGGATGCGGCAAGATAGTTAATTGCATTTGTAAAGCGGGTGGTGTCCACACATTGTATGTTGGGTTTGTATGTTCCCAACATACAATCGAAACATGCAAAGGGAAAAGATACAAACAGTGGGACCCACCGATTGCACATACAAGTGAAGTATGCATTCTAAAGATACAAGCCAGACCCGATTCAAAAGTCAGCTTTAGCTAATTCAGCGCTGGTGTCCGCGGCTTGCATGTATATTGTGCATTGTATATGCCGATATACAAAGGGATGAGATACAAGGCCCGGATTTGAAAACTGTCCCAATCTGTTTCATAAAATTTGAAATCCGTGGCATGTATATTGCATTGTATGTATGCAATATACAAAATGGAAAGATGGAAAAGGTGATACAAGCTAGACCTGAGTAGAATTTTGATTTGTTCTATACAGATTTGGGGTCCGCCTTGTATGTTAAACAATTATATGATATGCATTGGCATATACAAAGGATTTGAAAGGTAGGAAAGTGGGCAGTTGTATATGCATTTGAATATGCATATACAAGGTGAAAAAGGCAAAATATGTGGCGGAAAGGTCAGTGATGGAAGCACAGGGTGCCTACGTGGCACGATATCATTGGTGGGTGACTTTTTAGAGTGATTGGAGGCCGTTGATTTTGGCGATAAGGGGATAGATCGGCGGCCCAGTTTCAAGGTAGTAGCGAAGGATTTCTTTGTATCTTTGGCCACATTTTAGGCGAAAAAACTTCAAAGGCGCACTGCTACAAATTCTGAGGGGAGACTATGAGCTGTTGAGCCATTAATGGCGAAATGTAGAGGTATGTGTCTGATTGACCGGCCAATTACCAGATTTGTAAAGAAAATCTTAAAACGACTGCACACACCCTAAGTTCGCCTGTTCTTCCCTCTTTGTCCCTCATTTGCATTCAATGATTTGGGCACCATTTAGAAGGTGCATTGTATTATGGTAGAATTTTGAAATGCCATGTAATTATCGCTGAGTACACAGTCTTGTTATAAAATGCAAACTGTGTTACTCATTTGAGGTTGTTGAAGACTTAGGCATTTTTTGGGGGAAAAATAACAAAGGATAGAGCATTTTCTTGGTTGCTCTATCTCTTTTGGAGTTTCTGAGTTGCATCTAAATGTACCTTGTACATATGTTGAGTTTCATGTCATGTTTATATGAAAAATGCTTCATTGCATGTGTTTATCTGTCTGTCTCCATTTGTTGTATGCATTTTCTTCTTTTGAATCTGGTTGCTAAGGGTTTCTAAGATTCTAGGATACAGATTTACTGTATTACATGCTTAATCTCTAACTTCCATTCAAGGAGTGGATTAAACTATTTTAGGTTGAGTATGGAGAAGGTTGTATGTCCGCAAGGATATTTGTAAGTAGAGACAGTTAAATATTTATCCTTGGGTGGTGTTTGTAAGGCAAATACTAGTCCTAACCCCTTGAAACTTGAATGCTAGTTGCAAGCCATTCTCTTGTATACGTCTAGTTGACTCCTTGCCCTAAGATAGGCACCGGTCTACCCTTATGTAGTAGTTATGATCCAAAACCCCTTGTCTTGCATCCAAAACATCAATACCAGTCATTCCATACTTCCAACCTATTAGTTTGTAGGAGTAAGACCCCTGCATACACTCATCCATAACCAATTAGATATGTCCAAGAGTGTTGCCAAACTTGTGATCTATCATTCAAATCTTGGTCCACACATGAGAGTATTCTACCTGTTATTGCAAAGTTAAATCTTCATGTCATTGGGTGAGTCAAATGTTAAATCTTTAGAAGTGAAGGGGAGGTAGCTCACGCAACCTCCTGTATTAGTTGGTCGAATATGCCTCTGCATTGGAACTGGCAAACTCTTTGCTGATTCTAAACAAAAACCAACACGACCAACTATGTTTCTTCAAGGTTATTTAGGTTAGTCGGTAGCATTTTCAGCGTGATGTCCATGAAGGATGATTTCATCGCATAGGGATTTCAAACTTTCAGATGGCGAAAGATTTGCTAAGTATAGTCCTTTCCTAAGTCATTCAGGTTAGTCAGTGTTGATTTTGGTGTAGACAAAACTAAAATAGCGTGTTAAATCCTTGAAGAGGGTTTTGGTAGTTTTGTGGAATGATTTCTAGGTGTGAATAAATCTGTTAAATGCAACTAAATCATAATTTCATCCTATCGTGATTTTAGGTACAAACAGAGGATTCTACCAAATATTTGAATCGCTCATACCACAAAGGAACCCTTTCAAAATTTTAAACTAGTGATTAAAGGAAGAGCCCTAGGATTCATATTTTCAAACCTCTGCAAAAACCTAATTCTTGAATTGACACATAAATCCTAAACTTAGCAAAGGAAATGGGAGAACCAGGTGTAAATGTAGTCACTGAGGTGAGGAAATTATTCAAATCATGTGCCCTAATCAACCTTTTCCCAACTCAAAATCTACTTCTTTGTTTCTAATGAAATTGCAAAGCTCTCGAATGATTGTCTGTGTGAAATGAGCTTGAAAACAGACTTAAAATCTTATATACCCTTGGCTTAATCTACCATTAATGCAGAGATACAGTTGCAGAATCAACATGTAATATGTGAAACAAAATGACTTTTAATTTTTTGCGCCAATCTAAGGATACTTAGACCTACGTGACTTTCCAGTTCATCCAACTTCTGCGTGAGTATGGGCATCTTCCGACTTAAGTCCACAAAGTAGTATTTTGACGCAAGTCAGAGATAAGAGATTTTAACGCTAGGTCAGAGAAGTGTATTTTTAGCGCTTGAGTCAGTGATCATGAATTTTAGCACTGAGTCAGTTGGCAAGAAATCTAGTACTAAGGTAGTAAACTAGAATTTTGACACTAGAAGTCAGTGACTTGTGATTCTGGCACTAAGGTTGTTGGAGTGAGAATCTAGAATAAAGATCAGTAGACAATGTTTTTAGCGCAAAAGAGATATCAGACTTGGTTTTGAGGGAAAACATCAATTGACTTAATGATTTTGAGAACACGAATAACCTTCATGCTTTCAAATGTGACTTTGATCACTCATTGGAACACTTTTAGGAATCAACCAGCTAGTCTAACACTCTAAGCCAAAATTAGAAAGAAGGGGGTCCCTATTGGTGAAATGGGACGTGTGTGTGAGGTACAACAGATTGGTTGGATGGACCTGATGAGGACAAATTAGAACAATTGCTCACCAATTTTGTAGAATACAAATAGGCAAAAGGATCCAAAGTTGCACCCAGTTGATATTTTAGTTTGGGATCCATGGAATATTCTTTTTTTCTTTATTCATTGTAAAAAGGGATCTGCTATTATTATAAATTGGACTTTACTTCTTTTGCATGAATCTTCTTTTTGCATGACATTGGTGATTTACATGTTGACTTTTCTAAGGGAAGAAAGTGCTTAGAATTTGCATGCTTTCGAAATCCTAAAAATAGGAGTGCTTTCTTTAGATTTTGTGTTGCATGTATTTTGAACTCAGGATTAGCATTGCATATGCTTTAAAGTAGCTTTTGATCTTTTTTTTCTACTCTATAAAAGAAGATTGGGATCATTAAAAAGGTGTACTAGTTGAAGAATTAGGCTATCAGTCCATACTTAGTGAATTTTATAGTATTTCAGCTCTAGCATAGTATTTAATTTTTACAACATTTTAAATCAGAGGAGAAAGTTTGAGAAGCATAACCTATAACTCCAGTGTAGTATTCTTGCTAGATATGTACTTGAATTGAAGAAATTAATACAAGATGGTTGTTCTTCCTCTGATTTCATGTCCTTGCATATAGTGTAGTACTTTATCCTAAATCTTTACTTGTTTATTTACTTGAGAGATATTGAATCTGAGCTTAAATTGTGGATTTACTTCTAATTTATGTGTGAAATACAATAATTAGAAATAAAATTCATCTTATTTTACTGAAATCCTTTGAATCTTGCATTGTTGGTATGAATGCTAAGGTGTAAACACTAATCTCAATGCTGTAGTTAATCAGTTTCTTAGGCAAATTTATCAAGTGAAGGTTAAATTAAAAGTTATTGCATTATCTTCTTGTATTCTCAATATCTTTTGGTTTTTTTTATCATCAGTAGGATAAGTTTAGATTAGGAAAACACACTGTTTCATTAATATTGTGAAAACCAAGCCCCTTGAATAAACAGTCCAGATTGAACCCTTTGTTTTCAAAGCATGGTTGTGACCCAACTCCCAGGACCTTGGAGATAATTGATCTTAGGATTAGTTACCTTTTTAGAAGAGGTAAGTTGATTCTCATCTTACCTATGTTGCATTGTGTCAATTTGGCCATCAACAGAGCTACTATGGAGCATGAATGTGAAATTTTATAACTTATAGTGTAATTGTATAAAAATATCAAAATTAGTAATTCAAGCATGAGTAGAAGCCAGGGATAGAGGGCCATGGGAGTCCATGATGTTAATGTATAGTAATTTAGGGATATATTTAAGAGTGGGTAGGTAGGGTTTACAAGATTATGTAATGAAGGCCCAATACCCTAATAGAATAAGATAGATGGTACATAAATGAGCTATGATCTAATATAAATTTGAATATCAATCAAAAGACATATCTGAAATAAATCCATCAAGTCCCTGCAAGGGTCTATAGGATGAGTATAAGTTACATCATGCAATAAAGTACAAAGCCTAGGTGAAAATGTATAGAAATAGAAATGAAAATAAATGAAACCTAGCAAGATTTGATAGATGGTGATGCAATTAGAAAGGATAGACATGAAATCCTAAAATAAAGAAGGTATAAACCCTAAAGAAAAACCCTAGGATGGTGTTAGATTGAATGGGCTCATAAAAAATGTAAAGTCCAAATATCATAACTTTTACTAAAGTTTAATCTAATATAATTAAATAAATGCTTATACATCAAGATAAATAATCCTTGATTAATTACTTTCAATTTAGAAAGACACATCAAAATAGTAAATGCTAATTTAAGAAATTAAATGTGAGGATTAGGGCACTTAACTCTAAGACTGATGATGAAGAATAGCTTTGATTGGAAAGCAAAAAACTATCTATTTGTAAAATGCCTTAGAATTAGAAGAGTTGCTAAACTCTATGGTGGGTCAAGAATATGGCTCTAGTTCACTTCTTTATAGTGCATATTTGTCTTCTCACCCACATATCTAATCTAGGTAATTATGCACTTTTACTTTCTGATTCACTGGATTTCATGTACTTTATGTTGACTATCTGGGACTAGTGGTATTTAAAAATACCTTAGTTAAATTGTTGGATCATAGGGGTTCTCTTCTCCTAGATCAACCCCTTTAATTAAAATGCCTACATAGTCATGGAAATGATAAACAAAAAACACTCTTTTTAGTTATTCAAAAGCTCTAAGAATGATTTGATATAGATTTAGTTTCCTTGAGTGCTCTAAAGTGAAGTTTTCCTTTAATGATCCTTCTTGTTGCATAGGATCTTCAATAAATTCTAGATGATAATGAATGCACAATGAATATCTTTGAATGCTTTCCACTACATAGTAGTAAATCATTTGAAAGGTGTATAAAGTTAACTCATTTTGGGCATGAAACGGATAGGAATTGACATTTTTTATTTGAGTTTTTGAATTTTGAGGGCCAATTTCATAGGTTGTGAAATTGATCCCTTTTCATGGGATTGACCCATGATAATGAAACACTAATATTAATGTGAGGAATGAATGTTGCGATACGGGGACATAATAAATACCAAATGTTTGAGAATGTGTGTAAATAGGAATGGGCAAAATATTAGAAAATAAGCCTAACTTCACAAATAAAGATGTAATTTGTTAACACATAGTTATGTTAAACCATTTCATCAAAATGTAATTAAAACTCAATAAAAATTGACATAAATATACAATATTCACCATTACACAAGTATAATTCACCTCCTTTTAATAGCATGCATAAACTAGCAACATTGGAGCTATGTGAATGTCAAGTTCAAGATCTTAAGACACAAATCATTATCAAATGCTACACCACTTTGGATTATTTTTCATTCCATTCACAAAGTTTTGTAAACATATATAAATCTTTTTTGAGATAATAAACAAGGACTAGCCAATTTATTATTTTTATTTGTGAAAATGTTTGGAGACATAATTTAATTTGTTTGGAGATCCATGCAAATAATAAAAAGACCAATATAAAAAAAAAAAAAGACAACTACAATAAAAACTCAACAACATATATGCTTTACCAATTAAAATTAGAATGTTAACTTTAGGTGGCTTCTTTTTTTTTTTTAATACTTTCTATTAAATTTTACATTAAGAAAAAAATAATAGTACAATATTCACAAAAGAAAAGTAGGGTAGTGGGGAGGCACACCTACCGAGTCTAAATGGGGTAGAGTTCAAAACAAAGACAAGAACCATAAACATTCAAGCACAAACATAATTAAACAACTAAAGCAATGTCAGAAGGAAGAGGATTTTTATCATTTTACTTCCAAACATCTCCTGGGATTGAATCATCAATAAACTCCCAACTAGTGACTGCATCACGTAAACAGCCGGTGAGATGTAACTCACCGACTGTACGGATGGTACATATGGAACATCCGTGAACAAAACCTAACAAATCATTCGACTGCATTTTTCGACCTGCACCTGTAAACAGCCGTCTGTACATGCATTTTTGACTGTGGTTGACCAGCTGTACTAACATCGACCAGCCGGTCGCTTACAAATGCACCAGCTGGTTAAGACGTTCTACTAGTGACAGCAGTGAAAGGGACTTTTTAAATCATAAGTTTTTGGTAGACACTATTCTTATGATTTTAAACGGCTTTACCGCAGTTTACACGTTCTTTCCTTCATGGCCAGGTATTTTACAATTTAGAGTTTGTTTTAGGCACTGTAGAACGACTGCGTCTAAATACACAGATACATGTGATGACAACTATTTCATATGATAGATTATTCATCTCCAATTTTCAAACTTGTCCCTTTCACTTGTTAATACAGCCTCGATCATCACGCTATATAATAAATATATGTAGGATGCAAGAAAAACTTGGTGATCAAGTTATTCCTGTAGCTACTATGTAACAGGTGTAGACATTCTGTGCTGGTAAACTTTAATAAATTGGTGCGTTGTAAATTCGACCCCAGTCGAAATAAAATCGACGGAAGTCCATTACATACATGCAAATAAATGTAGTGCAGTTGGTAAAGTTGATGTTGTTGAAAACAGGAAGATCTTAAACAGCAGGCATGTTTTTTCCATTTCGTCGAAATCTTGCCAGACTAACCGTTTTTAGTCGAAATTGAACGGACTGATGATGTTCCGCAAAATTTGCAGGTCAAAAAATGAAAAATACATACCGGCTGTTTATGTGAAGCGTTGAAAACATGAGGTCAGGGTCAAATTCTTTTACACAGCCGGCACGACAACGTGCCGGCTGTTTACGTGAGAGCTTCTGGTCTAGTTGTAGAATTATTTTATTCATTGCAGAGTTGGGGCCACATAAACTCGTCCCTTGTTTGCGTTTTTCCCATGCTCGGCAATTCGTGGAAATATTTTTGGTTGGGAAGTCAATTCCAGGGGACTTCCTTCCAACCACGAATTTCATTTTCTTAATGAAATTAATTTAATATAGATCAGTATATTACAGAATATTCTTGCAATACACGAAAGAAACATATTTCAGATGGAATTTATTCGAAATTCATACTGATTTGGGGCAAGGATTGGGAGTTGTGAATTTGGGGAACAGATTGAGAGTTGTGAATAATGCCGCTCAATGTGCTTACTGCTCTGAACTCGGCGCGTAAGCAGTTCTACCATTTCAGTGCAATATTTATCGCAGGTCTAGGCTTTTTCACGGACGCCTACGACCTCTTCTGTATCCCGCCTGTTTCCAATCTACTGGGAAGCATCTACTACAGAAATGAGATGCCCATTCATGTGAAAGCCCTTGTCAACGGAATCGCTCTATGCGGAGCATTCGCAGGTCAGCTCTTCTTTGGTTGGCTTGGAGACAGAATGGGACGAAAGAGAGTCTACGGATTCACTCTCACTTTGATGGTCGCGAGTTCGATCGCTTCTGGCTTCTCAATAGGCAGATCAGCCGAGTGTGTAATTGGTAGTTTATGCTTTTTCAGTTTCTGGCTAGGCTTCGATATCGGCGGGGACTATCCGCTATCTGCAACAATCATGGCCGAATACGCAAATATCACGACCAGAGGGAAATTCATCGCTGCCGTCTTTGGGCTCCAGGGTCTTGGAATTCTGGCCGGCAGTGCGGTGGCTATAACTGTGTCGGCTGGAATGGGATCAGCAGCAAACTTCGAGCCATCATTCGGGCAAAAGGACGTGGTGTGAAGGATAATCTTAATGCTGGGAGCGGTTCCCGCAAGTTTCACATATTACTGGCGGATGAAAATGCCGGAGACCGCCCGCTACACCGCGTTGGTTGCTAGAAACCCCCGGCAAGCCGCAGAAAATATGTCGAGAGTTCTTAATCTGGATATTGATGAAGATGAGTCGGATGTCTTAAGCATCCAAAGTCGGCACCAACAGTTCGGATTGTTTTCCATGGCTTTCGTGAGGCGCCATGGCCGAGAGTTGTTAGGCACGGCATCCACTTGGTTCTTCGTGGATATTGCATTCTACAGCGGCAATCTGTTTCAGAACGATATATATCATAATATCGGATGGTTGGGTTGCCATTATACGAATCCATTGCATGAAGTTTATCGCACTGCAAGGGCACAGGCGCTGATTGCATTGTGTGGAACACTGCCGGGGTACATATTTGCCATTCTTCTGATAGATCGCATTGGCAGGTTTAAAATTCAGCTCGGTGGGTTTTTCTTTATGTCAGTTTTCCTGTTCGCCCTCGCCATTCCTTACAAAAGTTACTGGCTTCACACGTCTCATCGAGTTGGCTTTTTGGCGATCTATTCTCTGACTTTTTTCTTTGCAAATTGTGGGCCCAACACGACAACTTTCATTGTACCGGCGGAGTTATTTCCTGCTCGGTTGCGATCGACGTGTCATGGTATTTCTGCAGCCGCTGGTAAAGCAGGCGCTATAATCGGAGCATTTGGTTTCTTGTATGCCTCTCAACCCAGGCATAGGGATAATCCTGGGCCTAATGATTGTGATAGGTCTTATCCAACCGGCATAGGAGTGGATAAGGCTTTGATTATTCTTGGAGTAGCGAGTTGCTTGGGTTTCTTTTGCACATTTCTGATACCAGAAACAAATGGAAGATCATTGGAAGACAATGAGGAGGAACTTTCTCAAACTCAAGCTGAGGTGGAACTTGCTCAAACTCAAGCTGAGGCGGAACCTGCTCAAACTCAAGCCTTACCTAGGGAAGATACCATTGTATGAAGAGGAAGACGTGGCACATTTTTATTCCAAGCTTCGTTTGTAGGAATAGTCTTCTTGGGCTTTCTAGCTAATGGTCAAAGAAAGGAAACTACGTCGATCGAATTAAGTTTGACTTTGTTAATTATGACGTTTATTTCATTAACTCCACGACGGGTGCCATATTAAATAGATATTATCTTTCTTAAGGAACACTCTTTGCTCCGCTTAACTCGTACTAGATTCCGTTTGACCGGTTTATACATCCAAGTGGAGATACAAAACTCTGTTGTTAAATAATTTATCGTATTTTTTCTCTCGCTTGTTAATTGCAATGTTTTATTTCGAAATTTTATGGTATGATGAAGGTTTCGCAAGGTTCAATTAGCTTGTCTATATTGGTAGGAGGGCTACAAAGCAAAGACCATCTACAAATGAATGAGTAGTTTTCTCCTATTTTGCAATTGTTATGTTTTCTCCTATCCATGTTCATTAAATGAGTGGGTTCATCAAGTGCAATATGCATTTATAAGGATAATTTCATTCAAGATAAAATAATTGCAAGAATGATTATAACTATAATAATGGTTTATTAGGATTCAACTACATGATTTTTGAGTCAAACTTAGTGACTCATATTTCATGAGTAGTGGTTAACATGAACCTATCTCTAATGAGTATGAAGGGTCCACTTAGCATTTATTGCATCTAGGTGATGGTCATAAGGGTGAAGCATCAGGGCTTCTTGGGAGATAACCCATCCTAATACTACTTCGACTCAAGTGGGCTTAACCATGAAGTTTTCCCCAAGATCAAGCCCACTTAGCCTACTACCCAATTTGCAAAACCTTTAGCAATTGTTGTGCCTTTAGAACCATTCATTTCATAGCCCCTTTAGATCATCCATTGACAAGTATGAGGTATTTCTAGTAGTGTGTCAAATTATGAGCATCTATTAGGATTCAAATACATATTTTTGAGTCAAACTCATTGACTTATATTTCATTAGTAATAGTTCGCATGAATCCATCTCTCAAGAGCATGAATTGTCCACTCAACACTCATTACATCTAGGTGATCCTCATAGGGTTGAAGCATCGAGACTATGTGGGAGGTCATCCATCCTAGTACTACTTTAACTCAACTGCACTTAAGTATGGAATCTCATCGATTATCAAGCCACTTAGGCTACTACCTAATTTGAAATAACTTCATCAAGTGTTGTATCTTATGAACCACTCATTATATAGCCCCTTTAGCTCATCCATTGAGAATGAGCTATTTTCACAATGTGCCAAATTATGATGGTTTATCAAGAGTCAATTGCATAGCTTTTGAGTCAAACTTATTGAGCCGTATTTCACAGATAGTGGTTCACATGAAACCATCTCTCATGAGCATGAATGGTCCACTTAATACTCATTGTGCATCTAGGTGATGCTCATAAGGATGAAGTATTAGGACTTCCTAGGAGGTCACCAATCCCAATACTACTTCGACTCAAGCTCACTTAACCATGAATTTTCTCCCAAGATCAAGCCCATTTGTAAAACCCTCAACAAGTGTCGTACCTTATGAAAAATTCCTTTATATTGTTACTTTAGATCATCCACTAACAAGTAGCAAGTATTCTTTGTAGCATGTTCAAAATTATGATGGTTTATTAGGATTCAACTACCTAGCTTTCAAGTCAAACTCATAGACCCCTATTTCATTAGTAGTGGTTCATATGAATCAATCTCTCATGAACATGAATGGTCCACATAGCACTCATTGCATCTAGGTGATGCTCTGTCATGTCCCTATATTAGTAATTTATAATTGAATCCATTATGTGTTTCATTCAAATTAAAGATATGAATAATATTATAAATGGAGTCTATTTAATATATTTAAATAATATTTATTTAACACAATTAACAAAATATATTATTATTATATTTATAAATAACACACATAAATAATATAATATAAATCATATATCATTTTATTATAATGATATAATATAAATAAATAATATATTATAAATATAAATACAAATATTATTATTATTATCTTATATTGTAATATAAATATAAATAATATAATATAAATCATATATCATTTATTATGATATAAATGATATAATATAAAGAATACAAAATAAATAATATATCATTTATTATAATGAAATAATATAAATAAACATCTTTTAACCTAACCTATCCTCTTATGATAAGAGAGTTACTTATGGTTAGAACTAGTTTTACCACAAAAGGGAATTAATATAAATTAATAAAAACTATAAGAGGGTAAGTATGTCTTTTACCACCAAACATAATAAGAGACGTGCCTCTTCGAACATATCGCTTGAAAGAGAAATAAATAAAGGTTGTGAGATAGAAGGAATGATTCAAGTAAATATATATATATATATATATATATATATATATATATATATATATATATATATAT
Organism: Cunninghamia lanceolata; assembly: GCA_027924645.1. Classification (NCBI taxonomy): domain Eukaryota; kingdom Viridiplantae; phylum Streptophyta; class Pinopsida; order Cupressales; family Cupressaceae; genus Cunninghamia; species Cunninghamia lanceolata. Next base: position 9,283,584 of record BSBN01001067.1, read on the forward strand.
ATATATATATATATATATATATATATATATATATATATATATATAGTAGATAAAGGATGCGATGTCCTGGTAGAGATCGGCACGCTTAAACATTATTAAAATATTATATTTATACTATAATAATAATGATATTATAATAATATATATATTATATAATAATTAAATGATGTCTATATATATATTTATAATAATAATATTATAATGATAATAAATAAGTAATATATTATAAAGCTATGTTAATAATAAAACAACAATAGAATTCAAGTCCTAGCAAATATATATACATGTCTGCTGGGTGTATAGAAGAAAATAATATATTTTTGGATTTCTAAGAGTATATAGATATTGTAAAGTGAATTGTGATATTCAGATAAGAACAAGATACAATTTGAATTAATTACAAAATCATACGGATAATGATATAATAATATTGTGATGACAATAATAATGATCATTATAATAATAGTGATTAATAATAATAATAATTATTATTATTATTATTATATATAAATAATATAAAATATAAATTTTGCATAGTACACACATATATAATATAATATAGAGATTATAATAAATATTATAATAGAATTATATAATTGGAATCTACATGTATGAAAATAACAATATGAGATTAGTCTTAGAACTGCATATAAGTAAGAAAAGATGATCCATGATGAATGAGATATAAAGGTAGAGGTCTTATGAAATCAAGTAAATATGAGATGAATAGATGTCCTATACATAAATGCATGATTCTTGTTTAAATAAGATAATGAGTACAAGAAGTTCATAGTTATGAATATGAAATAGATTTGTAAAGGCATGATTACCCAAGGGGTAGATAATAGTCCTTAAACATTAATCTTCACCATAGAGATGGGGTGGAAAACAAGGATTGTAGTTGACCAATTCATGGGATAAATCATAGGCCTTGATTGACGAATCAAGGAAGATAATAAGCCCTCAATCTAGTATTGAAGGGATAGACCTTGGTAAGAGAACCAAGGAATGAAGCCCTCAATCTAGTAGTAAATGGATAGGCCTTGGTAGGAGAACCAAGGAATAAGAGGCCTTGGTTAGAGAACCAAGGAAATAATAGGCCTTGGTTAGAGAACCAAGGAGATAATAGTCCTTGGCTGAAGAACCAAGGAGTAATAGGCCTTGGTTGACGAACCAAGGAGTAATAGGCCTTCGATTAGAGAATCGAAGGATTAGGCCTTCAATTAGAGAATTGAAGGAATAATGATGGACCCATGAGGATTGGGGTGACATTACATCCTTAAGTATCTTCTTCCATGAGTTGGAAAGAATGATTAATGGGCTTAAGGTTATCTCACCCAAGGTAATTCATGAAGTATAAACAAGAAAAGCATATAGTTGTGAAAGAAATAATATATAGTTAAATATTAAAAGAAAAAGATAGAATACTAATGTGCTCTTTACAAGTTGAAATTGTTTGCAAGATTACAGAAATTTTGGCTTGCTAGAAGGGGACATTACATGCTCATAGGGGTCAATCATTAGGACTTCATAGAAGGTCACCCATCCTAGTACTACTTAGACTCAAGTATGCTTAACCATAGATTTTGCCCCAATATCAAGCCCACTTAGCCTGTAACTCCATTTGCAAAACCTTTAGCAAGTGTTTTTCCATACAAACTATTCATTATATAGCCCCTTTAGCTCATCTAGTGACAAGTAGGAAGTATTTTGTAGTAGGTCAGATTATGATGGTTTATTAGGCTATAGCTATGTAACATCTAAGTCAAATTCATTAACCCATATTTTGACACACTATGAAAATACCTCATGTTAGGGATTGCATGTAGAAGATATCAATTAAATGTAAATAAAGATTAAATAGAGGAATAAAAATACACAGAAATATTAATAGCGAGAGACAAGTTTTAACGTGGTTCACCCAAACTTGGGCTACATCCACCAACAGAGAGTCCAATATTATTATCTAGTAAATCAAATAGATTACAACTAGCAATCCTTGCAACTCAATACCGCTACAAAATGCTACAATACCATATCGAAATCCCCTCTCACAACATACATCCCAGCCACTTATCACAAACCTTTTGGAAGCTTCTAGAATTAGGGTTTTACAATGTCATTTTCTTTTGTCAGTTAACAAAAATTAACAATCGACTCTGAATGGGCAAAAAAGAGGAAAAAAAATTGGGAGCTATGCCCCTGAACCCTGACGAGGATACATGACAAGTGTATAGTACTTGCAAGATTAGTCGACACATACCAATAATCTCCCACTTGGAGACTGATCCTGGATGACACTATAACACATGTAGCTCCCACTAGAAATAAGCACCCTGGACTCTATTGTTATGATTTTTGGTTTTCAGTCTTGAAGACCAACCGAAGTTGAAGAGGAGTTTAGCTTCTCCCTTGTCACTTCCTTCATAAAAATATCCACTAGATTTTCATCTATATGTATCTTTTCCAGCCTTAACTGTCCATCATCCAACACAGATCGAATGAAGTGATACCTCAACTATATGTGTTTGGTCTTTGAATGCAAGGCATAATTCTTTGCAAGATGTATGGCACTCTGGCTATCCATAAACAAATAATTGTTAGCCTATTATTTGCCCAATTCTTCCATGAAAGATTGCAGCCATATCATCTCCTTGCTTGCCTCTGTTGTAGCTACATACTCTGCCTCTGTGGTGGATAAAGCAACCACCTTTTGCAACCTGGAGACCTAACTCACCATTGTCCCACCTACAGTAAAGACATAACATGTAGTACTTTGCCTGGTATCAATATCCCCTGCCAAATCTGAGTCCGCATAGCCTGCTAAATCAGTATTAGAGCCCCCAAAATAGAAGTGTTTATTGGTTGTACCTCTCAAATATCTGAGAATCCATTTTACCGTATTCCAATGCTCCAATTCGGGATGACTCATATCCCTGCTTATGACTCCTACAACATGTGCAATATCTAGTCTCATGCATACCATGGCATACATTAAACATTCTACAGCTGAAGCATATGGTACCTTGGATAATTTTTCTTCCTCCTATTGTGTCTTAGGACACATCTCCTTAGTCAATTTCAAATGACTAGGAAAATGTGTGCTGATAGCTTTTGCATTCTCCATATAGAATCTCGACAACACTTTTTCAGCATAATCGGCCTGAGATAGAGTCAATTTTTTGTTCTTCCTATCTTTGCAAATTTTTATACCAAGGATTTGTTTTGTTGGCTCCAAATCCTTCATAGCAAATGATTGTGCTAATTATTGTTTTAACTCTCTTATGTGATCCATGTTAGACCCTACTACAAGCATGCCATCAACATATAAACATAAAATAATGTAGCTGACATTATCCAACCTCTTAAAATAAACATAATGGTCAGAATTACACCGGCTATAGCCTTGCTTAGCCATAAAACTATCAAATTTCAAATACGATTGCCAAAGTACTTGTTTCTGGCCATACAAACTCTTCTTCAATCTGCACACATGTTTCTTCTTACCTTAGACCTCAAATCCTTAGGCCTGTTCCATATATATCTTCTCCTCCAAATCACCATAGAGAAAGGTAGTTTTCACATCTAGTTGTTCCAAATGTAAATCTTCAATAGCCACAATACTTAAAATAGTACGAAAAGAAGTCATCTTGACAACCAGAGAAAATATCTCATCAAAATCAATACCTTTTTTCTATGCAAATCCTTTTACAACTAACCTGGCTTTAAATATTTTATTACCTCCATCTTCCTCTTTCAACCTATAAACCTATTTGTTTGGTAAAGCCTTTTTACCTGCAGGCAACTTATATAAATCTCAAGTCTGATTTTTCAGCAAGGAGTCCATTTCTTCTTTCATTACAAGCTCCCACTGAACCTTTGTATCCACCTGCATAGCTTCATCATACCCTTCCGGTTCGCCAGCATCTGTTAACAAAATAGAATACAAAGAGGGAGAAAACCTTTCAGGAGGTCTACTTAGCCTTGTTGCCATCTAACATTCACTAGAGTTTGTGGTATTTCTTGTTGTTGTTGCAGAGCATGAGGAACCACTGGAACATCATTATCTGGAGTATCATCTAGCACCACATAATCCTTTTCTTTCTTCTCATGCTGCTGCAACTGATCTTTGTAGAACACCTCATTGAATACAACATCTCTACTTCTGACAATTTTTAGATTTTCAACATCCCAAAGCCTATAACCAAATTCATCAATGCCATATCCAACGAAGATACATTTTTTTTGATTTTGCATCCATCTTGGTTCTATTTTCAGAATCTACATATGCAAATGCTTCACATCTGAAGGTTTTGAGAAAAGAATAACCCACCTTCTTACATGTCCATGCTTCCTCTAGAATACCACAGCCCACATGTTTAAAGGTAGACCAACATGCAATCTTATTATCCTTGCACACTCCATTATTGTCCTATTCATGCATTCAGCCACTCCATTTTCCTATGGAGTCTCTGGAACTATTTTTTGCCTATGAATTCCATTAAAGGAATAATAATCCTCAAATTCTTTATTGCAATACTCACCACCATTATCAAATCTGAGACATTTTAATCTTTTACCTATCTCATTCTCAACCAAGCTTCTCCATTTCTTAAATATTTAAAATACATCAGATTTCTGCCTAAGGAAATAAATCTAAACCTTCTTACTTGCATCATCTATGAATGCAACATAATACCAAGAGCCATCGAGAGAAGATACCTGAGTTGGTCCCCATACATCTGTATGCACAAGCTCCAACTTTTCATCTTTCTTTTGCTTCACATCCTTGATAAAACTAACTCTCTTTTGTTTTCCATACACACAACTTTCATAGAAATCCATATTAATACATTTCAGACCTGGTAAAACTTTCTTAGAATGAAGTACCTTCATACCTTTTTCACTCAAATGCCCAAGTCTGTTATGCAATAGTGTTGTCTCAGAAGCTATAGCAACTATTTTAGTCTCTTCCTGCGAACCCGTAACAACTGTTCCTAAACCTGTTTAATTTTTCTCTGTAACAACTAAAATAGAAGGAATAGTATGACCTATACAAAGGTATAAGGTACCTACTTTTACACCTTTTTCTACTATTAAGGCACCTCTTGAAACCTTTCAATTTTTATCACTGAAAGTAACTATGCAACCTTCATCAGCTAGCTGCCCTGCTGAAATTAAATTCTTACTTAGCCTTGGAACATGCCTTACCTCTTGTTGTAGCCAATGATTTCTATTTTGCAACTTAATCTTGATTCTTCCCTTTCCAAAAATTTGATAAGGTTTGTTATCTCCCAAATAAACCAGCCCAAAATCCCCTTGAACATAATCAAGAAAATAACTTCTACAGGGCGTAGCATGAAATGAGGCCCCTAAATCTAAAACCCATGAATCATTAGCATTATCTAGGCAAGAATCAAAGCATCATCTTCAAATTTATTACTTACCACGTTTGCCTCCTTATTTCCTTCTTATTTGTCTCCTTTATTCTTCCAAGACCAACAATCTTTCTTTAGATGACCCAGTTTCCCACAATACCAGCAATCTTTTTGTCCTCTGGATTGGGACCTGTTGTCCTTTTATTTTCCTCATGACTTCCCATGACCTCCAGAACCTTTTCCTGTCTCCTTTGATCTGCCCCTGCTTTCTACATTCAAAACACTACTTGATGTGGACCCTCCTGAGATTTTTTGTCGCATTTCCTCGCTAAGGATAACATCAACAACATCATCAAATTTCAAAGTGTTTGATCCAGAGATAGAGTTACTTCCAACCATTACCAAGCTATTCCAACTTTTTGGTAAAGAACATAAAACCAATAGAGCCCTCACCTCTTTATCAAATTTTACTTTTACAGAAATTAGTTCTGATTGGTAATCATATTAAACTCATTTAAATGATCTATCACAGATCCACCTTCAATCATTTTTAGATTAAACAATCGCTTCATGAGAAATACCTTATTTGAGGCTGAGAGTTTTTCATACAATTTAGCCAAAGATTTCATCAGTTCACTTGTTATCGTCGCTTCTATTAAATTGAATGCCACATATGGTGTCATGCACAACTGAATGGTTCCCAGTACCTTTCTGTCCAGAAGATTCCAATCCTCATCAGTCATTATTGCTAGTTTCGTGGCTATTCCTTCCAACGGCCTCCATAAATCCTTTTGATAAAGATAATTCTCCATTTGCATCTTCCATAATTTATAGTTCTACCCATTGAATTTATCTACCTTCAATTTACCCTCATCTGCCATTGCTCCCACTCAACTGTGAGACCTTCCTGTAGACAATAATCAAACACAACCCGCTCTGATGCCATTTGTTAGGGTTAGCTAGTAGAAGATATCAAATAAATGCAAATAAAGATTAAATAGAGGAATGAAAAAACACATAAATAATAACAACGAGAGAAAAGATTTAATGTGGTTCACCCAATCTCAGGCTACATCCACCAACAGAGAGTCCAATATTATTATCTAGTAAATCAAACAGATTACAACCAACAATCCTTGCAACTCAATACCGCTGCAAAATGCTACAATACCATATCAAAATCCCCACTCACAACATACATCCCAGCTGCTTATAACAAGCCTTTTGGAAGCTTCTAGAATTAGGATTTGACAATGTCATTTTTCTTTTGTCGGTTAACAAAAATTAACAACCGACTCCAAACCACAGCGAGGATGCATGACAAATGTATAGTACTTGCATGATCAGTCACCACATACCAACACCTCCTACTTGTCAAGTTATATCTATTATAACATAGACCAATTAGCCATTTACTTCCTTTTAATTTAAAGAATGAATCTATTCATTCATTGAGGTATGTACAAGCCATGATAAAATCTCCACATTTTTTGTTTAGAAGAGGCATTGATGTAGCTCAACTAGTTGATGAGACATACTATTGTTTTCTCTTATTATGTATTTGCTCTATTTTCTCCCGTTCATGTTCAGTAAAAAAGGTTTTATAAATTGTTGTTTTCCCCCATTGTCTATACTTTGTTGGATAATAAATTTATAAATTTATGTATAGAAATGTCAGTAAATAGATTTCCATTATTCTAGCCAAGGTAAGAAAAGTAGAAATTCAAATACACCATAAAAGTGTATGTACTGAAAATATAAATTTTCTTGTTCCTATTCCTTTTGACATAAAAGTATATATCACACTCTTCTATCACAAATGATAAGCACTAAATATTATTTCTTTCCACAAATATTTTTGGTAGAAACTAACTATACAAAAAGTATTGAAGAAACTTCCATAATTAGCATTATCATTGAAAAGGATTGTTTACATTAGGTTTAGTTTTGAATGATGGATGTTCTTGTAACACAAACAAGGTCTACATCATTCTTACTTTTTGGATTTTTATACACCTATGGTATTTCCTTATATATCAATGTCTTACAAGGACCTTGTCTTGTTCAATGACATTAAGGGGAGATTGGTCCATGCCACAACTCTATTAAACTAAGCTTTTGTTGACAAGATTTTTTTCATTTACCATTAGTTTCTTATTTGTATGTCTTAATATAAAATTGTGTAAATCTCGAAGTTGCACAATATGTCATAGAGGAGTTGCATTATTCATAGAGTAATAGCATAACAATTCCACACTTATCTCTAACTCTATTATTTTTCATTTTCTCACTATATATGTTAGAGTTGTGTAATTAATCTTGTATTTCCCTCCTTTTATTTATGCATTAGGGGAACTACAAATTATATAATTGTGCAATTAAGCTTATATTGTCCTTACTAGCAACATCCATAGTGAGCATCATCATTGATCACAACTTCTCAAGAGCTCACTCACCTCTTGATACTACACCAACTTAAGTGTGCTTAACCATGGAGTTTCCCCCAACATTAAGACAACTTATGCTACTACCCAATTTGCAAAAAATTTAGCGAGCATTGTCCCTTATAACAAACTCATTATATAGCCTTTTTAGCTCATCCATTGACAAGTAGGAGTTATTTTTCATATTGTGTTAGATTGGGTAAATGTTTAAAATTATGTCCCAATTTTGGCCAACTCAACAATTTTGGATAAAACACTTTTTCCCATAAAGGTTTTCAAGTGAAACACTTTTCCCCAAAATATTTTAAGCTTGCATGGTGCCTATGGTGCCAAGTGTTTCAAGGTCAACACTTTTAGTTGAAGGAGTTTTTCTTGAAATTACTAACATACAAACAAGAAAAGTCTCTCTTGTAGAGAATGGTTTTGAGTGAAACTTCGATCTAGAACCCCACATGACAACTTAGCCCCCTTTTTCTTACAAATTTAGTAAAACCCAAACTACCATTCTAGATCTCTCAAACTAGGTATATTTTGAACAAAATCTAAAAAATACCCTTTGATATATATATATATATATATATATATATATATATATATATAATTTTTTAATTATTTATCATATTAACTTTATAAAATTTACTACAACTAGGTCATTATAATCAAATATAAGGTTGATTGAAAATTTAAAAAATATATTTTAATTTATTTTAAAAATTTAAGAAAAATATCATTCGCTAGAGGAGACAATTCTCTCCAAAATGGTAAACATTCTTTTTAATGATAAATAGTTTAGACATAAAGCGAAGGCTTGTCGAAACTATTACATTTTTTGTAAACTTAAATTTAAAACTTTATTAAAAAAAATTTATTAAAAATGTTTCAATTTCCTCCATGCTCTAAATATTCAAGTTAGCTATGTGAGAAAATAAAAAAAAATTCTATAGTAAATGTGGAGGTCTATTAACCTCATTTTCTAATTTTTTTTCAAAAATTAAATTGTTTTCTTAAATTTATAAAAAAGCCATATCCAAATAATTTTTAAAAAGTTAAAAAATTATAAACATAAACTATACTAAAAGATCTACATTTAATTAGTTTATACTCTTTTAAAATTCAAGACATATATGTCACTTTTAGGTGCTTCAAGTTGGAAAACTAGATTTGTGTTGGGCATTTCCTTTATAAAAGTGGTACAATGCTCTCTCATAGTACTTATTACATCTAGGTGATGTTCATAGGGGTGAATCTTTGGGGCATCTTGGGAGCTCACCCATTTGAGTGTAAGTTCCAATTCATGTTTGCTTAATAGTGGAGTTTCTCCCAAGATCAATCCCACTTAGCCTAAAAGCCCATTTGCAAAACCTTCAACAATTGTTGTGCCCTATAAACCATTCATTATATAGCCACCTTAGTTCATCCACTCATAACTAGGAGATATTTTTGTAGTGTCTCAACTTATGATCATTTATCAAGATTCAATTACGTAGTGTTTTAGTCAATATCATTAACCCATATTTCATTAGTAGTATCTCACATGAACACAACCATCATTATCATGAATGGTCCACTTAGTACTTTTTGTATGTAGGTGATGCTCATAGTGGTGAAAAACTAGGACTTCCTAGGAGGTCACCCTTCCCAATACTACTTCAAATCAAGTCGACTTAACCAAGGAGTCTCCCTTGAGACCAAAGCCACTTATCTCGTTACTCCTTTTCAAAAACCATAATCAAGTGTGGTTCCTTATGAATCATTCATTATATAGCCTATTAATATCACTTATTTAGAAGTAGGAGGTATTTTTTATAGTGTGTCAAATTATGATAGTTTATTGGGAATCAACTATGTAGTTTTTTTGTAAAACTCATTGACCCATATTTCATGATTTGTGGTTCACATGAAACCATTTGTCATTAGCATGAATCATCCAATTTTCACTCATTACATCTAGGTGATGCTCAAAAGGGTGATGCATTAGGAATTTCTAGGAGCTCACCCATACCAATACTACTCCAACTCAAGTATGCTTAACCATGGAGTTTATCCCAAGATAAAGCCCACTTAGCTTGCTACCCAAATTGTAAAACCTTTAGCAAATTTTTTATTATGAATGATTAATTATATAGTCCCTTTAGCTCATCCATTGCCAACTAGGAGGTATTTTTATAGTGTGTTAGGTTATGTTTCTGGATTTGGATTGAACTTCATTGTTATTGAGTTAAACATATTTTCCCATACTTCATAAGTACTAGTTCACATGTGAAATGATTTTTTAGAAATAAAAAAACTATTTCCACATAACCCCAAGATAGAAAAATATGTAAATAGATATTGAGAATCCACAATGTAACAAAATGGACAAACATACCATGAATAAGGCACTAGATGTACCCTAAGAAAACCATGTTGAGGAAAAAACCTAGCCTCCAAAAGTATTCACACACTCAATGTATTATCTCCATGATCAAAGATTACAATACACTTGTAGAGTCTCTATGTAAGCCTTTTAAAGAATCAAACGCTCTCAATGCATTTCTCCATCTGAACAAGAAAATGAGAACCATGTATCCACACATCCCAATCCATGTTTTCTCTCCTCACATATGCAATATACAGGAGATTCATAATCCAACCTTAAAGCCAATAAGCCAAAGATTATGATAGCCAATCTAACAACTACTCATGTCTTTCTTTTGTAAAATCAAGCTTGCACGAAACCACCAAGTGGTGCAACATAAACCATGTTCCTCTAAACTATGAGATCACTAAATCGTGTCCCCCATATTTACTTTTTGGTACTAAGTTTTCCCTTTTGGTACTAATTTTCCCAATTGGTACTAAGTTTTCTCAATATTAAATGTTTTCCCAATAGGCATTCCACATTAAGTATTTATCTCAATTTGTTACATATAACTTGCAAATGGCCCCAAGAATGTCTTTAGAAACCATTGTGATGTTCCCATATCTAAGAAGATCCATAATTAAATATTATGTTTTATATTATAAGCATTATGCAAGGTGTACAACACACATTTTATTAACATTATCTCACTTGTTGTATACATTGCATAAGGGGTCAAAATTAAACTCAATGAAGCAAAAAAATCCTAAATCTAGAACATCTACCATCAAAACATCCAAGTGCTCCATGTGATGCATCGAGATACCTACAACAATAACCAAGGTGACCACCATATCAAACAAGAATCTTCTAGTCCTTAATCATGTCAATGTAAAAAAGATAAGATCCAATGGAAAAGGGATGCAAAACTATCACATTGACTTGCACAAATCCTACCTCAACTCAATTTCCAATCACAAACTAAATCCAATGGTAACAAATAGGCCTTAGTATTTTCCATGAATTAATCACCATAGATAGAATCTCCACCACAACTAATTTCTTATACATCCAACTAACCATACCTCAAAACCAAGGTATACTCATCATGTAAGATTAGAACGTATGCCATCAACATACCCAACTCAATGCATGATCACAAATCCATGTATATACACTATCCTACATAAATAATTCCTCTAAGGTAACAACACATAAACATGTGATAAAAAGCCTCCTCTAAGGTAACATCATACCACTCAGAAAATCCTTATAAACATCTAACCATTCAACTCAAAGATCCATCATATAATGTGAATCAATAGACCAACCATGATATAAGCCTCTCAAATTGAAGTAAGATCAAACCAAAAGATCCATTACCAAAACCAAGGGAATAAACCTAATACCATCATCCACCCCTTAAATAAGACCTCTAGAATGAAGATCCATAGCTCAAGACTCAATCCCATGAAAATACAAAGAAAAAACAACCCATGCCAAGAAATCCTAAAATAAGACCTCTAGAAATAACATCTATAGTTCAAGACTCATTCCCATGAGAAAGAAAATAATAAAACAAAATGCGTCTAAAAACAAGGTGGACTACACCTATCAAATGATTCATATCCAAGAGGACCAAGAGTGTGGAATGAGATTACTCTTCAAGGATATGCCAAGCCACAATGACTCTGTCTAAGAACAATCTCCTCAATAGACCCATGTTGGACTCATGATCAAACTAGTTGTAGGCTCCTCAATGTTCCCATATAAACTTCATCATAGAATAACCATCTCAACACATAATCTCCAAGGACAAGATATCTCTAGCCTCTCCTAAATTGGATATAGGTATACAACCAGTCATCTCATGCCAACTAAACTCCAATGGGACACAACAATAACTAGAAGCTCACAAGGAAAATGATCACACCACTCATCAATCAAATTACCAAAGATCACCCCAAAAACTTTCCAACTATAGATTCAAGAACTAACTATGACAACATGATCCATAAATATTGAAAAGAAGATCATGTTGGATTCATCTCAAAGATTCACACAAGCCACAATCTAGTCGAGTGAAACATGTCACAATTTAGTGAATGGACTATTTCAATAAATGAAGAACATAAACACAAATATGTCAAATAAGAATAATATATTCCAAAAGTGCAAGATTACAATAACATAAAAAATTCATTCTCAAATGTCAACATGAGAGGAGTATAGATATAAGAAGTACTCAAGAGGGTTCCTATCACATGCCAACTAGGTGAGTCACTAAGTGTGTCACTATCAAAGAGACCAAGTAAAACAAGACTTGATAATAATAGAAGATGCTTTGTATGAATGTGACACATATGGGTGAGAGAAGATGCTCCTCACAATGTGACATGTGTACAAGTCAACACCTATGAAAGATTATACTATTCATAATAAACCTAGTATAATAAAATAGACATGCAATAATATTATGCAGTCTAACAATCCCCATAAGCACAACTTAGGTAGGTAGTGATAATTTTGATGATGGATCCTGACAACTAGGCTTAATGAGGTACCAATGTACAAACAAGAAGATGAACATGAAGGACTCCATGAAGCATGAAGTTTTAAACTCCACCAAAGAACAACTAGTATACTATTGGAATCAAAGAATATTCACTAGAATTAGGATGAAAATCAAGATCAAGGAGGCCAAAATTTTGCATGAGTCACCCTAATGATATTACTAAAACAATGCATAGATGGTGATTTACACCAACATATTACATCAAGGTAACAATATGGTAAATGAATGTATAGGTGCCAATAATTTCAAGAAAACTGAAACTAACTGATGAAGGTAAAAGGTGATTCTATTGCTCCACTAAAGCCAAGAAAGCATTAACATAACCATATGATACCCTCACAATGATAACAAGGTAGGGGTATAGTAGATCCACTAAAAATGTGTCACAATGTAGTGAAAAGAGATGAAGTAACAACATTAGTTCCAATATTATGTACATCCAACTAAAAAGGGCTAGGATCAAGATACATTCTCATGGTTGCACAACAACAATACACACTCGCGTGAGGGTAAAATTAAAAGATGCAACTATCCCTTGAATTCTAAGTTGTCATGAAGGGAAACTCACTAGATTTGGAAGAAGTGAATTTCTTATTTGATTTTATCTTTACATGGTAGGGATTCTCATGACTTTAAGTGGTCATTGAGGGAGACTTACTAGATAAGGTTGTGATGGAAAATGACAAGGCATGCACATAACAAACCTATGATGTGCAAGAATCTCCCAACACAAATATAAGTGTAGCACTTTATTTTAGTGCATTTGGGTTGGAAGTTCAAAGTTGTGTCACACTTCAGGCCAACTTATTAACATAAATGAATTTAGATATTTCCAATTAAAAGTCAATTTTGATGAAACATATGTTCTATCTGGATTCATTCTAGAGCTAAATTAGATCTAGGACACAACTTTTCCAACTGAAACCATGCACTAAAAACATATGTTCTAACAACTCCTAGTCATTTAAATAGTCATTTTAAAAGAATATGAAAATATCCTTTTGTAGATCTAAAAGTCTACTTTGTAAAAATATAATTTTATAAACATTTCAATTAGTTTTTCTATTTTATTTTTATTTTTACTAAAAGTAGGTCATCAGCACCAAAATATGATGTTAATTGTCCTCTCAAGAAAAATAGTAAATTTTATCAAAAAAAATTGCAAAAATATGATGCACTCGAGGAGAGATTCCATGTCAAGATAATATTTTTTTTTCCTATTTTGGATAAATAGCTGACAAAAGTTGATGTCCCATCGAAATAGTTGTGTTTTCATTACACACAACTTTCAAGATTTATTTAAAAATATATATATTTATCAAAATGGGGAAAACATTAATTCATGCACTAAAGTTTCAAGTTATGAATACACAAAAAAAGTAGATGGAAAATAAATAAAATTTACTATATAAAGTGTAATGTCCCATTCAACTGTATTTTTCAACATTTTATCAACAACTAAATTATAGTGTCAATTTTATAAACTACTATATTTAAATAATTTTTTTTAAATACAAGCATAAAATATGCTAAAAATCTACATTTTATTAGTTTACATCATTTTAAAATTTAAAACATATACATCACTTTGTAGTGATTCAAGTTATAAAGTTAGATCAATGTTGGTTGTTTCCTTTATAAAACTTTCACCCATCTACAAATCTAAAAAATCCTTATAATAGTTCTATTGATACAACTGTTAGTCATATTAACACAAATAAAAGTTCACACAACAAATCTTTATCATCTTGAAAGATACAATAAATTCAGGATGAATTTATGATCCCAAGTCTCCGATAGTTAGGATATGACCTTCTGACAGTCACTCAGTGGTTTGATGTGATGATGCTATTAATACTTTTTGGGCCTTACATCTAGATTTAAAGAAATTCAATCTGGATACTGTCTTGTATACCTGCTCTACATGAATTCTCACTCAATTATGTCAAATCCTATTGTCTCTAGCTAGGATATGCAAATATTTTCATGAATATGCCTTAACTTTGTATAATTCTTTCACAATTCATCAATATTTGAGATTACTCTTAATGTCTATTCTATCTTTGATTAGTTCTTCTAAAACTATCTCAAATTTGCCTATTTTTCACCTCTGCATTTAAATTCTTTCAAATATTGTGCCTATAAGCATATATATTTTGACATTATGCATCATTATTTATTAATCTTTGCATGATATTTTCAAATTGACATACTTTTAATTTAAATATGCTAAATATAATCAATTATCTATGGGATGTCAGCATATTTCTTTGTATCTACTTGTTATTCCTCATTATTTGTAGTTATGATGAGGCTATTTATAAAAATGAGGTAAAACAAGATTGGATACATGTAAATTCTAACTTTAACTAAGTTCAATTACTGATCCACATGTATCTTTGAAACTTTCATGAAAAGGAGATGAGAACCAAACCATGCTTTGCTAGGACAGTCCAAGACTACATATGATAGGTGCGAATCCTCAAAGGAAAATAATGAAAACAACATGCACTTTGTGAATGCATCTTTGTTGAGTGCAACAATCCACAGTTACACATCTATAAATCACTTATAGATTACACAAGATATATGATAAGTTGTAATCAAAAGGGTCTCCATTTAAGGATATGATGTGGTCACAAATGATCCAGTGGTTAGGATCAACTTAAGATGATTTGATGGTTAGGAAAAAATGCAGCATGTGATTGCATATTTGGCAATCTTTAATTGAGGACAGTTGGCAAAAAGACATATTCTCTGGATCTTTATCTATATCATCATGAATTTTTCACTCAACATTTTCATCGGATTCCTCTTATGTTGATGCTTCCTCTGATATCATGCATGTAATGCCTTGGATGAGCTCATATTCTCTGAGAGTTGTATCTATCTCTGCTATGTTTTGCACCTTAGCCTTCTCAATTGCATGCTCTTGAGCTTTCAATTTCTCCTTTGAGGATATCCACCTATTAGTCCTACTGTCCAATTCTTCATTGTAGGCATCAATCTTGGACTTCATAAGCATAGCCTAATTTATAGTGTCCTCTGAAAAATGTTGTATACGATCCTCTCTGGCCAAACTAAAGTTATCTCCAAATGCCTTAATTGCAAAGTCATTATCCTAATTTTCAATTTTACATTTAACTTTACATTCCAAAACTTTGAAAATGGCCAAATCCTCCCCTAGAAGTTCATGTTCCTTTATGCATATGTCAACTGCTTTACTGTTGTATCTATTCAAAATGTTGACCTCAAATCTTATCTCCTCAAACCAGATATCAATCTGTGGTAATGTTTGAGGTGTCAAAATCTTCTTTGTCATGAGGGTATTAATATCTGCTCTCCTCATATATTTCAATGTAGTCAAGTCTTGACTACTCTTAATCAATCTTTGGCCGAGCTCCTTCTTCAACTTATCTGCTTTGCTTTTCATATTGCTCAGCATGTCCCAATTTGACAATGAGGTCCTTATTACTTCATCTCCCTCCTACAGGAACTTGGTGAACCAATCATTCATCACATGTGCTTGATCCTTCAATGCATCCAATCCTATTATTTCATCCTAAGATACTACTATCAGAGGTGCAGTGGTTGTGACAGGGATATTTGTAGGTGCCACCAATCCCTTTATAAAGGCCTAGAGTTGAGAAACTTGCTCTTTATACATCTTCTTCTCAGCTTCGGCTTTCATTATCCTAGCCTCTACTGCATTTGTATGATCTCTTAACCCTTGGATTCTTTCTCCTTTGTAGTGTGCCCTAGGTCTATTGTTGTTATTTGGAACTCACTGGCACTTATTTCTCCTTTTTCCTTGTCAACCATATGCACAACTAATTGAGTTGTCCTCTTTCCTATGGTGGGGTCATGCCTTATTACTGAGGTGGCTCTTGCTCTTCATTTGGTCTTGGTCCCCTCGAGTGAAATAATGATGAAATATCAAAATTGGATGAATCAGTATCTAAAGGCTGACTTACCTCTTGTGCTAACCAATGTGGTGCACTAGATATGGGCCCTTCCTAGCCAGTATACTCAATGTGAGCATCATGTACATCTACCTCTTTCTCTTTTGGAATATCTGGATTCACATTCTATTGTTGATCCCCATCAGTAGGAACACCCTTATGCACTTTGTGTTGATTCTGATCTTGGGCAGCATCTCTGGATGATAGGTCCTGATCTTGGGATATCTCCCTGGTAGGCTCTTGACTATTAGGCACATTCATTTGGACATCTTTATCTTGTTTCCTTTTATCAATATTGACATCTTTATGTGTACTTGTTGAGAATAAGGAATACTGGGGGGGTGAATCGATATTCCACAAAACCACTTCTTAATAGATTTATTTATCCAATTTCAAAAGTTAATAACATGAAAGTAGAATAGACATAGAAATAGCAACCATAAAGACATAACACATGAACACTAGGATTTTTAATTGGAAAAACCAAAAGGGAAAAACCACGGTGAGTGTTAGCTCACAATATATTAATATAGCACAATACCAGATGACAAAAGGCTCATTGCCTTAGGGCTCACTGTCTAGAGGAATGCTCACTACAAGAAAGGCTCACTGCCAAAATAGGCTCACTACCTAGAGAAAGAAAGAGGAAAGAAGAATAGCTCACTACCAAAATGAACTACTCAGACTGTATCTACACATGCATGGTTGTAGCTCAAATGAAGCACAAAAAATTGTCTCAAAACACTTCATCTCTTACTGCTATGTTATCACTACTCTGCTTTTACATGAAATAAGATCTCTCTTCTTCTACTCTTTATTGCATCCATAGAATCACCTTCTTCTACATGTTATATATATGATTCTATTACATTCACATCACACACATGAAACACTAAATTCGATCCCTTATATATATCCGTAACACTTAAGATCTTCATATTAGGTCAGCATACTCAGATGAAGAGGATAGTTATTAAACTTGTAGCTTGTTGGCCAAATCCATTCACCAAAACACATGGCGGACCTAAATAACATTTGAAGCACCTTTTCATATGTCAGCTCCAACTATAGAACCACTTAGGATTAAGTTCTAAACAATAGAACTTACTGCACATATATCAAACTAACATGTCAGCCTCAAACTTAGACTGCTACTGGTTTAGTTTAACTGTCAGACTACATCTTTTACTATGGACCACAAGGCTTGCTCAAAATCATATCAAAGACTCCTCAGACATCACCAATCATACCTTCAGAACCACAGAGAAAAATATTCTTTAGTGGCAAAATGCGGACCATTAGAACTCAGACACTGTCACAGTCAAACTTTGTCAAACACTGAAGCAATACTCAGTAGCTTGAAACTATCTTTCCAACAGACTTCAAATCTTACAACTCTAGATTTAGACACTTCATACAAGTGTTTACAACACCTCAAAACCACATAATAAAATATGCACTTGCAGGGAAATGCAGACCCTTTTACTTTGTACTGTACACTATTCATGTCTTACTTCTGTTCATCCAGACATAAACATTTACTTCAAATGACTTCTAGAGGAAGTCATGACCTAAACACTAGAATATATCATCATCAAGTAGCTAAGAGTCATCATACCTGAACTACATTTGCTGGTCTTTATTTGTGGAAGCATACTGATCCACTTTCTATCCCTTACTCTGAATATTGTCCATACTTAGTCATTCTGGCCTTCTGGTCTTGAATACTCTTGTGCCTTGTTGCCAAATCAAGTTGGTCTTCCAGAGTGATGTCTTCTTTACCTTGTTTCCATCAATGACAACACTCAATTATTCAACATAGTAGTGTCTCTTTCCAACAATCTCCCCCTTTGGCATTGATGGAAACACTTAGTACGAAATGCTTGACTGCCTTGACAGCTCCCCCTATCTATATACATTGTATATTTCTTCTCCCCTTGAGATGTTTGCCCATTTTTCATTGATCTTCTTCTCCCCCTTTGACATCAATGGCAAAGGTCTAGGTTCTAGAGTCAAAAATTGTCAAAAATGGTTGGAAGATTGAATTCCCTTAATGTGTTCAGAGTGGCTTCTTCAATTTCCTTTACCACTTTTTCAATTTCTCCTAACATTAGAGCATTCATTCTTTTCTTTGACTTGAATTTGTTATGAATTAGTTTGGATATTTTTACTTTTTCTTCCAGTGTGATTTCTAGACATATTTTTATTAAAGAGTGCTATCTTAGTTCAACATGCTTTGCCTAGGCCACTTCCTTTCTTGCAAACATTATGCTTGCCAGGCTATGTGGAAGATCACCAATTATTTCAATTAGGGCCCTGTTGTAGATGTTTAGATACTCTACAATAGCAGTCTCGATGATTTTCTTGTCTGAACCATTATATTCATCATACAATTGTGCAATAGGATTTAGATTGCCATCCACTGTTATGGCTTTGAGAACATCTTCAAGACTTATGGTTGCTTCTTCTGTTTGAGGCACATCTTGCTTTTGCCTTTTCTCGGGTTTACCCTTACTAGAGGGTTTCTTTTTGCTACTTTTGAAGGCTTTAGTATCTTCATCTTTGATCTTTTTCACTTCTACATCAGATTTTGTTTCTTCTTCATCCACTATAATGGTTACATGCATTCTTTTAGCCTTGGTCTTCTTTCTTTTGTGACTGGTGGTAGGCGTTTCCACACTTACAGGCTATGTAGAACCAGAGGGGATAGATGTAGCTTCTGCAGAGGTAGATCCTCTAGTTCTCCTTCTTGTTACCTCTAGTTTTTCTAATTCATCCTTGGGTTCTTCTGAAGCTCCAATTGATTCACTTTTTCTCTTTTCTTCTGCTTCCTTATTAGCTTGTGCTTTTTCCCTTGCCTTTTCCACTTGTTCTTTTGTGAACCCATTTTTCAGGGAAATTACTTCTACCACTTTCTGCATTTTCTTAGAGATCTCAGGTTTTCTCACTTCAACAAAAATTTTAGCTTGCAATTCCTCATAAGTTCAAAATCTTCCTTCATTGGGATCTCTGGGTTTACTTAACACATGTTGAGCATAATTTTCTAATATTCCTCCATCTACCTCATATCCCATGGGCATAACCCATACTGTTCTAGGCTCAACGTCCTCCATCAAGCATTGATCTTCTATTACAATAAAGCATATAGTGTCCTTGTATTTTTCAACTACTGCTCTGGGGATTCTTTCCCTGGCTTACATCAACCTTTATAAGCTTTTGAAATAGCCCCATAGGGCTGAATTTTGAGCATCAATATTGCCTATACTATTTAGATGATTTCTAATTTGAACCGCAATAGGTTTATCATTTGTCCAAAATAGATTTTTCAACCAGGTAACTCTTGCATGAAGTAAAAGAATAGACAGATAAGTAGCATACCATACTTGAATGGATATTTTTCTCTTTGGTCTTCCTTAAGTTTTCCATCAGCTATTGATGGAACAGTTCACAAAGATCATACTCTACATCTTTTTTAATCATCTCAAACACTGTGTAGATCGATGTACCAGAGACTAAATTTTCCCAGTTTGAGAAATAAGCATTGTAGCCAATAACCATGGATGCAAATCTTACTGTATGGTCTTCAATATCATTTATTGTTAGTGCCCTTTTGTCAAACTTTGCTCTGGTGGCCGGCATTACTTTATCATTCTTCACGACTTTCAATATCAGAGCCTTGTTTCATTTTCTTTGCATTGTCTTGCGTGAGTTCATATTTCTGAAAGTTTTGCTAGTAGCGTGTTGTAGTACCTATAGAAGTCATTGTAAGATCCGTGTTGAAGGCCAAAGGAAAGCACCGTGGAAGGGCAGTAAATCGACCAAAGTAGTAGGGAATATCGCAAACGATCATCAGTAAGTTATATTCTCACCAATGGCTTTACGAAGATCCATGAATGCAAGTTTTGCACTATCTGATGTGTTGCACAATTATTTTCAAGATGGAAATACTCATGTTGTTGATAAGAAAGGCAACTTTAAGTTTCCTGATGTTAAAATTAATTCTTTTTATCCTGAAAAGGGCATAAAAGCTAAGGTCTGTGATTCTGTGCGATAGTCTGAAATTAATCTCTTAGTTTCTGGAACTGGAATTTGTCCCATATATTTACCTTTCTTACTTCCTGAAGATGTTTCCCGATGGCGTGATAAAGGTTTCTTTCATGTACATTTCCCACATGTAGATCTTATTGTCCATCCTCACTTCAACTATAACATTTATGCTGAATTCTTTGCCACTCTGATTGACACCCGTTGTCGTGTCTAGGATCAAGTCGTTATTGCTCAATTCTGAGGGATCCTTAGTGTTGAAAAGGGTGATAGAGTCCTCTCTGTCCAACCTAATTTTACTTTATCCCTCTCTGATAAGTTTATCTCCTCTGCTTTTTGCCTTTTATTACAAGTCAAAGGTGTGTCTCTTATGCCAGGATCTGTTTATGCCACCATTGGAGGTCGCTGTGTTTACCGTATTATGAATACTGTGTCTCCACCAGTATCTTTGGCCATGGGGGTAGGTTTTCCACAAGGATCTTCCAATCTCCTTGATTATGGAAGATTTATAGATCATACTAGTTTTGACATTGGTTTCCCCATTATTGAACAATTGTTAGAATGCCAAAAACCCCAGTTCATAGATCTCCCCATCCATTGAAACAGATTCTCAGATCGACCTTTATTTCAATCTTGCAGAGTTGGTAACATTACCCTCCAGTCTGTTCCTGATGAGACTATACTTGAACAACCCATAATAGATGAATCTCAGTCCAGAACTCAACCTCTAAAGTGTAGTCTCTCAATGGCCCATGCCTATGCTAGCTCTAATAGAAAACCTTTTGTAGATTACACTCCTGAAGAATGTTCTACCTCTAGCAATTCTCAAAGATTCAGGCACATCCCATCTAGATCCTCTTTCTCTTCCAGATCTAACCTCACAAATGACCCAGAACTTATGGATGATTTGGTTAGACAAGTTAGCTCCAGACTGCATCTTGCTCCCAAGCAAGGTGATGAAGAATCCAAGAAAGAGAAAAAAGGCAAAGGAATTAAAATTGCCAAATTAGGAGAACATGCTAGTATGATGAGAGAAAATCTACCAAGGTATGGAACTGATCGAAGAACTTAACATACGGTTCAGGTAGATTCGACTACTGCCCTAGAACTAGTAAGCTATGTTCCAGGTAGATGGCCTTAACAGGATAGTTATCAAGTCATTAATTTTGATGATAAGACATGGGGCAGATATGAGGCCAAGGTTCATACAAAAGTTGGGTCCAAACAAAATAATTCTGAAGCTCAGAGAAATTGGCAATCAAGTTGGATGCAGACAGCTTCAGAAAATATAGATGATATAGCAGTAGATGTGAAGCAAGGAATAAATAGGACTATTTTTGTTTATGATAATGTGTTGCAAATATAGAATAGTCAGTATAAAATAGAAACTGTTGTGGGTAGAATAGATAAGTAATGCACTTCTACTCTAAATAATTTTGGTACTCTAAATTACCAAGTCAGTCAGACTCAGACCATGGTAACTAATGTCCAAAATAGCACACAAAGATTAGAAACTATGACTGGACAGATCATGATCATGTCTCTACTTTAGAAAATAGGAGACCTTCAGGCACAAGATAATAAAGCTTTGCTAGAACATGTGGCTAGAAACCTTGAAAAGGTTAGGAAATATGCCAAGAAAATTAGAGTCTCTCAAAAGGGTAAAGACAGTTCTGAAGAAGAAACTGAGGATACTAAAACTTAGAAATTAGAATATAAAGCTAGACCCAAAATCCAGTGTAGGAAAAGCATTCTCTTCACAGAAGAAATAGAAGAACAACCAGCATCTTCTACCACCAGAAGCCATACTCCCTAGATGCCTTCAAAAATAGTTCTTCCTAAACAAAAAGAACATATGATGCAGGCTACAGAACAATTAAAGAATTGGCTTCAAGAATGCTAATTAGAAGATAATGAGCCTATGTATATGGAAGAACCTACTGCAGCCATGAATTCATTAGATGAAGAAATTCATGATGTTATCTCTATCCATGATGAGGTGTTTGATGTAGAAGAATATTTCTCTCAAGATCATTCTCCTTATGTAGAAATCCAAGAAAATTGGGAACACTTGTGCATGGCTAGTCAGTCTACTGTGGAAAATCAAATGGGTATAGAAATGAGAGATGCAGTATCAGAAAATGCTAGGCCAGAACAACTCAGAGCTTATGCTACCTCTGGTTATATTCTGAATATAGATAAGATAATAGATCCTTATGACACTATTTGCACCTAGTGTGATACACTTGAAAATTTTTATGATACTAGGGGATCTTGGTCTGAAGCTAACAAAGTCTTGTATACTGTTAGACTCATGTCTGGAAAGCTCCGAAGCTGGTGGAATTCTCTTCCCGATAATGGCATCATCTCCATTGATGATGATGGTGATGAATATGTTAAAGAAATGGACATGGGTCGCAATGATATCTCTACTGAAGGTTTTGCTACCTTAAAGTTGACTCTGATAGGTTTATTCTCTGGCAATAGAAAGAATGACATCCTAGAAGCAGAAAAAATACTGTACTCCTTACAGTTAAAAGACTTAGGAAAACTGCATAAGTATAACCTAGTCTTTGAAAAATATATGATAGCTGCTCAAAAACTTCATGATCCTACAACTAAGAAGTTTTATCTAAATTCTCTCCCTTGTGGTCTTGGTGAATATGCTGAAGAATATGTAACTACAAAGTATAAATCCAAGATAGATAAGTTGGGGTTTGGAGAATTGAAAGCTCTAGTGACTTATAAATTAAATAAAGGATGTCTGATAAAAGCACTGAATGATAACAAAGAACAATACAATTCTTCTTGTAATATGAAGGATTACTATAATCTATCTTCTATTAGTCAGATTAAAGACTGCAAGCAAGTAAAGAAATTCAACAAGAAATCTTGTGGAAGAAATTGTCATTGCAAGAAGTGCAGGTGACCTAGATATGATGATGACAATATGGAATATTCATTCCACAGAAAAAAGGCCTATAAAAAGAAGTATAGGTTAGCTCCTGTCAATAGAAATTGATTCAAAAATAGAAGGCCTCCAAAGTATCTGTTCAAGCGAAACAAAGATTTCAATAAAAGGAAGAAACCTGTACAATGTTTCATATGCAAAGGGCCTCATTATGCAACCAATTGTCCCAAAAAATATAATCCTAAAAATAAAGTTTATGCTATGTTTGATGAGCAGGATTGTTCTCATTCTTGGGAAATTTTATTGTCCTCTGATGCTCTTAGTTCTCCTAATGATTCTTTGTTTGAACTTGTTGAAGTTCTGCCTGACCAGTTCTACATGGCCCGTGATAAGCACAAAAAGGTTTACTCCTCTAATTCTTTTGAAACAGAATCTTCTAGTTCCAGCTCTTCAGAAGATAAAGTTGTGTCTAAGGTGGTTAAAATGGCTATAAAAGACCTTGATTTTAAAATCAGCATGGCAAGGTCCAAGGAGCATGAAGAATGTGAGATAAGACTCAAGCCTGAATGTAAATCTATTATTCCATTTGAACCAGCTTATATCATGAGTCCTTCTGAGGTTAAAGAGATGGATGAACATCTGAATGAATTAATAGAAGGAAAATTCATTAGAGATAGTAAAATTCCTTTTAGTTGTCTAGCCTTCTTGGTCAATAAAAGAGCAGAATAGCAACGAGGCAAGAAAAGATTTTGCATTAATTACAAGCCTCTGAATGACATCATATGGCCGTTTAATTATCCTATTCCTTTTAGCACAGATCTAATCATGAGAGCTGCCTCAAAAAAGGTATTTTCTAAATTTGACTGTAAATCTAGGTTTTGGCAAATCAAAGTCAAAGAAGAAGATAGATACAAAACAACTTTCTCTATCCCTCAAGGATTGTATGAATGGAATGTGATGCCATTTGGTCTTAAGACTGCTCCTACCTATTTCCAGCGTAGAATGGATAAAGCTCTTAGGAGTTTAAAGGATTTTTGCTTTGTTTACATTGATGATATTATTGTATACTCTGATGATGATTCTCAGCATCTGAAGCATTTAAAGCTCTGTGCAACACCATCAGAAGCAATGGAATTTGCCTCTTTGCAAAAAAGATGGTCATTGGTAAATAGGAAATTGATTTTCTGGGTCTGGTTCTGTCACAAGGCAAGGTAAAACTCCAGCCCCATATTCTTCGACATATTTCAAAATTTCTTGACATCCTAGTAGGTATGAAGCAGATTCAGAGATTCCTTGGATGCTTAAACTATGTGAGCCCATTCTATAATGGATTGGCTAAAGACAGGAAAAAGCTTCAAAGCCAGTTGAAAGAAACAGCAGGTCCATGGACAGAAGAGTTAACGGCCATAGTTCAAAAGATCAAACAAAAATGTTAGTATCTTCCTACACTCCACTTGCCAGAAGAAGGATATCCTTTAATTTTGTATACTGATGCGTCTAATGATGTTTGGGGTGTTGTGTTAATACAAGATATTCCTTTGAAGGGGACACAGGTTTGTGGATACAGATCAGGGACTTTCACAGATACTGAATGCAGATACACTATTTATGAAAAAGAGATCTTAGCTATTAAAAAGGGAATTGAAAAGTTTAAGATCTTTCTTAAACCCATTCATTTTATTGTGAGAACAGACAACTAGCCTATGAGGTCTCTGCTCAACAAGAAGCCCAATAAAGACATTGCTCATGGAAGGATTGCTCGCTAGTATTTAGATTTTACCAGTTATGATTTTAATATTGAATGGATAAAAGGGGATAACAATCCATTAGCAGATTCTCTCACCAGAGAAATGGCAAAACTTGCTGAGCCTATGAATATGTTCATAGAAATAGGAGATACTTTGGTTAGAAAAGATGGAATAGAAGTCTTCCTGAGTAAGGATGAAAGTGGACAAGATTTGTGGATTCCTCAGCTTCCCCCATAAATCATCACTCCTATTCTGCACACCCACTTCCTGAATAAATGGTTACAAGATTTGCGAAATCTTGTCAGAGATAATTTTGATAAAGGGATACTCACTATGGAAGAATAGGAAACATTTCTAAAGCATTTTGGTCTTGAACATGCCAGTATTTATTTTGCTCTAAGAAATGGAATTACTATTGATATTTGTATAACATATCTTCTACCCATGAATTGGAGTATCAGACTCAAGAAGAATTTTCTTAAGTGTGCTAAGTTTGGATTCTTCAATAGCATCACCATCTTGCAGACTGAATTTGAAGACTATGCCGATCTTTTCCTCGGATATAATGATTGCATGATCCAAGATGACATGAAGGAGTTTTTTTATTATCTCCAAGGAAATTTTACTTGGGTAGTTGAAGAAGGAATGATAGGTCCATCCGAGTGTTTGCAATCACCAAACAATTATTGTCTTCCTAGAATTGAATATTACCCATTGACACATAAGTGGTTTCTGCAAGTAGTTATTGAAGACATGGAGGTTACTCTACATCTGGCACTGGTAGCTGTCCGGACTAAAATAGATATGGCTTCACCAGATGAGATTGACAAGATCATCTACGTTTTTCACCAACGACCAGATGATTTGGCAATTGCTTTCCGTTCCTTACCAAGATTCCTCTTGCCTCCCACTAATCTTGATTCTGAGTCCTCTAATTCTGATAAAAATGACTAGCACTCGGGTTTGTCGATGCCGTGCTGTCGGCCACGTTATGATTCCGACAACAGGATGCAACCCTGTCAGAAAAAACAAAATCCCCATATCTGCTTTTGGGTGTAAAGTAGGCCATCCTCGCATACTGTGTCCTTATTGCGAATATTTTTCACTGTAGTTAGTGCTTTTGGATATGACTGCGTAACAACTATCCTCTCCTACAGTGTAGCTACATGTCATTTTTGTATGGTTGGATTTGTAAATTGGTTTATAGTTTTGAGGTCCGCTCTCCATTATAAATAAGAGCCTTCTACCTCAGTCTCGGCATTCGGAAATCAATTCATAAGTAAGAGTCTTAGGTTTCAGAACTTATAAGAGTATGCTCTTGTTCTGCACTCGCAATGAGAGATTGTATTGTTGAAAAGTGTTTCTAATATAATTTATGATACCGCTATTTATATGAAACATAAGACAACTATAAGTTAGAGTTAAACTTGATGACACATCATAAGACATCTTTGAATGGAGATGATGGAGCTAGAATAGAGCACCCAAATTGGTGAGTGAATTGTGACAAACTTATGGAAAGTGGAAGGAATATGTTATTTCTAGCCTGTGGACTCATCTTGGGATTTGGTCACCATATTTTTGGTGGTTTTAGCTCATGGTTTCCTACTTATAATTTGATGGTTTGATATATAGCTTCTCTTATTTATTGGGTTCTTGAGATGAAGGTTTAGATAATGGTATTTGTAGGTACTAATGTATGCTACTAGAATTACTCTAAATCTCTTGTTGTTGATACTCTTATAAAATCTTAGACTCTGAGATTGTATTGTAAACATTGATTACTAAATCATATGTTGAGTTGCTTTGGAGTGTGAGGTTTTTCTCCTAAAAATGTTTTCCCCAAATCAATCACTATGATATGATATATCATTTTTGTGTTTATTTCCTTGTAATTGTATGATTGGTTTAATTTTTATACATAACTCTTGTCATAGATTAGTATAGGGATTTTATTTTGCACCTTTACTTCCTTTCATTTGGTATCATACTTTGATCACCTTGGATTCTAGGTGTTAGGGGCAAGGGTTTTTTGTCCTAATCTTTGATTTAGTGGGAACTTGTGCAAAAGGAGATTTCTTTTGCAAGAAAAATGGCAAGTAGATCAAAGATATAAATAGAGTTCTCAAGCACAAACTTTGATTGCTTAGTAAGCACAATATGGAGGGTATGCTTGTAGATAGAGATCTATAGATTGTAGTATTCATATCCAAACCTACTACTATGTCACAAGAAGATAGAGATAAAATTAACGAAAAAGTGAAGTGCCTCATTAGGCTCTATTTAGCAGATTCTATATTGTTGATTGTATATGAAGAAGTCATCATTGTAGCTCTCTTGAAGAAGTTTGGTGAGATTTATTATGCTAAAACCTTGGTAAATAAACTTTTCCTAAGAAAGAAATTGTATACCCCAAGGATAGGGGATGGTGGTTATGGGGACAAGCACCTTAATGCTTTTAACATGATTGTTACCTAGTTACACTCCATTGGAGTAAATATGGAGGAAGATCATTGCATGACTTTGTTGTTGATGCAGGGGCATCGCATACATTTTATAAGTTTCACTATTTTCTTGATTATTTGAGTTTTATGACAGGATCAAGTTCCTATCGCTTAGCGATAAGAACTATGTTGATCGATATAAGTGGCCTTTAGTACTGAAAGAATAAAAGGTTATGGTTAGTTGGGAGTCAAGCAGTCATGGACAACTAGGAGTTAGTTACACTGTGCAGGATCAAAAGGTTTAAGAAAATACAATGTGGAGATGAAGAGTCTGGAGTGACAGTTGCAAAAGAAGCAGAAAGGAAATAAATGGAATCAAAATCGATGACAACTGGGAATTGATAGTAGTTGGCATATGATTGGAGGATGGTTCGGATTTAGTATGTAACGGAAAGGGAAAATGCATAAAAGGAACATTTAGAAGGAAGATGAAAGGTCATGGGGTAGAAGAAAGAAGAAAGGCCAAATAGGCAAGGCCAACAAAAGGGCCACAGTAAGGGAAGAAGATCGACATAGTTTTTAGGCCAAACCAAGAGGGCTGACCAAAAGGAGGAAATGATATTAAAGTTTGAAGATAAGAGAGGTCACAGGTGGAGAGAGGTTGATAAACAGGAAGCCAAGCGGCGTAGAGGCCAAACAAAAGGAAAGTTGTAGATTAAAGGCCAAATAGTAGAGGTCCATTAAAGCAGGTTGTTTAGTCAAGAGGAATGAAGGGGCCGCAATATGCAAGAATAATCACCTTGTGAGTGGTGGAATGAATATTAGAGAGGGACCCATCGATAAGAATGACAAGGGACCGGTTAGTATAGAAGGAAGTGGCGATTGGAGAAGATCGAATAACCAAACTGTGTGGAAGTTGATAATGTTTAGGTTGATATGAGAAGAGGATGTATCAATAGTTGAAAGTATGATCAGAATGGATTGTAAGTTTGGAGAAAGGTCTTGAGGTGAATAGAGAGCCAAGGAGTGAAATGATCGAAGATTACAATAGATATCGAGTTCAAGGATTGACAAGGAGTGCCAGTCATGGGGCAGATCAGAGATAAAGACCATTGGAGGTCTCTATATGGTAAATGAGTGTTGTGTCTGGAGGTTGTTTCTGTGTGAGTCGAGTCTATTGTAATAAGTTGTTTAATCCTAGAAATATAGTGTTATGTTATTTCTATGCTTATTCAGTGTCTGAGATTATTATCATATTCTATTTTTTATTCTCTATATAAACCTGTTGATTTCAGATTCCTGTCTCTTAACATTGTGACTATATGGGGTTGAGCATTTGAATGATTTGTCTATGTTTTATGATAGCTGACAGATATGAAGGGTTATTGTTTCCCTATTCATGCTTAGTGCATAAGTTCTAGCTGGAATTTGCCATAAGGTCTATCATTAATAGGCAACCTAAGTTTTTTAGTTCCGTCAAGTGGTATCAGAGCCCCAAAAGATCTGGGTGGTAAAAGTTTGGTAGTTTGATGTTCACAAAAATCTTGGAGTGTTATGTGTGTTTGCAGATTGACAGGCTATTGTAGAACCCATAAGACTGGGTAAAGGACAAAGGAAGAAGATCACTAGCATGGTGAAAAGTATGCTAAAGAATGAGGTGTGAGAGAGTTGATAGAGTTGTGAAAGAGGTGTTAGTCATAGACATGAGAGCATTTGTTGTTGTAGGCATGAGAAAGGGCTTGTAACTACTATCCTCCAGCAAAGATAAACTGTGTAGAAGGTGTATAACTTCATGAAGAGAGAGTGGGTAGAGGGGGTTTTGAGAGTAACATCTTCTAGGGTCATTATTAGGTAGAGGGTAGTTGTGGAAGGTAAGAGATTCTATTACACTAGTGAGAGGATGGGTATTAGTGTAAGGAGATGCATCATAATCCCATTTTGGGATAAATATTCAGATGGAGTGGAAAACAAAAAATTTTAAGAGGAATTGGAAGAGATTGCAATAAGAATGGATATTTTGGAAAAGATTTATTTTCCTGATAAGATGGTGATTGCAAAAAGTGGACCAGATGAGAAGAGGAAAGTTCTCATGATAGAGGACTTGGATAAAAATAATAAGCAAAGGAGAAAAGAGAAAGTGTAGCGAGGAGCACTTGAAGAAGAAGAGAAGACAATGTCTATGGAAGAGGCACTTGAAGAGACATCTTGGTCTCTTGATTTATTATCTAATGATTTGTTTGAAAGTGTGAATGTAGGTATAAAGAAGGCTAAGAACAAGCCTTTGGAGGCAAAAGGAGAAAGGGCAAGAAGAGAGCCCGTATATGTAAATGAAGATGAAGATAAGAGCGAAAGATGACATGTTACAACAATAGATCATAGAAGACAGTTGGTAGCAGCAGTGCAATACAAGGTACCTGAAGATGGATAGAGTGCTAATGAAGAGAAGAAGAAAGCCTGTGAGGAGGAAGAAGTGGCAAGACATGAAGCCAAGAATGTAAGCAATTTGGG
Organism: Cunninghamia lanceolata; assembly: GCA_027924645.1. NCBI lineage: Eukaryota > Viridiplantae > Streptophyta > Pinopsida > Cupressales > Cupressaceae > Cunninghamia > Cunninghamia lanceolata. The sequence continues at coordinate 9,313,939 of BSBN01001067.1, forward strand.
ACAGCGGACCAATGAAGACGTAAAAGTTAGTTTTGGTGGTGATTTTGTTTATGCAAGTGGAAATAGGAATTTAAACTTACAAGTTAGAAAGGAGAAGAGTAAATCAGTGGATCATGGTTAAAGAGTACCATATTGGGAAAGGAAATCAATTGTAGATGTACAAAATAAAGAAGTGAGGCAAGGAGTGGTTTGTACTAACCTTTATGACAGCAAAATAGCATCAAGGATGGAAGATATGACATAGAATCAGAGAAGACAAGAGTATAGGCTGAGTGTAGAGGCAACAAGACATCAATTCAGGAAGATGAAAAACCAAGCATGGGTAATGAAGCAAGAGACAACAAAAGAAGAAGTTGATAATGAGAAGAAGACAATACAAGAGAAGAGGAAAGGTGTCGATGAACCAGAAAACATAATAGAGCCTAGAGAGGATGGAAAGGACGAGAATGCCCTAGAGCATGCAACAAAGCTAGAGGAAAAATAGCCTGGTAAGTGCAAGATAAAAGGTAGACAATCTGATTTGTATGAGGATGATGATAAAACTTTGAATGTAAATTATGAACACAAGGAAAAGTTGGGGTTGACTGTGGATGGAAAGAAAATGAGAAGAGGAAGATATAAAATGAGGAAGGAGAGTAAGGGAAGGTAGAGTGGAATGTCTAGTGATGAGAACAAAAGGGAAATGAAGAATGAGTTGGCCAAGGAGAATGGAATCCAAAAGGGAAAGTTAGAGAAAGACATGAAGAGTGAAGGAGGAGGAGCAGAAAATACAAACATGGAAGCTGGAGCAGCAAAGAATAAAGATGAAGAAGTTGAGGGAGAAAAGAGTAAAGAAAGTAAAGATAAAATTCATAATGGAAGAAAGGTAGAAATTGAAGGAGGGACAATAAGAAAGGATGTTATAGATGGTTTATGGGCACCATTCGATGAGTTTGAATCAGGAAGACAAAGGAATAATGATTGTAGAGGTATGCATTCAGTTAGTGCTATTGAAGTTGGTATAGCAAAGAAGGCCGAGGTAAGCAAAAATGTCTTTTATAGGAATATGGACTTGTATTTTTTTAGAGTTTTGATGAAAGAAAGAGTTGAGCATAAATCTATAAGAGAGAATGATATTGTGGTTTGTGATGACAAAGAAGGAATTGAAAGTGTTTTAATGCTGTATAATTGGGCCTTAGGCAAAGAAGTATATGAATTGGTGAGTGCAGATAAAGTAGACAACCCCATGGGTGAAAGTGCAACAATTGGAGAAACAAATGCCAAATTATTTAATCTTAGTACACTTGGATGGGCTGTTTAGAGTATGACCGAGGAAACAAGTAATTTGACAAGAATCGAGTGTGATGCTGAGCAGCAGTGTTGGCAAAATGTGTTGAAGATTCCAGAATGAGTATGGAAAAAGAGAAAGAAAGGGATACTGCAAAAGGAGTTTTGAATAATGGCCACGTGTGCAGGAGCACATGATCTTTTTCCCCTGGGGAGTTTGATGCAGGGGCATTGCATACATTTTATAAGTTTCACTATTTTCTTGATTATTTGTGTTTTGTGACAGGATCAGGTTCCTGATGCCTTAGAGACAAGAATTGTGTTGATCGATATAAGTGGGCTTTGGCACTAAAAGAATAAAAGGTTATGGTCAGTTGGGAGTTAGGCAGTCATGGACAGCTAGATTCAGTTATACTATGTAGGATCGAAAGGTTTAAGAAAAGACAATGTGGAGATGAAGAGTCTGGAGTGACAATTGCAAAAGAAGTAGAAAGGAAATAAATGGAATCAGAATTGACGACAGCTGGGAATCGATGGCAGCTAGCATATGATTGGAGGATGGTTCAGATTCAGTATGTAATGGTAAGGGAAAATTTATAAAAGGAAGATTCAGAAGGAAGATGAAAGGTCGTGGGGTTGAAGAAAGAAGAAAGACTGAATAGGCAAGGCCAACAAAAGGGCCGCAGTAAGGGAAGAAGATCAACATAGTTTTCAGGCTGAACCGAGAGGGCCGACTGGAAGGAGGAAATGATATTAAAGTTTGAAGATAAGAGAGGTCACAGGTGGAGAGAGGCCGATAAACAGGATGCCAAGCGATGTAGAGGCCAAAGAAAAGGAAAGTTGTAGATTAAAGGCCAAAGAGTAGAGGTCCATTAAAGAAGACTGTTTAGGCAAGAGGAATGAAGGGGCTGCAATATGCAAGAATAATCACCTTGTGAGTGGTAGAATGAATATCAGAGAGGGACCCATCGATAAGAATGAGAAGGCACCAGTTAGTATAGAAGGAAGGGGCCGATTGGAGAAGATCGAATAACCAGACTGCATGGAAGTTGATAATGTTTAGGTTGATATGAGAAAAGGATGTATCAGTAGCCAAAGTATGATCAGAATAGATTGTACATTTGGAGAAAGGTCTCGGGGTGAATAGAGAGCCAAGGAGTGAAATGATCGAAGATTATAGCAGATATCAAGTTTGAGGATCAAAAAGGAGTGCCAGTCGTGGGGTAGATCAGAGATAAAGACCATTGGAGGTCTCTGTATGGTAAATGAGTGTTGTGTCTAGAGGTCATTTCTGTGCGAGTCAATCCTATTGTAATAAGTTGTTTAATCCTAGAAATATAGTGTTATGTTATTTCTGTGCTTATTCACTATTTGAGATTATTCTCTATATTTTGTTTTTAGTGTATAAGTTCTAGATGGATTTTGTTAGAAGGTCTGCCATTAATAGGCAACCTGAGTTTTTTGGTTCCATCAGTTGTATTCTTTGACACACTCATGGGATCACTTGGTGATGGCAATCATGAGTACTACTTCTAAATTAAAAATGAATGGCGTAGCTACATCATTACTTTTAGAGGAGCATAATGTAGAAAATTATAAAACATTCTAATTTCACATTATGTTTTGGACTTGCTTTGGTGTCCATATCCTCTAGCATGTTTTTAGGCTCATATGACCCTTTCCTTAGACTTTTCCACCCTTGGTGCCAAGGTTGGAGTTATGTTCATGCTTTCCTATACCTCTTCTGTGTAAAGCCAACGTCCCATTACATTTACCTCATCTTTCCTTAGTGTCTGAAGCTTTCAATAGTTGAAGCCACATAGACACTAGCATGATGCATGCATATTCGTGTGACATACTATCATCCCCTAATAGTATATCATATGGTAGCTATTTTTAAGCATTTTTCTACCTTGCTAAATTTCCAAGTCTTCAATAATGGTCTTGACTCAAATCTAAAAGGTTGTTTTATACCTAGGGATTCCTTATTTTCCCTCCCAAGTTCATTTTTTAATCCAACATATCAATCTATCCACTTTTGAAACTCTCCATCAATCATAAGCATTCTTGATCAAGCTCTTGCCTTCTTTGGATCATACAATAGTAATTTCTTAATATCTTTGGCTATTGGCATTGAAATCTCTCATGTTAATCTAAACAACATTTATTAGCACTTTCCAAAGGTTTTGAGCACTTTAAATCCTACTAGGGTTTTCCTTGGTATTTTATTCTTGCATAAGGTGATAGTGTTCTAGCCTTCTCTTTTATTTCTATTATTACTTGTAAAATCCATAGTTGTGTTCTTCACACCTCTTAAGTTTTCACTTCCTCTTGTCTAATATCATGCACACTATTTTATCAATCTTTGTCAACGTAGGATTTGATATTTTTACCATTTTGTCATTGTTCTTAATTCCTAGACGCACACAAGATTAGAGCACACACTTTTAATTTCTATCTTGGCTACCCATGGAGGTTGAAAGGCCAAAATAGGGGATTAACCATCTGTGGCAAGCTCCTAAGAAGCCCTAACCTTTTCTCTTATTCTACCTATAATATATGGAAGATATTTAACTGCATAGAGGTTTTCTAGTAGCTTTCTCTCTGTTATCATTTACATTTTCCTTTTGAAATACAAATTATAATGCACCATGCAGTTGTCCACATGTTGTGCTAGCATCCCTAATAGTGAGCTCTAGGTTTTGGCTCTAGGTCCCTTTCTAATTGTAATTTATAGTTCCAAACTTATTTTTTCATTTTTGTGTTCCAAATTTCTATAAATCAACATCTTCTCATTTAGCATTTATGTTTTAGCTTAGTGAAAACATCATTTTGCAAGTTTAAAACATATTAGAATATTCTAGATTGATTTTATTTTTTTGGTTATAGAAAAGCAACAATTCATTCTCTTGTAAAGAGCTATTTTTATCCTAGTAGTGGCTTCAAAACATTTAAATTAGAAAACAAAGAACACTCTTAGTTAAATAGATTTTCCACACTACAAGGAGATGCAAAGAAAAACTTCTAAATCAGAAAAGGAGACCCTAGCTATTCATGGAAGATTGAAAGAAAAGGCAAGAAGGACACAAAGAAAGATAGGTCTATATCCAAATCCTATAGCAGATCCAAATATTCTAGAAAGACCATAGCTAATGTTGGATCTATGGCAAGCCTAGGAATTTTAGAAGAGGTTGCAAGGATTAGAAGAAGAAGAATAATGATTTTGATAATGAATCCAAAAAGTCCTCTCAAAGTGATGTTGTGGCCTTAGAAACACATGTATCAAAATGTGCATGGTTGATTAATTTTGGTGCTTGTTTCCACTTGACCTCACATTAGGGTTGGTTTCCAAAATATGAAGAATATGATAGTGGGGGTGTACCTTGGAGATGACACTCATTTGAAGATTGTTGGTCATGGAAGAGTCCTAATTTGATTCCCTAATGGATGAATGAAGGGGATCAATAGTGTACTACAAATCCCTAGTTATGAAACCTACTTTTATAAGTAAACTTAATGATTGGGTGCACAGGTTTTTTTCTTGAGTGGAGGGTGTGAAGATGAAAAAGAAATCTCTACTCTATTTTAGTTGACTCTAATATGAAAGGTGATTTGTAAACTAGATTAATGTACTTTTTAGAATTAATCTGAATCTTACAAATATAGACTAAATATGAATGATTTTTTAGAAACATAACTCAAAAGTAGAATGAAACATAGAATCAATCACTAAAATATAGGAGCCTCAGCAAAGGATGCTTGCATGCAACACAAATGTTTGCACCCTACCCTATCATCTATATGTAAATATATGGCTAGCAGGGTCAAGAAGATATCTTTTGTACTTTCTTAGTGGGTTTCTACTTCACCTGTGTGATCTCAAAATAAACTTGCATAGAAAAATAGAGGGAAAGGGATAAGCATAATATCTAGATAGATAGATAATATAAATTATACAATCAAGAGAAATGACAAATTTACACTTGCAAACATCCACATGTGTTTGATTTCCTCTAATGGAACTACTGTTGATAGAACTAAAAAGAAGTTTGGGACCACTAAAGAGCTTTCCAGGAATGCTCAAACACTTTCTTTGGTCTTTTAACCTCCAAGAGCAGTAAATGATAAAGATGTTGGAAAAAGTGTGTACAACTATCCTAAGTGTGTCTAGGAATGGAGATGTAGTGAAAAATGATTCTACGAGCACCTCCCTAGTCTACAAGGAGGACAATAAGCCTAGTGTGCAAATAACGAGGATGAAAAAAGGTAATAGGATCGGGTTTGGGTAAATAGATAGGGGTTTTGCAAGAGTGACAAATTTAAGAGAATACTCAGTACAAAGGTAGAGCTTCACCATAGATTTTCTTGTAGTTCTCTTTTAAGAATTTTATTAGAGAATTACAGGCTCTTAGGGAGATTGATTCATAAGAAATTAGCAAAGGAATTTTAGAGAGAAAATGAATATGCTACTTACTAAAATTCTTAACAGAGATGGAATTTGTGGAAAATGAAGGCAAGCATCTCAGAGGAATCCCCCAGATATACTCCATCCTTTAAGCCTCTCACACAAGCTATTCTCTCCTCATGTTTGAACCTACAAAGTGGGATGCAGAAATAGGAGCTTATAATATTGATTTGTGCCTAAACAAACTTAAAGCTATACTAGTAAATGCAGAGCTCGAAGGTGATTGTAGCTATGGAGAAATGTTTAGAAAGTTTCCATTTCATTCATACATCGATGTTTGGTTTCTAGAATGCTCTTGTATTTGAATGAAAAAACCTACTTTTTTCTATTTCTCCTAGTAAGTAATGGCACTTTCTATTTTTTTATTCCACTAGATTTGGTTTAGGGAATCATGCCAAGAATAGCCTGACACATTTGTTGGAGGCATTATGATGGCCAATGATCATAATGAGGTAGCTACATGGAAACACAATGTATAGTTCATGGTACTATATGATATAAGACATGGGTGCTACCACAATAATGGGTCACACTTTCTGGGAGATCCTAATTTTTGCTGAAATCACATATTTTTAGAAAATATAATGATTTAAGCCTTGAAAAGTTCCATTTAAAGGCTTTTAATTGAAGAGGGTTAGATCAAACCCCCTTGGATACAACCCTGCTAGTTTTAAACCATACCTATAATAGAGTCTCCTCTACACCTATCAAAATGTTGATAAAAAACCACTTTTGATTTACCTTTTGGGGGATCAAATAAATTCATTTAAATTTTATGTTTTGTAAGTATGTAGTCCATATTATAAGCTTCCCAAAAAGTATAATTTTAAATATATTTAATTTGATTATTATATTTATTTTTTATTTCTTGTGAATGTAGGTTTTTCACCGGACATCAAGTTCTTTGTTCTACACACATGGAAAATTAGTAAATTAGTGAATTTTTTTTTGAAAAATATCTATGCCCTAGTTATTGATGTCCTTGTTTTAACAAATTTTTTTTTTGATACATACAAAATTTTTTTTGTTTTACGGAATACACCTATGTCGAAATTATAATTGGTTTGACTTCAAAACTCAATTAAAAAATATTTAACAAAACATTATGAAACCAAATGCATGCCTTATATATCAGTGTTACCAATCTAAATTCAAAAGAATCAGAATTTTATCCTTTCTAGAAAAAAAGTTATGTGCTACAAAATACACATCACTTTAAAAAAATGCTGTTTACTATTAAAAACTAGTTATCAAAGAAGACGCAAAAAAGTTTACAATTTAACTCCAAATTTTTTTAAAAAAATATATTTAGAATCTATAAACAAAATCTCACAAATCAATAGTTCGCATCATCTTCAAATTCTTAATTGTTTAGTGGCTATAAGTGTCAGAAGTGAGGATTTAGTTCAAAGTGTTGATTTCAATTTCAAATTTGGCCAAAAAGTGTAATCCATTATTGTGGGATGACCCACATCAGTGTGTCATGTAGATCTCTATGCATTTTGCTGCTATCCTAGGAGAATAGCCCTAGATTTCACATGATGGTGTAGAGAGGGGGTGGGAATTACCTTCCAATCTAGATTTTGGAAATGATTTGTTCTAATGAAGACGACCTAGGTTGAGTTCACATGAAGGGTTCATCTAGGTAGGCGCAAGACATAAAGTGAAATTGTAGGGCATGCAATTTATGATGTTACATTTCACCCCACTTTAGTAGGTTGAAGGTGCTAAGTACTAAGCATGCTAAAGTACAAAATAAAATATTAAACTAAAATTTATCTATGAAAAGGATACTATGAAACTATAGCTCGATTCTTCAGATGGAAAGCAAGATGCCCCCAGCTTAGAACTTGCAAAACCATAATATTAGAATTGTGAGCCCTACAAAACCACAATAACATATGATCCTGCAATGTAATAGATTAGACTCAATATAAGTTGCAAAACAAGAGTTTTAGCTACGAATCATATGATCTAATACATGGAAGAGGGAAAACATAAACATATAGTAACCGTTCCGTAGCATATTTCTGATAGGAAATTTGTGAACTATCTCAGCTATTAGTACTTGGGTTCGTCCTGGTACGGTTTTCACGCGTCACAGAGAAATAATTCAAACATTTAAGTCACATATGCAAAATAGTAAAAATAAAACCAATGTTACTCTGTAGTAAACCTAAATATTGATCAACAGAGCAACATAAATGTTTATGACGCCCTGGAGCAAAAATGCTGTCATATTTTGGAAAATTTTTAAACTAGAAACATTGTAGGATGATCTACAGTGAAAATATAATTATTCTACCAATTTGTGGTAGGAAAATTTAATGATTTGGTTACCTGTGTAGTCTATTGTCTTGTTTGTATCTGTATTAGAATTAGATACTGATTTAAGGGCTTAATTGAATTGTGTTTGTGTTTGCGGTTGTCATTTCCTGTGATGGGAAAAATGGAGGTTTGCATTTCCTGTAGACAAAAATTTAAATGTAAAGCTTCCAGATATACATTGTAAGAGTCTAGCCACCTCTATTTTTAGATTCCACCTCATCAGATAGACGTGGCCTTTGACTTTACATGTTTAAGGGTAGATCCAAGTCTGAAACTTTTCAAAATGAGCATAGTTGACATTTATTATTATTTGATTAGATTTGGTCGCATAGATTTACATGCATTTGAGAATCAAACTTGAAAAGTTTGTTCCTCTGTTTCTGTTGTGGATTGCACATTGCATTAAGAGTCGTTTCTAATAAAGAAGATTCTTATTACGACGATTTCCATCCTCCCTTTAGGTCTTGTTTGACTTTATTTGCAACCTATCAAGGATTATCACTTCCAACATGAAATGAAAATAGCAATTTTCTTCTTATGAGGGTAATTAGGACAAGCATGTGGAAATGTGGGATGGAACATCATAGCAAAACATGTTTAACAGATAGTTTCAAAAACCTGCAACAAGAACTACAGATTCTGATGTTTACTTGTTCTAATTGCAGATATTAAGAAGAAGATTTCTATAACAACGTGTATCATTTGGAAAATGAGTATGCCATTTACAATTAATTTCATCACATGGATTGATAAATTTCATCCACTTCAATGGTCAAACATTCAATAACAATTTTATATCTCATTCACAATAAAAAGTGGTAAATATTTGTCTTATTTTTATTGGCCCAAATTAACCTCTAACTGTTGAAGTGAATGATATTTAAGAATAGCCTTACCTGAATAACAACAAGCGTTCAAAATGAGATGTAAATTGAAAATAAAAAATAACACAAATAAGAGACAAAATGTTCCATATTACACAAGGATCATCAATCCCCCTATCAATGGTGTCGCTGAGTGAAGTAATGATCATAAAGCTTAAATAACATAGAATTTGGATCGTTGGGTAGTATTCTTCAGTTGCTTAGGTCTACAGCCTAATACATTAGGCACATCATGTGTTTAATACTTCTATTTCTTTTGTTTAAATCAAAGGACATTGTAGTTGTTGAGTATACATTCTTTTGTCTCCTTAACTATTCTCTATAAAGTATAAACATACTATGTACTTTTGTAGCCTAATAATTTTTATATAGAATCACCAGGTTTCCAAGTTTAGACCACAATGAGAATATAGAATCACCAAGTTTCCAAGTTTAGACCATAATGAAAATAACTGTGTGTTTGTTTATATGATCCCACTGGAACATTCATTGGAGAGAATCAAAACATAAAAAGCAAACTGTTTTATCCAACTCCCTGAGGTGCCTTTAGGGTCACTTGTATATTTGTCAGGCCAAGATTGAAAAGAGGACAGAATCATAAAATTTTATTGATATTAATATGTTAATCGTTAAGGTTAACACATTTGTAATTTATGTAATCTATTTTTCAATTTAGATAGTTATGTGGCAGTTAAACTGTTCTTCTGCTTATAAAATAGGAATGTAAACATTACTTCTAGATGTAACACAATGATATGCAATAATAATTTATTTCTATTCCGCTCTACTTAGACCTAACAATATTTTGTACTGCCGTTCCTTGAGGTCCCCAAAAAATGGCCTCTTGGACTGCCATCCCAAAACCGAATCTTGTTGTCCCTTGTTGTCCTTGTCCTGAAAATTCCATGTAACATAAGTACTCACCCATTTCATTTTTGAAATTCAAGTTGAAGAATAGCACATCATGCCTTTTTCTCTCCATTTTTTGAGTTCTCTCCCATCTTTGCTCACTTTTCTTTTTTGCTATCAGCATTGTTGGTGAGTGAGGGTCCAGTTTTCTCTCTATTTTTTGAGTTCTCTCCCATCTTTGCTCACTTTTCTCTTTTGCTATCAGAATTGTTGGTGAGGGTCCAGTGACAACAAGAAGAGATGTAGGAGAGGAATTGTACATTCAAATTCTCAAGGACTAGACTTGTAATTTTTATCTGAAAACCTCGATTTTTGGAAAAGGAGAAACCAAACATAAATTCCAAAGCATTATGGAGGCTTAGAGATGAAATCTGAGTTTTTGAGTGCTATATTGTTGGCATTGTTCTCGGGAGATTATTGCATGGGATTATGTGGATTGAATTGATAGAAAATTTCAGAAATCTGAAATACTTCAAAAAATTAGTTTTTGATTATTTTTGCAGTTTCCAGATGTTTTGATCTTTCATATGAATATTTAGGCAGATTTGAGCAGTTTCTGAATGCAAAATAGCAGTAAATCCTGCATAAATTGGTGAATTTCATTTCACATCAAAATAAAATTTTCAGATATGCTAAATTTCTGAAATATAAAAAAGCTCAGCTCAGAAGTCTTTGATATTCTGTAAACCCTTATAGTGTTAGACTTCTAGAGGTTTAGTAGTAATAATTTTACCATTTGGAAAAAGTAGAATGATGGGCACATTTGTGTATGGGGAGTTGTAAGTGGCAAATTAAGGTTGAAATCTAGGGAATACACTTATTGGATTGAACGTGACTGAATTGTTACTATAGTTGATAGTGTTTCAGTTTTAGCTGGATTTACAAAACTATGGGTTTTGTTTTTGGCAGAACATATTAATATTTATGTGTTGAGTGCCTTCAATTTAAAGATGATCCGGAATTTGTATGAAGTGGCGTTGAAGGTTATTTACCAACTATCTGCACGTAAATAGTTATAGCTGTTCTCTTTAAACGGGGAAGAAACTCACTGCCCCCAATTTACCGACCTAATACTCAATCATCTCTCAAGGGGATAAGTATAGGCACTCCGATGTAGAATTTTTTTTTACACTATAGAACCGTCCCCAGAGATAAATATTCACAAGGCTACGCATGTGTTTTCTTCTGTTAAATTTAAATGAATTCACATGTTGATTTGATTTTATTGTGGCAAACCATTTAAAGTTCTAGAAATACAAGTAATGACCTTTTCACAACGTAGAGTGCTTGGACTTAAAAAAAAATCATTCTACTCTTTTATTCAATCACATATGAGAAGTGGGCCTAATCTTTACCCTTAGTATTCAATCACATATGAGAAGTGGGCCTAATCTTTACTCTTAGGCTGATATGTGTAGAGAAAAATAACTATGATAGCTCTTTCAATAATTTTGTTGTATGTAAATGTTGTTTAGTTTTCATAAGTTGCATAATAGAGTAAGCCAATGCTCCTAATTTCCAATTTTTAGGAATCAAAATCTATGAGAATACATTATAATTAACCATGTGTTTGAGTTTATTATTTAAAATAGAAAATCTAAAATTGGTAAGTCTGAAACTGACTCTACCCTCCAAAAATTCACTTGAATATGTGATTGTTCATGACTAGATGTGTACAGTCCATGGAAATATAAAATGTAGATGATTGAATATGTTAGTGTGAGTAAGTTTGGTGGGCATGTTCTTTGGCCAACCCTTTTTGTAGCCATTAATTCAAAATGTTAAAATTAATGCTTCAAAACCTTCACAAAGACTAGAGCAAATCTATGCTTGCCTTCTAGTGACAAAGGTTTCAATTACTCATACAAAAGCTAGTAAGTTCTATGGAGCATGAATGTGAAATTTGATAAATTATAGTGTAATTGTATAAAATACTAAATTAATAGTGGGAGCATGAATAGAAGCAAAGAATAGAGGACCATGGGAATCCATGATGTTAATGTATTGTAATAGGGAACTATTTAAGAGTGGGTAGGTAGGGTTTACAAGATTATTCATGAAGGCCCAAAACCCTAATAGAAGAAGACAAATGATACATAAAGGAGGTATTATCTTATTTAAATTTAAATATTAGTTAAAATCATATTTGAAATAATTCTCTCAAGTCCATACAATGGTCAATAAAATGATCAAAAGTGATATCACACAATAAAGCACAAACCCTAGGGGATAATATATAGCAATGAATAGAAATGGAACCTAGCAAGATTTGATAAATGATGATGCAATTAGAATGGATAGAAATGAATTCCTAAAATAGTGAAGGTACAAATCCTAAAGAAAAACCCTAGAATGGTGTATGATTGGATGGGCTCACCTAGAATGGTGTATGATTGAATGGGCTCACAAAAAATGTAAAGTTTGAATACTGTAACTTTCTCCTAAGTTTAATCTAATCTTATTAAATAAATGCATATACACCAACACAAATCAACCTAGATTAATTACTTTCAATTTAGAAAGACACATCATAATATTAAATGCTAATTTAGGAAATGAAATGTAAGGGTTAAGGCACTTAGCTCTAAGAATGATGATGAAGAATAGCTCTGATTAGAAAAAAACTATCTATCTATAAAATGCCTTAGAAGTAGAATAGTCTCTAAACTCTATGGCGAGTCAAGTCTATGGTTCTAGGTCACTTCTCTATAGTGTAGATTTATCTTGTTAACCATAGATCTAATCTGGGTAATTACACACTTTTTCTTTTTGATTCACTGAATTTCCTACTTTGTGTTGACTATCAAAGACTAGTGGTATTGAAAAATACCTTGGTAAAATCATTGGATTATACAGGTTGTCTTCTAGTAGGTCAATCTCTTTGATTAGATTGCCTAAATGGTCATGGAAATGATTGAAGAAAATACTCTTTAGTCATGCAAATGTTGTAGAATGATTTGATGTAGATTTAGGTTCCTTGAGTGCTCCAAAGTGAAGTTTTCCTTTACTAATGCTTCTTGTTGCATAGGATTTTCAATGAATTCTAGATGATAATAAATACACAATGAATGGCATTGAATGCCATTACATGTCAATAAATCATTCAAAAGGTGTACCAAGTCATCTCATGGTGGGCAGGAAAGGGGTAGGAATTGATAATTTTTTTATTTAAATTTTTTAATTTCGAGAGTCAATTTCATAAGGTGTGAAATCGATCCCTTTTCATGGGATTGACGAGGACAATGAAACACTAATATCAATGTGAGGTGAGGAATGAATATCCAAATATGGGGACTTAATAAATATAAAATGCATGAAAAAAATAATAATAAATATAAATATAAAATGTATGAGAATGTGCATGGATAAAGATAAGATAAAGTAAAATACATTCAAGAATGTGTGTAAATAAGAATGGGTGAAAGATTGGAAGATGAACCTAACTTTAAAAAAAATATGTCATTTGTCAATATATAATTAGCACTTGCACGCATAAGAGGTTCAAGAAATACGCAAGACTTTAGAAAAATTTCCAACATGAATTTTTTTAGATGTGAGACAATTCCAAACACTATAATACTCACATATAAAAACCAATCACTAATTATGTTAAACCATTTCATTAAAATGAACCCAAAACTATATAAAGATAGACATTAATATACAATTTTCCCCACTACACAAATATAATTCACCTCCTTTAACTTGAGTAACTTGGTGATTAAGTTATTTCTTTAGATACTATGTAACGGGCGGACATTCTGTACTAGAGTTGGGCCCACATAAACCTGTCCCTTGTTTGCGTTTTTCCCATGCTCGGCAATTCGTAGAAATGTCTTTAGATGTGAAGTCAATTCCAGTGGACTTCCTCACACCTACGAGTTTCACTTTCTTCATTAAATGAATTTAATGAAGATCAGTATATTACAGAATATTCTTGCAATACACGAAATAAATATATTAGAAGCAAAGACAATGGGACACACGGAATTTGTTCGAAATTCATACGGATTTGGAGCAAAGGATTGGGGGTTGTGAATAATGCCGCTCAACGTGCTTTCTGCACTGGACTCGGCTCGTACGCAGTTGTTCCATTTCAGTGCAATATTTATCACAGGCATGGGCTTTTTCACGGATGCGTACGACCTTTTCTGTATCCAACCTACTGGGAAACATCTATTTCAACGACAACAGGCTTCACGGTTCGCTACCGATTCATGTGAATGCTCTTGTCAACGGAATCGCTCTATGCGGAGCATTGGTTGGCCAACTCTTCTTCGGTTGGCTTGGAGACAGAATGGGACGGAGGAGGGTGTACGGAATCACTCTCACTTTGATGGTCGGGAGTTCGATCGCTTCTGGCTTCTCAATCGGCAGATCAGCCGACTGTGTAATCGGCAGTTTATGCTTTTTCAGGTTCTGGCTTGGCTTTGGCATCGGCGGGGACTATCCGCTATCTGCAACAATCATGGCCGCATACGCAAATACCACTACCAGAGGAGCTTTCATTGCTGCGATCTTTGGGATGCAGGGTCTAGGAATTCTGGCGGGCAGTACAGTGGCTCTAATTGTGTCGGCTAGCATGAGGTCAGCAGCAGGTCCTCAACCATCATTCGGGCAGAAGGACGTGGTGTGGACGATAATCTTAATTACTGGCGGATGAAAATACCGGAGACCCCGCGCTACACCGCGTTGGTTGCAAGAAACCCCCGGCAAGCCGCAGAGGATATGTCGAGAGTTCTTAATCAGGATATTGATGAAGATGAATGGGATGTTTTAAGCATCCAAACTCGGGACCCACAGTTTTCCATGGCTTTCGTGAAGCGCCACGGCCTAGAGCTGCTAGGCACGGCATCCACCTGGTTCTTCGTGGACATTGCATTCTACAGTGGCAATCTATTTCAGAACGATATATATCGTAAAATCGGATGGTTAAGGTGTAATTATCCAAATCCATTGGATGAAGTTTTTCGCACTGCAAAGGCACAGGCGCTGATTGCAAGCTTTGGAACTCTGCCGGGGTACATGTTTGCCATTCTTCTGATAGATCGTATTGGGAGGTTTAAAATTCAGCTAATTGGGTTTTTCTTTATGTCTGTTTTCTTGTTCGGCCTCGCCATTCCTTACAAAAGTTACTGGCTTCACCATTCTCGTCGAATTGGCTTTTTGGCGATTTATTGTCTGACCTTTTTCTTTGCAAATTGCAGGCCCAACACGACGACTTTCATTGTGCCGGCAGAGTTATTTCCTGCTCGGTTGCGATCGACGTGTCATGGTATTTCTGCAGCTGCCGGTAAAGCAGGCGCTATCATTGGAGCATTTGGGTTCTTGTATGCCTCTCAACCCAGGCATACGGATAATCTTGGGCCTAATGATTGCGATAGGTCTTATCCAAGTGGCATAGGAGTAGATAAGGCCTTGATTATTCTTGGAGCAGCAAATTGCTTGGGTTTCTTTTGCACATTTCTGATACCAGAAACAAATGGAAGATGATTGGAAGACAATGAGGAGAAACTTTCTCAAATTCAAGCTGAGGTGGAACTTGCTCAAACTCAAGCTGAGGCGGAACCTGCTCAAATTCAAGCCTAATCTACGTGAAGGAGAACAGGTGACACATTTTATTCCAAGCTTCGTTTGTAGGAAATTAGGAAGCAGTCTTCTTGGGTTTTCTAGCTGATGTTCAAAGAAAGGAAACTACCTTGACTAAATTAAGTTTGGCTTTGTTAGTAATGACGTTATTTCATTTTAAGTCCATGATGAATGCCCCCCACACACATATATATTTACTAGCAATGGCACCTTGGTGTGCAATGGGTACGCCAAATAGTTTTGGAAGTTCAATTTCCAATCTTTAAAAGTGAATGAGGATTGTCTTGTATCCTATGGACCATGTCATTTTTTATTTTCTCGAGTGTCGTGAATTAATTTGCATAATCTTAATGGATTTCAAGATCCTGTGTTTTTCTTAGTAATTATTTCAAATGTGTGAGCTTATGTGTTTGGTGTCTAGTCTCTATAGTCTATATTCTTGTTCAATTGCATTCCATTAATTGTCACATATGTATATTATTTGAAGCATGTATGTTTGTTTAGCACAAGCCTCATATTTGTCATCATTTAATAGGCATTCTCTTGCAAATATAAGCATGGCCACCACCTACATCATGTTTATTTGTCATCTATCCTACCATCATGCATCCTCTCATGGGATGTCACACGATACAAAGATCAATCAAACTTAATGAACCTCATTAATTTTTTAATTTCACACCTTTGCATAATTTGGAGATCAAATGGAATAAAATTAAATTTAGACGTGGTATAATTTTAGATTGAGAATTCCTAATTATCTAAAAATATTAAATTTGAAGGGAAAACATTTGATTTGTTTGAATTTGTAGATGATATGGGGATGATCTCGAGACCTCAAAAATGGTGTGCATTCTTGGTAAGACTTCTGTAAAAGGAACATGACATAGAATGCACACCATTATTTGTAAACTACCTATAGAGAAGGAAAATTGACAAATAGCTATAGAGAAGGGAAAAAATGTACTTTAAAAATTATCAATGTCCCAAAATTTGTATTTTTGTTAAATAAATAAATGTATACAAGCATGTTATATTTGAATAAGGTAGGAGTGATTTAATATTGAGTTCCCATTTATCTCTCTCTCTCTCTCTCTCTCTCTCTCTCTCTCTCTCTCTCTCTATTTATCTTTGTGTGTCTTTCTATCTCCCCTTATCTATTTCTCTCCTCCTTTCTCTCTTTCCTCTCTCTATCTTTATCCATCTCTCTTTCTTACCATCTCTCTTTCTTTTTCTCTCCCTCTTTATCTTTGTATATCTCTATCTCTATATATCAATGTCTCCCCCTGCCTCTTGATATCTCTATATCTCTACCGCTTTATCTCTCTCTCTCTCTCTCTATCTCTTTGTCTCCCTCTATTTGTTTATTTCTCTTTATCTCTCTCTTAGTCTATCTCTCTCTCTCCATTTGTATCTTTTCTTCTTCCTATATCTTTCTCTTTGCCCCCTTCTCTCACTCTCTCCCATTCTCCCTCCCAAGATGTGCAGAATTTGATAAAATGAAGACTCAACGAAATGATTAATTAAATTGAAGGTTTTGATATGATAATAGGTGGAAGCCTCTATAATAATCTGATAGGAAACAACAAGAACACAAGGGATGGGCTAGAGGGGAAGAATTTCTCTATTTTATATAAATTTCTATGAATTGTGAATTATGTAATGCATGCAATGCATTTAAGTGTAACTTGACAGAATAATGAAACCTTCATTTTATACCAATTTGGGCTTCACTTTGGATCATTGGCACGAAACAACTGTTTGATTTGTTTGTATTTGTAGATGTCCTTTCCCTTTATATCTCTTATCTTTACCATTCTCTCCCACTCTAGTGGAGCTAGATGATTTGGACCAACCCATACCAAGTCACTCTGTCTTTTCTTTATCTCTCTTTCAATTTCATGAGGCTCTAGTGGGGCTAGATGATCTAGACCAACCCATACCAAGATCCACTTTTTACATTGTAAAAGTACCATAGACTAATCATTAATGTAGGGTTTTCCATTAGAATGCTTGACCATAGTCATAAGTCTATCACACAACGAAACACTTTTTGCCACTATGTTTATGTAGTTAATCTTAGTTTTGTAATTTCATGGTGGCCAATTATTTTATTTTTTTAGGAAATTTCTCTTCAATTCTCATGGGTGGTAAAGGTAAAATTTGAAATTAATTATTCATAGGAAGGTTATGCATGTAGCCATGGTTTTGTAGTTATAATTGAAAAGTACTTTGAATCCACAAAATTTAGTTCAACATCATACATAAATAAGTCCATATGGTTTGCCCATACACCATTTGGCATAGTATACACATATTCAAAGTAATGGTGTGGTAAACAAAAAAATATGTCTTTATTTTTTGTAGACAAACCTTTGGAAGTCATACTTTCTTTGAGCTTTATCTTCTGAAATGGTTTCTTGTGATGGGTTTCATAGTAATCCTTTACTAAATCTAAGTGAGCTTTCTTTTATGAAATTTGATTTTCTACACATCCTCTAGGCTTTCACTCAATCCTTGCAAAAGGAAACCATAGTTAGCATGACTAATCAAACTAATAACCTAGGGTTGTAATTGGCAACATTGAAGCTTGTAATTAGTACCATGTTGATTGTGCAAACAAATTTGCTCCATATAATCCAAATAATGTCCATAAATTTGAATACTTGTTTTTTCTAACCTCTTCAATTTGGGAGAGCATGAATTAATCATTTCATCAAGTCTTTCTTTTGTCAAATTTTGTACATCTTCCCCCTAATTTACTCTTTTGGTGTGTTTTTCCATCCAAGTTTTGAGGATAAGCTTGTTTTCTTTACAATTTTTTGTGGATACAACATAATTGAGTGGTATACCCAAACAATGCATTGCAATTGACCTCATGTATTGCCCCACTATATGCATTGTACTTGTTCTTGGAAGCTCTTTACTGATGATCCTCCAATTTAGCTAGTTTGTTTTAGTAAGGGAATGTTAAAAACAATAAAAAACTCTATAATAAAAACTCATATATTATAAAAAAAATATTATCATGGCAACGACAATGATGGAGCAGGTTCTATAAAGGGAACATGATCATCATGATTTTATTGTTCTATCTAGTCCTTGCATGTTGTGTTTCGCTAATGCCATTATATTTTTGTTCAGTCTTTGTGTGGTCTCTTGTTTCCTTAAATATATATTAGATCATTTTTGTGGATCCTTGGTTTGCAACCTAATCTAAACCTAAGACCTGACATTCCTTCCTAAGGCATTAATTTAAAGTTATAAATTCCTCACCCATTGGAATGGGGTGCCTTGAGCATTATCTTGATCAACTTTATTTTCACCTCTTGGATAATTAGATTTTTGTCATGCATGGGAACTTTTTGATAATTACTAACCCCACTTGTGCTCGAAAGGATAGGCCTTCACTTTAGTCATAAATGGAAATTAATAAAGATTCCTTGAGTAACAATTGAACCATGCTGGACTAAGGATTAGCCTAGGCTTTGAGTTGGGTTAACAATTGATAATAGCTCAGAGTTTCATTGTTATTCATTTTTTTGCTCAATGCTAAGAAGTGGAGGCCACCAGCTGTGGCGAAGCCATGCCAAATTGACAAGCCTCCACCCCCTCTATGTCATTATGATTTCAATAATAGGAGCACTTAAACAAAGCATGAAATGTGAAATACGATTATGTGTAGAATAATGAAGAGAATGTAGCATATTTTCTGACAAATGTGGCATCAAGCTATTTTAGGGTGAGTCTCCCAATGCACATTAAATGTCCTTTGTAGAGGGACAAAAAGGTGATAATATTCCTGTGGAATTTGGCCTAAAAAAAATATAATAAAAGACTTGACATAACTATATATATATAATAATCATATTTAATATATTAACTTAATATAATATTTTGTATATATAATGTTATATCTTTACTGGACATTTGGTTCGTCATTTTCACTGGTCATTGATCATTTTCTATTTGCATTCATTTCATGTGGTACTTTATTTCCTCTGGATAAGTTTCATCTGAACAAGTAAGCACAAGTGCTCAGCTCAATTACCATGTCACATTATTATTGCGAGCCTAATGATTTTTTAATTCATTTCAATATTTAATTGAGGAATCGTTATTATTATCAGTGTAATCATTATTATTATTTTTGATTGGGTAAACATTTAAGGAGTAGATCTACATTAAAATATTGTCCAACCCCACAATTATATATATATATATATATATATATATATATATATATATATATATATATATATATATATATATATATTGTAAAAGGGCTTCTAACTCCATAGTAAGATACACATAAAACTATGACACCTTGACATATTAAAAGATTACATGTGTCTGGTCCAAGTTCAATCCTATAGTTACAATAAAGGAGATAGAAATAGGGAGAGATAGACATATATAGAGATAAATACATAGAGAGAGAGAGAGAGAGAGAGAGAGAGAGAGAGAGAGAGAGAGAGAGAGAGAGAGAGAGAGAGAGAGAGAGAGAGAGAGAGAGAGAGAGAGAGAGAGAGGAAAAATGAGGATGAGAAGAGAGAGAGGTAGAGAGATAGAGAGATAAAAAGGAAGAGGGAAAGATAGAGAGAAGGGGACATACATAAGGCCACTATGGATATCATGACATAGGATAAACCAATGGGATACTACCATTAGTGTTGATGAAAGATAACAAAACTTATTTAACTGGCCTTTGGCATTAGCCTGCATGTGCCATAATTGTGACCCCACTACATGGCCATGCAATTTTTAGCATATAAAATCTAACCTACAACCAATCTAATTTGTTTAGTTTTAAATGGGCCATCAATCATTGACTTTGGAATCTATGACTTTCAGTCCACCAACCATAGATCCTATCTAATATGCTCACTCAAATATATCCTTAACTATTATAAATATGCTAAAAAAATATAAAACTCAGCTCATTATTAACTTTATATATTATATTATATCTTAAATTAGGTTTAAAGTTTTTATGAATATTATATAGTTATTTAGCTTCTTGTTCTAAGCTAGATTCAAAGTTAATATATATCCTTAATGTGCATCCAATATAAATATTTAGGTGCAAAACTATATAATAACTATAAGAGAGAGGAAGTGTGTGAGAAACAAGGGGGAGGGAAATAGAGAGAGAGAGAGAGAGAGAGAGAGAGAGAGAGAGAGAGAGAGAGAGAGAGAGAGAGAGATTTATTTCTCCCTATGTTCTTTCTCTCTCTCTCTCTCTCTCTCTCTCTCTTTGTCTCTTTCTCTCTATATATATCTCTTTTTATCTTTCTCTATTCTCTCTCTCTATCTCTCCCTCTTTATCTCTAAATACCTCTCTCTATATTTGTCTCTATATCTTCATCCATGAGAGAGAGAGAAAGATTTCATGCCAAAGTTCCAAGGATGGAACGTGTCCAAAGCACATGGGCAATCAATAAGTTTGATTGATAGAGATAGATATATAGAGAAATAATCTAAAACAAAGAAAAGATCATGGGAAAGTTAACTGTGGGGGTTGATGGTATTAAACCTCCATTTTGTGCATATATTGCAATCATTGTAATCCATGAGACATCTCTTTAGGCTATGCTTGATCAATATGATGGATTTTGACCACATCAATGCTAATAGATGATGAAATGCATCCATTTTTTGGAAAAGGAAGTAAACTTTGATGGATGAAGTAGATTCAATAAGAAGGAAGAGAGAAATACCACTCTTCACAAAACATTGTAAGGCATTGGGGAGACTTGGATTTTCATATTTTTGGTCCATTGGTGTCTCAAGAGATATGTATTGGAAGAAGTATTATCTATAAGGGATCAAAACATATAAGAGGGATAATTAATGTGGACTACACTTTCACATCTGTCTCAGTTCTCCTAAACACCAAGTAAAGTTTTCCTAACCAAGTAAAGTTCTCTCTATATCTCTATGTTATATCTCTATGTGTATTATATATTTATATTTAGTAATTTATATTGTATGAGTGAGATATGGCTGGTCATATTTCTCTTTCTCACTTCATCTCTCTCTCCCTCTCCCTTCTCTCTCTCTCTCTCTCTCTCTCTCTCTCTCTCTCTCTCTCTCCCCTCTTTATCTCTAAATACTTCTCTCTATATTTGTCTCTATATCTTCATCCATGAGAGAGGGAGAGAGAGATTTCATGCCAACATTCCAAGGATGGAATGTGTCCAAAGCACATGGGCAATCAATAAGTTTGATTGATATATATATATATATATATATATATATATATATATATATATATATATATATATATATATATATATATATATATATATATATATATATATATAGAGAGAGAGAGAGAGAGAGAGAGAGAGAGAGAGAGAGAAAATATCATGGGAAAATTAACTGTGGGGATTGATGATATTAAACCTCCATTTTGTGCATATCTTGTAATCATTGCAATCCATGAGACATCTCTTTAGGATATGCTTGATCAATATGATGGATTTGGACCTCATCAATGCTAATAGATGATGAAATGCATCCATTTTTGGGAAAAGGAAGTAAACTTTGATGGATGAAGTAGATTCAATAAGAAGGAAGAGATAAATACTGGTACTCCTCACAAAACATTGTAAGGCATTAGAGAGACTTGGATTTTCATATTTTTGGTCCATTGATGTCTCAAGAGATATGTATTGGAAGAAGTATTATCTATTTATGAAATACACAATGTGCAAAGTCTACAAATTACTAATATCAAAGAAAATCATAGGCAAGTAATGGCCATGAAAAGAGATTGAACATGTTGAACATGTTTGTGAAAGACATGTGCTTTGAACCTCACTCCATCTATCTTATTTTTGATCCGTAAAGCTTACGACATGATGCAATCAACAAAACTTTATATAGTCATTTGGTAGGTTTTGATTCTTGGTGTGCAATTGCATTGTTACCTTTTAAGGATAGTTTGATAATTGTGTTAGTTTGCATTAGGTTTGCAATATTTCCTTTCATTTGTTGAACTATATTTTGTAAGGTATTTTTGTGTACCAGTGGTTTTTCCCCTATGACAGAGTTTGTGGTGTTGGTACATAGGGGAGTGCTTGATAAAATGCCTTAAAGAAAAACTCAGTGCCACTAGTTAAATGTACACTCACAATGTGCAAACCTTTTATGAGTCTATCCATATGGAGATACACAGACCAATTAGTAGCTGACACATTAACAAGGAAATCAACGTAGGTCAATACATAGGTATGGTGGCTATACCTTTGATCATTCCTATACCAATGGTAATAGTTTGAATGGAATATTGGATTATTTGTAACAAACATGCATGTCCTCTTCTTGAGTTTTTTGAGACACATATGCATTATCCTTCAATGCCCTTATCCTTCTCAAGTTAGCATACATCTAAGGGATCAAAACATATAAGAGGGATAATTAATGTGGACTACACTTTCACATTTGTCTCAGTTCTCCTAAACACCAAGTAAAGTTTTCCTAACCAAGTAAAGTTCTCTCTATATCTCTATGTTATATTTTTATGTGTATTATATATTTATATTTAGTAATTTATATTGTATAGAATATAATAAGAAATACAACTATAATAGAAATTTTTATAGACTAAATATATTATATTATATTTATATTTGATAATTTATATGTTAAAATATAATATATAATAAATATAATTACAATATAGATTTTATATATAAAATAGATAAATAATTGAATAAAAAATATATTTAATAATTTAAATTATATAAACAATATACATAGTAACATAATATAGATTTTATATATAAAATAGATATATAGTTAATAATAAATATAGGTAAATGTTAACTATTACCATAAATCTTCTAGCCATTAGAAAAGATCATATAAGTTATAATGAAAAGATAAGTTTGAATTACAAGAAATAATCTTTACAATGTTTCCTCCATTTTGCAACACTGTTTATAGATATATAATCAAATATGTTAAAATATATATAAATATTAAATATATAATATTTAATGTAAATATACCATTTTACAATATATAGTATTATTTTAGAAATATATTAACTACTTTACATTATATAAAAATAATTAATATAAATATACTATTTTACAATATAATATTATTTTAGAAATAATTATATTAAAATAAGTTATAAATATAAATATTAAATTTATAGCATTTTTTTTCTAACTACACAATTTTATAATATTATATTATACTTAAAGAAATATAAATATAATATATTTTAAATAGTATGTAAATATATATTTTTATTTTACTATATTAAAATTTGTTAATAATTCTTATATGAAGCTTATTTACATGTATATCAAATGCACGATAATATTTTTTTACTATTAAC
Organism: Cunninghamia lanceolata; assembly: GCA_027924645.1. NCBI lineage: Eukaryota > Viridiplantae > Streptophyta > Pinopsida > Cupressales > Cupressaceae > Cunninghamia > Cunninghamia lanceolata. The sequence continues at coordinate 9,337,736 of BSBN01001067.1, forward strand.
TATTAAAATTGGTGGGAACAATATTTAGCTAGGCTTTTATATGCTCGAAAAATTGTCTCACGCCGTAAACAAAATTCGCGTTGAAAAATTTTCTAAACTCGATGGTTGTTACTATCGCATATTCTACCCTCACCTCCTCTACTTTTCTGACAACGGCGTAATAATAAAAATACAATCAACCAAAAATAAATAATTACACCGTTATTTTAAAGAACAAAAGTAAATAAAATTAAAAAAATTGTGCCGCGTAGGGTTTGACTAAACCGAACGTCACCTGCACTTGGCTATAGTGCCCACCTGTTCTACTATTTCAAAAAAGGTGACAGAAACTCATGAAATGAAGGAAAAAGCAAGCGGAAAGTAAAAACGGCAAAGGACGTCAATGGTGATGGAGAGGTATGCAACGTGTCATGCAAAGGAGACTGACGATGACGAATGGTCAAGATCATTTTGATCGTGTTGCATCCGTTTTGGAAGACTCACTGTCATTGATCTACCAAGCCAATCGGCCTGCTAACAAAGGGAATGCCTTTGGTGTAATGAGAAACTCTCTTGGCCGTGATCAACTCATGCAAGATTTGGTTTGACCGGTTTATGTGGAAGTGGGGATTACAAACTTTTTCATTAAATGATCCATTCCATTTCTTTTCCTACTAGTAATTGTTTAATGCTAACATTATAGTAGCTATTGTTAGTCACTTAGTAATGGCTAATCATTTATTAACTCGTAACATTGTTAAAAACAAAACTAGGAGCATGAAGGAACAACACAAGGATGGGAATAGAAAGGGCAGTGTCTATGCAGCATACAAAATGCACCAAATGTATAATGTCTTAAAAAGAATCTTCTTAAAAATCATATTATTTTATGATATATCTTCTTAATTTTTTTTAAAATAAAAGATGGGAAGCCATCAAGCCAATATATTAAAATATAAAATAAGAAGAAATACAGTGATTAAAGTTAAGCCTGCAAGTGTCTGCATAAAACATATAAACAAAAATAGCCGGAGACATATATATCATAAAATGATATGATTTTTAAGAAGATTCTTTTTAAGACATTATACATTGGTGCATTTTGTATGCTGCATACACGCTGCCAATAGAAAGGTCCAAAAGCTCCGAAGCCCAAAGGATGAATTGAAATATCTCGAAACTACCAACACTCTGTAATTTGTTCTGTTCGTTGTTTGTTTGGGGTTGTGTTGTGGGTCAATTGTGGTTTCACTGACATTTTGCTAATGTAAAGGGCTTCTAAGGTCCCTTCAAATTTTGTTTTTACCCCTTTTTAATCAAAAACTTCATTAAAACAAAACTTCACATTGAATAATTTTCAATCAAATTTCCACTTTTTGTCACCTATAACAACTAAACCATTAATCTAATTTGAAGATGATGAACTAGTGATTTTTGAGATTTTGTATGTATATTCTAAATATATATTTCTTAAAAAAATTAAGAAATTATTTATGAAATTATTTTTGTAAGTTTTAATAACTTATTTTTTATAGTTAACAATATTTTTAAATAGTGACATTTATTCCATAATGCATAACTTTTTTAATAAAAAGGGATAAAATTATAAATTTTTAAACATAGATTCATTACACCAATATCTAGTGCGCATATATATTTTTTGCATATTTTATTTATTATTTTTTTAATGATTGAATACAACGTAAGGGTGCCTGAACCCATTAATAATAAAATTCAAAGAAAAATAGCTATCGGCTACTCAAATTGAGGGCAATTAATAGAAATAAAATATTATGTTATATACCATAGTTTCATGTACATATCATTGTATTATCCTTATATAGAAAATACCATTACTACATTGGATACAAAAATGGACATCACACTTCAATTCACTCCAATCCTCCCTATTCCTCTTGTTAGGGTTAGCTGATAGAATATATCAATTAAGTGCAAATAAAGATTAAACAGAGGAATGAAAATACATAGAAATAATAATACTGAGAGACAAGTTTTAACGTGGTTCACCCAAACTCGGGCTACATCTACCAACAGAGAGTCCAATATTATTATCTAGTAAATCAAACTAATTACAACTAGTAATCCTTGCCACTCAATACCACTACAAAATGCTACAATACATCATCAGAAACCATAACCCTTAGCCATTTTTATCATGACTTTTGTCGGTTACAAAATAGGGTTTTTTTATGTCCGCCAATGAAAAAATAACTCCCAACGCCTTAATAAAATAATAAAAAACCCTGTGGGGCATTGCCTTAATGCTGCCCCTAGACCCCGCAAGGGGTGCTACCCCTTGACCCCTTAGGAACTTGGGGGGAAACCGCGCTAATAAAAGTGGGGTAAATTTAACCTCCGAGTCTGATTAGGTTCCATATAACAATGATCTCCCACTTGAAGACTGATCAGAATCCACACCATATCATCTCCCACTTGGAGACTGATCATAGCACTGTTGACTTTGTAGCTCCCACTAGAAATAAGCACCCTAGACTCTATTGTTCTGATTTTGTTTTTAGTTTTAAAGACCAACTAAAGTAGAAGAGGAGCTCAGCTTCTCCCTTGTCACTGCCTTTGTAAATATATCCACTAGATTTTTATTTGTATGTATCTTTTCCAACCTTAATTGTTCATCATCCAACACTAATTGAATGAAGTGATACCTCAACTATATGTGTTTGGTCTTTGAATGCAAGGCATAATTCTTTGCAAGACGTATGGCACTCTGACTATCCCTAAACAAATAACTATTAGGCTATTGTTTGCCCAATTCTTCCATGAAAGATTGCAGCCATATCATCTCCTTGCTTGCTTCTGTTGTAACTACATACTCTGCCTCCTTGATGGATAAAGCAACCACTTTTTGCAACCGTGAGATCCAACTCACCGCTATCCCACCTACAGTAAAGACATAACTTGTAGTACTCTGCCTGATATCAATATCCCCTGCCAAATCAAAGTCTACATAACCTACTAAATCAATATTAGAGCCCCTAAAACATAAGTGTTTATTGGATGTACCTCTCAAATATCTGAGAATCCATTTGACTGCATTCTAATGCTCCAATCTGAGATGACTCATATACCTGTTTACAACTCTTACAACATGTGCAATATCTAGTCTCGTGCATACCATGGCATACATTAAACTTCCTACAACTGAAGCATATGGTACCTTGGACATTTTTTCTTCCTCCTCTTATGTCTATGGACACATATCCTTAGTCAATTTCAAATGACTAGGCAAAGGTGTGCTAACAGCTTTTGCATTCTCCATATGGAATCTCTACAACACCTTTTCAACATAATCAGCCTCAAATAGAGTAAATTTTCTATTCTTCCTATCTCTGCAAATTTTCATACCAAGGATTTGTTTTGCTGCCCTAGACCCATCTACAAGCATGTCATCAACATATAAACATAAAATAATTTACCTATCATTTTCCAACCTCTGAAAATAAGTACAATCGTCAGAATTACACTAGCTATAGCCTTGCTCAGCCATAAAACTATCAAATTTCAAGTGCCATTGCCGAGGTGCTTGTTTCAGACCATACAAACTCTTCTTCAATCTGCACACTAGTTTCTCCTTACCTTTGAGCTCAAATCCTTGGGGCTTTTCCATATATATATCCTCCTCTAAATCACCATGGACAAAGGAAGTTTTCACATCTAGTTGTTTCAAATGCAAATCTTCAGCATCCACAATACTTAAAATAGTACGTGAATAGAAGTCATCTTGACAACTGGAGAAAATATCTCATCAAAATCAATGCCCTTTGTCTATGCAAATCTTTTTACAACTAACCTGGCTTGAAATATTTTCTTACCTTGATCTTCCTCTTTCAACCTATAAACCCATTTGTTTGGTAAAGCCTTTTTATCTGCAGGAAACTTACATAATTCCCAACTCTGATTTTTCAGCAAGGAGTCCATTTCTTCTTTCATTGCAAGCTCCCACTGAACCTTTGTATCCACCCGCATAGCTTCATCATACCCTTTTGGTTCACCAGCATCTGTTAACAAAATAGAATACAAAGAGAGAGAAAACCTTTCAGGAGGTCTACTTAGCCTTGTTGACCATCTAACATTCATTGGAGTTTGTGGTATTTCTTGTTGATGTTACGGAGCCTGAGGAACCACTAGAACATCACTATTTGGAGTATCATCCAGCACCACATAATCCTTTTCTTTCTTCTAATGCTACTGTAACTGATTTTTGTACAACACCTTCTAATTGAATACAACATCCCTACTTCTTACAATTGTCTAATTTTTAAAATCCCAAAGCCTATAACTAAACTCATCAATGCCATATCCAACAAAGCTACACTTTTTACATCCAGCTTGGTTCTATTTTTAGAATCTACATGTGTAAATGCTTCACATCTAAAGGTTTTGAGAAAAGAATAACTCACCTTCTTACTTGTCCATGCTTCCTTTGGAATACCACAGTCCAAAGGAACTGAAGGACCTCTATCAATTAAATATACAGTAGTGTTGACAGGCTCTGCCCACATGTTTAAAAGCAGCCCAGGATGCAATCTCATGGTCCTTGCATGCTCCATTATTGTCCTATTCATGCGTTCAACCACTCTATTTTCCTGTCGAGTCCCTGGAACCATTTTCTGCCTACGAATTTCATTAAAAGAATAATAATCCTCAAATTATTTGCTGTAATACTCACCACCATTATCAGATTTGAGATATTTTAATCTTTTACCCGTCTCATTTTCAACCAAGCTTCTATATTTCTGAAATGTTTCAAATACATCAGTTTTCTGCCTAAGGAAATAAATCCATACCTTCATAGTTGCATCATCTATGAATATAACATAATACCAAGAGCCACTGAGAGAAGATACCTAAGCTAGTCCCCATACATTTGTATGCACAAGCTCTAACTTTTCATCTTTCTTTTGTTTCCCATCCTTGAGAAAACTAACTCTCTTTTGTTTGCCATACACACAACTTTCATAGAAATCTATATTAATACATTTCAAACCTAGTAAAACTTTCCTAGAATAAAGTACCTTCATACCTTTTTCACTCATATGCCCAAGTCTGTTATGCCACAGTGTTGTCTTAGAACCTGCAGCAACTATTTTTGAATCTGTTTGTGTTTTCTTTGCAACAACTAAAGTATAAGGAATAGTATGACATGTACAAAGATATAAGGTGCCTACTTTGACACCTTTTACTACTACTAAGGCACCTCTTGTAACATTCTAATTTTTATTAGTAAATGTAACAATGCAACCTTCATCAGCTAGCTACACTACTGAAATTAAATTCCTACTCGGCTTTGGAATGTGCCTTACCTCTTGTAGTAGCCAATGATTCCTATTCTGCAACTTAATCTTAATTCTTCCCTTTCCAACAATCTGACAGGGTTCATTATCTCCTAAATAAACCAGCCCAAAATCCCCTTGGACATAATCAAAAAAATAACTTCTATGGGGCATAGCATGAAATGAGGCCCCTGAATATAAAACCCATGAATCATCAGCATTATCTAGGGAAAGAATCAAAGCATCATCTTCAGATATATTACTTACCATATTTGTCTCCTTATTTCCTTCTTGTTTGTCTCCTTCTTTATTCTTCCGAGACCAGCAATCTTTCTTTAGATGACCTAGTTTCTCACAGTACCAGCAATCCTTCTGTCCTCTAGATTGGAATATCTTATCCTTTGATTTTCCTCATGACTTCCCATGATCTCCAGAACCTTTTCCTCTCTCATTTGATTTGCCCCCGCTTTCTGCATTCAAAACACTACCTGATGTGGACCCTCCTAATCTTTTCCATCACATTTCCTTGCTAAGGATAACACCAACAACATCATCAAATTTTAAAGTATTTGAACCAAAGGTAGAGTTACTTACAACCATTACCAAGCTATTCCAGCTTTTTGGCAAAGAACATAATATCAAAAGAGCCCTCACCTCTTCATCAAAACTTACTTTTATAGAAGTTAACTAACTGATAATCGTATTAAACTCATTTAAATGATTTGTCACAAATCCACCTTCAATCATTTTTAGATTAAACAAATGCTTCATGAGAAATACCTTATTTGAGGCTGAGGGTTTTTATACAATTTAGCCAAATCTTTCATCAGACCATCTGTTGTCTTCACTTCTATTATATTGAATGCCATTGATGGTGCCAGGCACAACCAAATGGTTCCCAGTGCCTTTCTATCCAGAAGATTCTAATCTTTATTAGTCATTGTTGCTAGTTTCTTGACTACTCCTTCCAACGGCCTCCATAAATCATTCTGATAGAGATAATCCTCTATCTACATCTTCCATAACTTACAGTTCTACCCATTGAATTTGTCTACCTTCAATTTAACCTTGTCCGCCATTGTTCCCACTCAACCATTACACCTTCCTGTTGATGATAATCAAACACAACTTGCTCTGATACCATTTGTTAGGGTTAGCTGACAAAATATATCAATTAAATGCAAATACACAGAAATAATAATAGTGAGAGACAAGTTTTAACGTGGTTCACCCAAACTCAGGCTACATGCACCAACAGAGAGTCCAATATTATTATCTAGTAAATCAGACCGATTACAACTAGGAATCCTTGCAACTCAATGTCATTGCAAAATGCTACAATACATCATTAGAAACCCTAACCCTTAGCTATTTTTATCATGACTTTTGTCTGTTACAAAATAGGGTTATTTTTATGTCAGCCAATGAAAAAATAACTCTCGACGCCTTAATAAAATAATAAAAAACTCTGCAAGGGGCACTACCCCTTGACCCCATCTTGGTGGCACTGCCCCCAAACCCCCGCAAGGGGCGCTGCCCCTTGACCCCTTAGGAATTTGGGGGGAAGCCATGCCAATAAAAGTGGGGTAAATTTAACCTCCGATTCTGATTAGGCTCCATATAACAACACCTCCATCATCACATAAGTTTCAATGTCTTCTACACCGGACCTCGGTGTGTAGGCAACCACAACTTTGATCTCCCACACTCAGCCTGTTGTCTTGGTTAGATGCTTGAGGAAATCCATCCCCTCTCGCGCTAAGCTCCTACGAGCCTACTTATCCTCACTGACCATTAGTGTAAAAAAAGGAATCTAGGGGGCATTGTAAGCAGGGAGAAGATCTAGCCACACACCACCATCTCTTCGCAGACCAATGCCTGGGATTGCCAGCTCCAATACTTTCTTCAGACCCTGGCACCACTTTGCTTTGACTAGAGCCAATGTCAAAGCCTGAACTAACTCCTTCGGCTCCCCAATCTCCAAGAGCACACCGAAAAACATAGTAGAAAGGTCTGAATTCACTTTGTATTTGATCTCTATATTTAAAAAGTCTCCCCAAGGACTGGAGATTTTGAATTAAAGACCTTCATCAATCTTTGATTAGAGATTGGCCCTAAAAAGGCCATTTGCCTTTTCCCAGCTAGCAGAGGAACATTCAACTCCATGTCCACTTCAATCACTCTGAAAGAGAAATCAAACAGGAACAAGATAGAAAATGAAAACCACATCTTGCCAAACCCATAAATATCATCCCAAGCCACTGCTAGCCAAGCTCACATGCTGCATTGTACCACCTCAGATTTCCTTGGATTTGGAAAGTAGATCCAGAAATAAATTCCCAACGCTACGGGCCATAAACATAAGCATGCATGTTAGTCCTTGAATCATCCGACCTTTCATCATCAGTCTCCACACTGGTTGAGAATGCCATCACACCAACACTAGTGACACACTTCCTATCAGTCCTTGCATCATCAGTCTCCATGCTGGTTGAGAATGCCACCTCACCTTCCACTCACTTCTAACACTATCCCACACCAAGATCATGTTGGCTGGCATCTTCAAAAATCAGATTTTCTAATCTAAGGGATAGGGATTTTATCTCCTCCAAAGAATATTTAATTTGGAAATCATCAGTCATGTTGAAGGCAAGATTAGCTAACAAATTAGCTACCTTGTTCACTTCTCAAAAAATATGATTAACTTTGTAGTCCCTAAATTTAGTCAATAACTCTAGACTTCTATCCAAGGAGTTGCTCAATTTCTAGTTTGGAGTTTGGCTATTTTGAATCGCAGTCACTATGATATGAGAGTCCCCTTCTATGTGAATTCTTCTAACCCCAACTGTAACCCCATGATGAACACCTGCAATTTTGCCTCATTATTAGTTAGCACTCCAATCTTCCTTGAGGCGACACCAACCAACTCACCTTTCTCACTTCTAATTACACATCCCATCGAGGCCTTACCCAGGTTCCCCATGGAGGCTTCATCAATATTGAGTTTGGCCCATCCCTCATCTGAGCCCTGCCATCTTGTATTGGCTCTACTAACCTCCAATTTATCCTGGGACACCCCTTGAATAGGGAGAATAACTAGCCCTTGCCAATTCCTCCACATGAGACCATCCCAAGCCATAAATGATCTATCCTTAGTCCTTTGATTTCTAAGAACATTGTTAGCCACCTCAATAATAGCCCCTTCAATCTTTCGACATAGCTGATCTAACTCCATTTCCTTATCTTGGAAAAGTCTTCTATTTCTTTCCTTCTGAACTTCCCAAATTAGGATTGACAGAATGATAACCCATATGCAAGAGAACATCATCTTCCTATACAAAACTCGCCATGAATTGAGCAAGTCTAACAAGCTTCTTAGAAAGGCACTTTCCCAGTTCAATTTCTACATAAGTCTCAACCAACATTGTTCTGTGAACCTACAGCTCGAGAGGAGATGGTCTACCTCCTATTCCTACACACAAAAGCAACATCTAAAGGGCCCATAATGGCTAAATTTATTCAATTTCTACCCAGTCAAGATTCTCCCTTGCAGGGCAGCCCAAGCAAACATTCCTGCATTGGGAAGACATTGGTTGTCCCAAATGAGGTGAGTGGGCCAATTCTCCTTAGCTCTATCTGCCTCCTTGACAATGTAGTCTAACATCACACTGTAGTCACCTGATTTGGTGCCACACCAAATAATTATGTCCTCACTGTCCAAGATTTCTATCCTTCTACTTTTCAATTCCTACTTCAGAAGATCTGATTGGGCTTGAGGAAGACCCACATCGTCAAGCTCTTTCCATCTCCACTCCTTGATACCTTCCTACTCATGCAAGTACACATAATTTCCCACCTTGTCTCCCCATAACTGAGACAACATGGTCCTATTCTCCTCTAACCCTTCAATGTTTTTAAGGGAAATATACCCATTCCAGGAATCTTCCCAGAAGAGAGCCTTACTTCCACTCTTGATTTCCCAAGAGAGGTGGTCTGTGATAAGCTATCTACACTCCAACATGAAGTTCCAAATTGCAAAACTAGCAGGAGGGTTTTCTGTTGTCAAAATTCTATCCAGGTTGTATGAATCTAGGTACTTATTTTGAAGAAGTCTAGCCCACTAGGAGTATGGATTGTTGTACATTTGCCATATCAACTTAGCACCAAGAGCTTTATTTAAGGATGACCAACTTCACAGTCCTACCCCAACCATTTTTTTTTATTTGCAAATTTTATCCCACATAAGTAGGGGTATTTCTGATCATTTAGGTCTCCACTCGAGAAAAAAAATTCATGCTTTTGTTTAGATATTCCTACACCTTTTTAGGCATTTTCAAGCAATGTATGGAAAAGATGGGGATAGTAGAGACCACTAATTTGAGCATCTGGACCCTCCCTTCCGACCACAACCACCTACCTTTCCAAGATTCCATCTTATTTTTATAGTTGGTCACAATTTGACTCCATAGATTGGATCTGACTACTCCTTGGAAGAGAGGGGTCCCCAAATATTTCCCAGGAAGACCTTTAATTCTCAGACCCAACTTCCTAGGTAACATCCTTTGTTTTATATGATTCGTGTTAAAGAAAAACACCTCAGATTCATTCCAGTTTACATTAGAACTGACCTGAGGCAAAGCAATAATTGCCAATTGCATCCTCGATTACCTTAGCCTCTCTTCTACTAGTCACTCCAAACAACAAGGTTTCATATACAAATTGGTGATGCGTTACTGCTTCTGTATCTAAAGCTACTAAGATACCTTTCCACCTACCCAATCTAGCTTTTTCATTAATAAATCTACCAAGTGCTTCTGCCATTATAACAAACAACAAAAGAGAGTGGGGGCCCCCCTACCTGATACCACTTCCTAAATCAAAAAGCCTTTTGGGCTCCCATTCACGAGGATAAAAAATCTAAGCGTTTCGATGGAGCTTTTGATCCACTGAATCCATTCACAACAAAGTCTAAACTTTTCCATGACTGCCAAAAGGAACCCTCTATTAACCTGGTCATAGGCCTTCCTTATGTCTAACTTCACCAGCATCTTTTCTACCCTACTTTTCTTCACCGTATTCAAGGCTTCATGCACAATGTTTATTCCATTAGAAATGGGCCTCCCTGGTGGAACCCATTTTGCTCCTCAGTAATGAGAAGGGGAAGGAGCAATTTGATTCTATTAGCCATTGCTTTCGAAATAATTTTATACATTGTGTTGAATAGAGAAATAGGTCTATAGTTATCCATAGTCTTAGTTTTACTGCTTTTTGGGATTAAAGCAATGAAAGTGGAATTCATAGCTTTCAACATTGTGTTGTTCCTCCTAGCCACGTCTACTACCTTCTCCATGTCATCCCCAATAATCTCCCAAAATTGTTGAAAAAAGAAAGTTGGAAAGGGCCATCCGAGCCTGGGGCCTTATCAAGGGCAAGTTGAAAGGTATCTTTTCTCACCTCTTCCTCTGAGAAAATATTGTTTAGTTTTGCATTCCTACCCTAATCAATCAAGAATGGGATTCTTCTTAGAACTTCTTTTGTACAGATCTGGCTAGTGTTATCCTCCTTGTTCAGCAACTCCTTAAAGTAGTCCACTGCCACTTCCTCAATCTCCTCAGGATCAAAGACAATAAAGCCTTCACCATCTTTATAAGAATAAATCTTATTAATAATCCTCTTCACTTTGGTGGAGTTATGGAAGAACTTAGTATTACTATCCTCACCCTTCAGCCAAGTCTCCCTAGATTTCTGCTTCCAAAACATTTCCTCTCTAGCTAAAAGTTCATCATGTGACGTTGTCTTAGAGCCTTTTGTTTGACATAGATCTCCTGATCCATTCCTTCTCTTAAAATTTTATTATTTAGAGATTCCATTTCTGCCTCCACTATAACTTTCTCTCCAAAAGTATGCTTAAAATGAGTCTTATTCCATTCTTTAGTCAGACCTTCACATAAGCTAGTTTATTCTAAAGCTTAAAGAGCCTTGACCCAAACACCCTAGGGTCTTGTGTCCACCACTTCTTGATTGTATCTCTAGTTCCCAGGTCCCTTAACCACATCTTTTCGAACTTAAAGGTACTACCCACTAGTCTTGCATCCTTCTCAAACTTGAGTTGAATTAGAAAGAGATCCAATCCTGACAAGGGGATAATAAAGGATTCAAAAACAACAGACTAAACTCCACCAACCAAGAATCTGTCCAAGCATTCTGCTATGTTTGTGAAGCCCTGATGCCTGTTTGTTCAAGTCTATATTCCATTTTTTGGCTTTATATCTTGCAGAAAATTGTCATTTGTGAAAGCTTGAAAGTCTTTCTGCACTTGATTTGGGGATTGAATTCCACCTCTCTTCTCGCTGCCATCCTCTGTGGCATTAAAATCCCCACCAATGATCACTTTCTCGTCCCTTATTTCCTAAAGAACTACAAAAATTTGGTTCTAGATTAGTCTATTCTAGTTTGTTTTGGATGGGCCATATACATTAATAATGATGAAACTCCCACTTGAGGATATAGGTTTGCACCTACATATCTGCCAGTGATCAAATTGTTTAGTAGCCTCAACATTCATGCTAAAAGGATTCCACATTACTCCTAATCCACCTAAGGCCCCTCTTGAAGGGAAAAAGATCCCCTCCCACTATTTGCATCTCCTCATTAAACCTTGAGACTCCCCATTGGTCAGCTTTGTTTCTTGTAACATTGCCAAATTAGGATTGCTCAAATCAAGATGGCATTTGAGTAGATACCTTGTATTAGGGGCATTTATGCCCCTAACATTCCAAGTGATGAGCATCATTGCTCCTCAGGGAGGGAGAATCCCTTCCCCAATCTCAGCTTCCTTTGTCCTTAGGCACTACTAGCCAATTCTAATTGGGCTTTCTTTTATTTCCTCCCTCTTTTTCCTTTCTCCCCTAGATTTGGTTTCTTCATTTAGTCTTCCTCTAAGACATAGTTTTGATCTCCATTTCCCCCCGGTCCTCTTATGAAGAAGAGAAATCCTCAGAGTCTTGCTCTTCAGGTTCAAATTTCTTGGCTTCTTCATCCCTAATCTCAAAACCTTCTCCCCCCTCTATAATATTGTCCTCAGCAACATTTTTTTAACATGAATTCACTTTCTTCAAGCTCTACTCCACCGTCCTTCCCACCTTGCACAACTTCCATCACCAGATGATGGTCTTCTAGAGTACTTGCGCCAACATAATTATTCCCTTCTTTTTCAGGAAACATCCCCACATGAACTCTCCTCATCTATAGACTTATCTCCCTTAGGATGACCAATGTATTCCATAATCAGACTTCTATTCATGTTAATCAGATTTTCGATGGGAGTCACTTCTATGAATTCTTCTTGGAATCCTTCCTTCTGATTAAGCACTAAAACTGCTTCCTTGACTAGGGGCATTGAGGAGTTTTAGGTTTTCTAGTTTTCTGCTTCCATCTTACCTAAAGCTTCCAATGGGGAGTTCAATTTCATGTTCCTATCTTCCTGAGGACACTCTTCCTTATCATGTTCAAGCTTTTCATTAGCCCTAATTTTTTACTGGGGTGTTTTTCCACTTCTATCTTCTACCTCCAGATCCTTGAATCTCATTTAATTTCAACCTCACTTGGGATTTCCTTTGTTAATTCAATTTTATACAAATCTTTGCATACATCCTGAACTCTCCATTTAAGAAATTATCACCCGACTTAATAAAGGAGCCTAATTTTTCACCAATCCGCTTAAGAATATCTTCTTCCTATTATTCCACAGGAAGATTGTACATCCTAATCCACATCGGAACTATTGAAATTTCATGTTTAATAGGGTTAAAGTTGGGTTCTTAGTCTTTAACATAGAAGCCCATGCCATCAATGATATTATTGTTATATGGAGCCTAATCAGACTCCGAGGTTAAATTTACCCCTTTTATCGGTTTGATTTCCCCCTAAATTCATACTGGGTCAAGGGGCAGCACCCCCAAGACGGGGTCAAGGGACAGCACCCCTTGCGGGGTCTAGGGGCAGTGCCCCTTGTGGGATCCAGGGGCAGCATTAATACGGTGCCCCACATGGTTTTTTATTATTTTATTAAGGCGTCGAAAGTTATTTTTTCATTGGCCGACATAAAAAACCCTATTTTGTAATTGACCAAAGTCGTGATAAAATGGCTAAGGGTTAGGGTTTCCGTGGAGATGTATTGTAGCATTTTGTAGAGGTATTGAGTTGCAGGGATTGCTGGTTGTAATCAGTTTGATTTACTGGATAATAATATTGGACTCTTTGTTAGTGGATGTAGCTTGAGTTTGGGTGAACTACGTTAAAACTTGTCTCTCGTTGTTATTATTTCTATGTATTTTCATTCCTCTGTTTAATCGTTATTTGCATTTAATTGATATCTTATGTTGGCTAACACTAACAGATATGTGGACTTCCCTCCAAGATTTTAGTTTTTATCTCTACACTCGACATTTCCACTAGGAATAAGCCATATCGGAGGGGTTTAATGATAGCTTCCTTATCCCATTTTTCCTACACCACTGGGAAACCCTAGCCCTTGTTGGCCATTCCCTAGCCCATTTTAAGAAAATTTCTCAAGCCCTTAATCTATTCACCATATTTTCTAAGCCTCGACAATTTAGGTTGAATGAAATACATTTAGGGAGGGGAAATGAACTTATCAGGATGGCATTAGCTCCTGTTGCCACTCCTTCACCCTTAGGTCTCCATATCCATTCCTTAGAGTTGATTGTACCAGCCATCTTTGATGCTTTGTCTGGATACGTCCCATTCGATCGTCTTCCCCACTCACTTTTCCAAAAGCCTCCCTTCCTACTAAAACCTGATCCATCTCTACGCCTTCCATGCCAAGCTTCCCAATTTCTATTCTTTGAATTAGGGGAGAGCCATATTTTTCTTCCCCACTGGCCTGGTTTTGAAAATTTTCAGTTCAGAGGCATGTTGTTGTTTTTCCCATTTTTCATTCTATTAGTATATAATTATATTTATCTATAAAAATTAGAACCAGGGATGTACCCCTGGGTGACATGAAAATGCCCCACTCCACATGTCATGGGTAAATCAGGATACAAGATCCCAGGGGCCCCTCAATTGTTGACATAGTAGAGGGAAACCCTATGAGGTTTGAACCTAGGTTGCTAGCACTATAGGCAAGAAGCCTGACCATTTCACCACAAGGTCTCTCCTGATATTTTATTTATTATTAATTTTTATGTAAGATTATTTATAATTTAAACATAGTTTTATTCTATGATGCATAACTATTTTGTATATATCTAATTTTGTTCGATTGAAACAATGACATTAATATGTAGTGCACACATATTTTTCATAATTTTTTTCTCTATTTCTCTATTTTTCTGTGTGTGGAACGGAGACCTTAATGTTTGGTGAAAAGCTTATGTTCACTAGAAAAATTGAAACTAAATATAATAATTAAATTAAATATATTCAAAACTATACTTTCTCAAAAGCTTATTCTGAAGGCTAGGATCCTACAAAATTGTATGTTCCAGTGACTCAGTTTGATGGTTCAACGCAAGCTTTGAAACATAAGTTTTTGTAGAGAAACAAGTGAGAAAAAAGTGTCATGAAATGAACCTTGATACCTTCAAATGAAGATACCTTCATTCAAAATTTCCTTTTCCTTTTTGAACATGAAAATATTAAAAAAATTTTAAAAAAAGACTTTCAAATGAAGGTGAAAGTCAAAGGATCTTCATTCGAAGCTATTTTTATTATTTGCTTCCTTTGGCTCATTTTTTCCCAATCCCACAAGTGGGACACACTATTGTGGGTTCACCCTTGTTCCTAAAGTAGTGAGCTACTAAACTCTAAAAATAATGTCGACTCCAGCCATGGGAATAGAAAACATAAGATAATAAAGCATGTAGTCTGCCATGGTGAGTTTAATACTATGGAATTTACTTCAACATTAACTAAATACCACTATCTGTAATCATAACCTAAAATTTTAGGGTAGGGTAAATAATGTATAGTTCAATTATTTCACCAACTTACTATTGTTGAAGTTATGAGTACACCATGAGTTAATCAATACTCTTACCTTCTATTTTTTAAAGGCACCTAATACCTCAAGTGTTTGTGGGGTACTAGTACTTGATAGAGTATGGAAAGAGATGGTTGGTTGGACATCTTCTAAGTCTTCTACAACCACTAATAATACCTCTTCTTCATCATTTTCTTCATCATAGGTTCCCTCAATATAGAACAATTTATTCTTAGCACATTTATGTCATTTACTATATTTTCCATCATAGTTAAAACATAACCGTGTGACCCTTTTTTCTTCAATTTGTTAAGGTTTCAATCTCATAGATTGAAGAAATGATGGTGCAAGGTTCCTCCATTCTCTTTTACTAGAGAATTCCTCCCTTCTGTTAGCAAATAACTTTTCTTCTACCTTCGTTGTCATAATAATTTCTTAGGATAGAGAAGATTTATAGAACATGCATACCTCATATTTGATGTGCTCTTTTAGAACCCCTAAAAATAATTCCTTTAAATTTTCTCCTCTAACATTATCTGCTCTTAAGTACAAGGTTTGGAAATATTGAGTACAGTCCTTAATTGTACTTTTTTCCTTTAAATTGGTGAGCTAGTTGAATTAGATATCCCTAAAAATGTCTCCATAATGTATAGTGAGTTCCTCTTGAAAAATTGACCATGTGGCCACACAATCCTTCTTTTGTTTCTTTTTTCATAACATGATACCAAATGAATTAGTTTGGTTCCAAGTTTAAAGATGTCATTGCCACCTTTTGTTGACATGGAACATGATGAAGATCAATGAACTACTCCATTTGGGAAAACCAATTAGTTGGATCCTTGCAATAAAACTTTCACATGTCTATCTTTGGTGTTAAATGCATAGGCATAACTTTTTTGGGAAATGATCCATCTTTATTTTTGAATCAAACCCAAAAGCATCATGTCCCTTAGAAGAATCATCTTCTTCCCAAATATTATGATGTGAAGCCATTGGCTTAGAGTTCATATAACTCTCAAGACCATCAAATTATTATTAACTACGTATTGTCACTCTTCATGAATCCTTTTATATGGTCCATCAATTTTGACTTCATTTCATCTTTCATCTTGTTGGTTTCTTTCCTTATTTATTCCCTTATATATTCATTATCTATGGGACCAATCTCCTTAATTACCACATCATCATTGCCTTGAGATTTTCCAGGTGTGACAAAATTATTTTTCCCTCTTGTTTCAAGCCTTTCCATGATGATGCCAAAATAGTTTTCACAATAACTTACTAAAAAAAATAAAATAAAAATAAAAAAAATTACTATAACTTACTAGGGCCTGAATCTCAACTCTAAAAAATTATCTCCAAGAAATTTGCTAATTTGTAGGCTTGTGAGAGAAGTTAGTGGAAAGTCTAATTTTGCAATAACTTCCTTAGATATACTCCAAATGACCTAAAATTAGAACTATAGAATATTCAATATGTCCTTGATCAATTCTCTATAAATTAGATTTTGTTGCTGATTTATAGACTTTGGAGAAAATTTAGTGTAATCCCTAATTTCACAATAACTCCTCCAAATCTATTCCAAATGATCTCAAATATAAACTATATCATCTTCAATATGGACTTTAAAAACTCTTTAAAAATTAAGGGAAAAAAATGCCAAGAGATATATGCACTTCACAATTTAACATCTTGAGCAGAAAAATATTACTTTGGTTTTTTCTCTTCAAGTGCCAAGATCATGCATTGGTACCACTTTCAATTAACTTGAACAAAAGAAGAATATAATAGGAAATATGTTTCAAATACTTGATAATACTTGAGAAAAAAAAAGGCTAATTTGAGAGGGAAAATCTCCAAATATCTACAATAAGTACACAATTCACAATATGATGATGATAAATTAACCAATAGCTCCTATATATAGTCTACTTGTGCCTTGGATGCCACCGAGTATGACTTGTAGATACCCATATAACACCTAGGATGAATTAAATATCTAAATAAGAGTATAATAATGATCATATAAATTAGTTAAGAGTTAAGGTAGCCACAATCTAACTACTCATAACCCAATGCACATTATAAGATTAGGGATGTAGAGATCAAGCCCACTTAGCTTACTACACCATTTGCAAAACCTTAAGCAAGCATTGTACCTTATTAAAAATTCATTATATAGTCCCTTTAGCTTATCCTGTGTGTTAAATTATGATGGATTATTAGGATTCAACTATCTAGTTGAGTCAAATTTATTGACCCCTATTTTGATAAATTATGAAAACTAACTCTGACTTGTTATCTTATATCTATTATCACATAGCCCAAATATCCATTCAATTCCTTTTGATTTAAGCATGAATCTATTTGTGTGTTGAGCTATGTACAAGCCATGATAAAATATATATATATATTTTTTTAATTTAGAAGAGGCGTTGATGTTGCTTGGGTTGTTGATGAGAGATGTTGTTTCCTCCTATTTTTTAGATGCTTTGTTTTATGCCATTCATGTTCATTTAAAGAAAGTTTCATAGATTATTTTTTTCCCCCATTTTCTATATTTTGTTGGATAAGAGATTTGTATAATTGGCTATGCCAATGTGAGTAAATAGAGTGATTCTATGTTGTTGGCTAGGGTAAAAAGAACTAGAATCTCAAATACAACATAAAACTAGATATGTACTATAAATCAACAATTTCTTATTTCTATTCCTTTTGACATAAAAGTATATATATTACAGTATTATGTCACAAATGCTAACCACTAAATTGTTAGGTTCAATTATTAGTGATATGTCTTCTTGCAACACAACCACGGTTATACATCATTCTTACTATTTGGAATCCTTATACACCTATGGATCTTTTCCTTATAACAATATCCTATAAGAAATTGAGCTCACTAGGGGGAGATTGGGATGCAAAAATAGTATTAGACTAAGTTTTTGTTGACAAGATTTTTTAGATCTACCATTATTTTCTTATTTGAATGTCTTGGTTTAAATTTTTTAAAATCTTGAAGCTACCTAGTATGTTAGATTTAGGACAGACAACTGAGAGGGGGGGATGAATCAGTTGTCCAAAACTTTCTTCCAATTAATCACTTAAATTCTTTTCTTAATCCGGCAGCATAACAATAAATCAATCATGGAAATGTAATGCAACACTTCAAGAGCAGAAACACATTAACACATATGACACAAAGATTTTTGACATGGAAAACCTGGTTAAGGGAAAAACCATGGGGTGACTAACCCAAGATTGTATTCTCTATTAGAAGAATAGAAAGAACAAAATGGCACATGCCAATTAGGGCTCACTACTCGAGCACACTACTCACAAGAGGCCCACTACCTACAGGAGACACACTGTCTACAGAATAATAAGTATTACATACTTGAACTGAAGAATAGCATCTTCACCATGCTTGAGTCAGTTCCATTTAAGCCCAATACTTCTGCTATGCCTTTCGCTTTCCTCCTCTCTACCACACTCTCATCACTACCAGATACTTTTGAAATGACTTTACAACTCCTTATTTATACAAGACATCAAATTAGGGATAATCATCCAAGTCAGCAAACATTATGGAGCCAATACATAAATACAATATGATTAATTACAAAGACTTCATGTGGATCAACACACTGTCGGCCACACAGATCTGACTCTTCAATCTTTCTTTAGGAACACGTCATTCTTCACAGAACATCTTCAAGATCATCTGCAAGATGTGTAACTCATCTAGTCGGCTAGACTTAGGAAGAACACCATCATCCAGAGGTAGTTCTTCACTTGCGAGCTCAATCTTCAATGCGGACCACCAACACGAACTGAACAAAATCCAAAGACCTCCACAAGCTTGCCTAAATCACCAAGAACATCCACACTACTTCTATTTACTGAAATCATTCTCTCCTTCATCCAGAACCTCAAGAACACAGTCTATCATCACTGTCATATTGGAATAGATGCTTGCGGACCTCTAGAGCATGAACCAATTGAGTTGCTACTTCACATTGACTTCCTAAACACTTCACCAAATCTGCAGAACAGGATATTGCATTTCCAGATCTCACCGGACATGTCTGTATCACTCTGTCACCTCTGAACACTTGCCAGAACTGGTTTTACTTAAGTGTCCATAACTTCTTCAGATCTTCATGCGGACCTCTAAAATTTTTACTGGATAATCTCAAGAAACATATCTACAAACCCTTTTATGTGCATCCTTTGATATTCATCTTATCAAGGAACTTTACCTCACTATCTTCACTATTCTTCTATGTTCCTGATAGGGCTAATTTTCTTAATATCCTCAACATACAACTCATCCAATCCTTATCATCAATGCAACAGGAGTATGTTGACATCAATGACAACACTAGTTAGGTCCATACTTGTAACAATCTCCCCCTTTGTCATTGATGGCAACAGATGATGTGAAAAACTATTTTAACCATCAAGGCAAGAACAAGTCTCCCTATCAACAACAACCACCCACATGTCTTCTCTTCCTTTACTGCTCCCCCTTTGATCAGCAACCACTTGTTTTTCACATGTCTTCTCTCCCCCTTTGACATCAATGGCAAAGGGCACATACTTGTATTATTTTAGAATTATACCAGTTACTTCCCCCTGAGTAACAGCTTCCCAAACATTAATTTGGACCATAGGATATGACTATGAGATCCACCGGACTGATGCACATCAGTGCACCTTAATTCAAAACCGGAGGGGTAATAACCCCTAACTTCTCCCTGAGATACTCAAAAGAGTCCTTAGGTTTGGTCTTTGAGTGCAACACCGGATTTTTTGATATGTTAATTACACTTGAATTATCACAGAAGATTGTGATAGGTTCTTCATACTCTACTATGATATCTCTTAGCATTTGCTTCATCCGTAACACTTGAGTGCAACTACCTGCTACTGCAATATATTCTGCTTCTACAGTGGACAGAGATATTGGCTCTTATTTCTTGCTCAACCAAGAAACCAATCTCTTCCCTAAAAAGAATGCTCCTCCACTAGTACTCTTCTGGTCATCCACATCTCCTACCTAATCCACATCTGTATATGCATCAAGAGATAAATCATGATCTATGGGATACCATAATCCATACTGAACTGTCCCTTTTAGATATCTAAAAATCCTCTTGATTGCCATGACATGAGATTCTCTAGGGTTAGTTTGGAATCTAGCAACAAGACCAACAACATTCATAATATTGCTTTATTCTAGTTATCATCATTGCAAGCTTCATTCACTATCTTAGGTTCAATCTTTGAAATTAGACAATACTCTTCTGAATCTTGAGCAATCCTTCTTGTTTGTACACCTTTGCTTTTATCACCTATGATCTGATCTTCAGAGTGATTCAGTCTTACATACCTGGGAACTTTGGGAGTTTCTTGCACTTCTGATTCTTGAACAGGTTCATTCAAACTTATCTCTTCTTCTTGATTTACTGGATCAGTCTGAATCTGAATTTCAGAGGGAGCTTGGACTTCTTGAACAAAAACATTATTTTCATCATTTTCATCATATTGATAAAACCTTGAGAGTTTTTCAACACCTTCATCAACCTTCACATTTGTACTTTCTACAATCTTCCTTAATCTCTTGTTATAACACCGGTATGCTTTGCTTTGAGTAGAATAACCTAAGAATATTCCTTCATCACTTCTAGCATCAAATTTTCCTAGATATTCATCTCTTTTAATGTAACATTTGCTACCAAAGACTTTGAAATACCTCACAGTGGGAGTGATGCCAAACCAAAGTTCATAAGGAGTCTTACCGCTATTACTTCTTATTTGTACTTGATTGAGAGTATAGACTGCAGTGCTTACAGCTTCTCTCCAATAGATCTGAGGAACATTTGCTTCCATCATCATGGTTCTAGATGCTTCCTGGATGGTCCGGTTCTTTCTCTCCACTACTCCATTCTGCTGTGGAGTCCTAGGAGCAGACAACTATCTTTTTATTCCATGTTTCTCATAGAATTCTATGAACTCACCGGATGTGAATTCTCCACCTCTATCAGACCTTAGACATTTTAATTTTAATCCTATTTCATTCTCTATCGTAGCCTTGAATATTTTGAATTTCTCAAGAGCTTCTAATTTTTCTTTCAGAAAAGTCACCCACATCATCTGGGAATGGTCATCAATTAATAACATGAAGTATCTATCACTTTGCACACTCTTGGTTCTTGCCGGACCACATAGATCAGTATGAACTAAGTCCAATAATCCGGTAGAGGATTGTTCCTTGCTTTTGAATGAGATTTTGCTTTGTTTACCCAACTGACATTCTTTGCACAAACTATTTGTGGGTTTCACCAATCTTGGAAGATCTCTTACAGCCTAAATGTTGGTTATCTTGATGATATTATCAAAATTTACATGACACATTCTCCTATGCCACAACCAACTTTGATCAATTTAAACAAATAGACAACTTTTACCAGTACCAGCTAAGTGGAAGATATTACCTTTTGTTTGAGTACTGAATGCAATCTCTGTTCTGAAACTTTCAAAGATCTTGCATTTTCCATTCCTGAATCGAAGATCATAACCTTTGTCCACCAATTGTCCAACACTGAGAAGATTATGCTTCAGACCTTCAACATATAGTACATTACTGGTTTTGTTCTTTCCATCAAAAGAAATAGTTCCTCTACCTCTGATTCTGCCAGCAGAATTATCACCAAATTTTACCACTACTCCTTCATACCTTTCCAAATCTATGAACTTATTTTTGTCACCTATCATATGGTGAGAGCATCCACTGTTAATGACCCAATCATCCTTTTCTTCAGCTTGGGTAGCCAGAGCTCTTTCTACAATTTTATGATTAGCAGATTCAGAGGGCATTGGATCTTCTTCCTTGATGGCAATAAACACCCAGTCACTTCCAAATTTGTTTCCTATTTCTGATTCATCATCTATTACTCCTTCATCATCTTCATGAACATAGTAACATTTCTTTTGGAACCTTGATCTATTAGGATTTGGTGATGCAGAGGCACAACCGGAAATGTAAACAATTGGTGGATCTTTATGTTTCCTTATACCGTCGACAAGACTTGGTACTTTCCACACCGATATATCTTATCGGCCAGAGAATAGTCATCGGTATCACATACACCATTCGCTCCGATGAGAATTTCACCCCGATGAGTATTAGTTTATGTGCCTATCGGCAACACCGATACTATCGGCTTGAATCCTTAGTCATTCCCCGATGTCGAGTGTCACACCGAAACACTCAACCCTAATTCTAGTGTCGCCCAAACATCCACTGTTGGCCTAACTTGAAGTCCTTCCGCTGACATCTTGCTTCACCCTGATGGATTTAATACATACTATTAGCGGTGAGACTTTCACCGTCGGTTGAACATAACTCTGACACACCGATGCTGAATCTCATGCCGATGCTTCCTTCATCAGTGACACCTCGGGGGTTGTTACACCGATCGGCGAGAGTATCCTCTATCAGCTCAAAATGATCTTCTCAACCCAATGGCTCTTTTCATGCCGATATCCTCACATATTCATTCTTTGACTTTCTATAGCCAGTCTCACATACAAATGCAGGATATACATAAAATATTCACCATATGTGTAAAATGCACAATTCCTCCTCTGTCACCATTGTAACTGTACACACTACACAGAAATCACAAAACCCTACTAAACAGAAAGAAATCTAACAACATGGAGGTCATTCGACTGATTTCAAAGAAATTCATTAGTGGAATGACTCCAATCTACATTCCTTCAGTTGAACCAAACAAACTTCTTTTATTCAGAAATAATATACATTCTTCTGTTTAAATCTGTCTAACTACCTCTGCCCATCTACGAACAGAAACCCAACTATATAAAGACTCTTATCTTGACAGTTACACATGGTGGAAGGTGAATCACCTATAACCACCTGCCAATCGGTTACAAACCTTTCAGACATTCAGTTTGGTTACAAATGTTAATGACACGTATACAAACTACTCAACATCATGCCATTACTTGGCCATGTATGACTCCATGGGGCACGAAGGCCTTACAATATTACACTTTGGACATAACATAAAATGTATAGAATCCTCAGATTCTCAATGTCTTCAAGGTGCTCCTGCACCATTTGGCCTTGAAAATCTTTCTGGACACCTTAAGGCAAAATGACCAATCTTATTGCAGTTAAAACATTTAAAAGGTAATTTCCCTTCATACTTACCGGATCCTCTTGGCATCCTTTTTGCAATAAGGGCTTCAAGTTGAGCAGCTTCTGCTTCATCTTCTTCCAGGTCTTTTCTTGCTTTCTCATACCATGATAGTTTATCTGAAGAGTTATCTCCCGGATCAAGCTTGTGTTTTCCTTTAACAGAGGCACTAGCTCTGAATGCAGATTCAGTCTTGGGGGGGCATCTCCAAACTTAGTCAATTGAAAGGTAGCCAATTTACCAACCAAATGATCTCTTGTGATACCTGAGATAGATCTGAATTCTTCAATAGAAGCAACCTTGTACTTGTAAGAATCAGGAAGGGATATGAGAACTTTGCCAACAATCTCATCTTCATCCAAAACTCCACCAGCACATCTAATGCCACAAACAAGCTCATTTAAATGTAGTGATATTTTCATCTTCTCTCATCTTCAGATTTTCAAATTTTCCTTTCAGACTCTGTAGCTTGGAACATTTAACATACTTGTCTCCTTCATGTAGAAGTTCCATTTTTTCCCAGATCTCGAAAGAAGTTTGTAGGTGAACAACATTTGTTAGCTCTAAATCAGACAAGGAACTTAGAAGAGCTTCTTTAGTCCGCAGATTGTTTTCAGCATCCCTGATTTCATCTACAGTTCTCGAACCATTCTATGGAGGAGTATACTTCTTTGAAGCCATGATCCAATACTGCATTCCCATACATTGCAAGTGACATTCCATGCGACTTTTCCAAAGAGTGAAATTGGTTCCATCAAACCTTAGACTATCCTTCTTGTAGGACGACATCCTAGATCTCCTCAAGCGGTTAAGCTCTTTTAGAGGAACTTAGCTCTGATACCAATTGATAGATTTAGGATAGACAACTGAGAGGGGGGGCAAATCAGTTGTCCAAAACTTTCTTCCAATTAATCACTTAAATTCTTTTCCTAATCCAGCAACATAACAATAAATCAATCACGGAAATGTAATGCAACAATTCAAGAGCAGAAACAGATTAACACATATGACACCAAGATTTTTGACATGGAAAACCTGGTTAAGGGAAAAACCATGAGCTGACTAACCCAAGATTGTATTCTCTGTTAGAAGAATAGAAATAACAAAATGGCACATTCCAATTAGGGCTCACTACCCGAGCACACTACTCACAAGAGGCCCACTACCTATAGGAGACACACTGTCTTAGAATAATAAGTATTACATAGTTGAACTAAAGAATAGCATCTTCACCATGCTTGAGTCAGTTCCATTTAAGCCCAATACTTCTTCTCTGCCTTTCGCTTTCCTCCTCTCTACCACACTCTCATCACCACCAGATACTTTTGAAATGACTTTACAACTCCTTATTTATACAAGTCAATCAACTTAGGGATAATCATCCAAGTCGGCAAACATTACAGAGCAAATACATAAATACAATATGATTAATTACAAAAAGACTTCATGCAGATGAACACACTGTTAGCGACACAGATCTGAGTCTTCAATCTTTCTTTAGGAACACGCCATTCTTCACAGAACATCTTCAAGATTATCCGCAGGATTTGTAACTCATCCGGTCAGCTAGACTTAGGAAGAACACCATCATCCGGAGGTAGTTCTTCAATTGTGAGCTCAATCTTCAATGCGGACCACCAACACGAACTGAACAAAATCCAAAGACCTCCACACTACTTCTATTTACTGAAATCATTCTCTCCTTCATCTGGAACCTCAAGAACATAGTCTGTCATCTCTATCATATTGGAATAGATGCTTACAGACCTCTAGACCATGAACCAATTGAGTTGTTACTTCACATTGACTTCCTAAAGACTCCACCAAATCCGCAGAACGGGATATTGCATTTCCAGATCTTACCGGACCTGTCTTTATCACTTTGTCACCTCTGAGCACTTGCTAGAACCAGTTTTACTTAAGTGGCCATAACGTCTTTAGATCTTCATGCGGCCTCTGAAAGCTTTACTGGATAATCTCAAGAAACATATCTACAAACCCTTTTATGCGCATCCTCTGTTATTCATCTTATCAGGGAACTTTACCTCACTATCTTCACTATTCTTCTCTGTTCCTGATAGGGCTAATTTTCTCAATATCCTCAGCATACAACTCATCCAATCCTTATCATCAATGCAACAAGAGTATGTTGACATCAATGAAAACATCGGTTAGGCCCATACTTGCAACATAGTATGTCATAGAGAAGTTGCATTATTCATAGAGTCACACCATAATATTTTCATAGTTGTCTCTAACTCTGTTATTTTTCATATTCTTACAATATGTTAGAATTGCGTAATTAAACTTGTATTTAGCTTTCTTTTATTTATAACTACGAGAACTCATAATAATGTAATTAAGCCTATATATTTTTCCTAATAGAAACATCCATAGTGAGAATTACCATTTGTTGGCACATCTTGGGAGGTCACCCATCTTAGTACTACTTTGACTCACATGTGCTTAACCATGAATCTTCCCCAAAGATCAAGACCAATTAACCCACTAACCAATTTGCAACACCTTTAGAAAGTTTTGTGCCTTATGACCCATTCACTATATAGACACTTTATCTTATCCATTGACTAGTGGAAGCTATTTTGTATAGTGTAGCAAATTATGATAGTTTATAAGGATTTAACTTTTTAGTTTTGAGTCAAACTCATTGATGAATATTTCATGACTAGTGGTTCACATGAGCCCATCTCTCATGAGCACGAATGGTCCACTTAGAACACATTACATCTAGGTGATGCTCATAAGGGTGAAGATCTAGAAAATCTCTAGAGGTCACCCATCTAAGTACTACTCCAACTCAAGTTTCCTTAACCATGGAGTTTCCCTATGATCAAGCCCACTTAACCTACCACCCCATTTGTACAAAATTGAACAATAGTTATTCCTTATGAATCATTCATTAAAAAATCCATTTTATCTCATCCATTGACAATCATGAGGTATTTTTCATAGTGTGTCAAATTATTATGGTTTATCAACATCTAACTATGTAGTTTTTGAGTCAATCTTATTGAACCATGTTTCATGAGTAGTGGTTCACATGAACCCATTGTTCACATGACCATCAACTGTCAACTTAGCACTCATTGTATCTAAGTGATGCTCATAGGTGTGAAGAATTGGGACTTCCTATGAGGTCACTAATTCCAATAATACTCTAACTCAGCTGGGCTTAAACAAGGAGTTTCCCCCAAGATTGAACCTACTTCACTTGGAAAACCATTCACAAAACTTTGAACAATTGTGGTTCCTTACAAACCATTGATTATATAGCCCCTTTATCTTGTCTATTGACAAGTAAAAGGTATTTTTCATAGCCTATCAAATTATAATGGTTTATTAAGATTCAACTACATAGTTTTTTAGTCAAACTCATTGACCTATATTCTATGAGTTGTGGTACACATGAACCCATTTATCATGAACATGAATTGTGCACTTAGTAGTCATTGCATTTAGGTGATGCTCATAGGGGTGAAGCATCAAGACTTCTTGGGAGGTCACCCATCCCAATACTACTTTGATTCAAGTATGCTTAATCATGGTGTTTTCTACATGATCAAGCCCAATTAGCTTCCTACCCCATTTGTAAAACCTTTAGAAAGTGTTTTACGTATGAACCATTCATTATATAGGCTCATTAGCTCATTGATTAACATGTAGGTGGTATTTTCATAGTATGTCACATTATGATGCTTTATTAGATTTAACTACATAATTTCTGGGTCAAACACATTGACTCATATTTCATTAGTAGTGGTTCAAATGAACCCATTTCTCATGAGCATGAATGGTCCACATAGAACTAATTTCATTTAAGTGACACTCACAAGGGTGAAGCATCGGGACTCTCTAGGAGGTCACCTATCCTAGTACTACTTTGATTCAATTGAACTTAACCATGGAGTTCCCCCAAGGTCAAACCCACTTAGCTTGCTACACCATTTGCAAAACCTTCAACATGTGTTGTGCATTATGAACCATTAATTATATAGTCCATTTATCTCTTTCATTGACAATTAGGTGGTAATTTTACATAGTTTGTCAAATTATGATAGTTTTAAAGGATTCAATAGTATAGATTTTGAGTCAAACTCATTGACTAATATTTTGACATGCTTAAAAATATTGGCTACTTGTTAGCTTATAGCCATATTATTATAAATCCTAGATATAAATTCATTTCCCTTTGACTTAAAGCATGAATGTATTCAGACATTAAGCTAAATACAAGCGATGATAAAATCTCCATATATTTTTGTTTGGTCTAGGCATAGATGCAACTTAGCCTATTGCTGAGAGATACCATTGTTTTCACCTGTTTCAAACAATTTCTCTATTTTATCCTATTAATGTTCATTAAAGGGAAGGTTCCATAAAGTATTATTTTCTCCCATTCTCCCCTTGTCTATACTATGTTGTATAATAAATTTATGTATTTAGATATGTCAATGTGAGGAAATAGAGTGCTATTATGTTAGCGAAAGTAAAAAATTAGAAATTCAAATGCAAGATAAAACCATATGTACCTGCACGTAAAAACTTTCCTCATTCATTTCGACATAAAATTGTATATATTTCACTCTTCTATCACAAATGCTAAGCACTAAATTGATTTGCTTCCAATTAATTTTTATGAAGATATTAGCTATTCGAAAAGCATTGAAGCAACTTCCATTGTGAGCATTGTCATTGAAAAGAATTGTTTACTGTAGGTTCTATTATGAAAGTTAGTTCTTCTTACAACACTACAAAGCCTATAGATTATTCTTAGTTTTTAGAATCCTTATATACATGCAGATCATGTCCTTGTAATAGTACGCTAAAAATACTTGTGTGAGTTTGACCACATTAGGGGGGAGAATGACATGTTGGAACTTTATTATACTAGGTTTTTGTTGATACAATTTTGCATAGAAGAATTATTTTCTTATTTGTATGTGTTGGTCTAAAATTGTGTAAATCTTGAAGTTGCTTGGTTTGGCATAGAGGAGTTCCATTATTCATAGTCACACCATAATGTTTGTACAAATTTCTCTAACTTTGTTATTTAACATGTTTTTACTATATATCCAATATAATTATGTGATTAATCTTGTATTTTACATCCTTTTATTAATATACTGGAGGAACTATCAATGTAATAATGTAAGCCTTTATTTTCCCTACTTTTTGGGAAGTCACCCATCCCAGTACTACTCTAACTCAAGCATAGTTAGCCATGGAGTTTTTCCCAAGATCAAGCCCATTTGAAAAACCTTTAGAAAGTGTTGTGGTTTATGAACCATTCATTATTTAGCCCCTTTAGCTCATCCATTGAAAAGGGTAAGTGCATGGAAATGGAGGACAAATTAGTTCCCAACCTTGATATTTTTAGTAAAACATGTTTGTGTTATGAAAACCATAATGTGTACACGCAATTCTAATGTCTTGAATTCAAAAATTTTATCATCCCACCCATTTAGTCTTGGATTTACAAGCTTGATGGTTGGACATCTCTCGTGGCTCCTAAATTTATGTCTGTAACATGAAACAACTTGAATTCACACTTCAACTTCATCATGTTTACATGTTTTGCAATAAAATTTTACAAAACCACCACCAAAATAAAGAGATACTTCTTAGATTTATAGCCATAAGTTTTTTTAAATTTTTTGAATAAGTTAACATATTTTATTTTATTTTATTTTATTTGAAGAGTGTCTTCATATTCCTCCAGTACATATGTATTTGATTTTTTTATAAATTTTGATGTGCTTATCCAATTTTTTTTTAAAAATATAGGATTATTCTATGATTTATTCTATACACATTTAATAAAAGAAATTTACATTTTAAATTAGTTTTGTGCAAGTTATGTGACATGCAGACTCAGTGATGTAATTTTTAGGATTAATCCACTTCAAAAAATCACAACAAAAATATTTAATTAAAAATGTTAAAAAATTTACTACTTGTAGTACTCACTCTTGGCTATATTTTCACCAACTAGATTTTAAAATACCTAATGTCACGAAAAAATAGGGGGACACACACCATACACTATGTTATATTTTAGTGATAAAAATAAGAACACTATTCTGTGCACTCAACATTTCATCGCCTTACCTTAACAATTTTTAAAACTTTTAGTATTTTAGAAAGTAGATTCAAATTACTATAATTCGTTTTCTTATCATATCTTGAAATTTTGAGTGTCCACATCTTGAATTATTCATCCAAGTTCAACTTTAGCTAATCTCAAGAAAACCTAGCCAGTTTTATTGCCCTTTTTGTCTCCCATTTCCATGCATTTACCCAAAAGTAGGAGTTATTTTCATAATGTGTAAAATATTATATTTTATTAGAGTTTAATTGCATAGTTTTTGAGTCAAACTTATTGACCCATACTTCATGAGTAGTGTTTCTTATGAACCCATCTCTCATAAGCATGACTAGTCCACAAAGATCTCATTATACTTAGGTGATGCTTACATGGGTGAATTTGGGACATTCTAGAAGGTTACCCATCCCAGTACTACTCTAACTCAAGTTCACTTAACAATGGAGTTTCCTAAAGGATCAAGCCCACCTAGCCTACTACACCATTTGAAAAATCTTTACCAAGTGTTGTACCCTATGAACCATTCATTACATAGCCACTTTAGCCCATCTATTGATAAGTAGGAGGTACTTTTTGTAGTGTGTAAGATTGTGATGGTAAATATTAGGATTCAAGTATGTAGTATTTGAGTCAAATGCATTGACCCATATTTCATGAGTATTGGTTCACATGAACCCATCTATAATGAGGATGAATGTTCCACTTAGCACTCATTGAACCTAGGTGATGCTCACAAGGGTAAAACATTGGGACTTCCTAGGAGGTCAGACATTCCAATGCTACTCCAACTCAAGTGCACTAATAATGAAGTCTCCCAAATGATCAAGCCCACTATTGACCTATTACATTACGCTTTTGACTAACAAAATTGTGCTATTGATAGACAATTGTACTCTTTTGACAATCAGTGATGCGTATCTGACAGACAGAGTTGCACAATTGATCTACATTTCTGCACTTTTGATTTCCTATCTTGACCAGTGTCATTTACTAGTGTTACACTTTCAAGTTATCCTATGCATTCTTTTGAGTTATTCCCTGGTGCTAGTGATATAGAGTATTGTGCTTTTGATATATTCTATTATGCATCTAAGTTATTCTATATCTTCTTTTGAGTCATCCCTCTACACTTATGATAGATAGTACGGTGCTTTTGAATTCACAGTAGGTTTCCCGTCATTACACACCAACATTTTGAGATCTTTACGTCATTTAGACTTAAACATAGACCTGAAACTTCACATCACAATCATCAATATCCCACTAGTCATCCATACATCACAATTTACCATCTTACCCCTTTGGAATTTAGAGATTTTATCCTTTTTGAGACTTTAGGAAACAATTGGACATCATCATCATCCTAAATCAGTGACATTTCTTATTATCCATCCATCCCAATTAGCTTGTTTGATGAAGGGGGTAAATCATAAAACACACAATAACAGAAATTGAACACAGAGAATGGAACTTTCTTTTATTGATCTGGGCAACTTATTACATTACAGAAGCTTAATTACAATCAGAGGAATCAGTCCTCCATAGGCTGTAACACACTACAGCTACCATCACCAGGCGCTGGAATCTTTCGCCTTCTGTAACCCCCAAATCAGCTAGGGTTTATGTTTTCCCACCTATTCTTAACTCTACACTTGCCCACTTAACTCTACTACTGCCCAGGGTCCCCAAAATAGCCATAAATAACACTTTTTGGTGGCCTCCAGCTAAATTTTGAAATTTACAACTCCCTATAAAAGTAGGTAAACTTCCGGGAAGGATAACTTTTGATCCGGGTGTCTGATTGACGAACCGTTTTAGGTGTCGAAAAGCTCATGATGTGAACTATCATGCCAAAAATCTATAAATAGATTTTTGTCAACTTTTCAGGTGTTTAGGGAAGTTTTAGTGCCTCATATCTCATTTCAAAAATTTTTAGGGGCTTTTTAGAGAACAAAAACTTTAATATCTTTCAGCTCACAAATGATCTTTGCCTGATTCCTTTGCCAAAGGTCTTATATTCCCATTTAGTAACTTTCTGCAAGTTTTTTCTTCAATCCATGCCCAATTGCAAACTTTCCAAAAATAGCAGGTAGACTTTCCAAAATAGGTAGGTTGCTATTTTTAGCAGTTTTGGAAAAACTGAAAGTCCTACATCATTATTCTGGATATTATGGAAACAGAGACACTAATTATGGAAAGAATGAAAACAACTACAATGATTTTGAATTAACTTCTTTTTGGGTGATGCAAGATTGCCCTTACACCACTGGATGCTCCTGCATCATTGTTAGAGTCTAAATCTAGATCTTATCCACTAGCTTGTCACTTGTTTGAGAAGTTGACTCTCTCAAATTGGAAACCAAGTTAGTATCTATCATTAGTGGAATAGCTAGCTTAGGAGAGTGGCTCCTCTTGAGTTGGTAAACTTCACTTCCCATCTAGTATTTTCTTGAGTTCATTAGTCTAGTTCTTGAAAGATAATCCTAATTTCATCCTGCCCACGATCTAGATTGATCTTAATCCAGTTTGGTTATCATAACTATCCAAAAATCAATCATCAAAATCATCATGTCCAGTCACCCTTAGAGTCTCATCATTTTAATAAAGTCCAAACCTCATCAATCATCCACCCCTATCATTCAAAAGTTCTAAAATCTTTTTATGCCTATCATTAGATCTCAATATAAGAAAAACATGGAGACCAATCAAACTAACCCAAATATGCTTCCGACCGACCCAAAGACTCCTATAGATACTAGACATTTTCACCATGGGTATGCCTCCTCATGTCTTTCTTCCAAGTGGATACACCATAGGTCCATCATCTTTCATAGATATAGGTCAACAATCACATGAAGACCCTATTGACTTCGGACTTGTCTCAGAGCAATTCCAAAATCCTGATACCTTACAAGCCTTAGATCATTTCCTAGGATTGGACCTATTGGCACCCTCAAATTCTGCAAATTTGAAGTGCCTTTCTCCTTTCGATGTGTCGACAGAGGCTAGGTTGACATGCTGCTCAATATACCCTGGGGCCCACCTTTGATGCTAAAATCTTGCAAACCAGAGATTATCTCGCAAATCCATTTGGTGGAAAGTTGTTTGTCACATATGGTTACATGCCTACTCAGTTTCGTGCTTCCAAGATGAGTTTTGATGGGCCATTTAATTCTTTCCTGACTATGACCAGGCTAGATTTGGTGTTCTAGAAAGTTTCAAATCTCACAATTCTGAGGGTGATCCATTTCTCTTTTTGGTCCAAAACTTCTCCAATTCCAGTTTCATCAAAATTGGAGACCGTACGATGCATTATTTTAATGCATTCTAGTTGTGGCGAAGGCATCCGACAGGCCAATTTACAAAGGAAGTCCCTGAAATCATTCGGCGATGTGAATTTTGAGGAAATCAGTTTGTTCTAAATAATTGATAATGGCCCTGTGCAAATTTTCATGGCTCTCTAATATCCGGTCTACCTTTAGTGGAAATGCATTGTTTGCCTGAAGGAGGAAATTCAAAAATTGCCATTTACCTAAATTTAAAAATTACAATTTTCAAATATTTACGCCGAGAGGCATTCTACACTCACAACAAGCGCTGAAATATTCAAATTCTTGTAAACATTTTGATTCTGTAAACAAAAATCATAAAATACTTAAATTTATAAATTCATGTAAATAAGATTCATTGGAACAAAATTCTTGTCCAATTTCTTTTTTCGTTCCATAGTTTTTGTGATTTTCTTATTTTCAATTTCTTTTTTGATTTTGATTTTTGATTTTTTCCAATTTCTTTTTTAGTTTTTATTTTTTATTTTTTCCAATTTCTTTTTTAGTTTTTATTTTTTATTTTTTCCAATTTATTTTTTGGTTTTTATTTTTTATTTTTTCCAATTTCATTTTCAAATAAACTATGGAAAAGAGATATCCCTTGGCGTATTTAGATATACTTTTTAAAATATAAATATACTAGTTTATTGGTATTTTTAATATTTGAAGGCAAATATTATATGGTAAATATTATAACTTTATGTTATAATGTTTGGGGGAGAAAATTAAAGAATCTCTTTGTCATTTCACACCATCGCACAATCATTCCTCCCTCTTCTTTGAAGCCATGCGATGATGCGAAATCACCATCTCCGGGCAAATTTTAGTTTGCATTCTTAATTGCAAGGTAGAATGGAGTATTTCCTTCACCGTGGAGGTGTCTCTGATGGAGTTTTTGCAGCTTCAGGCGTGTATTGGTTGTAGAGATGAATGTTGCTCACGTTTTTGAGCTTCCAGGCATTTTTTGGGGGTTTGTTTGAGCTCAAATTTGATGTTATATGTCTAAATCCATCCCCTAACCTATCCTATTGCCTGGGCAAAGGTTTTAGCCATGTTTGTGATGGTTTCTGAGTGGCAGAGTGACAAAAAATGCCCCTGTATCAGCAAAAATGACCCAGTGATGATGAAATTTGACATGGAGGCTACAGGATTGTGTTCTCTATTATCTTAGAGGATGGATGCAAGCAGGAGTCTGAAGAGAAGGTCGTACAGTGTCATATCACAGTTGTGCATAGGGATGAGAGAACCTTCAGGCAAGCTATGTGATGGTGTGAAATGAAGGCACCCGACAGCTAAGGGAAAATGTGGAAAAGTCAAGGAGGGAAGGCATTTAAAAAAAACAATTAATTCCATCATTTACTTGCATTTTGTCTTCCCTTTGTTTTATGTATTTTATTAATATTCCCAAGGCTCTTGGGTGATGGTTAAGGATGAAATATCTCATCTAACCCACCAAATGTATTGAATGTTGAGTACCATGTTTTATGTTTATAAAGAATTGGTAGCTTCACTTTGTAAAGAAGGGATTGGAGATTGGGTTATTTTGAGTAGTGGAATGAAATACAGGTTTTGACAAGTTGCCCTATTTTCTGTACGGTGTGTTTCAATTTTATGTGTTAAATGTGTTTCTGTAAGCAGTTTATCAGTTTTAGGTTGAATGATATGAGTAATGCTAAAAGAATGTGTTTATATTGACTGTATCCATTGTTATTTGTATTTCTCTTTTTGGCAAAGAATATCAAGGGTTTTCTGAGTTCTTAAATGCACATTTGCTAGATTTTATATTTGGTTTCTTGCTTCTATTTATGGAACAAACTAAAATGATTTAAATCAAATATGGGGAGACGTGTCTGACAACAGGGATATCATAAGAAGAGTTAATACAAATACCTATTATTAGGTGTATCTGTAAGGAAGAAACAAATAATCCCTCTGAAACTATATGTCTGTATTGTTGTTGGAAACACTTTGTATGCTAAAGTTTGACTCTACACCCTAAGATAGGCACAGGTCTGGATACTGGAAGGATTCCATGGTTCAAAACCTAGTCTGGTAGTCACAAAATATAAAAGAAGAAAATCAATACATCATTTGAAAACTTTAGGAACTTTAGGAATAAGATTTTAGGTTCCAAATCCTCTGGTTCACAACTGAAGTAGGATCCAAATTGGTGAATCTGTTGGGGAGTAATCTAGAATCTAGTTATGGATCATCTCATTATAGAGTCAGTGAAGTTTTAAATTCAAACATAAATTGGTAACTCTGCTGGCAAGGACCTAGAAAGATTAAATCATTCCTCTTTTTGACAAGAGGTGGCGACTCTGAAAACAAAATTGATGAAAAATGTAAAAGACATCTTGATACTATAATATT
Source organism: Cunninghamia lanceolata (assembly GCA_027924645.1). NCBI lineage: Eukaryota > Viridiplantae > Streptophyta > Pinopsida > Cupressales > Cupressaceae > Cunninghamia > Cunninghamia lanceolata. The sequence continues at coordinate 9,373,090 of BSBN01001067.1, forward strand.
TCCAGGCTGAAGCATGTATGACAAATTGTCTTTCCCCTATACCCATTATCATACAATTGGGCATTATCAATACTGAATTCCATGTCAAAATCTGCAAAGCAATGTTAGCCCTTGTGTCAATCGAAGTCTACAAGAAGAAATAGGATGGCGGCAACTACTTTTCCAACAGAGGGTGATAGATCTTGAAGTGCACAAACCAATTGATTTTAGAAACATTTAGGGTTACCCAAATCCTCCTCCCCCTTTAAATGTTCCAAATCATTTGCCAAAATTTAATGGATGTAAATGGGAATCAGTAGATATGCACCTACATCAATTCATTGATATATTGATGAATTGGCAAATCAGTGGAGAAGATGTTATCATGAAGCTATTTGTGAAAACATTAGAAAATGTTGCTAAAGATTGGTTTTACAGTCTTCCTATGCTTTACATAACTTCATGGAATGAACTTGCAAATAAATTCATGTACCAGTTTAAAGAGAAAAATAATGAGTATTTTCAAAAGGTAAGTCAAAGTAAATTTGGGGAATCTAGATTTTCTTTGTTCAAGAGAACATTGGATATCTATATGCAAATACCTGTTAATGTTAGGCCTAATAAATTCATATGCATTGGAACATTCATGAAATTATATGTGCCTCATTCAGACAAATGGCCTGAGTCACAGAAACCAGTTACTTTTGACCAAGTGTATGAAATGATTGGTTTCACAGAGGAAATCAAGGATGAGCATACTGGCAATGATAAATCTACCAACACAGATAATGGCATGGACAAATATGAAGAGAATGATCAAACAATGCAGCCAGTAGATGAGACATGATTTTGCACGACACTTGGAGCCACAACATATTCCAACTAATGAAATGGCACATGGTATATCAAGAGATGAGAGCAATGTTCAAAATACAAATTCTTTTGTTGTCCTAGCCCACCCACCGCAATATATGAATTGGCAGTTTGGGGAGGAAGAGGATGACTATTTTCAAACAGGGCAAACTCACGATGAGGAGGAAGTGCATATATCTAAAAATGATTTTCATTTATTTTCAAATCCATTGTATGATGAAGAGATAGAAGAAGATCAGATGACATTTTACCAAGGTGTGCTAGAACATGAATTTCATGTGTATTCAAACCCATTCTATGAAGAGGATGAATACTTTCAGACAGTCAGGAAAGTGAATATGCTAATAATGCTGATGATGAGTCCATAAATGAAGGGAAATCAAATGATGAAATAAGCACATTTGATTATTGTGATGATAATGAAGAGAACTATGAGCACTCTCATTTTCCAGATCAGCCAGAAAGTCAATTCACAATGCATGACAGTAAGAAGAATAATGAAAAAAGTTACATTAAAGATGAATCCTCTTCATGTAGAAAAGATGTATCACATGGAGATGAGATTGTTCAGATTATACCTGACCTCCAATGCATGATGATGAAGAAAACACTAGAAACATTGAGCATGGAAAATTGATCAATGATATGAATGCATTCAATCAGATAAGCTTTAAAATATTGATGGATCAGCTTCACCACGACGTGATAAAAATTAGATTTTTGACAGAGGAAAACATGGCTTTTTCTTTATTCTGGTGGCATTGAACCATTAGTTATGGTGGTTTTTTTTTAAACCATATCATTTTAGGGAAAAAGTAACATTTGGACTCTATTTCCCAATGGAGTAGGCACTGGTCTGCTCCTCAGAGATCTAGGATCTTGCTATGCCCACAAGGGGCATACATCCCCAATCAGAGCCACTATTGGAACCAGAAAAAACTTCATATTTTTTGCTAGCCTTCATCCATTTGCCCTCCAATATACCATGAAAATTTATCATCATATGATCCATACATATTGCAAAATTTGTGTGACAAGATCAATATCATAACCTCTGTTGACCAATAATTCCATGTATTTGGCTCTTTTAAGCATTTCCCTGACCATAGTCAACAAAAAAGAACAATTGATGTGTATCAGCAAGACTATGTGCATGTCTTGCCGATCAAATAAGCTGTGAGATTCACATTGAACACTTCAAGCATATCAAAAAGACATAAATAATCTCTCACTGATAAATACTCATTGGCAAGATAAAGAAGGTCAGAGTGAAAATTTCAAGTCATGCCAATCTAAAAGGTCATGCTGATGGACATAGTTTTGGCAAGAGTCTCACCGATGAACAAAAGATATTAAAAAACTCATCGGCAAGACATCATACAAGTCTCAGTGATAAAAAACTCATCGACAAGACATCATACAAGTCCCACCGATGAAAAACTCATCGGCAAAAGAATGAAGGTTGGAGTGAAAATATCAAATCATACCGATCTAAAGAGTCATGCTGATGGACAAAAATAAATGTTTTTATGCATATCGAGAAGACCTAAATGAAGTCACCCCGATGAAAAGGCAAGAAGGTTTTCGGCAAGAGTCTCACCGATGAACAAAAGCTATTAAAGAAAATCATCGGCAAGATATCATACAAGTCTGACTGATGAAAAACTCATTGGCAAGAGAAATACAGGTTGGAGTGAAAATCTCAAATCATACTGATCTAAAGAGTCATGTTGATGAACATAGTTTTGGCAAGAGATATATGTACTCTCACCAATAAGTTGATACACCAATTATATCGGCATGACATATACCATTGGAACAAATTTTTTATGTCTTCTTGACTATGCAAGTCATTCCGATGAACTGAGGAGTTTCCAAGGAAAGTCTCATCGATGTATCCAAATGAATTAAAATATTTGTTTAAAATCATCAAGAAGGATAAATCATACTGGTGAAATAAATAATGGTCAGATATTAGTTAAAATCAAAATACATGAAGTGAGCCCCCAAGATGAATAATCAATATGTTTGTGGATATCAGAGAGGGTGTGCTGAATATCTCTTCAAAAAACTAGATGGAGAAATAACAAGGAAGAATAAACATCATTAACAAGAAAACAAATATTGATAGAATGTGATTATAATCTTCACACTTTTGTTAAAAAAAGTGCCGAGGTAAATGGATTTCACTTAGAAGTAAAAGAAGGTGAGGAAGATTTAAATAAATGTTAAGGAAAATTTAAATACTAGGCAGATAAAATATTTCACAGAAATCAAAATGCAAAGTGAAAATTTAGTGAAGCTACGAAGTATTTTTCACCAAGATGTTAAATATTTCACTAAGGGAGTAAATATTTGTTTACCTGAAGGAATATGGAAGTGCATACGGTTAAATATAAACTATTTCCAGCGAAGGTAAATATCAGAGTGAAGATTAAAGAAGAAATTATTATTATTATTTTCACTAGAATACAAAGGTTGAGAAGATTAAAATTAAAATTAAAGTATTTTAATCTATTAAAGATAAAATATTTTAATTTGTTTGAGGAAATTAATTAAACGAAGAGCTGCAATAGAAGGGCGATTAAAGGGTCATAACCCTAGAAAATATAATATATATACCAGATGAAATCAAATGGGAATCATGATCAGTCGCAGTAGGTTAGGAGAATTATCAGTAGTAGTAGATAGGTTCACCTATTCCACTCATCCTTTTTCGATATTTTAGATGCTTCTGTAATTAATGTACATATTTTGAAGCAATATAATGGAGCAGAAAATTCTTAAACGGTGATCTATTTCAGTGTTCACTTGTTGTGTTGATATTCATGCTTATATGCTACTGTGTTGTCTCCAGGGTGGTTTTTGCATGTTATTTAAATTATTATATTAAGGATATATTTAATTTATCTGGTAACATTTGCTGATTTAGTGTGTCCCAATTGATTGGTTTCTATAAGAAGTTGATTTAATTCCTTCTAAGTTCTTAAGTTCATTGGTCCCTGCCAGGAGTTAAAACCCTTTCAATGAAACAATTTTGGTTAGGTTTCCTTCTTGCCAGAATTAAAACTTCCTTTCAATTGTTCACAGTAATATGGGAGAATATCATTGGGATTTGGTAAGAAGAGTATAGTAACTTACAAACTTGCACGTCTGCATAAGGTGCATACACATAAAAGGTTCCCAACAATTAGAGTTACGCTGAGAAGTAAACCAACCAATCCTATGCATATGTCTCCATAATCATCATTTATCCACTTACTCTATCCACCCAATAGATTAGGCACTGATCCATTTTAGAACTCTTTACACAAATTTAATTCACATCTTCTATACTTCAAGCTTTTATTAGGAATTAGAAAACAAGCTATGCAGTTTTCTCACACCTGCGTGCCATAGTGAGTAAAATTACCTCAATTAGAATCCATTTATATTTCCAAATCTGCCTTATTGATTAGGTATACCCACCTAGGTCTAGCAGAACTTAAAGAGTAGGGTGTTTCCAAATCATAAACCCTGTCTTCTTGACCAAAAACATATCAAGAGACTGGCACCCTTTTGTGGTTTAAAAACCTGCATTTTTTAGAACCAATAGGTTGTGAAAGAAATTATGATTTTGATTTCTTGTGCAAAAAAAAAGGTTTAGAAAAATTGTAGATTCATTGATTTTAGATGTTCTACAAAATATTTTGGTGAATTAATATTTTTTTCTAGGCTAATTGAGTGAGTTGTGAAACTTGATTTTGGTTTTTAAAGATGGAAAACAATAGTTTCTTGTGTAGCAAGAGACCTATTTCAAAAAGTTAGAAAAGAGGTCTTTCTTGTGATTTACACATGTGATTGATCATTTTTCAAGTGGGGATTCTAATCTAAATGGTTTAGTGTGGTCTAATAATTCAATAGGATTCCTGATTAGAATCTCAACATGTAAGTGTTTGAGTTTTGTGCTTGTATAAATTGTTTCATTTGATTTTTCTTCCAGAAGTGTCATCCTTGTGAACATTTTACATAAGTTGGGCTGGATTAAATTTGGTTTAAAAACTAGGCAAGGTTTTCTTTCTTAGGTATGAGGAGGATGTTAGTGTGGGATTTAGTGTAGTGCATTGTCATCCAATTTTTACATTGTCATATAGAAACCTACTCTACCGTATTTTATGCACTATCATCTAACATCTATGCTATAGTATTAGATGTGTATTATCTTCCAAAAATTATGCTATCATCTATGTTGACTATAAAATTTGAAAGTTAGATACTATTCTTAAGTATTTGTATGATTGTATTTTGACTATATGAATATTCTAGAGTCAATATATTATGTTGTACAATGATTTTTTGGTTGTTTACATGGGATGAATTATCCTAATTGTGTTGACATTATTTTAGCTTGGGTTAGTGATACATTGTCTCCTTAGAGAGTTGATTCTATTTATTTGTGACATCTTTCATGTCATGGTTCTACTCGTAAGAGTAGGGAAGTCGTCATATGAGTAGTAGTTCTGGGAGTTACCCTAAAGCTTCTTCACTTGATTTATCCTATGGGATAGGATGCTTGATATTTGGCTTCCATGGAGGTGATAGGATTAAAGGAGTAGGAGAGGTTGCATGTCATCCTCCAGGATGGATACATCTTGACATCAACTTCTCTACTTCATCCCAACACATTTAGACATCTCTCCTTAAGTAACTTGGCCTATATTGAGCTTGCTTGTCTCACTATATAGGCACCACATCATAGTTAAGCTCTAGTGCTCTTGATGTTAGAAGATCTATAGATTATTTATGCATTAGTGGCCCCATCCACCACTAGTACCTATGAGATCTTTGAAGATAAATCATATGGCCTATTTTTTAGTATGCATACTATTCTACCTTGAGGTTGGGTTCTATATGGTTGGTATAGTTAACCTTCTAATCTTATGTGAAGTAGTGGTACTTAGGGTATGAGCTACATAGGTGGGAGATGTGCCTTGATGCATTCCTGGGTATTGAGTATGGGTTATGGTTATGTAGTCTTTATGTTATATTTGAGTGTTATTACTTATTGTGATCTTGTCTTGTATGATGTACTTCGATTCTATGTGTATTATGTATGCTTTAGTGATCTATTGTAAGTGTTTGTATTGGTGGGTTTGATGTTGTGTAATTAACATTGTGATCATGTATGTGTGTGAATGGTTCTATGAATGGATCTATGTGCAATTAAGGAATGAATTAATACATAATCACTAGTGTGTTTATAATATCTACACTCTTAGGTTATGGTTGGATGCTTCATTTCTGGTTTGATGGTTGGGGGGAAAGGGACATCCTCATGGTGGGTTCAAACCTTCCCCATCAGTAGAAACATTTTGTACAGATTAGCTTACAAAGTTGAGCTTGGAGTACTTTAGATATGTTTTTATGATGTACATTGTTTATGGCCACTTGTACATGTGGTGTTGGTTTTATGGTTTATTATATTTATTATCATTGATGAGGGTTGTGGTTGTTGACCCCTTATACATCTTAATTTTGCAACAATGTTATTTCATTGCCAGAACTTGATGTGTACTAGTATGATTTCATAGTAATGTAGATCTATTTATTGGTTCTCATGGATAATGATATGCATAGTATGAGATATGTATTATTTTATTTTTAGATTATGTAAAAAATTCTAGTTACTTTTTGGTGGGTGTTACAAACTTGAATGATGGTTTGTATTACATAGGATCTCGAATTAATTCTAGATGAGAATGAATGCACATTGAATGTCTTTAAATACTATTGCACAACAATAAGTCATGCGAAACATGTAACAAGTAAACTAATAGTGAGCATGAAATAGGTGCTAATTGGCAAATCCTAAACTTGATTTTTTTAATTTTAAGGTCAATTTCTTAGGGTGTGAGATCAATCCCATGTTGCAAAATTGACCCAAGACAATGCAATGTTGATATCAATATGGGGAATGAATGTCCAAAAATGGAAGCATTATAAATGTTAAATGTATGAGGACATGTACAAATAAAGATAAATTAAAGTGTAAATAAGGATAGATGAAAGATGAAAAATGAAGCCAACTTCACATAAAATCACATCATTTGTCAATACATAATTATATTAAATCATTTCACTAAAGTAAACAATTTTTTTTTTAAATTCACATAAATATAAAAATATCACCATTATTAAAAAACAATTCACCTCCTTTAACAAACCATAAGAAAGATCATACAAAAACTGACAACGTGCCATATGCGAATGTCGTGATCAAATTCTTAAAACATGCAAATCATTACCAAATGCTACACCCTTTTAGAGTATTTTTCTTTCCATTCACAAAGTCTATAAAACATATATGTCCTTTTAAATAACAAGAGACGCATTGCGTCAGGTTCCTGCCGAAATGGAATTTGAATTGTGTATAGAAAGTTGATCCAATGATAATAAGACTAGATTTTGGTACATTCTTGCCACTAGAAGATGATAATAGTTCTACCAATCCTAGAGGTCTGTTTGATGAAAAAAAGGCATCTGTGGCAATAAGAATAGAATTCCAATGATTGTGGTGGGGAAGTGGGTTTTTCTCTTGTTTGTCCTATTTTTTAGTGTTTTTGTTTAGTTATTTAGGCTTAGATTGCTTGTTGAGAGTTTTTGTGATGTTTCCTCATTGCAATTTGAATATTAGATTTGCTTTGTTTTCTGATATTAGATATTTTTTGTTTAGTATATGCTCATACATGGTCCTTTAACAAGTGTTTAATTGATAGAAAAGTAAAATTTATTAGTTTATATTGCAAATTTTTGAGATTAAAAAACTTGTAGTGGAATTTAATTGCATAAATTGAGCATTTTACTTCTTCTTCTAAGTATTAGTGTCAAAGAGAGAACAATGGTTCTTAGATGCTTTTTGTGTAGTTTCTACTAACTACCATAACAATTTATTATAGCTAAGAATATTGGCATTTTTTCAAATAAATCTTGTATGTTTTGAGTGTAGAAGGCGAGAGAGAATTGAAAATTCACCACACAACCAAACTACCATGACCTGAAAAGTATATAAATGGGGACTTTGATGCCTATAGATGAAAGAGAGTTTGTCAACCATTTATAATAGTCTAGATGCACATTTGGGACATCCCATATTATAATGAAATTTAAGTGTTTAAGCTAATACATGTCTTTCACTCAACATATAAAGAATCTAGAAATGGATACTGTTGTTGGCATTGTTATATGATTGGGTAAGAGAATGTTGGATGGTTAATCTATCTGTCATAGTTAAGTCTAATTGAAAACCATAAACATTTAATTTTATATTTTGTAAACCTATGCTTATTTTTAAGCATAGCTAGATACAATTCTAAGCCACTTTTGATTTAAATTAGATGTTGACCGTTACGCTCTCCAAATTGTAGTCTCAATGGGAAGTAAAGTGAAATGGTAAATTTGGACTTCTTTGGTTTCCATTTCCGTAACATAAGACCATAGTTATTGTTCAAGCCCAATCATTTGTAATGATTGTAACTTGGCAACCCTATAAATTAAATCTTCAGTAAATCTCTGGAGCACATGTTAACATGGATGAATAGCCTCTATAATCGAATTACCTTGTGAAAATATTTTGGGACTGTCAAGGATATGGGAAAATGGATCACCTTACTTGACACCTTGACACACAAGTCTTGGGAGGGTTGAATAAATAAATGCCATTAATTATCAAAATACAAATTTGTAGGCAAAACATTTACAAATTTATTATTATATAATTAATTATGTAATATTAAAAGATTAATTTTTATATTTATAAACTGACTTAAAATATATATTTAAATGTTACCTGAGGCAAAAGAAAATAATTTAACACGAACTCAGGGGTTTTAGTTCTATTCTACATTAACGAAGCACAAACTAGATCCTATAATTTCTATTTATTTCCTTTCATTGTTTGTCATTCTTTTTTGCACCTAAAGATATTCTGATTTTTTTTTTTGGTATTTATTTAATATCTCCTTACTTATGGTTGTAAGAAGGCCTATGGAATTTGAATTTGTTGGCATGTATCATGCCCAATTTGTGAAGTCTTGTGCCTAATATCTGTTTGCACATGTAAAGTTGTAGGAACTTGACACATTATGATTTGTCTAGCACATTTATTCAAGTCTATGCTTGTGCATTCATCTGTGTTTCAATATTCATTAGCAAAAACAATTGAGCATATTATCTCCAATTTTCCTTGTCTACGAAATAAATTTGTTGTGCAATTTAGTCACGTGAAATATAATTTTAAAGATGTATAAATAATGTTATGAAATTTGTAATGATATATCTGAAGTCATTTTCTATGAGGGCGTCCATTAAACCTATAAGTCCAAGTAATATCTTCAGAGGTTTCCTTTCGACCTCTTAATAAAATATCGTATCCTTCCCTAACTATGGTTATTGGCGGTGTTATGTGGTCCAAATTAAATAATAAAATCTTTCCAGATAAATGCATTTGGTTCACATTATATGAATTGAGCAAAACTATTAATGTGCAAGATCCTTTATATTCAAAAATTCTAACTATGTCTTTAGAATAGTAAAAAAAAAAAATCAAATGATATTATGTTATGATATTTTTTTTCATTTAGATATTTACTCAATAGATCAGACTTTTGCTTTTCTTAAGAAGCGAAAATAAAATAGAATAATAAATTTTATCAAGACATGAATATTTTTAAAATGTTGCCCTAGCTGCTCTGAGTATTTGCAGAATTGTAATGTATATCAGTAGAGTCAGAGTTTTAAATATCCTTGCGAAGTGGAAACCAATTTGGGCCTCAATACTCGGTACATATAGAAATAATAACAAAAATTTATATTTGCAAAATAATCATGAAAGATATATTACATGGGAATTGATTGATTATATCAGTATTCACCTTTCAATTTTACAAATAAATTTTCAACTAAAACTTATCTATTAACTAAACAATTCAGCACTATAACTATTAATAAACTAATTATATGATATAATTTTTAACAAAATATACCAACAGTTTAAATATTGCCTCATTTTCCTGAAATGCAGGCATATATAGAGTTCTTAAGATTATGGTCCAGTACTATAAGAAAGAAAAATAATCCTACTCCAATTATTCACAATCTTTAGAACATATAATTTATATTGCAAGAATCAATGAAAATATAAAATGCACCTTCAAAACTGAACTCATCCATGACACGTAACACTTGGTTTCATTATAATTGAGACACACCATATGCTAATTCAACATTTTATTCCATCTAGCAGATGCAGTTATGAAACACATCATATGAGATGTGCATTGTGGGCAAACATTTCGCTCTTTTCACTCTGAAGGAGGCTTTGTTGGTTAGGGTTAGGGTTTTTTGGTATAAGGAAGACTGCGGCTGCCATAGCTTTTATCTTGGACCATTCTAACCAAATGCTCTGCAGCTCAGAAAATCTAAGCAGTCTTCTTTTTAGTTTATGATATCATTTTAAGAATGTTCTACTCCTACCGCTAGGTTATGCTATATTTTGTTTTCAATTTCATGGTCTCCATATGCTGTACTATGTTTTTAATTTTGTTGATTATGGACCACCTGATTCATCTTCATAATAAAAGGAAATTACTCAATTTATTAGTAATCTAAATTCCAAAGCATCCAATTTGTAAGTTTTTTTTATTTGTTTGATAGGTTATGAGAAATTGAAACCTCTTTTTATTTGAATCTATTCTTCCCCATTAGGGCCCATGATTGATCTGTTTGCATTTTTCTATTAATTTTTCCCTATTTTTTCACAATTATTATAGCTCAAATCAGGTTTGATTTGAAGTGATTAATTGAGGGATTATACCAAGCTATGGTCAAAAGAGGGAAATATGAGAACACCAGATTGGATAATGTTGAGAAAAGCATGTATAACAAATGCTGCAGTTGCTAATTCACTCACAGGTTTATACTTATTTCCAGATTCAGCAAAAGCTTGCATTTCAAGTTGGAGAGCCCCATGGCCTGGTAAGCATTATATTTTTTAGGGTTTTTCAATTTGTTTTTAGTGGTTGAAATTATTGAGTTTTGGATTTTGAACTTGCCAAGTTCAGGGCTCAAGCACTAACCGATGCTTATTAAGGAATCTGAGTTCAAAGTTCCTTTATGGAGAGGTTTTCTACCCACTACTTATGGGAGATCATGGATGGTCTATTATATGAGAAACTCTAGACCTATGAACTGTAGAAGCCCAATAGTCTCACCTTTTCCTATCTGGCAAGAGGGTTTGCCCTACAAAGTCCTTAAAAAAGTGAGTTCTTTACATTTGGTCTACTCCATTTTGTGTGTCCTACTAGATTTAAAATGTAGTTTCTATTCATATTCAATATTGGGGGCAGATTTTGAGAATGCAGTCTGTGTTCTTTTTTACCCCCAACAGACCATCTATTCCATCAGATTTATCGAGTGCATGCAACCTGGCACCACCAAACGGTGCCACTTGATAGCAAAGGACCTCCCTGAGATAATATTTTTTTTTTAAAATTTTGTAGTGGTGAGGGCTCATGGTTCAAGTTCCTAAACGACACTTTTAGGGTTTTCAATTATGGATCATATGCTGATTAGCTATAAGAAGGTAATCCTGATGACCCGGGATTAAACTTAAATTTTAATCTAAGGAAAAATCACTCAGATCCCTGTAAATGGTATGTTGGAGAGTAATTTCTCCCATAAACAAAATAGTAATGAATTAAAATAGAAAAAGACAAAAAGGCAAAAAGACAAAAGAAGAAAATAGAAAGTTCCTAAATAAGTCTAGATAAGATGGAGGTTTCTAGAAAGAGGAGAGTTCTAGGTTAGAAAGTTCTAGAGGAAGTTTCCAGAAACAGATTGTTTCTAGATGAATAATGGAAAAGCCTAGAAGGCATAGGCATGTACCAAAGCCCTCTATAAAAGAGGCATAATGTAAAAGTAATGAAGCAAGTCAAGTCTATATGATCAAGTGATCATGAATGCAGACCCATTCCTGTATGTGATGTAATCATGTTTTGAAGTTAATGGATTAAGGTGCAGCAGCACGCATTTGAGTAATCTTGTGTTTCATGTTTCTGTGTTTGTCATTTTTAAGTCTTGCGAATGTGACATCCACCACCAACAAGTGGTATCAGAGCCAATTATGTGAAGATCATCTAGGGTTTACACAGGTTGATCAGGTTGATTGTGTTTATTAGATCTAGGGTTTGCAAATTGTCTGAAGACAAAGAGTTTGCAAGATCTAAGGTGATAATGTTTGCATGGAGCAAGTTGCATAAAGATAAAGGGTTCACTGTGTGAAGAGATTGAGCCTGTCTGAAGCCATAGATCTTTGGGAGAAATATTAAAATCACTGCTGAGGTGAGCTTTTGCACTCGTGGTTGTTTAAATTACTGGTGGCCGCCAAAGTTAAAAGGATCGCCCAAGTCTTACTAAGGAGATACAAGGGTTCGTAGATCTTTGGTAAAGAGTGTTGGTTTATTATGTTATTTATTTGCGTAAGACACTAAAGGAAAATTTACGACAGTTCTAGTTTGATGTGAGATTGGAGATTAAATCGCAGGAAAAATAAAAAGTCACAGCTTTGATGTGAATTCACCTGAGGAGAAGCTGATAAATATAATCAAGCTATTCAAGGAGTTTTAGGAACTACAGGAGAAAAAAAAAGAGATCACTGTTTTAGGGTTTCTGAAGCTCAGACCTAGAGCCGCCAATCTGAGGATATTGATCACCTTAAAATTGAAGATAGGGTTTGTGTTTTGAGAAGCCATCAATCAGATTACTGGTAAAAACAAAAGAGGCCGTAGCCTGGAGGAGAAGCGCTAGCAAAAAGAAATCGGCCAAGTTAATTGTTGAGAAAGCCCACGGAGATCGCAGAAGGCACTGCAGCAGCAGGAAGGATTTTATTCGCAAACATGGCATCAGGTACCCTACAACCTATAATTCCAATATTTTCTGGCAAAAATTATGATAATTGGTCATATAGAATGAAATTGGTACTTTCTTCACAAGGGTTATTAGAAATATTTGAAAAAGATTTTACTAAACCACTAGATGAGTCTACATTGAGTCCAGATGAAAAGAAAAAACTTGAAGAAAATAAGCAAAAGACTCAAAGGGCTTTGCAGATCATTGCACAAGGATTGGATGATCTAGTTCTTGGAAGGATTAAGCCAGCCACTACAGCCAAGCAAGCATGGGACATTCTAGAAACAACTTATCAAGGTACAAGTAAGGTAAAGCTTGCCAAATTACAAATGCTTAGGAGAGAATTTGAAAATTTGCAAATGAAAGATTCTGATTCAGTAGATCAATTTTCATCTCATGTCATGGATTTGGTTAGTCAAATAAGGATGAATGGTGATGAACTAACAGAACAAAAGGTTGTAGAGAAGATTTTAAGAAGTTTGCCTACTAAATTTGATACTATTGTGGTGACGATTGAGGAAACTAAAGATTTGTCAAAATATTCAATAGATGAGTTGTTTGGTGCCTTAAAAAATTATGAGTACAGGTTGAACAAGAATAATAGTACCTCATTGGAGAATGCATTCAAAGCACAAATGTCATTTGGCAGAGGCAGAGGAAGAGGACATTCAGGATTCAGAGAAAGAGGAAGAGGAAGAATTAATTACCAAAGAGAAGAAAGGAGGAGTCCAGATCTATGAGGCAGGAAAAATCAAATTTTCAATTCAAGGGGACACAATAGCAATCAGGCATCACAAAGGTATGACAAATCAAATGTTCAATGTTATTATTGCAAGAAGTATGGTCACTTGGCAAATGAATGTCGAAAGAAACAAGCAGATATGGGAAAACAAAATGTAAATTTTTCTGAAAGTAGTTCTCAAACATTGTTTATTTACATGCCATGTAGCTCAAGAAAGTTCAAGCAACATTTGGTTTCTAGATAGTGGTTGCAGTAATCACATGACAGGAAATAAAGATTTATTTGAAAGTTTGATACTTCAGTAAAATCAGAAATTAAATTGGGTAATGGTAACATAGTTGAAGTCATGGGCAAAGGTGCAATTAATGTGATAACAAAGCTTGGTAAGAAGACAATTTCTGATGTTTATTTTGTACCTGTTTGAAGCATAATCTCATAAGTGTGGGAAAACTTACTCAAAAGGGTTATAAAGTTATTTTTAAAAATAATGTGTGCACTATACTTGACATTCCTCCTAGTAATTTGGTGATTGCAAGAGTTGAAATGACAAATAAGAGGATGTTCCCACTTTGCATGAAAAATGAATGTTTGAGGACAAAGTCATTAGCTGAAGCTAAAAGATGCTTGGTTGAAGATTGTAAGGAAGTTGGAACAGCAAAATTTGCATGTTGTGATATTATTGATGAAGAATGTAAAGCTAAAGATGACAAGTTGTTTGAATCTAAAAATCATGTTCATTGTAATGAAGAGAATGTTGGTTTCAAGATGATGAAGAAGATGGGATATACAGGAAAAGGTTTAGGCAAGTATGGACAAGGAATGAAAGAGCCAATTGAGCTGATAATGAGGCCAAAGTACGTAGGCCTTGGATATAGAAAAGCAAATCATGTTACAGGTACAAACAAGCTGATTCAAGAAAAGAGGAATGTTCAATGTTCTCATTGTCATAGGCAAGGACATACTAAGGAAAAGTGTTGAGATTTACATCCATGTAGCAATTGTGGATTCAGAAATCATTCAGAAAAGATGTGTTGGCAAAGACAGTGGAAAGATGAATCTGTGAAGGATAACATGAAAATGGATTGTGGATGGAGTTATGGATCGAGTTGGCAACAAATTACAAGTATGCTGAAAAGTTTGTATAGGTATAGATCTTCATTTGTGAAAGATGATAACAAGCAGGAAAAGTTTAAAGGATTGAGGCATCATGCAAAGTTGAAAGATATAGATAGTAAGAGGACTTCCAGTTTGTTGTTCTAAATATTTTTAAGAATTGAATGACTGCCGCAGCAGTGGGTGAGAGTTGAAGATCAGCAGATCATGAAGATGATTTGAAGGCATCTTGCAAGCAAAGGATTTGAGTCACCAGAATTAAAAGACAAAGGTTTGGAAGATAAATTTGGAATGATAGGTGGTCGAAATTAAGGGGGAGTGTTGTAGAGTAATTTCTCCCACAAACAAAATAGTAATGAATTAAAAGAGAAAAAGACAAAAAGGCAAAAAGACAAAAGAAGAAAATAGAAAGTTCCTAAAGGAGTCTAGATAAGATGGAGGTTTCTAGAAAGAGGAGAGTTCTAGGTTTGAAAGTTCTAGAGGAAGTTTCCAGAAATAGATTGTTTCTAGATGAAGAATGGATAAGCCTAGAAGGCATAGGCATGTACCAAAGCCCTCTATAAAAGAGGCATAATGTAAAAGCAATGAAGCAAGTCAAGTCTGTATGATCAAGTGATCATGAATGCAGCAGCATTCCTGTATGTGATGTAATCATGTTTTGAAGTTAATGGATTAAGGTGCAGCAACACGCATTTGAGTAATCTTGTGTTTCATGTTTCTGTGTTTGTCATTTTTAAGTCTTGTGGATGTGACATCCACCACCAACATGGTAAATGTCTTTTTGTCCACTCTCTGCATATCTAATAAAAGAGTTTTCCCTATTCACATTCTGTTAGAAAGTCATGACAAGTGGGTATCTATTGCATCAAGTTCACCAATGACTTTTACTTACCATGGATAGAGCAACTGAGACCAGGGTAACTCAACAAAATTTTAACCCTGGAAGATGGCTTTAAATGCCATCAATCTCACCAGTGAAATAACACCCCCTTGCTGGTCTTATAGTTTAAATAATGAGATATCTTAGAGTTAATAATATGCCTTTCCTCCAGCATATTATAGAGTAGTTTTTGTTATTATCATCTAGGAACATAGCTTGAGTACTACCCCTTTCTTGATAGTCTAGCTCCTTGTGGTAATTTATTGGGTTTTCTGACAATAGCCATGATGGATTAATACAACAAATTCTTGCACGAAAATGCTTCCAGATCAAAAGGTAAATGTATTTTTGCATCAGAAGAAAAAAATGGAATTTGTTCAAAAAGGCAGTAGATCTACAGTGCCCCTTTCTATATTCAAAATATAATAGAATTAGACACTAGCTTCTGGGCAAAGAAGGTTACTTTCCCATTAAATTTTGATCAAAATTTTTGGCAACATTTTCTGACACTAGACTCCATCTTAGAATCTTTTAATAGGCTTTTAGCAACACTTTCCGACAATAGACACAATATGTAACAGATGTAATAGAGTGAATTTTGTGTGCATACAGAAAGAGAAGCTTCCAAATTAAATGTTAGAAATATATTTTATATTACAGAATAAGTGATTGGAATTTGTTCAATTGGCAACTTGATCCATAATGATCATTCCTTCTTCAAATTAGAACAAAATTACACGATAGTATCTGAGCAGATAGTATTGCTTGCTCCCAAAGTTTTTATCGTATCAACACTTTCTGACAGTAAACAAATCATATTATATAGAACAAATTCCTACAAACTTTTATTACCCAATTATTGAATACACATAGTTAAATAGGGCACTGTTCCTGTAATGCCCATTGCCCTACACAAGATATAGAATAGAGCACAATGCTCTGCTTTCCCAAATCCTTTTGATAAGCTTCCAGGACCATTTTCTAACAATAGAAACATTGAGCTACAAAGGAAAACAAATTCAACACTTGTATGCAAAAAGAAGAGACATCCATATCAAAAGTTATGTATACTTAAATAAGAGAATTAAAGAATGAAACTTTGGTTAATTGGATTTGTTGATTCGTAATACCCCAAACTTAAAGCTAGGAATATTTTACATTACAGATTCAATGAATAGGATTTGGTAAGTTCAATAGGGTTTCGTGCTCTTCACCGCATCACTCAATTTCAGCAACAGTCAAGTCAAGAATATAACTGGGCATCGCTATTTCCTGACCATGTTTCCAGTTTGTACCCAAGTCTCCATAAATGTGTCTATTTACGTGGGCACTAAAGAGTGCTCTATTACAAACTTGACAGAACAACAGTAAAGTTCAAAGGTCATTTTTATGTGACAGCCAAGCCAGTTAGCCTCTTGGGGTGTACAAGACCCCTGTAGGAACAAAACTGATATTTACTTTAAAACTTATGTATATTGTTCAAATTTTGTATCCCTTGAGTTTTCAACCAAGCTTGAAAATAAACTGGACCTTGGCAATCCATCTATACCAGGAGAACATGTACAACTATCAAAGAATATTATGCAATCATGTGACTCAGACAAGACAGATAGCTAAGGCAAAAGGGATAAAGTGGGATAGGAATAATGCAAGGGAAGAAGGCCTCTCAACCTAGCATCTAAGAAAAAAGAAGAAAAGAAAAGAGGCATTACACTGACCTTCTCACTGATGGCCTCTTGGAAGAGGAGTGTATCTAGCATTTCTGTACTATTTTTCCAGTTCTAACATCCATATTATAGAAGGCCACATCACAACTCAATATGGCTTCCAAATACTTGTACCTGGCCCTTGCGGCCTGTCATTCCGCAGTATGCATCCACCATCCTACTTCTGTCATAATGACTATTACCATCCCCTGAACATTGTTATATCCTTCAGCATAGTTTAGTCAAAATAATATTAAAAGTCATTTCCTTTCTCTCGCTCACCTCCTAATACTTTTAGCTGCACATTCTCAATGTTGTGGGTGAATATTTATCTACTTTTCTACGTTTTCTTTTATACCTAACGGAGTTGCATTGAGTGTTCCTCTTGTTTGATGTACATTTACAGTTCAATTTACCTATTTTGGTTATTGTATCTGTGTGTTGTTCATTAATAAGCCTCAAAACAAAAAATCTTACCTGCCCACCAGGTTATAAAAGCTATAGCCCTCACATAAACAAGGTATGTACTGAACTGCAACAGTGCAGACAAAAAAACATGGGGGTGTTAATTCATCTGAGTGTGAAGAAAAACTAAAATGAGATAATGAGGAGTCCGTTGCTCAAGAATAATTGACATCAAGAATACCTAGCTGTGCAGCTATCAAATTCCAAGAGTAAAGAAGAATAAAATTTCTCAAAAGAAAATTTTATGCAGACACTTCCTTGGATGATTCCTCTGCTATAGGTGCCCTTTGCTATAGGTGCTTCAGGGTCTCCATCCTGATCAATTGCCTTTCTATCAGGCTTGGAATGGGTCTCACAAACTATAAAATTTGAGCAGAAACAAAGACAAGAAAATGACTGTAAATCTTCACATTGATTTCTTACTCTTAAAGATCAGATTTCATATAAGATTTCCTACGGGAGATTTGAGAGATTTGATTTGATTTATTGTATCAGCCATATTTATTTCATTGAATTTTTTAATATTCTTTTGTCATTCAAAAGTATTAATAGAAATGAAATTTCATCACATATGATGAATGTTGTATCGATTGGAACAAAAATAAAATTAAAAAAACACAATAATTTCATTTTTTCCACTACTGTTCATTGAATGAAACAATAAGAACACAAATAAATAGCATTTTTTAAAATTATGGGATAAAAAAATGATTTATGAACTATAGCATTCTTGAGAAAACAAATAATACTCTATGATGATTGGTTGAATAAGAAAAAAAAATTGCATCTAACCAATGCATAAATAATCCTGCCAGCGGCAGGAACTAAAAATAACGACTAGCCAGTATGTTGTTTTTACTTGTGAAAATTGTTCAAAGGCAACAATTAATATGTTCGGAGATCCACGCAAACAATAAAAGATCAATATAATAAAAATGATAACTACAGCCAAAACTTAACGGTATGTAAACTTTGTCAATTAAAATTAAAATACCGTATTTAGGCAGCTTTTCGAATCAGAAGTTTTTAGTAGATACTATGCTAATGTTGGGCTTTACGGCAGTTTACACGGAAGCCTTATAAATGATGGGCTGGTCAAAACCATATGAACACCAAATGGCGGCCGACTGTGGGCCGACGAGCAGTACGGACAGAATGGTCGACATCGATTCAGTCTATTTGATTGATCCTAGCAGGAGTCGACACTGTCAGTGGTCCAAAGTATCCTACAGCTGGTGCTATTTAGGGCTGGGCAGTTTACACACTCTACTTAAATATTATCCACTTTAATGGTCAAACAGTCAATAATAATTTTACACCTTATTCACAACAAAAAAGTGGTAAATATTTGTGCTATTTTTATTAATTTAAGAATAGCCCTAGTTTATAGGTTCTTTCCTTCATGCCCAGCGATAGTACATACAATTCATGATTTGTTTATCTAAATACACAAATATATATGATAGCCAACTATTTTCAAGTGACACATGATTCATCTCCAATTTTCTAGCTTGTTCCTTTCAATTGTTAATACCACCTAGGTCATCACGCTATATAATAATAAATATATCGAGAATTATTTTCTTTATTTTCCAACTATGTAACGCACGGACATTCTATGCTAGTCGTAGAATTATTTTATTTATTGCCGAGTTGGGCCACATAAAAGCCGTCCATCGTTGAATTATTCTTCAGGAAATTAATATAATACTGTCAATTTCAATGGACTTCCTTGCAACTACAAATTTCACAATCTTCATGAAATTAATACAATAAATGTCAGTATATTAGAGAATATTCTTGCAATACACGAAAGAAATATATTAGAAGCACTATCCTGGGTTGTGAAGTTAATTCCAATGAACTTCCTTGCAACCACGAATTTCACTTTCTTTGTGAAATTAAAACAATAACAACCACGAATATCACTTTCTTTGTGAAATTAAAACAATAATGTCAATTCCAATGGACTTCCTTGCAACCACGAATTCCACTTTCTTTATGAAATTAAAACACTAATGTCAATTCCAATGGACGGCCTTGCAACCACAACTTTCAAATTCTTAATGAAATTAATACAATAAAGGGAACTATGTATAAGCAACACAATGGGACGAATGATTGGGAGTTGTGAATTTTGGCGAAAGGATCGGGAGTAATAATGCCGCTCAACATAATTTCTGCACTGCACTCGGCGCGCAGGCAGCTGTACCATTTGAGTGGAATATTTATGGCAGGCATAGGCCTTTTCACTGATGCCTACGTCCTCTTCAGTATTCCGCTTGTTTCTAATCTAGTGGGAAGCATCTACTACCAAAATGTTATGCCCATTCATGTGAAAGCCCTTGTCAACGGAATCGCTCTATGCGGGGCATTTGCAGGCCAACTCTTCATCGGTTGGCTTGGAGACAGAATGGGACGAAGGAGGGTCCACAGATTCACTCTCACTTTGATGGTCTTCAGTTCGATCGCTTCTGGCCTCTCAATCGGCAGATCAGCCGACGGTGTAATTGGCAGTTTATGCTTTTTCAGGTTCTGGCTTGGTTTCGGCACCGGCGTGGACTATCGGCTATCTGCAACAATCTTGACCGAATACGCAAATACCACGACCAGAGGAGCTTTCATTGCTGCGGTGTTTGCGATGCAGGGACTTGGAATTCTGGCGGGAAGTATAGTGGCTCTAATTGTGTCCGCTAGCATGAGGTCAGCAGCAGGTCCTGAGCCATCATTCGGGCAGAAGGACGTGGTGTGGAGGATAATCTTAATGGTGGGAGCCGTTCCCGCAGGTTTCACATATTACTGGCGGATGAAAATGCCGGAGACCGCGCTGGTTGCTAGAAACGCCAGGCAAGTCGCAGAAGATATGTCGAGAGTTCTTAATGTGGATATTGATGATGATGAGTCAGATGTTTTAACCACCCAAACACGGGACCCACAGTTTGGATTGTTTTCCTTGGCTTTCGTGAGGCGCCACGGCCTACAGTTGCTAGGTACGGCATCCACTTGGTTCTTCGTGGACATGGCATTCTACAGCGGCAATCTGTTTCAAAACGATATATATCGTAATATCGGATGGTTGAGTTGTAATTATAAGAATCCATTGGATGAAGTTTATCACGCTGCAAGGGCACAGGCGCTGATTGCATTGTTTGGAACTCTGCCGGGGTACATATTTACCGTTTTTCTGATAGATCGTATTGGGAGGTTTAAAATTCAGCTAATGGCGTTTTTCTTTATGTCAGTTTTCTTCTTCGCCCTCGCCATTCCTTACAAAAGTTTCTGGCTTCACAAATCTCATCGAGATGGCTTTTTGGCGATTTATTCGCTGACTTTTTTCTTTGCAAATTTTGGGCCTAACACGACGACTTTCATTGTGCCGGCAGAGTTATTTGTTGCTCGGTTGCGATTGACCTGTCATGGTATTTCTGCAGCCGCTGGTAAAGCAGGCGCCATCATTGGAGCATTTGGGTTCTTGTATGCCTCTCAACCCAGGCATACTGGGCCTAATGATTGCGATAGGTCTTATCCAAGGGGCATAGGAGTGGATAAGGCCTTGATTATTCTTGGAGTAGCGAGTTGCATGGGTTTCTTTTGCACATATCTAATACCCGAGACAAGGGGAAGATCATTGGAAGCAAATGAGGTAGAACTTGCTCAAATTCAAGCTTAATCTAGGGAAGATACCATAGAGTGAAGGGGAACACGTGGCACATTTTATTTGAAAGATGCTGTATGTGAAAACATAGCACTGTTTCCTTTTAATATATATATATACATCTTAAGTTTTATATAAGATTGAGTTCACTATTTTTTTTGAAATAAAATATATTGTGAGTGAATTGTGAAAACAACATAGAGGTATATATATATTTATATTGTTTGTTGCATTTATCATAAAATAAAGAAAATAATATTTAAACCCTTACCGCTGAACTAAGACCCAATAGGGATGTTTTTTTTGTAAAGATTTTTTTTTTAAAGAAAAAAAATTGTTGAGGGCGGCAGCTTTGACTGTAGATAGGAGGAGGTGTGGGTTGGGGGCGGGGAGGGGAGATAGGCCGCCCTTCCTTCCATAAACCCCCATTGCCTGCTATGCTCCATCGCTCCATGATTAATCTGGCGCCGTCCAAATGTATTTCACCATTCTTTGTTTCGAAATCTGCCTGCTATAAAATCAAACCCCTCTCTGTGAATCCTACAGTATACACAAAAATAAAAGAAGATATATATGCCCTAAAATATATTAAAAAAAAATATACTGTGTGGGTAAATCGACACTGCGATTTAAAAAAAAAGAATATATATTCACTCTTTTACTTCTGGGTATTTCATTACAGCAGAATATACATACATATGTATACATATATACATACATACATACATATTGCTGGAAATACAAAATTGTACCCTATTTTTATAACCAAAAAAAAAGGAGAGAAACCCTGCACAAATACAAATAAACAAAAATATCTGAGAGCTCCATGAAAGTTTGAGAAAAACCTGCACAACCAGAGAGAGTTAGAAAAAAACAAAGAAATAGATTTAGGGTTTTGAAGAGAAAAGTAGAAAAGATAAATAAAGGAAAAAAAATAGGGTGAGAGAAATGAATAAAATAATCTGTGGGAGACAAATACAAAATAGAGAAAAAAATAAAGTAAAGCAAAAATAAACTATTCTCATTGATGCAAATACCTTCCTTTTTCCTTCTCCCCCCTTTTTCATCCTTGAAATATGGAAAAAAACAAATGAGATGAGCTAGAATGCTTTGTGAGTTTTTAAAGCCTTTTATTGCTTTGAAAAGAAAGAGTTAATTAGGGTGGGTGTAGCCCTAAGTGGGATTAGTGCTTTTTGTTTTATATTTTTCTGAACCTAGCATATTTTTTTAGACCACTTAGTGGGTGGGAAGTTTTATTAATTTTTAATGGGGTTTGGGGGTGAGGATTTAATATTTGTTGAATTTATTTTTATTCAAACCCTTCCAACCCAATTATCTAGAGCATGACTTAAATGTATTTTCTTTTAATTAATTATTTTCCTTAATTAATGTGATTATATTATTACCTCGGTAAATAAAGAAAGGATGGAGTAATTTAATTTAATGGGTGTGTTTATCTTTTAAGTTATTTTTTTTTAAAAGGCTTTTAGTGAAGGTTGTTGTTTTAAAATTATTTTTCCATTATTAGTGAGGTGGCATTATGCTACCAGATTTTCCCTAGATTAGTGAAAAGGTTAATTAAGTGATTTATTGCATGTTCCATTTTATCATAAATTTTATTATTGACTATTTTAATTAAGTCTTAATGGAATTCATTAATGTTAATTATATTATAGTTTCTTAAAGTTAGATTTCGATACTTATCAAAATCACCTCACCTCTGTTGGTTTAGGTCCAGACAACTGAGGGGGGGGGGGGGGGTGAATTAGTTGTCACACATTTCTTTCTTTTCTACTATCAATTTTCCTTTAGCTCTTATAATCAATTCAATGATATAAATATTTCAGCATCAATCAATGACATATGAACAAAAAATAAAATACCACATTTGACACCAAGATTTTGATGTGGAAACCTGGTTAAGGGAAAAACTATGGTGGGGGTTAACCCAAAAAAATTAATACTCTATTAAAAGTATTTTTACAAATGGGAATGCACATGCATTCGGGCTCATTGCCTAGAGCTCACTACTCAATTGTAGGCTCACTGCCTATGGAAATATTACAATAGAATAATAGAGATCTGAACTGATTAATAACATCTACTCATGCAAGAGTTTCAGTTCTGGTTAAGTATAAAAATTGATCTTACACATTTCATCTTTGATCTGCTCTTCTTACTATTATGCCTTCATTCACATTTTGGATTTCTACTCTTCTCACAGACACCTTCTTCACAATCACACACATACTTAATCACCCAATTCATTGGCTATATATATCTGTAGTAGAATCTACAATTATTCTAATCAGTCAGCTTCAACATTACTTAAAACTTTTATGAATGCTCTGCTCTGTAAGCTAGATCTAAGCATAACTTAAGGTGTAAACCAAAAATTGCTCTTGATAATCATCACTCATGTCGGCCACTATCACTTATCATCACCGTTTGTCCAATGAACAACTTCTATACATCTGGAGTCAAGATCTTCTACAAGGTCAGCCTATTCTTCTTCTGTCTGCTCTGACAAATTGGAACCCGGTACTCAGAGGCTAATATCTTTTGAATCCTTTATCATTGAAAGAAAAAAGTCTGGAGTTAGACTATCTTAACTATGCATATGACTCCCCTAGATCCACAGCTACTCATGACTTCCCACCGGAGATATCCGGACCAAAATACCAGACTCTATTACTGCTATGTTCCTAATTGTCCAGACTTAGACAAATTCTGATACTAACTTCCGGTATAAACAAATTGTGTTATGCAGATGATTGAGATGATCTTAGTTTCTATCAATGACAACACATATCAATGCAAAGCAGTGTCTCTTGCCAACAATCTCCCCCTTTGGCATTGATGGCAACACTTAGTAAAAAATAACTAAGTGTCTAGTGCAACTCCCCCTTTGTCTGTACACTCATGTACTTCACTTATTCCGGTGCTCCTCCTTTGCTGAATACCTTATTTTTCACTACCCTTCACTCTCCCTTTGACATCAATGGTAAAGGGTGGGGTCCACAAGCCAAAAATCATCAAAATTTTTGTATATATTGCCGCATATGTACAAGAAATCATTAAGTTCTATTCACATGAACTTGAGAATGTATGCAAAGCTATCTTTTATTTACACAAGTTTAGAGGCCCAAGTACTCTTCATTCCATCCAAAATTGAGATGTGTCCACTCAACAAAAATGCATAAGCTTCTGCTTTTGCTAGATTCAGAGGATCACTTGTTTGAAGTGCATTTTGGGCTTCAGATAAGGCATTGTGTATGGATTCCAACTTGGGGGAAATTAATCCATGGAGTTCACACATCCTTTTCATTATATTACCTTTCTCTTTTACTAGTCCCTTTATTTTATCTGACAAGCTAATAACCTAACATACCTGGCTTATAGGAGAGGCAGTTAGAGGATCAAAATTTTGAAATAGAACTAATATTTTCTATTCTTGTTCCTTTATTTTCTTCTCAATATCCTCATTGACCTTAGACCATGATAAGAAAAACTTATATATATCTCCTCCATATCTTAGAGCATTCTGAATGCTCTTTATGCTAATGCCCAATATCAACCCATCACTCCTTATTAGATTCTTAACTTGACTGAATTTCTTGTTTAAGAATTATTTCTAAAATTTTGCCCCCGCAGACTTTTCAAAAGATTCAAAATGTGATTTTATTAGATTTACCAATTTTTATAGATGTCTGTAGGGGGAATCATTTTTATTCTTTTGATAGGTTGGCATTAATTTCTCTAGAATTCTAGTTGCAAACCCCAGTAGCTCGTTGTCCTCCATGTGGGACTTTAACATCTTTTCTCTAGCCTTTACTTGGGTGAATGATGTTATTTTCATCAATTGAATTGGAGAGAGAGCATCTGGATTGGCTAGACCTTGGAGTAGCTCAAGCTCATCAAGTTCAATTATTTCTTTTCAAGAAGACCTTTTACTGCATCTGTAGTGTCTCTTGTAACCATTTCAGAAACATCTTTTTGTTCATCTGATTTCTCAACATCTACTTTAGGTGCTTCAACGTTTGCACCATCTTCTTCTACCTTATCTTCCTTTCCTTTTTCTTCCTCTTTCTCTATTTTACTCTTCTCTATATTCTCTTTTGAGGGACTCTTTCCTGTTTGCTCACCACTTGCTGCCTGATCCAGAGGGCTCTGTGTGGTAGCAACATCCTCTTCTTTTCCAGAGTGATCAGGTGGTGGAGTAACCGCTACATCAATTATTCTGTCTACCATATCTATGTCCTCCTGATTGACTTGTTCCTCTTCCTAAACTTCTCCAATATTTGGATTTGATGAATCAAGTCCATCATAAGTCTCCTCATGGATTAGTTTCAGAGGCTCTAGAGTAGTACTTTGGTTATTAATTCTCTTGTTATTTCCTTCTTCAGGAGCTTCTTGTTCCAGAGCAAGAGGATTGTCTTATTCCACTTATTTTTTGGAAACAATGTACTATTTATTTTTGTCTAAATCCCTTCTTAGAATTTCCTCTATTTCCTTTGCAATTTCTTTAGTCTCACCAAGAATTAGCTTGTTCATCTGGACCTTGCTTCTAAATTTATCTTTAACTTCTTTGAGGATTTTATCTGCTTCTTTTCTGGTCATTACAGGGCACAAAGAGGAGAGAACATACTCTCCGAGTTCTATGTCTTTATCCTTGGCTACTTCTTTCCTCATTTCCATTACTTTCCTCAAACTTTTAGGAAGTTCTTGTAAGATTTCCAATAGGGCTCTATTGAATTTATTCAGATATATGATAACAACATCTTCTAAAGTTTTCTTGTTTGCTTGATCAAGGTTATCATAGTAAACTCTGATATGTTTTAAATTTCCATGAATAGTGATTATTTTTACAATTTCATCAATAGTCATAGAGACCTTACCGGTTACTTACTTTTTACTGGCCTTATTGCTTCCGGAAGGATGGTCTTCAGAAGTCTTTGAAGTTTTGACTTTCTTGGATCTTATTTCTTTCACTTCTTCACCAGTCTCTGTCTCCAAATCATCTTTTGTCCTTATGTGGGTTATTGTGGCCTTGGTGTTCTTCCTTTCTCCTCCATCACTAGATGGAGTCACTTCCAGCTTCTTAGTGGAAGTGGACTTGAGTTGCTTAGTAGGAGTTACATAACTCCTTATCTTCCTTGAAGAACTTGGTGGGATTTCTAGAGCGACTGTCAGCTGACTTTCTACTTTTTCTTCTATAGTCTGCCCAGTGCTCTTGTTCATCTTTTCAATTCTTTCTCTATTCTTCTTTACTGTCTCCTTGGTTAGGTCAATGCTCCCAACATACCTTTCAACTTGTCTTTGCACTTTCCTCTTGGTCTCATGCTGTTTGAACTCCATATGTAATTTAAGACTGAATTCCTTGTAGGTTCCAAACCTTTCCACAGAGGTATCTTTAGGTGTGCTTAGAAGATGTTTAGCATACATGTCCAAAATCTTCTCATCCACTTCATAACCCATTGGCATTATCCACATTGTTCTTCGTTCTACAGCTTCGATCAAACATTGATCTGTGTCTACCATAAAACATATTTCATTTTCATACTTTTCTACTACTGAACTACGGATTCTTTCCCTTGCATGCATCAAACTCTGAAAGTTTTGAAATATCCCCAGATTGTAGTCTTTTGTGCTCTTGAGTCTCCAAGTTTATGTAAATAGTCTATTATCTAGAATGCCACTAGTTTGTCATTTGTCCAGTGCACATTTTGCACTCTAGGCACTTCATTCATAAAATAGAAAAATAGGCATATGATCAAGGAACCATACTTGAAGGAGTTTTTCTTATCTCTTTTGATTTTTCTCACATTCTCTATCAGTTGATTTTGTAGTAATTCACACAGATCATAGTCTGCATTCTCCTTTAAAATCTTATAAGTTGCATATATTGCAGTCCCAGAGACTAAATTTTCCCTGCTTGAGTGATAAATCTTGTACCTGATTACCATAGAGGCAAATTTAACATCCAGTTCTATGATATCATTTATGGTCATTTCCCTTTTGTCAACTTGGCACCAGTAGCATTAGTTACTGTCTGGTTTTTAATGGCTTTAAACATGGGTAATCCGATGGAGGAGTTCAACCCAGTTACAGTCTTGATAACATCCTTTGTGATCTTAAATGGTTTCATTAGCCACAAGAATTCATCATGTATTTGGCTTAAGATGTATCGAACCCATTCATTTTCATCGAAAGACAGAAATTCAATCATTTGCAGAAAGTGTTTGCTTTCAAGGGCTTCAAATTTAGGTTTCAATCGGTAGTTGCCATCTTTTAGATGATTCTTAAACAACTCTATCAATTTCAAATTTCCAAATTCTTCTAGATTGCAATGAATGTATGCCCTAATATCTTCAACATGTAAAATCCCATATGAGACAATCGAGAAGGCACCTAATGACTCAATTTCAATAGATTTATAGGGATGCTTCTTGAACTTAGGACAAGGCCTCTCAGTGACATCAACAAGTAAAGGTGTAGCCATTTGTAGAGATTGAGAATTCAAGAGGTTTCGTAGAAAATAGAAATACCTTATTTCACATATTAGGGTTTAGCTTGGAGATCCTCTTCACGCTTTAATTTTTTGGAAATTCTTAGCTCGAAACTCGTTCACTTCTCCTCTTCTTGCTTTCTTCTGATGCAAAGTGATCTAAATGAGGAATGAATGATGTTTTTATGTTTCGTAATACCTAATTTATCTTTGTAATAAATGCTCTGCCCTAATACATCCAGTTGGTTTAGTTTATTGAATAGTTTCACATAAATTACTCTGCAATCTGCCATATTCACCTCTTTTCTTCCAGAATTCTTTCCAACTATTCTGAATCAATTCAGGGTACATTTTCTTATTGTGCCAATCCAAGCACTCACTTACTGGCTAGGGGAATTTGATTTACAATGCTGCTCCCCCTGATCTAAGGCTCTCAAATTAATTCCCAAAGGAATTCTTAGCACCAGATTCCAATACGGATCCATTATTGTTTTCTTAACCCATATCTTGTTTGATTCAATCTGAGTCTTATTCATATCAATTGTTTCTTTACCTTTGTTTTATCTTTGCTCATCTAGTTTTCTGCTTACCAGACCACTTCTTTCATTGCTCCTACTTCTGCAGAATCTCGCAATATGACTAGATTTATTGCAGTTAAAGCACACAACATTTCTTTTCTTGTAAGCCTAATTTTCTCTTGCTCTACACTGATTAGCCATGTGTCCAAATCCATTGTCAACAAAGTAGTAACCATTGAAAGAATTACTAATTCTTCTATATTTAGCAACATTCATCTTCATATTTATGCATTCATTTGATCTATGACCATACCTCTTACATTTGAAGCATTGACCAGAGAAGGATGGGCCATTTTGATTTACTCTGCTTTTGCATTCAGTAGTTCTATGATCAAATTTGTTGTAGTTTAAGCAATTTCCATTGAATGAAGGATATCTTTGAGCATTAGGCTATCTTACTAGAGGTTTTTGAGTTCTATTTCTCACATTCCTAGATTGAGAATTTTTCTATTTGGATTCAGAGCTTTCACCTTTCTCATATCTACGACCATGCTTGTCATCAGCTCCTTTTTTCCCTTCGAGTAGTGCTTCTAATTTTGTTGAGCTTATCTTGAACTTCTCCTTATATTCATTTGCAACTTCCAGGTCATGTTTGAGAATGACAACTTGCCTTTCAAGTTGTCTCTCATTGTCTCTACTTTCTTGTAGATCAGATTCTAGATGTCTAGCTATTCTATCTAAGTTGCAATATTCTTCAATTCTTTATCTTAGTTTTTTATTTAGATCTTCTTCAACTTTCTTCCTATCTTCACTTTCTATGGTTTGCCTCATTATTCTAGATTCCATTTCTATTTTTAGAATAGCAACTTCTTTTGACAGCTTCTCACATTCCATTGTCTTTTCTTCCAAAACTTCATTCATGCCATTTTCTTCAGGTAAACTGGATAGCTGCAGAAGTAGCTCCTTTTTCCTTTATAGAGATTTCTTTAATTTATCTTTTAACAACTCAATGGTATCATCAACATCTTTGATTTCACCTTTCAAATGCTAATTTCTGATTTAGACTAAACAAGTTCTTCCAGGGCCACTTGAAGATGATCTTTGAGTGAACCCATTTGAGACTCCTTCCAAGATCTTTTCCTTAAGCTATTAGGCTTTTCAATGGAACCTCGCTCTGATACTAATTGTTGTTTTAGGTCTGGACAACTGAGAGGGGGGTGAATCAGTTGTCACACATTTCTTTCTTTTCTACTATAAATTTTCCTTTAGCTCTTATAATCAATTCAATGATATAAATATTGTAGCATCAATCAATGACATATGAACAAAAAATTAAATAACACATTTGATACCAAGATTTTGACATGGAAACTTAGTTAAGGGAAAAACCACGGTGGGGGTTAACACACAAAAATTAATACGCTGTTAAAAGTACTTTTACAAATGGGAATGCACATGCATTCGGGCTCATTGCTCAATTGTAGGCTCACTACCTATGGAAATATTACAATAGAATAACAGAGATCTAAACTGATTAATAACATCTACTCATGCAAGAGTTTCAGTTCTGGTTAAGTATAAAAACTGATCTTACACATTTCATCTTTGACCTATTCTTCTTACTGTTCTACCTTCATTCGCACTTTGGATTTATGCTCTTCTCACAGACACCTTCTTCGTATTCACTCACACACTTAATCATTCAATTTCATCAGCTATATATATCCGTAGTAGGATCTACAATTATTCTAATTAGTGAGCTTCAACATTACTTAGAACTTTTATGAATGCTTTGCTCTGTCGACTAGATCTAAGCATAACTTAAGGTGTTGACCAAGAATTTCTCTTGATAATCATCACTTATGTTGGCCACTATCACTTATCATCACCATTTGTCCAATAAACAACTTTTATACATCCAGAGTCAAGATCTTCTACAAGGTCAGCCTGTTCTTCTTCTGTCTTCTCTGACAAACTGGAACCTGGTACTCAGAGGCTAATATCTTTTGAATCCTTTATCATCGGAGGACAAAAGTCTAGAGTTAGACTATCTTGACTATGAATATGACTCCCCTAGATCCATAGATCTTCATGACTTCCCACTGGAGAGATCCAGACCAAAATACTGAACCCTATTACTGCTCTGTTCCTGAATGTCCATACTTCGACAAATTATGAATCTAACTTCCGGTATGAATAAATTGTGTTATGCAGATGATTGAGATGATCTTAGTTGCCATCAACAACAACACATATCAATGCAAAGTAGTGTCTCTTGCCAACAACCTCATTTAGGAACTTTAGGGTTAGGTCCAAGTTTGGAACCTATCACTCTTAGTGATGCTCCTCACATCGCATAACCCCCTTAATAGGCATACATTTTGTAGGGGTTGTGAAATATGTTCGCATCACCCTGACATTTGATTGACATTTTTCACCTTTGCGCAAATGCCACCGAGCACACATGTTACGCATAAGGGGGTTTTAGAGTCATGTGGAAAAATTTCTTGATATTTCGTGTCATGACCACATGAAAAATGTGGACATGACATGTGTGTTGTGTATCATGACCACATGGGAAATGTGAGTGTTGGTGTCAACCACCTCCCAGGAGCACCATCTGCAGAAAATAACCTTCACAAAAAATGAGAGAGGCAACACAATGCCATTTCACCAAACAAGAGTGATTAAATTGAGATACGTAATTTACATATGGTACAGGCTTTTAAAGCTGTGAAAAATAGGTAATAGGTATGTAACTTCCTGATATAGGAAACACAACTACCCTAATTAATTAAATACAACTAAACTATAGTCTACCTAAGTAAAACTTAAGTAAATATTCATTTATTCTAACACCCCGCCTTAAGTGCAACTTAGGGAGAATGAAGATGCATAAAAAAGATGCAATATGGGTCCTAGCTACACAACCATGTTAGGTACCTATTTACAATGCAAAAAGTAAATCTCTCACAAATGGGGAAAAGGAGAAAAACCCTATGGGAAAAAACCCCTCCCTAAAAGAGAGAAAGAAAACAAAAAATGATGCATGGTGGATGGAAGACTTAATCACATCCCCCCAAGTACTACATACATCATTTATATATAATCAATTGTCCCCCATAAGAGGGAAAGGGAGAGACTATGTAGCCCCCCACAATGTGTAATCACCTGCAAAAATGGTAAGTACCTAAAGACAAAACATGATCCAATATCGACAAACAACTTGTCTCCCTTTTGGAAGAAACAAAACCATGTATAGATGCAGGTATGGTTCCCACTCCAGATAGGAATTGAAAGAAAGAAGCATGAAGAATGAAGATGATGTTTCTAAAATCTACTCATGTGTTATCAAGACCTTGGAAAATGATGCCACAAATGAATCAGGAACATGCCCAATCACAATAGAAGGTGACAAATAAGGTATCACTAGAAATTGATCTTGAACATTCTCTAAAGACAAAGATGGACTGACAATAGTTGTACCATAACTATCATCAAATAAGAGGGATATACCCTCAAATGTGTCTTCCAAGTCAGAAATATGAGATTTTATGAACAAGGAACTAATGTCTGACAAATAAGAATCCCAATCAGGAAGACAATGAGATATTGGTTGTGATGAATAACTGGATGTGCTCAATGGATCACCACCAAAAGATGAATGGTCTTGCTGAACAAGAATGATAGGAGCCTCAATCAATGACTCTACACATTGAATCACTGAAAGTGAAGGTACATCAGCTATCCCTTATTGAGAAGAAGGAGCACCTGAAGAACCTTCGTCATTCTCTTTTGAAGATTCAAAGTATTCCAAAACTTCAAACTCATGCATAGTAACATGATCATAGGGTATCTTGTCTGAAAAATGAAGAGGCACAAGACAATCTAAAACAAGATCATCTGGGAATAGCTGAGTATCAGGATCTCCATGTATTTCCCAAATTTTAGTCCAAAGAATATGAGGACACTCCAAATGATCAATAGCATTCAAAGTGGCATCATCAATATGCATTGCAATAACTCCTAGGACATGATCCCTTTTGCGATTCCATGCAAATTTCTTACTATCAGTACCAGGAAGGGGAACTAGATCATACAAATGTGGCAACAAATGAAGCCATCTAAGATGTTTAATGATACCATCTCTCCATTGTTTATAATTTCCCCTTTTCAATATAATCACAATAGGATGAACTGAAAACCCCATAATGAATTATGACAAATCTCCAAAATTATAAAGACATTAACCTTCAACAACAATTAGAAACTCCCAAAATACTACAAAATGAAGCCTTCAAATCACCAAAATTAGGTAGATTTACCTATACCACTATGAGCTTGGTGAAGTCATCTTTCTAATGATATGCAGAATGCTAAAAATAGACTCCAGATGCCCAAGATATGCTCCATGGAAGAAAAGTTGCCTTTGGGGGCTCAATGCAAGAATGAGGGAGCCGGATTAAGCTCTTGGTCACCCATGTGACCACCTACTGCATAAGGGCAAAAAGTGGGGCCTTTTGGGCCAAGTGGATTCCAAATCACCAAGATAAATCGATCTTGTCTCCAAACAGCCAAGAACAAGCCACCAAGCAATTTTCCAAGTCACTAGCACATTCACCAAGCAAAGACTCCATAAGCCATCACAATCACTTCACAATACTTTGTGAGTGCCGATATATAAGAAGGGCAAATAATGCCTCAACGGGAGCAATGTGGGATAAAGGATCTCAGAAGAAATGCCCAAATCATAGCATACGGGACCACCTCCAAACCCTAGAAAAAATATTTGATGGTAATTTTGGATATATAAAGTATAAGCATCAAAATATATTTCCGCGGGCTCCTTCTATGCCCAAAAGAAGCTACCAGGTCCCACTGCGCAACCCTAAATTAATATTTGGTTGAGAACTTCATGAATAAGAAGTTTTTTCTCACCAAATATTGGCCAAAGAACAATCATGGTACCACTGTTGTAGTGGAATATGTGGCCAAAGAATGTGCTCAAGCTAAGACAAACACCTCTGCTAGGATAATTACCTCTACCAAGATAAACGCCTCTTCAAAAAAATCATGACTCAATAGAGCCCAAATCTGTTTCAAGGAAAACGCCCCTCTGCCTGGATGGGAATGGGGAGTAGCCTACGTACACTCCAAGCATTCTAAGATCTGTGCACCTCACATAAGGAATGTAGCGCTTGAAATGAAGTATGAATCTGCACCTCTCCAATCTACAATGAAACACCTCTCAAAATTAATGAGCCTTCAGATGAAAATGCTCACCCTCCCCTATGATGGCTTGATGACTATTTGGCTGAGCAAAGACTGGGTTTTAATAGTAGCAAGGAAAAGGAAGAGTGCTGCCATGACAAGAGAGAGAATCTCAGAAATATAGAGCACGAAGATGAAATTGCAGAGGCAGAAGAGGATACAAGTGAGATGATTATGGAGTAAGATAAGAGTTCTCCAACCACAATACTCTTTTGGTTTGGAGGCAATGCGGGCAATAAATACCTACCTAGTTCAAATGCATCCCACAATAGATGCAAATCACAGCAGGAAAAAAATTCAGCCTATTCAAATCATGAATGAAGTCACAGAGGAGGATTTTGATGATAAGGATGAGGAGAGAGAGCTGCAGACTGATGAGCAGGAAGGTGAGGAAGGAAAGATGCAAAACACTTAGCTAGGTACTTGAATAATGTAGAGAAATCTTTGGATATAGAAAAAGACAAGATGGAGGCTCTATTAGAAGAAGCCTTAACAAGAGAAGCCAATAAAATTTGTGATGAAATTGGTGAGGAAGTCCTCTTATAGGAAGGAGCAAAAGAGGAGAGGAATACTTTAGGTATTTCTCAGGCAACCATGGAGATAGGAGGAGTGAAAAATACTCTGACATCCTCAAGGAAGAGCACTAGGCAAACACAATTCAAAACACAAAAATAGATTGCAACAGTTATACAAACAACCATAGATAAGGCCCTGAAAAAGAGGAGAGCAAAGAGCTCTCCATGGGAGCAATGAGAATCTTAACATGGAATGTTAGGGGCCTCAACGTCCCTAACAAAAGATGCCTCGTCAAATCTTAGATTGATGGGGCGAAGGATGACATTGTGCTACGAAACTTTTAGAAAAATAGTGGATAACACATTTAGCCAATGGAAAGAATGGGAGATAGCAACCTCTCCCTCAAATCAATCATCAAGAGGACTATCAGTATTATGGATAAAACACCTCCCAAGAATGGAGATTAATGGGAGAGGAGAGAACTCGATTCTCGGTAAGTTTCCCAAAATCCTTAATACAAAGGATCTCTGGATCATGTGCATATATGGACCTTCAGGCACGACTCAAAAACAACATCTCTGGAATCATATTAGTCAATTGTTAAAAATAATAAAGAAAGAAAAGGTAATCCTAGGAGGAGATTTTAATGCAATATTGGATGAACATGACAAGCTAAGGGGTATTATGCATCCTTCTATAACTCAAATGGATTTCAAAAACTTCATTGTGGAAAATAACCTTTTAGATTGTAGTCCAAAGAATGGCAAATACACGTGGACAAATAGAAGAAATGATTTCTTTAAGATAACAGAAAGATTAGATAGATTCCTTATTTCTAGCCCGTGTATACATGACAATTGAGAATGTATAGCTGAAATTCTAGCATTCTCTGTGTTTGATCATTTTCTAGTAAGCCTCAAGATAGGAGAGGACAGAGGTGCTAAAAGGAAAAACATTAAATTCTAGGATATGTGCTTAAGAGACTCAACCTTCATACCTTTGGTTCGGAAATGGTGGTAAGTTGCTCCTTTTGTCAGAGGATCGAGAATGTATCAACTAGAATCCAAATTAAAGTCTTGTGAAAAAGAGAGTTATGGAATGGAACCGAGATCATTTTAAGAACATATTCATGGAAAATAGAAGAATCTAGAAAGAATTGCATAACAATGTGGACAGAATTACAAAATATGGTACAGATGTTGAAAACTATCAGAAGGAGAAAACCCTGAGAAAGGAGATGGAAGAAATCTTGAAGAGAGAAGTTTTTTGGCAGTAAACTTTAATGGAAACCTAGATGAAAGAGGGGGAAATATAGCTTACTTTCACCTTTGAACCAAAACAAGATGTGCCTCAAATTCTATATGCAATATAATGAGTAATGGAATGATGACCAGTGATGTGGAGGTGATAAAAGAGGAGGCGAGGGTTTTTTATGGAAATTTATTATCTAAAGATGAAAATCTAGCATAATGGGAAGATAGCAAGGTTAGGATACCCAAGTTGGTATCATAGGAGAAAAACGAGGAGCTGATGAAGGATATATAATTGGAAGAAGTCAAAACAACTGTCTTTTCTATGCCAAGAGAGAAAGCACTAGGTCCAGATGGCTAGTCAGGATTTTTCTCCAAACATTTTGGGACATCGTGGGAAGAGATATATTTCTAGTAGTGGAAGAGTCAAGTAAACTTACAAATGTTCTCAAAGAAATGAAGAACACTAGCATCATGCTCATTCCCAAGCTAAAAACACCACTCAAGTTTGAAGAATTTAAACCAATTTCTTTATGCAATTATTTATATAAAATCATATCCAAGGTGGAAACCATAAGATTGGCAATGATCCTACTAGAAATCGTTTTAGAGGAATAGGGAGTCTTTTTTCCAATGAACGAGATAGTGGAAGGGGAAATCCTAACTTACGAGATTCTTAACTCTATCAAAGAAGGGAGAGATCCATGCATGGTAATGAAATTGAATATGGCAAATGCTTATGACAAGGTTGATTGGGACTTCCTAATGCACACCCTAGACAGATTGGAATTCTCCAAATTATGGAGAAAGTGGATTTCATCTTGCATCACAAGATCTAGAATTATAATCCTAGTTAATGGTATGGAGACAATCCCATTTCAATCGATTAGGAGCTTAAGACAAGGGGATCCCCTTTCCCCGTACCTCTTCATCCTAATGAAAGAGGAATTGATGTGGGCAATTTGTGATGCAAATAGAAGGAAGCTATGGCAAAGGGTTAGGATAAAAAGTTTGAAAGAATACTTCACTCATGTGTTGTTCGCAGATGACACTATTTTATTTGTTTGAGCCTCGCAGCAAGAAGCCAAAATAATCAACAAAATAATTGCCTATTATTGTAGCGTATTAGGTCAATTAGTTACTGATAATAAATCTAAACTATTCCTATTTCACTCAGAGGTAGCTAAGCAAGTAGAAATATCAAAAATCATCAACTTCAAAGATGAAGTAGTTCTAGGTCAAATATCTTGGAATTCCTTTCTTCCATGGGAGGTATAGAAAGGATTTTTGGAAGGAGGTGTACCTAATGTAAAGAATAAAATAGGGACTTGGAAAGGAGGATGGCTAACATTGATAAGCAGATAAACTCTAATCAAGGTAGTGTTAACAGCTATATGGATATACATACTGTCTACTTTACAAATTCTAAAAGGTGTAAGTTCAAAATTAGGGAAGATATGTAGGTAATTCCTTTGGAAAGGGACATCAGACAAGAAGGAAATACATCTTCTATCTTGGGAGAAGGTATGTAAATATATACATCAAGGAGGGATAGGGATCATGAATCTAAAAATGCAAAATCAAGCTTTAGGAGCAAAGTTAGCCTGGAGTATGTATAAGAGACCACAATCCAAATACCTAGAAAACATGGAGAGGGAGAGGATATTTATAGTAAAAAATCCCTCATGAGGATTGGCCATATGGAACTTTATCATAAGTAGTACGGAGGTAATTTTTCCAAACCTCACATGGGTATATCATAATGGAGCGAAAGCGTATTTTTGGGAGCATTCTTGGAATGGATGCCCAAAGTTTTCAGCAAGGGAAGAGTTAAAAGAAGCAAGGATATACCTTAAACAACATTAGGGAAATAAGGTTCAATACTGTTGTCTTCTGAAGGGAGGGTCTATCTCGTATATAGCAAAATGGAGGAACATAGAGGATTACGATCTTCCACAAGCACAAACAGACATGGTTCAGGACATTCTTAGGTCTAGAGTGGTGTTCTTGACAAATTAGGAGGATGAGTTAGTATGGGAAGTGGACAACACAGGTAAGTATTTAGTAAAACAACGATACCAAAGTCTAAATGCAAGTTTAAAGTCAGATTGGCTAGAACATTTATGCTAGAATGATGCAACGTTATCTAAGGCGGAAGCATTTTATTGGCTAGCATTACATAAGAGAATTCTTTTTGGGGATAGAATTCAAAAATGGGCTATTGGTTCAAACTTTAAATGTATAATGTGTGGAGAAGAGAAGGAGAGTCTTGATCATATTTTACTTCAGTTTTTGTTTAGTAGGGATTGTTGGCATTGCCTCCTTAAACAATTAAACTAGGTCACATGCCTACCAAAGACCTTTTTATTGTTGTTTAAAAGATGGCCTAACCTTTGTTCAGATTCAACCTTTGCATGCTTATGGGATGTGAGTCCATCCATAGTAGTTTGGCACATTTGGTGAGAAAGAAACTTCAGAATATTTAGGAAGGAGCACTTGACATTACAAAAGGTGTGTGAGAACCTAGATAAAGCAATCTGTGAGGTAGTGTTAACAAAAATAACGAAGACAAGCACCCAGAACACAAAGTGGACAAAGGTGGGATGATGAGATGGTTAAGAATTGGATCTATCTAGAGCTAATTACTAATGGATTGACAATGCAACCATGCACTCAGAAAGTGGATCAAAATCTCATTAAATGGAGTCTACCAACAAATTCATATGTCAAACTAAACTTTGATGGTGCATATCAAGGAAATCCAGGCATGTCAGGAACATGTTGTGTTATTATAAACCATAAGGGGAAGTTGATGGTGGTAGTATTATCAAAAATCCAATAAGGAACTGATAATGAAGCTGAGGCTTGGGCGCTTCTCCATGGATTGCAATTGGCCGTAGTCTATAATGTTAGAAATCTATGGATAGAGGGGAACTCTCTTAATATAATTAGAGCACTCAAGGCCAAGAAATTAGAGAATTGGAAGGTAGACTATATCTTACGGTAGGCATAGGATCTAGTAAAGAAGTTCGAAAATTTTTAGATATCCCATTGTTATAGAGAAGGAATAAAGTGGTTGAGGCACTGGCAAATAGAGCCATAGAACAAAGCTAAGATGAAATGGTCTTTAATCCAAGACAATGGAATGTGCCTAGTCAACTGATGACCTAGATCAGGGATGACATGTAAACACTCTAGTTCCACCTGTTCAGACAGCTCAGGGGAGATGTCACATGAAATTTTCATTAGGTATAAAGTTGAACAACCAGTTAGAGAAGGTGGCAGGAAGGACTCCCATAGAATGGCATGGCTAGGATAGAAGCATAAGCTTCAAATGGTAAAGTGACATGAGGCTACTGGAATTGCTAAATTTATTAAATGAATTAATTATGGTTTGGGCACGGCTTAGAGGCATTATTTAAAGCTCAAGGAAGGTGATGGATGGTTCAAATGGAAAAGGATGCCAATCATTTACAGTAAGCACTTGAAGCATGTTCAGAGGTCTCTCATCACACACATCTAATGGTAAGCATATTTTCTAATTTTGAGAATGGTTCTACATGTCAAATCCCATAGATACTCATACGTAGGAGATTAAACTCCTCTACTTCGTTGCAAGAAAGTCCAGATGGAAGGCTCGGTAAAATCAACTCCCAATCTTTAATATGATGGGACTAGGTAGGCATACAAAATGCCACGACACCTAGATAAGGACATGGTTTAAATAAGGAAAGGACAATGTTGAAGGGAGTCGTTAATGGCCATACGTGGCATATCTAGAAATGATCTCTAATTTTTATTGCAAGCACCAGTAATTATGAATGAATGGCACCTTCTCAAGTATGATAAGATTGCCTTAGGGATAGAAAGAGCAATCCTGAGACTTCCCTTGCTAATATTTGTATATCTCATAGGATGTAATTCTAGGCATCTTATTCCAATCAACTTGCCACGATATATCCTTGGTGTTTTTCTATTTTCTACTTGCAAGTAGTGACAATGAAGGATGATAAGACAAATCAACTTCTACTATTCCCTGTCATGTTGTGGGGAATAGAGATTACAGGGAGAGTTAGAATAATGGACCTAAGCTAGATTGCAGATTTAAATTGTATAATGGTCTAGTTTGCAATATAAGTGGTCAAAGTTTTCTCCAAGGGTCAGAGGAGAGGATTTTGCATTGGTCAGATGTAGTCTCCACACTCCTATTGAATATAATGCATATTGTTCAGGATGGGAACTACATCCATGCTATTGCAACGAGGCTAACTTTTGATTACTTATACAATCTGGAAAGATGGAGCCAACTTTACAAGGATATGATTTAATGAATGGGGAAGCCATGGTGGGCGGCCTATTTCCAATACAATCTCTTAGAACTTCCTCAACAAATAAATGTGTTAATAAAGATATGCAAAAGGGATTGGCATGCAGATGCATCAGTAGACTTGACCGAGCTCTCCATGGGCATAGTCATAACTTATCCAAATGTATGGTTGCCACGTGTAGGGACATCTTCACGTCAATCTGGTTCCTCTGAATACACGCCCCAGATTGGGCACCTCACTTTCTTAAGGAGATTGTAGATGACGATGACTCCTTTGCATAGGATGGAGAGAATGAGCCAAACAGACAAGACAGGCCAGGTATGTCTAGGATGAGTTCTGTTAAGATAGTGAACAAGCAAGGAGATGATCCGGGGATGAGGATGAAGGAGAGGGAGGTCATGTGAGTGGAATTCATGGATCCTCTTCGTTCCCACTGATGTTTTGAGGGTGTCGAGTGAATGATTATAATGTTTTTTCTTATTTCTAGAATATGTTTATTTTTCTGTAAGGTGGTAGTTTTCTGGTCAAGGCTAGTATATAGTTGCTTTTTGTATGCTATATTAATGTATTTTTAGTAAGACTCTGGATGGCCTCCATCCTCCTTTCATAACCAAATTATTATATTTAATATATATCTATGTAGGTATCACCTTTTTATTAAATAAAATTACAACAAAATGTTCACTCTATCAATGATTAATAAAGCAACTAATTCCTTACAAATTCCTATGAGCTTGTGAGGCTCAAGAAATCAAAAGAAGGAATACTTAGAACCTAAAACATCATAGTGTGATGTAGGAAAAACTACTCCTCAAGTGAACATATCAATAAAGGGACCTTTTCACTAACATTACATTAGGGTTCTATTAGCTAATGTTTCAGACAAAATCTATCTACAAAACTACTTTATGGTTTAACATAAATGAATCAAACTAAACTAATTGTTTAAAGGAAAGAAGGAAATTGATTACAATGTTGGAAAATGAATAAAAGTACAAATAGAATTTTGAGAAATGAAGTATAGAAATGAAAATAAAAAATGATAAGGAACTTTGCACTAGGTGGACAACCCCACTATCTAGGATGAAAGTGCACCACATGGATGTTTGCACGCCGCACTATAGTCCATACGGAATGGGTACTATACGGATTTGCAATATCAACTCTTGTGCCAATCTTTTATGTCCTTTGTACCTCTGCCAAGCTTCCTAATAGAACTTACAAATGCACAGATGAAAGAAAAGGTTGGGTTGTATAGGAGTTTACCTTAGTCAAACCCCATTTTTGGTGTTTCCACCTCAAAGATAGTTAGAGATATAGATTGATAGATTGATATAAAATGTGTGTGCTCTAATTCTAAGTGCATCAAGAATTGCTTGAGCAGTGACAAGTAATATTTGATACGATATATGAAAGAAATATGGTTAATCTAACATTTGCAATGATTAAAGCAAAAATGATAGAGTTGATTTTTGTTACATCCCCAATTTTTTCCTTGCTATACTTTTTACTTTTACTTGGACATAAGTAAATTTATTATGATGATTAGATTAATGACAAGGAAAGACATGGATTATATTGAATGTCATTTATGAAATTATAGAAAAGATTATGTTATTATCGATTTAAGAATTACATTATGAGATTTGATTTATTATTTGAATTATTTGAATAATGATGCACTGATCATATATTTTTTGGTTACAAGTTGAAACAGGAATATAGATTCTCAGATGGCTCTTAGAGAAGAGAGAGTATCTTTTGAGGAGAGGGATATAGACCTCGGGTTACGAGTGGTTTATTTACCAAATCGAGTATAAGTGTTTAATGAAAATGTGAACCAATGTGTCATAAGAGGTAAGTCTTGTCTTGTTAGTTTTCTTTTGAACATAATCGACAAGTAGTCGATATTATTTACAAATCTTTCTAAGTCATAGTAAGTCATATTAGTTGTTAATAACATTAACGATGTCATTTGAGTATGATTTGTGACTATTTACATTTAATGTAAATATTATGACGTTATTGTCATAAAATAGTTATCTTATTATTATTAATTCACTTGAGGTATTTTAACCAATTCTTAACGTTAAGACTTTATCGTCAAGTTAATATGACATGTTTTTATCAACGGATCGTGATGGGGAGACTAGCTCAACCCAATCACATTTTCCATAATCCTTTGTTTTAGTATTATCCTTTTATTGATTAAATCATAATAATAAAATAGAGATAATGATATGAAAATAATATTTTATATAATCAAATATTATATGTTTATGAGTCAAATGAGGTAATATCTCATGATAAATTATTATGGTTTTTATTTGAGCAGTTATAGGAATCTATTGAGGAGTGACTTAAATATTAAAACATGATGGATTGAACTACTCATTAAGAGTAATCAATTTCTCTCTTTCTATTATTGAGTTGGTGGCCTCATTGATGAGGAGTGGTGTATAACCAGTGACATTCACTAACTCATCTCAACAATTTTTCAAAGATCGACATATGGTGTCGATTGCATCTTTGTAGATGGCAGTTGAGTCTTAACTAGAGACCAAAACTATTGTACATAAATGAGTTTTTAACTCTCATGAGTGAAGTGCCTAGTGGCATGACTCATTAATGATTTGGTTAGGAGCTCTTTTGAGACCACGACTTGATAGTCGATAGGAAGGGGACATTAGAGGGAGTTCAGTAGTGGAGATTAGGAGAGGACTGCGCATGGGCTAGGAAGGTATCCTTTGGAAGAATATAGTCTATTCTGTAGCTTTCTCACTTGTTTAAACTACTACCTCAGGTAAACACCTCTCCATATTATGATCATTGAAATCAATGAAAGATTAAATTATGCCTTGTCTTGGACATTTATCCATTATCATTTTGAGAAATTCTTAGTTATTCTATATCTATTTCGATGAGGATGAGAAGATTGTCTCTTCTTAATAATGATATAAATCTGGTTATTTGAGTCGACTGATTAAGAAGGTATTAAGAGTCATTGTATGAATGTATTATATTTCAGTTTTAACTTGAGAGTCATTATAGACTGGTAAGACCAAATCGTAGGATTGATAATGAAATCCAACTTATGTTTTATAGAGGTGGACTTTGTGTCTTAGTTTGAAACTATGATACTTGTCTTGATATGAGTTTAGGAACCAAATGATTCTATTATTTTAATTTCACGAAGGATAACCTAGTTATCATGAAACTAGTGAATCAGTCTCATACTTGATTGAAGACAACTAACTGTGTAGATGTATGTTAGTCTTGAAAAGTAATTCGAAAGATTAGGTAGAGGTTGATTATTAAGGGAAAACTTACCAAACTTTGAGTAGTATGGTCTTGAATATCAAATAGAAAATAATA
Source organism: Cunninghamia lanceolata (assembly GCA_027924645.1). Lineage (NCBI taxonomy): Eukaryota > Viridiplantae > Streptophyta > Pinopsida > Cupressales > Cupressaceae > Cunninghamia > Cunninghamia lanceolata. The sequence continues at coordinate 9,416,212 of BSBN01001067.1, forward strand.
TCTTTTGAAACCATTCTTGGTTAAATACATTGGTCAAGAATGTTTCCCTTACCCATAGAATTTAGAGTCTACGTGATCTATGACAACTATGGTAAACCTATTAAGTTATAGATTAACTAAAGATAGTTTGGAAAAATGAATAAATCTTTCTATATTATCTATACAAATAATCTTGGTGTGTATAGTTTTATAGTATACCATAACATATTAAAAGACTATGTCTATAACTTTATATAGAATTCCTTTATGAGTATATGAGAAGTGAAGGTAATGGCATCACATAGAAGTCAATTGTATAGGATTCATGTTCCTTGAAATAGGAGTTATTGTTTTTGCAAAGAGATAAAGTATTCCTAACCATGGATGAGTTAAACCATTGGTCAATTAAGAACCTAAGTTTCTTAGGGTTGATATATGTTTATTTTGTGAAATCGTATTTTACAAGGGTAATAGGTCAACCCTAAAAGTGATTATGAACCAACTAAATAGATATGACATTTAAACTTATCCTTGTCAAGGTAGCCAATATCATGGCACGATGATTAAACTATTTATTTAAATATTATTAGTATGAATAAATTGTAGGAATACGACAATATCCAAGTTGAGTAGGGGTAGGTGAACACATGAGCGTTATTGATATTAAAGCTTTGGCCAAAGTAATGCAAGTGTCTTCTGCATGCATTGTTGGTTCACTATATCTGGAATACATAATCTATCAAAAATCATACTTAGGTAGAGGGTATCTAGGGTTGTATGATTGATAGATAGGTGTAGGATATAACACTATGTACTTAGGATAGGCAAATTAACACTGGTCACCTTTGGTATATATCCCTCATGAAGGGTAGGGCCACTTCCTATGTGGAAAATGTGTGGGAGACCATCAGTCTATGGATGGAGGTAAATCACTAGGAAGATACTCTCTCTCTCTCTCTTTCTCCAAGCATAAGATATGCCAGGACTTGTGATAAAGATGTCAGATATTCAGCAGCAATATTTATTCCAAATTGTCTATGTAATTGATTTACATTGTAAACTTTGTCATTGAGAAAGACATCATGATGCATTATTCTATGTAAAGGAAAAATCTTTTTGACATAGCTATAAGAGAGAATATAACAAGCAGAAATATTATTAATTTTTAAGAGAATCATCCATTTCAGGATCACATAATATTCTACTCATCCAATGCTCGCTGATTACAATATCATATTACAGAATTACTTTCAGAGACATCTAGTAGACTTCTAGCTTATAGGACTTCTGAGGTTCTTATTCCTGTGAAACAAGAAGAGCATACTTCTTTGATCCTTCAAGTTACCTAAGAAATCAGACTTGATCAAAGAACTCAGACTCTATCTAAGACTCTTACTTCTTTCGATGAGACTTCACTCACTCAAGACTCGATGATCTAAATGAGGCGGCCTTATGTCTTTATATAGAAGGCAAGGCAGATCTTTACCCTCATGATCTTAAGTCTGAAATTGAAATTTGTCCATCAGAAGAGGACACGTAGCAAACCTTCTTTCCGAAGGGTTATCCAAGTTGAGGATAAGATTCTTCATGGTGGATCCCAATAAACCGTGAACAAGAAAGAAAGTGATAGAGAAAACCCCTAAAGAATCTACTTTTTACAATAGTGGCTTTTTGGTCATGGGAAGGCTAACTTGTGCTTACTGTAAGGTGAGTAAGCTTTCCCCTTTTACCATCGTGTGGACCACGTCTATCTTTTGCCATGAAGGGACATATTCCTTTGCTGGATGACAAGCCCATCCACTAACTTGTGCTAGGACCAGACTCAATATAGCCTGCGACTCTTGGATCATTCAAAGGTTCATAGGTGCAATTGGCACATTCCTGTTGGTGATTATTTTGATGCAATCATAACAATAAGTTAAAATTCACATATAATGAACTGAAACTATACTTGAAAGATAAGAAGGAATCATTTAATATTCAACTAATCCCAAGTCTACAATGGTTCAGTTGGTCAAGTTCAGTTGGTCAATGTGAAGCTGTAATGTTCAAGGGGCCTTATGTAGTTTAGAGTTTCTTTGTGGTTTACTAGACTAAGATTATGCAAAAGATCATGAGATATGTCAATGCTTTTCATTCCTTTGCATAAAAGTGTTACTGTGCTGCAAGTTTTAGATGGTTTTCTTGAATTATTGCAGCTTTCTCCTTCATATATTTATGAAAAACTGTCTACCTTTAACTCTGTTATGCATGCTTCTTCAAATTTGAGACAACTTCCTTTAGATTTCTACGTTTTCAGCTAAATATTTCAGATGGGTTGGGAAAATTTAGAAAGATCTAATCTACACCTCATTTACTCTACCAAAGGATCTAATTGTTCTGTTATGCACTATGTAAATACTACAACAATTTGATCAAATCCACAGTAAAAACCTTAAATGCAAGTCCTGAGCATTTTCACAAACATACATTTAAAATTGCAAGCTCTCAAAGATAATATTTCAAAACACAAAGAAGAGCAGGAGAACACTCAGAAGATAGATACAGAACTCTAGATTCTATTGTATTAGAAACAAATAGTCATACATGATTTACAATGTAGGAATGACTCTTAGTTTCATTGATCAAACTATAGAGAACTTACAAGCTTTTCAGATACAGTAAGGAAGCTAGACATTCCACGCGCACCTTACTACAGACAACAGGCGACCTCCTCTAAACTAAACTATGCCCAGAAAGACTATAATTCTGGCAAAATACTAAAAAATCCCTGTGTAAAATATTACAGTGTAGAGAGGCACAATATAAAGGCTTTCTGATTGTCCTCACTACAGCAAAAAAACTAACTAAACCCCTGGTTCAAACCCCTGGTTATAGCAATAAATATAGGTGAACCAGTTCTTCAAAAATATCTCTGAGCAGTGTCAAATCTGGGCGAAATATTGCCCCTTCTGAGAAGCTTTGGCAGCTCAGCAATAACTTCCATTTGTCTATTGTAGTAATACCTTCAGCTACAACCTTGTTCCTCATTTGGTTGGCCTTGACTTCTTCGCACTTCATCTTTATCTTCCTGCTCCTGAGATCGGATTTTCTTCCTTCATGATGTCACTGTGTTGAATTTCCAGCTGCTTCCTCAACTGTAAGCCAAGCCTGCAAGACAAGACAAGCAATAAGTACCATATTTATTTTAAAATATCTGTTTAAATCAGGGTGACTATGCAAAAAATGTGGAAATCCAGCTCAAAAAACCCTCAAAACGCATTCAAAATGTATACAGACTGCTCAAAATGATCGGGTCAACTATCGCTGACCAGAAAATAAAACGGGCGCCAAAAAAAATGGTTTAAAATTCCCACCGCCCCATTTCCCGCCCATCGATGTGAGAATCGCCATCGGCAAGCCCAAAAATACCCTAGCCGATCATCGCTATTTGGCCAATGGCCTTACTCGTTATTTCCTCCTCCATGTTTCTTTCCATCGGTGTGAGATCCCTTTATCGGCGAGGACATGAATTCCTCGACCGATACCTTTTGTTACATCGATAGCCTTATTGGTGAGAGATTCGCCATCGGTGAACTCTAAATCTTCTTCGCCGATCCTCATTGTTAGGCCGATGGCCCTTTTCTCTTTTGCTTTTTCCTTATGTTCATCAGGCTGATATTGCCCATCGGCGTGTCTCAAAATACATGGGCCGATGGTCTTTTCTCTTTATTTCCTCCTCATCGGCGAGAGATTCGCCATCGGTAAACTCTATATTCCTCCCACCGATCATTCTCATTTCATCGATGGCCCAGCCTACTTGCTCATCGCCCTGACCTTGCCCATCGGCAAAGGTCCTAAACCTTACTCCGACTACCGCTGTCTGGCCGAAATGGCCCCTAAACCTAAGCCCTCCCTCATCTATCAGCGTGAGACTATACTATCGGCGGGCTCTAAACTTCTTCCGCCAATGTCTTACCTTATATCGATGCTCTTTCGTCGGCCTGACTCCTACCGACGACCCCCTTTGTTGCTCTCCATCGGCGTGAGAATTGCCATCTGTGACTCACAAACACCCTCTCCCGATGCTCTTTCCTCGACCGATGCTCTTATATCGGCGAGAGTCCCGTTGCTATCATCCCTTCCTTCTCATTTTGGCTAAGTCTTCTCTCCCTTTCTTCCATCAGCCTGACGCCTGTCCATCGGCAAAGGCCCAAAAAACTTGGCCAACAACTACTACTATGCCGATAGCCCTTGGCTATTGGTGAGACCATATCCTTCGGCACGATGAATTCAAACTCGGCCGATGTTCTATGTTACGCCGATGACTTACCTCGGCCACAGGCTTACCAAAGCCTTTGAACCCGAACCATCGAACCCTGCCACTATCGGCATGACTCCTGCCGACCTCCCTTTCGTTTATTAAACTATTGAACCATTGAACCCCGCCATAAGGTTCAACGCGGTGGTTTAATGCGGCGGTTCAACGTTGTAATACGAAATAACAGCCCGCCCCCTTTAGACATTTTTGAACATGCCAAACCAATTGAACCCCGAACCATTGAACCAAAAAAGGTTCAATCGGATGGTTCAACGCGCAGGTTCAAACCTGTAAAAACACTTCCAATGAATAAGTAATGGCGATTAAAGTGTTCGATGTATTTTCTGCAAGACAATCAAATGTAACATACAGAGTGGAACCCAGACAAAATTGCCCATGACCTGGAACCACTAAGTATGAAATTTTTTGAAATTTAAAACGAATGCCAACAAGAAAAAAGGCAAACAACTGACTGTTTATCATGCAAAACTTGATAGTACATTTTACCTAAATGATCATAACTTGCAAAATATGATGAATTTTAAGATGGTTCAAAAAGCAACCCTGGCTTATTTTTTACAAGGAATCCAACCATATTATGCAATGGTACTGAAAATGCAATTTTCTATATTTTTAACAAGGTTTGCAAATCTGACTCTCTTTTCCCTTTACCACCAGACAGAACAAACACAAGCAGAAGCAAAAAAAGCAAAGCAACAGCAGGGGTCCTCATTTTGCTAAGGGGCAAAATGGGGCATGTTGTGAACATCACAACAACTAGCAACCAAACAAAACAACTAAATTTAGAGTGTTCAAGAAAACTAGATGAAATGAGCTCATAACTTCCGACTATCTATCCTGCAAATTACTATTCAGCTTGAGCCTTAAGGTATTCAATAAGGGTGCATGAATTTCCATTTTTAGTTTAGTTGTGTGCACATGATTAATTATCCTCATCTTGAAGATCGGTTGAACAAACCAGTGACTGACATTAGCCTATGTAGGTGAGGATATTCCCTCATAGCTAACCGGATAGAGCCTTGCTGCCAGCGAGCATCCATAGCCCCGGCAAGGTTATCGTTACAATTCTCCTAAGTAGAGCCCCACTGCCAGCGAGCGTCTAGAGCCCCGGTAGAGTTACTTAGATGGCTTAATCCGGATTTTCAGTATAATCCACTTTATTTATTATTATTATTATTATTTTTTTCTAATTTTGAAAGATTTGACAAGATATAGCAATTTGTAACTTCATGATGCAAGGAGTGGACACTTGCTGAAATTAAGCTGAGAATTGTAATGGTAGCAAGGGTAACCTCTGATTTTTCACCTAATATCTACACTGGTAGGTTCAACAAACCCAAGGATTTTAGGTGTGTCATCGTGAGAAACTTGCTTTGAATTCTCAATCACATTTATTGAATACGAAACTTCAGAAGATGAATAACTCTCTACATTCATGACAGTAACAAGTTATGTGTAAATTGTAAATGGTTAACTTGAATATCCTAAATTTTATATTGTTTTGAATGGTTGCTAATTTTGCTCCTTAATACTCTAAAGTAAAACAAAGATCCCTACTGAGGAGACAACCAACAAACCAAACAAACAGGCTGTACAAAAAAGCAAAAAAAGTAAAAAAAACTATACAAACAAAACAAAACAAACAACAAGAAACAGAAAATAGCAACAAACAGAAGTCAAACTGTACAAACAGCCAACCAAAAAGAAAACAGCAAAAAAAAGAACTGTACATTACTTACAGCACTTTACACCAAAATGAACTGCTCTTTGCCTCGGGCGTGGAAGTAGTGTTTCAAATGCTGGCCATTAACTGGTAATGGCACATCTTCTCCAGTCAAGGTCTTAAGTCTGAATGTGTTATCTCCTATTATTTCTGAGACTTGTAAGGGACCCAGCCACAATTTATCGAATTTTCCATGGCTTCCTTTCTTTTCATGTACTTTGTCCCAGCACAACACTAAGTCTGATATCTTAAATGTTTTGACTTTTGCCCTTTTATCAAACCACCTCTTAACAACCGCTTGGTGTTTGGCAAACTTCTCGATGGCTTGACCTCTTTTCTCATCTAGTTGTAGCATTTGCACTATTCTGGCTTCCCTATGGTTATTAAAGCCTAGATACTCATTAGCAAACTTCCAGGTTGGTATTCTCATATTTACTGGAAGTATGGGATCAGTCCCATAAACTAAATAATAAGGTGTGCTACCTAAAGCTATTTTAAACTTGGTCCTATCTACCCATAATGCATATCTCAACAGGGAATTCCACTCTCTAGGACTTTTTGTAATTAACTTCTTGATTATATCTAATAAAATTTTATTCGTTGATTTAGCCAGTCCATTACCTTGAGGGTAATAATTTGAAGAAAACCTTAAAATGATCCCGTATTCAAATGCCCATTTAGAAAACTTTAAAGAAGAGAAAGCAGGGCCATTATCACATACCAATGAATAGGGAGTTCCAAACCTGGTGATGATGTTTTCTTCAAGAAACTTGATAACTACCTCAGTCGTGGAAAATTTGCAGCAGGTGGCCTCAGTCCACCTTGTACAATAATTTGTTACCGTCAGTATAAATTTGTGTCCTGTAGAAGATGGGGGATTGATGACTCCAATAAAATCCAAGCCCCACTGTGCAAACGGTCTAGATTCAATCACAGGTTGTAGTGGATTGGCCTGATTTCTCCCTTTGTCTGCTATAGTCTGACAGATGTGGCAACTTCTGATGTGACTCTTAGTGTCTTTGAACATCGTGGGCCAGTAATAGCCCACCCTCAGTATTTTGTGTGTTGTGGCTAGATGGGAACCATGGCCGGTTCCGTACTTGTCATGTAGTTCTGTCAACACTTTATCAGCTTCAGCTCTGTTTATGCATCTTAGATAAATTCCATCATGGTTCTTCCTGAATAGAAGACCTCCTTGCACCATATAATTTTGTGCCTAAATTTTCAAAGCTCTCCTCTGAGAAGCCTTCATCCTATTTGGGTACTTTCCAGCTATCAAGAAGGTGTTTAAATCATCATACCAGCCTGATGCGCTCTGGGAATTCAGTACATATTGCTGTTTTATCAAATCGGGATCTGTATTTGCTATCGTCTGCACCAATGCCTGCCCTCTGACCAGCTTCATGGGAATAATTTCCATGTCAAATTCTTGTAGTGTGGTGATCCACTTGGCTCTTTTTTCTCCAGGCTCATTCTGCATCAGCAACATTTTTACTGCTGTGTCTGGTACTATGGCTTTGATTTGGCTGCGTAGAATGTAGTGTCTAAATTTTTTAACAGCCTTTACTAATGCGAATGCCTACCTCTCGGTGTCTAGATACCTCAGCTATGTATCCTTCAGAGGCGCGCTCATAAATGCTATGGGCCTCTCTTCATTGTTTTCACCTTTCTGTGTCAAGGCAGCCGCGACTGAATGAGAAGATGCAAAGGAGTAGATGTAAAACGGGCTTGTGTAGTCTGGACTTGCCAATACAGGGGCATCAAAAATTGCCTCCTTAATATCTTCAAATGCGGCTCTGGCCACTGGCGTCCATTCCATCTGTGCATCTTTCTTCAACATGGCATTTACCGGCTGCACGATCTCTGCAAAACCTGTTATAAACTTTCGAACAAAGTTAATTTTGCCAAAAAATGATTTCAACTCTTTCCTACTGTTTGGTATTTGCAAACTTTTTATGGATTCTATTCTATCCGGATCAATTGAAATTCCAGCTTCAGAAATGACATGGCCTAATAATTTACCTTCAGTTACACCAAATATACATTTCTTAGGATTAAGGGAAATCCCATACCTTTCACATCGCTTGAGTACTTTCCTGAGGTCTTCAACGTGAGTGGATGCATCCTTGGAATACACAGTTAAATCATCCATATACACAACAATGCACTTACCTGATAATCCACGGAATGCAATGTCCATGGCTCTTTGAAAAGTGGCACCTGCATTGATCAGACCAAAAGGCATTCTTCTATACACATAATTTCCCCATTTACATGTGAAAGTGGTTTTTAATCTATCTTCTCTGTCAATTAAGACCTGGTTATAACCTGAAAAACCATCTAAAAAAGACATCATTCTTGCGCCATTTACTGCTTGCAACACTTCGTCTATTGGGGCAGAGAATAATTATCCTTTTCAGATGCCTTGTTTAAATTTCTAAAGTCTACGCATAACCTGATGTCTCCGTTTTTCTTCCTTACTGGTACTAAGTTAGCTACCCAGACAGAATGTCTGACTGAAAAAATTATTCCAATAGACAGCAATTTTTTAATTTCTTCGAAGATTAAAGGCTCTAGAATGGCATTCACAGGCCTCTGTTTCTGCCTAAATGGTTTGACTTCTTTTCTTAAAGGTATTACATGAGTTATGATGGACTCATCAAATGTTTTCAAGTCTTCATAAGTCCATGCAATGATGTGTTTATATTCTTTCAGAACGTCTAAAACCTCCTTTCTAATTTTCTCAGAGCAAGCTTTCCCAATTAGTACATTTTGTGGACTTTGTTCAGTCCCTAAGTTATGTAAATCACACTTGCCCCCTTCTGTTTTGGGCAAGTCCTTTTGTCTCATTACTCCATCAAAATCAAAGATATGTTCTAATTCAATTACTCCTTTTGGTAAGAAGTTGCTCTTTAAGTTGATTATATCCTCTTCATCCCATGTTACTTCAGGCCTTTCCTGCTCATCAATGATTTGAGCCTCAAATGCCTCATTACAAGTCAGAAAATCAATAATTTGTTGGTCCCCTCCAAATACCTGAAAGTGTGTAACGTTGTCTGGTATACTGGGCACATTAACTAGCTCAATAGCAAATCGTCTCAATCCTGACAGTGTCAATGGTTCTAATGTATTAGCAGCAACTACTAGCGCATCCGACCTGTGGTTCAGCTCTCTGGGGATGTGCTCTATGTTAAAAGCATCAAACGAATCTGTTAAACCCCATACTCTATGTTAAAAGCATCAAACGAATCTGTTAAACCCCATACTCTATGTCTATGACTAATCATTTTCTTGTAATTGCAGGCATATAGTTTCCTCACTTGTCTGACTACTAATTCAGAGTCTGAAAATACTCTGATGGTTTTCACCCTTTTCTTGATAGCCATGACAAGTCCTAAAATTAGGGCCTCATATTCAGCAATATTGTTAGTGCAGGAAAATTGTAATCTATATGCTGCCAGATGTGATTTACCCTGAGGATCTATGAGTTCAACACCTGCACCTACGCCCTATTTTGATTTAGACCCATCACATTTTAATGTCTACATGCCATCTTTACTTTTTTGATCTTTTATCTTAGCATGCATTGCCTCTTTCATTGCCTGTGGGGTGTTGTCCTGTTTATTCATGGGTTTTTCTGTTTGGTTAACTTGCATATGTGTATTTTTAGTTTGCAACTCAAAAAGACAACTACTCTAGTCCATTATTTCTTTTACTAAATCCGGGATCAAGGTATCTATATTATCCTGAACATATTTATGTGTTGGATTAGGATTCCCATTTTCCTCTTGTAACTCTACCCTCCCTATGCATTTTTTGTATTCATATTCAATGATGTCTTTGCATATTTCACAACTTTCCTCAGAATGTTGCCTATCATGGACTCTACACTTGTTTCTATATAATTTACATTGGACCGGGAGATTGTGTTTAACACACTCTTCCACCTCTTGTCTAATGGCACGACCAAATTTGTCTATTGCATTGTTTTCTTCATCTGAAGAATTTCCCTTAGACTCAATGAATAATGATGTCCGATTGCTGACACATTTCTTTCTAATGTTTAACATCCTAATCTCCTCAATTTGTACCCCATTGTTGGTAATTCTATAGACACCTGGTTCAACAGTAGCATATAATATTTCATTAGTTCGATTATACTCTGTTATCATATGTTTCATTCTAGGCTCTGCCTCTATTTTGATCTGGTTTGGGATGCCTCTCCAAGGTAACCACATGTGTGAAAAGTCAGTGGCCATATATCCGTTTAATGTCTTGGACCAATCCCTACTCAGCAACATTCCATAATTTATGGGTATATCCACTACTTGAATGTCAATGATTTGTCTTACCCTAGGGTCTGAAGCTAATTGCATTTGAATGTTCATGAGCTCTCCTATCATGCTAACCTCAGTCTTATCTAATTGTGTGACAACCTTGGCAGATTTGGTGGGAGTCAGCCTGAGAGTTTTACATATTCCTAAGGGCATTACATTGGCTGAAGCACCAGAATCTACCATGCAATTGTGTATATTCTTCCCACACAATCTAACAGTTAGCAAGAAAGGGGGAGTATCCCTCTTATCTGCATGTATTACTACATTTGTATTGGAAGGCTACTCAACTTTCCTATTCTTCTCTTTAGGCGGTGAATCTCTATTAGGAACAGTTATATCAGCAGACCTCTTGTCTGTCATGGATGTATCCAGGGATTTTATAAAAGCATTTCTGATCCATGGGGTCTTCAATAATTCATTTAGGGGTATACTGACCTTAATTTTCTTTATTTCCTCTGACAAGTAACTCATTAATCTTGTTGTCTCTATTGCTTCAGTTTTACTTGTTTGATCCTTTTGTATTGCTGTTCCATTATCTGTGTGCTGATTAGCTTTAAGTATGGCAGGATTGTTACTAGCATTCTGATATGGGGGTGTATTGATGTTATTCAGAGGAATGGAAGTGGTAAAAGGTCCTCCTGGCCTAGGGTTGTTCCTCAAATTATAAGTGTGGCTTTTATTTGTCTGTTGAAAGGCCTGTACCTCCTCTATTTCATTTAATATCTCATTTTCAGATTCAAAGGGAAATTGAAAAGCCTTTAACACAAAGGCCGATTCAGGATAAAGACTCTCACAACAGTATGGTTCATCTTCTAGCAATTCATCCTCTTTCTCTTCTGCAGTTGCAAAGGTAAACGTTTCTAAGACTAATGCTATGTCATATCCTGAGGGTACTACCTCATTACCCTTGGAAATGAGAAATTCAGAGGTAGGAGGTTGTACATCTATGTTGAAAATGCTGGCTGCTAAGTGGAATTGCGGACAGTCGTGCTCAGCATGGGCATTGGTATTGTGAAATCTGCACCAAATTTTGGGTGTTGTATTGGCCATTTGTATGCCAGCTGTCTGTTTTGCATCATGATTATCTATATTCTCAAAAGGAGAAGCTAGAGTACCATTGTTGGGCCCAGTGTTCCATGTCTTGGGTGGCCTAGGTTGATTCTAATTTCTGTTATTATTGCCCCAAGTCCTATTATCTATCACTGGCCCCCTATTTTGCATTGGTTGCCCCTGGCTGGGGCCTTGATGCTGATTATAGTTTTGGTTCTGATTGTTCTGCTGATTTTGATTGAAACTATAGTTCTAATTTTGGCCTTGGTTGTGATTTTGATGTTGACTGTAGTTTTGGTTACCTCTTCCATAGAGGTTCTCATTTCTTAGTTGTGTCACTTCGGTTGTTAACCTTTTCAGATGTGCAGTGATCTCTTTGATTTCTTCCCTATCCTCTTGTGCTTTTGCCACAGTTGTATCCCTAGGAGGTTGGAAGAAAGGTTGACCATTATTTTGACTATTATTGGAAGTGCTAGCCGTGTAAGGAGTTATAGTTTGGATTGGGGTAAGACTATACACAGGTGTGTAAGAAGGAACCGGATTTAATAGTGGAGTGTTCTGCATAGGGACTCCATTCCATGGTTGTGCTTGATTCTGCACCCCAAAACTTCCTCCATTAACAAATGGGTTATAAGTTGTATGTCTCATCTCTTGGTTCACTGAGGCTACCTCTTTATAGGCTTTGGATATTGAATCTATGTCAGGTTTTCTTTTGACAAACATGGCAGTTAAAGGATCCAAGGCAGTATAGTACATAGCCAACAAGGGATCATCATCTATGGTATAAGGGGCTACCAGCCTAGAATAGGCCTTTTGAAATCTATCGTTGAAATTATCAATCAGCTCTCCCTTACCACGTTTTATAGCAGCTATTTTATGATACAAAGCACAAGGGTCAATGGGTCCCCTAAATCTTGATAGAAATGCTTCTTCCATAAGCGGCCAGGAAGAAATGTAACCGTTGGGTAAGTTTACATACCAGCTAGAGGCTAGTTCATTAAAGGTGTAGGGAAACAATCTACACACCACATCCTCGTGCTCTAACCTAGCTCTAAAACATGCTTCCTTGAATATTCTAATATGGTCTTCTGGGTCCTAACGCAACTGGTATTTGGGACATATCTTTTCTGGATTTTTAGGCATCTCATGATAATCATTGAAGAGTATGGGAGAATTGACATCAAAATAAGCCATTGCAGGTGTTTGAGCTTGACCTGAACTTGTAGAAATACCTAGATTGATTGGTGGATTAGGATTTACAGGAGGATTGAGACCTCCAGGAGTGCCTGAACCAAGATTTAAAGATCTGAACAGTGATCTGTCAGGACTCACAATACTACGGATGTTAAAAGGTGACCCAGGTGGTGTTCCAGATGAACTTCCTGCTTGTGAAATCTTTGGATTCCAAATTAGGGGGTTCCTACCTCACCTAATATCAGGTAGTTGCACAAATATATCCCCTGAACTAGATCTAGACCTAGTCACTCTATTACTATTATTAGCTAGTTTGAAATAAACCTTGACTCAGAAATGCCTTCCTTCTAGCGCCAGAAAACTGTTGGTGATTGTTTTGATGCAATCATAACAATAAGTTAAAATTCACATATAATGAACTGAAACTATACTTGAAAGATAAGAAGGAATCATTTAAGATTCAACTAATCCCAAGTCTACAATGGTTCGGTTGGTCAAGTTCAGTTGGTCAATGTGAAGCTGTAATGTTCAAGGGGCCTTACGTAGTTTAGAGTTTCTTTGTGGTTTACTGGACTAAGATTATGCAAAAGATCATGAGATATGTCAATGCTTTTTATTCCTTTGCATAAAAGTGTTACTGTGCTGCAAGTTTTAGATGGTTTTCTTGAATTATTGCAGCTTTCTCCTTCATATATTTATGAAAAACTGTCTACCTTTAACTCTGTTATGCATGCTTCTTCAAATTTGAGACAACTTCCTTTAGATTTCTACGTTTTCAGCTAAATATTTCAGATGGGTTGGGAAAAGTTAGAAAGATCTAATCTACACCTCATTTACTCTACCAAAGGATCTAATTGTTCTATTATGCACTATGTAAATACTACAACAATTTCATCAAATCCACAGTAAAAACCTTAAATACAAGTCCTGAGCATTTTCACAAACATACATTTAAAATTGCAAGCTCTCAAAGATAATATTTCAAAACACAAAGAAGAGCAGGAGAACACTCAGAAGATAGATGCAGAACTCCAGATTCTATTGTATTAGAAACAAATAGTCATACATGATTTACAATGTAGGAATGACTCTTAGTTTCATTGATCAAACTATAGAGAACTTACAAGCTTTACAGATACAGTAAGGAAGCTAGACATTCCACGTGCACCTTACTGCAGACAACAGGCGACCTCCTCTAAACTAAACTATGCCCAGAAAGACTCTACAATTCTGGCAAAATACTAAAAAATCCCTGTGTAAAATATTACAGTGTAGAGAGGCACAATATAAAGGCTTTTTGATTGTCCTCACTACAGCAAAAAAACTAACTAAACCCCTGGTTCAAATCCCTAGTTACAGCAATAAATATAGGTGAACCAGTTCTTCAAAAATATCTCTGAGCAGTGTCAAATCTGGGCGAAATATTGCCCCTTCTGAGAAGCTTTGGCAGCTCAGCAATAACTTCCATTTGTCTGTTGTAGTAATACCTTCAGCTGCAACCCTGTTCCTCATTTGGTTGGCCTTGACTTCTTCGCACTTCATCTTTATCTTCCTACTCCTGAGATCAGATTTTCTTCCTTCATGATGTCACTATGTTGAATTTCCAGCTGCTTCCTCAACTGCAAGCCAAGCCTGCAAGCCAAGATAAGCAATAAGTACCATATTTATTTTAAAATATCTGTTTAAATCAGGGTGACTATGCAAAAAATGTGGAAATCCGGCTCAAAAAACCCTCAAAACGCATTCAAAATGTATACAGACTGCTCAAAATGATCGGGTCAACTATCGCTAACCAAAAAATACAACGGGCGCCAAAAAAAATGGTTTAAAATTCCCACCGCCCCATTTCCTGCCCATCGGCGTGAGAATCGCCATCAGCGAGCCCAAAAATACCCTGGCCAATCATCGCTATTTGGCCGATGGCCTTACTCGTTATTTCCTCCTCCATGTTTCTTTCCATCGGCGTGAGATCCCTTTATCGGCGAGGACATGAATTCCCTGACCGATACCTTTTGTTACACCGATAGCCTTATTGGCTTGCGTTTCCTTCTTATTGGTGAGAGATTCGCCATCGGCGAACTCTAAATCTTCTTCACCAATCCTCATTGTTAGGCCGATGGCCCTTTTCTCTTTTGCTTTTTCCTTATGTTCATCAAGCTGATATTGCCCATCGGTGTGTCTCAAAATACATGGGCCGATGGTCTTTTCTCTTTATTTCCTCCTCATCGGCGAGAGATTCACCATCGGCGAACTCTATATTCCTTCCACCGATCATTCTCTTTTCATCGATGGCCCAGCCTACTTGCTCATCGCCCTGACCTTGCCCATCGGCAAAGGTCCTAAACCTTACTCCGACTACCGCTGTCTGGCCGAAATGGCCCCTAAACCTAAGCCCTCCCTCATCTATCAGTGTGAGACTATACTATCGGCAGGCTCTAAACTTCTTCCGCCGATGTCTTACCTTATATCGATGCTCTTTCGTCGGCCTGACTCCTGCCGACGACCCCCTTTGTTGCTCTCCATCGGTGACTCACAAACGCCCTGTCCCGATGCTCTTTCCTCGGCCGATGCTCTTATATCGGTGAGAGTCCCGCCGATGTCATCCCTTCCTTCTCATTTCGGCTAAGTCTTCTCTCCCTTTCTTCCATCAGCCTGACACCTGTCCATCAGCAAAGGCCCAAAAAACTTGGCCGACAACTACTACTATGCCGATAGCCCTTGGCTATTGGCGAGACCATATCCTTCGGCACGATGAATTCAAACTCGGCCGATGCTCTATGCTACGCCAATGACTTACCTCGGCCACAGGCTTACCAAAGCCTTTGAACCCAAACCATCGAACCCTGCCACTATCGGCATGACTCCTGCCGACCTCCCTTTCGTTTATTGAACTATTGAACCATTGAACCCCGCCATAAGGTTCAACGCGGTGGTTCAATACGGCGGTTCAACGTTGTAATACGAAATAACAGCCTGCCCCCTTTAGACATTTTTGAACATGCTGAACCAATTGAACCCCGAACCATTGAACCAAAAAAGGTTCAATCGGATGGTTCAATGCGCAGGTTCAAACCTGTAAAAACACTTCCAATGAATAAGTAATGGCGATTAAAGTGTTCAATGTATTTTCTGCAAGACAATCAAATGTAACATACAGAGTGGAACCCAGACAAAATTGCCCACGACCCAGAACCACTAAGTATGAAATTTTTCAAAATTTAAAACAAATGCCAACAAGAAAAAAGGCAAACAACTGACTGTTTATCATGCAAAACCTGATAGTACATTTTACCTAAATGATCATAACTTGCAAAATATGATGAATTTTAAGATGGTTCAAAAAGCAACCCTGGCTTATTTTTTACAAGGAATCCAACCATATTATGCAATGGTACTGAAAATGCAATTTTCTATATTTTTTAACAAGGTTTGCAAATCTGACTCTCTTTTCCCTTTACCACCAGACAGAACAAACACAAGCAGAAGCAAAAAAAGCAAAGCAACAGCAGGGGTCCTCATTTTGCTAAGGGGCAAAATGGGGCGTGTTGTGAACATCACAACAATTCCATGTATGATGCGTGTGGGGTACATCCAGCACGGTTTGGTGTGACAGCTTCAAGTGGATCTAGTTCTTTCCAGATAATACTCATTATTTTCAACTTGTAAGGTCCATAGATTTCCTGCTCCATTGTACCACGATCAGTGATCTCCATCCGATAGGTTTTTGTGTCAATCCAGATAGGAGTTTGTTGAGAATGTAGACTACGTAATTTATTGTCAACTCCCTAGAATATTTAAAGAGAACCTACACCATGTGGCCCATACGTCTGACATAGATGTCTGCTTATAAGATTTTCATCAGGAGAATTAAATGTTAGCTTAAAAATGCATCCTATATAAGTAGATGTATTATTGAACTGCAAACCTTCAGCTGGTGGATAGGGACCTTGGAACATATCCCTAATCAGTTCCTTACCCTTTTCTTCATTGAGCCAATGATATGTTCGATGTACAAATGGATTCATGAATTTAACTAGTAAGGCAAAATCACCACACCAATTTTGAAGAACATGACCAACATCTGGATCAATGGGTTCTGCTTCAGCTAAAAACTGGAAGAAAGGTTGTTCTATCCACAGACCTTCTTGAGTAAGCTACATTTTTGCAGTGATCATTTTATACCTGTCAACCAAGAAATCATTAGCCATTTGAAAATTATGGCGATCCCTTCTTGCGAATGGATTAGTGGACCATTCTAGACAACTCTTCTCATACCTCCTTTGTTCCCTAACACGAATGACTTGAACTTTACCAATATTTGGAGTCTGGACATGTGGTACCCAGATGAACTATTCTATTTCTAGTTTTTCTTGAATATGTCATTCCCTTGAGAGAAAATCTGCAAAGAGATTATCTTTTCCAGGTAGATGCACTATGTCAAACTCAAAGGTGTTAAGAAATTGAGCCCACCTGAGTAATCTACCATGAATTACTTTGTCTTTAGATTCCTTCTTAAAGAATCCTCACAGATTTTGAAGATCACTTCTGATAAGAAACTTTTTATCTGCTATGAACATTTGGAAGGCTTTTAAATTATTAATCACAACAAGAATTTCTTTATGAGTACTGTGATAATTCAATTCACTATTCCTAAAACTATCAGAAACATACCTTACAATTTCTTCTCGACCTTGAGGTGTTTTTTTCTTTCAACACACCTGCCCAAGCTGCTTCACTTGTGTCTATTTCAACAATTTTGAATCCATCACCCAGTAACCTGAGTGCAGGAAGATTAGTACATTTTCTTTTGATGTAGGTGATTCTGGCATCATGATCTACTAACCATGGAGGCAGATGCTTTCCCAATAATTTATTTAATTCTAATCTATCCTCAGCAAGCTTATGATAAAATCTAGCAATGTAATTAACCAATCCCAAAAACTTTTGGAGCTCTTTGACATCAGTTACCTGTAACGCTTAAATTATGCTGAGAATATGTGGCTGTGCCTCCATCTTCCCCCTGAAATAAGCTTGATGCCTATGAAGTCAATGGTTTCTTGTGCAAAATAGCTCTTTGTAGGATTTACTACAAGACCATGCTCCTGACAGATAGTTAGAAACTGTTGTAGATGATTAAGATGTTGATTCATATCTTGAATGAATACAAGGATATCATCTATATAAGGCAGTATGAATTTGGCATATGGCCTGAAGATTAAATCCATCTTTTGCTGGAAGATAGATGGAGTTGTTTTTATACAGAAAGGGAGAACCTTCCATTCAAACACACATTGAGGAACTAAGAAGGTTGTTTTGTAGTAATCTTCAGTCTTCAATCCTATTTGTCAAAATCCTTTTGTAAGATCAAACTTGGAATAGATATGACTACCTTGAATCATCTACCAGATATGATCTTTACTGGGTAGAGGATGACAATTATCCAACAAGCATTCATTCGATGGCTTGTAATTGACAACCAGCCACTTTTCTAGAAGTTCCTGTCCATTTTTATCAAATTTTGCAACATACATAGCGTGACAAGAAAATGGAGAACTAGAAGGTCTGATCAGATCTAGCTCGCTTAATTCATCGATCTCTTTTTTGCATTTACTAGTTTCTAATGAACTCAGAAGGAAATAGTTTGCTTTTTCTTTGGGTACCATTTCCCTACCTTCAGAATCCCTCTTTAGCAGAAGACTGCAGAACAAATTTCATTTGTGCTTCTTCAAATCTTTTGTTAGCACATTAGCTGCAAATGCTACCTTGATCTGCTCTAGGGTTTCTTGTGAAGCTTCAATCTATCTTGCAATCCAAATAGTATTTTTCTTTTCCTTTTTTACCATTTCAATCTTGGAGGTGAAAGCAAGATCTTGGAGTCGTGGAATTTGAAATCTATTCTGCAGAGTGATAAAAGTGGAATCAATTGTGATTGGTTCCCACTGCCGCATTGCTCTACTACTAATGACTTTGTCATAACCATCCACTTCATAGTGTACAAAGGTTAATTCATCAATGAATCCATTGCTAAGCTGAATAGGAACTTTACAGACCAATTTGGATTCACATTTACCTTTGCCAAATACTAATTATGTGGATCCTTCAATCCATAGATCTACAGGAAAATAGTTGTACCTAGCTATGTTGACATCTGCACTAGTATCCCATAGAAAAGCAAGTGGATACATCTTTATTCCTGGAAAGTGAATAGTGAAAATTACTCCAGGACATGTAGTGGTCACCTTGGTATGCTGATATGCTCTAACTTGGTGGTGACTACTGCTTTCTCCTTCATGAATCATATCTCCAAGATATGGTGCTATTTTTCCTACTAAATTATGCACAGGGTTTACCTCTGTTGGGTATTCTTCTGCTTGCATAGCTCGTTCAATTAGAGGGCTATAGGGTTTGTCTTCACAGTAGAGTTGTTCTTCTTTGACCATGGTCTGCTGTGGTAACTGTAGAGAACTAGAAGAATTAAACTGATTGGTATACTTATCCAGTTGTTTTGATCTTTCCATTTCATCAACAAGCTAGATGTTTTCTTCATCATCGATTTTGGCAATTTCATGTTGAGCTTGCTGAATCACTTTTTCTAAGAATGCTTTGCGTTGTCTGCGCCAAAGCCTTCTAGCCATACTTCCTGTAGTAGGAACTTCTATAATGCTTCTCTATGCAACAAGTGTTGGAGACTGAGAGTAATCTAGCACTGGTGTCCTTCTAAATGGAAACTTTGCAGGTCTTTCATTTTCTTTCATCAAAAAATGCTTCTTTGTTGTAAGCTGATCTAACTTGGTAGTCAGCTTTCTCTAAGTCTCCTGACCCATATCCATTTTTTGCAATCAAGCCTCTATCTGAATAATTTCTTCAATTACCTTATCCAATTTGACTCTTGTATCTCTCCTAAGCATTCTAAAAAAAAGAGTTTTCTGAATCATCTGAGCTTTCAGATGATTGTTCTGGTTCTTGAACAAGGGGTGTCTGCTCATGGGCAGAGGCATACTCTTCAACTTCAGAATCTGTCTCTTCTTCAGATAGTACAATGTCTTAAGGATCTAAAGGATATTAATTGATGAATTCAAATTCATCATTATCATCTAGTCCAACATCTTTGGCGGCTTGGACTTTCCCTTTATTCTTTTTCTTATTTCTCTTAGGACACTTATTAGCATAATGCTTTCCTTTACAAATATAGCATGTAGGTTCCCATTTCTTTGATCTGGAGTTTTTCTTATCATGTTTCCTGAAATATCCCTTTTTTCTTAGAATATTTGCTATATTTTTTCTTCTTCTCATAATAGGATTTTTTAGATTTGTCACATGAATAACACTTTGAAGAAGATTTTCCTTTCTCAGGAAATTGATTACTTGG
Organism: Cunninghamia lanceolata; assembly: GCA_027924645.1. NCBI lineage: Eukaryota > Viridiplantae > Streptophyta > Pinopsida > Cupressales > Cupressaceae > Cunninghamia > Cunninghamia lanceolata. The sequence goes on from BSBN01001067.1 coordinate 9,436,185, forward strand.
CATTATCTGATAGCAGGCTGATGCTGACAACAAAGGCTTAACCTTTTTTAACTCTTTTCTTTTCTTAGATTCTTGACAGATCTCTTCATTAATCTTGGTCAAGAATTGTACTAGTTGGGGGAAGGTTAATTCCTTCATGTCAAATTTTTTGGCTACCAGATTTTCTAGAACTCTCTTGTGGTAGTATTCACCAACCACTTCACCAAAACTTTTCAAAAAAGTAGTGAACATAAACTCATGGTTCTTCTCACGCCCAAATTGATAGAAATTTTTATATTGCTCTTGGCAATATTCCTAAAAGTACTTCAAATCTTTACACTTCCCTCTAACAAACTTGTTGTATGCCAATTTTTCTCTTGTGTCTATTCTACCAACAAACAGATAAGTCAGTTGTGCACAGACCTGGTCTATATCTCTATTGATTAGGTTATCTCTAAAGGTATCTTCTAACCATTCCCATACATTTCTTGCAACTCCAGTCATAGAGTTGAGGGCCTGCTTAATGACTTGAGCTTCATCATCTCCTGTATTAGTAGCCATATAATTTGTAATCTAGGCTCTCATTGCATCTATTCCTCTCATATTCTCCACATCTATAAAATTGTCAAAATTAACTAAGGGTGGAGTATCGGCTTTATATGACTGGATATTTTTAAAAGGGTCCATCGGATTGGAACCATTAGGGTTAGTTCCATTACCATGTGCCATCTGGAATTTTCCTTTGGCTTTTTCATCATCAGTGGTATCTCTTACCTTTTCGGTGCTAGGATCATAAATATTTTCTATCATAGGCTGTTTAACTTCAGTCAACAATTTAGGACCTTTATATTAAGCCCATAGATACCCTTTGGCACTTGATGGGAAGTTTAACTATTTAACAATCTGTGGCTATTTTACTAATAAGACTATGGTTTGTACAGTAGATTGAATAGTCTGAGACTCTCTAGTTATAAAATCAGTTAATAGTAACTGGGACTCTAAGACAGACTGTACTTCTCTTTTCATAGTTTCCAACTGTGTCTTAAGATTCTTAATGTCCAAATTATTGTTATTGATTTGCACACTCAACACATCATTATCTAACTTATTTTCACTTCTAACCTTCTGCAGAAGTTCATGATGTTGCTCACTAGTTTGCTGCTGATGGACCCACTAGGCTTCTGCATACTGCTTAAACTGGTCATAAGCAACATGTAACTCATGGATTTCTCGGTAGATAGTGGTCATCCACTCATCATTGATCTATTTCTCCAGATGTTTAAGAGTTGCAATCACAGAATGGAGATTCTCTTGAACACCAATTTGATATTTTTTATTTTTAATATTTTCAAGGTCTCGATGGACCTTCCTATCTTGTGCAAGCAACAAACTCTTTCAGAGATAGAGATTTGTCTAGTTAAGTATTTTATTTTGGCTGGATCCTTGCAATTCTCCATCATTTGTAACATGTAAATGCCAGAACTCAACTTGGTATTTACAAAACATGTCATACATCATAAAATCCCTAAAGGACGGGACAGTTCCTAGTACTATGAAGGGACCTACAGGTGTTGAAATTGTCTTTTCATTGGCCTCTTTAATATCTTGTTCATGGAAAGAGAGAGCTTTCCCAGACATCATACTAATCCTACCAGTGGGAGGATTAAACACAAACAAACATTTTTCACACTTAAATAATCCATTGTCCAACTCAGATTATTGTACATGTGGACAAGAGGGAGGAACACTAGATGAACTAGTACTAGCAAATGACGGTGACTTATTAACAACAGGAAGTTTGAACAAACTTTAAAATCCTTGTGATGGCTGCATTCGGACACTTTGTGACCAAGGTAACACAAACTAAACATGATTATTGTAGTTGAATGTACGCTCTGTTCTTATAGAGGGTGTTCTACCCAAGGAGAACCTAATAATGGCCTAGTTATCTATTTCTTGTAGAGTGACTCCACGTAGCTGAGGAGGTTTCTATGGTGGAGGTTGGCAATCCTTATCCCATAGATCTAAAGTCCACTGTTCTGGTAACTAAATATCTTTATGATGTACTATCTTGTGGGCTGTTAACTGGGTATGGTCACTTGTAGATTTTCAGATGGTTGACAAACCCTCTACTCCTTGGGCTCTTCTAGGATTCAACATCAAAGGAATAATGTTTTTGTAGAGCCTATAGTGTACAATAAATGCTAAGGAGTGATCTATAGACATGTCTTTCATAAACAGATTCATTGTTTTAAATTGATAGGCTAAGACATCATCTAAAATCCAACAAATAGTCAATGTATAGTGACCCTTCTGACATACAATCACATGCACAACCTAGCAAAGCATGGGACAACTTATAAAAACATGAATCCTTTAACATCATAAACATGATGATAGGCAAAAAGAAAAATTTTCTCTATCTCATTTTTATCTTGTTGAATTACTCTGGTAAATTTTTCTAGTTTTACTATGTTTTTAGAACTTGGATGTTACAATTTCAGTGGAGCTTCGCTAGCATATGAATTTGTTCTTTATTTTGGAAAAGATTTTCTATGAAAAGGAAATCAGTCAATCCTTTGCAATGGAAAATCTACTTTCTTAAATAGACAAGGCAATAGAAAAAAATCAAGGAAAGGAGTTGTTTGAGCGCAACTAAGCATCAAGAAAATCACAACGTATCATGCAAGTTAAGAGACAACTTCTAAAAATGATTGCAAGATTGATAGATGCTTTCAAGATGTAAACACATGGTGCAAAAGTCCTCCCTAAGCACTAGAGACTCAGATATTTCATTTCTTGAAAGGTTTAATTAACTTGGGACAGAGCTAGGATTTAGACATTTTTATAGTTTTTGAATATGATAAGTAGAAAGGGTCAAAGCCCCACAAAGGCACATCTCATGGGTCAAGAGTAAGGCCAATGTTGGAAATGATCCTAGAAACACACTAGGATAGTGGGCACTAAAGTGAGTGCCAAAGAAAGAGTGAAAGTGTGAGTGAGCATAATTTATAACACTACATTTAGCCCCCACTTTTCATGTGTATGACACTATGTGCATATGCAAGATAAATTACATGAAAGAAAGTATTGAAAGGGTACCCAAAAGCATACTGTAGAGGATGCAAATCTCTTCAAATAGAGGAACAAGCCACTAGACTGAGAACCTAGAAAACAAATATGCTAGATAATAAAAACCTGCAAGAAAATACTGTTAGAAGGCATAAACTTACAAAACCACTATGTTAGAACATCCCAAACATATATAAACATAAACATATACATAGAGGAGAAAACACACACAAAAAAAAATATGAGTTAGTAAAGTGAAGGAGACCTCAATGTTAAAGGTTGTCTCAATACCATGTGGCATCCCCAAAATGCAACAAAAACAAAGAAAACCATAAATAGAGGAATTCTTAAATGAAGATAGAAGAACGTAATGTTCTAATCGATTTCTTCAAGGAGAGAAGACATACAAATAGGTAGGGAAGCAACCGATATGGATGAACAAGAATACATGGCTCGGACACTAGCTTGCTCTATTGCTAGGGGTCATGTGAATAAAAATATTGTCATGGATCATAGACTAAAGATGCATTATGCTAGGTGACCATGAGTGTAAAAAGGTAAGTCATATGAGGCAGATGGACTAGCAAGTTGCACTATGCTAGATGGCTCATAGAATACATGGATCACATACTAGGAAGTTTCATTATGCTAGGTGATCATATGCTACCAATGCCTTAGGGAGCATATCAAACATGAATGTATTAGTGACTGTACCAAACACAAACACCATAGGGGGTGAATGTTTCAGAAAGTGTTAAATAAACAATGCTACAGGGGGAGAATTAATACACAACACCTTAGGCGCTGTGATTAAAGAAGGGTGCATGTGTGGATGCACATGTGAGGAGAAAATATGCCCCCCATAAAATATTAGCATGTACAATATGCAAATATTTTAATGTAAAGAAAAAGGGAGGAAAGAAGGAGGGGGACCCTTATGAAGAATGCACACCCCTAGAACAAATTGTCTTTGCCCCCAGAGTACAGATGAGGACAACCATGAAAATAATATTTTTGTGTTACCAAATATAAAGTACGGTTGCACGTAAGATTGTACCACCATGAATGACAATGAGAAAACAAAGAAAGCTATAGGTGCCACATAGTGGGTAGCAACACAATAGTCTCATGAGAATATAGAGCAAGAACAATGAACAAGATAGAGGCCATGCTCAATATCACTTGTCATGTAGAGCATTAATTAGATGGAAAAGTGAGAGCACTCATGTCAAGAAGATGTTGATCTTTTTCACTGAAGGCTTTGAATTCACTGATGGAATGGTCAAGCACTTGATGATATGCACATAAAAGAAGTAGTTGATATTATAGAAGTGTATGCAAAGATTGGTCAAAGAGCCTAAAAAGGTATTTTGTTACTGACCTCTCTCATCTTTGTCTCCCATGGAAAGGAAACCAAAATTAGATCAAGATTGAAAGTGAACCTAGACTCAAACACATGATAACTAAGTACAATCACCCAAATGAGGTAGCTTATAATAAAGGACAACATGTGTAGCAAGAACAGGTGATGGAAGAAGAGCATTTTTCAACATATGAGGAACAACAAAAATTGATAGAAATACTGAACAACAAGAAAAGACTATTGATTCTTCTATGTTCAACATTCCTTTTGAAAAGGAAAATATTGAACAAGGACCTCAAGAGGAAGTAATCTTGCATAAAGAAGAAGTTAATAAAGAAAAGGAGAAAAGTCAAGAAGAAATCTTAGATAGAGTCTCTAATGGTGATGGATAGAATAAAGCATAGAGACTGATAAAACCTTGCAAAAACTTTAGTATTTCCTACTTGGCTAAAGCTAAATGTAGAGAAAAGACAATAGGTAGTGGTCAAACCACTAAGTTTGAAGGATATGGCTATAGAGGTGGAGAAGAGTAAAATAAGAAAAAGATTCAAAACTCTCTCAGCCATTAGAATAAATGAGCATGGGGAGAGAATTTCAAAGGTTGCAACCTCTATTCAAAGCAAAGATGATAGGGATATTTCTATCTCTAACTATCAGATCACAAGAGTAAATTTGGGTAAGTAGACCTAAGAAGAAGAGATGCATTCTTTAGGTTTAGCAATTAATGCAGTGATGTCTAGGATGCAAAAGATAAACAAACTAAGAATGAGCTAAAGATGTAGTTGAACCAAATGAATCTACTTTTGTCAAGGAGCTTCTAACTCCAATTTCTCAGCAATAAGCAACTACAATGGAAACTCTAATTTTGATGTCAACACAAGAATTTGACACCTTACAAGCTATGAAGGAAAAATCCAGCATGGTGGAAAGATGGGTTTCCAAATTTTTAGTTGATGCATTTTAGGTTTCTGGTAATACTTATGGTGATTATGAAAAGGGTTATCAATCAGAGAAGAAAATCGATTCTCTTATGGAAAACCTCAAAGCAGAGAATGAGAAGTTAAATCAGGATTGGAAACTCCTCAAGGAAGTTAAAAAGATGACTCCAGATGAGATAGAGAATGCAGATATTCTGGGAGATGAAAACTAGATTTCATTGATAAGACCATAAATATAATGAACTATAAGATTGAGCAGATAGCTGAATATATGCCTTAGCTATTAAAGATGCAGAAAGATGTATATGAACATTCATCCAATATGAAAGTTTATGTTGATACTATAATTAGTTCAGATCTCTTTTTGCATGATAAATGCAGGTTAGATACTTTTGATGCAATAAAAGATGCTTTTTAGAGGAGGATAGAAGGTTTACTGAATAAGCATGCTAGTTTGAATGAAGATATCTTGGATGAGTGTATGGATATCAAAGAAAAATTCAAACTTATCAAAGGAGGTCTCTAGAAGATCAAGAAGGTCAATGGTTATGTGTCTTAGAGGTTTAAGACCTTGAAATTTAGAATGGATTGTGTTGATGATCATTTTAGCACACAACAATGTAAGTGTGATTGTTGTTATCACACCTCTCTTGAAAAGTAGCTAACCCTAAGTAAGACTACTCCAAGGATAATATACCTAGGTCTTAGCTTGCTTGAAATTTCTTAGTGGAATATTCTAGCTGCTCCTACAAGGGGTCTTAATGTGATGTGACAGATTTGATAGGTTAAGACAACAACACATGCAAACCCTTATATCATTACAACTGATATGGCGATATGAAATGTTGTTGGAACCTAAATCTAATAACTAATTAATAAGAAAATGCAAAAGGAAGTAGGGTTTAGATAGATCCTAAGTGACATTCAGAATATAAAGATTGTAGTAGGTAGACAAACATTCAAAAATTAAACCAATTTTTTGTTTTACCAAGCTAAAGACTTTGCTACAGTGCTATAGAAAACAATGCTATCTTCTACGGATTCTCTAGATTTTCAGATTACATACATTAATTAAATACCCAAATGCTGGCATGATTTAACTACTATAATGCAATTGAACTTAGCTCAATTTAACATCCCAAGCTAACTATGGACAACTACTTACAATCAAAAAGCAACTAATAGTATGGACTAGAATGCTCATCAAATACATTCAACAAATCAATAACATTGCAAAAAACAATTTAACTAATGAAGATTAAGATGTAAACCATAGAACCAAATTGATAATGCAAAGAAACAAATTCTCAGAAATGTACTGTAGCAACTTGCTTTTGTATTAACTAGAAAATTTGGCAGTGTCAACAATTCAATAGCAAGATTGTCTTACAATGAGAGGAATAATGGCACTTTATATAGAAGAGGCACCATATTGAGTTTTTGAATGTACGGTGGTGATTGACTCAACACAGATGGTCCAGATTCAACAATATTAAATATATTTATAACAAGATTTTGCATTCCCAGATTACAAATTGTCTTGTAGGAAAAGGACAAAAAATGATCTCTTGATACATTGGACTTAGACAAATTGAGTACCCATTAAGCTATATATAGGGAAAAGTCACATTTTAAAGCATAATAAAGACAAAATAGCATCACATGACCTTCTAAATTGAGAATTAGTCACAAGTGAGGGGATTACACTTTCAATTTCAAATAATTTATTATTTTATTCATCTCCTTCTAAATTTATTGTCTTCTTCAGCCTTTTTGTTGTGGTAGGCTACCTAGGCTACTAATGCTAGATTTACATCTGTGGGATCCAAATCTTTCCTATAGTCTAATCTAAATCTGAGGTCTTTGAGCTCCCAGTAGTACTGGGTATATACATCTTCCATTGCTCTCCTGCTTTTGTGAAATGCAACATAAGAAGCCCAAAGATCATTGACCTTTTCAAGTTTGTCCACTATACTCAGTGGAGATTACCCATGAATAGTTTGATGCAATCTATCCTTACAATGCTCCTCATCAAGTGGAGCAAGATCATTGATGCTAGGTTCTAGACATTCTTTCAAAGTATCATTTATCTCATAAATAACAACAAGAAGATGAATGTTTGCTTCCTTGTAAGATTCTTTAATCTTATTAAAAACTTCCTTCTTCATCTTCATTTGTAGATACCATTCCCTGGACTTATACAAGCTTTCTACTATAAGAATATTCTCTGATAACAAAGTTTGGCTAGGCAGCTCCCTTATTACCTATACTCTTGGGAACATATGAGAATAGTATTCTTCATAGGGCTTGTTTTCCTCATATAATTCCTCCCATCCTTATCTCAATAGGAAGAAGTCCCAATGTAGCCTGACTGCAAAAGTGATTGCTTCACAACCATCATTGTACACTCTGTCAAACCATTCCTATGTGCCTATAGTAGTTATTTTGATATCATCAAATTTACTTAGCTTTTCTATTGACAGCAAGGCCGAGGTTGATTTTGGTTCCCCCTCTAAATTTAATGGCCTCATCAAAAATTGGATGCAAACCTTTAGTTCTTCATTTACTATTTCAATTCTTGCTTCATGAGCTCATCTTTGTCTAACTGCTCAAGAATGGAGGAGACCGTACCTTTAAATTCATCAATTCTTTAACCCCTAGAGGCTGGTCCCAAGTCAACAGTTGTAACAATGTAATCTTCCACTCTGACTTGGATCTTTATTCATATTGGTTGGTGGCATAGCCACCTCAACAATCCTTGATCCTATGGTATCTTTGAAAATCTTGGATTGGATCTTAGCCTTCATTTGTTTCTTTGGCTTTTCCACTCTAGCTAAGATAGCATCCAAATCTAGTTTCATCACTTGCACTTGTGGCCCTTTAACTTCAAGCTGATCTTGAAACCAACCTGGTGCTACTGAAGAGGAATCCTTGGGAACATCAGTATGACTATCTTCTTTTGCTAGGGGATTATCAAGAATTTCTAGCTCTTTTTCAGACTATTTATCATTATCCTCTTCTCCATTCAACTGCTTAATATTTTGTAGATTTTCCAATATGTCATGCTAAGAAGATCTCATAATTGTGTCTCCAGTGCCCTTGCCAATGGGGCTATTATATATCTCAACTATTTCAATGCTTGCGGGCTAAGAGAGGGGTTCTTCAGATACTTTCTTTTCAACCCCTTGATCTTGTAGGTCTAGCTCTGCACAAAGCTTTTCAATTCTGGCCAATTGTGGCATAACTAAGTAGGCAGAGTCTTGCACTTGATGAATTAAAGAATTGTGAAATAATGACAATGAATGATCTGGCAATGAGGGAAGACTCACATGAGTCAGATTAGCGAATGATGCAAAACCCAAAGAAGGAGGCACAACAACTGATGAAAGGATGGATGAGGAAGGAAGGGAGAAGGAAGATGAAAGAATAGTGGAAAGAGGTGGTAGATTGGAGGAGGTGGAAACAAAGATAGAGGAAATGGGAGGCAAGGAGGTAGTTGAAATGGAAGGTAATGAAGGGATAGAAGAAATGGCAGAAACTGAAACCAATGAAGTGGAAAGGGATGAATCTGATGCCAAGGGGAATGAGGCAGTTGTAGTATCAGTTTGAATTGGGGTGTAGATAAAGTGTCATGGACAACAGATGTAGTGGGAGTAATGGTAGGGGAAGTGATAGAGATCCCTAAGGTTTTTGTAATGCCCCGTAATGCAACCCTAGAGAGTTAGGCTAACAAATGCAAAATTCTAGGAATAATTTTTTTTAAAAGCAAGATAGTGCAAAACAGAAACCAAATATACTTTAATACACAACATAAAGGAAATTACTCTTCTAACAACTCTAGGGAAACACAACTGCATTAGTGAATAGAAAATTAAAACCACACAAGTGAAATATATTATACCTCTTCTACAGATAAGATCAACTTTTACATTAGCAAGATAGATCAATTACAAAGTTACAATACAAGATTACAAGACCGATCACGTTAGTTTACAAATGAATACATAAGAAGGTATACAACAGCTCTAAAGGAGGAATGCAACTGGAACTGGAACACCACTGCACAGGACTCAAACTGCATCTTCGAAAGGCCAATGGATAGCTCTACCACCCAACCATGTGGAACCTTGAGGTCCACCCCTCTAAGCTAGGAGATAACGATGAGGATTCCACTAAGCCAAGAAACAACATCCAAAAATAAAAGAACGACAACTGACTTGACACAATTGACCAAATCAACATAACCGCACAAGTCAAGGCATCACTCGAGAGGCACAACCAATAAGAAACAACTAAACTGCATAAGGAGAGTGTCATCACATGGTCCTAGCATGGGTTACCCAAGCTATCTATCACTAGAAGCTGGCCCCCATCTATGGTTACCCTGGTAGCCTCTCTCTAGGCATCGGCCCCATAGGGTGACACATGCGGAGCTGACAGGTTGTCTCATGGAGACAAGGAGATTGGCCTTGCCAACCAGGCCTTCTCATCCCATCCTTAGCCTGTGAGAGCACTCAAGGCATGGGTGAGGCATCTTACTTATCTTGTTAAGTGTTTTTAATTCCCCATCCCTCTTGATTAAGTTATTAAGTTTCTGTTTGCTTACTACTTCCATGTGGTTACCAGGCAGCCTCTCACTAGGCACCGGCCCCACCATGAAAGCCACTCCCTTAGCGCTCTCTGATCAAACATACATATCAGAACATACGAGTATAAAGTCACAACTTAGTTCTGACCCATAACTTATGCCATTCACTAGGCCACAACAAAAAGGTCCTTAGAATTCTATCAAAATTTAAAGCAATACCATTCAGAAACCAAGTACTATATCCACGAGACCATTCCCTATTCAATACAAGATACGAAAACCTAGATATCCCATTACAATGATATGTCACTATCTGAACCACAGAACAAGACACCTCACCTCTGGAGTTAGATACAAACCAAAGATCGAGTAACCATTATCAGGCAAGGACAACGCTTCCATATTGACAACAAGTGGCCATGACATCTCACAAGAACCCCACCTCACAGTTAACTAAATCATGAACATACACTCCACCCCAAGATAAGCACAATGATACAATATACACATAAATATATGACGAGGAGAAAAATCGGCATAAGAGATTCAATGTACTTCTACTTTAATCATGAAAACAACTATGAGATTTGACTTCCTTTTCAAGAAAGAATTCTAGTTTACAAAATTAATAGTTCCTAAACAATTCCAACCAAATTTCCTATCTAATAAGTTCATGACCACCATTCTCTAGTACAACATTTATAAGTAATTATTTACATTAAGCATAATCCTTCCTCAACATTATACCAACTACAATTTTAGTCAAACAACTATAAACACAATAAATTCTTATACACATAGAATACCGCCCTTCATAATACAAAAAAAAAAAAAATTTCAAACCCAAAACACTACACATATTTATCTACAAGCATAATTACCATATAACGTTTAACAATTACAACTTTTAAAGAAAGTACTATAAGCTTATACATATATCTATACCTTCCCACAATTATAAGCAAATACATTTCTCTTAAAACCAATACCAATTGCAAAAACAACCACTATAATTGTACGCACATAATTTCCAACATATGTAATCAATGCAAACCTTGATTTATGAAAGTATCTAAGTTCATATGTTTTAATTAAAAATTGTCTAGGTCACATTCAGATTTCGTGCAGCACTATACAAACATATGATTCGATATATATTAATAATTATCAATTACACAAAAAGAAAAGAACAACTATACTATTACCATCTATTTTACCACCCACAACCTCTATTGAATTATCTATAATAAAATATGACTCTTTCAAAAGCATCTATGGATTGAACTTAAAGCAAAATTCACTAATAACATTTCCAAATACAAAACTAATATAATCTTATATGACTTCCATCATAAGACAATTTCAATAATCAAATTATTGTATATGTATTTCTCTAAGAATGGATTCATATTTGCCATGATACTATTTAGAATTACAACTAAGCCTAATTCACTAATAAGAATCTACAATCAAGAAGACTACTAGAACCCAGTATACTTTTCCTAACATAAACCCCCACTCCAAAACATGATACCATAATGAATTACTAATAAGCATAATTATAAGGAAAATGTAGTTGTTTTCCAATTGAATGAGTTTTCCCACAAACAAAACTTCTTCATCTAATCTACCACTAGCACTATTTCAAAAAAAAAAGGCACAATAACAACTTAAGCAAATACTTTCTCTAAATCAATATCCACAACCATTAAAACCTTCACCAACAATTTACTTCTTTTCTCATAAGGAATTTAACTATCTATTATGTTAAAAAGAAAATTTAAAACAAACCTTAATTTACCATAAACACCATATGCCAAAGGAAAAACAAACTTCTAAATCCCTAAGATTTGGGGATTCCAAAAATGGAGCTACCACTTAAGATTTCTAAAAAGACCTGTCATATAATTAACTACAATAATAAATAGAAGCAAATTAATGTCTAACATAAGCAACACACATACAAAAGATACCCTCAAAGTACTACAGCCTAAACTACTAATTATAATCTATTCGACTATGCAATCCAACGAACCCACTAACCAAACACCTACTGAAAAAACAATGACTACACTTAAGAGCACCGACTAGACCCTACACTTGCATCGACTGTAGGTTTAATAAGCAGCAACAAAGAGTAAGTTGGCGATTACAATTTCAGAGAGGGGTTCATGGAGTAGATGGTAGAGATCCTCAATGGCTCGCTGAACCCACTTAATCAACGCACAAAGCAGACAAAAGATAATCACAGAGGAAAATATTGGCTGGTTCTGACAGAAATTAAGATCATGGTAATGAACGATGGTTTGGAGTAAATGATTCTATGATAAAAGATTCCTATCTTGCAATATTGCTAGAGGCCGATCAAAACACATATGAATAGGCCGATTAAATAAATAAGAAGAGAGGCCATCCCATAGATACAGAAGGCTGTTAGATATTCTTGGGCAGCCGGTGGTCACTCAGTCCTCAATTTGGATTGGCTATCAGGTAAAGAAATTTATTGATTTATCCAAGAGTTAAATAAAAGCATAGGGAACGATTCATTATATATATAATTTACAAAGAATAAAAGGCTGCCAAAAGTATTGATAAATCTAAAATGGAGAAAATGCCTATACAAGCCACACAATATAAAGGCAACCAAAACTATTACTGTCGACTACACACTACACCACTACGACGGCAGCGATCTAAAACCAATGACCTCGCCCCACTAGCTATACGACCAGAACACAGCGATACACAATGTAGAGGAATGACTACTGTGGTTCCCTCTCAGTGACCACACTAAACTTGCACATCAATCTCGAGAACCTACTCATTCTACAAGGTTAACTGGCCATTTGGCTTAGAAGGTGGAAGGGGTTACTCAGCAACTGCGGTGATAGAAGGATACTGACAGTTAAGACCACGCCAAAAAAGGAAAGTTGCAGTTAGCCAACTACAGTGGCAAAAGAAACTCTGATAAGAATGAAGTCATAAAGAAAGAAGAGTTAGGATGCGTCATACTTATGCACTTCTAAGATAGCCAATAATTATGTTAATAACATCGAGGATGCTCTTCTTGTATTCTTCTTGTTGTTAGAATGTGAATACCTCCGATCAAATGATAATAATTGGTTTTCAAAGATCTTGATTGTCTCCAGCAAGCGATCATGTTCAAGAAGGAATATAACAGTTATTCTAGTAAAACAATGTTTAAACAAAAGTTAGAGGATTTGCTGAACCGGCAGCGAAAACTTCTTGCAATTGAAGGCACTGGCTCAGATTAGAAGTAAAGCTATGGGTTAAGAACCAAACTAAGGGTCAAAACCAAGGGACAATGTGATTTAAGTTATGTGGTGGATGACCACAAGAATTCAATAGTGGAAAAGAGAAAACAAAACAAAATGTGTCAGGTCATTGACACTAGCAAAATACTTGGAGTTTGGCATGAGAAAAATATAAATTTTGTTAAGCCCACAAGTAAAATGATGCCATTAAAGCAGACCACAGGTGACGTACACATAGATTTCCATGTGAGGAGTTGAAATCATAGCATCACAACTATGAACTATAATCAATTTGCAGAGACAACAACTTCCCCCTACGACCCTACTAACAATGTCTGCACACAAGCCACATTGACTAACTTACAAACTATTAAAGACGTTGCCATCTCCCGAACCTACTGTGACTTCAACGACAAGAATAAGGAGAGTTTTAAAGAAGAACTTGTTATAAGCTGTTAGCATCGACCACCCTAATTTCTACGACCACAGTGAAATACCAAAGCAAAAAGAAACACTTCCCTGCTACCTAATCGACTAAAGCTTACACAACGCGATTCTAATCCCTAAAGACTACAGAAAACAAGCACACAGAAAGTTTCCACTAAATCCTAAACTTCACTGACGATAGCAACAAAACCAACGTACAAATACGTTTCAGCTATAAGATGTGACTGATACTACACTCAACTACAATCCACAAAAAATGACATCAACAATACATAAACCTTCCATAAATATACCAGAATCATGCATGGCTAACTGGTTGATCTGACATATAAGGAAAAGATAAGTTTAGAAACTGCAGAGACAAGAAGGATTTCTGACAGAACCACGGTCTTCATTCCTACAGAAGGCCCGGTCGGCCACCAAAATAGATAGAACTTGAACATGGAGATCGACTGCCAAAAAGGAAACAACTCGCTTTCCTATCATAACACACCGAACTCTAAAGGCTTGGCACATTAAAAAAAACAATCTTCTACAATGTTGTTCAATTTATGTTTTTTAGAGATGAAGAGAATGAAGAACATGTAGCAGAAACCTAGCCAAGGTAGATATGGAGGAATATCTAGGGAGGTTTGGCAGGGAACAATCGATAGGGTTATTGCTTAGCATAATGCCACCAAATGGCAGTAAAAGCCACACAGAGAGAGATAAATGGAGGCTCAAATATAGCAGAAGGTTCTTTCTTGAATACACCAGATGAAAATGACAGAAAGGACATATATTCAGAACATGGAATCATAGACATGTACGTGAGTAATTTGCAAAATGTTCAATAAGTGATGTCTCACATCATTCTTTGGTTTGAAATATATGCACTAACAGGTTTGTATGGAAGGTAGATGTAAGGGCCAAAACACTCTCACTAGCAATTCACTGTTATCAGGGAGATATACATGTGAGATAAATTGTAAGAATCAAAGGGATACGATGAAAGCTTACCATGGAATCATCTATTGCATGGATTTAAGATCACTATGCAGACTTACAGATGAAGGCCACCAGATTTCAGGGGGATTAAAACAAGGTTCAACTAGAAGAATCCTTCTTGGAGGGATCTATAGGGTTTGGGGTAGCATTCAACCACACAGCGCACACATGGACAATTAAATTCCAAGCTAAATGCAAGTTTAACAAACAGGACAAGTTAGATCACACATGGCATATGCTGTAATAAAATTTAACTTACAAGCTACAATGATTACAATTTTCCCAGAGAGAGACAAATCACATACCTAAATTTTCAGTCCCACCTCCAATTTTCTTGGACTCCTACAACCAAAGTTCTCTATTCTTCCTCTTTCCAACAACCCACTCTCTCTCCAAACAAGGATTCAACTCCTCGAATAAATGCAGAAGATATGCCTCTCTCTTCCCAACAACCCACTCTCTCTCCAAACAAGGATTCAACTCCTCGAGTAAATGTAGAAGACATGCCTCTCTTCCCAACAACCCACTCTCTCGTGAGATTCAAAAATTTACTATATCATGAGGTTCCCAAATCCTCCAATTTTGAAATTGACAACACACGGCATTAATTTTGCAAATCCCCAAAATATTCTCTACCAGATATCCACTAACTACCCGTAACTCCAATTATGACGAAAATATTCTTGGAAGCAGATAATTTAATTCTAGACTATTATCAAATTAGCCAAGGTATCAAACCCAATTCTAAGCCAAACAAATATTATGCAATAATCATATTAGGAGCATTATTAATTAATAATAAATCACTAAAGTATTTTCCAACCACACACATAAGCCTAATAACAGAACTCGACTACACACCTCAACACGAGATTACCAAACATAAATGGCACAGACTGAGAGACACAACACGACTCGAGACCACAACAGAAGACAACGACTGACTTAGTGGAACAAACCTCGTGTTATCTCCCATTACTAATATCCATTGGTGAAAGAACCCGCTCAAACCTGCTATATTAGGTGGAGTCGAGGTTCGATACCTGCAGCCTGCATCCAGACAACTGATTAAATATGATCAAGTACGTATATGTCAACACACAGAGAGTCAGAGAATCACGGCACAGTAGGGTACTTGAAACAAGTAATGCTACACCGTCCCTACTCTTGGATAAGATTATAATCATAACATTTGAAAACAGATATCTATGAATCTAATAAAATATGTAAATAATAATCCATCACTAAACTCATTCAACACATCATAACTGAAGTACTCATAATGTCATCATAACTCATAACAGATGTCTAAATATATCCATCGAACATAGTCCATCAAATCAAAGAGATCATAAACCCAAAACATGTAAATCTGATGTCTCAAAGTTGAAATGTGCAATAAAAGACTATCAACTATAACAGAACTATCATAAGGAATATGAAAATAACATCTATCACAAACCAAAAGTGAGGGGCATTACAGTTTTGGTCCTTGGCTTCCTGGTCTTGGAACCTTCACCCAGTCTACTCGGCATATGCTTCTTTTGTGCAGCTCTTATTCTCTTGGCGAGAGGTGAACTCTTTGGCTGGGCTTTTAGAACAATTTTCTTTCCTTTCACCCTTTCTACCAATGGGATATGTTCTTCACTATCTATTTCTTTAGAAACTTCTAGAACTTGCTCCTCAACTTCTGGCACCTCTATAGGTTGGTCTTCCTCACCATCTAACTCCTTCTCTAGTTCCAACTCTATATAAGTTAATTGTATCCCATTTTGAGTCATGGTAACAATCTAGGTTTTGACCCACACTTTGCTCAGCCTTATGTGTTCCTTCATAATCTCATCCAAGGAGCTTTCGTCAGCATTTGCCCAATTTTGAAGGGGAACTAGGTATTGGTATCGATTCTCCCAAGGTCCCTTGTACACCACATTGTCATCATCTACAAATTGATCTGAGACATCTATGACATAAAATCTTTTAATAAAATCTAGTGACATTCTTGAATGAATTCTTTTCAGCACCTCATAATCAGCTATGCAGTCTACCCAGAAATCCTCGAGACGCTCTTTGTGGAACAGCCTCTTACTAACATATTTCTCCATTACACGATAAGGGTCAAAGTGATTTATTCTGATATACGAGTGGAGATTAAGAAGTTGCAGTTCTTTGTCAGAGGCTTCAATTGCTCCTAATGAAACACATACAAACTATCCTTTGCCTAAAAGCAAGGGAAATTTGACATTCATTCTATGTAAGAGTTTTAATTTCTCAGCACATGGAATTAGCTACCTTGTTAGTTCTAGTAGCACTACCTTATCTGTTAGATACCTTGGCAGTCTGTACAGTGCTCCTGTGAATCCTTGCACCCTTATGTAGGTAAATGTCTCAAACTGGATATACCATCTCCCAAATTGTGTTACTACATTCATGGCCTCGGGAGAGATCCTCAGGGAGGTAGCTCCTTGAAGTAGTCTTGTAATGTACATGGTAAATGCATCATTTACCCTTTTGAAGTGAATCAAGGACTGAGATATGGTGAGTTGGTGATAACATTCATACACTTTCAATTTCTCATCACCTACAACTCCCAACTTTGATAGCCCAGGGTACTTAGTTCTTCTGGCTAGGGCATAGATTACGTATGATGTCCATCTAAATGTCATCTTCTCATTGAAATTGGTAAAAGACTCATGCATATTGTCACTCAAAATCTGAGCCCAATGTAGTTTCATTTGTCCATGGATAATTTCCTCAATCAGTGTGAACATCCATCCCTCAAACATTGATGCAGAGGGTAGTCCATATATTCTACCCAGCAAAGTCACAAGATCTCCAATCTCATTATGAAAATCACTTCTATAAAGTGTATGGGGAAGTTTAATAATTGTATATCTCTTGTGTTTCATCCATGAATCATTGATTTCCCTTTTATATTTATCAATACATTTCTTATAGGTTTCCTCTACATCTTTAATGTCTGGTATGCCAAAGATCTCTACTAAGGAAGGTGGGCTTAAGTCTGCCAAGACATCCCCATTAGTGGTCTGAATAGTCCTAGTTAGAGGATCATATCTTTCTGCACAAATCACTATCAGCTCTCAACATTGCATTGAAGTAGGAAATGTAGTAGCCTCTGCAATCCCATTGTCTCTGATCTTTTTTGCCAAGGGTGTAGGATTAGGCCCAAATACTTTGAGTCTAAAATCTTCTAGATCAATATGACCTAGGACTGTATCTCCTATATTTGGCCATGCGGAGGATATCCTTGACTCAGGAGGAATTCCTTTAGACTCGTACTTCATGTTTTGTGCTCAAGTGGTCATTTAACCTGCATAATTGGACCTAATAAGTCTTGATTGTTTTGATAGTTTCTTGATTGCTAAGTTTAAATGCATGATTCACAGGTTACTTGCCATGCCACTAAGTCATATTCTTCCCTATGAAACTGATATCTATTTCTTTGAATTACAAAGGCCTACCTCTGAAATGCATGAGTCTAATAGTCTGCAGATTTATAACATTTACTACATGATTTAAGCAAAAACAACATCAAAATTCACATTGAACCATGTAAAAAATGCTTAAACTTCTCAAAATCTGAATTGAAACATGCAAAACATCATTATTCAACCTTTGTAGCATTCATTTTAATCAAACAGACCCTTCTGCCTTGGAAATTTTTAGAAAAATAGTCATTTTGTAGGCTTAGTGCTAATTTCAGGGGTCTCGGACCTTGTCAAAGGAAAAGTACCAGAATTGGCTGGGTCTAACCTGGTGCAGATTTGAGGTCCATTTGACCTTGCATGGGTTTTGGTTGCAACTTACTTGTATAGATCCTTAGAGGTTAGTGAGGTGTAATTTTAGCACAAGTCAGATGGGTTAGGATTCAGTGCTAAAGATGGGAGTAAGACTTGGTGGAAATCTTGGACATGATGGAACCGAAGTGAGATTTGGGTATGATTGACTTTTGTAAAATTGAAAGGTTCATCGGTATGAACTTCAGTGCCGGTCAGTTGCAAGGAATTTTAGCACCAAGAGTGGGACATGAGTCAGCATGGATTTCGTCTGCATCAGACTTAGCGTGGTTTTGAGTGGTGACCGGTTGGTGCAGGAGGTTTTAAGCGCAAGTCAGTGAATTGTCAATTTAACGTTGGATCAAAATTTTACATCAGCATGGGTTTTGGATGCTACCAACTTGGTGGGATATTTGACAATATCTAACCAAAGTCTGTAAAGATAGGTTTTCGCCCAAGGTCAGTAACTTAGGGTTTCAGTGCTAGGTCAAATTTTGGTTTGAATAGGATTTTTCAAAGTGACTGACTGACTGTGTTTCTTCAAGGTTATTTAGGTCAGTTGGTAGCATTTTCAATGTGAAGTCCACGAAGGATGATTTCATCGTAGAGGAATTTCAAACTTTTGGATGATGAAACATTTGCTAAGTACAGTCCTTTCCTACTTGTCATTCAGGTCAGTCAATGTTGATTTTAGCGCAAACAAAAGTAAAATAGCTTGTTACATCCTTGAAGAGGGTTTTGGTAGTTTGTGGAATGATTTCCAGGTGTGAATAAATCTGTTAAATGCAACCAAATCATCATTTCAGCCTATTATGATTTTAGGTATGAATAGAGGATTCTACCAAATATTTTAATCACGCGTACCACAAAGGAACCCTTTCAAAATTTTAAACTAGTGATTCAAGGAAGAGCCCTAGGATTCATATTTTCAAACTTTTGCAAGAACCTAATGCTTGAATTGACACAGAAATCCTAAACTTAGCAAAGGAAATGGGAGAACCATCCTACCTGGTGTAAATGCAATCGTTGAGGTGAGGAAATTGTTCAAATCATGTGCCCTAATCAACCTTTTCCCAGCTTAGAATCTACTTCTTCATTGCTAATGAAATCACAGAGCTCTTGAATGATCATGTGTGTGAAATGAGCTCAAAAATGGACTTAAAATCTTATATACCCTTGGCTTAATCCACCATTAATGCAGAGGTACAGCTACAGACTTGACACGTAATATGTGAAACAAAATGACTTTTAAGTTTTTGCGCCAATCTGAGGATACTTAGACTTGCATGACTTTCTAGTTCATTCGGCTTCTGCGTGAGTATGGGCATCTTCTGACTTAAGTCTGCAAAGTAGTGTTTTGATGAAAGTCAGAGATAAGAGATTTTAATGCTAGGTCGGAGAAGTGTATTTTTAGTGTTTGAGTCAGTGATCATGGGTTTTAGCACTGAGTCGATTGGTAAGAAATCTAGCGCTAAGGTAGTAAATTGGAATTTTGATGCTAGAAGTCAATGACTTGTGATTCTAGCACTAAGGTCATTGGAGTGAGAATCTAGCGCAAAAAAATTAGTAGACAATGTTTTTAGCGCAAAAGAGATATCAGAATTGGTTTTGAGGGAAAACATTAATTGACTTAATGATTTTGAGAACCTGAATAACCTTCATGCTTTCAAATGTGACTTTGATCACTCATTGGAACACTTTTAGGAATCAACTAGCTAGTCTAACAATCTAAGCCAAAATCATAAAGGAGGGGGTCCCTATTGGTGAAATGGGGCATGTGTGTGAGGCACAACAGATTGGGTGGATGGACTTGATGAGGACAAATTAGAACAATTGCTCACTAATTTTGTAGAATACAAATAGGCAAAAGGATCCAAAGTTCCACCCAGTTGATATTTTAGTTTCAGGATCCATAGAATATTCTTTTATTCTTTATTCATTGTAAAAAGGGATCAGCTATTATTATAATGTGGACTCTACTTCTTTTGCATGAATCTTCTTTTTGCATGACATTGGTGATTTACATGTTGACTTTTCTAAGGGAAGAAAGTGCTTAGAATTTGCATGCTTTCGAAATCCTAAAAATAGGATTGCTCTCTTTAGATTTTGTGTCAAGCATGTATTTTGAACTCAGGATTAGCATTGCATATGCTTTAAAGTAGCTTTTGCTCTTTTTTTTCTGCTCTATAAAAGAAGATTGGGATCATTCAAAAGGTCTACTGGTTGAAGAATTAGGCTATCAGTCCATACTTATAGTATTTCATCTCTAGCATAGTATTTAATTTTTACAACATTTTAAATTAGAGGAGAAAGTTTGAGAAGCAAAACCTATAACTCCAGTGTAGTATTCTTGCTAGATATGTACTTGAATTGAAGAAATTAATACAAGATGGTTGTTTTTCCTCTGATTTCATCTCCTTGCATATAGTGTAGTGCTTTATCCTAAATCTTTACTTGTTTATTTACTTGAGAGATATTGAATCTAAGCTTAAATTATGGATTTGCTTCTAATTTATGTTTGAAATACAATAATTAGAAATAAAATTCATCTTATTTTACTAAAATCCTTTGAATCTTGCACTGTCGGTATGAATGCTAAGGTGTAAACATTGATCTCAATGATGCACTTAATCAGTTCCTAAGGTGAATTTATCAAGTGAAGGTTAAATTAAAAGTTATTGTATTATCTTCTTGTATTCTCAATATCTTTTGGTTTTTTATCATCAGTAGGATAAGTTTATATTAAGAAAACACACTATTTGATTAATATTGTGAAAATCAAGCCCCTTGAATAAACAGTCCACATTGAACCCTTTGTTTTCACATCATGGTTGTGACCCAACTCCCTCAACCTTGGAGATAATTGATCTTAGGATTAGTTACCTTTTTAGAAGAGGTAAGTTGATTCTCATCTTACCTATGTTGCATTGTGTCAATTTCACCATCAACAAAACTATTATGGAGCATGAATGTGAAATTTTATAACTTATAGTGTAATTGTATAAAAATATCAAAATTAATAATTCAAGCATGAGTAGAAACCAAGGATAGAGGGCCATGGGAGTCCATGATGTTAATGTATAGTAATTTAGGGATATATTTAAGGGTGGGTAGGTAGGGTTTACAAGATTATGTAATGAAGATCCAAAACACTAATAGAAGAAGATAGATGGTACATAAATGAGCTATGATCTAATATAAATTTGAATATCAATCAAAAGACATATCTGAAATAAATCCATCAAGTCCCTACAAGGGTCTATAGGATGAGTATAAGTTACATCATGCAATAAAGTACAAAGCCTAGGGGAAAATGTATAGAAATAGAAATGAAAATAAATGAAACATAGCACTTGATTTGATAAATGGTGATGCAATTAGAAAGGATAGACATGATATCCTAAAATAAAGAAGGTACAAACCCTAAAGCAAAACCTTAGGATGGTGTTAGATTGGATGGGCTCATAAAAACTGTAAAGTCCAAATACCATAACTTTTACTAAAGTTTAATCTAATATAATTAAATAAATGCATATACATCAACATAAATAATCCTTGATTAATTACTTTCAATTTAGAAAGAAACATCAAAATAGTAAATGCTAATTTAAGAAATTAAATGTGAGGATTAAGGCACTTAGCTCTAAGAATGATGATGAAGAATAGCTTTGATTGCAAAGCAAAAAACTATCTAGTTGTAAAATGATTTAGAATTAGAAGAGTTGCTAAACTCTATGGTGGGTCAAGAATATGGCTCTAGTTCACTTCTTTATAGTGTATATTTGTCTTCTCACCCACATATCTAATCTAGATAATTATGCACTTTTACTTTCTGATTCACTGGATTTCATGTACTTTATGTTGACTATTTGGGACTAGTGGTATTTAAAAATACCTTAGTTAAATTGTTGGATCATAGGGGTTCTCTTCTCCTAGATCAACCCCTTTATTTAAACTACCTACATAGTCATGGAAATGATAAAAAAAACACTCTTTAGTTATTCAAATGCTCTAAGAATGATTTGATATAGATTTAGTTTCCTTGAGTGCTATAAAGTGAAGTTTTCCTTTAATGATCCTTCTTGTTGTATAGGATCTTCGATAAATTCTAGATGATAATGAATGCACAATTAATATCTTTGTATACTTTCCACTACATAGTAGTAAATCATTTGAAAGGTGTATAAAGTTAACTCATGCCGGGCATGAAACATATAGGAATTGACATTTTTTATTTGAGTTTTTGAATTTTGAGGGCGAATTTCATAGGTTATGAAATTGATCCCTTGTCATGGGATTGACCCATGATAATGAAACACTAATATCAATGTGAGGAATGAATGTTGCGATATGGGGACATAATAAATATCAAATGTCTGAGAATGTGTGTAAATAGGAATGGGCAAAATATTAGAAAATAAGCCTAACTTCACAAATAAAGATGTAATTTGTTAACACATAGTTATGTTAAACCATTTCATCAAAATGTAATTAAAACTCAATAAAAATTTACATAAATATACAATATTCATCATTACACAAGTATAATTCACCTACTTTTAACATCATGAATAAACTAGCAACATTGGAGCTATGTGAATGTCAAGTTGAAGATCTTAAGACACAAATCATTATCAAATGCTACACCACTTTGGATTATTTTTCATTCCATTCACAAAGTTTTGTAAACATATATAAATCTTTTTTGAGATAATAAACAGGGACTAGCCAATTTATTATTTTTATTTGTGAAAATGTTTGAAAGATATAATTTAATTTGTTTGGAGATCCATGCAAATAATAAAAAGATCAATATAAAAAAAAGAGAACTACAATCAAAACTCAACAACATATATGCTTTACCAATTAAAATTAGAATGTTAACTTTAGGTGGCTTCTTTTTTTTTAATACTTTTTATTAAATTTTACATTAAGAAAAAAAAATAGTACAATATTCACAGAAAGAAAAGTAGGGTGGTGGGGAGGCACACCTACGAAGTCTAAATGGGGTAGAGTTCAAAACAAAGACAAGAACTATAAACGTTCAAGTCCAAACATAATTAAACAACTAAAGCAATGTAAGAAGGAAGAAGATGTCACAACTCAAATTTTTTTGAATTTTGAATTTGAAAAACTAAATTAGGTAAACACAAATGTACACTCATTTAAAAATACAAATAATAAACAATTTTCAACAATGTACTCCACTTCTAGAAAAGGGCAATAAATAAGGAACCTTCCCTCCCATCCTCAAGTCAAGACCCCAAATTATGAGATGACTCCATTTTCTCCTAAAAATTTATTACCATTGGAAAATTTGGGAGCATATTTACGAATTACAAGAGCCCTTTTCCACAAAAATTTAATATCAATCTTGAAAATGGAGAGGAGCATTTAAGAGGAAGACTTGACTCAAAGACTTGGAGTTCCTCCATGTAGGTCAAGTTTCTCTATAAAAGCATAGATTGGAGGAAGGAGAAACATACTCGTCTCTAGTTTGGGAGTGCTAGAGAAATCTGTAAGTATTCTCCTTTTCCTATGTTTCTTTTAAAAATTAGTTCTTGATTGTTGTTAATAACTTTTAGACTTATTTTTTATGGTATGTTTTAAATTGCAAACTGTATAGAGTTACGGCAAAGGTTTAGGATTTATCTTTACACCTGTCAATTAAATTTGCTTGAAAACACACACACATGGATGTCTATAGAACTATACCCTATACCAAAGCTCCCATATTGGTGTGGGGTGGGGAGGATTCTAGGAAAGGTTGTAGAATTCGGCCTTACATCTGCCAATTGAATTTACCTGAATACACTCATATATGCTTTGATGGATGTCCATAACCTATTCCACGTCATCCATATTGACACGGGCAGGGGGTAAAGCTAGCAATGGTTGAGGAATTCAGCTTTACACCTACCAACGTCATTTGCTTGAAAGTTTCACGCCCTTTCAATAGGTCTATTTGGTGAAACCCTACAATCTTGCATTCCACAAGATGACAGTCTCTTGAGACATTATGTCGAACAGTTCACATTCCTAGTCTGTGCTTGCACATTTTGCAGGCATGACTACCGAGGCACTTGCAACCACAACAAGAACAAAATTCCTCCTTCCTTTATGCTTTGACGGCTATCCACACCCTGTTCCAGGGCCCACGTAGGTTTAGGCATGGAGGACCATTTCAAGGTTGAGGAGTCTAGTTTTACCACCAGTTGCATTTGCTTAAAAGTTTCTAAGACCTTTTTCAACGAACTCGTTTGAACGCTTCTCCCTGCTATCATGGCATTCCATGAGATCACATTTCTTTGGGTCATTTTGTCAAACAATTTTCATGAATTGTCTGTGCTTCCACATTTTAAATACATATCTACCACGTAGCTTGTAACTACAATATTTGAAGATATTTGTCTTCTTTTATACCTTGATGTATATCTGTGCCCTGTTCTAAAGCTCCCAAGTAGGCACAGACAGAGGGGATGCTGGCAAAGGTCATGGATTTGCTCTGCCAATTTCCTTTATTTGAAAAAAATTTAACTCTTTTTCATGCAAATACAGCTTTCCATGAGACGACATCTTATTGGGGCATTCTGTCAAATAGTTGGCATGACATCTCTGTGCATATATGTCTACCGAGTATCTCCAACTATGATATTCAACTCAATTTTGCCTTGACAGATAATCATACTCAACCCAAAATTCTCATTCTGGTACAGATTATGGTCTTTGGCTTTAATTCTACCAATTTCATTTGCTAACAAGTCTCTAATTCTGTTTCCAACAAATCCCATTTTGTAAATTCTTGTAATCATTAGTTGACTTCCTCTGTCCTCCAGGGTTGACCAAATACATGTTAACTTTACCATCATGGTCGTATTGGAATAACATATAGGCAATTATTAGTTGCGAGTCATGGTGTTGGGAGCTATCAAACCTTGCTAAGAGTAGTAACATCATTGTGATCTTTGAATATGTTTCTTAATAACCTTTTCCTTCTATTACCAATCTGAATGGCAATTATCCCACCTTTATGATTAAGAGGATCATCCTTTTAGTGGTTGTATAATATTATTTTGTTGCGATAAAATGAAACAGTATAGCAGATGTTTCTATGAATTATAGTTAGGATGCATGTGATTATACATATATATGTATGGCTTGGCCTTTGCTTGAATATAAACTTGGTAATTAACGGATAATTCAGAATTGATGGTCTAAATATGATTTTAGGGCACTTGTTGTAATTATGACACATAAGTCTTGGGAGGATGGAATAATTAGATGCCTTTAATTATCAAAACACAAATTAGTAGTCAAAACAAATATAGGCATAATTAATTATATAATATTAAAGCATTAAACCTTAATAATTATAAGCAGACTTAGATAGTAGATCAATTTTTCATTCCTAACCCCTCATTTCTTGAACAAACAACCATATGCTTAAGTATTGTTATGGATCAAAATTGATATCTTATACGAATGCTCGCTTAGGTAAGAATACACTAAATTTACTTAAATAAATAATAAGGTTTACTAAGGAAAACCAGAGTATATAAACTAATTTGTCCCTTAAGATTAATGTTTCAAAACAAAGGTCTTCCCAATGGATGAATGCAATAAACAAACATGAAACTTGTGTATGTATACCTTATAGATTTCAAAAATTGATCAATGATACCCTATTGCTCAATACTATTGATAAAATCACTAATAGTGTTACACACTTCAATCCTAACTATTTAAGTAGATTTTGGAATTTGATTATGTATTACGACAAAGTGGAGGGTAGGGCCCCCTTATATGAGTTTACATTTCCTTAGATAACGATGGAAGAAGTATAATGTTTAATAAGAATATCTTAATGAATAATATTGAACTAATGATATCATTCAGGAAATACATAAACTTTTGTTCCTTGAGGAATAGATTTCAACGTAAAGGGTTGGGGCAAATATTTAGTAGAAGCCTATAGTTAGAATCAAGGATGGATTACAATAATTCTTTAAAAAGAACAAAATGAAAACCCAGTGTTTTGAAACAATTTCCCTAATCAAGGATGGATAAACTAGAAGATAGGATCTTGGTTGGCTCTGAAATGTTGAAGGATATGGATAATCAGGTGCAACTTATTTGACAGAGGTTGAAGGAAGCCTCGGATCATCAGAAAAGTTATGCAGATAAGAATAGGACACCCAGAAGATTTCAAGTTGGTGAAAAGGTGTTCCTAAGAGTTCGACCTCGTAAAAGTTCCATCTCTTTTGGAAAGAAGTCAAAGCTAGCTCCTCGCTATGTCGGGCCTTTTGAAGTAATTGAGGAAATCAATCCTGTAGCTTGCTAGTTGGCCTTACCTTCCGCACTGAGCCGCATTCAAGATGTGTTCCATGTATCCTTGTTAAAAAAGTATAGACCTAGCCCTAAGCATATTCTTAATTGGAATGCCCTGTAGGTGGAGGAACCCGGTACAATAACAATAGAGCCATGCAGAATCATCAAGATGAGCCAGTTCCAGCTTTGCAATAGGACGGTGGACCAATCTAAGGTCCAGTGGGACCAGTACTCACCTGACAATGCTACATGGGAAGATACAGTGGAAATGCAATAGCTCTATCCGCACTTATTTTGAATAAACTCTAGTCATTTATAAGCTCGACAAATTTCAAATTTTGCTTAAAGACAATGATATTGAAATGATACAGACAGTTATGCTTAAATAATACTCCTTGTTATCTTTATCTATGTTAAACTATTTAACCTACCTTGTTGAAGGATGGAATTTAAAGTAGGCAAGTATACTTATTTCTATGGACATATATGTTTTGATCTTATTTCTAACATGCATCGGGACGATGCATAAATTTAGGGGAGAAGGATGTCACAACTCAAATTTTTTTTCAATTTTGAATTTGAAAAACTAAATTAGGTAAACACAAATGTACACTCATTTAAAAATACAAATAATAAACAATTTTCAACAATGGACTACACTTCTAGAAAAGGGCAATAAATAAGGAACCTTCCCTCCCATCCTCAAGTCAAGACCCCAAATTATGACATGACTCCATTTTCTCCTAAAAATTTATTACCATTGGAAAATTTGGGAGCATATTTATGAATTACAAGAGCCCTTTTCCACAAAAATTCAATAGCAATCTTGAAAATGGAGAGGAGCATTTAAGAGGAAGACTTGACTCAAAGACTTGGAGTTCCTCCATGTGGGTCAAGTTTCTCTATAAAAGCATTGATTGGAGGAAGGAGAGACATACTCATCTCTGGTTTGGGAGTGCTAGAGAAATCTATAAGTGTTCTCCTCTTCCTATGTTTCTTTTGAAAATTGGTTCTTGATTGTTGTCAATAACTTTTAGACTTATTTTTGATGGTATGTTTTAAATTACAAACTGTGTAGAGTTATGACAAAGGTTTAGGATTTATCTTTACACCTGTCAATTGCATTTTCTTGAAAATACACACACACGAATGTCTATAGAACTATACCCTGTACCAAAGCTCCCATATTGGCGTGGGGTGGGGAGGATTCTAGGTAAGGTTGTAGAATTTGGCCTTACATCTGCCAATTGAATTTACCTGAATACACACTCATATATGCTTTGATGGATGTCCATAACCTATTCCACGTCATCCATATTGACACGGGCAAGGGGTAAAGCTAGCAATGGTTGAGGAATTCAGCTTTATACCTGCCAACGTCATTTTCTTGAAAGTTTTAAGCCCTTTCAATAGGTCTATTTGGTGGAACCCTACAATCTTGCATTCCACGAGATGACAGTCTCTTGAGACATTATGTCGAACAGTTCACGTTCTTAGTATGTGCTTCCACATTTTGTAGGCATGACTACCGGGGCACTTGTAACCACAAAAAGAACAAAATTCCTCCTTCCTTTATGCTTTGATGGCTATCCACAACCTGTTCTAGGGCCCACGCAGGTTTAGGCAAGGAGGACCATTGCAAGGTTGAGGAGTCTAGTTTTACCACTAGTTGCAATTGCTTAAAAGTTTCTAAGACCTTTTTCAATGAACTCATTTGAACACTCCTCCCTACTGTCATGGCGTTCCATGAGATCACATTTCTTTGGGTCATTTTGTCAAACAATTTTCATGAATTGTCTGTGCTTCCACGTTTTAAATACATGTCTACCACGTAGCTTGTAACTACAATATTTGAAGCGATTTGTCTTCTTTTATACCTTGATGTATATCTGTGCCCTATTCTAAAGCTCCCACATAGGCACAGACAGAGGGGATGCTAGCAAAAGTCATGGATTTGGTCTGCCAATTTCCTTTGTTTGAAAAATTTCTAACTCTTTTTCATGCAAATACAGCTTTCCATGAGACGACATCTTATTGGGGCATTCTGTCAAATAGTTGGCATGACTTCTCTGTGCATATATGTATGCCGAGTATCTCTAACTATGATATTCGACTCAATTTTGTCTTGACAGATAAACATACTTAGCCCAAAATTCTCATTCTAGTACAGATTATGGTCTTTGGCTTTAAGTCTACCAATTTCATTTGCTAACAAGTCTCTAATTCCATTTCCAACAGATCCCATTTTGTAAATTCCTGTAATCATTAGTCGACTTCCTCTGTCCTCTAGGGTTGACCAAATACATGTTAACTTTACCATCATGGTCATATTGGAATAACATATAGGCAATTATTAGTTGCGAGTCATGGTGTTGGGAGCTATCAAACCTTGCTAAGAGTAGTAACATCATTGTGATCCCTGAATATGTTTCTTAATAACCTTTTCCTTCTATTACCATTCTCAATGGCAATTATCCCACCTTTATGATTAAGAGGATCGTCCATTTAGTGGTTGTATAATATTATTTTGTTGTGATAAAATGAAATAGTATAGCGGATGTTTCTATGAATTATAGTTAGGATGCATGTGATTATACATATATATGTATGGCTTGGCCTTTGCTTGAATATAAACTTGGTAATTAATGGATAATTCAGAATTGATGGTCTAAATATGATTTTAGGGCACTTGTTGTAATTATGACACATAAGTCTTGGGAGGATGGAATAATTAGATGCCCTTAATTATCAAAATACAAATTAGTAGTCAAAATAAATATAGGCATAATTAATTATATAATATTAAAACATTAAACCTTAATAATTATAAGTAGACTTAGATAGTAGATCAATTTTTCATTCCTAACCCCTCATTTTTTGAACAAACAACCATATGCTTAAGTATTGTTATGGATCAAAATTGATATCTTATACGAATGCTCCCTTAGGTAAGAATACACTAAATTTACTTAAATCAACAATAAGGTTTACTAAGGAAAACCAGAGTATATAAACTAACTTGTCCCTTAAGCTTAATGTTTCAAAACAAAGGTCTTCCCAATGGATGAATGCAATAAACAAACATGAAACTTGTGTATGGATACCTTATAGATTTCAAAAATTGATCAATGATACCCTATTGCTCAATACTATTGATAAAATCAATAATAGTGTTACACACTTCAATCCTAACTATTCAAATAGATTTTGGAATTTGATTATGTATTACGACAAAGTAGAGGGTAGAGCCCCCTTATATGAGTTTATGTTTCCTTAGATAACGATGGAAGAAGTATAATGTTTAATAAGAATATCTTAATGAACAATATTGAACTAATGATATCATTGAGGAAATACATAAACTTTTGTTCCTTGAGGAATAGATTTCAACGTAAAGGGTTGGGACAAATATTTAGTAGAAGCCTATAGTTAGAATCAAGGATAGATTACAATAATTCTTTAAAAAGAACAAAATGAAAACCCAGTGTTTTGAAACAATTTCCCTAATCTCAAAATGTGATCAAAGAATCCTCATTTGACCTAGAAGTCAACATTATTTACCAATGTTAGGAATTGTTAAATTTCAACTAAAGAAGTTGAGTTAAATTCGTGTTGGATAAGTTATCTTGTTATGATTACAAGCCTTAATTTAGTTCTAATTGTACATATAAGTTTGAAGTAATTATGCAAGGAAACAATCTAGTATCCTACTCTTGGAACAAAGATTAATTTGTTATGTGACTATACATCATTGTTTTACCTTGAATAAAGATCACTTGATGTACGACAAATTAACTATCATATCACCTTAAAAACTAAATGAATAAGTATCTTTTCTAATTTATGTTTGCAATTAACGTAAGTGAATTAGTATCTTCTGAAATTATGTTTACAATTGATTGAATGTCATTACTTTAGTCTTCCTTATGTATTTATGAATGGATCAAAACATCTAGCCTTATTGTTTACATGCAAGCAAAGAAGTTTAATTCTTCTCATTTCCTTATAAGCTATCGTATAAGTGTTCTTTTCTAGAGGGGTAAACCTTGTAAAAAAAAATGTCCAAACTCAAACATTCACAGTGTTTAGTATTTACAGTACTTCTGGGTCACATTTATGGGTAATGCCGTCACGTTGAGCCAAGTACCTCGCACCTAACATAGCTGCAACAACAACATCTGGGCACCATCCCTCTAAATCATCAGGGAGTAATAAGGAACATGTCTAAGTTAAATCCGCAGGAAGGGAAAATCTCCTTGGATACCTCACTAAAAAGATTAACTAAAAAGAAAAGGCAAAACTATCGAAAATTGTTATAGGACAGTCAATGGGAAGACCTCGTCAGGGAAATATGCATGTTAGGTAAATTATTCACACTTGAAAACTTAAACACCAAACACTCTCGGGAGGTGTGTTTGCAAACTAGTTTCTTAGGAATTCTGTCACTGTATCACTTGAGTGAGTGGGCAGTCGGCGAAGAACTGTATACCAACCACAGTTACATAAAACATAGTGCAAGACAAAATTACATGTTCGCATTCGTCGTGTAGATCACATCCGAAGAGGGTCTTGATCCCGTGGATACAGGGTATGTAGGCAGTCTGGATGGTGAAGGATGCCCCCAGTACTTAGGTCCCTCTGATATAGTATACTCCTTTATAATCAACTTCATAATTTTGATCCCTAGTTTGAAAGTTATCTAGGTAACTTAAGAACTCTCCTAGTACTCAGAAGAATCCCCGGGGTGGATTACTTGTACCTGACATTGTTGTAAACTAAGGTGAGTACAAGTTGATGTTATGTGTTCCCTGGTCGACATCCTCAGTACAGTGTCTGGGCAGACTGTGGTCTCCAAGAAGTGACTCATGAACTTGTATTGGTCCCAAGGGAGTCAGAAGTCTTTGGCCAGAGCATAATGATTCCTGTCCTCTTTAGCCCATTAGGCTGTCATGTTTATTTATCTCGGATTGGATAGAGTATTGGTCCGTTTGACCCACTAGGCCTTTTGGCCACTGTTTGTTCTACTCGAATCAGGTAGTGAGAGGGTCTGTTTGACCCGGTTCTGTATGAACCTATTTGCCCAAATGATAGAAGAGCCCGGGTTGGCTTAAGAATGTTCCGTTTTGAACATATGGCCCGTTTTGGCCGAAGTTTTTCTTGAGTACTCAATCAAAGTCTTGATATATCTCATAAGAACTTATTAATAAAGCAAAAATTTTGAAAATTTGAGTTTGGACCAAGCGGGTCCTTACAGAAGATTTTTATCATTTTACTTCCAAACATCTCCTAGGATTGAATCATCAACAAACTCCCAACTAGTGACCGCCTCACGTAAACAGCCGGTGAGATGTAACTCAATGGTCGATATGGAACATCCATCGACAAAACCTAACAAATCATTCGACTGCATTTTTCGACCTGCACCTGTAAAAAGCCATCCGTACATGCATTTTTGACTGTGGTCGACCAGCCGTACGAACATCGACCAGCCGGTCGCTTACAATGCACCGGCTGGTTAAGACGTTCCACTAGTGACAGTAGTAAAAGGGACTTTTTAAATCATAAGTTTTTGGTAGACGCTATGCTTATGATTTTAAACGGCTTTACCGCAGTTTACACGTTCTTTCCTTCATGGCCAGGTATTTTACAATTTAGAGTTTGTTTTAGGCACTGTAGAACGACTGCGTCTAAATACACAGATACATGTGATTGCAACTATTTCATATGATAGATTATTCATCTCCAATTTTCAAGCTTGTCCCTTTCACTTGTTAATACAGCCTGGGTCATCACGCTATATAATAAATATATGTAGGATGCAAGAAAAACTTGGTGATCAAGTTATTCCTGTAGCTACTATGTAACAGGTGGACATTCTGTGCTGGTAAACTTTAATAAGCTGGTGCGTTGTAATTCGACCCCAGTCGAAATAAAATTGACGGAAGTCCATTTCATATACGTAAATAAATGTAGTGTAGTCGGTAAAGTTGATGTTGTTGAAAACAGGAAGATTTTAAACAGCAGGCACGTTGTGCCAACTATTTTTTTTCAATTTCGTCGAAATCTTGCTGACTAACCATTTTTAGTCAAAATTGAGCGGACTGATACTGTCGAAAACATGAAGGACTGTTGATTGAACACGCGGGTAAAAAGAGCCGCAAAATTTGCAGGTCTAAAATGAAAGACGTTGAGAACATGAGGTCGTAGGTCGCAGGGTCAAATTCTTTTACACAGCCGGCACGACAACGTGCCGGCTGTTTACATGAGAGCTTCTGGGCTAGTTGTAGAATTATTTTATTCATTGCAGAGTTGGGGCCACATAAACTCGTCCTTTGTTTGCGTTATTCCCATGCTTGGCAATTCGTGGAAATATTTTTGGTTGCGAAGTTAATTCCAGGGGACTTCCTTGCAACCACGAATTTCACTTTCTTAATGAAATTAATTTAATAAAGATCAGTATATTACAGAATATTCTTCCAATACACGAAAGAAACATATTTCAGATGGAATTTATTCGAAATTCATACTGATTTGGGGCAAGGATTGGGAGTTGTGAATTTAGGAAACAGATTGAGAGTTGTGAATAATGCCGCTCAATGTGCTTTCGGCACTGAACTCGGCGCGTACGCAGTTCTACCATTTATCGCAGGTCTGGGCTTTTTCACGGATGCCTATGACCTCTTCTGTATCCCGCCTGTTTCCAATCTACTGGGAAGCATCTACTACAGAAATGAGATGCCCATTCATGTGAAAGCCCTTGTCAACGGAATCGCTCTATGCGGAGCACTCGCAGGTCAGCTCTTCTTTGGTTGGCTTGGAGACAGAATGGGACGAAGGAGGGTCTACGGATTCACTCTCACTTTGATGGTCGGGAGTTCGATCGCTTCTGGCTTCTCAATCGGCAGATCAGCCGACTGTGTAATTGGCAGTTTATGCTTTTTCAGGTTCTGGCTAGGCTTCGGTATCGGCGGGGACTATCCGCTATCTGCAACAATCATGGCCGAATACGCAAATATCACGACCAGAGGGAAATTCATCGCTGCCGTCTCTGGGCTCCAGGGCCTTGGAATTCTGGCCGGCAGTGCGGTGGCTATAATTGTGTTGGCTGGAATGGGGTCAGCAGCAAACTTCGAGCCATCATTCGGGCAAAAGGACGTGGTCTGGAGAATAATCTTAATGCTGGGAGCCGTTCCCGCTACACCGCGTTGGTTGCTCGAAACCCTCGGCAAGCCGCAGAAGATATGTCGAGAGTTCTTAATCTGGATATTGATGAAGATGAGTCGGATGTCTTAAGCATCCAAAGTCGGCACCAACAGTTCGGATTGTTTTCCATGGCTTTCGTGAGGCGCCATGGCCGAGAGTTGTTAGGCACGGCATCCACTTGGTTCTTCGTGGATATTGCATTCTACAGCGGCAATCTGTTTCAGAACGATATATATCATAATATCGGATGGTTGGGTTGCCATTATACGAATCCATTGCATGAAGTTTATCGCACTGCAAGGGCACAGGCGCTGATTGCATTGTGTGGAACACTGCCGGGGTACATATTTGCCATTCTTCTGATAGATCGCATTGGGAGGTTTAAAATTCAGCTCGGTGGGTTTTTCTTTATGACAGTTTTCCTGTTCGCCCTCGCCATTCCTTACAAAAGTTACTGGCTTCAAACGTCTCATCGAGTTGACATTTTGGCGATATACTCTCTGACATTTTTCTTTGCAAATTGCGGGCCCAACACGACAACTTTCATTGTGCCGGCAGAGTTATTTCCTGCTCGCTTGCGATCGACGTCTCATGGTATTTCTGCAGCCGCTGGTAAAGCAGGCGCTATCATTGGAGCATTTGGGTTCTTGTATGCCTCTCAACCCAGGCATAGGGATAATCTTGGGCCTAATGATTGCGATAGGTCTTATCCAAGTGGCATAGGAGTGGATAAGGCCTTGATTATTCTTGGAGTAGCAAGTTGCTTGGGTTTCTTTTGCACATTTCTGATACCAGAAACAAATGGAAGATCGTTGGAAGACAATGAGGAGGAACTTTCTAATTCAAGCTGAGGTGGAACTTGCTCAAACTCAAGCCTAATCTAGGCAAGTTACCATTGTATGATGAAGAAGACGTGGCACTTTTTTATTCCAAGCTTCGTTTGTAGGAACAGTCTTCCTGGGCTTTCTAGCTAATGGTCAAAGAAAGGAAACTACTTCTATTGAATTAAGTTTGACTTTGCTAGCGATGACGTTATTTCATCCACTCCACGATGAATGCCATACAAAACAAGAGCCACTTAGTGGCAAGTCCCTGCCTTATGTTTGTTGTAGATGTTTGTTTTGTTAAGGAGTTTATGTAATGTTTTGTTTTTAAATCGTTTTTTTGTTAGTACGAGAAACTTGTGAATTGTAGACTTTTAATGTTTTTAAATTAGTATAGTGCAGGTACAAAATTTTCATTTATTTGTCATAGTTTGTTAATGTCGGACCAGTTTATTAATTCCAACTATGTATGTCAGGCACTTTTCTTTTAAGGTGTGTATTATTGGACTCAATGAAATAGTTCATTACAATGTTTTGTTTGAAAAATGATGAAAATGAGCTTTATAATAGAGCAAGATTATAAAAAATGAAACTCATACATTGTGGCATAGTAAATTTTGGGAAGTGGTTAAGTGTTACAGAATGTGACAAACAAGTTCTTCTTGCTTTCCATCTTGGTACCCAAAATTCGATTAGTATCAATATAATTATATGTAATTTGGAAATAAATAATTTGCTAAACTTGATGAGAACAGAAATAGTTGGTACCTTTCAGTTTGTACTTTCTGTGGATGTGATGTTTGGAGCATGAACTTCTTGAAATACATTATGCTAGTCCAATGTGAAAAGTCGATTTATTTGAAACTCTCAACATGTATATGACTATAGTCTTGTCTTTGATGTAGTCTTCATATTGTATTTCAGTAAGTGCGGGGAAGATATTGTCTAGTATATTTTTTTCATAATGCAAGTTAACACTTTGTTGTTGGGACTCTTCAACATGCAATTAAGATGGTGTGAGTAACTAACTATACAAATTTCCTTGCACCTATTACAATGCACTGTGTTGGATTTCAATGAACCAAAGCATTCAACTAGAAGGCTACATCTATCTCATATGGGTTGGAATGGGTTTGAGTACTTACTTGCAACTATAAGGGTGTCTTCAATCTAATGGTAGCAGTACAATGCATATGTTAGTTCTCATATTTTTTTAAATTTCTTACTTAAATATGAAAGAGTACAGAATGATTGATTACATTGTTCCATGTGGCAAGTAATGCACTCAAATCTTCTAGTGGTTTTTTTGTTGTAAGTTTGGGGATGAATGTTGATTGAACTGTATGAAATATGTAGTCATCACCTTTATGTATTGGAACAATGTTCTTGAATAGCATAAGAGGATATTCCTTTAATAGTAGCTGTTGTTCAATAGTTTGGTACAGATGTTGGAAAGGCTATGTAGATGGAGCTGGCATTTGTAACCAAGAGTTAGTCAGTAATATAACAACTATTTGGTGCAATTTAATTTATTAATTAAATATAGTAAATGTTGTATGACTTACCATGGCTTTGTCCATGAATGAGTTGTCATCTTCTAGGTGAAGTGTTTTGTTGTGTTCCAAATACTTTTATAGATGTTACACTTGCAGCAATGGCTCCAATAGGATATGTATCAATACTTGTTACAAGTTTTGCAATGGTTGTATCAGGAATTAACTTGTACTGCATGCAAATTCTTGGAATGTTTTCTATTGAGCTTCTAGCAATGAAAATAATGATGCAATCATAGTCTCCTTGGTCATATGCTATTTTGTTGGCAATTTGAAATTTTTTCATTTCTACACTCGTACCTGCTTGCACTTTATGTTGATGTTCATTTAGAAACCTGTTAGAAATGTTTATTGTCACAATCATTTCACCTTCCATATCAGTTAAATCTACACACATTATCTTTGTATTTTGGTTCTTGTCAAGTGTTGTTAGATAAGTGACAAGAACATCTCCTCTAAAAACATTTCCCTATTTGTAGCTATTTAAGTCATCTATTGTAATGACATTGTCTGATGTAGCTTTTTGTCTACATGAATCAATTGATTTAATTAACTGCATGGTATTCTATATATTTATGACATTAGTATGAAAAAATGTAATTGTTCATAAATTAATATATTGAAAAGGGTGATTGTACAATTTACCTTTTTCTTTCAACAACAATACTTCTATTGATGTCTCAGCTTGCCTTTTCATTTTTTATGTTAGAAGTGAATTAAATGTCATTGCTTTTGTAAAATGTCATAAAAATATATAATTTTAGAGTCAATAATAAAATGCTTGTTAAAAACACAAGATTTTCATTTATTTGGCTAATAGGCCATTCTATATGTGCACACATCTTGTAACTGCCAAAAATTTGGTAGTCCCACAATTTTTTTTTTGTCATCCAAAAATTTTAAAAAAATTGGTTGCCTAAAGATTTTTAGAATATAAGATTTCTTGGAATTTTAATCCAATTTCATATACCCATTAACCATTTTCTTTTCTACAACAATAGGCATATATATATACAGATCAAAAAATGTTGTAAAGAACCATTGGAATGGTTCCTTGAAGAGAAAGGCTGCAAGAAAATCAAGAGAGGAGAAGGAAGATGAGAGTATCTATTTATCAGAGGAGATCCCTAAGATGAGCTCTAGCTCTGATTCTTAATAGTTAGACTTTGAGTTGACCTAATCATGGTGGTGAGTACACTAAACTGTTAATGTTGATATTGTTATTGAATTCATTTAAACCCCACTATGTTTTCTTATTTGATAAATTATATGCCTATAATCATACCTTTCTTACATAAACTCAAAACCTGTAATATTGTTCATGAACCCTAAAATTGTTCTTGAAAATACATAAACTCTTGCCTAAATCCTTTCCTTGTCTGGTGCTAGAGGTGTCACAGACACCCAAATTGCTAGAAATCATGCCTTGATATATCACTGGATCTATGTGAAAAAGCCACATAGATATCATCTTGGAACTGTCGATCTGTGGTATGATGTGTTTATTTGTCTCTAGCTCCTATTTTGAGGTTTGAAAGCTCTATTAGGGTTTTTGAGTTTGAATTTTTGATCTTTATGGGGAATTTTGTTTTGTTATTTTCCTAAAAACTAAGTTGCTAAACATGGTAGGCCTTCTAATTTTAAAATTTGTTTTATTGATTCATATTGCCAAATCTGATTTCATGATTTTTGTGTGCATCAGTGAAATTTAGAAGTATCAAAAGAGCACTGAACTTCTGATCCAGAAAGTACCTTTTCAAAGACTAGTTCGAGAGGATTTTAAGGTATGCCCTTTTACATACTACTTTTACTTATAATTCCAAATTCCAGCTAGACATGCGATTTGTGATTTTACAATTTTGTTCCTTAGAAATTAGGTTGCTCTTAGGTCCATAAATGGCCAACAGTTTTGTATCATGGTTAATGTTGGCCAGTTTTTATTTTTGTAGACTGATCTGTGATTCTAGAGCCATGTTGTTCTAGCATTGCAAGAGGTAGCGGAGGCGTATCTAGTGGGGCTCTTTGAGGATACCAAATTGTGTGCTATCCACACCAAAAGAGTTACCATTATGCCCAAGGATACTCAATTCACTAGAAGGATCCGTGGGGAAAGCGCATGGAGCTGACATTGACTTATTTTTTCTCCAATTCAATTGGCCACAAGATTTAAATCTTTGACTGGATAGGATGTGTAAAATGATGTAAATTGTGGAATCTACAGGAATTTTATTTTATTTTTTGCATCAAAAGTTGTTGCTCTCAATTTTTCTCTAATATTGCAAAAGAAGTGCTAATATGGAAAGATTAAAATCATGAAAGGTACCCCATAATAATTGCTCTATGCTTGTCGCTAGTATCTACTCTTCATTCATTCTGACTATGACAGAGCTTACTCTTAAACTCCTTTAAGGATTTGTTTACATATCTTGTGGGTCAATTTTAATTCAAGCCACTTATTTTGTTTCATACGAATAATTTCTTGCATGAACTAATTAAGCTTAAGGTTTGTTGAGGTGAACTGATTGTTGAGTTTTATAAAGCTTGTATAACTATGATTGTAGAAACTATATCTAACTAAGTTTGGTAACGTCTGCTACTAGATTAATTGTTAACTAGTGTTTGTTGTATTTATTGACAATTGTAATTGTAAAAAGTGTATTTCCTGCAACAACCAACTACTATACATAACAAGTAAAAAAAAGTTCAACCCTATTGACATAATCAAAGTCACCATTCTGTTCACTAAAACTACTTACTTTAATTTATCTAATCTCTAAAAATAATGATCCTTTATTCCTTTTAATGGCATTAATCATTGTTAAAGAATCACCTTCCATAATCAACTTTTCCATATTTTGAGTAGTCAAAGTCACCATTCTTGCCATTAAATCTTCTTATTTAGTTTAATTGTTTGTTTTCATCACTAGAAATAAATATTTTCTTAAGGACAAGACTTGTGAGTGGTGGAGAAAAATATTTTTTAGTATTTCTTGGGTGTTCATTTGTAAATAGACTTGAACGTCATATAATTCACTTCTTGCTACAATTGTTGTTGTGCCTTTCACTTCTTTCTACAATCATAGTTGTGTCTTTTGATGTAATTATAATTCTATGTTTGTGTCAATGTATTTTGTTCAACTCATATCTTATTTAGTTTAATTGTTTGTTTTAATCCCTAAAAATAAAGATCCTCTTAAGGACAAAACTTGTGAATAGTAGAGAGCAAAATCTTTTCTAGCATCTCTTGGGTGGTCATTTGTGAATAGACTCACATCATTATAATTCATTTTTTCTACAAATATAGTTGTGCCTTTTGATGTAATTATAATCCTATGTTTGTGTCGATGCATTTAGTCCAACTCATATGTTTAGGTTGGTTATTTTATTGATTGCTTATTTGTTATTTATAAGTAGATGTTTATGTGAGGAGTGTGTTATTTCTCCTTATAATGATGTGGATGAGGATGTGAATTATTGTAGAGGGATTGGTCATTACTCCTTGCCTTAAATATAGACAATTATTGACAAGAATTAGAACTACTTGAAAGGTTGAATACAAACAATTTGTAATAGTAATTGTGTTCATTCTCTACCTTGAGATCATTATTTTATCCTTTTGGTAGGGTGTAGGATTATATAGATCAACTAAGAGGAGCGTGGAAAAGTTAGTTCAATGAAAGTTAAAACACACTCTTCACACAAATTTAGTTCAATCATTTTACACATAGTTTGTTAAAAAATACACACTTTATATATATAAAGGTAAACACTAAAGTTCAAACATACCAAAGTTCAAGCATGTAGTGAATTCCAAGTTAGTATACTCTACACAGTGAATGTGAAAGTGGATGCCAAGTTAGTTCAAACATATGCTTCGCATAAGTAAAGTGGATGCCAATACACAAACAATAAGTGGCTCAAATCCAAGTGAATCTCAAAGTTAGTTCACACACACACACACACACAAAGTGAATGCAAAATTTAGTTCATACACATTTTATACACAAAGTGAATGTCAAAATCACACTCAAATAATAAATGGATGTCAAAATTCAAAAGCACACTTCACACAAACAATAAAGGATGCCAAGACACTAAACAAAGTGAACTCCAAAATTCAAATAAATAAGTGGATGCCAAAGTTCAAACACATGTATAAAGTGAATGCCAAAAGTTCAAATAATAAGTGCACACAAAGTAATGCCTAAAGTTCAAACACACTTCAAACAAACAAAAAGTGGATGCCAAACTAAAACACACTAAACAAACAAAATTCAAACACTTCAAACAAGTAGTCAATGAATGTCAAAATTTAAGCACACACACAAAGTAAATGCCAAAGCACAAGCACACACTTCATACAAACAATAAATGCAAAAAAAAGTGAATTTGATTTTAAACATTCAAAGTGAAACAAATATAAGTCAATGCCAAAGTTCAAACACATACTTCAAATAATAAGTATATCAAATTAAAGTGAATGCCAAAGTTGCACTCCACACAAACAATAAATAGATTCCAAAGTGAAACACACTAAATAAACATGTATAAAATACATCTTACAAATAGTATAACACTAATTATGATAATGTTAATAGATTGCATCATGGTTGAATGGAAGGCCATAGTTCTCAGGGTTTCTTTATGAATTAGTTCTCTAATGGTTCATTCGCAATTTAGTTCATGTGGTTATTCATTTAATACCATTCCATTATTTTATTTTACTTTTTATTTTAAATTTCTTCATGTGGTTATTCCTTTAATACCATTCCATTATTTTATTTTATTTTTTGTTTTAAATTTCTTATTGCATTTATAGCATTGTCCACCAACTACTACATGTAATGACTTTCCAATAAAAATATAAATATAAACTATTTAACAATAGGCCTATAAATATTTGTGCCTATCGACCATTTGATAGCACCTTTGATGCTTTTACTAGTTTAACTTACCTCTTAACAATTCCAAATCTTGTGGAGTCCTTGCTATTCAAATATTTGAATTTAGATATGAATTTGCATTAATACATGATATAAGTATTTATTTTCTATTTGAAGACTTAGCTTTGTTACCTACGCCCTAAAACGAAACCGGCAACTAAAAACCAACGGCATAATTTTAAAAATATTATGCGTGGGTACATATGATCTCTTGAAAGCCAATGCGAGAATCACCGAACCACTCCATTCTATACTTTTACTCCATTTTATATAAATGAGCTAAATTGTTTCAAATGCTTTAATTATACGACTAATAACACTGTTTAATACTGCAAGCTAATCTTCTTTGTATGACCATATGAAAAGTCCGCGGGTGACGCGGGCCTTTTTTAACCAAATGTCGTTGGATTTTACATATTTTATACTCGAAACATGAAATGGGCGTCCCTTATCATTTCAAATTCTTCCCTTTCATCACGACATTGCTAACATCTAGTTTGAAAACCTCGACAGATGGAACTCTGTTTTTCCTTTATGCGGTAAATCAACAAGGTGCGTGAATGAGCAGGAAACTGTAAGTGCATACTAAAAAAGAAGACAGAAAGGAAACAACATTTTGAGGACTCTAAAATTCCACGCGTCTTTTTTTAATTTCCGGTCAAGAAAGGCTGAATCGACCTAGTCAATGGGGGAAAAAGAAAAACCTGTAGCTTTTCGTTGAAAAACATTTATGTTCAGGTGCAGGGAGCTCTCTTGCTAATGACAAACTTTTTAAAAGAGATATAGAAGTTGAATTAAAATATGAATGATCTACTTAGTATTCATTGTATTTAAGTGATACTCATAAGAATAAAAATAAAAATTATTAACTAACTTATCTGAAATAAAAATAAAATGAAACTGCAAAACAAAAGAAGAGGAAAACAAAATCAACAATCAGTGAGCAATGGAAACCTGAGAAACAATGAAAACTGTCAATTGTTTGCTAGTGGCAACGTTAACCGAATTTCCTCCTTAAAAAATGTTGACAATGACCACTGTATTTCTAACTGATTGATGTTTCTGTGGTCTTTGCTACCAGACTGATTTTATAGGAGTGATCTACTAACGGAGCCACTTGTGGACTGCACCATCTAAGGAATACGATATGATGTAATGAGCGTCAAGTTGTTGATCCAACTAAATCTATTTCTGAGAAGCTTCTGTTTATGGTGTAGAGTTCCAAAGGTGAATAGGGCAAGGAAGCTGTTATCTTTATCCTCCAAGAAAGTCTTCTACCTTCAGCAAACAATGGAAGTCCTTGAAGTTCTAACAAACAATGGAAACTCCTTAAAACTCATCATAAGTAGGATGTAATTATGAAATGTTCTTGTTGTTTGAAAATGTGATGTTCTCTCAAAAGATGACAGCAATCCGTCTCGATAAGAAATTGATGTGGTTTATAAGATGAAGAGGGCAAGAAATCTCTGATCTCTCTGCTCCAAAAAATTCTTATGGCTTCAGAAAGCAATCGGAATCCGTGAAGTTTGAACAAGCAATGAAAACTCCTTAAATCTCATCATAAGAAAGATATAAAGATGAAATACTCCTCTTAACTTTGGCTCCAATTTATGTAGTGTACAAATGTGATGTTCTCTCAAATGATGACAACAATTCATCTCCATAGAATGTTAATAAAATTGGATAATAAAACTGCTACTTGAATTATTCTACTTTATTCAATAAAAGAGATTACATTTATAGTTTCTGAAAAGTTCAACAATTCCCTACAAAACATAG
Source organism: Cunninghamia lanceolata (assembly GCA_027924645.1). Classification (NCBI taxonomy): domain Eukaryota; kingdom Viridiplantae; phylum Streptophyta; class Pinopsida; order Cupressales; family Cupressaceae; genus Cunninghamia; species Cunninghamia lanceolata. Next base: position 9,479,258 of record BSBN01001067.1, read on the forward strand.
ATCTAACATGACACCTATGTGAAACTCATTAACACAACTACAACAATTAGTGACACCTCTACAACTTCTATTGACACATCTATAACTGCACAACTCTAGTTGACACACATATTCACCACATGTAACTAAACTAGTTATTCATTATATTCTAACAAATAAGAGAAAACTTGAAAGAAGCCTAAAGGAATTCTCAAGTCGTATGGTATTTGCATATGAACATTTGTTAATCAAAACAGAATAAAATATAGGATAAGAGAGGAGAGGAAAGGAGAAAAACAATGTTGGGGCATATTTTTAGTCGGATGAGGACATGCACTTTCTTGTCCATATTTTCACCAGCTAAACGATTATTGAATTTGATTAGAGCTTTAAATTTTTCACTTTATAGACTTTGCTATTTGTATAGCTTTGAAGTGCACAAGGGCCACACTGCATTTTTTAGTATACGTTAGAAAACCCATCTACTATAAATTTAACTTTATCTACTGGAACAGATCTCCCAAGGCCTTGCCTACATCTTGATAATTGTATTTTGTTTGATATTTTTGAAATACAATTGTTATGGTCATTGTTTTGGCTGTTTGGTTCTCATCAATTGACTCGTGTAAACTTATTGTGAATTTTCTGATTATCTAGTTTGCCTAATTTGTCAGTAGGCTTTGGCTGTGATCCTAAGATTTAATCCTCAACACTTACATGGATTGGCGCCTGGCTCAAAAAAATATACAATTCCCTCAAGTGAGAAAACAAAGTGTTGATGCTTAATTTTGCAAGAAATCACCAAAAATGGGAAGTTCCAAGAATGTGGAACGTGACTCTTGAAATAACCTCCAGATTTTAAAGAAGTCGATTCTTCTCTATATGTTTTGAGGCAAATGGAAGAAAAAAAGATTATAAAGTGTTAGCTGCCATTGCACCAAAAGATCAATTCTTCTCTATATGTTTTGAGGCAAATGGAAGAAAAAAAGATTATAAAGTGTTAGTTGCCATTGCACCAAAAGATCGACCTATTAATGCCTGATATAACCACTTGACTTAACAAGCACGGGAAGCGGTTAAGCCCTTATCACAAACCATCGTAGCGTAGTACTGAACAAGGAGACCAAGGGTCACGCCTTGCAACAATCCCCCCCAGCGCAAGCATGGGGTTTGAACCCGTGACCTCGGCTTTGATACCAATTGTTAGCTGTCGTTCCACCAAAAGATCGACCTGTTAATGCCCGATACAACCACTTGACTTAACAAGCACGTGAGGCGATTAAGCCCTTGTCACAAACCACCGCAGCGTAGCACTGAACAAGGAGACCAAGGGTCACACCTTGCAACATAAAGAAATACTTAAAACTACTAAGGTGATGCACCAGAATTGTTATCCACACTAATAGCACAATGATTAAGCTTGCAGAATTCACTGGTAAAGTTAAGGATCATGAATAACATTCACATCATATATATTAGAATAATCAAAGGCTCATATAGAAAGTAAGAAACAAGAATCAGAAACATATCACAATTATACAGAACACCACTCTCTCTTCATTGTTTGATAGAACAAAGTACATAGGCAAAAATTTTCATAAAAGACAACATTCAATCCCCCAGGAGAGGCACCTGTTAAGGCAAGAAAATACTTCTACTCTAGCTACTTAAACTCTCTGATTTCTAGTTCTCTATATATATGTCTCTGATCCATCACTATTCAAAGCACAAGCTCCAACGAAGATCTTTGCAATTGCCAAAATCTCCTAACTACCAATCCCGCCAATATCGGTCTGATGTTCGAGCTAACTGGCTCTTTTGTTTTAGCTTTCATGTTACAAATCATTTTTGAGAATCTTGACTCTCTATTCATCATACCATTATAACTGCCTTCATGTTAGATCCTTATGCACAGGACTTAGAAAATGGTGGCAACTACTAGGTTTCTTTTATATTATAATAGATGCTCCTTTTGCCCCTCATGTCATGGCACAACAATCAGAGTCTTCAAAATTGTGGCACAATACAAAACCTGTCATCATAACACATGGAATCTTTCGCTGCATCAATAAACTAGACATGTGGCAGGCTGGCGCATCTTCTACAAAACTCCACCAAAAGACTTTTCAAATGTGTGCCAAGCTAACACTTGGCGTTTTCTTCTGCTTTTCCCTGAATAAGAGTCGGGCTCATTTCATGAGACATGTGGAAGACTCTTGCAACAACTTTAAAGCTTTAACAAAAGGGACTTATATTATGCATGGTGCTGACACTTGGCAGCCTCTCCGTTCTTTTACTGTCAAACCTTTGAAACCTGATGTTTCGCCACGTGGAGCCTTGGCACATGTCAGAAGAGACTTTTATTTTGAGAGGTACTCAAATGAGTGCCAAGCTGACGCTTGGCAAGCTCCGTTATCATCTTAGACTCTTAAGACTCCTTTTTCTTTGTTTGCTCCAACATGACTCAAAACTTTAATACCAGCTGAATTATATATATATATATTCAAATGTAGAGTTTTAACTCTATAGTTCATGGCAATCCACAAGGGACTCTCGCCTATGTAGAAAGAACCACAATTCACCAGCCTATATCAAAAGAAGAAAATAAAATTGTATTTCCTCCCACAATCCCCTTTTAGAGCTTCTGCAAAGAAGCCTAAAAACTAGCCCATTCTATCTCTGATAGGTACTCTTTGCTTTGGAGAGCCTGGAAAGCTATATCCAACTTAATAATTTCTCTGTGAGAAAAAGTCTTGAGGCTCTGCACCACTGCATGTAATTGAAATTCTAACTGGGCCATTGGAAAAGTGTCTCCACCTTAGCAATGCTTGATGAGTCACTCAGAGTCTGGAAAATTGTTTGATCATTTTGTTTCATGGCTAGCAAAGTCTTGATTTGGTCCTCCATCAGGATAGTACTATCATCTAGAAATGGTGGGGGGAGTCCTAACTACACTAGTTTTTCAATGTGTCCCTTCATTTCCTTTAATCTTTGTTTCAAAAGATCTAATAAACTTTTACATTTTGTTGCAGCCTTATTACAACTTAGAATCTCATTAACTTTGATAGCTGCTATCCACCTATCACTAACCCCTACAGCTTGTAATATTTCATCAAAAGAATCATATAATTTTTGGATCGACAATTGTGATTCAGAGACCTTCGCAAAAATTGAGGACATGATTTTCTTCATAGAAGAATCAACCCTCTCACAAAGCCTCTACACGTATGATATGAACTTAAGGGTAGTCTTGAGCTGGGTCACTTCCCCTGAAATTCTTTTCCAACAGGAAATATAGAGCTCCTTTACCATGGACAACACTCCAACATTTTGAGGTCATTAGGCGAGCTCCAGAGTCAACTATTTCACATTCTCCTCCACGGTCTTGCACTTGGTCTACAAGCTATTGTTCTCTACATTTATAGCCATAAGCTTATGATGAAGCTAGGTAACCTCTCCATCTGTATCACTATATTTTTTCACTAGGGGACTCTTCTCCTATTCCATGGAAGTGATTGAAGCTTTTGCCCTATCAAGCTCCTTCTGTAGTTCATTGACCTTTGTTTGTGAAGCCTAAAAGACCTCTTTGGACATAGTCTTCTTAATATCCTTATTTAGCTGACCGATCTCCTGGTCCTTGGCCTTAACCTCTACATTCAGATGGTTCATGGTGGCCTTTGCTTGGGTTAGTTTAGGTTCTATCCTCTACAATTTCTTGGAGACTTTCAAGAAATCTGTAGTCACCACATCTATCATTTCCTTCATGAGCTCTACCTTATCTTGAGGCCAGAACTAAGTGAGATCCATGGCCATCGCATTCATAGTGTAGTCTTCAGGTTTCATCTACTTAATGGCTTGACTACATTTGGGGTCATGTGAGCAACTATTAGGGAATGCTGGGCATGGTCATAGAAAGACCACATGTGTGGGAAAACTAAATCTTTTCCCTCTTTCTGCTTCCACTTCTATTTTCTCACTTCTCTCACCTTTTTTTCATCTTATGCTTGAGTTTGGAAGGTGGGGGGAGAGACTATCAAGCCTCCAGCAAAAGGGGATCCTTGGGGTAAACCATATGGAACAGTGATTAATTTCTGGGATGAGGCTTGTGTGGATGACACACTCCTTAATACTGATGGGGAAATTCAAAGGTTGTGAAATAATAGGAGGTGTAGGATAAGATGGGGGTGGCAATGTTTGTGTAGGAACAACAGAGATGGCAAGGAATACTTGGATATGAGAAGGTGGGGTAGCCATCCCTTAAGTAGAAGTAGAAGAGTGAGAAATAGGGGAAGGGAAAGAGATACTTACCTAGGTGGCAGTCGTAGTTGTAGTAGTCAACATGTAAGATGCAAGGTCCACCACTTCTTCCTCCTCCTCATCTTTCTCCTATAGCTTCAATTTATGTTTTTTACTAAGAGCGTCTGTTGCAAAATCTTTGGGTTCGTCTTTTGTTGTCACTGGCCATGATGAAACTGACAATTCTTGTGCTTTTGAAACCTTTAAATCTCCTACTCCAGGGTCCCCAGATGCCGAAGCTATATGGACCCCACGAGGCGGTGGTTGGGACACTTGTTGTTTTTCCAACTCGCTAAGGGACGGTGGCCAATTTGACGGTCTTGGAATCTCAATTAATGTTTTTGACCTGATGTCCACCTCCTCTCCCATTTCCTGATTACTAGGAATATTGCTCATGTCAGGGCTAGAGATTGGAGTCAAATGCACTTCATCCAAGAGGTTCTCCCATGTCTCATCTATGTCAACATCCTCAAAATTTCTTTCCCATTCAAAAATTTCTTGCCTATATTTCCAATAGGTAGATATCTTGTAGGTGCTCCAACCTTTGGCTAACAAAGCGTATCTCAAACCACGAGTCATTTTCTTGGTGGGGTCATATTTCCTTATGGGCTTATAGAAGGTTTCCCATGGCGGAGAAGGCTCTGGAGGGCAATACTCTAACTAAATGTAGACATTTGGGGAGTCTATGTTTGGTGATCTTCTTACCTCAAAGAATGGGCGAGTCCAATGTTCAAAAGAGGCATGGACTTTGTTCTTGGATAGCCAAGGAACCATGAATCCATTTGGATCGTACTTCCACTAATCCATAATCAAAACTAGCCCATAGATGGCTAATTTTCTCCTCAAAATGTGTTTGGCCTCTCTCTTTACCATAGTAATACCACCCTTAGCCCATAAGATATCATAGAAGGCTTTCTTCTTTCTCCCAAACCCAAATTCAGAGTCAATCATAGCCATTTGTCAAGCCATCTCCAAACCCAAAACCCTACTCATCAAAACCTTAGGGAGAATGAAGGGATCCTCACAAAAACCATGGATTCTTATCATTGTGTAGTGGGCCCTAAAGAAATAGTCACAAGGAACTCAATAATTTGATATTATTCCCCTCACTGAATCACTCATTCTATGATTAATCTCTTCTAGGTCTAATTGTTGAATGAGTGGGGCCACAAAGTGCTCCGCAAATTCATTAAAATCTGATGTCTCGAACAATAAAGGGGTCCATGTAGACACTGTAATCACTTTCTAGGCATCAACCTCTAGATCCCATAGGGTCAAATTTATGTGTTGTTGAAAAAATTGGTGATTCTGATATAAAATCATATGGAACAAATATGAAGAATACTTGAACCTTTGATTGTGCTGGAAATTGGCTAACTATTGGCACAATGCATAAGCTATATGTTCTGCAAAATCAAACTTATACGCATGTGTCCTCAAGACTGTTTTGAGGTAAAAAATAGCTCCAAGTTGCTAGTCATGAACATTCACATCCTCATTCTGCCCAAAAATAAATGTGAGCATTGAGCAGACATCATGCACATTTGAAGTGAAAATTGATAAAGCAAGGGGCAGGGATGGTAGCTTGGTGTTGCTTTCTCCCAAATGTAGCTCTCTATTAAAGAAGGTAAGCTTTTGGTGCACCTGATTCCAAACTTGCTGCAACTAGGCTAAGTTGTAAAAACTGGCTGAGGGATCATGCGACAAACCAAGCATGTCACAGATAGATTTTGCATTAATGATCACTCAGATATTTCTCACTTGGATGATCCCACTAGAAGAGTCAAAGTTGATTGCACACAAGTGCACCCATTCTGGATATGGATGGACAAAAGGGACCATGTATTGAGCCAAGCCAGAGTTCTAGATTCTCATGCTGAAAGTCTCTAATTTGCCTTGCATTACCTCTTTAATCAATCTTGCATGTGCCCCTTCCCTCAATTTTTTTGGATTCTTAGACAAATTGGGGTCAAAAATTCTGTCAGCATAATCAACAACCAGAGTAGAGTCATTGGGATTACCCTTTCTTGCCTCTTTTGTTCTTGGAAGTTTGATTTTAGCCTACGTCAGGGTTGAGGCATATGATTTGTTGTTTTTTCCATTCAGATGGCAACTCAGATAGTCCATTTGGTTTAGAGCCTCTAGAAGATTGTCCCTCCATTGTCATTTCTGTTCCTGTCTTGGCTAACTATGATTTTCACCACTTCTTGTGCACACAGTTTTAGAATTTAAATGACAATTATGGCTTAAGCTTAAGGAAACTATGCTATGAAAATGCTAAGAATGAGGAATAGAGCCCTTTTATTAATCTTGTCACTCCAAATGTATGAGTTAATGCACCTCCTTAATGAGCCTATCATGTCATATTTAATGACCTTGAAATTACATGCTCCAAGGGGCAGCTAACCAAAGCCTCAATCAACCTCATAAGTCTGCGTGAATCCCCTTCATGATTGAGATCATTGTTGTGTCCATTCCAAGATCACCATCGCTCACTAAATCTGGTGGATCACCCTATTCCCCTTTCAGTTTCCTTCTAACCCTTTTCCCCTATAGCATTAGCACTAGGTTTAGATACATATTTATTTAAGCATTAGGCTTAGAATGAGGAACCAGCCTTCTCTGGAGGTTTGATCTCAATTTACAAGGTCCCACACTTCAAGATCATTCCCATTGTGTCATTAGAATTCTCAGAATCTCTCTGAGTAGGGTGCAATTCTATGTGACAATAGTTTCTGGCACGCTCGGTGGGACCTATTTGATGATCCTTATCATCCATTGAAAAGTTCTGGTGTGCTCTTTAGTGCATCTTTCCATTTAGGGAATTTCTCCAACACCATGGTGACTCTACTAAACAAACCTGCTGGTGAAAGCAGCCCAAGCACCTAAAATTGCATCAAAGATCAAGATTTTGGTGGTTTTCCTAGTCTACTCAGCTTTTGGAAGCACCTCAATCACCTAGCGACTCTCTCTCTAGTATGTATCCAGTTTCTCTCCAAAGCAAACCTGTTACCCTTGTTTTCAAGGAATGTTTGATACATCCCTACTTTTTAATGCTCTAGTATGTCAAGCGGTTATGAAAGTCATGATTTTTTCCCTCCATCAAGAATAGGCTTCCATATACCCAGCTAAAAAATAAACCATTTATGGCCTTTAATAGTGAAATCCCTCTCAACCTCACACAATATAATAACATCCCTATCCCATCCCTAAAGGCTATTCCCTTTTTCACTGGTGAAAGTGCCACTACACCTGATGAGCACATCCATGACATTACCAGCGTATGCTCCGTTCACAATGTTACTCAGGATAATGTCATTGTGAGGCTCCTTGTTGCTTCTATGAAAGGAAAGGCACTATAGTGGTACAGGGGGTTACCTGTAGGATCAATTTAGGAATGACATGATTTAGGAACAAGGCTCTGTCAGCATTTTGAAGACAAGAATGACCATTTGTCCCTGATAGAGCAACTGGCCACCATTGAAAGGGCTCCATATGAATTTATGGTGGATTTCAATTGTAGATTTCAAAAGACTTGGTACAGAATCCCACCATTGGTAAAACCTTCCCCTAATGCTGAATTCTTGTATTATTTGAGATCCCTGAGTAGTGATATCGCTATCATGATCCAATCTCTAGGAGGAGATGTGTTACCTAATGCCTATGAGGTAGCCATTAGGGTAGAAAATTGTCTGATTTTGGCTAGAAAGATTGCTCCCAGGCCTCCAATGCCATTATTTCCAGAAGCCCCAGTCATGCAACCAATTATGGCACTAATTTCTACACCTAATGTGCCATACAAAGTTCCTAATCAGCCCTATTGGTTCAACTACCAACCTCGTCAGGGGAACAATCAAAGACAAAGTCATCCAAACTATGCTAGGCCCTTGAACCTCGTGAGTTCAGCTACTACAAATACACCAAGAAGGCTCGTTCCATTTCAAAGCAACCTAGCCCAGGGTAATGAGTGACATCATTCATGCAATCCATCAGCGGCTTTGAAACAACAAATTGGACATAGCCAGCAGGCTATGGTGGAACAAAGATAGATGCAGGCCAAGTGTTTGCTTCATGAGCTACCTAGCTGTGATGAAGATGAGGAGGACGAGCAGCTGGTTGTGGATATGCAGCAACAAGAGAACAATGAAAATAATGACAAATTGTTGCCGGTTGAGGCCTAGCCTGACAGTGAAATTCCAGCCCATAAAGAAGAGCATATGAGTAGTCATGTACTAGAAAGTACAGGGGACTTGGAGGAGGCTCATTTTTGGGATGAGCTTGATGATTTTTGCTCAAACCTGAATAGTAAATCAATGTCTCTAGATGAGGTAAACCATGAGCAGTTTGAGCAGATGAAGGAGGCAGTAATTCCTCCATTTGAGATCTAAGAACCAGAATATTCAGATCAACAACAAAAGGTTGTAGGATCAGAGTATAGATATACATGCAGCAGTGATGATTTGCATGTCACTTCAAGGGGATGCCCAATCAGGCATCTAGCCCAACTGGAGATACATCAAGAGGAGTCACCACTTGACATGCTTGCCTCTAAGCATGAAGTTGAGCATCATAATGAGTGGGATCAACCCATCTATTTAGTACAAGCTAGCAGCATCAACAACCCGTTCAGGTGGATAGGTGAGTTCATCTCTATTCTGGGGGAGCTGTTTTATCAATTTGTCATATGCCCATCCCTCCCTCACCTCTTTTTAACTACCCACATGAATGCAAAACATTGTATATTGTTAAGGAAGGGCAGTTACTTTCAAGAACCAGTTAATGGCTTTGTTTAAGGTCATTCCTGACTGGTTAGTTTAGGATTAGAGTAAGTTTTATTTCAGTTTTAGGTTTCCCTTCAATAAGTGCCCTTGCACTCTACTGTATTCTCATTAGGAGATACATGCTTTCTTGTTTTACTTTGTTTTGCTCTAGTGGTGCTAGCCCATTGTTCCAGCTTCTCTGTTCTTGTTGCAATTTTTCCTCTTTTGACTCCATGCCCAATGGATGCATAAGGTCACTGATCTAATGTTTAGCAGGAAAACATCCCCGAGAGGTCACCAAAATGTTGTCATATTTTGTATGGCCCCAAAATATTCCTATCCCGCTCCTTCTATCAAAGAAATCAGATCAAAGAAAGCCTAAATAGAAGGAGGGAGGTCTTATACTGCATTTCGTCATGCTCTACCTTGTAAAATTTCCCAAAATCTTGCCTGGAATATCCTTGCAGAAAACCCAAAAAAACCCAGAAATCCTTTGTTTTCAAGTGCCTCCCATTGCAGATAATTCTTAATTTTATACTTAGCCATCTTTGTATGTATCTTGTATGTATATCTGTTTGTATCGCATATACAATCGCATATACAGTCACATATACAATTGCATATACAAAGGAAGATACAAAAGACATATCGGCAACACTTTTATGTATTGGCAGGACTTGGTTTGTGGTCCCACTGATAGGCCGATGCAAATGCAAGGTCAGATGCAAAAAGAGAGATACAAAGACATATCAGTGACACTTTTGTGTATCAGCAAGACTTGGTTTGTGGTCTTGCCGATAGGCCGATGCAGATGCAAGGTCAGAAACAAAGGGAGAGATACAAAGACACATTGGCGGAAGATTTGCATGTTGGTGAGACGCTTTCCAATGTCTCCCTGACAGCTTGATGTATTTGTATATACAAGGCGGGATACAAAAGTGTATACAATTCTAGACCCGACCATCCCTTCATGCTATATTTGATAGCAGTTTAGTTCTGCCCTTGTATATTGTATATTGAATTGCATGTGTACGATATACAAAGGCATATACAAAGTCAGATACAATGAAGAAGATGCAGTCATGCATGCCAATGCAGAATCAAAAGGTACAAAGTGCATTTGTACATACCGAAAGGTAGAAAAGTCAAGCATCTTTGGTATGTATAATTGCATGTATATGCCGATATGCAAAAAGCAAGATACAAGGCCGGACCTGTTTTAAAGTTCCATTCTGATTGATAATCCATTGAGTTCCACAATTGTATATTTGGCGATTATATCTCCCATATACAATTGCATATACAGAAATAGATACAAAGGGCCATCAGCGGCACTTTTGCATATCGATATGACTTGTTTTGATGTCTCCTTGATAGCTAGATGTATACAAAGATGCATATACAGTGTAAAGTGTGATTGCACATACAATTGCAAATGCAAAATGATATACAAGCGCAGGATGCAGTTGACCGCAACTTTGACCGTGAATATCTTCTGCATCCTAAGGATTTTTTGCATGCTCCAAAAGGCAAAAGTGCTTATTTTTGCCTCCTCTTTCATCTGGTGGGATTTTGAGGGGATTATTCTCACTTTCAAAATATGCTCTGGATTTGTATGCTCGGTTGACAAGACGTCTCAGCGACTGTTTTGACGTGTGGAGAGGCCTTTTCTTATGCGATAATTCTGGTTGGTGAACTCTGTAATTACAATTCATTGTGGATGGCCCTCTACTTCAATGCGCATGGGTTCCTCTGGCTCACTGGCAAATATCCGCGTGGCCTGCAATGACTTTTGTGCTCCTCACTTAATGTTTTGCCCTATTTTCCGTGTGGGCAACTATTTTCTGGTGTTGCAGACCTACCAGCACAATGGTTCCTATCCTTTTTACCATGCCGTTGTCCATGTGCCCCTGTTCCTGGATTGATGACCTCAGATCCTGTTCCTGCATTGTATATTGAATTGCATGTGTGCGATATACAAAGGCATATACAAAGTCAGATACAATGAAGAAGATGCAGTCACGCATGCCGATGCAGAATCAAAAGGTACTAAGTGCACTTGTACATATTGAAAGGTAGAAAAGTCAAGCATCTTTGGTACGTATAATTGCATGTATATGCTGATATGCAAAAAGCAAGATACAAGGCTGGACCTGTTTTAAAGTTCCATTCTGATTGATAATCCATTGAGTTCCACAATTGTATATTTGGCGATTATATCTCCCATATACAATTGCATATACAGAAATAGATACAAAGGGCCATCGGCGGCACTTTTGCATATCGATATGACTTGTTTTGATGTCTCCCCGATAACTAGATGTATACAAAGATGCATATATAGTGTAAAGTGCGATTGCACATACAATTGCAGATGCAAAATGATATACAAGTGCAGGATGTAGTTGACCGCAACTTTGACCGTGAATATCTTCTGCATCCTAAGGATTTTTTGCATGTTCCAAAAGGCAAAAGTGCTTATTTTTGCCTCCTCTTTCATCTAGTAGGCTTTTGAGGGTATTATTCTCACTTTCAAAATATGGTATGGATTTGTATGCTCGGTCGACAGGACGTCTTAGCGACAGTTTTGGCATGTGGAGAGGCCTTTTCTTATGTGATAATTCTAGTTCGTGAACTCTGTAATTACAATTCACGGTGGATGGCCCTCTTCTTCAATGCGCATGGGTTCCTCTGGCTCGCTGGCAGATATCTGCATGGCTTGCAATGACTTCTGTGCTCCTCACTTAATGTTTTGCCCTATTTTGCGTGTGGGCAACTATTTTCTGGTGTTGCAGACCTACCAGTAGCATGGTTCCTGTCCTTTTTACCATGCCACTATCCATGTGCCCCTGTTCCTGCATTGATGACCTCAGATCCTGTTCCTACATTGTATATTGAATTGCATGGGTGCGATATACAAAGGCATATACAAAATTAGATACAATGAAGAAGATGTAGTCACGCATGTCGATGCAGAATCAAAAGGTACAAAGTGTATTTGTACATACCAAAAGGTAGAAAAGTCAAGCATCTTTGGTATGGATAATTGCATGTATATGCCGATATGCAAAAAGCAAGATACAAGGCCGGACCTATTTTAAAGTTCCATTCTAATTGATAATCCATTGAGTTCCACAATTGTATATTTGGTGATTATATCTCCCATATACAATTGCATATACAGAAATAGATACAAAGGGCCATCGGCGACACTTTTGCATATCGATATGACTTGTTTTGATGTCTCCCCGATAGATAGATGTATACAAAGATGCATATATAGTGTAAAGTTGATTGCACATACAATTGCAGATGCAAAATGATATACAAGTGCAGGATGTAGTTGACCGCAACTTTGACCGTGAATATCTTCTGCATCCTAATTTTTGTATGCTCCAAAAGGCAAAAGTGCTTATTTTTGCCTCCTCTTTCATCTGATGGGCTTTTGAGGGGATTATTCTCACTTTCAAAATATGGTCTAGATTTGTATGCTCAGTCGACAGGACGTCTCAACCACCGTTTTGGCATGTGGAGAGGCCTTTTCTTATGCGATAATTCTGGTTGGTGAACTCTGTAATTACAATTCATGGTGGATGGCCCTCTTCTTCAATGCGCATGGGTTCCTCTGGCTCGCTGGTAGATATCTGCGTGGCCTGCAATGACTTTTGTGCTCCTCACTTAATGTTTTGCCCTATTTTGCGTGTGGGCAACTATTTTCTGGTGTTGCAGACCTACCAGTAGCATGGTTCCTGTCCTTTTTACCATGCCGCTGTCCATGTGCCCATGTTCCTGCATTGATGACCTCAGATCCTGTGGAGCTACCTCAGCATCCCTTGCATAAGAACTTGACCTATATAATGCATTGTAACCTCATTGTTGAAGAGGATGGTAATTTTGGGCTGTTATGCTGCCAAATTTCTTGTAGTCAGACCTCTTAGTGTAATTGCATGATTATTAGAATGTGACTCACTGTGCCTATAGCTTGGCCTCTATTGTCTTCTGATCAATCCACCCATGAATGTAATTAGCTATACTATGTCTTTTCCTGCTACTAGTTATTTTGTATTGTAATGGTTTCTGACCTTCATGATCAATATATGCATGATTTCTTACCTTTCTTATGTCCTGATTTCTATGTTTCATTTGAAGTTATAATCTATTCTTTGAGTAAAGCGGCTCCTCTGCAGGTTTGATCTTCATACAGAAGCCTCAATCAACCTCATAAGTCTGTGTGAATCCCCTTCATGATTGAGATCATTGTTGTGTGCATTCCAAGATCACCATCACTCACTAAATCTAGTGCAGCACCCTATTTCCCTTTCAGTTTCCTTCTAACCCTTTCCCCCTACAGCATTAGCACTAGGTTTAGATACATATTTCTTTAAGCATTAGTCTTAGAATGAGGAACCAGCCTTCTCTAGAGGTTTGATCTCAATTTGCAAGGTCCCAGACCTCGAGATCATTCCCATTGTGTCATTAGAATGCTCAGAATCTCTCTGAGCAGGGTGCAATTCTATGTGACAACAGAAACACTGACCAAATCTAACCCATGCAATAATCAATAGTAGGTTGAAACAATCGTGAATTCCCCAAAAATGTAGCAGAATATGAAATGGTATTACTCATTTCAAACTAAGATAAAATCGTAGTGAACTATACCAGAGGATCTAATAGTTGATTAAAATATGTACATTAAATTCAAAACACAACAAATTGTATGATGCCATATTGACACACTAAAAACAATGACTTAATGTATAACTATTGGTCTAACTTTTTTGAGATTTATTATAACACCACAACAAAAAAACATGTTGGTGACACTTCTTTTTAGGTCTATAAAACATATTTGAAATATGTTTGACAAGAAATTTGAGACCAAAGCTAGGAACTTGTCCTAAGCATTGCCATAAAGATGGGGAAGCCATAATAAACTCACCATATTTGATTTTTCTTATAACTGAGAAAACAAAAGAGGTACCAGGTGAATGCTCAAAATCCTAAGAAAATAAGTTTAATGCTGTGAGAACCAGCTATTTTGAGGTGGGTTCCTCATTCAGATCAAAAATTGCCACGGCCATATATTTTTCACTTTCAAGATCTGCTTGTCCGGATACTCCACACCAAATTGTAGTCTTGTTTGTAAAACAAATATATACATTTGACCACAAGGGACACAATTTAACTAATAGTGTATAATATTCCATAACCCAATTTAAATGGTGGGAAAGAAACATAATTAACTTTCTATAATGCCCTAAGTTTCACTGTAAAATCTACATTGCCATTTAAATAGCAATATAAATAATTGTTTATTTTCCACAAAGCCCTAAAATTTGCATTATAATCCATAACACAATTAAACAACAGAGCAAACAAGTTGCTAAAATTCCACATAGCCCTAAACTTTGTGGAGAAACCCGTCACCCAAATCAAATAACAGGACCAAAACATTGTTAATTTCCATAATGCCCTAAAATTTCTCTAAAATCCATAACCTAATTCAAATAGCAAGACAAAAGTGTTGCTTCTCTTCAGAAAACCCTAAAATTCTCACAAGAACCCGTGACCCATATCAAATATGAGAACAAAAGCGTCACCAAACACACCGCTAAAACATCGTCAGTGTCGTTGCCCATGAAATCCGAGAGCTTCTGTTTAATGACCATGAAAGCCTGGGATTCGCTTATTGGAGACAACCGGTAGTATGCACTGTCAAACTCTATTACAATATTACTATTTAAAAAACCCAAATCAACTTGTATGCAGATGAATTTAGGATAACATGCCTCTACAATAGTATTAATATTTAAATTGCAGAAAGGAAAGTATAGGCAAAAAATAATCTGTAAAACGAAATCTAAAAAGCTTACCTTGCAGTAGAGCAGACCTGCTAATGGAAACAACTGGGAAGTTGAAACAATACCTAGCAGCAAAGGAAGACTAAGCATTTTGAGTTTTCCAGAGTCAAAAAGTTAGTTGAAGCATTAACTCCACACGCCAATGCAGCAAGCAACCAATCTCCCCTACTAGATAGTCTCCGTACCTCTGAAGATCTGGGCGACCAATCTCCAGGGCAGATCCATCACTAAATGCAAATGTACCAAAAGATTGCAACTAACGGGGAAGATCAACGGGACGGTCGTCCTTGTACCTGTAGGATAATGAAGACGGTTGGATTGCAACCTGCTGTAGTACGGAACTCGACCAGCGTTGCAGTGAAATGCCTATTGGCTTAATAAAGTAAAATATACGAGAATGTTTGTAAATAAAAATGGGTGAACGATTGGAAGATGAACATAACTTTAAAAAGTTATGTCATTTGTCAATATATAATTACGTTAAACCATTTGATTCGTAAATAAAAATAGACATAAATATACAATTTTCCCTAGTACACAAATATTTAATTCACGTCCTTTAACTTAAGTAACTTGGTGATTAAGTTATTTATGTAGATACTAAGTAACGGGTGGACATTCTGTACTAGTCGTTGAAATATTTTATTTATTGCAGAGTTGGGCCCACATAAACCCGTCCCTTGTTTGCGTTTTTCCCATGCTGGGCAATTCGTGGAAATGTCTTTGGATGTGAAGTCAATTCCAGTGGACTTCCTCGCAACCACGAATTTCACTTTCTTTATGAAATTAATTTAATAAAGATCAGTATATTACAGAATATTCTTGCAATACACGATATAAATATATTAGAAGCAAAGACAATGGGACACACGGAATTTGTTCGAAATTCATACTGATTTGGGGCAAACGATTGGGAGTTGTGAATAATGCCGCTCAACGTGCTTTCTGCACTGAACTCGGCGCGTACGCAGTTGTTCCATTTCAGTGCAATATTTATCACAGGCATGGGCTTTTTCACGGATGCCTACGACCTTTTCTGTATCCCGCCTGTTTCAAACCTACTGGGAAACATCTATTTCAACGACGACAGGCATCACGGTTCGCTACCTATTCAAGTGAATGCCCTTGTCAACGGAATCGCTCTATGCGGAGCATTGGTGGGCCAACTCTTCTTCGGTTGGCTTGGAGACAAAATTTGGAATCACTCTCACTTTGATGGTCGGGAGTTCGATCGCTTCTGGCTTCTCAATCGGCAGTTTATGTTTTTTCAGGTTCTGGCTTGGCTTCGGCATCGGCGGGGACTATCCGCTATCTGCAACAATCATGGCCGAATACGCAAATACCACGACCAGAGGAGCTTTCATTGCTGCGATCTTTGGGATGCAGGGTCTTGGAATTCTGGCGGGCAGCACAGTGTCTCTAATTGTGTCGGCTAGCATGAGGTCAGCAGCAGGTCCTGAACCATCATTCGGGCAGAAGGATGTGGAGTGGAGGATAATCTTAATGCTGGGAGCCCCCGCAGGTTTCACATATTACTGGCGGATGAAAATACCGGAGACCCCGCGCTACACCGCGTTGGTTGCAAGAAACCCCAGGCAAGCCGCAGAGGATATGTCGAGAGTTCTTGATGAAGATGAATGGGATGTTTTAAGCATCCAAACTCGGGACCCACAGTTCGGATTATTTTCCATGGCTTTCGTGAAGCGCCACGGCCTAGAGCTGCTAGGCACGGCATCCACCTGGTTCTTCGTGGACATTGCATTCTACAGCGGCAATCTATTTCAGAACGATATATATCGTAATATCGGATGGTTGAGCTGTAATTATCCAAATCCATTGGATGAAGTTTTTCGCACTGCAAGGGCACAGGCGCTGATTGCATTGTGTGGAACTTTGCCGGGGTACATACTTTCCATTCTTCTGATAGATCGTATTGGGAGATTTAAAATTCAGCTAATTGGATTTTTCTTTATGTCAGTTTTCTTGTTCGCCCTCGCCATTCATTACAAAAGTTACTGGCTTCACCGATCTCATCGAGTTGGCTTTTTGGCGATTTATTGTCTGACCTTTTTCTTTGCAAATTGCGGGCCCAACACGACGACTTTCATTGTGCCGGCAGAGTTATTTCCTGCTCGTTTGAGATCGACGTGTCATGGTATTTCTGCGTCTGCCGGTAAAGCAGGCGCTATCATTGGAGCATTTGGGTTCTTGTATGCCTCTCAACCCAGGCATACGGATAATCTTGGGCCTAATGATTGCGATAGGTCTTATCCAAGTGGCATAGGAGTAGATAAGGCCTTGATTATTCTTGGAGTAGCAAGTTGCTTGGGTTTCTTTTGCACATTTCTGATACCAGAAACAAATGGAAGATCATTGGAAGACAATGAGGAGGAACTTTCTCAAATTCAAGCTGAGGTGGAACTTGCTCAAGCTCAAGCTGAGGCGGAACCTGCTCAAATTCAAGCCTAATCTACGTGAAGGAGAACAGGTGACACATTTTATTCCAAGCTTCGTTTGTAGGAAATTAGGAATCAGTCTTCTTGGGTTTTCTAGCTGATGTTCAAAGAAAGGAAACTACCTTGACTAATTAAGTTTGGCTTTGTTAGTAACGACGTTATTTCATTTTAAGTCCATGATGAATGCCCCACACATATATATATTTACTAGCAATGGCACCTTGGTGTGTAATGGGTACGCCAAATAGTTTTGGAAGTTCAATTTCCATTTCTTTAAAAGTGAATGAGGATTGTCTTGTATCCTATGGACCATGTTATTTTTTATTTTCTCGAGTGTAATGAATTAATTTGCATAATTTTAATGGATTTCAAGATCATCTGTTTTTCTTAGTAATTATTTCAAATGTGTGAGCTTATGTGTTTGGTGTCTAGTCTCTATAGTCTATATTCTTGTTCAATTGCATTCCATTAATTGTCACATATGTATATTATTTGAAGCATGTATGCTTGTTTAGCACAAGCCCCATATTTGTCATCATTTAATAGGCATTCTCTTACAAATATAAGAATGGCCACCACCTACATCATGTTTATTTGTCATCTATCCTACCATCATGCATCCTCTCATGGGACGTCACACGATACAAAGATCGATCAAACTTAATGAACCTCATTAATTTTTTAATTTCACACCTTTGCATAATTTGGAGGTCAAATGGAATAAAATTAAATTTAGATGTGCTATAATTTTAGATTGAGAATTCCTAATTATCTAAAAATAGTAAATTTGAAGGGAAAACATTTGATTTGTTTGAATTTGTAGATGATATGGGGATGATCTCGAGACCTCAAAAATGGCGTGCATTCTTGGCAAGACTTCTGTAAAAGGAACATGACATAGAATGCACACCATTTTTTGCAAACTACCTATAGAGAAGGAAAATTGACAAATACCTATAGAGAAGGAAAAAAATGTACTTTAAAAATTATCAATGTCCCAAAATCTGTAATTTTGTTAAATAAATAAATGTATACAAGCATGTTATATTTGAAAAAGGTAGGAGTGATTTAATATTGAGTTCCCATTTATCTCTCCCTCTCTTTCTCTATCTCTCCCTCTCTTTCTCTATTTCTCTATTCCTCTCTTAATATCTCACTATCTCTTCCTTCCTCTCCCTCTTTCTCCCTCTATCTCCCTTTCTTTCTTTCCCTATCTCTCCTCTCTCTCTCTTGATCTCTCTATTTCTCTTTATCTCTCTCTCTCTATTTATCTTTGTGTATGTCTTTCTATCTCCCCTTATCTATTTCTCTCCTCCTTTCTCTCTTTCCTCTGTCTCTTTCCTCTGTCTATCTTTATCCATCTCTCTCTCTCTCTCTCTCTCTCTCTCTCTCTCTCTCTCTCTGTATATCTCTACCTCTATATATCAATGTCTCCCCTACCTCTTGATATCTCTATATCTCTACCGCTTTATCTCTCTATCTCTTTGTCTCCCTCTCTATTTGTTTATTTCTCTTTATCTCTCTCTTAGTCTATCTCTCTCTCCATTTGTATATTTTATTCTTCCTATATCTTTCTCTTCGCCCCCTTCTCTCACTCTCTTCCATTCTCCCTCCCAAGATGTGTAGAATTTGACAAGATGGAGACTTGACGAAATGATTAATTAAATTGGAGGTTTTGATCTGATAATAGGTGGAAGCCTCTATAATAATCTGCTAGGAAACAAAAAGAACACAAGGGATGGGCTAGAGGGGAAGAATTTCTCTATTTTATATAGATTTCCATGAATTGTGAATTATGTAATGCATGCAATGCATTTAAGTTTGACTTGAAAGAATAATGAAACCTTCATTTTATACCAATTTGGGCTTCACTTTGGATCATTGGCATGAAACAACTATTTGATTTGTTTGTATTTGTAGATGTCCTTTCCCTTTATATCTCTTATCTTTACCATTCTCTCCCACTCTAGTGGAGCTAGATGATTTGGACCAACCCATACCAAGTCAGTCAGTCTTTTCTTTATATCTCTTTCAATTTCGTGAGGCTCTAGTGGAGCTAGATGATCTAGACCAACCCATACCAAGCTCCACTTTTTACATTGTAAAAGTACCATAGACTAATCATTAATGTAGGGTTTTTCATTAGAATGCTTGGCCATAGTCATAAGTCTATCACACAATGAAACACTTTTTGCCACTATGTTTATGCAGTTAAGCTTAGTTTTGTAATTTCATGGTGGCCAATTATTTTGTGTTTTAGGAAATGTCTCTTCAATTCTCACGGGTGGTAAAGGTAAAATTTGAAAATAATTATTCATAGGAAGGCTATGCATGTAGCCATGGTTTTGTAGTTGTAATTGAAAAGTACTTTGAGTCCACAAAATTTAGTTCAAAATCATACATAAATAAGTCCATATGGTTTTCCCCTACACCCTTTGGCATAGTATACACATATTCAATGTAATGGTGTGGTAAACAAAAAATTATATCTTTATTTTTTGTAGACAAACCTTTGGAAGACATTCTTTCTTTGAGCTTTATCTTCTGAAATGGTTTCTTGTGATCGGTTTCATAGTAATCCTTTACTAAATCTAAGTGAGCTTTCTTTTATGAAATTTGATTTTCTACACATCCTCTAGGCTTTCACTCAATCCTTGCAAAAGGAAACCATAGTTAGCATGACTATTCAAACTAATAACCTAGGGCTGTAATTGGCAACATCGAAGCTTGTAATTAGTACCATGTTGATTGTGCAAACAAATTTACTCCATATAATCCAAATAATGTCCATATATTTGAATACTTGTTTTTTCTAACCTCTTCAATTTGGGAGAGCATGAATTAATCATTTCGTCAAGTCTTTCTTTTGTCAAATTTTGTACATCTTCCCCCCAATTTACTCTTTTGGTGTGTTTTTTCCACCCAACTTTTGAGGATAAGCTTGTTTTCTTTACAATTTTTTGTGGATACAACATAATTGAGTGGTATACCCAAACAATGCATTGTAATTGACCTCATGTATCGCCCCACTATATATATTGTACTTGTTCTTGGAAGCTTTTTACTGATGATCCTCCAATTTAGCTAGTTTGTTTTAGTAAGGGAATGTTAAAAACAATAAATCACTCTATAATAAAAACTCATTTATTATAAACAAAAATATTATCATGCCAACAACAATGATAGAGCAGGTTCTATAAAGGGAACATTATCATCATGATTTTATTGTTCTATCTAGTCCTTGCATGTTGTGTTTTGCTAATGCCATTATGTTTTTGTTTAGTCTTTGTGTGGTCTCTTGTTTCCTTAAGTATATATTAGATCATTTTTTTGGATCCTTGGTTTGCAATCTAATCTAAACCTAAGACCTGACATTCCTTCCTAAGGCATTAATTTAAAGTTATAAATTCCTCACCCATTGGAATGGGGGGCCTTGAGCATTATCTTGATCAACTTTATTTTCACCTCTTGGACAATCAGATTTTTGGCATGCATGGGAACTTTTTGGTAATTACTAACCTAACTTGTGCTTGAAAGGACATGCCTTCACTTCAATCATAAATATAAATTAATAAAGATTCCTTGAGTAGTAATTGAACCATGCTGGACTCAGGATTAACCTAGGCTTTGAGTTGGGTTAACAATTGATAATGGCTCAAAGTTTCATTGTTATTCATTTTTTTGCTCAATGCTGAGAAGTGGAGGCCACTAGCTGTGGTGAAGCCATGCCAAATTGGCAAGCCTCCACCCCCTCTCTGTCATTATGATTTAAATAATAGGAGCACATAAATAAAGCATGAAACGTGAAATAGGATTATGTGTAGAATAATCAATAGAATGTAGCATATTTTTTGACAGATGTGGGATCAAGCTATTTTAGGGTGAGTCTCCCAATGCACATTAAATGTCCTTTGTAGAGGGACAGAAAGGTGATAATATTCACATGCAATTTGGGCTCAAAAAAATAAATATAATAAAAGACTTGACATAACTCTATATATAATAATCATATTTAATATATTAACTTAATTTAATAATTTGTATACATAATGTTATATCTTTACTGGACATTTGGTTCATCATTTTCACTGGTCATTGATCATTCTCTATTTGCATTCATTTCATGTGGTACTTTATTTCCTCTGGATAAGTTTCATCTGAACAAGTAAGCACAAGTGCTCAGGTCAATTGCCACATCACATTATTATTGCGAGCCTAATGATTTTTCTTATTCATTTCAATATTTAATTAAGGAATCGTTATTATTATCGGCGTAATCATTATTATTATTTTTGATCGGGTAAACATTTAAGAAGTAGATCTACATTAAAATATTGTCCAACCCCACAGTTATATATATATATATATCAAAAAGGGCTTCTAACTCCATAGTAAGATACACATAAAACATTTTATTTTTTAAAAAGTGAATAGCTATAAATAATGTTAATTACATATATCTAATTTATTATTACATGATTTATTAAGAATATTGAAATAAAAAATTTAAAATTAAAATATATATACAATATTTTTTAAAAAGATAAAATATATATTTTTAAAAATGATCAAATATTAGTGAGCGGTTGGGTGGGAGCCACTCCACAATTACATGTGTGGATTGGTTGACGTGGTAGGAGGTGATGGGGTTTATCAATGGCCAAATCATTTTTGAACCAAAAATTGAGTTTTCATGATGGCAGTGAAGCTTTCTGAGTTTTGGAAATAGGTTGGCACATTTCTCACATCACTCATAACTGGAAGTGATGGCAGCTATTAATGGTAGGATGTGTTGGCTTTCTGATATTCCCTTGTCCCTTCCATCGCCAGGTTTTATATTGGATTTCTTTCCCATTTTCTTTATGGTGAATTTTATCTTGAAAGTAACGGTGAAGGATCTAGAATTGGGTGGCATGGACACTCCTGTTTAGCTTTTGGGATCAAAGTGGTAGATGGCCTTTATTGGCCCAGTGACTTCACTTCATATGAGTAAGGTAATTAGATGACTTGACTTTCTTACCTTCGCAGCGGTACAATGCATTACAGTAAAAGGCTTCATGGAGGGAGCTCAAGGATATAGGCTAGACTGTAACATTTCTTCAAGGGTCTTGGCGGGTTTGTTGGATATTAAGGTTCCAAAGGCAAAGGTGAAGGATATTATGCAATGTTTGTTCAAGAAGGTTTATCTAGTTGGTTTGGAGGAAACTTTGGTTGTGGGATCCCTAGGAATCGGTATTCCCCGCCCACGCGATTTGGAATGTTTGAAGGATTCAGACACAGTGGTGAAATTCTATCCCTTCCTTTTGAACATTACTGGTTTGGAATTAATAGAGCATCGTCACCTGGCTACAGTGAGGGCAGATTTCCTAAGGATTAAATCTAGGTTGGTAGTAGTTCAAAGCTCAGCTTGGGAAGATGAGTTTAGAGTTTTCATTTAGAACAACCTCTAGTATTAAGCTTTGTGTGTCAATTTTTGGGTTGGGGCTAGGGTGTGCTTAGGTGTCAGGTATTTTCTTCTCTATTTGGGCTTTTTCGGTGGGCTTCGACCTTTGTTTATGTATGCAGTATATAATGTCTCGATGCAGTTGGTTTTGGGGAATTTTTGACCAGGTGCGTGGTCCTTTTGCTCCTTTGTATGGGATGGAAAATTAATGGTACTTTCTCTATGTCCCTTAGTCATGGGCCAGATATGTAATCTTTTTTGATATATCAATAATATACTCAGTCTTATCTACCAAAAAAAAATTATCAAATATTAAGATAAATATTATATCAATATAAGTAAGCTATTTACATTTGAAAAGAAATATGTTTATTTTGGTGAATAAAATTAATAAAGTAAGTAATATAATTAAATTAACTTAAGAAATTAGTTTCGAAGGTAAAAATATTTAGTTTCATTTGTGGTAGAAGATGTTCTGTTACAATTACATCTATTAAATATAAAACTATGACACCTTGACATATTAAAAGATTACATGTGTCTGGTCCAAGTTCAATCCTATAGTTACAATAAAGGAGATAGAAATAGGGAGAGATAGACATATATAGAGATAAATACATACATAGAGAGAGAGAGAGAGAGAGAGAGAGAGAGAGAGAGAGAGAGAGAGAGAGAGAGAGAGAGAGAGAGAGAGAGAGAGAGAGAGAGAGAGAGAGAGAGAGAGAGAGAGAGAGAGAGAGAGAGAGGAAAAATGAGGATGAGAAGAGAGAGAGGTAGAGAGATAGAGAGATAAAAAGGAAGAGGAAAAGATAGAGAGAAGGGGACATACATAAGGCCACTATGGATATCATGACATAGGATAAACCAATGGGATACTACCATTAGTGTTGATGAAAGATAACAAAACATATTTAACTGGCCTTTGGCATTAGCCTGCATGTGCCATAATTGTGACCCCACTACATGGCCATGCAATTTTTAGCATATAAAATCTAACCTACAACCAATCTAATTTGTTTAGTTTTAAATGGGGCATCAATCATTGACTTTGGAATCTATGACTTCTAGTCCACCAACCATAGATCCTATCTAATATGCTCACTCAAATATATCCTTAACTATTATAAATATGCTAAAAAAATATAAAACTCAGCTCACTATTAACTTTATATATTATTAATATATTATTCTATATCTTAAATTAGGTTTAAAGTTTTTATGAATATTATATAGTTATTTAGCTTCTTGTTCTAAGCTAGATTCAAAGTTAATATATATCCTTAACATGCATCCAATATAAATATTTAGGTGCGAAACAAGGGGGAGATAAAGAGAGAGAGAGAGAGTGAGATAATGTCTTTGGCATAAATATTTATACATAGTTCTTATTCAATTAAATGTATTATATTTATAAAATATACTTATATTATATTTAATGTGTTGTTATGAGCATAGCTCCCCATTGATAGGTGTCATCATTGGATTCTTGGTGCAAAAATACTAATTGAAATACATTATATATATATATATATATATATATATATATATATATATATATATATATATATATATATATATATATATATATATATATATATATATATATATATATATATATATATATATATATCCCTCTCCCTTGTTTCTCACACACTTCCTCTCTCTGAGATTTATTTCTCCCTATGTTTCTCTCTATACTATCTCTAAGATTTCTCACTTTACCTCTCTTTCTCTCTCTCTCTCTCTCTCTCTATCTCTAAATACATCTCTCTATATTTGTCTCTATATCTTCATCCATGAGAGAGAGAGAGAGAGAGAGATTTCATGCCAATATTCCAAGGATGGAACGTGTCCAAAGCACATGGGCAATCAATAAGTTTAATTGATAGAGATAGATATATAGAGAAATAATCTAAAACAAAGAAAAGATCATGGGAAAATTAACTGTGGGGGTTGATGATATTAAACCTCCATTTTGTGCATATATTGCAATCATTGCAATCCATGAGACATATCTTTAGGCTATGCTTGATCAATATGATGGATTTTGACCACATCAATGCTAATAGATGATGAAATGCATCCATTTTTTGGAAAAGGAAGTAAACTTTGATGGATGAAGTAGATTCAATAAGAAGGAAGAGAGAAAAACCACTCTTCACAAAACATTGTAAGGCATTGGAGAGACTTGTATTTTAATATTTTTGGTCCATTGGTGTCTCAAGAGATATGTATTGGAAAAAGTATTATCTATAAGGGAGCAAAACATATAAGAGGGATAATTAATGTGGACTGCACTTTAACATCTGTCTCAGTTCTCCTAAACACCAAGTAAAGTTTTCTCTATATCTCTATGTGTATTATATATTTGTATTTAGTAATTTATATTGTATGAGAGAGATATGGCTGGTCATATTTCTCTTTCTCACTTCATCTCTCTCTCCCTCTCCCTTCTTCTCTCTTCCTCTCTCTGTCTCTTTCTCTCTATATATATCTCTTTTTATCTTTCTCTATTTTCACTCTCTCTATCTCTCCCTCTTTATCTCGAAATAGTTCTCTCTATATTTGTCTCTATATCTTCATTCATGAGAGAGGGAGAGAGAGAGAGATTTCATTCCAACATTCCAAGGATGGAATGTGTCCAAAGTACATGGGCAATCAATAAGTTTGATTGATAGAGATAGATATATAGAGAAATAATCTAAAACAAAGAAAAGATCATGGGAAAATTAATTGTGGTGATTGATGATATTAAACCTCCATTTTGTGCATATCTTGCAATCATTGCAATCCATGAGACATCT
This sequence comes from Cunninghamia lanceolata, assembly GCA_027924645.1. NCBI lineage: Eukaryota > Viridiplantae > Streptophyta > Pinopsida > Cupressales > Cupressaceae > Cunninghamia > Cunninghamia lanceolata. The sequence continues at coordinate 9,504,857 of BSBN01001067.1, forward strand.
CTTTAGGCTATGCTTGATCAATATGATGGATTTTGACCTCATCAATGCTAATAGATGATGAAATGCATCCATTTTTTCAAAAAGGAAGTAAACTTTGATGGATGAAGTAGATTCAATAAGAAGGAAGACAGAAATACTGGTACTCCTCACAAAACATTGTAAGGCATTAGAGAGACTTGGATTTTCATATTTTTAGTCCATTGATGTCTCAAGAGATATGTATTGGAAGAATTATTATCTATTTATGAAATACACAATGTGCAAAGACTACAAATTACTAATATAAAAAAAAATCATAGGCAAGTAATGGCCATGAAAGGAGATCAAACATGTTGAACATGTTTGTGAAAGACATGTGCTTTGAACCTCACTGCACCTATCTTATTTTTGATCCATAAAGCATATGACATGATGCACTCAATAAAATTTATATAGACATTTGGTAGGTTTTGATTCTTGGTGTGTAATTGAATTGTTACCTTTTAAGGATAGTTTGATTATTGTGTCAGTTTGCATTAGGTTTGCACTATTTCCTTTCATTTGTTGAACTATATTTTGTAAGGTATTTTTGTGTACCAGTGGTTTTTCCCCTATGACAGAGTTTGTGGTGTTGGTACATAGGGGAGTGCTTGATAAAATGCCTTAAAAAAGAACTCGGTGCCACTAGTTAGATGTACATTCACAATCTGTAAACCTTTTATGAGTCTATCCATATGGAGATACACAGACCAATTAGTAGCTGACACATTGACAAGGAAATCAACGTAGGTCAATACATAGGTATGGTGGCTATACCTTTGATCATTCCTATAACAATGGTAATAGTTTGAATGGAATATTGGATTATTTGTAACAAACATACATGTCCTCTTCTTGAGTTTTTGGAGGCACATATGCATTATCCTTCAATGCCCTTATCCTTCTCAAGATAGCATACATCTAAGGGATCAAAACATATAAGAGGGATAATTAATGTGGACTACACTTTCACATTTGTCTTAGTTCTCCTAAACACCAAGTAAAGTATTCCTAACCAAGTAACGTTCTATCTAAATCTCTATGTGCATTATATATTTATATTAAGTAATTTATATTGTATAGAATATAATAATAAATACAACTATAATAGAAATTTTTATAGACTAAATATTTAATTAAGTAACAAATATATATTATATATTAATATATTATATTATATTTATATTTGATAATTTATATTTTAAAATATAATATATAATAAATATAATTACAATATAGATTTTATATATAAAATAGATATATAATTGAATAAAAAATATATTTAAATATACAATTATATTATATTAAAAATATATTTAATAATTTAAATTATATAAACAAAAGACATAGTAACATAATATAGATTTCTGTAGATTTATGTTAATTAACAAAGACTCTTGATGAGTCGAATCAACGGATTAAGATTATTTGCAACGTTCTGCTTTCCATGGTTGTTTAGGGTTTTCTAGGGTTTTTTGCTTTGACTACTTTCGGTGCCAATGGAGGCGGCTGCCTTGGGCAGTACCTCTAGGGCTGTAAGGGCGGACGCTCCATCTAACGGATGGAAACAAGCGGTAACAGGGGAACTGCTGGGGTCTTTTAAATGCATGACGGGTATGCCTATCTAGAAAGTTTCTGCAAATGGCACGGCTCTGGTTATTCTGGATGGTCTGGTTGAAAAAATCGTGGCAAACATGGATCTTGCTCTAGTAGGTAAATTATTTTCCTTCCGTCCCAATATTGAGATGGTCCGTAAATGGGTTTCCTCTCGGTGGAGAGTTAAGGGTAGTGTTTCGGTCATTGCTATGGCAAGAGGAGTATTCCTGTTTAAATTTACCAGTAGGGAGGATATGATTGCTACTCTTGCTGGGGGACCCTGGCTTTATGGGTCACACTCGCTTGCTTTATGCCAATGGAAACCTGGGTTTGACCCTAGCTCGGATCTTAATAAATCTACTCCTGTTTGGGTTCGCTTACCTGGGTTTCCCTTAGAATTCTGGGATGAAATTTTTTTTTCTGCTATTGGTAACTCTTTTGGCTAGTTTGTTACTATGGACCATACTACCCGTACTCAATCCCACTGTGTTTTTACTCATTTTTGTGTCAATGTGCAGATAAACCAAACCCTTCCTGTGTCCATTGCGTTAAACTCTAAATATGGGGTATGGACTCAGCCAATCCTTTATGAAAACGCCACCACCTTCTGTCAAATATGCAAGAAGAAGGGCCACATCATGACTCAATGTAAAACTAAGCAAACGGGTTGGCAGACTGAATCCCATAATGAGGTTGAGGACCACTCACAAATAGCTGTTACCCCTGACCATCAGGGAATGGGGGGTAATGCGGAAAATGCTTTCCCAGAAGACCACCCTGAACAGGCTAAGGACAAGACAAGCCCGACAGCTATGACTCATAAGGATACTGCTTTGCTAGAGGAGAATGCTGAACAACTTCTGGAAATAGGTTGTCAGAATGAGGCTTTTGACACCGTTAGTCAGACGTTCCGACAGAATTCTTCTGGATGTGAGGAGGGTGAAATACAGGATTGTTTGATCAATGAGGTTGTTGAAGATGATAAAGCCCTTGATCTATAGGCTTCCTCTGCTGTTCCCTTAGATGCTAATGACCTTGAGTCAACTAGGAGCCCTATGCGGGAAGTAGATGATCATATTGCTGATCCTTCCCTGACAATTGACATTGGCCCAAGTGGTAGTGGGAATGATCCTGAAGGCTGGATTACCCCTAAGAGGAAGACTCGTAAAGGTAAGAAGACTACTAATGTTGGCACTGACTCAAAACAAGGGAGACCAACCCTTTAGGAAACTCAGCAACGAGAGATTGCTAAGGAAATTGCCAGTGGTAAGCAGAAAACTCTGGAGGTCTCCTCCCTCAAACCCTTAAAATGAGGATCTTATCCTGGAATCTAAGGGGTTTCAATAGCCCTTCAAAACAATTCGAGGTCAGAAACTATATTTTGGATAATAAGTTAGACATTTTGCTCCTACAGGAGGTCAAGATGACTGAGGAAAACTTTAAGAAAATTGCTTATTACATATGGCCTAAGGCCGAGTTTTGTATTAGTCCTACTATTGGGGCTTCTGGCAGGATTGTTACTATGTGGAACAGTATGAAATTTCAGGGTTCCCTTGTGGCTTCTGACAAGCATTTCCTGGTTACCAATTTCTCCTTACCCTCCTCCAACTGGTATCTCACCAATATTTATGCTCATAACACCAGAGCTCAGAGATAGTCTTTATGGACTAATTTGAGTAATACCATGACCAAGTCTCCGCGTTCCAAATGGATGTTGGCTGGTGACTTCAATACTCCTTTGTATCCCTCTGAGAAATATGGTGGGAACCTTGATTACTCTGACAGCATGTTTGATTTTGCTGAGTTTATTAATGATTGGGGACTACTTGATGTGGAGCTTCAAAATCAGATTTTTACCTGGTCCAACAAGAGACATGGGGACCATTTGATCCAGGTTAAATTAGACAGGGTTCTTATATCGAGTAACTGGGCCAATCATCATAATATGCAATTGCAGGCTTTTCTGCGAACCATATCTGATCACTGCCCTATTTTCCTCCATTGGCATGATTCATGTCATCGAGGTCCTTTCCCTTTCAGATTTGAAGCTATGTGGATTAAGCATAAAGATTTCAGGCAACTGGTGACCCAATGGTGGCAAATTCCTATCCAGGGTACTCCTATGTTCAGATTAGTTAAGAAGCTACTACATATTAAACAGGAGGTTCGTGGATGGAATAGACTCAGTTTTGGTCATGTGTTTTGGCAAAAGAAATCTTTAGCTGGAAAGCTTGAGGATATTCAGCAGCGGATTGCTCAAGGTGATGTTTTCGAGGATACTTCTAAGCAAGAACATGATCTTATTTCAGAATGGAAGAATCTTATGGGCCGTGAAGAGGTCTTTTGGAAGCAAAAATCCCAGGTTCAGTGGCTTAAGGAGGGAGATCGCAATACTACTTTTTTCCATATTTCTGCCATGAAACATAGGAAGGCTAACTCCATCACAAAACTGTGTTTGGACAATGGGGATGTTATCACTGAGGACAATGAGATTGGGGAATAAGCTGTGTTATTTTTTCAGAACTTGTTGACTGAACAGGCCACTGGTGTTGATAATGATAGGGCTACTAAGCAATTTATTAACAATATTCCCTCTCTCATAACTGAGGATGACAATCTGGAAATGCTGAGGCCTATTTCTGAGGAGGAGGTTCATGTTGTTCTATTCCCTATAGGTTCTTTTAAAGCTCCGGGTCCGGATGGCTTCCCTCCTATCTTTTTTCAGGAGTGTTGGGATATTGTGGGGGCTGATCTCACTGCTGCAGTTCAGGATTTTTTTAAAACTGGTAAGCTCTTAAAGCAACTCAACAACACCTTTATTGTCCTTGTCCCTAAAAAGTTGAAACCTACCAATCTTTCTGATTTTTAACCTATCAGCTTGTGTAATACTGTCTATAAGCTTTGTACCAAAGTCCTTATCATGAGACTTCAACCTTTTCTTGACAAAATCATCTCCCCTTCTCAAAAAGGTTTCATTCCTAGGCGCCAAATTTTGGATGCTGTGATCTCCACCCATGAAACTATTCATTCCATGGAGAAGAGCAGAATTCCAGGTATGGCCCTTAAGTTGGATATCTCTAAAGCCTATGATAGGGTCTCATGGGATTTTCTGTTTCAAGTCCTTAGAAAATTTAGGTTTAATGACAAAATTCATCTCCTTATCTGGACGGCTGTCTCTTCCGCCAAATTTTCTATATTGGTTAATGGGATTCCTTGGGGTTTTTTCTCCTCCTCGCGCGGACTCCGGCAGGGGGATCCCCTTTCTCCTTACTTGTTTATCATCATGGCTGAGGCTCTTGGGAGATTCATTCAAGCTAACGTGGTCTCTAAACACCTTGTGGGCATTAAACCTGCTTCCTCCCTTGCCCCTATGTCTATGCAGCAATTTGTTGATGATACCCGTCTTTTTGGCATCTCTTCGGTGATTGAAGCTCGGAGGTGGAAGAATATTTTAAACCTTTATGCCCTAGCTTCTGGGCAAAGCATTAATTTCCAAAAGAGTAATGTGTATTTTTTTAATACTCCCACTTCTCTCCGTAAAAAAATCATCCATATCCTTGATTGTGCTGAAGATGTTCTTCCTGCTATCTATCTGGGTCTTCCCTTTACGGTTAAAGAAGTTTCCCCAAATTTCTGGAATAGCCTTTTGGAAAGAACTCAACGGAAATTGATTGGTTGGAAGGGCAAAGTCCTCAGCAGTGCTGGTAAATTGCAGCTTCTTCGGGCTTCCTTGCAAGGTATTCCCACCTATTTCCTTTCTCTTTTCAAAATTCCTACTTCTTTTGCTGCTAAGTTGGAACAGATTCAAAGAAATTTTTTATGGACGGGAGCTGAAGATAAACAGCAGATGTCCCTGGTCAGCTGGGATAAAGTATGTCTTCCTAAATCCCATGGAGGTCTCAATATCTGCAACATACGTAATATGAACAAAGCCCTGCTCTCTAAAATTAATTGAAATTTGATCCATCATCAGAAAGATTGGGGAGAAATCATGCAAGCCAAATATTTGCATGTCATCGATTGGTCTAACTTCCTCCAACAAGGTCTTCCTAAGGGATCGGTCATTTGGAACAAAATGTTGAAATCTAGAAATCTTCTCATGCAAAGGATCAGATGGAAGTTGGGAAATGGCATGGGTATCAAGTTTTGGACTGATATTTGGCTAAAAGACAAGGCTCTCATCTCTCAGCGGGATATGGGTGAGATTGCTGGCATTGCTACTCAGTTTTTTAGCCATAAGGTCAGTGATTATATATCAAACAACAATGGTCATAGGAGCTGGAGGAATTTGTTGGATTGCTGCCCCCATCGCCCTGATCTTGCTTCTAAAGCTCAGATGGTTCAAAAGTTGATTCAGGAAGTTAGAATTCCCCTCTTCCCTCGTGAAGATGAGCAATTTTGGTGGCCGGATAAGAATGACCGATTCTCTGTTAAGTCTGCCTATCACTTATTGGTCCCTGAGCTTCATAGAAAGGAGATATGGAGAAAAGTCTGGAACCAAAAACTGATCCCAAAAATTAACATGTTCTGGTGGGCCTCTGTTCATAACAAAATTCTGACCCAAGATAATTTGTAGAAGAGAGGTTTCACTTTGGTTAACAGATGCTGTCTATGCTGTGAAAAGGAGGAAACGGTGTCTCATTTATTTTTTCACTGTAACTTTGCTAAGGACACTTGGAGCCTTATCCTCAGTAATTTTGGTATTCAGTGGGCTTGCAACTCTGATATCCTGGAAGTTATTAGCAATTGGTATCCTCCCTTCTCCCATCCCTGGCTCGTTGAGTTATGGAATTAGACTCTGCCGTGTTTGAGTTAGACTTTGTGGAAAGAGCGCAACCATCAAATTTTTAGGGATACTGCTCGAGAGGTCTCTCAGGTCTCTCATACTTTCATTAAGACTCTTTTGGAGAGTGTTACTTTGGCCCATATCCGTTCTGCGGAGAAACCTCTGACTCAGGAGGAAGAACAAATTGCGGTTAACTAGAAGGTTCTCAACCATATTCCAGCTTATAACAATGCTAAACTGTTGCAGAGACTTAACACTAAATGGCAGCCTCCAATTTCTAACTAGATGAAGCTCAATTTTGATGGGGCCTCTAAGCTTGCTGGTACAGCTAGTGGGGGAGGGATCATCCATGATGATAAAGGGTGGATGTTTGCTGTCTATGCTAGAGGTCTGGGTTGTCACAGCAATAACTATGCTGAGGCTATGGCTCTTCTTTGGGGGCTTAAATTAGTCATATCCCTTCGTATTCAGAATTTGGAGATTCAGGGAGATTCTAAAATGGTCATTGATGCCATAACTAATAAGTCCAATGTTGGTATTCAGTTGAAAGACATTATCAGAGATATTCAGTTTCTCTTGCAGAGGTTTATTAATGTGCATATCTCATATATTTACCATGAGGGCAATGGCGTGGCGGACGCTTGTACTGAACTCAGATAGCAATATTCAAATTGGAGGGTTTGGCACCAATTTGATCACCTTCCTTTGAATATTAAGAATCTTATTCTTAAAGACGTGGCTGGGTCTTGATGTGGCTGATGTGTTCGAAAGACAGCTCATACTGTCAGTTCCGTGGGAAGGCGCTGACATGTCCCTTGAAGTACGTGTCCCCTTATACTTTTTCTACTGTCAAATCTGCTCCTCTTTCTCATAAGGTGAGCGGATGGCTGGATCATCATGGCTTGTGCCGAGTAATTATGGTTAAGCATGGGATTGGTGTCTGTAAGGCCTTCCATTATTATGAGATTGTGTGTGATGTTATTACCCACATTATCTGCCTTGTTAATGATAGTAATTCTCCTGTTAAGACAACTGAGGAGTCTGGGGGTCTCTCTAGAATGCGCCGTAATACCGTTATGGGGGGTGACAGAATTAGAACTGAACCCGTCTCGTGCTGTGAATTTAGGGACAATTTAGTTGCTTGGAATTACTACAAGGAGGGTGGAATTAGCCCCTATTTGGAGAGGCTTAATGGTTCCAATGAAGCTCTTTCTGAACAATTTGCGCGGTCTTGGCAGAATCGATGGGTTTCGGTGGGTGGCATTAGATTTGAAGTTTCCGAACGCGTAATAGCTATGGCCACCGGTATGTCTACCAAGGGCTTGAACCTGCAATGCAAAATGAAAATTGCGGACCTCTCCAGCCAGCAGCTTTTCCTCAGAGATGGTGAAGAATTGGTCCCTTACCAGGACGGTTTTGACAGAGCCAAGTTGCCGGAGCCATGGGACGCTATATGTTTTATCCTCATGAAATATGTTACCCTGGAGGGGTGCTTTACCAGGTTTTATAACTACCATCTCCCCATGTTAAATCATTTCCGTCGCAATGCTAAAATTAGTTTTCTATTTTATTTGCTTTCTTCCCTGGAGCATTCTGTCCTTAGGGTTCGGGCGAAATTGGCTAAAAACCCTGCTCTGAAGCCTATCCCTTTCCACAAGGGCCTTATTCTCTTTTTGTATAATCATCATCTTGCCCTCAAGCCCTCTAAATCCATTCCTACCACTAGTGGGGACGACGAGCCCTCCTCTAATCCTAAGGATATTCCTGATGTTGATGAACCCGGGCCCTCCCCTGTTCCTATCAAAACTACTGAAGTTTGCACTCCTGTGGTTAATCCTGTCGATTCCCTGGGCCCGATTGCCTCTAAGAAGGGTAAAAAGCAGAAGGTTACTGGTGAAATGGGTACTGGGAAGGCAGTGGTTGGGACCCCTAAAACCCTTGGTAGGACCTCGGTGGGACAGCGAAGGGATTCCTCTGTGAAGGCTGGTGGGGAAGGGTTTTCTTCTGGTGTTCAGCGGTCTGGGCGTATTGCTGGCAAGCCGGCTCCCTCTGCCAAATTCATTGACTATTCTGAGAGTGGCTCGGATGAATCCACCCAGGGGGAGGACGACATGGATGTGGAGATTCAAGACATTTTGGGTGATGATGAAGACAAGCAGGAAACGCATGATACAGGGGAGGATACTGCTGACTCTGCTGGACATGCTGACAAAGCAGAGGATGCTATGGAGACTGATGATGGTCTGGGGGCTGATATTGTAGGTCCGCATTGCAAAGTTAGAACGGTTTTTCTCCATTGTGCTCAGGACCTCTATTCTCCTCAACCTCCCTGTGCTAAAGAATTTGGGGGTTACTATCAATACTGATAGTGATGATTTGGCTGAAAAAGTGGATGCTATTATTAACTCTATGGTCTAGTAAGGAGAGCTGTTGTCTCCTCTGTCTTTTTTATTTTACTGCTGATACTCTGTTACTCTGTTTTTTGGCTTTAGTTTTAGTGGCTTGTTTTGCTAGTTTTGCTAGCATTATGTACTGGTGGTATATGTTGTTTCTGGTTTAAGGCCCTGTTTTGTCTTCAGGCCTTTCTGTTTCTGTTAAGGGTTTGGCCCCTTGTTTAACCGCCTTATGTAATCAAAAACATAATATAGATTTTATATATAAAATAGATATATAGTTAATAATAAATATAGGTAAATGTTAACTATTACCATAAATTTTCTAGCCATTAGAAAAGATCATTTAAGTTATAATGAAAAGATAAGTTTGAATTACAAAAATTAATCTTTACAATGTTTGCTCCATTTTGCAACACTTCTTATAGATATATAATCAAATATGTTAAAATATATGTAAATATTAAATATATAATATTTAATGTAAATATACCATTTTACAATATATAGTATTATTTTAGAAATATATTAACTACTTTACATTATATAAAAATAACTAATATAAATATACTATTTTACAATATAATATTATTTTAGAAATAATTATATTAAAATAAGTTATAAATATAAATATTAAATATATAGCATTTTTTTTCTAACTACACAATTTTATAATATAATAATATACTTAAAAAAATATAAATATAACATATTTTAAATAGTATATAAATATATATTTTTATTTTACTATATTAAAATTTGTTAATAATTCTCATATGAAGCTTATTTACATGTATATCAAATGCACGAAAACATTTTTTTACTATTACCTATTAAAATTGGTGGAAACAATATTTAGCTGCTACTGCTAGGCTTTTATATGCCTGGAAAATTGTCTCACGCCATAAACAAAATTTGCACTGGAAAATTTTCTAAACTCGATGGTTGTTCCTATAGCGTATTCCACCCTCACCTCCTCTGCTTTTTTGATGACAGCGTAATAATAAAAATACAATCAACCAAAAACAAATAATTGCACCGTTATTTTAAAGAACAAAAGTAAATAAAATTAATGAAATTGTGCCGCATAGGGTTTGACTAAACCGAACGTCACCTACACTTGGCTACAGTGTCCACCTATTCTACTATTTCAAAAAAGGTGACAAAACTCATGAAATGAAGGAAAAAGTAGGCGGAAAGTAAAAATGGCAAAGGTTGTCAACGGCGACGGAAAGGTATGCAATGTGTCCTGCAAAGGACACTGACGATGATGAATGGTCAAGATCATTTTGATCGTGTTGCATCCATTTTGGAAGACTCACAGTCGTTGATCTACCAAGTCAGCCAGCCTGCTAACAAAGGGAACGCCTTTGGCGTAATGAGGAACTCTCTTGGTCATGATTAACTCACGCAAGATTTGGTTTGACCAGTTTATGTGGAAATGGGGATTACAAACTTTTTCATTAAATGATCCATTACATTTCTTTTCCTACTAGTAATTGTTTAATGCTAACATTATAGTAGCTATTGTTAGTCACTTAGTAATGGCTAATCATTTATTAACTCATAACATTGTTAAAAACAAAACTAGGAGCATGAAGGAACAACACAAGGATGGGAATAGAAAGGGCAGCATCTATGCAACATACAAAATACACCAAATGTATAATGTCTTAAAAATAATCTTCTTAAAAATCGTATTATTTTATGATATATCTTCTTAATTTTTTTTTAAATAAAAAGATGGGAAGCTGCTAGACCAATATATTAAAATATAAAATAAGCAAAAATACAATGATTAAAGTTAAGCCTAGCAAGTGTTTGCATAAAACATTATAAACAAAAATAGCTGGAGACATATATATCATAAAATGATATGATTTTTAAGAAGATTCTTTTTAAGACATTATACATTGGTGCATTTTGTATGCTGCATAGACACTGCTAATAGAAAGGTCCAAAAGCTCCAAAGCCTGAAGGATGAATTGGAATATCTCAAAATTGCCAACACTCTGTAATTTGTTCTGTTTATTTTTTGTTTAGGGTTGTGTTGTGGGTCAGTTGTGGTTTCACTGACGTCTTTCTAATGTAAAGGGCTTGTAAAGTCCCTTCAAATTTTGTTTTTACCCCTTTTTAATCAAAAACTTCATTAAAAAAAACTTCACATTGAATAATTTTCAATCAAATTTCCACTTTTTGTCACCTATAACAACTAAACCATTAATCTAATTTGAAGATGATGAACTAGTGATTTTTGAGATTTTGTATATAGATTCTAAATATATATTTCTTAAAAAAATTGAGAAATATTTATGAAATTATTTTTGTAAGTTTTAATAACTTGTTTTTTATAGTTAACAATATTTTTAAATAGTGACATTTATTCCATAATGCATAACTTTTTTAATAAAAAGGGATAAAATTATAAATTTTTAAACATAGATTCATTACACCAATATCTAGTGCGCATATAATTTTTTTTTGCATATTTTATTTATTATTTTTTTAATGATTGAATACAGTGTAAGGGTGCCCAAACCCATTAATAATAAAACTCAAAGAAAAATAGCTACTAGGTGCTCAAATTGAAGGCAATTAATAGAAATAAAATATTATATTATATACCATAGTTTCATGTACATATCATTGTATTATCCTTATATAGAAAACACCATTACTACATCGAATACAAAAAAGGACATCACACTTCAATTTACTCCAATCCTCCCTGTTCCTCTTGTTAGGTTTAGTTGATAGAAGATATCAATTAAATGCAAATAAAGATTAAATAGATGAATGAAAATATACAGAAATAATAATAGCGAGAGGCAGGTTTTAACATGGTTCACCCAAACTTAGGCTACATCCACCAACACAGAGTCCAATACTATTATCCTATAAATCAAACTGATTATAGCCAGCAATCCTTGCAACTCAATACCCCTACAAAATGCTACAATACATCATCGGAAACCCTAACCCTTATCCATTTTTATCATGACTTTTGTCGGTTACAAAATAGGGTTTTTTTATGTCAGCCAACGAAAAAATAACTCCCGACACCTTAATAAAATAATAAAAAACCCTGTGGGGCGCTGTCTTAATTCTGCCCCTAGACCCCGCAAGGGCCGCTACCCCTTGACCCCTTAGGAATTTGGGGGGAAACCATGCCGATAAAAGTGGGGTAAATTTAACCTCTGAGTCTGATTAGGCCCCATATAACAATAATCTCCCACTTAGAGATTGATCAGAACCCACACCATATCATCTCCCACTTGGGGACTAATCATAACACCGCTGACTTTGTAGTTCCCACTGGAAATAAGCACCCTGGACTCTGTTGTTCTAATTTTATTTTTAGTCTTAAAGAACAACTGAAGCAGAAGAGAAGCTAAGCTTCTCCCTTATCACTACCTTGGTAAACATATCTGCTGGATTTTCATCTATATGTATCTTTTCCAGCCTTAATTGTCCATCATCCAACGCTGATCGAATGAAGTGATACCTCAACTGTATGTGTTTGGTCTTTGAATGCAAGGCATAATTCCTTGCAAGATGTATGGCACTCTAACTGTCCATAAACAAATAACTATTAGCCTATTGTTTGCCCAATTCTTCCATGAGAGATTGCAGCCAAATCATCTCCTTGCTTGCCTTTGTTGCAGCTACATACTCTGCCTCTGTGGTGGATAAAGCAACCACCTTTTGCAACCGTGAGATCCAACTCACCGCTGTCCCACCTATAGTAAAGACATAACTTGTAGTACTCTACCTAGTATCAATATCCCCTACCAAATTAGAGTCTACATAACCTACTAAATCAGTATTAGAGCCCCTAAAACATAAGTGTTTATTGGATGTACCTCTCAAATATCTAATAATCCATTTGACTGCATTCCAATGCTCCAATCCGAGATGATTCATATACCTATTTACAACTCTTACAGCATGTGCAATATCTGTTCTCATGCATACCATGGCATACATTAAACTTCCTACAGCTGAAGCATATGGTACCTTGGACATTTTTTCTTCCTCCTCTTATGTTTTTGGACACATCTCCTTAGTCAATTTCAAATGACTAGGCAAAGGTGTGCTGACATCTTTTGCATTCTCCATATGGAATCTCTGCAACACCTTTTCAACATAATCAGCCAAAGATAGAGTCAATTTTCTATTATTCCTATTTCTGCAAATTTTCATACCAAAGATTTGTTTTACTGCCCCTAAATCCTTCATAGCAAATGACTGTGCTAACTGCTATTTTAACTCTCTTATTTGATCCATGTTAGACCCAGGTACAAGCATGTCATCAACATATAAACATAAAATAATGTAGTTGTCATTTGTCAATCTCCTAAAATAAGCACAATGGTCAGAATTACACCGGCTATAGCCTTGCTCAACCATAAAACTATCAAATTTCAAGTACCATTACCGAGGTGCTTGTTTCAGACCATACATACTCTTCTTCAATCTACACACCAGTTTCTCCTTACCTTTGAGCTCAAATCCTTAGGGCTATTCCATATATATATCCTCCTCTAAATCACCATGGACAAAGGTAGTTTTCACATCTAGCTGTTCCAAATACAAATCTTCAGCATCCACAATACTTAAAACAGTCTGAATAGAAGTCATCTTGACAACTGGAGAAAATATCTCATCAAAATCAATGCCCTTTTTCTGTGCAACTATTTTTACAACTAACCTGGCTTGAAATATTTTCTTACTTCCATCTTCCTCTTTCAACCTATAAACCCATTTGTTTGGTAAAGCCTCTTTATCTGCAGGTAACTTACATAATTCCCAAGTCTAATTTTTCAACAAGGAGTCCATTTCTTTTTTTATTGCAAGCTCCCATTGAACCTTTATATCCACCTGCATAGCTTCATCATACCCTTCTGGTTCACCAACATCTGTTAAGAAAGAATACAAAGAGAGAGAAAACCTTTCAAGAGGTCTACTTAGCCTTGTTGACCATCTAACATTCATTGGAGTTTGTAGTATTTCTAGTTGTTGTTGCAGAGCACGAGGAACCACTGGAACATCACTATTTGGAGTATCATCCAACACCACATAATCCTTTTCTTTCTTCTAATGCTGCTGCAACTGATCTTTGTACAACACCTTCTCATTGAATACAACATCCTTACTTCTCATAATTTTTTGATTTTTAAAATCCCAAAGCCTATAACCAAATTCGTCAATGCCATATCCAATGAAAGTACACTTTTTTAATTTTGCATCCAGCTTGGTTCTATTTTTAGAATCTACATGTACAAATGCTTCACATCCAAAGGTTTTGAGAAAATAATAACTCATCTTATTACCTGTCCATGCTTCCTTTGGAATACCACAGTCCAAAGCAACTGAAGGACCTCTATTAATTAAATATATAGCAGTGTTGATAGCTCTGCCCACATGTTTAAAGGCAGCCCAACATGCAATCTCATGGTCCTTGCACACTCCATTATTGTCCTATTCATGCATTCAGCCACTCCATTTTCCTGTGGAGTCCCTAGAACCATTCTCTACCTACAAATTCCATTAAAGGAATAATAATCCTCAAATTATTTGCTGCAATACTCACCACCACTATCAGATTTGAGATATTTTAATCTTTTACGCATTTCATTCTCAACCAAGCTTCTCCATTTCTTAAATGTTTCAAATACATCAGATTTCTACGTAAGGAAATAAATCCACACCTTCCTAGTTGCATCATCTATGAATATAACATAATGCTGAGAGCCACCGAGAGAAGATACCTGAGCTAGTCCCCATACATCTATATGCACAAGATCTAACTTTTCATCTTTCTTTTGCTTCTCATCATTGAGAAAACTATCTCTCTTTTCTTTGCCATACACACAACTTTCACAAAAATCTATATTAATACATTTCAGACCTGGTAAAACTTTCATAGAGTGAAGTACCTTCATACCTTTTTCACTCATATGCCCAAGTCTGTTATGCTACAGTGTTGTCTCAAAACCTGTAGCAACTATTTCAGTCTCTTCCTGCGAACCTGTAGCAACTATTCCTGAACCTGTTTATTTTTTCTCTACAACAACTAAAGTATAAGGAATAGTATGACCTATACAAAGATATAAGATGCCTACTTTCACACCTTTTGCTACTACTAAGGCACCTCTTGTAACTTTCCAATTTTTATTAGTAAATGTAACAGTGCAACTTTCATCAGCTAGCTACCCTACTGAAATTAAATTCCTACTCAGCTTTGGAATGTGTCTTACCTCTTGTAGTAGCCAATGATTCCCATTCTGCAACTTAATCTTAATTCTTTCCTTTCCAACAATGTGACAGGGTTCATTATCTCCCAAATAAACTAGCCCAAAATCCCCTTGGACATAATCAAGAAAATAACTTCTATGGGGCATAGCATGAAATGAGGCCCCTGAATATAAAACCCATGAATCATTAGCATTATCTAGGGAAAGAATCAAACCATCATCTTCAGATATATTACTTACCACATTTGTCTCCTTATTTCCTTCTTGTTTGTCTTCTTCTTTATTCTTCTGAGACCAGTAATCTTTCTTCAGATGACCTAGTTTCCCATAGTACCAGCAATCCTTCTATCCTCTGGATTGGAATATCTTATCGTTTGATTTTTCTCTTGACTTCCCATGACCTCCAAAACCTTTTCCTCTCTCCTTTAATCTACCCCTCCTTTTTGCATTTAAAACACTACCTGATGTGGACCCTCCTAAGCTTTTCCATTTCCTTTCCTCGCTAAGGATAACACCAACAACATCATGAAATTTTAAAGTATTTGAACCAGGGACAGAGTTACTTACAACCATTACCGAGCTATTCCAGCTTTCTGGCAAAGAACATAATAGCAAGAGAGCCCCCACCTCTTCATCAAAACTTACCTTTATAGAAGTTAACTGACTGATAATCATATTAAACTCATTTAAATGATTTGTCATAGATCGACCTTCAATTATTTTTAGATTAAACAAATGCTTCATGAGAAATACCTTATTTGAGGCTGAAGGTTTTTCATACAATTTAGCCAAATTCATCAGACCATCTGTTGTCTTCACTTCCATTATATTGAATGCCACTGATGGTGCTAGGCACAACCGAATGGTTCCTAGTGCTTTTCTATCCAGAAGATTCCAATCCTCATTAGTCATTGTTGTTGGTTTCTTGGCTACTCCTTCCAACGGCCATCATAAATCATTCTAATAGAGATAATCCTCCATCTGCATCTTCCATAACTGATAATTCTTCCCATTGAAATTGTCTACCTTCAATTTACCCTCGTCCGCCATTGTTCCCACTCAACTGTGACACCTTCCTGCTGAGGATAATCGAACACAACCCGCTCTGATACCACTTGTTAGGGTTAGCTGATAGAATATATAAATTAAATGTAAATAAAGAGTAAATAGAGGAATGAAAATACACAGAAATAATAATAGCGAGAGACAAGTTTTAACGTGGTTCACCCAAACTCAGGCTACATCCACGAATAGAGAGTCCAATATTATTATCAAGTAAATCAGATCGATTACAACCAGTAATCCTTGCAACTCAATACCGTTGCAAAATGCTACAATACATCATCAGAAATCCTAACCCTTAGCCATTTTTATCATGACTTTTATCTGTTACAAAATAGGGTTTTCTTATGTCGGCCAATGAAAAAATAACTCTCGATGCGTTAATAAAATAATAAAAAACCCTGCAAGGGGCACTGCCCCTTGACCCCATCTTGGTGGCGCTATCCCCCAACCCCCGCAAGGGGCGCTACCCCTTGACCCCATAGGAATTTGGGGGGAAACCATGCTGATAAAAGTGAGGTAAATTTAACCTTCAATTCTGATTAGCCTCCATATAACAACACCTCCATCATCACATTAGTTTCAATGTACTCTACACCCGACCTCGGTGAGTAGGCAACCATAACGTCGATCCCCCCACACGGCCTATCATCTTGGTTAGATGCTTGAGGAAATCCACCCCGTCCCACACTGAGCTCCTATGAGCCTACTTATCCTCACCGACCATTAGTGTAACAAAAGGAATCTAGGGGCCATTGTAAGCAAGGCGAAGATTTGGCCACACACCACCATCTCTCTGCAGACTAATGCCTGGGATTGCCAGCTCCAATACATTCTTCAAAGCTTGGCGCCACTTTACTTTGACTAGAGCCAATGTCAAAGCCCAAACTGACTCCTTCGGCTCCCCAATCTCCAAGAGCACACCGAAAAACATAGTAGCAAGGTCTTAATTTACTTTGTATTTGATCTCTATATTCAAAAAGTTTCCCCAAGGACCACCTTGATAGCATTCAGCCCGACTAGAGATTTTGAATTAAAGACCTTCATCAATCTTTGATTAGAGATTGGCCCTAAAAAGGCCATTTGCCTTTTCCCAGCTAGCAGGGGAATATTCGACTCCATGTCCACTTCAATAACTCTGAAAGAGAAATCAAACAGGAACAAGATAGAAAATGAAAACCACATCTTGTCAAACCCATAAATATCATCCCAAGCCACTGCCAGCTAAGCTCACATGTTGCATTGTACCACCTTAGATTTCCTTTGATTTGGAAAGTAGATCTAGAAATAAATTCCCAATGCTACGGGCCATAAACATAAGCATGCATGTTAGTCCTTACATCATCAGACCTTTCATCATCAGTCTCCATACTAGCTGAGAATGCCATCACACCAACACTAGTGACACACTTCCTGTCAGTCCTTGCATCATCAATCTCTATGCTAGCTAAGAATGCCACCTCACCTTCCACTCACTACTAACACTATCCCACACCAACATCATGTCAGCTGGCATCTTTAAGAATTAGATTTTCTAATCTAAGGGCTAGGGATTTTATCTCCTCCAAGGAATATTTAATTTGGAAATCACCAGTCATGTTGAAGGCAAGATTAGCTAACAAATCAGCTACATTGTTCGCTTCTCAAAAATATGATTAACTTTGTAGTCCCTAAATTTAGTCAGTAACTCCAGACTTCTATCCAATGAGTTTCTCAATTTCTAGTTTGTAGTTTGGCTATTTTGAATGACATTCACTATGATATGAGAGCCCCCTTCTATATGAATTCTTCTGACCCCAAGAGACAACCTCAACTATAACCCCATGATGAACGCCTGCAATTTTGCCTCATTGTTAGTTAGCACTCCAATCTTCGTTGAGGCGGCACCAACCAACTCACCTTTGTCACTTCTAATTACACATCCCATCGAGGCCTTACCCAGGTTCCCTATGGAGGCTCCATCAATATTGAGTTTGGCCCATCCCTCATTTGAGCCCTGCCATCGTGTATTGGCTCTACTAACCTCCAGTTTATCCTAGGACACCCCTTGAATAGGGAGAATAACTAGCCCTTGCCAATTCCTCTGCATGAGACCATCCCAAGCCATAAATGATCTACCCTTAGTCCTTTGATTTCTAAGAACATTGTTAGCCACCTTAATAATAACCCCTTTAATCTTTCTCCATAGCTGATCTAACTCCATTTCCTTACCTTGGAAAAGTTTTCTATTTCTTTCCTTCGAAACTTCCCAAATTAGGATTGACGGAATGATAACCCATATGCAAGAGAACATCGCCTTCCTATATAAAACTAGCCATGAATTGAACAAGTCTAAGAAGCTTCTTGGAAAGGCACTTTCCTAGTTCAATTTTTGCATAAGTCTCAACTAGCATTGTTCTATGAACCTATAGCTCCAGAGGAGATGGTCTACCTCCTCTTCCTACTCCACACAAAGGCAGCATCTGAAGGGCCCACAATGGCTGAATTTATTCAATTTCTACCTAGCCAAGATTCTCCCTTGCAGGGCAGCCCAAGCAAACATTCCTGCATTGGGAAGACATTGGTTGTCCTAAATGAGGTGAGTGGGCCAATTCTCCTTAGCTCTATCTGCCTCCTTGACAATGTAGTCTAACATCACACTGCAGTCACCTGATTTGTTGCCACACCAAATAATTATGTCCTCACTGTCCAAGATTTCTATCCTTCTGCTTTTCAATTCCTACTTCAGAAGATCTGATTAGGCTTGAGGAAGACCCACATCGTCAAGCTCTTTCCATCTCCACTCTTTGATACCTTCCTACTCATGCAAGTACACATAATTTCTCACCTTGTCTCCCCATAAATGAGACAACATGGTCCTACTCTCCTCTAACCCTTCAATATTTTTAGGGGAAACATACCCATTCCAGGAATCTTCCCAGAAGAGAGCCTTACTTCCATTCCTAATTTCCCAAGAGAGGTGGTCTGTGATAAGCTATCTACACTCCAACATGAAGTTCCAAATTGCAGAACTAGTAGGAGGGTTTTCTGTTGTCAAAATTCTATCTGGGTTGTATGAATCTAGGTACTTATTTTGAAGAAGTCTAGCCCACTAGGAGTGTGGATTGTTGTACATTTGCCATACCAACTTAGCACCAAGAGATTTATTTAAGGATGACCAACTTTGCAGTCCTACCCCACCCATTTGTTTTGATTTGCAAATTTTATCCCACACAACTAGGGATATTTCTGACCATTTAGGTGTCCACTCCAGAAAAAAAAAAATTCATGCTTTTGTTCAAATCTTCCTACACCTTTTTAGGCATTTTTAAGCAATGCATGGAAAAGATGGGGATAGTAGAGACCACTAATTTGAGCATCTGGACCCTCCCTACCGACCACAACCACCTACCTTTCCAAGATTCCATCTTATTTTTATAGCTGGTCACAATTTGACTCCATAGATTGGATTTGACTACTCCTTGGAAGAGAGGGGTCCCCAAATATTTCCCAGGAAGACCTTTAATTCTCAGACCCAACTTCCTAGGTAATATCCTTTGTTTTCTATGATCCGTGTTAAAGAAAAACACCTCAGATTCATTCCAAATTACATTAGAACTGACCTAAGGCAAAGTAGTAATTGCCAATTGCATCCTTGATTACCCTAGCCTCCCTTCTACTAGTCACTCCAAACAACAAGGTTTCATACACAAATTAGTGATGCATTACTGCTTATGTATTTGAAGCTACTGAGATACCTTTCCACCTACCCAATCTAGCTTCTTCCTTAATAAATCTGCCAAGTGCTTCTACCATTATAACAAACAACAAAGGAGCGTGGGGGTACCGCTACCTGATACCACTTCCTAAATCAATGTCTTTTGGGCTCCCATTCACAAGGATAAAAAATATAAATGTTTTGATGGAGCTTTTGATCCACTTAATCCATTCACAACAAAGTCTAAACTTTTCCATGACTGCCAAATGGAACCCTCTATTAACCTGGTCATAGGCCTTCCTTATGTCTAACTTCACTAGTCTCTTTTCTACCCTACTTTTGTTCACCGTATTCAAGGCTTCATGGACAATGTTTATTTCATCAGAAATGGGCGGCCTCCTTGGTGGAACCCATTTCACTCCTCAGTAATGAGAAGGGGAAGGAGCAATTTGATTCTATTAGCCATTGCTTTTGAAATAATTTTATACATTGTGTTGAACAGAGAAATAGGTCTATAGTTATCCATAGTCTCAGTTTTACTCCTTTTTGGGATTAAAGCAATGAAAGTGGAATTCATAGATTTCAACATTGTGTTGTTCCTCCTAGCCACCACCACTACCTTCACCATGTCATCTCCAATAATCTTCCAAAATTGCTAAAAATAGACTATCCGAGCCCGGGGCCTTATCAAGGACAAGTTGAAAGGTATCTTTTCTCACCTCTTCCTCTGAGAAAATCTTGTTTAGTTTTGTATTCCTACCCTAATCAATCAGAAATGGGATTCTTCTTAGAACTTATTCTGTACAGATCTGGCTAGTGTTATCCTCCTTGTTCAGCAACTCCTTAGAGTAGTCCATTGCCACTTTCTCAATCTCCTCAGGATCAGAGACAATGAAGCCTTCACCATCTTTATAAGAAGAAATCTTAGTAATAATCCTCTTCACTTTGATGGATTTATGGAAGAACTTAGTATTCCTATCCCCACCCTTCAGCCAAGTCTGCCTAGATTTCTGCTTCCAAAACATTTCCTCTCTAGCTAAAACTTCATCATGTGACGTTGTCGTAGAGCATTTTCTTTGACATAGATCTCCTAATCCATTCCTTCTCTTAAAATTTTATTATTTAGAGATTCCATTTTTGCCTCCACGATAACTTTCTCTCCAAAAATATGCTTAAAATGAGTCTTATTCCATTCTTTAAGTTAGATCTTCACATAAGCCAATTTTTTCTAAAGCTTAAAGAGCCTTGACTCGAACACCCTAGGGGCTTGTTTCCACCACTCCTTGACTATATCACTAGTTCCTAGGTCCCTTAACCACATCTTTTCAAACTTAAAGGTACTACCCACTAGTCTTGCATCCTTCTCAAACTTGAGTTGAACTGGAAAGAGATCCGATCCTAACAAGGGGATAATAAAGGATTCAAAAACAACAGCCAAAACTCCACCAACCAAGAATCTATCCAAACATTCTACTATGTTTGTGAAGTCTTGACACCTGTTTGTCCAAGTGTATATTCCATTTTTTTGGCTTTATATCTTGGAGAAAATTGTCAATTATGAAATCCTGAAAGTCTTTGTGCACTTGATTTGGGGATTGAATTCCACCTCTCTTCTCACTACCATCCTTTGTGGCATTAAAATCCCCACCAATGATCACTTTCTCATCCCTTGTTTCCTGAAGAACTACAAAAATTTGGTTCTAGATTAGTCTATTTTGGTTCGTTTTGGTTGGGCCATATACATTAATAATGATGAAACTCCCACTTGAGGATATAGGTTTGCACCTAAATATCTGCCAGTGATCAAATTTTTTAGTAGCCTCCACATTCATTCTAAAAGGATTCCACATTACTCCTAATCCACCTAAGGCCCCTCTTGAAGGGAAAAAGATCCCCTCCCACTATTTCCACCTCCTCATTAAACCCTGAGACTCCCCATTGGTCAGCTTTTTTTCTTCTAACATTGCCAAATTAGGATTTCTCAAATCAAGATGGCATTTGAGTAGATACCTTGTGTTAGGGGCATTTATGCCCCTAACAATCCAAGTGATGAGCATCATTGCTCCTCAGGGAGGGAAAACCCTTTTCCAAATCCCAGCTTCCTTTGTCCTTAGGCACTACTAGCCAATTCTAATTGGGCTTTCTTTTATTTCCTCCCTCTTTTCCTTTCTCCCCTAGATTTGGTTTCTTCATTTTAGTCTTCCTCTGAGACATAGTTTTGATCTCCATTTCCCCCCAGTCCTCTTCCGAAGAAGAGAAATCCGCAGAGTCTTCCTCTTCAGGTTCAAATTTCTTGGCTTCTTCATTCCTAATCTCAAAACCTTCTCCCCCCTCTATAATGTTGTCCTCAACAACATTTTCTAACATGAATTCACCTTCTTCAAGCTCTACTCCACCTTCCTTCCCACCTTGCACAACTTCCATCACCGGATCATGGTCTTCTAGAGTACCTGCCCTGACACAGTTATTCCCTTCTTTTTGGGAAACATCCCCACATGAACACTCCTCATCTATAGGCTTATCTCCCTCAGGATGACCAATGCATTCCATAATCAGACTTCTATTCATGTTAATCAAGTTTCTGATGGGAGTCACTTCTATGAATTCTTCTTAGAATCCTTCCTCCTGATTAAGCACTAAAACTGCTTCCTTGACTGGGGCCATTGAGGATTTTCAAGTTTTCTAGTTTTCTCCTTCCATCTTACCTAAAGCTTCCAGTGGGGAGTTTGATTTCATGTTCCTATCTTCATGAGGACACTCTTCCTTATCAAGTTCAAGCTTTTCATTAGCCCTAATTTTTTACTGGGGTGTTTTTCCACTTCTATCTTCTACCTCCAGATCCTTGAATCTCATTTAATTTCAACCTCACTTGGGATTTCCTTTGTTAATTCAATTTCTATACAAATCCTTGCATACGTCCTTAACTCTCCATTTAAGAAATTATCACCTGACTTAATAAAGGAGCCTAATTTTTCACCAATTCGCTTAAGAATATCTTCTTCCTAGTATTCCACAGGCAGATTGTACATCCTAATCCACATCAAAACTATTAAAATTTCATGTTTAATAGGGTTAAAGTTGGGTTCCTAGTCTTTAACATAGAAGCCCATGCCATCGATGATATTGTTGTTATATGGAGCCTAATCAGACTCAGAGGTTAAATTTACCCCTTTTATTGGTGTGATTTCCCCCCAAATTCCTACAGGGTCAAGGGGCAGCGCCCCCAAGATGGGGTCAAGGGGAAGCACCCCTTGTGGGGTCCAGGGGCAGCATTAAGATAGTGCCCCACATGGTTTTTTATTATTTTATTAAGGTGTCGAGAGTTATTTTTTCATTAACTGACATAAAAAACCCTATTTTGTAACCAACAAAAGTCATGATAAAAATGGCTAAGGGTTAGGGTTTCTGTGGAGATGTATTGTAGCATTTTGTAGCGGTATTGAGTTGCAGGGATTACTGGTTGTAATCAGTTTAATTTACTAGATAATAATATTGGACTCTTTGTTGGTGGATGTAGCTTGAGTTTGGGTGAACCGCATTAAAACTTGTCTCTCACTGTTATTATTTCTGTGTATTTTCATTCCTCTATTTAATCTTTATTTACATTTAATTGATATCTTCGGTCAGCTAACCCTAACAGATATGTGGACTTCCCTCCAAGATTTTAGTTTTTATCTCTACACTCGACATTTCCACTAGGAATAAGCCATATGGGAGGGATTTAATGATAGCCTCCTTATCCCATTTTTCGTACACCACTAGGAAACCCTAGCCCTTGTCGACTATTCCCTAGGCAATTTTAAGAAAATTGCTCAAGCCCTTAATCTATTCACCATATTTTCTAAGCCTCGGCAATTTAGGTTCAATGAAATGCATTTAGGGAGGGGAAATGAACTTATTGGGATGGCATTAGATCCTATTGCCACTCCTTCACCCTTAGGTCTCCATATCCATTCCTTAGAGTTGATTACACCAACCATCTCTGATGCTTTGTTTGGATAGGTCCGATCCGATCATCTTCCCCACTCACTTTTCCAAAAGCCTCCCTTCCTACTAAAACTTGATCCATCTCTATGTCTTCCATGCCAAGCTTCCCAATTTCTATTCCTCGAATTAAGGGAGAGCCATCTTTTTCTTCCCCACTGGCCTAGTTCTAAAAATTTTCGGTTCAGAGGCATGTTGTTGTTTTTCCCATTTTTCATTCTATTATTATATAATTATATTTATCTATAAAAATTAGGACTAGGGATGTACCCCTGGGTGACATGAAAATGTCCCACTCCACATGCCACTAGTAAATTAGGATACAAGATCCTGGGGGTCCCTCAATTGTTGACATAGTAGAGGGAAACCCTACGAGGTTTGAACCTGGGTTGCTAGCACTATAGGCAAGAAGCTTGACCATTTCACCACAAGTTCTCTCCTGATATTTTATTTATTATTAATTTTTATGTAAGATTATTTATAATTTAAACATAGTTTTATTCTATAACACATAACTATTTTGTATATATCTAATTTTGTTTGATTGAAACAATGACATTAATATGTAGTGTGCACATATTTTTCATAATTTTTTTTCTCTATTTCTCTATTTTTCTATGTGTGTGGAATGGAGACCTTAATGTTTGGTGAAAAGCTTATGTTTACTAGAAAAATTGAAACTAAATATAATAATTAAATTAAATATATTCAAAAGTATAGTTTCTTGAAAGCTTATTCTAAAGGCTAGGATCCTACAAAATTGTACGTTCCAGTGACTCAGTTTGATGGTTCAACCCAAGATTTGAAACATAAATTTTTGTAGAGAAACAAGTGAGAAAAAAGTGTCATGAAATGAACCTTCATACCTTCAAATGAAGATACCTTCATTCAAAAGTTCCTTTTCCTTTTTGAACATGAAAATATTAAAAAAAGACTTTCAAATGAAGGTGAAGGTCAAAGGATCTTCATTCGAAGCTATTTTTATTATTTGCTTCCTTTGGCTCATTTTTTCCCAATCCCACAAGTGGGACACACTATTGTGGGTTCACCCTTGTTCCTAAAGTAGTGAGCTACTAAACTCTAAAAATAATGTTGACTCCAGCCATGGGAATAGAAAACATAAGATAATAAAGCATGTAGTCTCCCATGGTGAGTTTAATACTATGGAGTTTACTTCAATATTAACTAAATACCACTATCTGTAATCATAACCTAAAATTTTAGGGTAGGGTAAACAATGTATAGTTCAATTATTTCACCAACTTACTATTGATGAAGTTATGAGCACACCATGAGTCAATCAATACTCTTACCTTCTATTTTTTAAAGGAACCTATTGATGATTGTTTTAACACAGTCATAACAATAGTTAAAATTCACATAAAATGAACCTAACTGACTTGAAAGATATGAAGAAATCAGTTAAGATTTTCTTATTACCAAGTTTAATATGGTCACGTCCTAACCTGTTGGGCAAATTCAGTAGGTTGATGTGAAGCTGTAATGTTCAAGGGGCCTTACGTGATCTAGGGTTTCTTGATGGTTTACTGGACTCAAACTATGCAAAAGATCATAAATATCAGCATGTTGTTCATTCTTTTTTGCATAAAAGTGTTACTATTTTACAAAGCTTTAAATGATTTATATTATTGCAAGCTTTCTCCTCTTCAATATTATGAAAATTGTCTACTTTCAACTCAACTATGCATGCTTCTTTCAAATATGAGACAATTTCCTTTAAATTTCTATGTTTTAAGCTAATTATTTTCAGATGGGTTGGTAAAAGTTAGAAAGATCTAATCTAAACATCATTCATTCTCCCAAAGGATCTAATTGTTCTATTATGCACCTCATAAGTAATACAACAAATTGATCAAATCCACAGACAAAAACATTCAGTGTAAATTCTGAGCATTTTCACAAACATACAATTAAAATTGCAAGCTCTAAGAGAAAATGTTTCAAACACAATGAAGAGCAAGAAAACACTCAGAAGATAGATGCAGAATTCCAGATTCAATTGTATTAGAAACAGACAGTCATTTAAGATTTACAATGTCTGAATGACTCTTAGCTTCATTGATCAAACTACAGAAAACTTACAAGCTTTACAGATACACTAAGGAAGCAGGATGTTCCACACGTTCCTTATTGCAGACATAGGGGACCTCCTTCTACTTCTAAATGCTATGCTAAATTACAACTTTTAGTTTTGCTCCTAAAATCCTTGTGTAGCACCTATGTAAAGTTTTACAGTGTAAAGGGGGGAATATATAGCTATGACCACCCCCAATACAGCTCCAAAACCCTAGTTTAAACAATGGTTCAAACCTCTAGTTACAACATCAACGATGGAGAAATCCCACCCAAAATATCTTTGATCAGCATGCATTAGATCTAGGCGTGATATGCCCTTCTGGAAACCCTAGCAGCTCAAAATGTCCTTTGTTGTCTGTTGTAATAATGTTTCCATCTGCACTTTGTCTTCATCATTGAAGGCCTTGACTTCTTGCTTCCTTTGAGATCCGATTTCCTCTTTCATGATGTCACCACCATTAAGTTTCACCAGCTATTTCTTCTCATCACCATTCTTATCTCTTTTTACTTCCTTTGAGATCCAATTTCCTCTTTCATGATGTCACTGCCATTAAGTTTCACCAGCTAGATATCTGCAAACCTACAAAACAAACAAAAAAATGGATTAAAAAAAAATGCATTAAGTCACTTCATCCATTCATACCTAGTCAGAATGTTAGACGTGCATTAATCATAGCCACTGACAAAACTGCATATATATTGTTTGCATTTCCCCTGTTGAAGTTATCATGTCTGCATTTGGCGGGAATCCACCTACTGCACCCACGAATTAAATGTTACGAAGCCCAAAAAAAGGGGGGGTGATATTTGGAAAAGGGGGTGATATTCAGGAAAAGGGGGTGATATTCAGGAAGGGGGGTGATATTCAGGAAGGGGGGGTAATATTTAGGAAGGGGGGTGATATTCGGAAAGGGGGATGATATTTGGGAAGGGGGGTGATTAGAACTTTGACTGCACATAACCTTCTTATTTGGCTAAATTTAAGGGCGATCCAAAAGGCAAACCTACATGAAATTTTACACTCCTTCCAACCATGAGGTTTTTGATATGAAATACTAACTCTGAGAAACTAACCTCAACATGGTGACCTATCCACCCCCTCTAGGGTTATATGCATGACCTGATATGCATTTTATTAAAACACTCATAACTTGCAAAATATAGGGAATCTTAACATGGTTCAAAAAGCAAACCTAGCTCATTTTCGACAAGGAATTCACCTATACTCTGCCTTGGTACCCAAATGCATTTTTTTTTTCTAGTTTTAACAAATTTTTTAACTTCCACCCTCTTTTTCCCTTTACCACCAAACAGAACAACAAACACAAGTAAAGAGCAATAGCCACAGCAGGGGTCCTCATTTTGCTAAGGAGTAAAATAGGGCATGTTGTGAACATCACAACAACTAGCAACCAAACAAAATAATTAAATTTAAAGCATTTAAAGAAAACTAAATGAAATAAATCCATAACTTGCAACTATCTCTTCTGTAGATCATCATTCAACTTGAGACCTAAGGTATTCAATAAGGGTGCATGAATTTTTATTTTCAGTTTAAGTGTGTGCACGTGATTAATTATCCTCATCTTGAAAATTGGTTGAACAAACCAGTGACTAATATTAGCCAACATAGTTGAGGATATTCCCTCATAGCTGACCGAATAGAGCCTTACTGCCAGCGAGCGTCTATAACCCCGGCAAGGTTATCGTTACAATTCTCCTAAGTAGAGCCCCCCACTGCCAGCGAGCATCCATAGCCCCAGTAGAGTTACTTAGATGGCTTAATCTAGATTTTTAGTATAATCCGCTTTATTATATTCTTATATTTTATATTTTATTGATTTTGATGTTTGATAGAAATTTCACAAGATATAGCAACTTGTAACTTTATGATGCAACAAATGAGCACTTGCTGAAATTAAGCTGAGAATTGTAATGGTAGCAAGGGTGACCTCAGATTTTTCACCTAATATCTACACTGGTAGGTTCAACAAACCCAAGGATTTTAGGTGTGTCATTGTGAGAAACCTTCCTTGAATACTCAACCCACAATTATTGAATACAAAATTTAACAAGTAAAACAACTTTCTACATTCATGACAGTCACAACAAGTTATGCATAAATTTCAAACAATTAACCTGAATGATTCGAATTTTCCATTATTTTTAATGGTTGTTAATCTGGTCCTTCATGTTCTAAAACAAAACAGAGATCCCAGCCCCAGGCAACAAAGCAACCAAAACAAAACATACTGTACAAACAACTAAGCTACAAAAGGAAACAACAGAAAGCAAGACAACAAAGCAAAGAAAAGAAACAAAACAACTACCCTACCAAACTATATACAAACCTCTACAAGGCAAACAAAACCTAGGAAAAGATCCCAAAACACATGTATTTGCATATTTCCTTAGATTGTGCAGGAGTATCAGGGCACTAGTTGTGGTTCTCAACTTAGCAAATTTATCTTTGAATTCTGAAAAATGCTCTTGTATTCTAAATTCATTGTGTTTAATAGGATAATCTTTAATTATCAGCAATTGAGGCAACCCATCCTATTCATGACTAATCCATATGCATGTCCTATCCCTTAAATTTTCATAATCAAAATAGTATTCAACATTATTCACTGAGGAAAGGAAAGAGACAACCTGATGTATTTTTTGTTCTATTGGACATGCTTGTTTATTATCAGCTGGCTCTCCATTTAACCTTATACTTTCATTGCCTAGCTCCATGTCAGGCCTTTCTTTAAATTGAAAGATGAATGACTCTAGATGTATCATTTTTTCATCTTTATCCATCTTTGTTCCTTCATTCTAGATGTTTAGTTTACCCTCAAATTTAGCATACCTCTCAATGTTCTCATTAGTTTCCTGCACATTAGCAATTAAGTGAGTATATTCATCATCATAACTTGATATACAGAAATTAATCATTTCTAGATCACTTGAATGTAAAGGTGGAACAACATCTTTTGATTGATAGGAATACTCCCCTGTTTTACTTTCAAAATAATGTTGGGGTGATGCCTGATTATGCATAGCAACTCCAAAATCCTCTGTATCCTCCATTTTCAAGAACTGTTCATCAAATAACTCAAATTTTCTATCTAGTGTGGAGTCTGATTCCATGGATCTGCAACAAACTTGAATTTGATCATTTAATTTAAAGCAGCAGCTATGAAATTAGGATTTACTTTCTTTTCTATGACTTCATTAGTTGCTACAATAGGAATCCCTCTAATTTTAGTGCACTTTAACTCTTTCATCTGTCCATATTTTTCTTTACCATAAAATGACTCTAAGAAAGATGTTTTACTACCTTTCCCAAAAGTATTAGAATCAGCATTAAAGACCTTATCCTGACAAATGGTTTCCTCTCTACAAGCTTTCAAAGATTTATACCTACACTCCCTTTTACCTGTATTAGAAAGTAGAGAACCTCTATCAATCTCACCATAAAATGACTCCAGGAAAGACGTTTTACTACCCTTTCATATGACTGCTATTTGCTAATACAGAAGACCTCTTTGCCAAATCATTTTTATTAAAACTTTTCAAATCAGATCCAGAGATTTTTTCTTGACAAGTATTCCCTAATAATTCCATATTTTCATCAAATACATCAAGACCAACCTCACTTTTCTTTTCCTTTTCATTAAATCCACTTTGCTTATTGTCTAGAAAATGAACATGAGCTGTGATTTCTTCTCTGTATTTTTTTGGATAGTTATACCTTTCACTAACTTTAATCACAGTTGGACCTTGACAAAAAAGTAGATTATTTTTCTTACCATCACATAATTCTGGCAAAGAGATCCTACTATCCTTTATTTCTAGCATTGGTTCAATCTTTACACTCTCTGAACATTTAATGACTGTTGATATTGTATCCCCCTGGTGCTCCATTCTCTCCTCATTTTCCTACCAACTTTCAGCCTTATACACATCTGAGAGAGAGATTAGTCCTTTTAAATATAAGTCTAACCTTGTAAGAAAAGCCAGACAACTAATTTCACCATGCTCTGTGGACTTATGTATCCTACACCTTCCAAATACGCCATAGCTAGATAAAATTTTAGGATAAAGTTGTCTATTTAAAGTTTCCTAAAATAAAGGAATGTCAACTTGAAAACTATCCCCATATGAGTCCATTGAAACTGGGACCTATTTTCAACCCTTTTAGGCTTTTGAAATTCTATGAGATCTGACATATCTCAGAATAAAGCATTAAAACTCAGAAAATTAACACCAAATCCAATCAGGCCCTCCTTCTAGCACCAAGAAACTGTTGATGATTATTTTAACACAGTCATAACAATAGTTAAAATTCACATAAAATAAACCTAACTGACTTGAAAGATATGAAGAAATCAGTTAAGATTTCCTTAATCCCAAGTTTAATATGGTCAGGTCTTGACCTATTGGGCAAATTCAGTAGGTTGATGTGAAGTTGTAATGTTCAAGGGGCCTTACGTGATCTAGGGTTTCTTGATAGTTTACTAGACTCAAACGATGCAAAAGATCATAAATATCAGCATGTTGTTCATTTTTTTTTGCATAAAAGTGTTATTATCTTACAAAGTTTTAAATGATTTATATTATTACAAGCTTTCTCCTCTTCAATATTATGAAAACTCTCTACTTTCAACTCAACTATGCATGCTTCTTTCAAATATGAGACAATTTCCTTTAAATTTCTACGTTTTAAGCTAAGTATTTTCAGATGGGTTGGGAAAAGTTAAAAAGATCTAATCTAAACATCATTCATTCTACCAAAGGATCTAATAGTTCTGTTATGCAGTTCATAAGTAATACAGCAAATTGATCAAATCCATAGACAAAAACCTTAAGTTGAAATTCTGAGCATTTTCACAAACATACACTTAAAATTGTAAGCTCTAAGAGAAAATGTTTCAAACATAATGAAGAGCAAGAAAACACTCAGAAGATAGATGCAGAATTCCAGATTCAATTGTATTAGAAACAGACAATCATATAAGATTTACAATGTCTGAATGACTCTTAGCTTCATTGATTAAACTACAGAAAACTTACAAGCTTTACAGATACACTAAGGAAGTAGGATGTTCCACACGTTCCTTATTACAGACATAGGGGACCTCCTTCTACTCCTAAATGCTATGCTAAATTACAACTTTTAGTTTTGCTCCTAAAATCCTTGTGTAGCACCTATGTAAAGTTTTACAGTGTAAAGGGGGGAATTTATAGCTATGACCATCCCCAATACAGCTTCAAAACCCTAGTTTAAACAATGGTTCAAACCTCTAGTTACAACATCAACGGTGGAGAAATTCCACCCAAAATATCTTTGATCGACATGCATTAGATCTGGGCGCGATATGCTCTTCTGGAAACCCTAGTAGCTCAAAATGTCCTCTGTTGTCTGATGTAATAATGTTTCCATCTGCACTTTGTCTTCATCATTGAAGGCCTTGACTTCTTGCTTCCTTTGAGATCTGATTTCCTCTTTCATGATGTCACGACCATTAAGTTTCACCAGCTATTTCTTCTCATCACCATTCTTATCTCTTTTTGATTCTTTTGAGATTTGATTTCCTCTTTAATGATGTCACTGCCATTAAGTTTCACAAGCTAGACATCTGCAATCCTGCAAAACAGACAAAAAAATGGATTAAAAAAAATGCATTAAGTCACTTCATCCATTCATACCTGGACAGAATGTTAGATGTGCATTAATCATAGCCACTGACAAAACTACATATATATTATTTGCATTTCCCTTGTTGAAGTTATCATGTCCGCATTTGGCGGGAATCCACCTATTGCACCTGCGAATTAAATGTTACGAAGCCCGAAAAAAGAGGGGGTGATATTCAGGAAGGGGGTGATAATCGGGAAGGGGGGTGATATTCGGGAAGGGGGGTGATTAGAACTTTGACCGCACATAACCTTCTTATTTGGCCAAATTTTAGGGCGATCCAAAAGGCAAACCTACACAGAATTTTACACTCCTTCCAACCATGAGGTTTTTGATATGAAATACTAACTCTGAAAAACTGACCTCAACATGGTGACCTATCCACCCCCTCTAGGGTTATATGCATGACCTAATATACATTTTATTAAAATACTCATAACTTGCAAAATACAGGGAATCTTAACATGGTTCAAAAAGCAACCCTAGCTCATTTTTGACAAAGATTTCACCTATACTCTACCTTGGTACTCTAATGCATTTTTTCTCTAGTTTTAACAAAGTTTGTAACTTCCACCCTCTTTTTCCCTTTACCACAAAATAGAACAACAGACACAAGCAAAAAGCAACAGCCACAACAGGGGTCCTCATTTTGCTAAGGAGTAAAATGGGGCGTGTTGTGAACATCACAACAGAACCTAATACCTCAAGTGTTTGTGGGGTACTAGTACTTGATAGAGTATGGAAATAGATGGTTGGTTGGACATCTTCTAAGTCTTCTACAACCACTAATAATACATCTTCTTCATTAGTTTCTTCATCATAGGTTCCCTCAATATGGAACAATTTATTCTTAGCACATTTATGTCATTTACTATATTTTCCATCATAGTTGAAACATAACCGTTTGACCCTTTTTGCTTCAATTTGTTAAGGTTTCAATCTCATAGGTTAAAGAAATCATGGTGCAAGGTTCCTCCATTCTCTTTTACTAGAGAATTCCTCCCTTTTGTTAGTGAATAACTTTTCTTCTACCTTCGTTGTCATAATAATTGCTTAGGATAGAGAAGATGGATAGAACATGCATACCTCATATTTGATGTCCTCCTTTAGAACCCCTAAAAATAATTCCTTTAAATTTTCTCCTATAACATTATCCGCTCTTAAGTACAAGGTTTGGAAATATTGAGTACAGTCCTTAATTGTACTTTTTCCCTTTAAATTGGTGAGCTAGTTCAATTAGATATCCCTAAAAATGTCTCCATAATGTATAGTGAGTTCCTCTTGAAAAATTGACCATGTGGCCACACAATCCTTTTTTTTTTTTTCTTAACATGATACCAACTGAATTAGTTTGGTTCCTAGTTTAAAGGTGTCATTGCCACCTTTTATTGACATGGAACATGATGAAGATCAATGAACTACTCCATTTGGGAGAACCAATTAGTTGGATCCTTGCAATAAAACTTTCACATGTCCATCTTTGGTGCTAAATGCATAGGCATAAGTTTTTTAGGAAATGATCCATCTTTATATTTGAATCAAACCCAAAAGCATCATGTCCCTTAGAAGAATCATCTTCTTCCCAAATATTATGATGTGAAGCCATTGGATTAGAGTTTATATAACTCTTAAGACCAGCAAATTATTATTAACTACGTATTGTCACTCCTCATGAATCCTTTTATATGATCCATCAATTTTGACTTCATTTCATCTTTCGTCTTGTTGGTTTCTTTCCTTATTTCTTCCCCCATATATTCATTATCTATGGGACCAATCTCCTTAATTACCACATCATCATTGCCTTGAGATTTTCCAGGTGTGACAAAATTATTTTTCCCTCTTGTTTCAAGCATTGCCATGATGACACCAAAATAGTTTTCACAATAACTTACTCAAAAAAATAAAAAAAAAATAAAAAAAATTTACTATAACTTACTAGGGCCTAAATCTCAACTCTAAAAAATTATCTCCAAGAAATTTTCTAATTTGTAGACTTGTGAGAGAAGTTAGTGGAAAGTCTAATTTCACAATAACTTCCTTAGATATACTCCAAATGACCTAAAATTAGAACTATAGAATATTCAATATGTCCTTGATCAATTCTCTATAAATTAGATTTTGTTGCTGATTTATAGATTTTGGAGAAAATTTAGTGTAATCCCTAATTTCACAATAACTCCTCCAAATCTATTCCAAATGACCTCAAATATAAACTATATCATCTTCAATATGGACTTTAAAAACCCTTTAAAAATTAGGGAAAATGCCAAGAGATATATGCACTTCACAATTTAACATCTTGAGCAGAAAAATATTACTTTGGTTTTTTCTCTCCAAGTGCCAAGATCATGCATTGGTACCACTTTGAAATAACTTGAACAAAAGAAGAATATAATAGGAAATATGTTTCAAATACTTGATAATACTTGAGAAAAAAAAGGCTAATTTGAGAGGGAAATCTCCAAATATCTGTAATAAGTACACAATTCACAATATGATGATGATAAATTAACCAATAGCTCCTATATATAGTCTACTTGTGCCTTGGATGACACCGAGTATGACTTGTAGATACCCATATAACACCTAGGATGAATTAAATATCTAAATAAGAGTATAATAATGATCATATAACTTAATTAAGAGTTAAGGTAGCCACAATCTAACTACTCATAACCCAATGCACATTATAAGATTACAGATGTAGAAATCAAGCCCACTTAGCTTACTACACCATTTCCAAAACCTTAAGAAAGAATTGTGCCTTATTAAAAATTCATTATATAGTCCCTTTAGCTTATCTTGTGTGTTAAATTATGATGGATTATTAGGATTCAACTATCTAGTTTTTGAGTCAAATTCATTGACCCCTATTTTGATACATTATGAAAACTAACTCCTAGTTGTTAACTTATATATATTATCACATAGCCCAAATATCCATTCAATTCCTTTTGATTTAAGCACGAATCTATTTGTGTGTTGAGCTATGTACAAGCCATGATAAAATATATAATTTTTTTTTTTTTAGAAGAGGCATTGATGTAGCTTAGGTTGTTGATGAGAGATGTTTTTTCCTCCTATTTTTTAGATGCTTTGTTTTATGCCATTCATGTTCATTTAAAGAAAGTTTCATAGATTGTTTTTTCCCCCATTTTCTATATTTTTTTGGATAAGAGATTTGTATAATTGGCTATGCCAATGTGAGTAAATAGAGTGATACTATGTTGTTGGCTAGGGTAAAAAGAACTAGAAATTCAAATGCAACATAAAACTATATGTACTATAAATCAATAATTTCTTATTTCTATTCCTTTTGACATAAAAGTATATATATTACAGTATTATGTCACAAATGCTAACCACTAAATTGTTAGGTTCAGTTATTAGTGATATGTCTTCTTGCAACACAACCACAGTTATACATCATTCTTACTATTTGGAATCCTTATACACCTATGGATCTTTTCCTTATAACAATATCCTGTAACAAATTGAGCTCACTAGGGGGAGATTGGGATGCAAAAATAGTATTAGACTAAGTTTTTGTTGACAAGATTTTTAGATCTACCATTATTTTCTTATTTGAATGTCTTGGTTTAAATTTTTCAAAATCTTGAAGCTACCTAGTATGCCATATAGAGAAGTTGCATTATTCATAGAGTCACACCATAATATTTTCATAGTTGTCTCTAACTTTGTTATTTTTCATATTCTTACAATATGTTAGATTGCGTAATTAATCTTGTATTTACCTTTCTTTTATTTTTAACTAGGAGAACTCATAATAATGTAATTAAGCCTATATTTTTCCTAATAGAAACATCCATAGTGAGAATTACCATTTGTTGGCAAATCTTGGGAGGTCACCCATCTTAGTACTACTTTGACACACGTGTGCTTAACCATGAATCTTCCCCAAAGATCAAGACCAATTAACCCACTAACCAATTTGCAACACCTTTAGAAAGTTTTGTGCCTTATGACCCATTCACTATATAGACACTTTATCTCATCCATTGACTAGTGGAAGGTATTTTGTATAGTGTATCAAATTATGATGGTTTATAAAGATTTAACTTTTTAGTTTTGAGTCAAACTCATTGATGAATATTTAATGACTAGTGGTTCACATGAGCCCATCTCTCATGACCATAAATGGTCCACTTAGAACACATTACATATAGGTGATGCTCATAAGGGTGAAGATCTAGAACATCTCTAGAGGTCACCCATCTAAGTACTACTCCAACTTAAGTTTCCTTAACCATGGAGTTTCCCTATGATCAAGCCCACTTACCCTGCCACCCCATTTGTACAAAATTGAACAATAGTTATTCCTTATGAATCATTCATTAAAAAATCCATTTTATCTCATCCATTGACAATCAGGAGGTATTTTTTCATAGTGTGTCAAATTATGATGGTTTATCAACATCTAACTATGTAGTTTTTGAGTCAATCTTATTGAAGCATATTTCATGAGTAGTGGTTCACATGAACCCATTGTTCACATGACCATCAACTATCAACTTAGCACTCATTGTATCTAAGTGATCCTCATAGGTGTGAAGAATTGGGACTTCCTATTAGGTCACTAATTACAATAAAAATCTAACTCAACTGGGCTTAAACAAGGAGTTTCCCCCAAGATTGAACCTACTTTGCTTGCAAAACCATTTACAGAACTTTGAACAATTGTGGTTCCTTACAAACTATTGATTGTATAGCCCCTTTATCTTGTCTATTGATGAATAAAAGGTATTTTTCATAGCCTATCAAATTATAATGGTTTATTAAGATTACAACTACATAGTTTTTTAGTCAAACTCATTGACCTATATTCTATGAGTCGTGGTACACATGAACCCATTTATCATGAACATGAATTGTCCACTTACTAGTCATTGCATTTAGGTGATGTTCATAGGGGTGAAGCATCAAGACTTCTTGGGAGGTCACCCATCCCAATACTACTTTGATTCAAGTATGCTTAATCATGGCATTTTCTACATGATCAAGCCCAATTAGCTTCCTACCCCATTTGTAAAACCTTTAGAAAGTGTTTTACTTATGAACCATTCATTATATAGCCTCATTAGCTCATTGATTAACATGTAGGTGGTATTTTCATAGTATGTCACATTATGATGCTTTATTAGATTTAACTACATAATTTCTGGGTCAAACACATTGACTCATATTTCATTAGTAGTGGTTGAAATGAACCCATTTCTCATGAGCATGAATGGTCCACATAGAACTAATTTCATTTAAGTGACACTCACAAGGGTGAAGCATCATGACTCTCTAGAAGGTCACCTATCCTAGTACTACTTTGACTCAATTGAACTTAACCATGGAGTTCCCCCAAGGTCAAACCCACTTAGCTTGCTACACCATTTGCAAAACATCATTTAAGTGACACTCACAAGGGTGAAGCATCATGACTGTCTAGGAGGTCACCTATCCTAGTACTACTTTGACTCAATTGAACTTAACCATGGAGTTCCCCCAAGGTCAAACCCACTTAGCTTGCTACACCATTTGCAAAACCTTCAACATGTGTTGTGCGTTATGAACCATTAATTATATAGTCCATTTATCTCTTTTGATTGACAATTAGGTGGTAATTTTACATAGTTTGTCAAATTATGATAGTTTTAAAGGATTCAATAGTATAAATTTTGAGTCAAACTCATTGACTAATATTTTGACATGCTTAAACATATTGGCTACTTTTTAGCTTATAGACATATTATTATAAATCCTAGATATAAATTCATTTCCCTTTGACTTAAAGCATGAATGTATTCACACATTAAGCTAAATACAAGCCATGATAAAATCTCCATATATTTTTGTTTGCTCTAGGCATTGATGCAACTTAGCCTCTTGCTGAGAGATACCATTGTTTTCACCTGTTTCAAGCAATTTCTCTATTTTCTCCTATTAATGTTCATTAAAGGGAAGGTTCCATAAAGTATTATTTTCTCCCATTCTCCCCTTGTCTATACTATGTTGTATAATAAATTTATATATTTAGATATGTCAATGTGAGTAAATAGAGTGCTATTATGTTAGCAAGAGTAAAAAATTAGAAATTCAAATGAAAGATAAAACCATATGTACCTGCACATAAAAACTTTCCTCTTATTCATTTGGACATAAAATTGTATATATTTCACTCTTCTATCACAAATGCTAAGCACTAATTTGATTTGCCTCCAATTAATTTTTATGAAGATATTAGCTATTCGAAAAGCATTGAAGCAACTTCCATTGTGAGCATTGTCATTGGAAAGAATTGTTTACTTTAGGTTCTATTATGAAAGATAGTTCTTCTTGCAACACTACAAAGCCTATAGATCATTCTTACTTTTTAGAATCCTTATATACATGCGGATCATGTCCTTGTAATAGTACCCTAAAAATACTTGTTTGAGTTTGACCACATTAAGGGGGAGAATGACATGTTGGAACTTTATTATACTAGCTTTTTGTTGATACAATTTTTCATCTAAGAATTTTTTTCTTATTTGTATGTGTTGGTCTAAAATTGTGTAAATCTTGAAGTTGCTTGGTATGGCATACATGTGTTCCATTATTCATAGTCACACCATAACGTTTGTACAAATTTCATGTGATTAATCTTGTATTTTACATCCTTTTATTAATATACTAGAGGAACTATCAATGTAATAATGTAAGCCTATATTTTCCCTACTTTTTGGGAAGTCACCCATCCCAGTACTACTCTAACTCAAGCATAGTTAGCCATGGAGTTTTTCCAAAGATCAAGCCCATTTGAAAAGCCTTTAGAAAGTGTTGTGGTTTATGAACCATTCATTATTTAGCCCCTTTAGCTCATCCATTGAAAAGGGTAAGTGCATGGAAATGGAGGACAAATTAGTTCCCAACCTTGATATTTTTAGTAAATCGCGTTCGTGTTGTGAAAACCATAATGTGTACATGCAATTTTAATGTCCTGAATTCAAAAATTTTATCATCCCACCCATTTAGTCTTGGATTTACAAGCCTGATGGTTGGACATCTCTCGTGGCTCCTAAATTCATGTTTGTAACATGAAACAACTTGAATTCACACTTCAACTTCATCATGTTTACATGTTTTGCAATAAAATTTTACAAAACCACCACCAAAATAAAGAGATACTTCTTAGATTTATAGCCATAATTTTTTAAAATTTTTTTTGAATAAGTTAACATATTTTATTTTATTTTATTTGAAGAGTGTCTTCATATTCCTCCAGTACATATGTATTTGATTTTTTTATAAATTTTGACTTTCTTATCCAATTTCTTTAAAAAATATAGGATTATTCTATGATTAATTCCATACACATTTAATAAAAGAAATTTACATTTTAAATTAGTTTTGTGCAAGTTATGTGACATGCACACTTAGTGATGTAATTTTCAGGATTCATCCACTTCAAAAAATCACAAAAAAAATATTTAATTAAAAATGTTAAAAAAAATTACTACTTGTAGTACTCACTCTTGGCTATATTTCACCAACTAGATTTTAAAATACCTAATGTCATGAAAAAATAAGGGGACACATACCATACACTATGTTATATTTTAGTGATAAAAATAAGAACACTATTGTGTGCACTCAACATTTCATCACCTTAACCTTAACAATTTTTAAAACCTTTATTATTTTAGAAAGTAGATTCAAAGTACTATAATTATTTTTCTTATCATATCTTGAAATTGTGAGTGTCCACATCTTGAATTACTCATCCAAGTTCAACTTTAGCTAATCTCAAGAAAACCTGGCCAATTTTATTGTCCTTTTTATCTCCCATTTCCATGCATTTACCCAAAAGTAGGAGTTATTTTCATGTGTAAAATATTATATTTTATTAGAATTTAATTGCATAGTTTTTGAGTCAAACTTATTGACCCATACTTCATGACTAGCATTTCTTATGAACACATCTCTCATGAGCATGACAAGTCCACAAAGATCTCATTATATTTAGGTGATGCTTACAGGGGTGAATTTTGGGACATTCTAGAAGGTTACCCAACCCAATACTACTCTAACTCAAGTTCACTTAACAATGGAGTTTCCTGAAGGATCAAGCCCACCTAGCCTACTACACCACTTGAATAATCTTTACCAAGTGTTGTACCCTATGAACCATTCATTACATAGCCACTTTAGTTCATCTATTGATAAGTAGGAGGTACTTTTTGTAGTGTGTAAGATTGTGATGGTAAATATTAGGATTCAACTATGTAGTATTTGAGTCAAATGCATTGACCCATATTTCATGAGTATTGGTTCACATGAACCCATCTATCATGAGGATGAATGGTCCACTTAGCACTCATTGAATCTAGGTGATGCTCACAAGGGTAAAACATTGGGACTTCCTAGGAGGTCAGACATTCCAATACTACTCAAACTCAAGTGCACTAATAATGAAGTCTCCCAAATGATCAAGCCCACTATTGACCTATTACATTACACTTTTGACTAACAAAATTGTGCTATTGATAGACAGTTCTACTCTTTTGATTATTAGTGTTGTGCATCTGACAGACAGAGTTGCACAATTGATCTACATTTCTGCACTTTTGATTTCCTATCTTGACCGGTGTCATTTACTAGTGTTACGCTTTCAAGTTATCCTATGCATTCTTTTGAGTTATTCCCTAGTGCTAGTGATATACAGTATTGTGTTTTTGATATTCTCTATTGTGCATCTGCGTTATCCTGTATCTTCTTTTGAGTCATCCCTCTACACTTCTAATAGATAGTACGACACTTTTGATTTCACAGTAAGTTTCTAGTCATTACACACCAAGATTTTGAGATCTTTACGTCATTTAGACTTAAACATAGACTTGAAACTTCACATCACAGTCATCAATATCCCACTAGTCATCCATCCATAACAATTTCCCATCTTACCCCTTTGGAATTTAGAGATTTTATCCCTTTTGAGACTTTAGCAAACAATTGGACATCATCATCATCCTAAATCAGTGACATTTCTTATCATCCATCTATCCCAATCATCTTGTTAGAGTCTAAATCTAGATCTTATCCACTAGCTTGTCACTTGTTTGAGAAGTTGACTCTCTCAAATTGGAAACCAAGTTAGTATCTATCATTAGCAGAATAGCTAGCTTAGGAGAGTGGCTCCTTTTGAGTTGGTAAACTTCACTTCCCATCTAGTATTTTCTTGAGTTCATTAGTCTAGTTCTTGAAAAATAATCCTAATTTCATCTTGCCCATGATCTAGATTTATCTCAATCCAGTTTGGTTGTCATAACTATCCAAAAATCAATCATCAAAATCATCATGTCCAATCACCCTTAGAGTCTCATCATTTTAACAAAGTCCAAACCTCATCAATCATCCACCCCTATCATTCAAAAGTTATAAAATATTTTTATGCCTATCATTAGATCTCAATATAAGAAAAACATGGAGACCAATCAAACTGACCCAAATATGCTTTCAATCGACCCAAAGAATCCTATAGATACTAGACATTTTCACCATGGGTATGCCTCCTCATGTATTTCTTCCAAGTGGATACACCATAGGTCCATGACTTGGGACTTGTCTTAGAGTAATTCCAAGATCCTGATACCCTACAAGCCTTAGATCATTTCCTAGGATCGGAACTATTGGCACCCTCAAATTTTGCAAATTTGAAGTGCCTATCTCCTTTCGATGTGTCGACAGAGGCTAGGTCGACATGCTGCTCAATCTACCCCAAGGCCCACCTTTGACAATTAAAATCTTGCAAACCATAGATCATCTCGCAAATCCATTTGGTGGAAAGTTGTTTGTCACATATGGTAACATGCCTGCTCAATTTCATGCTTCTAGGATGAGTTTTGATGGGCCATTTAATTCTTTCCTGACTACGACCAGGCTAGATTTGGTGTTCTAGAGAGTTTCAAATCTCACAATTCTGAGGGCAAACCATTTCTCTTTTTCATCCAAAACTTCTCCAATTATAGTTTCATCAAAATTGGAGACTGTACGATGCATTATTTTAATGCATTCTAGTTGCGGCGAAGGCATCTAGCAGGCCAGTTTACAAAGGAAGTCCCTTAAATCATTTGTCAATGCGAATTCTGAGGAAATGGGTTTGCTCTAAATAATTGATAATGGCCCTATGCAAATTTTCACGGCTCTCTGATATCCCATATATCTGTAGTGGAAATGCACTATTTGCCTAAGGAGGAAATTCAAAAATTGCCATTTACCTAAAGTTAAAAATTACAATTTTCAAATATTTACATTGAGAGGCATTCTACACTCACAGCAAGGGCTGAAAGATTCAGATTCTTGTAAACATTTTGATTCTGTAAACAAAAATCATAAAATACTTAAATTAATAAATTCTTGTCCAATTTCTTTTTTGGTTCCATAGTTTTTGTGATTTTCTTATTTTCAATTTCTTTTTTGATTTTGATTTTTAATTTTTTCCAATTTCTTTTTTAGTTTTTATTTTTTATTTTTTCCAATTCTTTTTTGGTTTTTATTTTTATTTTTTTCCAATTTCATTTTCAAATAAACTATGGAAAAGAGATATCCCTCGGCGTATTTAGATAT
The DNA here is from genome assembly GCA_027924645.1 of Cunninghamia lanceolata. NCBI lineage: Eukaryota > Viridiplantae > Streptophyta > Pinopsida > Cupressales > Cupressaceae > Cunninghamia > Cunninghamia lanceolata. Next base: position 9,547,050 of record BSBN01001067.1, read on the forward strand.
ACTTTTTTAAATATAAATATACTAGTTTATTGGCAATTTTAATATTTGAAGGCAAATATTATATGTTAAATATTATAACTTTATGTTATAATGTTTGGGGGAGAAAATTAAAGCATCTCTTTGACATTTCACACCATCGCATGCTCATTCCTCCCTCTTCTTTGAAGCCATGCGATAATGTGAAATCACCATCTCTAGGCAAATTTCAGTCTGCATTCTCAATTGCAAGGTAGAATGAAGTATTTCCTTCACTGTGGAGGTGTTTCTGATGGATTTTTTGCAGCTCCAGGCATGTATTGGTTGTAGACATGAATGTTGCTCACGGTTTTGAGCTTCCAGGCATTTTTTGGGGGTTCGTTTGAGCTCAAATTTGATGTTATATGGTCTAAATCCATCCCCTAACCTATCGTATTGCTTGGACAGAGTTTTTAGCCATGTTTGTGATGGTTTTTGAGTGGCAAAGTGACAAAAAATGCCCCTGTATCAGCAAAAACGACCCAGTGATGATGAAATTTGACATGGGGTCTGTAGGATTGTGTTCTCTATTATCTCAGAGGATGGATGCAAGTAGGAGTCTGAAGAGAAGGCCGTACAGTGTTATATCGCAGTCATGCATAGGGATGAGAGAACATTCGGGCAAGCCGTGCGATGGTGTGAAATGAAGGTGCCCGGTAGCTAAGGGAAAATGTGGAAAAGTCAAGGGGGGAAGGCAAATTAAAAAACAATTAATTCCATCATTTACTTACATTTTGTCTTCCCTCTGTACCATGTTTTATGTCTATAAAGAATTGGTAGCCTCACTTTGTAAAGAAGGGATTGGAGATTGGGTTATTTTGAGCAGTGGAATGATATACGGGTTTTGACAGGTTGCCCTATTTTCTGTATAGTGTGTTTCAATTTTATGTGTTTAATGTGTTTATGTAAGCAGTTTATCAGTTTCAGGTTGAATGATATGAGTAATGCTAAAAGAATGTGTTTATTTTGACTATATCCATTGTTATTTGTATTTCTCTTTTTGGCAAAGAACATCAAGGGTTTTCTAAGTTCTTAAATACACATTTGCTACATTTTGTAGTTGGTTTCTTGCTTCTATTTAAGGAATAGACTAAAATGATTTAAATCAAATATGGGGAAATGTGTCTGACAACAGGGATATCATAAGAAGAGTTCATATAAATATCTATTCTTAGGTGTATCTGTAAGGAAGAAACAAATAAGCCTTCTAAAACTGTATGTTTGTATTGTTGTTGGAAACACTTTGCATGCTAAAGTTTGACTCTACACCCTAAGATAGGCACCAGTCTGGATGCTGGAAGGATTCCATGGTTCAAAACCTAGTCTGGCAGTCACAAAATATAAAAGAAGAAAATCGATACATCATTTGAAAACTTTAGGAATTTTAGGAATAGGATTTTAGGTTCCAAATCCTCTGGTTCACAACTGAAGTAGGATCCAAATTGGTGACTCTGCTGGGGAGTAATCTAGAATCTGGTTATTGATCCTCTCATTACAGAGTCATTGAAGTTTTAAATTCAAACATAAATTGGTAACTCTGCTAGCAAGGACCCATAAAGATTAAATCATCCCTCTTTTTGACAAGAGGTGGCGAGTCTGAAAACAAAATTGATGAAAAATGCAAAAGACATCTTGATACTACAATATTTCCAGGCTGAAGCATGTATGACAAATTTTCTTTTCTCTATACACATTATGGTATAATTGGGCATTATCAATACCGAATTCCATGTCAAAATTTGCAAAGCAATGTTAGCCCTTGTGTCAATCGAAGTCTACAAGAAGAAATAGGATGGTAGAAACTACTTTTCCAATAGAGGGTGATAGATCTTGAAGTGCACAAACCAATTTATTTTAGAAACATTCAGGGTTACCCAAATCCTCCTCCCCCTTTAAATGTTGCAAATCATTTGCCAAAATTTAATGGATGTAAATGGGAATCAGCCGATATGCACCTACAACAATTCATTGATATAGTGATGAATTGGCATATCAGTGGAGAAGACGTTATCATGAAGCTATTTGTGAAAACATTAGAAAATGCTGCTAAAGATTGGTTTTACAGTCTTCCTATGCTTTACATAACTTCATGGAATGAACTTGCAAATAAATTCATGTGCCAATTTAAAGAGAAAAATAATGAGTATTTTTCAAAAGGGAAGTCAAAGTAAATTTGGGGAATCTAGATTTTCTTTGTTCAAGAGAACATTGGATATCTATATGCAAATACATGTTAATGTTAGGCCTGATAAATCCATATGCATTGGAACATTAATAAAATTATATGTGCCTCATTCAAACAAATGGCCTGAGTCATAGAAACTAGTTACTTTTGACCAAGTGTAAGAAATGATTGGTTTCATAGAGGAAATCAAGGATGAGCATATTGGCAATGATAAATCTACCAACACAGATAATGGCATGGACAAATATGAAGAGACTGATCAAACAATGCAGCTAGTAGATGAGACATGATTTTGCACGACACTTGGAGCCACAACATATTCCAAGTAATGAAATGGCATATCGTATATCAAGAGATGAGAACAATCTTCAAAATACAAATTCTTTTGGTTTCTCAGCCCACCCACTACAATATATGAATCAACAGTTTGGGGAGGAAGAGAATGACTATTTTCAAACAAGGCAAACTCACGATGAGGAGGAAGTGCATATATCTGAAAATGATTTTCATTTTTTTTCAAATCCATTGTATGATGAAGAGATAGAAGAAGATCAGATGACATTTTGCCAAGGTGTGCTGGAACACAAATTTCATGTATAGTCAAACCCATTCTATGAAGAGGATGAAATATTTTTAGACAGTCAGGAAAGTTAATATGCTAATAATGCTGATGGTGAGTCCATAAATGAAGGGAAATCAAATGATGAAATAAGCACATTTGATTATTGTGATGCTAATGAAGAGAACTATGAGCATTCTCATTTTCTAGATCAGCTAGAAAGTCAATTCACAATGCATGACAGTAAGAAGAATAATGAAAAAAGTTACATTAAAGATGAATCCTCTTCATGTAGCAAAGATGTATCACATGGAGATGAGATTGTTCAGATTATACCTGACCTCCAGATGCATGATGATGAAGAAAACACTAGCAACATTGAACATGGAAAATTGATCAATGATATGTATGCATTCAATCAGATAAGATTTAAAAATATTGATGGATCAACTTCACCACAACATGATGAAAATTAGATTTTTGACAGAGAAAAACATGGTTTTTTCTTTATTCTGGTTGCATTGAACCATCAGTTATGGTGTATTTTTTTTTAAACCATATCATTTTAGGGCAAAAGTAATGTTTGGACTCTATTACCCAATGGAGTAGGCACTGGTCTGCTCCCCAGAGATCTAGGATCTTGCTATACCCACAGGGGTCATACATCCCCAATCAGAGCCACTATTGGAACCAGAAAAAACTTCATATTTTTTGTTGACCTTCATCCAATTGCCCTCCAATATACCTTGAAAATTTATTATCATATGATCCATACATATTGTAAAATTTGTGTGACAAGATCCATATCATAACCTCTGTTGACCAATAATTCCATGTATTTGACTCTTTTAAGAATTTCCTTGACCATAGTCAACAAAAAAGAACAATTGATCTGTATCAGCAAGACAATGTACATGTCTTGTCGATCATATAAGCTGTGAGCTTCACATTGAACACTTGAAGCACATTGGAAAGACATAAATAATCTCTCACTGATAAAAACTCATTCACAAGAGAAATAAGGTAAGAGTGAAAATCTCAAGTCATACCGATCTAAACGGTCATGCTGATGGACATAGTTTCGGCAATAGTCTCACTGATGAACAAAAGCTATAAAAAAAACTCATCGGCAAGACATCATACAAGTCTCACCGATAAAAAAACTCATCGGCAAGACATCATACAAGTCTCACCGATAAAAAAAAACTTATCGGCAAGACATCATATAAGTCTCACCGATGAAAAACTCATAAAAAAAAGAATGAAGGTTGGAGTGAAAATCTCAAATCATACCGATCTAAAGAGTCATGCTAATAGACACAAATAAACTTTTTTATGCATATCGAGAAGACCTAAATGAAGTAACCCCAATGAAAAGGCAAGAATGTTTTCGGCAAGAGTCTCACAGATGAACAAAAGCTATAAAAGAAACTCATCGGCAAGACATCATACAAGTCTCACCAATGAAAAACTCATTGGCAAGAGAAATAAAGGTCGGAGTGAAAATCTCAAATCATACTGATCTAAAGAGTCATGCTGATGAACATAGTTTAGGCAAGAGATATATGTACTCTCACCGATAAGTCAATACACTAGTTATATCGGCATGACATTTACCATCGGAACAAATTTTTTATGTCTTCCTGACTATGCAAGTCATTCTGATGAACTGAAGAGTTTCCAAGGAAAGTCTCATTGATGTATCCAAATGAATTAAAATATTTGTTTAAAATCATCGAGAAGGATAAATCATACTGGTGAAATAAATAATGGTGAGATATTAGTTAAAATCAAAATACATGAAGTGAGCCCCCCGAGATGAATAATCAATATGTTTGTGGATATCAGAGAGGGTGTGCTGAATATCTCTTCAAAAAACCAGATGGAGAAATAACAAGGAAGAATAAACATCATTAACGGGAAAACAAATATTGATAGAATGTGATTATAGTTTTCACACTTTTGTAAAAAAAGGTGCCGAAGTAAATGGATTTCACTTAGAAGTAAAAGGTGAGGAAGATTTAAATAAATGTTAAGGAAAATTTAAATACCAAGCAAATAAAATATTTCATAGAAATCAAAATGCAATGTGAAAATTTAGTGAAGCTGCGAAGTATTTTTCACCAAGATGTTAAATATTTCACTAAGGGAGTAAATATTTGTTTACCTAAAGGAATATGGAAGTGTATACGGTTAAACATAAACTATTTCTAGCAAAGGTAAATATCAAAGTGAAGATTAAAGAAGAAATACTTATTATTATTTTCACTAGAATACAAAGGTTGAGAAGATTAAAATTAAAATTAAAGTATTTTAATCTATTAAAGATAAAATATTTTAATTTGTCCGAGGCAATTAATTAAATGAAGAGCTGCAATAGAAGGGCGATTAAAGGGTCATATCTCTAGAAAATATAATATATATACTAGATGAAATCAAATGGGAATCATCATCAGTAGCAGTAGGTTAGGAGAATTATTAGTAGTAGTAGATAGGTTCATCTATTCCACTCATCCATTTTCCATATTTCAGATGCTTCTATAACTAATGTACATATTTTGAAGCAATATAATGAAGCAGAAAATTCTTAAACGGTGATCTATTTTAGTGTTCACTTGTTGTGTTGATATTCATGCTTATATGCTACTGTGCTGTCTCCAGAGTGGTTTTCACATGTTATTTAAATTATTATATTAAGGATATATTTAATTTATCTGGTCACATTTGCTGATTTAGTTTGTCCCAATTGATTGGTTTCTATAAGAAGTTGATTTAATTCCTTCTAAGTTCTTAAGTTCATTGGTCTCTACCAGGAGTTAAAACCCTTTCAACAAAACAATTTTGGTCAGGTTTCCTTCTTGCCAGAATTAAAACTTCCTTTCAGTTGTTCACAGTAATATGGGAGAATATCATTGGGATTTGGTAAGAAGAGTATAGTAACTTACAAACTTGCACGTCTGCATAAGGTGCAGACACATAAAAGGTGCCCAACAATTTTAGTTAAGCTAAGAAGTAAACCAACCAATCCTATGCATATGTCTCCATAATCATCATTTATCCACTTACTCTATCCACCCAATAGATTAGGCACTGATCCATTTTAGAACTCTTTACACAAATTTAATTCACATCTTCTATACTTCAAGCTTTTATTAGGAATTAGAAAACAACCTATGCAGTTTTCTCACACCTACATGCCATAGTAAGTAAAATTGCCTCAATTAGAATCCATTTATATTTCCAAATCTACCTTATTGATTAGGTATACCTACCTAGGTCTAGCAGAACCTAAAGAGTAGGGGGTTTCCAATTCGTAAACCCTGTCTTGTGGATCAAAAACATATCAAGAGACTGGCACCCTTTTGTGGTTTAAAAACCTACATTTTTAGAACCAACAGGTTGTGAAAGGAATTATGATTTTGATGTCTTGTGCAAAAAGAAAGATTTAGAAAAATTGTAGATTCATTGATTTTAGATGTTCTACGAAATATTTTAGAGAATTAATATTTTTTCCTAGGCTAATTGAGTGAGTTGTGAAACTTGATTTTGGTTTTTAAAGATGGAAAACAATAGTTTCTTGTGTAGGAAGAAACCTATTTCAAAAAGTTAGAAAAGAGGTCTTTCTTGTGATTTACACATGTGATTGATAATTTTTCAAGTGGGGATTCTAATCTAAATGGTTTAGCATGGTCTAATAATTCAATAGGATTCTTGATTAGAATCTCAACATGTAAGTGTTTGTGTTTTGTGCTTGTATAAATTGTTTCATTTGTTTTTTCTTCTAGAAGTGTCATCCTTGTGAACATTTTATATAAGTTGGACTGGATTAAATTTGGTTAAAAAACTAGGCAAGGTTTTCTTTCTTAGGTATGAGGAGGATGCTAGTGTGGGATGTTAGTGTAGTGCATTGTCATCCAGTTTTTATGTTGTCATATAGAAACCTACTCTACTATATTTTATGCACTATCATCTAATATCTATGCTATAGTATTAGATGTGTATTATCTTCCAAAAATTATGGTATCATCTATGTTGACTATAAAATTTGAAAGTTACATACTATTCTTAAGTATTTGTATGACTGTATTTTGACTATATGAATGTTCTGGAGTCAATAGATTATGTTGTACAATGATTTTTTGGTTGTTTACATGGGATGAATTATCCTAATTGTGTTGACATTATTTTAGCTTAGGTTAGTGATACATTGTCTCCTTAAAGAGTTGATTCTATTTATTTGTGACATCTTTCATGTCATGGTTCTACTCGTAAGAGTAGGGAGGTCATCATATGAGTAGTAGTTCTGGGAGTTACCCTAAAGCTTCTTCACCTAATTTATCCTATGGGATAGGATTCTTGATATTTGGCTTCCATGAAGGTGATAGGATTAAAGGAGTAGGAGAGGTTGGATGTCATCCTCCAGGATGGATACATCTTGACATCAACTTCTCTACTTCATCCCAACACATTTAGACATCTCTCCTTAAGTAACTTGGCCTATATTGAGCTTGCTTGTCTCACTATGTAGGCACGACATTAGAGTTAAGCTCTAGTACTCTTGATGTTAGAAGATCTATAGATTATTTATGCATTAGTGGCCCCATCCACCACTAGTACCTATGAGATCTTTGAAGATAAGTCACATGGCCTATTTTTTAGTATGCATACTATTCTACCTTGAGGTAGGGTTCTATATGGTTGGTATAGTTAACTTTCTAATCTTATGTGAAGTAGTGGTACTTAGAGTACAAGCTACATAGGTGGGAGATGTGCCTTGATGCATTCCTGAGTATTGAGTATGGGTTATGGTTATGTGGTCTTTATGTTATATTTGAGTGTTATTGCTTATTGTGATCTTGTCTTGTATGATGTACTTTGATTCTATGTGTATTATGTATGCTTGAGTGATCTATTGTAAGTGTTTGTATTGGTGGGTTTGATGTTGTGGAATTAACATTGTGATCGTGTATGTGTGTGAATGGTTCTATGAATGGATCTATGTGCAATTAAGGAATGAATTAATACATAATCACTAGTGTGTTTGTAATATCTACACTCTTGGGTTATGGTTGGATGCTTCATTGCTAGTTTGATGGTTGGGGGGAAAGGGACATCCTCATGGTGGGTTCAAACCTTCCCCATCAGTAGAAACATTTTGTACAGATTAGCTTACAAAGTTGAGCTTGGAGTACTTTAGACATGTTTTTATGATGTACATTGTTTATGGCCACTTGTACATGTGATGTTGGTTTTATGGTTTATTATATTTATTATCATTGATGAGGGTTGTAGTTGTTGACCCCTTATACATCTTAATTTTGAAACAATGTTATTTCATTGCCAGAACTTGATGTGTACTAGTATGATTTCATAGTAATGTAGATCTATTTACTGGTTCTCATGGATAATGACATGCATAGTATGAGATATGTATTATTTTATTTTTAGATTATGTAAAAAATTCTAGTTACTTTTTGGTGGGTGTTACAAACTTGAATGATGGTTCTTATTACATAGGATCTCCAATAAATTCTAGATGAGAATGAATGCACATTGAATGTCTTTAAATACTATTGCATAACAATAAGTCATGCGAACACATCTAACAAGTAAACTAATAGCGAGCATGAAATAGGTGCTAATTGGCAAATCCTAAACATGATTTTTTTATTTTTAAGGTCAATTTCATAGGGTGTGAGATCAATCTCATGTTGCAAAATTGACCCAAGACAATGAAATGTTGATATCAATATGGGGAATGAATGTCCAAATATGGAAGCATTATAAATGTCAAATGTATGAGGACATATACAAATAAAGATAAATTAAAGTGTAAATAGGGATAGATGAAAGATAAAAAAATGAAGCCAACTTCACATAAAATCACATCATTTATCAATACATAATTATATTAAATCATTTCACTAACGTAAAGGAATTTTTTTTATAAAAATTCACATAAATATAAAAATATCGCCATTATTAAAAAACAGTTCACTTCCTTTAACAAACCATAAGAAAGATCATACAAAAACTGACAACGTGCGATATGCGAATGTCGTGAGCAAAGTCTTAAAACACGCAAATCATTACCAAATGCTACACCCTTTTAGAGTATTTTTCTTTCCATTCACAAAGTCTGTAAAACATATATGTCCTTTTAAATAATAAATAACGACTAGCCAGTATGTTGTTTTTACTTGTGAAAATTGTTCAAAGGCAACAATTAATATGTTCGGAGATCCACGCAAACAATAAAAGATCAATATAATAAAAATGATAACTACAGCCAAAACTCAACGGTATGTAAGCTTTGTCAATTAAAATTAAAATACCGTATTTAGGCTGCTTTTCGAAGCAGAAGTTTTTAGTAGATACTATGCTAATGTTTTAAAGGGCTTTACGGCAGTTTACACGGAAGAGCTTAACCAGCCTTATAAATGATGGGCTGGTCAAAACCGTATGGACACCAAATGGCGGCTGACTGTGGGTCGACGAGCAGTATGGACAGAATGGTCGACATCGATTCAGTCTATTTGATTGATCCTAGCAGGAGTAGACACTGTCAGTGGTCCAAAGTATCCTACAGCCGGTGTTTACAACACACGGGCTATTTAGGGCTGGGCAGTTTACACACACTACTTAAATATTATCCACTTTAATGGTCAAATAGTCAATAATAACTTTACACCTTATTCACAACAAAAAATGGTAAATATTTGTCCTATTTTTATTAATTTAAGAATAGCCTAGTTTATAGGTTCTTTCCTTCATGCCCAGCTATAATACATACAATTCATGATTTGTTTATCTAAATACACAAATATATATGATAGCCAACTATTTTCAAGTGACACATGATTCATCTCCAATTTTCTAGCTTGTTCCTTTCAATTGTTAATACCGCCTAGGTCATCACGCTATATAATAATAAATATATCGAGAATTATTTTCTTTATTTTCCAACTATGTAACGCACGGACATTCTATGCTAGTCATAGAATTATTTTATTTATTGCAGAGTTGGGGCCACATAAAAGCCGTCCATCGTTGAATTATTCTTCAGGAAATTAATATAATACGGTCAATTTCAATGGACTTCCTTGCAACTACAAATTTCACAATCTTCATGAAATTAATACAATAAATGGCAGTATACTAGAGAATATTCTTGCAATACACGAAAGAAATATATTAGAAGCACTATCCTGGGTTGTAAAGTTAATTCGAATGGACTTCCTTGCAACCACGAATTTCACTTTCTTTGTGAAATTAAAACAATAACAACCACGAATATCACTTTCTTTGTGAAATTAAAACAATAATGTCAATTCCAATGGACTTCCTTGCAACCACGAATTTCACTTTCTTTATGAAATTAAAACACTAATGTCAATTCCAATGGACGGCCTTGCAACCACAAATTTCAAATTCTTAATGAAATTAATATAATAAAGGGCACTTTGTATAAGCAAGACAATGGGACGAATGATTGGGAGTTGTGAATTTTGGCGAAAGGATCGGGAGTTGTGAATAATGCCGCTCAACATAATTTCTGCACTGCACTCGGTGCGCAGGCAGCTGTACCATTTGAGTGTAATATTTATCACAGGCATAGGCCTTTTCACTGATGCCTACGTCCTCTTCAGTATTCCGCTTGTTTCTAATCTACTGGGAAGCATCTACTACCACAATGAGATGCCCATTCATGTGAAAGCCCTTGTCAACGGAATCGCTCTATGCGGGGCATTCGCAGGCCAACTCTTCATCGGTTGGCTTGGAGACAGAATGAGACGAAGGAGGGTCTACAGATTCACTCTCACTTTGATGGTCCTCAGTTCGATCGCTTCTGGCCTCTCAATCGGTAGATCAGCCGACGGTGTAATTGGCAGTTTATGCTTTTTCAGGTTCTGGCTTGGTTTCGGCACCGGCGTGGACTATCCGCTATCTGCAACAATCTTGACCGAATACGCAAATACCACGACCAGAGGAGCTTTCATTGCTGCGGTGTTTGCGATGCAGGGTCTTGGAATTCTGGCGGGAAGTATAGTGGCTCTAATTGTGTACGCTAGCATGAGGTCAGCAGCAGGCCCTAATCCATCATTCGGGCAGAAGGACGTGGTGTGGAGGATAATCTTAATGCTGGGAGCCGTTCCCGCAGGTTTCACATATTACTGGCGGATGAAAATGCCGGAGACCGCGCTGGTTGCTAGAAACGCCAGGCAAGCCGCAGAAGATATGTCGAGAGTTCTTAATCTGGATATTGATGAAGATGAGTCGGATGTTTTAACCACCTAAACTCGGGACCCACAGTTCGGATTGTTTTCCTTGGCTTTCGTGAGGCGCCACGGACTACAGTTGCTAGGCACGGCATCCACTTGGTTCTTCGTGGACATGGCATTCTACAGCGGCAATCTGTTTCAGAACGATATATATCGTAATATCGGATGGTTGACGTGTAATTATAAGAATCCATTGGATGAAGTTTATCACGCTGCAAGGGCACAGGCGCTGATTGCATTGTTTGGAACTCTGCCGGGGTACATATTTACCGTTTTTCTGATAGATCGTATTGGGAGGTTTAAAATTCAGCTAATTGGGTTTTTCTTTATGTCAGTTTTCTTCTTCGCCCTCGCCCTTCCTTACAAAAGTTTCTGGCTTCACAAATCTCATCGAGATGGCTTTTTGGCGATCTATTCGCTGACTTTTTTCTTTGCAAATTTTGGGCCTAACACGACGACTTTCATTGTGCCGGCAGAGTTATTTGCTGCTCGGTTGCGATTGACCTGTCATGGTATTTCTGCAGCCGCTGGTAAAGCAGGCGCCATCATTGGAGCATTTGGGTTCTTGTATGCCTCTCAACCCAGGCATACTGGGCCTAATGATTGCGATAGGTCTTATCCAAGGGGCATAGGAGTGGATAAGACCTTGATTATTCTTGGAGTAGCGAGTTGCATGGGTTTCTTTTGCACATATCTAATACCCGAGACAAGGGGAAGATCATTGGAAGCAAATGAGGTAGACCTTGCTCAAATTCACCCCGGTGAGGAAATTGCTCAAATTCAAGCTTAATCTAGGGAAGATACCATAGAGTGAAGGAGAACACGTGGCACATTTTATTTGAAAGATGCTGTATGTGAAAACGTAGCACTGTTTCCTTTTAATATATATATATATAAATCTTAAGTTTTATATAAGATTGAGTTCACTATTTTTTTTGAAATAAAATATATTGTGAGTGAATTGTGAAAACAACATAGAGGTATATATATATATATTATTTGTTACATTTATCATAAAATAAAGAAAATAATATTTAAACCCTTACCGCTGAACTAAGACCCAATAGGGATGTTTTTTTGGTAAAGATTTTTTTTTAAAGAAAAAAAATTGTTGAGGTCGGCAGCTTTGACTGTAGATAGGAGGAGGTGTGGGGGGGGACGCCCTTCCCTCCATAAACTCCTATTGCCTGCTATGCTCCATCACACCATGATTAATCTGGCGCCCTCCAAATGTATTTCACCATTCTTTGTTTCTAAATCTGCCTGCTATAAAATCAAACCCCTATTTGTGAATCCTACAGTATACACAAAAATAAAAGAAGATATATATGCCCTAAAATATATTAAAAAAATATATACTGTGTGGGTAAATCCACACTACGATTTAAAAAAAAGAATATATATTCACTCTTTTACTTCTGGGTATTTGATTACAGCAGAATATACATACATATGTATACATACATACATATTGCTGGAAATACAAAACTGTACCCTATTTTTATAACAAAAAAAAAGGAGAGAAACCCTGCACAAATACAAATAAACAAAAATATCTGAGAGCTCCATGAAAGCTTGAGAAAAACCTGCACAACCAGAGAGAATTAGAAAAAAACAAAGAAATAGATTTAGGGTTTTGAAGAGAAAAGTAGAATAGATAAATAAAGGGAAAAAAATAGGGTGAGAGAAATGAATAAAATAATCTGCGGGAGACAAATACAAAATAGAGAAAAAAATAAAACAAAGCAAAAATAAACTATTCTCATTGATGCACATACCTTCCTTTTTCCTTCTCCCAATTTTTCCTCCTTGAAATATGGAAAAAAACAAATGAGATGAGCTAGAATGCTTTGTGGGTTTTTTAAGCCTTTTATTGCTTTAAAAAGAAAGAGTTAATTAGGGTGGGTGTAGCCCTAAGTGGGATTAGTGCTTTTTGTTTTATATTTTCTTGAACCCAGCGTATTTTTTTAGACCACTTAGTGGGTGGGAGGTTTTATTAATTTTTAATGAGGTTTGGGGGTGAGGATTTAATGTTTGTTGAATTTATTTTTATTCAAACCCTTCCAACCCAATTATCTAGAGTATGATTTAAATGTATTTTCTTTTAATTAATTGTTTTCCTTAATTAATGTGATTATATTATTACCTTGGTAAATAAAGAAAGGATGGAGTAATTTAATTTAATGGGTGTGTTTATCTTTTAAGTTATTTTTTTTAAAAGGCTTTTAGTGAAGGTTGTTGTTTTAAAATTATTTTTCCATTATTAGTGAGGTGGCATTATGTTACCAGATTTTCCCTAGATTAGTGAAAAGGTTAATTAAGTGATTTATTGCATGTTTCATTTTATCATAATTTTTATTATTGAATATTTTAATTAAGTCTTAATGGAATTCATTAATGTTAATTATATTATAGTTTCTTAAAGATAGATTTCGATACTTATCAAAATCACCTCACCTTTGTTGGTTTAGGTCCAGACAACAGAGGGGGAGGTGAATCAGTTGTCACACATTTCTTTCTTTTCTACTATCAATTTTCCTTTAGCTCTTATAATCAATTCAATGATATAAATATTTCAGCATCAATCAATGACATATGAATAGAAAATAAAATACCACATTTGACACCAAGATTTTGATGTGAAAACCCGGTTAAGGGAAAAACTATGGTGGGGTTAACCCACAAAAATTAATACTCTGTTAAAAGTATTTTTACAAATGGGAATGCACATGCATTCAGGCTCACTGCCCAGAGCTCACTACTCAATTGTAGGCTCACTGCCTATGGAAATATTACAATAGAATAATAGAGATCTGAACTGATTAATAACATCTACTCATGCAAGAGTTTCAGTTCCGGTTAAGTATAAAAACTGATCTTACACATTTCATCTTTGATCTGCTCTTCTTACTATTCTGCCTTCATTCACACTTTGGATTTCTACTCTTCTTATAGACACCTTCTTCACATTCACGCACATACTTAATCACCCAATTCATTGGCTATATATATCCGTAGTAGGATCTACAATTATTCTAATTAGTCAGCTTCATTATTACTTAAAACTTTTATGAATGCTCTGCTATGTAAGCTAGATCTAAGCATAACTTAAGGTGTAAACCAAAAATTGCTCTTGATAATCATCACTCATGTTGGCCACTATCACTTATCATCACCGTTTGTCCAATGAACAACTTCTATACATCCAGAGTCAAGATCTTCTACAAGGTCAGCCTATTCTTCTTCTGTCTGCTGTGACAAATTGGAACCCGGTACTCAGAGGCTAATATCTTTTGAATCCTTTATCATTAAAGGAAAAAAGTCTAGAGTTAAACTATCTTAACTATGCATATGGCTCCCCTAGATCCATAGCTACTCATGACTTCCCACTGGAGAGATCCGGACCAAAATACTAGACTCTATTACTACTATGTTCCTAATTGTCTAGACTTAGACAAATTCTGATACTAACTTCCAGTATAAACAAATTGTGTTATGCAGATGATTGAGATGATCTTAGTTTTTATCAATGACAACACATATCAATGCAAAGCAGTGTCTCTTGCCAACAATCTCCCCCTTTGGCATTGATGGCAACACTTAGTAAAAAATAACTAAGTGTCTAGTGCAACTCCCCCTTTGTCTGTACACTCATGTACTTCACTTATTTCGGTGCTCCTCCTTTGCTGAATACCTTATTTTTCACTATCCTTCACTCTCCCTTTGACATCAATGGTAAAGGGTGCGGTCCACAAGCCAAAAATCATCAAAATTTTTGTATATATTGCTGCATATGTACAAGAAATCATTAAGTTCTATTCACATGAACTTGAGAATGTATGCAAAGCTATGTTTTATTTACACAAGTTTAGAGGCCCAAGTACTCTTCATTCCATCCAATATTGAGATGTGTCCACTCAACAAAATTGCATAAGCTTCTACTTTTGCTAGATTCAGAGGATCACTTGTCTGAAGTGCATTTTGGGCTTCAGATAAGGCATTGTGCATGGATTCCAACTTGGGGGAAATTAATCCATGGAGTTCACACATCCTTTTCATTATATTACCTTTCTCTTTTACTAGTCCCTTTATTTTATTTGACAAGCTAATAACCTAACATTCCTGGCTTATAGAAGAGGCAGTTAGAGGATTAAAATTTTGAGATAGAATTGATATTTTCTATTCTTTTTCCTTTATTTTCTTCTCAATATCCTCATTGACCTTAGACCATGATAAGAAAAACTTATATATATCTCCTCCATATCTTAGAGCATTCTGAATGCTCTTTATGCTAATGCCCAGTATCAACCCATCACTCCTTATTAGATTCTTAACTTGACTAAATTTCTTGTTTAAGAACTCTTTCTAAACTTTTGCCCCCGCAAACTTTTCAAAAGATTCAAAATGTGATTTTACTGGATTTACCAGTTTTTTTAGATGTCTGGAGGGGGAATCATTTTTATTCTTCTAATAGGTTGGCATTAATTTCTCCTGAATTCCAGTTGCAAGCCCCAGTAGCTCATTGTCCTCCATGTGGGACTTTAACATCTTTTCTCTAGCCTTTACTTGGGTGAATGATGTTATTTTCATCAATTGAATTAGAGAGAGAGCATCTGGATTGGCTAGACCTTGGAGTAGCTCAAGCTCATCAAGTTTAATTATTTCTTTTCAAGAAGACCTTTTACTGCATCTGCAATGTCTCTTGCAACCATTTCAGAAACATCTTTTTGTTCATCTGATTTCTCAACATCTACTTTAGGTGCTTCAACATTTGCACCATCTTCTTCTACTTATCTTCCTTTCCTTTTTCTTCCTCTTTCTGTATTTTACTCTTCTCTATGTTCTCTTCTGAGGGACTCTTTCCTGTTTGCTCACCACTTGCTACCTGATCCAGAGGGCTCTATGTGGTAGCAACATCCTCTTCTTTTCTAGAGTGATTAGGTGGTGGAGTAACCCATGCATCAATTATTTTGTCTACCATATCTATGTCCTCCTGATTGACTTGTTCCTCTTCCTAAACTTCTCCAATATTTGGATTTGATTAATCAAGTCCATCATAAGTCTCCTCATGGATTAGTTTCAGAGGCTCTAGAGTAGTACTTTGGTTATTATTCTCTTGTTATTTCCTTCTTCAGGAGCTTCTTGTTCCAGAGCAGGAGGATTGTCTTCTTCAACTTGTTTTTTTGAAACAATGTACTATTTATTTTTGTCTAAATCCCTTCTTACAATTTCCTCTATTTCCTTTGTAATTTCTTTAGTCTCACCAAGAATTAGCTTGTTCATCTGGACCTTTCTTCTGAATTTATCTTTAACTTCTTTGAGGATTTTATCTGCTTCTTTTCTGGTCATTACAAGGCACAAAGAGGAGAGAACATACTCTCTGAGTTCTATGTCTTTATCCTTGGCTACTTCTTTCCTCATTTCCATTCCTTTCCTCAAACTTTTAGGAAGTTCTTTTAAGATTTCCAATAGGGCTCTACTGAATTTATTCAGATATATGATAATAACATCTTCTAAAGTTTTCTTGTTTGCTTGATCAAGGTTATCATAGTAAACTCTGATAGGTTTTAAATTTCCATGAATAGTGATTGTTTTTATAATTTCATCAATAGTCATAGAGACCTTACCGGTTACTTACTTTTTACTAGCCTTATTACTTCCAGAAGGCTGGTCTTCAGAAGTCTTTGAAGTTTTGACTTTCTTGGATCTTATTTCTTTCACTTCTTCATCAGTCTCTGTCTCCAAATCATCTTTTGTCCTTATGTGGGTTCTTGTGGCCTTGGTGTTCTTCCTTTCTCCTCCATCACCAGATGGAGTCACTTCCAGCTTCTTGGTGGAAATGGACTTGAGTTGCTCAGTAGGAGTTACATAACTCCTTGTCTTCCTTGAAGAACTTGGTGGGATTTCTGGAGCGACTGTCAGCTGACTTTCCACTTTTTCTTCTATAGTCTGCCCAGTGCTCTTGTTCATCTTTTTAATTCTTTCTCTATTTTGCTTTACTGTCTCCTTGGTTAGGTCAATGCTCTCAACATACCTTTCAACTTGTCTTTGCACTTTCCTCTTGGTCTCATGCTGTTTGAACTCCATATGTAATTTAAGACTTAATTCCTTATAGGTTCCAAACCTTTCCACAGAGGTATCTTTAGGTGTGCTCAGAAGATGTTTAGCATACATGTCCAAAATCTTCTCATCCACTTCATAAGCCATTGGCATTATCCACATTGTTCTTGGTTCTACAACTTCCATCAAACATTGATTTGTGTCTACCATAAAACATATTTCATTTTCATACTTTTCTACTACTGAACTAGGGATTCTTTCCCTTGCATGCGTCAAACTTTGAAAGTTTTGAAATATCCCCAGATTGCAGTCTTTTGTGCTCTTGAGTCTCCAAGTTTATGTAAATAGTCTATTATCTAGATTGCCACTAGTTTGTCATTTGTCCAGTGCACATTTTGTACTCTAGGCACTTCATTCATAAAATAGAAAAATAGGCATATGATCAAGGAACCATATTTGAAGGAGTTTTTCTTATCTCTTTTGATTTTGATCACATTCTCTATCAGTTGATTTTGTAGTAATTCACACAGATCATAGTCTACATTCTCCTTTAACATCTTATAAGTTGCATATATTACAGTCCCAGAGACTAAATTTTCCCTGCTTGAGTGATAAATCTTGTACCTGATTACCATAGAGGCAAATTTAACATCCGGTACTATGATATCATTTATGGTCATTTCCCTTTTGTCAAACTTGGTACCAGTAGCATTAGTTACTGTCTGGTTTTTAATGGCTTTAAACATGGGTAATCCGATGGAGGAGTTCAACCCAGTTACAGTCTTGATAACATCCTTTGTGATCTTAAATGGTTTCATTAGCCACAAGAATTCATCATGTATTTGGCTTAAGATGTATCGAACCCATTCATTTTCATCGAAAGACAGAAATTCAATCATTTACAGAAAGTGTTTGCTTTCAAGGGCTTCAAATTTAGGTTTCAGTCAGTAGTTGCCATCTTTTAGATGATTCTTAAACAACTCTATCAGTTTCAAATTTCCAAATTCTTCTAGATTGCAATGAATGTATGCCCTAATATCTTCAACATGTAAAATCCCATATGAGGCACTCGAGAAGGCACCTAATGACTCAACTTCAATAGATTTATAGGGATGCTTCTTGAATTTAGGATGGGGCCTCTCAGTGACATCAACAAATAAAGGTGTAGCCATTTGTAGAGATTGAGAATTTAAGAGGTTTCATAGAAAATAGAAATACCTTATTCCGCATATTAGGGTTTAGCTTGGAGATCCTCTTCATTCTTTAATTTTTTGGAAATTCTCAGCTCAGAACTCATTCACTTCTCCTCTTCTTGCTTTCTTATGATGCAAAGTGATCTAAATGAGGAATGAATGATGTTTTTATGTTCTGTAATACCTAATTTATCTTTGTAATAAATGCTCTGCCCTAATACTCTGCAATCTGCCATATTCACCTCTTTTCTTCTAGAATTCTTTCCAACTATTCTGAATCAATTCAGGGTACATTTTCTTATTGTGCTAGATCCAAGCACTCACTTACTGGCTGGGGGAATTTGATTTACAATGTTGCTCCCCCTGATCCAAGGCTCTCAAATTAATTTCCAAAGGAATTTTTAGCACCAGATTCCAATATGGATCCATTATTATCATCAATAATTATTTTCTTAACCCATATCTTGTTTGATTCAATCTGAGTCTCATTCATATCAATTTTTTCTTTACCTTTGTTTTATCTTTGCTCATCTAGTTTTCTACTTACCAGACCACTTCTTTCATTGCTCCTACTTTTGCAGAATCTTGCAATATGACTAGATTTATTGCAGTTAAAGCACACAACATTTATTTTCTTGTAAGCCTAATTTTCTCTTATTCTACACTGATTAGCCATGTGTCCAAATCCATTGCAAATAAAGTAGTAACCATTGAAAGAATTACTAATTCTTCTATATTTAGCAACATTCATCTTCATATTTATGCATTCATTTGATCAATGACCATACCTCTTACATTTGAAGCATTGACCAAAGAAGGATGGGCCATTTTGATTTACTCTGCTTTTGCATTGAGTAGTTCTATGACCAAATTTGTTGTAGTTCAAGTAATTTCCATTGAATGAAGGATATCTTTGAGCATTAGGCTATCTTACCAGAGGTTTTTGAGTTCTATTTCTCACATTCCTAGATTGAGAATTTTTCTATCCAGATTCAGAGCTTTCACCTTTCTCATATCTAAGACCATGCTTGTCATCAGCCCCTTTTTTCCCTTTGAGTAGTGCTTCTAATTTTGTTGAGCTTATCTTGAACTTCTCCTTATATTCATTTGCAACTTCCAGGTCATGTTTGAGAATGACAACTTGCCTTTCAAGTTGTCTCTCATTGTCTCTACTTTTTTGTAGATCAGATTCTAGATGTTTAGCTATTCTATCCAATTTGCAATATTCTTCAATTCTTTCTCTTAGTTTTTGAGTTAGATCTTCTTCAACTTTCTTCCTATCTTCACTTTCTTTGGTTTGCCTCATTATTCTAGATTCCATTTCAATTTTTACAATAGCAACTTCTTTTGACAGCTTCTCACATTCCATTGTCTTTTCTTCCAAAACTTCATTCATGCCATTTTCTTCAGGTAAACTGGATAGCTGTAGAAGTAGCTCCTTTTTCCTTTATAGAGATTTCTTTAATTTATCTTTTAACAACTCAATGGTATCATCAGCATATTTGATTTCACCTTTCAAATTGCTAATTTCTGCTTTAGACTAAACAAGTTCTTCCAGGGCCACTTGAAGATGATCTTTGAGTGTACCCATTTGAGACTCCTTCCAAGATCTTTTCCTTAAGCTGTTAGGCTTTTCAAAGGAACCTCACTCCGATACTAATTGTTGGTTTAGGTCTGGACAACTGAGAGGGGGGGTGAATCAGTTGTCACACATTTCTTTCTTTTCTACTATAAATTTTTCTTTAGCTCTTATAATCAATTCAATGATATAAATATTGCAGCATCAATCAATGACATATGAACAAAAAATTAAATAACACATTTGACACCAAGATTTTGACATGGAAACTTGGTTAAGGTAAAAACCACGGTGGAGGTTAACACACAAAAATTAATACACTGTTAAAAGTACTTTTACAAATGGGAATGCACATGCATTCGGGCTCATTGCTCAATTGTAGGCTCACTGCCTATGGCAATATTACAATAGAATAATAGAGATCTAAACTAATTAATAACATCTACTCATGCAAGAGTTTTAGTTATGGTTAAGTATAAAAATTGATCTTACACATTTCATCTTTGATCTATTCTTCTTACTGTTCTACCTTCATTCGCACTTTGGATTTATGCTCTTCTCACAGACACCTTCTTTGTATTCACTCACACACTTAATCATGCAATTTCATCAGCTATATATATCCGTAGTAGGATCTACAATTATTCTAATTAGTCAACTTCAACATTACTTAGAACTTTTATGAATGCTCTGCTCAGTCAACTAGATCTAAGCATAACTTAAGGTGTGGACCAAGAATTTCTCTTGATAATCATCACTCATGTTGGCCACTATCACTTATCATCACCATTTGTCCAATAAACAACTTCTATACATCCAGAGTCAAGATCTTCTACAAGGTCAGCCTGTTCTTCTTCTGTCTTCTCTGACAAACTGGAACCTGGTACTTAGAGGCTAATATCTTTTGAACCTTTATCACCAGAGGACAAAAGTCTAGAGTTAGACTATCTTGACTATGCATATGACTCCCCTAGATCTGCAGATACTCATGACTTCCCACTAGAGAGATCTAGACCAAAATACCGAACCCTATTATTGCTCTGTTCCTGAATGTCCATACTTTGACAAATTATGAATCTGACTTCCAGTATGAATAAATTGTGTTATACATATGATTGAGATGATTTTATTTGCCATCAACAACAACACATATCAATGCAAAGTAGTGTCTCTTGCCAACAACCTCATTTAGGAACTTTAGGGTTAGGTCCAAGTTTGAAACCTTTCACTCTTAGCGACACTCCTCACATCGCATAACCCCCTTAGTAGGCATACATTTTGCAGGGGTTGTGAAATATGTTCGCATCACCCTGACATTTGGTTGACATTTTTCACCTTTGCGCAAATGCCACCGAGCACACATGTTACGCATGAGGGGGTTTTAGAGTCATGTGGAAAAATTTCTTGATATTTCGTGTCATGACCACATGAAAAATGTGGACATGACATGTGTTTTGTGTATCATGACCACATGGGAAATGTGATTGTTGGTGTCAACCACCTCCCAGGAGCACCATCTGCAGAAAATAACCTTCACAAAAAATGAGAGACACAACACAATGCCATTTCACCAAACAAGAGTGAATAAATTGAGATACGTAATCTACATATGGTACAGGCTTTTAAAGCTATGAAAAATAGGTAACAGGTATGTAACTTCCTAATACAGGAAACACAACTACCCTAATTAATTAAATACAACTAAACTATAGTCTACCTAAGTAAAACTTAAGTAAATATTCATTTACTCTAACACCTCGCCTTAAGTGCAACTTAGAGAGAATGAAGATGCATAAACAAGATGCAATATGGGTCCTAGCTACACAACCATGTTAGGTACCCATTTACAATGCAAAAAATAAATCTCTCACAAATGGAGAAAAGGAGAAAAACCTGTGGGAAAAAACCCCTCCCTAAAAGAGAGAAAGAAAACAAAAAATGATGCATGGTGGATGGAAGACTTAATCACATCCCCCCAAGTACTACATACATCATTTATAGATAGCATTTGTCCCCCCATAAGAGGGAAAGGGAGAGACTATGTAGCCACCCCACAATGTGTAATCACCTGCAAAAATGCTAAGTACCTGAAGACAAAACATGATACAATGTCGACAAACACCTTGTCTCCCTTTTGGAAGAAACAAAACCATGTATAGATGCAGGTATGGTTCCCACTCCAGATAGGAATTGAAAGAAAGAAGCATGAAGAATGAAGATGATGTTTCTAAAATCTGCTCATGTGTTACCAAGACCTTGGAAAATGATGCCACAAACCAATCAGGAACATGCCCAATCACAATAGAAGGTGACAAACAAGGTATCACTAGAAACTGATTTTGAACATTCTCTAAAGACAAAGATGGACTGACAATAGTTGTACCATAACTATCATCAAATATGAGGGATATACCCTCAAATGTGTCTTCCAAGTCAGAAATATGAGATTCTATGAACAAGGAACTAATGTCTGACAAATAAGAATCCCAATCAGGAAGACAATGAGATACTGGTTGTGATGAATAAATGGATGTGCTCAATGAATCACCACCAAAAGATGAATGGTCCTGTTGAACAGGAATGATAGGAGCCTCAATCAATGACTCTACACAATGAATCACTGAAAGTGAAGGTACATCAGCTATCCCTGATGGAGAAGAAGGAGCACCTGAAGAACCTTCGTCATTCTCATCTGAAGATTCAAAGTATTCCAAAACTTTAAACTCATGCATAGTAACATAATCATAGGGTATCCTGTCTGAAAAATGAAGAGGCACAAGACAATTTGAAACAGGATCATCTGGGAATAGCTGAGTATTAGGATCTCCATGTATTTCCCAAATTTTAGTCCAAAGAATATGAGGACACTCCAAATGATCAATAGCATTCAAAGTGGCATCATCAATATGCATTGCAATATCTCCTAGGACATGATCCCTTTTGCAATTCCATGCAAATTTCTTACTATCAGTACCAGGAAGGGGAACTAGATCATACAAATGTGGCAACAAATGAAGCCATCTAAGATGTTTTATGATACCATCTCTCCATTGTTTATAATTTCCCCTTTTCAATATAATCACAACAGGATGAACTGAAAACCCCATAATGAATTATGACAAATCTCCAAAATTATAAAGACATTAACCTTCAACAACAATTAGAAACTCCCAAAATAATGCAAAATGAAGCCTTTAATCACCAAAATTAGGTAGATTTACCTATACCACTATGAGCTTGGTGAAGTCATCTTTCTAATGATATGCAGAATACTAAAAACGGACTCCAGATGCCCAAGATATGCTCCATGGAAGAAAAGTTGCCTTCGGGGGCTCAATGCAAGAATGAGGGAGCCGGATTAAGCTCTTGGTCACCCATGTGACCACCTATTGCATAAGGGAAAAAAGTAGGGCCTTTTGGGCCAAGTGGACTCCAAATCACCAAGATAAATCGATCTTGTCTCCAAACGGCCAAGAACAAGCCACCAAGCAATTTTCCAAGTCACTAGCACATTCACCAAGCAAAGACTCTGTAAGCCATCACAATCACTTCACAATACTTTGTGAGTGCCGGTATATAAGAAGGGCAAATAATGCCTCAACAGGAGCAATGTGGGATAAAGGATCTCAGAAGAAATACCCAAATCATAGCATACGGGCCTACCTCCAAACCCTAGAAAAAATATTTGATGGCAACTTTGGATATATAAAGTATAAGCATCAAAATATATTTCCGCGAGCTCTTGCTATGCCCAAAAGAAGCCGCCAGGTCCCACTATGCAACCCTAAATTAATATTTGGTTGAGAACTTCATAAATAAGAAGGTTTTTCTCACCAAATATTGGCCATAGAACAATCATGGTACCACTGTTGTAGTGGAATCTGTGGCCAAAGAATGTGCTCAAGCTAAGACAAACACCTCTGCCAGGATAATTGCCTCTACCAAGATAAACGCCTCTTCAAAAAAATCAAGACTCAACAGAGCCCAAATCTGCTTCAAGGAAAACGCCCCTCTGCCTGGACAGGAATGTGGAGTAGCCTATGCACACTCCAAGCATTCTAAGATCTGTGCACCTCACATAAGGAATGCAGTGCTTGAAATGAAGTATGAATCTGCACCTCTCCAATCTACAATGAAACACCTCTCAAAATTAATGAGCCTTTAGATGAAAATGCTCACCCTCCCCTACGATGGCTTGATGACTATTTGGCTAAGCAGAGACTGGGTTTTAATAGTAGCAAGGAAAAGGAAGAGTGCTGCCATGACAAGAGAGAGAATCTCAAAAATATAGAGCATGAAGATGAAATTGCAGAGGCAGAAGAGGATACAAGTGAGATGATTATGGAGCAAGATAAGAGTTCTCCAACCACAATACTCTTTTGGTTTGGAGGCAATGCGGGCAATAAATATCTTGCCCAGTTCAAATGCATCCCACAATAGATGCAAATCACAGCAGGAAAAAAAAATTCAGCCTATTCAAATCACAGCAAGAGAACAATAAATTGCCTCCAAATTGGATTGCTGCACCCATAAACTCAAATCAGCCTTCTTTATTTAAGAAATTAGGCAACAATCACAAACAATAGAAAAGAGAAGAATAAAAGGCAACTTTGAAATTTAAAAAATTTTAGATGCCAGAAAAATAAGTGATCTCAAAAACTCAATGAAAACTCTCAAGGAAGGAGTGCAGAATGGTTGGCTCTACCATGTTGGTGTCATACACCTCCCAGGAGCACCATCTGCAGAAAATAACCTTCACAGAAAATGAGAGAGGCAACACAAGGCCACCTCAACAAACAAGAGTGAAGAAATTGAGATACGTAATTTACATATGGTATAGGCTTTTAAAGCCATGAAAAATAGGTAATGCGTATGTAACTTCCTGATACGGGAAACACAACTACACTAATTAATTAAATGCAACTAAACTATAGTCTACCTAAGTAAAACTTAAGTAAATATGCATTTACTTTGACAGTGGGCATGACAAAATCCCTAATCTTCCCATGGAGTATAGAGACTTGGAAATATTGAAATTGATTGGAAATACGTTGGGAACATTTCAAGAAATCAACTATAACTAGAGCAATTGTTGACTTTCTACTATCAAAATGTGTATTCTTATGGATACAAGGCATACACTTCCAAAAATGGTACAAATTGTGTCTCTAGAGGGCTCTTGGACTCAAGAAATCTACTTTGAAGGAGTGGGAAATTTGGAACCCGATGTTACACAGGAGGAGGAGATAGGGAGAACAAGAAGGGATAATAGGTCATGAGCACGATAAAGTATTCAAATGCATGTTACATAGAAAGCAGTGGGGAAGAAAATGAAGGAGAAGGGAAAGCCCACTCAAGTAGTGAACTATTTATTGAGGACAAAAAGGAGGAGGATCACATCAACCTCCAAGTGGTTTTTTCTCCTCCTTCATGGGGGATACATAATAAACATGAAGAAAGGACTTAGAGAATGGATATTAGAGAGAGCTTCCCTATAAGGGAGGACATGAATGAAGTCACAGAGGAGGATTTTGATGATAAGGATGAGGAGAGAGAGCTATAGACTAATGAGCAGGAAGGTGAGGAAGGAAAGATGCAAAACACTCAGCTAGGTACTTGAATAATGTAGAGAAGTCTTTGGATATAGAAAAAGATAGGATGGAGGCTCTATTGGAAGAAGCCTTAGCAAGAGAAGCCAATAAAATTTGTGATGAAATTGGTGAGGAAGTCCTCTTATAGGAAGGAGCAAAAGAGGAGAGGAATACTTTAGGTATTTCTCAGACAACCATGGAGATAGGAGGAGTGAAAAATACTCTGACATCCTCAAGGAAGAGCACTAGGCAGACACAATTCAAAACACAAAAATAGATTGCAATGGTTATACAAACAACCATAGATAAGGCCTTGAAAAAGAGGAGAGCAAAGACCTCTCCATGGGAGCAATGAGAATCCTAACATGGAATGTTAGGGGCCTCAACGTCCCTAACAAAAGATCCCTCATCAAATCTTAGATTGATGGGGCGAAGGATGACATTGTGCTACGAAACTTTTAGAAAAATAGTGGATAAAACATTTTGCCAATGGAAAGAATGGGAGATAGCAACCTCTCCCTCAAATCAATCATCAGGAGGACTATCAGTATTATGGATAAAACACCTCCCAAGAATAGAGATTAATGGGAGAGGAGAGAACTCGATTCTTGGTAAGTTTCCCAAAATCCTTAATACAAAGGATCTCTGGATCATGTGCATATATGGACCTTCAGGCACGACTCAAAAACAACATCTCTGGAATCATATTAGTCAATTGTTAAAAATAATAAAGAAAGAAAAGGTAATCCTAGGAGGAGATTTTAATGCAATATTGGATGAACATGACAAGCTAAGGGGTATTATGCATCCTTCTATAACTCAAATGGATTTGAAAAACTTCATTGTGGAAAATAACCTTTTAGATTGTAGTCCAAAGAATGGCAAATACACGTGGACAAATAGAAGAAATGATTTCTTTAAGATAACAGAAAGATCAGATAGATTCCTTATTTCTAGCCAGTGTATACATGACAATTGAGAATGTATAGCTGAACTTCTAGCATTCTCTGGGTTTGATCATTTTCCAATAAGCCTCAAGATAGGAGAGGACAGATGTGCTAAAAGGAAAAACTTTAAATTTTAGGATATGTGCTTAAGAGACTCAACCTTCATACCTTTGGTTCAGAAATGGTGGCAAGTTGCTCATTTTGTTAGAGGATCGAGAATGTATCAACTAGAATCCAAATTAAAGTTTTGTGAAAAAGAAAGTTATGGAATGGAACTGAGATCATTTTAAGAACATATTCATGGAAAAGAGAAGGATCTAGCAAGAATTGCATAACAATGCGGCCAGAATTACAAAATATGGTACGGATGTTGAAAACTATCAGAAGGAGAAAACCCTAAGAAAGGAGATGGAAGAAATCTTGAAGAGAGAAGTTTTTTGGCAGTAAAATTCAATGGAAACCTAGATGAAAGAGGGGGAAATACAGCTTACTTTCACCTTTGAACCAAAACAAGATGTGCCTCAAATTCTATATGCAATATAATGAGTAATGGAATGATGACCAGTGATATGGAGGTGATAAAAGAGGAGGCAAGGGTTTTTTATGGAAATTTATTAACTAAAGATGAAAATCTAGCATAATGGGAATATAGCAAGGTTAGGATACCCAAGTTGGTATCATAGGAGAAAAATGAGGAGCTGATGAAGGATATATAATTGGAAGAAGTCAAAACAACTATCTTTTCTATGCCAAGAGAGAAAGCACTAGGTCTAGATGGCTAGTCAGGATCTTTTTTCCAAAAATTTTGGGACATCGTGGGAAGAGACATATTTCTAGTAGTGGAAGAGTCAAGTAAACTTACAAATGTTCTCAAAGAAATGAAGAACACTAGCATCATGCTCATTCCCAAGATAAAAACACCACTCAAGTTTGAAGAATTCAAACCAATTTCTTTATGCAATTATTTAAATAAAATCATATCCAAGGTGGAAACCATAAGATTGGCAATGATCCTACCAGAAATCATTTTAGAGGAATAGGGAGTCTTTTTTCCAATGAATGAGACAGTGGAAGGGGAAATCCTAACTCACGAGATTCTTATCTCTATCAAAGAAGGGAGAGATCCATGCATGGTAATGAAATTGAATATGGCAAAAGCTTATGACAAGGTTGATTGGGACTTCCTAATGCACATCCTAGATAGATTGGAATTGTCCAAATTATGGAGAAAGTGGATTTCATCTTGCATCACAAGATCTAGAATTATAATCCTAGTTAATGGTATGGAGACAATCCCATTTGAATCGATTAGGGGCTTAAGACAAGGGGATCCCCTTTCCCCGTACCTCTTCATCCTAATGAAAGAGGAATTGATGTGGGCAATTTGTGACGCAAATAGAAGGAAGCTATGGCAAAGAGTTAGGATAAAAAGTTTGAAAGAATACTTCACTCATGTGTTGTTCACAGAGGACACTATTTTATTTGTTTGAGCCTCACAGTAAGAAGCCAAAATAATCAATGAAATAATTGCCTATTATTGTAGCGTATCAGGTCAATTAGTTACTAATAATAAGTCTAAACTATTCCTGTTTCACTCAGAGGCAGCTAAGCAAGTAGAAATATCAAAAATCTTTAACTTCAAAGATGAAGTAGTTCCAAGTCAAATATCTTGGAATTCCTTTCTTTCATAGAAGGTATAGAAAGGATTTTTGGAAGGAGGTGTACCTAATCTAAAGAATAAAATAGGGACATGGAAAGGAGGATGGCTAACATTGATAGGCAGATAAATTTTAATCAAGGCAGTGTTGACAGCTATACGGATATACATACTGTCTACTTTACAAATTCTAAAAGGTGTAAGTTCAGAATTAGGGAAGATATGCAGGCAATTCCTTTGGAAAGGGACATCAGACAAGAAGGAAATACATCTTCTATCTTGGGAGAAGGTATGTAAATATAAACATCAAGGAGGGACAGGGATCATGAATCTAAAAATGCAAAATCAAGCTTTAGGAGCAAAGTTAGGCTGGAGTATGTATAAGAGACCACAATCCAAATACCTAGAAAACATGGAGAGGGAGAGGATATTTATAGTAAAAAATCCCTCACGAGGATTAGCCATATGGAACTTTATCATAAGTAGTACGGAGGTAATTTTTCCAAACCTTACATGGGTATATCATAATGGAGCAAAAGCGTATTTTTGGGAGGATTCTTGAAATGGATGCCCAAAGTTTTCAGCAAGGGAAGAGTTAAAGGAAGCAAGGATATACCTTAAACAACTTTAGGGAAATAAGGTTCGAGACTATTGTCTTCTGAAGGGAGGGTCTATCTCGTATATAGAAAAATGGAGGAACATAGAGGATTACGATCTTGCATGAGCACAAAAGGACATGGTTCAAGACATTCTTAGGTCTAGAGTGGTGTTCTTGACAAATCAGGAGGATGAGTTAGTATGGGAAGTGGACAACACAGGTAAGTATTTAGTAAAACGAGGATACCAAAGTCTAAATGCGATTTAAAAGTCAGACTAGCTAGCACATTTATGCTAGAATGATACAACATTACCTAGGGCGGAAGCATTTTATTGGCTAGCATTACATAAGAGAATTCTTTTTGGCGATAGAATTCAAAAATGGGCTATTGGTTCAAATTTTAAATGTATAATGTGTGGAGAAGAGAAGGAGAGTCTTGATCATATTTTACTTCAGTTTCTGTTTAGTAGGGATTGTTGGCATTGCCTCCTCAAACAATTAAACTAGGTCACACGCCTACCAGAGACCTTGTTATTGCTGTTTAAAAGATGGCCTAACCTTTGTTCAGATTCAACCTTTGCATGCTTATGGAATGTGAGTCCATCAATAGTAGTTTGGCACATTTGGTGAGAAAGAAACTTCAGAATATTCAGGAAGGAGCCCTTGACATTACAAAAGGTGTGTGAGAACCTAGATAAAGAAATCTGTGAGGTAGTGTTAACAAAAATAAGGAAGACAAGTACCCAGAACACAAAGTGGACAAAGGTGGGATGATGAGATGGTTAAAAATTGGATCTATCTAGAGCTAATTACTAATGGATCGACAATGCAACCATGCACTCAGAAAGTGGATCAAAATCTCATTAAAAGGAGTCTACCAACAGATTCATATGTCAAACTAAACTTTGATGGTGCATGTCAATGAAATCCAGGCATGTCAGGAACATGTTGTGTTATTATAAACCATAAGGGGAAGTTGATGGTGGCAGTATCATCAAAAATCCAATAAGGAACTAATAATGAAGTTGAGGCTTGGGCACTTCTCCACGGATTGCAATTGGCCGTAGTCTATAACATTAGAAATCTATGGATAGAGGGGAACTCTCTTAATATAATTAGAGCACTCAAGGCCAAGAAATTAGAGAATTGGAAGGTAGACTATATCTTATGGTAGGCATAGGATCTAGTAAAGAA
Organism: Cunninghamia lanceolata; assembly: GCA_027924645.1. Classification (NCBI taxonomy): domain Eukaryota; kingdom Viridiplantae; phylum Streptophyta; class Pinopsida; order Cupressales; family Cupressaceae; genus Cunninghamia; species Cunninghamia lanceolata. The sequence continues at coordinate 9,576,910 of BSBN01001067.1, forward strand.
GTTAGAAATTTTTTAGATATCCCATTGTTACAGAGAGGGGAATAAAGTGGTTGAGGCACTGGCAAATAGAGCCATAGAACAAAGCTAAGATGAAATGGTCTTTAATCCAAGACAATGGAATATGCCTAGTCAACTAATGACCTGGATCAAGGATGACATGTAAACACTCTAGTTCCACCTATTTAGACAGCTCAGGGGAGATGTCACATGAAATTTTCATTAGGTATAAAGTTGAACAACTAGTTAGAGAAGGTGGCAGGAAGGACTCCCATAGAATGGCATGGCTAGGATAGAAGCATAAGTTTCAAATGGTAAAGTGACATGGGGCTATTGGAATTGCTAAATTTATTAAATGAATTAATTATGGTTTGGGCATGGCTTAGAGGCATTATTTAAATCTCAAGGAAGGTGATGGATGGTTCAAATGGAAAAGGATGCCAATCATTTATAGTAAGCACTTGAAGCACGTTCAGAGGTCTCTCATCACACACATCTAATGGTAAGCATATTTTCTAATTCTGAGAATGGTTCTACATGTCAAATCCCATAGATACTCGTATGTAGGAGATTAAACTCCTCTACTTCATTGCAAGAAAGTCTAGATGGAAGGCTCGGTAAAATCAACTCCCAATCTTTAATATGATGGGACTAGGTAGGCATACAAAATGCCATGACACCTGGATAAGGACATGGTTTAAATAAGGAAAGGACAATGTTGAAGGGAGTCGTTAATGGCCATATGTGGCATATCTAGAAATGATCTCTAATTTTTATTGCAAGCACCAGTAATTATGAATGAATGACACCTTCTCAAGTATGATAAGATTGCCTTAGGGATAGAAAGAGCAATCCTGAGACTTCCCTCAGTAATATTTATATATCTCATAGGATATAATTCTAGGCATCTTATTTCAATCAACTTGCCACGATATATCCTTGGTGTTTTTCTATTTTCTACTAGCAGGTAGTGACAATGAAGGATGATAAGACAAATCAACTTCTACTATTCCCTGTCATGTCGTGGGAACTAGAGATTATAGGGAGAGTTAGAATAATGGACCTGAGCTAGATTACAGATTTAAATTGTATAATGGTCTAGTTTGCAATATATGTGGTCAAAGTTGGCTCCAAGGGTCAGAGGAGAGGATTTTGCATTGGTCAGATGTAGTCTCCACACTCCTATCTAATATAATGCATATTGTTCAGGATGGGAACTACATCCACGCTATTGCAATGAGGCTAACTTTTGATTACTTATACAATCTGGAAAGATGGAGCCAACTTTACAAGGATATGATTTAATGAATGGGGAAGCCATGGTGGGTGGCCTATTTCCAATACAATCTCTTAGAACTTCCTCAACAAATAAATGTGTTAATAAAGATATGCAAAAGGGATTGGCATGCAGATGCATCAGTGGACTTGACCGAGCTCTCCATGGGCACAGTCATAACTTTTACAAATGTATGGTTTCCAGGTGTAGGGACATCTTCACGTCAATCTGGTTCCTTTAAATACACACCCTAGATTGGGCACCTCACTTTCCTAAGGAGATTGTAGATGACGATGACTCCTCTGCATAGGATGGAGAGAATGAGCCAAATAGACAAGACAGGCCAGGGATGTCTAGGATGAGTTCTGTTAAGATAGTGAACAAGCAAGGAGATGATCTGGGGATGAGGATGAAGGAGAGGGAGGCCATGTGAGTGGAATTCATGGATCCTCTTCATTCCCACTGATGTTTTGAGGGCGTCGAGTGAATGATTATCATGTTTTTTCTTATTTCTAGAATATGTTTTTTTTCTTTTCTGTAAGGTGGTAGTTTCTGATCAAGGCTAGTAGATAGTTGCTTTTTGTATGCTATATTAATGTATTTTTAGGAAGACTCTGGATGACCTCCATCCTCCTTTCATAACCAAATTATTATATTTAATATATATCTATGTAGGTATCACCTTTTTATTAAATAAAATTAGAACAAAATGTTCACTCTATCAATGCATAATAAAGCAACTAATTCCTTACAAATTCCTATGAGCTTGTGAGGCTCAACAAATCAAAAGAAGGAATACTTAGAACCTAAAACATCATAGTGTGATTTAGGAAAAACTACTCCTCAAGTGAACATATCAATAAAGGGACCTTTTCACTAACATTACATTAGGGTTCTATTAACTAATGTTTCAGACAAAATCTATCTACAAAACTACTTTTTGGTTTAACATAAATGAATCAAACTAAACTAAATGTTTAAAGGAAAGAAGGAAATTGATTACAATGTTGGAAAATGAATAAAAGTGCAAATAGAATTGTGAGAAATGAAGTATAGAAATGAAAATAAAAAATGATAAGGAACTTTGCACTAGGTGGACAACCCCACTATCTAGGATGAAAGCACACTGCGTGGATGTCTGCACGCCACACTATAGTCCATATGGATTTGCAATATCAACTCTTGTGCCAATCTTTTATGTCCTTTGTACCTCTACCAAGCTTCCTAATAGAACTTACAAATGCACAGATGAAAGAAAAGGTTGCATTGTATTGGAGTTTACCTTAGTCAAACCCCATTTTTGGTGTTTCCACCTCAAAGATAGTTAGAGATATAGATTGATAGATTGATATAAAATGTGTGTGCTCTAATTCTAAGTGCATCAAGAATTGCTTGAGTAGTGACAAGCAATATTTGATAAGATATATGAAAGAAATATGGTTAATCTAACATTTGCAATGATTAAAGCAAAAATGATAAAGAGTTGATTTCTGAGATTTGATTTATTATTTGAATTATTTGAATAATGATGCACTAATCATATATTGTTTGGTTACAAGTTGAAACAGGAATATAGATTCTCAGATGGCTCTTAGAGAAGAGAGAGAGTATCTTTCGAGGAGAGGGATATAGACCTCGGGTTACGAGTGGTTTATTTACCAAATCGAGTATAAGTGTTTAACGAAAATGTGAACCAATGTGTCGTAAGAGGTAAGTCTTGTCTTGTTAGTTTTCTTTTGAACATAATCGACAAGTAGTCGATATTATTTACAAATCTTTCTAAGTCATAGTAAGTCATCTTAGTTGTTAATAACATTAACAATGTCATTTGAGTATGATTTGTGACTATTTACATTTAATGTAAATATTATGACGTTATTGTCATAAAATAGTTATCTTATTATTATTAAGTCACTTGAGGTATTTAACCAATTCTTAACGTTAAGACTTTATCGTCAAGTTAATATGACATGTTTTTATCGACGGATCATGATGGGAAGACTAGCTCAACCCAATCACATTTTCCATAATCCTTTGTTTTAGTATTATCCTTTTATTGATTAAATCATAATAATAAAATAGAGATAATGATATGAAAATAATATTTGATATAATCAAATATTATATGTTTATGAGTCAAATGAGGTAATATCTCATGATAAATTATTATGGTTTTTATTTGAGCAGTTATAGGAATCTATTAAGGAGTGCCTTAAATATTAAAACATGATGGATTGAACTACTCATTAAGAGTAATCAATTTCTCTCTTTCTATTATTGAGTTGGTGGCCTCATTGATGAGGAGTGGTGTATAACCAGTGACATTCACTAACTCATCTCAACAATTTTTCAATGATTGACATATGGTGTCGATTGCATCTTTGTAGCTGGTGGTTGAGTCATCTTTGTAGCTGGCGGTTGAGTCTTAACTAGAGACCAAAATTGTTGTTCATAAATGAGTTTTTAACTCTCATGAGTGGAGTGCCTAGTGGCATGACTCATTAATGATTCGGTTGGGAGCTCTTTTGAGACCACGACTTGATAGTCGATAGGAAGGGGACGTTAGAGGGAGTTCAGTAGTGGAGATTTGGAGAGGACTGCGCATGGGCTAGGAAGGTATCCTTTGGAAGAATATAGTCTATTCTGTAGCTTTCTCACTTTTGTAAACCACCACCTCAGGTAAACACCTCTCCATATTATGATCATTGAAATCAATGAAAGATTAAATTATGCGTTGTCTTAGACATTTATCCATTATCATTTTGAGAAATTCTTAGTTATTCTATATCTATTTCTATGAGGATGAGAAGATTGTCTCTTCTTAATAATGATATAAGTCTGATTATTTGAGTCGACCAATTAAGAAGGTATTAAGAGTCATTGTATGATTGTATTATATTTCAGTTTTAACTTGAGAGTCATTATAGACTGGTAAGGCCAAATCATAGGATTGATAATGAAATCCAACTTATGTTTTATATAGGCAGACTTTGTGTCTTAGTTTGAAACTATGATACTTGTCTTGATATGAGTTTAGGAACCAAATGATTCTATTATTTTAATTTCACGAAGGATAACCTAGTTATCATGAAACTAGTGAACCAGTCTCATACTTGATTGAAGACAACTGACTGTGTAGATGTATGTTAGTCTTGAAAAGTAATTCGAAAGATTAGGTAGAGCTTGATTATTAAGGGAAAACTTACCAAACTATGAGTAGTATGGTCTTGAATATCAAATAGAAAATAATATATTTTGAAACCATTCTTGGTTAAATACATTGGTCAAGAATGTTTCCCTTACCCATAGAATTTAGAGTCTACGTGATCTATGACATCTATGGTAAACCTATTAAGTTATAGATTAACTAAAGATAGTTTGGAAAAATGAATAAATCTTTCTATATTATCTATACAAATAATCTTGGTGTGTATAGTTTTACAGTATACCATAACATATTAAAAGACTATGTCTATAACTTTATATAGAATTCCTTTATGAGTATATAGAAGTGAAGGTAATGGCATCACATAGAAGTCAATTGTATAGGATTCATGTTCCTTGAAATAGGAGTTATTGTTTTTGCAAATAGATAAAGTATTCCTAACCATGGATGAGTTAAACCATTGGTCAATTAAGAACCTAAGTCTCGTAGGGTTGATATATGTTTATCTTGTGAAATCGTATTTTACAAGGGTAATAGGTAAACCCTAAAAGTGATTATGAACCAACTAAATAGATATGACATTTAAACTTATCCTTGTCAAGGTAGCCAATATCATGGCACGATGATTAAACTATTTATTTAAATATTATTAGTATGAATAAACTGCAGGAATACGACAGTATCCAAGTCAAGTATGGGTGGGTGAACATAATGACCACGTTCATTATGAGCGTTATTGATATTAAAGCTTTGGCCAAAGTAATGCAAGTGTCTTCTGCATGCATTGTTGGTTCACTGTATCTGGAATACATAATCTATCAAAAATCATACTTAGGTAGAGGGTATCTAGGGTTGTATGATTGATAGATAGGTGTAGGATACAACACTATGTACTTGGGATAGGCAAATTACCACTGGTCACCTTTGGTCTATATCCCTCATGAAGGGTAGGGCCACTTCCTATGTGGAAGATGTGTGGGAGACCGTCGGTCTATGGATGGAGGTAAATCACTAGAAAGATACTCTCTCTCTCTCTAAGCATAAGATATGCCAGGACTTGTGATAAAGATGTTAGATATTCAGCAACAGTATTTATTCCAAATTGTCTATGTAATTGATTTACATTGTAAACTTTGTCATTGAGAAAGACATCATGATGTATTATTCTATGTAAAGGAAAAATCTTTTTGACACAGCTGCAAGAGAGAATATAACAAGCGGAAATATTATTAATTTTTAAGAGAATCATCCATTTCAGGATCACACAATATTCTACTCATACAATGCTCGCTGATTACAATATCATATTATAGAATTACTTTTAGAGACATCTAGCAGACTTCTAGCTTGTAGGACTTCTGAGATTCTTATTCCTGTGAAACAGGAAGAGCATACTTCTTTGATCCTTCAAGTTACCTAAGGACTCAGACTCGATCGAGGAACTCAGACTCTATCTAAGACTCTTACTTCTTTCTATGAGACTTCACTCACTCAAGACTCGATGATCTAAATGAGGCGGCCTTATGTCTTTATATAGAAGGCAAGGCAGATCTTTAACCTCATGATCTTAAGTCTAAAATTGAAATCTATCCATAGGAAGAGGACACGTAGCAAACCTTCTTTCCGAAGGGTTATCCAAGTTGAGGATAAGATTCTTCATGGTGGATCCCAATAACCCGTGAACAAGAAAGAAAGTGATAGAGAAAACTCCTAAAGAATCTACTTTTTACAATAGTGGCTTTTTGGTCATGGGAAGGCTAACTTGTGCTTACTGTAAGGTGCGTAAGCTTTCCCCTTTTACCATCATGTGGACCACGTCTATCTTTTGCCATGAAGGGACATATTCCTTTGTTGGATGACAAGCCCATCCACTAACTTGTGCTGGGACAAGAGTCACTATAGCCTGTGACTCTTGGATCATTCAAAGGTTCATAAGTGCAATTGGCACATTCCATGTATGATGCGTGTGGGGTACATCCAGCACAGTTTGGTGTGACAGCTTCAGGTGGATCTGGTTCTTTCCAGATAATTCTCATTGTTTTCAACTTGTAAGGTCCATAGATTCACTGCTCCATTGCACCACAATCAGTGATCTCCATCCGATAGGTTTTTGTGTGAATCCAGATAGGAGTTTGTTGAGAACGTAGACTGTGTAATTTATTGTCAACTCCCTAGAATTCGTAAAGAGAACCTACACCATGTGGCCCATTTGTCTGACAGAGATGTCTACTTATAAGATTTTCATCAGGAGAATTAAATGTTAGCTTAAAAATGCATCCTATATAAGCAGATGTATTATTGAACTGCAAACCTTCAGCTGGCGGATAGGGACCTTGGAACATATCCCTAATCAGTTCCTTACCCTTTTCTTCATTGAGCCAATGATATGTTCAATGTACAAATGGATTCATGAATTTAACTAGTAAGGCAAAATCACCAAACCAAATTTGAAGAACATGACCAACATCTGGATCAATGGGTTCTGCTTCAGCTAAAAACTGGAAGAAAGGTTGTTCTATCCACAGACCTTCTTGAGTAAGCTACATTTTTGTAGTGATCATTTTATACCTGTCAAACAAGAAATCATTAGCCATTTGAAAATTATGGTGATCCTTTCTTGCGAATGGATTAGTGGACCATTCTGGACAACTCTTCTCGTACCTCCTTTGTTCCCTAACACGAATGACTTGAACTTTACCAATATTTGGAGTCTGGTCATGTGGTATTCAGATGAACTGTTCTATTTCTAGTTTTTCTTGAATATGTCCTTCCCTTGAGAGAAAATCTGCAAAGAGATTATCTTTTCCAGGTAGATGCACTATGTCAAACTAAAAGGTGTTAAGAAATCGAGCCCACCTGAGTAATCTACCATGAATTACTTTGTCTTTAGATTCCTTCTTAAAGAATCCTTACAGATTTTGAAGATCACTTCTGATAAGAAACTTTTTATCTGCTATGAACAGTTGGAAGGCTTTTAAAGTATTAATCACAGCAAGAATTTCTTTATGAGTATTGTGATAATTCAATTCACTATTCCTAAAACTATCAGAAACATACCTTACAATTTCTTCTCGACCTTGAGGTGTTTTTTTCTTTCAACACACCTACCCAAGCTGCTTCACTTGTGTCTATTTCAACAATTTTGAATCCATCACCTGGTAACCTAAGTGCAGGAAGATTAGTACATTTTCTTTTGATATAGGTGATTCTGGCATCATGATTTGCTAACCATGGAGGTAGATGCTTTCCCAATAATTTATTTAATTCTAATCTATCCTCAGCAAGCTTATGATAAAATCTAGCAATGTAATTAACCAATCCCAAAAACTTTTGGAGCTCTTTGAGATCAGTTACATGTAACACTTGAATTATGTTGAGAATATGTGGCTGTACCTCCATCTTCCGCCCTGAAAGAAGCTTGATGCCTATGAAGTCAATGGTTTCTTGTGCAAAATAGCTCTTTGTAGGATTTACTACAAGACCATGCTCCTGACAGATAGTTAGAAACTGTTGTAGATGATTAAGATGTTGATTCATATCTTGAATGAATACAAGGATATCATCTATATAAGGCAGTATGAATTTGGCATATGGCCTGAAGATTAAATCCATCTTCTGCTGGAAGATAGATGGAGTTGTTTTATATAGAAAGGGAGAACCTTCCATTCAAACACACATTGAGGAACTACGAAGGTTGTTTTATAGTAATCTTCAGTCTTCAATCCTATTTGTCAAAATCCTTTTGTAAGATCAAACTTGGAATAGATATGATTGCCTTGAATCATCTGCCAGATATGATCCTTACTGGGTAGAGGATGACGATTATCCAGCAAGCATTCATTTGATGGCTTGTAATTGATAACCAACCGCTTCTCTGGAAGTTCCTGTCCATTTTCATCAAATTTTGGAACATACATAGCGTGACAAGAAAATGGAGAACTAGAAGGTCTGATCAGATCTAGCTTGCTTAATTCATCAATCTCTTTTCTGTAAATACTAGTTTCTAATGAACTCATAAGGAAATAGTTTGCTTTTTCTTTGGGTACCATTTCCCTACCTTCAGAATCCCTCTTCAGAGGAAGACTGCAGAACAAATTCCATTTGTGCTTCTTCAAATCTTTTGTTAGCACAGTAGCTGCAAATTTTTCCTTGATCTGCTCTAGGGGTTCTTGTGAAGCTTCAATCTATCTTGCAATCCAAATAGTATTTTTCTTTTCCTTTTTTACCATTTCAATCTTGGAGGTGAAAGCAAGATCTTGGTGGAGTCATAGAACTTGAAATCTATTCTGTAGAGTGATAAAAGTGGAATCAATTATGATTGGTTCCCACTGACACATTACTCTGCTACTGATGACTTTGTCATAACCATCCACTTCATAGTGTACAAAGGTTAATTCATCAATGAATCCATTACTAAGCTGAATAGGAACTTTATGGACCAAGTTGGATTCACATTTACCTTTGCCAAATACTAATTCTGTGGATCCTTCAATCCATAGATCTACAGGAAAATAGTTGTACCTAGCTATGTTGACATTTGTGCCACTATTCCACAAAAAAGCAAGTGGATACATCTTTATTCCTAGAAAGTGAATAGTGAAAATTACTCCAGGACATGTAGTGGTCACCTTGGTACGCTGATATGCTCTAACTTGGTGGTGACTACTACTTTCTCCTTCATGAATCATATCTCCAAGATATGGTGCTCTTTTTCCTACTAAATTATGCACAGGGTTTACCTATGTTGGGTATTCTTCTGCTTGCATAGCTCGTTCAATTAGAGGGCTATAGGGTTTTTCTTCATAGTAGAGTTGTTCTTCTTTGATCGTGGTCTGCTGTGGTAACTGTAGAGAACTAGAAGAATTAAACTGATTGATATACTTATCCAATTCTTTTGATCTTTCCATTTCATCAACAAGCTGGATGATTTCTTCATCATCGATTTTGGCAATTTCATGCTGAGCTTACTGAATCAATTTTTCTAAGAATGCTTTGCGTTGTCTATGCCAAAGCCTTCTAGCCATACTTCCTGCAGTAGGAGCTTCTATAATGCTTCTCTGTGCAACAAGTGTTGGAGACTGAGAGTAATCTAGCACTGGTGTCCTTCTAAATGGAAACTTTGCGGGTCTTTAATTTTCTTTCATCAAAAAATGCTTCTTTGTTGTAAGCTGATCTAACTTGGTAGTCAGCTTTCTCCAAGTCTCCTGACTCATATCCATTTTTTGCAATCAAGCCTCTATCTGAATAATTTCTTCAATTACCTTATCCAATTTGACTCTTGTATCTCTCCTAAGCATTCTACAGAAAAAAGAGTTTTCTGAATCATCTAAGCTTTCAGATGATTATTCTGGTTCTTGAACAAGGGGCGTCTGCTCATGGGCAGACGCATACTCTTCAACTTCAGAATCTGTCTCTTCTTCAGATAGTACAATGTCTTAAGGATCTAAAGGATATTAATTGATGAATTCAAATTCATCATTATCATCTAGTCCAATGGCTTTGGTGGCTTGGACTTTCCCTTTATTCTTTTTCTTATTTCTCTCAGGACACTTGTTAGCATAATGCTTTCCTTTACAAATATAGCATGTAGGTTCCCATTTCTTTGATCTGGAGTTTTTCTTATCATGTTTCCTAAAATATCCCTTTTTCTTAGAATATTTGCTATATTTTTTCTTCTTCTTCTCATAATAGGATTTTTTAGATTTGTCACATGAATAACACTTTGAAGAAGATTTTCCTTTCGTAGGAAACTGATTACTTGGCATTATCTGATAGCAGGCTGATGCTGACAACAAAGGCTTAACCTTTTTTAACTCTTTTCTTTTCTTAGATTCTTGATAGATCTCTTCATTAATCTCGGTCAAGAATTGTACCAATTGGGGGAAGGTTAATTCCTTCATCTCAAAGTTTTCAGCTACCAGATTTTCTAGAACTCTCTTGTGGTAGTATTCACCAACCACTTCACCAAAACTTTTCAAAAAAGTAGTGAACATGAACTTATGGTTCTTCTCACGCCCAAATTGATAGAAATTCTTATACTGCTCTTGGCAATATTCCTAAAAGTACTTCAAATCTTTACACTTCCCTCTGACAAACTTGTTGTATGCCAATTTTTCTCTTGTGTCTGTTCTACCAACAAACAGATGAGTCAGTTGTGCACAGACCTGGTCTATACCTCTATTGATTAGGTTATCTCTAAAGGTATCTTCTAACCAATCCCATACATTTCTTGCAACTCTAGTCATAGAGTTGAGGGCCTGCTTAATGACTTGAGCTTCATCATCTCCTGTATTAGTAGCCATATAATTTGTAATCTAGGCTCTCATTGCATCTATTCCTCTCATATTCTCCACATCTTCAAAATTGTCAAAATTAACTAAAGGTGGAGTATCAACTTTATAGGACTAGATATTTTTAAAAGGGTCCATCAAATTGGAACCATTAGGGTTAGTTTCATTACCATGTGCCATCTAGAATTTTCCTTTGGCTTTTTCATCATCAGTGGTATCTCTTAGCTTTTCAGCGCTAGGATCATAAATATTTTCTATCACAGGCTGTTTAACTTCAGTCAACAATTTAGGACCTTCATACTGAGCCTGTAGATACCCTTTGGCACTTGATGGGAAGTTTAACTGTTTAATAGTCTGTCGCTGTTTTACTATTAAGACTGTGGTTTGTACAGTAGACTGAATAGTCTGAGACTCTCTAGTTATAAAATCACTTAAGAGTAACTAGGACTCTGAGATAGACTACACTTCTCTTTTCATAGTTTCCAACTGTGTCTTAAGATTCTTAATGTTCAAATTATTGTTATTGATTTACACACTCAACACATCATTATCTAACTTATTTTCACTTCTAACCTTCTACAAAAGTTCATGATGTTGCTCACTAGTTTGCTGCTGATGGACCCACTAGGCTTCTGCATGCTGCTTAAACTAGTCATAAGCAACATGTAACTCATGGATTTCCTGGCGAACAGTGGTTATCCACTCATCATTGATCTATTTCTCCAGACGTTTAAGAGTTGCAATCATAGAATGGATATTCTCTTGAACACCAATTTGATATTTTTCATTTTTAATATTTTCAAGGTCTCGATGGACCTTCCTATCTTGTGTAAGCAACGAACTCTTTTAGAGATAGAGATTTGTCCAGTTAAGTATTTTATTTTGGCTGGATCCTTGAAATTCTCTAGCATTTGTAACATGTAAAGGCTGGAACTCAACTTGGTATTTACCAGGCAGGTCATACATCATAAAATCCCTAAAGGACAGGATAGTTCCTAGTACTATGAAGGGACCTGCAGGTGTTGAAATTGTCTTTTCATTGGCCTCTTTAATATCTTGTTCATGGAAAGAGAGAGCTTTCCCAGACATCATACTAATCCTACCAGTGGGAGGATTAAACACAAACAAACATTTTTCACACTTAAATAATCCATTGTCCAACTTAGAGTATTGTACATGTGGACAAGAGGGAGGAACACTAGATGAACTAGTACTAGCAAATGACGGTGACTTATTAACAACAGGAAGTTTGAACAAACTTTAAAATCCTTGTGATGGCTGCATTCAGACACTTTGTGACCCAGGTAACACAAACTGAACAAGGTTATTGTAGTTGAATGTACGCTCCATTCTCATAGAGGGTGTTCTACCCAAGGCGAACCTAATAATGGCCTGGTCGTCTATTTCTTGTAGAGTGACTCCATGTAGCTGAGGAGGTTTCTATGGTGGAGATTGGCAATCCTTATCCCATAGATCTAAAGTCCACTGTTCTGGTAACTAAATTTCTTTATGATGTACTATCTTGTGGGCTGTTAACTGGATATGGTCACTTGTGGATTTTCAGATGGTTGACAAACCCTCTACTCCCTGGGCTCTTCTAGGATTCAACATCAAAGGAATAATGTTTTTGTAGAGCCTATAATGTACAATAAACACTAAGGAGCGATCTATAGACATGTCTTTCATAAACAAATTCATTGTTTTAAACTGATAGGTTAAGACATCATCTAAATGACCATCTTTTAGACTAACTGTAAAATCCAACAAATAGTTAATGTATAGTGACCCTTCTGACATACAATCACATGCACAACCCAGCAAAGCATGGGACAAATTATAAAAACATGCATCCTTTAACATCATAAACATGATGATAGGTAGAAAGAAAAATTTTCTCTATCTCATTTTTATCTTGTTGAATTACTCTGGTAAATTTTTTTGGTTTTACTATGTTTTTAGAACTTGGATGTTACAATTTCAGTGGAGCTTCGCTAGCATATAAATTTGTTCTTTATTTTGGAAATGATTTTCTATGAAAAGGAAATCAATCAATCCTTTGCAATGGAAAATCTACTTTCTTAAATAGACAAGGCAATAGAAAAAAATCAAGGAAAGGAGTTGTTTGAGCGCAACTAAGCATCAAGAAAATCACAACGTATCATGCAAGTTAAGAGACAACTTCTAAAAATGATTGTAAGACTGATAGATGCTTTCAAGATGTCAACACATGGCGCAAAAATCCCCCCTAAGCACTAGAGACTCAGATATTTCATTTCTTGAAAGGTTTAATTAACTTGGGACAGAGCTAGGATTTAGACATTTTTATAGTTTTTGAATATGATAAGTAGAAAGGGTCAAAGCGCCACAAAGGCACATCTCATGGGTCAAGAGTAAGGCCAATGTTGGAAATGATCCTAGAAACACACTAGGGTAGTGGGCACTAAAGTGAGTGCCAAAGAAAGAGTGAAAGTGTGAGTGAGGATAATTTATGATACTACATTTAGCCCCCACTTTTCATGTGTATGACACTACGTGCATATGCAAGCTAAATTACATGAAAGAAAGTGTTGAAAGGGTACCCAAAAGCATATTATAGAGGATGTAGATCTCTTCAAATAGAGGAACAAGCCCCTAGACTGAGAACCTAGAAAACAAATATGTTAGATAATAAAAACCTACAAGACAATAGTGTTAGAAGGCATAAACTTACAAAACCACTATGTTAGAACATCCCAAACATATATAAACATAAACATATACATAGAGGAGAAAACACACACACAAAAAAAAAATGAGTTAGTAAAGTGAAGGAGACCTCAATGTTAAAGGTTGTCTCAATACCATGTGGCATCCCCAAAATGCAACAAAAACAAAGAAAACCATAAATAGAGGAATTCTTAAATGAAGATAGAAGAACGTAATGTTCTGATCGATTTCTTCAAGGAGAGAAGACATACAAATAGGTAGGGAAGAAACCGATATGAATGAACAAGAATACATGGCTCGGACACTAGCTTGCTCTATTGCTAAGGGTCATGTGAATAAAAATATTGTCATGGATCATAGACTAAAGATGCATTATGCTAGGTGACCATGAGTGTAAAAAGGTAAATCATATGAGGCAGATGGACTAGCAAGTTGCACTATGCTAGATGGCTCATAGAATACATGGATCACATACTAGGAAGTTTCATTATGCTAGGTGATCATATGCTACCAATGCCTCAGGGAGCATATCAAACATGAATGTATTAGTGAGTGTATCAAACACCAACACCATAGGGGGTGAATGCTTCAGAAAGTGTTAAATAAACAATGCTACAGGGGGAGAATTAATATGCAACACCTTAGGGGATGATTTGACAAGCTACACCTTAGAGGCCATGAATAAAGAAGGGTGCATGTGTGGATGCACATGTGAGGAGAAAATATGCCCCCCATTAAATATTAGCATGTACAATATGCAAATATTTTAATGTAAAGAAAAAGGGAGGAAAGAGGGAGGGGGATCCTTATGAAGAATGCACACCCCTAGAACAAATTGTCTCTACCCCCAGAGTACGGATGAGGACAACCATGAAAATAATATTTTTGTGTTACCAAATATAAAGTACGATTGCACGTAAGATTGTACCACCATGAATGACAATGAGAAAACAAAGAAAGCTATAGGTGCCACATAGTGGGTAGCAACACAATAGTCTCATGAGAATATAGAGGAAGAACAATGAACAAGATAGAGGCCATATTCAATATCACTTGTCATGTAGAGCATTAATTAGATGGAAAAGTGAGAGCACTCATGTCAAGAAGATGTTGATCTTTTTCAATGAAGGCTTTGAATTCACTGATGGAATGGTCAAGCACTTGATGATATGCAGATAAAAGAAGTAGTTCATATTATAGAAGTGTATGCAAAGATTGGTCAGAGAGCCTAAAAAGGTATTTTGTTACTGACCTCTCTCATCTTTGTCTCCCATGGAAAGGAAACCAAAATTAGATCAAGATTGAAAGTGAACCTAGACTCAAACACATGATAACTAAGTACAATCACCCAAATGAGGTAGCTTATAATGAAGGACAACATGTGTAGCAAAAACAGGTGATGGAAGAAGAGCATTTTTCAACATATGAGGAACAACAAAAATTGATAGAAATACTAAACAGCAAGAAAAAACTGTTGATTCTTCTATGTTCAACATTCCTTTTGAAAAGGAAAATATTGAACAACAATGACCTCAAGAGGAAGAAATCTTGCATAAAGAAGAAGTTAATAAAGAAAAGGAGAAAAGTCAAGAAGAAATCTTAGATAGAGTCTCTAATGGTGATGATAGAATAAAGCATAGAGATTGATAAAACCTTGCAAAAACTTTAGTATTTCCTACTTGGCTAAAGCTAAATGTAGAGAAAAGACAATAGGTAGTGGTCAAACCACTAAGTTTGAAGGATATGGCTATAGAGGTGGAGAAGAGTAAAATAAGAAAAAGATCCAGAACTCTCTCAGCCATTAGAATAAATGAGCACGGGGAGAGAATTTCAAAGGTTGCAACCTCTATTCAAAGCAAAGATGATAGGGATATTTCTATCTCTAACTATCAGATCACAAGAGTAAATTTGGGTAAGTAGACCTAAGAAGAAGAGATGCATTCTTTAGGTTTAGCAATTAATGAGTGATGTCTAGGATGCAAAAGATAAACAAACTAAGAATGAGCTAAAGATGTAGTTGAACCAAATGAATCTACTTTTGTCAAGGAGCTTCTAACTCCAATTTCTCAGTGATAAGCAACTACAATGGAAACTCTAATTTTGATGTCAACACAAGAAGTTGACACCTTACAAGCTATGAAGGAAAAATCTAGTATGGTGGATAGATGGGTTTCCAAATTTTTAGTTGATGCATTTTAGGTTTTTGGTAATACTTATGGTGATTATGAAAAGGGTTATCAATCAGAGAAGAAAATCGATTCTCTTATGGAAAACGTCAAAGCAGAGAATGAGAAGTTAAATCAGGATTGGAAACTCCTCGAGGAAGTTAAAAAGATGACTCCAGATGAGATAGAGAAGGCAGATATTCTGGGAGATGAAAACCAGATTTCATTGATAAGACCATAAATATAATGAACTATAAGATTGAGCAGATAGCTGAATATATGCCTGAGCTATTAAAGATGCAGAAAGATGTATATGAACATTCATCCAATATGAAAGTTTATGTTGATACTATAGTTATTTCATATCTCTTTTTGCATGATAAATGCAGGTTAGATACTTTTGATGCAATAAAAGATGCTTTTTAGAGGAGGATAGAAGGTTTACTGAATAAGCATGCTAGTTTGAATGAAGATATCTTGGATGAGTGTATGGATATCAAAGAAAAATTCAATCTTATCAAAGGAGGTCTCTAGAAGATCAAGAAGGTCAATGGTTATGTGTCTTAGAGGTTTAAGACCTTGAAATTTAGAATGGATTGTGTTGATGATCGTTTTAGCACACAACAATGTAAGTGTGATTGCTGGTATCGCACCTCTCTTGAAAAGTAGCTTACCCTAAGTAAGACTACTCCAAGGATAATATACCTAGGTCTTAGCTTGCTTGGAATTTCTTAGTGGAATGTTCTAGCTACTCCTACAAGGGGTCTTAATGTGATGTGACAGATTTGACAGGTTAAGACAACAACACATGCAAACCCTTATATCATTCCAGCTGATATGGCAATGTGAAATGCTATTGGAACCTAACTCTAATAACTAATTAATAAGAAAATGCAAAAGGAAGTAGGGTTTAGATAGATCCTAAGTGATATTCACAATATAAAGATTGTAGTAGGTAGACAAACATTCAAAAATTAAACCAATTTGTTGTTTTACCAAGCTAAAGACTTTGCTACAGTGCTGTAGAAAACAATGCTATCTTCTACCGATTCTCTAGATTTTCAGATTACATACATTCATTAAATACCCAAATGCTGGCATGATTTAACTACTATAATGCAATTGAACTTAGCTCAATTTAACATCCCAGGCTAACTATGCACAACTACTTACAATCAACAAGCAGCTAATAGTATGGACTAGAATGCTCATCAAATACATTCAGCAAATCAATAACATTGCAAAAAACAATTTAACTAATGAAGATCAAGATGTGAACCATAGAACCAAATTGATAATGCAAAGAAACAAATTCTCAGAAATGTACTATAGCAACTTGCTTTTGTATTAACTAGAAAATTTGGCAGAGTGTCAACAATTCAGCATCAAGATTGTCTTACAATGAGGAATAATGGCACTTTATATAGAAGAGGCACCATATTGAGTTTTTGAATGTACGGTGGTGATTGACTCAACACAGATGGTCCAAATTCAACAACATTAAATATATTTATAACAAGATTTTGCATTCCCGGATTACAAATTGTCTTGTAGGAAAAGGACAAAAAATGATCTCTTGATACATTGAACTTAGACAAATTGAGTACCCATTAAGCTATATATAGGGAAAAGTCACATTTTAAAGCATAATAAAGACAAAATAGCATCACATGACCTTCTAAATTGAGAATTAGTCACATGTGAGGGGATTACACTTTCAATTTCAAATAATTTATTATTTTATTCATCTCCTTCTAATTTTATTTTGTCTTCTTCAGCCATTTTGTTGCGGTAGGCTACCTAGGTTGCTAATGCTAGATTTACGTCTGTGGGATCCAGATCTTTACTATAGTCTAATCTGAATCTAAGGTCTTTGAGCTCCCAGTAGTACTGGGTATATACATCTTCCATTGCTCTCCTGCTTTTGTGAAATGCAACAGAAGAAGCCCGAAGATCATTGACCTTTTCAAGTTTGTCCACTATACTCAGTGGAGACTACCCATGAATAGTTTGATGCAATCTATCCTTATAATGCTCCTCATCAAGTGGAGCAAGATCATTGATGCCAGGGTCTAGACATTCTTTCAAAGTATCATTTATCTCATAAATAACAACAAGAAGTTGAATGTTTGCTTCCTTGTAAGATTCTTTAATCTTATTAAAAACTTCCTTCTTCATATTCATTTGTAGATACCATTCCCCGGACTTATACAACCTTTCTACTATAAGAATATTCTCTGATAACAAATTTTGGCTAGGCAGCTCCCTTATTACCTGTACTCTTGGGAACATATGAGAATAGTATTCTTCATAGGTTTCGTATTCCTCATATAATTCCTCCCATCCTTCTCTCAATAGGAAGAAGTCCCGATGTAGCTTGACTGCAAAAGTGATTGCTTCACAACCATCATTGTACACTCTGTCAAACCATTCCTATGTGCCTGTAGTAGTTATTTTGATATCATCAAATTTACTTAGCTTTTCTATCGACAGCAAGGCCGAGGTTGATTTTGGCTCCCCCTCTAAATTCAATGGCCTCATCAAAAATTGGATGCAAGCCTTTAGTTCTTCATTTTACTATTTCAGTTCTTGCTTCATGAGCTCATCTTTGTCTAAGTGATCAAGAATGGAGGAGACCATACCTTTAAATTCATCAATTCTTTAACCCCTGGAGGCTGGTCCCAAGTCAACAGTTGTAACAATGTAATCTTCTGCTCTGACTTGATCTTTACTCATATTGGTTGGTGGCATAGCCACCTCAACAATCCTTGATCCTATGGTATTTTTGTAAATCTTGGACTAGATCTTAGCCTTCATTTGTTTCTTTGGCTTTTCCACCCTAGCTAAGATAGCATCCAAATCCAATTTCATCACTTGCACTTGTGGCCCTTTAACTTCAAGCTGATCTTGCAACCAACCTAGTGCTGCTGAAGAGGAGTCCTTGGGAACATCAGTATGACTATCTTCTTTTGCTGGGGGATTATCAAGAATTTCCATCTCTTTTTCAGACTATTTATCATTATCCTCTTCTCCATTCAGCTGCTTAATATTTTGTAGATTTTCCAATATGTCATGTTGAGAAGATCTCATAATTGTGTCTCCAGTGCCCTTGCCAATGGGGCTATTATATATCTCAACTATTTCAATGCTTGTGGGCTAAGAGAGGGGTTCTTCAGATACTTTCTTTTCAACCTCTTGTTCTTGCAGTTCTAGATCTGCACAAACCTTTTCAATTCTGGGCAATTGTGGCATTGCTAAGCAGGCAGAGTCTTGCACTGGATGAATTAAAGAATTGTGAAACAATGACAATGAATGATCTAGCAATGAGGGAAGACTCACATGAGTCAGATTAGCGAATGATGCAAAACCCAAAGAAGGAGGCACAACAACTGATGAAAGGATGGATGAGGAAGGAAGGGAGAAGGAAGATGAAAAAATAGTGGAAAGAGGTGGTAGATTGGAGGAGGTGGAAAGACAGATAGAGGAAATGGGAGGCAAGGAGGTAGTTGAAATGGAAGGTAATGAAGGGATAGAAGAAATGGCAGAAACTGAAACCAGTGAAGTGGAAAGGGATGAATTTGATGCCAAGGGGAATGAGGCAGTTGTAGTATCAGTTTGAATTGGGGTGCAAATAAAGTGTCATGGACAACATATGTAGTGGGAGTAATGGTAGGGGCAGTGATAGAGATCCCTAAGGTTTTGGTCCTTGGCTTCCTGGTCTTGGAACCTTCACCCGGTCTACTTGGCATATGCTTCTTTTGTGCAGCTCTTATTCTCTTGGCAAGAGGTGAACTCTTTGGCTCGGCTTTTAGAACAATTTTCTTTCCTTTCATCCTTTCTACCAATGGGATATGTTCTTCACTATCTATTTCTTTAGAAACTTCTAGAACTTGCTCCTCAACTTCTGGGACCTCTATAGGTTGGTCTTCCTCACCATCTAACTCCTTCTCTAGTTCTAACTCTATATAAGTTAATTGTACCCCATTTTGAGTCATGGATGCAATCTGGGTTTTGACCCACACTTTGCTGAGCCTTATGGGTTCCTTCATAATCTCATCCAAGGAGCTTTCTTCAGCATTTGCCCAATTTTGAAGGGGAACTAGGTGTTGGTATTGATTCTCCCAAGGTCCCTTGTACACCACATTGTCATCATCTACAAATTGATCTGAGACATCTATGACATGAAATCTTTTAATAAAATCTAGTGACATTCTTGAATGAATTCTTTTCAGCACCTCATAATCATCTATGCAGTCTACCCAGAAATCCTCGAGATGCTCTTTGTGGAATAGCCTCTTACTAACATATTTCTCCATTACACCATAGGGGTCAAAGTGATTTCTTCTGATATACAAGTGGACATTAAGAAGTTACAGTTCTTTGTCAGAGGCTACAGCTGCTCCTAATGAAACACATGAAAATTGTCCTTTGCCTAAAAGCAAGGGAAATTTGACATTCATTCTATGTAAGAGTTTTAATTTCTCAGCACATGGAATTAGCTACCTTGTCAGTTCTAGTAGCACTACCTTATCTGTTAGATACCTTGGAAGTCTGTATAGTGCTCCTGTGAATCCTTACACCCTTATGTAGGTCAATTTCTCAAACTAGACATACCATCTCCCAAATTGTCTTACTACATTCATGGCCTCAGGAGAGATCCTCAGGGAGGTAGCTCCTTGAAGTAGTCTTGTAATGTACATGGTAAATGCATCATTTACTCTTTTGAAGTGAATCAAGGACTGAGATATGGCGAGTTGGGGATAACATTCATACACTTTCAATTGCTCATCACCTACAACTCCCAACTTTGATAGCCCAGGGTACTTAGTTCTTCTTGCTAGGGCATAGATCACATATGATGTCTATCTAAATGTCATCTTCTCATTGAAATTGGTAAAAGACTCATGCATATTGTCACTATAAATTTGAGCCCAATGTAGTTTCATTTGTCCATGGATAATTTCCTCAATCAGTGTGAACATCCATCCCTCAAACATTGATGCAGAGGGCAGTCCATATATTCTACCCAGTAAAGTCACAAGATCTCCAATCCCATTGTGAAAATCACTTCTATAAAGTGTATGGGGAAGTTTACTAATTGTATATCTCTTGTGTTTCATCCATGAATCATTGATTTCCCTTTTATATTTATAAATACATTTCTTATAAGTTTCCTCTACATCTTTAATGTCTGGTATGGATACAACAGGATGTACTGGTATGCCAAAGATCTCTACTAAGGAAGGTGGGCTTAAGTCTACCAAGACATCCCCATTAGTGGTCTGAATAGTCCTAGTTAGAGGATCATATCTTTCTGCACAAATCACTATTAGCTCTCAGCATTGCATTGAAGTAGGAAATGTAGCAGCCTCTGCAATCCCATTGTCTCTGATCTTTTTTGCCAAGGGTGTAGGATTAGGCCCAAATACTTTAAGTCTAAAATATTCTAGATCAATATGACCTAGGACTATATCTCCTATATTTGGCCATGCAGAGGATATCCTTGACTTGGGAGGAATTCCTTTAAACTCGTACTTCATGTTTTGTGCTCAAGTGGTCATTTAACCTGCATAATTGGACCTAATAAGTCTTGATTGTTTTGATAGTTTCTTGATTGCTAAGTTTAAATGCATGATTCACAGGTTACTTTCCATGCCACTAAGTCATATTCTTCCCTATGAAATTGATATCTATTTCTTTGAATTACAAAGGCCTACCTTTGAAATGCATGAGTCTAATAGTCTGCAGATTTATAACATTTACTACATGATTTAAGAAAAAACAACATCAAAATTCACATTGAACCATGTAAAAAATGCTTAAACTTCTCAAAATCTAAATTGAAACATGCAAAACATCATTATTCAACATTTGCAGCATTCATTTTAATCAAATAGACCCTTATGCCTTGGAAATTTTTAGAAAAATAGTCATTTTGTAGGCTCGGTGCTAATTTCAAGGGTCTCAGACCTTGTCAAAGGAAAAGTACTAGAATTGGCTGGGTCTAACCTGGCATGAATTTGAGGTCCATTTGACCTTGCATGGGTTTTGGTTGCAACTAACTTGTATAGATCCTTAGAGGTCAGTGAGGTGTAATTTTAGCACAAGTCAGATGGGTTAGGATTTAGTGCTAAAGATGGGAGTAAGACTTGGTGGAAATCTTGGACATGATGGACCCGAAGCGAGATTTGGGTATAATTGACTTTTGTAAAATTGAAAGGTTCATCGGTATGAACTTCGGCGCTGGTCAGTTGCAAGGAATTTTAGCACCGAGAGTGGGACATGAGTCAGGGTGGATTTGGCTGCATCAGACTTAGCGTGGTTTTGAGGTGTGACCGGTCAGTGCAGGAGGTTTTAAGTGCAAGTCAGTGAATTGTCAATTTAACGTTGGATAAAAATTTTACATCAACATGGGTTTTGGATGCTACCAACTTGGTGGGATATTTGACAATATCTGACCAAAGTCTGTAAAGATAGGTTTTCACCCAAGGTTAGCAACTTAGGGTTTCAGTGCTAGGTCAAATTTTGTTTTGAACAAGATTTTTCAAAGTGACTGACTGACTGTGTTTCTTCAAGGTTATTTAGGTCAGTTGGTAGCATTTTCAGTGTGAAGTCCATGAAGGATGATTTCATCATAGAGGAATTTCAAACTTTTGGATGATGAAAGATTTGCTAAGTACAATCCTTTCCTACTTGTCATTCGGGTTAGTCAGTGTTGATTTTAGCGCAAACAAAACTAAAATAGCCTGTTACATCCTCGAAGAGGGTTTTGGTAGTTTGTGGAATGATTTCCAGGTGTGAATAAATCTGTTAAATGCAACCAAATCATCATTTTAGCCTATCATGATTTTAGGTATGAACAGAGGATTCTACCAAATATTTCAATCACACGTACCACAAAGGAACCCTTTCAAAATTTTAAACTAGTGATTCAAGGAAGAGCCCTAGGATTCATATTTTCAAACTTTTGCAAAAACCTAATGCTTGAATTGACATAGAAATCCTAAACTTAGCAAAGGAAATGGGAGAACCATCCTACCTGGTGTAAATGCAATTGCTGAGGTGAGGAAATTGTTCAAATCATGTGCCCTAATCAACCTTTTCCCAGCATAGAATCTACTTCTTCATTACTAATGAAATCACAGAGCTCTCGAATGATCATGTGTGTGAAATGAGCTCAAAAATGGACTTAAAATCTTATATACCCTTGGATTAATCCACCATTAATGTGGAGGTACGGCTACAGACTCAACACATAATATGTGAAACAAAATAACTTTTAAGTTTTTGCGCCAATCTGAGGATACTTAGACCTGCACGACTTTCCAGTTCATTCGGCTTCTGCGTGAGTATGGGCATCTTTTGACTTAAGTCCGCAAAGTAGTGTTTTGACGAAAGTCAGAGATAAGAGATTTTAATGCTAGGTCAGAGAAGTGTATTTTTAGTGCTTGAGTTAGTGATCATGGATTTTAGCACTGAGTCGATTGGCAAGAAATCTAGCGCTAAGGTAGTAAATTGGAATTTTGACACTAGAAGTCAATGACTTGTGATTCTGGCACTAAGGTCGTTGGAGTGAGAATCTAGAGCACAAAAATCAGTAGACAATGTTTTTAGCGCAAAAGAGATATTAGACTTTGTTTTGAGGGAAAACATCAATTGACTTAATGATTTTGAGAACCTGAATAACCTTCATGCTTTCGAATGTGACTTTGATCACTCATTGGAACACTTTTAGGAATCAACCAGCTAGTCTAACAATCTAAGCCAAAATTAGAAAGAAGGGGGTCCCTATTGGTGAAATGGGGCGTGTGTGTGAGGCACAACAGATTGGGTGGATGGACTTGATGAGGACAAATTAGAACAATTACTCACCAATTTTGTAGAATACAAATAGGCAAAAGGATCCAAAGTTGCACCCAGTTGATATTTTAGTTTCAGGATCCATAGAATATTCTTTTATTCTTTATTCATTGTAAAAAGGGATCTTCTATTATTATAAAGTGGACTCTACTTCTTTTGCATGAATCTTCTTTTTGCATGACATTGGTGATTTACATGTTGACTTTTCTAAGGGAAGAAAGTGCTTAGAATTTGCATGCTTTCAAAATCCTAAAAATAGGATTGCTTTCTTTAGATTTTGTGTCAAGCATGTATTTTGAACTCAGGATTAGCATTGTATATGCTTTAAAGTAGCTTTTACTCTTTTTTTTCTGCTTTATAAAAGAAGATTGGGATCATTCAAAAGGTCTACTGGTTGAAGAATTAGGCTATCGGTCCATACTTATAGTATTTCATCTCTAGCATAGTATTTAACTTTTACAACATTTTAAATTAGAGGAGAAAGTTTGAGAAGCAAAACCTATAACTCCAGTGTAGTATTCTTGCTAGATATGTACTTGAATTGAAGAAATTAATACAAGATGGTTGTTGTTCCTCTGATTTCATCTCCTTGCATAAAGTGTAGTGCTTTATCCTAAATCTTTACTTGTTTATTTACTTGAGAGATATTGAATCTAAGCTTAAATTGTGGATTTGCTTCTAATTTATGTTTGAAATACAATAATTAGAAATAAAATTCATCTTATTTTACTAAAATCCTTTGAATCTTGCACTGTTGGTATGAATGCTAAGGTGTAAACATTGATCTCAATGATGCAGTTAATCAGTTCCTTAGGTGAATTTATCAAGTGAAGGTTAAATTAAAAGTTATTGTATTATCTTCTTGTATTCTCAATATCTTTTGGTTTTTTATCATCAGTAGGATAAGTTTATATTAGGAAAACACACTGTTTGATTAATATTGTGAAAACCAACCCCCTTGAATAAACAGTCCACATTAAACCCTTTGTTTTAACATCATGGTTGTGACCCAACTCCCTCAACCTTGGAGATAATTGATCTTAGGATTAGTTACCTTTTTAGAAGAGGTAAGTTGATTCTCATCTTACCTATATTGCATTGTGTCAATTTCACCATCAACAAAATTACTATGGAGCGTGAATGTGAAATTTTATAACTTATAGTGTAATTGTATAAAAATATCAAAATTAGCAATTCAAGCATGAGTAGAAACCAAGGATAGAGGGCCGTGGGAGTCCATGATGTTAATGTATAGTAATTTAGGGATATATTTAAGGGTGGGTAGGTAGGGTTTACAAGATTATGTAATGAAGTTCCAAAACACTAATAGAAGAAGATAGATGGTACATAAATAAGCTATGATCTAATATAAATTTGAATATCAATCAAAAGACATCTGAAATAAATCCATCAAGTCCCTACAAGGGTCTATAGGATGAGTATAAGTTACATCATGCAATAAAGTACAAAGCCTAGGGGAAAATGTATAGAAATAGAAATGAAAATAAATGAAACATAGCACTTGATTTGATAAATGGTGATGCAATTAGAAAGGATAGACATGATATCCTAAAATAAAGAAGGTACAAACCCTAAAGCAAAACCCTAGGATGGTGTTAGATTGGATGGGCTCATAAAAACTGTAAAGTCCAAATACCATAACTTTTACTAAAGTTTAATCTAATATAATTAAATAAATGCATATACATCAACATAAATAATCCTTGATTACTTACTTTCAATTTAGAAAGAAACATCAAAATAGTAAATGCTAATTTAAGAAATTAAATGTGAGGATTAAGGCACTTAGCTCTAAGAATAATGATGAAGAATAGCTTTGATTGCGAAGCAAAAAACTATCTAGTTGTAAAATGCCTTAGAATTAGAAGAGTTGCTAAACTCTATGGTGGGTCAAGAATATGGCTCTAGTTCACTTCTTTATAGTGTATATTTGTCTTCTCACCCACATATCTAATCTAGATAATTATGCACTTTTACTTTCTGATTCACTGGATTTAATGTACTTTATGTTGACTATCTGGGACTAGTGGTATTTAAAAATACCTTAGTTAAATTGTTGGATCATAGGGGTTCTCTTCTCCTAGATCAACCCCTTTAATTAAACTACCTACATAGTCATGGAAATGATAAAAAAAACACTCTTTAGTTATTCAAATGCTCTAAGAATGATTTGATATAGATTTAGTTTCCTTGAGTGCTATAAAGTGAAGTTTTCCTTTAATGATCCTTCTTGTTGTATAGGATCTTCGATAAATTCTAGATGATAATAAATGCACAATGAATATCTTTGTATACTTTCCACTACATAGTAGTAAATCATTTGAAAGCAGTATAAAGTTAACTCATGCCAGGCATGAAACATATAGGAATTGACATTTTTTATTTGAGTTTTTGAATTTTGAGGGCCAATTTCATAGGTTATGAAATTGATCCCTTGTCATGGGATTGGCCCATGATAATGAAACACTAATATCAATGTGAGGAATGAATGTTGCGATATGGGGACATAATAAATATCAAATGTCTGAGAATGTGTGTAAATAGGAATGGGCAAAATATTAGAAAATAAGCCTAACTTCACAAATAAAGATGTATTTTGTTAACACATAGTTATGTTAAACCATTTCATCAAAATGTAATTAAAACTCAATAAAAATTTACATAAATATATAATATTCATCATTACACAAGTATAATTCACCTCCTTTTAACATCATGAATAAACTAGCAACATTGGAGCTATGTGAATGTCAAATTGAAGATCTTAAGACACAAATCATTATCAAATGCTACACCACTTTGGATTATTTTTCATTCCATTCACAAAGTTTTGTAAACATATATAAATCTTTTTTGAGATAATAAATAGGGACTAGCCAATTTATTATTTTTATTTGTGAAAATGTTTGAAAGATATAATTTAATTTGTTTGGAGATCCATGCAAATAATAAAAAGATCAATATAAAAAAAAGACAACTACAATCAAAACTCAACAACATATATGCTTTACCAATTAAAATTAGAATGTTAACTTTAAGTGGCTTCTTTTTTTTAATACTTTCTATTAAATTTTACATTAAGAAAAAAATAATAGTACAATATTCACAAAAAGAAAAGTAGGGTGTTGGGGAGGCACACCTACAGAGTCTAAATGGGGTAGAGTTCAAAACAAAGACAAGAACCATAAACGTTCAAGTCCAAACATAATTAAACAACTAAAGCAATGTAAGAAGGAAGATGTCACAACCCAAATTTTTTTGAATTTTGAATTTGAAAAACTAAATTAGGTAAACACAAATGTACACTCATTTAAAAATACAAATAATAAACAATTTTCAACGATGTACTACACTTCTAGAAGAGGGCAATAAATAAGGAACCTTCCTCCCATCCTCAAGTCAAGACCCCAAATTATGAGATGACTCCATTTTCTCCTAAAAATTTATTACCATTGGAAAATTTGGGAGCATATTTATGAATTACAAGAGCCCTTTTCCACAAAAATTTAATATCAATCTTGAAAATGGAGAGGAGCATTTAAGAGGAAGACTTGACTCAAAGACTTGGAGTTCCTCCATGTAGGTCAAGTTTCTCTATAAAAGCATAGATTGGAGGAAGGAGAAACATACTCATCTCTAGTTTGGGAGTGCTAGAAAAATCCGTAAGTATTCTCCTCTTCCTATGTTTCTTTTAAAAATTGGTTCTTTATTGTTGTTAATAACTTTCAGACTTATTTTTGATGGTATGTTTTAAATTGCAAACTGTATAGAGTTACGGCAAAGGTTTAGGATTTATCTTTACACCTGTCAATTAAATTTGCTTGAAAATACACACACGGATGTCTATAGAACTATACCCTATACCAAAGCTCCCATATTGGTGTGGGGTGGGGAGGATTCTAGGAAAGGTTGTAGAATTTGGCCTTACATCTGCCAATTGAATTTACCTGGATACACACTCATATATGCTTTGATGGATGTCCATAACCTGTTCCACGTCATCCATATTGACACAGGCAGGGGGTAAAGCTAGCAATGGTTGAGGAATTCAACTTTACACCTGTCAACATCATTTGCTTGAAAGTTTCAAGCCCTTTCAATAGGTCTATTTGGTGAAACCCTACAATCTTGCATTCCACGAGATGACAGTCTCTTGAGACATTATGTCGAATAGTTCACGTTCCTAGTCAGTGCTTCCACATTTTGCAGGCATGACTACTGGGGCACTTGCAACCACAACAAGAACAAAATTCCTCCTTCCTTTATGCTTTGACGGCTATCCACACCCTATTCCAGGGCCCACGTAGGTTTAGGCATGGAGGACCATTGCAAGGTTGAGGAGTCTAGTTTTACCACCAGTTGCATTTGCTTAAAAGTTTCTAAGACCTTTTTCAACGAACCCATTTGAACGCTTCTCCCTGTTGTCATGGCATTCCATGAGATCACATTTCTTTGGGTCATTTTGTCGAACACTTTTCATGAATTGTCTGTGCTTCCACGTTTTAAATACATGTCTACCACATAGCTTGTAACTACAATATTTGAAGAGATTTGTCTTCTTTTATACCTTGATGTATATCTTTGCCCTGTTCTAAAGCTCCCATGTAGGCACAGACAGAGGGGATGCTGGCAAAGGTCATGGATTTGGTCTGCCAATTTCCTTTGTTTAAAAAATTTTTAACTCTTTTTCATGCAAATACAGATTTCCATGAGACGACATATTATTGGGGCATTCTGTCAAATAGTTGGCATGACTGTTCTGTGCATACATGTCTACCGAGTATCTCCAACTATGATATTTGACTCAATCCTACCTTGACGGATAATCATACTCAACCCAAAATTCTCATTCTAGTACAGATTATGGTCTGTGGCTTTAATTCTACCAATTTCATTTGCTAACAAGTCTCTAATTCCGTTTCCAACAGATCCCATTTTGTAAATTCCTGTAATCATTAGTCGACTTCCTCTATCCTCCAGGGTTGACCAAATACATTTTAACTTTACCATCATGGTCGTATTGGAATAACATATAGGCAATTATTAGTTGTGAGTCATGGTGTTGGGAGCTATCAAACCTTGCTAAGAGTAGTAACATCATTGTGATCTTTGAATATGTTTCTTAATAACCTTTTCCTTCTATTACCAATCTTAATGGCCACCTTTATGATTAAGAGGATCATCCTTTTAGTGGTTGTATAATATTATTTTGTTGCGATAAAATGAAATAGTATAGCAGATGTTTCTATAAATTATAGTTAGGATGCATGTGATTATACATATATATGTATGGCTTGGCCTTTGCTTGAATATAAACTTGGTAATTAATAGATAATTCAGAATTGATGGTTTAAATATGATTTTAGGGCACTTGTAATTATGACACATAAGTCTTGGGAGGATGGAATAATTAGATGCCCTTAATTATCAAAATACAAATTAGTAGTCAAAATAAATATAGGCATAATTAATTATATAATATTAAAGCATTAAACCTTAATAATTATAAGTAGACTTAGATAGTAGATCAATTTTTCATTCCTAACCCCTCATTTCTTGAACAAACAACCATATGGTTAAGTATTGTTATGGATCAAAATTGATAGCTTATACGAATACTCCCTTAGGTAAGAATACACTAAATTTACTTAAATAAACAATAAGGTTTACTAAGGAAAACCAGAGTATATAAACTAACTTGTCCCTTAAGCTTAATGTTTCAAAACAAAGGTCTTCCCAATGGATGAATGCAATAAACAAACATGAAACTTGTGTATGGATACCTTATAGATTTCAAAAATTGATCAATGATACCCTATTGCTCAATACTATTGATAAAATCAATAATAGTGTTACACACTTCAATCCTAACTATTTAAGTAGATTTTGGAATTTGATTATGTATTATGACAAAGTGGAGGGTAGAGCCCCCTTATATGAGTTTACGTTTCCTTGGATAATGATGGAAGAAGTATAATGTTTAATAAGAATATCTTAATGAACAATATTGAACTAATGATATCATTTAGGAAATACATAAACTTTTGTTCCTTGAGGAATAGATTTCAATGTAAAGGGTTGGGGCAAATATTTAGCAGAAGCCTATAGTTAGAATCAAGGATGGATTACAATAATTCTTTAAACAATCGTTAATCTCAAATGCTTTAGAAAGAACAAAACAAAAACCCAATGTTTTGAAACAATTTCCCTAATCTCAAAATGCGATTGAAGAATCCTCATTTGACCTAGAAGTCAACATTTTTTACCAATGTTAGGAATTGTTAAATTTCAACTAAAGAAGTTGAGTTAAATTCGTGTTGGATAAGTTATCCTGTTATGATTACAAGCCTTAATTTGGTTCTAATTGTACATATAAGTTTGAAGTAATTATGCAAGGAAACAATCTAGTATCCTACTCTTGGAACAAAGATTAATTTGATATGGGACTATACATCATTGTTTTACCTTGAATAAAGATCACATGATGTACGGCAAATTAACTATCATATCACCTTGAAAACTGAATGAATAAGTATATTTCCTAATTTATGTTTGCAATTAATGTAAGTGAATTAGTATCTTCTAAAATTATGTTTACAATTGATTGAATGTCGTTACTTTACTCTTCCTTATGTATTTATGAATCGATCAAAACATCTAGCCTTATTCTTTACATGCAAGCAAAGAAGTTTAATTCTTCTCATTTCCTTATAAGCTATCATATAAGTTTTCTTTTCTAGAGGGGTAAACCTTGTAAAACAAAATGTCCAAACTCAAACATTCACAGTGTTCGGTATTTATGGTACCTCTGGGTTACGTTTACGGGTAATGCCGTCGTGTTGAACCAAGTACCTCGCACCTAACATAGCTGCAACAACGACGTCTATGCACCGTCCCTCTAAATCGTTAGGGAGTAATAAGGAACATTTCTAAGTTAAATCCGCAAGAAGGGAAAATCTCCTCGGATACCTCACTAAAAAGATTAACTAAAAAGAAAAGGTGAGACTATCAAAAATTGTTGTAGGACGATCAATGGGAAGACCTCATCGGGGAAATATGTGTGTTAGGTAAATTATTCACACTTGAAAACTTAAACACCAAACACTCCCGGGAGGTGTGTTTGCAAACTAGTTTCTTAGGAATTCTATCACTGTATCACTTGAGTGAGTGGGCAGTCAACGAAGAACTGTGTACCAACCATAGTTACATAAAACATAGTGCAAGACAAAACTACATGTTCACATTCGTCATGTAGATCGCATTTGAAGAGGGCCTTGATCCTATGGATACAGGGTATGCAGGCAGTCTGGATGGTGAAGGATGCCCCTAGTACTTAGGTCCCTCAGATATAGTATACTCCTTTATAATCAACTTCATAATTTCAATCCCTAGTTTGAAAGTTATCTAGGTAACTTAAGAACTCTCCTAGTACTCAGAAGAATCCCCAGGGTGGATTACTTGTACCCAGCATTACCGTAAACTGAGGTGAGTACAAGTTGATGTTATGTGTTCCCTGGTCAACATCCTCAGTATAGTGTTTGGGCAGATTGTGGTCCCCAAGAAGTGACTCATTAACCTGTATTGGTCTCGAGTGAGTCAGAAGTCTCTGGCCAGAGCATAATGATTCCTATCCTCTTTAGCCCGTTAGGTTGTCATGTTTATTTATCCCGGATTGGATAGAGTATTGGTCTGTTTGACCCACTAGGCCTTTTGGCCACTGTTTGTTCTACCTGAATTAGGTAGCGATAGGGTCTGTTTGACCTGGTTCTGTATGAACCTATTTGCCCAAAGGATAGAAGAGCCTAAGTTGGATTAACAATGTTCCATTTTGAACATATGGCCTGTTTTGGCTGAAGTTTTTCCTGAGTACTCAATCAAAGTCTTGATATATCTCATAAGAACTTGTTAATAAAGTAAAATTTTTGAAAATTCAAGTTTGGACCAAGCGGGTCCTTATATGTGGTATTAGAGCATGGTTCAAACACTCGGCCTAGAGGCCTACTAACTCAAAATTGATAATAATTGGTGTTTAAGATAAGAATTGTGATAGATTTAATTACAGTCAATTTGCATGTTGTAAACCAAAAATTGTAGCAAGTGGTAAATCACCTCTCTCCTTGTTTCAGAATTAAATGGCGAGAACCCAAAATTTGTGAGATCTGCATGGAGAGGAACTGGTTAACCAAGAACCAGTTGAAAACCACCTGAGGACCCAAATGCTGGTATAGAAGCAATTATTTAATTGTTGACAGAATAGAGAGAAAACTTGGAAAACCTTGAGAAAACTGTACAAGACTTGAAGACTAGACAGGGGACTATAGAAAACATTCTAGAACCTGAAGATGAAAATCAAAGTGCAGAAGTACACATATCTCAAACAACTAATGAGCTAGAGGTTCCTAGGGCTCAGCAGGATACTACCACTCTAGATATCTCACAAGACTTGAAGAAGATAACTCCTCTTAAATTTAATGGTAAACATGTGGGGGATGCTGCAGAAGGATGGCTTACCGAAATGGAGAAATATTTTGAACTAAGAAACTACTCAGAGAATATCAAGGAAACTTGGGGAGCCTATCACTTGGAGGGAGAAACTGCTAGCTGCTGGATAAACATAAAGGAACAATATTGTTATTCAAAGGAAAACCTAACTTGGAGGTAGTTTGTGAGCCACTTCCATGAGAGATGGCTTCCACAACTATTTTATGATGAGAAGATGACTGAGTTTCTGAATCTTAGACAAGGAAATCTCACAGTCCAACAGTATTGGGATAGATTTGCGAAGCTACTGAAATATGTTCCTATCTATCAAAAGGATGAAAGGTCTTAGGCAAGAAAGTTTCTTTTGGGGTTGAATACTGATATTGGAGCAGAAGTGGATATGTTTGCCCCTGAGAACATGAATCAAGTCTTGGAAAAGGAACTTAAATAGGAAAAGAAATTATAGGCACTATCGGTGGCAAATCAAAACTTTCGGGACAAACAATTTGCCTTCAAAAGGAAAATAGACAATAGAGGCAATAGAGGAGCTCAGAAGAACAAGAGGAGAGATTGGGGTAGAATAGAAGCTACCGGTAATTAAGTTCACAGGAATAATTACAATAGTAATGTCAGAGGAATGATGGGAATGCACCACCCCGAATTTCTAATGGACCCCCCGGTGGATGCTTTATGTGTGGAGGCAATCATTATGCAAGGGATTGTTCAAAAAGGAATGGGTACAATCAGTCACAGCAACCTCGGCAACATCAAATACATGCTGCCATCCAAAATCAACAAACTTGCCATCAAAATGTACCTATGGAGACAAGAGGTATGCTTTTTGGTAAACCCATAACTATTTTGATAGATACTGGTTCCTCTGAGAATTTTATTTCCCTAGAATTGGTAAGAAAAATGTCTTTGCAAACTAAGAATATGGAATCATCATGGACAGTTCAGTATGGTGACAAGGCTATACGGAAGGTGAACAAGTACATAAGAAGAGCCCTCATTAAGTTTCTTGAATTAGAAACCAAAGTTGACTTATATGTCTCACCCCTGGGAGCCTATGATGTCATAATCGGAATAAGTTGGCTAACAAGTCATAAGGCTAACATAGATTGCTATAACAAGGTGGTGGAGTGTGTAGATGATAAGGGGTGTAGAGTTAGTATCCAAGGAATTTACAAACCTATATCAATGGGGACCATTCTACTATGCAGCTAAAGAAGGCAAGGCGAAAGTGAGGAAATTAGATATTCTTAGTATCTTTAGATGAGAAGGGAGAAGAGAAAGAAGCCCCTACCTTTGAAAATAGTCTGTTCCTTTGGGACTACAAGGATGTGTTTCCTGAAGAGCTACCTAGATTACCTACTAAAAGGGAATTTGATTTTTCAATCGATATACTTCCTAGAACTGCACCTATATCCAAAGCCCCATATAGGATGAACACCACAGAACTCCAAGAGTTGAAACTACAGTTGCAAGAATTGCTAGAGAAAGGGTTGATAAGGCCTAGTGTATCACCTTGGGGAGCACCAGTCATATTTCTAAAGAAGAAGGATGGGAAACTAAGGTTGTGCATTGACTACAGAATGTTGAATAAGGCCACTGTGAAAAATAGATATCCATTGCCTCATATTGATGATCTATTTGACTAAATGAGAGGAGCCTCAGTGTTCTCCAAAATTGACCTCCGCTCAAGCTATCACCAATTAAGGATAAAAGAAGAAGACATCCCAAAAATAGCATTTAGGACTAGGTATGGCCACTATGAATTCACTGTAGTTCCATTTGGGCTAACAAATGCTCCAGCTGCCTTTATGAATCTAATGAATAGTGTGTTCCATGATTTTCTGGATAAGTTTGTGATTGTGTTTCTGGATGACATTTTAATATATTCCAAGGATGAACAAGAACACTTAACCCATCTCCAGGCAGTCTTACAAAGGTTGCGGAAGCATAAGTTGTTTGGGAAGTTATCCAAATGCTCCTTCTTTGAAATGAGGGTTCACTATTTAGGGCATATCATTTCAGCCAAGGGTATAGCGGTAGATCCTGATAAAGTAAAAGCCATCACTGAATGGCCTATCCCTACAAATGTAACCAAAGTAAGAAGTTTTATGGGATTGGCAGGGTACTACAAAAGATTTGTGAAAGACTTTTCAAGGATAGCCAATCCAATCACATCCTTGCAAAAGAAGAACAAAAGGTTCATTTGGACTGAGCAGTGTGATAAGGCATTTCAAGTACTAAAGGAAAAGCTAACGTCACCTCCAATTCTAAAAGTGCTTGACCCTAATGGTAATTTCACAGTAGTAACAAATGCATCCAGAGAAGGACTAGGAGGAGTTCTTTTCCAAGAGGAAGCAGTAGTGGCTTATGAATCACGAAAACTAAAAATCCATGAAGTCAATTACACCCCCCATGACCTTGAACTTGCAGCTATAGTTCATGCCTTGCAAAAATGGAGACATTTCTTGTTGGGAAAACCATTTGAGCTTAAAACAAACCATCAAAGACTAAAATATATCGTCACTCAACCTCATTTGAATGCAAGACAGAGAAGGTGGTTAGAGTTCCTAAGTGAGTATAATTTTGATATTCAATATATCAAGGGGAAAGAAAACAGGGTGGTTGATGCTCTCAATAGGAGGAGGCATATAATGGCCATATCCAACTTGCACATAGACCTAAAACAACAAGTATTCTCCAAGTAGAAACATGACCCATGGTACACTCAGGTTAAGGCATCTCTAGCTAATACCTCTGTGGAACCTAAGTATTTGGACTATGCTTTTGATTCTGATGGGCTAATGAGGTACTAGGGAAGAATATACGTTCCTGGTAATGCAGAATTAAGGGGTATGATCTTGACAGAGGCACATAAGGCTCCATATTTAGGACATCCAGGAGTGAATAAGATGTATGCAGACCTCAAAAGATTATATTTCTAGCCAGGAATGAAGAAGGATGTGGTAAACATAGTTGCCAGATCCTAGAATGTCAAAGGGTTAAGGCAGAACATGTGCACCCAGCAGGACTTCTTTATCCACATGATGTACCTTTCTATAAATGGCAGGTCATAAGTATGGATTTTGTCCAAGGGCTACCAATGACATCTCATAGGCATAATTGTATTTTGGTGGTAGTGGATAAACTCACTAAAGTTGCCCACTTCATACCAGGAAACCTAATAGATGATACACTTGCAGTAGAAAAAAGGTTCATAAAGGAAATTTTTAGGTTGTATGGAATTCCTGAGAAAATCATCTCTGATAGAGATGCAAAGTTCACTTCTAGATTTTGGACTACATTGCAGGCTACTTTAGGAACACAGTTGAATTTCAGCACAACTTATCATCCTGAGATAGATGGACAAACAGAAAGAACCAACCAAATTCTAGAAGACCTCCTTCGTATGTATTACATGGATCAACAGACTAAATGGGAGGAATATTTGCCATTAGTTGAGTTTGCCTATAACAATTCCTTCCAAGTAACAATAGGTATGGCACCCTTTGAAGCTCTCGATGGGAGACCTTGTCGAACACCTTTGAGTTGGGATAAACTTGAAGATAGGATCCTGGTTGGCCCTGAAATGTTGAAGGATATGGATAATTAGGTGCAACTTATTCGACAGAGGTTGAAGGAAGCCTCGGATCATCAGAAAAGTTATGCAGATAAGAATAGGACACCCAGAAGATTTCAAGTTGGTGAAAAGGTGTTCCTAAGAGTTCGACCTCATAAAAGTTCCATCTCTTTTGGAAGGAAGTCAAAGCTAGCTCCTCGCTATGTCGAGCCTTTTGAAGTACTTGAGGAAATCAATCCTGTAGCTTACCAGTTGGCCTTACCTTCCGCACTGAGCTGCATTCAAGATGTGTTCCATGTATCCTTGTTAAAAAAGTATAGACCTGGCCCTAAGCATATTCTTAATTGGAATGCCCTGCAAGTGGAGGAACCTGGTACAATAACAATAGAGCCATGTAGAATCATCGAGAGGCACCAGTTCCAGCTTCGCAATAGGACGGTAAACCAATCTAAGGTCCAGTGGGACTAGTACTCAGCTGACAACGCTACATGGGAAGATACAGTGGAAATGCAATAGCTCTATCCGCACCTATTTTGAATAAACTCTAGTCATTTATAAGCTCAACAAATTTCAAATTTTGCTTAAAGAGAATGATGTTGAAATGATACAAACAGTTATGCTTAGATAATACTCCTTGTTATCTTTATCTATGTTAAACTATTTAACCTACCTTGTTGAAGGATGGAATTTAAAGTAGGCAAGTATACTTATTTCTATGGACATATATGTTTTGATCTTATTTCTAACATGCATCGAGACGATGCATAAATTTTAGGGGAGAAGGATGTCACAACCCAAATTTTCTTGAATTTTGAATTTAAAAAACTAAATTAGGTAAACACAAATGTACACTCATTTAAAAATACAAATAATAAACAATTTTCAATAATGGACTACACTTCTAGAAAAGGGCAATAAATAAGGAACCTTCCCTCCCATCCTCAAGTCAAGACCCCAAATTATGACATGACTCCATTTTCTCCTAAAAATTTATTACCATTGGAAAATTTGGGAGCATATTTATGAATTACAAGAGCCCTTTTCCACAAAAATTCAATAGCAATCTTGAAAATGGAGAGGAGCATTTAAGAGGAAGACTTGACTCAAAGACTTGGAGTTCCTCCATGTGGGTCAAGTTTCTCTATAAAAGCATAGATTGGAGGAAGGAGAGACATACTCATCTCTAGTTTGGGAGTGTAGGAGAAATCTGTAAGTGTTCTCCTCTTCCTATGTTTCTTTTGAAAATTGGTTCTTGATTGTTGTCAATAACTTTTAGACTTATTTTTGATGGTATGTTTTAAATTACAAACTATGTAGAGTTACGACAAAGGTTTAGGATTTATCTTTACACCTATCAATTGCATTTTCTTGAAAATACACACACACGGATGTCTACAGAACTATACCCTATACCAAAGCTCCCATATTGGTGTGGGGTGGGGAGGATTCTAGGAAAGGTTGTAGAATTTGGCCTTACATCTGCCAATTGAATTTACCTGAATACACACTCATATATGCTTTGATAGATGTCCATAACCTATTCCACATCATCCATATTGACACGGGCAGGGGGTAAAGCTAGAAATGGTTGAGGAATTCAGCTTTACACCTGCCAATGTCATTTGCTTGAAAGTTTCAAGCCCTTTCAATAGGTCTATTTGGTGAAACCCTACAATCTTGCATTCCACGAGATGATAGTCTCTTGAGACATTATGTCGAACAGTTCACGTTCTTAGTCTGTGCTTCCACATTTTGCAGGCATGACTACTGGGGCACTTGTAACCGCAACAAGAACAAAATTCCTCCTTCCTTTATGCTTTGATGGCTATCCACAACCTGTTCTAGGACCCACGTAGGTTTAGGCAGGGAGGACCATTGCAAGGTTGAGGAGTCTAGTTTTACCACCAGTTGCAATTGCTTAAAAGTTTCTAAGACCTTTTTCAATGAACCCTTTTGAACGCTCCTCCCTGTTGTCATGGCATTTCATGAGATCACATTTCTTTGGGTCATTTTGTCAAAAAAATTGCATGAATTGTCTGTGCTTCCACGTTTTAAATACATGTCTACACGTAGCTTGTAACTACAATATTTGAAGAGATTTGTCTTCTTTTATACCTTGATGTATATCTGTCCCCTATTCTAAAGCTCCCACGTAGGCACAGACAGAGGGGATGCTAGCAAAGGTCATGGATTTGGTCTGCCAATTTCCTTTGTTTGAAAAATTTCTAACTCTTTTTCATGCAAATATAGCTTTCCATGAGACGACATCTTATTGGGGCATTCTGTCAAATAGTTGGCATGACTTCTCTATGCATATATGTATGCCAAGTATCTCTAACTATGATATTCAACTCAATTCTGTCTTGACAGATAAACATACTCAGCCCAAAATTCTCATTCTAGTACAGATTATGGTCTTTGGCTTTAAGTCTACCAATTTTATTTGCTAACAAGTCTCTAATTCCGTTTCCAATAGATCCCATTTTGTAAATTCCTGTAATCATTAGTCGACTTCCTCTATCCTCCTGGGTTGACCAAATACATGTTAAGTTTACCATCATGGTCGTATTGGAATAACATATAGGCAATTATTAGTTGCGAGTCATGGTGTTGGGAGCTATCAAACCTTGCTAAGAGTAGTAACATCGTTGTGATCCCTGAATATGTTTCTTAATAAGCTTTTCCTTCTATTAACATTCTTAATGGCAATTATCCCACCTTTATGATTAAGAGGATCATCCGTTTAGTGGTTGTATAATATTATTTTGTTGCGATAAAATGAAATAGTATAGCAGATGTTTCTATGAATTATAGTTAGGATGCATGTGATTATACATATATATGTATGGCTTGGCCTTTGCTCGAATATAAACTTGGTAATTAATGGATAATTTAGAATTGATGGTCTAAATATGATTTTAGGGCACTTGTTGTAATTATGACACATAAGTCTTGGGAGGATGGAATAATTAGATGCCCTTAATTATCAAAATACAAATTAGTAGTCAAAATAAATATAGGCATTATTAATTATATAATATTAAAACATTAAACCTTAATAATTATAAGCAGACTTAAATAGTAGATCAATTTTTCATTCCTAACCCCTCATTTCTTGAACAAACAACCATATGCTTAAGTATTGTTATGGATCAAAATTGATATCTTACATGAATGCTCCCTTAGGTAAGAATACACTAAATTTACTTAAATCAACAATAAGGTTTACTAAGGAAAACCAGAGTATATAAACTAACTTATCCCTTAAGCTTAATGTTTCAAAACAAAGGTCTTCCCAATGGATGAATGCAATAAACAAACATGAAACTTGTGTATGGATACCTTATAGATTTCAAAAAATGATCAATGATACCCTATTGCTCAATACTATTGATAAAATCAATAGTAGTGTTACACACTTCAATCCTAACTATTTAAGTAGATTTTGGAAGTTTGATTATGTATTACGACAAAGTGGAGGGTAGAGCCCCCTTATATGAGTTTACGTTTCCTTGGATAATGATGGAAGAAGTATAATGTTTAATAAGAATATCTTAATGAACAATATTGAACTAATGATATCATTGAGGAAATACATAAAATTTTGTTCCTTGAGGAATAGATTTCAATGTAAAGGGTTGGGGCAAATATTTAGCAGAAGCCTATAGTTAGAATCAAGGATGGATTACAATAATTCTTTAAACAATCGTTAATCTCAAATGCTTTAGAAAGAACAAAATGAAAACTCAGTGTTTTGAAACAATTTCCCTAATCTCAAAATGTGATCGAAGAATCCTCATTTGACCTAGAAGTCAACATTATTTACCAATGTTAGGAATTGTTAAATTTCAACTAAAGAAGTTAAGTTAAATTCATGTTGGATAAGTTATCTTGTTATGATTACAAGCCTTAATTTGGTTCTAATTGTACATATAAGTTTGAAGTAATTATGCAGGGACAAAATCTAGTATCCTACTCATGGAATAAAGATTAATTTGATATGCGACTATACATCATTGTTTTACCTTGAATAAAGATCACTTGATGTACGGCAAATTAACTATCATATCACCTTGAAAACTAAATGAATAAGTATCTTTTCTAATTTATGTTTGCAATTAACGTAAGTGAATTAGTATCTTCTGAAATTATGTTTACAATTGATTGAATGTTGTTACTTTACTCTTCCTTATGTATTTATGAATGGATCAAAACATCTAGCCTTATTCTTTACATGCAAGCAAAGAAGTTTAATTCTTCTCATTTCCTTATAAGCTATCATATAAGTTTTCTTTTCTAGAGGGGTAAACCTTGTAAAAAAAATGTCCAAACTCAAACATTCGCAGTGTTTAGTATTTACGGTACTTCTGGGTCACGTTTATAGGTAATGCCGTTGCGTTGAACCAAGTACTTCGCGCCTAACATAGCTGTAACAACAACGTCTAGGTACCATCCCTCTAAATCATCAGGGAGTAATAAGGAACATGTCTAAGTTAAATCCGCAGGAAGGGAAAATCTCCTCGGATACCTCACTAAAAAGATTAACTAAAAAGAAAAGGCGAGACTATCAAAAATTGTTGTAGGACGGTCAATGGGAAGACCTTGTCAGGGAAATATGCGTGTTAGGTAAATTATTCACACTTAAAAACTTAAACACCAAACACTCTCGAGAGGTGTGTTTGCAAACTAGTTTCTTAGAAATTTCGTCACTGTATCACTTGAGTGAGTGGGCAGTCGGCGAAGAACTGTATACCAACCACAGTTACATAAAACATAGTGCAAAATAAAACTACATGTTCGCATTCGTCGTGTAGATCACATCCGAAGAGGGCCTTGATCCCATGGATACAGGGTATGTAGGCAGTCTGGACGGTGAAGGATGCCCCCAGTACTTAGGTCCCTCGGATATAGTATACTCCTTTATAATCAACTTCATATTTTCAATCCCTAGTTTGAAAGTTATCTAGGTAACTTAAGAACTCTCCTAATACTCAGAAGAATCCCTGAGGTGGATTACTTGTACCTGACATTGCTGTAAACTGAGGTGAGTACAAGTTGATGTTATGTGTTCCCTAGTCAACATCCTCAGTACAGTATCTGGGTAGACTGTGGTCCCCAGGAAGTGACTCATGAACCTGTATTGGTCCTGAGGGAGTTAGAAGTCTCTGGCCAGAGCATAATGATTCTTGTCCTCTTTAGCCCGTTAGGCTGTCATGTTTATTAATCCCAGATTGGATAGAGTATTGGTCTGTTTGACCCACTAGGCCTTTTGGCCACTATTTGTTCTTACTCGAATCAGGTAGTGAGAGGGTCCGTTTGAACCGGTTCTGTATGAACCTATTTGCCCAAAGGATAGAAGAGCCCGGGTTGGCTTAAGAATGTTTCGTTTTGAACATATGGCCTGTTTTGGCCGAAGTTTTTCCTGAGTACTCAATCAAAGTCTTGATATATCTCATAAGAACTTGTTAATAAAGCAAAATTTTTGAAAATTTGAGTTTGGACCAACCGGGTCCTTACAGAAGATTTTTATCATTTTACTTCCAAACATCTCCTGGGATTGAATCATCAACAAACTCCCAACTAGTGACCGCTTCACGTAAACAGCCGGTGAGATGTAACTCAATGGTCAATATGGAACATCTGTTGACAAAACCTAACAAATCATTCGACTGCATTTTTTGACCTGCACCTGTAAACAGCCATCCGTACATGCATTTTTGACTGTGGTCGACCAGCCGTACGAACATCGACCAGCCGGTCGCTTACAATGCACCAGCTGGTTAAGACGTTCCACTAGTGACAGCAGTAAAAGGGACTTTTTAAATCATAAGTTTTTGGTAGA
Organism: Cunninghamia lanceolata; assembly: GCA_027924645.1. Taxonomy (NCBI): domain Eukaryota; kingdom Viridiplantae; phylum Streptophyta; class Pinopsida; order Cupressales; family Cupressaceae; genus Cunninghamia; species Cunninghamia lanceolata. The sequence continues at coordinate 9,618,306 of BSBN01001067.1, forward strand.
CGCTATGCTTATGATTTTAAACGGCTTTACCGCAGTTTACACGTTCTTTCCTTCATGACCAGGTATTTTACAATTTAGAGTTTGTTTTAGGCACTGTAGAACGACTGCGTCTAAATACACAGATACATGTGATGACAACTATTTCATATGATAGATTATTCATCTCCAATTTTCAAACTTGTCCCTTTCACTTGTTAATACAGCCTGGGTCATCACGCTATATAATAAATATATGTAGGATGCAAGAAAAACTTGGTGATCAAGTTATTCCTGTAGCTACTATGTAACAGGTGGACATTCTGTGCTGGTAAACTTTAATAAGCTGGTGTGTTGTAATTCAACCCCAGTCGAAATAAAATCGACGGAAGTCCATTACATACACGTAAATAAATGTAGTGTAGTCGGTAAAGTTGATGTTGTTGAAAACAGGAAGATCTTAAACAGCAGGCACGTTGTGCCAACTATTTTTTTTCCATTTCGTTGAAATCTTGCTGACTAACCATTTTTAGTCGAAATTGAGCGGACTAATGCTGTCGAAAACATGAAGGACTGTCGATTCAACACGCGGCCGCAAAATTTGCAGGTCAAAAAATGAAAGACGTTGAAAACATGAGGTCATAGGTCGCAGGGTCAAATTCTTTTACACAGCTGGCACGACAACGTGCCGGCTGTTTACATTAGAGCTTCTGGGCTAGTTGTAGAATTATTTTATTCATTGCAGAGTTGGGGCCACATAAACTCGTCCTTTGTTTGCGTTTTTCCCATGCTTGGCAATTCGTGGAAATATTTTTGGTTGCGAAGTCAATTCCAGGGGACTTCCTTGCAACCACGAATTTCACTTTCTTAATGAAATTAATTTAATAAAGATCAGTATATTACAGAATATTCTTCCAATACCGAAAGAAACATATTTCAGATGGAATTTATTTGAAATTCATACTGATTTGGGGCAAGGATTGGGAGTTGTGAATTTAGGGAACGGATTGAGAGTTGTGAATAATGCCGCTCAATGTGCTTTCTGCACTAAACTCGGCGCGTACGCAGTTCTACCATTTCAATGCAATATTTATCGCAGGTCTGGGCTTTTTCACGGATGCCTATGACCTCTTCTGTATCCCGCCTGTTTCCAATCTACTGGGAAGCATCTACTACAGAAATGAGATGCCCATTCATGTGAAAGCCCTTGTCAACGGAATCGCTCTATGCGGAGCACTCGCAGGTCAGCTCTTCTTTGGTTGGCTTGGAGACAGAATGGGACGAAGGAGGGTCTACGGATTCACTCTCACTTTGATGGTCGGGAGTTCGATCGCTTCTGGCTTCTCAATCGGCAGATCAGCCAACTGTGTGATTGGCAGTTTATGCTTTTTCAGGTTCTGGCTAGGCTTCGGTATCGGCGGGGACTATCCGCTATCTGCAACAATCATGGCCGAATACGCAAATATCACGACCAGAGGGAAATTCATCGCTGCCGTCTTTGGGCTCCAGGGCCTTGGAATTCTGGCCGGCAGTGCGGTGGCTATAATTGTGTTGGCTGGAAAGGGGTCAGCAGTAAACTTCGAGCCATCATTCGGGCAAAAGGACGTGGTCTAGAGGATAATCTTAATGCTGGGAGCCGTTCCCGCAAGTTTCACATATTACTGGCGGATGAAAATGCCGGAGACCGCCCGCTACACCGCATTGGTTGCTCGAAACCCTCGGCAAGCCGCAGAAGATATGTCGAGAGTTCTTAATCTGGATATTGATGAAGATGAGTCGGATGTTTTATCACAAACCACCACAGTGCAACACTGAACAAGGAGACCAAGGGTCACACCTTGCAACAATCCCCCCAGTGCAAGTGTGGGGTTTGAACCCGTGACCTCGGCTCTGATACTAATTGTTAGCTGCCGTTGCACCAAAAGATCGACCTATTAATGCCCGATACAACCACTTGACTTAACAAGCATGGGAGGTAGTTAAGCCCTTGTCACAAACCACCGCAGCATAGCATTGAACAAGGAGACCAAGGGTCACACCTTGCAACATAAAGAAATACTTAAAACTACTAAGGTGATGCACCAGAATTGTTATCCACACTAATAGCACAACGATTAAGCTTGTATAATTCACTGGTAAAGTTAAGGATCATGAATAACATTCACATCATATATATTAGATTAATCAAAGGCTCATACAGAAAGTAAGAAACAAGAATCAGAAACATATCACAATTGTACAGAACACCACTCTCTCTTCATTGTTTGATAGGAGAACAAAGTACATAGGCAAAAAATTTCATAAAAGACAACATTCAATCCCCTAGGAGAGGCACCTATAAAGGAAAGAAAATGCTTCTACTCTAGTTGCTTAAACTCTCTGATTTCTAGTTCTCTATATATATGTCTCTGATCCATCACTATTTAAAGCACAAGCTCCAACGAAGATCTTTGCAACTGCCAAAATCTCCTAACTACCAATCCCACCAATATCAGTCTGATGTTTGAGCTAACTGGCTCTTTTGTTTCAGCCTTCATGTTACAAATCATTTTTGAGAATCTTGACTCTCTATTCATCATACCATTATAACTGCCTTCATGTTAGATCCTTATGCACAGGACTTAGAAAATGGTGGCAACTACTAGGTTTCTTTTATATTATAATAGACTCTCCTTTTGCCCCTCATGTCATGGCACAACAATCAGAGTCTTCAAAATTGTGGCACAATACAAAACGTGTTATTATAACACATGGAATCTTTCGCTGCATCAATAAACTAGACATGTGGTAGGCTGGTGCATCTTCTACAAAACTCCACCAAAAGACTTTTCAAATATGTGCCAAGATAATACTTGGCGTTTTCTTTTGCTTTTCCCTGACCAAGAGTCGGGCTCATTTCATGAGACATGTGGAAGACTCTTGCAACAACTTTAAAGCTTTAACAAAAGGGACTTATATTATGCATGGTGCTAACACTTGGCAGCCTCTCCGTTCTTTTACTTTCAAACCTTTGAAACCTGATGTTTCGCCACGTGGAGCCTTGGCACATGTCAAAAGAGACTTTTATTTTGAGAGGTACTCAAATGAGTGCCAAGCTAACACTTGGCAACCTCTGTTATCATCTTAGACTCTTAAGACTCCTTTTTCTTCGTTTGCTCCAACATGACTAAAAACTTTAATACCAGCTGAATTATATATATATTCAAATGTAGAGTTTTAACTCTACAGTTCATGGAAATCCACAAGGGACTCTCGCCTATGTAGAAAGAACCACAATTCACTAGCCTATATCAAAAGAAGAAAATAAAATTGTATTTCCTCCCACAACCCCCTTTTAGAGCTTTTGCAAAGAAGCCTAAAAACTAGCCCATTCTATCTCTGATAGGTACTCTTTGCTTTGGAGAGCAAAGCTATATCCAACTTAATAATTTCTTTGTGAGAAAACGTCTTGAGGCTCTGCACCACTGCATGTAATTGAAATTCTAACTGGGCCATTGGAAAAGTGTCTCCACCTTAGCAATGCTTGATGAGTCACTCAGAGTCTGGAAAACTATTTGATCATTTTGTTTCATGGCTAGCAAAGTCTTGATCTGGTCCTCCATCAAGATAGTACTATCATCTAGAAATGGTGGGGGGAGTCCTAACTAGACCAGTTTTTCAATGTGTCCCTTCATTTCCTTTAATCTTTGTTTCAAAAGATCTAATAAACTTTTACATTTTGTTGCAGCCTTATTACAACTTAGAATCTCATTAACTTTGATAGCTGCTATCCACCTATCACTAACCCCTACAGCCTGTAATATTTCATGAAAAGAATCATATATTTTTTGGATCAACAATTGCGATTCAGAGACCTTCGTAGAAATTGAGGACATGATTTTCTTCATAGAAGAATCAACCCTCTTACAAAGCCTCTACACGTATGATATGCACTTAAGGGCAGTCTTGAGTTGGGTCACTTCCCCTGAAATTCTTTTCCAACAGGAAATATAGAGCTCCTTTACCATGGACAACACTCCAACATTTTGAGGTCATTAGGCGAGCTCCAGAGTCAACTGTTTCACATTCTCCTCCACAGTCTTGCACTTGGTCTACAAGCTATTGTTCTCTACATTTATAGCCATAAGCTTATGATGAAGCTAGGTAACCTCTCCATCTATATCACTGTATTTGTTCGCTAGGGGACTCTTCTCCTGTTCCATGGAAGTGATTGAAGCTTTTGCCCTATCAAGATCCTTCTGTAGTTCATTGACCTTTGTTTGTGAAGCCTAAAAGACCTCTTTGGACATAGTCTCCTTAATATCCTTATTTAGCTAACTGATCTCCTAGTCCTTGGCCTTAACCTCTACATTCAGATGGTTCATGGTGGCCTTTGCTTGGGTTAGTTTAGGTTCTATCTTCTACAATTTCTTGGAGACTTTCAAGAAATCTGTAGTCACCACAGATATCATTTCCTTCATGAGCTTTACCTTATCTTGAGGCCAGAACTAAGTGAGATCCATGGCCATCGCATTCATAGTGTTGTCTTCAGGTTTCATCTACTCTAATGGCTTGACTACATTTGGGGTCATGTGAGCAACTGTCAGGGAATGCTGGGCATGGTCATAGAAAGACCACATGTGTGGGAAAACTAAATGTTTTCCCTCTTTCTGCTTCTGCTTCTATTTTCTCACTTCTCTCGCCTTTTTTTCATCTTATGCTTGAGTTTGGAAGGTGGGGGGAGAGACTATCAAGCCTCCAGCAAAAGGGGATCCTTGGGGTAAACCATATGGAACAGTGATTAATTTCTGGGATGAGGCTTGTGTGGATGACGCACTCCTTAATATTGATAGGGAAATTCAAAGGTTGTGAAATAATAGGAGGTGTAGGATAAGATGGGGGCGGCAATGTTTGTGTAGGAACAACAGAGATGGCAAGGAATACTTGGATATGAGAAGGTGGGGCAGCCATCCCTTAAGTAGAAGTAGAAGAGTGAGAAATAGGGGAAGGGAAAGAGATACTTACCTAGGTGGCAGTCGTAGTTGTAGTAGTCAACATGTAAGATGCAAGGTCCACCTCTTCTTCCTCCTCCTCGTCTTTCTCCTGTAGCTTCAATTTACGTTTTTTACTAAGAGTGTCTATTGCAAAATCTTTGGGTTCGTCTTCTGTTGTCACTGGCCATGATGAAACTGACAATTCTTGTGCTTTTGAAACCTTTAAAACTCCTACTCCAGGGTTCCCAGATGCTGAAGCTATATGGACCCCATGAGGCGGTGGTTGGGACGCTTGTTGTTTTTCCAACTCGCTGAGGGACGGTGGCCAATTTGATGGTCTTGGAATCTCAATTAATGTTTTTGACCTGATGTCCACCTCCTCTCCCATTTTCTGATTACCAGGAATATTGCTCATGTCAGGGCTAGAGATTGGAGTCAGATGCACTTCATCCAAGAGGTTCTCCCATGTCTCATCTATGTCAACATCCTCAAAATTTCTTTCCCATTCAAAAATTTCTTGCCTATATTTCCAATAGGTAGATATCTTGTAGGTGCTCCAACCTTTGGCTAACAAAGCCTATCTCAAACCATGAGTCATTTTCTTGGTGGGGTCATATTTCCTTATGGGCTTAGAAAAGGTTTCCCATGGCGAAGAAGGCTCTAGAGGGAAATACTCTAAATAAATGTAGACATTTGGGGAGTCTATGTTTGGTGATCTTCTCGCCTCAAAGAATGGGTGAGTCCAATGTTCAAAAGAGGCATGGACTTTGTTCTTGGATAGCCAAGGAACCATGAATCCATCTGGATCGTACTTTCACTAATCCATAATCAAAACTAGCCCATAGATGGCTAATTTTCTCATCAAAATGTGTTTGGCCTCTCTCTTTACCATAGTAATACCACCCTTAGCCCATAAGATATCATAGAAGGCTTTCTTCTTTCTCCCAAACCCAAATTTAGAGTCAATCATAGCCATTTGTCAAGCCATCTCCAAACCCGAAACCCTACTCATCAAAACCTTAGGGAGCATGAAGGTATCCTCACAAAAACCATGGATTCTTATCATTGTGTAGTGGGCCCTAAAGAAATAGTCACAAGGAACTCAATAATTTGATATTATTCCCCTCACTGAATCACTCATTCTATGATTAATCTCTTCTAGGTCTAATTGTTGAATGAGTTGGGCCACAAAGTGCTCTGCAAATTCATTAAAATCTGATGTCTTAGACAATAAAGGGGTCCATGCAGACATCGTAATCACTTTATAGGCATTGACCTCTAGATCCCATAGGGTCAAATTTATGTGTTGTTGAAAAAATTGGTGATTCTGATATAAAATCAGATGGAACAGATATGAAGAATACCTGAACGTTTGATTGTGCTAGAAATTGGCTAACTGTTGGCACAATGCATAAGCTATATGTTCTGCAAAATCAAACTTATATGCATGTGTCCTCAAGATTGTTTTGAGGTAAAAAATAGCTCCAAGTTGCTAGTCATGAACATTCACATCCTCATTCTGCCCAAAAATAAATGTGAGCATTGAGCAAACATCATGCACATCTGAAGTGAACATTGATAAAGAAAGGGGCAGGGATGGTAGCTTGGTGTTGCTTTCTCCCAGATGTAGCTCTCTATTAAAGAAGGTAAGCTTTTGGTGCACCTGATTCCAAACTTGCTACAACTAAGCTAAGTTGTAAAAACTGGCTGAGGGATCATGCGACAAACCAAGCATGTCACAAATAGATTTTGCATTAATGATCACTCAGATATTTCTCACCTGGATGATCCCACTAGAAGAGTCAAAGTTGATTGCACACAACTGCACCCATTCTAGATATGGATGGACAAAAGGGACCATGTATTGAGCCAAGCTAGAGTTCCAGATTCTCATGCTGAAAGTCTCTGATTTGCCTTGCATTACCTCTTTAATCAATCTTGCATGTACCCCTTCTCTCAAATTTTTTGGATTCTTGGACAAATTGGGGTCAAAAATTCTGTCAGCATAATCAACAACCAGAGTAGAGTCATTGGGATTACCCTTTCTCACCTCTTTTGTTCTTGGAAGTTTGATTTTGGCCTGCGTCAGGGCTGAGGCATATGATTTGTTGTTTTTCCATTCATATGGCAACTCAAATAGTCCTTTTGGTTCAGAGCCTCTGGAAGATTGTCCCTCCATTGCCATTTCTGTTCCTCTCTTGGCTAACTATGATTTTCACCACTTCTTGTGCACACAGTTTTAGAATTTAAACAACAATTATGGCTTAAGCTTAAGGAAACTATGCTATGAAAATGCTAAGAATGAGGAGTAGAGCCCTTTTATTAATCTTGTCACTCCAAACGTACGAGTTAATTCACCTCCTTAATGAGCCTATCATGTCATATTTAATGACCTTGAAATTACATGCTCCAAGGGGCGGCTAACCAAAGCCTCAATCAACCTCATAAGTCTGTGTGAATCCCCTTCATGATTGAGATCATTGTTGTGTCCATTCCAAGATCACCATGGCTCACTGAATCTAGTGCATCACCCTATTTCCCTTTTAGTTTCCTTCTAACCCTTTTCCCCTACAACATTAGCACTAGGTTTAGATACACATTTCTTTAAACATTAGGCTTAGAATGAGGAAGCAGCCTTCTCTAGAGGTTTGATCTCAATTTGCAAGGTCCCACACTTCAAGATCATTCCCATTGTGTCATTAGAATTCTCAAAATCTCTCTGAGTAGGGTGCAATTCTATGCGACAACAGTTTCTGGCACGCTCGGTGGGACCTATTTGATGATCCTTATCATCCATTGAAAAGTTCTGGTGTGCTCTTTAGTGCATCTTTCCATTCAGGGCAATCTCTCCAACACCATGGTGACTCTACTAAACAAACCTACTGGTGAAAGTAGCCTAAGCACCTAAAATTGTATCAAAGATCAGGATTTTGGTGGTCTTCTTGGTCTACTCAGCTTTTGGAAGCACCTCAATCACCTAGTGACTCTCTCTCTAGTATGTATCCAGTTTCTCTCCAAAGTAAACCTGTTACCCTTGTTTTCAGGGAATGTTTGATACATCCCTACCTTTTAATGCTCTAGTATGTCAAGCGGTTATGAAAGTCATGATTTTTTCCCTCCATCAAGAATAGGCTTCCATATACTCAGCATATTATTCACATCACTATCATGGCCCAGCTAAGAAATAAACTATTTATGGCCTTTAATAGCGAAATCCCTCTCAACCTCACACAATATAATAACATCCCTATCGCAGCCCTAAATGCTATTCCCTTTTTCATTGGTGAAAGTGCCACTACACCTGATGAGCACATCCATGACATTGCCAGCGTATGCTCCGTTCACAATGTTACTCAGGATAATGTCGTTGTGAGGCTCCTTGTTGCTTCTTTGAAAGGAAAGGCACTACAGTGGTACAGGGGGTTACCTGCAGGATCAATTTAGGAATGGGATGATTTAGGAACAAGGCTCTGTCAGCGTTTTGAAGACAAGAATGACCATTTGTCCCTGATAGAGCAACTAGCCACCATTGAAAGGGCTCCATATGAATTTATGGTGGATTTCAATTGTAAATTTCAAAAGACTTGGTACAGAATCCCACCATTGGTAAAACCTTCCCCTAATGCTGACTTCCTATATTATTTGAGATCCCTGAGCAGTGATATCACTGTCATGATCCAATCTCTAGGAGGAGATGTGTTACCTAATGCCTATGAGGTAGCCATTAGGGTAGAAAATTATCTAATTTTGGCTAGAAAGATTGCTCCCAGGCCTCCAATGCCATTATTTCTAGAAGCCCCAGTCATGCAACCAATTATGGCACTAATTCCTACACCTAATGTGCCATACCAAGTTCCTAATCAGCCCTATCGGTTCAGCTGCCAACCTCGTCAGGGGAACAATCACAGACAAAGTCATCCAAATTGTGCTAGGCCCCTGAACCTCATGAGTTTAGCTACTACAAATACACCAAGAAGGCTCGTTCCTTTTCAAAGCAACTTAGCCCAGGGTAATGAGCGACATCATTCATGCAATCCATCAGCGGCCCTGAAACAACAAATTAGACATAGCCAGCAGGCTATGGTGGAACAAAGACAGATGCAGGCCGAGTGTTTGCTTCATGAGCTACCTGGCTATGATGAAGATGAGGAGGACGAGCAACTGGTTGTGGATATACAGCAACAAGAGAACAATGAAAATAATGACAAATTGTTGCCAGTTGAGGCCCAGCCTGACAGTGAAATTCCAGCCCATAAAGAAGAGCATATGAGTAGTCATGTACTAGAAAGTACAGAGGACTTGGAGGAGGCTCATTTTTGGGATGAGCTTGATGATTTTTGCTCAAACCTGAATAGTAAATCAATGCCTCTAGATGAGGTAAACTATGAGCAGTTTGAGCAGATGAAGGAGGCAGTAATTCCTCCATTTGATATCTAAGAACCAGAATATTCAGATCAACAACAAAATGTTGTAGGATTAGAGCATAGATATACATGCAGTAGTGATGATTTGCATGTCACTTCAAGGGGATGCCCAATCAGGCATCTAGCCCAACTAGAGATACATCAAGAGGAGTCACCACTTGTCATGCTTGCCTCTAAGCATGAAGTTGAGCATCATAATGAGTGGGATCAACCCATCTATTCAGTACAAGCTAGCAGCATCAACAATTAGTTTAGGTGGATAGGTGAGTTCATCTCTATTCTGGGGGAGCTGTTTTATCAATTTGTCATATGCCCATCCCTCCCTCACCTCTTTTTAACTACCCACATGAATGCGAAACATTGAATATTGTTAAGGAAGGGCAGTTACTTTCAAGAACCAGTTAATGGCTTTGTTTAAGGTCATCCCTGACTGGTTAGTTTAGGATTAGAGTAAGTTTTATTTCAGTTTTAGGTTTCCCTTCAATAAGTGCCCTTGCACTCTATTGTATTCTCATTAGGAGATACATGCTTTCTTGTTTTGCTTTGTTTTGCTCTAGTGGTGCTAGCCCATTGTTCCAGCTCCTATGTTCTTGTTGCAATTTTTCCTCTTTTGACTCCATGCCCAATGGATGCATAAGGCCACTTATCTAATGTTTAGCAGGCAAACATCCCTGAGAGGTCACCAAAATGTTGTCATATTTTGTATGGCCCCAAAATATTCCTATCCCGCTCCTTCTATCAAAGAAATCTGATCAGAGAAAGCCTAAATAGAAGGAGGGAGGTCTTATACTACATTTCCTCATGCTCTACCTTGTAAAATTTTCCAAAATCTTGCCTAGAGTATCCTTGCAGAAAACCCAAAAAAACCCAGAAATCCTTTGTTTTCAAGTGCCTCCCATTGTAGATAATTCTCAATTTTATACTTAACCATCTTTGTATGTATCTTGTATGTATATCTGTTTGTATCGCATATACAATTGCGTATATAAAGGAAGATACAAAAGACATATCGGCAACACTTTTATGTATTGGCAGGACTTGGTTTGTGGTCCCGCTGATAGGCCGATGCAAATGCAAGGTCAGATGCAGAAAGAGAGATACAAAGACATATCGGCGACACTTTTGTGTATCGGCAGGACTTGGTTTGTGGTCCTGCCGATAGGCCGATGCAGATGCAAGGTCAGAAACAAAGGGAGAGATACAAAGACACATTGGCGAGAGACTTGCATGTCGATGAGATGCTTTCCAATGTCTCCCTAACAGCTTGATGTATTTGTATATACAAGGTGAGATACAAAAGTGTATACATCTCCAGGCCCGACCATCCCTTCATTCTATATTTGATAGCAGTTCAGTTCTGCCCTTGTATATTGTATATTGAATTGCATGTGTACGATATACAAAGGCATATACAAAGTTAGATACAATGAAGAAGATGCAGTCACACATGCCGATGTAGAATCAAAAGGTACAAAGTGCATTTGTACATACCGAAAGGTAGAAAAGTCAAGCATCTTTGGTATGTATAATTGCATGTATATGCCGATATGCAAAAAGCAAGATACAAGGCTGGACCTATTTTAAAGTTCCATTCTGATTGATAATCCATTGAGTTCTACAATTGTATATTTGGCGATTATATCTCCCATATACAATTGCATATATAGAAACAGATACAAAGGGCCATCGACGACACTTTTGCATATCGATATGCCTTGTTTTAATGTCTCCTCGATAGCTAGATGTATACAAAGATGCATATACAGTGTAAAGTGTGATTGCACATACAATTGCAGATGCAAAACGATATACAAGCGCAGGATGAAGTTGACCGCAACTTTGACCGTGAATATCTTCTGCATCCTAAGGATTTTTTGCATGTTCCAAAAGGCAAAAGTGCTTATTTTTGCCTCCTCTTGCATTTGGTGGGATTTTGAGGGAACTATTCTCACTTTCAAAATATGGTCTGGATTTGTATGCTCAGTCGACAGGACGTCTCAGTGACCGTTTTGACGTGTGGAGAGGCCTTTTGTTATGCGATAATTCTGGTTGGTGAACTCTGTAATTACAATTCATGGTGGATGGCCTTCTTCTTCAATGCGCATGGGTTCCTCTGGCTCGCTGGCAGATATCCGCATGGCCTACAATGACTTTTGTACTCCTCACTTAATGTTTTGCCCTATTTTGCATGTGGGCAACTATTTTTTGGTGTTGCAGACCTACCAGCACAATGGTTCCTGTCCTTTTTACCATGCCGCTGTCCATGTGCCCCTGTTCCTGCATTGATGACCTCAGATCCTGTTCCTGCATTGTATATTGAATTGCATGTGTGCTATATACAAAGGCATATACAAAGTCAGATACAATGAAGAAGATGCAGTCATGCATGCCGATGTAGAATCAAAAGGTACAAAGTGCATTTGTACATACCGAAAGGTAGAAAAGTCAAGCATCTTTGGTACGTATAATTGCATGTATATGCCGCCGATATGCAAAAAGCAAGATACAATGCCGGACCTATTTTAAAGTTCCATTCTAATTGATAATCCATTGAGTTCCACAATTGTATATTTGGCGATTATATCTCCCATATACAATTGGATATACAGAAATAGATACAAAGGGCCATCGGCGGCACTTTTGCATATCGATATGACTTGTTTTGATGTCTCCCCGATAGCTAGATGCATATACAGTGTAAAGTGCGATTGAAAATACCGTTGCAGATGCAAAATGATATATAAGTGCAGGATGCAGTTGACCGCAACTTTGACCATGAATATCTTCTGCATCCTGAGGAATTTTTGCATGGTCCAAAAAGGCAAAAGTGCTTATTTTTGCCTCCTCTTTCATCTGGTGGGATTTTGAGGGGATTATTCTCACTTTCAAAATATGGTCTGGATTTGTATGCTCGGTCGACAGGACGTCTCAGCGACCGTTTTGGCGTATGGAGAGGCCTTTTCTTATGCGATAATTCTGGTTAGTGAACTCTGTAATTACAATTCATGGTGGATGGCCCTCTTCTTCAATGTGCGTGGGTTCCTCTGGCTCGTTGGCAGATATCCGCATGGCCTGCAATGACTTATGTGCTCCTCACTTAATGTTTTGCCCTATTTTGTGTGTGGGCAACTATTTTCTGGTGTTGCAGACCTACCAGCAGCATGGTTCCTGTCCTTTTTACCATGCTGCTGTCCATGTGCCCCTCTTCCTGCATTGATGACCTCAGATCATGTTCCTGCATTGTATATTGAATTGCATGTGTGCGATATACAAAGGCATATACAAAGTCAGATACAATGAAGAAGATGCAGTTGCGCATGTCGATGCAGAATCAAAATGTACGAAGTGCATCTGTACATACTGAAAGGTAGAAAGTCAAGCATCTTTGGTATGTATAATTGCATGTATATGCCGATATGCAAAAAGTAAGATACAAGGCCGGACCTATTTTAAAGTTCCATTCTGATTGATAATCCATTGAGTTCCACAATTGTATATTTGGCGATTATATCTCCCATATACAATTGCATATACAGAAATAGATACAAAGGGCCATCGGCGGCACTTTTGCATATCGATATGACTTGTTTTGATGTCTCCCCGATAGCTAGATGTATACAAAGATGCATATACAGTGTAAAGTGCGATTGCACATACCGTTGCAGATGCAAAACGATATACAAGTGCAGGATGTAGTTGACCGCAACTTTGACCATGAATATCTTCTGCATCCTGAGGAATTTTTGCATGGTCCAAAAGGCAAAAGTGCTTATTTTTGCCTCCTCTTTCATCTAGTGGGATTTTGAGGGGGTTATTCTCACTTTCAAAATATGGTCTGGATTTGTATGCTCGGTCGACAGGACGTCTCAGCGACCGTTTTAGCGTGTGGAGAGGCCTTTTCTTATGCGATAATTCTGGTTGGTGAACTCTATAATTACAATTCATGGTGGATGGCCCTCTTCTTCAATGCGCATGGGTCCCTTTGGCTCGCTGGCAGATATCCGCGTGGCTTGCAATGACTTTTGTGCTCCTCACTTAATGTTTTGCCCTATTTTGCATGTGGGCAACTATTTTCTGGTGTTGCAGACCTACCAGCAACATGGTTCCTGTCCTTTTTACCATGCCGCTATCCATGTGCCCCTGTTCCTACATTGATGACCTCAAATCCTGTGGAGCTACCTCAGCATCCCTCGCATAAGAACTTGACCTATATAATGCATTGTAGCCTCATTGTTGAGGAGGATGGTAATTTTGGGCTGTTATGCTGCCAAATTTCTTGTAGTCAGACCTCTTAGTGTAATTATAGGATTATTAGAATGTGACTCACTGTGCCTGTAGCTTGGCCTCTATTATCTTCTGATCAATCCACCCATGAATGTAATTAGCTATACTGTGTCTTTTCCTGCTACTAGTTATTTTGTATTGTAATGGTTTCTGACCTTCATGATCAATATATGCATGATTTCTTACCTTTCTTATGTCCTGATTTCTGTGTTTCATTTGAAGTTATAATCTATTCTTCGAGTAAAGTGGCTCCTCTGCAAGTTTGATCTTCATACAAAAGCCTCAATCAACCTCATAAGTTTGTGTGAATCCCCTTCATGTTTGAGATCATTGTTGTGTACATTCCAAGATCACCATCACTCACTGAATCTAGTGCAGCACCCTATTTCCCTTTCAGTTTCCTTCTAACCCTTTCCCCCTATAGCATTAGCACTAGGTTTAGATACATATTTCTCTAAGCATTAGGCTTAGAATGAGGAACCAGCCTTCTCTGGAGGTCTGATCTAAATTTGCAAGGTCCCACACCTCGAGATCATTACCATTATGTCATTAGAATGCTTAGAATCTCTCTGAGCAGGGTACAATTCTATGTGACAACAGAAACACTGACCAAATCTAACCCATGCAACAATCAATAGTAGGTTGAAACAATCATGAATTCCCCAAAAATGTAGCAAAATATGAAATGGTATTACTCATTTCAAACTGAGATAAAATCACAGTGAACTATACCAGAGGATCTAATAGTTGATTAAAATATGTACATTAAATTCAAAACACAACAAATTGTATGATGCCATATTGACACACTAAAAACATGACTTACTGTATAACTATTGGTCTAACTTTTTTGAGACTTATTATGACACCACAACAAAAAAACATGTTGGTGACACTTCTTTTTAGGTCTATAAAACATATTTGAAATATGTTTGACAAGAAATTTGAGACCAAAGCTAGGAACTTGTCCTAAGCATTGCCATAAAGATGGGGAAGCCATAATAAACTCACCATATTTGATTTTTCTTATAACTGAGAAAACAAAATAGGTACCAGGTGAATGCTCAAAATCCTAAGAAAATAAGTTTAATGCTGTGAGAACCAGCTATTTTGAGGTGGGTTCCTCATTCAGATCAAAAATTTCCACGGCCATATATTTTTCATTTTCAAGATCTACTTGTCCGGATACTCCACACCAAATTGTAGTCTTGTTTGTAAAACAAATCATATACATTTGACCGCAAGGGACACAATTTAACTAATAGTGTATAATATTCCATAACCCAATTTAAATGGTGGGAAAAAAACATAATTAACTTTCTATAATGCCCTAAGTTTCACTGTAAAATCCACATTGCCGTTTAAATAGCAATATAAATAATTGTTTATTTTCCACAAAGCCCTAAAATTTGCATTATAATCCATAATACAATTCAACAACAGAGCAAACAAGTTGCTAAAATTCCACATAGCCCTAAACTTTGTGGAGAAACCCGTCACCCAAATCAAATAACAGGACCAAAACATTGTTAATTTCCATAATGCCCTAAAATTTCTCTAAAATCCATAACCTAATTCAAATAGCAGAACAAAAGTGTTGCTTCTCTTCAGAAAGCCCTAAAATTCTCACAAGAACCCGTGACCCATATCAAATATGAGAGCAAAAGCGTCACCAAACACACCGCTAAAACATCGTCAATGTCGTTGCCCATGAAATCCGAGAGCTTTTGTTTAATGACCATGAAAGCCTGGGATTCGCTTACTAGAGACAACCGGTAGTATGCACTATCAAACTCTATTACAATATTACTATTAAAAAAACCCAAATCAACTTGTATGCAGATGAATTTAGGATAACATGCCTCTACAATAGTATTAATATTTAAATTGCAGAAAGGAAAGTATAGGCAAAAAATAATATGTAAAACGAAATCTAAAAAGCTTACCTTGCAGTAGAGCAGACCTGCTAATGGAAACAACTAGGAAGTTGAAACAATACCTAGCAGCAAAGGAAGACTAAGCATTTTAAGTTTTCCAGAGTCAAAAAGTTAGTTGAAGCATTAACTCCACACGCCAATGCAGCAAGCAACCGATCTCCCCTACTAGATAGTTTAAGTACCTCTGAAGATCTGGGCAACCAATCTCCAGGGCAGATCCATCACTAAATGCAAATGTACCAAAAGATTTCAACTAACGGAGAAGATCAACAGGACAGTCGTCCTTGTACCTGTAGGATAACGAAGACGGTTGGATTGCAACCTGCTGCAGTACGGAACTCGCCCAGCTTTGCAGTGAAATGCCTATTGGCGTAATAAAGTAAAATATACGAGAATGTTTATAAATAAAAATGGGTGAACGATTGGAAGATGAACCTAACTTTAAAAAGTTATGTCATTTGTCAATATATAATTATGTTACACCATTTCATTCGTAAATAAAAATAGACATAAATATACAATTTTCCCTAGTACACAAATATTTAATTCACGTCCATTAACTTAAGTAACTTGGTGATTAAGTTATTTCTGTAGATACTAAGGAACGGGTGGACATTCTGTACCGGTCGTTGAATTATTTTATTTATTGCAGAGTTGGGCCCACATAAACCCGTCCCTTGTTTGCGTTTTTCCCATGCTGGGCAATTCGTGGAAATGTCTTTGGATGTGAAGCAATTCCAGTAGAGTTCCTCGCAACCACGAATTTCACTTTCTTTATGAAACTAATTTAATAAAGATCAGTAGGTATATTACAGAATATTCTTGCAATACACGATATAAATATATTAGAAGCAAAGACAATGGGACACACGGAATTTGTTCGAAATTCATACTGATTTGGGCAAACGATTGGGAGTTGTGAATAATGCCGCTCAACGTGCTTTCTGCACTGAACTCGGCGCGTACGCAGTTGTTCCATTTCAGTGCAATATCTATCACAGGCATGGGCTTTTTCACGGATGCCTACGACCTTTTCTGTATCCCGCCTGTTTCAAACCTACTGGGAAACATCTATTTCAACGACGACAGGCATCACGGTTCGCTACCTATTCAAGTGAATGCCCTTGTCAACGGAATCGCTCTATGCGGAGCATTGGTGGGCCAACTCTTCTTCGGTTGGCTTGGAGACAGAATGGGACGGAGGAGGGTGTACGGAATCACTCTCACTTTGATGGTCGGGAGTTCGATCGCTTCTGGCTTCTCAATCGGCAGATCAGCCGACTGTGTAATCGGCAGTTTATGCTTTTTCAGGTTCTGGCTTGGCTTCGGCATCGGCGGGGACTATCCGCTATCTGCAACAATCATGGCCGAATACGCAAATACCACGACCAGAGGAGCTTTCATTGCTGCGATCTTTGGGATGCAGGGTCTTGGAATTCTGGCCGGCAGCACAGCAGCAGGTCCTGAACCATCATTCGGGCAGAAGGATGTGGTGTGGAGGATAATCTTAATGCTGGGAGCCGTTCCCGCAGGTTTCACATATTACTGGCGGATGAAAATACCGGAGACCCCGCGCTACACCGCGTTGGTTGCAAGAAACCCCAGGCAAGCCGCAGAGGATATGTCGAGAGTTCTTAATCAGGATATTGATGAAGATGAATGGGATGTTTTAAGCATCCAAACTCGGGACCCACAGTTCGGATTGTTTTCCATGGCTTTCGTGAAGCGCCACGGCCTAGAGCTGCTAGGCACGGCATCCACCTGGTTCTTTGTGGACATTGCATTCTACAGCGGCAATCTATTTCAGAACGATATATATCGTAATATCGGATGGTTGAGGTGTAATTATCCAAATCCATTGGATGAAGTTTTTCGCACTGCAAGGGCACAGGCGCTGATTGCATTCTTTGGAACTTTGCCGGGGTACATATCTTTGGAACTTTGCCGGGGTACATACTTTCCATTCTTCTGATAGATCGTATTGGGAGATTTAAAATTCAGCTAATTGGGTTTTTCTTTATGTCTGTTTTCTTGTTCGGCCTCGCCATTCCTTACAAAAGTTACTGGCTTCACCATTCTCATCGAATTGGCTTTTTGGCGATTTATTGTCTGACCTTTTTCTTTGCAAATTGTGGGCCCAACACGACGACTTTCATTGTGCCGGCAGAGTTATTTCCTGCTCGGTTGCGATCGACGTGTCATAGTATTTCTGCAGCTGCCGGTAAAGCAGGCGCTATCATTGGAGCATTTGGGTTCTTGTATGCCTCTCAACCCAGGCATACGGATAATCTTGGGCCTAATGATTGCGATAGGTCTTATCTAAGTGGCATAGGAGTCGATAAGGCCTTGATTATTCTTGGAGTAGCAAGTTGCTTGGGTTTCTTTTGCACATTTCTGATACCAGAAACAAATGGAAGATCATTGGAAGACAATGAGGAGGAACTTTCTCAAATTCAAGCTGAGGTGGAACTTGCTCAAACTCAAGCTGAGGCGGAACCTGCTCAAATTCAAGCCTAATCTACGTGAAGGAGAACAGGTAACACATTTTATTCCAAGCTTCGTTTGTAGGAAATTAGGAATCAGTCTTCTTGGGTTTTCTAGCTGATGTTCAAAGAAAGGAAACTACCTTGACTAAATTAAGTTTGGCTTTGTTAGTAATGACGTTATTTCATTTGAAGTCCATGATGAATGCCCCCCACACATATATATTTACTAGCAATGGCACCTTGGTGTGTAATGGGTACGCCAAATAGTTTTGGAAGTTCAATTTCCATATCTTTAAAAGTGAATGAGGATTGTCTTGTAACCTATGGACCATGTTATTTTTTATTTTCTCGAGTGTCATGAATTAATTTGCATAATCTTAATGGATTTCAAGATCCTGTGTTTTTCTTAGTAATTATTTCAAATGTGTGAGCTTATGTGTTTGGTGTCTAGTCTCTATAGTCTATATTCTTGTTCAATTGCATTCCATTAATTGTCACATATGTATATTATTTGAAGCATGTATGCTTGTTTAGCACAAGCCCCATATTTGTCATCATTTAATAGGCATTCTCTTGCAAATATAAGCATGACCAGCACCTGCATCATGTTTATTTGTCATCTATCCTACCATCATGCATCCTCTCATGGGACATCACACGATACAAAGATCGATCAAACTTAATGAACCTCATTAATTTTTAAATTTCACACCTTTGCATAATTTGAAGGTCAAATGGAATAAAATTAAATTTAGATGTGCTATAATTTTAGATTGAGAATTCCTAATTATCTAAAAATATTAAATTTGAAGGGAAAACGTTTGATTTGTTTGAATTTGTAGATGATATGGGGATGATCTTGAGACCTCAAAAATGACATGCATTCTTGGCAAGACTTTTGTAAAAGGAACATGACATAGAATGCACACCATTTTTTGCAAACTACCTATAGAGAAGGAAACTTGACAAATACCTATAGAGAAGGAAAAAAATGTACTTTAAAAATTATCAATGTCCCAAAATTTGCAATTTTGTTAAATAAATAAATGTATACAAGCATGTTATAT
The DNA here is from genome assembly GCA_027924645.1 of Cunninghamia lanceolata. NCBI lineage: Eukaryota > Viridiplantae > Streptophyta > Pinopsida > Cupressales > Cupressaceae > Cunninghamia > Cunninghamia lanceolata. Next base: position 9,637,453 of record BSBN01001067.1, read on the forward strand.
TTGAAAAAGGTAGGAGTGATTTAATATTGAGTTCCCATTTATCTCTCCCTCTCTTTATCTATCTCTCCCTGTCTTTCTCTGTTTCTCTATTCCTCTCTTTATCTCTCACTATCTCTTCCTTCCTCTCCCTCTTTCTCCCTCTCTCTATCTCCCTTTCTTTCTTGCCCTATCTCTCCTCTCTCTCTTTCTTGATCTCTCTATTTCTCTTTATCTCTCTCTCTATCTATTTATCTTTGTGTATGTCTTTCTATCTCCCCTTATCTATTTCTCTCCTCCTTTCTCTCTTTCCTCTATCTCTTTCCTCTGTCTCTTTCCTCTCTCTATCTTTATCCATCTCTCTTTCTTACCATCTCTCTTTCTCTCTCTCTCTCCCTCTTTATCTTTGTATATCTCTACCTCTATATATCAATGTCTCCCCTACCTCTTGATATCTCTATATCTCTACCACTTTATCTCTCTACCTCTTGATATCTCTATATCTATACCGCTTTATCTCTCTATCTCTTTGTCTCCCTCTCTATTTGTTTATTTCTCTTTATCTCTCTCTTAGTCTATCTCTCTCTCCATTTGTATATTTTCTTCTTCCTATATCTTTCTCTGCGCCCCCTTCTCTCACTCTCTCCCATTCTCCCTCCCAAGATGTGTAGAATTTGACAAAAATGAAGACTTGATGAAATGATTAATTAAATTAGAGGTTTTGATCTGATAATAGGTGGAAGCCTCTATAATAATCTGATAGGAAACAACAAGAACACAAGGGATGGGCTAGAGGGGAAGAATTTCTCTGTTTTATATAGATTTCCATGAATTCTGAATTATGTAATGCATGCAATGCATTTAAGTGTAACTTGAAAGAATACTGAAACCTTCATTTTATACCAATTTGGGCTTCACTTTGGATCATTGGTATGAAACAACTGTTTGATTTGTTTGTATTTGTAGATGTCCTTTCCCTTTATATCTCTTATCTTTACCATTCTCTCCCACTCTAGCGGAGCTAGATGATTTGGACCAACCCATACCAAGTCAGTCTGTCTTTTCTTTATCTCTCTTTCAATTTCGTGAGGCTCTAGTGGAGCTAGATGATCTAGACCAACCCATACCAAGCTCCACTTTTTACATTGTAAAAGTACCATAGACTAATCATTAATGTAGGGTTTTTCATTAGAATTCTTGGCCATAGTCATAAGTCTATCACACAACGAAACACTTTTTGCCACTATGTTTATGCAGTTAAGTTTAGTTTTGTAATTTGATGGTGGCCAATTATTTTGTGTTTTAGGAAATGTCTCTTCAATTCTCACGGGTGGTAAAGGTAAAATTTGAAAATAATTATTCATAGGAAGGTTATGCATGTAGCCATTGTTTTGTAGTTGTAATTGAAAAGTACTTTGAATCCACAAAATTTAGTTCAAAATCATACATAAATAACTCCATATGGTTTTCCCATACACCCTTTGGCATAGTATACACATATTCAATGTAATGGTGTGGTAAACAAAAAATTATGTCTTTATTTTTTGTAGACAAACCTTTGGAAGACATACTTTCTTTGAGCTTTATCTTCTAAAATGGTTTCTTGTGATTGGTTTCATAGTAATCCTTTACTAAATCTAAGTGAGCTTTCTTTTATGAAATTTGATTTTCTACACATCCTCTAGGCTTTCACTCAATCCTTGCAAAAGGAAACCATAGTTAGCATGACTAATCAAACTAATAACCTAGGGATATAATTAGCAACATTGAAGCTTGTAATTAGTACCATGTTGATTGTGCAAACAAATTTGCTCCATATAATCCAAATAATGTCCATAAATTTGAATACTTATTTTTTCTAACCTCTTCAATTTGGGAGAGCATGAATTAATCATTTCGCCAAGTCTTTCTTTTGTCAAATTTTGTCCATCTTCCCCCTAATTTACTCTTTTGGTGTGTTTTTTCCACCCAAATTTTGAGGATAAGCTTGTTTTCTTTACAATATTTTGTGGGTACAACATAATTGAGTGGTATACCCAAACAATGCATTGCAATTGACCTCATGTATCACCCCACTATATGCATTGTACTTGTTCTTGGAAGCTCTTTACTGATGATCCTCCAATTTAGCTAGTTTGTTTTAGTAAGGGAATGTTAAAAACAATAAAAAACTCTATAATAAAAAAATCATTTATTATAAACAAAAGTATTATTATGGCAATGACAATGATGGAGTAGGTTCTATAAAGGGAACATTATCATCATGATTTTATTATTCTATCTAGTCCTTGCATGTTGTGTTTTGCTAATGCCATTACATTTTTGTTTAGTCTTTGTGTGGTCTCTTGTTTCCTTAAATATATATTAGATCATTTTTGTGGATCCTTGGTTTGCAATCTAATCTAAACCTAAGACCTGACATTCCTTCCTAAGGCATTATTTTAAAGTTATAAATTCCTCACCCATTGGAATGGGGGGCCTTGAGCATTATCTTGATCAACTTTATTTTCACCTCTTGGACAATCAGATTTTTGGCATGCATGGGAACTTTTTGGTAATTACTAACCCCACTTGTGCTTGAAAGGACATGCCTTCACTTCAGTCATAAATAGAAATTAATAAAGATTCCTTGAGTAGCAATTGAACCATGCTGGACTCAGGATTAGCCTGGGCTTTGAGTTGGGTTAACAATTGATAATGGCTCAGAGTTTCATTATTATTCATTTTTTTGCTCAATGCTGAGAAGTGGAGGCCACCAGCTATGGTGAAGCTATGCCAAATTGGCAAGCCTCCACTCCCTCTCTGTCATTATGATTTCAATAATAGGAGCACTTAAACAAAGCATAAAACGTGAAATAGGATTATGTGTAGAATAATGAAGAGAATGTAGCATATTTTTTGACAGATGTGGCATCAAGTTGTTTTAGGGTGAGTCTCCCAATGCACATCAAATGTCCTTTGCGGAGGGACAGAAAGGCGATAATATTCACATGGAATTTGGGCTCAAAAAATAAATATAATAAAAGACCTGACATAACTCTATATATAATAATCATATTTAATATATTAACTTAATATAATAATTTGTATATATAATGTTATATCTTTACTGGACATTTGGTTTGTCATTTTCATTGGTCATTGATCATTTTCTATTTGCATTCATTTCATGTGGTACTTTATTTCCTCTGGATAAGTTTCATCTGAACAAGTAAGCACAAGTGCTCAGCTCAATTGTCACATCACATTATTATTGCGAGCCTAATGATTTTTTTATTCATTTCAATATTTAATTGAGGAATCGTTATTATTATCAGCGTAATCATTATTATTATTTGTGATCAGGTAAACATTTAAGAAGTAGATCTACATTAAAATATTGTCCAACCCCATATATATATATATATATATATATATATATATATATATATATATATATATATAGATATATATATATATATATATATATAGAAAGCATTTTATTTTTAAAAAAGTGAACAGCTATAAATAATGTTAATTACATATATCTAATTTATTATTACATGATTTATTAAGAATATTGAAATAAAAAATTTAAAATTAAAATATATATACAATATTTTTTAAAAAGATAAAATATATATTTTTAAAAATTATCAAATATTAGTGGTTGGTTGGGTGGGAGCCACTCCACAATTACATGTGTGGATTCGCTGACGTGGTAGGAGGTGACGGGGTTTATCAATGGCCAAATCATTTTTGAACCAAAAATTGAGTTTTCATGATGGTAGTGAAGCTTTCTGAGTTTTGGAAATAGGTTGGCATGTTCCTCACATCACTCATAACTAGAAGTGATGGCAGCTATTAATGGTAGGATGTGTTGGCTTTCTGATATTCCCCTATCCCTTCCATCACCAAGTTTTATATTAGATTTCTTTCCCATTTTCTTTATAGCGAAGTTTATCTTGAAAGTAACGGTGAAGGATCTAGAATTGGGTGGCATGCACACTCATGTTCAGCTTTTGGGATCAAAGGGGTAGATGGCCTTTATTGGCCCAGTGACTTCACTTGATTTGAATAGGGTAATTAGGCAACCTGACTTTCTTACTTTCACAGCGGTACAGTGCATTATAGTAAAAGGCTTCATGGAGGGAGCTGAAGGATATAGGCTGGACTCTAACATTTCTTCAAGGGTCTTGGTAGGTTTGTTGGATATCAAGGTTCCAAAGGCAAAGGTGAAGGATATTATGCAACATTTGTTCAAGAAGGTTTTTCTGGGTGCTTTGGAGGAAAGTTTGGTTGCGGGATCCCTAGGAATTGGTATTCCTCGCCCACGCGACTTGGAATGTCTGAAGGATTCAGACACAGTGGTGAAATTCTATCCCTTCCTTTTAGACATTACTGGTCTAGAATTAATAGAGCATCATCACCTGGCTATAGCGAGAGCAGATTTCCTAAGGATTAAATCTAGGCTGGTAGTAGTTCAAAGCTCAGCTTGGGAAGATGAGTTCAGAGTTTTCGTTTAGAACAACCTTTAGTATTAAGCATCGTGTGTCAATTTTTGGGTTGGGGATAGGGTGTACTTAGGTGTCAGGTATTTTCTTCTCTGATTGGGCTTTTTTGGTGGGCTTCGGCATTTGTTTATGTATGCAGTATATAATGTCTCAATGCAGTTGGTTTTGGGGAATTTTTGACCAGGTGGGTGGTCCTTTTGCTCCTTTGTATGGGATGGAAAATTAATGGTGGTTTCTCTATGTCCCTCAGTCATGGGCCAGATATGTAATCTTTTTTGATATATAAATAATATACTCAATCTTATGTACCAACAAAAAAATTTATCAAATATTAAGATAAATATTATATCAATATAAGTAAGCTATTTACATTTGAAAAGAAATATTTTTATTTTGGTGAATAAAATTAATAAAGTAAGTAATATAATTAAATTAACTTAAGAAATTAGTTTAGAAGGTAAAAATATTTAGTTTCATTTGTGGTAGAAGATGTTATGTTACAATTACATCTATTAAATATAAAACTATGACACCTTGACATATTAAAAGATTACATGTGTCTGGTCCAAGTTCAATCCTATACTTACAATAAAGGAGATAGAAATAGGGAGAGATAGACATATAGAGAGATAAATACATAAAGAGAGAGAGAGAGAGAGGAAAAATGAGGATGAGAAGAGAGAGAGGTAGAGAGATAGAGAGATAAAAAGGAAGAGGGAAAGATAGAGAGAAGGGGAGATACATAAGGCCACCATGGATATCATGACGTAGGATAAACCAATGGGATACTACCATTAGTGTTGATGAAAGATAACAAAACTTATTTAACTGGCCTTTGGCATTAGCCTGCATGTGCCATAATTGTGACCCCACTACATGGCCCTGCAATTTTTAGCATATAAAATCTAACCTACAACCAATCTAATTTGTTTAGTTTTAAATGGGCCATCAATCATTGACTTTGGAATCTATGACTTTCAGTCCACCAACCATAGATCCTCTCTAATATGCTCACTCAAATATATCCTTAACTATTATAAATATGCTAAAAAAATATAAAACTCAGCTCACTATTAACTTTATATATTATTAGTATATTATTTTATATCTTAAATTAGGTTTAAAGTTTTTATGAATGTTATATAGTTATTTAGCTTCTTGTTCTAAGCTAGATTCAAAGTTAATATATATATCCTTAACATGCATCCAATATAAATATTTAGGTGCAAAATTATATAATAACTATAAGAGAGAGGAAGTGTGTGAGAAACAAGGGGGATGGAAATAGAGAGAGAGAGAGAGAGAGAGTGAGATAATGTCTTTGGCATAAATATTTATACATAGTTCTTATTCAATTAAATGTATTATATTTATAAAATATACTTATATTATATTTAATGTGCTATTATGAGCATAGCTCCCCATTGATAGGTGTCATCATTGGATTCTTGGTACAAAAATACTAATTGAAATACATTATTTATATATATCCCTCTCCCTTGTTTCTCACACACTTCCTCTCTCTAAGATTTATTTCTCCCTATGTTTCTCTCTATACTATCTCTAAGATTTCTCACTCCACCTCTCTCTCTCTCACTCTCTCCATGCTTCTCTCTTCTCCTCTCTCTCTCTCTCTCTATCTCTAAATACATCCCTCTATATTTGTCTCTATATCTTCATCCATGAGAGAGAGCGATTTCATGCCAACATTCCAAGGATGGAATGTGTCCAAAGCACATGGGCAATCAATAAGTTTGATTGATAGAGATAGATATATAGAGAAATAATCTAAAACAAAGAAAAGATCATGGGAAAATTAACTGTGGGGGTTGATGATATTAAACCTCCATTTTGTGCATATATTGCAATCATTGCAATCCATGAGACATATCTTTAGGCTATGCTTGATCAATATGATGGATTTTGACCACATCAATGCTAATAGATGATGAAATGCATCCATTTTTGGAAAAGGATGTAAACTTTGATGGATGAAGTAGATTCAATAAGAAGGAAGAGAGAAAAACCACTCTTCACAAAACATTGTAAGGCATTGGAGAGACTTGTATTTTCATATTTTTGGTCCATTGGTGTCTCAAGAGATATGTATTGGAAGAAGTATTATCTATAAGGGATCAAAACATATAAGAGGGATAATTAATGTGGACTACACTTTCACATCTATCTCAGTTCTCCTAAACACCAAGTAAAGTTTTCCTAACCAAGTAAAGTTCTCTCTATATCTCTGTGTATTATATATTTATATTTAGTAATTTATATTGTATGAGCGAGATATGGCTGATCATATTTCTCTTTCTCACTTCATCTCCCTCTCCCTCTCCCTTCTTCTCTCTTCCTCTCTCTGTCTCTTTCTCTCTATATATATCTCTTTTTATCTTTCTCTATTTTTACTCTCTCTATCTCTCCCTCTTTATCTCGAAATACTTCTCTCTATATTTGTCTCTATATCTTCATCCATGAGAGAGGGAGAGAGAGAGAGAGAGATTTCATGCCAACATTCCAAGGATGGAACATGTCCAAAGTACATGGGAAATCAATAAGTTTGATTGATAGAGATAGATATATAGAGAAATAATCTAAAACAAAGAAAAGATCATGGGAAAATTAACCATGGGGATTGATGATATTAAACCTCCATTTTGTGCATATCTTGCAATCATTGCAATCCATGAGACATCTCTTTTGGCTATGCTTGATCAATATGATGGATTTTGACCTCATCAATGCTAATAGATGATGAAATGCATCCATTTTTTCGAAAAGGAAGTAAACTTTGATGGATGAAGTAGATTCAATAACAAGGAAGAGAGAAATACTGGTACTCCTCACAAAACATTGTAAGGCATTAGAGGGACTTGGATTTTCATGTTTTTGGTCCATTGATGTCTCAAGAGATATGTATTGGAAGAAGTATTATCTATTTATGAAATACATAATGTGCAAAGACTACAAATTACTAATATCAAAGAAAATCATAGGCAAGTAATGGCCATGAAAGGAGGTCGAACATGTTGAACATGTTTGTGAAAGACATGTCCTTTGAACCTCACTCCACCTATCTTATTTTTGATCTGTAAAGCATACAACATGATGCACTCAACAAAACTTTATATAGACATTTGGTAGGTTTTGATTCTTGGTGTGCAATTGCATTGTTACCTTTTAAGGATAGTTTGATTATTGTGTCAGTTTACATTAGGTTTGCAATATTTCCTTTCATTTGTTGAACTATATTTTGTAAGGTATTTTTGTGTACCAGTGGTTTTTCCCCTATGACAGAGTTTGTGTTGTTGGTACATAGGGGAGTGCTTAATAAAATGCCTTTAAAAAAAAACTTAGTGCCACTAGTTAGATGTACACTCACAATGTACAAACCTTTTATGAGTCGATCCATATGGAGATACACAGACCAATTAGTAGCTAACACATTGACAAGGAAATCAACGTAGGTCAATACATAGGTATGGTGGATATACCTTTGATCATTCCTATACCAATGGTAATAGTTTGAATGGAATATTGGATTATTTGTAACAAACATGCATGTCCACTTCTTGAGTTTTTGGAGGCACATATGCATTATCCTTCAATTCCCTTATCCTTCTCAAGATAGCATACATCTAAGGAATCAAAACATATAAGAGGGATAATTAATGTGGACTACACTTTCACATTTGTCTCAGTTCTCCTAAACACCAAGTAAAGTTCTCTCTAAATCTCTATGTTATATCTCTATGTGTATTATATATTTCTATTTAGTGATTTATATTGTATAGAATATAATAATAAATACAACTATAATAGAAAATTTTATAGACTAAATATTTAATTAAGTAACAAATATATATTATATATTAATATATTATATTATATTTATATTTGATAATTTATATTTTAAAATATAATATATAATAAATATAATTACAATATAGATTTTATATATAAAATAGATATATAATTGAATAAAAAATATATTTAAATATACAATTATATTATATTAAAAATATATTTAATAATTTAAATTATATAAACAATATACATAGTAACATAATATAGATTTTATATATAAAATAGATATATAGTTAATAATAAATATAGGTAAATGTTAACTATCACCATAAATCTTCTAGCCATTAGAAAAGATCATATAAGTTATAATGAAAAGATAAGTTTGGATTACAAAAATTAATCTTTACAATGTTTCCTCCATTTTGCAACACTGCTTATAGATATATAATCAAATATGTTAAAAAATATATAAATATTAAATATATAATATTTAATGTAAATATACCATTTTACAATATATAGTATTATTTTAGAAATATATTAACTACTTTACATTATATAAAAATAACTAATATAAATATACTATTTTACAATGTAATATTATTTTAGAAATAATTATATTAAAATAAGATATAAATATAAATATTAAATATATAGCATTTTTTTTCTAACTACACAATTTTATAATATAATAATATACTTAAAAAAATATAAATATAATATATTTTAAATAGTATATAAATATATATTTTTATTTTACTATATTAAAATTTGTTAATAATTCTCATATGAAGCTTATTTACATGTATATCAATTGCATGAAAACATTTTTTACTATTACCTATTAAAATTGGTGGAAACAATATTTAGCTGCTACTGCTAGGCTTTTATATGCTTAGAAAATTGTCTCACGCCATAAACAAAATTCGCACTGGAAAATTTTCTAAACTCGACAGTTGTTCCTATCGTGTAATCTGCCCTCACCTCCTCTACTTTTCTGATGACAGTGTAATAATAAAAATACAATCAACCAAAAATAAATAATTGCACCGTTATTATAAAGAACAAAAGTAAATAAAATTAAAAAAATTGTGCTACGTAGGGTTTGGCTAAACTGAACGTCACCTGCACTTGGCTACAATGTCCACCTATTCTACTATTTGAAAAAAGGTGACGGAAACTCACGAAATGAAGGAAAAAGTAGGTGGAAAGTAAAAACGGCAAAGGTCGTCAACGGCGACGGAGAGGTATGCAATGTGTCTTGCAAAGGACACTGATGATGACGAACGCTCAAGATCATTTTGATCGTGTTGCATCCATTTTGGAAGACTCACAGTCATTGATCTACCAAGTCAGCTGGCCTACTAACAAAGGGAACGCCTTTGGCGTAATGAGGAACTCTCTTGGCCGTGATCAACTCATGCAAGATTTGGTTTGACCGGTTTATGTGGAAATGGGGATTACAAACTTTTTCATTAAATGATCCATTACATTTCTTTTCCTACTAGTAATTGTTTAATGATAACATTATAGTAGCTATTCTTAGTCACTTAGTAATGGCTAATCATTTATTAACTCGTAACATTGTTAAAAACAAAACTAGGAGCATGAAGGAACAACACAAGGATGGGAATAGAAAGGGCAGCATCTATGCAACATACAAAATACACCAAATGTATAATGTCTTAAAAAGAATCTTCTTAAAAATTGTATTATTTTATGATATATCTTCTTAATTTTTTTTTAAATAAAAAGATGGGAAGCTGTTAGACCAATATATTAAAATATAAAATAAGTAGAAATACAATGATTAAAGTTAATCCTAGCAGGCGTCTGCATAAAACATTATAAACAAAAATAGCTGAAGACATATATATCATAAAATGATATGATTTTTAAGAAGATTATTTTTAAGACATTATACATTGGTGCATTTTGTATGCTGCATAGACGCTACTAATAGAAAGGTCCAAAAGCTCCAAAGCTCGAAGGATGAATTGGAATATCTCGAAATTGCCAACACTCTGTAATTTGTTCTATTTATTGTTTGTTTTGGGTTGTGTTGTGGGTCAATTGTGGTTTCACTGACGTTTTTCTAATGTAAAGGGCTTCTAAGGTCCCTTCAAATTTTGTTTTTACCCCTTTTTAATCAAAAACTTCATTAAGAAAAAAATTCACATTGAATAATTTTCAATCAAATTTCCACTTTTTGTCACCTATAACAACTAAACCATTAATCTAATTTGAAGATGATGAACTAGTGATTTTTGAGATTTTGCATGTAGATTCTAAATATATATTTCTTAAAAAAATTGAGAAATTATTTATGAAATTATTTTTGTAAGTTTTAATAACTTGTTTTTTATAGTTAACAATATTTTTAAATAGTGACGTTTATTCCATAATGCATAACTTTTTTAATAAAAAGGATAAAATTATAAATTTTTAAACATAGATTCATTACACCAATATCTAGTGCGCATATTTTTTTTTTGCATATTTTATTTATTATTTTTTAATGATTGACTACAGCATAAGGGTGCCCAAACCCATTAATAATAAAACTCAAAGAAAAATAGCTATCAGCTACTCAAATTGAGGGCAATTAATAGAAATAAAATATTATATTATATACCATAGTTTCATGTACATATCATTGTATTATCCTTATATAGAAAACACCATTACTACATCGGATACAAAAAAGGACATCACACTTCAATTTACTTCAATCCTCCCTATTCCTCTTGTTAGGTTTAGCTAACAAAAGATATTAATTAAATGCAAATAAAGATTAAACAGATGAATGAAAATACATAGAAATAATAATAGCAAGAGACAAGTTTTAACGTGGTTCACCCAAACTTAGGCTACATCCACCAACAGAGAGTCCACTACTATTATCTAGTAAATCAAACTGATTACAGCCAACAATCCTTGTAACTCAATACCCCTACAAAATGCTACAATACATCATCAAAAACCCTAACCCTTAGCCATTTTTATCATGACTTTTGTTAGTTATAAAATAGGGTTTTTTAATGTCGGCCAAAAAAAATAACTCTTGACGCCTTAATAAAATAATAAAAAACACTGTGGGGCACTGCCTTAATGCTACCCCTAAACCTCGCAAGGGGCGCTACCCCTTGACCCCTTAGGAATTTGGGGGGAACCCACACTAATAAAAATGGGGTAAATTTAACCTCCGAGTCTACTTAGGCTCCATATAACAACAATCTCCCACTTGGAGACTGTTCAGAATCCACACCATATCATCTCCCACTTGGAGACTAATCACAACACCACTGACTTTGTAGCTCCCACTGAAAATAAGCACCCTAGACTCTGTTGTTCTGATTTTGTTTTCAGTCTTAAAGACCAACTGAAGTAGAAGAGGAGCTCAACTTCTCCCTTGTCACTACCTTGGTAAACATATCCACTGGATTTTCATCTGTATGTATCTTTTCTAGCCTTAACTGTCCATCATCCAACACTGATTGAATGAAGTGATACCTCAACTGTATGTGTTTGGTCTTTGAATGCAAGGCATAATTCTTTGCAAGATCTATGTCACTCTGACTATCCGTAAACAAATAACTATTGGCTTGTTGTTTGCCCAATTTTTCCATGAAAGATTGCAGCCATATCATCTCCTTGCTTGCCTCTGTTGCAGTGACATACTCTGCCTCCGTGGTGGATAAAGAAACCACCTTTTGCAACCGTGAGATCCAACTCACCGCTGTCCCACCTACAGTAAAAACATAACTTGTAGTACTTCACCTGGTATCAATATCCCCTGCCAAATTGGAGTCTACATAACCTGCTAAATCAGTATTAGAGCCCCCAAAACATAAGTGTTTATTGAATGTACCTCTCAAATATCTAAGAATCCACTTGACTACATTTCAATGCTCCAATCTAGGATGACTCATATACCATTTTACAACTCTTACAGCATGTGCAATATTTGGTCTTGTGCATACCATGGCATACATTAAACTTCCTACAGCTGAAGCATATCGTACCTTGGACATTTTTTCTTCCTCCTCTTATGTCTTTGGACACATCTCCTTAGTCAATTTCAAATGACTGGGCAAAGGTGTGCTGACATCTTTTGCATTCTCCATATGGAATCTCTGCAACACCTTTTCAACATAATCAGCCTAAGATAGAGTCAATTTTCTATTCTTCCTATCTCTACAAATTTTCATACCAAAGATTTGTTTTACTGCCCCTAAATCTTTCATAGAAAATGACTGTGCTAACTGCTGTTTTAACTCTCTTATTTGATCCATGTTAGACCCAGCTAAAAGCATGTCATCAACATATAAACATAAAATAATGTAGCTGTCATTTTCCAACCTCCTAAAATAAGCACAATAGTCAGAATTACACCGGCTATAGCCTTGCTCAACCATAAAACTATCAAATTTCAAGTACCATTGCCGAGGTGCTTGTTTCAAACCATACAAACTCTTCTTTAATCTGCACAACAGTTTCTCCTTACCTTTGAGCTCAAATCCTTGGGGCTATTCCATATATATATCCTCCTCTAAATCACCATGGACAAAGGTAGTTTTCACATCTAGCTATTCCAAATGCAAATCTTCAGCATCCACAATATTTAAAACAGTCCGAATAGAAGTCATCTTGACAACCAGAGAAAATATCTCATCAAAATCAATGCCCTTTTTCTGTGCAAATCTTTTTACAACTAACCTGGCTTGAAATACTTTCTTACCTCCATCTTCCTCTTTCAACCTATAAACCCATTTGTTTGGTAAAGCCTTTTTATTTGCAGGTAACTTACATAATTCCCAAGTCTATTTTTTTAGCAAGGAGTCCATTTCTTCTTTTATTACAAGCTCCCACTGAACCTTTGTATCCACCTGCATAGCTTCATCATACCCTTCTGGTTCACCAGCATCTATTAACAAAATAGAATACAAAGAGAGAGAAAACCTTTCAAGAGGTCTACTTAGCTTTGTTGACCATCTAATATTCATTGGAGTTTGTGGTATTTCTTGTTGTTGTTGCGGAGCATGAGGAACCACTAGAACATCACTATTTGGAGTATCATCTAGCACCACATAATCTTTTTCTTTCTTCTGATGCTGCTGCAACTGATCTTTGTACAACACCTTCTCATTGAATACAACATCTCTACTTCTCACAATTTTCTAATTTTTAAAATCCCAAAGCCTATAACCAAATTCATCAATGCCATATCCAACGAAAATACACTTTTTTGATTTTGCAGCTAGCTTGGTTCTATTTTTAGAATCTACATGTACAAATGCTTCACATCCAAAGGTTTTGAGAAAATAATAACTCACCTTATTACCTGTCCATGCTTCCTTTGGAATACCACAGTCCAAAGGAACTAAAGGACCTCTATTAATTAAATATACAACAGTGTTGACAGGCTCTGCCCACATGTTTAAAGGCAGCCCAACATGCAATCTCATGGTCCTTGCATGCTCCATTATTGTCTTATTCATGCGTTCAGCCACTCCATTTTCCTGTGGAGTCCCTGGAACTATTTTCTACCTATGAATTCCATTAAAGGAATAATAATCCTTAAATTATTTGTTGCAATACTCATGACCACTATTAGATCTAAGATATTTTAGTCTTTTACCTGTCTCATTCTCAACCAAGCTTCCCCATTTCTTAAATGTTTCAAATACATTAGATTTTTGCCTAAGGAAATAAATCCATACCTTCCTAGTTGCATCATCTATGAATATAACATAATGCTGAGAGCCACCGAGAGAAGATACCTAAGCTAATCCCCATACATCTATATGCACAAGCTCTAACTTTTCATCTTTCTTTTGGTTCCCATCCTTGAGAAAACTATCTCTCTTTTGTTTTCCATACATACAACTTTCACAGAAATCTATATTAATACATTTTAGACCTGGTAAAACTTTCCTAGAATGAAGTACCTTCATACCTTTTTCACTCATATGCCCAAGTCTGTTATGCCATAGTGTTGTGTCAAAACCTGCAACAACTGTTTCAGTCTCTTCCTGCGAACCTGCAACAACTGTTTCTGAACCTGTTTATTTTTTCTCTGCAACAACTACAGTATAAGGAATAGTATGACCTATACAAAGATATAAGGTGCCTACTTTCACACCTTTTGCTACTACTAAGGCACCTCTTGTAACCTTCCAATTTTTATTAGTAAATGTAACAATGCAACTTTCATCATCTAGCTACCCTGCTGAAATTAAATTCCTACTCATCTTTGGAATGTGCCTTACCTCTTGGAGTAGACATTGATTCCCATTCTACAACTTAATCTTAATTCTTCCCTTTCCAACAATGTGACAGAGTTCATTATCTCCCAAATAAACCAGCCCAAAATCCCCTTGGACATAATCAAGAAAATAACTTCTATGGGGCATAGCATGAAATGAGGCCTTTGAATATAAAACCCATGAATCATTAGCATTATCTAGGGAAAGAATCAAATCATCATCTTCAGATATATTAGTTACCACATTTGTCTCCTTATTTCCTTCTTGTTTGTCTCCTTCTTTATTCTTCCAAGACCAGCAATCTTTCTTCAGATGACCTCATTTCCCACAGTACCAGCAATCCTTCCATCCTCTGGATTAGAATATCTTATCCTTTGATTTTCCTCGTGACTTCCCATGACCTCCAGAACCTTTTCCTCTCTCCTTTGATCTACCCCTCCTTTCTGCATTTAAAACACTACTTGATGTGGACGCTCCTAAGCTTTTCCGTCGCATTTCCTCACTAAGGATAACACTAACAACATCATCAAATTTTAAAGTATTTGAACCAGAGCTAGAGTTACTTACAACCATTACCAAGCTATTCCAACTTTCTAGCAAAGAACATAATAGCAAGAGAGCCCTCACCTCTTCATCAAAACTTACCTTTACGGAAGTTAACTAACTGATAATCATATTAAACTCATTTAAATGATTTGTCACAAATCCACCTTCAATCATTTTTAGATTAAAAAAATGCTTCATGAGAAATACCTTATTTGAGGCTAAGGGTTTTTCATACAATTTAGCCAAATCTTTTATCAGACCATCCATTGTCTTCACTTCCGTTATATTGAATGCCACTGATGGTGCTAGGCACAACCGAATGGTTCCCAGTGCCTTTCTATCCAGAAGATTCTAATCCTCATTAGTCATTGTTGTCAGTTTCTTGGCTACTCCTTCCAACGGCCTCCATAAATCATTCTGATAGAGATAATCCTCCATCTGCATCTTCCATAACTGATAGTTCTTCCCATTGAATTCGTCTACCTTCAATTTACCCTTGTCTGCCATTGTTCCCACTTAACCGTGACACCTTCTTACTGACGATAATCAAACACAACCCACTTTGATACCACTTGTTAGTGTTAGCTGACAAAATATATAAATTAAATACAAATAAAGAGTAAATACAGGAATGAAAATACACAGAAATAATAATAGCAAGAGACAAGTTTTAACATGGTTCACCCAAACTCAGGCTACATCCAACAATAAACAATCCAATATTATTATCTAGTAAATTAGACCGATTACAACCAGCAATCATTGGAACTCAATACCGTTGTAAAATGCTACAATACATCATCAGAAACCCTAACCCTTAGCCATTTTTATCACGACTTTTGTCTATTACAAAATAGGTTTTTTTATGTCAGCCAATGAAAAAATAACTCTTGACGCCTTAATAAAATAATAAAAAACTCCGCAAGGGGCACTGCCCCTTGACCGCATCTTGGTGGCGCTGCCCCCAAATCCCCACAAGGGGTGCTGCCCCTTGACCTTGTAGGAATTTAGGGGGAAACCATGCCGATAAAAGTGAAGTAAATTTAACCTCTGATTTTGATTAGGCTCCATATAACAACAGCTCCATCATCGCATCAGTTTCAATGTATTCTACACCTGACCTTGGTGAGTAGGCAACCATAACTTTGATCCCCCCACTCGGCCTGTTGTCTTGGTTAGATGCTTGAGGAAATCCACCCCCTCTTGCACTGAACTCCTACGAGCCTACTTATCCTTATTGACCATTAGTGTAACAAAAGGAATCTAGGGGCCATTGTAAGTAGGGAGAAGATTTGGCCACACACCACCATCTCTCCGTAGACCAATGCCCAGGATTGCCAACTCCAATACTTTCTTCAAACCTTGGCACCACTTTGCTTTGACTAGAGCCAATGTCAAAGCCTAAATTGACTCCTTTGGCTCCCCAATCTCCAAGAGCACATTGAAAAACATAGTAGCAAGGTCTGAATTCACTTTGTATTTGATCTCTATATTCAAAAAGTCTTCCCAAGGACCACCTAGATAGCATTCAGCCTGACTGGAGATTTTGAATTAAAGATCTTCATCAATCTTTGATTAGAGATTGGCCCTAAAAAGGCCATTTGCCTTTTCCTAGCTAGTAAGGGAACATTTGACTCCATGCCCACTTTAATAACTCTGAAAGAGAAATCAAACAGGAACAAGATAGAAAATGAAAACCACATCTTGCCAAACCCATAAATATCATCTCAAGCCACTGCCAGCCAAGCTCACATGTTGCATTGTACCACCTTAGATTTCCTTTGATCTAGAAAGTAGATCTAGAAATAAATTCCCAATGCTACGGGCCATAAACATAAGCATGCATGTTAGTCCTTGCATCATTAGGCCTTTCATCATCAGTCTCCATACTGGCTGAGAATGCAATCACACCAACACTAGTGACACACTTCCTGTTAGTCCTTACATCATCGGTCTCCATGCTGGCTGAGAATGCCACCTCACCTTCCACTCACTACTAACACTATCCCACACCAACATCATGTCAGCTGGCATCTTCAAGAATCAGATTTTCTAATCTAAGGGATAGGGATTTTATCTCCTCCAAAGAATATTTAATTTGGAAATCATCAGTCATGTTGAAGGAAAGATTAGCTAACAAATCAACTACCTTGTTCGCTTCTCAAAAAATATGATTAACTTTGTAGTCCCTAAGTTTAGTCAGTAACTCTAGACTTCTATCCAATGAGTTTCTCAATTTCTAGTTTGGAGTTTGGCTATTTTGAATGGCATTCACTATGATATGAGAGTCCCCTTCTATGTGAATTCTTCTGACCCCAAGAGACAACCCCAACTGTAACCCCATGATGAACGCCTACAATTTTGCCTCATTGTTAGTTAGCACTCCAATCTTCCTTGAGGCAGCACCAACCAGCTCACCTTTGTCACTTCTAATTACACATCCCATTAAGGCCTTACCCAGGTTCCCTATGGAGGCTCCATCAATATTGAGTTTAGCCCATCCCTCATTTCAGCCCTGCCATCTTGTATTGGCTTTACTAACCTCCAGTTTATCCTGGGACACCCCTTGAACAGGGAGAATAACTAGCCCTTGCCAATTCCTCCGCATGAGACCATCCCAAGCCATAAATGATCTACCCTTAGTCCTTTGATTTCTAAGAACATTGTTAGCCACCTCAATAATAACCCCTTCTATCTTTCTCCATAGCAGATCTAACTCCATTTCCTTACCTTAGAAAAGTCTTCTATTTCTTTCCTTCCAAACTTCCCAAATTAGGATTGATGGAATGATAACCCATATGCAAGAGAACATCACCTTCCTATACAAAACTAGCCATGAATTGAACAAGTCTAAGAAGCTTCTTGGAAAGACACTTTCCTAGTTCAATTTTTGCATAAGTCTCAACCAACATTGTTCTGTGAACCTACAGCTCTAGAGGAGATGGTCTACCTCCTCTTCCTACTCCACACAAAGGCAGCATCTAAAGGGCCCACAATGGCTGAATTTATTCAATTTCTACCCAGTCAAGATTCTCCCTTGCAGGGCAGCCCAAGCAAACATTCTTGCATTGGGTAGACATTGGTTGTCCTAAATGAGGTGAGTGGGCAATTCTCCTTAGCTCTATCTGCCTCCTCGATAATGTAGTCTAACATCATACTGTAGTCACCTGATTTGTTGCCACACCAAATAATTATGTCCTCACTGTCCAAGATTTCTATCCTTCTGCTTTTCAATTCCTACTTCAGAAGATCTGATTGGGCTTGAGGAAGACCCACATCGTCAAGCTCTTTCCATCTCCACTCCTTGATACCTTCCTACACATGCAGGTACACATAATTTCCCACCTTGTCTCCCCATAACTGAGACAGCGTGGTCCTACTCTCCTCTAACCCTTCAATATTTTTAAGGGAAATATACCCATTCCAGGAATCTTCCCAGAAGAGAGCCTTACTTCCATTCCTGATTTCCCAAGAGAGGTGGTATGTTATAAGCTATCTACACTCCAACATGAAGTTCCAAATTGCAGAACTAGCAGGAGGGTTTTCTGTTGTCAAAATTCTATCCGGGTTGTACGAATCTAGGTACTTATTTTGAAGAAGTCTAGCCCACTAGGAGTGTGGATTGTTGTACATTTGCCATACCAACTCAGCACCAAGAGCTTTATTTAAGGATGACCAACTTCGCAGTCCTGCCCCACCCATTTGTTTTGATTTGCAAATTTTATCCCACACAACTAGGGGTATTTCTGACCATTTAGGTGTCCACTCAAAAAAAAAATTCATGCTTTTGTTCAGAGCTTCCTGCACCTTTTTAGGCATTTTCAAGCAATGCATGGAAAAGATGGGGATATAGCGACCATTAATTTGAGCATCTAGACCCTCCCTGCTGACCACAACCACCTACCTTTCCAAGATTCCATCTTATTTTTATAGCTGGTCACAATTTGACTCCATAGATTAGATCTGACTACTCCTTGGAAGAGAGGGGTCCCCAAATATTTCCCAAGAAGACCCTTAATTCTCAAACCCAACTTCCTAGGTAATATCCTTTGTTTTCTATGATTCGTGTTAAAGAAAAACACCTCAGATTCATTCCAGATTACATTAGAACTAACCTGAGGCAAAGTAGTAATTTCCAATTGCATCCTTGATTACCCTAGCCTCCCTTCTACTAGTCACTCCAAACAATAAGGTTTCATACACAAATTGGTGATGCATTACTGCTTCTATATTTGAAGCTACTGAGATACCTTTCCACCTACCCAATCTAGCTTCTTCCTTAATAAATCTTCCAAGTGCTTCTGCCATTATAACAAACAACAAAGGAGAGTGGGGGTACCCCTACCTGATACCACTTCCTGAATCAAAGCCTTTTGGGCTCCCATTCACAAGGATAAAAAATATAAACGTTTCGATGGAGCTTTTGATCCATTGAATCCATTCACAACAAAGTCTAAACTTTTCCATGACTGCCAAAAGGAACCCTCTATGAACCTGGTCATAGGCCTTCCTTATGTCTAACTTTACCAGCATCTTTTCTACCCTACTTTTGTTCACCGTATTCAAGGCTTCATGCACAATGTTTATTCCATCAAAAATGGGCCTCCCTGGTGGAACCCATTTCACTCCTTAGTAATGAGAAGGGGAAGGATCAATTTGATTCTATTAGCCATTGCTTTTGAAATAATTTTATACATTGTGTTGAATAGAGAAATAGGTCTATAGTTATCCATAGTCTCAGTTATACTCCTTTTTGGGATTAAAGCAATGAAAGTGGAATTCATAGCTTTCAACATTGTGTTGTTCCTCCTAGCCACCTCTACTACCTTCACCATGTCATCCCCAATAATCTTCCAAAATTGTTGAAAATAGAAAGTTGGAAAGGGCTATCTGAGCCCGAGGCCTTATCAAGGGCAAGTTGAAAGGTAGCTTTTCTCACCTCTTCCTCTGAGAAAATCTTGTTTAGTTTTGCATTCCTACCCTAATCAATCTGGAATGAGATTCTTCTTAGAACTTCTTCTATACAGATCTGGCTAGTGTTATCCTCCTTGTTCAACAACTCCTTAAAGTAGTCCACTGCCACTTTCTCAATCTCCTCAGGATCAGAGACAATGAAGCCTTCACCATCTTTATAAGAAGAAATATTATTAATAATCCTCTTCACTTTGATGGAGTTATGGAAGAACTTAGTATTCCTATCCCCACCCTTCAGCCAAGTCTCCCTAGATTTCTGCTTCCAAAACATTTCCTCTCTAGCTAAAAGTTCATCATGTGACATTGTCGTAGAGCCTTTTCTTTGACATAGATCTCCTAATCCATTCCTTCTCTTAAAATTTTATTATTTAGAGATTCCATTTTTGCCTCCACTATAACTTTCTCTCCAAAAATATGCTTAAAATGAGTCTTATTCCATTCTTTAAGTTGGATCTTCACATAAGACAATTTTTTCTAAAGCTTAAAGAGCCTTGACCCAAACACCCTATGGGCTTGTTTCCACCACTCCTTGACTATATCACTAGTCCCCAGGTCCCTTAACCACATCTTTTCAAACTTAAAGGTACTACCCACTAGTCTTGCATCCTTCTCAAACTTGAGTTGAACTGGAAAGAGATCCGATCCTGACAAGGGGATAATAAAGGATTCAAAAACAACAGCCCAAAATCCACCAACCAAGAATTTGTCCAAGCATTCTACTATGTTTGTGAAGCCCTGACACTTGTTTGTCCAAGTGTATATTCCATTTTTTGGCTTTATATCTTGGAGAAAATTGTCAATTATGAAATCCTAAAAGTCTTTCTGCACTTGATTTGGGGATTGAATTCCACCTCTCTTCTCGCTACCATCCTTTGTGGCATTAAAATCCCCACCAATGATCACTTTCTCATCCCTTATTTCTTGAAGAACTACAAAAAATTGGTTCCAGATTAGTCTATTCTGGTTCATTTTGGTTGGGCCATATACATTAATAATGATGAAACTCCCACTTGAGGATACAGGTTTGCACCTATATATCTACCAGTGATCAAATTTTTTAGTAGCCTCCACATTAATGCTAAAAGGATTCCACATTACTCTTAATCCACCTAAGGCCCCTCTTGAAGGGAAAAAGATCCCCTCCCACTATTTCCATCTCCTCATTAAACCCTGAGACTCCCCATTGGTCAGCTTTGTTTCTTCTAACATT
This sequence comes from Cunninghamia lanceolata, assembly GCA_027924645.1. NCBI lineage: Eukaryota > Viridiplantae > Streptophyta > Pinopsida > Cupressales > Cupressaceae > Cunninghamia > Cunninghamia lanceolata. The sequence continues at coordinate 9,658,731 of BSBN01001067.1, forward strand.
GCCAAATTAGGATTGCTCAAATCAAGATGGCGTTTGAGTAGATACCTTGTGTTAGGGGCATTTATGCCCCTAACATTCCAAGTGATGAGCATCATTGCTCCTCGGGGAGGGAGAACCCTTTCCCCAATCCCAGTTTCCTTTGTCCTTAGGCACTACCAGCTAGTTCTAATTGGACTTTCTTTTATTTCCTCCCTCTTTTCCTTTCTCCCCTAGATTTTGTTTCTTCATTTTAGTCTTCCTCTGAGACACATTTTTGATCTCCATTTCCCCCCGGTCCTCTTCCAAAGAAGAGAAATCCTCAGAGTCTTCCTCTTCAGGTTCAAATTTCTTGGCTTCTTCATCCCTAATCTCAAAACCTTCTCCCCCCTCTGTAATGTTGTCCTCAGTAACATTTTCTAACATGAATTCACTTTCTTCAAGCTCTACTCCACCTTCCTTCCCACCTTGCACAACTTCCATCACCGGATGATGATCTTCTAGAGAACCTGCCCCGACATAGTTATTCGCTTCTTTTTGGGAAACATCCCCACATGAACACTCCTCATCTATAGGCTTATCTCCCTCAGGATGACCAATGTATTCCATAATCAGACTTCTATTCATGTTAATCAAGTTTTGAATGGGAGTCACTTCTATGAATTCTTCTTGGAATCCTTCCTCCTGATTAAGTAATAAAACTGCTTCCTTGACCGGGGCCATTGAGGAGTTTCAGGTTTTCTAGTTTTCTCCTTCCATCTTACCTAAAGCTTCCAGTGGGGAGTTCGATTTCATGTTCATATCTTCCTGTGGATACTCTTCCTTATCAAGTTCAAGCTTTTCATTAGCCCTAATTTTTTACTGGGGTGTTTTTCCACTTCTATCTTCTACCTCTAGATCCTTGAATCTCATTTAATTTCAACATCACTTGGGATTTCCTTTGTTAATTCAATTTCTATACAAATCCTTGCATACATCCTAAACTCTCTATTTAAGAAGTTATCACCTGACTTAATAAAGGAGCCTAATTTTTTACCAATTCGCTTAAGAATATCTTCTTCCTAGTATTCCATAGGAAGATTGTACATCCTAATCCACATCAAAACTATTAAAATTTCATTTTTAATAGGGTTAAAGTTGGGTTCCTAGTCTTTAACATAGAAGCCCATGCCATCGATGATATTGTTGTTATATGGAGCCTAATCAGACTCGGAGGTTAAATTTACCCCAAGATGGGGTCAAGGGGAAGCACCCCTTGCGGGGTGCAGGGGCAACATTAAGACATTGCCCCACATGGTTTTTTATTATTTTATTAAGGCATCGAGAGTTATTTTTTCATTGGCTGACATAAAAAACCCTATTTTGTAACCAACAAAAGTAGTGATAAAAATGGTTAAGGGTTAGGGTTTCTGTGGAGATGTATTGTAGCATTTTGTAGTAGTATTGAGTTGCAGGGATTACTGGTTGTAATTGGTTTGATTTACTGGATAATAATATTGGACTCTTTATTGGTGGATGTAGCCTAAGTTTGGGTGAACCACATTAAAACTTGTCTCTCGGTCTTATTATTTCTATGCATTTTCATTCCTCTGTTTAATCTTTATTTGCATTTAATTGATATCTTCTGTTAGCTAACCCTAACAGATATGTGGACTTCCCTCCAAGATTTTAGTTTTTATCTCTACACTCAACATTTCCACTAGGAATAAGCCATATGGGAGGGATTTAATGATAGCCTCCTTATCCCATTTTTCCTACACCACTGGGAAACCATAGCCCTTGTCGACTAGTCCCTAGCCCATTTTAAGAAAATTGCTCAAGCCCTTAATCTATTCACCATATTTTCTAAGCCTCGGCAATTTAGGTTGAATGAAATGCATTTAGGGAAGGGAAATGAACTTATCAGGATGGCATTAGCTCCTATTGCCACTCCTTCGCCCTTAGGTCTCCATATCCATTCCTTAGAGTTGATTGCACTAGCCATCTCTGATGCTTTGTCTGGATACGTCTGATCCGATCGTCTTCCCCACTCACTTTTCCAAAAGCCTCCCTTCCTGCTAAAATCTGATCCATCTCTATGCCTTCCATGCCAAACTTCCCAATTTCTATTCCTCGAATTAAGGGAGAGCCATCTTTTTCTTCCCCACCAGCTTGGTTCTGAAAATTTTCGGTTCAGAGGCATGTTGTTGTTTTTCCCATTTTTCATTCTATTATTATATAATTATATTTATCTATAAAAATTAGGACCAGGGATGTACCCCTGGGTGATATGAAAATGCCCCACTCCACATGCCGTGGGTAAATTAGGACACAAGATCCTGGGGGTCCCTCAATTGTTGACATAGTAGAGGGAAACCCTACGAGGTTTGAACCTTGGTTGCTAGCACTATAGGCAAGAAGCCTGACCATTTCACCACAAGGTCTCTCTTGATATTTTATTTATTATTAATTTTTATGTAACATTATTTATAATTTAAACATAATTTTATTCTATAACACATAAATATTTTGTATATATCTAATTTTGTTCGATTGAAACAATGACATTAATATGTAGTTTGCACATATTTTTCATAATTTTTTTTTCTCTATTTCTCTATTTTTCTATTTTTCTATGTGTGTGGAATGGAGACCTTAATGTTTGGTGAAAATCTTATGTTCACTAGAAAAATTAAAACTAAATATAATAATTAAATTAAATATATTCAAAACTATACTTTCTCGAAAGCTTATTCTGAAGGCTAGGATCCTACAAAATTGTATGTTCCAGTGACTCAGTTTGATGGTTCAAACCAAGCTTTGAAACATAATTTTTTGTAGAGAAACAAGTGAGAAAAAAGTGTCATGAAATGAACCTTCATACCTTCAAATGAAGATACCTTCATTCAAAAGTTCCTTTTCCTTTTTTAACATGAAAATATTAAAAAAATATTAAAAAAAGACTTTCAAATGAAGGTGAAGGTCAAAGGATCTTCATTCGAAGCTATTTTTATTATTTACTTCCTTTGGCTCATTTTTTCCCAATCCCACAAGTGGGACACACTATTGTGGGTTCACCCTTGTTCCTAAAGTAGTGAGCTACTAAACTCTAAAAATAATGTCAACTCCAGCCATGGGAATAGAAAACATAAGATAATAAAGCATGTAGTCTCCCATGGTGAGTTTAATACTATGGAATTTACTTCAATATTAACTAAATACCACTATCTGTAATCATAACCTAAAATTTTAGGATAGGGTAAACAATGTATAGTTCAATTATTTCGCCAACTTACTATGGTTGAAGTTATGAGTACACCATGTGTCAATCAATACTCTTACCTTCTATTGTTTAAAGGAACCTGTTGATGATTGTTTTAACACAGTCATAACAATAGTTAGAATTCACATAAAATGAACCTAACTGACTTGAAAGATATGAAGAAATCGGTTAAGATTTGCTTAATCCCAAGTTTAATATGGTCAGGTCTTGACCTATTGGGCAAATTCAGTAGGTTGATGTGAAGCTATAATGTTCAAGGGGCCTTACGTGATCTAGGGTTTCTTGATGGTTTACTGGACTCAAACTATGCAAAAGATCATAAATATCAACATGTTGTTCATTCTTTTTTGCATAAAAGTGTTACTATTTTACAAAGCTTTAAATGATTTATATTATTGCAAGCTTTCTCCTCTTCAATATTATGAAAAATGTCTACTTTCAACTCAACTATGCATGCTTCTTTCAAATATGAGACAATTTCCTTTTAATTTCTGCGTTTTAAGCTAAGTATTTTCAGATGGGTTGGGAAAAGTTAGAAAGATCTAATCTAAATATCATTCATTCTACCAAAGGATCTAATTGTTCTATTATGCACTTCATAAGTAATACAACAAATTGATCAAATCCACAGATAAAAGCCTTAAGTGTAAATTTTGAGCATTTTCACAAACATACACTTAAAATTGCAAGCTCTAAGAGAAAATGTTTCAAACACAATGAAGAGCAAGAAAACACTCAGAAGATAGATGTAGAATTCCAATTTCAATTGTATTAGAAACAGACATACATATAAGATTTACAATGTCTGAATGACTCTTAACTTCATTGATCAAACTACAAAAAACTTACAAGCTTTACAGATACACTAAGGAAGCAGGATGTTCCACACATTCCTTATTGCAGACACAGGCAACCTCCTTCTACTCCTAAATGATATGCTAAATTACAAATTTTAGTTTTGCTTCTAAAATCCCTGTGTAGCCCCTGTGTAAAGTTTTACAGTGTAAAGGGGGGAATATATAGCTATGACCATCCCCAATATAGCTCCAAAACCCTAGTTTAAACAATGGTTCAAACCTCTAGTTACAGCATCAACGGTGGAGAAATCCCACCCAAAATATCTTTGATCGGCATGCATTAGATCTGGGCGTGATATGCCCTTCTGGAAACCTTAGCAGCTCAAAATGTCCTCTGTTGTTTGTTGTAATAATGTTTCCATCTGCACTTTGTCTTCATCATTGAAGGCCTTGGCTTCTTGCTTCCTTTGAGATCTGATTTCCTCTTTCATGATGTTAGCACCATTAAGTTTCACTAGCTATTTCTTCTCATTGATATTCTTATCTCCTTTTGCTTCCTTTGAGATCCAATTTCATCTTTCATGATGTCACCACCATTAAGTTTCACTAGCTAGATATCTGCAAACTTGCAAAACAGATAAAAAATGGATTAAAAAAAATGCATTAAGTCGCTTCATCCATTCATATCTGGTCAGAATGTTAGATGTGCATTAATCATAGCCACTGGCAAAACTGCATATATATTGTTTGCATTTCCCTTGTTGAAGTTATCATGTCTGCATTTGGTGGGAATCCACCTATTGCACCCGCGAATTAAATGTTACGGAGCCCGAAAAAAGGGGGGTGATATTTGGAAAGGGGGGTGATATTCGGGAAGGGGGTGATATTCGGCAGGGGGGTGATATTTGGCAAGGGGGGTGATATTCGGGAAGGGGGGGTGATATTCAGAAAGGGGGGTGATATTAGGGAAGGGGGGTGATTAGAACTTTGATCGCACATAACCTTCTTATTTGACCAAATTTCAGGGCAATCCAAAAGGCAAACCTACACAAAATTTTACACTCCTTCCAACCATGAGGCTTTTGATATGAAATACTAACTCTGACAAACTAACCTCAACATGGTGACCTATCCACCCCCTCTAGGGTTATATGCATGACCTGATATGCATTTTATTAAAACACTCATAACTTGCAAAATACAGGGAATCTTAACATGTTTCAAAAAGCAACCCTAGCTCATTTTCGACAAGGATTTCACCTATACTCTTCCTTGGTACTCAAATGCATTTTTTCCTCTAGTTTTAACAAAGTTTGTAACTTCCACCCTCTTTTTCCCTTTACCACCAAATAGAATAACAGACACAAGCAAAAAGTAACAGCCACAGCAAGGGTCCTCATTTTGCTAAGGAGTAAAATGGGGCGTGTTGTGAACATCACAACAACTAGAAACCAAACAAAACAATTAAATTCAAAGCATTTAAAGAAAACTAAATGAAATAAATCCATAACTTGCAACTATCTCTTTTGCAGATCATCATTCAAGTTGAGACCTAAGGTATTCAATAAGGGTGCATGAACTTTCATTTTCAGTTAAAGTGTGTGCATATGATTAATTATCCTCATCTTAAAAATCGGTTGAACAAACTAGTGACTAATATTACCCTACGTAGTTGAGGATATTCCCTCATAGCCGACTGGATAGAGCCTTGCTGCCAGCGAGTGTCTATAGCCCCAGCAAGGTTATTGTTACAATTCTCCTTAGTAGAGCCCCACTGCCAGCGAGCATCCATAGCCCCGGTAGAGTTACTTAGATGGCTTAATCTAGATTTTTAGTATAATCCGCTTTATTATATTCTTATATTTTATATTTTATTGATTTTGATGTTTGATAGAAATTTCACAAGATATAGTAATTTGTAACTTTATGATGCAAGGAATGAGCACTTGCTGAAATTAAGCTGAGAATTGTAATGGTAGCAAGGGTGACCTCAGATTTTTCAACTAATATCTACACTGGTAGGTTCAACAAACCCAAAGATTTTAGGTGTGTCATTGTGAGAAACCTTCCTTGAATACTCAACCCACAGTTATTGAATACAAAATTTAACAAGTAAAACAACTTCCTACATTCATGACAGTCACAACAAGTTATGCATAAATTTCAAACAATTACCCTGAATGATTTGAATTTTCCATTGTTTTCAATGGTTGCTAATCTGCTCCTTCATGTTCTAAAACAAAACAAAGATCTCAGCCCCAGGCAACAAAGAAACCAAAACAAAATAGATTGTAAAAACAACTAAGCTACAAAAGGAAACAACAGAAAGCAAGACAACAAAGCAAAGCAAAGAAACAAAACAACTACCCTACCAAACTATATACAAACCTTTATAAGGCAAACAAAACCCAGGAAAAGATTCCAAAACACCTATATTTGCATATTTCCTTAGATTGTGTAGGAGTATCAGGGCACTAGTTGTGGTTCTCAACTTAGCAAATTTATCTTTGAATTCTGAAAAATGCTCTTGTATTCTAAATTTATTGTGTTTAATAGGATAATCTTTAATTATCAGCAATTGAGGCAGCCCATCCTGTTCATGACTAATCCATATGCATGTCCTATCCCTTAAATTTCCATAATCAAAATAGTATTCAACATTATTCACTGAGGAAAGGAAAGAGACAACGTGATGTATTTTTTGTTCTATTGGACATGCTTGTTTGTTGTCAGCTGGCTCTCCATTTAACCTTATACTTTCATTGCCTAGCTCCATGTCAGGCCTTTCTTCAAATTGAAAGATGAATAAATCTAGATGTATCATTTCTTCATCTTTATCCAGCTTTGTTCCTTCAATCTGGATGTTCAGTTTACCCTCAAATTCAGCATACCTCTCAATGTTCTCATCAGTTTCCTGCACATCAGCACTTAAGTGAGTATATTCATCATCATAACCTAATATATAGAAATTAATCATTTCTAGATCACTTGACTGTAAAGGTGGAACAATATCTTTTGATTGATAGGAATACTCCCCTATTTTACTTTCAAAATAATGCTGGGGTGATGCCTGATTATGCACAGCAACTCCAAAATCCTCTGTATCCTCCATTTTCAAGAACTATTCATCAAATAACTCAAATTTTCTATCCAGTCTGGAGTCTGATTCCATGGATCTGCAACAAACTTGAATTTGATCATTTAATTTAAAGTAGTCAGCCATGAAACTAGGATTTACTTTCTTTTCTATGACTTCATTAGTTTCTATAATAGGAATCCCTCTAATTTTAGTGCACTTTAACTCTTCCATCTATCCATATTTTTCTTTACCATAAAATGACTCTAAGAAAATATTTTACTACCTTTCCCAAAAGTATTAGAATCAGCATCAAAGACCTTATCCTGACAAATGGTTTCCTCTCTACAAGCTTTCAAAGATTTATACCTACACTTCCCTTTACCTATATTAGGAAGAACCTCTATCAATCTCACCATAAAATGACTCCAGGAAAGGCGTTTTACTACCCTTTCCTATGACTCCGCTATTTGCTGATACAGAAGACCTCTTTCCCAAATCGTGTTTATTAAAACTTTTCAAATCAGATCCATAGATTTTTTCTTGACAAGTATCCCCTAATAATTCCATATTTTCATCAAATACATCAAGACCAACCTCACTTTTCTTATTGTCTAGAAAATGAACATGAGCTGTGATTTCTTCTCTATATTTTTTTGGATATTTATAGCTTTCACTAACTTTAATCACAATCGGACCTTGACAAAAAAGTATATTATTTTTCTTACTATCACATAATTCCAGCAAATAGATCCTACTATCCTTTATTTCTAGCATTGGTTCAATCTTTACACTCTTTGAACATTTAATGACTACTGATATTGCATCCCCCTGGTGCTCCATAATCTCCTCATTTTCCTACCAACTTTCAGCCTTATACACATCTGAGAAAGAGATTAGTCCTTTTAAATATAAATCTAACCTTGTAAGAAAAGCTAGACAACTAAATTCACCATGCTCTGTGGACTTATGTATCCTACACCTTCTAAATAAGCCATAGCTACATAAAATTTTAGGATAAAGTTGTCTATTTAAAGTTTCTTGAAATAAAGGAATGTCAACTTGAAAACTATCCCCATATGAGTCCATTCAAACTAGGACCTATTTTCAACCCTTTTAGGCTTTTGAAATTCTATGAGATCTGACATATCTCAGAATAAAGCATTAAAACTCAGAAAATTAACCCCAAATCCAATTAGACCCTCCTTCTAGTGCCAAGAAACTGTTGATGATTATTTTAACATAGTCATAACAATAGTTAAAATTCACATAAAATGAACCTAACTGACTTGAAAGATATGAAGAAATTGGTTAAGATTTGCTTAAGCCCAAGTTTAATATGGTCAGGTCTTGACCTGTTGGGCAAATTTAGTAGGTTGATGTGAAGCTATAATGTTCAAGGGGCCTTACGTGATCTAGGGTTTCTTGATGGTTTACTGGACTCAAACTATGCAAAAGATCATAAATATCAGCATGTTGTTCATTCTTTTTTGCATAAAAGTGTTACTATTTTACAAAGCTTTAAATGATTTATATTATTGCAAGCTTTCTCCTCTTCAATATTATGAAAAATGTCTACTTTCAACTCAACTATGCATCTTCTTTCAAATATGAGACAATTTCCTTTAAATTTCTGCCTTTTAAGCTAAGTATTTTCAGATGGGTTGGGAAAAGTTAGAAAGATCTAATCTAAACATCATTCATTCTACCAAAGGATCTAATTGTTCTATTATGCACTTCATAAGTAATACAGCAAATTGATCAAATCCACAGACAAAAACCTTAAGTGTAAATTCTGAGCATTTTCACAAACATACACTTAAAATTGCAAGCTCTAAGAGAAAATGTTTCAAACACAATGAAGAGCAAGAAAAGACTCAGAAGATAGATGCAGAATTCCACATTCAATTGTATTAGAAACAGACAGTCATATAAGATTTACAATGTCTGAATGACTCTTAGCTTCATTGATCAAACTACAGAAAACTTACAAGCTTTACAGATACACTAAGGAAGCAGGATGTTCCACATGTTCCTTATTGCAAACACAGGCGACCTCCTTCTACTCCTAAATGCTATACTAAATTACAACTTTTGGTTTTGCTCCTAAAATCCCTATGTAGCCCCTGTGTAAAGTTTTACAGTGTAAAGGGGGGAATATATAGCTATGACCATCCCCAATATAGCTCCAAAACACTAATTTAAACAATGGTTCAAACCTCTAGTTACAACATCAACGGTGGAGAAATCCTACCCAAAATATCTTTGATCGGCATGCATTAGATTTGGGCACGATATGCCCTTCTGGAAATCCTAGCAGCTCAAAATGTCCTATGTTGTCTATTGTAATAATGTTTCCATCTACACTTTGTCTTCATCATTGAAGGCCTTGACTTCTTGCTTCCTTTGAGATCTGATTTCCTTTTTCATGATGTCACTGCCATTAAGTTTCACCAACTATTTCTTCTCATCGCCATTCTTATCTCTTTTTGCTTCCTTTGAGATCTAATTTCCTCTTTCATGATGTCACCGCCATTAAGTTTCACCAACTAGATATCTGTAAACCTACAAAATAGACAAAAAATGGATTAAAAAAAAAATGCATTAAGTCACTTCATCCATTCATACCTGGTCAGAATGTTAGACGTGCATTAATCACAACCACTGACAAAACTGCATATATATTGTTTGCATTTCCCCTATTGAAGTTATCATGTCTGCATTTGCCGGGAATCCACCTACTGCACCCACGAATTAAATGTTATGAAGCCCGAAAAAAGGGGGGGTGATATTCAGGAAGGGGGTGATTAAAGGGAAGAGGGGTGATTAAAACTTTGACCGCACATAACCTTCTTATTTGGCCGAATTTCAGGGCAATCCAAAAGGCAAACCTACATAGAATTTTACACTCCTTCCAACCATGAGGTTTTTGATATGAAATACTAACTCTGACAAATTGACCTCAACATGGTGACCTATCCACCCCCTGTAGGGTTATATGCATGACCTGATATGCATTTTATTAAAACACTCATAACTTGCAAAGTACAAGGAATCTTAACATGGTTCAAAAAGCAACCCTAGCTCATTTTCGACAAGGATTTCACCTATACTCTGCCTTGGTACTCAAATGCATTTTTTTCTCTAGTTTTAACAGAATTTGCAACTTCCACCCTCTTTTTCCCTTTACCACCAAACAGAACAACAGACACAAGCAAAAAACAACAGCCACAGCAGGGGTCCTCATTTTGCTAAGGAGTAAAATGGGGCGTGTTGTGAACATCACAACAGAATCTAATACCTCAAGTGTTTGTGGGGTACTAGTACTTGATAGAGTATGGAAAGAGATGGTTGGTTGGACATCTTCTAAGTCTTCTACAACCACTAATAATACCTCTTCTTCATCATAGGTTCCCTCAATATAGAACAATTTATTCTTAGCACATTTATGTCATTTACGATATTTTCTATCATTGTTGAAACATAACTGTTTGACCCTTTTTTCTTCAATTTGTTAAGGTTTCAATCTCATAGGTTAAAGAAATCATGGTGCAAGGTTCCTCCATTCTCTTTTACTAGAGAATTCCTCCCTTCTGTTAGCGAATAACTTTTCTTCTACCTTCGTTGTCATAATAATTGCTTAGGATAGAGAAGATGGATAGAACATGCATACCTCATATTTGATGTCCTCCTTTAGAATCCCTAAAAATAATTCCTTTAAATTTTCTCCTATAACATTATCCGCTCTTAAGTACAAGGTTTGGAAATATTGAGTACAATCCTTAATTGTACTTTTTTCCTTTAAATTGGTGAGCTAGTTGAATTAGATATCCCTAAAAATGTCTCCATAATGTATAGTGAGTTCCTCTTGAAAAATTGACCATGTGGCCACATAATCCTTCTTTTGTTTCTTTTTTCATAACATGATACCAAATGAATTAGTTTGGTTCCAAGTTTAAAGGTGTCATTGCCACCTTTTGTTGACATGGAACATGATGAAGATCAATGAACTACTCCATTTGGGAGAACCAAATAGTTGGATCCTTGCAATAAAACTTTCACATGTCCACCTTTGGTGCTAAATGCATAGGCATAAGTTTTTTAGGAAATGATCCATCTTTATATTTGAATCAAACCCAAAAGCATCATGTCCCTTAGAAGTATCATCTTCTTCCCAAATATTATGATGTGAAGCCATTGGATTAGAGTTCATATAACTCTCAAGACCATCAAATTATTATTAACTACGTATTGTCACTCTTCATGAATCCTTTTATATGATCCATCAATTTTGACTTCATTTCATCTTTCGTCTTGTTGGTTTCTTTCCTTATTTCTTCCCTTATATATTCATTATCTATGGGACCAATCTCCTTAATTACCACATCATCATTGCCTTGAGATTTTCCAGGTGTGACAAAATTATTTTTCCCTCTTGTTTCAAGCCTTGCCATGATGACACCAAAATATTTTTCACAATAACTTACTCAAAAAATTAAAAAACATTTTAAAAAAATTACTATAACTTACTAGGGCCTAAATCTCAACTCTAAAAAATTATCTCCAAGAAATTTTCTAATTTGTAGCCTTGTGAGAGAAGTTAGTGGAAAGTCTAATTTCACAATAACTTCCTTAGATATACTCCAAATGACCTAAAATTAGAACTATAGAATGTTCAATATGTCCTTGATCAATTCTCTATAAATTAGATTTTGTTGCTAATTTATAGATTTTGGAGAAAATTTAGTGAAATCCCTAATTTCACAATAACTCCTCCAAATCTATTCCAAATGACCTCAAATATAAACTATATCATCTTCAATATGGCCTTTAAAAACCCTTTAAAAATTAGGGAAAAAAATGCCAAGAGATATATGCACTTCACAATTTAACATCTTGAGCAGAAAAATATTACTTTGGTTTTTTCTCTCCAAGTGCCAAGATCATGCATTGGTACCACTTTGAAATAAAATAACAAACGAAGAATATAATAGGAAATTTCAAATACTTAATAATACTTGAGAAAAAAAGGCTAATTTGAGAGGGAAATCTCCAAATATCTACAATAAGTGCACAATTCACAATATGATGATGATAAATTCACCAATAGCTCCTATATATAATCTACTTGTGCCTTGGATGCCACCAAGTATGACTTGTAGATACCCATATAACACCTAGGATGAATTAAATATCTAAATAAGAGTATAATAATGATCATATAACTTAATTATGAGTTAAGGTAGCCACAATCTAACTACTCATAACCCAATGCACATTATAAGATTAGGGATGTAGAAATCAAGCCCACTTAGCTTACTACACCATTTCCAAAACCTTAAGAAAGCATTGTGCCTTATTAAAAATTCATTATATAGTCCCTTTAGCTTATCTTGTGTATTAAATTATGATGGATTATTAGGATTCAACTATCTAGTTTTTGAGTCAAATTCATTGACCCCTATTTTGATACATTATGAAAACTAACTCCTACTTGTTAACTTATATCTATTACCACATAGCCCAAATATCCATTCAATTCCTTTTGATTTAAGCATGAATCTATTTGTGTGTTGAGCTATGTACAAACCATGATAATATATATAATTTTTTTTTTATTTAGAAGAGGCATTGATGTAGCTTGGGTTGTTGATGAGAGATGTTGTTTCCTCCTATTTTTTAGATGCTTTGTTTTATGCCATTCATGTTCATTTAAAGAAAGTTTCATAGATTGTTTTTTCCCTCATTTTCTATATTTTGTTGGATAAGAGATTTGTATAATTGGCTATGCCAATGTGAGTAAATAGAGTGATACTATGTTGTTGGCTAGGGTAAAAAGAACTAGAAATTCAAATGCAACATAAAACTATATGTACTATAAATCAACAATTTCTTATTTCTATTCCTTTTGACATAAAAGTATATATATTACAGTATTATGTCACAAATGCTAACCACTAAATTGTTAGGTTCATTTATTAGTGATATGTCTTCTTGCAACACAACCATGGTTATACATCATTCTTACTATTTGGAATCCTTATACACCTATGGATCTTTTCCTTATAACAATATCCTGTAAGAAATTGAACTCACTAGGGGGAGATTGGGATGCAAAAATAGTATTAGACTAAGTTTTTGTTGACAAGATTTTTTAGATCTACCATTATTTTTTTATTTGAATGTCTTGGTTTAAATTTTTCAAAATCTTGAAGCTACCTAGTATGCCATATAGAGAAGTTGCATTATGCATAGAGTCACACCATAATATTTTCATAGTTGTCTCTAACTTTGTTATTTTTCATATTCTTACAATATGTTAGAATTGCGTAATTAATCTTGTATTTACCTTTCTTTTATTTATAACTAGGAGAACTCATAATAATGTAATTAAGCCTATATTTTCCTAATAGAAATGTCCATAGTGAGAATTACCATTTGTTGGCACATCTTGGGAGGTCACCCATCTTAGTACTACTTTGACTCATGTGTGCTTAACCATGAATCTTCCCCAAAGATCAAGACCAATTAACTCACTAACCAATTTGCAACACCTTTAGAAAGTTTTGTGCCTTATGACCCATTCACTATATAGACGCTTTATCTCATCCATTGACTAGTGGAAGGTATTTTGTATAGTGTATCAAATTATGATGGTTTATAAGGATTTAACTTTTTAGTTTTGAGTCAAACTCATTGATGAATATTTCATGACTAGTGGTTCACATGAGCCCATTTCTCATGAGCATGAATGGTCCACTTAGAACACATTACATTTAGGTGATGCTCATAAGGGTGAAGATCTAGAACATCTCTAGAGGTCACCCATCTAAGTACTACTCCAACTTAAGTTTCCTTAACCATGGAGTTTCCCTATGATGAAGCCCACTTACCCTGCCACCCTATTTGTAAAAAATTGAACAATAGTTATTCCTTATGAATCATTCATTAAAAAATCCAATTTATCTCATCCATTGACAATCAGGAGGTATTTTTCATAGTGTGTCAAATTATGATGGTTTATCAACATTTAACTATGTAGTTTTTGAGTCAATCTTATTGAACCATATTTCATGAGTAGTGGTTCACATGAGCCCATTGTTCACATGACCATCAATTGTCAACTTAGCACTCATTGTATCTAAGTGATGCTCATAGGTGTGAAGAATTGAGACTTCCTATGAGGTCACTAATTCCAATAAAACTCTAACTCAACTGGGCTTAAATAAGGAGTTTCCCCCAAGATTGAACCTACTTCGCTTGCAAAACCATTTACAAAACTTTGAACAATTGTGGTTCCTTACAAATCATTGATTGTATAGCCCCTTTATCTTGTCTATTGACAAGTAAAAGGTATTTTTCATAGCCTATCACATTATAATGGTTTATTAAGATTCAACTACATAGTTTTTTAGTCAAACTCATTGACCTATATTCTATGAGTCATGGTACACATGAACCCATTTATCATGAACATGAATTGTCCACTTAGTAGTCATTGCATTTAGGTGATGTTCATAGGGGTGAAGCATCAAGACTTATTGGGAGGTCACCCATCCCAATACTACATTGATTCAAGTATGCTTAATCATGGTGTTTTCTACATGATCAAGCCCAATTAGCTTCCTACCCCATTTGTAAAACCTTTAGAGAGTGTTTTACTTATGAACCATTCATTATATAGACTCATTAGCTCATTGATTAACATGTAGGTGGTATTTTCATAGTATGTCACATTATGATGCTTTATTAGATTTAACTACATAATTTCTGGGTCAAACACATTGACTCATATTTCATTAGTAGTGGTTGAAATGAACCCATTTCTCATGAGCATGAATGGTCTACATAGAACTAATTTCATTTAAGTGACACTCACAAGGGTGAAGCATCAGGATTCTCTAGGAGGTCACCTATCCTAGTACTACTTTGACTCAATTGAACTTAACCATGGAGTTCCCCCAAGGTCAAACCCACTTAGCTTGCTACATGATTTGCAAAACCTTCAACATGTGTTGTACATTATGAACCATTAATTATATAGTCCATTTATCTCTTTCATTGACAATTAGGTGGTAATTTTACATAGTTTGTCAAATTATGATAGTTTTAAAGGATTCAATTGTATAGATTTTTAGTCAAACTCATTGACTAATATTTTGACATGCTTAAACATACTGGCTACTTGTTAGCTTATAGCCATATTATTATAAATCCTAGATATAAATTCATTTCCCTTTGACTTAAAGCATGAATGTATTCACACATTAAGCTAAATACAAGCCATGATAAAATCTCCATATATTTTTGTTTGTTGTAGGCATTCATGCAACTTAGCTTCTTGTTGAGAGGATACCATTGTTTTCACCTGTTTCAAGCAGTTTCTCTATTTTCTCCTATTAATGTTCATTAAAGGGAAGGTTCCATAGAGTATTATTTTCTCCCATTCTCCCCTTGTCTATACTATGTTGTATAATAAATTTATATATTTAGATGTGTCAATGTGAGTAAATAGAGTGTTGTTATGTTAGCAAGAGTAAAAAATTAGAAATTCAAATGCAAGATAAAACCATATGTACCTGCACATAAAAACTTTCCTCTTATTCATTTGGACATAAAATTGTATATATTTAACTCTTCTATCACAAATGCTAAGCACTAAATTTATTTGCTTCCAATTAATTTTTATGAAGATATTAGCTATTCGAAAAGTATTGAAGCAACTTCCATTGTGAGCATTGTCATTGAAAAGAATTGTTTACTTTAGGTTCTATTATGAAAGATAGTTCTTCTTGCAACACTACAAAGCCTATAGATCATTCTTACTTTTTAGAATCCTTATATACATGCGGATCATGTCCTTGTAATAGTACCCTAAAAGTACTTGTTTGAGTTTGACCACATTAGGGGGGAGAATGACATGTTGGAACTTTATTATACTAGGTTTTTGTTGATAAAATTTTTCATATAAGAATTTTTTTATTATTTGTATGTGTTGGTCTAAAATTGTGTAAATCTTGAAGTTGCTTGGTATGGCATAGAGGAGTTCCATTATTCATAGTCACACCATAACGTTTGTACAAATTTCATGTGATTAATCTTGTATTTTACATCCTTTTTTTAATATACTGGAGGAACTATCAATGTAATAATGTAAGCCTATATTTTCCCTACTTTTTGGGAAGTCACCCATCCCAGTACTACTCTAACTCAAGCATAGTTAGCCATGGAGTTTTTCCCAAGATCAAGCCCATTTGAAAAACCTTTAGAAAGTGCTGTGGTTTATGAACCATTCATTATTTAGCCCCTTTAGCTCATCCATTGAAAAGGGTAAGTGCATGGAAATGGAGGACAAATTAGTTCCCAGCCTTGATATTTTTAGTAAAACACATTCGTGTTGTAAAAACCATAATGTGTACACACAATTTTAATGTCTTGAATTCAAAATTTTTATCATCCCACCCATTTAGTCTTGGATTTACAAGCTTGATGGTTGGACATCTCTCGTGGCTCCTAAATTCATGTTTGTAACATGAAACAACTTGAATTCACACTTCAACTTCATCATGTTTACATGTTTTGCAATAAAATTTTACAAAACCACCACCAAAATAAAGAAATACTTCTTAGATTTATAGCCATAATTTTTAAAAATTTTTTTTGAATAAGTTAACATATTTTATTTTATTTTATTTTATTTGAAGAGTGTCTTCATATTCCTCCAGTACATATGTATTTGATTTTTTTTATAAATTTTGACTTGCTTATCCAAATTTTTTTAAAAATATAGGATTATTCTATGATTAATTCTATACACATTTAATAAAAGAAATTTACATTTTAAATTAGTTTTGTGCAAGTTATGTGACATGCACACTTAGTGATGTAATTTTCCGGATTCATCCACTTCAAAAAATCACAAAAAAATATTTAATTAAAAATGTAAAAAAAAATTACTACTTGTAGTACTCACTCTTGGCTATATTTCACCAACTAGATTTTAAAATACGTAATGTCACAAAAAAAAGGGGGACACACACCATACACTATGTTATATTTTAGTGATAAAAATAAGAACACTATTGTGTGCACTCAACATTTCATCGCCTTAACCTTAACAAGTTTTAAAACCTTTAGTATTTTAGAAAGTAGATTCAAAGTACTATAATTCTTTTTCTTATCATATCTTAAAATCGTGAGTGTCCACATCTTGAATTACTCATCCAAGTTCAACTTTAGCTAATCTCAAGAAAACCTGGCCAATTTTATTGCCCTTTTTATCTCCCATTTCCATGCATTTACCCAAATGTAGGAGTTATTTTCATAATGTGTAAAATATTATATTTTATTAGAATTTAATTGCATAGTTTTTGAGTCAAACTTATTGACCCATACTTCATGAGTAGTGTTTCTTATGAACACATCTCTCGTGAGCATGACAAGTCCACAAATATCTCATTATATTTAGGTGATGCTTACAGGGGTGAATTTTGGGAGATTCTAGAAGGTTACCCATCCCAGTACTACTCTAACTCAAGTTCACTTAACAATGGAGTTTCCTAAAGGATCAAGCCCACCTAGCCTACTACACCATTTGAAAAATCTTTACCAAGTGTTGTACCCTATGAACCATTCATTACATAGCCACTTTAGTTCATCTATTGATAAGTAGGAGGTACTTTTTGTAGTGTGTAAGATTGTGATGGTAAATATTAGGATTCAACTATGTAGTATTTGAGTCAAATGTATTGACCCATATTTCATGAGTATTGGTTCACATGAACCCATCTTTCATGAGGATGAATGGTCCACTTAGCACTCATTGAATCTAGGTGATGCTCACAAGGGTAAAACATTGGGACTTCCTAGGAGGTCAGACATTCCAATACTACTCCAACTCAAGTGCACTAATAATGAAGTCTTCCAAATGATCAAGCCCACTATTGACCTATTACATTACACTTTTAACTAACAAAATTTTGCTATTGATAGACAGTTCTACTCTTTTGACAATCAGTGTTGCACATCTGACAGGTAGAGTTGCACAATTGATCTACATTTCTGCACTTTTGATTTCCTATCTTGACCAGTGTCATTTACTAGTGTTACGCTTTCAAGTTATCCTATGCATTCTTTTGAGTTATTCCTTGGTGCTAGTGATATACAGTATTGTGCTTTTGATATACTCTATTATGCATCTGAGTTATCCTGTATCTTCTTTTGAGTCATCCCTCTACACTTCTAATAGATAGTACGATGCTTTTGATTTCACAGTAAGTTTCCAGTCATTACACTCCAAGATTTTGAGATCTTTACGTCATTTAGACTTAAACATAGACGTGAAACTTCACATCACAGTCATCAATATCCCACTAGTCATCCATCCATAACAATTTCCCATCTTACCCCTTTGGAATTTAGAGATTTTATCCCTTTTGAGACTTTAGCAAACAATTGGACATCATCATCATCCTAAATTAGTGACATTTCTTATCATCCATCTATCCCAATCATCTTGTTAGAGTCTAAATCTAGATCTTATCCACTAGCTTGTCACTTGTTTGAGAAGTTGACTCTCTCAAATTGGAAACCAAGTTAGTATCTATCATTAGCGGAATAGCTAGCCTAGGAGAGTGGCTCCTTTTGAGTTGGTAAACTTCACTTCCCATTTAGTATTTTCTTGAGTTCATTAGTCTAGTTCTTGAAAGATAATCCTAATTTCATCCTGCCCATGATCTAGATTTATCTCAATCCAGTTTGGTTGTCATAACTATCCAAAAATCAATCATTAAAATCATCATGTCCAATCACCCTTAGAGTCTCATCATTTTAACAAAGTCCAAACCTCATCAATCATCCACCCCTATGATTCAAAAGTTCTAAAATCTTTTTATGCCTATCATTAGATCTCAATATAAGAAAAACATGGAGACCACTCAAACTGACCCAAATATGCTTTTGATCGACCCAAAGACTCCTATAGATACTAGACATTTTCACCATGGGTATGCCTCCTCATGTCTTTCTTCCAAGTGGATACACCATAGGTCCATCATCTTTCATAGATATAAGTCAACAATCACATGAAGACCCTATTGACTTGGGACTTGTCTCAGAGTAATTCCAAGAACCTGATACCTTACAAGCCTTAGATTGTTTCCTAGGATCAGACCTATTGGCACCCTCAAATTTTGCAAATTTGAAGTTCCTATCTCCTTTCAATGTGTCGACAGAGGCTAGGTCGACATGCTGCTCAATCTACCCCAAGGCCCACCTTTGACGATTAAAATCTTGCAAACCATAGATCATCTCACAAATCCATTTGGTGGAAAGTTGTTTGACACATATGGTAACATGCCTTCTTAATTTCGTGCTTCCAGGATGAGTTTTGATGGGCAATTTAATTCTTTCATGACTACGACCGGGCTAGATTTGGTGTTCTAGAAAGTTTCAAATCTCACAATTCCGAGGGCAACCCATTTCTCTTTTTCATCCAAAACTTCTCCAATTCTAGTTTCATCAAAATTGGAGACTGTACGATGCATTATTTTAATGCATTCTAGTTGCGGCGAAGGCATCCGGCAGGCCAGTTTACAAAGGAAGTCCCTTAAATCATTTGTCGATGTGAATTCTGAGGAAATGGGTTTGCTCTAAATAATTGATAATGGCCTTGTGCAAATTTTCATGGCTCTCCGATATCCCATCTACCTGCAGTGGAAATGCACTGTTTGCTTGAAGGAGGAAATTCAAAAATTGCCATTTACCTAAAGTTAAAAATTACAATTTTTAAATATTTACGTTGAGAGGCATTCTACACTCATAGAAAGGGTTGAAAGATTCAGATTCTTGTAAACATTTTGATTCTATAAAAAAAAATCATAAAATACTTAAATTAATAAATTCTTGTCCAATTTCTTTTTTGGTTCCATAGTTTTTGTGATTTTCTTATTTTTAATTTCTTTTGTGATTTTCATTTTTGATTTTTTCCACTTTCTTTCTTAGTTTTTATTTTTTATTTTTTCCAATTTCATTTTTAAATAAACTATGGAAAAGAGATATCCCTCAGCGTATTTAGATATACTTTTTTAAATATAAATATACTAGTTTATTGGCAATTTTAATATTTGAAGGCAAATATTATATGGTAAATATGATAACTTTATGTTATAATGTTTGGGGAGAAAATTAAAGCATCTTTTTCACATTTCACACCATCGCACACTCATTCCTCCCTCTTCTTTGAAGCCATGCGATGATGCGAAATCACCATCTCTGGGCAAATTTCAGTCTGCATTCTCAATTGCAAGGTAGAATGAAGTATTTCCTTCATCGTGGAGGTGTCTCTGATGGAGTTTTTGCAGCTCCAGGTGTGTATTGGTTGTAGAGATGAATGTTTCTCACGTTTTTGAGCTTCCAGGCATTTTTTGGTGGTTTGTTTGAGCTCAAATTTGATGTTATATGGTCTAAATCCATCCCCTAACCTATCGTATTGCTTGGGTAGAGGTTTTAGCCATGTTTTTGATGGTTTTTGAGTGGCAGAGTGACAAAAAATGCCCTTGTATCAGCAAAAACGATGTAGTGATGATGAAATTTGACATGGAGGCTGCAGGATTGTGTTCTCTATTATCTCAGAGGATGGATGCAAGAAGGAGTCCAAAGAGAAGGTTGTACAATGTCATATCATAGTTGTGCATAGGGATGAGAGAACCTTCGGGCAAGTCGTGCAATGGTGTGAAATGAAGGTGCCTGGTAGCTAAGGGAAAATGTGGAAAAGTCAAGGGGGGAAGGCAAATTAAAAAACAATTAATTCCATCATTTACTTATATTTTGTCTTCCCTCTGTACCATGTTTTATGTCCATAAAGAATTGGTAGCCTCACTTTGTAAACAAGGGATTGGAGATTGGGTTATTTTGAGCAGTGGACTGATATACGGGTTTTGACAGGTTGTCCTATTTTCTGTATAGTGTGTTTCAATTTTATGTGTTGAATGTGTTTATGTAAGTAGTTTATCAGTTTCAGGTTGAATGATATGAGTAATGCTAAAAGAATGTGTTTATATTGACTATATCCATTGTTATTTGTATTTCTCTTTTTGGCAAAGAATATCAAGGGTTTTCTAAGTTCTTAAATGCACATTTGCTACATTTTGTAGTTGGTTTCTTGCTTCTATTTAAGGAATAGACTAAAATGATTTAAATCAACTATGGGGAGATGTGTCTAACAATAGGGATATCGTAAGAAGAGTTCATATAAATACCTATTCTTAGGTGTATTTGTAAGGAAGAAACAAATAAGCCTTTTGAAACTGTATGTCTGTATTGTTGTTGGAAACACTTTGCATGCTAAAGTTTGACTCTACACCCTAAGATAGGCACCGGTCTGGATGCTGGAAGCATTCCATGGTTCAAAACCTAGTCTGACAGTCACAAAATATAAAAGAAGAAAATTGATACATCATTTGAAAACTTTAGGAATTTTAGGAATAGGATTTTAGGTTCCAAATCCTCTAGTTCACAACTGAAGTAGGATCCAAATTGGCAACTCTGCTAGGGAGTAATCCAGAATCTGATTATTGATCCTCTCATTACAGAGTCAGTGAAGTTTTAAATTCAAACATAAATTGGTAACTCTGCTGGCAAGGACCCAGAAAGATTTAATCATTCCTCTTTTTGACAAGAGGTGGCGACTCTGAAAAAAAAATTGATGAAAAATGCAAAAGACATCTTGATACTACAATATTTCCAGGCTGAAGCATGTATGACAAATTTTCTTTGCTCTATACACATTATGGTACAATTGGGCATTATCAATACCAAATTCCATGTCAAAATCTACAAAGTAACATTAGCCCTTGTGTCAATCGAAGTCTACAAGAAGAAATAGGATAGCAGCAACTACTTTTCCAACAGAGGGTGATAGATCTTGAAGTGCACAAACCAATTGATTTTAGAAACATTCAGGGTTACCCAAATCCTCCTCCCGCTTTAAATGTTGCAAATCATTTGCCAAAATTTAATGGATGTAAATGGGAATCAACCAATATGCACGTACAACAATTCATTGATATAGTGATGAATTGGCATATCAGTGGAGAAGACGTTATCATGAAGTTATTTGTGAAAACATTAGAAAATGCTGCTAAAGATTGGTTTTATAGTCTTCCTATGCTTTACATAACTTCATCGAATGAACTTGCAAATAAATTCATGTGCCAGTTTAAAAAGAAAAATAATGAGTATTTTCAAAAGGGAAGTCAAAGTAAATTTGGGGAATCTGGATTTTCTTTGTTCAAGAGAACATTGGATATCTATATGCAAATACTTGTTAATGTTAGGCCTGATAAATCCATATGCATTGGAACATTCATGAAATTATATGTGCCTCATTCAGAGAAATGGCCTGAGTCATAGAAACCAGTTACTTTTGACCAAGTGTAGGAAATGATTGGTTTCACAGAGGAAATCAAGGATGAGCATACTAGCAATGATAAATCTACCAACATAGATAATGGCAAGGACAAATATGAAGAGACCGATCAAACAATGCAACCAGTAGATGAGACATGATTTTGCACGACACTTGGAGCCACAACATATTCCAAGTAATGAAATGGCATATGGTATATCAAGAGATGAGAGCAATCTTCAAAATACGAATTCTTTTGTTGTCCCAGCCCACCCACCGCAATATATGAATCAATAGTTTGGGGAGGAAGAGAATGACTATTTTCAAACAAGGCAAACTCACGATGAGGAGGAAGTGCATATATCTGAAAATGATTTTCATTTTTTTTCAAATCCATTGTATGATGAAGAGATAGAAGAGGATCAGATGACATTTTGCCAAGGTGTGCTGGAACACAAATTTCATGTGTAGTCAAAGCCATTCTATGAAGAGGATGAAATACTTTTAGACAGTAAGGAAAGTGAATATGCTAATAATGCTGATGATGAGTCCATAAATGAAGGGAAATCAAATGATGAAATAAGCACATTTGATTATTGTGATGATAATGAAGAGAACTATGAGCATTCTCATTTTTCAAATCAGCCAGAAAGTCAATTCACAATGCATGACAGTAAGAAGAATAATGAAAAAAATTACATTAAAGATGAATCCTATTCATGTAGCAAAGATGTATCACATGGAGATGAGATTGTTCAGATTATACCTGACCTCTAGATGCATGATGATGAAGAAAACACTAGCAACATTGAACATGGAAAATTGATCAATGATATGAATGCATTCAATCAGATAAGCTTTAAAAATATTGACAGATCGCCTTCACCATAGTGTGATGAAAATTAGATTCTTGACAGAGGAAACATGGTTTTTTCTTTATTCTGGTGGCATTGAACCGTCAGTTATGGCGTGTTTTTTTTTTAAACCATATCATTTTAGGGCAAAAATAACGTTTCGACTCTATTACCCAATGGAGTAGGCACTGGTCTACTCCCCAGAGATCTGGGATCTTGTTATGCCCACAGGGGGCATATATCCCCAATCAGAGCCACTGTTGGAACCAGAAAAAACTTCATATTTTTTGTTGGCCTTCATCCATTTGCCCTCCAATATACCTTGAAAATTTATTATCATATGATCCATACATATTGCAAAGTTTGTGTGACAAGATCCAAATCATAACCTTTGTTAACCAATAATTCCATGTATTTGACTCTTTTAAGAACTTCCCTGACCACAGTCAACAAAAATGAACAATTGATCTGTATCAACAAGACTATGTGCATGTCTTATCGATCAAATAAGCTGTGAGCTTCACATTGAACAATTCAAGTATATTGGAAAGACATAAATAATCTCTCGCAGATAAAAACTCATTCACAAGAGAAATAAGGTAAGAGTGAAAATCTCAAGTCATACCGATCTAAAAGGTCATGCCGATGGACATAGTTTCGGCAAGAGTCACACCGATGAACAAAAGCTATAAAAAAAACTCATCGGCAAGACATCATACAAGTCTCACCGATAAAAAAACTCATCGGAAAGACATCATACAAGTCTCACCGATGAAAAACTCATTGGCAAAAGAATGAAGGTTGGAGTGAAAATCTCAAATCATATTGATCTAAAGAGTCATGCTGATGGACACAAATAAACATTTTTATGCATATCGGGAAGACCTAAATGAAGTCACCCCGATGAAAAGGCAAGAAGGTTTTCGGCAAGAGTCTCACTGATGAACAAAAGCTATAAAAGAAACTCATCGGCAAGACATCATACAAGTCTCACCGATGAAAAACTCATTGGCAAGAGAAATAAAGGTCAGAGTGAAAATCTCAAATCATACTAATCTAAAGAGTCATGCCGATGAACATAGTTTCAGCAAGAGATATATGTACTCTCGCCGATAAGTCGATACATCAGTTATATCGGCATGACATATACCATCGGAACAAATTTTTTATGTCTTCCCAACTATGCAAGTCATTCTGATGAACTGAAGAGTTTCCAAGGAAAGTCTCATTGATGTCTCCAAATGAATTAAAATATTTGTTTAAAATCATTGGGAAGGATAAATCATACTAGTGAAATAAATAATGGTGAGATATTAGTTAAAATCAAAATACATGAAGTGAGCCCCTCGAGATGAATAATCAATATGTTTGTGGATATCAGAGAGGATGTGTTGAATATCTCTTCAAAAAACCAGATGGAGAAATAACAAGGAAGAATAAACATCATTAACGGGAAAACAAATATTGATAGAATGTGATTATAGTTTTCACACTTTTGTAAAAAAAAGTTCTGAGGTAAATGGATTTCACTTAGAAGTAAAAGGTGAGGAAGATTTAAATAAATGTTAAGGAAAATTTAAATACCAGGCAGATAAAATATTTCATAGAAATCAAAATGCAATGTGAAAATTTAGTGAAGCTGCGAAGTATTTTTCACCAAGATGTTAAATATTTCACTAAGGGAGTAAATATTTGTTTACCTAAAGGAATATGGAAGTGCATACAGTTAAATATAAACTATTTCTAGTGAAGGTAAATATCAGAGCGAAGATTTAAGAAGAAATTATTATTATTATTTTCACTGGAATACAAAGGTTGAGAAGATTAAAATTAAAATTAAAGTATTTTAATCTATTAAAGATAAAGTATTTTAATTTGTCCGAGGCAATTAATTAAATGAAGAGCTACAACAGAAGGGCGATTAAAGGGTCATATCTCTAGAAAATATAATATATATACTAGATGACATCAAATGGGAATCATCATCAGTAGCAGTAAGTTAGGAGAATTATCAGTAGTAGTAGATAGGTTCATCTATTCCACTCATCCATTTTCCATATTTTAGATGCTTCTGTAATTAATGTACATATTTTGAAGCAATATAATGGAGCAGAAAATTCTTAAACGGTGATCTATTTCAGTGTTCACTTGTTGTGTTGATATTCATGCTTATATGCTACTGTGCTGTCTCTAGAGTGGTTTTCGCATGTTATTTAAATTATTATATTAAGGATATATTTAATTTATCTGGTCACATTTGCTGATTTAGTGTGTCCCAATTCATTGGTTTCTATAAGAAGTTGATTTAATTCCTTCTAAGTTCTTAAGTTCATTGGTCTCTGCCAAGAATTAAAACCCTTTCAACAAAACAATTTTGGTCAGGTTTCCTTCTTGCCAGAATTAAAACTTCCTTTCAGTTGTTCACAGTAATATGGGAGAATATCACTGGGGTTTGGTAAGAAGAGTATAGTAACTTACAAACTTGCACGTCTGCATAAGGTGCAAACACATAAAAGGTACCCAACAATTTGAGTTAAGCTGAGAAATAAACCAACCAATCCTATGCATATGTCTTCATAATCATCATTTATCCACTTACTCTATCCACCCAATAGATTAGGCACTAATCCATTTTAGAACTCTTTACACAAATTTAATTCACATCTTCTATACTTCAAGATTTTATTAGGAATTAGAAAACAAGCTATGCATTTTTCTCACACCTGCGTGCCATAGTGAGTAAAATTGCCTTAATTAGAATCCATTTATATTTCCAAATCTGCCTTATTGATTAGGTATACCTACCTAGGTCTAGCAGAACCTAAAGAGTAGGGGGTTTCCAATTCATAAACCCTGTCTTGTTGAGCAAAAACATATCAAGAGATTGGCACCCTTTTGTGGTTTTAAACCTACATTTTTAGAACCAACAGGTCGTGAAAGAAATTATGATTTTGATTTCTTGTGCAAAAAGAAAGATTTAGAAAAATTGTAGATTCATTGATTTTAGATGTTCTACAAAATATTTTGGTGAATTAATATTTTTTCCTAGGCTAATTGAGTGAGTTGTGAAACTTGATTTTGGTTTTTAAAGATGGAAAACAATAGTTTCTTGTGTAGGAAGAAACCTATTTCAAAAAGTTAGAAAAGAGGTCTTTCTTGTGATTTACACATGTGATTGATAATTTTTCAAGTGGGGATTCTAATCTAAATGGTTTAGCGTGGTCTAATAATTCAATAGGATTCTTGATTAGAATCTCAACATGTAAGTGTTTGTGTTTTGTGCTTGTATAAATTGTTTCATTTGTTTTATCTTCTAGAAGTGTCATCCTTGTGAACATTTTATATAAGTTGGATTGGATTAAATTTGGTTAAAAAACTAGGCAAGGTTTTCTTTCTTAGGTATGAGGAGGATGCTAGTGTGGGATGTTAGTGTAGTGCATTGTTATCCAATTTTTATGTTGTCATATAGAAACCTACTCTACTGTATTTTATGCACTATCATCTAACATCTATGCTATAGTATTAGATGTGTATTATCTTCCAAAAATTATTCTATCATCTATGTTGACTATAAAATTTGAAAGTTACATACTATTCTTAAATATTTGTATGACAGTATTTTTACTATATGAATGTTCTGGAGTCAATAGATTATGTTGTACAATGATTTTTTGGTTGTTTACATGGGATGAATTATCCTAATTGTGTTGACATTATTTTAGCTTGGGTTAGTCATACATTGTCTCCTTAAAGAGTTGATTCTAATTATTTGTGACATCTTTCATGTCATGGTTCTACTCGTAAGAGTAGGGAGGTCATCATACGAGTAGTAGTTCTGGGAGTTACCCTAAAGCTTCTTCACCTGATTTATCCTATGGGATAGGATTCTTGATATTTGGCTTCCATGGAGGTGATAGGATTAAAGGAGTAGGAGAGATTGGATGTCATCCTCCAGGATGGATACATCTTGACATCAACTTCTCTACTTCATCCCAACACATTTAGACATCTCTCCTTAAGTAACTTGGCCTATACTGAGCTTGCTTGTCTCACTATATAGGCACAACATTATAGTTAAGCTCTAGTACTCTTGATGTTAGAAGATCTATAGATTATTTATGCATTAGTGGCCCCATCCACCACTAGTACCTATGAGATCTTTGAAGATAAGTCACATGGCCTATTTTTTAGTATGCATACTATTCTACCTTGAGGTAGGGTTCTATATGGTTGGTATAGTTAACTTTCTAATCTTATGTGAAGTAGTGGTACTTAGTGTACAAGCTACATAGGTGGGAGATGTGCCTTGATGCATTCCTGGGTATTGAGTATGGGTTATGGTTAGGTGGTCTTTATGTTATATTTTTGTGTTATTGCTTATTGTGATCTTGTCTTGTATGATGTACTTTGATTCTATGTGTATTATGTATGCTTGAGTGATCTATTGTAAGTGTTTGTATTGGTGGGTTTGATGTTGTGGAATTAACATTGTGATCGTGTATGTGTGTGAATGGTTCTATGAATGGATCTATGTGCAATTAAAGAATGAATTAATACATAATCACTAGTGTGTTTGTAATATCTACACTCTTGGGTTATGGTTGGATGCTTCATTGCTGGTTTGATGGTTGGGGGGAAAGGGACATCCTCATGGTGGGTTCAAACCTTCCCCATCAATAGAAACATTTTGTACAGATTAGCTTACAAAGTTGAGCTTGGAGTACTTTAGACATGTTTTTATGATGTACATTGTTTATGGCCACTTGTACATGTGATGTTGGTTTTATGGTTTATTATATTTATTATCATTGATGAGGGTTGTAGTTGTTGACCCCTTATACATCTTAATTTTGCAACAATGTTATTTCATTGCCGGAACTTGATGTGTACTAGTATGATTTCATAGTAATGTAGATCTATTTACTGGTTCTCATGGATAATGACATGCATAGTATGAGATATGTATTATTTTATTTTTAGATTATGTAAAAAATTCTAGTTACTTTTTGGTGGGTGTTACAAACTTGAATGATGGTTCTTATTACATAGGATCTCCAATAAATTCTAGATGAGAATGAATGCACATTGAATGTCTTTAAATACTATTGCATAACAATAAGTCATGCGAACACATGTAACAAGTAAACTAATAGCGAGCATGAAATAGGTGCGAATTGGCAAATCCTAAACATGATTTTTTTAATTTTAAGGTCAATTTCATAGGGTGTGAGATCAATCTCATGTTGCAAAATTGACCCAAGACAATGAAATGTTGATATCAATATGGGGAATGAATGTCCAAATATGGAAGCATTATAAATGTCAAATGTATGAAGACATGTACAAATAAAGATAAATTAAAGTGTAAATAGGGACGGATGAAAGATTAAAAAATGAAGCCAACTTCACATAAAATCACATCATTTGTCAATACATAATTATATTAAATCATTTCACTAATATAAACGAATTTTTTTTATAAAATTCACATAAATATAAAAATATCGCCATTATTAAAAAACAGTTCACTTCCTTTAACAAACCATAAGAAAGATCATACAAAAACTGACAACGTGCGATATGCGAATGTCGTGATCAAAGTCTTAAAACACGCAAATCATTACCAAATGCTACACCCTTTTAGAGTATTTTTCTTTCCATTCACAAAGTCTGTAAAACATATATGTCCTTTTAAATAATAAATAACGACTAGTCAGTATGTTGTTTTTACTTGTGAAAATTGTTCAAAGGCAACAATTAATATGTTCGGAGATCCACGCAAACAATAAAAGATCAATATAATAAAAATGATAACTACAGCCAAAACTCAACGGTATGTAAGCTTTGTCAATTAAAATTAAAATACCGTATTTAGGCTGCTTTTCGAACCAGAAGTTTTTAGTAGATACTATGCTAATGTTTTAAAGGGCTTTACGGCAGTTTACACGGAAGAGCTTAACCAGCCTTATAAATGATGGGCTGGTCAAAACCGTATGGACACCAAATGGCGGCCTACTGTGGGTCGATGAGCAGTATGGACAGAATGGTCGACATCGATTCAGTCTATTTGATTGATCCTAGCAGGAGTAGCCACTGTCAGTGGTCCAAAGTATCCTACAGCCGGTGTTTACAACACACGGGCTATATAGGGCTGGGCAGTTTACACACACTACTTAAATATTATCCACTTTAATGGTCAAATAGTCAATAATACTTTTACACCTTATTCACAACAAAAAATGGTAAATATTTGTCCTATTTTTATTAATTTAAGAATAGCCTAGTTTATAGGTTCTTTCCTTCATACCCAGCTATAATACATACAATTCATGATTTGTTTATCTAAATACACAAATATATATGATAGCCAACTATTTTCAAGTGACACATGATTCATCTCCAATTTTCTAGCTTGTTCCTTTCAATTGTTAATACCGCCTAGGTCATCACGCTATATAATAATAAATATATCGAGAATTATTTTCTTTATTTTCCAACTATGTACCGCACGGACATTCTATGCTAGTCGTAGAATTATTTTATTTATTGCAGAGTTGGGGCCACATAAAAGCCGTCCATAGTTGAATTATTCTTCAGGAAATTAATATAATACTGTCAATTTCAATGGACTTCCTTGCAACTACAAATTTCACAATCTTCATGAAATTAATACAATAAATGGCAGTATACTAGAGAATATTCTTGCATTACACGAAAGAAATATATTAGAAGCACTATCCTGGGTTGTAAAGTTAATTCGAATGGACCGCTCAACATAATTTCTGCACTGCACTCGGTGCGCAGGCAGCTGTACCATTTGAGTGTAATATTTATCACAGGCCCAAAATGTTATGCCCATTCATGTGAAAGCCCTTGTCAACGGAATCGCTCTATGCGGGGCATTCGCAGGTCAACTCTTCATCGGTTGGCTTGGAGACAGAATGGCTTCACAAATCTCATCGAGATGACTTTTTGGCGATCTATTCGTTGACTTTTTTCTTTGCAAATTTTGGGCCTAACACGACGACTTTCATTGTGCCGGCAGAGTTTTTTGCTACTCGGTTGCGATTGACCTGTCATGGTATTTCTGCAGCCGCTGGTAAAGCAGGCGCCATCATTGGAGCATTTGGGTTCTTGTATGCCTCTCAACCCAGGCATACTGGGCCTAATGATTGCGATAGGTCTTATCCAAGGGGCATAGGACTGGATAAGGCCTTGATTATTCTTGGAGTAGCGAGTTGCGTGGGTTTCTTTTGCACATATCTAATACCCGAGACAAGGGGAAGATCATTGGTAGCAAATGAGGTGGACCTTGCTCAAATTCACCCGGGGGTGGAAATTGCTCAAATTCAAGCTTAATCGAGGCAAGATACGATAGTGTGAAGGGGAGCACGAAGCACATTTTATTTGAAGTTTAATTTGTAGGAATTAGTCTTGTTGTGTTTTCTAGTTAATGTTCTCTCTTATGTGAGGGCTTTTGGGTATCATTCTCATGCTTCAGAGAGCATTATGTGAGGACTTTTTCTTCAAATGGGTGCCCTCCTCATGCTTCGGAGAGGACTTTTTTTTCAAATGGGTATCCTTCTCATGCTTGAGAGAGCATTTTTTGTATATTGGTGAAGGAAGTTGTCTTTAGAGGGCATCTTAATCTCCCCTTCCTTCCTCTCACTCCTTTTCTTGTTTTCTTTCTTTTGGAGAGGGTTTTTTTTCTACATGTTCTTTCCTTTTGTCTATTTATGCAAGATTATTTTGCACATAGGCACCTCATCAAACATTGTTGTTAGGACCCATCTTTGCATGTCTGGTCATTCTCCTTAAATTACACTTAAGGGGAGTATTGGTGTGAATAGGGTTTTCTACCTATCTAATTCCCTTTTGGGACCTTTTCACGCCAGTCTAGTTTACTTAGGGCATTTATTTTTTGTGTCTCATATCATAGGATTAAGACACATCACCATTTTAGTTTGTTATATCCCTCACCTTTCCCTATATATAAGGGTTCCCTCATTATACATGATACGTATCATTTCTCATAATCAAAGATGTATTGTACCATTCTTTGGCAAATATTGAATATAATCATTCTTTTTCTCTTGTGTGGAAGGTAATCGGTGTTGCATAT
The DNA here is from genome assembly GCA_027924645.1 of Cunninghamia lanceolata. Classification (NCBI taxonomy): domain Eukaryota; kingdom Viridiplantae; phylum Streptophyta; class Pinopsida; order Cupressales; family Cupressaceae; genus Cunninghamia; species Cunninghamia lanceolata. The sequence goes on from BSBN01001067.1 coordinate 9,690,224, forward strand.
GATCCTCAGTTCCTGTGAACTCTTTTAGTTTCTCTTATCTCAAATACACACATGGATATGCAATTGTACAAAGAAAGATGCTTCCACTGTGACATGAAAAACTCACAGCACTTCCTAAAAGGCATCCCCCTTGATAAAAACCAAAGCTCTAATACCAAATGTTGAAATACAAAGTAAACTATTGCAGCTATAACATCAAACTAAGTGTATAGATTGTAGTGTATGTATTAAATAATGAAATAGAAATGGAGAAAGCATATAAACTTACCAAACCATAATAACACAACATATAACACTAGATGTACGTGGAGAAACCCCAACTATAAAAACATAAATATAACCACTTAGTTATTACAAGAAAAACATAATAGTCATGAAATCTAAAACACATGCATAATTGAAATAAACAATCTTCAAACTAAAATAATCTTCATATATCAACAACACAACTAACATGCCCAACAAAAAGATAGATAAACATCACCACTTGAAACTTCCACATCAAGTGATCTAGAGTTTTATCAAGTATAGTGATAGATATTCTTTAAACTTATCTACTTCCATTCCATAAGTACAAACTGCTATTTTGTAAAAAGATAAAATTAATTACAACAAAATGGTTAAGTTATATTGACCCCAAATGGAAGAAATGGTGGAGTTGGGAGAGGACTTTTTTGTTTTCAAATTTCAAAAGAAAGAAAATAGAGATAAAATTTTACAGAGTAATCTATGGAAATTTGGAGGGATGAATATATTTTGTTAGCCATGGAAATCAAACTTTGTCACTAGGATGGAAGAACTTCATTTTCTTCCTTTTTGGGTGCAAATCCCTAATCTTCCCATGGAGTATAGAGACTTGGAAATATTGAAATTGATTCGAAATATGTTGAGAACATTTCAAGAAATCAACTACAACTAGAGCCATTGCTAGCTTTCTACTATTAAAATGTGTATTCTTATGGATACAAGGCATACACTTCCAAAAATGGTACAGATTATGTCTCCAGAGGGCTCTTGGACTCAAGAAATATGCTTTGAAGGAGCAGGAAATTTGGAACCTAATGTTACAGAGGAGGAGGAGATAGGGAGAACAAGAAGGGGTAACAGGTCACGAGCATGGTAAAGGAATCAAATGCATGTTACATAGAAAGTAGTGGGGAAGAAAATGAAGGAGAAGGGAAAGGCCACTTAGGTAGTAAACTATTTATTGAGGACAAAAAGGAGGAGGAGGAGCACATGAACCTCCAAGTGGTTTTTTTCCCTCCTTCATGGCGGATACATAATAAACATGAAGAAAGGACTCAGAGAATGGATGTTAGAGAGAGCTTCCCTACAAAGGAGAACACGAATGAAGTTGTAGAGGAGGATTTTGATGATAAGGATGAGGAGAGAGAGAGTTGCAGACTGATGAGTAGGAAGGTGAGGAAGGAAGGAAAGATACAAAACACTCAGCTAGGTACTTGAATAATGTAGAGAAATCTTTGGATATGGAAAAAGACAGGATGAAGGCTCTATTGGAAGAAGCCTTATCAAGAGAAGCCAATAAAATTTGTGATGAAATTGGGGAGGAAGTCCTCTTATAGGAAGGAGAAAAAGAGGAGAGGAATACTTTAGGTATTTCTTAGACAACCATGGAGACAGGAGGAGTGAAAAATACTTTGACATCCTCAAGGAAGAGAACTAGGCAGAGAAAATCCAAAACACAAAAATAGATTGCAACAATTATACAAACAACCATAGATAAGGCCCTAAAAAAGAGGAGAGAGGAGAGCTCTCCTTGGGAGCAATGAGAATCCTAACATGGAATGTTAGGGGCCTCAACTCCCCTAACAAAAGATGCCTCATCAAATCTCAGATTGATGGGGTGAAAGATAACATTGTGCTACCAAACTTTCAGCAAAACAGGGGATAAAACATTTAGCCAATGAAAAGAATGAGAGATAGCAACCTCTCCCTCAAATGGATCGTCGGGAGGACTATTCGTATTATGGAGAAAAAACCTCCCAAGAATGGAGATTATAGGGAGAGGAGAGAACTAGATTCTCAGTAAGTTTCCCAAAATCCTTAATATAAAGGATCTCTAGATCATGTGCATATATGGACCTTCAGGCACGACTGAAAAACAACATCTCTGGAATCATATTAGTCAATTATTAAAAATCATAAAGAAAGAAAAGGTAATCCTAGGAGGAGATTTTAATGCAATATTGGATGAACATGAGAAGCTAGGGGGTATTACAAATCCTTCTAGAACTCAAATGGATTTTAAAAACTTCATTGTGGAAATATACCTTTTAGATTGCAGTCCAAAGAATGGCAAATACATGTGGACAAATATAGGAAATGATTTCTTTAAGATAATAGAAAGATTAGATAGATTCCTTATTTCTAGCCAATGTATACATGACAATTGAGAGTGTATAACTGAAATTCTAGCATTCTTTGGGTCTGATCATTTTCTAGTAAGCCTCAGGATAGGAGAGGAGACAGGTGCTAAAAGGAAAATCTTTAAATTTTAGGATATGTGCTTAAGAGACTTGACCTTCATACCTTTGGTTCAGAAATGGTGGCAAGTTGCTCCTTTTGTGAGAGGATCGAGAATGTATCAACTAGAATCCAAATTAAAGTTTGTGAAAAAGAGAGTTATGGAATGGAATAGAGAACATTTTAATAACATATTCATGGAAAATAGAAGGATCCATCAAGAATTGCATAACAATGTGGCCAGAATTACAAAATATGGTACAAATGTTGAAAACTATTAGAAGGAGAAAACCCTGAGAAAGGAGATGGAAGAAATATTGAAGAGAGAAGAAATTTTTAGGTAGTAAAATTCAAGGAAAACCTAGATGAAAGAGGAGGATAGAAATACAACATACTTTCACCCTTGAACCAAAACAAGATGGGCCTCAAATTCTATTTGCAATATAATGAGGAGTAATGAAATGATGACCAGTGATATGGAGGTGATAAAAGAGGAGGTGAGGGTTTTTTATGGAAATTTATTATCTAAAGATGAAAATCTAGCACAATGGGAAGATAGCAAGGTCAAGATACCCAAGTTGGTATTAGGGGAGAAAAACAAGGAGCTGATGAAGGAGTTCATATTGGTCCAGATGGCTGGTCGGGATCTTTTTTTCCAAAAATGTTGGGACATCGTTGGAAGATATGTATTTCTAGCAGTGGAAGAGTCAATGAAACTTACAAATGTTCTCAAAGAAATGAAGAACACCAGCATCATGCTCATTCCCAAGGTAAAAAAACCACTCAAGTTTGAAGAATTCAGACCAATTTCATTATGCAATTAAGTATATAAAATCATATCCAAGGCAGAAACCATAAGATTGGCAATGATCCTGCCAAACATCATTTCAAAGGAATAGGGGCTATTGACCCTGTGGATTTAGACATTCATGGACTTACTTTGTACCTTGATTTGATTTATAGATTATGTTGTGATGATGTTATAGCTTACATGTTAGATTCCATTTGATGCTAGGATGTTAAGGTGATATTATTTTGATGCAATTGAAATGTTAATTGATGAGTTAATTGATGAGATATGATGCAGTATATGATCCTGATTTGATAATGTAAGATGCGAGTGATTTGAGAATTATGTAAATGTTAGCATGTATTATAATTGAGGATATATGTGATTATGCAACTTGTGTGTGTGTGCAATTCATTTTGCTTCAGCTATGATAAACATGTGCTATTGATCCATTTGTGGAAGTGTGCAGGTAATTTTCCATGGCCTATGGAAAATCAGAGGTCATTCCCATAACCCTATGTGATATCCATGTTTAGTCGACCTAGTCCCAAGTGGGACCAAGGTCATTCGTGATTGAGCATGATGATTTGTAATGTTTGTATTTGATGTTTAATTTTGATTAGGGTTCACCCTTTTTAATTGATTTATTGATGTGTTGTAAATTGTAATGTTTGAGTTGCACTATTTTGGTGCTTTTTATTTTTTGGGCCTTTTCATGTGAATTTGTAAACCCCTTGGTGTTTATTTTGGTCAAATAATGACCCTAGGTCATACCCCTAGGATCTAGGACCAATTTGGACATGTGAGACGTTAGTTTAACCTTCTTTTAGTCACCTTAACTTGACCTTGAAGTTAAGTGACAAAATTTGAAGTTGGGTGAAGTGGTGGATAAGTCAAAAGTCCACCATGACCAACTCCACTTCCCTAGGATAAGGTCTCCCTTATCTTGAAGGATTGGGAAGCTTCCAAGGCCTTCAAATGTGAGAGACCTCATTCCTATGCTCTCACACATGTGTGAGAGCATCTATGAGGGAATGCGTTTGCCTTGTTGGATAGGAGAATGACTTGTGTCTAATCCTTATCCTTATGGAGTCTTCCATGTGGGATTCCCATCTCCACTATGCTCTCACACATGTGTGAGAGCATCTATGAGGCAATGAGTTTGCTTTTTTGGATAGGAGAATGACTTGTGTCTAATCCTTATCCTTATACAGTCTTCCATGTGGGATTCCCGTCTCCACTATGCTCTCACACATGTGTGAGAGCATTTGTGGGAGAGTGTGAGGCTTTGTGGGATGAGAGTGTGACATGTGTCACCTCGTCATCCCTTGGGGTTTTGTGAGTGGATTGTGAGGAAGGAGAAGGTGACATGTGTCACTTCATTACTCAATGCTCTTTGTTTTAGCCTATTAAACTTCATCTTTGAGAGATGGAGAGGGTTCTTCATTTTTTTTTTTGCTTTTTGAATATTGATTTGGAGGAGATAGCTCTAGAGTGAGGAATTTGGATGCAAGGATATTGGAAGGAGACTTGGTATCTCTTCTTCAACCTCTTGCCAAATTTGGGCTTATAAGGTAAGTACCCAAGGCTATATGCCTTCCTTATGTTTTTACTTTCTTTGTATGTGAATATTGCTTTGTGTATTTTATGTTTTGGTGTATGTGTTGTGTGGGTTTTCATTTTGGGTGTTTGATGATGCTCTCCATTGAGAAGAGCTCATCTTGTTTTAGGGTGGGAGAGGAGTGAACCTCCTCGGGGGTAACCTCACTATATTTGGAGGTGTGGATGGCCATGTGAGTGCATTGTCAAGTATTTGAGATTTTAGTGAAGGCAAGAGTGCCTTGGAATTTTTGTGACATTTGAGATATTTGGTGAAGGCAAGAGTGCCTTGAGATTTTTGACATTTTGAGATATTAAGGCAAGAGGCCTTGTGATTTTGAGTATTATTGTGTTTTGGTGATTTGGGTTCCCCCCTTGAGTTGAGAGTAGTCCACTCTCCTACCCCCCCCCCAAAAAAAAACCATGCAAATGGATTTGTTATGTGAAATCTTTGGGAGGGTGTATCTATGTTTTGTGTGAGTGTTTTTGTGGTTGAAATCTTGTTTGTGTGTGCACCTAGTTATGTGGGTTACCTCCAAGCTTAGGGGTGACTTGTTCCAAGTCTATGGTTGGGAGGTGAACTCCCATGGGCATTTGGAGATCTTCTTACAATTCTTGGAGGTTTTTGGTGGTCTTGGAGTGTTTGGAGATTTGGAGAAGTTAATGTTTTTTGAGTTTTCTATTGTATGGCATTTTCGTTGCCATGCCCTTTGTGTCTTTGTAAAAGTTTTGTGAAGTTGGGTGTAAACACTCCTTTGTGTATCTCTTTGTTATATATATATATATATATATATATATATATATATATATATATATATATATATATATATATATATATATATATATATATATATATATATATATATATATATATATATATATATATATATTCATTTAATTTCAAATATAAACTTGGTTGTTTTGCCTTATTTACTTGGTTCTTGAAAGGAAATATTTATGGGTGACATTAGTGAATATCTCCTTATCTCTCTCCCTACCTCTAAACGTGTCATTTAAATGTTATAGTTTGCTTGTGGAAAGAGGGAAGAAATGCACTATGTCTTTATTTGGATATTTTAGAAATATGCAAGTAATGAATTTAATTAGTGGAACAAGTAAGAATACTTTCACTTTAATTCAGCTTCAGAAAGAAAAGAATGCAAATCAAGTTCATAAGGAAGAGAAGGTTATATATATATATATACATCTTAAGTTTTATATAAGATTGAGTTCTCTATTGTTTTTGAAATAAAATATATTATGAGTGAATTGTGAAAACAACATATATATATATATATATATATATATATATATATATATATATATATATATATATATATATATATATATATTGTTGCATTTATCATAAAATAAAGTAAAAAATATTTAAACCCTTACTGCTGAACTGAGACCCGATAGGAATGTTTTTTTGTAAAAATTAAAAATAAAAAAATGTTGAGGGCGGTAACAAAGCTCCCGCTACTGACTATAGATAGGAGGAGGTGGGTGGGGGGGAGATAGGCCGCCCTTCCCTCCATAAACCCCCATTGCCTGCTATGTGCCATCACACCATGATTAATCCAGTGCCCTCCAAATGTATTTCGCCATTCTTTGTTTCAGAATCTGCCTGCTATAAATCAAACCCCCCTCTGTGAATCCTGCAGTATACACAAAAATAAAAGAAGATATATATGCCCTGCAATATATTAAAAAAATATATACTGTGTGGGTAAATCCACACTATGATTTAAAAGAAGAATATATATTCACTCTTTTACTTCTGGGTATTTCATTACAGCAGAATATACATACATATGTATACATACATACATACATACATATTGCTAGAAATACAAAACTCTACCCTATTTTTATAACAAAGAAAAGGAGAGAAACCCTGCACAAATACAAATAAACAAAAATATCGGAGAGCTCCATGAAAGCTTGAGAAAAACCTACACAACCAGAGAGAGTTAGAAAAAAACAAAGAAATAGATTTAGGGGTTTGAAGAGAAAAGTAGAATAGATAAACAAAGGGAAAAAAATAGGGTGAGAGAAATGAATAAAATAATCTATGGGAGACAAATACAAAATAGAGAAAAAAATAAAGTAAAGTAAAAATAAACTATTCTAATTATGCACGTACCTTCCTTTTTCCTTCTCCCCCTTTTTCCTCCTTGAAATCTGGAAAAAAATAAATGAGATGAGCTAGAATGCTTTGTGAGTTTTTTAAGTCTTTTATTGCTTTAAAAAGAAAGAGTTAATTAGGGTGGGTGTAGCTCTAAGTGGGATTAGTGCTTTTTGTTTTATATTTTCCTAAATCTAGCTTATTTTTTTAGCCCACTTAGTGGGTGGGAGGTTTTATTAATTTTTAATGGGGTTTGGGGGTGAGGATTTAATGTTTATTGAATTTATTTTTATTCAAACCCTTCCAACCCAATTATCTAGAGCATGACTTAAATGTATTTTCTTGTAATTAATTGTTTTCCTTAATTAATGTGATTATATTATTACCTTGGTAAATAAAGAAAGGATGGAGTAATTTAATTTAATGGGTATGTTTAGCTTTTAAGTTATTTTTTTGAAAAGGCTTATAGTGAAAGTTGTTGTTTTAAAATTATTTTTCCATTATTAGTAAGGTGGCATTATGCTGCTAGATTTTCCCTAGATTAGTGAAAAGGTTAATTAAGTGATATATTGCATGTTTCATTTTATCATAATTTTTATTATTAAATATTTTAATTAAGTCTTAATGGAATTCATTAATGTTCATTATATTATAGTTTCTTAAAGTTAGATTTTGGTACTTATCAAAATCATCTCACTTCTGTTGGTTTAGGTTCAGACAACTGAGAGAAGGGGGGTGAATTAGTTGTCACACATTTCTTTCTTTTCTACTATCAATATTCCTTTAGCTCTTATAATTAATTCAATGATATAAATATTTCAGCATCAATCAATGACATATAAACAAAAAATTAAATAACACATTCGACACCAAGATTTTGATGTGGAAACGCAGTTAAGGGAAAAACCACGGTGGGGGTTAACCCATAAAAATTAATACTCTGTTAAAAGTATTTTTATAAATGGGAATGCACATGCATTTGGGCTCACTACTCAGAGCTCACTGCTCAATTGTAGGCTCACTGTCTATGGAAATATTACAATAGAATAATAGAGATCTGAACTGATTAATAGCATCTACTCATGCAAGAGTTTCAGTTCTAGTTAAGTACAAAAACTGATTTCACACATTTCATCTTTGATCTACTCTTCTTACTATTCTACCTTCATTCGTACTTTGGATTTCTACTCTTCTCACAGACACCTTCACATTCACGCACATACTTAATCACCCAATTTCATCGGCTATATATATCCGCAGTAGGATCTGCAATTATTCTAATTAATCAGCTTTAACATTACTTAGAACTTTTATGAATGCTCTGCTCTGTCAGCTAGATCTAAGCATAACTTAAGGTGCAAACCAAAAATTTCTCTTGATAATCATCACTCATGTTAGCCACTATCACTTATCATCACCATTTGTCCAATAAACAACTATACATCTGGAGTCAAGATCTTCTACAAGGTCAGTCTGTTAGACTATCTTGACTATGTATATGACTCCCCTAGATCCATAGCTACTCATGACTTCCCACCGGAGAGATCTGGACCAAAATGTTGGACCCTGTTACTGCTCTGTTCCTGATTGTCCAAACTTAGACAAATTCTGAATCTAACTTCTGATATGAACAAATTGTGTTATGCGGATGATTGAGATGATCTTAGTTGTCATCAATGACAATCATATCAATGCAAAGTAGTGTCTCTTTGCAACAATCTCCCCCTTTGGCATTCATGGCAACACTTAGTGAAAAATGACTAAGTGTCTAGTGCAACTCCCCCTTTGTTTGTACACTCATGTACTTCACTTATTCTGATGCTCCCCCTTTGTTGAATACCTCATTTTTCACTACCCTTCACTCCCCCTTTGACATCAAGGGAAAAGGGAGGGATCCGTAAGCCAGAAATTGTCAAAATTTCTATATATATTGCCGCATATGTACAAGAAATCATTAAGTTCTACTCACATGAAATTGAGAATATCTGTAAAACTAGCTTTTATTTACACAAGTTCAAAGGCCCAAGTACTCTTCATTCCATCCAAAATTGAGATGTGTCCACTCAACAAAAATGCATAATCTTCTGCCTTTGCTAGATCCGGAGGATCACTTGTCTGAAGTGCATTCTGGGCTTCAGATAAGGCATTATGCATGGATTCCAACTTGGGGGTGATCAATCCACAGAGTTCACACATCCTTTTCATTATATTGCCTTTCTCTTTTACTAGTCCCTTTATTTTATCTGACAAGCTAATAACCTCACATTCCTACCTTATAGGAGAGGTAGTTAGAGGATCAAAATTTTGAGATAGAACTGATATTTTCTGTTCTTGTTCCTTTATTTTCTTCTCAATATCCTCATTGACCTTAGACCATGATAGGCAAAAATTATATATATCTCCTCCATATCTTAGAGAATTCTGAATGCTCTTTATGCTAATGCCCAGTATCAGCCTATCACTCCTTATTAGATTCTTAACTTGACTAAATTTCTTGTTTAAGAACTCTTTCTAAACCTTTGCCTCCACAAATTTTTCAAAAGATTCAAAATGTGATATTATTGAACTTACCAGATTTTTTAGATGTCTGGAGGGGGAATCATTTTGATTCTTATGATAGGTTGGCATTAATTTCTCTAGAATTTTAGTTGCAAGCCCTAGTAGCTCATTGTCCTCCATGTGGGACTTTAACATCTTTTCTCTAGCCTTTACTGAGGTGAATGATGTTATTTTGATCAATTGAATTGGAGAGAGAGCATTTGGATTGGCTAGACCTTGGAGTAGCTCAGGCTCATCAAGTTCAATTATTTCTTTTCAAGAAGACCTTTTACTACATCTGTAGTGTCTCTTGCAACCATTTCAGAAACATCCTTTTTTCATTTGATTTCTCAACATCTGCTTTAGGTGCTTCAACGTTTGCACCATCTTCTTCTGCCTTATCTTCCTTTCCTTTTTCTTCCTCTTTCTCTATTTTACTCTTCTCTGTGTTCTCTTCTGAGGGACTCTTTCCTATTTTCTCACCACTTGCTACCTGATCCAGAGGGCTTTGTGTGGTAGCAACATCGTCTTCTTTTCCAGACAGATCAGGTGGTGGAGTAACCCCTGCATCAATTATTTTGTCTACCATAGCTATGCCCTCCTGATTGACTTGTTCCTATTCCTAAACTTCTCCAATATTTGGATTTGATGAATCAAGTCCATCATAGGTCTCGTCATGGATTAGTTTCAGAGGCTCTAGAGTAGTACTTTGGTTACCAATTCTCTTGTTATTTCCTTCTTCAGGAGCTTCTTGTTCTAGAGCAGGAGGATTGTCTTCTTCCACTTGATTTTTTGAAACAATGTAGTATTTATTTTTGTCTAAAGCCCTTCTTAGAATTTCCTCTGTTTCCTTTGCAATTTCTTCAGTCTCACCAAGCATTATCTTGTTCATCCAAACCTTGCTTCTGAATTTATCTTTAACTTCTTTGAGGATTTTATATGCTTCTTTTCTGGTCATTACAGAATACTCAGCAAAGAGGTATTTATTCACCACAAATTTGCTTCTATTTCTCTTTTAAGAATTTTATCAAAGAATGCAAGGCTCTTAGGGAGATCAGTTCATAAGAAATTAGCAAAGTAATTTCAGAGAGAAAATGAATATGCTACTTACTAAAATTCTTAACAGAGAGAATTTTTGGAAAATGAAGGCAAGCAACTAAGAGGAATACACCAGAGAAACTCCAACCTTTAAGCCTCTCACACAAACTATTCTCTCCTCATGTTCGAACCTACAAAATAGGATGCAGAGATAGGAGCTTATAATATTGATTTTGTGCCTGAACAACCTTAAAGCTATACTAGCATGAATGTAGACCTCAAAGGTGTTGCAAGTATGTGCTATCAGTGTTGTCATTGATGTCAACAAGCTTGTGTTGTCATTGGTGTCAATTGTGTCAACTAGTTGAGTAGAGATGAGATTGTTGCAGTGGTTGAGTTGTTTGATTGAGATGCTTTGTTGATGATGATTTGATTGCTTTGTAGAGGTGCTGAAGATGTTGAGAATATGTTTTTATTAGTTGGTTTCCAAGTGCTTTTGAGAAAATTTGATTAATAAAGGAAACAATGTGGTGAAGTGTCATTTTGGCTTACAAAGTAATGTTATGGTTTTGATCTACATTTCCTCTATGTTGAAGATCTGTCTTTGTAGTTTGGATATGTTGTTCAGATAAGTTCATAGATGTTATATTCCAAATTTGGTGCTCCGGTTTGTCTTGCAAAGAAAGTTGTGTTCACCAGTGTGTGGACTATGTTTCTGAGTGTTGCAGAGGTATCTGGGAGAAATGTCTTTGCTTCACATGTCTCCACAAAGTGGCTTGAGGTCTTGCAGTTCTAGAACTATGCTTATAAGGTTCATATCTTTCTTCTGTTGAAGTTGTTCGTTGTTTGGTGCTTCAGAAGTTGATTTCTAGAGATACAATGCATGACAGAGACAATTAAGTATACTAATAAGGATGTGCGGCAGGGGAAAGTTGTTGTGAAAGAATTTGTTGGATTTTAGGATGTTTGTGGAATACTCTAGATTATTTTGAAGCCTTACATGTGGTCTAGAAGTCATCTTTGGGATTGAGGAAGTGTGTGCTTAAAAGCTCATTGTGTTAACATAGGCTTGGCCAACCTTGGGTGTTTACACTAATTGTGGAGCTACTTTGGTGGTTGTAGTAGTGTGGAGTGGCGTGCTTGGATGAATTTAGATCTGAGATAAGGTGTGTTGTGGTCCACCTTCATTCCTTTCCACTGCGGGCATGTTTAGGTCTAGACCTAATTTGAATCTAAGAAACTAAGGGGCTTTGCCAACCTTGAAGAATGCTTTCAAGGTTGATGATGGTATAAATAAGTGTCAAGGGATCATGATCAAGAGTGCACATCATCCCACAATAATGGGTTACACTTTTTGGCCAAACTTGACATTGAAATCAATATTTTGAACTAAATCTTCACGTTCAGACACCTATAGACACTAAACCATTAGGAATTTGAAGATGATGCAAACTAGTGATTTGTGAGATTTTGTTTGTAGATTATAAATATTTTTTTAAAAAAAATTTGGAGTTAAATTGTAAATTTTTTTGCATCTCCTTTGATAACTAGTTTTTAATAATAAATAACATTTTTTTAAAGTGATGTGTATTCCGTAGCACATAACATTTTTTTCTACAAAGGATAAAATTCTGATTCTTTTTAATTTAGATTGGTAACACCGATATATAGTGTATGCATTTGGTTTCATAATGTTTTGTTAAATATATATTTTTTAATTAATTTTTGAAGTCAAACCAATTATAATTTAGACATAGGCATATTCCGTAAAACATAACTTTTTCTATATATATCGAAATTCAAATTTTTTTTTTTGTTGAAACAAGGACATCAATACCTAGTGCATAGATATTTTTTAGAATTTTTTTTAGTAATTTTCCATGTGTGTAGAATAAAGAACTTGATGTTTGGTGAAAAACATACATTCACAAGAAATAAAAAATAAATATAATAATCAAATGAAATATATTTAAAATTATATTTTTTTGGAAGCTTGTAATAAGGACTACATACTTAAAAAGCATAACTTTTAAATGAATTCATTTGATCCCTCAAAAGATAAATCAAAATTGGTTTTTTATCAGCATTTTGATAGGTGTAGAGGAGACTCCATTATAGATATGGTTGAAAACTAGCGGGGTTCTATCCAAGGGGGTTTGAATCTAAGGGGGTTTGATCAAACCCTCTTCAATTAAAATCCTTTAAATGGAACCTTTCAAGGATTAAATCATTATATTTTCTAAAAATACATGATTTCAGCAAAAATTAGGATGTCCTAGAAAGTGTAACTCATTATTGTGGTAGGTGCAAGGGATATGATGTGAATAACAGAGTGGTTGAATGTGTGGTGCAGTACAAGCTTTCATGTGTTAGACTACTACATGCAGTGAGCAGAAGGTGTCTATTATTCTTCAGTGATGCTGCAGAGATTATGTTGATGTTGTGAGCTTCATTAGAACTGTACTCCTTGCATATGTTAGATGCAGTTATAACAGTTCAACTCTAGAAGTGAGCCACCTCCTCTATCTCTTTCATTCTAGGTAGTGAGCCCTTTGGCAGTGAGCCTTTCTTTTGGGCAATGAGCCTTTTGTAATTCGGTGTTGATACTACTTTATATTGTGACCTAATCCTCACCGTGGTTTTTCCCTTTATGGGTTTTCCACATAAAATCTAGTGTTCTCTTGTGTATGGTGTTGTTGTGATTTAATTTTTGTTATTTTCTTTTCATGCTTAATCATCATAACAGTTTAAAGGTTAATTGGATTAATGTGGATTTGAATGTGTGTGATGATTTTGGAATTTTAAGGTACAACTAATTCACCCCCCCCCCCTCAGTTGTCTTGTGCATTCAACAAAAGGTGATTGTAGCTATGGAGAAATGTTTAGAAAGTTATCATTTTATTCATACATTCATGTTTGGTTTCTAGAATGCTCTTGTATTTGAATGAAAAACCTACCTTTTTCTATTTCTCCTAGTAACTAATGGCACTTTCTAATTTTTTGTATTCCACTAGATTTGGTTTATGGAATCATGCCAAGAATGGCTTGACACATCTGTCAGAGGCAATGTGATGGCCAATGATCATAATGAGGTAGCTACATGCAAACATAATGTATAGTTCATGGTACTATATGGTACAAGACATCAGTGCGGCATGTAGATGTCTATGCATTGTGCTACTATCCTAGGAGAATGTCCCTAGATTTTGCATGATGATGCAAAGAGGGGGTGGGAATTACCTTCCAATCTAGATTTTGGAAATGATTTGGTCTAAGGAAGATGACCTAGGTTGACTTCACATGAGGGGTTCATCTAGGTAGGTGCAAGACATAAAGTGAAATTGTAGGGTATGTAATTTATGATGTTACATTTCACCCCCACTTTGGCAGGTTGAAGGTGCTAAGTACTAAGCATGCTAAAGTACAATAATAAAATACTAAAATAAAATTTATCTATAAAAAGGATATTGTGAAGCTGTAGAGATTCTTTAGATGGAAAGCAAGATGCCCCCAGTTTAGAACTTGCAAAACCACAACATTAGAACTATAAGCCCTTCAAAACTATAATAACATATGATCCTACAAGGTTATAGATTAGGCTCAATATAATTTTCCAAACAAGTGTGTTAGCGAATCATATGATCTAATACATGGACTTGAGGGAAAACATAAACATATAGTAACAAAAACAACAAAAACACACATAGAAGAAAAATAAAATGCTAAAAATACATCAAGAGATAAAAAAAGGTAAAAACAAACACTTCAAGGAGTGGTGATAAAAGGTTCTATAGGGAGAAATGATAGAATGCCTCTGAGAGTAGTAAAAGATGCTACAGGGAACTTAGTGAAAAAACACTTCTGGGAGTAGTAAAAAGGGTGCTACAAGGAGTAGTGATAAAACACTTATAGGAGTAGTAAAAGGGTGCTACGGGGAGCAAAGGAGATGCTACATGGAGAAAGTTTGTCAATGCTCTTAGTATCAAGTGGTGTTATAGGGATGTCCCTGGAAGGAAGAGCACAAAATACATCATAATCAACAAGCAAAATCTATGAAGAAACACTAATGGATCTACATGTGTGGGGTCAATATAAATATACGAGGAGTGATAATAATGAAGGGACAAGGACTAAACTATCATAATCCCTTAGGAATGTAGAACTATGAGAACATAGGAGGAATATCACATGAAAACAAAACAATAAAAACATTTTGGGTCAATATGGAAGAGACCTAGATGTAGTGAAGCTTTACATCATCCCCAAATTATAAAGAAAAATCATACATACAATAGATAGAAGAAGTCAAATACATATAGAAGAATGTCATGACATTTTTTCATCTCCTCGGTATCTATGCCCCTACGGGGGAAGCATGGGTCATCTAGGAGAAACTAACAAGTAAACACTAAGAAAGCACATAGGTATACCAAAAAAATTAGGCAAGCCACACACACACATGCAAACACACACATATATAATATATATACAAACAGATGATACAAAGTTAGTACTACTCAAAGTTAGAAACCAAGAAGTCATACTTTCCCTAATCTCAATCATTTTGGCAGGATCCAAAAGCTAATAAGCTAGCGAGACCACAACTAGAGCAATACTAGGTGAAGATCCATCAACAGAATGCGGAAGGATGGTCACGAGAGAAATGTCTTCCTCATCATTCCTAGGTAAGGGAAGGGTCAATGATCTCACTAGAATTTAAGACAATGAAGGAATCACAACACTAATCACATACTCCTTGGAAGGTGCCAAAGCCATCTTATCATAGAGGACAATCTACTACTATCACTCAATACTAGTATCAGGGACATGGTCCACAAGAGAAATAGAGGTAGGTGGAGGAGGAGCCTCCATTGAATCAAGAGTAGATGAAGAAGACCTTGAAGATGAAGCGGGAATGTTGGTTTCTGATCTACAGTATGGCAAAGTGGGGTAATGCTCCTACTTATTCTTAGGTTACGAGCACGAGATGTCTATATTGATTGTGGTTGGACTAAGAACATCTAGAAAAATTAGATGATGGGTGTGCTGGAATGGCACCAAAGCATCTAATGTTTCTTTAGGAATGATAGAAACATTAGGTAGGTCAAGAGTGGATTGGAGAAGGGTGGCATATCAAATGTAATAGGGATGATTGAAGGGTCAGGAGAAGGAGCCAAGATAACTTGGACCTTTTGGTTACTAGATTGACATAGGTCTTGGGATGACTCATCAGAGGTGGAATTACTAGCTTGAGCTCTAGCTATAGAACATCCATGCACACACAAGCTAGTTTCCTAGATAGTGTGGGTTGAAGGTTGAATAGGGTCCATTTGCACATGCTACTTTTCTCTAGCTATCATAGTGATGGTAGGAGGATCAGAAGTAGTAATTGAAGGCCAGGTGGCTCTAGAAGCAATAGGAGATATTTGGAATAGCAGGGCCTTTCCCCTATCCATGGTATAAGAAGTAGCGGGTGGGACAACAAAATACTAATGAGCACTATAAAGATGGGGAGAATCATCCAACATGGGTTGCTTTCCTTTTACTACTGCTAAGATAGGAGAAGGAATAGGAGCAACCACCGCTGACTAGGTGGCTTTCAAAAGGAGAAGACTAGAAAGTGTGGGCTTAAGAGTGAAAAGAGATGTTTCTCTCTGTAATCAATCCAACCAATCTTTGAAACCAAATTTTGATAATACAAATGCAATTAAAACTATTGATCCTTAGTGCTTACAAATTCATCAACATGATAGAACATGTATGGAAATAGAAATAACATAATAGAAATAAAAATATGTAATATCATAAGAACATTGATATATGTGGGGAAAAACTTTTTAGATAAAAAAATCCAACCAACAAAGAGAATATAATATTTCATTAATCTCAAATGTAGAGTACAACAACACAACTTCCCCCTTAAGTCTAGTAGAATTCTCATAGCATAACAAGATAACCTGTAAAACCATACAAACTACTATTCCATGCCCTATAATATATATGTAAATGCAATCCTAGAAAACCATTAATATTTTTAATACAATAGACTCAAACCATGAGCTAAGTAATCAACATGCAAAAGAGACCTCATGACATGTAGAAGAATGCCATGACATTTTTTCATCTCCTCGGTATCTATGCCCCTATGGGGGAAGCATGGGTCCTCTAGGAGAAACTAACAAGTACACACCAAGAAAGCACATAGGTATACCAAAAAAATTAGGCAAGCCACACATACACATGCAAACACACACATATATAATATATATACAAACAGATGATACAAATTTACTACTACTCAAAGTTAGAAACCAAGAAGTCATACTTTCCCTAATCTCAATCATTATGGTGGGATCCAAAAGCTAATAAGCTAGTGAGACCACGACTAGAGCAATACTAGGTGAAGATCCATCACCATAATGTGGAAGGATGGTCACAAGAGCAATGTCCTCCTCATCATTCCTAGGTAAGGGAAGGGTCAATGATCTCACTAGAATTTAAGACAATGAAGGAATGACAACACTAATCACATACTCCTTGGAAAGTGCCAAAGCCATCCTATCATAGAGGACAATCTACTACTATCACTCAAAACTAGTATCAGGGACAAGGTCCACAAGAGAAATAAAGGTAGGTGGAGGAGGAGCCTCCATTGAATAAAGAGTAGATGAATAAGACCTTGAAGATGAAGGGGGAATGTTGGTTTTTGATCTACAGTATGGCAGAGTGGGATAATGCTCCTACTTATTCTTGGGTTATGAGCACGGGATGTCTATATTGATTGTGGTTGGACTGAGAACATCTAGAAAAATTAGATGATGGATGTGTTGGAATGGTACCAAAGCCTCTAATGTTTTTTTAGGAATGATAGAAACATTAGGTAGGTTGAGAGTGGCTTGGAGAAGGGTGGAAGATCAAATGTAATAGGGATGATTGAAGGGTCACAAGAAGGAGCCAAGATAACTTGGACCTTTTGGTTACTAGATTGGCATAGGTCTTGGGATGACTCATTAGAGGTGGAATTACCAGCTTGAGCTCTAGCTATAGAACATCCATGCACACACAAGCTAGTTTCCTAGATAGTGTGGGTTGAAGGCTCAATAGGGTCCATTTGCACATGCTACTTTTCTCTAGCTATCATAGTGATGGTAGGAGGATCAGAAGTAGCAATTGAAGGTCAGGTGGCTCTAGAAGCAATAGGAGATATTTGGAATAGCAGGGCCTTTCCCCTATCCATGGTAGAGGAAGTAGGGGGTGGGACAACGAAATACTAATGAGCACTATAAAGATGGGAAGAATCATCCAACATGGGTTGCTTTCCTTTTACTATTACTAAGATAGGAGAAGGAATAGGAGCAACCACCGTTGAATAGGTGACTTTCAAAGGGAGAAGCCTAGAAAGTGTGGGCTTAAGAGTGAAAAGAGGTGTTTCTCTCTATAATCAATCCAACCAAGCTTTGATACCAAATTTTGATAATACAAATGCAATTAAAACTATTGATCCTTAGTTCTTACAAATTCATCAACATGATAGAACATGTATGGAAATAGAAATAACATAGTAGAAATAAAAATATGTAATATCATAAGAACACTGATATATGTGGGGAAAAACTTTTTAGATAAAAAAATCCAACCAACAAAAAGAGTATAATATTTCATTAATCTCAAATGTAGAGTACAACAACACAACTCCCCCCTTAAGTCTAGTAGCATTCTTGTAGCATAACAAGATAACCTGTAAAACCATACAAACTACTATTCCGTGCCCTATAATATATAAGTAAATGTAATCCTAGAAAACCATTAATATTTTTAATACAATAGACTCAAACCATGAGCTAAGTAATCAACATGCAAAAGAGACCTCATGACATGTGTCTAGGAGTTACAGGTATCCTTCTAGAAGCTTCAAAACCTTTCTCGTGAACTTGGTTGTCCAAGTTCACTAGAGGATGAAAGCAACATACTAGAGGATAAAATAACAATTCTCTAAGTCCAAAAAGATAACCAACTTCATACACATCATCATATATGCTTTCTTACACCTTTTACAATGTCACAAATACTTCTTACACATCTTACAAAATCATAAATTGTCATAGACTCCCTTCCACTTGATCCAAAATTTCTAATGATGTCTTACAATTCTTCCTCCCATATTATGCATCTTACACACATATTCCAAGACACCTAGACAATAATAATTAATTATAAATACCTCCAAGCTCATGTGAAAGTCAAAGTTTGCCCTCTCCATGATCCTTGGAGATGTGTACATAATTAAGCAACTATTAAATAAGTAAATTATAATAGTCTATAAGGATTGTAAGGTGAATGTCACCCTTAGTTATAATAGGAAAGAGGAGGGTGAGTGAACAAAAGCTTATATTTGAGAAGATAAAATAGAGGCTAGAAATAGGATTTTGGTAAAAAGAAATTAGTGGCCTCTTTGGATGATTCTCCATTGAAGGGAACACCATATTTTCCCTTGTCCTAACATTTTGACACCATGTCATCCTAAGTTTGTGGTGGTGAACCACCATTATGAGCTAGGTTTCTAGCTGGTAGACCACCATTACCAGCATTATAGTTATTCTTATGAATCCCAACTATAGACCATCCTTCCTATTTTTTTAGCAACAAAGCCTCATTTGTAAGATGGGGAGTGGGATTTCTGTGAGGAGAAGCATGAGGATGTACTTTATAATCATATGATCAAAGGATTGACACTTATAATAGGTTTTGGGTATTTTAAGATAGGTGACATGCTAGGCACGTGTCTCATCTGACCATTTTAATATCAACTAACTCCTTCAAAATTTTAAATAGATCAATCTCAATGTACACATGTTTTGATAGATTGGATAAGAAAAACTTATCTAGCTCAACATAAATAGCATTACCTAAAGAAACTACTATTTTAGGCAAGAAATTTGAACATGGAAAAGGTATACTAGAAAATTCCACCAAAATAGGGACATGGACAATTCTCTCCTCAAAGACTACAAAGTCTTGGGTCTAGGGTGTGAAAACAAGAAGAGATGTATAGACAGACCAAGGGCCATGTTTGAGAATAGTTTCACACGACTAGCTTCAGTAAAGCAAAAAGGAAAGAATCCATTCATGAGGTTCTGGATAGCATCAAGGTAGACCCCATGTAGGAACCAAGCTTTGTTCACCCATTCTTTAAGCATTTTTTTTTGGAATCTTACTAACAAAGTAGCCTATTAAAGTAAGATTTTCAAGCCATTAGAACACTATCAAATTCTAGGATGAACAAGACCATATTAGGAGGTGTTTCAAAAGACATACCTCATGAAACACTTTGATAATGAATTTCATGAGTCACTTTTGCAATCAAGCCATCCTTGTGCACTATCAAACCATCAACACTAGTAGCAATTACTAGACTGATGATTTTTCAGGCCATTTAAAGGGAAAACACTAACATGCATGAAAAACTAAAAGAACCCACAAAAAATGCAAGACAACAATAGATAATCTTACTCAAACAAATAGTATGACAAAAGGAGTGATAGAAGCTAACACAGATAAAGCTAGTTTTAATAGTTTGACTTTACTTGTACCTTGATATCCAATCCGTACACTCTCCCAAGCTTTCTTAGATTTGATTGGTGCTGTAAATCTTGAAAATAGTATGAAGAATATAACTTTTACATCTTTCTTTCTATCTTCTTAGAGAAATTATTCTACTTTTATATTAAAGAATTTTATGTTGCCCAGTAAATTGATTCAAGAAAACTATTCTTTACTAAATCCCATACATCATGCTAACAAAATAATGTCTTCATCTTAATATTCCAATGAAAAGATAAATTTGATGTCACATGAACACTAACTATAGTGAATCAATTAAAAAAAATTAATCACCTACTCTATTATCAATTTGTTAAAAATTAAAATTCTTTGTATATACACTATTTTCAAAATGTTCTATTTTAATATTAAATACTGCTCTATTTTAAATACTGAACTATAATATTCACACAAAAACTTGTTGTTCAAATGCATAAAAGTGATTACGAGAAAGTGTCTGATCACGAGAACATAGTCGTGATTGGCAGACTGCTTCCACCACAAAAATGTCTTGATGGGTAGCTTGCTTGCGCTGGAAAATCGCTTCGTCCAAAATTTCCTATATACTTCCATCTGTGATGTGCACCTTGTATAGGTATTAGGGATTGATCTGCACCTTACACATTTTCTCACCCTTGAACGCCTGTGTGGTGAAGGTCCATTTTAAATTGCCTGCATCTGTGCCTTACACATTTGGGTATATAGCACTATACAATAGCTAGTGCAATATCCCCTCCAATATTGTTGAACGAGGATTTTGGTGTTAAAATTGCACATTCTGGTATATCCAAAGGGTTATTCTTAAACAGTTAATTTTAGTCAATAAAAATAGGATAAATAATTACCACTTTTTAATATGGATGAAGTTTAAATTGACTATTAATTGTTTGTCTACTAAAGTGGATGATATTTAGGAAAATATTTAACACCATAACATACAACATATAAATTTTGGTGTGCAGAGTACGGCCATAGAATGAACGTGAGCTAGAAAAGCAGCCGTTGAAGGTGCAACTGGTATATCTTTATATTCTTCATCTTCATGCTTTCAAATAAATATAAATACTACAATCCCCAGCTCTCAAATAAGAGACAAGAAAAAAAAAAAAAGGCTATGATTGATGCTCGATGAGCACTGCAAACAATAATTTTACAAACAAATGAGATCATGGAAAATGGACTTTAACTTGAGTGTGAAAATTTAAAAGCAAACATATATAATACGGAACAGGCACTTTTTGTTTTTATGGTTTTGAAAGGCCCAATAGTCATTAGCTTTATCTCAAGCAATACATATTCCCCAACAATATCAATAATGGTGTTCACTAAAAGTTGCACAAATTTCTGAAGGTGAAAGGTATAGATCCAATCCACAGAGCTTGGAGTTAATTCCAAGAGTTCAGAGTGCATGTACACCGCTCTGTACCATATTTCTGATAGGAAATTTGTTGACTATCTCAGGTATTAGTACTTGGGTTCGTCCTAGTACGGTTTTCACGCGTCACGGAGAAATAATTCAAATAATTTAAATGACATGCAAAATAGTAAAAATAAAACCAATGTTACTCTGTGGTAAACCTAAATATTGATCAATAAAGTAACAAAAATGTTTATGATGCTCTGCAGCAAAAATGGTGTCATATTTTGGAAAATTTCCAGACTAGAAATATTGTATGATGCTCTATAGTGAAAATATAATTATTCTCCCTATTTGTGGTAGGAAAATTTAATGATTTGATTATCTAGGTAGTCTATTTTCTTGTTTATATCTGTATTAGACTTAGATACTGTTGGGAAATGAGGTGCCTCAACCTTGCATATTTCCCGTGAATAGTTATTTTTATTTAATATTTTCCTACAGTTATCGGTGCCTTGAAAATTAGTTTTTTAGGTGTCAAAAGATGCTCACATGGTGGTACATTATGTTAGGCCTATTTTTAGGCATATTATGACATATTCTATGACATCTACAAGGGTCAAAAATAGGGGATTTCATTTTGGACGTGAGAGCTTATTTTGGGACTAGAATCTTGGCCGAGAAGCTTCGCACATGGTTTTGTAAAACCATAGATGGTTTCTTGTATAGCCAGAAGTCTATAAATTGGAGGCTTAAAGAGTAGTTTGGATAGTGAGTTTGCAAATATTGTTATGCTGCCGGAATTCTTCCAGAATTGTTTACTAGTGATACTCCAGTAATAAACTTGCTCTGCAAGTGTATGTAATCTTGTTATTGGATTTGGAATACATTGAGCAGGCTTTTGGAGTGTGGGGTTTTTCACCCGAAAGGGTTTTCCCCACGTATATCTCAGGTTTTGTGTTTTATTGTTTATTTCATGCTTTGAATGTGTTGCTGGAATTTCTATAACTGTTAGATCAGCTTTTAAAAGTTTTGCATAATATCTCTCCTCAAGATTGGCATAGGAAGTTGTTTCCACTACTTTAACTTCGTTACAAGTGGTATCAGAGCTTGATCACTTCTGGTTTCAGTTGTGGGTTGTTGGGTTTTTTGTGCTAATCAAGATTTGAGTGGGAGCTTGTGCAGAGGATACTTTGTGATCTTGTTGCAGGGTTTTTAGATGGCGAGCACATCTTGGAGAATGGAGGTTGAAAAATTTTCTGGCACAAACTTTGCAATGTGGACGCTGAAGATGGAAGATCTGTTGATTGATCGGGATCTATGGGATGAGGTGGATGAAAATGTCCAGAGGCCTACGGATCCAGCTTTGGCTGCAAAATATGATGTAATGGACAGAAAAGCTAAAGGTCTCATAAGACTGTGTCTTGTAGACTCAATTTTGATAAATGTCCATGAAGAAACCACTTCAAAGAAGCTTTGGAAGAAGTTGGGTGAGATATACCAAGCTAAATATTTAGTAAATAAAATTTTCTTGAGGAAGAAGTTGTATTCCTTGAGAATGGAAGATGGTGGACGAAGTTCTGAGCTCCTGGAAACATTCAATATGTTGGTGACTCAGTTGACCTCAGTTGGGGTGAAAATGGATGAAGAAGAAAGGTGCCAAACTTTGCTGTGTTCGCTGCCAGACTCATGGGACAGCCTAGTCATGGCCATTTGGAGCACTTCAGTCACTCTGAAGATGGAGGATGTTGTTGGTTCTCTACTCTCTGAAGAGATGAAAAGGAAGGCCTCCCTAAATGTCAAAGAGGCTTTGAGTGTTCAAGGAAGACCAAAAGAATGAGGCAAAGATGAGAAACAACGTGGCCGTTCTAAGTCCAAGAATAAGGGGAGATCAAAATCTCTTGGTAAGTCCAAGGCAATATGCTGGAACTGTGGCAAATCTGGACACTTTCGAAAGGAATGTAAATAAGAGAAGAAAAAGAAGAAGAAGCAAGATTCTGATTCTGAGTCCGAAAAGGAAGATGGAGATGCCTTTATTGCAGCCTTGGCCACTCGTGCAGGTGATAATGCATGGTTGATAGACTCAGGTGCATCTTTCCACATGACTCCTAATAGAAACTAGTTTAGTAAGTATGAAAACTATGATGGTGGTAAGGTGTATTTGGGTGATAATTATTTTCTTGACATTGTTGGCTGTGATAGTATTCATGTGAAATTTTTTGATGGTAGAGTTAGAAGATTTGATGGTGTCTTGCATATCCCAAGACTAGCAAGAAATTTATTATCTGTTAGCAAGCTAATAGATGCGGGTGTGCATGTACAGTTTTCTGAAATAGGTGTGAAAATGGTGAGGTGCTATGGTGATAGCAAGAGGAAGTAGATTAGGTACATTATACCAGCTTGATGCATGCACGGTTAAGTGCAATAGAACTTCTGATAAAATCAAGCTAGAAACTACTTCGCTGAAAAAAGAGATGGTTTCCTCTTCTGCAGATGGTCATGGCTTCTGGGTACCCAAGGTGCTCTATCTACCGAATCAAAGTTGCCTGCAAAGAAGACTATGTAATGGCACCAGAGACTTTGCCACATTGGAGAGAAGGGTTTTAAAGCCCTAAAAAATAAGAACCTTGTTGAGGGGCTGAATGATTGCAATCTAGAGTTTGATTTCTATGAACATTGTATTTATGGCAAACAGAACCGCGTTCAGTTTTACTCGTCTTCTCATAAGTCTTCATGTATTTTGGATCTAATCCATTTGGATGTATTTGGTCTTGTTGATGTCACTAAATCAGTTTATTATGTTACTTTCATTGATGATTTCAGTAGGAGAATATGGGTATATTTTTTAAAGAGTAAATCTAAAGTTTTCAGTTATTTTAAGGAGTTTAAGGCTATGGTAGAAACTCAGACTAGAAAGAAAATTAAATGTTTGAGGACTGACAATGGCAGTGAGTATTATTCTGCAGATTTTGACAGATTCTGTACAGATTGCGGGATTAAAAGACAAAAGATATCTCCGTATTCTCCTCAGCAAAATGGAGTTTTAGAAAGAATGAACAAAATGTTGATGGAGAAGGCTAGGAGAATGTTGAGCGGAGCTGGTCTAGAACAAAAGTTTTGGGCTGAAGCTATTGCCACTGCTTGTTATTTGATAAATAGATCTCCTACATCAGTGCTTGTTGAGAAAATGCCGATGGAGGCATGGTCGGGGAAAAAGCCTTCACTTAGACATCTGATAGTTTTTGGTTGTGAGGCATATGCACATGTGCCTAAGGAGAAGAGAACAAAGTTGGATTCTAAGGCTGTCAAACGTATCTTCATCAGCTACGGCTATGGTGTGAAAGGATACAAACTTTGGGACCTTATTGTACATAAGGTAATTTATTCCAGAAGTGTTGTGTTTAGAGAGACTAAATCTTCTCTTGTTACTTTTTAGCTAGAACAGCATAAAGAAATTGAACAGAAAAAAAATGTGATTCAACTTCCTTCTATGCCTGAGAATGTTGAATCGAGACCCCAAGATAGACAAGAAGTTGAGGAGAGCTCATCAAGCTTTGAATCTTCAGAAGAGGGAGAAGAGGAGGAAGAAGTGGAAGAACCTCCACCTCAGCTTGTTTGACAGTCTACAAGGCATAGGCAACCACTTGAAAGGTATGGGTATTCACCTAATGATTGGAAGTGTATATTTACTTTGAATACTAACATTGATGAACCAAGATCTGTGCAAGAGGCTTTGGGTATGAATGATGCAGAGTCCTAGAAAGTTGCCATGGATGAAGAGATGGCAGCCCTTGAAAGAAATGATACATAGGACCTTGTACCTTTGCCTGAAGGACGCAAACCTGTTGGATGTAAATGGGTATTCAAGAAAAAGATTGGTTTAGATGGAAATGTTGAAAAGTATAAGACACGGATGGTTGCGAAGGGATACACTTAGGTTGAGGGTATTGATTATGGTGAGATCTTTTCACCTATTGCTAAAATGACATCCATTCAATTTTTATTATTTATTGCAGTAGCTTATGACCTAGAGGTCAAACTATTAGTGTACACATTTCATTTGGCTTAATTTGGCATTCATTTGGCCATATTTGGAAGCTTCATTTTATGCACATGGCATAAGACACCTCAGTTGGGTGTCTGGTAGTTATGAAGAGTCCTTTGAACACTTTCACTCCACTTAGCTTCCCACATCTACTTGAGATCTCCTTAAGTTATGGGATTGACTCCCATTAACTCAAGGTTACTCAAGGCTATGTGTACTTGTCATATTGAATTCCAATTTACTCCAATTTGTAATTAGCAAAGCATTAGTAGATCTTGTTTCTAACATGCTTCTATTTTGACAAAAAAATTTTGTAAAAAATGCAATTTTTTTTTTTAAAATTGACATTTTGCAAGTTTTCGTTTATAGATTTTTTTGTTGAAAATGCAATATTTTTTTTGCAAAATCCACATTTTGTAGGCTATGAAGTAATTTTGGGCACACTTTTCTCAATCTAGTGTTCAATTTTTTGGTCTTCAGGCCTCTGTGTCGTCGTTTGGATTGATTTGAGCTTGATGGTTGAAGATCAAACTACTAGTCGAGGTCATCATTTCGCTGTTCGGGATCACAGTCAAGGCCTTTTCTGATTGTTGCAGACTTCTTTCCTATGGTGTCCACCTGCTCAGTGTGTGCGCTCTTTCAAGGGCTTCAAGGGTCTCATGTGGTCAATGTTTTCTGTAGCTTGAGAGGTATTTTTGGCAGATTGAAAGGAGTTTCGGGCCATTTTTTCTTCATCCAAGGGCAACTTTTCTTGTGCAGACTCGATTTGAATGTGCAAGCTTGATGATTTGGTCAAAGTTTCTATTAACAGGGCGATGGCCATGCACCTAGATCAAGTCGTTTAAGAAGGTCTAAGAGTTTTTTGGTGAAATAGCTCCTCTACAGTTTTAGTTTGAGGGTTTGATCCTCTATTTTCTGCCCATTTTGTCCAATTTAGGCTGATCTTTGGTGGAGCGACAGTTTTGCCTTTGTTGGTAATCATTTATCTCTATGCTATATATCTACCCTCGGTCTGCATTTGATCCATGAATGTACCTTCACAAGCATCCAAGCTCACCTCATCTATTTGGCTATCTAAAAATGGTCGACCCTGCATCATTTGGGGTTTCTATTTGACTTCTTGGTTGCAAATCATCATTTCTATTTGACTTTGCATGATTTAGGTTTGTAGTTGCAGCAAACGGCCTCCACAGGTGGCGTTTCATAGCTAGCGGTCTCCTTTCAACTCGTCCTTAGAGAGCTAAAACTCAATGTTTACTGGTCTATGTTCTAACTACTCGCCACAATCTTCTCTAATGGATCTATATGGTTTGTTGATTCTATTTGGTATTACAATGTGTCACTTGTAATTCATTTAATGTGGTCACAGTTTATGTTGCAAATTCCAGTGCTTGTACTACAGTGAGAGTCACAGTTAGATTATATTTCTTTTGCTGAGTCACTGTATGTTACAATAGTTGTTGCACCAACTAACACCTAGCATTTCCCTTGTTGTATGCAAATAGAGTCTATTTAAACAATCTTTTTTTGAAATTGTAATATCATAATAGTAACATTTAATGTTACATATGTGATTAAAGTCTTGATGCTCCAAACAATTGTAATTGTGACATTTAACGCACTAAAGTGCCACAAACAAGGGGAGGTCACCTAATATTGAATTTGGGGGGGTGTATATAATGTGCCTTGAACATTTTAGAGTTGTGCCAAAGAGCACTTCCATAGAATCATGTCAAGAACACTTCATTGAGTTGTGACTAGAGCACTTCCACACTTTCTTTCCATTTTTTCAGTTATGGGGGTTATTCATGCACTAATTTATAAAGTGCCACAAATCATTTGGGATAAAAATATTGAATTATGGGGGGGTTCATAGAGTTGTGTCAAGTGGATTTCAAAGTTGTGCCAAGAGCACTTCCACAAGGTTATGTCAAAGATCACTTCCATTACTACTTCATCATTCTTCAACATTTTTTTTCCGCACTGTATTGAGATTTGTCAAGTACACTTCCATTGAGATGTGTCAATAACATTCCCGCTACACTATCACCTAATGCTACATGTGCATCCAAAGTTGATTCTTTGAGGACTTCCAGAGATTCATCATAGCAAAAGATTGATATCAGTTCATTTGCTTCTACAGATTTCAGAGTTGCTTCATAGAAGGCTTCCACATGATCTTCAAAGTAGGACTTCACATTGGATTTGAATTGTAAGCATATGGCATCCAATCAACATTCCACACATGGATCTTGCAAGAATTGTAGGACTAGATCTCTTTTAGTTGTATTGTGTCAAGTGCACTTCCATTGAGTCGTGTCCAGTACACTTTCTTATTTTTTTTTCTTTTTTTAAGGGGGGGGGTTAGTTTTTTCCCATTAGGTTTTCTACCTTTCTCCACTCATGAGAGTTTTATTTGTACATGGGTACCTCATCGGGCCTTGTTGTCGGGACCCATCTTTTTCACCCAACTAAGTTGTGCTTAAGGGGGGTATTAGTGTACACATTTCATTTGGCTTAATTTGGCATTCATTTGGCCATATTTGGAAGCCTCATTTTATGCACATGGCATAAGACACCTCAGCTGGGTGTGTGGCAGTTATGAAGAGTCCTTTGAACACTTTCACTCCACTTAGCTTGCCACATCTACTTGAGATATCCTTAAGTTATGGGGTCGACTCCCATTAACTCAAGGTTGCTCAAGGCTATATGTACTTATCATATTGACTTCCAATTTACTCCAATTTGTAATTAGCAAAGCATTAGTAGATGTGAAAATAGCTTTCCTTCATGGTGATTTGGGGGAAGAAATTTACATGACACAGCCAGAGCACTACGTGGTGAAAGGTAAAAGCAAGTTGGTTTGTAAGTTAAAGAAATCTCTGTATGGCCTTAAACAAAGTCCTAGGATGTGGTACTAGAAGTTCAATACTTATGTGTTGAGTTTGGGATTTGTGCGGTCTAAATCTGATCACTGTGTATATTTTTAATTTGATGGTGATCGTTTCCTGGTAATTACTTTATATGTTGATCACATGTTGTTTATTGGGAAAGGCAAAGGTTTGATTGCAGAATTGAAATCTTAGCTCTCTGCGAAATTTGAAATGAAAGATCTTGGTGTAGCAAAACACATACTTGGGATGGAGATCATAAGAGATTGTGAGAACAAAAAGCTATGGCTTGGCCAGAGTAAGTATGTTTGTTCAGTTTTGTAAAGGTTTAACATGCAGAGTGTAAACCACTTTGTATTCCTGTTACATTGGGAACAAAGCTCTCTATTTCACAATGTCCTACATCCCCATCGGAGATGGAAGACATGAGCAGAGTGCCTTACTAGAGTGCAGTTGGAAGCTTAATGTATGCTATGGTCTGTACAAGACTAGACATTGCCCAAGCAGTGGGAGTTTTTTCTCATTATATGTCTAATCCTGGAAGAGTGCATTGGGATGCAGTTAAGAGGGTCTTCAGATATTTGCGGGGTACAACATATTACTCTATTTGTTTTCATGGTATAGGAGATTAGCATTCCCTAAGTATTCGTGGTTTTGTGGATTCAGACTGGGCTGGTGATGTCAATAGGAGAAGGTCCACCAGTGCATATGTTTTTATTCTTAATGGTGGTGCAATCAATTGGATGAGCAAGCAACAGGCTATGGTCGCTTTGTCCACTACTGAGGTAGAGTACATGGTAGCTACTCATGCCTGTAAAGAAGCCATTTGGCTGAAGTGGTTGTGTTCAGATATTGGATTGAAACAGGGTGCGTTTATAGTTTCTTGTGACAGTCATAGTGCAATCTGCCTTGCGAAGAACCCAACTTTTCATGCCAGGACCAAACACATTGATGTTCAGTATCACTTCGTGAGAGATATGGTCAAGGATGGCAGGGTGAAGCTAGAAAAGGTAGAGACTATGGTGAATGTTGTAGATGCATTAACTATGCCCATGAGCACAACAAAATTTAGGTGGTGTTATGAGTCTATGGGCCTTTTGGCCCCTAGTAGTTGATCCATGATGATGTGATTCCACTGGTTCTTGCAAAGTATTTGATAAGTGGGAGAATGTTGGGAAATGAGGTGTCTTAACCTTGCACATTTCCCATGAATAGTTATTTTTATTTAATATTTTCCTACAGCTATTAAACATTCTTAGTGCCTTGAAAATTGGTTTTTTAGGTGTCAAAAGATGCCCACATGGTGGTACATTATGTTAGGCCTATTTTTAGGCATAGTATGACAGATTCTATGACATCTGTAAGGGTCAAAATAGGGGATTTCATTTTGGACATGAGAGCTTATTTTGGGACTGGAATCTTGGCTGAGAAGCTTCACACATGGTTTTGTAAAACCATAGATGGTTTCTTGTATAGCCAGAAGTCTATAAATTGGAGGCTTGAGGACTAGTTTGGATAGTGTGAGTTTGTAGGTATTGTTATGCTGTTGGAATTCTTCTAGAATTGTTTACCTATGATACTCCTATAATAAACTTGCTCTGCAAGTGTATGCAATCTTGTTATTGGATTTGTAATGCATTGAGCAGGCTTTTGGAGTGTGGGGTTTTTCACCCAAAAGGGTTTTCCCCACGTATATATGGTGTTTTGTGTTTTATTCTTTATTTCATGCTTTGAATGTGTTGCTGGAATTTCTGTAACTGTTAGATCAACTTTTCAAAGTTTTGCATAATATCTCTCCTCAACATTGGCGTAGGAAGTTGTTTTTGGTACTTTAACTTCCTTACAGATACTGATTTAAGGGCTTTTTGAATTGTGTTTGTGTCTTCAGTTGTTATTTCCTGTGATGGGAAAAATGGAGGTTTGCATTTCCTGTAGACAAAAATTTAAATGTAAAGATTCCAGAAATACATTGGAAGAGTCTAGCTACCTCTATTTTAGATTCCACCTCATCAGATAGAGGTGGCCTTTGAATTTACATGTTTAAGGGTAGATCCAAGTCTGAAACTTTTTAAAATGAGCATAATTGACATTTATTATTATTTGACTAGATTTGGTCGCATAGATTTACATGCATTTGAGAATCAAACTTGAAAAATTTGTTCATCTATTTCTGTTGTGGATTGTACATTGCATTAAGAGTCATTTCTGATAGAGAAGATTCTTATTATGATGATTTCCATCTTTTGTATAGGTTTTGTTTGACTTTATTTGCAACCTATCAAGGATTATCACTTCCAACATGAAATGAAAATAGCAATTTTCTTGTTATGATGGTAATTAGGACAAGCGTATGGAAATGTGGGATGGAACATCATAGAAAAAAAAGTTTAACATATAGTTTCGCAAACCTGCAACAAGAACTACAGATTTTGATGTTTACGTGTTCTAATTGTGGATATTAAGAAGAGGATTTCTATAACATGTATCATTTGTGTAGAAACTGCCAAGATCGTAGAAAAACAAACAAGCATGAGATTGCAAGTGAAATCGAATCAATTGTATTCACAAATGAAGAAATACAAATAGGAGAAATTGGATTCTCGATTCTCCACAATACAGAGATAGGTGGTGACTAACCATCCATGAGAATAGTGCAACTATCCATGAGAATAGTGTGAGGTGTCCATTGAGTTGACACATCTCCTAAATGACTAACCACTTTGACATAGTCAAAGAGCATGTATGAAATTTGTCTAACTATGATTAAGTTAGTGTAAACTACTTAGGATAAGTGTTTATACACCAACACCCCCCCTTAAGCATAGCTTAGGTGAGTTTATGAAAGATATGTCTCAACTATGAGCCTAATGAGGTACCCATGTATAAATGTATCTGTCAAAAAATGGAGAAAGATAGAAAACCCAGTGGGAAAAATCTACCCCCCAAAAGAGAGAAATTATACAGGGAAAGAAGTACTGCTTCTTTCACTACGTACAATATAAGATTCCCCCCATCGAAGAGAAAATGAGAGAAGATCAATGAGACCCCCCCATAATACATGTCTTGCTGCAGTGATGTTGAATAGTCGACAAAGGATGTAGATGTACATCTAAGAACATTAAACAATGTGTTGGATCTAGGGCATACAACTGAGAGGGGGGGGGGTGAATCAGTTGTATAAATCTTCTTGTCAAACACTTAACTTACTGTTGTTAGCAGCATATCAAATAATCATCCATGGAAGCATAATGCATAAACACAAGAGCAGATAAGCATCAACACATTGAACACCAAGATTTTGACGTGGAAAACCCGGTTAAGGGAAAAACCACGGGGTGATTAACCCAAGAATTATTCTCTGTTAGAAGAATAAGGAAAAATAAATGGCACATGCCAATAAGGGCTCACTGCCCGAGCACACTGCTCACAAAGAGGCCCACTGCCTACAAGGAGACACACTGTCTACAGAGTGATGAAAATCACAGTCTTGAACTGGAGAATGACATCTCTACCATGTCCGGATCAGTTCCAATTAAGCCCAACAATCTCTGCTCTGCCTTTCGCACGTTTCTTCGCTATATCATGCTCATCCTCACACCACACACTGAAATGAATTCACAAATCATTATTTATACAAGACATCGACTTAGGAACAAGCATCTAAGTCGGCAAACAACCATAGGAGTATCCGCAAGATGAATAACACATCCGGTCGGCCATCACAAGAACATTCGCAGGATGAACAACTCATCCGGTCGGCTAAACAGAGCAATAACTTCATCCGGAAGAATAACTTCAATTCCGGGCTCTACCATTAATGCGGACCAACAACACAACCTAAACATGATTCAAGAACCTTCACAAGCCTGTCTGAATGTCCGGATACATCCGCACTTCCTCTGCTTACTGGGATCTCTTGTCTTCCTCATCCGGAACTTTAAGAACACAGTCTGTCGCCACTGTCATAATGCAAGAGGTACTTCCGGACCTCCAAATCACACACAAATCAGGATGACACATCACAAGGACATCTCAAACACTCCTTCCAATCTGCAGATTATGATAATACAATTCCGGACCTCACCGGACCTTTTTGTGATCCTCTGTCACCTCCGGATACTTGCCGGACCCGGTTCTATACCGGCAGCCACAACTCCTTCAGATCTTCATGCGGACCTTTGAAATCTTAACTGTAGCATCTCAAGACTCATATCTCCTAACCCTTTAATCCGCATCCTCCGGTTCTCATCCTATACAGTACATTTACCTTCTTCTCATCACTGTTCTTCACTGTTCCTGACTGAGACTAATTTTCTCAATATCCTCAGCACACAGCTCATCAAATCCTTCTTGTCAATGCAATATGAGTATGTTGACATCAATGACAACACTGGATAACCTCATACTTGCAACAATCTCCCCCTTTGTCATTGATGGCAACATATGATGTGAAAAACCATCAAGACAAGAACTTCTCTTTTCTGTCACAGCTCCCCCTATCAACAACAACTCTTCACATGTCTTCCTTTGCTGCTCCCCCTTTGATCATCAACCACTTGTTTTTCACATGTCTTCTCTCCCCCTTTGACATCAATGGCAAAGGGCTCATACTTGCAATTCTCATGCATCAGAATCATACCAGCTGCTCCCCCTTAGTTGCAGCTCCCCATTAGTCCGGATCACAAGATATGACTGTGATAGCCACCGGACTGATGCACATCAGTGCATCTTAGTTCATCACCGGAGGGGCCATGACCCCTAACTTTTCCTGGAGATATTCAAAAGAGTCTTTGGGAAGAGGTTTTGTAAAGATATCTGCAATCTGATCCTTGGAGGGAACATACTCCAATCTGACTTCTTCCTTGTTTACTTGTTCTCTTAAAAAGTGAAATTTGATAGATATGTGCTTAGTCTTAGAATGCAATACCGGATTCTTGGAAATATTAATTGCACTTGAATTATCACAGAAAATTGTGATAGGCTCCTCATATTCAACTTTGATGTCTCTTAGCATCTGCTTCATCCATAAGATTTGAGTACAACTACCTGCTGCTGCAATGTATTCTGCTTCAGTTGTAGACAGAGATATTGCATCTTGTTTCTTGCTTAGCCAAGAAACCAATCTCTTCCCCAAAAAGAATGCTCCACCACTAGTGCTCTTCCGGTCATCCACATCTCCTGCCCAATCTGCATCTGTGTAAGCATGAAGAGAGAAATCCGGATCTCTAGGATACCATAGACCATACTCAACTGTCCCTTTCAAGTATCTAAAAATTCTTTTGATTGCCATAACATGAGATTCTCTAGGATCAGCCTGGAATCTTGCCACAAGACCAACAGCTTGCATTATATCTGGTCTAGTTTGAGTGAGATACAACAATCCACCAATCATTGATCTATACTTTGTCTGATCTGCCTTTGGAGAATCATCATCTTTGCTTAACTTACATCCGGTTGCCATAGGAGTGTTCATAGGCTTTGAGTCCTCCATACCAAATTTCTTTAACAATTCTTTCACATATTTGGTCTGAGAAATGAAGATCCCTTCTTTTGTTTGAGTAATTTGCAGACCCAAGAAGAAATTCATTTCACCAAGCATAGACATTTCAAACTCACTTTTCATCTGATTTGCAAAAGTTTTACACATACTATCTCTTCCTCTAAAAATGATATCATCCACAAACACTTCAACAATCAGAATGTTTTCATGATCAATTTTGAAATATAAGTTGCTGTCAGCAGTACCTTTGTTGAATCCAATCTGCACAAGATGCTTATCCAACCTTTCATACCATGCTCTTGGGGCTTGCTTCAATCCATACAAAGCTTTCTTCAACTTGCAGACCATATCATTATTATCAGACAATTGAAATCCATCCGGTTGTTCAATGTAGACTTCTTCTTCCAGATCACCATTTAGGAAGGCAGACTTGACATCCATCTGATATACCTTGAAGTCTTTGAAGGCAGCAAATGCAAGAAGTAATCTGACTGCTTCAATTCTTGCTACCGGAGCAAAAGTCTCTTCAAAGTCAATTCCTTCTATTTGAGAGTAGCCTTTGCAGACCAATCTAGCTTTGTTTCTGATTACTTCACCAGCTTCATTTAGTTTGTTCCGGAAGACCCACTTGGTTCCAATTACATTCCTGTCTCTAGGTCTGGGAACAAGATCCCAAGTATGATTTTTCTCAATTTGCATCAGTTCATCTTCCATTTCTTTGGTCCAGTTTTCATCATTGCAGGCTTCATTTATTGTTTTAGGTTCAATCTTTGAAATCAGACAACATTCATTCTGATCTTGAGCAATATTCCTTCTAGTTTGTACACCTTTGCTTCTGTCACCTATGATCTGATCTTCAGAGTGATTCAGTCTTACATACCTTGGAATTTTGGGAGTATCCGGCACTGCTGTTTCTTGATCAGCCTCATTCAAATCTAACTCTTCTTCTTGATTTACCGGATCAGGCTGACTCTGTCTCACCGGAGAGGATTGAGGTCCTTGAACACTGTCTTGGTCATCTTCATCAAACTCATAAAATCTTGAGGGCTTCTCAATTCCTTCATCAACTTTTACATTGGTGCTTTCTATCATCTTCCTCAATCTCTTATTGTAACACCGGTATGCTTTGCTTTGAGTGGAGTAGCCCAAGAAAATTCCTTCATCACTTCTAGCATCAAACTTTCCTAGATTTTCATCTCTTTTAATATAACACTTGCTACCAAATACTCTGAAATATTTCACAGTAGGAATGATGCCAAACCAGAGTTCATAGGGGGTCTTACCGGTGTTATTTCTGATTTGAACTCGATTGAGAGTGTAGACTGCAGTGCTGATAGCTTCTTTCCAAAACATTTGAGGAACATTTGCTTCCAACATCATTGTCCTAGCAGCTTCCTGGATGGTCCGGTTCTTTCTCTCAACTACTCCATTCTGCTGTGGAGTCTTAGGAGCAGACAATTGTCTCCTTATACCCTGTTTCTCACAAAAGTCAATGAATTCACCAGATGTAAATTCACCACCTCTATCAGACCTTAGACACTTTAGTTTTAATCCGGTTTGATTCTCCACCATAGCTTTGAAGATTTTGAACTTCTCAAAAGCTTCTGATTTTTCTTTTAGAAAGGTAACCCACATCATCCGGGAATGATCATCAATTAACAACATGAAATATCTATCACCTTGCAGACTCTTGATTCTTGTCGGACCACATAGATCAGTATGTACTAATTCCAATAATCCGGTAGAAGACTAATCTTTGCTTTTAAAAGAGACTCTGCTTTGTTTGCCTAACTGACATTCTTTACACACACTATTTGTAGGTTTTATCAATTTTGGAAGATCTCTCACAGCCTGAGTATTGCTTATTTTGATAATGTTATCAAAATTTACATGACACATTCTTCTATGCCATAACCAACTCAGATCAATTTGAACAAATAAACAACTTTTATTTGAACCAACCAGATGAAAGATGTTACCTCTTGTCTGAGTACCGGATGCAATTTCAGTTCCGGAGCTTGTAAAGATTCTGCATTTTCCATTCTTGAACCGGAGATCATAGCCTTTGTCCACTAACTGACCAACACTGAGAAGATTGTGCTTCAATCCTTCAACATACAGTACATTTCCTGTTTTGCTCTTACCATCAAAGGAAATAGTTCCCCTACCTCTGATTCTGCCAGCAGAATTGTCACCAAACTTTACCATTCCTCCTTCATATCGTTCCAAGTCTAAGAACTTATTCTTGTCACCAGTCATATGGTGAGAACATCCACTGTCAATAACCCAATCATCCTTTTCTTCCACTTGAGCAGCCAAGGCTTTTTCAACAACTTTGTGATTGACAGATTCAGAGAGCAAGGGATCTTCTTCTTTGATGGCTATAAACACCCACTCATTTCCGGATTTGCTTCCTGGTTCTGATTCATCATCTGTTACTCCTTCATTGTCATCTTCTTCATGAACATAATAGCAATTCTTTTGAAACCTTTGTCTGTGAGTATTAGATCTTGCAGATCTCTCCGGACATCTTGAGGCAAAATGACCAATCTTATTGCAGTTGAAACACTTAAAGGGTAGTTTTCCTTCATACTTACCGGATCCTCTTGGTAGTCTCTTTGCAATGAGGGCTTCAAGTTGAGCTATTTCTGCTTCTTCTTCTTCCATGTCTCTTCTTGCTTGATCATACCATGACATTTTCTTTGATGAGTTTTCACCCGGATCAAATCTCTGTTTGCCTTTCACATAGGCACTGGCTTTGAAAGCAGATTCAGTCTTGGGAGGATCATCTCCAAACTCGGTCATTTCAAATGCAGCTAGTTTGCCAGCCAGTTGTTCTCTTGTGACAGTTGTGTGGGCTCTGAATTCATCAATGGCAGCAACTTTGATTTTGTAGGCAGCAGGAAGGGATCTAAGGATTTTGCAGACAATCTCATTTTCATCTAAAGTTCCACCAGCATTTCTAATTCCACATACCAGCTCATTTACTCTTGGCATAAAGGTAGTGATGTTCTCATCTTCTCTCATTTTCAATCTTTCAAATTTCCCTTTCAGACTTTGCAACCTTGCACTTTTGACAAACTCATCTCCTTCATACAGAAGTTCCAGTTTAGTTAGGATCTCATATGCAGTTGGTAGGTCAATGACATTCGAGAGATCTGAGTCATTCAATGCACTTAGAAGAGCTTCCTTGGTCCGCAGATTGTTTTCAGCTTCTGTGATTTCATTCAGAGTTGTCGGACCACCTTGTGGAGGTACATATGGTTTTGAAATCATACCCAGGTATGCTTTTCCCATGCATTCCAAGTGACACTTCATGCGACCTTTCCAGAGAGTGAAGTTGGTTCCATCGAACTTCGGACTATCCTTCTTGTATGACGACATCCTGGATCTCCTCAAGCGGTTAAGCTCTTGTCAGAGGAACTTGGCTCTGATACCAATTGTTGGATCTAGGGCATACAACTGAGAGGGGGGGGGTGAATCAGTTGTATAAATCTTCTTGTCAAACACTTAACTTACTGTTGTTAGCAGCATATCAAATAATCATCCATGGAAGCATAATGCATAAACACAAGAGCAGATAAGCATCAACACATTGAACACCAAGATTTTGACGTGGAAAACCCAGTTAAGGGAAAAACCACGGGGTGATTAACCCAAGAATTATTCTCTGTTAGAAGAATAAGGAAAAATAAATGGCACATGCCAATAAGGGCTCACTGCCCGAGCACACTGCTCACAAAGAGGCCCACTGCCTACAAGGAGACACACTGTCTACAGAGTGATGAAAATCACAGTCTTGAACTGGAGAATGACATCTCTACCATGTCCGGATCAGTTCCAATTAAGCCCAACAATCTCTGCTCTGCCTTTCGCACGTTTCTTCGCTATATCATGCTCATCCTCACACCACACACTGAAATGAATTCACAAATCATTATTTATACAAGACATCGACTTAGGAACAAGCATCTAAGTCGGCAAACAACCATAGGAGTATCCGCAAGATGAATAACACATCCGGTCGGCCATCACAAGAATATTCGCAGGATGAACAACTCATCCGGTCGGCTAAACAGAGCAATAACTTCATCCAGAAGAATAACTTCAATTCCGGGCTCTACCATCAATGCGGACCAACAACACAACCTAAACATGATTCAAGAACCTTCACAAGCCTGTCTGAATGTCCGGATACATCCGCACTTCCTCTGCTTACTGGGATCTCTTGTCTTCCTCATCCGGAACTTCAAGAACACAGTCTGTCGCCACTGTCATAATGCAAGAGGTACTTCCGGACCTCCAAATCACACACAAATCAGGATGACACATCACAAGGACATCTCAAACACTCCTTCCAATCCGCAGATTATGATAATACAATTCCGGACCTCACCGGACCTTTTTGTGATCCTCTGTCACCTCCGGATACTTGCCGGACCCGGTTCTATACCGGCAGCCACAACTCCTTCAGATCTTCATGCGGACCTCTGAAATCTTAACTGTAGCATCTCAAGACTCATATCTACTAACCCTTTAATCCGCATCCTCCGGTTCTCATCCTATACAGTACATTTACCTTCTTCTCATCACTGTTCTTCACTGTTCCTGACTGAGACTAATTTTCTCAATATCCTCAGCACACAGCTCATCAAATCCTTCTTGTCAATGCAATATGAGTATGTTGACATCAATGACAACACTGGATAACCTCATACTTGCAACACAATGTTCCTTCACTTGGGAATAAATGAAACCACCTAAAGATGCAGGATATCTTCCCATGTGAGAAGATGTATGTATGATCTTGAATCATGCTGAAGCTAATCCAAGGATGATGATGCCCATGTCGATGCCTTTGAAGAGTGCTTAGGTGTCCCCATGTTGATGCTGAAGGATGCCATAATCAAATCAGGTGCATGCCCAATAGGTGAGGATGATAACGATCTAGAACCAATGTGTAGGACCATGTAGAGAATGAATATCCAAAGAGTACAATGGAAATGCAGCTTCATTGAAACTGTCATCGAAGAGAAGACTTATGTCTTCAATGTGTGCTTCCATGTCAGCAATGCGGGACTCTACAAATAGACAAGTGATGTCAGGTAGAAATTTGTCTCAATTAGCAATGCTAGGAAGATTGATATTCTGTTGCAAAGAATCACCGAAAGCTTTCGAGGAAGCGACTCTGGATGAAGCAACAATAGGAGTGATGACTTCTTCTATGTCATTAGAACATTCTGTTTCTATATCATGATTAGGGATGTGAGTTGTGATCAACGCAGGATCATTTGGGAATGCATAAACATTCGAGTCTCCATATATATCTCCCAAATTTTGATCCATAATGCATGTGGACAATTAATATCCATGATGGCATACAAAGCGACATCTGGAATATGTAAACTGATCAATCCAACAACGTGATCACGATGATTAAACCACTTATGTAATCATCCTTACTTGGTTTGCCCTAGAAATTGCTTGTGGATTAGGTTTAGGGTTTCTTCTCTTTTAATATTCTCTTGAAATAGTACCTGTAACATCATTTATATACATTTCCATATTGCTATATGTTAGTTTTAATATCTATTGTCCAGCAATCTAACATAATCATACTTACAGATGGAAACACATAAGTAAGAAGAGTCACTCAACATGCCAAGGGAGGGGAATCATAAAGCTTAAGTAGCCTAAGGCCTACCACTGTCCTATTGCCCAAACCCTTATCTTGGGCCTATGGGGTATAATCCTATGTGGGAACCCTCACCCTTCCTTGACCCAACCCTTACCTCGGACCTGTGGGGTAGAATGCCCAACCCTTGGTTTGGTCCTGTGGGGTAGAAGCTTGGGTGGGGTTATTAGACAATCTACTTAAGTTATGATTCAGCCCTCTTGACAGGATCACAATCAGAATGCAAGCTGTTTCTAGACAATTTCCAAATATCCAGCCATTATTGATCTATTTGTATTTTGCTTCCATTATTCTATGAAAGATTCAAACAAGATTATATAATTCAGCAAGAAATATATTAGAGTGCAAGAATAAATATATTAAAATTTATGTTTGCCATTCATTCATCATATTCTACAAATAAATGCAGTGAATTATTCAGTCTAGTTTAACAAACATATATATATATATAGTTTCATATCATATTATAGAATCAATTTGATCACTAGGTAATGCAAATACAACCTATAAATCATAATTATTTTTAATCATTTCCAGGACTACATAGTTTGTCAGATTTAATGCTAGAAACTCATTTCTAGATTCGGTTCTATCATGGAGGAGAACACGTTAGAAATAACTTATACATTTCAATGGATGAAGACAAGTTACACGCAAGATCATTATGTTTGACTGAGGAAACTAAATATCAAAACTAAGTGATTGATCTCACCTACCTTGAATTTGCCAGTTCCTTCGTTTGTCCTGCAATGGTGTCTAACCCATCGTTCTTCCTACTTTTGTATGGTGTTTCTCGTGACCTTTGCCCAGGGGTGTGTCTCATACCCCCTTTTTAATTCATTGTATTAAGGATTATTAAGAGTATTAAAAGTCAACTAGTTGATAACCATGATTTATTAGTAAATTGATCATAGTGTTTATTGATTAAAATTAATTGGTTTTACATCATCAAATTTCATAATGTTTGCTATAATAATAATAATAATAATAATAATGTATTTTGAAAGATCAATTATAGCATTCTCCTTCGGGGTTATGACAACATAGCCTTCTGAGATTGTTTACCAGGTTCAGGGAGAAGTCTATATAGACGGGGTATGAAATTATGGATCCTGAGATGTTTTAGGATGCCTTCACACTAGAACTTATAGTTTCCCTTTGTTAGGTTGATTACAGAAGAGTGAGTTTCATATCCCATGATTAGAACAAGTTAGTTTTGTTAGACAAAATAGAACTCAAAACATTTAGGCAACCCCTTGATTAGGTGACCCCCAAACACTTTATAATAATAGTGTGATTTTAAATTCAAAAGATGCGTCTCGAAAAACCATGCACATTTGCAAAAAATGAAACTCAATTTCGAGTTATCATTTGCAAGATATGAAATTTTTATTTTTCACTTTCATACATTTAAATGCCCAACTATTGCAAGGGTTGAAGAACAATTAATCCTTTCCCAAAACAATTTTGCCCCTAATATTAAATGACCCCTATTTTGTTTTTTTATTTAATATTACATGTGCTTTTTAGCATAACTAAAAAAAACTTAATAGAAATAAAAACAAAATACAATTTGGATGCCCAAAATAATAAAGCCCTAATTAGGGCACGGACAGATTAGGTCAAATTAAGGCAAAATGCCCCAAAAATGCAGAGGAGCAGCCAAGAGAAAATAGGGGCGGCCACAGAGGCCCAGAGCAAAGCTACCTTAGGCATTTTGCTACACAGTCGCTTGGCTTTGATGGATGCTCCTTGATGTGAGAACATAGATGTTTCTCCTTCTTGTGAGCAAGTGTGGCCAGAGGTACCCTATTTGGGCCGATTTGAGGCATGAAAAATGGCGGTCGTCCCTCTCACAATTCCCTGTGAGCCTTGTGTGACTATGAGGGAA
Organism: Cunninghamia lanceolata; assembly: GCA_027924645.1. Taxonomy (NCBI): domain Eukaryota; kingdom Viridiplantae; phylum Streptophyta; class Pinopsida; order Cupressales; family Cupressaceae; genus Cunninghamia; species Cunninghamia lanceolata. The sequence continues at coordinate 9,731,780 of BSBN01001067.1, forward strand.
TTTGATGAGCGGCCTATGTTGATGCACGACTCGGTGTAAGAGCTCCTCTATGTTGGCGAGGGTGCCGATGAGGGTCATGCCTAGATGGGGGTCGATCTGCTTTCACACAGCCCGGACGCCTTTCACAGGCTTATTTTACCTTCACACAATGGTCAAACCTCTGCACATTTGCACATTGATGGCCCTGCACGCCACAAACAAGGACCGTGTGCCAAAGAAAAATAGCCACACTTGAATCTGCCCTTCATGCCTCTGTGTGGCATTCGTTGTGGCCTTTTCCATGCTAACCGGCCTAGCTTTGGCGTCTTTGCTGTGAGCTTGTCCTTGTAGGTCATTTGGAGTGTGGGTTGGGTGCATGTTGGAGGTAAGACAAAGTTCATGCCTTCCTCACTCGTATGCAGGCCCGGATAAGGGCTTTGATAACCTTGCGGAGTCACGCCAATAAAGGCGTTTGAAACCTTTCAAACACGCATAAGCAAGGGTGATACAACCCGTCCTTCGTAGTAAGAGCCCGTCTATGGGTGTTTGGTGAGAGGGGGTGCAAGCCTTTGTGTGGCCGTCCTCTGCCAAAGCAACACAATGCCCTATGTGGGCAATTTCACCTCCGCAATAAACACAACAACCAATCACAGTTAAACAAAACAAAATACGAAGCCTCACACATAGATTGAAGCTCGACGCCAATGGGGTAGAGATGCACAGTGAACAAACGGTTTGAAGCTAAGCACAAAGGCTCTGATACCATGTAGAAACTGTCAAGATCGTGGAAAAACAAACAAGCACGAGATTGCAAGTGAAATCGAACCACTTGTATTCACAAATGAAGAAGTATAAATAGGAGAAATTGGATACTCGATTCTCCACAATACAAGGATAGGTGGCAAGTAACCATCCGTGAGAATAGCGCAACTATCCATGAAAATAGTGCGAGGTGTCCATTGAGTTGACACATCTCCTAAATGGCTAACCACTTTATGTGTGGAATTTTCCTAACTATGATTAAGTTAGTGTAAACTACTTAGGATAAGTGTTTATACATCAAAAATTTGGAAAATGAGTATGCCATTTACAATCAATTCCAACACATGGGTTGATAAATTTCCTGTTACTTGAATAACAACAAGAGTTCAGAGTGATGTAATTGAAAATAAAAAAATAACACAACTAAGAGACAAAATGTTCCATATTACACAAGGATCATCAATCCCCCTATCAATGGTCTCGCCAAGCCAAGTAATGACCATAAAGCTTTAAGTAACTTAGAATTTGGATTGTTGGGTAGTATTCTTCAATTGTTTAGGTCTACAGAGTAACACATTAGGCACATCATGTGTTCAATGCTTCTATTTCTTTTGTTTAAATCAAAGGACATTGTAGTTGTTGAGTGTACATTTTTTCCTCTCCTTGACTATTCTTTATAAACATAATATGTACTTTTGTAGCCTAATAATTTTTATATAGAATCACCAAGTTTCCATGTTTAGACCACAATGAGAATAAGAGTGTGTTTGTTCATATGATCCCAATGGAATATTCATTGGAGAGAATCAAAACATAAAAAAAAAACTAAACTATATCCAAGTTCCCTGAGGTGCCTTTAGGGTCACTTGTATATTTGTCAGGTCATGATTGAAAAAGAGGACAAAATGGTAATTTTTTATTGATATTAACGTGTTAATTATCAAGGTTAACATATTTGTAATTTATGTAATCTATTTTTCAGTTTAGATAGTTATGTGGCAGTTAAATTGTTCTTCTGCTTATAAAATAAGAATGTAAACATTACTTCTAAATGTAACACAATAATATGCAATAATAATTTATTTCTATTCTGCTCTTCTTGGGCCTGACAATATTTTGTACTACTGTCCCTTGATGTCCCCAAAAAATGGCCTCCTGGACTGCCATCACCAAACCAAATCTTGTTGTCCCTTGTCGTCCTTGTCTCGAAAATTCATTGGAACATAAGTACTCACCCATTTCATTTTTGGAATTCAATGAAGAATAGCACATCATGCATTTTTCTCTCCTTTTTTTTGAGTTCTCTCCCATCTTTTCTCACTTTTGTCTTTTGCTATCAGCATTGTTGGTGAGTGAGGGTCCAGTGACAACAAGAAGAGATGTAGGAGAGGAATTGTACATTCAAATTCTCAAGGACTAGACCTATAATTTTTATCTGAAAACTTTGGTTTTTGAAAAGGAGAAACCAAACATAAATTCCAAAGCATTTTGGAGGCTTAGAGATGGAATTCTGAGTTTTTGAGTGCTATATTGTTGGTATTGTTTTCAGGTGATTATTGCATGGGATTGTGTGGATTGAATGGATATAAAATTTTAGAAATATGAAATACTTCAAAAAAATAGTTTTTGATTATTTTTGCAGTTTTCAGATGTTTTGATCTTTCATATGAATTTTGAGGCAGATTTGAGCAGTCTTCGAATGCAAAATAGTGCAGTAAATTCTGCACAAACTAGTGAATTTCATTTCACATCAAAATAAAACTTTTAGATATGGTAAAAAAGCTCAGCTAAGAAGTCTTTGATATTCTGTAAACCCTTATAGTGTTAGACTTCTAGGGATTTAGTAGTAATAATTTTACTGTTTGGAAAAAATAGAATGATGGGCATATTTGTGTATGGGGAATTGTACATACACTAACACATGGTAAAATTTGAGAAATGGTGACAACAATGAAAATAATCTCCCCAGATGCAAGCCCTATGAAATTTTGCAAATCGACAGAGATAATTTACCAAGCACAGATAAAATTGTGATGCATTAATAGACTTTCTTGTTATTCATCAAAATGCAAATTTACAAATAAAAAGCCTCTATTGGAGAGGAATCACGGGAGGAAAATCAGGGATAGGTAGAGAAAACAAAGCAAACTGTTGTTTGCTTTAGTTTGCATGAAAACCACTGATTAAAAGCAAGTAAAGTAACTGTTGTTTCTTAGTTAGCTTATTGCAGGAAATCACACCCGTTGAGCACGGAGAGGATGACGGTAACACCCCCCTTAAGTCTAACTAAGGAGATAAAATCCTGAAAAGAGGAAAGAGGGAAAACCCTGTAGGAACAAAACCCCCCCTTAAATCTGACTAAGGAGACAAAAGCCAATATAGCCAACAAAGATGGGTCCTGACATCGAGGCCATTTTAGGTACCCATGTACATATTAAATTCCTCCACAAATATAGAGAGAATATAAGAAAAGAAGATATGAATCCCCCCATAATGAAAGAGCTCCCATGCCAATGATGAATGCCTGAAGACAGAATATGATCCACTGCCTACAAACAACATTTCTCCCCTTAGGAAGAAAAAGATCCACTGGTGATTGGAGAAGCCAATCCAAAAAGATGGGTGATACTAGAATCCAAATCCAGATGATGTGTGCCTCTGAAAATTGCTCACATGTCCACATGTCAGAAAGCGATGATGGCAATCCAAGATCCTGTGAAGACTGATATAGAGCAAGATGCAAAGGCGATGAAGATGGTGGGCCAACAACGTTGATGTGACTGTCAACAAAGAGGAGAGATAACCCCTCAAATGTGTCCTCCAAATCTAAAATACAAGTCTCCATAAACAAGTTTGAAACTCGTGTAAAGAGATCATCACAGAAAGTTGAATCAGGAAGACTATGGATGCCCTACTGTAAGAAGCCATTGGAAGCTTTCGAAGAAGCAACACAAAGCTTAGAAGTAGCAACAGATGCAAGGACAAAAGAGAGGTCCTCAAAGAGAAGACATATGTCCTCAATAGTGTCATCTAGATCCAAGATGAAGGACTCTACAAACAAAAAATAAATGTCTGGTAGAATGAGATCCCAATGTACTAAATCCAAAAGACATAAATGATCCCACTGCAAAGAATCACTTGAGGCTCTCGAAGAAGCATCTCTGGAATCCAAATCTACAACAGGTGTTGTTGATGGGGTATCAATGAACTGATCATCCATTCTAGATGTGTCCACATTAGATGAGTTAACATAAGTCTCAATATCATCAATAGCCTAGTTTTCGAAGAAAACATCACTTTCATATGAAGATTCAATGTCTCCATACAACTATTGGATGATGATCCAATCAGTAAAATGGCACTTAGTTTGCTCTATGTGATGTAGAGTATCCTTAGAAATAGTAAGACATATAAGTCCATAGCTATGTCATTGTTATTAAACCATGCATTCTTTTTATCATAGTCACTTGCTCAAGAACTAGTCCGAGGAGATAGGGTAGTAGATCCTGCTCAAGGCAGTGATTCTTTATCCCTTGTTTCCAAAACAAGAAATTCTCTAAAGCTAGCCTAACAACATAATGATGAAAATGGTATTTAAGAGACATGATTAAGCCCCCCATAAATGGAACTTTATCTCAGTTCATGATTACAAGGTACATGTATAATCCCCCAAGATTTAAGTGACACTTTATAAGTTGAGTGCTTGTCTACCCCTTTTGCATGATTCTCCCCAATTTGTGGATGTAAAATTTTAGCTAAACCTGTGAAAGCCAGGAATACTGGTAGAGCTGCAAATTACATTATTGAACAAATTAATTGAGATGAATGATAAACTATGATTAAATAATTAATTAACTTAAGAATGAGTACAATATATAGCAGGAGATGAGCTATCTAGAATGGCAACTGTCAACTAGAAAATCAACATGCAGCTCCATGCAAGATTGAGAGTCAAAGATGAACTACCGTAGTCTTTTGCTGTTCACTTTAGTTATCTTATTGCATGAACATTTCCTCGTTATTCACGAGAGAAAACTGACGCTAACACCCACCCTTAAGTCTAACTAAGTAGACAAAAAAGAGGAAAGAAGAAAACCCAAGTGAGAAAAACTCCTAACCATTTATTCAAACTAAAGAAGAAAGTTGCAACTGCTGAAGAAATACAAAGATGCCCTTTGGTTGGGATGATGCCATTGTTTATCCAATGCTCAATATTGTCCAGCTAGAAAGAAACTCTGGAAGCACACGAGGATGCAACTCTAAAAGCTCATGTAGTCAGGAACCCTACTAGAAAGAAACTCTAGAAGCACACGAGGATGCGACTCTGGAATCTCATGTAGACAGAAATTTAGAACAGAAAAACACTTTTGGCCGCTAATAAGAGGACAAGGGCAAAGCTTGGTGGTTAATTAGAAACTTTTAATATTCTAAGTTTATTTATTTAGAAGAAAAATGAAAGAAACCTATACTATATGCTTTAAGAAAACCCCCATATGGAACTTTATATAAGTTTGATTTTTACAAAGCTCTAAATTTTCCCAGATCTTTATCATGTGGTGCTTGCAAAGCATGTACAAATTTTAAAGAATCAATAACGATGAAATCAAGGAGCATGCAAAGAAAAATTAGGGGAAGAAACATGCATGCATTAGAAACAAAGGTTTACATCTACCTCCATTGTGGTGAAAATCTTCACAGAAATCTACCTGCAGAATGAAGAGAAGAACTCGCTTGCAAAAGATAGATCGAGCACACCATTAGCAGATCACTCCTAAACTTGCAATAAATTCACACAATATACAACGAATTTGCACTTGTACCAAACTCAGTTCTGATACCATGTTAAATTTTAGCTAAACCTGTGAAAACCAGGAATACTGGTAGAGATGCAAATTACATGATTGCACAAATTAATTGAGATGAAAGATAAACTATGAATAAATCATTAATTAACTTAAGAATGAGTACAATATATAGCAGGTGATGAGCTATCGAGAATGGTAACTATCAACTAGAAAATTAGCATGCAGCTCCATGCAAGATTGCGAGTCAAAGATGAACTACCATAGTCTTTTATTGTTCACTTTAGTTAGCTTATTGCATGAACGTTTCCTCGTTATTCACGGGAGAAAACTGACACTAACAAGCCTGGGAAATTTTGAAGAAAATTTTCCCTCAATTTTTTTACAACATTAAGATTTCACAGTCACTTGTATCTATGTAAGAACCAGTTGTTTTATATAATCAAACACCAAAAGGATAGAGCCCATAAAGGCATACTCTGTTGCATTTATTTTTCTTGCAAGACCCCTTGTCTCTTCCAAAGTTTTTATAAAGGTTTATTGATTTCTAATCCATTTTGTGTGATTCAGTCTAGCATCCAAACAAAATTTAACAGATAATTGTTTTGAGATAGTATATGGGTTTTTATTAGTTCATATTATAGGTATCTCACATCCCTTAGTTTTACAGCATATTGAAGTCCCAATTACATTTTACACTTCTCAAACATAATCTGTAATGGACTTGTTGACTTACGCTTTGCCACAACACTGTGCATTTAGTATTGAAACTGTAAAGATGAGACCAATTTCTTCTAGAAAATGCTCTAGAAGACCATTTAATTTCTTTAACATGAATTACATGACTTGCATAGAAGAGCATTTATAATTACATTTTACAAATTTGTAGATGTCTATTATTAACCCCTTATCAATACTCAAATTTGTTAGGTTCATCTTCATTGTTATGAGTTTAAACTTAAGGCACTATTGTTTGTCCATTGTCTATTTTAATGCTGCGCAACATGTTTGAAACATCTGTATTGATGTCAGGTAACAAGGTTAACAAGTTGGTATCTATTTCAACATCTTTGTAATATGGGTCATGTTTAGTCTTGGATTCAGGAGGATTCATGGCATGCAAACTACTTAAACAACAATCATAATCAAGCATCCATGGTATAACATTTCTTATCTACTTTGTAATGTAAAAAATTTGAAGGAACCCCATACCTTTCTTTTATGTGTATAAATTATCCTTTATCAGCACATAAATAGCTTTACTCCTATGCAAGTCATGTAATTCATGTTAAATTGTTATATACTTTTGTTAGTTTGTTAAATTCACCAATTGCTTGTTGAAGATATTTACAAAGTGAATATAGGTCTTCTATATAGAGAAAATACATGTTACACTCAAATTAGCTTTCTCACATCTAGACACTAAAAGTTTAGAAAGATTATAATCATTCTATAGATTAATTAAGCAATAACTAAAACTTGGTAGAAAAGTATTGCACCATTTAACAACAATGAAGGATAAATCTAAGTAGACAACTAATTACATAAACTCTTATATGCAGTGCCCTCTTAAATTGGAAATGGTTTCTCTAATACAATCAACACAAATATTCTTCTTCTTCTCATTTTGTTTAGTTATGCTGTGAAATTTCATTGTGGTAAAACTAAGAGAACAATGCTTTCTAGTATCTTGCATCCCTTAGCTTTGTACCATACTGAAGTCTCAATCACATTCTACACATCTTAAACATAGTTTGTAATGGACTTGTTGACTTATAGTTTGGCACAATACTTGTGCATTTAGTATTGTTTGTAAAAATGAGACCAGTGATAACTTTAAGAAACTCCTAAAAAAAGATATAAAATCCTGGCGAATCTTTCATTTTTTGGGGAAAAAATATTAATTTCTATTGGCGAATCTTTCCTTTTTTTTGAAAAATATGTTGATTTTATTGGCGATTTTTTTTACATCATGACAAATTTATAGAAAATCCTGGCGAATCTTGATGAAAATTAGGCAAATGCATTAATTACCATGGTGAATCCTTCCTTTAAAAAAAAATTAAATTCCTATGGAAAAGTAAGGGCCTGAGGGTGGCAGTGATTGGCTAGTTTAAGTTGTAGCGCTCATGTCTATAATTCTTTAATTCCTTAATATTTAAATGAAACATTGAATATTTTAAATCACTTGTAAATTCATTTTCATCACCATTGATTTTATTTATAATCTAATAGTTTGGGTTCTATTTTGAGGGCCAAAATGTACTTGCGGAGCTCCAATGTCCATGGGGCCTGGAATTATGTTTGGGCTTCTTGCATTTCGGGCCACTAATCTCAAATGCAAATGACCCAAATGCACTTTTGGGCCCCATGGACATTTGAGCTTTGTAGGTACATTTTGGCTCACATCTAATTTAACCCCAGCTGTTAGATTATTAGTTAAGATCAACAACCCAAATACAATTTTGGGCTCAATGGCCATTAGAGTCTATGGGTACATTTTATCCCATGCAATACAACCCCAATCATTAGATTATAAATAAAATCAATGGTGGTGATTAAAAAATGGTGATATGGCCCTAAAGTAACCAATAATTATATAATATTATTGGCAAATTAATTTCATTTTCTACTATAACTTATAAAATTTAGGCGAATCTGATCTAATTAGGTATCAAATATCATGAAGAATTTTTGAGTTTAAAAGTTTAATAAAATAAATCTTCTGGCGATTTAACCAGGACTAAAATAAAATTTTGTAAAAATGTGGCGACTTAGGTTGCCTTACATCTTGAACTATTAGCCAAATTTTGATTCCCCAATTTCAACTATTAGCCAATTGGCAAATATTAGCCACTAAAAAAGTCATTATTGTTGTCTTATCAAGCTTTGCTAAAAGCACATACAACGTTGATACACTGCCCACATCACAAGCCACAGTGCTTACAAGCTCACATTGAGCTCTCATTTAAGCTTCCAAAAGATTCTTTTGGCATTTCTTTTTCTATTGTTGCCAAGAGGATCTCCCTGCTGCCACAAGAGGACAAGAGGTTGCCGATACAAGGATTTTTGAGGGTAGTGGAGACTCACACGTCTCTTATTCCAGGTTCCTTGATGCTTTTTCTCTCATAGTCATTAGAAAATCTTAATTTACTCTTAGAAATAGTAAATGCATGTTTCCATTTCCTTGACAAGCTAAATAGATTTGCATGGTTAAAGTTAGTTTGCTTTCAAACTTCATAGATTAGTTTTATTTCAAAGCGATTTCCCTTTCCTAGAGTAATTGTTCCACATATTCAGAAAACAAACCAAAAACATAGATCAATTGCATTTAGGTAACTTCATATTAGATTGCATCCATTTTATAATTCCTAGAATAGAAAAAGGCACTTTCATTTCCATAAATAGAAAAAAGCACAAGAAACTATTTTGCACTCATATAGGCTTGCATGCATGCAAAATCTGAAAAGAAAAAAAACATTAGTATCATAGAACATTCACAAACCCTTGATTCCAACACAAGGTCAACTTTGGTCAACATTTTGGTAAAACCCTTAATTCTAACACAAGGTCAACACAGGGTCAAATAAACCCTAAGTCAAAACCCTAGGTCAAATCAAGCTTAGCTTTAACCATCTCTTTCTTTGTTTAGGCTCACGAATGTGCCCTAGACTTAGAGGTGAGTGGGTGAGGGAAATCCTCAATGGGATAAAGGAGATCTACCCTAGACAACAGCAAGACCAACAGGTAATTCAACAATAACAAGAAAGGTTCAAGACATTCCAAATACAGGCTACCATCTAATAGTTTGAACAACAACGCTTGAAGGATGTATCAACAAAAACAATAGTCGATCTACACAACGTTGGAACCTTAGAAACCTCAACAAAAGAACAGTGACTAGTAGCCCTTTGGGTCATAATAGTTATAGAACACCACATCGTTTGAAACAAATGCACAACAAAGGCTTTAGGACCAGCCAACTACTCTCCGCAAAGTCCAACTCTCTAGCAATCCAGACCACTCCCATGTCTCGCCTCCTCTTGACTGGCTACTTCCATGAGAGCAAGAGTGATGTGGAGGTTCACCTCATGGCGAGGAGAGGGGTCCAAGTGCGCGCCAAAGCTGACTCGATCACCCCAGGCCACGAGTCATGTTTTTAAGTGTACAGGTACCATGTTTACATTTGGGAGAAACCAACTTAATAATGAACAAGGTTCCCAGCAACATCCATAGAATGCAACACCAACAACATGGTCCATGTGAAGTAGTTGTTTAGAATGGGATACTATTAGCTCATCATGGAAAAAATTATTTAGTTTAAAATCCATCCATTACATCCCAAATCCAAAATAAATAAATAAATTAGAAAATCAAAATAAAAGAGCATAAAATTTTAAAAAAATCAAGAGAAAAATAATCCTTCGGCAAAAACCATTGTTATGGTATCTTGGACAAGTACCATGATGAAAACTCGTTATCTACTATCATGTGTTATTCAGCTATATATTTGAACCTTATGGTTGGGGGCAAGCTTCTCCCATCTTATCTACCCCTCCTATCATTCGCATCCATTTTATCCACAAATTTATCCCATGGTACCCAATACATCATGCCTTCCCACTTTTGACCTTGGTAAGGATAGGGACACATGATGTTGAAACATTTTTTGGACACTTCTTGATATATCCAAATATTTTACAACAAATACTACAAATTGTCACAAGCATTGTGGTGCAACATCATGAGTGACATAGATAGAGTGGGGAATGTTATTCCTATGTGATGTAGTCCTTGGAGATCACATTGTGAACCCCTCCGTCAATCCATCTTGAACCCCACACTCATCCACTATTTTCAATACCTCAATCATTCCATCCAATCCTCCTTCATCCTTGTCTCTAGACTTGGTTTTCCCTCAAGTCATTGAATCCTTGCAATAGTCTATCGAAATGTAATCTAATGAAATAATCCCATTAACCTAAACAATTCATCCAAATGTAAGCAATCTCAATACATGCAAATTTCACCAAGAAATATAGTACACAACCAAATGCATCCATTAGTTTCATCCCTAGCCTTGCTACAAGCCTTGTTCAGTTCTAGACAAACCATTATTAGTTGGATATATATCATTCCCAATCCTCATGTTGTTCTTGGGATATATTGTTCCCACATCAACAATTTTATCATCATTACCAATAAATTTTTATTTTTTAGCTTAACCAAGGGCAAAATCTTGTTTGGCTTTTATATCATTTGTGTATGCTTTCTTTCTTTCTTGTGTGTGTGTTATTGTTTTGTTTTGGATCTATAATGTCCTTACCATATATGACCACAATGACATCATGGTCTTTCATACCATGGTTCTATACAACATATGCACTCGCTTGCAACCTTTTATTTTAGGTTAGTCCTTCACACATATGGCTCAACACTATCATGGTTCCTCGTACCATGATGCAACATATCCTATGCTACAACAAACACTAGGTTGCCAAACCTACTAGCATGTACCTATCTTCCACCCCATCCATTCACATATCCCTCCCCATTATTCATCAACTAATCTATTCATCCATACCATTCATCATTTAACTATTTCTATCTATTCTTCCCAATCCCTTCATCCAACATTAGCATCTAATCCTATCCACATCTTTCTTCTCCATTCATCCCTAAGCATCTTTACTAACATCTTTTGCATCAATGTCGAGAGCACACCTATGTTCTTCAAACCCACCTATCCTCTCAAGGGGCATTTGCAACCCAATCATCATTCAATGAAGCCAAAATATCAATCCATCCTAAAACCAAATCTCAATGCTTGGGGTATGATATCACCAATGTCACCCCACCGAGTGCCTATATCTACTTTCTTCTAAATGTTCTTACTTCTTTTAGTCGCAACACCATCTCAAAGAGGGGGAAAATGTAGACACCTAAATATTACCATGTCCTAACATCACACTAGTTACCTCTCACATTCCCACATCACCAAATTTGTTAAATAAAACATATTTATTAAATTACTTTAAATATTCTTCTAATGTTAAATAATTAATTAATTAATTAATATAACCTTTCATATAACATTTAAATAGTTCTCTCAACATTTCCCCATAAATTAAATAAATACATAATACTTATTTAATCAATACAAATGTCCTCTCATCATTAGTTAAATAAATAAATCATGTTTATTAACTAAACAATCTCTTGCACATTTCTCCACCACTTTGTTTAAAATAAACAAAGTCAAACTTGTACAAGGCTCAAAAAAGTACCTTTTGATACACACCCTTCATCTCTCTCAATCCTTGTCTCATTCATGTACACATATCTCAAGCTTCTGCTTGTAAGCTTCCTATTTCCTCATACAAATGAGATAAACTTCATCCTCCATTGTACAAGATCAAATATACACCATCTGCGATCCTCATCCAAAATCTATAAATCTCTCATCTCTCAAGCCATTTTCATAGTTCAAGTTGGATATATAGCAAGGCCATGTTGGAGGTTTTATTGAGCAACCACATCTCTCTCTCTCTCTCCAATAATAACACATCTTTGGCAATATCAAAGGCATCAAGGGTTTATTTTGGTGAGAATATTTTCATATTTTCATCATTGTTTGCATTCCTTAGCTCAATTTGAGATGTTGGATTTGAAATTAGGTTCTTTACATGCATTTCGTAGTTCCTTGTTCATTCATGTTTTAACATACACAGTAACAACATGCATTAAGAATATATATCATGGCCTTAAATCTCACAATAATGAATCAATTTAACACCTTATACCAAAGACTTGTCTTTGTATTCCCATATATAGTACAAGAAGATTGGAATAATAACATTTAGAACCATAATTCACTAACCAATATTTTTCTCTTATTAAATAATCCAAGAGAAGTAGATCCATTAGCCTACATGAAATTCAATACTAGCATAACTATGATAACTCTTTCAATAATTTTGTTGTATCTAAATGTTGTTTAGTTTTCATAAGTTGCATAATAGAGTAAGCAAATGCTCCCAATTCCAAACAAAGTAGTCTTCAATAACAAGGATTCCAATTTTTAGGAATCCAAATCCATGAGAATACATTACAATTAACCATGTGTTTGAGTTTATTGGTTAAAATAGAAAATCTAAAATTGGTAAGGCTAAAACTAACTCTACCCTCCAAAAATTCACTTGAATATGTGATTGTTCATGACTAGATGTGTACAGTCCATGGAAATATAAAATGTAGATGACTGAATATGTTATTGTGAGTAGGTTTGGTTGCCAAGTTCTTGGTGGCCAGGTTCTTTGGCCAACCCTTTCTAGAGCCATTAATACAAAATGTTAAAATTAATGCTTCAAAATCTTCCAAGACTAGAGCAGATCTATGCTTGCCTTCTAGTGACAAAGGTTTCAATTACTCATACAAAAGCTAGTAAGTGCTATGGAGCATGCAAGTGAAATTTGATAAATTATAGTGTAATTGTATAAAATATTAAATTAGTAATGTGAGCATGAATAGAAGCCAAGGATAGAGGACCATGGGAATCCATGATGTTAATGTATTGTAATAGGGAACTATTTAAGAGTGGGTAGGCAGGGTTTACAAGATTATTCATGAAGGCCCAAAACCCTAATAGAAGAAGACAAATGATACATAAAGGAGGTATTATCTTATTTAAATTTAAATGTTAGTTAAAATCATATTTGAAATAAATCCCTCAAGTCCCTACAATGGTCAATAAGATGAGCAAAAATGGTATCACACAATAAAGCACAAACCCTAGCGGATAATATATAGCAATGAATAGAAATGAAACTCAAGGAAGATTTGATAAATGATGATGCAATTAGAAAGGATAGAAATGAAATCCTAAAATAGTGAAGGTACAAACCCTAAAGAAAAACCCTAGAATGGTGTATGATTGGATGGGCTCACCGAAAATGTAAAGTTTGAATACTATAACTTTTTCCTAAGTTTAATCTAATCTTATTAAATAAATGCATGTATGTCAACATAAAATCAACCTAGATTAATTACTTTCAATTTATAAAGACACATCATAATAGTAAATGCTAATTTAGGAAATCAAATGTAAGGGTTAAGGCACTTAGCTCTAAGAATGATGATGAATAATAGCTCTGATTAACAAGCAAAAAACTATCTATAAAATGCCTTAGAAGTAGAATAGTCTCTAAACTCTGTGGTGGGTCAAGTCTATGGTTCTAGGTCACTTCTCCATAGTGTAGATTTATCTTGTTAACCATAGATCTAATCTGGGTAATTACACACTTTTTCTATTTGATTCACTGAATTTCCTACTTTGTGTTGACTATCAAGGACTAGTGGTATTGAAAAATACCTTAGTTAAATTATTGGATTAAATATGGGTTTCCTTCTCCTAGGTCAATCCCTTTGATTAGACTACTTATATGGTCATGGAAATGATCAAAGAAAACACTCTTTAGTCATGCAAATGCTCTAGAATGATTTGATCTAGATTTAGGTTCCTTGAGTGCTCCAAAGTGGAGTTTTCCTTTAATAATGCTTCTTGTTGCATAGGATTTTCAATGAATTTTGGATGATCATTGATAATAAATACACAATGAATGTCAATGAATGCCATTACATCTCAATAAATCATTCAAAAGGTGTACCAAGTCAACTCATGGTGGGCATGAAATGGGTAGGAACTGATAATTTTTTTAATTTTGAGAGTCAATTTCATAGGGTGTGAAATTGATACCTTTTCATGGGATTGAGGAGGACAATGAAACACTAATATCAATGTGAGGTGAGGAATGAATATCTAAATATGGGGACTTAATAAATATAAAATGTATGAGAATGTGTGTGGATAAAGATAAGATAAAGTAAAATACATGCGAATGTGTGTAAATTGAAAGATGAACCTAACTTAAAACTAGCACTTGCACCCATAGGAGGTTCAAGAAATACGTCGATAGGAACAACTGACTTTAGAAAAATTTTCGACATGAATTTTACAGTGTGAAACAATTTCGAGCACTATAATGCTCATATATAAAAGCCTTTTGGCTAAAAATATATCATTTGAACTCAAAACTAAACTAGCACTTGCAACCATAGAAGATTCAAGGAATACGTCAATAGGAACAACCGATGAGTTTAAAAAATTTTCCAACGTGAATTTTTTTATGGCATGAGACAATTCCCAGCACTATAATGTGAGCACTATAATGCTCACATATAAAAGCCTATCCGCTAATAAAAATAGACATAAATATACAATTTTTCCTACTACAAATATAATTCACCTCCTTTAACTTAAGTAACTTGGTGATTAAGTTATTTCTGTAGATACTATGTAACGGGCGGACATTCTGTACCAGTCGTTGAATTATTTTATTTATTGCAGAGTTGGCCCACGTAAACCCGTCCCTTGTTTGGAGGCAATTCGTGGAAATGTCTTTGGGTGTGAAGTCAATTCCAGTGGACTTTCTTTGCAACCACGAATTTCACTTTCTTTATGAAATTAATTTAATAAAGATCAGTATATTACAGAATATTCTTGCAATACACGAAATAAATATATTAGAAGCTAAGACAATGGGACATACGGAATTTGTTCGAAATTCATACTGATTTGGGGCAAGGATTGGGAGTTGTGAATAATGCCGCTCAACGTGCTTTCTGCACTGGGCTCGGCGCGTACGCAGTTGTTCCATTTCAGTGCAATATTTATCACAGGCATGGGCTTTTTCACGGATGCCTACGACCTTTTCTCTATCCCGCCTGTTTCAAACCTACTGGGAAACATCTATTTCAACGACGACAGGCATCACGTTTCGCTACCTATTCAAGTGAATGCCCTTGTCAACGGAATAGCTCTATGCGGAGCATTGGTAGGCCAACTCTTCTTCGGTTGGCTTGGAGACAGAATGGGACGGAGTGTTGATATTAAAAAAGTATGAAGAAAATAAATAAAGAACACACAAGAACAAAACACAATATATGGCTACATCCACTATCAAGAGGGGAAACTCAATTTTATTAATCTATGGGTTTTACACCTTCATACAGCAACTCACAGTGGAATACAACTACCTAAATTTATGTATTTTCTTCTTAGAAAGAAAATGTCCATTGCCAGACCTGCACCGTGGAAGAAACCAGCAGTTTTCAAGAATCTACCGTTACACAAAGAAAAAGAATCTACAGTTGTTACAGCATGAAAGGAATCTGCAGTCTTCAGTAACCGTTATTCCCTGACTTGGCTTCACACTAGCCAACAATCTCCCACTTGAAGGCAAGTCATACTGGAAAGAGAGTTACACAGAGTTATCTCCTACATTTCCACTCCTATCGTTACATCAGCCCCCACGAAGATTTCAGCTTCGCCAATTTTTATTCAAGAAAGCTCCGGATGAATCTCCTCCATAGCATGTCAGTTTTAATAACCTCCAAAACATGGGCACGCTTAATCAATTTGGGCACAAATGTCGCAAGGCCAGTTGCTGCCCTTTCTTGAACCTCTTCCTGGGAACTATCACAAACAATTAGTCTTTCAATAGCTAAAGCTTCTAACTTCTCCATTAAAACTGCTCCCCTTCTCAACACGTATCTCCATTCTCCCATACTTCTAGCTCTCTGCCCAAAAAACTCCTCAGCTTCTTAGGCAAACAGACGGGGTTCATCAAATGCATCGAGTTTGGCAACAGGTTTCGCTGCAGCAATCTTTTTTTCATCATTTCCAAGTGTCTCTAATATCTCTTCTAATATACTCCACATGATTCATCTCAAATAGCTCCTCATCCTCATCCCTGATCATAACATTGGGCACCAAAATGCTCTCACAAATCCATTGCAAAACATCAACACCACTAAACAATACTTGATGCATACTCTTGCTTACCGTTGTCAAAAACTTAATCGCAGTAATGGCCAATCGGTCATGACTAGGCATAGTGGAAATGTTCATGAGCAAACCCCAGACAGTAGAAGCAAAGTCCTTCAATTACTCCTAGAACTCCTCTTCATTCTTCTCCATGTAGAGATTGATGTTCTCGCAGAAGGCAGCTCTGAGTTGGTCCACAAGTCCATCCTCTAATGTAGGGTACGGAGTGGTCAAGTAAGTGTAAAATTCCGTCATCCATTCCTTCATATGATTCTCCAAAAACTTCGGCAGCTCCTGAAAGTTGAGCGAAAAGAAGATCCTGCAACACAACCTCTGGCATTCAAACAGCCACTGGAGGCACCTGCTCTCATTGGCTTCCACATCTGATGGCCTAAAACTATAGCGCTTTCCTCCAAGAGTTCCTAACCCTAAGCTACCACCATTTGTTGTGTCTTGTTGCCATCTTTTTGTGCGCCCTCCTGTTGCAAGAAGTCATGCGGGAAGGTCCTTACTTCTCCCACAATATGCACAAGTGCTTCCTCAGGAGTCTTTGCACTTGGGTCGGACAATAGCGAGGGAAACCTAAGTGAATGCACATGGAACCTCTCTAATTCATGTAAAACTACATGGCCAATGTGGTCCAAGTCAGCACCCTCCTTCCCACAAAGTAAAAGTCTTGGTCTGAAAATAAAGGGAATGGAAGAACCATAGGGAAATCCAAGTAACTTCGCAAGATTGCGAGAATTGTCTTCCAATGAATCTTTTTTATCACCCTTAGCCACTATGTGAAAGATCTCAGAAATATAATTTTTGATTATTTTTAGATGTCTTTGTAAACATGGAGCTATTACTGGGGACAATGGCCTTGACTATACTGTTGCATCTCTATGGGTAGCAGGAGTAATGGTAGACATAGCTTCCAAGAAATCAAACTTCCCTACTTTCACAGAATCCACATCTTCCAAAAAATCAAACTTCTCTACTTTCACAGAAGCCACTTTGTAGCGCTTGTCTTTCTGGACATCCCCATCTCCTCTTTCTTGCTGCTTGTGAGGGTGGCTGTCGTGGTCTCTTTCTCCACCGTCTCTACCCTCATAAGAGCACTTGGGCCTTTCTGCACTATCCCTATGAGATCGAAGATCCTTGTTCTTCTTTTTCTCTTGGTGAGATGAGGATCTCTCCCCGTGTTCGGCCTTCACCGTGACAACATCTTCAATGACCTCCTCATCCGGGGTTCGAATTGGGATCTCCGCCTGCACATCTTTTTCCTCATAAATGTCGAGACCCAGCTTCAACATCCTATAAATTCTGGAAGCAAACGTATTTGGATCATCAAGGCGGAAGGCAAAAGTGAGAGAAACCATTTCATAGATGAACAATACCAGGTCCTTTACAGACTTACCACTCTTATCTGCCTCTGCCCTCTTCCGTAACTTCGCCATGATGGCTTTTCTGTGTTGTGCATCACCTGTGCATTCAAGAAGTGCTCTAAGCTCAATTTTGAGATCTTCTAAAAACTCTTCTGATGCAGATTCAATTCCAAATCCAGCATCCTTCTCCTCTTCAGTAGAATCCTCCTTAGTTTTCTAGCCATCCCACCAATGTACATGACGTTTTGTTTTAGCTTTCACATCAACATCTATTGCTGCTGTATCCTCTGTTTCCTTCAGCCTTTAGCTCTCCAATTCTTCTAGCATATCAAAATCCTCACCTCTCAAATTGTGCGGAGGCCTTTCCCACACATACCTGGCCTGGGCAGTGCTCGGGGAATCGGGATCAACATTGCCCATAAGAACTTCAGTAGTAAGATCAGCAACCAAATAGATAGGAGATTCATCTACTTCCATTCACACAATTTTGTCTAGCTCCGTGTCACTACCTGCAATTGTCGCCGTAGCTCCCACTTCATCAAAACTCTCTCCAGAGCCACATGACCAAGACATGAGAGCTCTAGCCCAATCATCTAAAGCTGCTACATCCATTTTCTTAGAAATTATTCATGATTTCCAAAACAACTTTTCCACCATTAGCTCTGATACCAATTGTTGATATTAAAAAAGTATGCAGAAAATAAATAAAGAACACACAAGAACAAAATAGAAGACACAAAAGATTTAAAGCGGTTCACCAATATATGGCTACATCCACTATCAACAGGGGAAACTCAATTTTATTAATCTATGGGTTTTACACCTTCATTCAGCAACTCACAATGGAATACAACTACCTAAATTTATGTATTTTCTTCTTACAAAGAAGATGCCCATTGCCAGACCTGCACTGTGGAAGAAACTGATAGTTTTCAAGAATCTACCGTTACACAAAGAAAAAGAATCTGCAGTCTTCAGTAACCATTATTCCCTGACTTGGCTTCACACTAGCCAACACGGAGGAGGGTGTACAGAATCACTCTCACTTTGATGATCGGGAGTTCGATCGCTTCTGGCTTCTCAATCGGCAGATCAGTCGACTGTGTAATTGGCAGTTTATGCTTTTTGAGGTTCTGGCTTGGCTTCAGCATCGATGGGGACTATCTTCTATCTACAACAATCATGGCCAAATATGCAAATACCACGACCAGAGGAGCTTTCATCGCTGCAATCTTTAGGATGCACAGTGGCTCTAATTGTGTTTGCTAGCATGAGGTTAGCAGCAGGTTCTGAACCATCATTCGGGTAGAAGGACGTGGTGTGGAGGATAATCTTAATGCTGGGAGCCGTTCCCGCAGGTTTCACATATTACTAGCGGATGAAAATACCGGAGACCCCGCGCTACACCGCGTTGGTAGCTAGAAACCCTTGGCAAGCCGCAGAGGATATGGCGAGAGTTCTTAATTAGGATATTGATGAAGATGAGTGGGATGTTTTAAGCATCCAAACTTGGCACCCACAGTTCAAATTATTTTCCATGGCTTTCGTGAAGCGCCATGGCCTAGAGCTGCTAGGCACGGCATCCACCTGGTTCTTCGTGGACATTACATTCTACAGCGACAATCTATTTCAGAATGATATATATCATAATATCAGATGGTTGAGTTGTAATTATCCAAATCCATTGGATGAAGTTTTTCGCACCGCAAAGGCAAAAGCGCTGATTGCAATCTTTGGAACTCTGCCGGGGTACATGTTTGCCATTCTTTTGATAGATCGTATTGGGAGGTTTAAAATTCAGCTAATTGGGTTTTTCTTTATGTCTGTTTTCTTATTTGGCCTCGCCATTCCTAACAAAATTTACTGGCTTCACCATTCTCATCGAATTGGCTTTTTGGAGATTTATTGTCTGACTTTTTTCTTTGCAAATTGCGGGCCCAACACGACGACTTTCGTTGTGCCGGCAAAGTTATTTCCTGCTTGGTTGTGATCGACATGTCATGGTATTTCTGCAGCTGCTGGTAAAGCAGGCGCTATCATTGGAGCATTTGGGTTCTTGTATTCCTCTCAACCCAGGCATACGGATAATATTGGGCCTAATGATTGTGATAGGTCTTATCCAAGTGGCATAGGAGTGGATAAGGCCTTGATTATTCTTGGAGTAGCAAGTTGCTTAGGTTTCTTTTGCATATTTCTGATACCAGAAACAAATGGAAGATCATTGGAAGACAATGAGGAGAAACTTTCTCAAATTCAAGCTGAGGTAGAACTTGCTCAAACTCAAGCTGAGGCGGAACCTACTCAAATTCAAGCCTAATATACGTGAAGGAGAACAAGTGACACATTTTATTCCAAGCTCCGTTTGTAGGAAATTAGGAATCAGTCTTCTTGGGTTTTCTAGCTGATGTTCAAAGAAAGGAAACTACCTTGACTAAATAAAATTTGGCTTTGTTAGTAATGACGTTATTTCATTTTAAGTACATGATGAATACTACACATATATATTTATGAGGAACCCTCTCACTTTACTTAAATATCATCCATTTTAATGGTCAAACACTCAATAGCAATTTTACACCTCATCCACAACAAAAAGTGGTAAATATTTGTCCTATTTTTATTGGTCCAAATTAACTTTTGATTGGCAAAGTGGATGATATTTAAGAATTGGCCATGATCAACTCACACAAGATTTGGTTTGACTCGTTTATGTGGAAGTGGGGATTACAAAATTTTTCATTAAATGATCCATTACATTTCTTTTCCTATTAGTAATTGTTTAACACTAACATTATAGTAGCCATTGTTAGTCACTTAGTAATGACTAATCATTTATTAACTCGTAAAATTGTTAAAAACAAAACTAGGAGCATAAAGGAACAACACAAGGATGGGAATAGAAAGGTCCAAAAGCTCCAAAGCCCGAAGGATGAATTGGAAGATCTCGAAACTACCAACACTCTGTAATTTGTTCTATTTGTTGTTTTTTCTATGTTATGCTTTAGGTTGTTGGTTGGGGTTGTGTTGTGGGTCAGTTGTGGTTTCACCGACATTATACTAATGTAAAGGGCTTCTAAGGTCCCTTCAAATTTTATTTTTACCCCTTTTTAATCAAAAACATCATTAAAACAAAACTTCACATTGAATAATTTTCAATCAAATTTCCACTTTTTGTCACCTATAAAAACTAAACCATTAATCTAATTTGAAGATGATGAACTAGTGATTTTTGAGATTTTGTATGTAGATTCTAAATATATATTTCTTTAAAAAATTAAGAAATTATTTATGAAATTATTTTTGTAAGTTTTAGTAATTTGTTTTTTTTATAGTTAACAATATTTTTAAATAGTGACATTTATACATTACACATAACTTTTTTAATAAAAAGTATAAAATTATAAAATTTTAAACATAAAATCATTACACCAATATCTAGTGCGCATATATTTTTTTTGCATATTTTATTTATTATTATTTTCAATGATTGAATACAACGTAAGGGTGCCTGAACCCATTAATAATAAAACTCAAAGAAAAATAGCTACCAGTTGGTCAAATTGAGGGCAATTAATAGAAATAAAATCTTATATTATATACCATAGTTTCATGTACATATCGTTGTATTATCCTTATATAGAAAACACCATTACTACATTAGATACAAAAAAGGACATCACACTTCAATTTACTCCAATCCTCCCTGTTCCTCTTGTTAGGGTTAGCTGACAGAAGATATCAATTAAATGCAAATAAAGATTAAACAGAGGAATGAAAATACACAGAAATAATAATAGCGAGAGACAAGTTTTAACGTGGTTCACCCAAACTTAGGCTACATCCACCAACAGAGAGTCTAATATTATTATCCAGTAAATCAAATTGATTACAGCTAGCAATCCTTGCAACTCAATACCACTACAAAATGCTACAATACATCATCAGAAACCCTAACCCTTAGCCATTTTTATCATGACTTTGTCGGTTACAAAATAGGGTTTTTTTAGTCAGCCAATGAAAAAATAACTCCCGGCGCCTTCATAAAATAATAAAAAACCGTGAGGTGCTGCCCCTTGATCCCTTAGGAATTTGGGGGGAAACCGCACCGATAAAAGTGCGGTAAATTTAACCTCTGAGTCTGATTAGGCTCCATATAACAACAATCTCCCACTTGGAGACTGATCATAATCCACACAATATCATCTCCCACTTGGAGACTGATCATAACACTGATGACCTTGTAGCTCCCACTAGAAATAAGCACCCTGGACTCTATTGTTCTGATTTTATTTTCAGTCTTAAAGACCAACTGAAACAGAAGAGGAGCTCAGCTTCTCCCTTGTCACTGCCTTTGTAAACATATCCACTAGATTTTCATCTGTATGTATCTTTTCCATCCTTAACTATCCATCATCCAACACTGATCGAATGAAGTGATACCTCAACTGTATGTGTTTGGTCTTTGAATGCAAGGCAAAATTCTTTGCAAGATGTATGACACTCTGACTGTCCGTAAACAAATAACTATTAGCCTATCGTTTGCACAATTCTTCCATGAAAGATTGTAGCCATATCATCTCCTTGCTTGCCTCTATTGCAACTACATACTCTACCTACGTGGTGGATAAAGCAACCACCTTTTGCAACCATGAGATCCAACTCATCGCTGTCACACCTACAGTAAAGACATAACCTATAGTACTCCGCCTGGTATCAATATCCCTTGCCAAATCAGAGTCTACATAACTTGCTAAATCAGTATTAGAGACCCCAAAACATAAGTATTTATTGGATGTACCTCTCAAATATTTGAGAATCCATTTGGCTGCATTCCAATGCTCCAATCTAGGATGACTCATATACCTACTTACAACTCCTACATGATGTGCAATATCTGGTCTCATGCATACCATGGCATACATTAAACTTCCTACAACTGAAGCATATGGTACCTTGGACATTTTTTCTTCATTCTCTTATGTCTTTGGACACATCTCCTTAGTCAATTTCAAATGACTGGGCAAAGGTGTGCTGACAGCTTTTGCATTCTCCATATGGAATCTCTGCAACACCTTTTCAACATAATCAGCTTGAGATAGAGTCAATTTTTTGTTCTTCCTATCTTTGTAAATTTTCATACCAAGGATTTATTTTGCTGCCCCAAAATCCTTCATAGCAAATGACTATGTTAACTGCTATTTTAACTCTCTTATGTGATCCATGTAAGACCCAGCTACAAGCATGTCATCAACATATAAACATAAAATAATGTAGCTGTTATTTTCCAACCTCTTAAAATAAGCACAATGGTTAGAATTACACTGGCTGTAGCCTTGCTTAGCCATAAAACTATCAAATTTCAAGTACCATTGCCGAGGTGCTTGTTTCAGACCATACAAACTCTTCTTCAATCTGCACACTCGTTTTTCCTTACCTTTGAGCTCAAATCCTTGGGGCTATTCCATATATATATCCTCCTCTAAATCACCATGGAGAAAGGTAGTTTTCACATCTAGATGTTCCAAATGCAAATCTTCAGTAGCCACAATACTTAATACAATACGAATAGAAGTCATTTTGATAACCAGAGAAAATATCTCATCAAAATCAATGCCCTTTTTCTGTGCAATTCTTTTTACAACTAACCTGGCTTGAAATATTTTCTTATCTCCATCTTCCTCTTTCAACCTATAAACCCATTTGTTTGGTAAAGCCTTTTTATCTGCAGGTAACTTACATAATTCCCAAGTTTGATTTTTCAACAAGGAGTCGATTTATTCTTTCATTGCAATCTCCCACTGAACCTTTGTATCCACCTGCATAGCTTCATCATACCCTTCTGGTTCACCAACATCTATTAACAAAATAGAATACAAAGAGAGAGAAAATCTTTTAGGAGGTCTACTTAGCCTTGTTGACCATCTAACATTCATTGGAGTTTGTGGTATTTCTTGTTGCTGTTGCGGAGCATGAGAAACCACTGGAACATCACTATTTGGAGTATCATCTAGCACCACATAATCCTTTTCTTTTTTTTTGATGCTGCTGCAACTGATCTTTGTACAACACCTTCTCATTGAATACAACATCCCTACTTCTCACAATTTTTTGATTTTCAAAATCCCAAAGCCTATAACCAAATTTATTAATGCCATATCCAACGAAAGTACACTTTTTTGATTTTGCATCTAGCTTGGTTCTATTTTTAGAATTTACATGTGCAAATGCTTCACATTCAAAGGTTTTGAGAAAAAGAATAACTCACCTTCTTACCTGTCCATGCTTCTTTTGGAATACCACAATCTAAAGGAACTGAAGGACCTCTATTAATTAAATATACATCAGTGTTGATAAGCTCTACCCACATGTTTAAAGACAACCCAACATGCAATCTCATGGTCCTTGCACACTCCATTATTGTCCTATTTATGCATTCAGCCACTCCATTTTCCTATGGAGTCCCTAGAACCATTTTCTACCTACGAATTCTATTAAAGGAATAATAATCCTCAAATTATTTGCTGCAATACTCACCACTATTATCAGATCTGAGATATTTTAATCTTTTACTCATCTCATTGTCAACCAAGCTTCTTCATTTCTTAAATGTTTCAAATACATCAGATTTCTACCTAAGGAAACAAATCCATACCTTCCTAGTTGCATCATATATGAATATAACATAATGTCAAGAGCCACTGAGAGAAGATACCTGAGCTATTCCTCATACATCTATATGCACAAGCTCTAACTTTTCATCTTTCTTTTGCTTTCCATCCTTGAGAAAATTGACTCTCTTTTGTTTGCCATACACACAACTTTCATAGAAATCTATATTAATACATTTCAAACCTGGTAAAACTTTCCTAGAATGAAGTACCTTCATACCTTTTTCACTCATATGCCTAAGTCTGTTATGCCACAGTGTTGTCTCAGAACCTGCAGCAACTGTTTCAGTCTCTTCCTATGAACTTACAGCAACTGTTCCTAAACCTGTTTATTTTTTCTCTGCAACAACTAAAGTATAAGGAATAGTATGACCTGTACAAAGATATAAGGTGCCTACTTTAACACCTTTTGCTACTACTAAGGCACCTCTTGTAACCTTCCAATTTTTATCAGTAAATATAATAATGCAACCTTCATCAGCTAGCTACCCTACTGAAATTAAATTCCTACTCAGCTTTGGAATGTGCTTTACCTCTTGTAACCAATGATTCCCATTCTGCAACTTAATCTTAATTCTTCCCTTTCCAACAATCTGATAGGGTTCATTATCTCCCAAATAAACCAACATAAAATCCCCTTTGACATAATCAAGAAAATAACTTCTATGGGGCGTAGCATGAAATAAGGCCCTTGAATATAAAACCCATGAATCATCAACATTATCTAGGGAAAGAATCAAAGTATCATCTTCAGATTTATTACTTACCACATTTGTCTCCTTATTTCCTTCTTGTTTGTCTCCTTCTTTATTCTTCCGAGACTAGCAATCTTTCTTCAGATGACCTAGTTTCCTATAGTACCAGCAATCCTTCTGTCCTTTGGATTGGAATCCCTTATCCTTTGATTTTCCTCGTGACTTCCCATGACCTCTAGAACCTTTTCCTCTCTCCTTTGATTTGCCCCTGCTTTCTGCATTCAAAACACTACCTGATGTGGACCCTCTTGAACTTTTCCATCGCATTTCCTCGCTAAGGATAACACCAACAACATCATCAAAATTTAAAGTATTTGAACCAGAGACAGAGTTACTTATAGCCATTACCAAGCTATTCTATCTTTCTGGCAAAGAACATAATACCAAGAGAGCCCTCACCTCTTCATCAAAACTTACTTTTATAGAAGTTAATTAACTGATAATTGTATTAAACTTATTTAAATGATCTGTCACAGATCCACCTTCAATCATTTTTAGATTAAACAAATGCTTCATGAGAAATACCTTATTTGAGGTTGAGGGTTTTTCATACAATTAGCCAAATCTTTCATCAGACCATCTGTTGTCTTCACTTCCATTATATTGAATGTCACCGATGGTGCCAGGAACAACCGAATGGTTCCCAGTGCCTTTCTATCTAGAAGATTACAATCCTCATTAGTCATTGTTACTAATTTCTTGGCTACTCCTTCTAACAGCCTCCATAAATCATTCTGATAAAAATAATCCTCTATCTGCATCTTCCATAACTAATAGTTCTACCCATTGAATTTGTCTACCTTCAATTTACCTTTGTCTACCATTGTTCCCACTCAACCGTGAGACTCCCACTCAACTGTGACACCTTCCTACTGACGATAATCGAACACAACCCACTCTGATATCACTTGTTAGCATTAGCTGACAGAATATATCAATTAAAAGCAAATAAAGAGTAAACAGAGGAATGAAAATACACAAAAATAATAATAGCGAGAGACAATTTTTAACGTGGTTCACCCAAACTTAGGCTACATCCACCAACAGTGAGTCCAATATTATTATCCAGTAAATCAGACTGATTACAACCAGCAATCCTTGCAACTCAATACCGTTGCAAAATGCTACAATACATCATCGAAAACCCTAACCCTTAGCCATTTTTATCACGACTTTTGTCTGTTACAAAATAGGGTTTTTTATGTCAGCTAATAAAAAAATAACTCTCGACGCCTTAATAAAATAATAAAAAACCCCGCAAGGGGCACTACCCCTTGACCCCATCTTGGTGGCACTGCCCCTAAACCTCTGCAAGGGGTGCTACCCCTTGACCCCGTAGGAATTTGGGGGAAACCGTGTCGATAAAAGTGGGCTAAATTTAACCTCTGATTCTAATTAGGCTCCATATAACAACACCTCCATCATCGCATTAGTTTCAATATCTTCTACACTCGACCTCGGTGAGTAGGCAACCACAACTTCGATCTCCCCCACTTGGCCTGTTGTCTTGGTTAGATGCTTGAGGAAATCTACCCCCTCCCACACTGAGCTCCTATGAGCCTACTTATCCTCACTGACTGTTAGTGTAACAAAAGGAATCTAGGGGCAATTTTAAGTAGGGAGAAGATCTGGCCACACACCACCATCTCTCCGCAGACCAATGCCTGGGATTTCCAACTCCAATACTTTCTTCAGACCCTGGCACCACTTTGCTTTGACTAGAGCCAATGTCAAAGCCCGAACTGACTCCTTCAGCTCCCCAATCTCCAAGAGCACACCGAAAAACATAGTAGCAAGGTTTGAATTCACTCTGTATTTGATCTCTATATTCAAAAGTCTCCCCAAGGACTGCCTTGATAGTATTCAGCCCAACTAGAGATTTTGAATTAAAGACCTTCATCAATCTTTGATTAGAGATTGGCCCTAAACAGGGCATTTGCCTTTTCCTAGCTAGCAGGGGAACATTCGACTCCATGTCCACTATAATCACTCTGAAAGAGAAATCAAATAGGAACAAGATAGAAAATGAAAACCACATCTTGCCAAACCCATAATATCATCCCAAGCCACTACCAGTCAAGCTCACATGCTACATTGTACCACCTCTTATTTCCTTTGATCTGGAAAGTAGATCTAGAAATAAATTCCCAATGCTACGGGCCATAAACATAAGCATGCCTGTTAGTCCTTGCATCATTAGACTTTTCATCATCAGTCTCCACACTAGCTGAGAATGCTATCACACCAACACTAGTGACACACTTCCTATCAGTCCTTGCATCATTAGTCTCCACACTGGCTAAGAATGCCACCTCACCTTCCACTCACTACTAACACTATCCCACACCAACATCATGTTGGCTAGCATCTTCAAGAATCAGATTTTCTAATCTAGGGGATAAGGATTTTATCTCCTCCAAAGAATAATTAATTTGGAAATCATCAGTCATGTTGAAGGCAAGATTAGCTAACAAATTAGCTACCTTGTTTGCTTCTCAGAAAATATGATTAACTTTGTAGTCCCTAAATTTAGTCAGTAACTCTAGACTTCTAGCCAATGAGTTGCTCAATTTCTAGTTTGGAGTTTGGCTATTTTGAATGGCATTCACTATGATATGAGAGTCCCCTTCTATGTGAATTCTTCTAACCCCAAGAGATAACCCCAATTGTAACCCCATGATGAATGCCTGTAATTTTGCCTCATTGTTAGTTAGCACTCCAATCTTCCTTGAGGCGGCACCAACCAACTCACCTTTCTCACTTCTAATTACACATCCCATCAAGGCCTTACCCAGGTTCCCCATGGAGGCTCCATCATTGTTGAGTTTGGCCCATCCCTCATTGGAGCCCTGCCATCTTGTATTGGCTCTACTAACCTTTAGTTTAACTTGGGACACCCCTTGAACAGGGAGAATAACTAGCCCTTTCCAATTCCTCTGCATGAGACCATCCCAAGCCATAAATGATCTACCCTCAGTCCTTTGATTTCTAAGAACATTGTTAGCC
Organism: Cunninghamia lanceolata; assembly: GCA_027924645.1. Lineage (NCBI taxonomy): Eukaryota > Viridiplantae > Streptophyta > Pinopsida > Cupressales > Cupressaceae > Cunninghamia > Cunninghamia lanceolata. The sequence continues at coordinate 9,760,007 of BSBN01001067.1, forward strand.
ACCTCAATAATAGCCCCTTCAATCTTTCTCCATAGATGATCTAACTCCATTTCCTTACCTTGGAAAAGTCTTCTATTTCTTTCCTTCCAAAATTTCCAAATTAGGATTGAGGGAATGATAACCCATATGTAAGAGAACATAACCTTCCTATACAAAACTGGCCATGAATTGAACAAGTCTAACAAGCTTCTTGGAAAGGCACTTTCCTAGTTCAATTTATGCATAAGTCTCAACCAACATTGTTCTGTGAACCTACAGCTCCAGAGGAGATGGTCTACCTCCTCTTCTTACTCCACACAAAGGTAGCATCTAAAGGGCCCACAATGGCTAAATTTATTCAATTTCTACCCAGTCAAGATTCTCCCTTATAGGGCATCCCAATAAAGCATTCCTCCATTGGGAAGACATTGGTTGTCCCAAATGAGGTGAGTGGGCCAATTCTCCTTAGCTCTATCTACCTCCTCGATAATGTAGTCTAACATCACACTATAGTCACCTGATTTGGCACCACACCAAATAATTATGTCCTCACTGTCTGAGATTTCTATCCTTCTGCTTTTCAATTCCTACATCAAAAGATCTGATTGGGCTTGAGGAAGACCCACATAGTCAAGCTCTTTCCATCTCCACTCCTTGATACCTTCCTGCTCATGCAAGTACACATAATTTCCCACCTTGTCTCCCCATAACTGAGACAACATGGTCCTACTCTCCTCTAACCCTTCAATGTTTTTAAGGGAAATATACCCATTCCAGGAATCTTCCTAGAAGAGAGCCTTACTTCCATTCCTGACTTCCTAAGAGAGGTGGTCTATGATAAGCTATCTACACTCCAACATGAAGTTCCAAATTGCAGAACTAGTAGGAGGGTTTTCTGTTGTCAAAATTCTATCTGGGTTGTACGAATCTAGGTACTTATTTTGAAGAAGTCTAACCCACTAGGAGTGTGGATTGTTGTACATTTTCCATACCAACTTAGCACCAAGAGCTTTATTTAAGGATGACCAACTTCACAGTCCTACCCCACCCATTTGTTTTGATTTGCAAATTTTATCCCACACAACTAGGGGTATTTCTGATCATTGAGGTCTCCACTCCAAAAAAAAAAAATTCATGCTTTTGTTCAGATCTTCCTACACCATTTTAGGCATTTTCAAGCAATGCATAGAAAATATGGGGATAGTAGAGACCGCTAATTTGAGCATCTGGACCCTCCCTGCCAACCACAACCACCTACCTTTCCAAGATTCCATCTTATTTTTATAGCTGGTCATAATTTGACTCCATAGATTGGATCTGATTACTCCTTGGAAGAGAGGAGTCCCCAAATATTTCCTAGGAAGACTTTTAATTCTCAGACCCAACTTCCTAGGTAACATCCTTTGTTTTCTATGATTCGTGTTAAAGAAAAATACCTCAGATTCATTCCAGTTTATATTAGAACTAACTTGAGGCAAAGTAGTAATTGCCAATTGCATCCTTGATTACCCTAGCCTCCCTTCTACTAGTCACTCCAAACAACAATGTTTCATACACAAATTGGTGATGCGTTATTGCTTCTGTATCTGAAGCTACTGAGATACCTTTCAACCTACCCCATCTAGCTTCTTCCTTAATAAATCTACCAAGTGCTTCTGCCATTATAACAAACAACAAAGGAGAGAGGGGGTCCCCCTACCTGATACCACTTCTTGAATCAAAAAACCTTTTGGGCTCCCATTCACAAGGATAAAAAATCTAAGCTTTTTGATTGAGCTTTTGATCCACTGAATCCATTCACAACAAAGTCTAAACTTTTCCATGACTACCAAAAGGAACCCTCTATTAACCTGGTCATAGGCCTTCCTTATGTCTAACTTCACCAGCATCTTTTCTACCCTACTTTTGTTCACCGTATTCAAGGCTTCATGCACAATGTTTATTCCATCAGAAATGGGCCTCCCTAGTGGAACCCATTTCGCTCCTTAGTAATGAGAAGGGGAAGGATGATGCAGGAGCACCTGACACAAGGTGGCCTCCATGAGGCATTTAAGTTTATGTTTGTTTAGAAAATCATGTTTGCATTGTAATAAGGTCTATTTGACCAATGCATTTTCATTTCAGTTTGTATATAGGTTCATTTTGTAAGTCCCAAGTGACTTAGAGGACATTTGTCAAATTGTAACCGCATAATGCCAAAAATAGGTAGTTGGGCAGTTGGAGGCTATTTAAAACGATTGTCTCCCAGCCGCTTGGAGTTAATTTGGTACTATTCTGGGTGAGTTTATAAACCCAGGGAATTGAACAAAGTCAGATAGATGATATTACATAATCAGATTGAGAGGAGAAATTGAATGTAATCAAGCATTGTTAAGGAGAAATAAAGACTATTTTGTGTCGTCAATCTATTTTTTGTTCTCTGTAAATACAAAATTGCATAGTTGTAGATCTCTTTTCCTTTCTATGTTTTCCCGTTGTTGCATTATGTCGATGTGAAGCATTCCACTGATAAGATTTCTGTCAAAATCAGTGGAATGGCTTCATTTTACAATTATGTACTTTCGTTTTCTATTTTGTTTTCCTGTTCGGTGGCGTATAGGACCAAATTTGGTTGTGCATAGTAGATCACCTAGCATCTCCATGTGCTAGGGTTTGGATTGGAGGAGTTGGAGTTGTTTCGGTGAGATAGAGGCCATTGACGAAGCATTTCTTGCTTAGACTGACGCAGATAGTCTGGTTGAAGGGAGGATCGAGCTGCTGAATAGAAGTCACAGCTTGAGGATCAGATTTGAGTGATCAGATTATCAGTAGTTTTTGAGAAAGTCCGACCAATAGGGAAGGATACACCAAAGGTAGACACCATCGGGCAGAGGAGCAACATCGACAGAAGAGTTGGAAGCATACAACGAAGACAAGAGTCTCACCGAATGTAGATTACAAATGCATATCACAAAAGCATGTTGGGAATGTATGTGGAGAATGTATCTTTCATCAGATACAAATGGTGACCGGTCGTAACGGTGAATTAGGGTATAGGAACTGGTAATAGAAAGTCATGCCAAGCATATACTAAGTTAGAGTTTGAGGCTCCCCGTCAAAGGAGAAATTTGATTCTATTAGCCATTGCTTTTGAAATAATTTTATACATTGTGTTGAATAGAGAAATAGGTCTATAGTTATCCATAGTCTCAGTTTTACTCCTTTTTGGGATTAAAGCAATGAAAGTGGAATTCATAGCTTTCAACATTGTGTTGTTCCTCCTAGCCACCTCTACTACCTTTGCCATGTCATCCCCAATAATCTCCCAAAATTGTTGAAAAAAGAAAGTTGGAAAGGGCCATCCGAGCCCAGGGCCTTATCAAGGTTAAGTCAAAAGGTAGCTTTTCTCACCTTTTCCTCTGAGAAAATCTCGTTTAGTTTTGTATTCCTACCCTAATCAATCATGAATGAGATTCTTCTTAGAACTTCTTCTATACAAATCTAGCTAGTGTTATCCTCCTTGTTCAACAACTCCTTAAAGTAGTCCACTACCACTTTCTCAATCTCCTTAGGATCAGAGACAACGAATCCTTCACCATCTTTATAAGAAGAAATATTATTAATAATCCTCTTCACTTTGGTGGATTTATGGAAGAACTTAGTATTCCTATCCCCACCCTTCAGCCAAGTCTCCCTAGATTTTTGCTTCCAAAACATTTCCTCTCTAGCTAAAAGTTCATCATGTGACATTGTCTTAGAGCCTTTTCTTTGACATAGATCTCCTGATCCATTCCTTCTCTTAAAATTTTATTATTTAGAGCTTCCATTTCTAGCTCCACTATAACTTTCTCTTCAAAAATATGCTTAAAATGAGTCTTATTCCATTATTTAAGTTGGATCTTCACATAAGCCAGTTTTTTCTAAAGCTTAAAGAGCCTTGACCCAAACACCCTAGGGCCTTATGTAAACCACTCCTTGATTGTATCTCCAGTTCCTAGGTCCCTTAACCACATCTTTTCAAACTTAAAGGTACTACCCACTAGTTTTGCATCCTTCTCAAACTTGAGTTGAACTAGAAAGTGATTTGATCCTGACAAGGGGATAATAAAGGATTCAAAAACAACAGCCCAAACTCCACCAACCAAGAATCTATCCAAGCATTCTGCTATGTTTGTGAAGCCCTAACACCTGTTTGTCCAAGTGTATATTTCATTTTTTTGCTTTATATCTTGCAGAAAATTGTCATTTATGAAATCCTGAAAGTCTTTTTGCACTTGATTTGGGGATTGAATTCCACTTTTGTTCTCACTGCCATCCTTTGTGGCATTAAAATCCCCACCAATGATCACTTTCTCATCCCTTATTTCCTGAAGAACTACAAAAATTTGGTTCCAGATTAGTCTATTTTGGTCCGTTTTGGTTGGGCCATATACATTAATAATGATGAAACTCCCACTTGAGGATATAGGTTTGCACCTACATATCTGTCAGTGATCAAATTCTTTAGTAGCCTCCACATTCATGCTAAAAGGATTCCACATTACTCCTAATCCACCTAAGGCCCCTCTTGAAGGGAAAAAGTTCCCCTCCCACTATTTCCATCTCCTCATTACACCCTGAGACTCCCCATTGGTTAGCTTTGTTTCTTGTAACATTGCCAAATTAGGATCGCTCAAATCAAGATGGCGTTTGAGTAGATACCTCATGTTAGGGGCAATTATGTCCCTAACATTCCAAGTGATGAGCATCATTGCTCCTCAGGGAGGGAGAACCCCTTCCCCAATCTCAGCTTCCTTTGTCCTTAGGCACTACCAACCAATTCTAATTGGGCTTTCTTTTATTTCCTCCCTCTTTTTCCTTTCTCCCCTAGATTTGGTTTCTTCATTTTAGTCTTCCTCTGAGACATAGTTTTGATCTGTATTTCCCCCCAATCCTCTTCTAAAGAAGAGAAATCCTCAGAGTCTTCCTCTTCAGGTTCAAATTTCTTGGCTTCTTCATCCCCAATCTCAAAACCTTCTCCCCCCTCTGTAATGTTGTCCTCAACAACATTTTCTAACATGAATTCACCTTCTTCAAGCTCTACTCCACCTTCCTTCCCACCTTGCATAATTTCCATCACTAGCTAATGGTCTTCTAGAGTACCTGCCCTGACACAGTTATTCCCTTCTTTTTGGGAAACATCCCCACATGCACGCTCCTCATCTATAGGCTTATCTCCCTAAGGATGACCAATGTATTCCATAATCAGACTTCTATTCATGTTAATTAGGTTTTTGATGGGAGTCACTTCTACGAATTCTTCTTGGAATCCTTCCTCCTGATTAAGTGCTAAAACTGCTTCCTTGACTGGGGGCATTGAGGAGTTTCAGGTTTTCTAGTTTTCTCCTTCCATCTTACCTAAAGATTCTAGTGGGGAGTTTAATTTCATGTTCATATCTTCCTGAGGACACTCTTCCTTATCAAGTTCAAGCTTTTCATTAGCCCTAATTTTTTACTGGGGTGTTTTTCCACTTCTATCTTCTACCTCCGGATCCATGAATCTCATTTAATTTTAACCTCACTTGGGATTTCGTTTGTTAATTTGATTTCTATACAAATCCTTGCATATGTTCTAAACTCTCCATTTAATAAATTATCACCCAACTTAATAAAGGAGCCTAATTTTTCACCATTCTGCTTAAGGATATCTTCTTCCTAGTATTCCACAGGCAGATTGTACATCCTAATCCACATCGGAACTACTAAAATTTCATTTTTAATAGGGTTAAAGTTGGGTTCCTAGTCTTTAACATAGAATCCCATGACATCCATGATATTGTTGTTATATGGAGCCTAATCAGACTTGGTGGTTAAATTTACCCCTTTTATCAGCGCGATTTTGCCCTAAATTCCTACGGGGTCAAGGGGCAGTGCCCCTTGCGGGCTCCAGGGGCATCATTAAGACAGCACCCCACACGGTTTTTTATTATTTTATTAAGGCGTCGAGAGTTTTTTTTTCATTGGCCAACATAAAAAACCCTATTTTGTAACCGACAAAAGTCGTGATAAAAATGGCTAAGGGTTAGGGTTTCTATGGAGATGTATTGTAGCATTTTGTAGCAGTATTGAGTTACAGGGATTGCTAGTTGTAATCAGTTTGATTTACTGGATAATAATATTAGACTCTTTGTTGGTGGATGTAGCCTGAGTTTGGGTGAACCACGCTAAAAGTTGTCTCTTGCTATTATTATTTCTGTGTATTTTCATTCCTTTGTTTAATCTTTATTTGCATTTAATTGATATCTTCTATCGGCTAACCCTAACAGATATGTGGACTTCCCTCCAAGATTTTAGTTTTTATCTCTACACTTGACATTTCCACTAGGAATAAGCCATATGGGAGGGATTTAATGATAGCCTCCTTATCCCATTTTTCCTACACCACTAGGAACCCCTAGCCCTTGTCGGCCATTCCCTAGCCCATTTTAAGAAAATTGCTCAAGCCCTTAATCTATTCACCATATTTTCTAAGCCTCAGCAATTTAGGTTGAATGAAATGTATTTAGGGAGGGGAAATAAACTTATTGGGATGGCATTAGCTCCTATTTCCACTCCTTCGCCCTTAGGTCTCCATATCCATTCCTTAGAATTGATTGCACTAGACATCTCTGATGCTTTGTCTGGATACGTCCCATCCGATCATCTTCCCCACTCACTTTTCCCCTCCCTTCCTACTAAAACCTGATCCATCTCTATGCCTTCCATGCCAAGCTTCCCAATTTATATTCCTTGAATTAGGGGACAGCCATCTTTTTCTTCCCCATCAGCCTGGTTCTGAAAATTTTTGGTTTAGAGGCATGTTGTTGTTTTTCCCATTTTTCATTCTATTATTATATAATTATATTTATCTATAAAAATTAGGACCAGGGATTTACCCATGGGTGACATGAAAATGCCCCACTCCACATGCCATGGGTAAATCAGGATATAAGATCCTGGGGGCCCCTCAATTCTTGACATAGTAGAGGGAAACCCTATGAGGTTTGAACCTAGTTGCTAGCACTATAGGCAAGAAGCCCGACCATTTCACCACAAGGTCTCTCCTGATATTTTATTTATTATTAAATTTTATGTAAGATTATTTATAATTTAAACATAGTTTTATTCTATAACGCATAAGTATTTTGTATATATCTAATTTTCTTCCATCAAAACAATGACATTAATATGTAGTGCGCACATATTTTTCATAATTTTTTTCTCTATTTCTCTATTTTTCTATTTTTCTATGTGTGTGGAATGGAGACCTTAATGTTTTGTGAAATCTTATGTTCACTAGAAAAATTGAAACTAAACATAATAATTAAATTAAATATATTCAAAACTATACTTTCTTGAAAGCTTATTCTGAAGGCTAGGATGCTACAAAATTGTACGTTCTAGTGGCTTGGTTTGATGGTTCAACCCAAGCTTTGAAACATAAATTTTTGTAGAGAAACAAGTGAGAAAAAAGTGTCATGAAATGAACCTTCATACCTTCAAATGAAGATACCTTCATTTAAAAGTTCCTTTTCCTTTTTGAACATGAAAATATTAAAAAAAGGCTTTTAAATGAAGGTGAAGGTGAAAGGATCTTCATTCGAAGCTATTTTTATTATTTGCTTCCTTTGGCTCATTTTTTTCCAATCCCACAAGTGGGACACACTATTGTGGGTTCACCCTTGTTCCTAAAGTAGTGAGCTACTAAACTCTAAAAATAATGTCGACTCCAGCCATGGGAATAAAAAACATAAGTTAATAAAGCATGTAGTCTCCCATGGTGAGTTTAATACTATGGAATTTACTTCAATATTAACTAAATAGCACTATCTATAATAATAAACTAAAATTTTAGGGTAGGGTAAACAATGTATAGTTCAATTATTTCACCAACTTACTATCGATGAAGTTATGAGTACACCATGAGTCAATCAATACTCTTACCTTTTATTTTTTAAAGGAACCTAATACTTCAAGTGTTTGTGGGGTACTAGTACTTGATAGAGTATGGAAAGAGATGGTTGGTTGGACGTCTTCTAAGTCTTCTACAACCACTAATAATACCTCTTCTTCATCATTTTCTTCATCATAGGTTCCCTCAATATAGAACAATTTATTATTAACACATTTATGTCATTTACTATATTTTCCATCATAGTTGAAACATAACCATTTGACCCTTTTTTCTTCAATTTGTTAAGGTTTAAATCTCATAGGTTGAAGAAATGATGGTGCAAGGTTCCTCCATTCTCTTTTACTAGAGAATTCCTCCCTTCTGTTAGTGAATAACTTTTCTTCTACCTTGATTGTCATAATAATCGCTTAGGATAGAGAAGATGGATAGAACATGCATACCTCATATTTGATGTGCTCCTTTAGAACCCCTAAAAATAATTCCTTTAAATTTTCTCCTATAACATTATCCGCTCTTAAGTACAAGGTTTGGAAATATTAAGTACAGTCCTTAATTGTACTTTTTTCCTTTAAATTGGTGAGCCAGTTGAATTAGATATCCCTAAAAATGTCTCCATAATGTATAGAGAGTTCCTCTTGTAAAATTGACCATGTGGCCACACAATCCTTATTTTGTTTCTGTTTTCATAACATAATACCAAATGAATTAGTTTGGTTCCAAGTTTAAAGATGGCATTGCCACCTTTTGTTGACATGGAACATGATGAAGATCAATGATTTACTCCATTTGGGAGATCCAATTAGTTGGATCCTTGCAATAAAACTTTCACATGTCCATCTTTGGTGTTAAATGCCTAGGCAAAAGTTTTTTGGGAAATGATCCATCTTTATATGTGAATCAAACCCAAAAGCATCATGTCCCTTAGAAGAATCATCTTCTTCCCAAATATTATGATGTGAAGCCATTGGCTTAGAGTTCATATAACTCTCAAGACCATCAAATTATTATTAACTACATATTGTCACTCTTCATGAATCCTTTTATATGATCCATCAATTTTGACTTCATTTCATCTTTCATCTTGTTGGTTTCTTTCCTTATTTCTTCCCTTATATATTCATTATCTATGGGACCAATCTCCTTAATTACCACATCATCATTGCCTTGAGATTTTCTAGGTGTGACAAAATTATTTTTCCCTCTTGTTTCAAGCCTTTCCATGATGACGCCAAAATTGTTTTCACAATAACTTACTCAAAAAAATAAAAAAAAATAAAAAAATTTACTATAACTTACTAGGGCCTAAATCTCAACTCTAAAAAATTATCTCCAAGAAATTTGCTAATTTGTAGCCTTGTGAGAGAAGTTAGTGGAAAGTCTAATTTCACAATAACTTCCTTAGATATACTCCAAATGACCTAAAATTAGAACTAGAGAATATTCAATATGTCCTTGATCAATTCTCTATAAATTAGATTTTGTTTTTGATTTATAGACTTTGGAGAAAATTTAGTCTAATCCCTAATTTCACAATAACTCCTCCAAATCTATTCCAAATGACCTCAAATCTAAACTATATCATCTTCAATATGGACTTTAAAAACCCTTTAAAAATTAGCGAAAAAAATACCAAGAGATCTATGCACTTCACAATTTAACAGCTTGAGTAGAAAAATATTAATTTGGTTTTTTCTCTCCAAGTGCCAAGATCATGCATTGGTACCACTTTCAAATAACTTGAACAAAAGAAGAATATAATAGGAAATATGTTTCAAATACTTGATAATACTTGAGAAAAAAAGGCTAATTTGAGAGGGAAAATCTCCAAATATCTACAATAAATACACAATTCACAATATGATGATGATAAATTAACCAATAGCTCCTATATATAGTCTACTTGTGCCTTGGATGCCACCGAGTATGACTTGTAGATACCCATATAACACCTAGGATGAATTAAATATCTAAATAAGAGTATAATAATGATCATATAACTTAATTAAGAGTTAAGGTAGCCACAATCTAACTTCTCATAACCCAATGAACATTATAAGATTACAGATGTAGAAATCAAGCCCACTTAGCTTACTACACCATTTGCAAAACCTTAAGAAAGCATTGTGCCTTATTTAAATTCATTATATAGTCCCTTTAGCTTATCCTGTGTGTTAAATTATGATGGATTATTAGGATTCAACTATCTAGTTTTTGGGTCAAATTCATTGACCCCTATTTTGATACATTATGAAAACTAACTCCTACTTGTTATCTTATATCTATTATCACATAGCCCAAATATCCATTCAATTCCTTTTGATTTAAGCATGAATCTATTTGTGTGTTGAGCTATGTACAAGCCATGATAAAATATATATATTTTTATTTATTTAGAAGAGGCATTGATGTAGCTTGGGTTGTTGATGAGAGATGTTGTTTCCTCCTATTTTTTAGATGCTTTGTTTTATGCCATTCATGTTCATTTAAAGAAAGTTTCATAGATTGTTTTTTCCCCCATTTTCTATATTTTGTTGGATAAGAGATTTGTATAATTGGCTATGCCAATGTGAGTAAATAGAGTGATACTATGTTGTTGGCTAGGGTAAAAAGAACTAGAAATTGAAATGCAACATAAAACTATATGTACTATAAATCAACAATTTCTTATTTCTATTCCTTTTGACATAAAAGTATATATATTACAATATTATGTCACAAATGCTAACCACTAAATTGTTAGGTTCAGTTATTAGTGATATGTCTTCTTGCAACACAACCATGGTTATACATCATTCTTACTATTTGGAATCCTTATACACCTATGAATCTTTTCCTTATAACAATATCCTGTAAGAATTTGAGCTCACCAGGGAGAGATTGGGATGCAAAAATAGTATTAGACTAAGTTTTTGTTGACAAGATTTTTTAGATCTACCATTATTTTCTTATTTGAATGTCTTGGTTTAAATTTTTTAAAATCTTGAAGCTACCTATTTCTTATTTGGATGTTCTTAATCTATTTCTCTCCTCCTTTCTCTCTTTCCTCTCTCTTTCCTCTCTCTGTCTTTATCCATCTCTCTTTCTTACCATCTCTCTTTCTTTTTCTCTCCTTCTTTATCTTTGTATATCTCTATCTCTATATATCAATGTCTCCCCCTGCCTCTTGATATCTCTATATCTCTACCACTTTATCTCTCTATCTCTATCTCTCTCTCTATCTCTATCTCTTTGTCTCCCTCTCTATTTGTTTATTTCTCTTTATCTCTCTCTTAGTCTATCTCTCTCTCCATTTGTATCTTTTCTTCTTCCTATATCTTTCTCTTCACCCCCTTCTCTCACTCTCTCCCAATCTCCCTCCCAAGATGTGTAGAATTTGACAAAATGAAGACTCGACGAAATGATTAATTAAATTGGAGGTTTTGATATGATAATAGGTGGAAGCCTCTATAATAATCTGGTAGGAAACAACAAGAACACAAGGGATGGGCTAGAGGGGAAGAATTTCTCTAGTTTATATAGATTTCCATGAATTGTGAATTATGTAATGCACGCAATGCATTTAAGTGTAACTTGACATATTAATGAAACCTTCATTTTATACCAATTTGGGCTTCACTTTGGATCATTGGCATGAAACAACTGTTTGATTTGTTCGTATTTGTAGATGTCCTTTCCCTTTATATCTCTTATCTTTACCATTCTCTCCCACTCTAGTGGAGCTAGATGATTTGGACCAACCCATACCAAGTCACTCTGTCTTTTCTTTATCTCTCTTTCAATTTCGTGAGGCTCTAGTGGGGCTAGATGATCTAGACCAACCCATACCAAGCTCCACTTTTTACATTGTAAAAGTACCATAGACTAGTCATTAATGTAGGGTTTTTCATTAGAATGCTTGACCATAGTTAAGCTTAGTTTTGTAATTTCATGGTGGCCAATTATTTTATTTTTTAGGAAATTTCTCTTCAATTCTCGCAGGTGGTAAAGGTAAAATTTGAAAATAATTATTCATAGGAAGGTTATGCATGTAGTCATGGTTTTGTAGTTGTAATTGAAAAGTACTTTGAATCCACAAAATTTAGTTCAACATCATACATAAATGAGTCCATATGGTTTGCCCATACACCCTTTGGCATAGTATACACATATTCAAAGTAATGGTGTGGTAAACAAAAAAATATGTCTTTATTTTTTGTAGACAAACCTTTGGAAGTCATACTTTCTTTGAGCTTTATCTTCTGAAATGGTTGCTTGTGATGGGTTTCATAGTAATCCTTTACTAAATCTAATGAAATTTGATTTTCTACACATCCTCTAGGCTTTCACTCAATCCTTGCAAAAGGAAACCATAGTTAGCATGACTAATCAAACTAATAACCTAGGGTTGTAATTGGCAACATCGAAGCTTGTAATTAGTACCATGTTGATTGTGCAAACAAATTTGCCCCATATAATCCAAATAATGTCCATAAATTTGAATACTTGTTTTTTCTAACCTCTTCAATTTGGGAGAGCATGAATTAATCATTTCGTCAAGTCTTTCTTTTGTCAAATTTTGTACATCTTCCCCCTAATTTACTCTTTTGGTGTGTTTTTCCACCCAAGTTTTGAGGATAAGCTTGTTTTCTTTACAATTTTTTGTGGATACAACATAATTGAGTGGTATACCCAAACAATGCATTGCAATTGGCCTCATGTATTGCCCCACTATATGCATTGTACTTGTTCTTGGAAGCTCTTTACTGATGATCCTCCAATTTAGCTAGTTTGTTTTAGTAAGGGAATGTTAAAAACAATAAAAAACTCTATAATAAAAACTCATATATTATAAAAAAATTTATTATCATGGCAATGACAATGATGGAGCAGGTTCTATAAAGGGAACATGATCATCATGATTTTATTGTTCTATCTAGTCCTTGCATGTTGTGTTTCACTAATGCCATTATGTTTTTGTTCAGTCTTTGTGTGGTCTCTTATTTCCTTAAATATATATTAGATCATTTTTGTGGATCCTTGGTTTGCAACCTAATCTAAACCTAAGACCTAACATTCCTTCCTAAGGCATTAATTTAAAGTTATAAATTCCTCACCCATTGGAATGGGGGGCCTTGAGCATTATCTTGATCAACTTTATTTTCACCTCTTGGATAATTAGATTTTTGGCATGCATGGGAACTTTTTGGTAATTACTAACCCCACTTGTGTTCGAAAGGATAGGCCTTCATGATGCAGAGGATCCAGCAAAAGCCTGCATGACAAGGTGTAAACCCATCAAAACCCACAATACCAACACTATAAAGCTCAACAGCTTTTAAAATATCCTTCTCAAGGTCCAAACGAGACCAAGATACCCTCTTCTTTTACTATCGGCAAGACATACATTATAGTTTCCCCGAAATATGCTTTCCCTTGCTTATCAGTTTGACCTTATACTATCGGTCACCTTCAATATTCTCCCGCCGATATGTCATCTCACTCCGATGAGCGGTTTCTCTTATGTGCCCATCGGCCAGACAAACTTCGTCGGTCGCTAAGTGTAATGTCTCCCCGACCGCATCACTCATGCCGATGAGTCTAACAATCCCTTCCATCGATAAGACTTTCACTATCGGAAACACACAAATGCCTCCACCCGATGGTCAAACTCTCTCCGATGAATAGGGTCCATCGCCCAGACTTACACCATCGGTGTAGCCTTTTCCTTGTTCGCCGAACTACAAACTCACACCGATATGCTTCTCCATCGGCTAGACTAATTCACTCTCTACCCGATGAGACTCAACACAACGCTTGGTCATCGGTGAGACACCATAGCGTCGGCAGACTCCATACTTATTATTCCGATGACATCTCTCTTGCCGATAGACCAAAATACAATATCCTTGACGAACCAAGATGCATCTTATGTCGATGCCACTTTTCCAAAATTGCAACCATTGTAACCGAACAACACAGAAAAGCTAACAATTCAACCAACATATAAAAACTACTAATCTAGCACTGAATTGGAAATAACTAACAACCGGGGGTCATTCCACTGATTCCGGAGAAATTCTCTAGTGGAATGGCCCCAAATGAGATTCACTATGATTGCACCAGAACACACAATTCCTTCTATTCCTTCTAATTCAGAATGTACATACAGTTACTTTTCACTTTGTCTCTCACTGCCTGCCCTTTCTACGAATACAGATATAACTATTTAAAGACTCATACATTGGCAGTTACAGAAGGTGGAAGGCGAACCATTCCTCAACCACCCTGCCAATCGGTTACATTCTACTTCTTTCTTGTTCGGTTACAATTCTTTAGATCTTTTCTTGACACATATGCAATCTTTCAATATTATGCCATTACTCGGCCAACTAACGTTCGACATGGCACTAAGGCCTTACAATGTGGTATTTTGGACATAACATAAAATGTATAGAATCCTCACATTCTTAATGTCTTCGAGGTGCTTCTGCACCACTTCACTTCAGTCATAAATGGAAATTAATAAAGATTCCTTGAGTAGCAATTGAACCATGCTAGACTAAGGATTAGCCTTGGCGTTGAGTTGGGTTAACAATTGATAATAGCTTAGAGTTTCATTGTTATTCATTTTTTTGCTCAATGCTGAGAAGTGGAGGCCACTAGCTATGGCGAAGCCATGCCAAATTGGCAAGCCTTCACCCCCTCTCTGTCATTATGATTTCAATAATAGGAGCACTTAAACAAAGCATGAAATGTGAAATGCAATTATGTGTAGAATAATGAAGAGAATGTAGCATATTTTCTGACAGATGTGGCATCAAGCTATTTTAGGGTGAGTCTCCCAATGCACATTAAATGTCCTTTGCAGAGGGACAAAAAGGCGATAATATTCCTATGGAATTTGGCCTCAAAAAAATAAATATAATAAAAGACTTGACATAACTCTATATATAATAATCATATTTAATATACTAACTTAATATAATAATTTGTATATATAATGTTATATCTTTACTGGACATTTGGTTCATCTTTTTCACTGGTCATTGATCATTTTCTATTTGCATTCATTTCATGTGGTACTTTATTTCCTCTAGATAAGTTTCATCTGAACAAGTAAGCACAAGTGCTCAGCTCAATTACCATGTCACATTATTATTACGAGCCTAATGATTTTTTTATTCATTTCAATATTTAATTGAGGAATCGTTATTATTATCGGCATAATCATTATTATTATTTTTGATTGGGTAAACATTTAAGAAGTAGATCTACATTAAAATATTGTCCAACCCCACAATTATATATATATATATATATATATCAAAAAGGGCTTCTAACTCCATAGTAAGATACACATAAAACATTTTATTTTAAAAAAGTGAACAGCTATAAATAATGTGAATTACATATATCTAATTTATTATTACATGATTTATTAAGAATATTGAAATAAAAAAATTAAAATTAAAAGATATATACAATATTTTAAAAAAAGATAAAATATATATTTTTTAAAATGATCAAATATTAGTGGGTGGTTGGGTGGGAGCCACTCCACAATTACATGTGTGGATTGGTTGACGTGGTTGGAGGTGACGGGGTTTACCAATGGCCAAATCATTTTTGAACCAAAAATTGAGTTTTCATGATGGCGGCGAAGCTTTATGAGTTTTGGAAATAGATTGGCACATTCCTCACATCACTCATAACTGGAAGTGATGGTGGATATTAATGGTAGGATGTGTTGGCTTTCTGATATTCCCCTATCCCTTCCATCGCCAAGTTTTATATTGGATTTTTTTCCCATTTTCTTTATGGCGAAGTTTATCTTGAAAGTAACGGCGAAGGATCTGGAATTTGGTAGCATGGACACTCCTGTTCAGCTTCTAGGATCAAAGCAGCATATGGCCTTTCTTGGCCCAGTGACTTTGCTTCATCTGAGTAGGGTAATTAGGCAACCTGACTTTCTTACCTTCGTAGCGGTACAGTGCATTACTGTAAAAGGCTTCATGGAGGGAGCTGAAGGATATAGGCTGGACTCTAACATTTCTTCAAGGGTCTTCGTGGGTTTGTTGGATATCAAGGTTCCAAAGGAAAAGGTGAAGGATATTATGCAATGTTTGTTCAAGAAGGTTTTGTTGGTTGGTTTGGAGGAAACTTTGGTTGCGGCATCCCTGGGAATCGGTATTCCCTGCCCATGCAATTTAGAATGTTTGAAGGATTCAGACACAGTGGTGAAATTCTATCCATTCCTTTTGGACATTACTAGTCTAGAATTAATAGAGCATCATCACCTGGCTATAGCGAGGGCAGATTTCCTAAGTATTAAATCTAGGCTGGTAGCAGTTCAGAGCTCAGCTTGGGAAGATGAGTTTAGATTTTTCGTTCAGAACAACCTCTAGTATTAAGCTCTATGTGTCAATTTCTGGGTTGGGGCTAGGGTGTACTTAGGTGTTAGGTATTTTCTTCTCTATTTGGGCTTTTTCGGTGCGCTTCGGCCTTTGTTTATATATGCAGTATATAATGTCTCGATGCAGTTGGTTTTGGGGAATTTTTGACCAGGTGCGTGGTCCTTTTGCTCCTTTGTATGGGATGGAAAATTAATGGTGGTTTCTCTACGTCCCTCAGTCATGGGCCAGATATGTAACTTTTTTGATATATCAATAATATACTCAATCTTATGTACCAATTTTTTTTTTATCAAATATTAAGATAAATATTATATCAATATAACTAAGCTATTTACATTTGAAAAGAAATATTTTTATTTTGGTGAATAAAATTAATAAAGTAAGTAATATAATTAAATTAACTTAAGAAATTAGTTTAGAAGGTAAAAATATTTAGTTTCATTTGTGGTAGAAGATGTTCTATTACAATTACATCTATTAAATATAAAACTATGACACCTTGACATATGAAAAGATTACATGTGTCTAGTCCAAGTTTAATCCTATACTTACAATAAAGGAGATAGAAATAGGGAGAGATAGACATATAGAGAGATAAATACATCAATAGAGAGAGAGGAAAAATGAGGATGAGAAGAGAGAGAGGTAGAGAGATAGAGAGATAAAAAGGAAGAGGGAAAGATAGAGAGAAGGGGAGATACATAAGACCATTGTGGATATCATGACATAGGATAAAACAATGGGATACTACCATTAGTGTTGATGAAAGATAACAAAACGTATTTAACTAGCCTTTGGCATTAGCATGCATGTGCCATAATTGTGACCCCGCTACATGGCCATGCAATTTTTAGCATATAAAATCTAACCTACAACCAATCTAATTTGTTTAGTTTTAAATGGGCCATCAATCATTGACTTCAGTCCACCAACCATAGATCCTATCTAATATGCTCACTCAAAGATATCCTTAACTATTATAAATATGCTAAAAAAATATAAAACTCAGCTCACTATTAACTTTATATATTATATTATATCTTAAATTAGGTTTAAAGTTTTTTATGAATATTATATAGTTATTTAGCTTCTTGTTCTAAGCTAGATTCAAAGTTAATATATATCCTTAACGTGCATCCAATATAAATATTTAGGTACAAAACTATATAATAACTATAAGAGAGAGGAAGTGTGTGAGAAACAAGGGGGAGGGAAATAGAGAGAGAGAGAGAGAGAGAGAGAGAGAGAGAGAGAGAGAGAGAGAGAGAGAGAGAGAGATAATGTCTTTGGCATAAATATTTATACATAGTTCTTATTCAATTAAATGTATTATATTTATAAAATATAGTTATATTATATTTAATGTGCTGTTATGAGCATAGCTCCCCATCGATAGGTGTCATCATTGGATTCTTGGTGCAAAAATACTAATTGAAATACATTATATATATATATATATATATTTCCCTCTTCCTTGTTTCTCACACACTTCCTCTCTCTGAGATTTATTTCTCCCTATGTTTCTCTCTCTCTCTCTCTCTCTCTTTATCTCTAAATACCTCTCTCTATATTTGTCTCTATATCTTCATCCATGAGAGAGAGAGAGAGAGATTTCATGCCAACATTCCAAGGATGGAACGTGTCCAAAGCACATGGGCAATCAATAAATTTGATTGATAGAGATAGATATATAGAGAAATAATCTAAAACAAAGAAAAGATCATGGGAAAATTAACTGTGGGGTTGATGATATTAAACCTCCATTTTGTGCATATATTGCAATCATTGCAATCCATGAGACATCTCTTTAGGCTATGCTTGATCAATATGATGGATTTTGACCACATCAATGCTAATAGATGATGAAACACATCCATTTTTTGGAAAATAAAGTAAACTTTGATGGATGAAGTAGATTCAATAAGAAGGAAGAGAGAAATATCTAAATAAGAGTATAATAATGATCATATAACTTAATTAAGAGTTAAGGTAGCCACAATCTAACTACTCATAACCCAATGCACATTATAAGATTAGGGATGTAGAGATCAAGCCCACTTAGCTTACTACACCATTTGCAAAACCTTAAGAAAGCATTATACCTTATTAAAAATTCATTATATAGTCCTTTTAGCTTATCCTGTGTGTTAAATTATGAGGATTATTAGGATTCAACTATCTAGTTTTTGAGTCAAATTTATTGACCCCTATTTTGATACATTATGAAAAATAACTCTGACTTGTTATCTTATATCTATTATCACATAGCCCAAATATCCATTCAATTCCTTTTGATTTAAGCATGAATCTATTTGTGTGTTGAGCTATGTACAAGCCATGATAATATATCTATATATATATTATTTAGAAGAGGCATTGATGTTGCTTGGGTTGTTGATGAGAGATGTTGTTTCCTCCTATTTTTTAGTTGCTTTGTTTTATGCCATTCATGTTCATTTAAAGAAAGTTTCATAGATTATTTTTTTCCCCCATTTTCTATATTTTGTTGGATAAGAGATTTGTATAATTGGCTATGCCAATGTGAGTAAATAGAGTGATTCTATGTTGTTGGCTAGGGTAAAAAGAACTAGAAATTGAAATGCAACATAAAACTAGTTATGTACTATAAATCAACAATTTCTTATTTCTATTCCTTTTGACATAAAAGTATATATATTATAGTATTATGTCACAAATGCTAACCACTACATTGTTAGGTTCAATTATTAGTGATATGTCTTCTTGCAACACAACCACGGTTATACATCATTCTTACTATTTGGAATCCTTATACACCTATGGATCTTTTCCTTATAACAATATCCTGTAAGAAATTGAGATCACTAGGGGGAGATTGGGATGCAAAAATAGTATTAGACTAAGTTTTGTTGACAAGATTTTTTAGATCTACCATTATTTTCTTATTTGAATGTCTTCATTTAAATTTTTTAAAATCTTCAAGCTACCTAGTATGCTAGATTTAGGACAGACAACTGAGAGGGGGGGATGAATCAGTTGTCCAAAACTTTCTTCCAATTAATCACTTAAATTCTTTTCTTAATCCAGCAACATAATAATAAATCAATCATGGAAATGTAATGCAACAATTCAAGAGCAGAAACACATTAACACATATGACACCAAGATTTTTGATGTGGAAAACCTGGTTAAGGGAAAAACCATGGGGTGACTAACCCAAGATTGTATTCTCTATTAGAAGAATAGAAAGAACAAAATGGCACATGCCAATTAGGGCTCACTGCCTGAGCACACTGCTCACAAGAGGCCCACTGCCTACAGGAGACACACTGTCTATAGAATAATAAGTATTACATACTTGAACTGAAGAATAACATCTTCACCATGCTTGAGTTAGTTCCATTTAAGCCCAATTCTTCTGCTCTGCCTTTCTCTTTCCTCCTCTCTACCACACTCTCATCACCAACAGATACTTTTGAAATGACTTTACAACTCCTTATTTATACAAGACATCGACTTAGGGATAATCATCCAAGTCGGCAAACATTACAGAGCAAATACATAAATACAATATGATTAATTACAAAAAGACTTCACGTGGATCAACACAATATCGGCCACACAGATCTGAGTCTTCAATCTTTCTTTAGGAACATGCCATTCTTCACAGAACATCTTCAAGATCATCTGCAAGATGTGTAACTCATCTAGTCGACCAGACTTAGGAAGAACACCATCATCCAGAGGTAGTTCTTCAATTGCGAACTCAATCTTCAATGCGGACCACCAACATGAACTGAACAAAATCCAAAGACCTCCATAAGCTTGCCTAAATCACCAAGAACATCCACACTACTTCTGTTTACTGAAATCATTCTCTCCTTCATCCAGAACCCCAAGAACACAGTCTGTCATCACTATCATATTGGAATAGATGCTTGCGGACCTCTAGACCATGAACCAATTGAGTTGTTACTTCACATTGACTTCCTAAATACTCCACCAAATCCATAGAATAGGATATTGCATTTCCGGATCTCACTAGACATGTCTGTATCACTCTGTCACCTCTGAACACTTGCTAGAACTGGTTTTACTTAAGTGTCCATAACTTCTTCATATCTTCATGCGGACCTCTAAAATTTTTCCTGGATAATCTCAAGAAACATATCTACAAACCCTTTTATGTGCATCCTTTGATATTCATTTTATCAGGGAACTTTACCTCACTATCTTCACTATTCTTGTATGTTCCTAATAGGGCTAATTTTCTTAATATCCTCAGCATACAACTCATCCAATCCTTATCATTAATGCAACAGGAGTATGTTGACATCAATGACAACACCAGTTAGGCCCATACTTGTAACAATCTCCCCCTTTGTCATTGATGGCAACATATGATGTGAAAAACTATTTTAACCATCAAGACAAGAACAAGTCCCCCTATCAACAACAACCACTCACATGTGTTCTCTTCCTTTATTGCTCCCCCTTTGATCAGCAACCACTTGTTTTTCACATGTCTTCTCTCCCCCTTTGACATCAATGGCAAAGGGCACATACTTGCATTATTTCAGAATTATACCAGTTGCTCCCCCTTGAGTAACAGCTTCCCAAACATCAATCTGGACCACAGGATATGACTATGAGATCCACCGAACTGATGCACATCAGTGCACCTTAATTCAAAACTGGAGGGGTAATAACCCCTAACTTCTCCCTGAGATACTCAAAAGAGTCCTTAGGTAGAGGTTTAGTAAAAATATCTGCAATCTGATCCTTGGAAGGCACAAACTCCAATCTGACTTCATTCTTGTTCACTTGCTCTCTCAAAAAGTGAAACTTGATGGATACATGTCTGGTCTTTGAGTGGAACAGTGGATTTTTTGATATGTTAATTACACTTGAATTATCACAGAAGATTGTGATAGGTTCATCACACTCCACTCTGATATCTCTTAGCATTTACTTCATCCACAACACTTGAGTGCAACTACCTGCTGCTACAATATATTCTGCTTCTACAGTGGACAGAGATATTGCCTCTTATTTCTTGCTCAACCAAGAAACCAATCTCTTCCCTAAAAAGAATGCTCCACCACTAGTACTCTTCTGGTCATCCACATCTCCTGCCCAATCCACATCTATATATGCATGAAGAGATAAATCATGATCTATGGGATACCATAATCCATACTCAACTGTCCCTTTTAGATATCTAAAATTCCTCTTGATTGCCATGACATGAGATTCTCTAGGATCAATTTGGAATCTAGCAATAAGACCAACAACATTCATAATGTCAGGTCTAGTTTGAGTGAGATACAATAGTCCTCCAATCATTGACCTGTACTTTTTCTGATTAGCCTTAGGAGAGTCATCATCTTTGCTCAGTTTACATCTGGTTGCCATGGGAGTATTCATTGGTTTTGAGTCTTCCATCCCAAATTTCTTCAATACTTCTTTCACATATTTGGTCTAAGAAATGAAGATTCCTTTCTTTGTTTGAGTGATTTGCAAACCCAAGAAGAAATTCATTTCCCTAAACATGGACATCTCAAATTCACTTTTCATTTGATTTTCAAAGGTTTTGCACATACTATCTCTTCCTCCAAAAATGATATCATCAACAAACACTTCAACAATCAAGACATTTTCATGATCAATTTTGAAATACAAATTACTGTCAACAGTACCTTTGTTGAAACCAATCTTCAAAAGGTGCTTATCCAATCTTTCATACTAGGCTCTTGGAGCTTACTTGAGTCCATACAGTGCTTTCTTCAACTTACAGACCATATCACCATGATCAGACAATTGAAATCCATCTGGTTGCTCAATGTAAACTTCTTCTTCCAAGTCACCATTCAAGAAGGCAGATTTGACATCCATCTGATATACTTTGAAATCCTTGAAGGTAAAAAAGTAAGAAATAATCTGACTACTTCAATTCTTGCCACCGGAGCAAAAGTTTCTTCAAAATCAACTTCTACTTGAGAGTAATCCTTGCATACCAATATGGTTTTGTTCCTGACGACTTCACCATCTTCATTCAGTTTATTCTGGAAGACCCATTTGGTTCCAATCACATTCTTATTTTTAGGTCTGGGAATAAGATCCCAAGTGTGATTTTTCTCAATTTGCATCAGCTCTTCCTTCGTTGCTTTATTCCAGTTATCATCATTGCAAGCTTCATTCACTGTCTTAGGCTCAATCTTTGAAATCAGACAATACTCTTCTGAATCTTGAGCAATCCTTCTTGTTTGTACACCTTTTCTTTTATCACCTATGATCTAATCTTTAGAGTGATTCAGTCTTAGATACCTGGGAACTTTAGGAGTTTCTTGCACTTCTGATTCTTGAATAGGTTCTCTTCTTCTTGATTTACCAGATCAGTTTGAATTTGAATTTCAGAGGGAGCTTGGACTTCTTGAACAAAAATATCATTTTCATCATATTCATAAAACCTTGAGGGTTTTTCAACACCTTCATCAACCTTCACATTTGTACTTTCTACAATCTTCCTTAATCTCTTGTTATAACATCGGTATGCTTTGCTTTGAGTAGAATAACCCAAGAATATTCCTTCATCACTTCTAGCATCAAATTTTCCTAGATATTCATCTCTTTTAATGCAACATTTGCTACCAAAGACTCTGAAATACCTCACAGTGGGAGTGATGCCAAACCAAAGTTCATAAGGAGTCTTACTGGTATTGCTTCTGATTTGTACTCGATTGAGAGTATAGACTACAGTGCTTACAACTTCTCTCCAATAGATCTGAGGAACATTTGCTTCCATCATCATGGTTCTAGATGCTTCCTGGATGGTCTGTTTCTTTCTCTCCACTACTCCATTCTGCTATGGAGTCCTAGGAGTAGACAACTATCTTTTTATTCCATGTTTCTCACAGAATTCTATGAACTCACCGGATGTGAATTCTCCACCTCTATCAGACATCAGACATTTTAATTTTAATCCAATTTCATTCTCTACCGTAGCCTTGAATATTTTGAATTTCTCAAGAGCTTCTAATTTTTCTTTCAGAAAAGTCACCCACATCATCTGGGAATGGTCATCAATTAATAACATGAAGTATCTATCTCCTTGCACACTCTTGATTCTTGCCGGACCACATAGATCAGTATGAACTAAGTCCAATAATCTGGTAGAGGATTGTTCCTTGATTTTGAATGAGATTCTGCTTTGTTTACCCAACTGACATTCTTTGCACAAACTATTTGTAGGTTTCACCAATCTTGAAAGATCTCTTACAGCCTGAATGTTGGTTATCTTGATGACATCATCAAAATTCACATGACACATTCTCCTATGCCACAACCAACTCTGATCAATTTAAACAAATAGACAACTTTTACCAGTACCAACTAAGTGGAAGATATTACCTTTTGTTTGAATACTAGATGCAATCTCTGTTCTGAAACTTTCAAAGATCTTACATTTTCCATTCCTAAATTGAAGATCATAACCTTTGTCAACTAATTGTCCAACACTGAGAAGATTGTGCTTCAGACCTTCAACATATAGTACATTACTAGTTTTGTTCTTTCCATCAAAAGAAATAGTTTCTCTACCTCTGATTCTGCCAGCAGAATTATCACCAAATTTTGCCACTACTCCTTCATACCTTTCCAAATCTATGAACTTATTTTTGTCACCTATCATATGGTGAGAGCATCCACTGTCAATGACCCAATCATCCTTTTCTTCAACTTGGGCAGCCAAACCTCTTTCTACAATTTTATGATTGGCAGATTCAAAGGGCATTGGATCTTCTTCCTTGATGGCAATAAACACCCAGTCACTTCCAAATTTGTTTCCTATTTTTGACTCATCATCTATTACTCCTTCATCATCATCATCTTCATGAACATAGTAACATTTCTTTTGGAACCTTGATCTGTTAGGATTTGGCCTTGAAAATCTTTCCGGACACCTTGAGGCAAAATGACCAATCTTATTGCAGTTAAAACATTTAAAAGGTAATTTCCCTTCATACTTACCAGATCCTCTTGGCATCCTTTTTGCAATAAGGGCTTCAAGTTGAGCAGCTTCTACTTCATCTTCTTCCAGGTCTTTTCTTGCTTTCTCATACCATGATAGTTTCTTTGAAGAGTTCTCTCTCAGATCAAGCTTTTGTTTTCCTTTAATACAGGTACTATCTCTGAATGCAGATTCAGTCTTGGGGGGGGGCATCTCCAAACTTAGTCAATTCAAATGCAGCCAATTTACTAACCAATTGATCTCTTGTGCTACCTAAAATAGATCTGAATTCTTCAATAGAAGCAACCTTGTACTTGTAAGAATTAGGAAGGGATCTAAGAACTTTGCCAACAATCTCATCTTCATGCAAGACTCCACCAGCACATCTAATGCCACAAACAAATTCATTTACTCTTGGCATAAATGTAGTGATATTTTCATCTTCTCTCATCTTTAGATTTTTAAATTTTCCTTTCAAACTCTGTAGCTTGGCACATTTAACATACTTGTCTCCTTCATGCAGAAGTTCTAGTTTTTCCCAAATCTCAAAAGAAGTTTGTAGGTCAACAACATTTGTTAGCTCTGAATCAGATAAGGAACTTAGAAGAGCTTCTTTAGTCCACAGATTGTTTTCAGCATCTCTGATTTCATCTACAGTTCTCAGACCATTCTATGGAGGAGTATACTTCTTTGAAGCCATGATCCAATACTACATTCCCATACATTGCAAGTGACATTCCATGCGAGTTTTCCAAAGAGTGAAATTGGTTCCATCAAACCTCGGACTATCCTTCTTGTAGGACGACATCCTAGATCTCCTCAAGTGGTTAAGCTCTTTTAGAGGAACTTAGCTCTGATACCAATTATTAGATTTAGGATAGACAACTAAGAGTGGGGGGTGAATCAGTTGTCCAAAACTTTCTTCCAGTAAATCACTTAAATTCTTTTCCTAATCCAGCAACATAACAATAAATCAATCATGGAAATGTAATGCAACAATTCAAGAGCAGAAACACATTAACACGTATGACACCAAGATTTTTGATGTGGAAAACCCGGTTAAGGGAAAAACCACGGGGTGACTAACCCAAGATTGTATTCTATGTTAGAAGAATAGAAATAACAAAATGGCACATTCCAATTAGGGCTCACTACCCGAGCACACTGCTCACAAGAGGCCCACTGCCTACAGGAGACACACTGTCTATAGAATAATAAGTATTAAATACTTGAACTGAAGAATAGCATCTTCACCATGCTTGAGTCAGTTCCATTTAAGCCCAATACTTCTGCTCTACCTTTCGCTTTCCTCCTCTCTACCACACTCTCATCACCTCCAGATACTTTTGAAATGACTTTACAACTCCTTATTTATACAAGACATCGACTTAGGGATAATCATCCAAGTCATCAAACATTACAGAGCAAATACATAAATACAATATGATTAATTACAAAAAGACTTCACGTGGATCAAGACACTATCGGCCACACAGATCTGAGTCTTCAATCTTTCTTCAGGAACACACCATTCTTCACAAAACATCTTCAAGATCATTTGCAGGATCTGTAACTCATCCAGTCAGCCAGACTTAGGAAGAAAACCATCATCCAGAGGTAGTTCTTCAATTGCGAGCTCAATCTTCAATGCGGACTGCCAACACGAACTGAACAAAATCCAAAGACCTCCACAATCTTGCCTGAATCACCAAGAACATCCACACTACTTCTGTTTACTAAAATCGTTCTCTCCTTCATCTAGAACCTCAAGAACATAGTCTGTCATCACTGTCATATTGGAATAGATGCTTACGGACCTCTAGACCATGAACTAATTGAGTTGTTACTTCACATTGACTTCCTAAAGACTCCACCAAATCCGCAGAATAGGATATTGCATTTCTGGATCTCACCGGACCTGTCTTTATCACTCTGTCACCTCTGAACACTTGCCAGAACCAATTTTACTTAAGTGGCCATAACATCTTTAGATCTTCATTGGGACCTCTAAAATCTTTAATGGATAATCTTAAGAAACATATCTACAAACCCTTTTATGCGCATCCTCTGATATTCATCTTATCAAGGAACTTTACCTCACTATCTTCACTATTCTTCTCTATTCCTAATAGGGCTAATTTTCTCAATATCCTCAACATACAACTCATCCAATCCTTATCATCAATGCAACAGGAGTTTGTTGACATTAATGAAAACACCGGTTAGGCCCATACTTGCAACATAGTATGCCATAGAGAAGTTGCATTATTCATAGAGTCACACCATAATATTTTCATATTTGTCTCTAACTCTGTTATTTTTCATATTCTTACAATATGTTAGAATTGTGTAATTAAACTTGTATTTAGCTTTCTTTTATTTATAACTAGGAGAACTCATAATAATGTAATTAAGCCTATATTTTTCCTAATAGAAACATCCATAGTGAGAATTACCATTTGTTGGCACATCTTGGGAGGTCACCCATCTTAGTACTACTTTGACTCACGTGTGCTTAACCATGAATCTTCCCCAAAGATCAAGACCAATTAACCCACTAACCAATTTGCAACACCTTTAGAAAGTTTTGTGCCTTATGACCCATTCACTATATAGACACTTTATCTTATCCATTGACTAGTGGAAGGTATTTTGTATAGTGTATCAAATTATGATAGTTTATAAGGATTTAACTTTTTAGTTTTGAGTCAACCTCATTGATGAATATTTCATGACTGGTTGTTCACATGAGCCCATCTCTCATGAGCATGAATGGTCCACTTAGAACACATTAAATCTAGGTGATGCTCATAAGGGTGAAGATCTAGAACATCTCTAGAGGTCACCCATCTAAGTACTACTCCAACTCAAGTTTCCTTAACCATGGAGTTTCCCTATGATCAAGCCCACTTACCCTGCCACCCCATTTGTACAAAATTGAACAATAGTTATTCCTTATGAATCATTCATTAAAAAATCCATTTTATCTCATCTATTGACAACCAGGAGGTATTTTTCATAGTGTGTCAAATTATTATGGTTTATCAACATTTAACTATGTAGTTTTTGAGTCAATCTTATTAAACCATATTTCATGAGTAGTGGTTCACATGAACCCATTGTTCACATGACCATCAATTGTCAACTTAGCACTCATTGTATCTAATTGATGCTCATAGGTGTGAAGAATTGGGACTTCCTATGAGGTCACTAATTCCAATAATACTCTAACTCAACTAGGCTTAAACAAGGAGTTTCCCCCAAGATTGAACCTACTTCACTTGGAAAACCATTTACAAAACTTTGAACAATTGTGGTTCCTTACAAACCATTGATTATATAGCCCCTTTATCTTGTCTATTGACAAGTAAAAGGTATTTTTCATAGCCTGTCAAATTATAATGGTTTATTAAGATTCAACTACATAGTTTTTTAGTCAAACTCTTTGACCTATATTCTATGAGTTGTGGTACACATGAACCCATTTATCATGAACATGAATTGTCTACTTAGTAGTCATTGCATTTAGGTGATGCTCATAGGGGTGAAGCATCAAGACTTCTTGGGAGGTCACCCATCCCAATACTACTTTGATCCAAGTATGCTTAATCATGGCATTTTCTACATGATCAAGCCCAATTAGCTTCCTACCCCATTTGTAAAACCTTTAGAAAGTGTTTTCCTTATGAACCATTCATTAAATAGGCTCATTAGCTCACTGATTAACATGTAGGTGGTATTTTCATAGTATGTCACATTATGATGCTTTATTAGATTTAACTACATAATTTCTGGGTCAAACACATTGACTCATATTTCATTAGTAGTGGTTCAAATGAACCCATTTCTCATGAGCATGAATGGTCCACATAGAACTAATTTCATTTAAGTGACACTCACAAGGGTGAAACATCAGGACTCTCTAGGAGGTCACCTATCCTAGTACTACTTTGATTCAATTGAACTTAACCATGGAGTTCCCCCAAGGTCAAACCCACTTAGCTTGCTACACCATTTGCAAAACCTTCAACATGTGTTGTGCATTATGAACCATTAATTATATAGTCCATTTATCTCTTTCATTGACAATTAGGTGGTAATTTTACATAGTTTGTCAAATTATGATAGTTTTAAAGGATTCAATAGTATAGATTTTGAGTCAAACTCATTGACTAATATTTTGACATGCTTAAAAATTTTGGCTACTTGTTAGCTTATAGCCATATTATTATAAATCCTAGATATAAATTTATTTCCCTTTGGCTTAAAGCATGAATGTATTCACACATTAAGCTAAAAACAAGCGATGATAAAATCTCCATATATTTTTGTTTGGTCTAGGCATAGATGCAACTTAGCCTATTGCTGAGAGATACCATTGTTTTCCCCTGTTTCAAGCAATTTCTCTATTTTCTCCTATTAATGGTCATTAAAGGGAAGGTTCCATAAAGTATTATTTTCTCCCATTCTCCCCTTGTCTATACTATGTTGTAGAATAAATTTATATATTTAGATATGTCAATGTGAGTAAATAGAGTGCTATTATGTTAGCAAAAGTAAAAAATTAGAAATTGAAATGCAAGATAAAACCATATGTACCTGCACGTAAAAACTTTCCTCTTATTCATTTGGACATAAAATTGTATATATTTCACTCTTCTATCTCAAATGCTAAGCACTAAATTGATTTGCTTCCAATTAATTTTTATGAAGATATTAGCTGTTCAAAAAGCATTGAAGCAACTTCCATTGTGAGCATTGTCATTGAAAAGAATTGTTTACTTTAGGTTCTATTATGAAAGTTAGTTCTTCTTACAACACTACAAAGCCTATAGATTATTCTTAGTTTTCAGAATCCTTATATACATGCGGATCATGTCCTTGTAATAGTACCCTAAAAATACTTGTTTGAGTTTGACCACATTAGGGGGGAGAATGACATGTTGGAACTTTATTATACTAGGTTTTTGTTGATACAATTTTTCATAGAAGGATTATTTTCTTATTTGTATGTGTTAGTCTAAAATTGTGTAAATCTTGAAGTTGCTTGGTTTGGCATAGAGGAGTTCCATTATTCATAGTCACACCATAATGTTTGTACAAATTTCTCTAACTTTGTTATTTAACATGTTTTTACTATATATCCAATATAATTACGTGATTAATCTTGTATTTTACATTCTTTTATTAATATACTGGAGAAACTATCAATTTAATAATGTAAGCCTTTATTTTCCCTACTTTTTGGGAAGTCACCCATCCAAGTACTACTCTAACTCAAGCATAGTTAGCCGGAGTTTTTCCCAAGATCAAGCCCATTTGAAAAACCTTTAGAAAGTGTTGTGGTTTATGAACCATTAATTATTTAGCCCCTTTAGCTCATCCATTGAAAAGGGTAAGTGCATGGAAATGGAGGACAAATTAGTTCCCAACCTTGATATTTTTAGTAAAACATGTTTGTGTTATGAAAACCATAATGTGTACACGCAATTTTAATGTCTTGAATTCAAAATTTTTATCATCCCACCCATTTAGTCTTGGATTTACAAGCCTGATGGTTGGACATCTCTCGTGGCTCCTAAATTCATGTCTGTAACATGAAACAACTTGAATTCACACTTCAACTTCATCATGTTTACATGTTTTGCAATAAAATTTTACAAAACCACCACCAAAATAAAGAGATACTTCTTAGATTTATAGCCAGAATTTTTTAAAATTTTTTTGAATAAGTTAACATATTTTATTTTATTTGAAGAGTGACTTCATATTCCTCTAGTACATATGTATTTGATTTTTTTATAAATTTTGACGTGCTTATCCAAAAAAATTTAAAAAATATAGGATTATTCTATGATTAATTCGATACACATTTAATAAAAAAAATTTACATTTTAAATTAGTTTTGTGCAAGTTATGTGACATGCAGACTAAGTGATGTAATTTTCAAGATTCATCCACTTCAAAAAATCACAAAAAAATATTTAATTAAAAATGTTAAAAAAATTACTACTTGTAGTACTCACTCTTGCCTATATTTTCACCAACTAGATTTTAAAATACCTAATATCATGAAAAAATAGGGGGAGACACACCATACACTATGTTATATTTTAGTGATAAAAATAAGAACACTATTGTGTGCACTCAACATTTCATCGCCTTACCTTAACATTTTTTAAAACCTTTAGTATTTTAGAAAGTAGATTCAAAGTACTATAATTTGTTTTCTTATCATATCTTGAAATTTTGAGTGTCCACATCTTGAATTACTCATCCAAGTTCAACTTTAGCTAATCTCAAGAAAACTTGGCCAGTTTTATTGCCCTTTTTGTCTCCCATTTCCATGCATTTACCCAAAAGTAGGAGTTATTTTCATAATGTGTAAAATATTATATTTTATTAGAATTTAATTGCATAGTTTTTGAGTCAAACTTATTGACCCATACTTCATGAGTAGTGTTTCTTATGAACCCATCTCTCATGAGCATGACTAGTCCACAAAGATCTCATTATACTTAGGTGATGCTTACAGGGGTGAATTTTGAGACATTCTAGAAGGTTACCCATCCTAGTACTACTCTAACTCAAGTTCACTTAACAATGGAGTTTCCTAAAGGATCAAGCCCACCTAGCCTACTACACCATTTGAAAAATCTTTACCAAGTGTTGTACCCTATGAACCATTCATTACATAGCCACTTTAGCTCATCTATTGATAAGTAGGAGGTACTTTTTGTAGTGTGTAAGGTTGTGATGGTAAATATTAGGATTCAAGTATGTAGTATTTGAGTCAAATGCATTGACCCATATTTCATGAGTATTGGTTCACATGAACCCATCTATAATGAGGATGAATGGTCCACTTAGCACTCATTGAATCTAGGTGATGCTCACAAGGGTAAAACATTGGGACTTCCTTGGAGGTCAGACATTCCAATACTACTCCAACTCAAGTGCACTAATAATGAAGTCTCCCAGATGATCAAGCCCACTATTGACCTATTACAATACGCTTTTGACTAACAAAATTGTGCTATTGATAGACAATTCTACTCTTTTGACAATCAGTGTTGTGCATCTGACAGACAGAGTTGCACAATTGATCTACATTTCTGCACTTTTAATTTCCTATCTTGACCAGTGTCATTTACTAGTGTTACACTTTCAAGTTATTCTATGCATTCTTTTGAGTTATTCCTTGGTGCTAGTGATATAGAGTATTGTGCTTTTGATATATTCTATTATGCATCTGAGTTATTTTGTATCTTCTTTTGAGTCATCCCTCTACACTTATGATAGATAGTATGGTGCTTTTGAATTCACAGTAAGTTTCCCATCATTACACACCAAGATTTTGAGATCTTTACGTCATTTAGACTTAAACATAGACTTGAAACTTCACATCACAGTCATCAATATCCCACTAGTCATCCATACATCACAATTTACCATCTTACCCCTTTGGAATTTAGAGAGTTTATCCTTTTTGAGACTTTAGGAAACAATTGGACATCATCATCATCCTAAATCAGTGACATTTCTTATCATCCATCCATCCCAATCAGCTTGTTAGAGTCTAAATCTAGATCTTATCCACTAGCTTGTCACTTGTTTGAGAAGTTGACTCTCTCAAATTGGAAACGAAGTTGGTATCTATCATTAGCGGAATAGCTAGCTTAGGAGAGTGGCTCCTCTTGAGTTGGTAAACTTCACTTCCCATCTAGTATTTTCTTGAGTTCATTAGTCTAGTTCTTGAAAGATAATCCTAATTTCATCCTGCCCATGATCTAGATTTATCTCAATCCAGTTTGGTTGTCATAACTATCCAAAAATCAATCATCAAAATCATCATGTCCAGTCACCCTTAGAGTCTCATCATTTTAACAAAGTCCAAACCTCATCAATCATCCACGCCTATCATTCAAAAGTTTTGAAATCTTTTTATTCCTATCGTTAGATCTCAATAGAAGAAAAACATGGAGACCAATCAAACTAACCCAAATATGCTTCCGACCGACCCAAAGACTCCTATAGATACTAGACATTTTCACCATGGGTATGCCTCCTCATGTCTTTCTTCCAAGTGGATACACCATAGGTCCATCATCTTTCATAGATATAGGTCACCAATCACATGAAGACCTTATTGACTTGGGACTTGTCTCAGAACAATTCCAAGATCCTGATACCTTACAAGCCTTAGATCGTTTCCTAGGATTGGACCTATTGGCACCCTCAAATTTTCCAAATTTGAAGTGCCTATCTCCTTTCGATGTGTCGACAGAGGCTAGGTTGACATGCTACTCAATATACCCTGGGGCCCACCTTTGACGATTAAAATCTTACAAACCAGAGATCATCTCGCAAATCCATTTAGTGGAAAGTTGTTTGTCACATATGGTAACATGCCTACTCAGTTTCATGCTTCCAAGATGAGTTTTGATGGGCTATTTAATTCTTTCCTGACTATGACCGGGCTAGATTTGGTGTTCTAGAAAGTTTCAAATCTCACAAACTGAGGCCGATCCATTTCTCTTTTTGGTCCAAAACTTCTCCAATTCTAGTTTCATCAAAATTGGAGACCGTACGATGCATTATTTTAATGCATTCTAGTTCTGGCGAAGGCATCTGGCAGGCTAGTTTACAAAGGAAGTTCCTGAAATCATTTGGCGATGTGAATTTTTAGGAAATCGGTTTGTTCTAAATAATTGATAATGGCCTTGTGCAAATTTTCACGGCTCTCCGATATCCCGTCTACCTTTAGTGGAAATGCACTATTTGCCTGAAGGAGGAAATTCAAAAATTGCCATTTACCTAAATTTAAAAATTACAATTTTTAACTATTTATGCCGAGAGGCATTCTACACTCACAGCAAGGGCTGAAAGATTTAGATTCTTGTAAACATTTTGATTTTGTAAACAAAAATCATAAAATACTTAAATTTATAAATTCATGTAAATAAGATTCATTGGAACAAAATTCTTGTCCAATTTCTTTTTTGGTTCCATAGTTTTTGTGATTTTCTTATTTTCAATTTCTTTTTTGATTTTGATTTTTGATTTTTTCCAATTTCTTTTTTACTTTTTATTTTTTATTTTTTCCAATTTCTTTTTTGGTTTTTATTTTTTATTTTTTTCAATTTCTTTTTCAAATAAACTATGGAAAAGAGATATCCCTCGGCATATTTAGATATACTTTTTAAAATATAAATATACTAGTTTATTGGTAATTTTAATATTTGAAGGCAAATATTATATGGTAAATATTATAACTTTATGTTATAATGTTTGGGGGAGAAAATTGAAGAATCTCTTTGTCATTTCACACCATTGCACGATCATTCCTCCCTCTTCTTTGAAGCCATGCGATGATGCGAAATCACCATCTTCAGGCAAATTTTAGTCTGCATTCTCAATTGCAAGGTAGAATGGAGTATTTCCTTCATTGTGGAGGTGTCTCTGATGGAGTTTTTGCAGCTCCAGGCATGTATTGGTTGTAGAGATGAATGTTGCTCACGTTTTTGAGCTTCCAGGCATTTTTTGGGGGTCTGTTTGAGCTCAAATTTGATGTTATATGGTCTAAATCCATCCCCTAACCTATTCTATTGCCTAGGCAGAGGTTTTAGCCATGTTTGTGATGGTTTCTAAGTGATAGAGTGACAAAAAATGCCCCTGCATCAGCAAAAACGACCCAGTGATGATGAAATTTGACATGGAGGCTGCAAGATTATGTTCTCTATTATCTCAGAGGATGGATGCAAGCAGGAGTCTGAAGAGAAGGCCGTACAGTGTCATATCACAGTCATGCATAGGGATGAGAGAACCTTCGGGCAAGCCGTGTGATGGTGCGAAATGAAGGCGCCCGACAGCTAAGGGAAAATGTGGAAAAGTCAAGGGGGGAAGGCAAATTAAAAAAACAATTAATTCCATCATTTACTTACATTTTGTCTTCCCTTTGTTTTATGTATTTTATTAATGTTCCCAAGGCTCTTGGGTGATGGTTAATAATGAAATATCTCATCTAACCCACCAAATGTATTGAATGTTGAGTACCATGTTTTATGTCTATAAAGAATTGGTAGCTTCACTTTGTAAAGAAGGGATTGGAGATTGGGTTATTTTGAGCAGTGGAATGAAATACAGGTTTTGACAGGTTGCCCCATTTTCTGTACAGTGTGTTTCAATTTTATGTGTTGAATGTGTTTTTGTAAGCAGTTTATCAGTTTCAGGTTGAATGATATGAGTAATGCTAAAAGAATGTGTTTATATTGACTGTATCCATTGTTATTTGTATTTCTCTTTTTGGCAAAGAATATCAAGGGTTTTCTGAGTTCTTAAATGCACATTTGCTAGATTTTGTATTTGGTTTCTTGCTTCTATTTAAGGAACAAACTAAAATGATTTAAATCAAATATGGGGAGATGTGTCTAACAATAGGGATATCGTAAGAAGAGTTAATACAAATACCTATTATTAGGTGTATCTATAAGGAAGAAACAAATAATCCCTCTGAAACTATATGTCTGTATTATTGTTGGAAACACTTTGTATGCTAAAGTTTGACTCTACACCCTAAGATAGGCACCGATCTAGATACTAGAAGGATTCCATGGTTGAAAACCTAGTCTGGCAGTCACAAAATATAAAAGAAGAAAAGTGATACATCATTTGAAAACTTTAGGAATTTTAGGAATAGGATTTTAGGTTCCAAATCCTCTGGTTCACAACTGAAGTAGGATCCAAATTGGTGAATCTGCTAGGGAGTAATCCAGAATCTAGTTATTGATCATCTCATTACAGAGTCAGTGAAGTTTTAAATTCAAACATAAATTGGTAACTCTGCTGGCAAGGACCCAGAAAGATTAAATCATTCCTCTTTTTGACAAGAGGTGGCGACTCTGAAAACAAAATTGATGAAAAATGCATAAGACATCTTGATACTACAATATTTCTAGGCTGAAGCATGTATGACAAATTGTCTTTCCCCTATACCCATTATCGTACAATTGGGCATTATCAATACTGAATTCCATGTCAAAATCTGCAAAG
Organism: Cunninghamia lanceolata; assembly: GCA_027924645.1. Lineage (NCBI taxonomy): Eukaryota > Viridiplantae > Streptophyta > Pinopsida > Cupressales > Cupressaceae > Cunninghamia > Cunninghamia lanceolata. Next base: position 9,795,330 of record BSBN01001067.1, read on the forward strand.
CAATGTTAGCCCTTGTGTCAATCGAAGTCTACAAGAAGAAATAGGATGGCAGCAACTACTTTTCCAACATAAGGTGATAGATCTTGAAGTGCATAAACCAATTGATTTTAGAAACATTTAGGGTTACCCAAATCCTCCTCCCCCTTTAAATGTTCCAAATCATTTGCCAAAATTTAATGGATGTAAATGGGAATCTGCAGATATGCACCTACAACAATTCATTGATATAGTGATGAATTGGCAAATCAGTGGAGAAGATGTTATCATGAAGCTGTTTGTGAAAACATTAGAAAATGCTGCTAAAGATTGGTTTTACAGTCTTCCTATGCTTTACATAACTTCATGGAATGAACTTGCAAAAAAATTCATGTACCAGTTTAAAGAGAAAAATAATGAGTATTTTCAAAAGAGAAGTCAAAGTAAATTTGGGGAATCTAGATTTTCTTTGTTCAAGAGAACATTGGATATCTATATGCAAATACCTGTTAATGTTAGGCCTGATAAATCCATATGCATTGGAACATTCATGAAATTATATGTGTCTCATTCAGACAAATGGCCTGAGTCACAGAAACTGGTTACTTTTGACCAAGTGTATGAAATGATTGTTTTCACAGAGGAAATCGAGGATGAGCATACTGGCAATAATAAATCTACCAACATAGATAATGGCATGGACAAATATGAAGAGACCGATCAAACAATGCAGCCAGTAGATGAGACATGATTTTGCACGACACTTGGAGCCACAACATATTCCAACTAATGAAATGGCATATGGTATATCAAGAGATGAGAGCAATCTTCAAAATACAAATTCTTTTGTTGTCCCAGCCCACCCACCACAATATATGAATTAGCAGTTTGGGGAGGAAGAGGATGACTATTTTCAAACAGGGCAAACTCACAATGAGGAGGAAGTGCATATATCTAAAAATGATTTTCATTTTTTTTCAAATCCATTGTATAATGAAGAGATAGAAGAAGATCATGTGACATTTTGCCAAGGTGTGCTGGAACATGAAATTCATGTGTATTCAAACCCATTCTATGAAGAGGATGAAATACTTTCAGATAGTTAGGAAAGTGAATATGCTAATAATGCTGATGATGAGTCCATAAATGAAGGGAAATCAAATGATGAAATAAGCACATTTGATTATTGTGATGATAATTAAGAGAACTATGAGCACTCTCATTTTTCGGATCAGCCAGAAAGTCAAATCACAATGCATGAGAGTAAGAAGAATAATGAAACAAGTTACATTAAAGATGAATCCTCTTCATGTAGAAAAGATGTATCACATGGAGATGAGATTGTTTAGATTATACCTGACCTCCAGATGCATGATGATGAAGAAAACACTAGAAACATTGAGCATGGAAAAATGATCAATGATATGAATGCATTCAATCAAATAAGCTTTAAAAATATTGATGGATCGGCTTCACCACGACGTGATGAAAATTAGATTTTTGACAGAGGAAAACATGGCTTTTTCTTTATTTTGGTGGCATTGAACCATTAGTTATGGTGTGGTTTTTTTTAAAACCATATCATTTTAGGGAAAAAGTAACGTTTGGACTCTATTGCCTAATGGAGTAGGCACTGGTCTACTCCCCAGAGATCTAGGATCTTGCTATACCCACAGGGGGCATACATCCCCAATTAGAGCCATTGTTGGAACCAGAAAAAAATTCATATTTTTTGCTGGCCTTCATCCATTTGCCCTCCAATATACCATGAAAATTTATCGTCATATGATCCATACATATTGCAAAATTTGTGTGACAAGATCCATATCATAACCTCTGTTGACCAATAATTCCATGTATTTGACTCTTTTAAGCATTTCCCTTACCACAGTCAACAAAAAAGAACAATTGATGTGTATCAGCAAGACTATGTGCATGTCTTGCCGATCAAATAAGCTATGAGCTTCACACTGAACACTTCAAGCATATCAGAAAGACATAAATAATCTCTCGCCGATAAAAACTCATTGGTAAGAGAAAGAAGGTTAGAGTGAAAATCTCAAGTCATACCAATCTAAAAGGTCATGCTGATGGACACAGTTTTGGCAAGAGTCTCACTGATGAACAAAAGATATAAAAAAACTCATCGACAAGACATCATACAAGTCTCAAGGATAAAAAACTCATCGGCAAGACAGCATACAAGTCCCACTGATGAAAAACTCATCGGCAAAAGAATGAAGGTTGGAGTGAAAATGTCAAATCATACCGATCTAAAGAGTCATGCCGATGGACACAAATAAACATTTTTATGCATATTGAGAAGACCTAAATGAAGTCACCCCGATGAAAAGGCAAGAAGGTTTTCAGCAAGAGTCTCACCGATGAACAAAAGCTATAAAAGAAACTCATCGGCAAGACATCATACAAGTCTCACCGATGAAAAACTCATTGGCAAGAGAAATACATGTCGGAGTGAAAATCTCAAATCATACCGACCTAAAGAGTCATGTCGATGAACACAGTTTTGGCAAGAGATATATGTACTCTTGTCGATAAGTTGATACACCAATTAAATCAGCATGACATATACCATCAGAACAAATTTTTTATGTCTTCCTGACTATGCAAGTCATTCCGATGAACTAAGGAGTTTCCAAGGAAGGTCTCATCGATGTATCCAAATGAATTAAAATATTTGTTTAAAATCATCGGGAAGGATAAATCATACTGGTCAAATAAATAATGGTGAGATATTAGTTAAAATCAAAATACATGAAGTGAGCCCCCAAGATGAATAATCAATATGTTTGTGGATATCAGAGAGGGTGTACTGAATATCTCTTCAAAAAACCAGATGGAGAAATAACAAGGAAGAATAAACATCATTAACGAGAAAACAAATATTGATAGAATGTGATTATAATTTTCACACTTTTGTAAAAAAAAGTGCCAAGGTAAATGGATTTCACTTAGAAGTAAAAGAAGGTGAGGAAGATTTAAATAAATGTTAAAGGAAAATTTAAATACTAGGCAGATAAAATATTTCACAGAAATCAAAATGCAAAGTGAAAATTTAGTGAAGCTATGAAGTATTTTTCACCAAGATGTTAAATATTTCACTAAGGGAGTAAATATTTGTTTACCTGAAGGAATATGGAAGTGCATACGGTTAAATATAAACTATTCCCAGTGAAGGTAAATATCAGAGTGAAGATTAAAGAAGAAATTAATATTATTATTTTCACCTGAATACAAAGGTTGAGAAGATTAAAATTAAAATTAAAGTATTTTAATCTATTAAAGATAAAATATTTTAATTTGTTCAAGGAAATTAATTAAATGAAGAGCTGCAACAAAAGGGCGATTAAAGGGTCATAACCCTAGAAAATATAATATATATACCAGATGAAATCAAATGGGAATCATCATCAGTAGCAGTAGGTTAGGAGAATTATTAGTAGTAGTAGATAGGTTCATCTATTCCACTCATCCATTTTCGATATTTCAGATGCTTCTGTAATTAATGTACATATTTTGAAGCAATATAGTGGAGTAGAAAATTCTTAAACGATGATCTATTTCAGTGTTCACTTGTTGTGTTGATATTCATGCTTATATGCTACTATGTTGTCTCCAGGGTGGTTTTCGCATGTTATTTAAATTATTATATTAAGGATATATTTAATTTATCTGGTAACATTTGCTGATTTAGTGTGTCCCAATTAATTTGTTTCTATAAGAAGTTGATTTAATTCCTTCTAAGTTCTTAAGTTCATTGGTCCCTACCAGGAGTTAAAACCCTTTCAATGAAACAATTTTGGTCAGGTTTCCTTCTTGCCAGAATTAAAACTTCCTTTCAGTTGTTCACAGTAATATGGGAGAATATCACTGGGATTTGGTAAGAAGAGTATAGTAACTTACAAACTTGCACATCTACATAAGGTGCATACACATAAATGTGCCCAACAATTAGAGTTAAGCTGAGAAGTAAACCAACGAATCCTATGCATATGTCTCCATAATCATCATTTATCCACTTACTCTATCCACCCAATAGATTAGGCACTGATCCATTTTAGAACTCTTTACACAAATTTAATTCATATCTTCTATACTTCAAGCTTTTATTAGGAATTAGAAAACAAGCTATGCAGTTTTCTCACACTTGCGTGCCATAGTGAGTAAAATTGCCTCAATTAGAATCCATTTATATTTCCAAATCTGCCTTATTGATTAGGTATACCTGCCTAGGTCTAGAAGAACCTAAAGAGTAGGGGGTTTCCAATTCATAAACCCTGTCTTGTTGACCAAAAACATATCAAGAGACTGGCACCCTTTTGTGGTTTAAAAACCTGCATTTTTTAGAACCAATAGGTTGTGAAAGAAATTATGATTTTGATTTCTTATGCAAAAAAACGGATTTAGAAAAATTGTAGATTCATTGATTTTAGATGTTCTACAAAATATTTTGGTGAATTAATATTTTTTTCTAGGCTAATTGAGTGAGTTGTGAAACTTGATTTTGGTTTTTAAAGATGGAAAACAATAGTTTCTTGTGTAGGAAGAAACCTATTTCAAAAAGTTAGAAAAGAGGTCTTTCTTGTGATTTACACATGTGATTGATAATTTTTCAAGTGGGGATTCTAATCTAAATGGTTTAGTGTGGTCTAATAATTCAATAGGATTCCTGATTAGAATCTCAACATGTAAGTGTTTGAGTTTTGTGCTTGTATAACTTGTTTCATTTGATTTTTCTTCCAGAAGTGTCATCCTTGTGAACATTTTACATAAGTTGGACTGGATTAAATTTGGTTAAAAAACTAGGCAAGGTTTTCTTTCTTAGGTATGAGGAGGATGCTAGTGTGGGATGTTAGTGTAGTGCATTGTCATCCAATTTTTACGTTGTCATATAGAAACCTACTCTACCATATTTTATGCACTATTATCTAACATCTATGCTATAGTATTAGATGTGTATTATCTTCCAAAAATTATGCTATCATCTATGTTGACTATAAAATTTGAAAGTTACATACTATTCTTAAGTATTTGTATGACTGTATTTTGACTATATGAATATTCTGGAGTCAATGTATTATGTTGTACAATGATTTTTTGGTTGTTTACATGGGATGAATTATCCTAATTGTGTTGACATTATTTTAGCTTGGGTTAGTGATACATTGTCTCCTTAGAGAGTTGATTCTATTTATTTGTGACATCTTTCATGTCATGGTTCTACTCGTAAGAGTAGGGAAGTCGTCATATGAGTAGTAGTTCTGGGAGTTACCCTAAAGCTTCTTCACCTGATTTATCCTATGGGATAGGATGCTTGATATTTGGCTTCCATGGAGGTGATAGGATTAAAGGATTAGGAGAGGTTGCATGTCATCCTCCAGGATGGATACATCTTGACATCAACTTCTCTACTTCATCCCAACACATTTAGACATCTCTCCTTAAGTAACTTGGCCTATATTGAGCTTGCTTGTCTCACTATATAGGCACCACATCATAGTTAAGCTCTAGTGCTCTTGATGTTAGAAGATCTATAGATTATTTATGCATTAGTGGTCCCATCCACCACTAGTACCTATGAGATCTTTGAAGATAAGTCATATGGCCTATTTTTTAGTATGCATACTATTCTACCTCGAGGTAGGGTTCTATATGGTTGGTATAGTTAACCTTTTAATCTTATGTGAAGTAGTGGTACTTAGGGTACGGGCTACATAGGTGGGAGATGTGCCTTGATGCGTTCCTGGGTATTGAGTATGGGTTATGGTTATGTAGTCTTTATGTTATATTTGAGTGTTATTGCTTATTGTGATCTTGTCTTGTATGATGTACTTTGATTCTATGTGTATTATGTATGCTTGAGTGATCTATTGTAAGTGTTTGTATTGGTGGGTTTGATGTTGTGTAATTAACATTGTGATCGTGTATGTGTGTGAATGGTTCTATGAATGGATCTATGTGCAATTAAGGAATGAATTAATACATAATCACTAGTGTGTTTGTAATATCTACACTCTTAGGTTATGGTTGGATGCTTCATTGCTGGTTTGATGGTTGGGGGGACAGGGACATCCTCATGGTGGGTTCAAACCTTCCCCATCAGTAGAAACATTTTGTACAAATTAGCTTACAAAGTTGAGCTTGGAGTACTTTAGATATGTTTTTATGATGTACATTGTTTATGGCCACTTGTACATGTGGTGTTGGTTTTATGGTTTATTATATTTATTATCATTGATGAGGTTTGTGGTTGTTGACCCCTTATACATCTGAATTTTGCAACAATGTTATTTCATTGCCAGAACTTGATGTGTACTAGTATGATTTCATAGTAATGTAGATCTATTTACTGGTTCTCATGGATAATGATATGCATAGTATGAGATATGTATTATTTTATTTTTAGATTATGTAAAAAATTCTAGTTACTTTTTGGTGGGTGTTACAAACTTGAATGATGGTTCGTATTACATAGGATCTCCAATTAATTCTAGATGAGAATGAATTCACATTGAATGTCTTTAAATACTATTGCACAACAATAAGTCATGCGAAACATGTAACAAGTAAACTAATAGCGAGCATGAAATAGGTGCTAATTGGCAAATCCTAAACTTGATTTTTTTAATTTTAGGGTCAATTTCTTAGGGTGTGAGATCAATCCCATGTTGCAAAATTGACCCAAGACAATGCAATGTTGATATCAATATGGGGAATGAATGTCCAAATATGGAAGCATTATAAATGTTAAATGTATGAGGACATGTACAAATAAAGATAAATTAAAGTGTAAATAAGGATAGATGAAAGATAAAAAATGAAGCCAACTTCACATAAAATCACATCATTTGTCAATACATAATTATATTAAATCATTTCACTAAAGTAAACAATTTTTTTTAAAAAAAATTCACATAAATATAAAAATATCGCCATTATTAAAAAACAGTTCACCTCCTTTAACAAACCATAAGAAAGATCATACAAAAACTGACAACGTGCGATATGCGAATGTCGTGATTAAAGTCTTAAAACACGCAAATCATTACCAAATGCTACACCCTTTTAGAGTATTTTTCTTCGCTGATCTTAAATGTCATCCACTTCAATATTTAATGGTAAATTCTGGCTAATGAAAAAATTTCCTATATTTAACACTTTTTATTGTGAATGAAATAGAAAAATGCTATTGGCTGTTTGACCCGTTCAACCCTGAAAGTGGATGACATTTACATAGAACGATTTTTCTTTCCATTCACAAAGTCTGTAAAACATATATGTCCTTTTAAATAATAAATAACGACTCGCCAGTATGTTGTTTTTACTTGTGAAAATTGTTCAAAGGCAACAATTAATGTTGGGCTTTACGGCAGTTTACACGGAAGAGCTTAACCAGCCTTATAAATGATGGGCTGGTCAAAACCATATGGACACCAAATGGCGGGCCTACTGTGGGGCGACGAGCAGTACGGACAGAATGGTTGACATCGATTCAGTCTATTTGATTGATCCTAGTAGGAGTCGACACTGTCAGTGGTCCAAAGTATCCTACAGCCGGTGTTTACAACACACGGGTTATTTAGGGCTGGGCAGTTTACACACTCTACTTAAATATTATCCACTTTAATGGTCAAACAGTCAATACTAATTTTACACCTTATTCACAACAAAAAGTAGTAAATATTTGTCCTATTGTTATTAATTTAAGAATAGCCTAGTTTATAGGTTCTTTCCTTCATGCCCAGCTATAGTACATACAATTCATGATTTGTTTATCTAAATACACAAATATATATGATAGCCAACTATTTTCAAGTGACACATGATTCATCTCCAATTTTCTAGCTTGTTCCTTTCAATTGTTAATACCGCCTAGGTCATCACGCTATATAATAATAAATATATCGAGAATTATTTTCTTTATTTTCCAACTATGTAACGCACGGACATTCTATGCTAGTCGTAGAATTATTTTCTTTATTTTCCAACTATGTAACGCACGGACATTCTATGCTAGTCGTAGAATTATTTTATTTATTGCAGAGTTGGGGCCACATAAAAGCCGTCCATCGTTGAATTATTCTTCAGGAAATTAATATAATACTGTCAATTTCAATGGACTTCCTTGCAACTACAAATTTCACAATCTTCATGAAATTAATACAATAAATGGCAGTATATTAGAGAATATTCTTGCAATACACGAAAGAAATATATTAGAAGCACTATCCTGGGTTGTGAAGTTAATTCCAATGAACTTCCTTGCAACCACGAATTTCACTTTCTTTATGAAATTAAAACACTAATGTCAATTCCAATGGACGACCTTGCAACCACAACTTTCAAATTCTTAATGAAATTAATACAATAAAGGGCACTATGTATAAGCAACACAATGGGACGAATGATTGGGAGTTGTGAATTTTGGCGAAAGGATCGGGAGTTGTGAATAATGCCGCTCAACATAATTTCTGCACTGCACTCGGCGCGCAGGCAGCTGTACCATTTGAGTGGAATATTTATGGCAGGCATAGGCCTTTTCACTGATGCCTACGTCCTCTTCAGTATTCCGCTTGTTTCTAATCTAGTGGGAAGCATCTACTACCAAAATGTTATGCCCATTCATGTGAAAGCCCTTGTCAACGGAATCGCTCTATGCGGGGCATTTGCAGGCCAACTCTTCATCGGTTGGCTTGGAGACAGAATGGGACGAAGGAGGGTCCACAGATTCACTCTCACTTTGATGGTCCTCAGTTCGATCGCTTCTGGCCTCTCAATCGGCAGATCAGCCGACGGTGTAATTGGCAGTTTATGCTTTTTCAGGTTCTGGCTTGGTTTCGGCACCGGCGTGGACTATCCGCTATCTGCAACAATCTTGACCGAATTCGCAAATACCACGACCAGAGGAGCTTTCATTGCTGCGATCTTTGGGATGCAGGGTCTTGGAATTCTGGCGGGAAGTATAGTGGCTCTAATTGTGTCCGCTAGCATGACGTCAGCAGCAGGTCCTGAGCCATCATTCGGGCAGAAGGACGTGGTGTGGAGGATAATCTTAATGCTGGGAGCCGTTCCCGCAGGTTTCACATATTACTGGCGGATGAAAATGCCGGAGACCGCGCTGGTTGCTAGAAACGCCAGGCAAGCCGCAGAAGATATGTCGAGAGTTCTTAATCTGGATATTGATGAAGATGAGTCGGATGTTTTAACCACCCAAACTCGGGATCCACAGTTCGGATTGTTTTCCTTGGCTTTCGTGAGGCGCCACGGACTACAGTTGCTAGGCACGGCATCCACTTGGTTCTTCGTGGACATGGCATTCTACAGCGGCAATCTGTTTCAGAACGATATATATCGTAATATCGGATGGTTGAGGTGTAATTATAAGAATCCATTGGATGAAGTTTATCACGCTGCAAGGGCACAGGCGCTGATTGCATTGTTTGGAACTCTGCCGGGGTACATGTTTACCGTTTTTCTGATAGATCGTATTGGGAGGTTTAAAATTCAGCTAATTGGGTTTTTCTTTATGTCAGTTTTCTTCTTCGCCCTCGCCCTTCCTTACAAAAGTTTCTGGCTTCACAAATCTCATCGAGATGGCTTTTTGGCGATCTATTCGCTGACTTTTTTCTTTGCAAATTTTGGGCCTCACTCGACGACTTTCATTGTGCCGGCAGAGTTATTTGCTGCTCGGTTGCGATTGACCTGTCATGGTATTTCTGCAGCCGCTGGTAAAGCAGGCGCCATCATTGGAGCATTTGGGTTCTTGTATGCCTCTCAACCCAGGCATACTGGGCCTAATGATTGCGATAGGTCTTATCCAAGGGGCATAGGAGTGGATAAGGCCTTGATTATTCTTGGAGTAGCGAGTTGCATGGGTTTCTTTTGCACATATCTAATACCCGAGACAAGGGGAAGATCATTGGAAGCAAATGAGGTAGACCTTGCTCAAATTCACCCTGGTGAGGAAATTGCTCAAATTCAAGCTTAATCTAGGGAATATACCATAGAGTGAAGGGGAACACGTGGCACATTTTATTTGAAGTTTAGTTTGTAGGAATTCATGTGTTTGCTAGTTAATATTTTCTCTTATGTGAGGACTTTCTTTTCGCATGCGTATCTTTCTCATGTTTGAGAGAGCATCTTTTGTACATTGGTGAAAGAAAGTTGTCGTTAGAGGGCGTCTTAACTCCCCTTTCCTTCCTTTCACTCTTTTTCTTGTTTTCTCTTTTTGAAGAGGTTTTTTTTCTTGCATGTTTTTTGCTTTTGTCTATTGATGAGAGATTATTTTGCACATAGGTACCTCATCAAGCATTGTTGTTACGATCCATCTTTGCATGTTTGATCATTCTCCTTAAATTGCACTTAAGGGGAGTATTGGTGAATAGGGTTTTCTACCCATCCAATTCCCTTTTGGGACAGGTTTTCACACCAGTCTAGTTTACTTAGGGCATTTACTTTTTGTGTCTCATGTCATAGGATTAAGACACATCATCATTTTAGTTTGTCCTATCCCTCACCTTTCCCTATAAATGAGGGTTCCCTCATTATACATGATACATGTCATTGCTCATAATCAAGGATGTATTGTATCTTTCTTTGGCAAATATTGCATAATCATTGTTTTTCTCTTGTGTGGAAGGTAATTAGTGTTACAGATGATCCTCAACTCCTGTGAACTCTTTTAGTTTCTCTTATCTCAAATACACACATGGATATTTAATCACACAAAGAAAGATGCTTCCATTGCAACACAAAAAACTCACAGCACTTCCTAAAAGGCACCCCCCTTGATCAAAACCAAAGCTCTAATACCAAATGTTGAAATATAGAGTAAACTATTGCAACTATAACATCAAACTAAGTGTATAAATTGTAGTGTGTTTATGTATTAACTAATGAAATAGAAATGGAGAAAGCATATAAAATTACCAAACCATAATAACACAACATATAATACTAGTTGTACATGGAGAAACCCCAACTATAAAAACATAAATATAACTGGTCAGTTATTACAAGAAGAACATAATGGTGATAAAATCTAAAACACAACTATACCTGAAATAAATAATCTTCAAACTAAAATAATCTTCATATATCAACAACTCAATGAACATGCCCAACAAAAAGATCATTTGTCACAAAAAGATAGATAAACATCACCACTTGAAACTTCCACATCAAGTGATCTAGTGTTTTATCAAGTATAGTGATAGAAATTATTTAAAAGTATCTACTTCCATCCCATAAGTAAAAACTACTATTTCCTAAAAAGATAAAATTAACTACAACAAAATGTTCACTTTATCAATGATTAATAAAACAACTCATTCCTTCTTACAAACTCCCACGAGCTTGTGAGGCTTAACAAACAAAAAAGAGGAAATACCTAGAACCTAAAACAACATGGTGTGATGTAGGAAAAATTGTTGGGAATTAAGGTGTCTCAACCTTGGTAATTCCTTGCATTTATTTATTGTAATATATTTATTTATTGCCTATTGTGTAATTAGGATGCAAATCATGTTTTGTCATCTTGTGGGAGTTGGCATGGTGATGTGTCATCCTATGTGGAAGGTGACTACATGTAATTTTGCCCTCACATGAGGAGATAGGTGTCCCACTTAGTGGTAGAGGTATTTTGCCATGTGTCAGCACTTTGACTAGTGTGTAAGTGAATCTTGACCGAAACGGTTATGACGGATTCCTATGACAAAATCTATGATGCGTAAGAGTCAAAAATAAAAGATACTATGACAGGTGAAGACATGTGTCACAAGGCATCTTGGAAGAAGGCATCTTTGGGTGCCCCAAGGAGGGTTATGACATGTAAGAGAATATGCTATTTTTACTCAGTGTATGACAAATTCTCTTACAGCTATAAGATATGACAATTGTGACATATTCTATGACAGTCATAAGAGTCGTAAGATCATCTGTAATTGCCCAACTTGGGAATAGGCAACCATATTGGGATGGGGTGATATGACAAGTGTCATGACCAACTGCAATGGCACACGCTGATTGGGATCTCAAAGATCAGAAGGCTAAGGGTCTCATAAGACTCAGTCTAGATGATTCTGTCCTGTTAAATGTCCATGAGGAGAAGACCATGAAAGACCTTTGGAAGAAGCTAGGAGATGTTTATCAGGCCAAATCCCTGGTGAACAAGTTTTTTCTGAGAAAGAAGTTGTATTCTCTGAGGATGGAGCATGGAGGATCTGTTGCAGATCACCTGAATGCTTTCAACATGTTAGTTGCACAATTGACTTCCATTGGTGTGAAGATGGAGGAGGAGGATCATTGTATGATCTTGCTTTGTTCTTTGCCAGAATCGTAGGATCATCTTGTTATGGCTATTGGGAGTACCACACCCACTTTCAAAATGGATGAAGTGGTATCTTCACTATTATATGAAGAGATGAGGAGAAAGACTTGTGAAGTAGACAAAGAGGTTCTTGTGGTTCATGGAAGACCCAAGGAAAAAGGGAAAAAGAAGGACAAGAAGGTTAAGAAGGGTATATCCAAATCTCGTGTGAGACCCAAATCTCTTGGAAAGTCCAAGACTCTCTATTCGAACTATGGAAAAACTAGGCATTTCTAAAAGGAATGCAAAGAGGAAAAGAAAAAGAAGAAGAAGAATGTCCCAGACACAGATTCTGACATGTCACAAGATGATGGTGATGCCTTCATCGCAGCCTTGGCCACCCATGCATCTGATGATGTGTGGTTGATTGATTCTGGTGCATCATTCCACATGACCTCACATTGAAGTTGGTTCACGAAGTACGAAGAGTTTGATACTAGAAGAGTGTACCCAGGTGATGATTCTCATTTGAAGATTGTTGGTCGTGGAAGAGTCTCAATCCAATTCCCTGATGGATGAGTGAAGGGGATCACTGGGGTCATGCACATCCTAGGCTTGGCACGTAACCTACTTTCTATAAGTACACTGAATGATGCAAGTGTGCAGGATGTCTTTTTTGAATGACGGATGCAAGATGACTAGAGGATATATGGTTCTTGCGAGGGGTGCTTGAAGAGGTACTCTATTTCAGTTGGAGGCATGCACTTCGTAGTGCAATAGTTCTTTTGACTCAAAGAAAAGAGTTACAGTCACTTCATCCCCACCATCTGAATAACAGTGAAGAAATTTGTTGTAACAAATTCTAATGGTAGTGCATCTTGGGTACCCAAGGGTGCTCATGCTTTAGAAGTTAAGCTTCGTGGTGAAAAGACAATGTTATGGCATAAGAGATTTGGCCACATTGGTGAGAAGGGTCTTAGAACCCTAAAAAATAAAAACATCGTTGAGGGGTTAAGTGATTGTAATCTCGAGTTTGAATTTTGTGAACATTGTATATATGGAAAGCAAAACCATGTTCAGTTTTACTCTAGTTCTCACAAGTCTTCTGGTGTGTTGGACCTCATTCATTCTGATGTGTTTGGTCCTGTTAATGTTCCTTCGATTTCTAAATCTGTATATTTTGTATCTTTTATAGATGATTACAGTAGAAGGACATGGATTTATTTTCTCATAAGCAAGACTAAAGTCTTTAGTCAGTTCAAAGAGTTTAAAGCTTTTGTTGAGAATCAAACTAGTAAAAAGATTAAGTGTTTGAGAATTGATAACGGTGGTGAGTTTTGTTCAGTAGAGTTCGATAAGTTCTATAAAGAGCAAGGGATTGAAAGACATAAGACAACTCCATACACCCCGTAGCAAAATGGAGCTGTAGAGAGGATGAACATGACACTAATGGAGAAGGCTAAGAGTATGCTTAGTGGAGCAAGCCTCGAAGAAAAGTTTTGGGCTGAAGCTATAGCCACTGCTTGCTACCTGGTAAACAAGTCTCCTACATCAGCTCTTGTTGGTAAGACACCTATGGAGGTGTGGTCTCGTAAGAAGCCTTCAATTAGACATCTTCATATTTTTGGTTGAGGCATATGCACATGTACCTATGGAGAAATTGTCTAAATTGGAGAACAAGGCTGTTAAGTGTATTTTCATTGGCTATGGTGTCGGTGTGAAAGGATACAAGATTTGGGATCCTGTGGCTGAAAAAGTGTTATATAGTAGAAGTGTTATCTTTAGAGAGCTAACACGTTCTCCTATTGTTCTACAGCAAGAAGAAATAGAAAAGAAAGAAGATGTGGTTCAGTTTCCTTCTACCCCTGAGAAGACTAAACCTGACATACCCTGTGAGACCTAATGATGAGGAGAGCTCTAGCAGCTCTGAAAGCTTAGAAGAAGAAGCAAAACCTCAACCTCAGCCTTTGAGAAGGTCTACACAAACAAGGAAGCAACCTGATAGGTTTGGTTATTCATTGCTTGATTCTAGTTGTGCTTTTTCCTTGCTTACTAACACTGATGATCCTAGAACTATGACAGAGGCTATGGGCATGAAAGATGCAGGTTCTTGGAAGGAGGCCATGGAAGATGAGATGGCTTATTTAGAGATGAATAAAACATGGGACTTGGTGCCTTTGCCTGAAGGACGGAAACCTGTTGGATGTGTTGGGTCTCAAAAATGCAGGCTTTAGACCACAAGAGGGTGCCAGTCTCTTGATACATTTTTGGTCAACAAGACAGGGTTTATACAACTATAAACCCCCTACTCTTTAGGCTCTACCAGGCCTAGGCAGGTGTACCTAAATGATAAAGCAGATTTGGAAATCTAAATAGATTCTAATTTAGGCAATTCGGCACACAAGCGTGAGATAATTGCAAAGCTTGCTAATTAGTTCCTAATGAAGTGCTTGAAGTATTGAGAATATGAATTAGATTTATATAAAATGTTCTAAAATTGATCGGTGCCTAATCTATTGGGTGGATAGAGTCAGTGAATAAATGATGATTATGGAGATAGATGTGTAGGATTGGTAGATTTACTTCTCAGCTTAACTCTAATGGTTGGACACTTTTAAATGTCTGCACCTTATGCAGACATGTAAGTATGTCAGTCACAGTACTCTTCTTACTAATCCCAGTTCTATTTTCCCAAATTACTGTGATATTATGAAAGGATATTTAATTCTTGACATGAGGGAAACCAATCAAAATAATTAGTTTTAAAAGGATTTTAATCCTTGGCAGGAACCAATTAAGATGAATTACTTGAAAGGAATTTAATTCACTCAAGGGAGAAACCAATCCAAAAATCACATAGTGACGACAAATGTGTCCTGACAAATTGTGTTAATTTGAATAATAAGGAAAAATCACTTTGGAGACAGTACAATAACATATAAGATTTAATCTCAACACAATAGTTGAACACTGAAAGTAAATCACCAGATTTGAGCAATCTTCTTCATTAATTATACTTCAAACTTTATATGTTAATAGCATAAGTTTTCAAAATGGGAGTGGATGAGTGAAAGGTGACATATGGACATTATGACTGAGCAGATGAGTCTATCTACCACTACTGATGATCTTCTACAGATTGCTTCCCCCTAATGTTACTGATTTCCACCTCTCATATATGTTTTGCAATCATAAGGTTATGACCTTTTACACTTTCCCAGCACGACTTTTCACTTAATTAATTATCTTCAACTGGATTAGAATACTTTAACTTTAATCCTTTTCAGGATGTCAGGGAGACTGGTTGAATGGCCATTCCGATATGAATACATCCCCTTGATATTTATTTGGTATACTTTATACCTTTTAATCTTTGCATTTAAAAACTTCCGGGACCCACCTCATCGACAGATCAGTGAGACCTTCTATAATCTCATACCGATGTAATACTTTCCCATTGATGATATTCATCCCTTTTTTATTGCTCCATTGGGCTATCGGGAAGACCAGGAAATTGGTCACTCCGATATAGAAAACTCCCGCTGATTTTAGGGTTTCTTCACATTAGGGTTTTTTTTTTTTTAGCAGCGTGCCCCAAATCCATTCTGTGCATATCCACAATCAGCTCTGTATACAGGTCATCTATGAATTGCTGCAGTAGATCTGCTTGAAGTTCGACCTTGTAAAGTTCATCCTCCTCAATTCTCTTATTAAGTCAACAATTATAAGAATCCAATTGAGAATCCTTGATCATTGCTTCGAAAATGAATATCAAGAAATGTCAATAATGTAGCTAGCAGACTCAACAACAATCCTCCCCTTTACATATAGCTATCAAAACATGCAAACATGGACTCCATTAGGTTTATAAAATAGATTGGATTTAATTTCAGATCCATCCTTGTATATTTTCCTACATCCCCTTTTTGTATATCATAGACATATCTTTTGTATATTGGATACATTTTCTTCTGTATACAAGAGCGGGCCCGACCAAGTTTATGAAATGAATTGAAATCACCTTTGAATCTTCATTTGTATCACCTTCTTGTATATCGAATACATGTTCTTTATAAACAATAATGGACCCCAACTAAAATTCACAATATTTAATCTGTCATTCAAATTTGGACTTGTATAAACTTGTATATCCATTGGCGATGGGGCCCACATATGTATGTTTGGTGTTTCGTGCATTTGTATATACATTTCCTTTGTATCTCATATGCATTTATCTTTGTATATTGTATACATACATCACAATATACAATCACAGACTTCAAATAAAGTTCTCCAAATTTAAACTCTTTAATCAGGTTCGGACTTGTATGTATTTGTATCTTCTCACTGTATACATCCAATTAAATATACAAAACCTTCGACCCTTCACCTTTGTATCTGATATACATACTCAAATACACAATGTTTTTATGCGCTCCCTTTTGTATCTGGCATACATGCACTTTCTTTTGTATCTGGCATACATGCATTCTATCCAATATGTAGTTTGACCTTCGTTGACTTGGTTATAACTCTTAAAAAACAAGGAATTTTCAGGAAATTCAAAAGGCAACCCTAAATCATTTTCAATGTGGATTCCAATTTTCATTGTGGGTACCTGAAATTTTTTTCAAAAAATGGTGGGTAATTTCAGGTCCCAACAGTGGCTCTTTCTAGGGATGTATGCCCCTTGTGGGCATAGCAAGATCCCAGATCTTTGGGGAGCAGACCATGAACGAGAAATGGAATGATATGAAAACCTAAAACTATTGTGCATGGAAGATATATTGTAAAAAGGCAATTTTGAGAATTGTCCATGCACTGGCAATTCTCGACCTTTTCCTAGACTATTGTGCATGAAAGTTTTTATGAAAAGAAATGTTTCAAGAATTGTCCATGCACTGACAATTCCTGATCTTCTCCTGACATATTTTGTTGATAATATGAATCTTCTCCTCCTTTTCCAATAATAACAAAAGGCCCAATCCAAAGAGCTTCAAACTTTCCTTGTTTCCCTTTATCCTGGCACCTTGCATTCCACAGTAGGACCATATCATTTTCATCAAAATTTTTGTCCTTTGCCCTTTTGTCAAATAAATACTTCATTTGTGATTCCATCTTAGTATTTTGTTCTTGGGCCAATCTTCTGATCTCATCTAATTCCATTATTTCTTCCATGGGTTCAGGGACATCTAGATCCTCTTGAAGTATAAATTTGTATATAGGTAATAGGTTTTGTATGGGCATTCTAGCTTGTGTTCCTTAAACTAGCTCAAAAGGTGACTTACCGATTGATTTCTTTATAGTGATTATGTCTGCCCATACTGCCATCCTCAATTTAGAATCCCATGCCTTCTTATTTCTGTCCAAAATCCTTTTAATAGTTTTCAGGATACTCTTATTACTTGACTCAGCCTGTCCATTCACCTGTGGATGGTATGGTAAGGCATATGAAATCATAATACCATATGATTCACAAAATTTTCTAAATTCATCTGATCTAAAACACATTCCATTGTCCATGATTATTCTGGCAGGTGTCCCAAACCTTGAAATGATGTTATCCATCAAGAAATTAATTAAAAACTTGCTAGTGTCTTGTTTAGTTGGGATGGCTTCTATCCATTTCGTGAAGTAATCAGTTGCTACAAATATCCACTTATGACCTCCATTGAATTTTTCTGATACCTCTCCAATAAAATTGATTCCGCATTAGTGAAAAGGAGTCTCAACTTGCATTGGCTTGAGTGGCAGTGCTCTTTGATATTTCATCTTTCCTGAGAACTTTTGACATGCTTCACACTTCCTTACGTGAAAGCATCATTGAAAACTCTCAGCCAGTAATAACCATCTCTTAAAATTTTATGGGGAGTAGTTTTTTCTGGAAAAGTGTCCTCCACAAACTCCTTCATGCATTTCCTTCAATACTCTTTTTTCCTAGGATTCATCTAAACATAGTAGTAGTACCCCATCTCTATTCTTCCAATATAAATCACCATCTAGGAAAACATATTTAGAGGCATGTAGTTTCAAAGTTTTCATTTGATTGTCATCCAAATGTTCAGTACATTTTAGATTTTTCAAGTAATATATTATGTCAGTGTACCAAGCTATCTTTTTAATGCTGGCAATCACGATATCTCCTTTTCCCACATTGTGAACTTGAGAAACCTCTAGATTTGATTCAGCCATTAGTTTACCTAAACCCTGTCCTCTCACTAATTTGGTGATTTGGATCCTTATGTTAAACTCTTGGATTCTATTAATCCATCTACATCTCCTCCCAGTAACTTCTGCTTGTACAAACACATCTTTAACCGTAGCATTGGGAACATATGCAATCACTTTTGCCCCTACCAGGTAAGGTCTAAAAAATTTCACTGCTTTCACCAAATCATATGCCTGTTTCTCTATAATATCATAGTTCAATTCTGCTCCTTGGAGGGATTTACTGAAAAATGATATAGGTTGTTCATATCCTTCATCGTTCTTTTGTAGCATTACTGCAGCAATAGTATGGAATGATGCAAATGAGAAGAATTGAAATGGTTTATTGAAATCAGGGGATTTCAATGCTGAGACCTCCTTAATTACTCTCTTTATGGCTACAAATGCATCTAGTGCATCTGCAGATCAATCTATCTTAGCCCCTTTCTTCAACATTTTTGAAATGGGTTTGACAATTTCAGCAAAGTTTGGGATAAATCTTCTTATGAAATTTATTTGTCCAAAAAAGGATTGGATGGCTTTAACTGTTTTAGGAATAGGAATCTTGTCTATGGCTTCCACTCTTTCTAGATAGATTTTTACCCCATCTTTGGACACTATATGTCCTAGTAATTTGCCTTGTGTCACTACAAAATGACATTTCTTTGGATTCAAAGAAATACCATATTCCAAAGCTTTGACAAATATCTTTTCAAGATGATCAACATGATTTTCTGCTTTCTTGGAGTATGTAGTGAGGTCATTTTGGTAAACCACCATTATAACATTAACCAGTTTAGCAAAAGCAACATCCATGGCTCTCTGGAAAGTTGCACCAGCATTTGTAAGTCCAAATGGCATTCTAACATATACATATGTGCCCCAAGGAGTAGTGAATGCAATTTTATATTGTTCTAATTTTTTTACTTTCACCTGATTATAACCTAAAAATCTATCCATCATAGATAACAACTCACATCCTATGACTCTTTGCAAAATTGCCTCCATATTTGGAAGTGGATAGTTGTCTTTAAGGGATGAGATATTTAGATTTCTAAAATCTACACATAACCTTATGTCACCATTCTTTTTTCTGACTGGCACCAAGTTGGAGACCCACATAGAATGTCTAATAGGCTTAATGATACCTCCCTCCATAAGCTTCATAAGTTCTTCATGCATTTTGGGCTGCAAGGTTGGGTTTATTGGTCTCTATTTTTGTCTAAAAGGTTTTGCATCAGGTTTGAGTGGGATCTCATGTTGAAACAAGTCTCCTCTGTATGCCTTGAGATCATCATAAGACCAAGCAAAGACTCACTTATATTTCCTTAATAAGGCTATCAACATCTTCCTGATTGTTGGGCTTATCCTTTTCCCAATGTATACACTTTTTGGTGCTAATTCAGTGCCCAAGTTAATTTCTTCAAGGTCTTCCTTTTTTACTGGTGTTTGTTTCATAAGAGCTCGGTCATGTCCATCAAACACCCTTTCTAGTGACACAAGCCCCTTAGGAAATTTGTTAGTCTTAAGCTAAACAAATTCTTTACCAAACAAAGTTTGCTTGCTAGCTACTTCCTCTATGAATGCATTGAAATCAATCTCTTGAGCCTCATATTGGTCAAGGCATTGTAAGAATTTAATTAGATTTGTGTCATCATTGAAAACTTGCCAATTATAGATATTATCTAGGATTGCAGGTCTAGTTTTAAATTCAACTTCAGTAATGCTCGCCAATGTGACATCATCCCTTTTCAAGGCTATGTTTGCTAGGAACTCTGCCATTATATTTTTTGATCTGTCTACCCAGTTAATGGAGAAAGCATCAAACAATTCAATATCATCTCAGACAACATTTCTATATTGTTTCAATCTTTTGTTCTTGGATACATACTTCCCTTTGACCTGAGATATAACCAACTCAGAATCCCCATATACAGCAAGGCACTTTATTTTATGCTTTATGGCAATGTTTAGGCCAACGAGCAAAGCTTCATATTGTGCTATGTTGTTGGTACACTCAAATGTTAGTAGGAATGAATACTTGAAAGTTTTACCAGTCGGTGAGATAAATAATACTCCTGCTCCAGTACTAGCCTTACTACACACACCATCAAAATACATTTTCCATATACCATATTCTTCAATTTGAGCTTCTTAGTGTATTGGATCAGTGTTCTATAACTCTGGTTGACTTTTCTCAATTCTGAATATACCAAGGTCTGTATCACAGAAAAAATTTACTTGATTTTGATCAATTCGTTCTATGATATTCTCATATCTTGGTTCTTTGCAAAGTCTAATCTCTTTCCCTCCTATTGGTATAGTAGCATAGGATAGATCCAACTGGGCATTTCCTCCATCTATTGCAGTCCATTATCTAGATAACAACATTCCATAGTAGGGTGGGATGTCTACTATAGTGATGTCAATTTTATATGTTGCTTCAGGGTAGGCGGCTAGCCTTATGTCTACATCCTTCATAATACCCACGACTGGGATGGATCTGTTGTCCATTGCATAACATTTGCCATATGTGGTGTCAACCCACATTCCTAACTCCTTCATGACTGCTATTGGCATGATATTCATAGCTGCCCCTGAATCAATCATACAATTTCTCACTAGCCTGATTTTTATCAACAAGGTGGTGTAAAAAGGATCTACTTGAGAGGGATTCCTTGTTAAGATATCACCCAAATATACTTCTAGGATTTTAGTATCCTCAATTTGAACATTATTTATTTCAATTTCAAGTTTTTCTTGTTTCTTTTTTGGTATGTCTAAAATCATCTTGACCACTGTATTCCTATACTGATCTATCTTCATCATTTCAAGAAGTGGTACTGATATTTTCACTTGAATACTTCTTGGGCTATATCAAATGAGGGAGTCATTGTTTGATCAACTTTTTCTATTTTGTTTTGCCCTTTTTCTTCAACTAGTATTTTGTCTTTTATTATACCTTGTTCAGTCTTTGCTGGCTCTTTAGATGTATTTTTTATATTGTCCCTATTAGGACTTTGGTCTTTTATAAACACACTTCTAGGTGTTCCTTGATCTGCATTGATTATTCTATTTCTGAGATTATAATTACTTTTTTCTTGTGTCACTACAGCCATTATAAGAGCCTTTCTTTCTTCTTCGGTTGGTTTCCTCCATTGGTTTTGTAGTGACCCACTATGATCACAAACATTTTCCTTATAATTATCTTCTTGATCTGAAAACACCTGTTGTCTCCCCATATTGATATTATATCTCTGATTTGTCACATCATATTCATATCCATCCTCTTCTGTGGATGAATATTTTTCATTAATCTGATGGGGTTTGATTTCAAGCATGTTTATGGTATGGTTGTCTCTTTCCTACTGATAGGATGTTCCTTCTTCCTGTATTGATTGTGCCACCACATAATAATCAGGTGAGTGAGGCAGATTACACACTAAGCACCATGGATTATTCTCTACTACATGTGTTCCATTTCTTTTAAGAGGGTTAGGAGTATCTTTCCCATAATTCTACTTTCTATTGTCTCCTAAAGGTCTTCCATCTTTCCAATTGGTATTATAGGGCATATCATGTAACCTTGGTCTTTCATTCCTATACTAGTATTCCTACTTATTTTGGGGGTTTTTAGATTGTTTGGGCATTCTAAGGTTATCCCTTTTGCCAGTCATCCCTGCAGCTTTCTTATTATTTTCAATACTTGTGATAGGTAAAAATCAGGTTAATAAGGTCAAGCATAGAAATGAAAACCTAACCCTACCATCATCAAAGAATCTAATCCAAATGAAATCAAAAGCATGCACTTCAAGAACAATATCACCTAGATTTTTTGATTCCTTGTTTGTGATGTGGATTGCTTCTTCAACAATGAACAATTATGAAGATAAAAGCTGCCATGATGGATGGATGATAATGATAATATGCTCAAAGGATGATAAAGTGCTCAATATGCTCAAGATGATAATGTAGACGCTATGAGAATGTTGGATAGATGTAGTAGGGAATGAGAGGGTGTTTATATAGAACTCAACTAAAATCAATCAACGGTGGAGATTTGGTGGCTATGTGAATGGCTAAGATTAAATGATAGTCATAGGTGAATGTGTAGATGACAAGTGGAAGGAAGATAAGGCTTATGTGTGACCATGTACATAAAAAGTACTACATGTGAAAGATATTAAATAAAAGATGTAGTACCACTTATCTTTTTAAATGAAAGAGGCACACATGTCAGCTTATTGAGATAAATGATAAGAGAACTTAATTAAATAAATAAAATTTATTTAATTAATTAGAAAGTGGGTTTATGAATGAAATTTTAATTAAATAAATAAGATTTATTTAATTAAAATAGATAGAAATAAGATAATTAAATAAATAGAAGAAATAGGTGCTTTTGATGAATAGAGAAATTGCTCAAGCGTGTTAGACAAATGTAGATGGTGGATAATACAATATTTGAATGCTAATGATAATTAGGTCAATTTTGGGTGTCTACATTTTGCCCCTCTTTGATACAATGTTCATTAGAACGTTGTGTCAAAGAAGATACAATGATTCACTTGATAAACAAGGTTATGCTCTAGTGTAACTGGCAGGTGATGCCCCCTCGAGAGGTAAGCTAGGCTGACTAGGAAGGGTTGGGTTGACTCACGATAAGATGAAAGGCTAGAAAACAAGGTTGACACGAAGAAAATAGGGGTTGAGTGGGATAGAAATGGGATGGTATAGAAGAATTAGGGTTTGGATTGGGGCTATAAGTAGGTCCCTCAAGGGCAAATAGGCTCATTTGTGCTTGTTGGTATTCATAAATCTAGAGCTCCTTAGAGTTGTGGTGCGACGAGAGTTGGAGATAGATCACCATCGGGTGGTGATAGGCTTGCGGCATGCAAGAGCATAAGCTCGAACATACCAGGCACAACTGCAGGCTAGAGAAAAGGGAGGTGATGGGTAGGATGATGGCAGTCTGGTGAGGGTGACTAGAGAGAGGGATGCAGTTGTGCAGTAGGTGCAACTAGTTACAGCTGAGAGAGATACATCATTATAGCAGATACAGGCTATTAGAGTTGAGCAGGATGTAGCTATACAGTAGGTATAGCTGGTGAGGGTTGAGAGGGATACAACTGTATAGTAGTTATAGGCCATGATAGTGGAGAGGGATAGAGAAGTAGCTACTTTGGGGATAGATGGGGCTATGATGTACCTAGCTACACAGTTGACTCAGTCAAAGGGTGAGTTGAGGAGATCACAAGGTAAGGCCGAGTACTACAGAGGCTTATATCATGGAGCAGTGCCTATGGAGCAGAGACAACCTAGCTATAGGAGTAGGTTAGGGGCTTCAGCTTCTCAGAGGACAAGTTGATCACGGTCTGTGGCTTCAGTTATGGGACCTCCTAGAGATGGCCGACCAGGCGCAGGACCCAGCGGTGGACAGGGAGAGGGGGCTGCCAGTAGTCACTAGGGCTACCTTGCTGTGTTGTATATTATTGTATCATGATGAGGCCTATGGGCTAGATGTACATACATTCTTTGATGGCTCATGGATAGCCCATGTTGTATTTGTAGACACTTGTATATTGACACCTATATATATATAGTGGATTTGGTTACATATGTGATGGTGGATGCACTTATGGTATTATGATGGTTATGCATTTTGTATTTTCATTATTTATATGGATGTTTATGCAAATAGAAATGATGGAAACGTCTTATGCTAATGATAATGCAAATATATAGATGGTAATGATATGATATGGGCGTATGCATGTCTAACACGCTTGTTTTGTAGGATAAGGAACGTGGAGAAGGATGATGGAAAAATAAATTGATCTTGGTTGAGGACTATATAGGTGTATAATGGAATGGATAGATGGAGTGGAAGCTTTTAAAAGTAATTGCTTAGAAAAATTAAACAAATGCAATCCTTATGTTTGATATAGCATATGGATGTTATGCATCAGGGTATAGAAGACCAAGGTGTCGAGATATCCAATGCAAAACTAGCATACTACAATCTTGTCTAAATGCATGAGGTCAAGATGTTGAGCCAACATACACAAGATATGAATAGCAACTAGTGTTCCGAGATGGACATTAATGCTACAAGCAATGGTTTGAGCTTATCTCCACTACACATAGTGACACCTTGCTGGTTATATGTATGGAGCTAGTCTTAATATAGAATAGTCTCAAATGCATAAGAGACTGTTTAGCTTCTCAGATGCTAGAGATATTGATATGTAAGATGCTAATCCCATAACAGACAAGATACCAATACGCATAGAAAGAGAATAAGATCATCTCGCAGACACAACATACGAAAGTAATATGACCGTGCCCCATTCTGTACTTCATCGCAATGTACCAAGATATGATAGGTCGAGGTAGTCTTGATTAGGCCTAGGAAAGGGACAAAAGATACTGTCTTCATGTTCTCTTTCCAAATTTAAGTGCTCTTGGATGGATTAAGATGGCACCTTGTTGAGAAGAAAGTTGCATCCTATTGAAGGCTAAAGATGTTGATAAAATGCTATAGCAAATGTTAGCTTAACACATGTAGACAAATAGCTTCTGGCTTATTCTTGATTGGTTAAAGTGCTTGAGATTTCACTGATGTGCATAGTCTGCTTCTTGCTTGAGCTGGTCAAAGAGAAGAAGATGGAAGATGAAAGAAGATGAAGAAGATGGGGTGGATTGTTTGTGCTTGAGTACTCGATACTTGCTTCATATTCCAGACTACCTACATACCCTATGTCCACGGGATCAAAGCACATTGCGATGGTGATGAGACATGATGAATATGTAGTTCTAGGTTTATTGATGATGTAAGTGATGAAAGATAGAAGAAATAGAGATGAAAGATTAGAGGATGATTAGAAGAAAGATGGAAGATGGATGATGAAGAAGGGGCTATCGTCTTTTCCTAAATCAGAGTGCTTCCTTCGCATCTCTGATTGCCTACATACCCTATATCCACATGATCAAGGATTTGACGATAGAGTTGTGATGTAGTTCTTGCATATTGTGTTGATGGTTGATGTCAAAGGATCAACTTTATTGCTTGGATTTTTGGGATGTTTTGATTTTTTTGATTTTTTGCTATTTTGGTGTTTTTGGTGATTGTTCGATGTGTCTTAGTCCTAGTTTCAAATGTTTGCCATGTTTGAAGTTGGATGTTTGTTGTCTTTGAAGTTGAATGTTTGTTGTGTTTGAACTTAGGTGTTTGTTGTGCTATGAGCTAGAGCTGTAGGTATCCACGTCCAAATAAGGCTCAACAAGTGCCCCCAGTATGGGATGATGTTTATTATGGAGAAGCTAAGATGGATGATTTGGTGTGAACAAGATGCTAAGGTACAAAATGACAAAGTTACCCCAAAGAAATCCAAATTGCGAAAGCTAGCATGGTAGAGGCAAGGGCGAAAAGGCTTTTATTATGGATGGATAAGGGATAATGATCAACAATGTTTGTACAAGGTGAATGGATGGATTATGATGTAGATTATGTAGGTAAGATGGGTGAAGTATGCTATGAAAAGTTGTGATCAAAGAAACTAAGCAGATGATGGAAGCTGGTCACTACACATAGTGCCTATTTACTAGGTTTTCACTATGGTACTTATCCAAGGTGCTTGTTTACCAGGTTTTCACTAGAGGATGAATATTTATCTTGTACTATATTTTTTTTTTAAACTTTTTGTCATCCAAAGCGCCACAAAGTGGTTTTCATTGTTGGATGGATTTTTTTATTTTTGTTTATTTATGGGATGACAATTACACATTGTGCATGTTTGCTAGGTTTTCACCATGGTAATGGATAGGAGGGACTCAAGTGTCTAGTGTTATGAATGTTGGTAGTCCTACTAGAAATGGATGTCATCGCATGGACTATGTCGTTATGCTCATAGATGTTGGTAAGGGATTGTGTGGAGGACAAATGGATTAGGTAGAGTGGATTAGGATGTGGATTATGAAAGGTTCATGCAAGGATAGATGGAAGGCTTATGCAAAAGCATGGATAGGTGAAAGGTTTATGGAAAAGCATGGACCATAAGAAGGTGATGGGGAAGATATGTAGGATAATGGCTAAAGGATGGAGAGATGGAGGTATGTGGAATTTTTGTGGAATGGAAGGGATCATGACCAACAGTTGCACACACCGTGATAAACAATGAAGGTGTTGAAGGCTCAGGAGATGGTTGATGGAGTGATTTAGGAAACCACATAGATTTGATATTTTCTTTGCTTGTGGGATTTTTTTATTTTTTATTTTTTATTTTTTGAAATTTGAGAAACTTTTGAATGGAATGGAATGCGAGATGGAAGGGGATGATTCGGATTCTCTTGTTTGAGATATGGATAAGGATGCCTCATTCGGCTTGCTTGGTTGTGTACTTAGGAACCCAAACCATTTTGGGAATAGGCTCTACTTGTGGGGTTATAGGCTCAGCTAGCTTTTTAGATGTATTAGGATGTGATTCTTTGAATTAGTTCCCTAAGGCATGAGAATCTTTAGGATTCTTGGTAGGATTTTTGGATTTAGAGGTAGAGACATCCAAATTTTTATTTTTGAATCACATGGATTTGACAAAAGCAGAGATGGCAGAATGAGTGGAAGCTTTATGCTTAGACAATATGTGCATTTGTTGGTCATGATCAGGAATGCAATGGTGCTTATGGATAAATGGATAATTAGGTGTTGGTAGTAATGGAGGTAAGGAAAATGGAGGTAAATTAGATGGTGGAAGATGTATAGTCACATGCTTTTGCAAGTTATAGGATGATGGAAGTGGAAGATATGGAGATAAAGTTGATGATGGGAGCTTAGGAGTTGGAAGAAGCAGAGGTAAATTTGATGGTGGGAGATGTACGGTGACATGCTTTTGGGGTTTAGGATGGGGTTTTTGATGGGAAATGGTGGACTTAGGATGGATGGAAGAATTACCAACATCTTTAGCTTGGGGAGGCCTGCGTTTGACACTGGGAGTAGGAGTGTTTGGAGAACTAGACTTGGGCTCAGCATTAGATGGAGACGAATTGGATGTAGAAATCATGAAGATGGAGGATCCTGGAAAAGGATTGGTGCGATGAAAGGAGGATTCATCAATGGTATCAGAGTTAGAAGTCTCTCTTACCAAAGAAGATCCAGCTTCTGTATCATAAATGGATATGGATGAAGATTCTTGCAATATGTACTCACCTAGACCATTTTTAGTGTATTTGATATGGAGATTTGAAGTGGATTTGCTTGATGATGGCTTGAGTAGGACAAATGGATCCACATAAGATGAAGATGGATATGCTTTAGTGTTGATAGGAATATGGTTAGGAATTTGGTATTTATCTTGAAAAACATGACAAAACTCAAAGGGATTAGGATCTGCATAAACAACAACTTCAACACCGTTATGTGGAAATTTGAGGCATTGATGGTATGTGGAAGGAACTTCTTTGAGGGCATGGATCCATGGATGGCTAAGGATGATGTTATAAGGAAGGTCAATGTCAAGAACTTGACAATGGGTGTCAGTAGTGACAGGACCAACTTGGATAGGCAAATGGATAATTCCTTCAGTATCTCTCTCGGCATCATCATATGCTTTCATGGTAATAACCTTGGAGGTGTCAACATCTTTTTCAGAATATCCCAATTGTTTTATTAGGTTTAAAGAACATGTATTAAGACCAGCTCCACCATCCACTAAGATTCGTTTGATATGGCGTTGGTTGACAAACACTTCTATGTGGAGGGCTTCGTTATGTGAAGGATGGATGGAAGGTTGAAGCTCTTTGTTGGAGAAGGTGAGATGGAAAAGGGCTGCAATGCTAGCTACCATAGATTGGGATTGTGTGGTATCGATATCATTGGGCATCGAAGATTCTTGCAAGGCTTTGTCAAGGATAGCTTTGTGGGTAGGGGCTATGTGAAGCAATTCAAGAATGGATATATGTGTAGGTGTTTTCCCAAGGTGATCAAGGATATTATAACTAGAAGATAGTCGAGGAGTATTGACAGGTGCCCCTGGATGGTAACACGGCCTCTTCAAGTAGTTACAGTGCAGTCGGGTACTTTGCCTTGGATTGTGATGGTAGAAATGCAAGCATGGTCAATGCGGCCAATCGTGGATGATTCATAGTTGTAATGGATAGCATTCCCTGGATGGGGGTTACTTGTCTTATCATGAGATGGAAGTGGATTCTTGAAAGCATCTAGGTCATAGTTTGATGTTGATTGTTGTGCCAGTTGTGATGTTGATGGTGTGATTTTGATTAGGCCGTGATCGATGCAATCTTGAATGACATGTTTTAAGCATATGAAACCATTTGTTTTGTGTCCTTTAACCCTATAATATTCACAATATTCATTCTCTTTGTACCAAGGAGCTTTGAAGACTGGTTCACCGTTGGGTGGTGCATCCAGTAATATGATATCTTCCTCTTGGAGAAGCTTGTGAAAGACAACCTCCATGGGTTCCCCTAAGGGAGTAAATGGTTGTCGAGGATTTGAAGTTTGTCTTTGTCAAGTTCATTGAAAAGGTTGATTTTTTGTAGATGTGGCTTGGATGTTGATAGGAGCTTTTACTATTTGGATGTTCTTTGCATCTACAATACCGTCATTAACAACATTCTTGTTCTTGTTCCAAAAGTGGGTTTTTCCAGTTGATGATTGTGAATTGTTGTCTCTAAAAATCTTGATAGTGCCCTTAGCAATTAAAGCATGTTCAATGGTGGTTCCTTTGGAGACAAGTTCATCAAAGGTGCTAGCACTTTGCAATTGTAGTTGGAATGACAACTCGGGATGAAGGTTTTGAACAAAGATATCGAGCTGCTATTTCTTAGGAATTTCCCATGATAGTTTGCTAGCCATGTTGCACCATCATTGAGTAAATGAGGAAAAAGAAAAGATTCACTGTTGCATTGTTTGTTATTGACAAGATCATTCATGTTTACCTCATGTTCAATGTTAAAAGTGAAATGAGATTGAAATTTGTTTGCTAGTTTTGCAAAGGTCTTAATTCCCGGAGGTAAATGAGAGAACCATTCAAGAACTTGCCCCGCTAAGCTTCAGGAAAATAGTCTCAAGAGATATGTGTCATCTTGAGTGACATCAAGACATGTGACATAGAATGCTCTAAGATGGTCATTTAGATTTCCTTTCCCTTTGTATTTGTCAAATTGTGGAACTTTGAAATGCAGGGGAAAAGGTGTCATATTAAGTGACTTGTCAAACGAATAAGCACATATATCTCCTAAGGAAAATGCCTTCTTGGTTTGCCCTACCTCTTTGTTAATCATTTGTTCAACATTGGCTTGAGATAATTGCTGTTGTTGGAAAGGGGGTTGATGGTTTGGAGGTGAAGTGTAATGTTGTGTATATTGTGGTTGTTGTTGCAAAATGTATGTAGGTATGACCGTTTGTTGAGGTTGTGTGCTCACATTATATGTCCAAGGATTGGTATGTGACACATATGTGTTTGAGGAGTGTTGTCCTTGAGACACAAGTGGTGGTTGGGTATACTGCGATGGATTAACTCCAAGATTTTGCATCAAATGAGAAGTAGAGGATGGATTGGTATTGGGCAATGGTTGCGAGTTGGGAGTTGGATTTGTATGATGGTAAGCACCAGAAGGATTGGCAGATGAAGATGAATAGACACTTGGATTGGTGTTTTGGACAACATAAGGATTGATGGATGACGACAGATGGACATTCAGGTGTGTGTTTTGGACAACATGAGAATTGTTGTATGCCATGTGTTGGGTGACAATGGGTAATCCTTGAGTTGCATAAGATGGATTGATGGTTTGCAAAGGATTATATGGAGGTGGGTTAACATAAGAGATGGGGATGTTAGGAGTGCTTGTGATATAATAGGTGGATCCATCATGTCAACGAGACTAACATTGGGATTACATGGTGTGTCGGATGGATTCGTCGAGATCACGGAGACCATATTGGAAGTGATAGGGATGTAAGATGGGGTTTCCACATGTGATACAATAGGAGTGGTAGTTCGCAATGGTTTCAAAACTTGTATGGAAGGTGGTGTTTGGATAGCTTGTGAAACCTATGGAATTTGTGGTATAGGAATGGCTTGTGAAACTTGCAGAGTTTGGACTTGTGAAACATGGACAGCTTGTGACAATTGAGGCATAGATATGGTCATGGTAGGAGCCGGGGTGTGTTGTGAAACATGGAAAGGTGGAATGTTCAAGTTTTGTGAAAGGAAAGGGAGTATATTAGTTGGAGTTATCAAAGGTTCTAAAGTGTACTCTGAGCATGGTGGATTGGATGGTGTAGCGATAGCTAATGAGGGAAATGGATTGGAAGGTGGATTCAAAGGTGTGGCTATAATGGTTGGTCCCTTTGCAACAATAGTGGGAATGCTAGGATCATGCTCTCGAATAGTGGATATGTCAAAGTCACTTGGTAACTTAGCTCCCATGTGGGTAAGTTGCAAGAAGTATCGATTAGGATAAGATAAAACAAGCTTCTCAACTTGGTCCCATACATGTGTGTCTTGAAATTTAGATAGGTCCTCTTGGGATTGCTCTTCGTAAGTCTCTGTGAATGGTTGAGGTTGCACTTGATGTGAAGATGATGGTCTAGTGGTGTATCCTTCGGGGACAAACATGTAAGAAGGCATACTAGTTGTGAATTGGCTTGCATCTTTAAGGGGTGTTGATCGCGATTGTTGCATTTTGGCTTCCATCTCAACTCGTAATTTTGCTTCCATTTCAGCTCTATATTGGCTCCTAGTTTGAGGTATGATGTTTGATGTTGAATGTTGGAATTGGCTTGTCAAGGTTAAGACCCAAAAGGTGATGGTTGGCTAATTGTTTAGTTGGTGTTATTGTTTTGCTAGTTTGTTATTTGCTTTGGTTTGCTAATGGGTTGCTTGGTTGCTTGGTTATTTGTTGATTTGTTGTTGTTGTTGTTGTTGTTGTTGTTGTTGTTGTTGTTGTTGTTGTTGTTTTTATTGTTGGGTTGTTGTTGTTGCTATTAATATTCCCTAGAGGATAGCTCACACACTCAAGGGAAAAGCTAGTTGCTAATATTGTTTGCTGGTATTGCTAGGGCTAAGTAAAGCCAAAAGGTTAATGTTTGGTTGTTGGTTTTGCTAGTTGGTTACTATTTTTGGGGTCTCAAAAGGACAAAAGCTCAAGAAGTCCAAAGTTTTTCTATGCTCAAAATAGGAGGCAATGCTTAGGTGACTGTAGGTGCTCAGAGGATTGTCAAAAAGATGATAACAAACCTAAGATGGTTGAAAGTGTCACTAATTGGGCTAGATGTATATTGATTACAAATTTTTTACTAGAGGTGATTGGTAATAGCTCAAAAGTGACATAGATAAGGTCAAAAGCAACTGATAATAGCTTAAAAGTGACTTGGTTATGTTTTAGATAACACAGTGCAGTATTGACCAGAAGTGAACAGGTTTGCTAGAGGCGATTAGTTATAGGTCAAAAGTGATTTTATGTGTTTTAAAATTGATACAGTTTAGCCAGAAGCAAACAACTGTTGTTTAAAAGAGATTTGGAATTTGTAGGAAGCAAACAACTACTGTTTAAAAGTGATCTGGGTTTTGGTATGCAAATAGTTAAGGTTCAAAGGCGGTCTGTGTCTATCAAGAAATGTTTTGAATGATGTTTTTGACAAGAAAACAATGATTTTAGTCACTCACACTCACAACAATCACAAACTTGTACAACCTAGGCAAGGAAAGGACTATATTTGTTGAGTCCCCTTGCCATGCTTATTCAAAGAAGATAGCTTTAGGATCTTGGTAGCACCAGCTCCCCTTGACGACACTCACTTCTCATGCATATAAAGATCTAGGTTTCCCAAGGCTTGTGCCGCCACCAAACCTTATGATTTTCCCTGTTATCTCTACTAAGAACCTCGTGAATCAGGGTGGCTTCAAAGGTCCCACCTTTTGCGTCAAAAAATAGAGGGTTTTTGGCTACTACACAAGGTTGCTAGTAATGGCATCTGTTTGGGTGGCTATATCTGTGACGATGCTACTCTCCATTATGGAGTTTCCTAGCCTTCAAGGGTTACACCTTGGAGGGTTTTGAGGGAGGTTGGCTATCGGTATAACACAACAATAGTTGCTGTTTGTGGCTTTTGACACAAACAC
The DNA here is from genome assembly GCA_027924645.1 of Cunninghamia lanceolata. Taxonomy (NCBI): domain Eukaryota; kingdom Viridiplantae; phylum Streptophyta; class Pinopsida; order Cupressales; family Cupressaceae; genus Cunninghamia; species Cunninghamia lanceolata. Next base: position 9,827,988 of record BSBN01001067.1, read on the forward strand.
TTTTCTTATATAGCGATTCGGAAGGACTTGTCTTTAGCCCATTACCGCTTGGGTTGTACCCCTTCTCACACCATGAAGGCAAGCCCTCTAAAGATAATAACAAGTTCTCATGCACCCAAGATCCATTTGATACGTAGGGGGAGAGGATACTTTTTCTATTAAATTTGGGTTATAAACATGCACATTCAAGCAATCAAAAAAGATAAAGCAAGCATAGAGAAAACAATGATTCTTTTTAAGCACCAAGCCCAAATGTTCCTAAATTAGTGATAAAATCAAAAGTCTTAGACTGATTAGAGCTGCAACAGATATGTTAGTAGTTTGATAACCTCCTTTTCTTGGACAATCGATAAGATGTTGCACAAATAACTAATTAGTAGCCAAGAAAACTAAACTGCTAATGATAAAAAATTGAAAACGACACAGTTACCAGAGGTGATCAACTGTTGATCAGAAGCAATCTGTATTTGGTTGAAAGTGAAATTTTATTGCTCAAATGTGATGCAAATAAACACAGATGCGAAATGATATGGCTCAAAAGTGATGCAGAAAATCAGCAGGTGACTAATTATGGCTTATAAGTGACTCAGATCTGCAAAAAATCAGATATAAACAAAAAACCCTAGTTTGCAAAAGGTGATCGAGACATCTAAAAGTGACCACTGTTAGATTAAAAGTGATGCAAATCATGACAGAGGCGACCACTGTTAGCTTAAAAGATATGCAAAAAAGACTCTAAACAACTACTGTTCGCTCAGAAGTGATCTAGAGAATGCTGAAAGTGGCAAGTTTCAACTTAGAAGTGATGCGTGTGTTCGGGAAGCGACTTGTTTTCACTTAGAAGCGACTGAAACTTTCCGTAAGCGCTCAGAAAATCTGATCTTCACAAAAAACAACTTCAAATAGCAAAGTTAATAAAGGACATTGGTCCCACCGGGCATGCCAAAATGTGATAGGTAAAAATCAGGTTAATAAGATCAAGCATAGCAATGAAAACCTAACCCTACCATCATCAAATAATCTAATCCAAATGAAATCAAAAGCATGCAATTCAAGAATAATATCACCTAGATTGTATGATTCCTTATTTGTGATGTGGATTGCTTCTTCAACAATGAATAATTATGAAGATAAAAGCTGCCATGATGGATGAATGATAATGATAATATGCTCAAGATGATAATGTAGACTCTATGAGAATGTTGGATATATGTAGTATGGAATGAGAGGGTGTTTATATAGAACTCAACTAAAATCAATCAACGGTGGAGATTTTGGTGGCTATGTGAATGGGTAAGATGAAATGATAGTCATAGGTGAATGTGTAGATGACAAGTGTAAGAAAGATAAGGCTTATGTGTGACCATGTACATAAAAAGTACTACATGTGAAAGATATTAAATAAAAAATGTAGTACCACTTATTTTTTAAATGAAAAAGGCACACATGTCAGCTTATTGAGATAAATGATAAGAGAACTTAATTAAATAAATAAAATTTATTTAATTAATTAGAAAGTGGGTTTATGAATGGAATTTTAATTAAATAAATAAGATTTATTTAATTAAAATAGATAGAAATAAGATAATTAAATAATTAAAGATTATTTAATTATAGATTAGAGAAGATAGAAGAAATAGCTAATGAATTAATTAAAGAAATATAAATTTATTTAATTGATAGAAGAAATAGGTGCTTTTGATGAATAGAGAAATTGGTCAAGTGTGTTGGACAAATGCAAATGGTGGATAATACAATATTTGAATGCTAATGATAATTAGGTCAATTTTGGGTGTCTACAATACTGATAGCTATCTTTTGTGCCTTTGTCAAGGTTGTGGGAGCCTTATTCCTATGTTCATACCCAATTTTGGGATCAAAAGCCTTTAGATAGATATTTAGAGCTACTGAATTAGTCAATTTAGATCCATGTGGCATTTTATTATGTAATTTAGAGAATCTTTGATTGAACTCATATACTGACTCATTCTAGTATTTCTGGATGCTGATTAGCTCATGCAGGGCAAATTTAGGGGCATACTGATTTCCATATTTTTCTTTGAATTGGTCATGGAAGTCTGCTATAGAATTAATTGAGGCATTTGGTAAACCATTAAACCAATCCCTTGCATCTTCAGTTAGGGACATCATGAATAATCTCATGTTTACATCCTCGTACTCCATACCAATATCCTGTATAAAGGCATTGAAATTCCTAATGTGCTCTTCAGCTGATATCCCATTATTCCTAGTGAATTTGGGGACCGTATTTCTCCAGTTGCTAACCGTATCTCTAATGTCTATCGTCTATCCTCTCTGATATGATATCTATTTCATCAGTCATAAAAATTTTAGAGTCGCCACCTACTTTTTTGTAAGTAGGAAAATGATTGTAGTTCTCCCCAGCAGAGCCTTAAATATGTTATGATGCTTTGAGATAACTCTATGATGGAAGGCTGAAGTCCAAAATGGGTTTAATCCCTAGTAGAGTCACCAATTTGTTGGATCTCAAAACCGTAGGTTTTGACCATAAGAGGGTGCTAGTCTCTTGATATGTTTTTGGTCAACAAGACATGGTTTATGCAACTAGAAACCCCCTACTCTTTAGGCTCTACTAGGCCTAGGTAAGTGTACCTAAATGATAAGTCAGATTTGAAAAAAATAAGTGGATTCTGATTTGGGCAATCTACTCACTATGGTACACTGGTGTGAGATAACTGCACAGCTTACTAACTAGTTCTTAATGAAAATGCTCAAAGTATCAAGAATGTGGATTGAATTTATACAAAAATGCTCTAAAGTTGACTAGTGCCTAATCTATTGGGTGGATGGAGTCAATGGATGAATGATGATTATGGAGACAGATGTGTAGGGTTGGTAGTTCTATTTTATAGCTTAACTCTAACTTGTTGGGCACTCAGAATGTTTGCACCTTATGCAAATGTACAGGTCTGTAAGTTACTTTACTCTTCTTTAATAATCCTAGTGATATTCTCCTAAACTACTGTGAACAACTGAAAGGAATTTTAATTTTGGTAAGAAGGAAACCTAATCAAGATTGTTTGTTTAAAGGATTTTAACTCCTGGCAGAGACCAATGAACATGAACTACTTGGGAGGACTTAAATCAACTTCTTGCAAAAACCAGCCAAATTGATCACACACCAACAACAAATGTGTTGTGACAAATTATGTAAATTTGAATAACTTAAAAGAACCACTTTGGAGACAGTACAACAACATATAAGCATGAAGATCAACACAACAGTTGAACACTAAAAATAGATCACCATTTAAGAACAATTTGCTCCATAATATTGCTTCAAAATATATACATTAGTTGTAGAAGTCTCTGAAATATGAAAATGAATGAGTGGGATGGATGAATTTATCTACTAATGGTGATTTTCTACCTACTGATACCAATTATTATTCTGCAGATTGCCTCCCCTTCTATTACTAATTTCCACCTCTCATAAATGTTTTGCAATCATAGGGTTATGACCTTTTATACTTACCCGACATGACTTTTCACTTAATTAATTATCTTAAACTGGATTAGAATACTTTAACTTTAATCCTTTTCGGGATGTTGGGGGGACTGGTTGAATGGTCATTCTGATATGAATAAGTCCCCTCGATATTTATTTGGTATTCTTTATACCTTTTAATCTCTGCATTTAAAAACTTCCGAGACCCACCTCATCGGCAGATCGGGGAGACCTTCTATAATCTCATACCAATGTAATACTTTCCCATTGATGATATTCATGCCTTTTTCATTGCTCCATCAGTCTATCAGGGAGACCAGGAAATCAGTCACTCTGATATAGAAAACTCCTGCCGATTTTAGGGTTTCTTCACATTTGGGTTTTTTCTTTTTTAGCAGCATTTCCCAAATCTGTTCTATGCATATCCAGAATCATCTCTCCATGCAGGTCGTCTATGAAATGTTGCATCAGATCTGCTTGAAGTTTGACCTTGTAAAGTTCATCCTCCTCAATTCTATTATTAAGTCAACAATTATAAGAATCCAATTGAGAATCCCTAATCACTGCTTCATAAATGAATATTAAGAAATGTCGATAATGTAGCTAGCAAACTCAACAACAATCCTCCCCTTTACATACAACTGTCAAAACATGCAAACATGGACTCCATCGGGTTTATAAAACAAATTAGATTTAATTTTAGATCCATCCATGTATATTTTCCTACATCCCCTTTTTTTATATCGTAGACATATCTTTTGTATATAGGATATATTTCTTTTGTATACAAGAGAAGGCCCAACCAAGTTTATGAATGAATTGAAATCGCCTTCGAATCCGTATTTGTATCACCTTCTTGTCTATGAAATGCATGTTTTTTATATACAATAGTAGACTCTAGCTAAAATTCACAATATTTAATCTGTCATTCAAATCTGGGCTTGTATAAACTTGTATATCCATTGGCGATGGGTCCCACATATGTATCTTCAGTGTTTCATGAATTTGTATATATATTTCCTTTGTATCTGATATGCATTTGTCTTTGTATCTTGTATACGTACATTGCAATATACAATCACGGACTTCAAATAAAGTTCTCCAAATTTAAACTCTTTAATCGGGTCCGGACTTATATGTATTTGTATTTTCTCACTGTATAAATATAATTAAATATACAAAACCTTCGACCCTTCACCTTTGTATCTAATATACATGCTCGAATACACAAAGTTTTTATGTGCTCCCTTTTGTATCTAGCATTTATGCACTTTCTTTTGTATCTAGCATACATGCATTCTATCCAATGTGCAGTTTGACCTTCATTGACTTGGTCATAACTCTTAAAAAACAAGGAATTTTCAGGAAATTCAAAAGGCAACCTTGAATCATTTTCAAATTGGATTCCAATTTTCATCATGGGTACCTAAAATTTTTGCAAGAAATGGTGGGTAATTTTAGGTCCCAATAGGATATAAATGGGTGTTCAAGAAGAAATTCGATGCAGATGGCAGTGTTGAAAAGAACAAGGCCAGACTGGTTGTGAAGGGGTATTCACAAGTGGAGGGAATTGATTATGTTGAAATTTTCTCTCCCATTGCAAAGCTGACATCTATTCGGTTCCTGTTATCTCTTGCAACAACTTATGACTTAGAGGTGGACCGGATGGATGTGAAGACAACTTTCCTTCATGGTGATTTGAAGGAAGACATTTACATGTCACAGCCAGAGCATTACATAGAGAAAGGTAAAGAAAATTTGGTTTGCAAGTTGAAAAAGCATTTGTATGGTTTGAAGCAGTCTCCTAGGATGTGGTACTTGAAGTTTGATGCCTTTGTGTTGTCGGTTAGATTTCTGAGATCAAAATTAGATGATTGTGTGTATTATAAATTTGACAATGATCACATTCTCATTATTGCATTGTATGTTGATGATATGTTGTTAATTGGGAATGGTAAGAATATGATTTCTCATTTGAAGTCTCAGTTGTTAGTATAGTTTGAGATGAAAAATTTAGAGGCAGCCAAGTACATTCTGGGAATGGAAATCAAAAGAGACAGAGCTAACAAAAAACTTTGGTTAAGCCAGAGTAAGTATGTGAAGACCATGTTGGATAGGGTCAGCATGGCAGATTGTAGACCATTGTGTGTTCTTATTTCTTTGGGGACAAAGTTGTCTATTAATGATTGTCCAAAATCTCCTAGTGAGGTGGAGGACATGAGCAAAGTGCCTTATTCTAGTGTTGTTGGCAGTTTGATGTATGCCATGGTCTGTACAAGGCTAGACATTATCCAAGCAGTGGGAGTCCTTAGTCGATTTATGGCTAATCCTAGACGGGTACATTGGGATGCAGTTAAGCAAGTGTTCAGATATTTGAGGGGTACTTCTGAGTATTCCATATGTTATCATGGTAATCCTATAGGACCTCTGCATTTGGTTTGTATTCATGGATTCGTGGATTCTGATTGGGTGAGTGACATTGACAGTAGGAGATCCACCAGTGTTTACGTGTTTACTATGTTTGGTGGTGCAATTAGTTGGTTGAGTAAGTGACAACTTGTGGTAGCTGTGTCCACGACAGAAGCTGAGTATATGGTAGAAACTCATGCTTACAAGGAAGCCATTTGGCTTAAGAGATTGTGTTCAGCTATTGGTGTTGATGTAGGATAGATTACGATTTGTTGTGACAGTCAGAGTGCGATTTACCTAGCAAAGAATCAAACTTTCCATGCCAGAACAAAGCATATTGATGTATAGTTTCACTTCGTGCGAGACATGGTAGAGGATGAGAAGGTGAATTTGGAGAAGGTATACACTTTGAAGAATGTTGCAGATGCATTGACAAAACCAGTGGGCACAGAGAAGTTCAGATGGTGTTCGGTGTCTATGGGACTCTCAGTCTATAGCAGTTAAATCCTGTTATTTCTATTGGCTCTTACAAGGTGTTCGACAAGTGGGAGAATTTTGGGAATTAAGGTGTCTCAACCTTGGTAATTCCTTACATTTATTTATTGTAATATATTTATTTATTGCCTATTGTGTAATTAGGATGCAAATCATGTTAAATGTCATCTTGTGGGAGTTGGCACGGTGATGTGTCATCCTGCGTGGAAGGTGACCACATGTAATTTTTTCCTCACATGAGGAGATACATGTCCCACTTAGTGGTAGAGGTATTTTTCCATGTGTTGGCACTTTGACTAGTGTTTAAGTGAATCTTGAATGAAACGGTTATGACAGATTCCTATGACAGAATCTATGACGCATAAGAGTCGAAAATAGACGATACTATGATAGGTGTGTTGCAAGTATGGGCCTAACCGGTGTTGTCATTGATGTCAACATACTCCTGTTGCATTAATGAAAAGGATTGGATGAGCTGAGTGCTGAGGATATTGTGAAAATTAGTCCTAATCAGGAACATAGAAGAACAGTGAAGACAGTAAGGAAAACGTCCAAGATAAGATGAGAATCAGAGGATACGGTTTAATGGGTTTGTAGATATGTGTCTTAAGGTGATCTAGAAAAGATTTTAGAGGTCCACATGAAGATTTGAAGAAGTTGTGACCATTCAAGTAAAACCGGTTTTGGCAAGTGTTCAGAGGTGACAGAGTGATACAAATAGGTCCGGTATGATCTGAAAATGCATTATCCTATTCTGCAGATTTGAGGGAGTGTTGAGGAAGTCTATGTGAAGTGTCAACTCAAATGGTTCATGGTTTGAAGGTCAACAAGCATCTATTCTTTTGTGACAGTGGTGACAGACTGTGTTCTTGAGGTTCCAGATGAAGGAGAGAAGGATTTCAGTAAGCAGATGAAGTGCCGATGTTCTTGGTGAGTCAGGCAATCTTGTGGAGGTCTTTGGATCATGTCCAACTTGTATTGGTGGTCCGCATTGGAGTTGGAGCTTGCAATTGAAGAAGAACCTTTGGATGATGATGTTCTTCCTGAGACTGGCTGACCAGAAGTATTACACATCTTGCGGATGTTCTTGTAGATGTTTGCCGAATTAGATGATTGTTCCTAAGTCGATGCCTTGTATAAATAAGGGGTTGTGAAGTCATTTTCAAATGTGTCCTTGTTGAGAAAAGTGTGTGGTTGCAAGGAGGAGAGTGAAAGGCAGAGCAGAAGTTTTGGGCTTAAATGGAACTGACTCAAGCATGGTGAAGATGCTATTTTCTAGTTCAAGTATGTGATACTTATTCTTTTGTAGATAGTGTGTCTCTTGTAGGCAGTGGGCCTCTTGTGAGCAGTGTGCTCGGGCAGTGAGCCTTAATTAGCATGTGCCATTTTGTTCTTTCTATTCTTCTAATAGAGAATACAATCTTGGGTTAATCACCCCATGGTTTTTCCCTTAACCAGGTTTTTCACGTCAAAATCTTGGTGTCTTATGTGTTGATGTGTTTCTGCTTTTGATTTAAGTGCATTATGTTTCATGATTAATATACTACTAATCACTAAGAGGATTTAAGTGTGTAATTGGGAGAAAGTTTTGGACAACTGATTCACCCCCCTCCCCTCTCAGTTGTGTGCCACAAGTCTAACAATTGGTTTCAGAGCCAAGTTCCTCTAAAAGGAGCTTAACCGCTTGAGGAGATCGAGGATGTTGTCTTACAAGAAGGATAGTCTGAAGTTTGATGGAACCAATTTTAATCTTTGGAAAGGTCGCATGAAATGTCACTGGCAATGTATGGGAATGGCGTACTGGACCATGGCTACAACACAGTATACACCTCCACAAGGTGGTCTGAAAGCCGCAAATGAAATTACAGATGCTGAAAACAATCTGCAGACTATAGAAGCTCTTCTAAGTGCATTATCTGATTCAGAGCTCTCAAATGTTGTTGACCTACCAACTGCTTTTGAGATTTGGCAAACACTGGAACTTTTGCATGAAGGAGACAAGTATGTTAAATGTGCAAGGTTACATAGTCTGAAAGGGAAATTTGAAAATCTGAAAATGAGAGATGATGAAAATATTACTATTTTTATGCCAAGAGTAAATGAGATTGTTGGCAAAATTCTCAGATCCCTTCTTGCTTCTTATAAAATCAAGGTTACTGCCATTGGAGAATTCAGAGCCCATACAACTGTCACAAGAGATCAATTGGCTGGCAAATTGGCTGCATTTGAAATGACCAAGTTTAGTGATGACCCCCCCAAAACTGAATCTACATTCAGAGCCAGTGCCTCTATAAAAGGTAAATAGAGGTTTGATCTGGGAGAGGACTCATCAAGGAAACTGTCATGGTATGAAAAAGAAAGAAAAGACCTGGAAGAAGAAGAAGTAGAAACTATTCAACTTGAAGCCCTTATTGCAAAGAGACTGCCAAGAGGATCCGGTAAGTATGAAGGAAAATTGCCTCTTAAGTGTTTTAACTGCAATAAGATTGGTCACTTTGCCTCAAGGTGTCCAAAAAGATTTTCAAGGCCAAATCCTAACAGATCAAGGTTCCAAAAGAATTGTTACTATGTTCATGAAGAAGATGATAATGAAGGAGTAACAAATGATGAATCAGAGACAAGAAACAAATCTAGAAGTGATTGGGTGTTTAATGCCATCAAGGAAGAAGAACCAATATCCTTTGAATCTGTCAATCATAAAGTTGTAGAAAGAGCTTTGGCTGCTCAAATTGAAGAAAAAGATGATTGGGTCATTGACAGTGGTTGCTCTCACCATATGACAGGTGACAAAAATAAGCTCATAGATTTGGAAAGGTATGAAGGAAGAGTGGTAAAGTTTGGTGATAACTCTGCTGGTAGAATCAGAGGAAGAGGAACTATTTCTTTTGATGGAAGGAACAAAACCGGTAATGTACTATATGTTGAAGGTTTGAAGCACAATCTTCTCAGTGTTGGATAGTTGGTGGACAAAGGCTATGATCTCTAGTTCAAGAATGGAAAATGCAAGATCTTTGAAAGTTCCGGAACAGAGATTACATCCGGTACCCAAAATAAAGGTAATATCTTCCACTTGGTTGGTACTGGTAAAAGTTGCTTATTTGCTCAAGTTGATCAGAATTGGTTATGGCATAGAAGAATGTGTCATGTGAATTCTGATAATATCAACAAGATAAGCAATACTCAAGTTGTAAGAGATCTTCCAAAATTGGTGAAACCTACAAATAACTTGTGTAAAAAATGTCAGTTGGGCAAGTTGAGCAGAGTCACATTCAAGAGTAAGGAACTGTCTTCTACCGGATTATTGGACTTAGTTCATACTGATCTTTGTGGTCCGGCAAGAACCAGGAGTGTGCAAGGTGATAGATACTTCATGTTACTAATTGATGACTATTCCCGGATGATGTGGGTAACCTTCCTGAAAGAGAAATCAGAAACTCTTGAGAAATTCAAAATATTCAAGGCTATGGTAGAGAATGAAACCGGATTAAAACTGAAATGTCTAAGGTCTGATAGAGGTGGGGAATTCACATCTGGTGAGTTCTTAGAGTTCTGTGAGAAACATGGAATAAAGAGACAGTTGTCTGCTCCTAGGACTCCACAGCAGAATGGAGTAGTGGAAAGAAATAACCAGACCATCCAGGAAGCTTCTAGGACCATATTGATGGAAGCAAATGTTCCTCAGATCTATTGGAGAGAAGTTGTCAACACTGCAGTCTATACTCTCAATCGAGTTCAAATCAGAAGCAATACCAGTAAGACTCCTTATGAACTTTGGTTTGGCATCACTCCTACTGTGAGGTATTTCAGAGTTTTTGGTAGAAAATGTTACATTAAAAGAGATGAAGATCTAAGAAATTTTGATGCTAGAAGTGATGAAGGAATATTCTTGGGTTACTCTACTCAAATCAAAGCATACCGGTGTTATAACAACAGACTAAGAAAGATAATAGAAAGTACAAATGTGAAGGTTGGTGAGGAAATTGAGAAACCCTCAAGGTTTTATGAATATGATGAAGATGATCAGAATGGTGTTCTGATTCAAGGAGCCCAAACCTCTTTTGAAAGTCAGATTCAAACTGATTCTGTAAATTAGGAAGAAGAGATGAGTTTCAATGACCCTGATCAAGAATCAGAAGTGCAAGAAACTCCCAAAGTTCCAAGGTATGTAAGACTGAACCACTCTAAAGATTAGATCATAGGTGACAAAAGCAAAGGTGTGCAAACTAGAAGGAAAATTGCTCAAAATTTAGATGAGTATTGTCTAATTTCAAAGATTGAACCTAAGACAATAAATGAAGCCTGCAATGATGAAAACTGGACCAAAGCAATGGAGGAAGAGCTATTGCAAATTGAGAAAAATCACACTTGGGATCTTGTTCCCAGACCTAGAAACAAGAATGTGATTGGAACCAAATGGGTCTTCCTGAACAAACTGAATGAAGTTGGTGAAGTAATCAGAAATAAAGCTAGATTGGTCTGCAAAGGTTACTCTCAAATAGAAGGAGTTGATTTTGAAGAAACTTTTGCTAACTTTTGCTCCAGTGGCAAGAATTGAAGCAGTCAGATTATTTCTTGCTTTTGCTACTTTCAAGGATTTCAAGGTATATCAGATGGATGTCAAGTCTGCCTTCCTGAATGGTGACTTGGAAGAAGAAGTATACATTAAGTAACTAGATGGATTTCAATTGTCTGCTCATGATGATATGGTCTGCAAGTTGAAGAAAGCACTGTATGGACTGAAGCAAGCCCCAAGAGCTTGGTATGAAAGATTGGATAAGCATCTTTTGAAGATTGGTTTCAACAAAGGTACTGCTGACAGTAATTTGTATTTCAAAATTGATCATGAAAACATCCTGATTGTTGAAGTGTTTGTTGATGATATCATTTTTGGAGGAAGAGATAGTATGTGTAAAACTGTTACAAATCAAATGAAAAGTGAATTTGAGATGTCCATGCTTGGTGAAATGAATTTCTTCTTGGGTCTGCAAATCACTCAAACAAAGAAAGGAATCTGCATTTCTCAGACCAAATATGTGAAAGAATTGTTGAAGAAATTTGGGATGGAAGACTCGAAACCAATGAATACTCCCATGGCAACTGGATGTAAATTGAGCAGAAATGATGACTCTCCTAAGGATGATTAGACAAAGTACAGGTCAATGATTGGAGGACTATTGTATCTTACTCAAACTAGACTAGACATTATGCAGGTTGTTGGTCTTGTTACTAGATTTCAGATTGATCCTAGAGAATCTCATGTCATGGCAATCAAAAAGATTTTTAGATATATAAAAGGGACAGTTGAGTATGGATTATGGTATCCCAGAGACTTGATTTTTCTCTTCATGCATATACAGATGCGGATTGGGCAAGAGATGTGGATGACCGGAAGAGTACCAGTGGTGGAGCATTCTTCTTAGGGAAGAGATTGGTTTCTTGGCTAAGCAAGAAACAAGAGGCAATATCTCTGTCCACAACTGAAGCAGAATATATTGCAGCAACTGGCAGTTGCACTCAAGTTTTGTAGATGAAGCAAATGCTAAGAGACATCAGAGTGCAGTTTGAGGAGTCTATCACAATTTTCTGTGATAATTCAAGTGCAATAAATATATCTAAGAATCCAATGTTGCATTCAAGGACTAAGCATATATCTATCAAGTTTCACTTTCTGAGAGAACAAGTGAACAAGAATGAAGTCAGATTGGAGTTTGTGCCCTCCAAGGATCAGATTGCAGATATCTTTACTAAACCTCTACCTAAGGACTCTTTTGAGTATCTCAAGGAGAAGTTAGGGGTTATTTCCCATCCAGTGATGAACTAAGGTGCACTGATGTGCATCAGTCTAGTGGATATCACAGTCATATCCTGTGATCTAGATTGATGATGGGGAGCTGCTACTCAGGGGGAGCAGCTGGTATGATTATGAAATGGTGGAATTGCAAGTATGTGCCCTTTGTCATTGATGTCAAAGGGGGAGAGAAGACATGTGAAAAACAAGTGGTGACTGATCAAAGGGGGAGCGGTAAAGAAAGAGAAGACAAGTGAATGGTTGTTGATGATAGGGGGAGTTGTGACAGTAAGGAGAATTTCTTCTCTTGATGGTCAAAACAAATTTTCACATCATATGTTTCCATCAATGACAAAGGGGGAGATTGTTGCAAGTATAGGCCTAACTGGTGTTGTCATTGATGTCAACATACTCTTGTTGCATTAATGAAAGGGATTGGATGAGCTGAGTGCTGAGGATATTGTGAAAATTAGTCCTAATCAGGAACAAAGAAGAACAGTGAAGATAGTAAGGAAAAAGTCTAAGATAAGATGAGAATCAGAGGATGTGGTTTAATGGGTTTGTAGATATGTGTCTTAAGGTGATCCAGTAAAGATTTTAGAGGTTCACATGAAGATCTGAAGAAGTTGTGACCATTCAAGTAAAACTAGTTCCAGCAAGTGTTCAGAGGTGACAGAGTGATACAGATAGGTCCGGTATGATCCAGAAATGCATTATCCTATTCTGTGGATTTGAGGGAGTGTTGAGAAAGTCTATGTGAAGTGTCAACTTGACTGGTTCATGGTTTGAAGGTCCGTAAGCATCTATTCTTTTGTGATAGTGGTGATAGACTGTGTTCTTGAGATTATGGATGAAGGAGAGAAGGATTTTAGTAAGCAAATGAAGTGCAGATGTTCTTGGTGAGTCAGACAATCTTGTGGAGGTCTTTGGATCGTGTCCAGCTCATATTGGTGGTCCGCATTGGAGTTGGAACTCACAATTGAAGAAGAACCTTTGGATGATGATGTTCTTCCTGAGACTGGCCGACCGGAAGTATTACACATCTTGCGGATGTTCTTGTAGATGTTTGCCGACTTAGATGATTGTTCCTAAGTCGATGCCTTGTATAAATAAGGGGTTGCGAAGTCATATTCAAATGTGTCCTTATTGAGAAAAGTGTGTGGTTGCAAGGAGGAGAGAGAAAGGCAGAGCAGAAGTTTTGGACTTAAATGGAACTGACTCAAGCATGGTGAAGATGGTATTTTCCAGTTCAAGTATGTGATACTTATTCTTTTGTAGACAGTGTGTCTCTTGTAGGTAGTGGACCTCTTGTGAGCAGTGTGCTCGGGCAGTGAGCCACCCTAATTGGCATGTGCCATTTTGTTCTTTCTATTCTTCTAACAGAGAATACAATCTTAGGTTAATCACCCTGTGGTTTTTCCCTTAACCGTGTTTTCCACGTCAAAATCTTGGTGTCTTATGTGTTGATGTGTTTCTACTTTTGATTTAAGTGCATTATGTTTCATGATTAATTTACTGCTAATCACTAAGAGGATTTAAGTGTGTAATTGGGAGAAAGTTTTGGACAACTGGTTCACCCCCCCTCTAAGTTGTGTGCCCCAAGTCTAAGAAGGTGAAGACATGTGTCATAAGGCATCTTGGAAGAAGGCATCTTTGGATGCCCCAAGGAGGGTTATGACATGTTGTAAGAGAATATGCTATTTTTAGTCAGTGTATGATAGATTCTTGTATAGCTATAAGTTATGACAGTTATGATGGATTCTATGAGAGTTGTAAAAGCATCTGTAATTGCCCAACTTGGGAATAGGTGACCATATTGGGATGGGATGATATAACAAGTGACATGACCATGATGTAGTATTGGACAAATGTCCTTAGGAGTGGATTTGGGGCCATGAGGCCAAGTTGGATGCCCATCTCAAGGAAAGCTTATTTTTGCCTTGTAAACTTCTATTTAAGTAGGCTCTTTGAGATGAGATGTATTATGTGATTGACATGTACTATGATGCTACCGGTTTGTTTCCAGATACGAGTGTCAAAGACTCTTGTAAAGACTTGCATTGCAAGTGTGTTGTAAACTTTGTTGTTTAGATAATACATAGTGCATGTTTTGGAGTGTGGGGTTTTTCACCCGTAAGGGTTTTCCCCACATTATATCTTGTCTCTCTCTTCTTCTATCTTACATTATTGTGTTGTGTATTGCTGCAATATCTCCATTGTTGGGTTAATAACACTGTAATTGTAAAGGTTAAAAAGAATTTGCACTCATCTCTTCTCATTAGATTAGTGTAGGAAGCCATTTCCACACACCTAGCTTCCTTTCAAAAGATACTCCTCAAGTGAACATATCAATCAAGGGATCTTTTCACTAACATTACATTAGGGTTATGTTAGCTAATGTTTCAGATAAAATCTATGTCTACAGAACCACTTTATGTTTTAATAGAAATGAATCAAACTAAACTAAATGTTTAAAGGAAAGAAGGAAACTAACTACAATGCTAGAAAATTAATAATAGTAAATAGAATTTTGAGAAATGAAGTACAAAAATGAAAAGAAAAAATGATAAGGAACCTGGCACCAGGAACACAACCCCACCGTCTAGGATGAAAACATGCCATGTGGATGTTTGCACGCCATGCTGTAGTCTATACGACATCGGTACTATATGGATTTGTAATCTCAGCTCTTGTGCTAGTATTTTTAGTCCTTCCTCCCACTGCCAAGCTTCCTGATGGAACTTACAAATACACAGATGAAAGAAAGGGTTGGGCTGTATAGGAGTTTGCCTTAGTCAAACCCCATTTTTGGTGTTTCGACCTCAACAATAGCCAGAGATATAGATTGATATAAAAATTATATGCTCTAATTCTAAGTGCATCTAGAATTGTTTGAGCTATGACAAGCAAGATTTGATAAGACATATGAAAGAAATATGATTAATCTAACTTTTGTAATGATTAAAGAAAAAATGATAAAGATTTGATTTCGGTGGAGCTTTGCTAACATATGAATTCGATCTTTATTTTGTAGAGCTTTTCTATGAAAAGGAAATCAATTGATCCTTTACAATTGAAAATCTATCTTAAATAGAGAAGGCAATGGCAAAAAAATCAAGGAAAGGAGTCATTTGAGCATGGATAAGCATCAAGAAAATCTTAGTGTATCATGCAAGTTAAGAGACAACTTCTAAAAATGATTTCAAGACTGATAGATGCTTTCAATATGTCAGCATGTGGTACATTAGTTTGTGCTAAGTGCTAGAGTCTTAGAAATTTTAGTTCTTGAAGGGTCTAATAATCTTGGGATAGAGCTAGGATTTAGGCACTTTTATAGTTTTTGGATATGATAAGCAAAAAGGGTCAAAGAAACACAAAGGCACATCTCATTGGTCAAGGGTAAGGCCAATGCTAGAAATGATCCTAAAAACACAATAGGGGAGTGGACACTAGTGAGTGCCAAATAAAGTGTAAAATTATGAGCAGGCACAATTTACGATGCTACATTTAGCCCCCACTTTAGTAGGTGTATGACACTACATACATATGAAAGCTAAATTACAAGAAAGAAAGTGTTGAAAGGATACTCAAAAGGAGACTGTAGAGGATGCAGATCTCTTCAAGCAGAGGAAAAAGTCCCCAAGATAAGAAACTACAAACCATATACGTTAGATAACAAAAACCTGCAAGACAATAGTGTTAGAAGGCATAAACCTACAAAACCAATATGTCAGAACATGACAAACACACACACACATATTGATGAAGGGGGTAAATCATAAAACACACAAGAACATAAATTGCACATAGAAAATAGAACTTTCTTTATTGATTTGGACAACTTATTACATTACAGAAGCTCAAATACAATCAGAGGAATCAACCCTTCATAGGCTGCAACACATTACAGCTTACTATCACCAGACTCTAGAATCATCTGCCTTCTGCAACCCCAAATCAGCTAGGGTTTCTATTTTCCTACCTATTCTTGATTCTACACTTCCCCCCTTAATTCCACTATCACCCAGGGTTCCCAAAATAGTCATAAATAGCACTTTTTGGTGGCCTCCAACTAAATTTTGAAATTTGCAACTCCCTCCAAAAGTAGGTCAACTTCTAGGAAGCATAACTTTTGATCCAGGTGTCTGATTGACAAACTATTTTAAGCAGCAGAAAGCTCACGATGTAAACTATCATGCTAGAAACTCATAAACAGATTTTTGTCAACTTTTTGGGATGTTATGGGATGTTTTAGTGCCTCATATCTCATTTCGTAAAATTTTAGGGGCTTTTTAGAAAACCAAAACTTTAATATCTTTTAGCTCACAAATGATCTTTGCCTAATTCCTTCGCCAAAGATCTTATATTTCCGTTATGTAAGTTTTTGTAAGTTTTTGCTACAATCCATGCCTAAATGCAAACTTTCCTAAAATGGTAGGTACACTTTCCAAAACAGGCAGGTTGTTATTTTTAGCAGTTCTACATTATTATTCTAGATATTATGGAACTAGAAACACTAATTATGGAAAGAAATGAAAACAACTACAATGATTTTGAATTAACTTCTTTTTGGGTGATGCAAGATTGCCCTTACACCACTGGTTGCTCCTGCATCAAACACCCAGGTAATTTGAGAAGTGACGCTATCACGTCTCAGATGTTTGTGTGAGGAAAACCCAAATGGTCAACCTCTTCCTTAGACAACCAAGAAGAATCTTCAATAGGCTTTCCTTTCCATTTTACCAAATATTCTTCATATTGCTTGTTCCAAGTCCTTCTTCCCACACGGCTATCCAAGATCTCTTCTATCTCCTCCATTGAAGTAGATGTCGAAATACTCCACTACGCTTCTATTGGTCCATCCTCTGTTCCACCTTCATGATATTATGATAAATCAACAATGTTAAAAACATGGAAAATATTGATCCCACTCGGCAGCTCTAGCTCATATGCATTTCCTGAATCATGCTTCTTCAGGATTTTGCATTGTCCAAATTTCTTCATTTTCAACTTATTGTATGTTCCAATTGGGAACCTTTCTTTTCTCAAGTGAACCGTGACTTCATCTCCTACTTGAAACTCCTTATACCTCCTCTTCTGATCTGCCTTAGCCTTGTACTGAATATTCATCTTATTAATGTGCTTTCTCACCTCTTCATGCAAATTCTTCAGATGTTCTACAAAGTCTTCAGCTTCAGCACTTGTCTTTTCTCCTTTGTCCATCTTCCTTAACTCAAAAAAATTTCTTGGGCTATTTCCATATACAATCTGGAATGGTGATCTACTAGTACTCCTATTGAGAAAATTGTTGTAAACAAATTTTTCCTGTGGTAAAATCAAATCCCACCCCTTGGGCTTATCTCCTACTAAGCATTGTAGTAGGTTACCCAAACTCCTATTCACCACTTCTATCTATCCATCAATTTGTGGATGGTGTTCAGAACTGAACTTCAAATCTGTCTTTAACTTCTTCCATAATGTCCTCCAGAAATAACCAACAAACTTGGTATCTTGATCTGAAACTATGCTCTTTGGTAGACCGTGTCATCTCACCACCTCCCTGAAAAATAACTCTGTAATATGAACAGCATCATTAGTATTCTTGCAAAGAATAAAATGTGCCATCTTTGAGAATTTGTCCACCACCACAAAAATGGAATCATGTCCTCTCTGTGTCCTTGGTCAACCAAGAACAAAATCCATACTAATATCATCCCATGACTTCTCTGGTATAGGGAATGGCTGATATAGCCCTGTATTCTGACTGGTTCCTTTTGCCATTTGACACACTATGCAACTTTGCACAAATTTCCTCACAGCCTGTTGGAACTATGGCCAATAATAATTTTCACCAATAATAGCAATGGTCTTATCTCGATCAAAGTGTCCAGTCAATCCCCCACTATGCTTCTCCTTAATCAAGTTCTCTCTCATGGAACTCCTTGGAATGCACAACTGGCTTTCTCTAAACAACATGTCATCTTGGATAATGAAATCCAACCATTTTGTCCTGTCCAAAGTAATAGGTTCCAAACAAGGTTTCCAAGCCTATGCAAAATCTAGATCTTCTAGATATAAAATATTGAGCTCATCAAACCCAACAACCTCTATCTTCATTTCTATTAACAAATTTTGCGTTCTTCTCAAGGCATCTGCAACTCTGTTGGACTTCCCACTCCTGTGCTTCAAAACAAAGGTATAACTTTGCAAAAAATCAACCCATTTTAAGTGCCTTTGATTCAACTTTCCTTGGCTATTAATATATTATAAAGCCTAATGATCAGTATATAAAACAAACTCTTTTGCCAACAAATAATGTCTCCATTTCTTCAAAGCCTAAACTATAGCATAAAATTCCTGATCATAAAAAAAATAATTTTTCTTGGCATCATTAAGCTTCTCACTAAAATAGGCAATGGGCTTACCTTCTTGACTCAAAACAGCTCCTATAGCACTACCACTAGCATCACAGTCTACTTGAAATACCTTATTGAAATCTAGAAGTGCCAAAATAGGTTTGTCTGTAACTTTCTGCTTTAATGTATCAAATCTTTTGTCTTCTCTTTTAGTCCATCTAAACTCTTTTCTATCCCCTCATTGTATCCATTAGGGGTGCACAAATACTACTAAAATTCTTGATAAACTTTCTATAAAAACTTGCCAAATCATGAAAAGATCGTACCTCTGTGGCACTCTTTGGTGTAGGTCATTCAAGGATAGCTCTCACCTTCTCTGGGTCCATCTTAAGACCTTCCTTTGAGACAACAAATCCCAGGTATACCAACTCCTTCTTTGCAAAACTACATTTCTTCAGATTAATCAACAACTTCTCCTCCCTCAGCTTCTCTAAAACTCTTCTGATATGCATCAGATGCTCATCTCAAGTCTTACTAAAAATTAAAATATCATCTAAATAAACAATAACAAAACTTCTTAAAAATTCTTTCAATACCTCATTCATGAGATGCATGAATGTGTTCGGTGCATTGGTTAGCCCAAATGGCATGACTAACCACTCATACAAACCCTCATTTATCTTAAAGGATGTCTTCCATTCATTTCCTTCTCTGATTCAAATATGGTGATACCCACTTTTTAGGTCAATCTTTGTGAAGTACTTGACTCCACTCAAATTATCCATTATGTCATCCATTCTTGGCAATGGAAACCTATACTTGATCATGATCTTATTTATGGCTCGAGAATCTATACACATTCTCCACTCTCCATCTTTCTTTGGTGCTAGTACTGCAGGTACCGCACATGGACTTAGGCTCTCCCTTATCAATCCCTTAACAACTCGTGGACCTATCTATTCAACTCTTCATTCTCTGCTGGAGTCATTCTGTGGGCTGCTTTATTTGGCAAACTAGCTGCTGGTATCAAATCCATTTGATGACTTATCTTCCTTACTAGTGGTAAACCTTCTGGTACATTATCAAAGATAATATCCTGAAATTCTTCCAACATAACTAAGACTTCTACTGGTACATCTTCACATTTCTCCTGACTAATCTTAGGAATCAATGCAAAGCAATGACGCTCATGCTTCATACCCTCCAAACATTTTCTAGCATCTACCAAGCAAATTATGGAAGTACTACATACCTTTTCTTCCACCTCCTTCAAGGGCTTCAACTTATGGTGAACTCCATCCTTTGTTAGGGAATATGTGTTTTCACAACCATCATGGACATCTCTCCTATCATACTGCCATGGCTACCCCAACAGCATATGACATGCATCCATCAGTATGATATCACACAGCACCTCATCATGGTAGCCCCCAATATTGAACTTCATTAAACACTACTCATTGACCAAAGCTCTGTGGTCCTTCTACAACCATGCAATCCAATATGGATGTGGATTCTTTCTTCTTGTCAACTTCAACTTGTCAACTATCTCCTTTGAAACAAGATTGTCAGTACTTCCACTGTCAATAAAAATGTCACAATAGTTACCTTCACATTTGCACCTTGTGCGGAATAAAATCTTCCTCTGATTGGGTTCTTTCTCCTCATTCAACAAAGTTCTTTTGACAAGTAGGATTTCTCCCTTTTTAGTATCTTCAGATCGCTCAAATTGAACATCTTCATCTACATGTGCAACTCGTGCATTACTTTTAGGTTTTCTATTTGTCCTTCCTTGATGTTGCGGACACTCATATGCTCGATGCCCTTCTTCTCCACATTGGAAACAGGTTCCTTTGAAACCTCCTCTTCCAAGTCCTTACTGAGGTTTGCCTCTTCCTCTTCCTCTTTGCTCACCATTTTTCTGGTCACGAGGGTGGTAGGTATTATCTCCTCTCTGATTTTGACTGGTGTTGGCTTCTTCACTTTTCTTTGTATCTTCATTTCGGCCCCCATAGGGTCTTCCACCAGTCCTTCCACCTTGACCTCTTCCCCTTTGCTTGTTATCAAATCTTTTATTCATCTTCTCTTCCACCTTCAGGGAAAACTGGTATGCATCTTCTATGGTGGTCATTCTAACCAGGCTCAGCTCCTCTTGAATACTCAGCTTCAACCCATTAATGTAATGGGCTACCTTCTCCTTGTTGGGCTCTGCATGGCCTATCTTGATAGTAATCTTATAAAACTCTTCTGTATAATCCTTGATAGACTTGTTACCTTTCTTTAGTCCTTGCAGCTTCTTCAACAACTCCATCTCATAGTCCATAGGAATGAACTGCTTCTTCAATTTCTCCACCATCTGATCCCATCTAGTGATCTTTCCTTTTCCTCTTCTGTTCCTCTCTAATTGGACCTCCTTCCACCAAATACTGGTGTGACCCTTCAACTTTGTTTTTACAAACTTGACCCGATCTGGGTCCTCCACATCTTCATACTCGAAATACTCCTCCATGTCATTGATCCAATCAATAAGCTGTTATGGATTCAAATCTCCAGAATATGTAGAAGCTTTGATCCTAGGCCTCTTTCTGATCTTTGAAATGGCCCTCAACAACCTAACTTCTGTAGGATCTCTTGCAGCTTCTTGTTCTTCCTCAGATAGCTCTTCCTCAGCTTCATCTTCACTTTCTTCTCTTGTTCTCGGGTCAAACCCTCTTTGTAGCTCCTCTTGCAATGCATCAATTTGCCTTTGCAGGGATCTAAAACCCTCTTCTGTCAAAGCATTCCTCCCAATACGATTTCTTTGTGGAGGCATCTTGATCTCCATAGCAAACCCACAACCTTAGGTCCTGGCGCAAACTACCTCATGATCGACGATTTGTCTACACACTTAGAAACCCTTTCTCTGATACCACTTGATGAAGGGGGTAAATCATAAAACACACAACAACAGAAATTACACACAGAAAATAGAACTTTCTTTATTGATTTGGACAACTTATTACATTACAAAAGCTCAAATACAATCAGAGGAATCAACCCTCCATAGGCTGCAACACATTATAGCTTACTATCACCAGACTCTGGAATCATCTGCCTTCTATAACCCCAAATCAGCTAAGGTTTCTATTTTCCTGCCTATTCTTGACTCTACACTTCCCGTCTTAACTCCACTACCACCCAGGGTTCCCAAAATAGTCATAAATAACACTTTTTGGTGGCCTCCAACTAAATTTCAAAATTTGCAACTTCCTCCAAAAGTAGGTCAACTTCCGGGAAGCATAACTTTTGATCCGGGTGTCTGATTGACAAATTGTTTTAAGCATTGGAAAACTTGTGATGTGGACTATCATGATGGAAATGCATAAATAGATTTTTGTCAACTTTTTAGGATGTTATGGGATGTTTTAGTGTCTCATATCTCGTTTCAGAAAATTTTAAGGGCTTTTCAGAAAACAAAAACTTTAATATCTTTCAGCTCACAAATGATCTTTTCTTGATTCCTTTGCTAAAGGTTTTATATTTCCATTATGTAACTTTATGTAAGTTTTCACTTCAATTCATGCCCAAATGCAAACTTTCCTAAAATGGTAGGTACACTTTCCAAAATAGGCAGGTTGCTATTTTTAGCAGTTTTGGAAAAACTAAAAGTCCTACATCATTATTCTAGATATTATGAAACTATAAACACTAATTATGGAAAGAAACAAAAACAACTACAATGATTTTGAATTAACGTATTTTTGGGTGATGCAAGATTGCCCTTACAGCACTAGATGCTCCTGCATCACACACACACACACACACACACACACACACACACACACACACACACACACATATATACAACATATACATAGAGGAGAAAAACACACAACAACAAAAAAATTGAGTCATGAAAATGACAGAGACCTCAATGTGAAAGGTTGCCTCAATACTATGCGTCATCCCCAAAATGCAACAACAATAAAGAAAACCACAAATAGAGGAATTCTTAAGTGAAGATAGAAGAATATAATGCGTATTGATTTCTTTAAGAAGATAAGACATAGAAAGAGTCAGGGAAGCAACCAATATGAACAAAGAAGAACACATGAATCAAACACTAGCTTTCTCTGTCGCTAGGGGTCATGCAAATAACAATAAGTACCATCATGCATCATAGACTAGTAAGCTACATTATGCTAGGTGACCATGAGTGTAAAAGGTAGTTCATATGAAGCACACAAACTAGTAAGTTACATTATGTTTGGTGGATCATAGACTAGCAAGCTACATTATGATAGGTGGTCATATGCTACCAATGCCTTAGGGAGCATATCAAACATGAACACCACAAGAGGTGAACACTTCAGGGAGTGTTAAATAAATAATGCTATAGGGGGAGAATTAATATGCAACACCTTAGGGGGTGAATTGATAAGCTACACCTCAGGGGGTGTGAATAAAGAAGGGTGCATGTATGGATGTACATGTGAGGAGAATATACGCCCCCCTTAAAATATTAGCATGTACAATATGCAAATATTTTAAGGTAAATACAAAGGGAGGAAAGAGGGAGGGGATCCTTATGGAGAATGCACACCCATAGAACAAATTGTCTCTTCCCCCCAAAGTAAGGGCGAGAACAACCATGAAAAATAATATTGTGTTGTTACCAAATATAAAGTATGGTTGCACGTAAAATTGTACAACCATGAATGGAAATGAGAAAAAAAAGAAAGCTACAGGTGCCACATATTGGGTAGCAACACAAAAGTCTCTTGAGAATATAGAGGAAGAACAATGAGCTAGATAGAGGCCATGCTCAATATCACTTATCATGCATAGGAGAGAGAGAGATGCTTCATCAAATGGAAGAGTGAGAACACTCGTGTCAAGAAGATGTTGACTTTTGTCTCTCAAGGATTCACATTCATTGATGGAATGGTTAATTGCTCGATGATATGCACAAAAAATTAGTTGATATTTCAGAAGTGTATGGAATGCTTTTAATTAGAGATTGGTCAAAGATCCTAAATGGATATTTTTCCACCGACTTCTCTCATCTTTGGCACCCATGGAAAGGAAACCAAAATTAGATCAGGATTGAAAGTGTTCACCTAGATTCAAACACATGATAACTAAGTACAATCACCAAAATGAGGTAGCTTATACTTCCATAGAATGAAGAGTTTATAGTGTTGATGAAATCTTAACCACTTTTGTGTTCCCTCAAAGTTCAATAGATAGCAAAGATTAAAAAGATCCAACTTTGGACCTAAGGTGCCAAGAATTTTCAATAAGATTGGAAATAGATCAGCATGCCCTAGGAGAGACTATAAGTATTATTGATCTCTTATTGCATAATTGGTGCAGAGTTCATTATCAAGAGCATTCAGAGTTGACATGTGAAACATGCCTCTAGGATGTTAAGGAAGATCCCTATAATATTTTGGACTCAAAATTTTTAGAATCACATTATGGAAACTCCAATGATTTAGTAAGCAATATTAATATAAAATAAAGAATGATGATATCTTATTCTTTGTTGAATTAGGTTGATTGGATAGAAAAGAAAGATCAAATACAACCCAAAGCCATGAATATGCAATGTAATGTCACCCTTGTCCAAGAAGAAGAGTTACCTGTTGTTTTAAAGATGACCTAGGAACAATTGCAAGTAGACCTGAGTAAATCAAAAGAAGACCTAATTGTATTACTTGAAGAAGTACACTCCTCTAAGGATAGTGAGGAAGAAGTATTTTATATTACTCTGAGACCAAAGAATATATATGTTGGACATGTCTCCAATCAAGAAGTGATTGATAAAAGTAAAATCCTACAAGAGAACCATGTTTGAACACTCAGGTTTGATGGATCAAGGTCTAAGCGAGGAAGTGGAGCAAGAGTAGAATGGGTAAGCACTAAAGATAGACCTTTCTTAGCTTCCTATAGGCTACAATTTGACTGCACTAACAATTTGACAAAGTACAAGGCCTTGATCAGAGAACTAATTTTTGCACATAAGAAAGGGGTTATGTGTTTAAAAGTGGAAGGAGATTTAGAATTAGTATGAAGCAAGTAAGAAGTTAGTACCCTTGCTATGACAAAAGGTTAGATGTTTATAGGAACATAGTATGGAGCTTGATCGGATATTTTGAGGCATTTGATATAAAGGTCATTCCCCAAAGAAGAATCACATTTCAGATGCACCAGCAGTTGTAGCCAACACTCTAGAACCAATGACACATTCTTGACTGAGAAGATTCTTAGTAGACATGGTTCTTGCACCAGTAGTGCCTGACAACATATGTAACTATCAAGTATTCCAGGATTATCAACATATTCTAGAATGTATTACTAACACAGGGGTCTTTGAAGGGTAAATTATTGATTAATGTGATCGAAACCCATTCAAAGAAGACAATGAAGGGGTAATCAACTTAAAGACCAACAACATCCCAAAAGGCATGCTAGATTTGGATAGGATATTTTATTCAGACCCGAGAGCAAAGGAAAAAAACACCTTATGAATCTGAAGGAGGGAAATATGAAATATACAACTTGGGAGAAGGTGGTGTAGAGAATATTTTTCATTGGTAGAACTTGCCCTCAAAGAGAGAAAGAAGACATTACCAAAGTGCTAAAAGATTATAGAGATGTCATTACTTGGGGGTATCAAGATCTTAAGATGTTTGATACATCCATCATCACACATACAATTCCTCTCAAACCAAACTTAAATCCCTTTAGGTAGAAGCAAAGGCTAATTGGTGCCTTGATAGAACCATTGATCTTCAAGGAAGTTCAGAAGTTGTTGGCAGCTAAGATCATTTTTCTTGTGAGACATTCTACATGGGTAGCAAATTTGGTTCTAGTCAGGAAAAAGAATCATGAAATTAGACGTTGTGTGGATTTTCAAAACTTAAATAATGCCTAGGGTAATTACCCATTGCCATGCCTAGATGAGGTGTTACAGATAGTGACTGGGTCACAAATGATGTCATTTGTTAGATGGGTATTCTAGGTACAACCAAGTTATTTTGAAGTATGAAGACATGATGAAGATAGCCTTTAAGAGTAAATGGGGAACATTCACCTACAGAAGGATGCCTTTTGGATTAATAAACACTAGTGAAAATTTCCAGTGAGTAATGGATACTGCCTTCAAAGATTTGGTAGGTAAATGTATTATCATATACATGGATGATCTCATTGTGTTTTCTAAGGACATAACTAACCACACGTCAAATTTAAAGAAAATATTAGAGAGGTGTAGACTATAGGGGATATCTTTGAACCCCAAGAAGTGCATCTTTGGGGTAATTGAGGGCAAGTTGTTAGGACACATAATTTTGAAAAAGGGAATCTCAATTGATGCCAAGAGAGTAGAAGAAATCCTAAAATTACCCATGCCTGGCAGAAAAATGGAGATGAAATTTCTTTCTTCACAAAGATTAATTTTGTCAGAAAATTCATCACCAGATTTGCTGAAATTGTTAAACCACTGAGTGACATGATGAAGAAAGATGCTAGAATCTAATGGATCAATGAAGCCAAATAAACATTTACACAAATCAAGCAATCTATTACTAAAGATCTTGTCCTAATCAGCCTAGATTACTAGAAGTCATTTTATATTTACTCATTCGCATCTAAAAATTCATGTGCTACTATTCTCACACAGAGAAAAGAAATAGGAGATGAAAGAATGATAGCATTTATGAGTTCTCCCTTCAAAAATGTTGAGGTTAGATACCCCTATGTGGAAAAATAAACTTTCACATTGGTAAGAGCAGTAAAGAAGTTAGACACTATATTTTACAAAGCAAAACCTTCTTTATTGTTCCAAACCAAGTCATTAAGTCTTTACTGACACAAAGTGAACTAGGAGAAAGGAGAGGAAAGTGGATGGCTATTATGCAGAAATTTGATTTAGAGATCCAACCAATTAATCTTGTTAGAGGACAGAGATTATCTAAGACTATGGCTGATTTTGACCCTCAAATATCTTGCGAACAATATACTATAGACTCCATCACAAGAGATGAGTGGTATAAAGACATAGTCCATTTCTTGTTAAATAACTAATGTCTAGAGGATTTGAAATCTACCCAATGAAGGGCATTAAGACTAAAAGGTTCAAATTATATGATCAAGAATGGGAACTTCTTTCGAAAGAACTTTGAAGGAGTCTACTTGTGATGTTCAAATCAGCAAGAAACTAAATAGGTCCTTCAAGAATTTCATGGCAAATATGGAACTAGGCATAGTTCAGGTGACTCTACTACACACCAAATAATTAGATCTAGATATTATTGGCCTGATTTTTCAAAGATGCACACCGGCGTGCGAGGATATTTCATGTTTTCCATGTTGGCAACTATAAAATTTATTTCCATTGTGCTCATTTTTCCCCCAAAACATCCAAAATCCTATTCAAATTTCTTATAAAATGCCTCCATTAGATGGAGAATTCAATTCTAAGCAACTTTGCCTTTTGAACCATATCAAAATTCCTTAAAATGAAAAAATTGTGCTTGGTCAAAGTTTGGCCTTTTATGTTTTGCCTTGGTCAAAAAGTGTTTTCTCCCTTAGAAAAAATCCTCATTATTTTTACCCACTATCGAAAAATTGACAAAACTTATAACTTTTGAACTTGTTTCCAAGTTCCTTTTCCTGTCAATTTGCTAATTTTTATATTCACCACTTGAAGTTGAAGAATGACATATGTATCGGCAAAAGGGTTGAAGTTGGTCTCTTTGTTGGCAAATTTGTTGGTTTGCAAACCAATAGGTTTGTCAACTTCCTCCTTCTCCAACTTAAGGGAAAAACAATGGATATGGCTCCCTTGTTAGTGATTTGGTAGGTTCGCGAACTTGAGAGTTCGTTGACAACAATATTTGCTGACAAGGAAGATGGAAGTGACCATGGAAGAAAAGAGAAAGGCTAGGGAGGATATGGGGAGGCTTCCAAAGTTCGTGACTCTACCAAGTTGCTGATAAGGCAAAATTGACAAAGGCAAGGGAGAAAATGTGCTTGTTGGGGAATTGGTGAAGTGTTGAACTAAGTGAATAGTTCAAAAACCATGAGGTTCACCAATTTGAAGTTTAGCCGATGGCTTTTTCGTTGACAAGGCGATAGGATGGAGCAAGAAGGTGGAAAAGTGAAAGGTTCAGCACAATTCATTTTTGTTAACAAAGGCAAAGTTTGATATAGTGGAAAAATCTAAGGAAAGGTGCCTTGTTAGGAAATCGGTGGAAGACAGAACTAGAAACTAGTTCAGATTTTTAGTAGTTTGCCAATATGTGTTTTTACCAACAAAGGAAGGTAAAGTTGGTTCGCCAATGGGCATTTTCGCCGATAGAGGAGTTGGTTTGGCATGGGTTAGATTTTTTCTGACAAGGCAAATTGATGGTAAAGTTTCCTAAGGCAAACAAAGACAGGAAAAGAGAGTCTTCTGTCAACAAATTGACTAAAGGCAAAATTAATGCTTGGTTCATGAAAGTGTGTTTTTGTCTACACAAGAAAAAGGTTGACCAGGTTTTGAAAAGTAAACATTTGCTAATAAGGCAAATAAAGAGGATGAAAAGCTAAGTTCGGTGAATGTATACTTTGTAATATGTGAGCTTCTGGAAAATACTGTGTGTGCTTTTTTGAATTGACATTTCGGATCACACTCCATGATCCATCATCAGGATGAAAAGAAGAGAATTAGTGTGATCCGAAACGTCGATTCAAAAAAGCACACACAGTCTTTTCCAGAAGCTCACATATTACATATCATGGACTGTGGAAATATCATGTCTAGAATGTATACTTTGCCGATAAAGGGAGATAGAGGCTCAGGTTTAGCAAAAACATTTTTTTGCTGATAAAGGAGGCCGCCAAATAAAAGGTTTGAGAAAATTAAATTTGTCGAAAAAAGAGAAAAGATAAAGAAGGCAAATGAAGCTTAGTTCTCAAATGTTGGATTTTACTGATAGAGCATGGAAAAAGGCACCAAGGGACCATAAAATCCTGAAAAGTGTGAAATTGTTGATAAGGTGATAAAAGGGATGAGTTTGGGTAAAATATTTTTTTGCTGATAAGGAAGAAAGGGAAGCGATAAATATAGAGTTCAAAAAATTAAAGATTTACTGACAAAAGGGGAAATTGACCAGTTCTGAAATATAGAAATTCACCAACAAAGTGTAGAAACAAAGGCAAGAAAATATGTAAACAGAAGTGAGTCTGTGCTAAGAAAAAGTTACAGATGAGGAAAAATGAAAATGAAATTCAAATATAAGGTGTGATTGTAGACATCAAGCTAGGTGCTGGAATAGTGTTTGTAGTTAATATGTAAGTACCCAAATTCAATAGTGGATGGTGTGTTCCAATTTCTGATATTTTTTGTAGGTCCTCTCAAGGACGCGAAACAAATTTGTAGGGCATGGGCTTTGAGAATTTACGTTGATCCTCCTAACATAGCCATGTGCTTCATTCATTGTGGTGCTTTTCCTTATTGACTGGGATTTCAATGCCCAGATGCTGCATAGAGGAAAACAACTGTATATGCCTCATTTTTAAAGATAATTTTGGGGTTGGTCACCGAGCCAATTCTCTAGTCTATAGTGCTTCAGGAGTGTTTCAGGGCTTTAAATCAAGCCAGTCTAGGTAGTAAATGGAGAATGTGTTTTGATGCATCATATGAATGTATTGCAAAGCATTTTTTTTGCATTGGTATGTCTCCATGGCCATTTGTAAAAAAATAGGGGAATGTATAATGTGTGATAGCATTTTTATTCAATATAAGACTTATTTTGAGTCTTTGTTGCAAATGAGTCTTTGTAGTTTAGTCCTGGATCATTAAATATGCTCAATATGCGAAATATAATTTGAGAAATGTATGTGAATACATTTTTGTATTTTGTTGATGTTGATTCAAATCTTTTCTTCCCTCTTTATTGCTTATGACTTAGTTTCCCAATAGAGTAGGCACCAATCCATATTGGAGAGGGATCAAAAACTATTTTAAAACAAATAAATCTTTCATCTATGGTTCAAGGTAAAAACCATCTTTCATGTGCATGTACATTCGCACAGTTGAATTTACTATATAGGGGTTATGTGATAGCCGATCATTCTTGACATACTGATAGTCTTTGGAGTCAAGATGATGAGTTGGGTTTCATTGTCTAAATTTTTAGTTGTTCATCTAGTTTCAACTCAATACCTATTTAGGTATACCCCTTGGAATATCCCTCTAGAGTCTAAGCTGAGCTCGAAGTGCAGAGGAGTCTGCCCACTCTTATAGTTGGCAAAAATTCCCCTTTACTTGTTGATAAACCTCTTCTTTTTACCTTGATGAAAATCCATGGCATAGGTGTTTTAGGAATGTTTTAGAGTTTTTGGTTGGAGTTATTGTGGGCACCAACATTTTGGCATCGTTACTGGGGATAGTGATCCTTTGGTTCAGATTTGAAGCCCCCTTGTAACAATCAGTTTACAATTTTCCATTGTGTTTGGGTGAATTGGCAGCCCATCAACTTACACCAACATTTTGGTGTTGTTGTTAAGGAGAAGACTATTGCTGGGATAAAAGATTTGAAGACTCTTCTGATATGAGTGACCCAGAATTAGTTTTGAAGCCTTGAAGATGAGTGACGCTTCAAGGGTTTTCCTCAGTCGTTGAGGTGGTGACTCTATTGTCAAAAGAAAGCAAAGTGTTGATGTTGTGTGCATGTTTCAAGAAGGTTGCAGCTAGTTAAGGTACAAGTTTTTCTTTTTGCCCTTACTATGTTTTCTTTCTCAGTAAAGAAATATGTTGTTTTCTTTCCTTTGTCCTACAAAAGTGATTTGTAGTTGGTCATGGCCAACTTTTATGAATATGGATACACTATGGAGGATTCTTGCCCTGTATCTTCTTATGTTGAAGACCCTAGTAACTATATGGCCTTAGACCATTCTGGTAATGCATTTTCTAATCATAACTCTACCAATTTTACAAACCTAGAATGTTTTGAGCCCTTGCATAATAGAAATGAAAAGTCTTGGCTGCAGAATAAAATTGAAAAAGAAAAACAATTGTTAGAGTCTTTGCTGCAACAAGAAGAAGAATTAGCAGGTTGAATTAGGTTGCATTAGTTCATGCCATAGTCTGATTCCCCTCTTGTTGTTCCCAATTGTTCTTTTCCTCAACCTCCCCTATTATAAATGAAAACACCTATAGACAATTGGACCTCTCATGGGTGAGTTATGAGTAAGAATCCATGCCCAAAAGTATTTACAATGAGATGCCTTTATTTGATGGGTGTGAGGTTTTCAATGGGAAGGCACACATTGATGCATTTTTAGACTTCATGGAAAAATTTCAATTTGGAGATGAGGATATGTGGATGAGATTTTTTGTAAGATCTCTATGTGGAGTAGCACAGAAGTGGCTAGTTAGTTTCGTTGACCATCATTTTGCTTCTTGGGATCAGTTGGTGGCTACCTTTGAAGATTTTGCTAACAATCTAGACCCTATTTTTCTTGTCCAAAAAGTAGAAACTATTAGAAGGCAAGAAGGAGAGTCTAGCATGGAGCTCAACCACAAATTTGCGGTGACCCTATCTCACATCCCAGAAAAATTCATACATGATCTTCTTGTGTGTATCGATACGTATTTGAGAGCTTATGATGGTTCTATAAGTTCAAGTTCTATACAAGAACAGTTCAATATAATGGGTTTGCAATAGGCCTATGTGTTCATTGATTATGTTAACAAAGTTAAAAGGGATATGATTGCAAAATCTATATCCTCAGATGTAGAGTTGGTTGATAATGAATAGGATGTTGTAGACAACAGGGATGTGGACATTTCATATGATCCAGAAACAATATCAAGTGATGATTGTGTAAGTAGAAGGGTAGAGGAAGGTGCTAGTGTAGTGTATGCGAGTGATTCAAATGAAAATAGTAGTGACTACACCCACATTCCATTGAATTAGTCATCAGTGGATGATGAAAAGGAACAAATCAATGATTTACATGTAATCTAATGAAGAGATTTTTGACCCTGCTGCTTGTTGTTCTATTGTAAACTGCCTGAAAGGTATGTATGCAAGTGAGGCATTGAATGTATTAGCTCATGTAATTGATTATATAATGTATGCATATATTGATGAAGCAATTGATGATGAAGAGATGAGCATAAGAGATAATGCCCTCTTTGAGGAGCATGCAAGTCCGTTAGGTAAGAGCACTATTTATGATTATGATTGGTGTGTGGATAATCCTCTTTTTGAAGGTGACCTTGGGCTCAATGAATTTGAGCTATCGGCTTTGGAGGGGGAGAGTCATATGTTGTATGACATGGCTACCTGTGGATGACAAGTGGAAAGAGAGGGATGTATGCAAAATGATGTTGAGGGTGAACAAGATGCTAGTCTCATGTTTGATGTTTTACCCTTATTTATCCTTGATGATAGTTTTGATGTCATTGACACTAGTTTGCATAAGGCTGAAGAGGATTGTGCTTTACCTAGACACCATGAAGATAATACTACAGTTATAGGTGATTCTGAGGTAATTGTCTCCCACTTTTAAGACCATGTAATGGTTGATTTTCTAGAGCTTTGTTTGGGGTAGTTACCTTTGATTAATGTGAATCATGTTGAGAGCACATTTTTGAGCTCATTGGCTGGGCATGATGACATTTGGGTTGAATGTTCCTGTATGGATCAAGTTTTTGATCTGCAGGGTGAAGAGGAGAAAATCATTTTTGATTTTCTTAGTAACAAATTTTACATAGCAGTGTGTGCTAAGGAATACAAAACAAAGAGGCAAATTGAAGATTGTGAGTCTTCACTTGAAGTGCCTTAGATTTTAAATTTGTATACTAATGGTGGAGATTTAAATATGAATCATGCCTTTGATTCAGTCATTGAGGATCACATTAGGATTAGTGCATCTGGGCCACAAGAAATTGAGTAGTCTTATGATATAGCCCAGTATGAGATCACACCTAGGCTGGATGAGTTGCAGCTTGATAGTTTCCTTCATGCTGATATTTATGCAGGCCCAGAAATGCATCATGTTGACATGGGACTTAAAGGTGAGTGTTTATATGTGAGTCAGCATGATGATGAATCATATTATCTATGGCTACCTTGCCTTGGTATAAAATTTTTCAAGTTTCAACATGATAATATGAATGTTTATATTTTGTATGTGCATGCATGCAAAAAAAATTTGTTGCTGATGTTGGGTGGTCAGTGCAGCAAGGGATCGAGGGAGATCAACTCCTTCAATAGACTTGTCTTTGACAAAGGCAAGTGGCTTCATTTAGTTTTCTATGGGGTGACTTGCAGTGTCCCAAAATTTTGTCTGCAGTCATTTTTGACTATGTGTTTCTTTGTAAATATATTTTTTGTGTGTGTCCCTTCATGTGTTTTGTGTGTTATTTTGCTTGGAGATATTCTTGATTCTCACTATGACACTTCTTGTCACACATCCCCAACCAGCACTAGTGTTGGTACCTGCAAAATTTATTTCCATTGTGCCCTTTTTTTGCCCAAAAAATCCAAAAATCCTATGCAAATTTCTTAGAAAATGCCTCCGTTGGAAAGAGAATTCAATTGTAAGCAACTTTTCCTTTTGAACATCTCAAAATTCCTTAAAATGAAAAAGTTGTGCTTGGTCAAAGTCTGGCCTTTCATGTTTTGCCTTGGTCAAAAAGTGTTTTCTCCCTTAGAAAAAATCTTCATTATTTTTTCCCATTATCGGCAAATCGGCAAAACTTATAACTTTTGCACTTGTTTCCAAGTTCGTTTTCCTGCCAATTCACCAATTTTTATATTCACTGCTTGAAGTTGAAGGATGGCATATGTACCAACAAAAGGGTTGAAGTTAGTCTCTTTGTGGGTGAATTTGTTGGTTTGTGAACTAATAGGTTAGCTAATGTCCTCCTTTTTTGACTTAAGGGAAAAACAATGTATATGGCTCCCTTGTTAGTGATTTGTTGGGTTTGCAAACTCTGTAGTTTGCCAACAACAATATTCATCAACAAGGAAGAAGGAAGCAGTCATGGAAGAAAAGAGAAAGGCTAAGGAGGATACTGTGAGGCTTCCAAAGTTCATAACTCTACCAAGTTGCCAATAAGGCAAAATTGGCTAAGGAAAGGGAGAAAATGTGCTTGTTGAGGAATCGGCCAAGTGTTGAACTAAGTGAATAGTTCAAAAACCATGAGGTTCGCCGATATGAAGTTTGGTCAATAGCCTTTTCACCGACAAGGAGATAGGACGGAGAAAGAAGGTGGAAAAGTCAAAGGTTTGCCACAATTCATTTTTGACAATAAAGACAAAGCTCGATACAGAGGAGAAATGTAAGGAAAGGTAAATTGTCAGGAAATCAGTGGAAGGTAGAACTAGAAACTAGTTTAGAATTTCTGCAGTTTGCTGATATGTGTTTCTGCTGATAAAGGGAGGTAAAGCTAGTTCACCAATGGGAATTTTTGTCGATAAAGGAGTCAGTTCGGCATGGGTCCTTTTTTCTGACAAGGCAAATTGATGGTAAAGTTTCCTAAGGCAAACAAAGATAGGAAAAGAGAGTGTTCTATTGTCAAATTGGCTAAAGGTGGAATTAATGCTTTGTTCATGAAAGTGTGTTTTTGCCGACACAGGCAAATGGCCGCCCATGTTCTAAAAAGTAAACATTTGTCGATAAGGCAAATAAAGAGGATGACAAGCTAAGTTCGACAAATGTATAGTTTGCTGATAAAGGGAGATAGAAGCTCAGATTCAGCAAAAAGGCTTTTTGTCAATAAAGGAGGCTGCCAAATAAAAGGTTCAAGAAAATGGAAATTCACTAATAAAGGAGAAAAGGTAAAGAAGGCAAAGGATTCTTAGTTCTCAAATGTTGGATTTTGTCGATAGAGCATGGAGAAAGGCACAAAGGGGTACAATTTTGAAAAGTGTGAAATCGCCGACAAGGTGATAAAAGGGATGAGTTTGGAAAAAAAAAATTTAATGATAAGGAAGAAAAGGAAGTGATAAATATAGAGTTTGACAAATTAAAGATTTGCCAATAAAAGGGGAAATTGATCCAATTCTAAAATATGCAAATTTGCCGACAAAGTGCAGAAACAGAGGCAAGAAAAGGTACAAATAGAGGCGAGTTCATGCTGAAAAAGAGTTGCAGATGAGGCAAAATTAAAACAAAATAAAAGTATAAGGCATGATTGTAGACGTCAGGCTGGGTCCTAGAACAATGTTTGTAGTTAATTTGCAAGTACCCAAACTCAATACTGGATGGTGTGTAAAAAAAAATTTACCGATAAGGAAGAAAAGGAAGTGATAAATATAGAGTTTGACAAATTAAAGATTTGCCAATAAAAGGGGAAATTGACCCAATTCTAAAATATGCAAATTCACCAACAAAGTGCAGAAACAGAGGCAAGAAAAGGTGCAAATAGAGGCGAGTTCATGCTGAAAAAAAGTTGCAGATGAGGCAAAATTAAAACAAAATAAAGTATAAGGCATGATTGTCGATGTCAGGCTAGGTACTGGAACAGTGTTTGTAATTAATCTGTAAGTACCCAAATTCAATACTAGATGGTGTGTTCCATTTTACCATATTTTCTACAGGTCCTCTCAAGGACGTGAAACAAATTTGTAGGGCATGGGCACCTAGAATTTATGTTGATCCTCTTGACATAGCCATGTGCTTCATTCATTGCAGTACTTTCCCTTATTGACTGAGATTTCAACACCCAGAAGCTGCATAGAGAATGACTATATATGCCTAATGTTTTAGATATTTTGGGGGTTGGTCACACTGCCAATTGTCTAGAATGCAATGCTTAATGAGAGTTTTAGGGCTTCAAATCAAGCCAATCTGGGTAGTGAATGCAGAATGTGTTTTGATGTAACATAGGAATGTATTGTAATGCATATTTTATACATTGGTATGTCTCCATGGACATTTGTAAAGATTTAGGGGAATGTATAATTGTAGTTGTATGTTTTCTCTCACCGCATTTATTAGTACGATTGTAATAGAGATTTGATAATGTGTTACAGCTTTTAAATACAATACAAGCTTTGTTTTGAGTCATTTCTTTGTTGCAAATGGGTCTTTGTGGTTTGGTCCTAGATCATTAAGAATGTCCAATATGTGAAATATAATATGAGAAATGTATGTGAATACATTTTTTTATTTTGTTGATGTTGATTCAAATCTTTTCTTCCCTCTTTATTGCTTATGACTCAGTTTCCCAATAGAGTAGGCAATAGTCCATATTGGAGAGGGATCAAACACCATTTTAAAACAAACAAATCTTTCATCTATGGTTTAGGGTAAAAACAATCTTTCCTATACATGTACATTCACAGAGTTGAATCAGCTATATAGGGGTTATGTAATAGCCAATCATTCTTGACTTAGTGACAGTCTTTGGAGTCAAGATGATGAGTTGGGTTTGGTTTTCCAGTATTTTTAGTTGTTCATCTAGTTTGAACTCAATACTTATTCAAGTATACCCCTTGGAATATCCCTCCAGAGTCTAAGTAGAGCTTGAAGTGTAGAGGAGTTTGCCCACTCCTATAATTGGCCAAAATTCCCCTTAACTTGTTGATAAACCTCTTCTTTTCACCTTGATGACAATCTCTAGCCATTTTATTTTAGGAATGTTTTGGAGTTTTGGGTTGAAGTTATTTTTGGAACTAACATGTCAGACTGCCACCTCTAGAGAAAGAAATCATGTAATGCCTTTGCAACCAGTGTATGAGGTAAGACTGTTCGCCCAATGGGCTTTAGATTTTATTGGAGTAACTAACCCCAATTCCTTTATAGGTCATAAATTCATTTTGACAATGATGGATTAGTGCACTCAATGGATAGAAACGTAACCTTATAGAAACTATACTGCAAATATGGTAATCAAATTTTTAGAAGACAACATAATCACAAGGTTTGGAATACCTTTTGCTCTAGTATGTGATAATGGCCTTGCTTTTTCATCTGCATAATTAATGCAACATGATCTTTGGAGCATAAGGTAGTTTTAAAATTTTCTTCTAATTTTATCCATAGGGTAATGGAGTACTTGAGTCAACTAACAAAAACTTTCTTGATGTAATTAAGAAGCTACTTGAAAAGAATCCTAAGTATTGGCACACTCATATCAAGTTTTCTTTATAGGCAAACCAAACTAGACTTAAAGCATCCTTAGGAACTTCACCCTATCAACTAGTTTATGGGGTAAACCTAGTGTTTCCTATGAACTTACAAATCCCAATCCTCAAGTTCATAATAGAATTTTTTTATAGACGAGGACAAGATAGAGGCTAGACTTATGAATTTGTTGAGTCTAGAAGAAAAGAGAGATGTTTTCCTCCAACATTTTATCAAACACTAGGCAAAAGTCAAGCGATGGTTTCATAAAAAGAGATAAAATCAAAGCTTGAATATTTGACTTAGTTCTTTTGTCCAAGATAAGGCCAAGTGAAAGAAAGGGGATCACCAAAAATTTGAAAAACTTTGGCAAGGATCTTATCAAATCTCTTAAATTCTCAAAGAAAATACTTTTAGGATCAACTCTTTGACTAGAGAACTTTTCCTATTGCTAGTCAATGGGAAGTTTCTCAAACATTATTTTGTTCCGTGAAAGTAAGGAAGTGTTGCACATTATTATAGTAGAATAGGTTTTTATCTATTTTGTTTGGTTATGTGTTTCATTTCTTCTTCTGGTTTTCTTTTGTTCCTTTTCTATTTAGTTTCCTTTTTTGTTTTATTTTGTATTTCAGAGGGTTCCTTCACTGATAGCATAAGAAATTTTCTTCATGTGTGGTGAGTACCAAAATCTATCTTAGTTGGGTCTCGCTATTTAGTATTTTCTAATATATAATCAGACATTCCTCCTAAATGCCTAGTTTACTTTCATCCATCATGAACTTTGAAACACAAAA
The DNA here is from genome assembly GCA_027924645.1 of Cunninghamia lanceolata. Taxonomy (NCBI): domain Eukaryota; kingdom Viridiplantae; phylum Streptophyta; class Pinopsida; order Cupressales; family Cupressaceae; genus Cunninghamia; species Cunninghamia lanceolata. The sequence continues at coordinate 9,865,434 of BSBN01001067.1, forward strand.
CCTTTATAGTGAAGATTGCAAGACATTGTAAAGAACCTACTATCTTTCACTCAAAGCTTAATATTTTTAGAAATTAACTTGAATCTAGATACATCGATTTCTTCCTCAAGTGAAAAACTTAATAGTTATATTCGTTTAAAGCATGACCATTTTCATCTTTTCCCATTACTCATTTCTCCCAATGAAGAAGACTTATAAATTGAAGATTTATTTTTAGATTAGCAGATATTATCTAGAAAGGATGAAACAGACAGGTGGGGTTTCATATCCATCAGGTCTTAATTTTTCTACATGCTAAAGAGTGGCTAGACATGATAATTATGAATGCTACAATAGTTATATCTCAAGGTTAGGATCAACCTAGACCTCAAAGTGGTGGAGACCACAAATCTTCTATATGCCAATAGAGAAAAGAGTTCATAGGTCCTTTCCTACCTTTCACGACAACATTATCTGATTTACCTTTATTGAAATCAACAATAGTATGGAGTTTATTTTGAGCATTAATTGAGGTAATGGAATTGTCAAAATAGGATTCTTCATGTGTCTTTATCATCATTCCAATCCACCTTCCCTTTCATCTTAGCTAAGCATAACCCAATTATTCCATTTTGATATAAGAAGTTATCCAAATTGTTCAATAATATGTATCTAAATCAAAATATCCCATGGGTACATAAGGATTTAGTTTAGAAGGAATCATCAAAATATTTGAGTATAAAATGAAAAAAAAAATACTTTGAATGCTTATGAAAAAGATTACTCAGACAAGATTACTCATATTACTAGATTGATTTTCTAGGTCCTAGTTGATATCCCTCACAACAACATCTAAAAGTAGTTGGATAATTCAAGTGCTTGTGACATATTTGGTATCATCGTCATCCATTACCATCACATTCCACCTTCCATCTATAATCCCCATCAAGTCTAGATAAAAATTAAAAAATGATCAAATTGTAGATCTCAGTTATCTAATCTAGCTTATTATTTTCCATCCATCCATATCATTCCCCTTCATTAGCCCTAATTCCTTAGACAATTTTACCTTAAGGACTATGAAGGATCCCTATGGAGGTGAAACTTTTCAAAGGAAAACTTTGTTAATAATTGAAATAAGTACATAACATGCATATAAGTAGTACAGGTTTACCAAATCTCATCATCAATACTGTCAACATTTGGTTTTTCAGCAAAATAATAGATTTGGAAAGTCTTGTCAAGTATTGCAAATTATTATTCAGCAAGGTTGCATATATTGTTATTTTTGTTCAAATTAATAATGGAATTTAGTGCATCAAGAAATTTGGTAATGAGATTGACTAGGAGATTCCATTGATTCAACTATTTTGGAGCTACACTAAAAAACATAAAGAGAAAAATTATCCTCTGGTGAAAACCACTTTCCATGGCACCTTAGATAAGTACCATGATGAAAAACCATTCATGGGCATCATGAGTAGAATATAACTTTATCAAGTAACTTGAGGAAGGTTTTGTTGTATTTTGACTTTAGTAACACTTCTGTCTTAGCATCAGTGTGAACTACAGAAGAGTGGGGAACAATTTGCCTCTAGAAAAACAAGTGGTGAAGGTACTTGCTAACACGATTGTGGACAAAAACAAAAGTCTATGACATGGACCTGATTGTGTTGCAGGCATTTGTACACATAGACATTGGAGTGGTGGTGTGCATGGAGAATGAGAAAGTGGCTACGATGAGCAAGAGAGAGAGCACAGGGCAAGTGTGGGTGAGCCAAAGGGTGAGTTCTTATTATCTTGTGACTACCATTATTCAGATCATGGTGGGCAATGAGGTGCTCACAGACATGAAAGACAAATTGAGAAACGCTTTGGTGTCTGCCATGCAAAATGTTCATGTGGTGCTACTTTCCTTAGGTTTGGTAGACAAGATAAAAGTCTCTATGCCACACAACATGGCTATGCTTGAAAGCTCCTTCCCTCCCTTTGCAACCACATTCATGCCCTCTTTGTTACCCATCATGAAGCCATGATGAAAACCCGTTCATGGGCATCATGAGTAGAATATAACTTTATCAAGTAACTTGAGGAACGTTCTACTATATTTTGACTTTAGTAACACTTTTGGTAAGGAATGAATCATGTGCATATTCAATCATGGTATTCTAGGAGAGCAAAAGCACCATTGGAGTTGGTGCACTCAGATTTGTGTGGGCCCATGAAAACCCACACCTTGGCTAGAAATACTTATTTTATGATGTTCATAGATGATTATAGCAGAAAAATTTAGGTTTATTTCTTAAAAAACAAATCAGAAGCCCTTAAAAAATTCAAGTGGTTTAAGGCCTCAACTAAAAACTAAAATGACTACTACATCAAAGCCCTAAGAACGGATAGAGGGGGAGAGTATATCTCCAAATAATACCTAAATTTTTGTAGGAATAAAGGCATCGACAAACAATTCACAACTAGGTGTACTCCACAAAAAATGAAGTGGTTGAGAGGAAAAACAGAACTATCCAAGAGATGGCAACAAGCATTGTGAAAGAAAAAGGACTGTGACATTGAGTTTATTGAGAATGAAGTATGGGATGGAATGGTAGACAACACCTCAGGTATTTTGGTTATAGTACCCCTTGAAGATGAAGAAGCTCAAGAGGACAACAACTCTGGAGGAGCTTCGAAAATCAACTCAGGGAGAAACTACAATAGATCTTTGGAAAATAGTAGCTCTGGAGGTGTTAAGTAGAACAACAGCTCTGGAGGTGGTCAACAGTACAACTTTGGAGATCATCAGCTTCAGAGATCTGTAACTGCAGAGATCTGCAACTCCAGAGATCAGTAGCTCTAGAGTTCAGTAGAGTAGTAGCTCTGGAAGTAAATCAAATCCTACACTCATCTCATTGATGTCATAGAGGATAAGGAGTGTGAGGGAGATTTATGGCAGGACAAGATATGTTGATTTTGATGAAAATATAGATTTTGCATTATTTTCCCATAGTGATTCAATGCATTTTGAGGAAGTCATGAAAGAAAAGAAATGATGTACTTGGGCATGGACAAAGATTTGGATGCTATAGAGAGGAATGACACAAGGAGGCTAACTAATTTACCCAAGTGTAAAAAAGTGGTTGGAGTTAAGTGTGTGTACAAGACCAATTGTACTGCTGAGATTAAGATTGAAAGACATAAATCAAGGCTAGTTGTTAAAGGGTACAAATAGTAGCTTGGAATTGATTATGATGAGACATATGCATTAGTTGCAAGGTTGGAAATAGTTTGGGCAATCATAGGAATAGCATCCCAACACAAATGGAAGGTGTATCAAATGGACGTGAAGTTAGCCTTGTTGAATGGAGTGTTGAAAGAGGAGGTATATGTGGAGAAGCCACCTAGCTATGAAGTCCCAGGGTAGGAGGACAAAGTATATAGGCTTCGAAAAGCCCTCTACGGGTTGAAACAAGCACCTTAGGCATGGTACAATAGAATAGACTCATATCTAGTGAGTAATGGATTTAGAAAATGTAGTAGTGAGCCCATACTTTACATCAAAATTGCTCAAGGTGAGATTTTGATTGTTGTTTTGTATGTAGATAATCTAATTTTTACAGGAAATAATGATCTCTTCATTGTTGATTTCAAAGAGGTAATGAAGAATGAGTTTGAGATGATAGACTTAGATTTGTTGAAGTATTTTCTAGGCATTAAGGTCCAACAAACAAAGCATGACATATTCATTTCACAAACTAACTATGCTAAACAAATCTTGAAGAGATTTAAAATGGAGAACAACAAGCCTGCCCCAACACCAACAGCTACATGTTTGAAAATGAGCAAAGAAGACAACAACAATGATGTTAACCCAAGCCTCTACAAGAGCATGGTTGGAAGTTTGATGTACTTGAAAACTACTAGGCCTGATTTGATGTACGCAGTAAGCCTGATTTCTAGTTCATGGAGAGACCTAAGGACACACACTGGCAAACAAGAAAGATGATCTTAAGATATGTCAATGGAACCATAAGTTGTGGCATCTTGTATAATGCATCTAATGAGTTTAAGCTGGTTGGTTTCATGGATAGTGATTCAGTAGGAAATGTAGATGACAGGAAGAGCACATTGGGATATGTATTCCACATGGGTTCTGTTGGGACTAAAATTTCCAAGCTACCTTTTGGCAAGTATTAAGTTTCAATCATCCAAAGATTTTAGTATGTGAGCATATATGGAAAAATCCACAGTTGTTTTCAAGTAGAGATTAACAATTCGGTTGATAGAAATATTTGGATTTGATCTATTCTAATTCCTAAAGACTTAATACAACATGGTTGAAGTGCTCATTAAAGATGAACCCTAAACACATGACATCATTAACCCTTCATCGGACAGACAAATTCCCAGTCATAACGATCGGTGTAACATGACTTGATCAAGGTATGTTTCTCAGGTCTCTCCGACTATGTAGGTCACACTGATAATAGAAGCCATGAAGGATTTCGCACAAGGTCAAAGATAACATATCAGTGGGATTATTGTATCAGAAAAGATTATTTAAATTACATCGATCTTACATCTCTCACCGACGCAACTCTGAGAGATATGCAAAGGGAAATGAGTATCGGCGTGAGACTGATCATCGGGGAGAAGATATTAAGAATCACCGATTGATAAATTCACATTGATGACCTTTTGCTGATATGCTAAACTATTGTATATACAAGATATGACTTGTTATCACCAATTCTTTCTACTGTTTCTACCGGTCACCCTTTACATTTGACAAAAGATACATCCCCAACATACATTCTAAAAGATACATTTTCGATATGCTTTTGGGATATACAAGGTTACATACAACGCGGAATCCAAAAAAAGATTAGAGTTTGGTTAAACCAATGTATCCGCACTCAATGTATATCAGAATATACATTGTATTTTATACAAGCCGGATCCGAAAAGTTTGTGAAATAGGGAAAATCCATTGTATGTTTGCGCTTTGTATCTATTCGACATACATTGCCAATATACAATGCATTACATACAAGTGGCAGAACTAAAAGGTTATTTAAAAGAGTTAAGTGCTTGTATATTCAGTGCCTTGTATGTTTCAAACATACATTCTTAAAGATACAAGCGATAGATACAAAAGGATATACAAGAACTGGATGCGAAGGAAAAGTTAAATATTAAAAACTCCTTGTATGTTTTAGCGATTGTATGTTTGCAATAAGCATATCCAATGTACAAAGAAATTGAAAGCATTGAAAGGGAAGGTTTGTATAGGTCGTTTGTATATGTGCTCATACAAGAAGATATACAAGAGCGATATACAAGCGAAAGATACAAGGATGTACGGAAAGAGAAAAGGCAGGAAGTTTTTGGATCAACCCGACTGCGAGGTTACGCCAACGAAGGAAACCCTAAAATGAAATTAAAATCTGAATGGTTAAGATATCTTTCTAACAGTTAAAATATTTGTTTTTTACAGGATATACACAGCGGCGATCAAGTTTAATAAACACTCGCGAAAGGATCTTAAGCAACTGATAAATTGTCGATAAGGGAAGTAATTAATTGAGTAAATATATATGAATAAATTTGTTTTGATCAATTGATCTGAGACTAATTGATGTTTTATCTAGTCTTTTTAGGAATAATGAAGAAACCCTTGAAGGATGGGTAAGTGCAAGAAGTTGGGTTCACTTTTAGTGGAAGCCTTAGTACAAAATATTTTCAGAAATGATGGATTTTGGCAATATGGCTGACAAAGTTTTTTTTAGAATTTTTGGATGAAATTAAAACCCATTTAGGATGACAATGTCTAGTTTTAAAATATATATATTTTTAGTTTTGGACATATTTTTATATTTATTATTTATTTTTTAAACAAAAAGCTTCAAATTTTTTGAAGAAATGGACTTTGGCAATATGGTTGACGACTTTTTTAAAATAAGTTTTTGACAAAATCAAAACCCATTATAGATGAGACGGTGTAGATTCCAAATATATAATTCTTTTTACAATTGGATTATCTTTTCTATCTTTCAATTAATTTTTAATGAAACAAGTCTATAAACTTGAATTATTAGGGGTTTTTAGTATTTTAATAACTTTTTATTAAAATAATTTTTTGAAAAACAAATTGTACGAAAAACATACTTAGATAATTCTTTTCAATTTGAAAAAATATAAAATTCAAAAAATGATAATTTTAGGTCATCTTATGCGTGACGTACACGATGATTTTTCAAAACACCAAATATGGCCAATAAAAAATTAACAAAAATAAATTTATTCAATAGAAAATTACAAAAAAATATGGAAAACATTCTTAAGTGAGTTACAAATCTTTTCCTAAAAGGATTTAGAAAAATATGATTATTTAGGTCAAAATATGGATGATGTACACATGCATGGTATAGTAAAAAAAGGTGACTTTTTAACAGTGGTTTTTAGAAACGCCTATTGAAAATCAATTTGTATTATTTGGGTATTTAAATAAATTACATATTTGGAAACTAGACTCTGAGTACTACATTTTATTATTAGTGACTTTTTTCAAGATTCCATCTGTAAGTGCTTCAAATTTTGAGGTCAAATGTGACAAATTCTGAAGATCAGGGAAAACACTTCCACTTTTTGGCCAAAAAGTGGACTCAACTTCTTGCCAGCACCTGGATATTAAGCAGAACTACAGTTAAAAATTTTTTGACCTTGAAATGGTTATCCATTTGATGATTAGTGGCCAGTATTAAATTTCCTAAATCTATTTTATTAGAATAAATATTGATTTCAGTTATCAACCGTCACAACTATTGTAACTGGTCTGAAGCTTGTATGCCGCTCTTTATAAGAGATGACCAAGACCAGAAAAGATTATTAGATTAGATTATAGAGAGAGACTACAGAATAGAAGAGGAGATACTATAGATTAGATTTGAACAGCAATGCTGGTTCACTTTTAATATATTTTATTTCTGGTAGACCATGTGCAAGCATTCTTTGATGAAGTCAAGTCTATGAACGTGAAGCAGTAACTACAGATTTTGGTATCAACTATCTGTTTAATTTATTCAATTATATGACTTTCTCCTTTCAAGGTTTTATCTATTATTCAATTTGAGTTATCAAGTATACCTTCAAGTTGTCTATACACATTTACTGTTATAGTGTGATAAGATTAACTGGTTTCTATTTTTAGAATTAAATCCTTTAAATTTATCATAGTAACTCAGAAGACATTGTCATGGATCTGTAAGAAGAGTCATATAGTTAGGGTTTGTATCATGTCTCCAATTTTTGATAAATCTGTTACAATTGTAGTATTATTCTAATAGGTTCCTTCAAGCAAGGATTAAATCCTTTTAGATGAATGCAGGTAATATTTTGTCAATTAGATATATGTAAGTATGGAATACTAGCTATTTCCTTGCAGGGTTGTACAAGTTACATACCTACTCTTTCATGCCAGATAGTTTGAGTTTTTACCAAACAAACAGTCATTTATTTCATGATCATACTGACTCTATATTAAATAAGGCACTGGTCTAGTATTTTTGTTATCACTGATACAAATTCATTTTAGATTTACTTAGTTAGGTTGCATTATTGTTTTAGCATTACAATTTAGATTATTTAGAATTAACTTACTATCTTTTTATCTATTTTATAATTTGTACCATTATCAATAGTTAGATTACTTTTGATTAGAGTAGTGATCATCTTTTTATCTGCTTTATTAATTAGAGGTTTACCTGCATAGGTCTGGCAGACCCTGAAGTGAAGGGGGTTTAGCCATATCTACCCCATGTCAGTTAGCCAAAAATGTCAAGAGAGCCTGGCACCCTCTTAGGGTTAATGACCTACATTTTTTAGACCTAACAGAATTGGTGACTTTGCTGAGGACAACTTATAGAAGAACCTGGTGCTAGACCATGTTATTAGAGTCAGAGAATTAAAAGGCATAACTCTGCTGGTAGAAGGAAAAACCCAGAAGATTGATTAGTCCTCTAAATAGAGGTGGTGACTCTACACTAAACTTAAATTGCTTTTCTGATAAAAGTGTCATAATGGATGGTAGGAGATCTAAAGCTGATGGTAAAAAATTGCAATCATCCCCACCTTTAAGAGCTCCTACTAAGAAGACTGGGATATCAAGTCAGTCTCATAGTAATAATAACCAAATCCCTCCAGAGAATACAAGTCCTCTTGGCCAAAATTATACAATATATACTTCCACATTCCATGCTGAAGGTGATAATCCCAAGACACCAACAGATAATCATAATGATATTTTCAATGGGGAAGAACAGCCACAAAGGACTGATGAGATAGAAAATTAGGGTGAAGAAAATCATGAACATACAAGTGATCAAGCTATCATAGACTATGATTGTATGACTGACCATGAACTTGCCATACATTTAGAATACCAAGAGCAAAGACTTAAAAATAGACAACAAATGACACAAAGAGCTGAAGAAATCAATAGACAAATGGCCCTTTTAGATCTTAAGGCATGAAATTCAACTAAGTATGTGTCCCCACATAGTAACAATAACAATATTAATCCGCATGGAATGCCTCAGAATACTACCACTATTGGAAACATTAGGGCACCCCATAATACATACAATAGTTGTCCTCTACAAAATAGGCAAATGCAAAGACCTCCACCTGTAAATACTGGGAATGTTCACCAACAACATCCACCGCCAGGGCATAGACTTAACAATCAACAACCGCAACCTCTCCCACAACAAAATATGTATCATCAGCAATATGCCCAACCCAATATGTATCCTCAACCTCCATTTGGATACCAATATTATCTACCATACCCAGATATACCACCTCCTAATCCTACAAGTATGGCCAGACAATTTGATTTGATTAGATGTCAGCTATAGCCTTATCCCATGGATAATAGTTGGAGGAAAAATGTCCCTAAGTTTACAGGAAGTAGTGAATTGACTACTGAAGAACATATCAAAAGATTCAATGCTTTTATACAGGACATTGGTAACGAATATGAAGATATAAAAATAAATCTATTTATGATATCTCTTACCAATGAAGCAAGAGACTGGGTAAATAGCTTACCAGACGCTTCAATATATTCCTTGAGAGACTTCCACAATCAATTTTTAGAACAATTTAGAAATCAATGTGCTCCAGAATTTTCTCTTCATGAACTAATAACTATTCAAAAGTATCAGAATGAACAGGTGTATGTTTTTAATTTGAGATTCACCAAACTATATAACAAGGTCCCACAAAAATCCAAATTGAACAACCAAGCAGCCCTTAGTATATATTTGAAAGCATTTGACCTGAAGATAGGTTATGGACTCAGGGGCAAAAATCCTAGAACCTTGGTAGAGGCACAAAAAGTGGCTCTCACTATTGAAAACAATAAAAAGGCTGCTAGGATGATTGGAAAAAGAGACAATATAAGAGTTCCTCAAAATCCTAATCTTCCTGCAAACAAGCAAGAATACTCACATAAGAATGAAATACCAAGACTCCATGATATGCCATATCACATGAACTGGAAAGATGGAAAGCCTGTGGATACTAATAGGAGACATAACTATGCAAAAGACACCACTGACCCTTTGAAAAAAAGTGGAGTCCATGTGATAGAAAATAATCCATGGTGTACGCCCTGTAATTTACCACACTCTCCTGATTATTGTGTGGTAGCACAATCAATACAAAAAGATAAGATATCTTATAACCCTGAGATGGATCATCACACTATAAATATGTTGGGTGTCGCACCTTTCACTATTGAAGAATATTATTCGTCCGACGAGGAAGCAGGGTATGAATATGATGTAGATCACAAAAATACAATGTGAACATAGGAGAACAAGAAGTATTTTCTGACCATGAAGAAGACTTAGGAAATTGTGGATATGACCTCAATGCAGCACAAAGTTACAATTGGCAAAAACCTTCAGAGGAAGACAGAAGAGCCTTAACATTAGTTGTGGTAGCTCAAGCCAAAAATAGCTATAATTTGAGAAACAAAATAGTGAGTGTTGAACAAGGAACTCCTAGAAGTATATTTATAAAAAATTAGACTTCCAGTAAAAATGATAAAAGTAAAGCTGAGAAAACACCTCATGATATACCTCCTGTTGACACATAGAACAAAAAGAAGGACAACACAAAAACTAAGGAAAAGGGGCAAACAAAAGTTGACAGGTCGGAACTAAACATAAATCCCTCATTTGATATTGCGCAAGCTATTTCTCAAATAAAAATATTTGTGCCACTTCTAGAAATGATGAAGGTGGAAAAATATAAAAATATAGTGGTGAAGATGATATCAAATGTATCAGACAAAAGACCCGAACAATGTAGTTCTAAAATAAATATGCAACAAGAATCTATCAAAATACCTGAGGTATACCTGGGTGAAACATTAATGAAAAATTCATCTCAAATAGATCCATTCTATATTACCTTGCTAATAAACAACAAATTAGTCAGGAATTGTATGCTTGATTTAGGAGTAGCAGTAAACATAATGCCCATGGCTGTTATGAAAGAGTTAGGAATGTGGGTGGATACTACATTTGGTAAATGTTATGCAATGGATAACAGATCTGTCCCTATTGTTGGAATCATGAAAGATGTTGAGATAAAATTAGCATCTCATCCTGAAGCCTCTTATAAAATTGACATCACTGTGGTAGATATTCCACCTAACTATGGAATGTTGTTATCTAGACAATGGACTGCCATGGTAGGGGGAAGTGTGCAATTAGATTTATCTTATGCTACTATCCCATTGGGAACATAGGCAGTTAAACTCTATAGGGAGCCAAGGTATGAAGACATTATAGAGAAAATTGTTCCAAATCAAATGATTTGTTTTTGTGACACAGACTTTAGTACAATCAAGGTGGAAGAATAGTCTAAATTGCATAATCTAGACCCAATTTACTACGAAGCCAAAATTGATGAAAATGAAGTATGGACCATGTAGTAAGGCAAGAAATGGAGCTGGGGTGTTGTTTATATCATCGTTAGGAAAAAAATTCAAATATTCCTTTTCTCTAAATTTTGAGTGCACAAATAACATAGCTGAATATGAAGCACTTTTAATTGGGCTAAACATTGCTAGAAAACACAAAATCAAATTGTTGGCAGTATATCGAGACTCTGAATTGATTATTTCTCAAGTCAAAGGTAAATATTCCTCAAAAAACAAAAGACTAAAACAATACAGAAATGCAGTCCTGGATGATATAGAATTGTTTGATGCTTTTTCAATAAGTTGGATAGATAGGTCAAAAAATATAATGGCTGACTTCCTTGCAAACATAGCTTTGAAAAGGGATGACATTACCTTGACAAGTATTTTAGAAGTTGAGCTCAAAACTAGACCAACTATCCCAGACAACATATATAACTAGCACGTTTTTGACAGTGATGCTAATTTACTCAAATTTTTGCACTGTATAGATCAGTATGAGAATCAAGAGATTGATCTTAATGCTTTTGTTTACAAGAATGATGGTAAAGAGAATTTATTTGGGAAAGAGATTGTCTAGCTTATAACAAATAAAATTTCGAAGGGTTTAGTAGCATTAGAAAGAGTTTTTGATGCAAATGATTGATCCATTACCAAAGAATTAACAATAAAGGAGGATGATGTGGAAGAAATAAATTTAGGAACTGAATTATCACCTAAAAAGGTTTACATTGGAAAGAAAATAACCCCTGCAATCAGAAGCATGTTAATTACATTATTGAGAAAATATAAACATATGTTTGTCTGGACTTATGATGATCTTAAAGCATATAGGGAAGATTTGTTCCAACATGAAATTCCACTTAAATCTGATGCTAAACCCTATAGACAAAAACAAAGACCCATCAACCCTATGTTAGAACCTAAAATGCACAAGGAACTTATAAAACTCAGGGAAGCTGGCAATTTAGTTCCTGTTAGGAAGAAGAATGGAGATATTAGACTTTGTGTCAACTTTAGAAATTTAAATATTTCTTCCTTAAAAGATAATTATCCGTTACCCAATATGGAAACTTTACTGTAGAGAGTTACTGGTTGTGAGTTATTATCCATGATGGATGGGTTCTCTGAATACAACCAAGTAAAGGTTAAAGAATCTGAACAATACAAAACAGCCTTTACAACCCCATGGGGAACTTATGTATACATGAGAATGCCATTTGGCCTTACAAATGCTGGAGCCACATTCCAGAGGGCAATGGATGTTGTTTTTGCAGGTCCAATAAATGATATCATGGCTGTATATCAAGATGACTTTACTGGATACTCGAAAAAGGCTGAGGATCATGTGAATCACCTTGAGAAGATATTTATCAGAGCATTAGAATATGGTGTTTCCTTGAACCCCAAAAACTGCAAATTTGTAGTTACAGAAGGGAAATTGCTTGGGCATATAGTATCCAAAGATGGAGTTAGGATTGATCCTGAAAGAATAGAGGCAATAGACAAAGTTCCTATCCCAAAGACAGTCAAGGCTATACAATCATTCTTTGGACAAATGAACTTTGTTTATACCAAACTTTGTAGAAATAATTAACCCTATATCTAGAATGTTGAAGAAAAATGCAAAGGTTAATTGGACAGATGAATGCATAGAAGCTTTTGCATCCATAAAAAGAGCAATTAAAGAAGCTCCAGTGCTAAAGTCTCCCAATTTTAGTAAACCATTCCAGATCTTTTCCTTTACATCTTTTCATACAGTAGCGGCAGTTATGTTACAAAAGAATAATGAGGGTTATGAACAGCCTATTTCATTTTTCAGTAAATCAATCCAACATGCAGAACTTAACTATGATATCATAGAAAAACAAGCTTATGCATTGGTGAAAGTTGTCAAGGCATTTAGACCTTACTTGGTTGGGGCTAAGGTGATAGCTTATGTACCAAATGCAACAGTCAAAGATGTGTTCATGCAGAGTGAGGTAACTGGGAAGAGATGTAGGTGGATAAATCGACTTCGAGAATTTGATATAGAATTTCAAATCACAAAACTAGTAAGGGGACAAGGGTTAGCAAAACTGATGACTGAAATAAATCTTGAGGCTGCTCAAGTATGTAATATTGAAAATGAAGAGGACATGATAACAAGTATTGAGAAGACTCCTTGGTATACCGACATAGTGTATTACCTCAAGCACATGAAATGCCCTGACGGATTTGATGATAATAAGAAAAGAACTCTAAAATTGCATGCTTCTAAATATGTTCTTATAGAAGGAGATCTTTTTTGGAAACATAATGATGGTATCTTATTGTTTTGTCTAGATGAAGAGCAAGCTAAATCTGCTTTGAAAGAGATGCATCAGGGAGTGTGTGGTGGCCATTTCTCAGCTAAAACCACAGCACACAAGATATTAAGGGATGGTTATTATTGGCCCAAGGTTTTCAATGATGCTTATAATTTTACTAGGAAATGTGAAGCTTGTCAAAGATTCTCTAGAAAATTAAAGTATCAAGGTGCATACCCTTGAGACCTATGCAAGTTGATGCCCCATTTCACCAATGGGGAATTGACTTTATAGGAGAAATTATGGAAAAATCAAGTGGCGGCCATAGATGGATATTGATGGCCACCAACTATTTCATGAAATGGGTAGAAGCAGTGCCCACTAAACAAGCAACTAGCAAGGTTGTGATCAACTTCATATTGGAAAAAATTTTAACTAGATTTGGGGTACCTTTGAGGCTTATAACTAATAATGGAATGTGTTTTAGATCGGATGAGTTTAAATTTTTTTGTAAATCTTATGGCATTACGATCTCATATTCTTCTCCCTACCACCCACAAGGTAATGGGTAGGCTGAGTCTAGCAATAAGAGTATTTTGAAGATTGTAAAAAGAATGTTGGACAATAACAAGAAAGCTTGGGATTCTAAGTTGAGATTGGCATTATGCACTGATAGGATTATAGTGAACAAAGCCATTGGAAAATCACCATTTGAACTAGTATATGGAACTCATGCTAGATTCCTGATACACAACCTACTGCCAGTGTATAAGTTTATCCTCCAAGAGGATTGGGATGTCCCAGAACCGATGGAGGAAAGGCTAGAATAGCTAATGGAATTGAACAAAATGAGGGAACATGCAATATAGTAGAATAAAAAAATGCAAATGCAGATGAAGTACCTACATGACAAAAAAGCAACATTTAGAAAATTTGAGATAGGTGACATAGTGCTTATTTGGAATGCCAAAAATCAAGAAAAGGGGAAGCATGGAAAATTCGATGCCCTGTGGATTGGACCTTTTGTCATCAATGGTAAGGCAGGGGAAGATTCATATTATGTACAGAACATGCCTGGTGAGGAGCAAGAACTGCCAGTACATGGGCAGTTTTTGAAACATTTTTTCTCTTAAAAGGAACCCGAGAGAAAAAGAATTGCCAGTGCATGGACAATTCTGATTAAACTCTCTAAATGGTCTTTTCCATGCATAGTAGTTTAGGAGAGTCAAATAACTTGCTTAAAGATATCTCTTATCAAGAAATAAAAGCTTTTCATAAAGAAATAACCTAGGTTCTTCACCACCTTTCATAGTTCACCCGTCGTCAAATGAAAAAGGCATTGCTCTACTCCTCCAGAAATCTGAGATCTTGCTATGCCCACAAGGGGCATACATCCCTAGAAAGAGCCACTGTTGGGACTAAAATTCCCAAGCTACCTTTTGGCAAATATTAAGTTTCAATCATCCAAAGATTTCGGTATGTGAGCATAGATGGAAAAATTGACAGTTGTTTTCAAGTAGAGATTAACAATTCGGTTGATAGAAATATTTGGATTTGATCTATTCTGATTCCTAAAGACTTAATACAACATGGTTGAAGTACTCATTAAAGATGAACCCTAAACACATGACACCATTAACCCTTTGTCGGATAGACAAATTCCCAGTCATAACGATCGGTGTAACATGACTTGATTGAGGTATGTTTCTCAGGTCTCTTCGACTATGTAGGTCACACAGATAATAGAAGCCATGAAGGATTTCGGACAAGGTCAAAGATAACATATCAGTGGGATTATTGTATCGAAAAAGATTATTTAAATTACATCGATCTTACATCTCTCACCGACGCAGCTCCGAGAGATATGCAAAGGGAAATGAGTATCGGCGTGAGACTGATCATCGGGGAGAAGATATTAAGAATCACCGATTGATAAATTCACACCGATGACCTTTTGCTGATGTCCTAAACTATTGTATATACAAGCTTGTTATCACCAATTTTTTCTACCATTTCTACCGCTCACCCTTTGCATCTGACAAAAGATACATCCCCAACATACATTCTAAAAGATACATTTTTGATATTCTTTTGGGATATACAAGGCTACATACAATGCGGAATCCAAAAAAAGATTAGAGTTTGGTTAAAGAAATGTATCTGGACTCAATGTATATCAGAATATACATTGCATTTTATACAAGCCGGACCTGAAAAGTTTGTGCAATAGGGAAAATCCATTGTATGTTTGTGCTTTGTATCTATCCGACATACATTGCCAATATACAATGCATTACATACAAGTGGCGGAACCGAAAGGTTATTTAAAAGAGTTAAGTGCTTGTATATTCGGTGCCTTGTATGTTTTGAACATACATTCTTAAAGATACAAGTGATAGATACAAAAGGATATACAAGAACCGGATGCGAAGGAAAAGTTAAATATTAAAAACTCCTTGTATGTTTTAGCGATTGTATGTTTGTAATAAGCATATCCAATGTACAAAGAAATCGAAAGCATCGAAAGGGAAGGTTTGTATGGGTCATTTGTATATGCGCTCATACAAGAAGATATACAAGAGCAATATACAAGCGAAAGATACAAGGATGTACGGAAAGCGAAAAGGCAGGAAGGTTTTGGATCAACCTGAATGCAAGGTTACACCAACGAAGGAAACCCTAAAACAACATTAAAATCTGAATGGTTAAGATATCTTTCTGACAGTTAAAATATTTTTTTTTGTAGGATATACATAGCGGCGATCAAGTTGTATAAACACTCGCGAAAGGATCTTAAGCAACTGATAAATTGTTGATGAGGGAAGTAATTAATTGAGTAAATATATATGAATAAATTTCTTTTGATCAATTGATCTGAGACTAATTGATGTTTTATCTGGTCTTTTTAGGAATAATGAAGAAACCCTCAAAGGATATTAAGCAGAACTACAGTAAAAGATTTTTTGACCCTGAAATGGTTATCCATTTGATAATTAGTGGCCAGTATTAAATTTCTTGAATCTATTTTATTAGAACAAATACTGATTTCGGTTATCAACCGTCACAACTATTGTAACTGGTTTGAAGCTTGTATGTCGCTCTTTATAAGAGATGACCAAGACTAGAAAAGATTATTAGATTAGATTATAGAGAGAGACTACAAAATAGAAGAGGAGATACTATAGATCAGATTTGAACAGCAATGCTGGTTCACTTTTAATATATTTTATTTCTGGAAGACCATGTGCAAGCATTGTCTGATGAAGTCAAGTCTATGAACGTGAAGTAGTAACTACAGATTTTGGTATCAACTATCTGTTTAATTTATTCAATTATATGACTTTCTCCTTTCAAGGTTTTATATGTTATTCAATTTGAGTTAACAAGTATACCTTCAAGTTGTCTATACACATTTGTTGTTATAGTGTGATAAGATTAACTAGTTTCTATTTTTAGAATTAAATCCTTTAAATTTATCATAGTAACTCAGAAGACATTGTCATGGATCTATAAGAAGAGTCATATAGTTAGGGTTTGTATTCTGTCTCCAATTTTTGATAAATCTGTTGCAATTGCAGTATTATTCTAATAGGTTCCTTCAAGCAAGGATTAAATCCTTTTAGATGAATGTAGGTAATATTTTGTCAATTGGATATATGTAAGTATGGAATACTAGCTATTTCCTTGCAGGGTTGTACAAGTTACATACCTACTCTTTCATGCCAGATAGTTCAATTTTTTACCAAACAAATAGTCATTTATTTCATGATCATACTGACTCTATATTAAATAAGGCACTGGTCTAGTATTTTCGTTATCACTTATACAAGTTCATTTTAGATTTACTTAGTTAGGTTGCATTATTGTTTTAGCATTACAATTTAGATTATTTAGAATTAACTTACTTTCTTTTTATCTGTTTTATAATTTGTGCCATTATCAATAATTAGATTAATTTTGATTAGAGTAGTGATCATCTTTTTATCTGCTTTATT
This sequence comes from Cunninghamia lanceolata, assembly GCA_027924645.1. NCBI lineage: Eukaryota > Viridiplantae > Streptophyta > Pinopsida > Cupressales > Cupressaceae > Cunninghamia > Cunninghamia lanceolata. The sequence goes on from BSBN01001067.1 coordinate 9,882,686, forward strand.
AATTAGAGGTTTACCTTACTAGGTCTGGCAGAGCCTGAAGTGAAGGGCGTTTAGCCATATCTACCCCTAGTTAGTTAGCCAAAAATGTGAAGAGAGCTTGGCACCCTCTTAGGGTTAACAACCCACATTTTTGAGACCTAACAGGTTCAAGTGCAATTTCATGGGCATCCAAGAAGTAAACCTCTCACTTTCTCTCTCTTAGTAGTAGAAGCTGAGCATATTGTAGCATATGCAACATGTTAGGCTATTTGGTTGAGAAGAATTCTTGCAGAGTTAAAGGAGCAGCAAGAAGATGGTTCAACCATTTATTTTGAAAATGTTTCTTCAATAGCCCTAAAAAAGAATCTAGTATTCCATAGAAGAAGTAAGCACATTGAGATTCGTTATCACTTCATAAGGTAGTCCGTAGAACATGGTGAGATTAAGCTTCAATATTGTAGATCTGAGCAGTAACTCATTGACATTTTCACCAAGGAATTGACAAAAGATTCCTTTGAATGCCTAAGAGATAGGCTTGGCATCATAGACAGCTCCAGAAGTGCAGCTCCAGAAAGAATGCATAAAAAGAGCTTCGGAGATGCAGGAAATCAACTCCTAAGATGCAAAATGAGTGCTTCAGAGATATAGAAAGGTGCTTCAGAAATGGTCTAGAAAGACAAAAATTGCTCTGAAGATCTATTCTCGAAAGAGAAATACAAAGTTTTATCTCCAAAGAATAGTTCTAGAAAGAAAATTATTAAATGACACAAGTGACTTCAGATTAAGAGGGAGTGTTAGAATTAATCTTCAGTCAGTGTAGTTAATTTGCACCTACCCTCACATCAGATTTGGGGATCTCCTCTATTTGCCCTATCCAACCGTTGGCCTGCCAAAAGTAAATGAGGCAAGTGAGTTTTAATTTTGAATGGGTTGAGCATCAATTTTTTGGCAAGGAATAGAATAAGACAAAAGAAGGGAATGAAATGGTTAGAGAAAAGATAGAGAATGTGAACCTATAAAAACATATAATAGAAGAAGAATATTCCAGTAGAGAGAATGTCTTGAACAATGATAGAATAGGGAAGTTGTACAGTAGCATAGTGTATCTACAGGAAGCTCCAAAGAAGGGGTATATCATTGTTGTATGAATGTAAAACAGAGCAACGACTCTGCATCAGTTTTTTTTCAAGTTTTTGGATGTAAAATTTTGAAGTGAAAATAGTAATATACCTGTTTGTTTTTTAAAATTTGCACTGTCTCTCTTGTTTTTTGTTTTTATGGTTTTTCTCTACCCAACACTATTGTAGCATTCTAGGTAGTAGACCCCTTGCCTACCAACATTTAGCTACTTGACCATACAAGTTGCTCCATTATCAATTTTAGCATGGGAATTGTATCTTGGGGAGGGTTACAATTATAGATTTGGTGCAACATTTATTCTTTGTGAAAGGAAGGTAGGTGTGAGGAAATCGCTTCCTACACTAATCTAAAGAGGAGAGAAGAGTGCAAATTAGTTTTATCCTTTACAATTACAAAATGTTAACAACAACAATGGAGATATTACAGCAATACACATACACATAGAAATGAGATAGAAGAGAGAGACACAAGATATACGTGAGGAAAACCCTTATTGGGTGAAAAACTCCACACTCCAAAACCTACACAATGTATTATCAAAACTGAAATGGTTTACAATACACTTGCAATGCAAGCTCTCAGGAGTCTTTGACACTTGTATTTGGAGACAAACCAACAACATAATAGTACATGTCAATCACATAATACATCTCCTCTCCAAAGCACCTATTTATATAGAAAAATACAAGGCAAAAATGGCTTTATCTTGAGATGGGCATCCAATATGGCCCCGTGGCCCAAAATCAATGCCTATGGACACTTGTCCAAAACTATAGGATGCTCCTAACACTTGTCAAGTCACCCCATACCAAAGAGCTCACCTATTCCCAAGTTGGGCAATGATAGATGCTCTTACGACTCTTACAACCGTCATAGAATTCGTCATACTGACATATCTTACAGCTATAAGAGAAACTGTCATAAACAGTCTATAAATAGCATATTCTCTTACAACATGTCATAACTCTCCTTGGGGTGCCCAAAGATGCCTTGTGACACATGTCTTCACCTGTCATAGAAAATTATATTTTCGACTCTTGCATGTCATAGATTCTGTCATAGGAATCTGTCATAACTGTTTCGGTCAAGATTCACTTACACACTAGTCAAGATGCTGACACATGGTAGAAAACCTCTACCACACAAAAGGGACACCTATCTCCACATGGAGTGTGTTGACCATCCTAGTCATCTTACAAGTGGAGTGACAACTCATCGTGCCACTTCACACTAAATGACAAAACAAGATGTTCAACAAATTACAACATAGGCTAAGTAAATAAATTACATTACAATAATAAATGCAAGGAATTACCAAGGTTGAGACACCTTATTCCCAACACTTTGTAGCTCTAATAATTACTTTCAATGGAGGTGCATCACTATTGTTGGGTCGCTCCTTTAGTTTATGTAGGTTGCTTCAATTTGCATAAGATTTATAATAGAAGCTACATGAAATAATTGTGGATCTTAAGAACTACCATTCTCAAGTGACTTAGTGTTGAAGATAATGGGTGGTACAATTGTTTTAGATTAGTAATAATATTTTGTTCATGTTCCTATTAAGCAAAATTTTAATTCCTAGTGTTTCTAAAGTCTAGGATTGTGGTAAAATTGCTAAGCATCATTGCTAGATAATTCTTGGCAGCCATCAAAGAATTTTGATTGGCATCATTATTTCTCAATGTAGATGCTCTATTTTATTAAATTAGTATTGTTTTGCAATAGCTTTCATTGCTAACTGTGTGCCTACCTTCAATACTAAATTGCAATCAAAACTGATGTTAAAATTAATTTTTATTGTGGTTAATGGTGAAATTCATTGAGAAAAATTGACTTAATTCAAATATTTTAAAGGTATTGCTTTTTAGGAAATTACACAATATCTATTATTGTTTAACTATTTGACCCAACAAGCTGATCATCTTACCTTCTGAAGATTGCCATCATTATTCCTAAAAGATGTGAGGCATTCCTGTACTTCCCCAAATCTGTTGGGTGATTATCCACAACCTATGAATTGACGAGGGCACAATATTTTCAAATATTGTGTGCATCATCATTAATTCCCTTTAGGATCTTACGGGTAGATACTTTTGGTAGGTGATGAGTCATTCTTCTTTCTCTATATATTGTAAAATATTATAGTTAGAAGGATATTGTTCTGTGTAGTTGAGACATTTTGGAACCCAATGCATTGGCCTCTCTTCGTTTATTTAAAACTAGAAGACCTCCTTGACTGTGTCCTTAGATAACTATTTTCTACCCTTTATCCTAAGAAGTAATACCATAACTTTTAGTTTATGAGGTTGTTATTCTAGAAATTCTCACTCATCGATGTTGTGCATGAAATATTGTGATCATCCTGGTAATATCAATTGGTCATTATTGACAATGTTACATTATGTCATTTGATTCTTATCTAGCTATGGAAGGATCTTTCCTTTTGCTTATGGTCTTTTAATTTTAGCAATTTTCTTTCATGTAATCTTTCTCTCCCCTTTTTACCCATAATTGCCATAAATTTTATAGGGATGGATTTGGCCCTAATCCAGAGATTGATTTATTGGCTTGGTTGTGCCCATGCTAACTCTTGTTTCCATTATTGATAGTCCTAGGTAGTGTACTTACAAGGTAAAGTCCCTAAGCATAAAAAGACTCAATAATTCTAAGAATGGATTTGGTTGGAAAAAGGCTCTATAGTTTGGGATACCATCAAGAGGGATGCTTCAATTGTTAAGACGGGCATTGTTTGGATTTTCAATTCTAGCGTCAATGCTCTTTTTTGGATAGATTCTTGGGATCTTCATCCCCCAATTCTCACCTCTTTTCCCCACCTCCTCCCTTTGAGTAAGGTCAAGTTTTAGATGTTGGTTGGTTTAAATTATCTAAATTTAATTATTCTCTCTTGGTGGGGGCTTCTATAATTTCTCATTGGAAGGATATTCATAATTAGCCATTGGGGGAGATCTAGATGTTCAAACTACCCTTGCTTCTATTCTAGCTAATTAACCATGTTGTTCTCTATAGGGGTCTAATGTTCTTTCTTGGGGCTATGATCGCAAAAGGATTTATTTAGTTTCTCATGGATACTCAATTTTAGTATAGGAAAAGAGCGGGCATAGGGATTTGTCTTGGTCAAAGAAATCTAAAATAAGTATTGTTAGCCTATGTATAAATTCTCTCTATCTATTATGTCAAAATAAATGTTTGACCTAAGACAATATAGGAAATAAAGGATTCTAAAGTCCTTCTAAATGTGTTCTTTGTGGGGTTATCGAGGAATGTGTGGCTCACCTCCTCTTTTAGTTTTTCTTTTCTAATGGCTTGTGGAGGTAGTGATAGCACATATGAAATAAAATCCTTATTCATGCTACTGCTCTATCTAGTTTTTGGGCTAGTTTGGGACATTTTGTAGCATCCGCCTCTTTCCTTTTGGTGGCCTAGGAAATTGTTCCCATCTTTATCCTCTGGAAAATTTGGTTGAGGATAAGTCACTAGATATTCCAAGGTTATTGTTTTCACTTGGATTTGCACCCTGTGTTGAAGGATTTTAGGGATCCAACAATCCAGTGAAACATTGAGATGATCTCCAGGTGTGGGACCCTGCAGGGAGATCAAATCTCCAGAGAGAGGTTGGTTCCTTCATTGAATAAAAGTTTCTGCTATTCCTAAGACTAAACCTAATCTATCCACCATTTATGAAAAAGAGGAAGAGGGGTAAAAGTGGAAATTAATGGAGGTGATAGACCAAGTTTGAATATGGAGCTCTTACTGTACTAAGAATGCACAAAATAACTAGATACAACTAATAAACTTACACAGATCTAGCTAATTCTAACAGAGGTAAGGAGCATAATAGAATTGTAAAGAACAAAGCATTCACATACAAATCAATCCTAATTTACACAGTGCTAAAAAACAAGCATGAAGAGGTAAAACATAGTGTGTATTTCATCATGTTATGTATAAAAAAGGATTGATGGGATTGATAGGTAGTTTAGCTAGATCCTTCTTTCACTACACACATTCAAGGACATTCAACTGAGTCGAATCACAACTTCTATAAGAGGATTCATCTATAGGTTGGTTGTCACTTGTAATGATATGAAAATTTGGAATTGATTGATTAATAGCTTAATTTTTGTCCAATTTAGCTTAAAACTCTAATTATTCAAAATAGTAAACAAACAAAGAAAACCTGATAAATGCTCACATAGAGATGGACTAAATACAGATTAGATACATACTAGATTTTGAGTTCTAGAATATGGAAAATTTGGGGGCAAAAGAGCAGGCGCCCAAGCCAAAGCTACTACTTTTTTGAGGGCTTCGGGATCCTTTTTGACACTGACTACACCACTTCAGAGATTCTATGTGACATGAAACTAAGGGGTAAAAGAGTAGGCACCCAAGCCCTTCTTGAACTATTTCTTGCCTTTTTCTTTAGATCTCGATTCCTTGTGCTCCGTCACAGTCCTTTGCAACTCCACTCTTCGAGATCTGACACATGTCACTTGCAATCACAAAGAAGAGGGGTTGGTGGTTGTGGTATTTAGGAGCTTGCCTTGGTCAAGCCCCGGAATGGCATTTAATCCTTCCAAAGCCTTTGTTAGATAGAGAGTGCATGTCCTTGCATAAAAGAGGCAAAAACAAATTGATAAATAATTGATTGAAGCACAAATAGATATCACCTCGGAGGTGTATCTCGCAAATAGATGAAGATCTTTCACAGCACAAGAAGATGAACCAAATCTGCAATAACAAACACAACAACAACATAAGTCTGCTCTGCAAAATAATGAATACCTTGAATACTCTAAAATCATAAGTTCACCAAAATATCATAATCACCTTCTAGTTTACAAATGAATTCCTAAAAATTCTTATATATGCATTCCCGCTTTAATTTCGTAATTCAAACTTAAGATGTCATCAAGGAACACCTTTAACAGTAACTTTATCAACATTCAAATTTGGGACCCCACCAAAATAGGTTAGGGAAAGGGCATGGGTACCCTTGTCCTAGGACTTATTTTGGGATAGGTTAAGCTCTGCAATGTCCCCTATGTCCCATTCATCATGGGTTTCAGGGAATTTTGTCTTAGCATTCATTTCTAACATGCATGATGAAAATTAAGGGACCCCAGAGATAAACTTAGGATGTAAAAGTCCTAGGAGGACATTTTACAACATAACATTTAGCCCCCACTTTAATGAATGTATGATCTTACAACTCATACATGCATTAAAGTATGGTCAAAATATAGAAAACATGCTAGGAAATTGAAGCTAATGCATACACAAAAGATTGAGTGACTATTTCTAGCCCCCAGTCTCAGGTAAGCATTAGAGAAAACACATTGCAGACATGCCAAACACAATGAATATAGTAACAGACACGCAAAAATAGAGAAGATAGTAATAGGCACATAAAACATGGAGAAGACAGTTTTGAAGACACGATGAATACAATGATATAATACTTTTCATTTTCATATATATAAATTCATGGAAAATAAAAATTGCAACACACAACCCCAAGAATGTAGGGGAAACTCATCGCCACACCCTTTACACTACACCAAGGGGAGAAAACATGCCATACAAAACATAAGCATAGGGGAAACTCATCGTCACAACCTTTACACTACGCGAGGGGGAAAACATGCCATACTAAACCCAAGTGTAGGGGAAACTCATCACCACACCCTTTACACTACGCGAGGGGGAAAATACACCATACAAAACCCAAGTGTAGAGGAGACTCATCACCACACCCTTTACACTATTTAAGGGGAAAAACACATGGAAGACACACAGAAGACACACGAGCACCGTATAGAATGCCAAAGACATACTATATGTCTTAAACATGACAAACAAGGCGATGGAAGGAGCTTATTTCTAAGTTCTCACCATCTCAAACATTCTACAAGCACACCTGATGTTTGGGCTTATGCCACAACAACTGCAAAAGACACGCTTAAGGGAGGATAGTCTCAGATCCAACCTCGCCTCTGTAGAGGAATTTTGAAATAAAAAGGATTTGCCCTAGCTCAAGAGATACACCATCCCCACCTTTCCAGAAGTATTTTGAATAAAAGGATATGCACTAGCGCAAGAGATACACTATCCTGCCTTTGCAGAGGGCTTTCTTTGATTGTAATATAGATAAAGATGTGCACTCACATCGGAGATACAACATCCCGCCTCCATAGAGGGTTTACAAACATGCTTCATTAGTACCAAAATCATCAGACAACTTACCTTATATGCCCACACCCTAAGATGGTTGATTTCATGTACTGATATCAAGCACATTAAGGTAGGGAGAAAACACACAACAGAACAAGAGCTTTCGCAAAGCCCATGCCCCCAAAGGTGACATGTGCTTAATATCGCCGAATGTTCCCACAAACACATCTTAATCTAAGAAAAACATGAAAGCTATGCATGAAAACAAAGAACCCAAGGTTGTACACAAACAAGTTTGAAACCAAGTATAGCAGTTGAGTGTATACTACAGGCATCTCATAACCAAGTGTAACAACAAGGAGAGATGCCAAAACAATCAAAGTGCACAGAGCAGATGTATTTTTATGTTTTTTTAGCAAAGATAATACAACATCAAATATCACATGGAGTGATTCTGCTAGCCAAGCGTCAGATATATAAATCAACCCCGTCTTCATATATGGACTACGTCCATTTTTTCTTTGCTTGTTGAAGGGACACGCGGTTCATATCAGTTAGCGGTTTATTTTTTGTCATCCATCGACCAGGTAGAATCACTAGAAGGTAAACAATAAAATGAGAGAGGAGAACAAGTGACTTAGGAACAATCATGTAGGAGGATGCCTCCAGGTCATCAACCACAATGCTATGCCCCTAAGGTACGAAACACAACAATAAAAAATAGAGGAGAGGCAAGATAGAAGAATGATGATACAAATAGAAAAATGGTCACAAGAGAGGTGGTCTCTTAGTATCCTTTACCTTACAAGAGTATCAAGGGTCATCCAAAGAGGCCTAAACAACACATAACACATCACGGGGGAACAAAACACAAGAGGAGAGGCCACATAAATGAACAAATAATGCTATGACATAGGTGACCACTAAGGTTAGAAATACTTACCCATTGCACAATAGAACTAGTGGTTGTTGACAAGCAAATCATCATCTTCCCAATCTTGAATGTTAGAGGAAAGAGGTACATAAGGTACAATAGCCCAACTTTTGTCATTGTCCTTAATCTCTTTTTCTTTAGGTTTTTCTTTGTTTGGTTCAATGTTAGGTGGAATGTTTTCTTATTGATTCAGTTGGGAAAAAGATTATGTTCTCTTCCTCCTTTCTATTGCACATCTATTCCTTTTTGTTTTATTACTTATTTTTCCAAAAGGAGTCTCATATTTATCCATAGGTTTTCGTATCTCAGAGGAGGAAGCTTGTTCAAATCTAATTTCCTTTGTTGAAGTGCTTTATTCTCGATGAGTACCTCCTGATCCTTGTAAGGATGACAAAGGAGGAAACTCAACATAGATTCCCTTACCTTTAGGTCTAGGAAGCTCTTCGAATGAGGGTTGTTCTTCTCTTGTTTGAATAGGAGGCCCAACCACTCTAGATAGTAGTTTTTCTTTGTATCATCTGTATGCTAAGAAAAGTTGATCTCTTCGTGGCTCAAGTTCTCTATTAGGTCGTGGCCAAAAGTAATCAAGAGTAAAGTTCTTTTGAGTAACTATGGGCTTCCATCTATTACAATGAATAGTGCATACTTGTCCATGTAAAGGAAATTTTATGCATTTGTGAATTATTGAGGGGACAACCTTCATAGTCTTGAGCCATGGATGTCCTAATTTTATTTGGAAGAGGTCAAGTGAAGGGATGACATCAAATAATTGTTCCATGGCTTTATCATATACTGTATACAATAAGGATATCTTCCCATAAGTAGGAATAAAGGCTCCAGCATGTGTCTTAATTATTATATCCGTAGGTTCATAATATTCTTGTATCAACTTGTGTGAGAAAAGGAACTCTTTTGTTGCCACATTAGTCATGCAATTAGGATCTATAAGCATTCCATGCACAGGAAACTCCATTACATTCACTATAATATAGAGGGGTCCTTCAATATCTCCCATTGTTATATCATTAGGTGTGAATGTTATTTTAGGTTCAGGAGTCTCTCTTTTCAAATAAGGCCTAGGAGGAACCCTAGCATTATTGTTGTGATGAGAAGCCATGTAATGTGAGATTATTTCACCCTTTAAATACTGATTTGAGGGAAGTGGGTCATGAAAGACACACTGATTTCACAACAAACCAAATGATTAGAATGAAATAATGCAACACACCAAGGCAAAATGAGTGGTTTGTATGTTTGTTTAAAGAAAGTGTATACAACCCTTAGTGTTGAAATACATAATGTGTAATTAAAAACATGCAAGCATTCAAGCAATAATGCAAAATGATACCAAATTTTTAGATGAGCAATGTATTTATGTGTCCAAATGAATTCAAGATCAAGTTTCAAAAGATTTTCAACACCTATGGAAGGAAATAGATGCAAAATTATGCTTGTTTATGAGCTAAAATGCTTAATTTTTTTTATTTTTTCAATGTAAATGTTCTAAAATGCAAAAGTAAGATGAAAATACATAATGTTGTCAATTCAAGTATGTACCCTTGTTAATCTTTGCGAAAACTTAACTACTTACTGAAAAATGGAATCATTCTCTAATGTGGGTCTCCTTTCATAAGAGTGAATCTCTAGAGTGAGTTGGTTCTCTTGTAACTTCTAAACTAATGAGTTGAGGGGAAAAGGGATAGAAGGATTAATTGAAATATAAACTAACTCTGAAATCTAAACTAGATGAAGTTCTATCATTCACAAGCAGATCTTCTAACATAAACCCTCACAATTCCACTGATAGTTACTCTTTAAGTAATTTGCAACAAGGTTTGGTGTCAAACACAAACTGCAACCAGGAAGAAACTACATTTTAATAGTATTGAGACAAAATAAAGGACTGAAATAGTCACAATATAACATCAGATCAAGATTGCAAAAATGAATTTGAAACAAGATGATTTGCTATTAGAACTGAAAGGAATACAATGCATCAAAAATAAAATGTGTGAGCCAACTGCTGTATACAATACTGCAAGAGAGAAGAAGCTGATGCTAATTGACTGAGAAAAAACTAAGTTTTCTCCTATAAATGACTCCAAATGATCTCCTGTGAAGAAAGTTGAAAAAGATCCTAAAAATAGACCCTAAGTCCATTCTCGAGCTACTCATGAAAGCCAAAAATAAAGCACTGAATCTGCCACCAATTTGTGAAGTAAAATTGCAAAACTACCCTCTCATGTGGTCCCACCATAAAACTACCTTTCTCTACTCATGAAAGCTCCAAAATTCATCCTATATGGCTCTAAATAAAACAAATCAAAATGGAATATTTGATCTATTTCATTAGCCTATAAATTGCCTAAAAATAGTTGAACTTTAAAAGCAATTCATAATTTCATTACTTTAAAGTTAACTTTACAATGATATGGCAATTTTAATCAATATCCTATCGATATGATTTTTTGCAAAAATAAAATGATATCTGGTTTATAATTTCACCAAGATATTTACAAGGTATCACAAATGATTTTCTATAAAAATCATTAAAAAAATGAACTATTACACATGTTTGCAAAAAATAAATAAAAGCCTTAAAAGGCTTGACACCATGGCCTCCATGTGTCAATATTCTGCCACCTCATCATTATCCATATGGCTTGAAAAAATGCCAACTCCCTGACTCTATGGTGCCACCATGTCGTATTGACCCCCTTTGACCAAATCTTCATTTTGCATATTCTTCACATTCACAAGGTTCTTGTTTTGATCTCTATACATATATTGAAATATGTAGAGGAATAATAAATAAAATGCATATGTGGGAGGTCAAAGACACTCGACCACATGCAATATCAAATAATACCTTGACTTCCAATGTGAGTCGACCACATATGATGATAAGACCTTGGCAGACTCTAAAGGAACATTTGTCCACTTATGATAATGTCTTCATTTGACTTAATACATCAAGCCATATTCTATATGTTGTTGGCCACCTCTGCTTATGATTACTAGACACTTATTAACACAAAGTGTTGACCCTAATCCCATTTGGATAAAAATAATTAAAATGTTTGCATGGTCAAAATATGGAAGGGACGTTGAAACAAAAGCAAGTGAGAAACCCTAAAATCATGGTCATTTCATCTTTGTTGTCATTGAGTTAGCTCTGCAACTCTAGCCGCTGACTTGGGGTTTCATGCTTTGTGTGCTTTCCTTGCTCCATTCGATGGTCTTCAAGGGTTTTTCACTACACTTCTCTGGCCAAAATGACAGGCTCCTCCTGGTAAGCTTGAATCTGACCTTTTAAAATGGTATTCTTCTATGTTTTGATGGCTTATATTCTTTAAATGGCCGCGACCATGTAACTGCTTCTTCAGTCTCTTAGTTTTGATGTGCATTTGTTTGGTTTTCTATGTGTTGAACTTGTGAAAAAATGGAAAAATGGAAAGGTTCGATTCAACTGGCCATGGCCATTATCTCCTTCTCATGCTGCATTATCAAATGGTAAGTCTATTGTTCTTCTCCATCATTTCTCTTTCAGTAGCTTCTTTTATCTTTGCATATTTGAAACTATGAAAAGGGTTTCATTTGTATTAGCTGGGTATGTGAAATACCTTATCATAAGGCGCAACCGCTCCTTATAATACATTTTGTAGCCTCACCTTTTGCATTTTGATGAAAAAATGTGAAGTTTATTTGTGCTCAAAGTGAGGGTTTCATTTTTGTTTACACAGAACCTTCCTTTCTCACGCGGGCATACTTACACAAAAGTTTCTTTTACATTGTTTGACTATAAGTAAGAAGAAGGAGACTCCCTTTTTAAACCTGATAAGGGTTTCATGTTTTATCACACATAACTCTTTTCTCACCATGGCCATATCTTCAATACTCCATTTTGAGTTTGCTTGATTATGAAAAGAAATAAAAATTTCTTACCTGACAAGGGTTTCATTTCTTTATTTTGTATAAACAATAAACTCTTTTTCAGCCTGCCTGGACAGTTTACAATACCATTGTTGGCAAGAGACACTGTGTGACTTCATAAGTGTTGTCATTGATGGCAACAAAGTCTATCCCACACATCTGCAATACATAATATGCCTATACCGGAAGTCAGATTGAAGATTATCTTGGTCCAGTGAACAAGACCAGAGTATGTAACAAGGTCCGACAATCAAGTCCGGATCTCTTAGATGGTGTAACTCAGTAAGTTGCGGACATGGACAAGTCAAGAGGGGTATCATGACTACTATATTCCAAAGATTTAGCCTCTGGTGATAAAGCAAGAAAAAGATATGTGTATCCAAGTGTTGGATTCCAGTTGGGTAGAGCAGATAGAGGAAGAACTGACCGACAGAGTATCAGACTTCAATCAGGATGTGTAAAAGGTGCTAATCAAGCAATTTGTGATATTACACATTCTTGTCCGACATGATTTATGACTTCTATGCCTATGTTTTTGATGCGCATCACTAATCAAGGATGGATTTAGTTGCCAGATCAATAACTTACAAATATCTCAAGTGTTCTTGTTGCCGACTAAGAAGTTGTTGGAAATCCTTGATGTGGATATATATACCCGATGGATTCAAGCCTGTAAGTGTGTGAAGTGTGTAGTATGTATGATTAAGTGTGAAGATAAGTAGAGATAAGTGCGAAGGTAGTAATTCAAGCCTGAAATGTAACAGGAAATTTATATTGAGCAGAGGAAGAATGAAATGTGCCAAATCAGTATATTGTGCCTAACCGAAACTAAAATCCTACATGCATAGATGTTGTTCATCAGTTCAAACACCTTGGTATCTTCTGTAAGCATTTGTAGAATATAAGTCTCTTATAGGCAGTGAGCCCTAATTGGCAAGTGCCAAATTTGTACTCCTTATTCTTTTAACAGAGAATACAATCTTGGGTTAGTCACCCTATGGTTTTTCCCTTAACATGGTTTCCACGTAAAAATCCTTGTGTCATGTGTTAATTTCTTTTTAGCTCTTATGATTGTCTTATTTTGACATAACATTAAATGATAAGTTAAGAAAAGGTAAGAAAATAGAAAAGATATAAAATAACTGATTCATCCCCCTCTTAGTTATCTACATTGTTTCTAACAATTGGTATCAGAGCTAAGTTCCTCTAAACAAAGCCTAACAGCTTGAGGAAGATTGGGGAATCTCAATGGATGCATACGGTATGAAGGAACAACTTCAGTCTACCCTAGATGATCTTAAACAATCCCACTCTAAAGTCAATAATTTAAGAGAAAGACTCAAACAAGATGATGATTTCATAAATGAGCTAAAAGAAAAACTTAGTATTTCTATGAAAATGAGAAAGGAACCACTCCAAAAATTAGCCAATCAGAGTGAAGTCCATAATTCTGATGAAGATCTGAATGAGAAAAACAAGCTATGTGAGAAGCTATCAAAAGAAGTCATTATGGTAAGGCATGAAATGGAATTAGGGGTTATGAGATTCATCCAAGAAATTGAAGAAAAGAGAAAGATTGAAGATAATCTAAAACAATCCCTCAAGGAGAAAACAAAGGACTGCCACAAAATGGATAGAATAATTAGGCATCTTGAATCTGATCTTGAAGAAGCTAGAGATAATGAAGAACAACTTGAGAATCAGATAGGCACTCTTAAACAAGATCTTCAAACTGTAAATGAATACAAAGAAAAATTCAAGATAAGCTCAGCCCAACTTGAAGTTCTTGAAAGACAAAAGAGGGTAGATGATAAGTGTGGCTTGGGATATGAGAAAGGTGAAAGCTCTAGATCCGGTCAGAAGAACTCTGGATCAGGAAATCAAAGAAACAGGCCTAGAAGACCTCTAGTAAGGCAACCTAATGCTCAAAGATATCCATCCTTCAATGGATACTACTTCAATTGCAACAAATTCGGTCACAATTCAATCCAGTGTAGAAATAGAATGAATCAATTCAATTCATCCTTCTCCAGTCAATGTTTTAGTTGCAAAAGGTACAGTCACAAATCTCATGAATACAGAAATATGAAAATGAACAATTCCTTCAATGGTAAAAGCTTTGCATGCAATAGGATTGGACATATGGCTAATGAGTGTAGATCAAGAGGATATCATTCAAATAAGCAAAAAAATGTTTTGTGTTACAATTGCAATAGATCCGGTCATATTGCCAAATTCTACAGAAGTAGAAATCAGGATAGAAAAGGTCCGGTGGAACATGATCAGAAACAAGATAAAGGCAAAGTTAAAGTAAATGAGGATGAAGTTCAAAAGGAGTACAATGAATATTGGGGATGGATCCACACTGGAATCCGGTGCTGATATTCCTTCCAGAAACTAAAAAGGTGAGCTCTAGCTTAGGGGGAGTCATAGAGAAAAACAATTTCCCCCAGCTAGTCAGCTAGTGCCTAAATTCGGCACATTGGGTAAACATCTGACGCTACGGATTAAAGGGTTCTCAGAAAAACCTCTAAATAACCTTTAGTCAAAATGTGAAAGGTCCGCATGGAGTTTTGCAAGATTTATAACCTCTCAAGTTAATCTAGTTCTGATAGCTATCTGGTAAAGTAGAATTTCACAGACAGATCCGGTATGACTCAAAATTGAAATTCTTTGATCTATGGACCCATGGCATGATTGAAGAAAAGAAGATATGTTGTCAATCCTCACAAACAATGATTCTAAGTTCCGCACAGTGATTCAAGAAAATCTCTCTCAAAATAGGGCAACCGGATAACTTAAGTTGTGCATTTATCACAAAAGGAAATTAGGGTTTGCGCAAGGATAAAAGGATTCTTTCACTCATTATTTACACACTTGTACTCATGAAGAAGAAAAGAAGAGCTCTGTGAAGAAGATCCTACAATTCACTCAAGTTCAACTAAAAATTTAGTTCAACCAGAGATTTGTTCCAGCTTCTGCTTCAAACCCTAAAGCGTGAAAAGGTACTTCCATTCTGAAAATATCTCTCTAAATCTCTTGCAAAATGGCTACTCCAATGGTTGTCAATATTTCTGATAGGATGAGACCTGAATTCAAGAAATACCCTTACAAATCTCTAGAAGTTGATCCCTTGGGTGTGTTTTCTAGCATTCCGCAGGGAGTATTGCATGTAGAAGATGTTAGGGTTTATATCCATGCAAACATTAAAGATTTTGGAGACTAAAAATTGATGGACATTTATCACAAATAGCTAATAGATGAGAATTTTGAACTCAAACTTGAATTCAAGGCCCTTCGGGACAAACAATTTACACATTGCATACATTTTCTATGTTTTGTAGAAGATGATTAGGTCCGATATGTTCTAAATGGGATGAATGATAATTTTATGTGGTTAATGAGCCCATTCAAGATAACTAAAGATGCCATCAGGGCAGTGACCGAACTACATTCAGCCGGTGGGTTACCCACACTCAAATCTGTAAAGAACCAAACAGTAACTGAAGCCACCAAATCAAAATTTGACAAAAGAGCAATGACCATAGATGACATCACAGATCTAGATGTCCAGTTTGCTTCAATGATAATTGGCTACGAAATCTACCATTCAAGCAGGGAAAATTCTATGTCTGGTACAACAATCTATGCTACATATCAGATGTTGAGGGAAGATGTAGATTATGATTTGTGTGAGGTTCTTCTAAATCAGCTATTGGAGAACTTGCAGAAGATCAAAAGGGATAAGAAAAACTTCTTTAAATATGGTAGTCTAATACTATGTCTATTTTCCTATTATATGAATGAGCTACCTGGATCAAATGGTTGGGTCTAGTAAAATGATAAACCCATTGCAATTCAAATCAGAGATTACATGTATGGACTTGGTGATGCTCAATCCCAAAACACACCTCTTTGGGGTTACTTTAAGAATTTCCAAAGCATGATGCAAGCCAGAGAAAGAATACCACAAATAATAGTTGACAAATACAAAGATACAGTTTGCTTCATGGCTGACACTAATCAATGCCTGATGGAGGCAGTTGAGACAAAAACTATATGGATAATGCCTATGGGATATGAGGTCGATGAAAAAATCTTGTAGCTACATATTCAACACTTGCTGAGTCAGCCTAAGGACACTGTAGCAAAAAGGTTTGGCACCTTTGAAGAGCTAAGCATAAAAATACATGTTGAGTTAAGACAGCTGGAGATGAAGAGGAAAGTAAGAAAGGAAGTTGAAGAATTTACCAAAATATTTGGCATATCAAAGGAGGCTATAGATGCTAACAGAGAGAAAATAGAGAGGGCACAGAAATAAAGACAAGAAGCAAAGAAAGAAAGTGCTCCTATTAACCTCCTCTCAGACTAGATCCTCCAAGAGCTTTGTTCCTGTCACTTCCAAAAGCTCAAAGTCTACCAAACTGGAAGTCAAGACATCCAGAAAAGGAGAAAATAGGATGAAGACCAAAGCCACAAGGACATATACAAGCCATAAAGATGATGAAGAAATAGAATCAGAAGAAGAGATTAGGAAAATAAAGGAGAGAACATTTGGGAAGTTCTCTACTAGTAGAAATAAGGAAGAGAAGGTAGAGGAATTTGTTGAAAAGCCCACTCTTTCCATTGATGACATCATCAAGGTAGTTACTATGGATGGGAACCTGTAACTAGTGACAGAATTCTATGATGAATACAATGATGCTGAGAAGAGAATTCTGGAAGAGGCTACCATCAGGTACTTGAACATTTACAGTAAAGCTTTCATTGAAATTATATCATTAATTCCTAAGAGCCTAGAAAAGGTACTTGAGCTAAGAAAAGAGAATGCAAAAGACTTAGAGATTCGGGAGTAGATAGCAACTCAGCTTTATCCTTCCATCACTTCAAAACAAAAGAGCATGATTTTCAAGGATTTTAGGATGAGTTCCGGAGCAAGGAAAGAATGAACAACTCATGCTTGGAGAAACTGACCAAGTAACAAGAGAAACAAAAGATATCCTATGGAATGCCTTGAAGAGATTCAATCTTCCTATAGTAGAGGAAATAGATGAAGAACCTTCTACGATGGATGTTGAAGGATCAAGTGAGATCAATGAAAAACCTTCTGACAAGGATGTCGAAGGATTAAAGAAAATAAATGAAGAAATCTCTAAGAACTTAGACTCCTCAGTTCCGGAAGAGGAAGTTCATGAAATAGCAAACACAGGTGACATCTCTCCTCTAGATCCCACTGCAGCTATGATAAACATTCTAGACTCTAAAGCTGAAGGGGAAGGTAGAAGACAGGAGAAGAGGATTCAAGAAAAAGAGGTTAAGGGAAAAGAAGAAGAACAAGCAGAAAAGACTAATGATGACTGTTCTGATATCTCAAAAGGAAAGAAGTCTCAATCACCAGCAAGAGACACTATAGAGATAGTAAAGAACTTCTTAGATAGAAATGTTGGAGCTGGATGAACCTGAGCTATTTCAAGGACCACTAAATTTTGACTCTCTCTCCCTAGTTCAGACAATGAAAATAGCACCTTTTGCTCAAGCCAAAGCTAAAGAAAAACTCTTGAAATCTCACATGGAGGACTGTGAACTATTGGAGATTGCATCTGGGATGCTAGAGAAGATTATGCCAACCTACCAAAAGGATTATTCTTCCTCTCCATCTGGTAATTTGAAAAACTTAGTCAATTCTGTTAACACTCATTTTGAATCCTTAGAGAAATTGGCAGAGACTAAGGTCCAAAAGGAGTTCTTGGGAAAGAAGTTTAGTGAAGTACAAGGGCTAATTACCAATGATAGAAGAACCTTAGGCATTGGCATAAAGAGCCTTGAGAATGCTCTTAAAAATGGTGGGGACATATACAAATTTTGTTTAAATTGGCCTAAAGTGACAGAGAACATTGAGAAGAAAATGAAAGAACAAGAAGGAAAACTGTCAAGTTTGTCTCAAAATTTTGATCCCCTTACTACCTCTCTGGTGAATCATGAATGTCAAACTATTGCTATAATAAATGAAATTAAAGAACTTGTTAAGGAGAAAAATAACATAATAGATAGAATGGGTGAGCTCAGAGGAATAATCATTCCTAAGTTAGAGGCAATGCATGATGCCTTAACAGAGGCACAAAACACAATCCAAACTAGTGGTCCAATAGACCTAAAGAGGGCAAAAGCATATGCATTTTTGTTAAGTGGACACATCTCCATTTTGGACAGAATGAAGAGGAGTTGGGCCACAGAATTCATCCAGTTGAAGACAAGCTTTGTGGATATAATTAAGTATATGTAAGTATAACATATGATTTATATATACTTATGCGGCCATGTATAGAATATTTTTTCCAAAATTTTGGTATGCGGATTCCGCCCTTTGCCATTGATGTCAAAGGGGGAGTGAAGAGTAGTGAAAAATGTGGAGTCCAGCTAAGGGGGAGCTCTGGTAAAATAGTGCAAAGGACAGAGCATCAGCCAAGGGGGAGTTACTACGACACTTAGCCATTTTTCACGAAGTGTTGACATCAATGCCAAAGGGGGAGATTGTTGGCAAGAGACACTATGTGGCTTCATAAGTGTTGTCATTGATGGCAACAAAGTCTATCCCACACATCTGTAGTACATAATATGCCTATACCAGAAGTCAAATTGAAGATTATCTTGGTCTGGGGAACAAGAACAGAGTATGTAACAAGGTCCGACAATCAGGTCCGGATCTCTCAGATGGTGTAACTCAGTAAGTTACAGACTTGGACAAGTCAAGAGGGGTATCATGACTACTTTATTCCAAAGATTTAGCCTCCAGTGATAAAGCAAGAAAAAGATATGAGTATCCAAGTGTTGGATTCCAGTCAGGTAGAGCAGATAGAGGAAGAACTGATCGGCAGTGTATCAGACTTCAATCCGGATGTGTAAAAGGTGCTAATCAAGCAATCTGTGATATTACACATTGTTAGCTGACATGATTTATGACTTCTATGCCTATGTTTTTGATGTGCATCACTAATCAAGCATGCATTTAGCCGATAGATCAATAACCTAAAAATATCTCAAGTGTTCTTGTTGCCGACTAAGAAGTTGTTGGAAATCCTTGATGTGGATATATATACCTGATGGATTCAATCTTGTAAGTGTGTGAAGTGTGTAGTATGTATGGTTAAGTGCGAAGATAGGCAGAGACAAGTGTGAAGGTAGTAATTCAAGCCCAGAATGTAATAGGAAAGTTATATTGAGCAGAGGAAGAATGAAATGCGCCAAATCAGTATATTGTACCTAACTGAAACTGAAATCCTGCATGCATAGATGTTGTTCATTAGTTCAAACACCTTGGTGTCTTCTGTAAGCATTTGTAGACTATAAGTTTCTTGTAGGCAGTGAGCCTTTTGTGAGCAGTGTGCTCGGGCAGTGAACCCTAATTGGCAAGTGCCAAATTTGTACTCATTCTTTTAATAGAGAATACAATCTTGGGTTAGTCACCTTGTGGTTTTTCCCTTAACAGTGTTTTCACATAAAAATCCTTGTGTCATGTGTTAATTTCTTTTTAGCTCTTATGATTGTCTTATTTTGACATAACATTAAATGATAAGTTACGAAAAGGTAAGAAAATAGAAAAGATATAAGATAACTGATTCACCCCCCCTCTCAGTTATCTTCATTGTTTCCAACAACCATTTCTCTTTCTCTTAAACACTACAAAAAGTATTGGTTCTAAAAGTTGATGTGGGTATTTGAGAAAAGAATGGAAATAGACCTATATGCCACGGCTTTACTATGAATGTATTTGCATTTTTCCTCTTAACTGTGTAAACTCATATTCAAAAACTGAAGCAATGTTATTCTTTTTATGAGCATAGAAACTTCTTTCTGTAACATACGTGGCATACAGTATTTCTTTTCTTCATTATGCTATCACTGTTTAATGATAATCATTGTTATTGTTCAAAGAAGTGATGATTGCATGCACTATTCTCTCTCTGTAGCTCTACTCACTCCTTCATGGACTTGCATATGAAATGTATACTGTCAGTTTTGAACTTTGAACTCTTCCACTTTCTGTAGCAGAAAATATACTTTTCATTTTTGTATCTTTTACTTGTCCATTCAGTGGACTATGCATACACACTTTTCATATGTAATGATGACCACGGTTGTGTCATGACATTGTGGCATTGTAACACATGAAGGCAACACCTACTTGTCCTATATAACTGTAACACATGGACTTCTGCTATTCTTTTTACTATATTCAATCATATCAAATGAATTATAAGAGATGTCCTATAGGACATCAATCAAGTCCACTGTATCTATTGTCCAGCTTTGGTAGATCACTTCTTACAATGAAAACTTCATTTGAGCTCACTCAACCACAGATGCAACCATACACGTATTCGTTTCCTTTTGACACAAAATGACATCTTGTAGCATAAGGATGATGATCATAGTAGTTAACTACTCCTTGTCACATGAAATTGATGTTCTATTACAAACATGTAATGAAATGCTCCTTTTCATTTTCTTGGAGTTTGTCAAAGACAAAATGAGCCATCTGGATTGGTTGTCTTATATTTTTTGCTACAGATTTGCAATATTGTCCTTGTCTTTTATAGATATGCAATGAATGCAACATGTGATAACACTTGTTCTGATACTCAACTTATCAGTAGCAAAAAGTGAGGCATAATTGGATATATTTCATCATTTAAAAGGTAGCTTAAGTTATTGAATTCTGAATTTGATTTTGTCACTCCACTTAAATGAGAAAGTATGAAGTTTGGCATTCACCTGTCTTTGCAATTTGCTTATTGATTTGTAATGAACACTCCAATTGAACCTAAGAATGTCATTTGATAACAGTTGGAGTAGTGTATAAGCTGTTATATGCATTGAATTTTGTCCTCCATCTGTTCAGGTCATGCTCTTGGTTGCATTTCATACTTTGAAGTGAAATCATGGTCATGTCTTGAAATAGGACTTATGCATATGATTGTCTTATTACTCTTTCAGCTCATCATGTGAATGTCATCAATGATCTTCTTGTTCTATTCATCCCTTTTGAGATCAAGGGGTAACCGTATGTTGGGCTCAACCCTTGTGGGAGCCCATTTGATACCACATGCTGAATGTCTCTATCAACTTCATGACTTGTCCTATACCTACACATGAAACAAATAGATTAGAATAAAATAATGATGTTCTTATGTTTGCTTCTCTTCAGTTCCTTTTGCATATGGATGCTCTTATTTGATCAATGCATTTCAACTAAAATAATATTTCTCTCTTTATTGATCAAGGATTTTCATAACTGGAGCTTCTAACAGGACCTTTCTCACATTTTTTTAGGTACATGCCGAGGTCGGGAGTAGGACTGGAGGCTTCTATGAAGATCAACCAAAACAAGGCAATGACGGCTATGTCTTTCCCTCTTCTTCATTAGATGCATAGTGTTTTACTTGTATTTGTATGAGTTTAGCTATAACCCACAACTTGTGTGGGACATCTGATATGTCTTAGTTTCCTTCAATGCAATGTTTGTTCTCTTATGTATTCAAAATTGTTAATAAAAAATCACTGTGGTGAATAAATACTTATCTCTTTTATTGCAATGCAATGAATGATTGAAACTTTTCTTTTCTACATCTTAACAACTGAACTGACTTGTCATATCAACTATGCAACTAGCACATTATAGAAATAAATCAAACCACATTCAAAATGATAAATAATAAATCTATTCAGCTAATTTTTGAGCTGGGCTCAAAAAATGGTAACGCATACAATGAAACAACATTACAGTCCAAAATTAGATTTGAAAGAATGTTAAAAGAGTATTAAAATCTAAAACAAGATTTTAACCAAAAGCCCTAGCTTTCGTAAAGACTAGGTTATATGAAGAATGCACAATTTCAAGCACATTCTAACAAATGAAATATGAAAATGCTATGCAAATGATTCTATAATGATGTACTACAGTAATTTATATCAGATATGATATAAAAATTAGAGATTAGATGAAATGCAATAAAATTGATACAAACAATGCCTTAATGCAAGCCTAGGATGCAAATTTTTTCAAATTCGTCAATTTTTTTTGTAGATTTTCAAATGCAATATGATGACAATGAAATGAATGAATGCAAATATGAAGTACAATACTCAGTAGGGTGCAAAATGTAATAAAAATACGGGTTCACCAAAATGTTATGTATGAAAAAAGGATTGATGGGATTGATGGGTAGTTTAGCTAGTTCCTCCTTTCACTACACACATTCAAGGACATTTAACCGAGTTGAATCAAAACTTCTACAAGAGGATTCATCTACAAGTTGGTTGTCACTTTTAATGATAGGGAAATTTGGAATTGATTAACTAATGTCTTAATTTTAGTCTGATTTAGCTTAAAACCTGAATTTTGCAAAATCTAAACAAACAGACGAAACCTAATAAATGCTCACACACAGATAGACTAAATATAGATCAGATACATACCAGATTTTGAGTTCTAGAATATAGAAAATTTGGGGGCAAAAGAGTGGGTGCCCAAGCCCAAGGTACTACTTTTTTTGAGGGCTTGGGATCTTTTCTGACACTGACTGCGTCACTTCAGAGATTCTCCATGACACAAAACTAAGGGGCAAAAAAGTGGGCACCCAAGCCCTTCTTGAGCTATTTCCCACTTTTTTCTTCTGATCCTAATTCCTTATGCTCTGCCACAATCTTCTGCAACTCCACTCTTCGAGATCTGACACCTGTCACCTTTAATCACAAGAAGAGGGGTTAGGGGTTGTGGTGTTTAGGAGCTTACCTTAGTCAAGCCCTGTAATGGCATTCAAGCATTCCAACATTGTTGTTAGATAGAGAGTGCATGTCCTTATAGGACAGAGGCAAAAAAAAATTGATAAATAATTGATTGAAGCACAAATCAGTATCACCTTAGATGTGTAGTTCACAAATAGATGAAGATCTTTCACAACATGAGAAGATGAAGCCAAATCTGCAATAACAAACACAAAAACAACAAAAACAACACAAGTCTACTTTGAAACACAATGAATGCCTTAAATGCTCTAAAATCATAAATTTGCCAAAATATCATAATTATCTTCTAGTTTACAAATGAAGTCTTAAACATGCTTATATATGCATTCCCACTTTAATTTCATAATTCAAACTTAAGATGTCGGCAAGGAACACCATTAATGGTAACTTTATCGACATTCAATTTTGGGATAGCCAAAAATGGTAGGGCAAGGACATGGGTGCCCTTGTCTTGGGACCTATTTGGGATAGGGTTAAGCTCTGCAATGTCCCCTATGTCCCATTTGTCATGGGTTTCAAGGCATTTTTTCTTGGGATTCATTTCTAACATGTATGATGAAAATTAAGGGACTCAAGAGCTAAAATCAGTAGGTAAAATTCCTAGGAGGAGATTTTATGACATAACACATCAAAAAGGCAAGGTTATAGCATAGGGTTCTATTTGAAAATACAAAAGAAAACAATAAATTCAACTATCTTGCAACTATTTTTCAACCCTCATTACATCTTTCAGATATGCTTTTATAGCATTTGATTTCATTGACCTCACTCCTTTCACAATAAATTCGCCCCCATGGGCTATCAGAAAAATATCTCTATCAAAAGGAATGTCTTCCTACTAAAATTAACTGCAGAAAATATCTTGGATCATGGAGAAGCTAGGAAATATTTTGCCTTCAATACAAACAGTTGATTCATCAACCTACAACAATAAATGCAAAAATATCTAGGAAAGAAGTAGTTGAGGTAGCTGAAAGATCAGATCTGCATTAATGCAAAATGAGGAAAATCAAAAGTGTTTGCCCTCCAAAATCCCTTTTTCATGGAGCTTTTACAACACTTTAAATATTTAAATCAAGATATTTGAAGTTTACAATATATTACGACTCTATTTTTTCTCATTTCAGTCTTTTCTAGATATTTTAGCCTATATTTTGTTTTGTCAGTAAAATTAGGCTATTTATAGACCACTCTATTTTTACCTTCTAAATAACTCATTTTCTATTGGCAACTTTATCTTTTTCTGAAGTTTGGCCTGTTTTGTTCTTTTTTCCCTTATTGTCAAAAATCCAATTTTCTAAACTATTCTTGCTTTGTCTTCTTCGTCTCTATTTTGCCTTATCAGCAATACTTCTTTTCTCAAACTCTGCTTGTGGATCTCTCTTCTCTTATATGTCCGTAAAAACCAATTTTACCAAACTTTTCTCTTTACCTCCTTCTTTGACTTATTTTCACCATACTTTTGCCTTATCGGCAAAAATCATTTTCTTTGAACTATTTTGTCTTTTCTTTTGCCTTATTGGAAAAAGTTTAAACTTCAAACTTTGCATCTTGCTTCCCTTTTGCCTTACTGATAGAAGTGGCCTATCAGCAAACTCCTATTTCATCTATTTTCCCTTTGTCAGTGAAATCACCTTTTGCTGAACTTGGCTTACTTTTCTACTTTATCAGAAGAAGTATCAATCTTCAAACTTTGCTCACATTTTCTTTATCAACAAAAGTTTAATTTGTTGAACCTTTCTTTTTATTGGAAAAACATCATTTTGCTAAACCTTTCCTTTTGCACCATCTTTTACCTTATCAGAAAATATAGCATCGGCAAACCAAAGGAACTTTGAACCTTTTTTGAAGTTCAGCCTTATGTTGATTCGCCGACAAGGCTTTATTTTTCATGTTTACTTATCCATTTTTCCATGTTTCTATTTTTCCTTATCGGCAAAAGTGGTCTTTTGTGAACTGGGCCCATCTTGTCGGCAAACTAAATGAATTCTGAACTTATGCAAAGTTTGGCCTTTGCCTGATTTGCTGATAGAAGGGGCCCTTTCCTTTTCTTTACTTAGCCAATTTTTGCCCTTTTCTACTTTTATTTTGCCTTGTCGGCAAAATGTCAAACTTTTGGACCAAACCTACCTTGCAGGCAAAATCTCATTTTTCTGACCATTGTCCTTAGCTGCCTTTATCTTCACCTTTTATTTACAATTTGCCCTGTTGGCAAACCACAAAAATTTTGAACATAAGGAAAGTTCGCCCTTCTTGGTCTTTTTTGACAAGCCTTTCCCTCATCCTTTTTTGAACTTAGCCATTTTTTGAAGAAGAGCATCCCTTGTCACTGTATTGGAAAAATACCAAATCGGCGAACCTTTTGAAACTCAGAACTCTACTTGAGTTCGCCCTTTGGGGAAATCATCAATAAGGCATTTCTTTGCTTTGCTCATGCCTTAGTCGATTTATGAAGAAGCCTGCCTTCCTTCCCTTCAATAAAAATTCTACGAGTCAGTGAACTCATGAAAATGTGAACTTATGATGATTTCATGAAATATGAAACTTGCCAATAGAGAGAAAGAGCCCTTTTTACTTAGCTAATTTTGGGCCTTGTTCATGCCTTTGTCGGCAAATCTGCAAGTCAGTGAACTCATGAAATTTTGAACTCAGTGAAGAGTTCGAGTTTTTGGAAATTTACTGACAAAGGGAAAGGGAAGCTTTACACCTTAGTCATTTTTTGGCTTGTTCAGGAAACTTAAAGTTTGCCGATAAAAGCCAAAAGGGGGGCAAAAAATGAGGTAAAAGCTTCAAATATTCTGGGGCTTTTTGGGTTTTTTGTGAGGATTCTCTTGATGAATTTTTAGGGATTTTTACAAGGTAGAATGCTGAGATTTGAAGGATTTTAGGCTTGCAAAGTCAAACTTTTAAGGGATTTTAACAATATTTTGAAGTTGGGCCATTTGACTATGGGAAGAGGAAAATAGGTCAACATTTTGATGATCTGTTAGGGATGTTTGCTTGCTAAAAAATGGACTAGTGGTCTTAAGAATCCATTGGGCATGGAGTCTAAAAGTGACCGCAATATGTCAAAACAATAGAAACCCTGCCTTCCAAAACACAAAAAGAATAAGGTATGCATTCTCCTAATGACAATGCAGCCTTTGCAAGAGCACTTATTGAAGGGAAAACTAAAGAAAAAATAGAACTAAAACAATATGTATAGAATCTCATACCAACCTTAATGGTAAGGGTTGATATGGATCCCATTGACTGAGATAAGTAGAACTTCACCATCCAACATTGAAATAATTAAAGCATTGGCTTGCTTGTAGTTGATGATGATATATGACCCACTCCAAAGTGCATCAAACTTTGTGTGGCCTCTAGGTTTGGCTCAGTTAGCATCCCATTTCAAAACAAGATCACGGTAATTGAATGTCTAAACCTTGGCCTTCTTATCAAAATATGTTTTGGTCTACCTTTGATGCTCTTCTAATGTATCCATGGCTGACTGTCTTTGTTCTTCTAATTCAGTCAATTCAGCCATTCCGACAGACTTGTCATCTTCTCCTTCCAATTCCAACTACTGAGCCAATTCTAATGCAGGAAGCTCTAAAGATATAGGCAATCTAGCCTCTCTTTCATACACAAGAAAAAAAGGAGAATTTCCAATGCCTCTCTTGTATGTGATCCTATCAGTCCAAATAGCTAATTTGATCTTGTTGTGCCATTGCCTCTGGTTTGTCTCCATAGTCCTCTTCAAAATTTTGATCAGGTTCTTGTTGGTGGATTCAAATAGCCCATTCTCTTGGGGGTAATAGTTGGATGAGGTCTTCAAGAACACATTGTATTTAAGAGCCCAATTAGCAATTCTAAAACTAGTGAATGCTTTTGCATTATCATAAATAATGGTATGAAAAGCTCCAAACCTTGTCATGATTTCTTCCAAGAAATCCATGATTGATGAATCAGTGGCTTCTTCCAGTGGGACTGCTTTAACCCACCTAGTGAAGTAGTTTGTTATAGTCAAAACCCACTTGTGACCAACACTGGAAGTGGGATTTATCATGCCAATGAAATCTAATCCCCATTGTGAGACGAGATGATCAACCTGAATAGGGTGGAGTGTGAGTGTTGCCAATCATTTCTTTCCAGAAAAGAGAGCACACTCTTCATACTTTCTTACCCATACATGGGCATCATTGAATAATGTGGGCCAAAAGTAACCTACCCTTGTTATTTTCATGGCTATAGCTCTAGTAGAGAAATGGCCACCAGTTGGGCCAACATGAAACTCACTGAGAAGTCTATCAATTTTATCCTCTTCTATGCACCTCAGTAAGACTCTGTCCAAGTTTCTCTTGAAGAGAACACCATCTACTAAAGCATAAAGAATAGACTACAACCTAAAATATCTTATTTTGGTTCTATCCAATCCATAGGGATACTCACCAGTGGATAGGAATTTAGCCATGTTTGTTGTCTTAGAACTCACAACTGATGGTTTAGCTATAGGTTCTTCCTCATTTAAATGGTAGGATGAATTCACTTCATCTACAAAAGTTTGATCTAGCTATTCACACAATCCCTTACCTCTAATTAGCTTAGTGGCCTTTATGATCACATCATACTCCAAGATCTTAGTGACCCAACTGGCTCTCTTTTCACTAATCTCAATCCCCATTATATAATCTCTCACACTAGGATGAAAAACTAAAACTTTAATATGATTATTTGCCAGCATATATCTATATTTTTAAAAAAATTTAACAATGGTAAACACATGTTTATCCATGGGGCTGTATCTGACCTCATAGTCCTTCAAGGTCTGACTGAAGAAGGTAAGAGGTTGTTCCATACCTTGTTAATCTTGTTGCATTAGAATAATAGCAATGATGTTCTCTCCTCCATTTGCATAAAGGACGAAGTCCTTCTCATAATTGGGGTTCATGAGAGTAGGTGCTTGGGCAATCTTTTCCTTGATATTTTCAAAACCATCCTTCCCTTCCTTTGTCCATCTGAAGACATCTTTCTTAAGCATAATGGTTAGAGGCTTTACCAAGCTAGCACAGTTAGGAATGAACTTCCTAACAAAATTGATCTGCCTTGAAAATGATTGTAAGGCATTTTTGTGAGTCAATAGGGGAAGGGAAAGGAGAGTAGATGTCCTTTTAGGGCCTATGGAAATCCCATTCTTAGACACTATATGGCCTAGAAGTTTACCTTGGGCAACAACAAAAATACATTTCTAGGGGTTCAGAGACACCCCAAAATTCTCTGCATCTTTGGAAGACTTTCTCCAGATGCTCCATATGATTTTCTCCTTTCTTGGAGAAGACTATAATGTCATCTAGATAAATTAGGATGGAATTGTTTATAAATCCTTTGAAGGAAATATCCATTGCCCTCTGAAATGTGGCATCAACATTAGACAGACCAAAAGACATTTTTACATATGCCATGGCTCCCCATTTGGTGGTGAATGTTCTTTTAAATCTATTCTCCTATTTGACAAAGATTTGGTTATAGCTAGAGAAGCCATCTAATAATGAAAACCTCTCTTCCCCTGCAACAATTTGTAAAATTTGATCCATAAAGGGTAGAGAGCAGTGATCCTTCAGGGAAGCACGATTCAGGTCCCTGAAGTCCACACAGAGCCAAGTTATCTCCTCATTTTTCATCCTCATAGGCACCAGATTAGAAACCCACGTGGAATACTCGATGAGAAAGATAATCTTTGCCTGGATGAGCTTAGCAAGCTCTTTTCTCATGAATGGCTCAATCTTTGGGTTTATGGGCCATTGCTTTTGATAGTCTGGCTTGCAATTTGGATCCAAATCAATGGCATGTCGAGCCACATCTGGATTAAAACCTTTCAGATCCTCATACGTCCATGCCAGAATGTCATTCTATTTCTGGGCTAGTTGTATAAACTCTTGTAGCTCAACATCACCACAAACCTTTCCTTGAAGGAATGCTTTATCTTGGGTGACATTCACCTTCTGATAATCTTCCTTTTTAAATATCATGTTAGTTATTTCACCCCTGAACTCATCATCTAGGTTGAAATGGCCTCAAGGGTGACTAAACCCTTGGGTAACTTGTTCATTTTGAGCTAGATGATCTGATCATGATAGCTCTCCTGCAGCCTGGGTTGCGCCATGGAAGAAAACTCTGCTTCATTTTGAATGAAGCTTGCAATCTACTCATAACTGTCGAAGACTTGCTAATGTATATCATTATTAGGAACAAAGGGCCTGATTACTATCTTCACATGTTGATCAGGACCTTGAAATAAGTCTGTAGGTGGAGAAAATTGGGCCCCCACTATTGCCAATTGATCAACCTCTAAATTTAATTTTCCTAGGATTATCTATAAGTTGAGAGCATCAAAACTCTTAAACAGGTCCTAAACTCTATGTCTATAAGCTCTTAGAAGCTAGTTTTTTGTAGCACATTTTTCTCTTACTTGGTTGACCACCAACTCAGTGTCACCAAAAATCTCCAAATATTTGATATTTTTTTCTCAGCAATAAGCAAACCATGAATTAATGCCTCGTACTCTGCTACATTGTTTGTGCAAGAAAAATGTAATCTATGAGCAAAATGCAATTTCTTACTAGTAAGAGAGACTAGTAAAACCCCTACACCAGCTCCATTTCTTTTCTTTGCACCATCAAAGAAAATTTTCCATGGGCTATTGGAGTCATCATCTGGCTTAAGTACAAAGGGAACTAAAGAATTCCCTTCATGGATCATGTAGGTGCCCAAGTCAAATGCATCAGTGGTGTCATAAGGATCAAAATCACAGTGATCCCTTGCCCACTCATCAAGAAATAGATCAGGGGTTGGAAGAGATTAAGATTCTGCCTCAATATACTCTAAGTCATGTGTTTCCTCTCCCTAAATCATAACATGTGGGTTCACCAGGCTATGCTCATAGTTCGCCACATGATAATGTGAAATTGGTTCAACCTTGATGGTGAACCTTGTGCCATATCTAGTTCTCAATAACATATGAGACTAGTTGGAAGAAAGGTAGCCACCTACCTTGGCTGTGAAGTCTCTTGATAGAAAAATCACAAAGAAGGGACCAAGATCAATGACTGAAATGTCTTGACTAACAGTCAAGCTTGGACATGCATGTAGAGTCAAGTCCATTCCCTTGATCACTCCTATAGTGTTTATAGAGGTGCCATCCAATTGTAATACTCCTGATGAAATAGGGGTATACTTGATGCCTAATGCATCTGCTATCTTCTTGGGCATGACTAAAACACTAGCCCCAAAGTCAATCATACAGTTATGCAGTAAAAATTTTCCAATGATCAAAGACAAGTAGAAAGGGTATGGATTCTTTGTTGAACTTACTTGTCCTTCGCTTGGCTACACAAGACTAATAGGGCTCTTTTCCTTCTGTTTTGCTGATGAGTCAATTGCTATTGATTCTACTGATGGGAAATGCCTTAAGGCTTCTTGTAACAGATCCCTTTGAGAAGGGATTAACATTGAGACATTTATATTTTTTTCTTCATCTGTTCCATAATATTTAGTAGAACAATGGCTTCCTTATACATTAAGGGACCCATGTTCCCTTTTTTGACTGATCAGTAGTTTTCTCAGGCACTTTTAAGCCTGATGGAATCTCTTTTGTAGCAGCAGATTTGTTGCTCTGAATTGGAACTGTGGCACTGGGCACTTTTTCCTTTGAAACAGGCTCCTTTTGTAACACAGTAGGCATGGGGCTAGCCTCCAACTGCCTCTTTTTGCATCTAGTATTGTCTACAATACTACTTACATGCATGTACACACTATCCATGGGTTGATTGATAGCACAAAAGTCATTTGAAGTCCATAGCATCATATTGGCATTAGAGATAACTCCTTTGATACCTTGGGGTTGTTATTGGGTTGCCTCTGATAATGATGCCTTTTGGGTATGAAGATTATGCACCATTAAAGCCCTTTCTTGTGCTCCAAAAGAACAAGTGGATTGATTATGAGGTTGGTTGTAGGGGTAGCACCAATCTACCTCTTTGGCTAGATTATTTTAAGTAGGGATTAAAGCCCTAACTAGATTCACAGTCAAAATCTATTGGATAGGTCAAACTTGTTGCAAGTATGGGTTTAACCAGTGTTGTCATTGATGTCAACATACTCATGTTGCATTAATGAGAAGGATTGGATGAGCTGTGTGCTGAGGATATTGAGAAAATTAGTCTCAATTAGGAACAGTGAAGAAAAGTGATGACGACAAGGTAAAAATCCAAGATAGGTTGAGGATTAGAGGATACGGTTTAAAGGGTTTGTAGATATAAGTCTTGAGATGCTTCAGTCAAGTTTTCAGAGGTCCATATGAAGATCTGAAGAATTTATGGTCGTTCAAGTAGAATCGGCTCCGGTAGGTGTCCAGAGGTGACAGAGTGACACAGATAGGTCCGGTAAGGACCGGTAATGCATTATCCCATTCTACGGATTTGAGAAAGTGTTGAGGACGTCCTTGTGAAGTGTCAAGTATATTGGTTCGTGGTTTGAAGGTCCAGAAGAACCTATTCCTTTGTGACAGTGATGATAGATTGTGTTCTTGAGGTTCTGGATGAAGGAGAGAAAAATTCTAGCAAACAGATGAAGTGCGGATGTTCTTGATGGTTCAGGAAAGGTTGTTGTGATCCTTGGATCATGTCTAGTTCATGTTGGTGGTCCGCATTGAAGTTAGAGTGCGCATTTGAAGAATAACCATTGGATGATGGTGTTCTTCCTAAGACTGGCGGATCAGATGTATTACACGTCTTGAGGATGTTCTTGCAGGTGTTTGCCAACTTAGATGATTGTTCCTAAGTCGATGTCATGTATAAATAAGGGATTATGAGGTCATTTCAAAGTGTGTCTTAGTGTGATGAGTGTGTGGTAGCAAAGAAGAGTGCGAAAGGTAGAGCAGAAGTATTGGGCTTAAATGGAACTGATTCAAGCATAGTGAAGATGATATTCTCCAGTTCATGAAGGTGATACTTATTTCTTTGTAGATAGTGTGTCTCTTGTAGGAAATGAGCCCTAATTGGCATGTGCCATTTTGTTCTTTCTATTCTTCTAACAGAGAATATAATCTTGGGTTAATCACTCCGTGGTTTTTCCCTTAATCGGGTTTTCCACATCAAAATCTTGGTGTCTTATGTGTTGATATGTTTCTTCTTTTGATTTGAATGCATTATGGTTCATGATTAATATTCTGCTAATCACTAAAGAAGATTTAAGTGTTTAATTAGAGAAAGTTTCGCACAACTGATTCACCCCTCCCCCTCTCAGTTGTGTGCCCTAAGTCTAACAATTGGTATCAGAGCTAAGTTCCTCTAAAAGGAGCTTAACCGCTTGAGGAGAGATAGAACCAACTTTTCTCTTTGGAAAGGTCACATAAAATGTCACTTGCAGTGTATGGGAATGGCGTACTGGTCCATGGTTACAAAAGCGTATGTACCTCCACAGGGTGGTCTGACAACCCTAAATGAAATCACAGATGCTGAAAACAATCTACGGACCAAAGAGGCTCTTCTAAGCGCATTAACTGACTCAGAGCTCTCAAATGTTATTGACCTACCAACTGCCTATGAGATCTGTATTAAACTAGAACTTTTGCATGAAGGAGACCAGTATGGTAAATGTGCAAGGTTACAGGGTCTAAAAGGGAAATTTAAAAAATTGAAGATGAGAGATGATGAAAATATTACCACTTTTATGCCAAGAGTGAATGAGCTGGTTTGTCGAATTAGAAATTCTGGTGGAGTCTTGGATGAAAATGAGATTGTTGGTAAAATTCTTAGATCCCTTCCTACTTCTTACAAAATCAAGGTTGCTTCCATTGATGAATTTAGAGCCCATACAACTATCACATGAGACCAATTGGCTAGCAAACTGGTTGCTTTTGAAATGACCGAGTTTGGAGATGATCCCCCCAAGACTGAATCTGCATTCAAAGCCAGTGCCTCTGTGAAAGGTAAACAAGGATTTGATCCAGGAGAGAACTCATCAAGGAAACTATCATGGTATGAAAAAGAAAGAAAAGACCTGGAAGAAGAAGAAGTAGAAACTACTCAACTTGAAGCGCTCATTGCAAAGAGACTGCCAAGAGGATCTGGTAAGTATGAAGGAAAATTGCCTTTTAAATGTTTTAACTGCAATAAGATTGGTCATTTTGCCTCAAGATGTTTGGAAAATTTTTCAAAGCCACATCCTAACAGATCAAGGTTCCAACAGAATTGTTACTATGTTCATGAAGAAGATGATAATGAAGGAGTAACAGATGATGAATCAGAGATAGGAAACAAATCTGGAAGTGAATGGGTATTTATTGCCATCAAGGAAGAAGAACCAATATCCTATGTATCTATCAATCATAAAGTTGTAGAAAGAGCTCTGGCTGCCCAAGTTGAAGAAAAGGATGATTGAGTCATTAATAGTGGTTGCTCTCACCACATGACAGGTGACAAAAATAAGTTCATAGATTTGGAAAGGTATGAAGGAGGAGTGGTGAAGTTTGGTGATAATTCTGCTGGTAGAATCAGAGGAAGAGGAACTATTTCTTTTAATGGAAGAAACAAAATTGGTAATGTACTGTATGTTGAAGGTTTGAAGCACAATCTTCTCAGTGTTGGACAGTTAGTGGACAAAGGCTATGATCTCCGATTCAAGAATGGAAAATGCAAAATCTTTGAAAGTTCTGGAACAAAGATTGCATCCGATGCTCAAACTAAAGGTAATATCTTCCACTTGGTTGGTACTGGTAAAAGTTGTTTATTTGTTCAAGTTGATCAGAGTTGGTTATGGCATAGGAGAATGTGGCATGTGAATTTTGATAATATCATCAAGATAAGCAATACTCAAGCTGAGATCTTCCAAAATTGGTGAAACCTACTAACAGCTTGTGTAAGGAATGTCAGTTGGGTAAGCTGAGCAGAGTCACATTCAAAAGCAAGGAACTATCTTCTACTAGATTATTGGACTTAGTTCACACTGATCTTTGTGGTCTGGCAAGAACCAGGAGTATTCAAGGTGATAGATACTTCATGCTGTTAATTGATGACTATTCCCGGATGATGTGGGTAACCTTTCTAAAGGAGAAATCAGAAGCTCTTGAGAAATTCAAAATATTCAAGGCTATGGTAGAGAATGAAATAGGATTGAAGTTGAAGTGTCTAAGGTCTGATAGAGGTGGATAATTCACATCTGGTGAGTTCATAGGGTTCTGTGAGAAACATGGAATCAAGAGACAGTTGTCTACTCCTAGGACTCCACAGTAGAATGGATTAGTGGAGAGAAAGAACCGGACCATCCAGGAAGCATCTAGGACCATGATGATGGAAGCAAATGTTCCTCAGATCTATTGGAGAGAAGCTGTCAGCACTGCAGTCTATACTCTTAATCGAGTTCAAATCAAAAGCAATACCAGTAAAACCCCTTATGAACTTTGGTTTGGCATTACTCCTACTGTAAGATATTTCAGAGTCTTTGGTAGCAAATGTTACATCAAAAGAGATGAAAATCTAGGCAAGTTTGATGCTAGAAGTGATGAAGGAATATTCTTGGGTTACTCTACTCAAAGCAAGGCATACCGGTGTTATAACAAGAGACTAAGAAAGATGATAGAAAATACAAATGTGAAGGTTGATAAGGGAATAGAGAAACCCTCAAGGTTTTATGATTATGATGAAGATGATCAGAATGGTGTTCTAGTTCAAGGAGTTCAATCCTCTTCTGAAAGTTAGATTCAAACTGATCCGGTAAACTAGGAAGAAGAGATAGGTCTGAATGAGCCTAATCAAGAAGTAGAAGTGCAAGAAACTCCCAAAGTTCCAAGGTATGTAAGACTAAATCACTTTGAAGATCAGATCATAGGTGACAAAAGCAAAGGTGTGCAAACTAGAAGGAAAATTTCTCAAAATTCAGATGAATATTGTCTAATTTCAAAGATCAAACCTAAGATAATAAATGAAGCTTGCAATGATGAAAACTAGACCAAAGCAATGGAGGAAGAGTTGATGCAAATTGAGAAAAATCACACTTGGGATCTTGTTCCCAGACCTAGAAACAAGAATATGATTGGAACCAAATGGGTCTTCTAGAACAAACTAAATGAAGTTGGTGAAGTAATCAGAAATAAATCCAGATTGGTCTGCAAGGGCTACTCTCAAATAGAAGGAATTGATTTTGAAGAAACTTTTGCTCTGGTTGCAAGAATTGAAGCAGTTAAATTATTTCTTGCATTTGCTGCCTTCAAAGATTTCAAGGTGTATCAGATGGATGTCATGTCTGCTTTATTGAATGGTGACTTAGAAGAAGAAGTGTACATTGAACAACCAGATGGATTTCAATTATCTGAGCATGGTGATATGGTCTGCAAGTTGGAAAAGGCACTGTATGGACTAAAGCAAGCCCCAAGAGCCTGGTATGAAAGATTGGACAAACATCTTTTGAAGATTGGTTTCAATAAAGGTACTGCTGATAGTAACTTATACTTCAAAATTGATCATGAAAACATCTTGATTGTTGAAGTATTTGTTGATGATATCATCTTTGGAGGAAGAGACAGTATGTGTAAAACTTTTGCAAATCAAATGAAAAGTGAGTTTGAGATGTCTATGCTTGGAGAAATGAATTTCTTCTTGGGTTTGCAAATTACTCAAACAAAGAAAGGAATCTTTATTTCTTAGACCAAATATGTGAGAGAATTGTTGAGAAAATTTGGAATGGAAGATTCCAAGCCAATGAATACCCCCATGGCAACCGGATGTAAGTTGAGCAAAGATGATGACTCTCCTAAGGTAGACCAGACAAAGTATAGATCAATGATTGGAGGATTGTTGTATCTCACTCAAACTAGACCAGATATAATGCAGGTTGTTGGTCTTGTTGAGAGATTCCAGGCTGATCCCAGAGAATCTCAAGTCATGGCAATCAAGAGGATCTTTAGATATCTAAAAGGGATGGTTGAGTACGGTTTGTGGTATCCTAGAGATCATGATTTCTCTCTTCATGCATATACAGATGCTGATTGGGCAGGAGATGTGGATGACTAGAAAAGTACTAGTGGTGGAGCTTTCTTTTTGGGAAAGAGATTGGTTTCTTGGCTAAGCAAGAAACAAGAGGCAATATCCTTGTCTACAACTAAAGCAGAATACATAGCAGCAGCAGGTTGTTGCACTCAAGTCTTGTGGATGAAGCAGATGCTAAGAGATATTAAAGTAGAGTATGAGGAGCCTATCACAATCCACTGTGATAATTCAAGTGCTATAAGTATATCTAAGAATTTGATGTTGCATTCAAAGACAAAGCATATATCTATCAAGTTTCACTTTCTGAGAGAGCAAGTGAATAAGACTGAAGTCAAATTGGAGTTTGTGTCATCCAAGGATCAGATTGCAGATATCTTTACTAAACCTCTACCTAAGGACTCTTTTGAGTATCTCAGGGAGAAGTTAGGGGTTATTGCCCCCCCGGTGATGAACTAAGGTGCATTGATGTGCATCAGTCCGGTGGGTATCACAGTCACATCTTGTGATCCAGATTGATGTTGGGGAGCTGCTACTTAGGGGGAGCAACAGGTTTGAGTCTGAGGTGGTGAAATTGCAAGTATGAGCCCTTTGCCATTGATGTCAAAGGGGGAGAGAAGACATGTGAAAAACAAATGGTTGCTGATCAAAGGGGGAGAAGTAAAGGGAGAGAAGACATGTGAATGGTTGTTGTTGATAGGGGGAGTTGTGACAGTAAGGAGAAGTTCTTGTCTTGATGGTTTTTCACATCATATGTTGCCATCAATGACAAAGGGGGAGATTGTTGCAAGTATGGATTTAACCAGTGTTGTCATTGATGTCAACAAAGTTATGTTGCATTAATGAGAAGGATTGGATGAGCTGTGTGCTAAGGATATTGAGAAAATTAGTCTCAATCAGGAATAGTGAAGAACAATGATGACAACAAGGTAAAAATCCAAGATAGGTTGAGGATCAGAGGATGTGGTTTAAAGGGTTTGTAGATATAAGTCTTGAGATGCTCCAGTCGAGTTTTCAGAGGTCCGCATGAAGATCTAAAGAAGTTATGGTCGTTCAAGTAGAATCAGCTCCAGTAGGTGTCCAGATGTGACAGAGTGGCACAAATAGGTCCGGTGAGGTCCGGTAATGCATTATCCCATTCTGTGGATTTGAGAAAGTGTTGAGGACATCCTTGTGAAGTGTCAAGTAGATTGGTTTGTGGTTTGAAGGTCCAGAAGAACCTATTCCTTTGTGACATTGATGACAGACTGTGTTCTTGAGGTTCCAGATGAAGGAGAGAAGAATTCTAGCAAACAGATGAAGTGCGGATGTTCTTGATGATTCGAGAAAGGTTGTTGTGATCCTTGGGTCATGTCCAGTTCATGTTGGTGGTCCACATTGAAGTTAGAGTGCGCATTTGAAGAATAACCACTGGATGATGGTGTTCTTCCTAAGACTGGCTGACCGGATGTATTACACGTCTTGTAGATGTTCTTGTAGGTGTTTGCCGACTTAGATGATTGTTCCTAGGTCAATGTCATGTATAAATAAGGGATTGTGAAGTCATTTCAAAGTGTGTCTTGGTGTGATGAGTGTGTGGTAGCGAAGAAGAGTGCAAAAGGTAGAGTAGAGGTATTGGGCTTAAATGGAACTGATTCAAGCATGGTGAAGATGCTATTCTCCAGTTCATGAAGGTAATACTTATTTCTTTGTAGACAATGTATCTCTTGTAGGCAGTGAGCCTCTTGTGAGCAGTGTGCTCAGGCAGTGAGCCCTAATTGGCATGTGCCATTTTGTTCTTTCTATTCTTCTAACAGAGAATACAATCTTGGGTTAATCACCTCGTGGTTTTTCCCTTAACCAGGTTTTCCACGTCAAAATCTTGGTGTCTTATGTGTTGATATGTTTCTGCTTTTGATTTGAATGCATTATGGTTCATGATTAATATTCTACTAATCACTAAAGAAGATTTAAGTGTTTAATTGGAGAAAGTTTTGCACAACTGATTCACCCCCCCTCTCAGTTGTGTGCCCTAAGTGTAACAAAACTATTTGTAAAGGTTGAGCAAGATTAGGGTTTTGATATCTATTTTGTTGATAACTCTGATTCCAATTTTGGTTTTATTGGGATTATAACTCTGATTCTAATTTTGGTTGGATGACTACCCTTGATTATAATTTGGATGGGGTTTTGGGGCAGTTTGAATAGCAATAATATTCACCTTGTTGGTCAAATTAGCCATTAGGGTTTTAAGATCACTCTCTTCTTGAGAAAGAGAGGATGTTCAAGATTTAGGTTCTAGAATGGGAGAAATATTGGGTTGCTAGGATGATGAAGGTAGTTCTGGAAAAAGAGGTACAGGAGGTCTGGGAGCAATTTTCCTAGCCTTTATTAAACATTTTTTAGCTTTTAGCATTGTCTCATAACTAGCGGATAGGGTTTCAGCACCTATAAACTACATCATCATTGCAATATCAGAATTCAAAGCTCTTAAAAAATATAGAAATGCACCTTGTGGAGATGGCATGAGGGTAGTTGGAATTCTCTCCCACATCCTCTAGAATATGAAATTGAAGTCTGTTAGCATCTCACTTGGAGCTCTATTGATTGTTGTCAATTGTTCCAGCAATGAAACATTATCTACCCTCTCTCCAAATTGCTTAAAGAGGGCTTCTCCCAGCTCGTCCCAGTCATGTATTGAAGTAGGGGTTGAGCTCTTGAACAATTAAAGAGCCATCCTTTTTAAAAGATGAGACCATGAGTCTAACTGCAACGTCCTCATGTTGGATATGATGGATTAAGCACATGTTAGATATGTCTTTGATGTGCTCAGCAATGGTTATAGAACCATCACTTGTAAAGGGTGAAACACTCTTTAGGGCTGCAGCTAGTATATCATTATATGTAGCCAAATCTAAAGGACTACCTTCATTAAAGGTCACAAAAGGTGAATTCCTTTCCATAATGGGGATATACAAATTTAAAATAGGAATATGCAAGCTTCTACTTGTGTGTTGAGACCTAATAGGAGGGGATGTAGATTGAGCTCTTGGATGAGGTAAAACAAATATGCTATTCCTTCTCACATGAGACCTAGATAACCTAGACCTTCTCCTTGAAGCAGTAGTAGGTAATTTAGTAAATTGAAAGTTACCTCCTAACGAAGCCCTTGTTTGCTTAGGCATAAAAGATGGCACTAATCAAAATCACAAGCCTCTCAACTTGATTCTTTGGTTTAGATTGCTCACAGTTGTTGGTTAATAGATTTGTCACCTAACACTAGATTCTCATGCCCAAACAGATGAAAAATGTGACAACAGTTGAACCTATTGTAATAGTATTTTACAAAGATTCTCTACTTCTTTTACAAGGTGCACCTACCTTTAATTGATATCCAATGAATG
The DNA here is from genome assembly GCA_027924645.1 of Cunninghamia lanceolata. NCBI lineage: Eukaryota > Viridiplantae > Streptophyta > Pinopsida > Cupressales > Cupressaceae > Cunninghamia > Cunninghamia lanceolata. Next base: position 9,922,081 of record BSBN01001067.1, read on the forward strand.
AAAAAATAGTATTACTTTTAACCAAAAAGCAAAATAAAGGTGATGCTTTTAACCAGAAAGCAATAAAAGGCAATATACATCCAAAACTATTAATAGATTGAAAAGAAGCCCAAAGACTTCCACCATATTAACTTCAATGAATTGATACAGAAATAAACCATACATCACACAATCACCACCATGAATCCTAAACTGAAAGATAGATCTAATTCTCAGTAGTGAGCAAGAATCAAAGATATCGAACCATTTCAATATAGAAATACCATCAACACCAGCAACAATACATTCAACATAAGAAGATTGAAAGTCTAAACAACCATAACGCAAAGTTTATGATCATCAAAACTGCACTGCATTGATTTCTATTTCATATATATATATAACAATTGAACAAAAAGCCAAAACTTGATCTATCACCAACAAAAAGTTTGCTAAAAGATCCCTACATTGATTGGCTCCTTAAAATATATTGTCAAGTCCCTAATAATTATCTTTTTTAAAAACCTAATGGCTTCTTGAAGACAACTGATTTAAAGAAGTTTAAACATAAATATCATTAAAAATGCGGGCTCTCTAGAGCCAATAGTTTTTGAGCAAGTATGAGATAAATTAAAGCATAAGAAAAGAGAACTAATTGATGATCACCACATCCTCTTCTTCAGCATCGCCTTCCTGTGTCATTTCCTTCTCCTTCACATGTTCACCTTCATCGCATGTGCCACCTTGTGCCATTTGAGCTACCTGTGCTCTTAGCTTTGCCTTGTAAGACTTGTACTTATTGATAATTGATGACAATGCCAAACTATTGGGGCTGCCAGTCATGCTAATTCATATTTTATTCTTACTCATCGCCTTGTCAGCTTGAATCATCTTTTTATGTATGTCATCCAATCCAACTTTAAACATCTTGATGTAGTTAGACACCCTTGAAACTTTCCCAATTGACTCTGCTGTGATCACATCATAACTAACCATCTCTTCTGTCACCATCTTCTTGAAATTTTACTTGATTTCTTTGACATCAAGCAGCTTATCACCATCATCACCGATGTCTGCTATTTCTAAGATGGTGAAGTCACCCTAAATATCACTTAATTATATATAATAAATAGAAAGAGTCCTTCTCATTTCATCCTCTAGTGCCCCCACAGTAGATAATTTCCATTCAAATACATAAACCCAGGCTATAGAATTCATTTCCTTATGATCTGCTAATACTTCCTCAGTTACCAAGATACTGACATCCATTTCAGCCATATCTTGTATTTCATTAGAGACTAAGGATAAGACATTTTGATCACTTTTGGCATTTTAAAAATCAACAATTAAAGTTTCTCTTTTACTGGAAATGAGATTGAACAACTTATAAGATTCTTCAATGAAACTTAAGCCATCTAGGGTTACCTTTTCTATCCATTTCTTGACATCACTACTTAGGGCATGTGATCTCTTTATTTGTTGCAATAGATTGAGGTCTATGGTACTAACACTCATATCAGGCAAAGTGTCAGTTGAAGGTGTTGTTATCTTCAAAAATGACTAAATGAACATAGATAGGGAACTTACTTGGGCACGTAGCTTAACATTCTCTTCTTGTTCCTTCTTGGCCCTTTTCAACAAATTGCTAACTAAATATTTGACATGATAGATATCTCCTCCCATGGTCGAGGGTCCCATATCTACTCTACTCATTTTGAAGTCTGCTTCAGTCACTTAATTCTCATTTTTATTCCCCACTGGATATGCAATTTCCAAGAACCGGTTTCCTGTGATAGAGTTCGTTACCATCCTTGGCATTCTTCTATCATGTTTGGGCTTAGGAGTCTCCTATAGTAGCTTAGCCACAGTATCTATATTGGTATCCATCGTTCGTGTATACCTTTTCCTCTTTTCCACTACTTTTCTTAACCATGTAGGACATGAAGAAGGGATGCTAGTAGTGTCAACTACACTCACCACACCATCCATATTGACAGGCTAAGGATTGTGTACTAGAGGCTGACTTAAATTGGGTGAATTTGGGGTGCTTAATAGAGATTGTAGCACATTATCTTCTCCTAATTGAGTGAAAATAAAGGAATCACTATCACTTATAGGATTATTCATAAGAGGCAAATGGTCTGCTTTCAATGGGGAAGTAGCCAATCTGGTGTTCCTCTTCTCTAGTTGGTCATCTTGCTCACATGTTGTTTTCATCTTGTTGCTCTCCTCCGGGGGGCTTTCACCATCTTCACTCGATTGTGAGCCAACTTTATAGAGAGTTGGGTCTGAACTAGATGACCTCCTCTGAGAGTGAGTGGTTTGAGCTCTATTCTAACCCTAAGCAGATGAGTCCTTGGGTTCAGCTGAACTAGCCTACTCTCTAATCTTCCCTCTCATCCACCTTCTTTTCTTCTTATCACATACATAAAGAGTGAAATTTGACATCTGTGATCTCCTTCTTTGACCATTTCACAAGAGGTGAGCATTGCAATGAAACATCATGATAACCCTCATCCAAAATATTAGAGTTATCATCGACCATGTCAGGAATTTGCATAGGTAGTTCAAAAGCATGAACCTAATCAATGGTTAACATCATCCAACTCCTCCTTTGGACTTCCCTCTCATTCAAACAATCCTCCCAAAAATCTTCAAGCTGGGGTTTGTGTTGATAAAAACCCCCTCTATGAATATTTACTTTTACAAAATTCTTACTATCAAAGGTTGTTCGACCTAACAAGCTGTGAAGATTGAATTCAGAAAGCAATTTATCTACACTTATCGTACTATCATTACTTTTGCTAGAATAGAAGGAAAGTGTCATAGGAAAAGAATTACCTTTCTTTTTCATTGCATGGTACCTTGTATTCATAGTCTCCATTTGATGACAAACCTCCAAAAATATGAGATAATTCAATGGGCATTGAGGAAATTCAATGCGGCATTTTCGTAACCCCCAATTCTTAGGTATGAGAAGCGATCAAATTGGACATAGAAGCTTCTGAAGCTCATAACTATGGCAGCAGCTTGCATAGAAAACCTTCTTTCCAATGAACCCTCAATTCTTTTTGTATGATACATAGAGAAAGCATCATTAATCCATAAAAAATCCTTCATACCCTTAGTTCTTTGCAATTGTGGAAAAGTGTAATACATAGGTATACCTATGGCAAGAACTCCTTGAGTTCTTAACCTAGGCCAGACAGCCTCTCTATGAGCTAACAAATATACTAGCTAGGAGCACATGTAAAATTTTGCATTCTGCGAGAAATTTATCAGTTGCTCATCCATACTTTCACTGATTATCCTTACCCAATCAATATTATGATCTCCATAGATAAGCAAGATAAATCTACACATCCAATAATTGAAAGTATCAGACTCAGAGCTCCCAACTATATGGTTCAACAAGGTGATCATGTCCTAGATTTCCTCCTTGGAATGACTCCTTGTCAGGTTAGCAAGGAGTCTTGACTTTCCCCTTTTCTCAATTTCTATCTAGGTCTTAGCAATGCAATTTTGGCACTAGTCTCTTCTCTCATTATAGTAGCCCCAGGCAGAAGACACAAAAACATCAGTAGTCTACTCATACTCATCCAAATTCAAGGCAAGGGTGATTGACTGCGAGTCAATTTTGGCAACAAAAAAACCATTTGAGGCCCTTATCTCCTGAGATTTTGGAAAATAATTGTTAGCACAAGCAACCACTAAATATAGATAGTGCACTATGAGTGGAAAGACCCCAACTATGTCTGAACCATTGCTCACAATTTTTTTACCTTGGGTGGTTCAGCCTTCGGGTTGCATCCTTCTCTAGAAATCTTTAAAGTCAATATGATCAAGCTTTGTATCTCTCACACCAGATAACCCATTCTCCACAACAGGAACCATAGGATCTCCTTGAAATTTGAATTTCATTTTAACAAACTTGAGGAACCAATTGTCTAGAAACTCCAAAGCATTCACAAATAGGGTAGAGAATTATAACGTACTAATAGGGGAGTTGCTATACAGATACATGAAAATAGAAACTTTTTCCACCCAAAAGAAATTCTTTGGTTTTTATAGTAGAAGAAAGAAAAGGAAATGAGATAAGGAAGGCCAATCGGGCTAACCTATAAGTCTAGAATTCTACAAATTTCTCGCATGTAATGGATTAACTCTTTCTTTCTCTATAATGCATTCCTTTAGCGAAATGATGAAAACTTCAAGTGAGATAGTTAATTCATTCAAAATGCATGTCATTTCTCATAACTCATTCATAAATATCATTAAATTCTGGCAGTGTATCAAGCTTCAAGAACTGCAAAAACCCCCTTTAGTTACCCTTTGAGAAATGTGCCAATTCATCTGCACGCATTTCAAATAAAATGTGAGGTGACAAATGTCTTGTCATTGTACGGCATGCTAGCTCAAAAAAAGGTGCCACAATAATAGAAGGTCTTTCAAATCAGCAAGTCAGGAACTTTTGGAACTTTTGAACCACAACCTTGAGAGTTCAGAAGTTCAAGGGACTTTTGACCTCTCGACAACAAAGACTTTTTCTCAAAATGGATGACCAAGACCGACACAAGGAAGGGATTAGACAGTAGACTCAAAGACAAGTCAGGAAGTCAGGTGGTTCATGAACTCTTGAACCTGCCGACTTTGGTTCAAAAACACAAGGGACCACCGACAATGCAAGAAAATGACCAAGTAAAACCCAACTTGGGGGAAAAGAAAGGAAAGTGGTGAATAAGGAATGAAACATTTATAAAGGTATGGATACTTTAGTAAAATTCAAACTTGAGACAACAACAAGCTCTAATTGGGGACAAGGACTAAGGAGGACGTAGAGAATCCAAACAGACTTTGGCAGTAAGGCCTTATTCTAGAAGGGCAATTGAGTCACACCAAAAACACAACAACAAAAATAGGAAAAAAAAGGAAAGAAACTATAGTACAAGGCAAAACTCAGAAGTGTTACCAGTTATACATCTTTAAATCTCTCCCATTGTAGGCAAGAGGTAATGGTGTCCCATCTGGATATGCTAGTAGGAATGCATTCTCTCCAATGACTTTTCTGATCTGGAAAGGTCTCTTCCACAAAGAGTCAAATTTCCTATGAGCCCCCTTTGGTTCTGTTTGCTTATCCCATAGAAGTACAGAGTCCCCCACAACAAAATCTCTTTGCCTAGCCTTCTTATCAAATATCTTCTTGAAAACCTGCTGGTGTCTAGTAATTCTATCTACAACAATTTCTCTTTTCTCTTCCAAATGGTTCAAATACAATATCCTCTTCTCCAAAGCTGATTGAAACTGCTCATTTTCAATTGCCTTCTATAGATTTAGTGCATACAATTCCAAAGGAATGAGAATTGCATTGTCAATCCCATAGACCAACTAAAAAGGAGACATACCAATAGGTCTCTTGTAAGTTATCCTATCGACCCAAAGAGCATCATACATGATTTTGTGCTATCCTCTTTGACTTTCATCTACAAGCTTCTTGACCATTGAGATGAGGTTTTTATTTCTTGATTCAGCTTGCCCATTGCCTTGTGGGTAATAATCAGATGAATGGGCAAGGCTAATACCATAATCATAAGAGAAAAGAGTAAATTTAGAAGAAGAGAAGCTAGAGGCAGCATTGTTAGCTACAATATTCTAAGGCACATAAAACCTGACCAAAATGTTCTCATTGAGGAAGTTACATACTACCTCATAGGTGGTATGTCTCACAGGGATTGCTTCCACCCATTTAGTAAAGTAATCTGTACCTATCAAGATATGAGTATGACTAACACTAGAATTTAATAGGTCCAATGAAGTCTAATCCCCATTGCCGAAATGGTTCATCTATCACCACTGGATTCAGAAGCAATGCTGCTAATTGAGGTATGCCAATAAATCTTGAGGATTTCGTACACTTCAAAACCCAATTGTATGCATCTTTGAACATGTTTGGCTAGTAAAAACATTGCCTTAGTATCTTAAAGGCTAGCACTGATGCCGAAAAGTGTCCCCCACAAGCTTCACTATGAAAAGTCTCCAACAATCTCTTTTGTTGCTCCTTGTCCACACATCTCAAAAATGTTCCATCCACTCCCCTTTTATATAAGTTCCCCTCCCAGAGAACATAGTTGTTCACTTTAAGCTTCAAATTTCTCTTCTCTTTCATATAGAGGTGGGGTGGACTATCACCATATGTTAGAAAATAGGAAACATCAAAAAACCAGTCATCAATGGTGCTTGTAAAAAGAACTAAAGGTAATTCTTCATTTTCATCAACCTTATTCTCAGCAATCATTTTACACAATCCTTTGTCTCTGACCAAATTGGTAGGTTTGATTTCAACATCATATTCCTGAACTTTGGATATCTAGGCTCCTCTATTATTACACCCAATCTCTTGTTGTGTAAGGATACTTTTTACAGCAAACTCCAGAACATAAACAACTGCATGTGAATCAAAAATGTAAAATCTAAAACTTTTTAAAGATTTAACTACCATGTATGCATGTTTCTCTAGTGCAGAGTACTTCAATTCATGTTTCTTCAATGACACACTCATGAAGGCAATTGGAGCCTCAATCCCCTGTTCATTCTTTTGTAACAAAATGGCTAACAGTGTGTGCTCTGATGCATAGTAATAGATGATAAAATCCTTTTCAAAATTAGGATGCACTAATGTAGGTCGATTGGCAATGGCTGTTTTAATTTCCCCAAAATGTTTGTTTGCCTTCATCACTCCACTTGAAAATACGATGATTTTTCATCATCTCAGCGAAATGCCTAGTCAACTCAGCAAAATCAGGGACAAAACTTCTTAGAAAATTTACTTGACCAAAGAAAGATCTTGTATTACTCTTGGTCATGGGAAAACTCAACTGCTAAATTGCTCTGACCCTTTCAGGATCAATCTTTATTCCATCCTTGGAGATGATATGAACCAATAGCTTCCCTTCAGTTATAACAAAAATTAACTTTTTAGGGTTTAAAGAAATACCATGTTCCCTATAGCATTGTAAAACTACCTCCAGATCATGTAAATGATCAAGTCTCTTCTTAGAGAAGACTATAAGATCATCTAGGTAAATGAGAATGATTTAATTTTTCAAAACACCAAATGTTAAGTCCATTGTTCTTTGGAAAGTGGCCCCTACATTGATAAGGCCAAACAAAATCCTATTGTAAGAAAAAACACCAATAGGGGTAGTGAATGTTGTTTTGTGCCGATCTTCTGTAGCTACTTCAATCTAATTATATCCCAAAAATCCATCTTCTGAAGCCAATGTGAATTGAGAACTCAATTGGTTCGTGGTCTGGAGGTCCGCAACCAATTATTCTAATGTGACGGTGATGACTGACTGTGTTTTGGTTCTAGATGAAGATGCGAATGATTTCAGTAACCAAAAGTTGTGTGGATGTTCTTGATGATTCAGGCAAGCTTGTGGGGGTCTCTAGATTGTGTCAAGTTTGTGTTGGCGGTCTGCATTGAAGATTGAGCTTGTAATTGAAGATTCATCCTTGGGTGATGGTGTTCTTCCTAATCTTGGCTGACCGGATGATTTGCACATGATCCTAAAGATGTTCTGCGAAGCATGGTGTGTTCCTCAAAAAAGATTGAAGTCCCAAATATGTGTGGCCGACAGTGTGGTGATACGCATGAAGTTTTTGTAATAAGTCAAGTTGTATTTTTGTAATTGCTCTGTAATAAAATAAAGTATGTTATGCCAACTTTGATGATCATTCCAAAGTTGATGTCATGTATAAATAAGAATTATGAAGTCATTCAAAAGGATCTGTGGTTGTGATGAGAAAGAGATAGAGAGGAGACGAGAAAATGCAGAGAAGAAGTGTTGAGCTTCAATGGAACTGTCTCAAGCATAATGAAGATGCTAATCTCCAGTTCAAGTATGTAATATTTATATTATTTTGTAGACAGTGTGTCTCCTGTAGGCAGTGGGCCTCTTGTAAGCAGTGTGCTCAGGTAGTGAGCCCTAATTGGCAAGTTTCATTTTGTTCTTCTTATTCTTTTAATAGAGAATTCAATCTTGGATTAGTCACCCCATGGTTTTTCCCTTAACTAGGTTTTCCACGTTAAAATCTTGGTGTCATATGTGGTGAATGTGTTTCTACTTTTGAGTTATTGCATTATGCTTCTATGATCATTATTATACTTTTGAAATAGAAGAAGGCTTTAAGAAATTAAGGAATAGGATTTTGGTAACAACTGATTCACCCCCCCCTCTCAGTTGTCTGTCCTATAACCAACAATTGGTATCAGAGCCAAGTTCCTCTATAAGAGCTTAACCGCTTGAGGAGATCCAAGATGTCTTCCTACAAGAAGGATAGTTTGAAGTTTGATGGAATGAACTACACTCTTTGGAAAAGCCACATGGAATGTCACTTGAAATGTATGGGAGTTCAATATTGGATCATGACTATAAAAGAGTATATTCCTCCAAAGAATGGTCCGACAACTCTAGATGAAATTATAAATGCTAAAGATAATCTTCGAGCTAAAGAAGCCTTACTAAGTGCATTATCTGATACAGAGCTAAAAAATGTTATGGAATTAAAAACTGTGTATGAAATTTGGTCAAAGCTGGAAATTCTACATGAAGGAGACAAATAAGTTAAATGTGCCAAGTTACAAAGTCTAAAAGGAAAATTCAAAAACCTGAAGATGAATGAAGATGAGAATATTACTACATTTATGCCAAAAGTGAATGAGCTTGTTTGTGGCATTAGATGTGCTGGTGGAACTTTGGATGAAGATGAGATTGTTGACAAAGTTCTCAGATCCTTACCTCCTGTTTACAAACACAAGGTTGCTGCTATTGAGCAATTCAGATCTTTAACAAATATTACAAGGGATCAATTGGTTGGTAAGTTAGCTACATTTGAATTGGCTGAGTTTGGAGATGCTCTCCCCAAGACTGAATCTGCATTCAAAGCTAGTGCCTCTACAAAAGGTAAACAAAGGTATGATCTAGGAGAGAGTTCCTCAAAAAAATTATCATGGTATGATAAAGAAAGAAAAGATCTGGAAGAAGATGAGGTAGAAGCTACTCAACTTGAAGCCCAAATTGCAAAAAGACTACCAAGAGGATCTGGTAAGTATGAAGGAAAATTGCCCTTCAAATGTTTCAACTACAACAAGATTGGTCATTTTGCCTCAAGATGTCCAGAAAGATTTTCAAGGCCAAGCCCTAATAAATCAAGATTCCAAAAGAAGTGTTACTATGTTCAAGAAGATGATGATGAAGGAGTAATAGATGATGAATCTGAGATAGGAAACAAATCCGAAAGTGACTAGGTGTTTATTGCCATCAACGAAGAAGATCCAATGCCCATTGAACCTGTCAATCATAAAATGGTAGAAAGGGCTCTGGCTGCTCAAGTTGAAGAAAAGGATGAATGGGTCATTGACAGTGGATGCTCTCATCATATGACTGGTGACAAGAATAAGTTCATAAATCTGGAAAGATATGAAGGAGGAATTATAAAATTTGGTGATAATTCTGTTCACAGAATCAGAGGTAGAGGAACTATTTCTTTTGATGGATAGAACAAAACCAGTGATGTTCTATATGTTGAAGGTCTGAAGCATAATCTTCTCAGTGTTGGACAGTTGGTGGACAAAGGCTATGATCTCTGATTCAAAAATGGAAAATGCAAGATCTTTGAAAGCTCAAGAACTGAGATTGCATCCGGTACTCAGATAAAAGGTAACATCTTCCACTTGGTTGGTACTAGAAAAAGTTGTTTATTTGTTCAAATTGATCAGATTTGGTTGTGGCATAGGAGAATGTGTCATGTAAATTTTGATAATATCATCAAGATAAGCAACACTCATGTTGTAAGAGATCTTTCAAGACTGGTGAAACCTACTAACAATTTGTGCAAAGAATGTCAGTTGGGTAAGCAGAACAGAGTCACATTTAAAAGTAAGAAACAATCTTCAACTGGATTGTTGGACTTGGTGCACACTGATCTATGTGGACTGGCAAGAATCAGGAGTCTACAAGGTGATAGATATTTCATGTTACTGATTGATGACCACTCCTGGATGATGTGGGTGACTTTATTGAAAGAGAAATCTAAAGCACTTGAGAAGTTCAAAATATTCAATGCTATGGTAGAAAATGAAACTGGGTTAAACATAAAATGTCTCAAGTCTGATAGAGGTGGTGAATTCACATCCAGAGAGTTCATAGAATTCTGTGAGAAACATGGGATAAAGAGACAGTTATCTGCTCCAAGGACTCCACAGTAGAATGGAGTAGTGGAGAGAAAGAACCAGACCATCCAAGAAGCATCTAGAACCATGATGATGGAAACAAATGTTCCTCAAATCTATTGGAGAGAAGCTGTAAGCACTACTATCTATACTCTCAATTGGGTATAGATCAGAGGCAATACTAGTAAGATCCCTTATGAACTCTGGTTTGGCATCACTCCTACTGTGAAGTATTTCAGAGTCTTTAGTAGTAAATGTTATATCAAAAGAGATGAAGACCTTGGAAAATTTGATGCTAGAAGTGATGAAGGAATATTCTTGGGTTATTCTACTCAAAGTAAATCTTACTGGTGTTATAACAAGAGATTGAGAAAGATTGTAGAAAGTACAAATGTGAGGGTTGATGAAGGCATTGAAAATCCCTCAAGGTTTTATGAGTATGAAGCAGATGATCAGAATGATGTCTCGGTCCAAGAAGAACAAGCCCCAACTATAGTTTAGATTTAGACTGATCCAGAGAATCTTGAAATATAGGAAGAAGAGATAAGTTTGAATGAACCTGTCCAAAAAATAGAAGTGCAAGAAATTCCCAAAACTCTGAGGTATGTAAGACTGAATCATTCTGAAGACCAAATCATAGGAGATAGAAGCAAAGGTGTTCAAATAAGAAGAAAAATTGCTCAAGATTCAGTGAAGTATTGTCTAATTTCTAAGGTTGAACCAAAAATAGTAAGTGAAGCATGCAATGATGAAAGCTGGGCTAAAGCAATGGAGGAAGAGTTGATGCAGATTGAAAAAAATCACACTTGGGATCTTGTTCCCAGACCTAAGGACAAAAATGTGATTGGGACTAAGTGGGTCTTCCAGAATAAACTGAATGAAGATGGTGAAGTAGTCAGAAATAAAGCCATATTGGTCTATAAGGGTTATTCTCAAGTAGAAGGATTTGACTTTGAAGAAACTTTTGCTCCAGTGGCAAGAATTGAAGTAGTTAGATTATTTCTTTCTTTTTCTACCTTCAAGGATTTTAAAGTATATTAGATGTATGTCAAGTCTGCCTTCCTAGATGGTGATTTGGAAGAAGAGGTATACATTGAGCAACTAGATGGATTCCAATTGTCTGATCAGAGTGATATGGTCTACAAGTTGAAGAAAGCATTGTATGGATTCAAACAAGCCCCAAGAGCTTGGTATGAAAGATTGGACAAACATCTTTTGAAGATTGGTTTCAACAAAGGTACTACTAACAGTAACTTGTACTTCAAGATTGATAATGAAAATATCTTGATTGTTGAAGTATTTGTTGATGATATCATTTTTGGAGGAAAAGATAGTATGTGCAAGACTTTTGCAAATCAAATGAAAAGTGAATTTGAGATGTCTATGTTTGGGGAAATGAATTTCTTCTTGGGTATACAAATCACTCAAACAAAGAAAGGAATCTTCATATCACAGACCAAATATGTGAAAGAATTGTTGAAGAAATTTGGGATGGAAGATTCAAAGCAAATGAATACTCCCATGGCAACCGGGTGTAAACTGAGCAAAGATGATGAATCTCCTAAGGTTGATCAGAAAAAGTATAGGTCAATGATTAGAGGACTACTGTACCTTACTCAAACTAGACCTGACATTATGAATGTTGTTGGTCTTGTTGCCAGATTCCAAGTTGATCCTAAAGAGTCTCATGTCATGGCAGTCAAGAGAATTCTCAGATATCTGAAGGGAACAATTGAGTATGGTTTATGGTATCCCAAGGATCAAGATTTCTCTCTCCATGCATATATAGATGTTGATTGGGTAGGAGATGTGGATGACCAGAAGAGTACAAGTGGTGGTGCATTCTTTTTGGGGAAAAGATTAGTTTCTTGGCTAAGCAAGAAACAAGAGGCAATATCTTTGTCCACTGCAGAAGCAGAGTATATTGTAGCATCGGGTAGTTGCATTCAACTATTGTGGATGAAGCAAATACTAAGAGACATCAGAGTGGAGTATGAAGAACCTATCACAATCTTCTGTGATAACTCAAGTGCAATAAATATATCAAAAAATTTGGTGCTGCATTCAAAGACAAAACATATATCCATCAAGTTTCACTTTTTGAGGGAGTGGGTGAACAAGAATGAAGTCAGATTGGAGTTTGTGCCCTCAAAGGATCAAGTTGCAGACATTTTTACTAAACCTCTACATAAGGACTCTTTTGAGTATCTCAGGGAGAAGTTAGGGGTTATTACTCCTTTAGTTCTAAATTAAGGTGTACTGTTATGCATCAGTCCAGTGGATCCCACAGTCATATCATGTGATTCAGATTGATGATAGGAAGCTGCTACTCAGGGGGAGACGTTTGTATGATTCTAAAGTATTGTTGCAAGTAAGTGCCCTTTGCCATTGATGTCAAAGGGGGAGAGAAGACGTGAAAAACAAAAAGCGGTTGTTGATCAAAGGGGGAGTAGTAAAGAAACAAAAGACTTGTAAATGGTTGTTGTTGATAGGAGGAGCTATGTTAGTCAGTGAGGAGAAGTTCTTGTCTTGATAGTTAAAACAATTTTTCACATTATATGTTGCCATCAATGACAAAGGGGGAGATTGTTGCAAGTATAGGCCTAACCGGTGTTGTCATTGATGTCAAGTTTTGGATGAGTTGTGTGCTGAGGATATTGAGAAAATTAGCCCTAACAGAAACAGAGAAGAACAGTGAAGACAGTGAAGTTCTATGAATTAAAGATTCCAGTCAGTTGAAGATCAAAATATGTGCATCAAAGGGTTTGTATATTTGTGTCTGAAGATGATCCATTCAAGATTTGAGAGGCCCACATGAAAATGTGGAGGAGTTATGGCCATGAGAGTAAAACCGGTTCTGGCAACTATTCAGACATGACAGAGTGACACAAATAGGTCCGACGAGATCTAGAAATGCAATATCTTGTACTGCAGATCTGGTGGCATGTTTGGGAAGCCAATGTGAATTGAGAACTCAATTGGTTCGTGGTCTGGAGGTTCGCAAGCAATTATTCTGATGTGACAGTGATGACCGACTATGTTCTTAAGGTTTTGAATGAAGATGCGAATGATTTCAGTAAGCATAAGTGGTGTGGATGTTCTTGATGATTCAGGCAAGCTTGTGGGGGTCTCTAGATTGTGTCAAGTTTGTGTTGATGGTCTGCATTGAAGATTGAGCTTGAAATTGAAGATTCATCCTTGGGTGATGGTGTTCTTTCTAATATTGGTTGACTGGATGATTTGCACATGATCCTGAAGATGTTCTACGAAGCATGGTGTGTTCCTCAAAGAAGATTGAAGTCCTAGATATGTGTGGCCGACAGTGTGGTGATATGCATGAAGTTTTTGTATCAAGTCAAGTTGTATTTTTTTAATTTCTCTATAATAAAATAAAGTATGTTGTGCCGACTTTGATGATCATTCCAAAGTTGATGTCATGTATAAATAAGAATTGCGAAGTCATTCAAAAGGATCTATGGTCAAGATGAGAAAGAGATAGAGAGGAGAGGAGAAAAAGCAGAGTAGAAGTGTTGAGCTTAAATGGAACCGTCTCAAGCATAATGAAGATGCTAATCTCTAGTTCAAGTATGTAATATTTATATTATTCTATAGATAGTGTGTCTCCTGTAGGCAGTGGGCCTCTTGTGAGTAGTGTGCTCAGGCAGTGACCCCTAATTGGCAAGTGTCATTTTGTTCTTCTTATTCTTTTAATAGAGAATTCAATCTTGGGTTAGTCACCCCATGGTTTTTCCCTTAACTAAGTTTTCCACGTTAAAATCTTGGTGTCATATGTGGTGAATGTGTTTATGCTTTTGAGGTATTGCATTACGCTTCCATGATCATTATTATGTTGTTGAAATATAAGAAGGATTTAAGAAATTAAGGAATAGGATTTTTGGTAACAATTGATTCACCCCCCGTCTCTGTTGTTTGTCCTATAACCAACAATATGTTCTTTGTTTCTTCCTAAAGTGTAAAGTATCAGGCTTCAATGGAATGTGGTGTTGCATCCTACCATCTCTAAATTTCTTCAAGTCTGCATAGAACCAAGAAAAAACATCTCTATATCAAATAAGTAAAGAAATTAAATGCTCTCTTTTGGAGAGAAACACTTCCCAATATAGAACACCTTTAGGTCTTCCTCTGTGCTGATGTTCACTCGATCACAATCAGCTGATGATCTGATTGAAACTTTACCTTTCTACTTCAAGTGCTGATCATGTCGATTAAAAAGGTCTTCTAGTGAGACCAAACCATTGGGGATTTTATTTCCTTTCAATTGTATAACCTTGAACTCCTAGCCATCATGAGACTTTACCTCACCTTCCAGAATATCATTTCACTCATCACAATTTCCTTCAAAAAACACATTGGCAAAAGACTCAGCCTTTTCAAGAAAAGAGATTATTTACCAGTCATTATTAAATACCTGCCAATGATTAACATTATCAGGCACGCTGGGCCTATAAACTATCCCTACCCTGTAAGGTTTGTCTTTGAAATCTAGGTGAGGCAGAAAGAGAGATGTAGACACAGCCAAGGAATCAGCTCGAGTGTTATGGTCCATAGGCACAACTTCTATTGAGAAAGCATAAAAGTCTTCTATGCAGTCCCATACTCTATTTTGGTAATGCTTCAACCTTCCATTTTTCACTGTATATAACTTTCTTACTTGCTTCATAATCAGTTCAGCATCACCTTTGGCTCTAAGCTGCTTAATCCCCTTTTCCTTAGCCAGTGCCAGTCCCAATAGAAAAGCCTCATACTCCATAGTATTATTGGTATTATCAAACTCAAACTTCTAAGCGAAAGGAAACTTATAGTCATCGGGAGAGATCAGAACCACTCTAGTCCCTAAACTAGCAATAGAACAACTGCCATCGTGTTCCAATGTCCACACCTCATTTGCCAGATCAAGGCTTATCAACTTTTATTCACTTCCCACTGCTGATGTGCACATGTATGTATGAGGCCTAGTTTCCAAATATAAAGTTTCTGCTCTAGGGTCTCTTGACTTCAATACAGTGAATTTGGCCTTAGGTTCTGGATTTAGGCGAACCTTCTTCCCATCTATTGGTATTAGAGCATGCAACTAGTCCATTTGAATCTCCCCACCTAGGTCTTTACAAAAATTATGGCTCAGAAGCATCCCATAGCTTGCAGGTATGTCTACCACTAAAATGTTTAACTTCAATGTCTTCTTGGGTATGTGGCCAGGGCAACTTGGGCATCTTTAATTTGACCAAGAATAGGTACTAGAGAGCCATCCATGCAAAAAAATTTACCATGAGAAGAAGTATAGGATAGACCTAGGGCTTTAGCAACCTGAGCTGACATTACATTATCAGATGCTCCAGAGTCAATGACACAGATGCTTAATTTATAACCAACAATGTATAAAGACACATAGAAAGGTTCTGGTTTTTCAAAAGGGTTTTGTGGACCGGGTTCTTGAGAATAGGAATTTGAGCAAATTTGTTTCTTAGAATGGGCTTCATTATCACTTGACACCTGAGCATTACAATAGGAAGGAGATGGTTCTTGTTTAATGTATCTGATGAGTCTCTCTAGTTCAGAAGGGTTGACCCTAATGTATTTTGCTTGAGAAATTTGTATTTTTATATTTTTACAAGACTCAATGATATCAAATGAACCAGAAACAAGAACATCAGAAGAAGATGAAGTGGAGGGTACCTCAGTAGAAGTAGTTTTAGGTGTAGTACTCTCTGTCTTCTTGGAACTAGCATTGTTTTGTCTTGACAAAATATACTTCGGACTAGAAGAGGAACCAACAGGTTGACTTTGGGTATTTTGTCCTTTTTCTGCTTGTTGTCCTCTAGTGAATACTACGTAATTAGGACTATCAATCTTCGTATACACATATTCTCCACATTCATTGTCTGACTCATATTGAAAGGAATTAACACTTGCATCGCTAGATGGAGAAGGTTCTTCTAAATAAGGTTCTTCTGCATGTTCATTCATTGAGAACATTTGCATGAATCTTACCATCTCTGGACAGGATGCCCCATCATGATCAAAAGTCAGATGAAAATTACACATCATGTGGTTGTTCTTTCTAGTAGAGGGACTAGATTCAATTGCTAGCCTTTGGGTTGACCAGGTAAGGGCAATGTTCTATTATAGTTCCCTTGAGGACCTTGATCTCTCCTTGTCACATCCTAGTAAGAAGGTTGGTGAAAACCTTTTGGCATCTGCCTCTTCAAAGTGATTATGTCATTAGCCAATCTTTGTATGATAGGATCAGTGGAGTTGACTACTGAAGGTTTGCCTGTCTACAATTCTTTCTTCCACTTGCTAGCAATTATGAGATAATCTTCTATTGCAATTGCTAGAGTCTGAACTGCAACTAAGTTAGCAGCACCTTCCCTCTTAATAGCATAACTAACATTAGGAGGGAAAGAATTAATAAAGAAACATTCCAATAGCCCATCACCAAGCATAACATCATTAGGGATCCTGTTCGTGAGCTTGTTGAACTTAGCCATGCAAACTCTCTCATTTATTCATGGACTTCCTTCTTCATTGAGGAGAGTTGGGCTACTAGTGTATGTTCATTATTAGTAGTCTTGAACCTATCTTCAAACTGGCATCTCATGGAAGCCCAATCCCTAATAGATGCATTAGGTAGGTGGTAGAACCATTCGGCAATAGCATCAGTGAGAGATTATACAAATAACCTGACTGAGATATCCTCATGTTGGACTCCTAAGATGGAACAAGAAGCAAACAAGGTGTTTATGTGCTCCTCAGGAGTGACCTTCCTGTCACCTCTAAACTTAGGTACAATTTTACTAGATCCCCTAGGTAAGTCATGTAGATTTTCTCCAAGTCTCAGGGGTCCAATAGCAACTCCCCATGGAACACGTGGAGGATGAGCCATATTCAAAGGGACGTGAAAAGGAAAATTGACTTGAAGAGGTAAAATAGTGTCAAGGTTTAAAACTTGACAAGAGGAACTAGCATAATCCCTTACAGGAGGGGCTGAGGATGGCCTACTCAAAGATTTGACCTTTCTTGTGGGAGGGAAAGGAGCAAAATTCAAAGATTGAAGCAAGTCAAAGTCAATATCAGTAATACCTTTCTTTCTATCACCCCGGGTATATCTTTCCATAGTTAATTATCACAAAAATATATATAACAACAATAATAATGTAGAGTCACCAAACCACTTACTAGTTATTTTGAGGAAGAGCTGGTTGGGCATGTACTTGATTTCTCGATCTAACAATGGGGTTTCTTTGCCTATTGTCAGGAACTACTTGGATTTGTAAGGGCCTTTCTCTTCTAGGCACAAGAGCAAATCCTTCAATAAAAATAATCTCTTAGGCTTCTCCAAACTGATGTGCATTTTCTCTTATAATATCACCAAGTTATTCTTCTTCTTCAAGCACCTCATCCACTTGATGATACTATTGATCTGTTCTCCTAGTTTTCTAGGCAACAAGTCGAAGACCAGTAATAATATCTTCTTGATCACCAACTAGCCAGTCTATGTTAGGTTGCAGAACTGGTGTACGTCTTCCATGAACAACCATAAGATCCAATCAAAGCAACTCACAGAAAATATATAATGATTTTCATAAGTGTCCCTAATAGAATTGCCAAAAATCTATTGGTTAATATATTTTTTACCTAACTCTATATCCTCACACCCAAACAGATGACAAATATAACAAGAGTTGAACCTATTGTAATGGTTTTTTACAAAGATTCTTTGCTTCTTTTACAAGGTGCAACTACCTTTGATTGATATCCAATGAATGAAAAACTAGTATCTCTTTTAACCAAAAAGAAAAATAAAGGTGGTACTTTTAACTAGAAAGCAATAAAGGATAATATACATCCAAAATTATTAATAGACTAAAAAGAAGCCCAAAGAATTCCACCATATTAACTTAAATGAATTGATACAGAAATAAACCATACATCACACAATCACCACCATGAATCATAAACTGAAAGATAGATAATTTTTAGTAGTGAGTAAGAATCAAATATATCCAACCACTTCAATATATAATATCATCAACACTAGCAGCAATCCATTCAACATAACAAGAATGAAAGTTTAAACAACCATAACGCAAAGTTTACGATCATCAAAAATCCACTACATTGATTTCTATTTCATATATATAAAGCAATTGAACAGAAAACCAAAACTTAATTTATCACCAACACAAAGTTAGCTAAAAGATCCCTATATCGATTGGCTCCTTAAAATATACTACCAAGTCCCCAATAACTATCTTTTTTAAAAACCTAATGGCTTCTTGAAGATGACCGATTTAAAGAAGTTTAAACATAAATATCTTTAAAAATATGGGCTCTCCAGAGCCAATAGTTTTTGAGCAAGTATGAAATAAACTAAAGCATAAGAAAAGAGAACTAATTGATGATCGTCACATCCTCTTCTTCAGCATCGTCTTCTTGTGTTGTTTCCTTCTCCTTCGCCCATTCACCTTCATCACATGTGCCACCTTGCACCATTTGAGCTTCATGTGCTCTTAGCTTCACCTTGTAAGACCTATACTTATTGATGATTGATGACAATGCAAAACTACTGGGGCAATGAGTCATGCTGATTCAAATTTTCTTCTTACTCACCACCCTATCAGCTTGAATCATATTTTTATGCATGTCATCCAATATAACTTTAAACATCTTGATGTAGTTAGACACCCTTGTAACTTTCCCAATTGACTCTGTTGTGATCACATCATAACTCACCATCTCTTCTATCACCATCTTCTTGAAATGTTTCTTGATTTCTTTGGCATCAAGTAACTTATCATCATCATTATCATCACCGATGGATGATATCTCTAAGATGGCGAAGTCACCCTTAATATCACTTAATTGTCTATAATAAATAGCAAGAGTGCTTCTCTTTTCATCCTCTAGTGTCCCCACAATACATAATTTCCATTCATTTACATCAGCTCAGGCTACATAATTTATTTCCTTAGGATCTGTTAATAATTCTCAGCTACCAAGATACTGACATCCATTTCAGTCATATCTTGTGTTTCCTTAAAAAGTAAGGATAAGCTATTTCGATCATTTTTGGCATTTTGAACATCAATAATTAAAGTTTCTCTTTTATTGGAAATGAGATTGAACAACTTATAAACTTCTTCAACAAAATATAAGCCATCTAGGGTTACCTTTTCTATCCATTGCTCGACAGCACTACTTAGGGCTTGTGATCTCTTTATTTGTTGCAACAGATTGGGGTCTAGGGTACTGACACTCATATCAGGTAAAGTGTGGGCTAAAGGTGTTGTTATCTTCAAAATTGACTAAATGAACATAGATAGGGAGCTTACTTGGGCACGCAGCTTAACGTTCTCTTCTTGTTCCTTCTTGGCCCTTTTCAACAAATTGCTGACTGAATATTTGACATGATAGATATCTCCTTCCATGGTCGAGGGTCCCATATCTGATCTACTCATTTTGATGTCCGCTTTAGTCACTTCATTCTCATTTTTATTCCCCACTGGATCTGCAATTTCTAAGAACTAGTTTCCTGTGACAGAGTCCGTTACCATCCTTTACATTCTTCTAGCATGTTAGGGCTTAGGAGTCTCCTGTAGTGGCTTAGCTACAATATCTATACTGGTATCCATTGTTGGTGTATACCTTTTCTTTTTTTCCACTTCTTTTCCTAACCATGTAGGAGATGAAGAAGGGATGCTAGTAGTGCCAACTACACTCACCACACCATCCATATTGATAGGCTAAGGATTGTGTACTGGAGGCTCACTTAAAATGGGTGAATTTGGGGTGCTTAATAAAGATTACAACACATTATCTTCTCGTAACTAAGTGAAAATAAAGGAATCACTATCACTTATAGGATTACTGATAAGGGGCACATGGTCTGCTTTTGATGGGGAAGCAGCCAATCTGTTGTTACTCTTCTCTAGTTGGTCATCTTGGTCACATGTTGTTTTCATCTTGCTGCTCTCCTCGGGGGTCCATTCACCATCTCCACTCAATTGTGATCCAACTCTCTAGAGAGTTGGGTCCAAACTAGATGACCTCCTCTAAGAGTGAGTGGTTTGAGCTATGTTCTGACCCTAAGCAGATGAGTCCTTAGGTGCAGTCGAACCAGCCTTCTCTCTAATATTTCCTCTCGTCCACTTCTCTGTTCTTCTTATCACATGTAAAGAGAGAAATTTGACATTCATGATCTCCTTCTCTGACCACTTCATAGGAGGTAAGGGTTGCAATGAAACATCATGATAGCCCTCATCTAGAATATTAGAGTTATCATCGATCATGTCAGGAATTTGCATAGGCAATTCAAAAGCACGAACCTGATCAATGGTTAACCTCATCCAACTCCTCCTTTGGACTTCCCTCTCATTCAAACAATCCTCCCATAAATCTTCAAGCTGGGTTTTGTGTTGATAAAAACCCCCTCCATGTATGTTTACTTTTACAAAATTAAGATTACTATCAAAGGCTCTTCGAGCTGAAAAGCTGTGAAGATTGAATTTAGAAAGCAATTTATCTACACTTCTCACACTATCATTACTTTTGCAAGAATAGAAGGAAAGTGTCACATGAAAAGAATAACCTCTCTTTTCAATTGCATGGTACCTTTGATGAGGAGCACACAGCGGGAATGGATAATTTATCAAATATTGAACTTTTGAACTCTTGAACCTTTTGGAACTGTTCCTAGTCTCAACGAACAGATCTCTTCCTTTCATTTTCGGAAACATGTTGTCCGTTAGCCACTTTACAACTTACCTCTCTGAAGACTTAGTCACTCCGATGTGAGGTTCAACACTCCTTGGCTATCGACAAGAAAATCATCATCGGTCATCTTCGAACTTGTCTCTTCGACATCGCAACTCTTCCCGATGGGTGACTCTATGCTTCTTGCCTATCGGCAAGACAATTACTATTGGCCACGTTAGAATTTGCCTCACCGATACACCGATGGACCAACCACTCTTCGACATGAATTCAATCTTCAGCAAACTTCCTTTTTGTGTCTCTGATACATTAGTCACTTCGATCACTCATCAGCCAGACGAATGCTATCGGCCAAACCTTAAGATCTCTTGCTGCTAGCCAATTTCTCCTGATGGATATCTGTCGGTATCACTTATCCCTTATCACCCTGATACGCCTCGATCGGTAAGACCAATACTATTAGTCCAACACCAAGTTATCTACCTGATGACCTTATCATCCTGATATGAATCTTTAGTCCATGACTTTCATTCAACGGCTTGAACCTCTCTTCGGTGAACTATGGTGTGTTAAGCTGATACACCAAGAGTCTTCCTATGCTCGGCCAGACTATCCTTATCACTCCGAGAGAGGAATATTTTGCTGATGGCCCCTGTTTCACTGACAACGACTTCAACTCCTCTACTATTTCTATGACTCATTCACTCTCCAACCAAACCCTAGCACATGGAGATGCTAGGCCGTCTACTGTGTAAACTGCTCCAATTTGGTCCTCTGCACCACCGAACAAGGAAACAAAATAGAAAACAAAAATGAATACTTGTACAACGAATCCATTCCACTGATCTTGATAGGGACCGTACCGGTGGAATGCTTTAGTGAACCATTTTGCAACAGACTACAAGAAAAGGGAATCTACTAAGCACAATTACAAAATCCTTGAATCTTAAGAATAAGAAAACACAAAAGGGGACAAAACAGAGCTTTATTGTTCTTCAGCACAATTCATACATACTTCCAAAAATGAACACACAACAGGACACAAAACATAACCCATCCCTTATGTTCGTTCTGCTATGCTTTTTAACTCACTCCCGTGGGAGGCTGACTGTTTCTCAACCGGTCGGTTACAACTAAACAACAACAACTGAAAAGAAACAACATTGGTCAGTTTGACCTTATTACAAACAAAAAACATGATTTGTTAGGTGCTCCTGCCCCAACCTTGAATTCACATTCGCCATTTGATGACAATTACTGGGGCAATTTCAATGGGGCATTTTCATAACCCCCAATTCTCAAGGATGAGAAGAGATCAAACTGGACATAGAATCTTCTGAAGCTCATAACTAAGGAAGAAGCCTCCACAAAAAAAACATTTTTCTAATGAACTCTTGATTCTTTTTGTAAGATACATAGAGAAAGCATCATTAATCCGTTGAAAGTCCTTCATACCCTTAGTTCTCTGTAATTATGGAAAAGTGTAATACACAAGTATACCTATGACAGGAACTCCTTGAGTTCTTAACCTAGTCCATGAAGCCTCTCTATGAGCTAACAAATATACCTACTGGGAACACATGTAAAACTTTGCATTCTATAAGAAATTTATCAGTTGCTCATGCATACTTTTGTTGATTATCCTTGCCTAGTCAATGTGGTGATCTCCATGGATAAGCGGGATAAATATACACATCCAATAACCAAAAATATTAGACTCATAACTCCCAACTATACGGTTCAACAGAGTGATCATGTTTGAGATTTCCTCCTTGAAATGACTCCTCTTTAGGTTAGCAAGGAGTCTTGACTTTCCCTATTTTTAATTTCTAGCTAGGTCTTAGCAATGCAATTTTGGCACTAGTCTCTTCTCTCATTATAGTAGCACTAGGTAGAAGACACAAAAACATCAACATTCTCCTCATACTCATCCAAATTCAAGCAAGGGTGATTGACTGTGAGTCAATTTTGGCAACAACAGAACCATCTGAGGCCCTTATCTCTTGAGATTCTGGAAAATAATTGTTAGCACAAGCAACAACTAAATTCAAACAACACACTACCAATGGAAAACCCCCAGCTCTGTCTAAACCACTGCTCACAATTTTGTTAGCCAGGGTGGTTCAGCCTTTGGGTTGCATCCTTCTCCAAAAAATCTTCAAAGTCAATATGACCAAGCTCTATATCTCTCACACCAAATAACCCATTCTCCACAACAAGAACCATAGGATCTCCTTGAAATTTGAATTTCATTTTCACAAACTTGAGGAACCAATTGGATAGAAACTCCGAAGCATTCACATATAAGGTAGAGAAATATAACATACTAACAGGGGAGTCGCTATACAGACACATGAAAATTTAGAAACTTTTGCCACCCAAAAGAAATGCTTTGGTTTTTATAGCAGAAGAAAGAAAAGGAAATGAGATAAAGAAGGCCAATCGTGCTAACCTGTAAGTCTAGAATTATGCAAACTTCTCACACATAGTGGATTAACTATTCCTTGCTCTGTAATGCATTCCTTTAGAGAAATGATGAAAACTTCAAGTGAGATAGTTAATTCATTCAAAATTCATGTCACTTCTCATAAGTCATTCATAAATATCATTAAATTCTGGCAATGTATCAAGTTTCGAGAATAGCAAAAACCCCCTTTAGTTTCCCTCTGAGAAATGTGCCAATTCATCTACACACATTTCAAATTAAATGCAAGGTGACAAGTGCCTTGTCATTGTATGGTAGGCCATCTGAGAAAAGGAGCCACAAGAATAGAAACCCTTTGAAATTGGCAAGTCAAGAAATTTTGGAACTTTTGAACCACAGCCTTGAGAGTTTGAAAGTTCAAGGGACTTTTGACCTCCTGACAACAAAGACTTTTTCTCAAAATAAATGACCAAGACTGACGCAAGGAAGGGATTAGACATTAAACTCAAAGAAAAGTTAGGAAGTCAGGCAGTTCACGAAATCTTGAACCCACTGACTTTGGTTCAAAAACTCAAGGGACTATCGATAATGCAAGAAAATGACCAAGTAAAACCTGACTTAGGGGAAAAGAAAGGAAAGTGGCGAATAAGGGATGAAACATTTTATAAAGGTACAAATACTATAATAAAATTTCAAACTTGAGACAACAACAATCCCACCGAGCATGCTAGAAACTATTGTCACTTGGATTTACATCCTGTGTTGAAGGCTTTTAGGGCTCCAACAATCTAGTGAAACATTGAGATAATCTCTAGGTGTGGTACCCTGTACAGAGATTAAATCTCTAGAGACAGGTTGGTTCTTTTGCTGAATAAGAGATTCAACTATTCCTAAGACTAAAACTAATCTATCCACTATTTATGAAAAGAGGAAAAGGGGTAAAACTAGAAATTAATGGAGGTGATACACTAGGTTTGAATATGGAGTTCTTACTATACTGATAATGCACAAAATAACTAGATATAGATGATAAACTTACACAAATCTAGTTGATTCTAAAAGTAATAAGGAGCAGAGCATAATTGTAAGGAACAAAGTATTCACATAAAAATTGATCCAGATTTACACAGTGCTAAAAAAACAAGCATGAAGAGGTAAAAAATAGTGTGTATTTCATCAAAAAGGCAAGGTTACAACATAGGGCTCTATTTGAAAATATAGAAGAAAACAAGAAATTCAACTATCTTGCAACTATTTTTCAACCCTCATTACATCTTTCAGATATGCATATATAGCATTTGATTTTATTGACCTTGGTCCTTTCACAATAAATTCACCCCCATGTGTTGTCAGAAAAATATCTGTGTCAAAAGGAATGTCTGCCTATTAAAATTAACTACAAAAAATATCTTGGATCATGGAGCAGCTAAGAGATATTTTTCCTTCAATGTAAACAGTTGCTTCATCAACCTCCACTAATAAATGCAAAAATATCTAGGAAAGAAGTAGTTGAGATAGTTGAAAGATCAGATCTGGATTAATGGCATATGAGGAAAATATAAAATATTTGCAATCCAAAATCTTTTTTTAACAGATTTTTTACAATACTTCAAATGTTTAAATTTAAATATTTGAAGTTTACAATATATTATAACTCTGTTTTTTCTCATTTCGGTCTTTTCTAGATATTTTAGCCTATATTTTGCTCTATCGGCAAAATCAAACTATTTATAGACCACTCTACTTTTGCCTTCTGAATAACTTATTTTCTATCGATAACTTTATCTTTTTTTGAACTTTGACATGTTTTGTTATTTTTGTCCTTATCGGCAAAAATCTAATTTTCTAAATTATTCTTTCTTTTTCTTCTTCGTCTTTGTTTTGCCTTATCGACAAAACTTATTTTCTCAAACTCTGCCTATGGCTCTCTCTTCTCTTCTTTATCATCAAAAACTAATTTTACCAAACTTTTCTCTTTGCCTCCTTCTTTGACTTATTTTCACCATATTTTTGCCTGATTGGAAAAAAATTATTTTCTTTGAACTATTATGTCTTTTCTTTTGCCTTATTGGCAAAATTTCAAACTTTGAACTTTGCATCTTTCTTCCTTTTTACCTTATTGACAAAAGTGGCCTATCAGCGAACTCCTATTTCTTCATCACTTTTCCCTTTGTTAGCGAAATCACCATTTGCTGAACTCGGCTTACTTTTCTACTTTATTGGCAAAAGTATTAATCTTTGAACTTTGCTCACTTTCACTTTATCAGCAAAAGTTTACTTTGTTGAACAATTTTTTTAGTTGGAAAAACATCATTTTGCTGAATCTTGCCTTTTTCTCCATCTTTTACCTTATCGGCAAAATATACCATTGGCGAACCAAAGGAACTTTGAACCTTTTATGAAGTTCAGCCTTATGCCAATTCACCGACAAGGCTTTCTTTTTCATCTTTACTTAGCCATTTTTCCATGTTTCCATTTTGTCTTATCAGTAAAAGTGGTCTTTTATGAATTGGACCCACCTTGTCGGAGAACTAAATGAATTCTAAACTTATGCAAAGTTT
This sequence comes from Cunninghamia lanceolata, assembly GCA_027924645.1. Taxonomy (NCBI): domain Eukaryota; kingdom Viridiplantae; phylum Streptophyta; class Pinopsida; order Cupressales; family Cupressaceae; genus Cunninghamia; species Cunninghamia lanceolata. Next base: position 9,948,011 of record BSBN01001067.1, read on the forward strand.
GGCCTTTGCTCAATTTTCTGATAGAAGGGGACCTTTCCTTTTCTTTACTTATTAAATTTTTGGCCTTTTCTGCTTTTATTTTGCCTTGTCAACAAAATGTCAAACTTTCAAACCAAGCCCGCCTTGTCGGCAAAATCCCATTTTGTTGAACATTGTCCTTAGCCACCTTTATCTTCACCCTTTATTAGTGATTTGCCCTATCGGCAAACCGTAGAAATTTTTAACATAAGGAAAGTTCACCCTTCTTGGACTTCAAGTCGACAAGCCTTTCCTTCATCCTTCTTTTGACTTAGCTATTTTTTGAAGAAGACTGCCCTTTGTTGCTTTATCGGCAAAATACCGAATCAACGAACCTTTTGAAACTTGGAACTCTTCTTGAGTTTTCCCTTAAGGGAAATCGCTGATAAGGCGTGTCTTTGCTTTGCTCATGCCTTAGTCGATTTATGAAGAAGCCCACCTTCCTTCCCTTCGATTGGAAAAACTACGAGTCGGTGAACTCATGAAAATGTGAGCTTATGATGAGTTCACGAAATATGAAACTTGCTGATAGAGAGAAAGAGCCCTTTTTACTTAGCCAATTTTGGGCCTTCTTCCTGCCTTTGTCAGCAAATCGGTTAGTTAGTGAACTCTTGAAATTTTGAACTTGGTGAAGAGCTCAAGTTTTTTGAAATTTGTCGACAAAGGAAAAGGGAAGCTTTATGCCTTTGTCATTTTTTGGCTAGTTCAAGAAACTCAAAGTTTGCCGATAAAGGCCAAAAGGGGGCAAAAAAAAAGGTAAAAGCTTTAAAATTTCTAGGTATTTCTGGGTTTTATGTGAGGATTCTCCTGGTGAATTTTTAAGGAATTTTACAAGATAAAACACTAAGATTTGAATGTTTTTAGGCTTGTAGAGTCAAACTTTCAAGGGATTTAACAAGATTTTAAAGTTGGGCCATTTGACTATGGGCAGAGGAAAATAGGTCAAAAGTTATCAGTCTTATTGCTATGCCTAGTAAGAAATTTTAGACATAATAAAGAAATTTTGGCGACTAAGTGCTCTTTGGATGAAATTATAGTCCCTTATGATCTTCTAATCTTGAGGCAATTGCATTTGGATCATTTGGTTTTTTCTGTTCACTCTAGCCATGGGATCAAATCTTCCAATAATGTTAATAGAGTAGGAAAATGGTCTCCTCCTCCATTGGGAATTTTCAAAGTTAATATTGATGGTTCCTCTTGGGGCAATCTAGGTGCAATTAGAATTGAAGGTGTTGGTCATAATATTGTTGGTTATGTTCACTTATTTTTCTCTTCTACCAAAGGGTTTGGGATTAGTAATTAGATGGAGGCCCAAGCCATCCTTGTGGCTTTGGAGAAAATTTGTGAGGTAGGGTGGAAGAAGATAATCTCTAAAATAGATTCCATAATTTTTGTTTCTCTTCTAAATAATGGAAGGTTTCATGAGTCTTCTTAGAGGTTGGCATCTCTTGTGGATCAAATTTTTCACCTTTCTCATAACTTTGACTCTATTTCTAGAGAATGGAATGTTGTTTCAATTTTTTTGGATAAATGGTTCTCTAATGTTAATCGTAACTAGAATGTCTCAAAATGGGAGTCTTTGTCTTCCGATCAAACTTTGTATATTCTTCATATCCTTTGAACAATGATTTGGTTTGATCACTCTTATTTTTTCTTCCTCAGGATTGTGTGTTTTGATGGTTTCATTTCTTTCTTTCATTCTTGGTTCAGTGGTGGGTTTGTCGAAAACCTCCTTGGGTTTTCATCTTATGGGCTATAGTGATAGTTGTTGCTATTTAGAAATCTTGTTTGTAATCTTTTCTAGATTATTAGTTAATATATTTATCTTTGTTTACCAAAAAAAAAATGCATTAGGCCTACATGTCATAGCCTTAAATATCACATTAATGAATCACTTTAACATCTTATACTAGAGACTTACCTTTGTATTTCCATATATTAAAAGAAGATTTAACTAATAATATTTAGAACTATATTACCCTAACCATTTTTTATCTTATTCAATAATCAAAGAGAAGTAGATTCATTGTCCTAGATGAACTTGAATACTAGTATAAGTGTAATAGCTCTTTAAATAATTCTGGATTATTACAAATGTTATTGAGTGTCTATAAGTTGCATAATAGAGTAAGCAAATGCCCCCAATTCCAAGAAAATTGTTGGAAATAAGACACACCCAGGCCGACGATGGGCTAGCCACAAAGGGGCTAGTAGCTTAGTTGGTAGAGCACTTCAACAGCAAATGAAAGGTCCTAGGTTTGAGTCCTAGTTGGTCCATATGAGATGTAGCTCAACAATTGGTATCAGAGCCAGGCTAGGATCCCCAAGCGCTTGTAGTGTGTCTAAAGGGGGGTTTTGGAAATAAGCCACACCTAGACTAACGATGGGTTGGCTACAAAGGGGCTAATAGATTAGTTAGTAGAGCACTCCAGTAGCAAATGGAAGGTCCTAGGTTCGAGTCCTAGCTGGTCCATATGAGTTGTAGCTCAACACAAATTAGTCTTCAATAACAAGTATTCAAATTTTTAGGAATCTAAATCCATGGGAACACATTACAATTAACCATGTGCTTGAGTTTCTTACTTAAAATTGAAAATGAAAAAATGCAAGGTGGAAACAAACTTTACCCCCAACAAATTTAATTGAATATGTTCTTTTTCATGACTAGAAGTGTAGTTTAAGGAAATACAAAATGCATATGATTGAATATGTTATTCTGCTAGGGTTTCATGGCTAGGTTCTTTGGTCAACCGTTTCTGGAGCCATTAATTCAAATTGATAAAAGTAATACTTCAAAACCTTCAAAACTATTGGAGCATATATGTGCTTGGATTCTAGTAACAAAGGTTACAACTATTCATACAAAAGCTAGTAAGTGGTATGGAGCATGAATGTGAAACTTGATAACTTATAGTGTAATTGTATAAAAATATCAAAATTAGTAATGCAAGCATGAATAGAAGCCACTGATAGAGGGCCATGGGAATCCATGATGTTAATGTATCTAGTAATAGGGATATATTTAAGGGTGGGTAGGTATGTATGATACATAAATGAGCTATGATCTAATATAAATTTGAATATCAATCAAAAGGCATATCTAAAAAAATCCCTCAAGTCCCTGCAAGGGTCTATAGGATGAGTATAAGTTACATCATGCATTAAAATACAAACCCTAAGGGAAAATATATAGCAATGAAAAGAAATGAAACTCTAGAAATATTTGATAAATGGTGATGCAATTAGAAAGAATAGACATTAAATCCTAAAATAGTGAAGGTACAAACCCTAAATCAAAACCCGAGGATGGTGTAAGATTGGATGGGCTCATTAAAAAATGTAAAGTCTAAATATTGTAATGTTTCCTAAAGTTTAATCTAATCTAATTAAATAAATTCATATACATCAACATAAATAATCCTAGATTAATTCCTTTCAATTTAGAAAGACATATCAAAATAGTAAATGCTAATTAAGAAATTAAATGTGAGAATTAGGGCAATTAGCTCTAAGAATTTGATAATGAATAATAGCTTTGATTGCCAATAAAAAAAAGCTATCTATCTGCAAAATACCTTAGAATTAGAAGAGTTGCTAAACTCTATGCTGGGTCAAGTATATGGCTCTAGTTCACTTTTTATAGTGTATATTTGTCTTATTACCCACATATCTAATCTAGGTAATTATGCACTTTTTCTTTCTAATTCATTGAATTTCCTACTTTATGTTGACTATCAAGGGCTAGTGGTATTTAAAAATACCTTGGTCAAAAATTGTTCGATCATAGGGCTTCTTTCTCCTAGGTCAACCCCTTTAATTAGACTTCCCATAGAGTCATGGAAATGATCAAAGAAAACACTCTTAGTTATTCAAATTCTTTAAGAATGATTTGATGTAGATTTAGGTTCCTTGAGTGCTCCAAAGTGAAGTTTTCCTTTAATGAGCCTTCTTGTTGCATAGGATCTTCAATAAATTCTAGATAATAATGAATGTCTTTGAATGTTTTCCACTACTCAATAGTAAATCATTTGAAAGGTGTACAAAGTTAACTCGCGGTGGGCATGAAATGGGTAGGAATTGACATTTTTCATTCGAGTTTTTGAATTGTGAGGGCCAATTTCATAGGTTGTGAAATTGATCCCTTGTCATGTGATTGACCCATGCCAATGAAACACTAATATCAATGTGAGGAATGAATGTTGTGATATGGGGACATAATAAATACCAAATGTCTGAGAATGCATGTAAATAGGAATGAGCAAAATATAAGAAAATAAGCCTAACTTCACAAATAAAGATGTAATTTGTTAACACATAATAATGTTAAACCATTTCATTAAAATACATAATCAAAACTATATAAAAATTGACATAAATAGACAATATTCACCATTACACAGGTATAATTCACCTCCTTTTAACATCATGCATAAACTAGCAACATTGGCTATGCGAATGTCAAGTCCAAGATCTTAAGATACATAAATCATTATCAAATGCTATAGCATTGGAGTATTTTTCATTCCATTCACAAAGTTTTGTAAACATAAAGAAATCTTTTTTGCGATAATAAGCAAGGACTAGCCAGTTTATTAATTTTATTTGTGAAAATTGTTGAAAGACATAATTTAATTCATTTGGAGATCCACACAAATAATAAAAAGATCAATATAAAAAAAGAAAACTACAACCAAAGCTCAATGACATGTAAGCTTTGCCAATTAAAATTAAAATGTACACTTTAGGTGGCTTCTTTTTCTTAAATACTTTCTATTAAATTTTATATTAAGGAAAAAATAACAGTACAATATTCACAAAAAAAAGTAGGACACCCATAGAGTCTAAACAGATTAGATTTCAAAACAAAGATGAGAACTATAAAGCATCAAGCCCAAACATAATTAAACAACTAAAACAATGCCAAAAGGAGGAGGATTTTTATCATTTAACTTCCAAACATATCCAGGGTCTGAATCATTAAAAAAAAAAAAAATCCCAACCAATCAGAGTAGTGAAAGGGACTTTTTAAATTAGAAGTGCTTGGTAGACACTATGCTTATGATTTTAAACGGCTTTACCACAGTTTACACGTTCTTTCCTTCATGGCCAGGTATTTTACAATTTAGAGTTTGTTTTAGGCACTGTAGAACGACTGCGTTTAAATACACAGATACATGTGATGACAACTATTTCATATGATACATTATTCATCTCCAATTTTCAAACTTGTCCCTTTCACTTGTTAATACAGCCTGGGTCATCACACTATATAATAAATATATCTAGGATGCAAGAAAAACTTGGTGATCAAGTTATTCCTATAGCTACTATGTAACAGGTGGACATTCTATGCTGGTAAACCTTAATAAACTGGTGCGTTGTAAATTCGACCCCAGTTGAAATAAAATCGATGGAAGTCCATTACATAAATCCAAATAAATGTAGTGCAGTTGGCAATATGACAGCAGATTTAAGAGGAACAAACAAAAAACCATACAAGATATATGCAGACACAGAGAATAAACTTTTTATTGCTGTTGAAAAACTAGAGAGCTACAGCTCTTTATTACATTGTATATATATTTGCAACAAAGGAAACTATATAGAAAAACAGAAATAATAAACCAAAGATAGCATGATTTACATGCATCATCATGCAACACAAAAGTTGGCAAATTCCTAAAAGCATCTAACTGAAACTAACTAAGAAAATAGAAATTCTAAAATAGAAACTACAAATCTCGCATAGTGCCAGCAATTATCCAACATACTCCCCTTTGATGCAGAGAGGAGTCACAATACGATCTCAAAGCATAAAAAACTGAACCTTTGCAACTGCCTTCGTGAAAATGTCTACAAGTTGTTCTGTAGTCTTGATATACCTGAGTTCTACTTCTTTCTTTTGCACCAAATCTCTGATAAAATGATATTTCAGATATTTCAGATCAAAGTGTTTAGTTCTACTATGATGCATAGGATTTTTTGCCAATTTGATTGTGCTCATATTATCGCAAAAAAGAACTATAGGTTGAACTTGTTTTTCTCCAATCTCTTCAAGAATTTTTTTGAGCCATAATGCTTGAGTACCTGCAGAGGTGACTGCAACATATTCTGCCTCTGTGGAAGAAAGAGAAACTATGCTTTGTTTCTTTGAACTTCAAGAAACCAAACCAGAACCAAAAGTAAAACAATTACCAGAGGTAGACTTTTCATCATCCACACTACCTCCCCAATCAGAATCACTGAAACCAACTAGATTAAATCCTTTAGAACTGTAGTAATAAATGCCAAAAGCAAGAGTTCCTTTCACATACCTCAAAATTCTTTTAGCGGACTGCATATGTAATTTAGAGGGTTCTGTCATATACCTTGAAACAAGAGAAACTGCATAAGCAATATCAGGCCTTGTGTGGGTTAGAAACATCAGACTACCAACCACACTTCTATAAGCTGTCCCATCAACTCTTTCAGCACCATCCTCTTTACACAACACAACTCCATGAGAAATTGGAGTGGAGGATGGTTTACAATCAACCATATCAAACTTCTTCAACATATCCTTGGCATATTTTGTTTGACAAAGAAAAATTCCATCCTTACTTTGATAAACCTCCATGCCTAGAAAATATTGCAGAAGGCCTAAATCTTTCATTTCAAACTCATTCATCATAGCATGCTTGAATTCATCCTTCATCTTAGAACTACTGCCCATATACAACAAATCATCAACTTATAAACTTACAATAAGAATATCATTACCTTCTTGTTTGTAATAGAGGGTAGGCTCACTCTTACTTCTCTTGAAGCTATTTTGCTGAAAATACCCATCAATCCTAGCATACCAAGCTCTTGGTGCTTGCTTGAGGCCATACAAGGCCTTCTTTAGCTTGTAGACATAATGTTCTTTTCCTTGCACCTCAAAACCTTGCGGCTATTCCACATAAATTTCTTCATCTAAGTACCCATTGAGGAAGGTACTTTTCACATCCATGTGATGAATGCTCCATTTCTTTTGGGCTGCAAGGGAAATCAACACTCTAATAGTTTCTTGTCAGGCTACGGGTGCAAATGTTTCTTCATAATCAATGCCATACCTCTGTGTGAAGCCTTTAGCAACTAATCTTGCTTTGTGTCTTTCAACACTCCCATCAATATGGTACTTAGTCTTGTAGACCTATTTAGTGCCAATCTTTTTCTTGTCATGAGGAAGCTCTATAAGCTCCCAAGTACCATTCCTATGAATAGCATCCATCTCTTCTTGCATTGCTTGCACCCAAACTTCATTAACACATGCATTTTCATAACACGATGGTTCAGAAATAGATTGTGAGAATAAAGCAAAACTTATTGTTTCACCTATAGGATTCTCTTCATGTGCTTGGATTGTACTTCTTTGATAGATATCACTTAAGCTTCTTACCTTCCTTGTAGGACTTGGACTTGAATTTGGACTTGTACTTGAAACTGAAGAACTAGATGAGGGGCTATGTGGTGGATGTATAGCACTTGCAATTGAAGTATTAGCTGGCTGCTTATGATCAATATCAGCAATAATACCACCATTCAAAACAGATTTAGACTTCTCAACATGGTCTTTTTGATGACCATAAACTCCCCCTTCATCAAAAATCACATCTCTTGAAATAAGAACGCTATTAGTGAAAGGGTTATACAACCTGTAAGCCTTACTTTGCTCACTATATCCAACAAAAATGCATGACTCACTTTTGGGATCTAATTTTTGTCTCTTTTGATCAGCCACATGAACATAGGCTAAGCAACCAAAAACTCTAAAATGATTAACATTAGGCTTTTTTTCATACCAGGCTTCATAAGGAGTCATCATGTCAAGTGCTCTAGTAGGACTCCGATTGAGGAGTCATCATGTCAAGTGCTCTAGTAGGACTCCGATTGAGAATGTACACTGATGTAGCAACTGCATCACCCCAAAAAGAATTGTCTAATCCTTTGGTATGTAGCATACTCCTTGCCATTTCCACCACTGTATGATTTTTCCTTTCAGCTACCTCATTTTGTTGAGGTGTGTAAGTAGTGGTGAGTTGCCTTTTGATGCCATTCATATCACAATAATTCCTAAAATCTCTTGAGCAAAATTCTCCTCCACGATCTGTCCTTAAGCATTTGATCTTACAACCCTTTTCATTTTCCACAAGGACTTTAAACCTTTTGAATGTATCAAAGGCTTCATCCTTGGTCTTCAAAAAATAAACCCAACACTTTCGTGAGTAATCATTAATAAAAGTAATGAAATATGATGACTTACCCAAACTCTTTGTCTGCATAGGACCACACATATCTAGGTGAACCAGTTGAAGGGGGTAATGGGCCCTCCATGCATTGCCTTTTGGAAATGACTCTCTTGCATGTTTTCCTTTAGCATAGCCTTCACAAACTTCCTTGTGTTCCTGAACCTTAGGCAAACCATAAACCAAAGTTTTTGATGTGAGAAACATCAAACTATGAAAATTCAAATGTCCATATCTGAGATGCCATAACCAACTTTTATCCTCATATGCCAGATTGGCAAGATGGCTTCTATTTTCACCAAACTTCAATGGGAACATCCTATTCTTTGACATAGGCACTACTGTAACCACCCTATTGCCTTGATTTTTATCATAAATTGTACATTGCTGATTTTCAAATACCACCTTATAATTCTTCTCACACAACTGTCCAACACTCAATAAATTATGTTTTAATTGTGGAGTGTAGTAAATATCAGTCACACATTTCTTACCTTCTTTTGTATTCACCTTAATAGCTCCTTTAGCTACAACCTCCAAGGACTTGTCATCACCAAGCTTAATTTTAGATTTGAAACTTTTATCCATTGTAGAAAAAATCTCATTATTTCCTGACATGTGGTTATAACAACCTGAATCTAAATACCAAACTTCTTTAGAAGTATTTTCAGCTTTGTCATATGATAAGAATAAATTACTAGGAGAAGCCTCTTCATTCTCATTAGCAAAATTAGCACTTCTATTGTTATTACCTTCTTTTAATCTACATTCCCTTTCAAAGTGACCATACCTATTGAAGTGATAACATTGAACATTTCTTTTATCAAATCTGCTTCTGCCTCTTCCTCTTGGACCACCTCTTTGTCCTCTGTTTCCTCTTGAAGAATTCTGATTTTGACCTCTACCTTGGCCTTGATTATTTTTTGTGCTTGTACTAGCATTTTCAATCTTTGTAATTTGTACTTTGGAAGCAAAAGCCTTCTCATTACTTTCTCCAGATGAATCTCTCAATCTTTCTTCATGAGACATGAGAGATCCAACAAGCTGATCAAACTGAAGAGCAGTCAAATCCTTGCTTTCTTCAATGATGATGGCAACATTGTTCCACCTTGGTGTTAAAGACCTCAACACCTTTTTGATCACAACTTCATTGTCCATAGTTTCTCCAAGAGTAGCCATTTTATTAACCACATCTTTTACTCTTACACAATAATCACTCACATTTTCACTTTCTTGCATCTTCAAATTCTCAAATCTCTTTTTAATGTCTGCAACTTCACAACTTTGACTTGATCACTTCCTTGGTAAGCTTCTTTTAGAGTCTTCCAAGCATCTTTAGCTGTCTGTGCACCTACAATTCTTGGAAATAGGCTCTTATCAAGAGCTATTTGAATGTGAAATAAAGCCTGTGCATTCTTCTTCTTAGCTTCCTTCTTAGCTGTTCTATCATTGGTTGCAAGAACATTCCAATCAGCTGGCTCTTCATATCCCGTTTCTACAATTTCCCATATATCTTTTCCTATCAAAAAAGTCATCATCTTGATGCACCCAAATGAAGATTTTTAAACAAACAAATATGACAGTAGATTTAAGAGGAACAAACAAAAAACCATACAAGATATATGCAAACATAGAGAATAAACTTTTTATTGCTGTTGAAAAACTAGAGAGCTATAGCTCTTTAATACATTGTATATATATTTGCAACAAAGGAAACTATATAGAAAAACAGAAATAATAAACCAAAGATAGCATGATTTACATGCATCATCATGCAACACAAAAGTTGGCAAATTCCTAAAAGCATCTAACTGAAACTAACTAAGAAAATAGAAATTCTAAAATAGAAACTGCAAATCTCGCACAGTGCCAGCAATTATCCAACAGTTGATGTTGTTGAAAACAGGAAGAGACTGTTTTTTTTCCATTTCGTAGAACTCTTGCAAACTAATCATTTTTAGTCGAAATTGAGCCGACTGATGCTGTCAAAAACATGAAGGACTGTCCATTGAACATGACGTGGGTAAAAAGAACCGCAAAATTTGCAGGTCTAAAAATGAAAAAAAACATGCTGACTGTTTATGTGAGGCGTTGAAAACATGAGGTCGCATGGGTCAAATTCTTTAACACAGCCGGCACAACAACGTGCCGGCTGTGCCGGCTATTTACGTGAGAGCTTCTGGGCTAGTTGTAGAATTATTTTATTCATTGCAGAGTTGGGGCCACATAAACTCGTCCCTTGTTTACGTTTTTCCCATGCTCAGCAATTCGTGGAAATATTTTTGGTTGCGAAGTCAATTCCAGGGGACTTCCTTGCAACCACGAATTTCACTTTCTTAATGAAATTAATTTAATAAAGATCAGTATATTACAGAATATTCTTGCAATACACGAAAGAAACATATTTCAGATGGAATTTATTCGAAATTCATACTGATTTGGGGCAAGGATTGGGAGTTGTGAATTTGGGGAACGGATTGAGAGTTGTGAATAATGCCGCTCAATGTGCTTTCTGCACTGAACTCGGCGCGTACGCAGTTCTACCATTTCAGTGTTATATTTATCGCAGGCCTGGGCTTTTTCACGGATGCCTACGACCTCTTCTGTATCCCGCCTGTTTCCAATCTACTGGGAAGCATCTACTACAGAAATGAGATGCCCATTCATGTGAAAGCCCTTGTCAACGGAATCGCTCTATGCGGAGCATTCGCAGGTCAGCTCTTCTTTGGTTGGCTTGGAGACAGAATGGGACGAAAGAGAGTCTACGGATTCACTCTCACTTTGATGGTCGCGAGTTCGATCGCTTCTGGCTTCTCAATAGGCAGATCAGCCGAGTGTGTAATTGGTAGTTTATGCTTTTTCAGGTTCTGGCTAGGCTTCGGTATCGGCGGGGACTATCCGCTATCTGCAACAATCATGGCCGAATACGCAAATATCCCGACCAGAGGGAAATTCATCGCTGCCGTCTTTGGGCTCCAGGGTCTTGGAATTCTGGCCGGCAGTGCGGTGGCTATAACTGTGTCGGCTGGAATGGGGTCAGCAGCAAACTTCGAGCCATCATTCGGGCAAAAGGACGTGGTGTGGAGGATAATCTTAATGCTGGGAGCGGTTCCCGCAAGTTTCACATATTACTGGCGGATGAAAATGCCGGAGACCGCCCGTTACACCGCGTTGGTTGCTAGAAACCCCCGGCAAGCCGCAGAAAATATGTCGAGAGTTCTTAATCTGGATATTGATGAAGATGAGTCGGATGTCTTAAGCATCCAAAGTCGGCACCAACAGTTCGGATTGTTTTCCATGGCTTTCGTGAGGCGCCATGGCCGAGAGTTGTTAGGAACGGCATCCACTTGGTTCTTCGTAGATATTGCATTCTATAGCGGTAATCTGTTTCAGAACGATATATATCATAATATCGGATGGTTGGATTGCCATTATACGAATCCATTGCATGAAGTTTATCGCACTGCAAGGGCACAGGCGCTGATTGCATTGTGTGGAACACTGCCGGGGTACATATTTGCCATTCTTCTGATAGATCGCATTGGGAGGTTTAAAATTCAGCTCGGTGGGTTTTTCTTTATGTCAGTTTTCCTGTTCGCCCTCGCCATTCCTTACAAAAGTTACTGGCTTCACACGTCTCATCGAGTTGGCTTTTTGGCGATCTATTCTCTGACTTTTTTCTTTGCAAATTGTGGGCCCAACACGACAACTTTCATTGTACCGGCGGAGTTATTTCCTGCTCGGTTGCGATCGACGTGTCATGGTATTTCTGCAGCCGCTGGTAAAGCAGGCGCTATAATCGGAGCATTTGGTTTCTTGTATGCCTCTCAACCCAGGCATAGGGGTAATCCTGGGCCTAATGATTGTGATAGGTCTTATCCAACCGGGATAGGAGTGGATAAGGCTTTGATTATTCTTGGAGTAGCGAGTTGCTTGGGTTTCTTTTGCACATTTCTGATACCAGAAACAAATGGAAGATCATTGGAAGACAATGAGGAGGAACTTTATCAAATTCAAGCTGAGGTGGAACTTGCTCAAACTCAAGCTGAGGCGGAACCTGCTCAAACTCAAGCCTTACCTAGGGAAGATACCATTGTATGAAGAGGAAGACGTGGCACTTTTTAATTCCAAGCTTCGTTTGTAGGAACAGTCTTCTTGGGCTTTCTAGCTAATGTTCAAAGAAAGGAAACTACGTCGATTGAATTAAGTTTGACTTTGTTAGTTATGATGTTTATTTCATTAACTCCACGACGGTGCCATATTAAATAGATATTATCTTTCTTGAGGAACACTCTTTGCTCCGCTTAACTCGTACTAGATTCCGTTTGACCGGTTTATACATCCAAGTGGAGATACAAAACTCTGTTGTTAAATAATTTATCGTATTTTTTCTCTCGCTCGTTAATTGCAATGTTCTATTTCGAAATTTTACGGAGTGCCATAGCAAAGATAGAGATGAAAGTTAAATGGGGAAACCAAAAAAGAACATATTATGAGTGTTTCGCACTGGGTTCAATTAGCTTGTCTATATTGGTAGGAGGGCTACGAAGCAAAGACCATCTACAAATGAATGAGTAGTTTTCTCCTATTTTGCAATTGTTATGTTTTCTCCTATCCATGTTCATTAAATGAGTGGGTTCATCAAGTGCAATATGCATTTATAAGGATAATTTCATTCAAAATAAAATAATTGCAAGAATGATTATAACTATAATAATGGTTTATTAGGATTTAACTACACAGTTTTTGAGTCAAATTCAGTGACCCATATTTCATGAGTAGTGGTTAACATGAACCTATCTCTAATGAGTATGAAGATCCACTTAACATTTATTGCATCTAGGTGATGGTCATAAGGGTGAAGCATCGTGGTTTCTTGGGAGATAACCCATCCTAGTACTACTTCAACTCAAGTGGGCTTAATCATGAAGTTTTCCCCAAGATCAAGCCCACTTAGCCTACTACCCAATTTGCAAAACCTTTAACAATTGTTGTGCCTTAAGAACCATTCATTTTATAGCCCCTTTAGATCATCCATTGACAAGTATGAGGTAATTCTAGCAGTGTGTCAAATAATGAGCATCTATTAGGATTCAAGTACATATTTTTGAGTCAAACTCATTGACCTGTGTTTCGTTAGTAGTGGTTCACATGAATCCATCTCTCAAGAGCATGAATTGTCCACTCAACACTCATTACATCTAGGTGATCCTCATAGAGTTGAAGCATCAAGACTATGTGGGAGGTCATCCATCCTAGTACTACTTTGACTCAAGTGCACTTAAGTATGGAATCTCGTCGATTATCAAGCCACTTAGGCTACTACCTATTTTGAAATAACTTCAACAAGTGTAGTACCTTATGAACTACTCATTATATAGCCCCTTTAGCTCATCCATTGAGAAGGAGCTATTTTCACAATGTGCCAAATTATGATTGGTTTATCAAGATTCAATTGCATAGCTTTTGAGTCAAACTTATTGAACCATATTTCATAGATAGTGGTTCACATGAAACCATCTCTCATGAGCATGAATGGTCCACTTAATACTCATTGTGCATCTAAGTGATGCTCATAAGGATGAAGTATTAGGACTTCCTAGGAGGTCACCAATCCCAATACTAGTTCGACTCAAACTCACTTAACCATGAAGTTTCTCCCAAGATCAAGCTCATTCGTAAAACCCTCAACAAGTGTTGTGCCTTATGAACAATTCCTTTATATTTCTGCTTTAGCTCATCCACTAACAAGTAGCAAGTAATTTTTGTAGTGTGTTCAAAATTATGATGGTTTATTAGGATTCAACTACTTGGCTTTCAAGTGAACTCATAGACCCCTATTTCATTAGTAGTGGTTCACATGAATCAATCTCCCTTGAGCGTGAATGGTCCACATAGCACTCATTCCATCTAGGTGATGCTCATAGGGGTCAATCATTAGGATTTCCTAGGAGGTCACCCATCCTAGTACTACTTAGACTCAAGCATACTTAACCATGGAGTTTGCCCCAAGATCAAGCTGACTTAGATTGCCACTCCATTTGCAAAACCTTTAGCAAGTGTTTTGCCTTACAAACTATTCATTATATAGCCCCTTTAGCTCATCCAGTGACAAGTAGGAAGTATTTTGTAGTAGGTTAAATTATGATGGTTTATTAGGCTCTAGCTATGTAACATCTGAGTCGTTCATTAACCCATATTTTGACACACTATGAAAATATTTCCTACTTGTCAAGTTATAGCTATTATAACATAGCCCAAATAGCCATTTAGTTTCTTTTGATTTAAATAATAAATCTATTCATGCATTGAGGTATGTACAAGCCATGATAAAATCTCCAAATTTTTTGTTTAGAAGAGGCATTGATGTAACTCAACTAGTTGATGAGAGATACTATTGTTTTCTCTTATTATGTATTTGCTCTATTTTCTCCCATTCATGTTCATTAAAAAAGTTTTATAAATTGTTTTTTTCTCCCATTTTCTATACTTTGTTGGATAAGAAATTTATAAATTTATCTATGCAAATGTGACTAGTAAGTAGATTTCCATTATTCTAGCTACTTGGTAAGAAAAGTAGAAATTCAAATGCACCATAAAAGTGTATGTACTGAAAAATATAAATTTTCTTGTTCCTATTCCTTTTGACATGAAAGTATATATCACACTCTTCTATCACAAATGATAAGCACTAAATATTATTTCTTTCCAAATATGTTTTTGGTACAAACTAACTATACAAAAAGTATTGAAGCAACTTCCATAATTAGCATTATCATTGAAAAGGATTGTTTTCATTAGGTTTAGTTTTGAATGATTGATGTTCTTGTAATACAAACAAGGTTTTACATCATTCTTACTTTTTGGATTCTTTATACACCTATGGCATTTCCTTATATATCAATGTCTTACAAGGACCTTATCTTGTTTGATGATATTAAGGGGAGATTGGGATGCCATAACTCTATTAGACTAATTTTTTGTTGACAATTTTTTTTTCATTTACCATTAGTTTCTTATTTGTATGTCTTAATATAAAATTGTGTAAATCTTGAAGTTGCACAATATGTCATAGAGGAGTTGCATTATTCATAGATTAATAGCATAACAATTCCACAATTATCTCTAACTCTATTAATTTTCATTTTCTCACTCTATGTTAGAATTCTATAATTAATCTTGTATTTTTGTCCTTTTATTTATGCATTAGGGAAACTATAAATTATGTAATTGTGTAATTAGGCTTACATTGTCCTTACGAGCAACACCCATAGTGAGAATTATCATTGATCACAACTTCTCAGAAGATCACCCATCCCAATACTAAACCAACTTAAGTGTGCTAAAACCATGGAGTTTCCCCCAACAGTAAGACCACTTATCCCACTACCCAATTTCTAAAACTTTTAGAAAGTGTTGTCCCTTATAAACAACTCATTATATAGCCTTTTTAGCTCATCCATTGAGAAGTAGGAGATATTTTTCATATTGTGTTAGATTGGGTAAATGTTTAAAACTATGTCCCAAAATTTTGGACAACTCAACAGTTTTGGGCAAAATACTTTTCCCATAAAGGATTTAAAGTGAAAAACTTTTCCCCAAAATATATTTAGCATGCATGGTGCCTATGGTGCCATGAGTTTCAAGTGAAACACTTTTAGGTGAAGGAGTTTTTTCTTGAAACTCCTAACATAGAACAAGAAAGAAAAGTTTCTCTTGTAGAGAATGTTTACAAGTGAAATAGTTTCTCTTGAAACTATCGAGATAGAATCCTACATGACAATGTAGCCCCCTTTTTCTTACAAATTTATTAAAACCCAAACTACCAATCTAGATCTCTCAAACTAGGTATATTTTAAACAAAATCTAAAAATACCCTTTGCTAGGGCTTGAAGCCTAGAATATAAATATATATCAACTTTTTAAAATTTACTACAACTAGGTCATTATAATCAAATATAAGATTGATTCAAAATTTAAAAAATATATTTAATTTATTTTAAAAATTTAAGAAAAATATCATTCATTAGAGGAGAGAATTCTCTCCAAAATGGTAAACTTTCTTTCTAATGATAAATACATGTGATGCTCAAAAGGGTGATGCATTAGGAATTCCTAGGAGCTCACCCATACCAATACTACTCCAACTCAAGTGTGCTTAACCATGGAGTTTCTCCCAAGATAAATCCCACTTAGCTTACTACCCCAATTGTAAAACCTCTAGCAAATGTTTTGTTATGAATGATTAATTATATGGTCCCTTTAGCTCATCCATTGACAAGTAGGTGGTATTTTTATAGTGTGTTAGGTTATGTTGCTTCATTTGGATTGAACTTCATTGTTATTGAGTGAAACATATTTGCCCATACTTCATAAGTATTGGTTCACATGTGAAATGAATTGTTTAGAAATAATAAACTATTTCCACATAACCCTAAGAGAGAAAACTATGTAAACAGATATTCAAAATCCACAATGTAACAAAATAGACAAACATACCATGAATAAGACACTAGATGTACCCTATGAAAACCATGATGAGGAAAAAACCTAGCCTCCAAAATTACTCACATGCTCAATGTATTATCTCCATGAACAAAGATTACAATACACTTGTAGAGTCTCCATGTAAGACTTTTAAAGTATCAAACACTCTAAATGTATTTCTCCATATAAACAAGAAAATGAGAACCATGTATCCCCACATCTCAATCCATGTTTCATCTCCTCACATATGAAATCTACAAGAGATTCTTAGTCCAACCTTAGCCAATAAGCCAAAGATTATGGTATCTAGTCTAACAACTACTCATGTTCTTTCTTTTGTAAAAGCAAGCTTGCCCAAAACCACCAAGTGGTGAAACATAAACTATGTTCCTCTAAACAATGATATCACTAAACCATGTCCCCCATATTTACTTTTTGGTACTAAGTTTTCCCTTTTGGTACTGTGTTTCCCAATTGGTACTAAGTTTTCTCAGTATTAAATATTTTCCTAATATACAACCCACATTATGTATTTATCCCAATGTTACATATAACTTACAAATGGCCCCAAGAATGTCTTTAGAACCCATTGTGGTGTTCACGTCTTTAAGATGAGCCATAATTAAATATTATGTTTTACATGTTATAAGCATTATGCAAGGTGTACACCACATATTTAATTAACATTATCTCACTTGTTGTATACATTGCATAAGGGGTCAAAATTAAACTCAATGAAGCAAAAACTTCCTAAATTTCGAACATCTACCATCAAAACATCCAAGTTCTCCATGTGATTCATCAAGATACCTACAACAATAACCAAGGTGACCACCATATCAAATAAGAACCTTCTAGTCCTTAATCATGTCAATGCAAAAAATATAAGATCCAATGGAAAGAGATACAAAACTATCACATAGACTTGCACAAATCTTACCTCAACTCGATTTTCAAACATAAAAATAAACCCCATGGTAACAAATAGGCCTTAGTAGTTTCCATGCATTAATCATCATATATAGAATATCCACCACAACTAATTTCTAATACATCCAAGTAACCACACCTCAAAACCAAGGTATACTAATCATGTAAGACTAGAACTTATGCCATCAACATATCCAGCCCAATGCATGATCACAAATCCATGTATATACACTATCCTACATAAAGAAGTCCTCTAAGGTAACAACACATAAACATATGATAAAAATCCTCCTCTAAGGTAACATCATACCACTCAGAAAATCCTTATAAACATCTAACCATTCAACTCAAAGATCAAACATATAATGTGAATCAATAGACTAACCATGATATAAGCCTCTCAAATTGAAGTAAGATCAAACCAAAAGATTCATTCCCAAAACCAAGGAAATAAAACCAATACCATCATCAACCCATCAAATAAGCCCTCTAGAATGAAGATCCATAGCTCAAGATTCATTCCCATGAGAAGACAAAGGAGAAACAACCCATGCAAAGAAATCCTAAAATAAGACCTCTAGAAATAACATCTATAGTTCAAGACTCATTCCCATGAGAAAACAAAGAATATAAAAAAATGAATATAAAAACAAGGTGGGCTATACGTATCAAATGATTCATAGCCAAGAGGACCAAGAGTGGGGAATTAGATTGCTCCTCAAGGATATGCCAAACCACAATGACTCTTTCCATAAATAATCTCCTCAATAGGTCCATGTTGGACTCATGCTCAACCTAGGTGTAGGCTCCTCAGTCTTCCTATATAAACCTCAACAGAGAGTAACCATCTCAACACATGATCTCCAAGAACAAGAGATCTCTAGCATCACCTAAATTGGATATAGGTGTACAACCAGTCATCTCATGCCAACTAAACTCCAATGGAACACCACAGTAACTAGAACCTCACAAGCAAAATGATCACCCCAAAAACCTTCCAACTGTAGATTCAAGAGATAAGTATGAAAACATGATCCATAAATCTTGATTCGCCTCAAAGATTCACACAGGGTACAATCTAGATGAGTGAAACATGTCACAATTTAGTGAATGGACTATTCCTATAAATGAAGAACATAAGCACAAATATGTCAAATAAGAGTAATATATTCCACAAGTGCAAGATTACAATAACATAAAAAGCTCATTCTCAAATGTGAGCATGAGAGGAGTATCTAAAAGAAGTACTCAAGAGGGGTCCTATCACATGCCAACTAGATGAGTCACTATGAAAGAGACCAAGTAACACAAGACTTGATAATAATAGAAGATGCTTTGTATGAATGTGACACATATGGGTGAGAGAAGATGCTCCTCACAATGTGACATGTGTACAAGTAAACACATAGGAAAGCTTATACTATGCATAATAAACCTATTATAATAAAATAGAAATGAAATAATAATATGCATTCTAACAACCCCCATAAGTACAACTTAGGTAGGTAGTGATAATGGTGATGACAGGTCCTGACAACTAGGCTTGATGAGGTACCCATGTACAAACAAGGAGATGAACATGAAGAACTCCATGAAGAATTAAGTTGTAAACTCTACCAAAGAACAACTAGTATACTATTAGAACCAATGTATATTGACTAGAATTAGGATGAAAATCAGGATCAAGAGGCTAAAAATTTTCATGAGTGACCTTGATAGCACTACTCAAACAATGCACATAAGGTGATTTACACCAATATATTACATCAAGGTAACAATATGGTAGATGAAAGTATGGGTGCCAATAATTTCAAGAACACTAAAACTAATTGATGAAGGTAAAAGGTTATCCTATTACTCCACTAAAGACAAGGAAACATTAGCATAACCATATGATACCCCCATAATGATAACAAGGTAGGGATATGGTAGAAGCACTAAAAATGTGTCGCAATATAGTGCAAAAAGATGAAGTGACAACATTAGTTCCAATATTATGTACATCCAACTAAAAAGGGTATGTAGGATCAAGATACACTCTCATGGTTGCACAAGAACAATACACACTCGCATGATGGTAAAATTAAAAGATGCAATTATCCCTTGAGTTCTAAGTTTTCACTAAGTGAAACTCACTAGATTTTGAAGAAGTGAATTTCTTATTTGATTTTATCTTTACATGGTAAGGATTCTCATGACTTTAAGTGGTCATTGAGGGAGACTTACTAGATAAGGTTGTGATGGAAAATAACAAGGCATGCACATAACAAACCTATGATGTACAAGAATCCCCCAAAACAAAATATAAGTGTGGCACTTTATTTTAGTTCATTTAGGTAGAAGTTCAAAGTTGTGACACACTTCAAGCCAACTTATTAGCATAAATGAATTTAGATATTTCAAACTAAAAGTCAATTTTGGTGAAACATATGTTCTATCTGGATTCATTCTAGATAAATTAAATATAGGCTGCAACTTTTCCTATTGAAACCATGCACTAAAAACATATATTCTAACAACTCCTACTCATGTAAATAATCATTTTAAAAGAATCTAAAAATATCCTTTTGTAGATCTAAAATTCTACTTTGTAAAAATATAATTTTATAATCATTTCAATTAGTTTTTATATTTTATTTTTACTTTTACTAAAAGTATGTCATCAACACCAAAATGTGACATTAATTGTCCTCTCAAGAAAAATAGTAAATTTTATCAAAAATTTGAAAAAAATATGATGCACTCGAGGAGAGATTCCATGTCAAGATGATAATTTCTTTTCCTATTTTGGATAAATAGCTGACAAAAGTTGATGTCCCATCAAAATAATTGTGTTTTTATTACTTTCAACTTCCAAGATTTATTTAAAAATATATATTTTTCAAAATGGGGAAAAAATTAATCCATGCACTAAAGTTTCAAGTTATGAATACACAAAAAAAGTAGATGGAAAATAAATAAAACACTAGTAGAATTTTGGCAAATAAATGACTAAGTGACTAAAACTTTTAGTCACAACAACTAAAAATGACTAAATTCTACTAATTTTTTGCAAATCATCTATAAATGAGTAAATAAATGACTAATTTGGTTGTTGACTAAAAAAATATTTATTCACACATAAAAATGACAAAATAGTTAGTCATTTATTTAGTCACAATCCATTTGAATAAATCATTTAAGGAATCAAGAATCAATAGCCTATCAAAATACTCTAAAACTTTAATAAACATACTCTAAAACTTTCATCCAAATCTTATTTTCAGGTGTATCCCGCCAAAATGGAGTTTTCATTTTAATAAAAATACTCTAAAACCTTGGTTGAAACTGTATTTTCAGGCGTAGCCCGCCAAAATGGAGAAGTGTTTAAGTAAAGAATGATAGAGAATGGTAAGGAGATGTGTATGATAAGAGGCATAGGATTCATTGCTGCTTATCTCATTCCTGCTCTACTCAACAAGGGTTACATTGTTCGTGCTACTGTTTGTAATCCAGGTATTTAATTGACATATATTTGCATAATTTCAAATTCCTTCAGATGCTTTTGAAGTATCAATGTATCCTATATAGGGTTTAGAATGATTTCTTTTAATTTAAAAAAAATAAATAAATGATGTATTTGCCTATGATTAGATAATGTGGAGATCTCCTAAATCTGCCCCAGCTCACTGTTCTCTTTGGCACTGTAATCATTACTCCAGCTGCTAGGGTTTTGCATGTGACATCTTTAATATCTTCATGATAGTGGATTTTAAATAGATCTTAGTCTTTGCTTTAATCTTTATCATGGTAACCTAATAAATCTAGAGCATTTTTTCTTTTAGAGTCAATCCTGGTGTTGCAAATTGATGATGAAGTTCCTGGATAAATATTCCAGGGCAGTTATTATCTATTTCAACAAATCTTCTAAAGCATAGTCACTAGGAAACTTCAGTTCTGCCCTTGTACCTCTACCTACAGCTCTAGAGTCTTATATTTAAATGGGATATAACTTGTACCATTATTCATATATTCCTGTATCTTATTTTAAAATGACACCCCTGTCTCCATATGCCATATTTCCATATGACTGGCTATAATATTTGGATAAATAACTAAACTATCGTGTGTTATTGATAAAACCAATGGCCATATATAATTTCAAACTCAAATAAATAGAGAAATGGCTCTCACTGATACAATTCAATAATAAGATAGCCACATGTTTGAGAAATCAAATAATTATGGCCACACATTATTGCCTTGGAAGGCAAATACAAGCCAAGAAATTAGTAGATGCTCTAATAGACCGATACCACTTGGTATGCTCCTAGGGCATTTTGATATAACCCTTAGTAGGTAAATATAAATGAATATAGTACTTTGGGTGTAGGTTGATTGGGGTAGTCTGCTTACTTCTACACTTGTAAAAAAGGTTGACATTTGGGTATAAAGTTTCAACATATATGGCAAATGTTAA
Organism: Cunninghamia lanceolata; assembly: GCA_027924645.1. Classification (NCBI taxonomy): domain Eukaryota; kingdom Viridiplantae; phylum Streptophyta; class Pinopsida; order Cupressales; family Cupressaceae; genus Cunninghamia; species Cunninghamia lanceolata. The sequence continues at coordinate 9,970,172 of BSBN01001067.1, forward strand.
CACGTTGGCACCTGACTTTTAATTATAGGGTTCCATAATAAGATAATTAAGGAATGTGAGAACTTCCTAAAGTGTTGTAGTCTAGAAAAGTGTAAATTTGAATAACCATGTGATTATTTTTGGTGCAGAAAGATGGTCCTGGGGCACCAGGTGGTCAATCATGGACAATAGTGTGGCTTAAATTTGATAATTCTTATATCAAGGTACAGAGTAGAGATGAATTGAACCTCATGTACTATAATTTACCTTGATCATGAATGAGCAAAAGTTTTTTTTCTTGATTTTGTGAAGGACATAAAAGAGAGGCGGGACCTAGATCTTCTGGTATTGCCGACTGACACTGTTCTTTTTGAAGATCCTAGATTCAAGGTGATTCTTTAACTGGTTGTACTTTAGAGTCCCCATGGACCTACTCTAGTCCTTTGTGGTGTTTAATATAATTTCCTTCTTTCTTTCTGGTTCTTCAAGCTAAAAAAGAATACTCCATTTTAACCTACCCTTATTTTTGCAAAACTGGGCATTTGAAAATCCATCTTGAACCCCAAAAAAGCTTGATGTCAACTTATGCAAGTTCAAAGAAGCTCAAGAATATTGATGAAATATTTCAAAAGAATCAATCTTTCCATTGACATAACATACTAATAATGCTAAGCCAATATCTTAAGTCTTGTAGGAAATCTTTTTCTCCTTTTTGAAAAAATTGAGAAATATTTTACTAGATAATTCAACTCAGTGAAGGATATATGCATCTGAAATAAAGTTTTAGAGAATGCCTATAGTTGATTTCCTTTCAATAATAAGGAAAGTGCTCATTGGATTTTAAATTTTTTTATAGGTATATGCTGAGAAATATGCAGTTGATCAGGATGCATTTTTCAAGGACTATGCAGAGGCTCATGCAAAATTTAGTAACCTTGGTGCCAAGTTTGATCCTCCTGATGTAAAGTAACTCAACTACTGAACACTCTTTGCCTGTCATATTCATTTTTCATTTTTCTATCATTTCGTGATGTCCATGTGATAAGCTTAATTTTATTAGAATATTTATTTAGGGGATCAGAAATGATAAATTCACATATCATGGTATTAGTTAAGGTTTCAAAATATTATTTTAAAATTTGTCTTAAAAAGTCTCTTATGCATGATGCTGAAAGAAACAAAACCTCCAAAACAATCAGGAAAAAAGAGTTCTGCTATGGTTTTTTTATATTTTATATTTCATAATTCACACGAGCTTTATGTGTTTTGATAAAATGCCTGTCTGTGGTCATTTTGTCAATTAACGTCTTGAACATTGCAATTTTGCCACTAAGTCAACACTTAAGCTATTTTGGGTGTAGGTGGACCAATAAAGTTGGGTTTAGTATCCGTATATGTTCATATATAATAGGGAGGGGATACATCTCCAAGCTCATGAGGGCTATTACAAGCAAATTCCATGACAAGCAAATTTCTATGGATTGTGATCACATTCCATCACCATGAGACAAGGTAGTGAACTATTCGAAAAAATGCCTCAAAGAAATGTGGTCTCAATGTGCAAGTGTCATAGCATTCCATCATCATGAGAGCACATTTCTTTGAGGCATTTTTTCAAAAAGTTCACTACCTTGTCTATGCTTGTTAGAGTCATTGATAAAGTCTTCCAAGGCATTGTTAAAATAATAAATTCTATTGAGTTTTGAATTTATTATTTGCCTTGTCTAACAATACAAAGAAACAAGGATTACAACCTAGTTTGAAGTCTTTACCAAAATTTTGAATCAAGAGAAAACCACTAATGATAAGAAACAATAATAGGAAACATGGTTTACAACTTGGTCCCCATAAATTGTTGACACAAAGCAACCTAAAGAAAAAAGAAACTAAAAGACGACATTTTTTAAATAATCAGAGCTCTATAATTGTTTAATTATGATTAAGTATGTGTACATGCCAAGCCTTCTCTATATGACGCATAGTACTGGCATGCCCAATGTGTTGATGATTACCACCACAATGAGGATGGTCAACAGGGTTCATTGCCACACCACGAACCTTGGGCCAACAGTTTCTTTTGACCCTATATTTGTAATATGCATTGCCATCTTTGAGCATTGGCTTTTCTATCCTTCCACCTCCAGTAACCTAACAATTCATGGCTCTACAACTATTTGGCACAATCTTATTAGCTCCAGATGGAAGATTTACCCTGTAAATTGAAACCAATTTCCAAGACTCGTCAACCAAGGCTATTGAAAATCGGTAAAATCAAAAATTACACAAATCTGAACATTAAGAGAGAACTGAGATAATTGTTCCAAAATTATTGCCACTACCTTTGGAATAATTGCATTTATCAGCTCACTGTAACCTTGGAAAAAAAATTAAGCATAGAAATATGCCATAAGTCTCCACAAGGTGTACACCTAGAACACAAAATAGTTTGAAAATAATTTTGAAAAAGCCACCATCCATAGGACATCACAACAGATGCATCACATGTTTGTTGCTATCCAAAAAGTAAGATGATAAATAAAAATGATAATGAGTCAAGGGGAACATCAAGAAGCAGTAGATTCAAATTAAATTCCAACTAGCTTCTAAACAAGCAAAACCCAGTTTGACTTGTCATAAGTTCAAAATATTAGAACAGGTACATTTTTATGTCTGTAAAGGTGACAACAATCCAACAATGGATCAAATGTTTCAGATTGAAATGCAATAGAATTTCATTGCAAATGACATCTATCAAATTTGAAATTACTCAGCTCATAAAAGAATAGTGGAGAAAAGGCAAAAAAATGTTCTTTGATTTGATTGGGCCAATGAGAAATATTGTCTAAAAAATTCAACTATATCACCATGTCTTTGGAAACATCGTTACTAATACCTTGGCCAATATTATTACACAAATGAAGAGCATTATGGGCAAAAATAAAAACTGGTTTAAGGCTTCACTAAGATAGCTTGACAACATATCTTACTAAGACATGCATATGACCCTGGAGATGGGATAATACCAAAAGGTAAAACATATCATACATCTAGACACAATCCACAAAATGCTATTAAGTGTGATATCATCTAGGATACAAATAGGCATTCAAAATGAGATTAACAGTGATTGTCTATTATTTTGACTTATTTTAACAAATTATTTTCCAATGTGAAGTGTCAACCAAGGATTTTATTACCATTCTATTGATTGTCATTTTCCTAGTCATGACTATCGATTTTGAACCAAATGAGGCCTTCCAATGCTTTGGCTTTTGGGGCTCATGATTTTATCAATTTCCTATGATGGAGTTGCATGTCGTGTCTACTTTTATGACTCTGAGGAACACACAGAATCAACAATAGAAACAAGATAGGATGGCAACTATTGGAGCACATGATTCTTATCTTGGTAGTAGGGGTATCTCAAAACCAAAAATTATTTAGAATCCCACTCCTTCATGAAATGTAATGACTACAAACTACTATCCCTTGACTTATCTCTACCATAAAGATAACTCTATGGAACATGTAGAGGGTCTAAGTCATAGCTTGGTTGTGTCTAAGAAAGTTCATAGTTTGTTCTATCTCCATTTTAGAAATATTGTCTCAAAAATTCAACTATATCACCATGACTTGTTCCCTGCCACAGTACTGCAAACTATTTCTTTGACCATCACGGGACCATGGTATACTAAACATCACTTGAAGCCTTTCACTGCACTACCACACTATTTCATTGAAACTATCGTGGGGTCGTGATATTCAATACTTACATAACTTAAACTCCTTATACCGCCATACCGCAAGCCTCACTTGAGGCTGTCGTGAGGGCACGGTGTACTATTTTCCTCTACTCCTTATCGCCATACTGCAAGCCTCACTTGAGGCCACCATGGGGGCGTAGTGTACTATTTTTCTCTGCTCCTTACCGCCATACTGCAAGCCTCACTTGAGGCTGTCGTGGGGGCATGATGTACTATTTTCCTCTGCTCCTTCTTACCACTGTATCGCCGGTTATTCTCTTGACTACCGCAGGACCATGATGAAGTATCATATACCAATTAAATTTATACTACCAACTTGCCACTTCATTTTGAGACCACTGCGGAGCTGTGGTAATCGATCTCTGCATCCCGCAATGCCGCAAGTGCAATCTCTTCATGCTACAGGATAGCGATAACTTGTCCCTTGTTATCCTTGCTTCTTGCACACCTGCGAAGACCTTTTGAGTGACCTATGGGACTGCGGTGAGAGATAAAAACACATCAATGGTCAAGAATACAAATATCTTTCACATGGACTTGGTATAGGGTGCTTATGAATGACTCCTAGAATAATTTTAAAAGAAATATGGATCCTTAAGATGGATTTATAGAAGGAAATTTGCATGGATTTACGGATTTATCAAATGTTCTTTTATCAAATGTATGAAGGCATCTTTATTGTATGTTATTTTCCCTATATTATTTATTCTTGGTTTGAACTCCTTGATTTTGTGGTTTTTTGTTAGGACCCAGAGCTTTCATATGCACAACCACCTACAAGGTGTCAAAGGAGTCATCTAGATCATGACTTAGGAGCTGGTTAGTATTCATTGAGTAGTATAATGGTGGTTGAACTATCCTGGTCTATACAACTAAGATGTGTACTTGTGTGCTTTGTAGTTTGTTTGTTTAATTTTTTTATGCTTAGAAAAACATCGTAAATAGGTAGGATGATATTTTGTAATTTATTCCTTCAATCACTTGTCATAGCTCTAGTTGGAGGTAGTAGAGATGGTGGAATGGAGGGTGTACCTTATCCGCATATTTATTCAAGTAGAAATGTTACAAGTACCACTTCGGATCACCAAAGCCTTCACAAAAACATCTGCACAAAATTCAATAATGAAGGATTTATGCACAAATTATCTTTTGAATGATGCATAAAGCCTCCACCGCAACACTGCACTATTGTTGGGCCTTGCAGTGATGCAGGTGGTTCCTGCATCACCGCAAGGCCCAACAATAAATTGTGTGGTATTGTGATGGAGGCTTTGTGCATCATTCAAAAAAGAATTTGTGCATAAATTCTTCATTATTGAATTTTGTGTAGAAATTTTTGTGAAGGCTTTGGTGATCCAAAGTGGAACTTGCAACATCTGATAATAGTCTACTTACAAATATGCTTGTGATGGATGTTCATATCCTCATCCAAAGCTCCAATTCACACACAGGCAGGAAGGACGCTTTCAAAGGTTGAGGAGTTGGGCTTTACACCCATTGGTTGCATTTTCTTAAAATTTTCTAAGGACTTTTCAGAAAAAACCTATTTTAAACATATCCTTTAATCACAACATTCCATGATATCACATTTCTTTGAGGCATTTTTTGAAACAGTTTGCTTGCCTTGTCTATGCTTCCACATTTTCATGTATGTCTAGCAGGGCACTTGTAACTAAACATATGACAAAAAAATCCCTGTTGTTATGCTTTGATGGATGTCCCTTTGTTATTAAAGGATATCTGATCTAGCGCACATTATTATAGAGCAATCTTATTTTTTAGATTGTTTCATTTAGCATCACTAATATTCTCCACAAGATAACACATGAACCAGGGTTGACATTTTTTGAATTGGTAAGGATGCTTAGAGCATCATAATATATTAATATTAATAAAAACATTTTTACAGATTACAAATAAAACCCTTCCTGGCCAAAGAGATAACATAACAAAGCATTTTAACTAAGAGCCCTGAATAGAGCTACAGATCTAAAAAGGCCTTTTCTGGCCAAAAAGGAAACAAAAATTACAGTGAAGCCAAAAAATTAAAACAAAAAGAGTGGTTCACATGCTATCCATATTTAAATCTGCAACCCTAAAGCCATGAATCCCCAATTGGATTCTCTTGAGAAAGGACTGTCATCATTGGTGAAGGGAGCTACCGGTGGTTGGAAATTTGACAAGAAGCTCCATGCATTGAATACTTCCTCTATCCTTTCCCTCTTGGACCTTCCAAATGCAGATTTGTGAACCCACAATGAATTATCAAAGAGCTCTCTATTACCTAATTGTAAACTTGAAATCATTGCTTGATAAACATAGTTAAAACTAGGTTTATTAATGATATCTTCATGGAGAAAGAGTCCCCCTAGCAAGGCTAAGCCATCATGGAGATTATAAGTAGGAAAAGATTCAAATAGCTTGACATCTGGGACTAGATAGTCATGAACAAACATTGATGATATCCTTTTAACCTTATCAACTTGATGAAATAAGTCCATTGCATTTGAGAGAAAATGAGATACCATATGTGAAGCATAACATACCCTGGATTTTAGTAGAAAATCTCTATCACATACATCTATCAAAGCATCCTCCACCAGCTCTTCATCGAGTAGTTTGAAGATCCTAGCCATGAAATCTGAGTTGATGCTTCCGTGCATTGGTTGTTCCCATGATTGAATAGGCAAATGAAGTCGACAATTGCAGGGATAGATAGACATTGTGGATACACAGCAAGAGAAAAATGAAGAGGTAAGAACCAAATAATTAATGACGTACATACCATCGTCTTGCATAAAAAGAGGATCGCATGAGCCAACATAATGAATTGAAGTCATTCAAGTCGGTGGGGAAATAAAACCAAGACAGATGAGATCCAAATGTGGATTATATTGCTTAGCTCATCAATGTGGATTATAGAGCATTCAATGAACAAAATCAAAAAGACATATGCGAAGCGAACAATTAATGCCAGATGGAAATCTACATAGATTGCAAGCTTCAAAATGACTAAATATACTACTAATTGACATGAATTAATAGTTAAAATGACTAAATATACTACCAATTGACAGAAATTAGTGAACAATGAATAAATATGACTAAATATATGACTAGTGTTAAATCAATGAATAAAAATGACTAAATATACTACCAAATTGATCAAAATGATGATTAAAATTAATGACTAAATACACTACCAATGGACAGAAATTAGTGAATAAAAATGACTAAATAAGTGACCAGCTAACAACAATCAATGACTAAATATATCAGTGAAAAAAATGACTAAATAAGTGACCAGATTACAACAATCAATGACTAAATCAACAACTAAACATACTATCAAATCGATCAATCAAAACAACCAATAAATGACTAAAAATGGTTTAGTTATCAATTTGGTTGTGTTATAAATGACTGGCAATAAACTACTAATGGTCACATGACCATGTTTGGTCATTTACAAGCAGTTTTTAGTCATTTTTTTTGTAATATATTGCTCTTTTTGTACTAATGAAATTTACTATATAAAGTGTAATGTCCCATTCAACTGTATTTTTCATTATTTTATCAACAAATAGATATGATAAAATCAAATGATGATGAACAACAATGATATCACCTATGTGATGAAACCCTTAGGAGGATGAATGCTCTTCAACTCATAAGGAGAGATAGATGATAACTTCCAACTTGCAACAACACACACAATGACAATATAGATCTACTCTAGAATCACAATGAATGTTTTGAATGCTCTTTACTCCAATGTTTCAAGTTGGCTCTCTCTATCTAGGTTCATAATGAATTCAAAAACATACTTATATATGCTTTCCCGCTAACATTCATTAAATCAACCAAAAGAGATGACAAGAAGAAATCTTTTTAAAGGTCTTATGCTGACATACAATTAAAATTGCCTTGACCAATCCAAGGAGACTTGGGTATAGACACCCAAGTCTCGAGGCTCCCTTTTGGTCTAGGGTAAGTTAAAATATGGGCCCCTTGTTCCCAATTTACATTGGTTTTGGCAGATTTTGCATCTAGATGGATAATTAGAATGTATAATGTAACCATGGGGACCTAGGAGCTAAACAAGGAGGTAAAAAGCTATGTGTCCATGTTTTACTCCATAGCATTTGGCTCCCACTTTAATGTGTGTATGATCTTATGATCAGTACATGTATTAAAGTATGGTTGGAGCATATCAAACACTAGAATGAAGACACACCCTAAGTTTGGAAGAACCATTTCTAGCCCCCAATCTTAGGCAAACATAAGAAAACACTTGATAGTTACACAAAACACAATGAATACAGTGAAGAAGCATGCAATACATGAAGAAGATAGTAAAGCACATAATACATGAAGAAAACATGAATATAGTCATGCAATACACAAGGTATACATGAACAGAAAACATGATTAAATAATTATATATATAACCCTAACTAGGTGATGAGGGAGCTCATTGCTATGCACCACCATCAAAAGCATGCAAAACACATAGCATGAGGGGAGCTCATCACTACCCAGTGCCACTAAAACATGCAAGACACATGGTGTGGAAGAGCTCATTGCTATGCGCTGCCACTAAAACATGTAAGACGCACAAGGAAGACACACATAAAATACACAGAATACATGAGTGCTGTAAAGTTTGTCATCAACACACTATAAGTCTTAAACAAAGCAAACATGGGTGATAGGGAGGAGCTCATCGCTACGCTCCACTATCTAAAACATGCCAAACACACCTGACGGTTGAGCTACACTACCACAACTACCAAAGACACGCTTAAGGGTAAATAACTCAAGATCTAACCCTGCCTCCACAGAGGACTTTTAAAAGGATGTGTAACCACTCAAGGGAATACACAATCCCGCCTTCCACAGAAGGGCTTTTTTATACCCTACGTGCATTATGTGGATGCCTTATAGTGAAAAGGAAGCATGTGCACAAAGTATACAACCCCACATGCATTTCAGAGATACCTTATACTGAAAAGGAGGTATACGCAAAACAAAACAAAGTACACAACCCCACTTGCATCATAGAGACACCTTATGGTGAAAAGGAAGCATACACAAACATGCTTTATCAGCAATATCTAAAATATCCAAGCATTTACCACAATATATGCGCCCACCTTAAAGTGGTTGATCCTGCTTGCCGGTAGAAATCACGTTTAAGGTAAAGTTAAAAACATGCAAGGGAATGAGAGCTTTCGCAAAGCCCATGCCCCAAAGTGACATGTGCTTATGATCATCGATTGTTTCCAACAATCACAATAGAAACACATTATATCCTAACAATTAAAAAACACGATGGTTAAAAAATCTTACCTAAGATAATAACCAAATCATCTCCAAGAAATAAGGCAACATTCCACTTACTAAACGAAGGCTAGACTTATGGTTTCAGAACTGAGTATAGCCATTACGTTATACTTCAGGGATCTCAGAACTGAGTGTAGCTACAAGGTGAGATACAAATGAAAGGAAGCAAGGTATGTGGAACACACTTCCTACACCAACCTAATGAGGGGAATAGTATGCAAATTCTTTTTAATCCTTACAATTGCAACAATATTAAACACATAACATAAATATTACAGCAACAACTCAACACATAAAGAGAGTGACACAAGATACATCATGGGGAAAATTTTTTCAGGTAAAAAACCCCACACTCCAAAAGTTGTACAATGTATTATCAAAACAATGGTGTGTTTAAAATACACTTGTAATACAAGTTCTTCTAGGAATCTTCAAATGTCATTTTTGGAGTGATTCTAGTTGCATAACAGTACCTGTACAAACACTATGCAACTACAACTCCAAAACAATGCATTATATAGAGTTACAAGGCATAAACATCAAGCTTCTAGAGATGGGCGTCCATCTTGGCCACATGACCATTTTCCTGCATCAAAGGACACTTGTCCAGGCTACAAATACCTCTCTTACATCTATCATACATGGCAGATTTGACTTCCCAAGGTTGGAGTGCTCTAGGCTAAAAATAGCTATGACAAATGCTCTTACGCATCTTACAGTTGTCATAAAATCTACCCAACATAACAACCTTAAATGTTCTAACAGAATCCATCATACAAGGTTAAATATAGCATATTCCTCTTACAACATGTCATAGCCCAACTTGGGTGCCCAAAGATGGCTTCTCCACATGCAAAGATACTTTACAACACTTGTCTTCACTTGTTTCGAGAATCTCTATACTTGGCTCTTACACGTCATAGATTTTGTCATACATAATAACATCTCTATCATACCACAAGATGTTGACAGATGGCATATTAGTGCCACCTCAAATGGGATGCCTATATCCACATGGGATGAGTTGACCATCCTAGTCACCTTCCAAGTTGAGTGACAACTCACCATGCCACTTCATACTAAATGACAAAACAGGATGTGCAACATAAATTACATCATAGGAAAATAAATAAATAATTAAATAATCAATGCTAGGAATTGCAAGGTTGAGACACCTTAATTCCCAACATTCTCCCACTTGTCGAACACCTTGCAAGAGCCAATAGAAAGACAAGATTTAACTGCTAGGGGCCAAGAGGCCCATAGACTCCAAACACCATTTGAACTTTTCTGTGCCCACAGGTTTAGTCAATGCATCTGCAACATTCTTCAAAGTGTCAACCTTCTCTAATATCACCTTCCCATCTTCTACAGTATCATGAATAAAATGATACTGAACATCAATGTGCTTTGTTCTAGCATGGAAAGTAGGATTCTTTTCTAAGAAAATCACACTCTAATTGTCACAATAGATAGTAATTTGTCCTGCATCAAAACCAATATCTGAACACAACCTCTTAAGCCAAATAGCTTCCTTACAAGCATAAGTTGCTGCCATGTACTCTACTTCTATCATGGACAAAGCAACCACAGGTTGTCTCTTACTCATCCAACTAATAGCACCACCGAACATAGTAAACACATAAGCACCGGTGGATCTCCTGTTGTCAATGTCACCTACCCAATCAGAATCCACAAATCTATGAATACTCATAGAATGCTGAGGTCCTGTAGGATAGCTATGATAACATAAGGAATACTCAGAAGTGCCCCTCAAATATCTAAACACTCTCTTTACTGCATGACAATGTATCAATCCAGGGTTAGTCATAAACCAACTAAGGTCTCCCACTACTTGGGTAATGTCTGGTCTTGTACAGACCATAGCATACATCAAGATGCCAACTACACTAGCATAAGGTACTCTACTCATATCCTCTATCCTAGAAGGAGACTTTGGACAATCATTCATAGATAACATTATCCCCAATGAAACAAGAACACACAATGGTCTGCAATATGTCATGCTGAATCTCTCCAACACGGTCTTCACATACTTACTCTAGCTTAATCAAAGTTTTTGATTTTCTCTGTCTCTTCTGATCTCCATCCCCAGAATGTACCTAGCTGCCCTTAAGTTTTTCATTTCAAACTGTGTTGACAACTAAGACTTCAAATCAGAAATCATATTCTTACCATTCCCAATTAGCAACATATCATCAACATACAATGCAACATTGAGAATATGATCATTGTCGAACTTGTAATACACACAATGATCTGATTTCAATCTCAAAAATCTAATGGACAACACAAAGGCATCAAACTTCAAGTACCACATCCTAGGAGATTGCTTCAAACCATACAAAGACTTCTTTAACTTACAAACCAAATTTTCTTTACCTTTCACCACGTAGTGCTCAGGCTATGACATATAAATTTTTCCTCCAAGTCACCATGAAGGAAATTTATCTTTACATCCATTTGTTCCACTTCTAAGTCATAAGTTACAGCAAGAGATGACAGGAACCGAATAGATGTCATCTTTGCAACGGGAGAGAAAATTTCACCATAATCAATTCCCTCCACTTGTGAATACCCCTTCGCAACCAATCTAGCCTTATACTTCGCAACACTGCCATCTGCTCTAAATTTCTTCTTGAACACCCATGTGCATCTAACATGTTTCCGTCCATCAGGAAAAGGAACCAAGTCCCAAGTTTTATTCTTTTCCAAAGAAGCCATCTCATCTTTCATGGCCTCCTTCTAAGAACCTATATCTTTCATGTCCATAGCCTCTGTCATAGTTCTAGGTTCATCAGTGTTAGTAATCAAGGCATAAGCATAACTAGAATCTAGCAATGTAAAACCAAACCTTTTAGGTTGTTTCCTAATTCATGTGAACCTCCTCAAAGGATGAGGTGGAGATTCTACTTCTAAACTTTCAGAGCTGCTAGAGCTCTCCTCAAAATTAGGTCCAACAAAATCTTTAAGTTTATTCTTCTCAGGGGTAGAAGGAAACTGAACCACATCCTCTTTCTTTTCTTTCTCTTCTGGATGTAGAACAATAGGAGAAGGTGTTAGCTCTCTGAAAATAACACTTCTACTATACAACACTTTTTCATCCATGGGATCCCAAAGCTTGTACCCTTTCACACCGACACCATAGCCAATGAAGATACACTTAACTACCTTGTTCTTCAATTTTGACCTCTTCTCCTTAGGCACATGTGTATATACCTCACAACCAAAAACACAAAGATGTCCCAATGATGGCTTCTTACTAGACCACACCTCCATGGATGTTTTATCAACTAGTGCTAAAGTAAGAGACCTGTTAACCAAGTAACAAGCAATAGCTATAGCTTCAGCCTAAAACTTTTGTTCGAGGCTAGTACCACTAATCATACTCCTAGCCCTCTCCATCAACATTCTGTTCATCCTCACTAAACTCCATTTTATTGTAGGGTGTATGGAGTTGTCTTATGTCTTTCAATCCCATGTTCTTTACAGAACTTATCAAACTCTACGGAACAAAACTCAACACCATTATCAGTTCTCAAACACTTCATCTTTTTACCAGTCTGATTCTCTAAAAAAGCTTTAAACTTTTTGAACCAACTAAAGACATCAGATTTGCTTTAGAAAAAATAAAACCATGTCCTACTGTAATCATCAATGAATGATATAGAATATAATGATTTAGAAATCGAAGGAACATTCATAGGACCAAACACATCAGAATGAATAAGATCCAAAATACCAGAAGACTTGTGAGAACTAGAGTAAAATTGAACACGGTTTTGCTTTCCATATATACAATGTTCCGAAAAGCCAAACTTGAGATTATAATCATTTAACCCCTCAATAAGTTTTTTATTTTCTAGGGTTGTAAGACCCTTCTGACCAATGTGACCAAGTCTATTATGCCACAACATTGTCTTCTCAGTAGGAAGTGTCATTTCCAAAGCATGAGCACCCTTAGGTACCAAGAAAGCACTACCATCAGAAGATGAAGCAACACACTTTTTCACTACAGGTTCCAATGGTGAGGATGAAGAATCTAAATCTCTTTTCTTCAAAATGGAACAACTATTGCACTGAGTAGTTGTTATCATTTTTTCACTGCAGCTCAAAAATTGGTAGAGTTGGTGCAACAAATTCATTTTTAGAGTGAAGGTTAACATTCTTCTGTTATAAGTTATTTGCATAGTTATTGTGTTTCAGAGATATTGCAGTTTAGTTATGTTGTTCAAGAAAAGAAAAGAGTTTAGATCATTCATTGCATTGTAGAACAGTCACAACAGAGATAAGTATTTCATTCACCACAATGATTAATCATTTATAATTGAAATACATAAAAGGATAAGCATTGCATTGAAGGAAATAATGATAGATCAAATATCCCACACAAGTTATGGGTAATAGCTAAACAAATCCAAGTATAAAGAAAATGCTATGCATCTAAGGATAAGAAAGAGAAGGTCATAGCCATCATTGCCTTGAAGGTCTTCAATCTTTGAAGTTGTCTCCGGTCTCTGCTCCTGATCTTCGACATGTGCCTGCAAAAAATGTGGGAAGGTCCTGTTAGAGCTCCAGTTATGAGATCTCAATATGTCCTATCAGAAGAGGCATAACACTTTGCTTATAATGCACTAATAAAAGAATATCATTCACATGCAAGAGGAACTGAGAAAGAAACAATCATGGAACTTCATTGTTTTATTCTAATCTTTTTGTTTCATGTGCAGGTATAGGATAAGTCATGTAGCTGATTGAAGACATATCAGCATGTGGTGTCAAGTGGGCTCCCGCAAGGATTGAGCCTAGCATGATGCTTCCCCTTAATCTCAAAAGAGATGGAATGGAAATGAAAAGAGCATTACTCATATTGTTTCATTGCACGACAAACTGAAGGAGTATCAAAGCAATCAGCTACATTAGTTTCTAGTTCAGGACATATTCATGATTACATATCAATAAATGAAATGAAACCATAAGATGAATTGAACCATCTAGGACATCATTTAATGCACAAAGATAGCTGTCATTGGAAAAATGACATTCACGGGTATTTCACTTATATATCTTTCATGGTATTTGTATGTATCAGAGAAATTAAGAATATCAAGTACATTTCCATCATTTGAATGTCAAATAGTTGCTAATGGATAATATCATGCAATAGTACATGATTGTTTTGGTCATAACATAACATCAGAAACAAATATTATTTTATGCATGATTTGAATAAACTGAAAAAGTGCAAGTGGACAGCCCCCAAGGAACAACATATGCTGCCATATCTCTTTTATCTTGAAGTGAAGTACATTCATCATATGGAGTAATCACTTATTTAGAATGAGATGATTTTATATCATAGAGAGACCAAGATAAACCATAGCAAACATTACTGCAAGAAAGAGAAAAATAGGACAGCCAAGAGTATGAAGTAGTTGTTATTATGGTTCATCCATAGGAGGGTGTTCTACCAAGTAATAAATACCAAATGTCTAAATCCACAAAAGATGCTCTGGAAAATTATATCTTTCTTATTTTGTAATCATACCAAGACATGTATAGTAATCACCTTGCAAATCTATATGATGAAGGTATGTGATGATTGCTATAGAGTAAGGTAATCAACAGAATTGTTTAAGAAATGCCATCATTCATCAAATCATCTATAGGAAAACATGAGTTTCTATAGGACAACCAATAAATGAAAGCAATGAAATCATGTTTTGCTAGAGCTGCAGTGAAATAGACTACAATGCCAAGTGTCATCATTCATTAGTGTTGTTATGTTTTTATTTGAGACATCAAAGTATGCTATAGGATCATCTCAGTGATTGAGGCATCTATAGTGATAGGACATAAGAGGTTCATTTATGTATTTTGTCAAGACAGTGAAGAAGTGAAGGTTTTTGAGCTCATGAACATTTAGAGATGACATGGCAGTCATGCAGTATAATGAAGAATCAACACAATGACAGGAGCAGTAAAGGTGCAGAAACTAAATATATCAGGCACCTTTTAGCTAAAGCCAATGGAAAGTATCTTTTCTTCCTCAACCCACTTGGTGGTTTCAACAAGAATACAACTATTGAGGATAGATCATCTATAGATGAAAGAAATGATACTACTGAAACTCAATAAACATAAAATGCTCAGTGATAAACTATAAATACAGTTCAAGTATAGGTTCTCTGCCACATAATAGTGTTGCTATAGATATCATTGGAGGCCACAGCATCAGATGATGGTGCACATACATAGAAATTATCAAATGAGGTTTCTTTCTAAATGTAATTGTGAATATAGATAAGAGAAAGAGAACAACATGTTTCTAGCTGATACATTTCATTGTGTCATTAGTGTAGATCAAATGTTCACATACAATTATAAAAGAAGAGCATATATTGTTGAATAATTATGAGGACTAAGGATGCAAATGTTACAGGTACAGATAATAAAGATGCTATTTATAATTTAGATATACTCAAAATTGGTAACATAGGGCTGCAGCCCCTCAAATGCAGAGATTTTCACATAAATCTTCCACACAAGACCAAATTCTAAGAAATTGTTTGTAAACCTAAGCACAAGAAGAATAAACAAGCAAGGTGCATACCCAGATGCCAAAAGGCCATGACCTTATATTTGCATAATTTCACCATATTCTTGACTAAAAATAGTGGGGAAATGAATGCATATTTCAGCATTTGATGGGAAGCTCATTCGAGCCTTAACAATGTAAGATGATCAACAAACCCCAAAGGTTCCGAAGTCTGCCAGGAATATTTCTACGATTAAAACCTAGTATCATGCTAACATAGTTGCAGCCTTCAAGTGAACTAGATTGACAATGAAATACAATGGATTAAACACCAATGCCATTAAGAATACACTCATACTAAACAATGTATTGAAGAAGCTTCAAACCCTAGGGTTCATTCTGACTAACAAAAATAATGAGAAATACAATAATGGTCGTAATCTCATAGGAGAAAGCTTCAAATACAAATCTCATGAATGAGAGAATTAGATGCATTGCATTCTTAAGCCATATCCGCTAGATATCAAGAAATGATACAAAACCACAATGTTCAAGAGGTAAAGACCTTACCTTTTTCTATCTCTTCAGAGTGATTTAATGCAATGGGGGTCGTGGGTGTTGTCAGTTTTGTTTCTATATTGACTTCATGAGACTTCCAATCAACCAAAAGGTGGCGACTCATACAGACAGAGAAACAAACACAAATGCATTAGAATCTTTGTTGCAACGGCCGTGGCTCGAAAGGCCATTTACTTCTCAGGAAACGGAAGAGTTCAAAGAAATGAAACATATTTGCATCAGGCAGAAGCTATACCTTCATTTTTTCATATGAGATCTAGGAAAATTATGCTCAGAGACACAGGGGGTCAAAGATCTGCAAGCCCAAACTCTCCCATGGCAATAGAAATATGCAGAGTTAGTGTTCTCGAAAGGTGAAAAGCAAAATGAAGCTGAAATGTTAGGGCTTCAATGCTTTTGAGTTAGGGTTTCACGTTTGCCCTAACTTGTTTTGCTATTTTATCATATTGATTCGAAAAAAAATAGAGGCCTCATTAATGCCCATCATGGTATTGTGTTTATGACTGCTATACCTAGGCTTTAATACCTTAAAGAGGTATTAGAACACAATACATAAGTCCACATGTTTTGACACATAAATGCCTTAATCCCCTTTGATTATTTAGTGCCAAGGTATTAGCCCCTTTAAGAATCATTAGGACCCCTTTTTGAAGGATAAATACAAACCCCATATGCCTTAGAAGATTTTTTGCAGAACATGCCTGAAAATGCTTTCATTTTTTGCAAATGGTCACTTGAGAAATATGCTATGTGTTCTAGCCCCTTGGAGAAGGAGTTCATGCCTTGGAATAATATGCAAACCTTTCATTTGGGATATGAGACAGGTCAATATACTTACAGGATATGAGACAGGTCATATGCAAATAAATATCAGGCCTTTCATTTTTGGCAAACACCATATAATGTCTTATCTATTTTTATGATTTTTTATGGAAAAATCAAGTATTGTAATAGCAATGTGCTTGGCAAAATAAGAAAAAATGTAAACCTTGTATTATTGTAAGATCAAATTGAATAGGGGATAGAATAAAACTGCCAGTGATGTAAAGTTTGTTTTAAAGCAATCATTTATAAATTGCTTTAAAACTAAAACTATTTTTAGGCAGTTAAAGTTAGAAAAATAAATCAAATATTCCTTTCTTGATTTGTTTTATTTAGAGGAAAAAAAGGACAAAAAATGAGGTTTCATGGACAAGAGAAAGCAGATTTTTTGTGGGGCCACCTAAGGAATCAGTTTGGCATCTTCTATTTTTTGTTTGGTGGTAGTTTGGTGAGGTTTTTATCATGTATTTTGAGGAGCTCAAAAATGGGTTGGGAAGTCTATTTTTAGGATCTTTTTTCTAGCTTTTAGGGAGAGATTGATCTCATAAGATATATGTAAGAGATTCACTTCTTTTTCAATAGTTCTAGTTAGAGTTTTTACATAGAGTAGAGATCAGAGGGTAGGGATATCAGAATCTTGCTCTCACACTGAGAGTGTTGTATTTATTATATGTACTCATTATTCCTTCAGTTATAAAGCATCTATTTTCCTTCACCTTCTGCCTCTCTTTTTGCAAAACTGATTTGATATTACACTTTGATAAACATTTATCCTCTATTTTTGTCTTAGTTTTGTGATAGGTTATGTAGTTATTTTTCTTAATTCAGGTTGCATGTCATGTTTGATCAAACCTTCATGTGAAATATTTATGAATTAGGTAAAAACAAGGTGTTGTGAAGATTAATATTCTGTGGTCCAATTGTGAGTAAGATCTAATAGGATTTCAGTATCGGTGCATCACCATAGATTTCATTTCAGTTATTTATTTTAGTTTACCTCTCTCATCCCTTTTCCCAGATAAGTCATTAGATTAGAAAAAATCATAAGGAGAACCAACTCACTCTGGAGATTCCCTCTCGACATAGATCACCCACAATCTGGGAGGGTTTCCATGTTTCAACAAGATAGTCAAGCTTGACTTGGCTAGTGGCACAATCTTGATTGACAATAGTTTTTGGTATGCCCGGTGGGACTCTGAATGTGTTTTCAGAGAAACTATCAATTCTTCAAGTTGTTGTTCTGGTATACGCAACAATGTTCCAGCCTTTGGAGGTGTCTTACAAGTATACCTAGCGACTCAATCTTCTAGTCTTGAATACAGAACTAGTGCATTCAGCTTGTGAAAACAAGATCAAGACTGATTGGACTGTCTTAGTCTAATTGCATGTTCATATATCATTGATATTTGGTGTGTGTATTAGTGATCCTAGCCTTTGGAGGTAGAAAATTAAGCACATCTGGCAACTTTGAGTTTGAATCTATAGGTCTCGGTATGATCAAGTGCTGGTAAGTTATAAAAATCACCTTTCATTCTATTTTCCAGCTTGCATATGAATAGAAATGTCAGATTTTCATACGCAGTATGAATATCCACCACCATACTATGAAAATGTTGTCCGTAGGACCCCTTATCAACCATATCAAACCAATCAAGATGCTATTTCCAATTCCATGGCCTTGCAAAGCCAGCATGTACAGTATAATTGCCACCCACCCACCCCTGCTCAGCTTCCTTACCAACAATATACGAGCAATTATAATGTTGGTTTTAGTCCAAACACCCAGGATGCTTACCGTGTAACCACTCTTGCTCAATCTCCCAATCAGCCAACACAATCTAAAATGACAAAGCTTAAAGACATGATGAGGGACATTGTGTCAGACCTCAACAAGCAGGTGGAGGAGATTAAGAGGGAGCTTGAGTATAGACAACACTGAGAGGAACTGGCTTATCAAGCCTATCTGCATGAGCAGGAGTTAGAGGGACAAAGAACACAATATGAGCAGAAAATTGCAAACATAAAGGGTTATCAGTACCAACAAGCAAAGGAGTTTCAAGTGAGACAGTATGAAGAGTCTAATTTGCAGCTACAAGAGTTGAATCACCAAGTTTACCTTCAAAAGCCAAAGCAGCCATCCTATGAGACCTTTGTTTATGATCGGAAGTGGGTGACACAAAAGAAATAGTTTGAAAAGAATCTAGAGAGAGAAGCAGCTGCACAAACCAAGTTGTTTCTTGCTTGAGCCCAAGTAGCCCCTGATATTCCAAAATAGCCTACTCAAGAAGAGGTATGTAAGTATAACTTTCCAAGTTTCAGACAAGATAAACCTCCTAGGGTAAAAGCAAGAAGTTGGGTCCACGAAGAGGGGAAGTTTCGGCCAAAAAAAATATCGCAAGAAACGCGTATTCATTATTGAAAAAATGCGTATGCACTTAGCTATGGGTACCCGAGCCTAAAATACATACGTGTTATAAAATGTGTGTGCGTTATATAACAAGAAACGCATATGCGTTATAAAATGCGTACGTGCTATAACACGTATGCATTTTATAATGCATATGTGTTTCTTAAAGGTATTCAAATAGGAAAATACTTAACGCGTACACGTTATATAACACATACACGTTTAGTTTTAAGAACACCTATGCATTTTATAATGCGTACACATTTTTCAAATTTTGAGGCTCGGGAAAGGCTTGGCAACCTAACCCTTAGCCTTTGACCTGCAACTAAAAAACTAAGGTAGGTTCAAGAGAAATGTCCAACTTTGGCAATATAAATGACGGACTTTTTTTTTCTAAATTAGTCTATGAAATTAAAACCCATTATAGAACATGATTTCTAGTTTCTAAATATATAATTTTTGTTAAGATTGGATTATGTTTTTTATTTTTTAATTAATTTTTAAGCGGACTAGTCTATAAACTTGAAATATTAGGCTTTTTTTGTTTTCTAATAACTTTTTTTTGGTTAATTTTTTTGTAAAAAAAATTATATGACATCAATCTTTAGACAATTCTCTACACAATGAAAAAAAATTCAAAAAATGTTTAGTTTAGGTCTAATTATGTTGTCCATACATATTGATTTTTAAAAACAACAATTAGGGCCAATAAAAAATCAAGAAAAAAGAAAAATTCACAAAAAAATAACAAAAAAATATCCTCATCAATTTTCATGTTGTTAGATATCTTTTCCTAAAAAGAATTAGAAAAATACTTTTATTTTGGTCAAAAAGTGGTGTCCGTACATGTGCATGGTATGGTTAAAAAATTTGACTTTTAAAAAGTGGTTTTTATACATGCCTATCAAAATTTAATTTCTGTCATCTAGATATTTGAATAAATTACATATTTGGAAACTATATTCAAAATACTAAATTTCATATTCATGACTTTTTTCAAGATTCATTGTGTAAGTGCTTCAAATTTTCATTCCAAGTGTGACAAATTCTGAAAAACAACAAAAACACTTCCACTTTTTGAGCTTTTTGTGGACCCAACTTCTTGCATCAGCCCCCTAGTGCCCCTGGTGACAAAACTTTTACACCATTTCAAAAATTCAATGTATCAGTTCTCCTATTCATAGTGCAGCCGAATAGTCACCATAAGATGCAAGGAGATCAATGGAGGCTGTGGAATTTTAAAAAGTAAAGCCAAGCATTGGAGGTCACCACGTGTCCGAAGAGAATGCAAAGACAAAGCAGCTCAAGGGACCAGTGGAAGCTATGGGAGTTGAAAAATAAAGAAATGAGCAGAGTCCACCACGTGGTTGAGCCTGAAGAGAGAGAAATAAAATGTTTTATTTCATTTTATAAAAATACTATGGGAGTCACGTGAATCTTTAGAGAGGCTAAGTCTTTTATTAAAATATTGAGTTTCTTTTGATACGGTGGGCCCTCTCTTCATAAAATTAAAATGCCTTATTTTAATAAATGCATAAGGTCTCATTTGTAGCATGGGAGATAAAGGCAGATTTAAATATGATTAAGTATCATTTTAATGATGTGGGTTCCAGCAAATAATAAAGTGAAAGCATTATTAAAATTTGATTCTTACTCCTCACCGTGAATAAAAGAGGAGCAACAAAAAGAGACTCCCGGAGAGTACCATGTGGAAGCAACATTGAAGAGGAGGAAAAGAAATAAACAAAAGTCACCACGTGGTTAAACCCAAGGAGAGATAAATAAAATGTCCATTGAAGAGGAGGAAAAGAAATAAGCGAAAGTCACCACGTGGTTAAACCTGAGGAGAGATAAATAAAATGTTTTGTTTCATTTTATTTATCATATGTCACGGGCTATTTCTAATGTTGAGTCCTTGATTTAATAAGAGTTTCTTATTAAATAAGTGTGGGGCCCTCCTCAGAGTTAAGGCTAAGTTTCAATAAATAAAATATTAGTCTCTCAGTTTTAAAAGCCATGGCAAATAATAAAGTGAAACTTTATTAAAATATAAATTTTGACTCCTCACGGGAAGTAAAAGGATGCAGCCCTAAAATTATTCATGCCATTTAATTTTTCACGCTGCGGTCAAGAAGAGAGCGGTAGGAAGTTTATTTTCTTCATGCCACAAATATTTTTCCAGCAATAGAGAGTTTTAGTTGTTGTTTCAGATACGGTGCCAGATTTTGTGCCAAATTTCTCAGGGATTTTTAGTTGGTAAAGATTTTCAGCTGCAAGGAGATCTTCAACGGGCTTTAAGTTTTTAGGTTAATAAATACAGATCTGGGAAGTAGAAATAGGGAGTTCCAGAGTTCGACATATTCTTCAGATCAGAGAATTTTTTTTAGCAGTAGCAGATTATTTCTTTTTGCCTTAGAAGTGTCCTTTCAAAAGGAGAATGTAATGTGTTATTTTGTGCAATTTTAGCCTCTGTAACCTATTAATGTTCAAATAATGAGGATATTGTTATGTGCATATATGGGTATTTATGTGTCTTGTTTCTTTAAGTTTATGTTTCTTTGCCTTTGTTGAATATGTTATAAAACTGGTAATTGATCATGCATTTTGCTCTTTGATTCCAGTTGATCTTTCAAAATATGACACTGTGCAACTGAGTTAAGTTTTAAATCTAGTGTACCGCCTTAGATCTAGCCATTTATTTTTGCAAATCTCATTTTCCTTCTAAAACTTTTCTCAAACCCCCATTGAAGAACAAAACAGCAAGCTTCCCTAAAATATGGAGGTTGTTTCTAGGGTCAATCCCACATCTCAGAAATTTCTCATGTTGTTGCTGGATTAAACCCACAGATTTATGCATCAATAGTTTCTTGGGACACCTGGTGGGCCTGGATTCAAAGACTTGGGTCTTTGTTTTCATTAAATCTTTGCTCCGTATTTTGTGGTTTTGATGGAAATTCACAGAAATATTTGCTCATAGGAGCATGAATCATCCATTTGGTGACTCTACTGGAGGCTCTTTCTTAGATCTTTGCTTCTGCTAATCATGGCAGCCCCTGGTATATATGTGTACTAGAATATTCAAAGAGATCTACTTTTTGTGACTTGGGATTCAAGTCCTCTTGTTCTCCAGAAGTAGGGTCAAGTTCCTGACACAACATGGAAGGCATTGCCTCACTTTCTTGGAGATGGCTCAGTTTGTCCTGTGGATCACATTCAAGATGTTGCAAGTTTATGCTCCATCCACAATGTCACTACTGAGAATCATGCCCTCTTGTTGCTTGCATCTTTCCTCAAAGGAAAAGCAAAAGAATGGTATAGAAGTTGTTGATAACTGAGAGGGGGGGTGAATTAGTTATCTTAATTATTCTGATTTTCAGTCCTTCTTTAATAATTAGTGCAGAATCAAATCATACAAGCAAGCATTACCATGGAAGCAGAAATAACATTAGTACACATGACACAATGATTTTGACGTGGAAAACCCGGTTAAGGGAACCATGGGGTGATTAACCCAAGATTGTATTCTCTGTTAGAAGAATAGAATAGTACAAAATGACACTTGCCAATTAGGGCTCACTACCCGAGCACACTGCTCACAAGAGGCTTACTACCTACAAGAGACTCACTGTCTATAAGAAAAGAAGGTAACAAAATACTTGAACTAATGAGAAGCATCCACACATGCTAAAGTTTAGTTCCGGTTAAGCCCAATATACTAATTTGCTACACTTCATTCTTACTCTTCTTAGGTGCTGCTGTCCTATTACATTCCGAACCTATCTTACTGCCTTCACACTATTCTTTTGCTATTCTTCGTACAACACCACACACAACACACACCCTTCACATCTAAATCCATCTGGTATATATATCCGCAAAAAGGATTTCATCTTTTTTTTAGTCGGCATCCAGAATAGTCAATATTTTCCCAAACTCTAGTCTGTCGGTAGAATCTTTGCTTACCAAGTGATGCAAATGAAGGAGATACTTATGCAAGTCATCTAACATGTTGGCCAATCATGGATGATACCTTAAGAACCTTGGTCACCATCAATATCTCATCCGAAATAATTTTGATGCTCTATTGGTCAGTTCTTCCTCTGTCTACTCTGCCAAACCAGACCCCAATACTTAGATGCTCATATCTCTTCACTCTTTCATCACCGGAGGCTCAGTCCCTGGAAT
Source organism: Cunninghamia lanceolata (assembly GCA_027924645.1). Lineage (NCBI taxonomy): Eukaryota > Viridiplantae > Streptophyta > Pinopsida > Cupressales > Cupressaceae > Cunninghamia > Cunninghamia lanceolata. The sequence goes on from BSBN01001067.1 coordinate 9,993,813, forward strand.
CTATTAGTCAAGGTATTTCTCTTGACTTCTCCAAGTCCACACTTTACAAAGATACTTCCTCTAAGAGATCCGGACCTGACTGTCGGACCTTGTTGCATGCTCTATTCTTGCTTACTGGACCAAAGTAATCTTCAATCTGACTTCCGGTAAAGATACACCATGTCTTGCAGATGTGTGGAGTGGTCTTTGTTGCCATCAATGACAACACCAATGAAGCTACACAGTGTCTCTTGCCAACAATCTCCCCCTTTGGCATTGATGGCAACATTTAGTGAAAAATGACTAAGTGTCACACTACACTCCCCCTTGGCTGATGCTCTATTCTAATGTACATTTTTCTAGAGCTTCCCCTTAGTTCGATTCCACATTTTTCACTACTTCTCACTCCCCCTTTGACATCAATGGCAAAGGGTAGAATCCGCACACCAACAATCCTCAAAAAAATCAACTATACTTAGCCGCATAAGTATAAATACATGATACACTTACATATATTGAAGTATATCTGCAAAAGATGTCTTCAACTGGGCAAATTCTGTTGCTCAACTCTGCTTCATCCTGTCCAAAATTGAGATGTGACCACTCAACAGGAATGCAAAAGCTTCTGCCCTCTTAAGATCTGTCAGATCACTGGTTCAGGCTGTGGTCTAGGCATTAGTTAGGGCCTCATGCATGGCCTCTAATTTAGGGATAATCATCCATCTAAGTTCACCCATCCTACTTAATATGTTCTTCCTCTCCTTCTCAAGCTTCTTAATCTCATTCATGACTACAATAGTTTGACATTCCTAGTTTATTATGGATATAGTGAGAGGATCAAAATTCTAAGAGAGGCTTGACAATTTATCCTCTTGTTCTTTCACTTTCTTCTCAATATCCTTTGTTGCTTTAGTCCAGGATATACAAAATTTATATACTTCTCTTCCATCCTTAAGAGCATTTTCTAAGCTCTTTATCCCTATATCCATATTTCTCCTATCATTGGTTATTAAGCCTTGCAACTCAGAGAATCTCTTATCCAAAAACTCTTTCCAGACCTTCACCTCAGCTGATTTCTCTAAAGATTCAAAATGAGTGCTGACAGAACTAACAAGAGACTTGAGATTACTAGATGAAGAAGCTAAGGAATCCTTTTGAAAGGATGGCATGATCTTTTGAAGCACACCGGATGCAATTTCTAGTAGCTCACAGTCTTCCATGTGAGACTTTGGAAGTTTCTCTCTAGCCTTTGCTTGGGCAAAGGATGATATCTTCATTGTTTGAACTAGGGAGAGAGAATCAAAGTCAAATGGTCCTTGAAGTAACTCCGGTTCATCAATCTCTATCATTTCTTTAGTCAAGAAATCCTTGACAGTTTTTGCAATGTCTCTTGCCAGAGACAAAGTTTTCTTTCCTTTTGCACTGTCACTTGTGTTCTTCTCAGCTTGACCTTCTTCTCTTCCCTTCACTTCTTCTTTCTCCTCTATTCTTTCTTCTCCTTTGGATCCAAAGACTACTAGAGAATCCGGATTTACTTCTCCTTGGACTTCCTCTTTCGGAACAAAGGAATCTAAGTCCTTAGCTTTTTCTTCACTAGTCTCCTTTGCCTCTTCTGCTACTATCTTAGTGGATTCTTCTTTGTCATCCATGGCAGAGGTTTCATCATCTAAGTCTTCTACACTGGGAATGATGAATCTTTTGTATGCATTCCAGAGAATCTCTTCTGTCTCTTTTACTATTTTGTCAGTTTCACTAAGCATAAGCTGATTCATTCTAGCTTTGCTCCAGAACTCATCCTTGCAATCTTTGAAGATCATATTCATTTGCTTCTGAGTGATTGAAGGAAAGAGCTGAATGGCTATCTATTCCTGGATCTCAAGATCCTTTGCCTTAGCATTATTCTTTCTTATTTCTAATTCCTTCTCTAGGCTTTTGGGAATGAGAGATATGATTTCAATAAAAGCCTTATTATAGATATTCAAATATCTGACTGTGGCTTCTTGCAAGATCTTTTGGTCAGCTTCATTATAATCATCATAGAATTCAGTCATTGGTTTTAGGTTTCCATCCATAGTGACTGATTACTACATCATCAATGGATAGAGTGGGCCTTTCAACAAATTCTTATGCCATCTCTTCCATGTCCTGACCTATAGAAGATTCACCGGATCCTTTCTTCTTCTTCTTCTTCATTTTCTTTACCTCCTCATCTGACTCAGTTTCTTCATCATCCTTCTGACTAATGTAAGACCTTGTGGCATTTGTCTTAGTTCTTTTCTCTGTTTTATCAGATGATTTTTCTTCTGGTTTACATGCCTTTGAGCTTTTATCAGTTGCAGGTGCAGAGCTCTTAGAGGATATGGTCCAGGAGAGGGGCTTTTACCGAAGCTCTTTCTTTTTCTACTTCTTCCTTTTCTTTTTTTGCTCTTTCAATCTTTTCTTTGTGGGCATCAAGTGCCTCTTTTGAGATTCCATGCCTCATGGCAACTTCTTCAACTTCCCTTCTCACTTTCCTCTTGATTTCAGGCTGTCTAAGTTCTACATGAACTTTTACACTCAGCTCTTGGAAGGTTCCAAACCTTTCTGCCTTAGGGTCTTTGGGCTGGCTCAACAGATGTTGGATATGTAGCTCTACAGTTTTCTCATCTACTTCATACCCCATTGGCATGATCTAGACTATCCTTGGCTCCACTGCCTCCATTAGGCATTGATCAGTGTCAACCATGAAACACACTGTATCTTTGTACTTCTCAACCAATGATTGGGGAATTCTTTCTCTGGTTTGCATCATATTTTGAAAGTTTTTGAAGTAACCCCAAAGAGCTGTATTTCTTGCCTTAGCATCCCCAAGCCCATGCAAGTAATCTCTGATTTGAATTGCAACAGGTCTATCATTCTCCCATACCCAACCATTAGATCCAGGCAGCTCATTCATAGAGTAGAAAAACAAACACAAGATCAGTCCACCATACTTAAAAGAGTTCTTTTTGTCCTTCTTGATCTTCTGTAAGTTTTCCATTAGTTGGCTTAGAAGGAGTTCACAGAGATCATAAGCTGCATTCTTTCTCAACATTTCATAAGCAGTATACACAGCAGTTCCAGATATTGAATTCTCCCTACTGGAGTGATATATCTTATAGCCAATTATCATAGATGCAAACTTGATATCTGGATCAGTGATATCTTCTATGGTCATTGCTCTCTTATCAAATTTTGATCCAATGGCCTCACTCACAGTTTGGTTTTTGACAGATTTGAGAACAGGTAACCCTCCAGAAGAGTGTAAACTGGTTACTGCCCTAATTGCATCCTTGGTGATCTTGAATGGTCTATTCAACCATCAAAAGTTATCATGCACTCTGTTCAACACATACTGGACCCACTCATCTTCTTTAAAATAGGGGAAATAGATGTACTGACTGAAATGTTTATCCCGAATGGCCTTATACTGAGGTTTTAGTTCAAAAGATTCATCTATCAGTTCCTTGTGGTAGATGTCCATCAGCTTGGATTCACCAAAATCTTCAATGGTTGCGTGAATGTAAACCCTAATGTCTTCTACATGCAAAACCCCATGCGGAATGCTAGAAAATGCCCCTAAGGGATCCACTTCTAGAGATTTGTAGGGATGTTTCTTAAATTTGGGGCGAGGCCTATCAAAAATCTTTACAACATTCAGAGTAGCCATCTTAAAGATTCAGAGAAAGTTTGATCAAGAGTGAAAAATACCTTTTTACACTTCTAGGTTTCACGGAATGAGCTGGATCATATTTGCTAGAAGAATTGTCTTCTGTGGTTGATCTTTGAGAGACTTGATATAATTTGTTTGCAGAGCTCTTTTTCTCTTCTTTTCGAGTGCAAATGTGTAAATGACGATCAAATGAACCCTTTTATCTTTGAGAAAACCCTAATTCTATATTGCAATAAATGCGGAATTCAAGTCATTCCAATTAGCTTGTTCTCCTTGTTCTAAGAAAAGATCTTTTTTGGATCATTAAGAAGCATATAGAGTTATTCTTGGTGATGATGACAATCTATCTTTCTTTCCCCAAACATTTCATCTATCCGCAGATCAAGATTCCTTAGTTTGAATCATACCAAATCTAACTGTGATAATCCTGTTTTACTGGATGACTGTTAAACTGGATCAATCTTGGAAGATTAGACTCTTCAAATCTTCCTGCGAATCTTCCATATCATTACCAAGCTTTCTTTAGATGTTTCTCTGAGAATCTTTTAATCTGCAACTTCCCATGTGCCAATTTTAGGCACCAATTGACTGGCTGGGGGATTTGTTTTTCTTAGTGACTCCCCCTGAGCCCGAGCTCATCTACTCAATTTCCAGAAGGATTATCAGCACCAGACTCTGGTGTGGATCCATCTCCAACATTCTCTGTGCTTCTCTTCACCCAGATCTTATTCATCTCCCTTTGAATTTTATCCATGTTCACTTTTCCCTTTCCTTTGTCTTGGCTATGATTATATTGTTCCAAACCCCTTTTGTCTTGATTCTTACTTCTACAGAATTTAGCAATATGATCGGATTTATTGCAATTGTAGAAAACAACATTTCTTTGCATATTTGACTAATATCCTCTTGATCTACACTAATTAGCCATATGTCTCATTCTATTGCATGCTAAACATCTACCATTGAATGAATTGTTCATTTGCATATTTCTACACTCATGAGATTTGTGACCATACCTTTTACAATTGAAACATTGTCCGAAGAAGGATGAATTAGTCTGATTCATTCTTCTTCTACACTGATTTGCTTTATGACCAAAGTTATTGCAGTTGTGGCAATATCCATTGAAGGATGGATATCTTTGAGCATTTGGTTGCCTTACCGGAGGTCTTCTAGGTCTGTTCCTTGGATTTCCTAATCCAGATTTCTTCTGACTGGATCCTGAGCTTTCACCTTTCTCATATCCCAAGCCATGCTTGTCATCTACCCTCTTTTGACTTTCAAGAAGAACTTCAAGTTGAGCAGAGCTTATCTTGAATTTTTCTTTGTATTCATTTGCTGTTTGTAGATCCTTTTTAAGAATGTCTATTTGATCCTCAAGTTTTTCTTCATTATCTCTAGCATCTTCAAGATCAGATTCCAGATGTCTGATTATTTTGTCCATTTTATGGCAGTCTTCTGATTTTTCTTTGAGAGATTGTCTTCGATCATATTCAGTTTTTCTTTTTTCTTCAATTTCTTGGGTGAACTTCATAACTCCTGATTCCATTTCATGTCTTACCATAATGACCTCTTTTGATAACTTTTCACATAGCTTGGTTTTCTCTTTTACGTCTTCATTTGTATCATTGGTTTCACCTTGACTTGCTAATTGCTGAAGTAGATCCTTTCTCTTTTTCATAGAGATACTCAGTTTCCCTTTTAATTCATTTATGAATTCATCAGCCTGTTTAAGTCTTTCCTTCAATTCATTGACTTCAGAATTAGATTGTTCAAGATCATCTAGGGCAGACTGAAGTTGTTCCCTCATACCATACATATCTATTTGAATTTCCAGATCTTCCTCAAGCTGTTAGGCTCTGTTTGGATGAACTTAGCTCTGATACCAATTGTTGATAACTAAGAGGGGGGTGAATCAATTATCTTAATTATTTTGATTTTTAGTCCTTCTTTAATAATTAGTGCAAAATCAAATCATACAAGCAAGCATTACCATGGAAGCAGAAATAACATTAGCACACATGACACAATGATTTTGATGTGGAAAACCTAGTTAAGGGAAAAACCACGGGATGATTAACCCAAGATTGTATTCTCTGTTAGAAGAATAGAATAGTACAAAATGGCACTTGCCAATTAGGGCTCACTGCCTGAGTACACTACTCACAAGAGTCTTACTGCCTACAAGAGACTCACTATCTACAAGAAAAGAAGGTAACAAAATACTTGAACTAATGAGAAGCATCAACGCATGCTAAAGTTTAGTTCCGGTTAAGCCCAATATACTGATCTACCGCACTTCATTCTTACTCTCCTTAGGTGCTGCTATCTTGTTACATTCCGGACCTGTCTTACTGCCTCCACACTATTCTTCTACTATTTTTTGCACAACACCACACACAACACACACCCTTCACATCTAAATCCATCTGGTATATATATCCACAAAAAGGATTTCATTCTTTTTTTAGTCGGCATCTGGAATAGTTAATATTTTCCCAAACTCTAGTCTGTCGACAAAATCCTTGCTTACCAAGTGATGTGAATCAAGGAGATACTTATAGAAGTCATCTAACATGTTGACCAATCATGGATGATACCTTAAGAACCTTGATCACTATCAATATCTCATCCGGAATAATTCTAATGCTCTGTTGGTCAGTTCTTCCTTTGTCTACTCTGCCAAACTAGACCCCAATACTTAGATGCTCATATCTCTTCACTCTTTCATCACCGGAGGCTCAATCCCTAGAATCTATTAGTCAAGGTATTCCTCTTGACTTCTCCAAGTCTGTACTTTACAAAGATACTTCCTCTAAGAGATCCAGACCTGACTATCGGACCTTGCTGCATGCTCTATTCTTGCTTACCAGACCAAAGTAATCTTCAATCTGACTTCTGGTAAAGATACACCATGTCCTGTGGATGTGTGGAGTGGTCTTTGTTGCCATCAATGACAACACCAATGAAGCTACACAGTGTCTCTTGCCAATAGAAGCTTGCAGCCTGGTTCGATCACTAGATGGGATCAGCTTGGTGGACTCATCTACAATCAATTCAAAGATAGAATAGATGTCAGCACTCTTACCTAGAATCTCATCACCATCAAGAGGCATCCTATAGAACCCATACATGATTTCAATTCAAGATTTGACAAGGTATGGAAAAAATTCTCTGTTGACATGAGGCCCCCTCCAGTCCTTGCATTCTTGTATTATTTAAAGACTTTAGACCTTAAGATTTCTGTCATGATACAATCTTTAGGAGGTGAAACTCTTCCTCAATCATATGATCTTGCCATTAAGGATGATAGTAACCTCATAGTGGCTGGAAAATTGCCTCCTCTGCCCTTAGAATAGCTGATGCCTCATACTAATAACCTGTCTCAAGTTCTTTCTTGTAGCCAGATGCATATAGATTTTAGTCCACCCACCCTCCCTGTTGATTTGTCAAATCATGAAGAGTTGATGGAGGTAAAAGAACCTATAAGAACCCTCATCCATGAGCTTGATGAGTTAAACTGTCAAAGCATATATAATACTGATCCATATGTCATGCCTCAAGATCCTTATGAACAGACATACCAGTGTGGTTAGATTACAGAAGAGATCTTCCTCATGCCAAGAAACTACCCCATTATCTTGATAATTATGTATTACAAGCCTTTGTAGCTACAAATCAGCCCATTGAGCTCACAGATTAGGTTCTTTGCCATTTTTATATCCAAGAAGAATCAAGTTTCAAGAATCAAAATGCAAGCAAGAAGGTGACTCATGTTCATTCAGTGTGTCCCTATGTTCCTGAACATCATGTATCCAAGGTAATGAGTGACTCAGAAACTCAGATAACAGATGAATCAGATTCAGAAGATGCTTATGAGGTGACACTTCTAGAAGCTAAAAAGTACTCCAAGAAGGGCTTTGAAGCTGAAAAGTACTAGGTTCAAAGTAATGCTACATCTATTTTCCATCTTGAGGAAGAAGTGACAGAGGAAATTGTAGAGTCTACAAAAAAAGAATGCCTTTATTTCTGCAATGAAGTTTCACATTTGGAGGAGGATACCATAGAGGTGCATGGGCAGCAATTGGAACAGCGAGATGAGGATTTGTTCTCACTTTTTCAACAAGGTTATTAGCTATTGGATGTAGAAGACCTTACCATTGACCAAGTGGATGGTTGTTTTACAAAGCCTAATGTAGATGATCATAAAGAAGATTTTAAAATAGAAGATGATGCAATATCTGATTTATTTTCTATTTTTGAAAATAGGTATTCTCTTCTTCTTGATGAGGACCCACCAATGTGAGGAAAGATTCATAATGATGAGGTCCAAAGAGACGTTTACAAAAGTAAAGAGTTGCATACTAAGTCACATTCTACTCCTTTCTTCTTGCATGAAGGAATCCCAATAAGATTTAAGGTTCTAATGGGTAGTTCAGTCACCTGTCACCTTATTTTTGATGCTGTTATGAGTCATCATTCTATTGAAGAATCTACAAAAGAGGTCACTAATGAGGTTTTGTCCATAGAAGTTTTCAAATGCAAATATAGGTATAAGCTCCAATATTTGATTTTCCTTTCCCACTCTTCTCTGAAGCAAGAACAACATGTTGATCAGCCTAGCTGGTGTTTTGAAGCAAAGAAAGACTCTCCTAAGTACAGAGAAGTAAAAAGGTACAAAATATTATTATATTTCTTCATACAATTTATCTGGTTCATTTTCAGTTTGATGAGGATTCATTGGAGAAGCATCATCAGACATGGAAGCTACTTTGTTGTCCTAGTGAATGGGCATATCCCTCTGTATCTCACATATCAGTAAATTAGTTTTTTTTTTAAGAATAAGCTACGGCATCAGTATTAGTTTTTAGTTTAAGTTAGTTTGATTTCAAGAAGTATCTACTGTGATACAAGATCTATGATCAGTCTCTGTGGTTCAGTCATGTTCCAGCTTTGTATTAGTTTCAAAGGTTTAAGTCATCATCAGTTATCAGTAGTCAGTGAGCAGTCAGTTTCAGTTGTGTATGCATCTTCAAATTCAGACGTGTCCTCATTTTCATAATGTTTTAGTTTCAAATTAAAGTGACTCTATGCCCAATGGATAAGGCCACTCTGCAAAGTAGAGATTCTAGATTCAAATAGGTAGGCCTATTTTCCAAGCTAGTCACCAAGAACTGGTGACAAATTTTTACACCATTTCAAAAATTCAATGTATCAGTTCTCCTATTCATAGTGCAACTGAATAGACACCGTAAGATGCAAGGAGATCAATGGAGGCTACAGAATTTTAAAAAGCAAAGGCAAGCATCGAAGGTCACCACGTGTCCAAAGAGAATGCAAAGAGAGAGCAGCTCAAGGGACCAGTAGAAGCTACCACATGGAAGTTGCGGGAGTTGAGGAAAAATAAAGAACTGAGCGGAGTCCACCACGTGGTTGAGCCTGAAGAGAGAGAAATAAAATGTTTTATTTCATTTTATAAAAATACTATGCGAGTTACATGAATCTTTAGAGAGGCTAAGTCTTTTATTAAAATATTGAGTTTATTTTGATGCGGTGGGCCCTCTCTTCATAAAATTAAAATGCCTTATTTTAATAAATGCATAAGGTCTCATTTGCAGCATGAAAGATAAAGGCAGATTTAAATATGATTAAGTATCATTTTAATGATGTGGGTTCTAACAAATAATAAAGTAAAAGCATTCTTAAAATTTGATTCTTACTCCCTACCGTGAATAAAAGAGGAGAAGCAAAAAGAGACTCCCAGAGAGCACCACGTGGAAGCAACATTGAAGAGGAGGACAAGAAATAAGAAGAAGTCACCAAGTGATTAAACTCGAGGAGAGATAAATAAAATTTGGGTTGAAGAGGAGGAAAAGAAATAAGCGGATGTCACCATGTGGTTAAACCCGAGGAGAGATAAATAAAATGTTTTGTTTCATTTTATTTATCATATGTCATGGGTTGTTTCTAATGCTGAGTCTTTGATAAATAAAATATTAGAGCCTCTCAGTTTTAAAAGCCACAACAAATAATAAAGTGAAACTTTATTAAAATATAAATTTTGACTCCTCACGGGAAGTAAAAAGATGCAGCCATAAAATTATTCACGCCATTTTATTTTTTATGTTGTAGTAAAGAAGAGAGCAATGGGAAATTTATTTCATTCATGCCACAGATATTTTTCCAGCAATGGAGAGTTTCAGTTTCCATTTCAGATACAGTGCTGGATTTCTCAGGGATTTTCAGTTGGGAAAGATTTTTCAGCTGCAAGGAGATCTTCAATGGTCTTGGAGTTTTTAGGTTAATAAATATAGATTTGGGAAGTAGAAATAGGGAGTTCTAGAGTTCCACATATTCTTCAGATTAGAGATTTTTTTTAGTAGTAGCTGATTATTTCTTTTACCTTAGCAGTTTCATTTCAAAAGGAGAATGTAATGTGTTATTTTGTACAATTTTAGCCTCTGTAACCTGTTAATGTTCAAATAATGAGGATATTGTTATGTGCATATATGGGTATTTCTATGTCTTGTTTCTTTAAGTTTTTGTTTCTTTTCCTTTGTTGAATATGTTATCAAATGGGTAATTGACCATGCATTTTGCTCTTTGATTCCAGTTAATCTTTCAAAGTTTGACACTGTGCAACTGAGTTAATTTTCAAATCTAGTGTATCACCTTAGATCTAGGAATTTATTTCTACAAATCTCATTTTCCTTCTAAACCTTTTCTCAAACCCCATTGAAGAACAGAAGAGACAGCTTCCCTAAAATCTGGACGTTGTTTCTGGGGTCAATCTCAAATCTCAGAAATTTCCCATGTTGCTGTTGGATTAAACCCACAAATTTATGCATCAATAGTTTTTTGGGATGCCCAATAGAACTGGATTCAAAGACTTGGGTTGTTGTTTTCATTAAAACTTTGCTTCATATTTTATGGTTTTGATGGAAAGTCACGGAAATATCTGCTCATAGGAGTATGAATCATCAATCTGGCGACTCTACTGGAGGCTCTTTCTCAGATCTTTGCTCCTACTGATCATGGCAGCCCCTACTATATATGTGCACCTGAATATTCAAAAGAGATCTACCTTTTGTGACTTGGGATTCAAGTCCTCTTGTTCTTCAGCAGCAGGGTCAAGTTCTTGATACAGCATGGAAGGCATTACCTCACTTTCTTAGAGATGGCTCAATTTTTCCTATGGATCACATTCCAGATGTTGTAAGTTTATGCTCCATCCACAATGTCACTACTGAGGATCATGCCCTCTTGTTGCTTGCATCTTCCCTCAAAGGAAAAGAAAAAGAATGGTATAGAAGCTTGCAGCCTAGTTCGATCACTAGATGGGATCAGCTTGGTGGACTCATCTGTAATTAGTTCAAAGATAGAACAGATGTCACCACTCTTACCTAGAATCTCATCACCATCAAGAGGTATCCTGCGGAACCCATACATGATTTCAATTCAAGATTTGACAAGGTATGGAAAAAATTCTCTGTTGACATGAGGCCCCTTCTAGTCTTTGCATTCTTGTATTATTTAAAGGCTTTAGACCCTGAGATTGCTGTCATGATACAATCTTTAGGAGGTGAAACTCTTCCTCAGTCATATGATCTTGCCATTAAGGCTGACAGTAACCTCATAGTAGCTAGAAAATTGGCTCCTCTACCCTTAGAATAGTTGATGCCTCATACCAATAACTTGTCTGAAGTTCTTTCTTGTGGCCAGATGCATATAGATTTTAGTCCACCCACCCTCCTTGCTGATTTGCCAAATCATGAAGAAATGATGAACGTAAAAGAACCTATAAGAACTCTCATCCATGAGCTTGATGAGTTAAAATGTCAAAGCATATATAATATTGATCCATATGGCATGCCTCAAGATCCTTATGAACAGTCATACCAGTGTGGTCAGATTACAGAAGAGATCCTTCCTCATGCCAAGAAACTACCCCATTATCTTGATAATTATGTATTACAAGCCTATGTAGCTGCAAATCAGCCCATTGACATCACATATCAAGTTCTTTGCCATTTTGATATCCAAGAAGAATCAAGTTTCAAGAATCAAAATGCAAGCAAGAAGAAGGCTCTTGTTCATTCGGTGTGTCCATATGTTCCTGAACATCATGTATCGATAGCAATGAGTGACTCAGAAACTTAGATAATAGATGAATCAGATTCAAAAGATGCTTATGAGGTGACACTTCTAGAAGCTGAAAAGTACTCCAAGAAGTGCATTGAAGCTAAAATTTACTGGGTTCAAAGTAATGCTACATCTATTTTCCATCTTGAGGAAGAAGTGACAGAGGAAATTGTAGAGTCTACAAAAAATGAATGCCTTTATTTCTGTAATGAAGTCTCACATCTGGAGGAGGATACCATAGAGGTGCATGGGCAGCAATTGGAACAGTGAGATGAGGATTTGATCTCACTTTTTCAACAAGGTTATAAGCTACTAGATACAGAAGACCTTACCATTGACCAAGTGGATGGTTGTTTTACAAAGCCTAATGTAGATGATCATAAAGAAAATTTTAAAATAGAAGATGATGCAAGATCTGATTTATTTTCTATTTTTAAAAATGGGTATTCTCTTCTTCTTGATGAGGACCCACCGATGCGAGGAAAGATTCATAATGATGAGGTCCAAAGAGACATTTACAAAAGTAAAGAGTTGCATACTAAGTCACATTCTACTCCTTTCTTCTTGCACGAAGGAATCACAATAAGATTTAAGGTTCTATGTGTAGTTCAGTCATCGGTCATCTTATTTTTGATGCTATTATGAGTCATCATTCTGTTGAAGAATCTACAAAAGAGGTCACTAATGATGTTTTGTCATAAGAAGTTTTCAAATGCAAATAGAGGTATAAGATCCAACATTTGATTTTCCCTTCCCACCCTCCTCTGAAGAAAGAACAGCATGTTGATCAGCCTGACTGGTGTTTTGAAGCAAAGAAAGACTCTCCTGAGTGTAGAGAAGTTAAAAGGTACAAAATATTATTATATTTCTTCATACAGTTTGTCTAGTTCATTTTCAGTTTGATAAGGATTCATTGGAGAAGCATCATTAGACATGGAAGCTACTTTGCCGTCCCAGTGAATGGGCATATTCCTCTGTATCTCACAATTAGTAAATTAGTTTCCATTTTCAGAATAAGCTACGGCATCAGTATTAGTTTTTAGTTTAAGTTAGTTTGCTTTCAAGAACTCTTTGCTACGATACAGGATCTATGATTAGTCTCTGTGGTTCAGTCATGTTTCAGCTCTATATCACTTTCAAAGGTTTAATTCATCATCGGTTATCAGTAGTCAGTGAGCAGTCAGTTTTAGTTGTGTATGCATCTTCAGATTCAGATGTGTCTTCATTTTCATAATGTTTTAGTTTCAAATTAAAGTGATTCAATGCCCAATGGATAAGGCCACTCTACAAACCAAAGATTCTAGATTCAAATAGGTAGGCCTATTTTCCCAGCTAGATGCCAGGAACTAGTAACAAATTTTTTACACCATTTCAAAACTACAATGTATCAGTTCTCCTATTCATAGTGCAGCCGACTAGTCACTGTAAGATGTAAGGAGATCAATGGAGGCTGCGGAATTTTAAAAAGCAAAGGCAAGCATCGGAGGTTACCACGTGTTCGAAGAGAATGCAAAGAGAGAGCAGCTCAAGGGACAAGCAGAAGCCACCACATGGAATCTGTAGGAGTTGAGAAAAAATAAAGAAATGAGCAGAGTCCACCACATGGTTGAGCCCGAAGAGAGAAATAAAATGTTTTATTTCATTTTATAAAAATACTATGGGAGTCACATGAATATTTAGAGAGGCTAAGTCTTTTATTAAAATATTGAGTTTCTTTTGATGCGGTGGGCCCTCTCTTCATAAAATTAAAATGCCTTATATTAATAAATGCATAAGGTCTCATTTGTAGCATGGGAGATAAAGGCATATTTAAATATGATCAAGTATCATTTTAATGATGTGGGTTCCAGCAAATAATAAAGTGAAAGCTTTATTAAAATTTGATTCTTATTCCCCACCATGAATGAAAGAGGAGCAACAAAAAGAGACTCCCGGAGAGCACCACATGGAAGTAGGGTTGAAGAGGAGGAAAAGAAATAAGCAAAAGTCACCACGTGGTTAAACCCAAGGAGAGATAAATAAAATGTGCATTGAAGAGGAAGAAAAGAAATAAGTTGATGTCACCACGTGGTTAAACCCGAGGAGAGATAAACAAAATGTTTTGTTTCATTTTATTTATCATGTCATGGGTTATTTCTAATGCTGAGTCTTTGATTTAATAAGAGTTTCTTATTAAATAAGTGTGGGCCCTCCTCAGAGTTAAGGCTAAGTTTTAATAAATAAAATATTAGTCGTTCAGTTTTAAAAGCCACAACAAATAATAAAGTGAAACTTTATTAAAATATAAATTTTGACTCCTCACGGGAAGTAAAAGGATGACGCCCTAAAATTATTCACACCATTTTATTTTTCATGCTGCGGTAAAGAAGAGAGTGAAGGGAAATTTATTTTCTTCATGCCACAGATATTTTTCCAGCAATGGAGAGTTTCAGTTGTCGTTTTATATATGGTGCTGAATTTTGTGCCAGATTTCTCAGGGATTTTCAGCTGCAAGGAGATCTTCAATAGGCTTTGAGTTTTCAAGTTAATAAATACAGATCTAGGAAGTAGAAATAGGGAGTTCTAGAGTTCCACATATTCTTCAGATCAAAGAGTTTTTTTTTAGCAGTAGCAGATTATTTCTTTTTGCCTTAGCAATGTCCTTTCAAAAGGAGAATGCAATGTGTTATTTTGTGCAATTTCAGCCTTTGTAACTTGTTACTGTTCAAATAATAAGGATATTGTTCTGTGCATATATGGGTATTTATATGTCTTGTTTCTTTAAGTTTTTGTTTCTTTTCCTTTGTTGAATATGTTATCAAACTGGTAATCGATCATGCATTTTGCTCTTTGAATCTAGTTAATCTTTCAAAGTTTGACACCGTGCAACCGAGTTAAGTTTTAAATATAACGTATTGCTTTAGATCTAGGCATTTATTTCTATAAATCTCATTTTCATTCTAAACCTTTTCTCAAACCTCCATTGAAGAATGGAAGAGCCAGCTTCCCTAAAATCTGGAGGTTATTTCTGGGGTCAATCCCACATCTCAGAAATTTTCCATGTTGTTGCTAGATTAAACCCATAGACTTATGCATCAATAGCCCCTAAAGTTGAGATTTCGAGTTTCAAGCCACCTGAAGAATCCTCTTCCTACCAAGAAGTTAGTCTTGAATGCAAACAGACTCCCCAAAAAGTCAAAACCCCAAGTTTCAGAGGTTCTGATTTTGCTAAGGAGCCTATTTGCATTCGAGACCAGTCCATTAATAGATAGAAGGGAGCTAAGAGGATAAATTTTCTACATATACCTTTGGAGCAATACCAATTAGAGTAGAAAAGGATCAAGCAAGCAAAGACTTCTTCTAATGAACCTTTCAATGATTGCACTAATGACCCCCCTTGCCTTGTGAAAGATGATCAACTAGAAAAAATAAATGCAAAGCAAGAGATTGCTGCCATTTGTGTTGTTTCTATGACTGATTATAAATGTGATGCATTAGAGGAGAATGCTGGTTCAAAATTGACACCAAACCCATTACATTTTGACTCATTTGAAAATTTCTCTAATGTTGTTAATAAGATGCATTAAAGCAAGATGCAGAGATTGGAGGGTGAAAGTCTGAAATTACAGAAAATGAATGCCCAAATTTCATTATAGACAAATCTGTATGAGGAGGAGAAATTAGTTTCTTTGTTCGATCAATTGCCTAAATTTGTTCAGCCAGATGAGGAAACTATGTTCATATCAAGGATAGCAATTCCAAAATAGCAAAGAGATATCAAACATTGTGATGGGTTACTGATTGAGGCTAAACAAACTGACAATGAGGTGTTGATCCAAGGACGGATTTGTGAAGACATCTCTGATTTGAATGATCAAGAGCTTGAGGAAGATCTTTTGCAAGCTGAAATTGAGCTTTTTTGCTCACATTTAGTTGTTATACCAACATCCTTGGAGGAGAATTATCTGGAACAACAAAATCATGAGGAAGAGGTGACTACATTTTTGAATAAATCATTGGTTATAGAGCAGCATAACCAGCAGCCTGATCTCAACTAGTTAGAGGAGATGCCCCTTTGTTTCATAGAGCAACTTGAAGATGTTGATCAAATTGATGACTTGTTACAAGAGGTGAGTTCGTTGTTTGAATTCTTACCTTCATTTGAAGAAGAAACACTTGTTTTAGAGTGTATCTCTTTGAACCATCTTAGGTGTTTTAAGCCTAGTATAGCTCTTACTAAGGAGCTTCTGAGTTGTGATAGTTTTGTAAAGCTACTAGCTACTCTAATGGAGGAGGATGATCCACTAACCAAAGAAGAGGAAGCCACATGGCAGGCTATCATGTGAGGTGTAGATGATGCTATTGTTTTTAGTCCAAAACCTTCTAGAGGGTGTCCTATTAGATAACTAGCTAGATTGGAAGGTAGCAGAAGGGGGTAGCCTCATAATGTGATTGATCTAGATCATCAAGGGAGGTACCTAGTTGAACACTATCAATTTACTTTTTCATTTGATTAGTTTACCAAACAAGTTAGATGGGTGAGTAATTGCATGATCCTAATCAAAGAGGTGTTGCAGCAATTTGCTGGCTGTTTATTTTTATTCGGCCTCTCATGGTCGAGTCAAAAGTTCATGGAGTATTGCAAATTGCAGAGAAAAGGTAGTTATTTCACCCAATCGGTGAACAGTTTTGTCTGATCAGTCACTTTGTCTTGTTAGAGTAGGTTTAGGTTAGTGTTTCTGGTTAATAAGTGCTATATGCACATTTTCTTTTTAGTTAGTTTCATTTCCCTAAGTGTTGCTGTGTAGTTTGTTTGCCATTAGGGCCTATTAGTTTGGTTTTAGTTTGGTTTGTTTTCAGTTTTCTGTTGCTGTTTGAACTATTGGAGATCTAAATTGTAATATTTTCTAAGTTTGAGAAGAGTAGAGTATGACTCAATGCCCAATGGATATTCAAGGCAACTGATCCGATGCTTAGCAGGCAAGCATATACCAGAAGTCACTAGAAATGTTATCAATTTTCACCACAACTCAAAAATTGGCAGAGTTGGTGCAACAAATTCATTTTTAGAGTGAAGGTTAACATTCTTCTATTATAAGTTATTTGCATAGTTATTATGTTTCAGAGATATTGTAGTTTAGCTGTGTTGTTCATGAAAAGAAAAGATTTCAGATCATTCATTGCATTACAAAACAGTCACAGGAGAGATAAGTATTTCATTCACTACAATGATTATTCATTTACAATTGAAATACATAAAAGATAAGCATTGTATTGAAGGAAATAATGATAGATCAAATATCCCACACAAACCATGGGTAATAGCTAAACGAATGCAAGTATAAAGAAAATGCTATGAATCTAAGGGTAAGAAAGAGAAGTTGATAGCCATCATTGCCTTGAAGTTCTTCAATCTTTGCAGTTGTCTCCTGTCTCTGCTCCTGATCTTTGACATGTGCCTACAAAAAATGTGGGAAGGTCCTGTTAGAGCTCCAATTATGAGATCTCAATATGTCCTATCAGAAGAGGTGTAACACTTTGCTTATAATCCACTGATCAAAGAATAGCATTCACATACAAGAGGAACTGATAAAGAAACAATCATGGAACTTCATTGTTTTATTCTAATCTGTTTGTTTCATATGCAGGTATAGGGTAAGTCATGTAGCTGATTTAAGACATATCAGCATGTGGTGTCAAGTGGGCTCCCACAAGGGTTGAGCCTACCATGCTACTTCCCCTTAATCTCAAAAGGGATGCAATGGAAAAGAAAAGAGCATTACTCATATTGTTTCACTGCACAACAAACTAAAGGAGTATCAAAGCAATCAGATGCATTAGTTTCTAGTTCAGGACATATTCATGATTGCAAATCAAGAAATTAAATGAAACCACAAAGATGAATTGAACCATCTAGGACATCATTTAATGCACAAAGATAGCTATGATCATTGCTTCAGCTATCATTGCAAAAATGACATTCACAGGTATTTCACTTATATATCTTTCATGGTATTTGTATGTATCAAAGAAATTAAGAACATCAAGTACATTTCCATGATTTGAATGTCAAATAGTTGCCAATGGATAATATTATGCAATAGTACATGACTATTTTGGTCATAACATAACATCAGAAACAAATATCATTTTATACATGATTTGAATAAACTGAAAAGTGCAAGTGGACAGCCACCAGGGAACAACATATGCTGCAATGTCTCTTTTATCTTGAAGTGAAGTACATTCATCATATGGACTAATCACTTATTTAGCATGCGATGATTTTATATCATAGAGAGACCAAGATAAACCATAGTAGAAAGTGTTGCAAGAAAGAGACAAATAGAACAGCCAAGAGTATGAAACAGTTGTTATTTCATGATTCATCCATAGGAGGGTGTTGTATCAAGTAATAAATACCAAATGGATCCACAAAAGATGCTCTGGTAAATTATATCTTTCTCATTGTGTGATCATACCAAGACATGTATAGTAATCACCTTGCAAATTTGTATGATGAAGGTATGTGATGATTGCTACAGAGTAAGGTAATCAATAGAATTGTTTAAGTAGTGCCATCATTCATCAAATCATCTACAGGACACCATGAGTTTCTATAGGACAGAAAATAAATGAAAGCAGCCAAATCATGTTTTGTTAGAGTTACAGTGAAATAGACTGCAATGCCAAGTGTCATCATTCATTAGTGTTGTTATGTTTTTATTTGAGACATTAAAAGTATGCTATGGGATCATCTCAGTGATCGAGGCATCTATAGTGACAGAACATAAGAGGTTCATTTATGTATTTTGTCAAGACAATGAAGAAGTGAAGGTTTTGAGCTCATGAACATTTAGAGATGAAATAGCAGTCATGTAGTATAATGAAGCATCAACACAATGACATGAGCAGTAAAGGTGCATAAACTAAATATATCAAGCACCTTTTAGCTACAGCCAATGGAAAGTCTCTTTTCTTCCTCAACCCACTTGGTTGTTTCAACGAGAATACAACTATTGGGGATAGATCATCTATAGATGAAAGAAATGATACAACTGAAACTCAATAAACATAAATTGCTCAGTGATAAACTACAAATATAGTTCAAGCATAGGTTCTCTACCACATAATAGTGTTGCTACAGATATCATTGGAGGCCGCAGCATCAAATGATGCACATACATAGAAATTATCAAATGGGCTTTCTTTATAAATGCATTTGTAAATATAGATAAGAGAAAGAGAACAACATGTTTCCAGCTGATACATTTCATCACATCATTAGTGCAGGTCAAATGTTCACATACAGTTATAAAAGAAGAGCATATACTATTGAAGAATTATGAAGTCTAAAGATGTAGATGTTACAGGTACAGATAATGAAGATTCTATTTATAATTTGGCTATACTCAGAACTGGTAACATAGGGCCGCAGCCCCTCAAATGCAAAGATTTTCACATAAATCTTCTACACAAGACCAAAGTCTAAGCAAGTGTTCGTAGACCTAAGCACAAGAAGAATAAACAAGCAAGGTGCATACCTAGATGCCAAAAGGCCACGGCCTTATATTTGCAGAATTTTACCATATTCTTGATTGAAAATAGTGGGGAAATGAGTGCATATTTTAGCGTTTGATGGGAAGCTCATTCAAGCCATAACAATGTAAGATGATCAACAAACCCCAGAGGTTCCAAAGTCTGCCAGGAATATTTCTATGATTAAAACCCAGTATCATGCCAACACAGTTGCAGCCTTCAAGTGAACTAGATATACAATGAAATACAGTGGATTAAACACCAATGCCATGAAGAATACACTCATACTAAATAATGTATTGAAGAAGCTTCGAACCCTAAGGTTCATTCTGACTAACAAAAATAATGAGAAATACAGTAATGGTCGCAGTCTCATAGGAGAAATCTTTAAATAGAGATCTCATGAATGAGAGAATCAGATGCATTGCATTCTCAAGCCATATTCGCCAGATATCAAGAAATGATACAAAACCACAATGTTCAAGAGGTAAAGACCTTACCCTTTTCTGTCTCTTCAGAGTGAAATTTAATGCAATGGGGGTTGTGGGTGTTGCTAGTTTTATTTCTATATTGCCTTCATGAGACTTCCAATCAACCAAAAGGTGGCAACTCATACAGACAGAGAACCAACACAAATGTATCAGAATCTTTGTTGCAATAGTCGCGACTCGAAAGTCTGTTTACTTCTCAGGAAATGGAAGAGTTCAAAGAAATGAAACATATTTGCATCAGGCAGAAGCTATACCTTCTTTTTTCATATGAGATCTAGGAAAATTATGCTCAGAGACACAGGGGGTTGAAGATTTGCAAGCCCAAACTCTCCCATGGTGGCAGAAATTGTTGGGAATTAAGGTGTCTCAACCTTTGCAAATTCCTAATGTTGTATTTATTTATCCCATGTTGAGTTGGCATAGTCAGCACCTTGTGTATATGCAGCAAGATAAAAAAAAGGTGACTTTGGTAGCCGAGGTTTCCCCCTTGAATAATTAACAGGGGTTCGGGGGAAGCGCCCCCAAGATAGGGTCAAGGGGTGTAGCCCCTTGTGGGGTCCCCCCCTAGCATGCTCCCTATTGCGGTACAGGGCGGGGTCGAAGGGCAGCACCCTTGTGAGGGCTCAGGGGCAATGCCCCCGAAACCTCAAATGATTTTTAATTAATGACAAGTGTCGATGAGTATCTTTGCACCAGAGAAAGGCATCTTTGGGCGGTCAAAGGAGGTTATGACATGTTGTAAGAGGAATATGATATTTTTAGTCAGTGTATGATAGATTCTCTTATAGCTGTAAGTGCTGTCAGTTATAATGGATTCTATGACAGTTGTAAGGTGCATAAGAGCATCTGTCATAACCTATCTTGGGACTAGGCGCCCACTTTGGGATGGGATGTTGGACAAGTGTCCTTAGGTGTGGGTTTTGGGGTATGAGTCTAAGATGGATGTCCATCTCTAGAAGGTTCCAGATTTGCCTTGTAAACTCTATATAAACAGGTGCTTGGATGGGAGATAAATAACTTTGGTACAAGTACTGTTATGCTACCGAAATATCTCCAGATTCGATATTCGAAGACTCCTGAAAGAGCATTGGCTCTGAAACTATATCGTAATCTATTATTGTTTACTGTAATACATTTGAGCTATGTTTTGGAGTGTGGGGTTTTTTACCCGTAAGGGTTTTCCCCACGTATATTTTCTCTCTCTCTCTCTCTTCTGTCTACTTTCTATGTGTATGTGTATTGCTACAATATCTTTATTAGATGTTCTATGTTGTTGTAGTTGTAAGAATTAAAGTTGAATTTGCATGCATCTCTTCTCATTAGATTAGTGTAGGAAGCGTTCCGTACACCTAGCTTCCTTTCAGAAATATGTAGAGTTAGTGTTCTCAAAAGGTGAAAGGAAAAATGAAGCTGAAATGTTAGGGCTTCAACGCTTTTGACTTAGGGTTTCATGTTTTCCCTAACTTGTTTTTCTATTTTATCACATTGATTAGAAAAAGAACAAAGGCCTCATTAATGCCAATCATGGTATTATGTTTATGACTGCTATACCTAGGCTTTAATGCCCTAGAGAGATATTAGAACACAATACATAAGTCGACATGTTTTGACACATAAATGCCTTAAGTCCCTTTGAGTATTTAGTGCCAAGGCATTAGCCCCTTTAAGACTCATTAGGACCCCTTTTTGAAGGATAAATACAAACCCCATATGCCTTAGAAGATTTTTTGTAGAACATGTCTGAAATAATTTTATTTTTTGTAAATGGTCACTTGAGAATATGCCATGTGTTCTAGCCCCTTGGAGATGGAGTTCATGCCTTGGAATAATATGCAAACCTTTCATTTAGGATATGAGATAGGTCAATATGCTTATAGGATATGAGACAGGTCATATGCAAATAAATATCAGGCCTTTCCTTTTTTGCAAACACCATATAATGTCTTATCTATTTTTATGATTTTTTATGGAAAAATCAAGTATTGTAATTGCAATGTGCTTGGCAAAATAAGAAAAAATGTAAACCTTGTATTATTGTAAGATCAAATCGAATAGGGGATAGAATAAAACTACTAGTGATGTAAAGTTTGTTTAAAAGCAATCATTTATGAATTGCTTTAAAACTAAAACTATTTTTAGGCAGTTAAAGTTAGAAAAACAAATCAAATATTCCTTTCTCAATTTGTTTTATTTAGAGGTGGATAAGGACAAAAAATGAGGTTTCATGGGCAGGAGAAAGTAGATTTTTGGTGGCGCCACCTAAGAAATTAGTTTGGCATCTTCTATTCTTAGTTTGGTGAGATTTTTATCAGCTTTTCTGAGGAGCTTGAAAATGGGATGGGAGATCTATTTTTAGGAGTTTTTTTCCATCTTTCAGGGAGAGATTGATTTCACATGATATATGTCAGAGATTCACTTCTTTTTTAGGAGTTCTAGTTAGCATTTTTACAACATAGAGTAGAGATCAGATAGCAGGGATATCAGAGTCTTCCTCTCACACTGAGAGTGTTGTATTCAGTCTATGTACTCATTATTCCTTCAGTTATAGAGCAACTATTTTCCTTCACCTTTTGCCTCTCTTTTTACCAAACTAATTTGATATTACATTGTGACAAACATTTATCCTCTATTTTTGTCTCAGTTTTGTGATAGGTTATGCAGTTATTTTTCTTCATTTAGGTTGCATGTTATGTTTGATCAAACCTTCATGTGAAATATCTATGAATTAGGTAAAAACAAGGTGTTGTGAAGATTAATGTTCTGTGGTCTGATTGTGAGTAAGGTCTGATAGGATTTCAATATCAGTGCATCACCTTAGATTTCATTTATGTTATTTATTTTAGTTTACCTCTCTCATCCATTTTCCCAGATAAGTCATTAGATTAGGAAAAATCACAAGGAGAACCAACTCACTCTAGAGATTCCCTCTCGACATATATCACCTACAATCTGGGAGGGTTTCCATGTTTCAACAGGATAGTCAAGTTTGATTTAGCTAGTGACACAATCTTGATTGACAATAGTAGTGCATGCATCTAGCTGAAACAGAGTACCTCTCTAAGTATCCTTAGCAAGCACCATAGCTCCTCCTGTCATCTTGCATCCTCCACCTAATAAAACAACCTACACACATGCATCATTCAATTTACTTGCAGAGAAAAGGTTTCATGCTAAACTAGGGATGTGCATCACCCCATCAATCCCCTTCACTTGTCCATTAGGGAATCGAATCAAGACTCTTCCACACCCAACTATCTTTAGGTGAGAGTCATCACCTAGGTACACCTTCCCACCATCGAACTCTTCATACTTTGTGAACCAACCTTGATGTGAGGTCATGTGGAAGGAAGCACTGGAGTCAATCAGCCACACATCTTCTAATGCATGGGTGGCCAGGGCAGCAATAAAAGCATCACCATCATCTTGAGATTTGTTAGGATCTAAATTAGAGGTGTTCTTCTTTTTCTTCTTCTCCTCCTTGCACTCCTTTCAGAAGTACCTAGTTTTTCTACAGCTACAACATATTGCCTTGGACTTTCTAGGAGATTTGGATCTCCCATGGGATTTGCATTTGCCTTTTTCATCTTTCTTGTCTTTATTTTTTCCTTTCTCTTTGGGTCTACCATGAACTAGAAGAGCCTCCTTTGCCGATTCAGAAGACTTTCTCTGCATCTCTTTAGATAACAGTGAAGACACCACTTCATCCATCTTGAAGGTGGTTGTAGTACTCCCAATATCCATGACAAGGTGGTCCCATGAGTCTGGATAAGATCAAAGATAGGTCATGTAATGATCCTTCTCCCCCATCTTTACACCAACGGATGTCAACTGTGCAACTAGCTGTTAAAAGCATTCAAGTGATCTGCAACTGATCCTCCATCTTCCATCCTCAGAGAATACAACTTCTTCCTTAGAAATAACTTGTTTACTAGAGATTTGGCCTAATTAACATCACTAAGTTTCTTCCATATCTCTTTTGTGGTCTTCTCTTCATGAAAATTCTATAGGACGGAATCAGCTAAATAGAGTCTCAAAAGACCCTTAGCTTTACGATCTTTGAGATCCCATTCATCTTGAGGCATTGCCATTGGTTTTGTGCCAGAAATTATTTCCCATAGATCTCTATCAACAAGCATGTCTTCCATTTTGAGTTTCCACAACTCAAAATTGCTTCCATTAAACTTTTCCAATTCTATTCTACCAGATATGGCTTCCATCTTTTTCCTGCAAAAAGATTGTAGAATACTCTACATAGACTCCTACTCAATCAAAGATTAGCTCAAAAAACCCCTACCCAACAACTAGGATCAAAGGTGATCAAGCTCTGATACCAACTGAAAGGAAGCAAGATACGCAGAACACACTTCCTACACCAACCTAATGAGGGGAATAGTATGCAAATTCTTTTTAATCCTTACAATTGTAGCAATGTTAAACACATAACATAAATATTACAGAAGAAACACAACACATAAAAAGTGACACAAGATATATCGTGGGGAAAACCTTTTCAAGTAAAAAACCCCACACTCCAAAACCTACACAATGTATTATCAGAACAATGGTGTGTTTACAATACACTTGTAATGCAAGTTCTTCCAAGAGTCTTCAAATGTCATTTCTAGAGTGATTCTAGAAGCATATCAGTACCTATACAAACACTATGTAACTACAACTCTAAAACAATGCATTATATAGAGTTACAAGGCATAAACAGGAAGCTTCTAGAGATGGGCATCCATCTTGGCCACATGGCCATTTTCCTGCATCAAAGGACACTTGTCCAAGCTACAAATACCTCTCTTACATATATCATACATGGTATATTTGACTTCCCAAGGTTGGAGCGCTCCAAGCTAAAAATAGCTATGAGAGATGCTCGTACACATGTTATAGCTATCATAAAATCTGCCCAACATAACAACCTTAAATGTTGTAAGAGAATCTGTCATACAAGGCTAAATATAGCATATTCCTCTTACAACATGTCATAGACCAACTTGGGCACCCAAAGATGCCTTCTCCACATGCAAAGATACTTTATGACACTTGTCTTCACTTGTCCCAAGAATCACTATACTTGGCTCTTATGCATCATTGATTCTGTCATACATAATAAAACCTCTATCATACCACAAGATGCTGACACATGGAATATTAGTGCCACCTCAAATGGGATGCCTATATCCACATGGGATGAGTTGACCATCCTAGTCACCTTCCAAGTTGAGTGACAACTCACCATGCCACTTCATACTAAATAACAAACAGGATGTGCAACATAAATTACATCATAGGAAAATAAATAAATAAATAATCAATGCTAGGAATTACAAGGTTGAGACACCTTAATTCCCAACAACAAAAAATTCCAAAGTGCCTAGAAGTAGATTTAGAATATTGTAAAGGCTTGTTACAAGCAACTCACAATGTAGTACACGATCACATCACAACACAGAGTGATTCTACTAGTCAAGAGTCAGTAACATATTAACCCCATCTTCATATATGGACTAGGTCCATTTTTGTTTTGTTGTTTTAGGGATGCATAGTCCTTATTAGAAGTGTATATTTGTTGTCATCATCCATCGACTAGTAGAGCCACAAGCACAATGGAAGAATGAAATCACAAAAAATGAGAGACGACACAAAAGTGACTTAGGGCCACAATGTGGGAAGATGCCCCGATGATACCTTCCATGATGTTATGCCCCCAAGGCACCACACACAACAATTGCAACAAGAAGTGTAGAAGAATAGAGAAATAAATAGAAGGAATGTAACAATGGAGGTGGTCTCCTTATATCCTTGACCTTACAAGAGTATCAAAGGTCATCCAAGGAGACCTAAACAAACATTTAGTAATTTACAGGGAAACACAATACAACACTTGAAAGGAGGCCACCCATGAGAGCAACTCAAACAAGTGTTAAATCAAGGGTGGATGAATGAGTGAGAAATACTTACCTGAAATAAAATACAACTGCACTAGTAGTTTTCCTTAATCAAATCATTTTCTTCCCAATCTTGATCCACATGTGAAATAGGTGGTGCACATAGGGCACTATAGCCCAACTTGAAACTTCTTCCTTTATCTTTTCTTTTGTTTTTATTTCTTTCAGTGGGATTTTCTCTTTGTGTAGAGACATCTTTCAGGCTAATTTGCTTGTCACTTTCTTCTTCTTTCCCTTGCATTCTTGTTTCTTCTTGTCTTGTTAGTTATATTTCCTAAGGGAGCTTCTTTGTCTACCACCGAGTGTTCATGATTGTTTACATTCTTCAACATTTTAGAAGAGGAAGTTGGTACAAAATTGATCTTTTGATTTTATAATGGATAGCTTCTCTCTTGAAGGTTGTCACCCAATCCTTGTAAGGATGGCAGATGAGGAAACTCAATGAAAATTCCTTTTCCTTTCGATCGAGGTGAATCCTTCAACTTGGCCTCCTTTTCACTCTCTATTTGTTGGATAGGAGGAAATGTAGCCTCAGAGGACCGAGAGGGTCTAGGACTATTCGTGCCATATGATAATTCAACTATCTTCTTTGCTTTGCACTTTTGATATGCTAGGAAGAATTAATCTTGTCTTGGTTGATTTTCTTCAATAGGTTGGGGCCAAAAATAATCTAAATTGAAATTTCTATGAGTGGCTAATGGTGTCCATCCACTATGATGAATAACATCCACATGCCTTTTATGAGGGAATTTTAAGCACTTATGAATGGTAGAAGGAACTTCTTTCATGGATTTCAGCCAAGGATGTCCTAATTTCACACAAAAGAGGTCCAAAGTGGGAATGATAACAAATGAAGCTTATTATCAATCAGATATGCACCCAATGCTAAGCTATCAACTTAGCTACCTGTTGACACATGGGAACACTCCTAGGCCTGTGGGTTGCCTAAAACTTGGAGTGAACCTCCAGAGTGGGCTAGTTACCTTGGTAAATCACCTAATCTAAAAGACTTCCTGAGGAAAGGCTAAGAAGATAACTGAAAATTAAATTCTAAAACCTAAGGATATTTTACCATAATTTTATCGATTGACTCACAATCAGCCTCACAAAGCCTTTTATCCTCACAATTTCACAAAAACAATGCAATACATAAGTAATTTTCATGAAAGCTTGAAATCTAGAGGTTTGCATGAAGGAAAAACACAATTTTTATCACAACTTCAACCCACTGACCAAGGCTAAACAAAACATGCAACCTGTATTACATGAAACTTTCGCACTCAATCCTACAACAATGAGACATATGAAAAGGATTCTAAGGTTTAATCACAATGGGACATTAGATCATTGATTACAAAATGAATTAGAAAGTATGAATGAGGAGAACTCTATTGCTTTATTAAAATTGAAAGGAGTAGAAACTGAGTATCTGAGTGTAAAGAATGTTTACAAAGCTCTCTGCAAATGAACAAGAGAGGAAGAAACAAAGATATCAACTACGAAAAACTAAGTCTTTCTCCCCTATGTATAACTCCAAATATCTCCCAAGGAAAAAGATGAGAAATCTTCCTAGAATAGAAAATTTGATCCATTTTTGAGCTCCACTAAAAAGCTAAAAAATAAAGCTTTCAAATCACCTCCAATCTGTATATGAAAGCTGCCAAATTCTTCCTCAAGATAGACCTCACCAAAATCTGCTTTAAAACAAGCTTTAATTGCTCAATAAAGGCTCAGTTTTTTTATTGTCCTCGTCTACCTCAAAATAGAGCAAATCCAAAAAAAGATATTTGATTTGTTTTAAGAGTTTTAACTTCATAAAATGACAAAATATTAAAAGCAAATTATAAAGAACATTGCTTTAATATTTGTCTTACAATAGGTTCTGCAACTTTTCCTTCTGATTTGCCTAATCTTACAAGGCTTATTTTTCTCCATATCTTCCCAAAAGAAAGAAAACTAAAAAAAGAAAGATATTTTTTTCTTTACTTTTTTTTAATTGCATAAATAATGAATATTTATAAGCAATTTATAGGACAATGCTTTAAATATCATTTTACAATAATTTTTTGCAGCTTCAAATTTGCAAAAGAAAGAGGGTCCGCCATTGTGATGATTACTCAAAAATGACAAAGTGGGTTGGTGCAAAATTTAAAAGGTTTTTGAATTTTACTTGTTTCGCATTTATGTCAGAAAATCTCAAAAACTCAGATCATATCTTGTGAGATATGATTAAAACAGGCGACCATATCTTCATTTTGTTGTGTATTGTGCTTCGGATGGTTCCTCACAAACTACAAACTGGGTTGGTGAGAAATTTAAAGAGTTTTTGCGCCTTATTGTTGTCTGATTCATATCCAAAAATATCAAGAACCTAGATCATATTGTTTGAGACATGATTGAAACACATGACAGCTGTCTTTATCTTGCAGGGTCTTTATGTGACATTGCTTCTCTTTCAAACTCTTTCCACAATCGTCTTAAAACTTGGGGGTAGCATGCTAGGCTCAACCCTTGTGGGAGCCCATTTTACTCCACATGTTATTTTGTCTTCAATCAGCTACATGACTTATCCTATACCTGCACATGAAACAAACAGATTAGAATAAAACATTGAAATTCCATGATTATTTCTTTCTCAGCTCTTCTTGCATGTGGATGATGTTCATTGATCAATGCATTATAAAAAAAGTATTATGCCTCTTCTAATAGGATATAGAGATCTCATAACCGGAGATCTAATAGGATCTTCCCACATTTTTGTAGGTTCATGTCGAGATCAGGAGCAGGTGCAGAAGACAACTTCAAAGATTGAAAACCTTCAAGACAATGATGGATATGACCTTCTCTTTCTTACCCTAAACAACATTGCAATTATCACTAAAACACAATAACTATGTAAATAACTTATAATAGAAGAATGTTAACCTTCACTCTAAAAATGAATTTGTTGCATCAGCTCTGCTAATTTTCAGTTGTGGTGAAAAAATGGTAACAAAGCTTCTAGGGATTTTTCAACAACCTTAATCAAAAGTTTTATCTTTCCATTAGTCGGGAGGAAATAACCATTATGTGCTTTGATCATGATATTTGTAGGATCGTAGGTATCTTGTGCTATCTCATGCATGTATAAGAATTCTTTGGTTATCACATTTGTCATACAATTAGCATCAGTAAGAACTCCTCTTGTAGGATTTCCACATATTCTTGTTGTAATGTAAAGAGGGCCATCAATGTCTCTAATTGTGACTTCATGTGGTGTGAATGATATGACAGGTTTAGGAGCCTTCCTCTTCTTCTTAGATCATGGAGGAACCGTACCACGCTTGTTTTTATTGGATGCCATGTATGTGAGACTTTTGAACTATAAGACACTAGTTTGAGGAAACCATGTGTTTGAGTCTTTTTGGAAAGACACAAGTGTCACTACAAACCAAGTAATCCCATTGTTAAAGTGTTGTACACAAAGACAAATATAGATCTCTTTAAGATTGCTTATAAAATGTGAAAGAGATGTTATATTCTTATGTTGAAATACATAATGTGTAATTGCAAATATAAGAATTTTGAAATATAGAATAAGCAATGATGTAAGAATACCATATCAAATCAAATTTAATGAATGTTTTCTATCACTAACATGATCATGCAAAAGAATATTTGAAACCCTAATGCAAGATTTTTAAGACCTAGATATGAACTTTTTCCAAGTTCATGCAAGATTTTCAAATGAACAATGAAAAATATTCTACAAGTCAATGCAAGATCTGATTTTAAACTATCAGCAAGATGCAAATGCTCGAAGCTATGGGTTCACCAAAATGTTATGTATGGAAAAGGCAAATGATAAAACTATCATGCACACTAGATCAAATCCCCTTTCACAATAACATTCAAGGACAAGACCAAACCAAATCATTACCAAATGGAGGTGGACTTAGCTATAGGTCTTGTACTCAAGAGTTCTATGGAAAGATTAGATTTAATCAAGCCTTTTATTAAACCCTAGGTCAATCAATGCATGAAACCCTAGTTGTATGATGATCTGATTATAAAAGAGAATATACAGTAGACATCCAGAAACTAATTGCACAAGAATGATTAGGAGGATGTTAGAACTTGTGTTCCAGAATTGGAGATGTCAGAGGACTATTTTTGGGGCACCCAAATCTTGGAAGTCAGAATCTTCAGAAACTGTAAACTAGAGAAATGCTACAGAGACTGCCCTGATGCTTGATCTAAATTCTATTGAGGCAGAGAAACTAGGGTGCTAGCACCTAAGTACTACATGGAGTAATATTACTAAACTATTATCAGATCTCAAAACCTTGATCCTTGATCAATCTTCTTGTATCTTCACTTTTCCTAGCTCTCACACCTTTAATTTGCACACAAAAAGAAGAGAAGGATTTTGGGGGTTATGGTGTTTAGTACTTGCCTTAGTCAAATCCTAGGATAGCATTCAAGATTTCAAACACCATTGATAGATAAAGAGAGCATGCCCTTGCAGGGTGAGGCTAAAAATAAATAGATATGATGAAATCAAATGATGATGAACAACAATGATATCACCTATGTGATGAAACTCTTAGGAGGATGAATGCTCTTCAACTCATAAGGAGAGATAGATTATAACTTCCAACCTACAACAACACACACAGTGATAGTACAAATCTACTCTAGAATCACAATGAATGCTTTGAATGCTCTTTACTCCAATGCTTCAAGTTGGCTCACTCTATCTGGATTCATAATGAATTTAAAAACATACTTATATATGCTTTCCCACTAACATTCATCAAATTAACCAAAAGAGCCAACAAGAAGAAACCTTTTTATAGGTCTTATGCCAACATACAATTAAATTTTCCTTGACCAATCAAAGAAGACTTGGGTGCAGGCACCAAAGTCTCGAGGCTCCTTTTTGGTCTGGGGTAAGCTAAAATATGGGCCCCTTGTTCCCAATTTACCTTGGTTTCTAGGGATTTTGCATCGGGATGGATAATTATAATGTATAATATAATCACAAGGACCTAGGAGCTAAACAAGGAGGTAAAAAGGCATGTGTCCACTTTTAACTCCATAACAAGCACATATTAATAGTAGTATATATGTTGATATTATCTTTGGTGGGAATGATGAAATGTATAAGAAGTTTGTAGAGGAGATGCAAAAGGAATTTGAAATGTCTATGATAGGTGAATTTTTATTCTTTATTGGACTCCAAATCACACAATCATATGAAGGTATATTTATTTCACAAGCAAAGTATGTCAAGGAGATGTTAAAAAAGTTTGGTCTGGAAGACTGCAAACCAGTAAGTACACCTATGGTAACAGGCTCTAATCTAAGTAAAGATGATGAGTTGAACCTCAAGCTGATCAGACTCTATATAGATCTATGATTGGGAGCCTACTGTACTTAACAACATCAAGGCCTGACATTATGCAAGTTGTCTGTATGGTTGCAAGGTTTCAAGTTGATCCAAAAGATACACATTTGAAGGTAGTCAAAAGAATTTTTAGATATTTGAAGAGCACTCTAGATTATGGATTCTGGTATCAAAAAGGTAATGAATTCTCCTTGACAACATACACTGATGTAGATTAGGCTAGTAGCATTGATGATAGGAGAAGTACCAGTGGTGGAGCTTTCTTTTTGGGAGACATATTGGTCTCATGGTCTAGTAAAAAATTGGATTCAATTTCTTTATTAACAGTAGAAGCAATGTATACAGCTGTAGTATCCTATTGCACTCAAGTGTTGTGGATGAATAAAAAATTGAAGGATATCAAGGTAATGTATGATAAACCCATTCCTATCCTATGTGATAATACAAGTGCACCATCTATATTTTAAAGAATCCAATAATGCACTCTAGAACCAAGCACATATCCATCGGGTATCACTTCTTAAGAGAGAATGTTGAAGATTAAGAGGTAAAATTGGAGCATGTACCTACAAATGATTAGATCGCAGACATGTTTATAAAACCTCTTCCTAAGGATGCTTTGGACTCCAGCCATAGTTAGGGGTTCTTGCCCCTCCTTCTAACTAGATGCACAGATGATGCATCTGTCTAGGGTGAGCAATTCAAGGTACATTTATTATTCTTGGATTGATGTTGGCTACCTCTCAGGGGAGTAGGTAGATAAGAGACTATGCAGGATGACAAGGATTGTATAGATAGGGGGAGCTTGTATGATTTGTCGGTACAGAGGAAGACCACTGGCTCTTTTCCCTTGATGTCAAAGGGGGAGGAAAACTTTGTATATCAAGTTAGTGTTGCCATCAATGACAAAGGGGGACATTGTTGCATATGTTTTCATTGATTTCAAAAGAGTGGTAATCATTGATGTCAAAGGAATGATGATTAGGGAGGAACAGTGATGATGAAAGACATGAGCATACCATTGGATTAGTATCATTTGTATACAGTTGTACATTATCTTCTGAAGTTCATGAATAAGTGAATGCTATCAAAGCATGTTGGTTGATGTCATATATTGATGTTTGTTGCAATAATATTGTCTCTTGATGAAAAGCATTGCATGAGATATGAAGGAAAGTGTATAAGTTATCAAACTGCCAAAGGCACAGGGAATTGTACTGTAGAAGCTCAGGAGAATGTACCACATTCCTTCACAAATGAAGACATGAGCTTGTAGATTGGAAGTTAGCTAGAAATAGCTATAAGACCTCTATGTGTGGTTTAGATTTGAGAGAATAAGAACCACCAAAAAAATTTCAATAGTTAGCAGAGTGAAGATAGTAGTGTCATAATGTTGCAGTTTCAAAGGTACTAAAGAATGCTCTGCATTTCTCTGCACTTGAAGATATAGCCTAGTGGTTTGGATATTAGGTAAAGAAAAGGTACAATAATGATATACTCAACTTTCAAAGGATACAAAGTACCGTAGACTTTTATAGTGTTAGCTTAGTAAGAATAAGTCATGTTGTTGTGTAAGGTTATCAAAGATAGAATAGAAAGCCATCGCATTTCACCACACCTTGATGTTTGGCTTTGATGTTTGAAAGATAAGTTCAAATGGTCAGTACGTATGCTTAGTTCAGGTTTCAAGTGTTTAAATGATCATCACAAGTGTGTTTTTCAATGTTCCATGTCAAGACAGGGTGACTAGACTATGTAAGTGATTCTGACATCATTGTTTGATTGCTTGCGCCAACAAGTTGAAGTATGAAATAGAAAGAGGAGTGCATGAGATGGTTTTTCAAGTCATATAGTGTTCGTGGCATGAACTATATGATGATATCTCTCTTCTCTAGTATTGTATAGGGTTTGGAGCTAAGGTATGAAAGGATAATTGTTTGCAGTGTCGACATGGTGTGTTTGAGTGATTATGCCATGTACACGATAGCATACACTAGAAAGAAAGTTTGGGAGAAGGTAAAATGGGTCTAGTAGACCTCTTGGTATGAACTGCATAGTCTCCTACATTACTACAAATGATTTGGGAGACGACAAGCAAGGTCGTTACATGTTTCATGTTACACATTACATTTAGGCTGACAAAGTTAATATTTTGAAGACTTACTGAGGGTATAAATGAAGGATAGAAGATTGTTTCACTAGGTGGGAGTGTATGTGAGGATGTGCAAAAAATATGAATGATCCAGAAATTGAGAAGTAACTCTGGATGCTATGATGCATGATTCATAACAAAGTCAAAGTGTATTGTGGAAGTGTTTTGAGCAGTGATGATAGAGTGGACATGTTGAGATTATCTGTGTAATTCAATATCAAAGAGTTAAAGGAGATGATGTTGCTAAGTTGTTTAAATCATCAGAATTAGTCAAGTGTTTTGGTATAGAGGTCAGTGCCTCATCTTGTAAGTGTTGTAAGTGTTGTAGTACTTTAGGGAGTTGGGGCTTCCTTTGGGTTGGAGCCCATGAAAATTTGTATAGGAAGTTGGTGCTTCCTTTGAGTTGGTGCTCATAAAGCTTTGTATCAGGGATTTGGTGCTTCCTTTGGGTTGGTGCCTATAAAACTCATTATAATAATTCCTTTTTATTTGTGAGGCTAGATTTGGATAGTAGATCCAAGTAGCTTGCTCACCGTGGTTTTTCCCATCTTGGGTTTTCACGTAAATCTGGTGTTATGTGTGTATGTTCTCTTATTTTTCTTTTGGTTTAAATGTTTAGTTTGGATTGAATGCATTTAAAGAAAAGAATTTGAATAAGTACTAATTCACCCCCCCTCTAAGTACTTTTGTGTGTTCAACACACTCCTCTTCTAAATCCTAGCACAACCTCAATTCTTTGTTATATTCTAGGAGTGATATTAAAAAGAATACTTCATATTTGTTATCACTTACTTATTCTTTAGAGGTAGTAGTGTATACAGAGAGGATGGTTCTAATGGAATGAGTTTCTTTGATATTAGCTTCACCAAAAAAAATTATCTCATTTGCAAAGTGTAGATGAGTTCAAAGGCCTCAAAATCCTTAATTGCATTAATTCATTTCCAATTTCTCACTACCTTGGACTTTGTGACACAACGTTCTAGTGCTTCCACCATCAGATTGAATAAATGAGAAGAGTGGATTACTTTTTTGTATTCTTCTAGATACTTCAAAAAAACCCTCAGGACCCCCATTGACCAAAATTACATATTGTGGAGTAGAAATACACTTAAAAATAAGTTCTCTCCATTATTGGAAAAAATGAAATGATTAAACACTTTCAAAAGAAATCTCTAATCTACTCTATTATAGGTTTTGCTAATGTTTAGTTTAATCACCATGCTTTTACTTCTTGTATTGGATATGGAATGAATAATCTCATGGGTAGTAATGATCCCTTCATAAATTAGGTGCCTCACAAGCATAAGGCCACTTTGTGAGTTTGAAACTAGTTAGGGGAGTACCACCTTAGGTCTATTGGCTAGAGTCTTAGACAAAATCTTGTATAGGGTGTTACACAGAAATAGGTCAAACATTTGTGAAGGCTTCAAAGGAAACCTTTTTGGGAATAAGCATTATGAAAGTATAGTTGAGGGTTTTTAGAAGTTTTATATACCTCCATGTTTCAATAAAAGAAACTAAGACTTCTTTACCCACTACATACTAGCATTTTAAAGGACATAAAGTACTCATCAACTATATATATGTGAATTTGAGAGTGAGCCAATTTGATTTCTTCTAAAGTGGAGGTGGCCATTAATATATGATTATTTGCATCAATGACAAGTGTGGGAATGAACTACATGAAGGCATTTTGGTCTCATTCTCAAAGCTTCTTCATTGGAAAGAAGGTGTTTGAAGAAGGACACTAGCTCATTCTTGATAATGAGTCTTACCCCTCAGTTGAATTGATGGAAGTGATTTTATTCCAATTTCTCATAACCTTCATGGAATTATCAATAAACTTAATGTTTTTGTTACCATCTTTCAACCAAATCTCCCTAGACCTTTGTCTCCAATAAATTTATTTTTTGGCCTACAAATCCACTAGCTCTACCATGAGGGATATCTCCTATCTATATTATTCCTAGTTCATACTACCCTTTATTACTTCCTCATTACGAGATAAGTTGTTTCTCAAGTCTCTCTTCCTCCCAAAAAATGCTTTTTAAACTTCTTTTATTCCATTCCTTGCTTCTGAATTACAAGTTTCTTGATCAAGGAGAACATTCTAGTTCCTCTAATCTTTAGAATACATTCCCACCAATACTTTACTAACTCTATAAAGGAGTCATCTTGAAACCATGTGTTTTTTATATAAATGGGCTCTTGGGGTTGGGAGCATCTTTAGACAATGTGAGGGTAATCAAAAGTGGTCAAAACTTGAGCCTATAACTATTATACATTCTACGATGAAACTCATGCTAAACCATTTGGAGGAGAGGATGAAATGATCTAATATTTTGTTAATGTTGTAGAATATTGAGCTTTTGTTGTTCTAGGTGAATGCCTCATTCTTTGGTTTTGTATTAGTGAGAGAGTTATGATGAGAAAATGAGGTGAAATCACGTTATGACTGAGTGATTCTGCTGAGACAACCTTTTTTGTCATGGATATAGAGGATTACATTCAAGTCTCGACCATGAATGATCAATTCCTCTTCAAAAGGATCCATGATAGAAGATATTATATTTTCTAGAGGATATTTTTTGTGGGAGCATTGGGGCCATTAATGTTGAGAAGAAAGAAAGAGAGATCAAAGATGGTGCTAGTTAACTAGCATAACTACCAATTTATCCTTTGATTGAGATGAATGATGTTGATTTACATAAAAAACTACAAGATTACAAGACAAACTGAACCTCCTATTACTGAGGTGATTTCATCTTTGCCCTTACACCATTTTTGTGAGAGCTTTATAGCATCCTCAATGTTCAATTTCATCTCTTGGAGAACACTTAATTAAGAATCTTTTATAAAGGGAATTCAAATCCCTAGCATTCTAATAAAGGATCATCATTGCAATTATGAGGGACCCTTCCCCCCACCTTATCTTTT
The DNA here is from genome assembly GCA_027924645.1 of Cunninghamia lanceolata. Classification (NCBI taxonomy): domain Eukaryota; kingdom Viridiplantae; phylum Streptophyta; class Pinopsida; order Cupressales; family Cupressaceae; genus Cunninghamia; species Cunninghamia lanceolata. The sequence continues at coordinate 10,030,066 of BSBN01001067.1, forward strand.
AGTTTGACAAATCTAGATTGGATTGTGTACCTACTTTGATCTCCTCCAAGGTAACTGCTTCAATGAATTTCCTACCTCTATTTATCATGGGACCACAACTAGATTTGATTTCATCTATATCCTATTGACAGATTACGTAGATAACCATGGAAATTAACTTGATCATGTCACCATCATGTTCATGCAATTCTCCTTCCTCTAGGTCCATGTTATAGGGCTCGTAATATTTTTTCTCTTCTAGAGTAGGATCCTTGTTGTGTTGAGAGGAGGCTTTAGGGAGCCCTACCTAAACCTTATGTGCTAGGTGGGAATTAGTGGCAATATTACTAGGGATAGGAAACATAGAGGCATCAATCATTTTCACCTCCTTTTCTTCTACTCCATGCATTATTTGTATGGGAGTACCTATTTTATTTTCCTTACATGAGGTTGAACTGAACTTACAAATTATAGAATAGTGAGATCTAGATTTACAAAATTGTAAAACACCATGTTAAATTCCACTTCAAGAGATTGGCACCAAGAGTCCGATTTAGATTCCAACAAAATGTGTTTGGGAAAAGGGGTAGAAGGGTCTTAGAAAATATAAATTTTGGTATAACTATGGACTCCCATTTTAAAATGTCTTCATTACCATTTTGTAATTTCTCTAAGGAGGTGATAATTTTCTCCAAAATGGAGTGAGATCCCAATATTCCTCTGGTAAATTGTAAAGTTTGATCGAAGTTGAGGCCTCAGAGATTGAAAAATCTATTGGGTCAAAATTAGGTATCCATCTTTTCAAAAATAAGTTGGCCGCCTCCAACATCCAAGGACAACTACAGAGTATTATTTCCTTTTCACCTTTATTAGGGCATTCTATAATGAAGAAAGCTTTTGGGACAAATTTGGTGTGGTTTTTCTACCCCATGAATTCTTGATCCATTTTTCAATTTTTCCCTAGTAGGTTATGATCCATAAAATTTCCCAATTAGGGTTCATTGCAATAATGTTGCATTCCTCTTGCTCAAGCTTTATTTAATATGGAATGATAACTTAATATTTTAGGGATAATCTTCATCTTCTTAATTCTCCCCAAAGTTTTCTCTCTAGTCATGCTCCCTCCCCGGTGGAAGTTTTTTAGGTCTTTGAAATCCAAAAGAGGAAGGGTATTGATTTTCTCGCCAGTGTCTTAATTTTGAATTTATTTTCTCCCCAATCATGAGAGTTGTCATACTTCATTTTATGATTTGTTATTTTATCTAGAGAGTGGATATTGTGGCTAAAAGAACCTCTTCTAACCACATTCACAAAGATTTTATGAAATATACTTCTTCCTCTACAATGGGAGATGGTTCTATATCAAGGATCCACTCTTTTGAATAGTCTTCTACCTTTTCTCTTTCAATTCCATTTTCACATCATTGGAGGCCTTTGCCTAGTTCATTAGGAATGATCGAAACCCTTGTCCTTGATTCACACCAAAATTCATTTTAGTTGTGGTTTTATTTAAACTGAGTCACTCCTTGTCATTTATTTTCACTCCATTTTATTTTTTGAGAAGTTTTGATATTAATTTTTTCTTTTTAAAATTATGTGTGACCAATCTAGATATCATTCTTTACACACTAAATTTTTTTAATGTTATAATTATTTTAGGTCAAATTATGTGGGTCATAAATAGGGGCTTTTAAATTTATACCTTAATCCAAGGAAAAAATTAATAAAAATATATTTGTTAAAAAAATACAAAAAATATCTCCACCAAACTTCAATATCATATTCATCTATCCATAAAATGATTTTGAAAAATACTTTCATTCACTACATTTATGTGGGTCATACAAATATATGTTTTGGCCTCCAACATACCTTTTTTTTTAAATGTCACTTTTGTACATCCTATATTTTACCAACTTTTATCATCTAGGTAATAGAATTAATTATATATTTCAAAACAAGAAACAAAATCCTGCATTTCATATTTTTACACTACGTCAATATTGTATCCAAAAGTGCTTCAAATCTTTACCCTAATTATAACAAACTCTGATTCTCAAAGGAAAAATAAACACTTTTCAAAAACATAGACCTATTATCTTGCACTTACTCAAATAAAAAGACCATTTCTACAAAAGAAGGTCATTACAAGTCATTACCTAGATCAAATTTGAACCCATAAATGTGAAGATCATTTTTACATCACAAAAATGATCGAGATTATCCAACAATTTGTTAAGGCACTCCAGCTCCAATTTTAATCATAGAGCACTAATTTGAATCTCTACCATAATAAATCTCCAAGATACAAAAGACACCAAGGACTAACCCCTTTTTATGTTGAAAAGCATACTTCTCTCTCATTTATGGTCTAGACTCTTAATTCTAAAATAATTTGCTTATTATTATTTGATTGTTGTATTTACCCAAAATCTATTTGAAAAGATTATTTTATTTATTTTTGATAAAAGAGGTAAAATGGGTTTTGAAAGGATCCCGAAACCCTACAACAATATGCTGCCCCAAAGATTAAACAATACTGGATAGCAGCCAGCAAACAGAAAACACAAAGCAGAAAGCAAACTTAATCCTAAAGATAGAACAGTCCACAACTACTGCCAAAAAAACAGTAAGCAACAAAACAAACAACCAACCCCTAGAGACCACCAGCAAGGTCACATGTTCTAGAGAGTCTCCACCGCTGCCAATATGTGTTAAGTCTACTTCATACAAAGGAACGTCGATAGGCGAAATAAGGCATCACCTGTTTGCAAGGTTGACGTTTTGAACGAACAGAACATGCCGATTTCTAATCAGATCTTCTTTGATTATAAAATAGCTTGTTTTTCTGTCGTAGAATTATCCCTAAATTTTCAAGCATCGAATATTATGCATTACCAGAGCTTTCATATATATTATATTTGTGAAACGAGATATTATCTTTTGTACTTATGTGAATGATGGATTTTGCGAATTTTGGACGCCCATCGACACTACCGACCTTGTTCATCCAATTTTTTATGTGCCCTCTCTGTTTGTTTGTGAACACAAGACAAATCTGAGTATAATTGGAAGTGGCTTACATGATAACAACACCTATTCTTCCATCGAAAGTAGAATTCGAACGCTTTATCGTAAATAGCTGGCACATTGTCGTGATTGTTTACCAAAATTTCGACTCCATTTTTTTCAACTTTTCATTACGACCTCTTGAACGGAGCTCTGTCGACCTCTTCAATCAGTCAATTGTTTATGCAATCGAAGATTTCGACCAATTGACCATTTTACAACATGGCGGCTGCTTAACAGCGTCCTGAAATTCATTAAATAACTTATTGTTAGCTGTTTCTAAACACTCTCGGAATTATCATCATCTTTGGAGAAGCCGCAGCGTATCGAGATAGATTGATTTTCATTTGTTTTATAAGCTTGGTATCGTGTAGGGAGAGATTCGAGATCAAGGCAAAAGATATTACGAAGTATAAGCTTGAAGGACATATCAATATATGAGCCCATGGATTGTTTCGTATGGTGTAGGGTAAGGGATTCAATTTAGGGAAGAATGAAGCTGAAGGTGTTTGCTACACTTGACCTGGCGCGAGCGCAATGGTATCACGTGAGTGCTCTGATCATTTCAGGCATGGGCTTTTTCGCGGATGCTTACGATCTGTTCTGCATCCCGCCTATTTCCAATCTACTGGGAAGCCTTTATTACGACGATGTGCTGCCCATTCATGTGAAGGCCCTCGTCAATGGAATCGCTTTATGCGGAGCATTTGTAGGCCAACTTTTCTTCGGCTGGCTGGGCGACAAGATGGGCCGGAAAAAGGTCTACGGAATTACTCTCGTGGTGATGATCGCGAGTTCGATCGGCTCTGGTTTCTCGATCGGCAGGTCCCGGGAATCTGTAATAGCGAGCTTATGCTTTTTCCGGTTCTGGCTGGGCGTTGGAATCGGCGGGGACTTTCCGGTGTCGGCAACGATCATGGCCGAATACTCGAACACAGAAAACAGGGGAGCTTTCATGGCCGCCGTATTTGGGATGCAGGGCGTGGGAATTCTTGGTGGAAGTATTGTAGCAATGACTGTATCCGCCTGTTTTCAAGCAGTGTGCCCCACTCCAACATTTGGGCAGAAGGACATCGTGTGGAGGATAATCCTCATGCTTGGAGCAATTCCGGCAGGATTCACATACTATTGGCGAATGAAAGTCCCGGAGACCGCCCGGTTCACAGCACTGGTGAAAAATAACGCCGACAAAGCCGCAGCGGACATGTCGATTGTGTTGGGCGTATCAATCAAGGAAGAGCAAGCCAATGTTTCGAGGATCCAAAAGCGCAAGCCATCGTATGGACTGCTTTCCAAGGCTTTCCTGAAAAACCATGGTCGCCACTTGATGGGCACCATGTCCTGCTGGTTCTTCTTAGACATTCCATTCTACTCCAGCAATCTGTTTCAGAAAGACATATACAAAGCGATCGGCTGGTTGAAGAAATCGGAGCAATATGACAACCCATTGGATGAGGTTTATCACATAGCAAAAGCGCAAGCGCTGGTCGCCTTATTTGGAACTCTGCCTGGGTGCGTGTTCACTATTTTTATGATAGACCGCCTTGGGAGGTTCCCAATTCAGCTTCTCGGTTTTTTGTTAATGTCAGTTTTGTGTCTCGCCATGGCCTTATCGTGCCCTTTCTGGCTTCATAAGTCGCATCGCAATGGGTTTCTAGCAATTTATTCTTTTACGTTTTTCCTTACAATGTTTGGGCCCAACACTACAACTTTCATAGTTTCAGCAGAACTGTTTCCTGCTCGCTTCCGGTCTACATGCAATGGTATTTCTGGTGCCGCTGGGAAAGCAGGCGCTATGGTCGGCGCATTTGGATTGTTGTACGCAGGGCAACCCAAGCATAAGGACTCGCCTAACCATGAAAAGGATTATCCTACGGGAGAAGGCCTAAAGGTTGGCCTTATTCTTCTTGCTGTAGCGAGCTTTATGGGTTTCTTGTGCACGTTTCTGATACCAGAAACCAACGGGACTTCATTGGAAGAAACTGAGGGAGAATCTGTTACAGCGAGTGTTACCACAACTGGCTATACAGAACTTAGCCTCGATACAAATAGCAAAGTCAAGGAGTCTTCACCACAGTCTGTAAACAACTATAGCCTTGAAGCTTGACATTTAACATTCCACCTCTTTGGAATCTTGTAAATTCTTTTCACCATCTCAAAATAATACAATTTCACAGAGTAAAATATATTAAAAAGAGGGTGATTATAATGCCCTGAAGTTTTTATTGGCTGTGAGTAATCAGACAAGAGTAATGGCTTATATGTTGGAAGCATAAAATAAGTGTCACGCGTAGTGGAATGTCCCTGCCTTTGTAGTATTGTAATAAAAGTATTTGTTGTTTAATTGATAGATGAGCTATGACATAGGGATCCATAGGCTGGCCAACAATTTGAGATCAACAAATTCTTGCAAGGTGAATGTATTGCTATTTTACTATGAGTGAAAATTATAGTTGTTAGGGATGACCTTGACCCCAAGTTTGATTCGTACTAGGCACAACTATGACTAGCATAGTTGAAGTTGAGTTTGTTATTTAGAAAAAATATTTGTTAAATATTGATGAGCATATGATTTGTTAATAAAGAATCTTTGTAGATTGATTAGTTGATTTTGAGTTCATATCTACGTAGTGTAATTGAAGATGAGTTTGTTAAAATGAGAATTGTAATAATTTCAACTTTCCATTAATATAATGTATTATGTTAATTAAATTATATGTATGTAATATTATTATAGTGTTTATAATATAATAGAAATATAATTGAGAATCAATAGACCAACAAAATTATTGAATGATAAACTAGTATAGATATCATAAATACATCTATCTAAAAAACATGGAGAGATCAATCTTGAGTTATTTTGTTTATTTAGGATTATTTTATTTTACTTTGAAACTATTTAACAATTACGTTATTTTATTTACATTGTTAAGAGTTGTTTTATTATGCAAGGAGGCATTCTAAACAAAGTACATGATACTAATATATGTTCTTTTAAAGGAAAAAAAACTATAAAATAACTTTTAAGTAAATAAAATAATTCAAGACTATATTTATTGGCATTTTCTAAATAGAAGCATTTAAAATATGTATACTAATAGTTATTTTATTTATCTAAGAGTTATTTTATTTTATTTCAAAGTTATTTAAGCGTTATTTTATTTATTTAAGAGTTATTTTATTTTATTTCAAAGTTATTTAAGAGTTATTTTATTTCTATTTAGTTAAAAAATATTTTATTTAATTTTATTTAAGAGTTATTTTATAGTTCTAATTATTTTTTAAATATATGTCTATGTTTTATTTTTTATTTACATAACCAAAAATTATGGAAATGTGTTTGAGGTGGTAAATAAGGCGGCGGTCATGTATTTGTGGAAGAGGAAATTGACATGAGGTTTCATGTGGCAGTGGTCATTAAGCATTACTGTTATTAAAAAAAAACATTTTAGGCTTTCCACTAGTTAGTGAGATCTATTTATTCTTTTTCTAATAATGTATTGCTCGAGCAATAGCTCATAATTTTTGTATAATTAAATGTCCCATATTACATCTTTGATTTTTACAATTTTATTATACATGTGAAATTATACACATCTTTAAACACAAAATAAACTTGTTAAAGAGTTGAAACAAAAACGCCCTTCAAAAATTCTTTATTTGGTAGAATAGTATCCACTAGTTAAAAAAATTAGAGAAGATCGTTTGTACCCAATATCAATGGAACATTAATTTTATAATTAAAAACATCCATTTAATAGGTAGGACAACTATCTAATTCTACTTCTTATTTAAAATATGCATACCTAAAAGTATCTTTATAACTATAACATGCATTTTAATTGTCTATAAATGTGAAAGATCTTAATCAAAGTTGTAATTTGATTTTGGAAAAAAACCTAAATATATTTATATACAATCTAAAAGTTCAAGAGTAAAATAAATAAGGCAAAAAAATAAATTAAAAATAAGTAATGTTAAAGGTCACCTAGATATTGTTTAGAAATCTCTGAATTGTAATATATAATTTGAATTTTTAATATAATTTTTCCTTTTTGTCATTTAAAAAAAAAAGGTCACAAGAGGTTACCTACATATTAAAGACTAACTATTTGCATATATATTTGAAAAAAGTATTTAATATTAAACCTACTACACCATACAAAATATCATCTATTTGGTTGAATAATCTATCCATTTACAATGGATGTATATATCCTTATTTATTTAAAGGACAAAAGAATGGCTATAAAACATCACTAACTTAATACTATACACATGGCATGTAAAACCAAGAAAGAATACAATTCCTCAAATAAGAGTAAGTTGCTCAGAGAATTATATGCACTCCACAATACATTTAGGTCCATGTTAGATATCCAAACTAGATATAGAGGAAAGATATTCACCAATTACTACTTGCTACCATTGCTATTGCTAAAGCACTGATAATCATGGATGGTGTGAAAAGAACTCTTACCTTAGATGTTGGCTTCTTGCTATTTGTTGATGAAATAGCTCCTACAAAAGTTGTGGAAGGAAATAAGGATGGTGAATTAGATTAGGGAGACACTACCTATGGAGTTCCAAGGGAAGAGGAAGTAGTAGTTTCTATTGTAGGTGGTACACTAGAACCTACATGCATAGCAATTAAGTAATATTACTTACACTTTTTTGTTATAGAATGTACTTGTATGCCAATTTTAAAAGACGTGTATCCTTCACTATGAAACCTAGAAATGTTTAATTAAAGCAACATATGGATACTCAAAAGAAGGTTTCTACTAGACTTGAAGACAAACTTTCCAGAATGGGTAATCTTATAAACCTTTTCCTTTAGTGAAAGAAATGAAAGATAATGCATAAGAATATTATATTCATAGGACAAAGTATACAATAAGAAAATTTTCTAACCTACATTTTTAAGCATAAATATGAAAGAGATCATATATCAAAATAAGGAGTGATATAAACTAAGAAAGTAAGACATTCAACATGAATTTGTAAACATTCATTATGAGTGACTATGGAGAGGAATGAAAATTGATAATAAAAAAATTGCAAACAAAAGGCATTGACAAAATGTTGACAAGACTTTTGCAAGGATTATAATAAAGGAGGAAACCATTTTATTGCATACAACTATGAACAATAAATCTTCAACCTTGGATACTCAAAACCAAATGGAAGCTAGGAGTGAAGATAAAAGTTTGTTCTTTTGGTGTAATTAAATATTTAATTACACTTTATTAAGTTTACTTAGGGCTTATTTTTAGTCTTAGGTTATTGTTAAGTCATATTAGGTTTTTATTTAACTTACAAATATAAAAGCAAGTTGTCAGATGTATTTCTCAATCTTTTTCATCAATTACATCCATTTATTGTGCAAATTGATCTCTTGTGCTTTTTTTCTCTATAGAAGGTTAATCTTTGGCTTGTAGAAGATTTTGGTGTTTCAGGTTTATCATAAAATTCAACATGGTATCAGAGAAGATCTACAACCTTCTTCTCAAATCTAGGAAAACATTTGCATAGTCTTTTGTTGGGTACTTTTTTTTGTGTAAAATCATCATTCTCATTGGATCCGGAGCAACTGGAAAAGGTGGATTTGTCTTTTGTTTGGCTTATTTTGGTCTGGGGAAGCCAAATCTGTGAAGGTTTCAAGAGTACTTTTTTTTTGAGATCTAGAAGGGAGCAGCAGTTTCAGAGCATTTTTGGGCAAAGTCATCATCACTAACGTGCTAAGAAGGGTCAAAAACTTTAGGAATGCCTATCAATTCATCCAATTTCAGCTCAAGAGCAAAAAAAGGCAATTTTTTTTTGTTCTAGGGTCGTATGGCTCCTGTAAGGCCTCTGTGAAAAAAAAGTTAAAATTAAATTGTTTTGGCTTGCAGGCCAGGGCTAGCCCGTGGACCCTTTTTTTGTCCATGGACAAGCCCGTGGACAGGCCCACAGACATGGCCTACAACCACTATAGGCGATGCCCCAAGATCCGCCCTACTTTGCTGCCCCCAACAGCCCTCTGCCACTACTACCCAAGTAGTACAACCCCTACAACTATCGCACCACCTAGATCCACTGCCCACCAGCCACCACCACCGGTGGCGCCGTCCATCAGCCACCACTATAGTGCTCTAAGGGGGCCATTTTTGCCCTTCATACCCTAAAGGAGTAGTTTTGCGAAATCAGCCATAACTTGGGCAAACAAAGTCAATTTTTTGCAAACGAAATATTGACGAAAAGTTGGTTTTGTACACTTTCTGATGGTATGATCAAGTTTTTCTGATTTTGCTAATTCATGTCTATTTTTTTTGTTTTAATTCAAGGCATACTTTTTGGCTTTCGAGCTCCGTTCTTGCACCCTGAATCTTCGTTTTCAAAAATGAAAAGGCGTTGGAAAGGTATCAGTGATCTCTACACAACCACCTATATAATTTTTTCAAATTCAACCCTGGGTATCTTTTAATCAGTTTGTCAATTTTATGGCTTCTTTTGGATATCCTGGACATGCTGCCTCTTGGAAAGGTTCTGTTTTCTCTGATAGGGTTCTGTTATCAACATAAATCTATTTGCATGTGTTGATCTCTAATCATCTAAGGAGATGGGATTCTACCATCAACATAAATCTAATTGCAGATATTGTGGAAATAATCAACATGAGAAAGAGATGTGTCCTCATTTCTCACATCATCTTTTTGAAATGCTTGCTTCAATCACTTCTCCTCCTGATGAGATCATTGCTCCACCATCACCTACTGCTACTTCAAAGTTTAGTGTTGCATCATCATTGGCTTCTAGTGATTGTGTGTAGTAGGTTAATATTAGTCTTCCTGATCCACCTCATTAGGATTCCTATCTTGCAAACATATCATCTCTGTTTGTGAAGTCTCACATTACTAATTTGGAAGACACATTTTAGGGTCTATCTCTCTTATTTGATGCTATCTCAGGTGGCTTTGCATCCCCACCTTCATCTTTTGTGTTTCCAGATGTAGTTCATATCATATCCTCTCCTAGTTCTTCTTCTTTGATTGGGTAGAAATTTTCTATTTTGGAGAAGACATATTTTCCCAATAAGAGGTCACTTGAGTTGCATTCAGAGGCACACATTTCAATATGGATTCACTATTCATCCAAGATGTGGGAATGGCTTCTACATTCACTAGTGGATTTGTTTCTTCTGAAAGAGAGAAATATTGTTTGCAGGTACTGAATTGGATTTTGTCTTCAAGATCCCTTCATTGGTTCTAGAGCTTCTTCTTGGTGGGGATTCATATTCTCTTTTCTTCCTCTTTTATGGGGGCGGCAATCATGATTGCACTTTTGTGATGGATTCAGTTCTTGGGGGTCTTAGTGTCAGTCCTTCTTCCATCACATGTTCATGTACTTGTTTTTTCCCATAGGCTTTTTCTCCTTTTCTCCACTTTATGAGAGATTCTTGTTGTTCATGGGTACCTAACATGGGCTTGTAGCTAAGACCCATTATTGCATTAGTTGCATGATTTTGATTTCTCCCTAAGTTGCACTTAAGGGGGGTGTTGGTGTAATTAAATATTTAATTACACTTTATTAAGTTTACTTAAGGCTTACTTTTAGTCTTAGGTTATTATTAAGTCATATTAGGTTTTTATTTAACTTGCAAATATAAAAGCAAGTTGTCACATGCATTTCTCAATCTTTTTCATTAATTACATCCATTTACTATGCAAATTGCTCTCTTGTGCTTTTTTTTTTTTGTAGAAGGTTAATCTTTAGCTTGTAGAAGATTTCGGTGTTTCAGGTTTATCATAAACTTCAACATGTTCTTCAAGATCCATTACACTAAACTCCATAGGCAACATATAGGAATGCAAATGAGACACACTTTTCCCATAGTCAAGTAGAAAACTTCTTTTGATTATCCATATGTTGTCTTCAAGTCAAGTAGAAACCTTTTTTTGACTTAACTTTGGTTCATGCTCATATTCCTGATGGACCCCAAAAACCTAATGCAATATAACTTAGCGAATGTTCTTGGGTTTGTGGTCTTTATACTCTCAATTGCATGCTTATAAGGTGGTTGTTGAGTGAGTAGATATGTGGCAAGTTAGTTACATGGATTGTGGCCCAAGAGAATGAAGAGTACTTGGCTAGCTCTATTATGTTTTGTTGGTCCTTCAAGCCAATCTGCAAGTTCCTCAGATCCATGGAAGACAGAATAATTTTATTGACTAGGTGAGTCTAGGTCCATTGTGGTCTATGAATTCATGTATTTAATCTCTTAGATGCAGACTTAATATAAAATTTAACCTAAGATGCTTCTACATCTATCCAATAGTCTCCCTAGATCTCCAAGATTGATAATGCTAGAGGCAAGAAAGCAACTTAATAAAAGGTTGCCCAAGTCTACAAGAGACATAGAACATCCAACTTTTAAAACACAAAAACAAATTCTAACTAGAACAAACTCTTAGCTCTAAAAGGACTCTATGGATGTAATAATTTAAAATCCTTAGACATGATAGAGAAAGCAAACTATGACTAGGTGTCTCCTTCATGGTCACTAGCCACTCAAACCTTAGGATATTTAATAAGTTCAATGTGGATAAGCAATTAAAAAAAACTCTATAAGTAATTTGCGTTTAGAAATAGTGTGGTATTGAGATTGAGATGCACTTGGCAAATTTGTGCATCTCTATGGCCTTCGGCTCCCAAGGGTATGCCTACATGAAAGACAATGCATGTCTCCCTTGGGAAGAGGGAGGAGGATCATCTCAACATGATCACCACCTCTTCTTGTTAGACATTTCAAACAATAATATGCTCCAACTCCTTCCTAACTACACTTTGTATGCTACTTTATGTTGTCAAATTTTAACAATGTTCATATTTCTTTCAAATTTCATATTTATTTATATAACGTGCTAGTTGTAAATACCTATCAACGTGCCTATCAACGTGCCCATTACACAATAAGTGTGCGATTGCTAGTTCTAACATTTTTTAAGTCAGTGTATCTTATTTCATAGTTCACATCATCCATGTTGGAGCTTATTTATTAAGTTCGCTGAAACGGTTTGTAAAGCGGCGGTGGGTCCGTGATATCGTCATGTTTGGTCGGCTCACGCATTGTCAGAGCACGCGGATTAAAAATGTTTGATCTTTTTCCTGCGAATTTGTTTATCAGAGACAGGTCTACATATTCATAGTTCCAATCATCCATGTTGGAGCTTATTTATGAGGTTACTGAAATGGCGGCGGGTCCGTGATATGATCAGATTTGGTCGGCGCACGTACTATCAGAGCTTTTAGCTGGAAAGAAACTCTGATGAAAAAATGTTTGATCTTTTTACTGCGATTCCATTAATCGAATGCATCATCCCAATTCAAATTGCTTATGCTTAATTAGGGAAACGGTTTGGATTGGGGAAGAATGGAGCTCAGGGTGCTCTCTCAACTGGACGTAGCGAGAACACAATGCTACCATTTCCGGGCGACAATTATCTCAGGCATGGGCTTCCTCACCGATGCGTACGACTTGTTTTGCATCCCTCCCCTTTCTACACTACTGGGAAGATTGTATTACGGCGGCACGCTGCCCCCAGGAGTAAATTCCGCTGTCAACGGAGTTGCTCTCTGCGGATTATTTGTGGGCAATCTCTTCTTCGGCTGGCTGGGCGACAGGATGGGCCGCAAAAAGGTTTACGGTATTACTCTCATCTTAATGATGGGCAGCTCGATCGCCTCTGGCTTCTCAATAGGCAAGTCGCGCGGATCAGTAATAGCTACCCTCTGCTTTTTCAGGTTCTGGCTGGGCGTTGGCATCGGCGGCGACTATCCACTTTCTGCCACAATAATTGCCGAATACGCGAATACAAAGAGCAGAGGAGTTCTCATGGCTGCAGTGCTCGCCATGTATGCCGTTGGAATGCTGGCGGGGAGTGTTGTCGTTATGACTGTCTCTGCCTGTTTTAAAGCACTTTACCCGCATCCAACATTCGGGCAGAATGACATCGTGTGGAGGATAATCTTAATGCTGGGAGCAGTTCCGGCGGCTACAACCTACTACTGGCGAATGAAAGTGCCGGAGACCGCCCGCTTCACAGCGCTGGTAGTTAAAAATGTCGACAAGGCAGCAGCGGACATGTCCAAAGTTCTGGACATAACTATTACTGAAGATGAAACGAATGTTATCAGGATCTCCACAGGTAGGCCCTCGTTTGGATTGTTTACCAAGGCTTTTGCCAAATTGCATGGCAAGCACTTGGTGGGAACCATGTCCTGCTGGTTTTTCTTAGACATGGCATTCTACAGCAGCAATTTGTTTCAGAAAGATATATATAGATCAATCGGATGGTTGAAGTCGTCGGAGGCGTACAAAAATCCGATGGATGAAGTTTTTCACATAGCAAGAGCGCAGGCGTTGATTGGTTTATGTGGGACTATGCCAGGATGCTTGGCCACCATTATGCTGATAGACCGTTTTGGGAGGTTCAAAATCCAGCTATTTGGGTTTTTATTTATGTCGCTTTTGTTGATCGTCATGGCTGTTCCGTACGAGACATACTGGATTAACGAATCGCATAGAATTGGGTTTGTATCCGTCTATTCATTGACATTTTTCTTCACGACGTTTGGACCCAACAGTACGACCTTTATTGTGCCGGCAGAGTTATTTCCTACTCGCATGCGATCGACGTGCCATGGTATTTCTGCTGCGGCTGGAAAAGTAGGCGCCGCGATTGCAGCGTTTGGGTTCTTATATGCAGCGCAACCTACGGATAAGAGCTCGCCTCATCACGACAAGGGTTATCCTACAGGTATGGGTATTGGTAAAACCCTGCTTCTTCTTGCACTGGCAAGCTTCTTGGGGTTTCTGTGCACATTTCTCATACCGGAAACGATGGGAAGATCATTAGAAGAAAATGAGGAAGAAGTTGGTCCAGCAGAGTCTGACAGTGTGTGCGATTTCAGCGTCGAAATGAATTCCACAAATAGTGAGTGATGTTTGATTTGTTGCACATTAGCTTAATAGTGTTCTAAGTACTCGTAATATATAAAGTTTATCTCCTTAAAATCTGTTTGAGGGAATTGTTTTCCTTTCCATTATTATTATTTTTTAAATTTTATAATATTGATAATATATAAAAGAAAATGTTTATCATTTTTAATATTTATAATTTTTTCTAGTTGGCTTGTATATATTTAAAATGGACGACCAATCATCCTTGCCATGGTTTTTAGAGCTGTATGATTACATGTACATATATTTCTCGTCTTATCCTATTATTTTTGATAAAATAGTTGAGAGAAAAAGGTCTTCACACGATTTGAAGAGATAGACAATAGGATTAATGTAAGAGTTGTCATAAAACAAAATATAAGAAATTAGAAAGGAAGCAACGAGGGAAAGCTTAAAATAGCACTAGAAGAAGTAGGAGCCAACAACCCACTAAAAATAGTAGCAAATAGTATTACTAAAGATATGGTGCAAGAGAAGAGACATGAAAATTTATAACGAAACACGCCAAAGACAAAATTAGGTGTCGCCAAAATACCAATTTTCTTTGTGAAGAATTTGAGGACCTACAATCACTTCAACAATAGGAGGAGGTGAAACACCACTAAAGACTCGAGTATCCCAAAGGATCCTATAAATAACAAAAGCATGGGAGCCTTCGGTGAGAGGAATATCTCAACCCTTATCAGCCTCACTAAAGTTAGTAGTTAGATCAAGCATATTGGGTTTGGTCTCTCCAAAAAAGCAACAATATTCTAATTGATGTTCAGCAAGCATGGCTTACCAAAAAAAAAAGCATATTCATTTTCATGTTGATCCCTATGGCTCTTGGTTAGTAATATCTTATTTTTAGTTTAATGGCTTTGGAAGGTTGTCTCATGATATTTATGTCTCCTTGATTATCGAGTCCCTCTTGTTGCAATAGTCTATGTTCATGTTTAAATCTCTAGTATTGGTACTATCTATGTGATGACTTATGCTTGGGCTTTAATTCTATGGTTTCCATAGAATTCTAGTTTAATTTGAATTTACCCGGAAGTCAGGAGTCTTGGTTTTCGTGTTTTAATTCTAATCTACTTGTCTTTGGGCTTTAACTATATGTTTTCATGCTTTGTGTCGATTAGAATCTAGACCGGAGGACATTACGAATTGTAATGGGATTGGTTTCTCGTGTCCATCTCTAAGCGGTACTTTCCCTTGAACCTAAGTTCCCTTTTAAAATCTAGTTGATTGTAGTGTTTAAATCCGTGCATAATTTCCATAGTTTTATATCTTCGCAGACCCCAAGTTTCTACAAGCTATAATGTATTTGGATCTTCTCATCTATTTCTTTGATAATATTTCGTTCTACATATTCAAGTCCCCTTTTATACTTGGGTTTACTAGGGATTTCATATCCACACGGCAATGCTTGACATCTAGTTTCTCTAAGAATTCCATGTGTCCCTTGTGGACTTTATTTGACATGTCAATATTAAAGGAGTTCATCTCGAGTACTATAGACTTCAAATGACTAGATAAATGCGTTTAAACTAGCTTATCGCTTTTGAGTTTTAAGATTGGGGTCCATTTTGAACTTAGAATCCCTAGTTAGATGTACTTGAATAGATGGTTTATGTTTGTTGTCATTTCCTTGTCACCTTGTTGTATCTTGATCTTCACGTGTCCTACTCAGACTATTGTTGCCTATTTTTCCCAAATCTTATCTATGTCTAGGAAGCTCATTGTTTAATATCATAGGCTCCAAACCATTAGTGAGCCTAAATTTATTTGGTAACTCACATCTAAAATTTAAATAGACCGTTCCTTGAGCATTTTTAGAACTATCTATTATGTTATAATCTAATTTACGAGAGATTTTAAATATGGGATGTAACATGTTTTGTGTTTGGAATATACATATAGTCTTACCTTTAAGCTTTTGCATTTTTCTATATGGCATATGTGGACTTTGTCCATGTGTCCTTGTAGACTTCCATGGACTCTACATGTCACCTCCAAATATTGGCTGCATATGTCTAATGTGCCCTCCACAGAACACTCATAGAACACCTTATGTCATCACATACAAATTTTAAACTTCATGCAATTAAGGATGGAGGGTCCAATGAAGGATTGTCCAACCATGTAGCCAACACAACAGAAAAACCACAATAACACAAAATTTCACAAAAAATAGTAACGACATTCTTATTGGTTTCATTCTTGCATAATTAACACTATGGTTACTAACTTGCTATATGGGCTCCTCACATGCTAGGTTGCAATTTTTGGATTACTAAGATTCACAAATGGACAGTTTCCACAATGGGCCTTCTACTTCACTAACATACC
This sequence comes from Cunninghamia lanceolata, assembly GCA_027924645.1. NCBI lineage: Eukaryota > Viridiplantae > Streptophyta > Pinopsida > Cupressales > Cupressaceae > Cunninghamia > Cunninghamia lanceolata. The sequence continues at coordinate 10,046,450 of BSBN01001067.1, forward strand.
ATGATAATTCAAGTACAATTACACTACTAACTTAGCTTTACTACAATGACACCCACTATATGCCCACCCTATGAAACCCCGACCTTAATATTAGCTTTTCTCAAGATTTCACTACACATCATACTCCTATTCCCTCACTCTGCCTCTTAGACCACAATCCTCTCCTTCCCTCACTATTGAAACTCACTTACTACTATCCTACTTCACTCTGCCTTCTTTGCTTACTCTTAGACAACTCTTGACTATGTTTAAATAGCATTTACATGTTTTCCCAATGATTTGTGTTAGATTCAAGATGGCACAAAGCCCAATACCACATGAAAATTGTCATAAGGAGGGATGAAGACGATCTTGGCAAGTTCGAGGCTAGAGCTGATGAGGGTATTGAATAAAATACTTTAGGGTATTTGGGAGTCCATGCTACATATAAGAGAAAATAGAATGAAAAAATGAATAACATATTTAACAATGAGAAAATGAGAAAATATATTTATTCATTTTTTAGTTCTATTTTCTCTTATATGTATATTTGGTATGTTTTTCGTTCTCTTATATATATATAACATTAGTTGTAATATAATATAGATATTATAGTATTTATAGTATTATTTATGTATTTGTTAACTTTAGTATGGAAGCACATATATTTTTACTCCTAGTTTTTATGTATTTTCTTTGTTACACATCCTCTCCTACCCTTCATATTGCGCTCCTTGCCTTATCTTCCTCTCAAATTCCTTTATAAGGTCCATTTTGCTATCCAATTCACACATTATCCTCTTCCTGATGATGGATCATTGAGCATGATCCGAAATGTTGAAGCAAAAACATACACAGTTTAATCCAGAAGCACTCTACTCATTATTCATGGACTATGGAAAACTCATGCCTACTAACAAAATTAGATGTTGCCATTGACTTTGGGATTATTCCTACCAAAAAATATCATCAAAAATTAGGAAAGACTCATAGAAGTCACAGTCTTATTGTTACTTGTGTTAACCCAATTTAGTGTAACTATCACCATAGTTCTTCTATGTAGCCATAGTTTTCTGTTAAATATAAAAGAAAGAAGGTTAAACTCTTTGGTCCTCTTCTCTTAGCTTTTGTGTTTTCAAAAAGTTTTGGTTTCTCCTATGTACCACAAAGTTATGTTTCTAAATAAGCAGGTCTTTATAGACTGTAATTAGTTTTTTAAATTGTAGGTATACTTTCTTTTACAGTTTATGTCCCCCTTTTGATCTAAGAAAAATGACTTATTTAGAGGTTCTTGAGTTATATTAGTTGATATTAGAAAACATTCTCCATTGAATTAGTTTTAATAGTAATATCAAACTTCAAATATCAATATAGAACTCCATCTTACATTAAATGGAAAAACAAATCCATTGTAAAATATTTGCATAAACCTAAACAATTTTAACTAAAGTACTTTAAAATAAGATTATTTCTAAATTTCTTTTACAAATTTAGATAGCATTGACACTAGTAAATCCTCATAACTACAAATTTAACCAACAAAATCTTCTAAAACATTAGTGGTCTCCTCTATTTGGTTAAAAAAATCATTTATGATAATCCAAATGCTAATCACATTATGTTTGACATGATAATGCCATGTCATAATTTCATAACATTAGAAGTCATTTAGCTTTATGCCTCGCTACAAGATTAATTGTGCTTTGCATTGTTTTATCTAGCATGCATTTAGTGTCATATTTACTATTTGCTATATAATCAATTATGGGCTGTATTCTTTTATCTATCAATTTCAACACATTTTTTTTTATCTTGCAATCAATAGTTTTCTAAATTTTGTCCTATATTTTTAGAGGTGTTCAATACTTGCTTCTCTCTTTTATTCTTAGTTACATGTACTACTACAATTCATTGAACTATTATGCTGACTTATAGCCAATATATTTTTTGTTATTTGTATATGCACTTGACATCCAAACAACTAACTACATTCAAATGTGTTGAATTTGTTTTCAACTATTCATGAACCACAACACAAGAAATTAAAATTTTACAACTTATATAATAATTTTTATCATTTTAATTTATATCTAAAATCATTTGGTTTGATCATTAATCATTATATTTAATACAATGGGCATAATTATTTTAATTTAAATTATTATTTTTTCAAACCAAAATAATATTTATACCTACTTAATTATTTTAAAATTAAAAATTAAAAATTCTATTTAACTATTAAAAAAAACTTTTATTTATATTTAATAAAATTAAAAACAATGAAAATTTACTGGATAAATATTACTATAAACCAATTGAAATAAACATTTTTGTGGACCATTAAGATTAAATTAGTTTATAAATTTATTTAATATTTAATATATGCAAATTTAAATACCGAAACCTATATGGCTGACATGTGTCTTCTCAAAGTGCTATGCATTTGCAGACACGCCATAGATGCACCTGTAACATGTTGAAATATAATCTCAACCACCACAATAAATCTACTTCATTGTTCACCCTCCAACTTTTTCTGATCGGCCATCATTTCTAATTAATTGTTGAAGACTTTTGAAATGAAAAACCTACCCTCTCTGTTCTATCCTGTTTCATTATTATTTTTCTGTAGGGAATGGTGGAAGTATGACCTTCCTCTCCACCGTATGGAAGAAGGCTAGATTTTGTCAAATCAAAATGGCAGTCAAGTCTAGTTCGTAGCTGTGTTGTTTTAGTTGAGTGTTGGGCATAGAAATTAGTAGTAGTGGTGCTATGTTTTTTTCCTTGTTACGTATTGAGAGCAGCAGCTCTATTTAAACCCAATATATATGTAGTTTTGTGTGTAGAAACCAGTGTGTGCTTGTAGGGGTTAGTTTTTCTTCCATAGTTTTTTATTATGTTGTAATATTGTTGTAGAATGAAAGAACTATAAATGTGCAGATTTAAAAAATATATAAATGCTCTATTTTATTTTATCTTTATGCAAATGTGATGAGCTGTAGCTCTCTGTTTTTCTTTATCCTCTACCTTTTTTTCCTTTCATCTGGTATCAGAGCCATCTAAAAGTCCTAGGCTATGTGATTTGAGTGTTTGTTATGTGGGTTGTTATCGATCTGTAGGCTATGTAATTAGCTCCTTATTGTGTCAGCTATAGACTGTAAGATTTACAGCTTGTGATCTATGGGTTGAGTCATATGGGTTGTGAGATTTGATCTTTGGTCTGTATGAGGTAACGGTTGCAAAAGAAGAATCCACATTAGATCTGTTTGATAAACCAAAGGTTATCAAATCTGAGATGTATAAGCTGTGTTATGTTAGCTTGTAGGCTATGAGCTGGTATGGATTGTATCATGTGATTTGTGGGCTGTGTATATGGACATTGGCAGAAGCCTTTATTAAAGTCTATTCTTCCCATTCTAGTCAAGAAATCCTATAGCACTTGTGTTCAGGTAGATCGATGTTGCAGTTTTCCTTTCTTGCGGTGTTAAATTTGGTGAAGTTAAAGATTGCTGAAAAGAAAGCTATCGTAAGGGTTCAGAAAGGTTGTTTGTAAGATCTTAGTTTGCAGGAATCGCTGAAGCAGATTCGTGAGGAGATCAATCACTGAAGTGTAAAAGAGGAGATCACTAACAAACATTTGTCAAGAAAACGCCAGCAAGGAAAGAGAGCAGAGAAAGTTTGTAGGCCGTAGCCACTGAGGAAATAACTGGAGTAGGGAATCACCCATATCTAAAAAATGTTAGATCGCTGCTAAAGAAATCAAGATGAAGCTTGAGGAGCTAATCTAATGTGAAGCAAAAGATTTAGCTGCTTACACTCAAACAAATTGAAGACGTCATCCAGCTAAACTAGATCACTGGAGTTGTTGAATGAAAAGAGAAGTCGTTGAAATTTTTGTAAGTCACAGATTGTAGGAGTTTTTTTTTTGTAGATCTAGCTTCAACAATGAGAGAAATCTTTCTTGAGGGGGGAATTCGAGCACCCATTTAAAAGTCAGATATGTCAAAGCTATCCAGAGGAAATAGTTAATCAGAGGATATCATTGAAGTCATTTGAGTATGGAAAGAGAGATCGCCTAGGAAGTGCAAAAAAATTCAAAGTTGCTGAGGGAGCCACATAAGTTTTTTTTTTGAAGGCATTATCAATATTGAAGAGAACATAGAAGTGGCTGTAGCCAAAAGTTAAATCCATGGAAGGAGATTGTTGGGAAAAAAGCCACTAAAGCATAGTCTTGTGAGCAAAAGAGGGAATGTTGGTGTTATGAAGGTCAAAGGAAGGATTGTAGATCTGCCGATAGTAGAGCTGGGAGCCGTCAGATAAGGAAGTCGTCATAACTTGAAGTTGTTAAAATGAGATCGGCCAAGTCAATAGTTCGCAGAAAGTTTCAGAGGAGAAAATAGCCAATGAAGTGAGCCGTTAGCCCAATAAGGAGTTTGCAGAATTCGTCCAATGGTAGATTAAATTCAAGCTAAAATGTCAAAGTATGTTGTCTTTATTGTCCATCTTGAAGTTGGTTCTGTAGATCATAAAAAGTTTGAATAGTTTGTATAAGTCTCTTGGTTCAAACATAATGAAATATTATGTAGAAAAACATTGTTAAAATCTATAGAACAAAGTAAGAAGTGTTGATAAAAGAGATCAGAAGGTCAGAGGAGGATAGAGAAGGATAGGTGTTTGAAGTTGTAAAAAAAGTTGAGTGAAATTGTCAATGTATAAGGAAATAATATGGTTGAATGCCACAACATTTTGTATGTGTGTAAGCCATGTATGAAGTCAGAAGAAGCAATTGACGTTAGGATCCCTGAGCACCAACAGTGTGACACTATGGGAGATGTTGAGGAAAGCAAGGTAATCACACCTGAACCTACAATGGACTGGTGACATTCAAGAAGGCCAGAGCTCGTGGATAGAGCATCCCTATAGTAAAACAAGATTTCCTAGGTTCGATCCATAAAATTTGAAGATTGGTAGATAAGATCGGTTGTCAAAAAATTATGAAGACAAAGTTTGAGGATTGAAGATGTTAAAGTATTTAAGGTCGAAATTAAGGGGGAGTATGTTGGATGTAATTTCTCCCTGTTCAGTCAAAGTGCATTAATATGCATTAATATTAGAAGTTTCATCCATCTGCAATGTCAGAAAATAGTATTTAAAGTAGAACCTTCTCACCTACTTCCACCGACCTGATGACCATGACCTTTGAATGCAAAGCACATGTTTTTAATGTATTCTAGTATGTCTAGTATGTTCTAAAGACCTCTATAAATAGAGGCAAATGTAATGGTTTTTCCAATCAGGCAATTGTAATTTCCTTGATCACCAAGCAAGCATTGGCATTGGCATGTTTGGTTAATTTCTGTGTGTTTGCATATTTTGTGTTTGTGCACTCATTTGCACCCACCTTTCATCTAGTATCATGAGACCCAAATCAGTCATTTCAAATTCCTTTTTCATAGCTCTGTTGAACAAATCAATTGCCAAATCACCCGTGAATATCAAATCATCAACATACAAGCAAACAATTATGATCTCACCTTACTCGTTCATCTTGGTATACAATGTAGGCTCACTGTTGCACCTATTGAAGCCATTTTGCAAAAGATAAGAGTCAATTCTACTATACCAAGCTCTTGGGGCTTTCTTGAGTCCATAGAGTGCCTTTTTCAGTTTGTAAACTTTGTCTTCTTAACCCAAAATCTCATACCCAGGTGGCTGCTCCACATAAACTTCTTCTTCAAGGTAACCATTCAAAAAGGCTAATTTTACATCCATTTGGTAAACTAGCCACTTGTTTTGAGCTGCTATTGCAAGTATAGTTCTCATGGTGTCTAATAGAGCTACTGGAGCAAATGTCTCATTGTAATCAACCCCAGGCTGTTGTGAATATTCTTTTGCCACTAGTCTCGCTTTATATTTTTGCACATCACCATTTGCATCTAATTTGGTTTTGTAAACCCACTTCACTCCTATAACATCCTTGTCTTCTGGAAGACTCACTAACTCCCATGTTTGATTCTTTTCAATTGCATCAATTTCATCATCCATTGCATTTACCCATTTTTCATGCTTGATAGCATCTTCATAATGAATTGGATCTTCTACTTGTGAATAAAATGCAAAAAGAGAAATTAGACCAGCATTGTTCTCACCTTCATTTTGCTCATAAATGTCTCTCAAACTTCTGATTTTTTGTCTCCTCAAACTTGCCAATGTAGGATTTGACATATCACTTGAACTTGGACTTGATGGTCCTGCACCTTGATTGCCACTTGTAGATGGTGTTTATTGTACATTTGAAGGAGTGGATGCTTGAATGCGTGGGGCTGTCCTTACACTTGATGATGGTGTCATTTGATGACCACTTTGTTGAGCCTGAATGGGTGTGGAAGGAGTCGCATTTGATGGAGTACCTGCTGGTGTAAAATCTTCTCTATTTTCTTGAGGTAAGTGGGCTGCAATATTGATTGTTTTCTCAAAACTTCCATCCTATGTTTCATCTTCTATGAATTGCACATCTCTGCTAATTATAACTTTCTTGGTTATTGGATTGTATAGTTTGTATGCCTTGGATTCATCACTATAACCAACAAATATACACTTTTCTCCCTTGTTGTCCAACTTTCTTCTCAACTCATCTAGCACATGTGCATATGCCACACATCCAAATACTCTCATGTGAGAAACACTATGCTTTCTTCCAATCCATGCTTCTTTAGGAATCATATTCTTCATACTCTTGATTGGACATCTATTCATAATGTATGTTGTACAAGCTACAGCTTCAGTCCAATATTCATTTCACAAATGCTTTGCTTTCAACATGCTTCTTGTCATTTCCATGATTGTTCTATTTTTTCTTTTAGCTACCCCATTTTGTTGAGGTATGTACCTGGTTGTGAATCCCATGGTCTTTGCAAAAATGTAGAAATCCATTTGAGATGTATTCACTACCTCTATCTATTCTCAATGCTTTCATGTAGTGCCCACTTTGCTTCTCAACAAGTGCCTTGAATTGACGGAAGTAATCAAACACTTCATTCTTTTGCCTTAGAAAGTAGACCCATGTTTTCCTTGAATAGTCATCAATGAAGGTCAAAAAGTAGTAGCTTCCACCAATCGAGGGTGTTTGCATTAGCCCACATAAATCTGAATACACAATCTCCAAAGGTGCCTTTGCTCTAATTGACTTGCCAATTGGAAATGTGTCTATGTTGCTTTCCCAAGATGCATCCTTCACATACTCTTTCTGGTTTCTCTATTAATGGCAAACCCTTTACCATACTCTTCCTATGAAGAAAATTTAGACCTCCAAAGTTGAGATGCCCAAATCTTAGATGCCATAACCAATTTTCATCTTTTATTTCTTCTTGAAAGATGGTTTGTGTAACTACTGCAACCTTTTCTTTATCCTCTTGTGGGTTCATTGTGGGCTGTGCTTGAGCATATTCCACATTCAAATCTGGCTTAATCCTTAGGGGAAACATTCTATTGTTTGTCATTTGCACTTTAGCAATAAGCTAATTACTTGGAAATTTATCTAGAATAGTGCATTCTTTGTTTTTGAAGAAGACTCTATACCCCTTTTGAACAAGCTTCCCAATACTCGTTAGATTGTGTTTTAGACCAGGCACAAAATACACATCTGAAATATACTTTTTCTCCCCTTGTTTAGTTAGAATGTTGATATTTCCTTTACCCATAACTGAAACTTTGTTGTCATTACCCAATGTGACATCTAATTTTACACTTTCATTTAAACTTGAAAATATTTCTAAGTTCCCTGTCATGTGATTGCTGCAACCTGAGTCTAAGAACCATACATCCTTCTGATTTTCTTGTGCTACATTGCATGCTATGAATATATTTCTCTAATTTTGGTTTTCTCTTGTAAAGTTTGCATTTTGTTTGCTGAAATCAAATTGTTTTTTCCTACATTCATTTGAATAATGCCCATATTTCTTACAATAATGACACTGGATTTGAGATTTGTCATACCTTTGACCTTGTGGTTGATTTTGAGATGGGTTTGGGCTTGAGCTATGGATACTACCTCTTCCACTTGAGCTTGATGGGCTGCTTCTTCCACCTCTATATGAATTCCTTCCTCTACCTCTGAAATTAGATCTTCCTCTGCCTCTACCTTGGTTGATTGAAGCTTGTGACTTGAATGCATGCTCCAATGAGGTGTTTGTTGACCTACTTAGCCTATGTTCATGTGAAATGAGAGATACATGGAGCTCATCAACTAAAAACTATGAGAGGTTCTTTGTTTCCTCTATGGTCACAACTATGGATTCAAACCTTGTGGGTAAACTCCTTAAAATCTTTTCTACAATTCTTCTATCCTCAAGTGTTTCACCATGAGATTTGATTTGATTAAATAAACCCATCACTTGTGTGAAAAAAAGTGTCTATTGAATCTAAATCCTTCATGAAGATTGTTTCAAAATCTCTTCTCAACATTTGCAACTTAGCTGTCTTAGCCTTTGCCATGCCTTGATATGTTGTTTGAAGAATATCCCATCCCTGTTTGGACTTTGTTGCGGCTGCAATTCTTGGAAAAATACTCTCATGCACTGCTTAAAAGATGTAAAAGAGAGCTTTGGAGTCCTTCTTTTCGTTATCCCTCAACAAATCTTTCTCTACTTGAGATAGAACATTGTATGCTACTGCATCTAGTGGTTTTAGAAAGCCATTCTCTACAAGATCCCATATGTCTTGAGAACAAAAGAGTGCCTTCATTGTTATGGACCAGTAATCATAATTTTTCCCATTGAATTGTGGGATTTGAGGATTTGCTAAACTTGTGCTTGTGCTTGCCATTGTTGACTGTGTATACCTTTGCCTTGAAAAACCTTTGTTGGAGCTCTTTGTTGATGAAGCCCTTTGCACTAATAACCTTCAGCTTTGCTAAAACTTTCTTTTCAAGAGCAACCTTTGGCTCTGATACCTTCTCACCTGCTTCCACCGACCTGATGACAATGACCATTGAATGCAAAACACATGTTTTTAATGTATTCCAGTCTGTCTAGAATGTTCTAAAGACCTCTATAAATAGAGGCAAATGTAATGGTTTTTCTCATTAGGCAATTGTAATTGTAAATGACATTTTGAGAAGGTTTAATATGACAAATTGTAAATTAGCTCCAACACCAATTGTCACAGGACTGAAATTAAGCAAGGATGACAAAGGAGCCAACATTGATCCAACTTTGTATAAAAGGCTTGTTGGTAGCCTCATATATTTAACAGCCACAAGGCCTGACATAATGTATGCAGTTAGTCTCATTTCAAGGTTCATGGAGTCTCCAAAGGACTCTCATTAGCAAGCAGGAAAGAGAATTCTCAGTTATGTGAGTGGAACAAGAAACTATGGCATTCAGTATGCAAAGTCAAATGAGTTCAAGCTCATAGGCTACATAGATAGTGATTGTGTAGGAAGCATTGATGATAGGAAGAGCACTTCTGGTTATGTCTTTCATTTTGGAACAAGTGTAGTTTCATGGGCTTCAAAGAAACAACCAATTATCACTCTTTCATCAGCTGAAATAGAGTATGTAGCAGCCACAAGTGCATCATGTCAAGAAGTTTGGATGAGAAGAGTTTTGAAAGATATCGGTCAAGAACAACAAGAGGCAACAATGATCTACTGTGACAACAACTTAGCTATAGCACTATCAAAGAATCTAGTTTTTCACAAGAGAAGCAAACATATTGACACTAGATACCACTTCATTAGAGAGTTGATCAACAATAGAGAGATTTATTTGGAACACTGCAGGTCCAAAGATCAGTATGCAGATATCTTCACCAAGCCATTACCAAAAGAAAGCTTTGAGTATCTGAGAGATTGTTTGGGAGTTTTAGATAGTATTAGTTGTGATTAAGGGGGAGTGTTGAAATATAATCTCAATCACTGCAATAAATCTACTTCACTATTCACCCTCCAGCCTTTTCTGATCGGCCATCATTTCTAATTAATTGTTGAAGACTTTTGAAATGAAAAACCTACTCTCTCTGTTCTATCCTATTTCATTATTGTTTTTCTGTAGGGAATGGTGGAAGTATGGCCTTCTTCTCCACCGTATGGAAGAAGGCTAGATTTTATCAAATCAAAATGGCAGTCAAGTCCAGTTCGTAGCTGTGTTGTTTTAGTTGAGTGCTGGGCATAGAAATTAGTAGTAGTGGTGCTCTATTTTTTTCCTTGTTACGTATTGAGAGCAGCAGCTCTGTTTAAACCCAATATATATGTAGTTTTATGTGTAAAAACTAGTATCTGCTTGCAAGGATTAGTTTTTATTCCATAGTTTTTTATTATGTTGTAATATTGTTGTAGAATGAAAGCACTATAAATGTGTAGATTTAAAAAAAATATAAATGCTCTATTTTATTTCATCTTTATGCAAATGTGATGAGCTGTAGCTCTCTATTTTTCTTTATCCTCTACCTTTTTTTCTTCACATGTGAGTTATCATGCATTTGTGGGCACTATGTGTCCTCTTAGTGCTTTGCCATTTTCCTAGCCATGAACGCTGATCTCTCTGTCTCTATCTGCACAAGTGAAGTTCGTTGAAGGTATGTTTCCCCCTATATTTCAAACCCTCTACAATGAAGCAGTCCCCAGATCGCTAAGGATGTTCAATGATTGACATTTTTTGCTTATTCCCCAGATAGGCTTTTTGTAATCCATGTTGATGTGCTACTGGTTGTCCTTGGAATTGTATGATCAATAATCTGGGTAGTAAGTTTAAACTAACTACAGATTCCACCTAATTGTTGTTTTTCTTTTGTCCAAAATTAAAACTAACTATTCATGGGCTTAGACACCTTGTAATATTAAATATCTTTCCCCTGTACAAAAACAAGTGGGACAAAGACAAATTTCTATAATTTAGTTTACTAGCAAGGTGAATTGCTTCCTGTCTAGGTACCCTCTTGCCGAGTATGCAGAACTTATAGAATTGGGCTTTAACCATTTGTAGAAGGAAAAGCTTTTACATAGCATTGTACCCCCCTTCTCTCATTTGTGGGTGGAGAATTCCCTAGGTTGCTAGTGTTGCATTCATTCTGGATGTGGCTGCCACAATAGCACACGCTGAGCATGGTGAACTATGATGGTAGCTTAGAAAGCCTACCTAATGGGCAAGGTTCCAAAAAATTAAATCTGGCTATACTAATATTTTAAGAAAGTGATTTTGAATAATATTCATTCCAATTATGGCAGAAATCTTGTATTAACAGTTTTTTTTATTTTCTTTGCTTATTAATAATAATACTATGAATTTATTTAATTACCGCTGGTAACTAGTCTACAAAATAGTTATGCAACTGGCAACTATAAAGGGAGAATTGATAATCAATCCCAAATTATTTCATTTGGCAAATGGTTTGATAGAGATAACAACATAGTTAAGTTCAATATCATTTGGTTTAATATGTATTAAGTATGTAATTTTATTTTTCTTAGGATTACATTAATATTAATAGTAGAGCTCAATGGAACAAATATGTTGGAGAACGTTGCCTATGCCAGTGCATAACTCAAATCATCTCTATTAATGTAGTTGTAAAGCGTATTGTTGTTGTGTAAAATTAGGAGTCAAGTTTAAATTTATATTGGTAGGATCGTGGGACCCAATATCCTCTAAGTGCCACCCTTAGAGTTCTTTGAGGAACCCTAAGCTTTCACCCTGCCATATATCTAAAGCATAATGCCTTAAAGAATGCAGTCCATATAAGCTACACTGTCACATTTCAACATTCAAAAAGCTAAGCTAACCAACCATCTTTTTAAAGTAGTTTTAAAAGATTTATGGGGATTTAAGATTTGTTTAAGGATTTAATGAATAGTTTAACCACATCACTAAAGTAAATTACAGTTAAACAATGCGATTCTTTCAGTAAGATGAAATCCAAAGAAAATCCTTGGCAATGATGTTTTTTAATGGTGATAAAAGCAAACGTTATTGCCATCTATCTCAGAGGTGCACAACTATAGCCCAACAGTTTTGACACACACACGCCTCCTCTTGCAGATGCAACCGTTTATCACTCTATGAATGTCAAAGACAACAAATAAAAGCAACTTTATCAATTCATACTTGCTGGCTATGAATCATGGCGGAGGCTTTCTACATTCACATTTTTTTGGGTGCAGCCATAGCAGAAAATGGAAAATACCGCAAGCATCTGGACCTAGATTCAATGTTAAAATAACAATTTTTTTGGTTTTTCAATTATATGATTTGTTACGGCTATCGGAGCAACAGGAATGGGTGGCAAGCACACCATCTTCTTCGGATATCCTTTTTTCCTAAAGTGCTTTTTTTTCTTTTCTATTCTCCTGAAGAGTGAAAGAGCTCTTGCTCTAGAGGCACCTAAAATCAAATATTGGTCTTTTTCTTTATAGAGGAGGTAACCGGGCTTCTCAGGGGCCTCCTTTCCTTCAACAATCACAGAGGTATGGATTTGCCTCTATGGCCTCCCAATAGAATTCTAGGATCCAAAATGTCTTACGGCAATTGGTAGGAACTTAGCATGTTTTGCTGAAATAGATATTCAATTAGTGGAAAAATCTCATACATTTTATGCACAGCTGAAAATCATAAGAGATTTGGACCTTGATCATACATTTGTTTTGGCAAAATTTAGTCCACGTTAACTTTTGAAAAAAATGGCTCAAAGAAATGTGACTTTATGGAATGCTACAATCATAACATATTCACAAAATGGGTTTGTTGAAAAAGTCTTGAGAAGCTTATTTTAAAGTTTTGATGTTACAGTTTTCTTCTAGTGAGGCCGTTCAGTTTCACACTTCCAGATTTGCTAGTGCTTTCCATATTTGCTACTACTTTGCCTATCACCCAAAGATAATAGAATATAATCCAAGCATTTACAACTATACCAGGTAGGAGGAATTTATCTGTATCCCTAGACTAGTATTATTTTTTTGGGTGTTATAAGATTTTTTAAGTTCTAGTATAATTGCATTAGGGTTTGTGAGATCTATCTCCTTCCACATCAGAATGCTTAGAATGTGAAGGTGAATTTTCACAGCAAAATACATACCTAGTTTTTGCAGGCCCACTTATAGATAGATATTCAGGAAACCTTATCTTTCTTTAGTAAAAACTATACCAACAAAATCTGTAGTAGAAGTTTGTTTCACAATAAAGAAAATCACAAAAACAAAAACTTAAAATTTATGACCATTACTAACATTACATACCTTATTTTGTAGGGCCACAGATAGAGATTTAGGTTCTCAGACTACCTTCTAGTGGTTCTAGACTAGTTCTCAAGTATGGCTTGACATGTTTAATAGAGCTTTGAAATATACAGCTTTCTTTTGACACACTTTTCAATTGCGACATGACACATAATAATTTGTGAAAGTTTTTTTTCAAAACATTCAATGCATATAAATCTTGATGACATCATACATCATACCAATATACGCATTGATTGCAAAGATTATAGTTCTTAAATTTTCTTTCATGTCAATTGTTAATTTGTATGTTTATTTCACATCAAAAAACAATAATACATTTATGGCATTTATAATACATTTATGCCTTGATTCAGATAGTTTTATTTTTTTAAAAATACAAAAATATGATTTTTTGCAGACTATTGGAGTATCACCCAATAGGAAAAAAGATAAATCACATTTTTCAGTTATTGAATAAGAAAAATAAATTAAAAACTATAGTATTTTTTCTCATATTTTTAATTCTACATGACTATTAGTTGAATAGGTTGAAATAATTGCAATTGAAACAATGCATAAGTAATCCTACCTATTGCAGAAAAATCAAAAACAAGAGTGAAATAATTTGACAAGTCACAGACAACGAAAAAAAAATCATTTTTTACAATTGTAACATAACTTTGTATAAACAACGAAGATGGTAAAAATCCCAAGCTGAAAAATATCAGAAAAAAAAAAAGTTACCGAAATGTCTAATTTTTTTGCAAGCATAGAAATGCATTTAATAATACGTTACGTTAAAAAATGAAAAATACCTGGCATCGAATTGCATGCACCTAAATTAGAGTTTCTAAGAAACCCTAATGGCGGACACTTGTTTGCCTTGATCATCCGTAACAAAATATTTTAGCGGGAGAAATGGCAGAACACTTTTATCTGACAGATTACTCAGATGGTCAAAATGAAAAATAGTCTAAATTAATCTATTCACACCATGTCTCAAAAATGAAAATGAAATAATTATAGGATATGCACCCTAGATAGCAAAACTCAATCAACCAAAATACCATGCCTTTCCTTGATTCTATGTTTTTTTCATGTGTTTCAAATTTTTAAACCTCAAGGTGTAAACTGTATAAGTGTTTTTTTATCTTTCTCTAAGGTTTATGTGTATGTTTCAAGAGATTAACACTGCCTTTGATGCTACCTTTTGCTGGTATATGCATTATGTATAAGTAGTTGACTAAGGAAAAATTTGTAACTTCCATCGAGTTATTTCAAGGAATGTTTTTGTTTTAATATAAAAGATATAATTGATAACCTTTGGATTATTTAAAGTATGCCCAATTGTTGATGACTTGTGATATATCTTTGGATTGCATTTTAACAAACATACAATAGAGGTTATGTGATTTTAGTGCATTCTTATTTATAAACTTTGTTCTTGAATCTGATTTAACCAACATACTATAACAACAAAAATATAGTTGACAATACTCAACATTAATAATAAAAATTATTTATATAAAATAGAAATTTATTAAAACTATATTTTGTATTTGTGTGCATAGTTATATTCAGCTCATTATAGTGAATAAAATTATTTTAATAAAAGAACTATTTATAATTTTAATAAATAAACTAACATAGCTACATTTATTTATGATAAATAAGCACTTTTAAATAGATGTCTTTAAATAATTTATTTCAGGCGATTTATTTTTTGATCTTTTGGACAATTCTCCATATCCTGCGTCAAAGATTTCAAAGCCTCAAATGAAATCAAACAACTATACTATTTACATGTGGCCAATTTTCAGAGGGCAAACGTGGATATCATGTTATTTAATTAAACAAAATATCCAAAGTAGATCCGCTCACAATCACTTACCGCGGTTTATAAAGTCATATCAGGTACGACACTTAGAATGGACGGAGACCTCAAATTGCATATCAGACACTTGTATTCCTATGATGCAATCAGATCTCATATTTTCTTTAACCTATTTTCCTCTGATATATTTTTGTTTTTAAAATATAATTTTCCATCGATCAACGATTTCTTGGGCTTGAAAGCCCAACAAGAAAGCCTACCGGCTAACAAACACTGCCCACATCTAAATAGATCTCTTAATAAATTTATTTAAAAACTTTTAGAAGAGCCCACATCTAAATAGATCTCTTTGTAAATTTATTTCAAAACCCTTAGAAGATGAAATTTTGACTATAATGTTTAACACATCGCAATCAATTCTTAGGAGTATATTTATGTGAATTTATTGTAGATTATGATCTGATTGATCCTATAGAGGGTGGAACGTGAGAGCAAACCATTCCATTTTATAAAAGCTAAAGCGTGTCGAACATGAATCCTTTCAAAGATTTCGACCGGCATTCAAAATTCTGTTTTAAATTACATTGTGTAGCATCTTTTAGGATGTTTTGTGTCTCTCCGTGGAGAAAGAAGAGAATCACAGAATAACGGTGGTTATAAAACTGGCATCTTAATACGTTCGTGTTTGACAGTTCTAGGAAACACAGCTCTTTCTTTTACTGTTTAAATTTGGCAGCTTACGCTGCTGGCAATCGTGAAAAGGAGAATTGTGGAGTCCGGATTTCAACGAATAGAGTACCGTGGAAGCTTAGCAAACACTGAATGTTTGATCTTTCACTCTGCAAATCCATTTACGGAACGCTTCATCCCATCTCATGTTGGTAGCGATTAATTAGCACGGGGGTTTGGATTGGTGAAGAATGGAGCTCACGGTGCTGTCTCATCTCGACGGAGCGCGAACACAATGGTATCATTTTCTTGCAATAATAATGGCAGGCATGGGCTTTCTCACCGATGCCTACAACTTGTTTTGCGTCCCTCCCATTTCCAATCTACTGGGAAGACTATATTACAGCGGTAGGCTGCCTCCGGGAGCAAATTGTGCTGTTAACGGAATCGCTCTCTGTGGATTATTTGTGGGCAACCTCTTCTTTGGCTGGTTGGGCGACAGAATGGGCCGCAAAAAGGTCTACGGAATTACTCTCATTTTAATTATGAGCAGCTCGATCGCCTCTGGCTTCTCAGCGGGCAAGTCACGCGTATCAGTAGTGGCTTCCTTATGCTTTTTCAGGTTCTGGCTGTTAATTTTTGTAGCTTGGACAGGTGTTCTTAGTCTCGCGTGGAGATTACGAGGCTGGAAACACAGCTGGAATAATTATCTCCATACCTAGATAATTGATTTCTCGAGAGACTTCTAGATATTAGGGTTTAGAGTCTAATTAATCCTAGCCATTGATTAAGATTAAATCATGGCCATTGGTTTTCAATGAGGGGATTATAAAAGAGGATCAATAGGCATTTGGAAAACACAGATCCGAGAAGTATTTGCAGCGATAGCAAATAAATAAATTTGCGGTGATAGCAAATTGATTTGCAGTGAAAGCAAAGGGCGCAGTGATAGCGTTGGAGAGCAGTGGAATTGCCGGAGAAGGAAAATATTGCCGGAGCAATTTCAGCAGGAACAATTGAGGGAAGGGAATTTACAGGAAAGAAATTTCCAGAGCTCTGCCAGTAAGAGGCAAGCACTTTTGTATCTCTTGATTTTCTGCAGTTGAATAAAATTCATATTTGCTGACTGGTTTTCCTTTCGGGGTTTTTCCAGGGACAATTTGTCCAAAACATTGTGTTGATTTTATTTTTCTATTTCTGTGATTTTTCCGTGAAGTTGCAGCTGTGTTATTATTTAATATTTGCTGTAAATTATTTAATTTTTCGGCAGCCAAATAATCTTATAAGATAAGGAAATTAATAATCAGTAGCTGCAATAGATTTTTCACATGGTATCAGAGCAGATTTGAGTGCAGAACAGGCACAGGGAGAAAGGAAAAATAATCTAGGGTTTATAAAACCCAATTTGACCTCTTCAAATTATTATTTTCTTTTGAGATGGCCTCAGCAGGTTTAAGAGATCAGGACAGATTGGATGGAGCCTCAAATTTTGGTGTCTGGAAAGCCAGAATTTCTTTATTACTGGAAGAGAATGGTATCAAAGATTATGTGACCACTGTTGTACCTGTACCTACAGACGCAACACAGCTCATAGCATATAAGAAGGAAGATGCCAAGGCAAGGAGGCTGATTCTTGACGGTGTTAAGGATCATATTGTTCCGCATATTGCAGAGTTAGATACAGCAAAGACGATGTGGGATGCCATTATGAATCTGTACCAGAATGCTACCCTTAACCGAAAGCTGATTCTCAGAGAAAAGTTAAGGAATACCCGAATGAATAAGGGAGAAGACGTCACAAGTTACCTCACCAGACTTAGACTTGTCAAGGATGAATTGGCAGCTGTTGGAGACAAACCAAAGGATGATGAGCTAGTACGAATAGCCCTGAATGGGTTTACTAAGCAGTGGGATGTCTTTGTTCAAGTTATTAATGGACAAAACACCTTACCGAGTTGGGATCGACTATGGAGTGACTTCACTCAGGAGGAGCTTAGACTAAGTCTTGTCAATGGAACCAGCAGTAATAGTCAGAAAAGTGAGGTGGAACAGGAAAACGTTGCCCTAGCAGGAAAAGGGAAAGCGAAGAAGGGGTCTGGCAAAGGATCAAATTCAAAAGGTGAGAAGAAGAAGGACTTATCTAAGATCAAATGCTATGGCTGTCACGAGTTCGGCCACTATGTCAGCGATTGCCCACAAAGGAAGAAAAATGAAAAGAAGGGCAAGAGGCAAACGGCAGCTTCAGCGAGTGTAGATGAGCTTTCTAGTAGAATGGAGGATGAGTTTGCACTCATAGCTTGCCTGACTAGCTCAACCTCACAGGGTGTTTGGTATATAGACAGTGGGGCGTCATTTCATATGACAGGAGTTAGGGAGTACTTCTCTAGATATAAGGAGGAGGACATCAGATTCTAGATTCAGATGGGGAACAAGTCCAAGTGCAATCCAGTTGGGAGAGGGACTGTTCTATTTCAGAGGGAGAATGGCAAGCCTATTTCCATTCATGATGTGTTGTATGTGCCAGGCTTGGGCATGAATCTAATTTCCGTATCTGTCCTTCAGGATAAAGGCTACAATGTACTCTTTAGAGGGGCGCATGTTTTAATCAAGCATAAGGATTGGAAATCATCCATAGCTATTGGAGTTAGGAGCGGCCGACTTTATAGGTTGCAGTTTGATACTCCTAAGGCACTAGTGAGCAGCAGTAATCCTAGAGATCAAGGAGAGCTATGGCATAGAAGGATGGGCCATATACATCATGGAGCACTTAAATTGCTTCGTGAGACAGTGACAGGTGTTCCAGACGTGAGCACAGAGCATGATGATGTATGTAAGGGATGTGTATTGGGGAAGTTTGTGAAAGCAGCTTTTCCAAGGAGTGACACCAGATCCAAGGGGGTTCTTGATCTAGTACATTCAGATATATGTGGACCAATGTCAACGAAGTCTCTCAGAGGATATGAGTACTTTGTTACTTTTATTGATGATTTCTCCAGGAAGACCTGGATATACTTCTTGAAGACCAAGGATGAGGTCTTCAGTCACTTCCAAGAGTTCAAAGCTCTTGTGGAGAATTCGACAGGCAGGAAGGTAAAGGTTCTTCGGTCAGACAATGGAGGCGAGTACAAAGGGAAAGAGTTCCAGGAGTTCTGTACCAGGGAAGGAATCAAGAGAGAGTGGACCGTTCCTTACAACCCGCAGCAGAATGGGGTTGCTGAGAGGAAGAATCGTTCTATATCGGAGGCTGCAAGGGCTATGTTGTATGACCAAGATATGCCACGATACTTATGGGCAGAGGCATGCAGTACAGCAGTATACATACAGAACAGGGTTCCACATAAGGTATTGGGCAAGATGACACCAGACGAGGCATTCTCAGGGAAGAAGCCAGATGTTAGTCACTTCAGGATATTTGGGAGTTTGGCATTTTGTCACATTCCAGGGGCTACACGTTCCAAGTTAGATCAGACTGCAGAGAGAGGGTACTTTGTGGGGTACAGCGAGACCTCAAAGGCATATCGGATATTTATTCCAGGGACCAAGAGGATTATAGTCAGGCGTGATGTCAAATTCATGGAGGACAAGGCATATAGGAGGTCTAGAGATTTGCCAGCAGATGATCAGAATGAGCAGCCAACAGAAGCTCCAAGGATTGTTCAACCAGAACAGGGGCAGCGAAGCACGAGTACAGTTACTAGTACAAGCACAGGCTCAGGTGCTGAGAGTTCGCAGAGTATGGAGCAACAGATACAGCAAATCCAAGAGATGCATCAAGAAGATATGGAGTTTGATATTTCATCCTCTATAGTTGACAGGAGGAACCGTGAGGTTCAACAGACACATAAGGATACTCAGGAGTTTGTGGGAGCTCCTAGGACGAGTAATAGACAGCGGAAACAACCAGCTAGGTATAATGACTATGTGGCATTGGTTAGTCAGTTGGTAGATAGTGAGCCTTCTAGCTATCAAGAGGCTGCACAGCAACAGGTGTGGCAAGATGCGATGGTTGAGGAATATACCTCAATAATGCAGAATGATGTCTGGGAGGTTGTGCCTAGACCGACAGATAGGGCAATGGTTGGATCACGTTGGATCTATAAGATTAAGCATGGTGCAGATGGTAGCATCGAAAAATACAAGGCAAGGTTCGTGGCCAAGGGGTTCTCTCAAAAGGAGGGAATAGACTATGAGGAGACATTCGCTCCAGTGGCCAGGTATACTTCTATACGAGCCGTAATCTCACTTGCAGCGCATATGGGATGGCAGATCCATCAAATGGATGTCAAGACGGCATTTCTTAATGGTGAATTGTTAGAAGAGGTATACATAGAACAACCAGAGGGCTTTGTAGCACACAGCAGCGAAACCCACGTGTGCAGATTGAAGAAAGCTTTGTATGGACTCAAGCAGGCTCCCAGGGCGTGGTATGAGCGCATTGATAGATACTTGCAGAGAATAGGCTTTGTGAAGAGTGAGGCAGATGCTAACCTCTACTACTTGGTGGTTGGGGGTGAAATTCTCATTCTTGTTCTATATGTGGACGACTTGTTTTTAACAGGTTCACTGGGGCTTATAGAGGAGTGCAAGAGGGACCTTGCAGCAGAGTTCGAGATGAAGGATTTGGGGCTTATGCACTACTTTCTAGGCATGGAAGTGTGGCAGACAGATGGAAAGATTTTCCTTGGACAAGGGAAATACTGCATTGAAATCTTGAAGAGGTTTGAAATGCAAGATTGCAGAGCCATGTCTACACCTATGATCACGAATTGGAAGAAGGTAGACACATCCAAGGAAAAGGATGTAGACCCCACCTTATACAGGATGTTGATTGGATCTCTCATGTATTTGGTCAACACTAGGCCAGATATATCCTTTGCAGTAAACTCTCTTAGTCAGTTCATGGTTGAGCCGAAAAGAGTGCATTGGATAGCAGCAAAGCATGTGTTGCAGTATTTGCGTGGTACAATCGAGTATGGGATCAGATATGCTCGAGGTGATGGTATCAAGTTGATAGGCTATACTGATGCAGATTGGGCAGGTAGTGCGGTGGACAGGAAAAGCACTTCAGGGTGCTGCTTTAGTTTAGGATCAGGAGTTGTCTCTTGGTACAGCAGGAAGCAAAAGTCCGTGGCTCTGAGTTCTGAAGAAGCAGAATACATAGCAGCTAGCATGGCAACGTGTGAGGCTATATGGCTTCGGAAGTTGCTAGTAGCCTTGTTTGGTCAGAGGGTTGAGACTACAGTGATACACTGTGATAATCAGAGTTGCATCAGATTATCTGAGAATCCAGTGTTTCATGATAGGTCTAAACATATAGACATCAGATATCATTTCATCAGGGATTGTGTACAGCGGAGGGTTGTTCAGCTACAGTATATACCTACAGATCAGTAGGTAGCAGACATTTTGACAAAAGCATTGGGGAAGGCAAAATTCATCTTCTTCAGAGGTAAGTTGGGTGTTATGCAGAACACCTTCCTCGCTAAGAGGGAGTGTTAATTTTTGTAGCTTGGACAGGTGTTCTAGTCTCGGGTGGAGATTACGAGGCTGGAAACACAGCTGGAATAATTATCTCCATACCTAGATAATTGATTTCTCGAGAGACTTCTAGATATTAGGGTTTAGAGTCTAATTAATCCTAGCCATTGATTAAGATTAAGTCATGGCCATTGGTTTTCAATGAGGGGATTATAAAAGAGGATCAATAGGCATTTGGAAAACACAGATCCGAGAAGTATTTGCAGCGATAGCAAATAAATAAATTTGCGGTGATAGCAAATTGATTTGCAGTGAAAGCAAAGGGCGCAGTGATAGCGTTGGAGAGCAGTGGAATTGCCGGAGAAGGAAAATATTGCCGGAGCAATTTCAGCAGGAACAATTGAGGGAAGGGAATTTACAGGAAAGAAATTTCCAGAGCTCTGCCAGTAAGAGGCAAGCACTTTTGTATCTCTTGATTTTCTGCAGTTGAATAAAATTCATATTTGCTGACTGGTTTTCCCTTCGGGGTTTTTCCAGGGACAATTTGTCCAAAACATTGTGTTGATTTTATTTTTCTATTTCCGTGATTTTTCCGTGAAGTTGCAGCTGTGTTATTATTTAATATTTGCTGTAAATTATTTAATTTTTCGGCAGCCAAATAATCTTATAAGATAGGAAATTAATAATCAGTAGCTGCAATAGATTTTTCACACTGGCTAGGCGTTGGAATCGGGGGAGATTATCCTGTGTCTGCCACAATCATGGCCGAATACGCGAATAAAAAGAGCAGAGGAGCTTTCATGGCCGCTGTGTTCGCCATGTATGGCGTGGGAATGCTGACGAGAAGTACAGTTGCTATGACCGTCGCTGCCTGTTTTAAAGCACTTTACCCGAATCCAACTTTCTGTCAGCAGGACATGATGTGGAGGATAATCTTAATGCTTGGAGCCGTTCCGGCGGCTGCAACATTATACTGGCGAATGAAAGTGCCGGAGACCGCCCGATTCACGGCGCTCGTGGCTAAGAATGCTGATAAAGCAGCAGCGGACATGTCGAAAGTTCTGGGTATCAATATTACTGAAGATGAAGCAGATGTCAGCAGGATCCAAACCGTGAGGCCATCATTTGGATTGTTTTCCAAGGCTTTTCTTAAATCTCACGGCAGGGAATTGGTGGGCACCATGTCGTGCTGGTTCTTCTTGGACATTCAATTCTACAGTAACAATCTGTTGCAGAAAGATATATATAGAGCAGTGGGATGGTTGAAGGAGTCGGAGGCCTACAAGAATACAGTTGATGAAGTTTTTGACACAGCAAGAGCGCAGGCGCTGGTGGCTTTGTGGGGGACTCTACCGGGATGCTTGGCCACCGTTTTGTTGATAGATCGTATTGGCAAGATCAAAATTCAGCTGTTTGGGTTTTTGTTTATGTCGATTTTTATATTCGCCATGGCTGTTCCGTATCAGAGTTACTGGCTTGACAAATCGCATAAAGCCGGGTTTACATTCATGTATTCGTTGACGTTTTTCTTCTCGACTTTTGGACCGAGCAGCACGACGTTCATCGTGCCGGCAGAGTTATTTCCAGCTCGCCCATGGTATGTCTTCTGCTGCTGGAAAAGCTGGCGCCTTGATTGGAGCGTTTGGGTTCCGGTATGCAGCGCAACCCACGCATAAGAGCTCACCTTACTACGACAAGGGTTATCCTACTGGGATAGGCATGGATAACACCCTGATTATTCTTGCACTAGCAAGCTTCTTGGGCTTTTTGTGCACATTTCTGATTCCTGAAACAATGGGCAGATCATTAGAACAAAATGAGAGTGATGTTGGTCCAGCAGAATCCGAAAGTGTGCATGATTATAGTATGCAGGTGAAGAACTCTTCTCCGATCTCTTATTTAAACTTTACTCGGAGTGTCACACATGGAACGTCCAGATGAGAACGCACAATGTCAATTCTAGAACTGTATGAATTGTTTCATTCAAATGAATTAGAACTCGTGTTTAAATAGTGGTAAATAGTAATGGCAAAAAATTTACCTTCAATTTTAAACAGTCGAGCCTGTCAAGCAATTTTTTTTATGAGAGTTATCTATACAATGATGCCTTTAAAATACTATGACAAACCTGAGTACAAATAAAATTATATATGAGTCAAAAATTTTGACAGTTTGTCCAAAATCTCTCCTTTCATATCTTACGGTCTTTTTAAAATTTCGATTGTATTTTACGATAAAAATTCCTAAATACGCCTATACAACCATCAAATTTAGCCCACGATCTAAATACAAAGTAAACGCAAATCTAATTTTCTCTCACGTTGTTCTCTTTTTACATGCTTATTGAAATATATTTTAGTTAAGGCCGAACATGAAAATTATTGCCAGAAAAATTTATAATCTACGAATATTAGTTGCATATTTGGTGCAAAGGTTTCATCAACAAAATTTAACTATTTGGTGAGTTATATTTTTAACTATAATTCAAATAAATTTGAATTTTAGTTGAAATTATTTACGTGTATGAGTCACTGATATATTTGGTTTGGAAAGTCAAGAATGATAATTTGAATTGTATTGCCATAACTTTTTATAAATAATTTATATTTCTTTTTTTTATAAATTTGTATGGCATTCATTAAAGTCGTGTAAATTTCTAAATGCATAAGGTATAGCTTCTATGTAATTTTTACAAAAAATAATTTTTACATTATAGATTGGAAAAGTTTCAAATTTCAAATGAATATATAGTTTTCTTCATTTTCTTTTTGTACTCCATTTTTAAACTTTTACCCTATTGTGACTCCTCTCATTCTTCTCCTTTTTCTAGTTCTCCATAATGCTTTTGTTCCCTTGACATTATTAACCAACGTGAGAGATTCTATTCAATAGGCCCCATTGAATGCCCTTGTGCTTTGTTCATGGGGTTCTATGCCAATTAGTGATATGAGTTTTCATTGTATGGCAATTGTCTCATGCTCCCATGCCTTGATCTTTCCCTCCCATTGTGTTAATTATTTGGTCTTACATGCCACAATTGAGTCCCAAGTTGAATTTCATGGCAGGCACTATTCCTTATAGCTCAAGTTACCATGGGTAGAATTCCTATTTTGTAGAAATATTGGCTCCCATGGGACATTAGATCTCCTGATCTAACATCCTACAAAAGGTATGGTTTGTTTTGTGCTACAAGCACCTTTGGACTCTACTAATCATCCATTGATTTTATCCAACAGTTTGTGGGAGTCCATGGGTAGAATGAAGATTCATTAGTGACATGCTTCACTATTGGCTGCCCCATCTAGTGGTCAGTCCCTTCTATATAGTTAAAAGTTGTTCTAGCAAGCTCCTTAATGTCATGGTGGGTGTGATCTGAACCTTTGGATTAGGATACAATGAAAATATAACATGGCTCATAGGATTCATTTATGTTTCTTTGAGGAATATTGGTCCCAAGCTCTACAAGTTGTAGGATCATCTTTGAGGAATTTGTGTTAGATCTTATCCATTATGTGCAAAATATGATCTCTAACTAGTTTCTCATCAGTCAAGGTGAGGTTGATTAGCTCTTGTACTCATTCTATGTGGTTGTATTATCATGCAGTCGACTATTAGGGGTGGCACATTCTCATTTCTCCACATCAATGGTTGGGAACAATATTCAATTTCCATCAATTTATTGGTCCAATTAGCAAAGTTCTTCTTGGAAGGTTTTCCTATAGAGTGTTAGGGAGGTTCTATGACATCACCGGCTCGGTGGACTTGCTCTTTTTAGAATAGATTAATATGATTGGTGGGTGTAAAGAAAAATTGGTTAAGGTGAAAATGCATTGTACAATCTACCAATTCTTAGATCTATGATCTAACAACATATGGGAGTCAAAGGTAGTGATAAGGGAAAAAGTTTTTGGATGCTAACTAACTGCCCTATCTAGTTCAATCAATGACCCCATATTTTCCAAATTTGGACAACATAATAGAAAGCTTTACGTATGGTCACCCATGAATTTTCAAGAGTAAATGTTCAAAGTTGTGTCACACTTCAGTCAACTTATCAACATAAATGATTTCCAACTAAAAGTCAATTTTAGTGAAACATATGTTCTAGTTGAATTCTTTCTAGCTAAATTATATCTGGGTTGCAATTTTTGCAACTAGATGTCTCCACTAAATACATATGTAGCATCACTTTGGGAGCAATTTATTAAAAAAATAAAATTATTTAAAAAACGTGAGGTTCAAACAACTCCTACTCACATAAGTAATCTCTTTTTTAAAATATAAATGCCCTTTTGCATATCTATAAGTGCAATTTGTAAAAATATATATTTTTAATATTTTATTCAGTATTTATATTTTCTTTTTTACTTTTACTAAAAGTAGGTTATCAACAAAAATATAGTGTTGATTGTCCTCTCAAGAAAAATACGAAAGTTTATTAAAAAAATAAAAAAAATATGATGCGCTAGAGGAGGGATTCTATGTCAAGGTGATATATTTTTTTTCCTATTTTAAGTAAATAGTTAAGACAAAAGGTTATATCCCATTGAAACAATTATGTTTTCGTTACACATAAATTTCAAGATTTATTTAAAAATATATATTTTATCAAAATGGGTGAAAATCAATCCATACTCTAAAGTTTAGATTTATAAATACCCCCAAAAAATTAAAAAATGAAATTTACTATATAAAGAGTGACATCCCACTTAACCTTATTTTTTAGCATTTTATCACCAACTAAATTATAATGTCAATTTTATAAAAAAACTATATTCAAATAATTTTTTATCTTTTTTAAAAAATACAAACATAAAATTCACTAAAAATCTACATTTTATTATTTTACATCATTTTGTAATTCAAAACATATAGATTGCTTTCTAGTGATTCAAGTTAAAAGGTAAATTAGTGTTGGCCACTTCCTTTATAAAAGTGTGATAGAAATTTGAACTTTCACCCTTTAGTTAAACATGCCACATCTTGGGATGTTACAATTTTGAGGACTATAAGAAGCAAGGACCACACTTGTGGTAGTTGAAGATTTTATGGCATTTTTTAATCTTGATAAGGAGATTACAAGCTCAACTACTTGATAGGATTTTTAGGTGGATCAAATCATCTATGTAATGAACTTGCAAGATAAAATATGCTAAACATAGAAATATCATAGAAATAAGAGAAATAAAATGGTTTTATTTTCTTCATAGTGTGACTTTGATGGGAAACCTCCAAATAGAGCATACACTCCAATTACAAATATCAAGATACCTCCTATTGGGAAGTCATTACAATATATAGAGTTTTGGCGAAGGCAACTACTGCAATCCCATGCATGTGCAGTAATTACTTTATTCTAACAGCCAATGGGATGATTTACAAAGAAAATGCACCCTCCTTTAGTAATTCTACGTAAGGGTGACTTATAAAGCATATACACCCAACTAATACTAGTTAGCATATAGTAAAATGAGGTGCATAACATTACACCCCTTCAAAAAGCTTTATCCTCAAAGCTTCATATGATGAAGCCTAGAGAGAATGCTAGTGGGTTCCCATGTGGCATTTTTAAGTTGAAGGCCCTTCTGGTAGACTAAGAACTCCTCAATACAATGATTGTGAAGGTTCTTGGTGTTTTTGTCCAAAATAACCTTAGATTCTAAAATATGAATCCTTCCTCATCCAATGCAGGTGGCTTTCTTAGAGGGTGAGTAGTAATCCCAATCACTTTGTTGAGACAAGAGACATGAAAAGCTAGGTGGATCTAAGAACAATGTTGGAGTGCCAACTTATATGCCACCTCACCAATACATTAGATCACCTGATAGGGACTATAAAATTTTAGAACCAACTTATGACAATGCTTGTCCCTTAATGAAAGTTCTCCTTGTAGGGCTGGAGATGTAAAACAACCCAATCACCAATTTCAAAAATCTACTTTGTTATATATTGATCCACATGTTATTTCAGAAAATTTTGGGCCTTTATTAGATTTGCATTAAGTAGTCAAGAAATGTCTTCATACTTGGCTAGAGTGATATCAACTACTACAATGTTAGAAGAACTTAAAGCATAAGTACACAAAGAGGGTGGGGGCGTACCATAGAGGGATTCATAAGGGTTAATTTTTGAATCACTATGATAAGTGGTATTGTACCACCACTCAAGTGGTGGTAGCCACTTGCCCCACTATCCCTATTGCTTAGACACAAAATAATGCAAGTAAGTCTCAAGGTACTTGTTGATAATCTCATATTGACTGTCAATTTGAGGATGATAAGCTAATTCGTGTTCAAGGTAGTGTCCTACAACTTAAACAACTCTTACCATTATTAACTAGTAAAATCTTGATCATGATTGTTGATAATAGAGCAAGGCATCCCATGGAGTTTGAAAATAGAATCCAAGAAGTATTGAGCAACCACAACAACAATGTAAGGGTGAGGTAATGCATAGAAATGGGCATATTTGGTCCACCACCACCAAAATGACCTATTTTTTACCTTAGAGTGGAATCCCCACAATGAAATCCATAGCGATACTAGTCTAGGCCCAATCATAAGGGTTAATTTTTGAATCACTATGATAAGTGGTATTGTACCACCACTCAAGTGGTGGTAGCCACTTGCCCCACTATCCCTATTGCTTAGACACAAAATAATGCAAATAAGTCTCAAGGTACTTGTTGATAATCTCATATTGACTATCAGTTTGAGGATGATAAGCCAATTCGTGTTCAAGGTAGTGTCCTACAACTTAAACAACTCTTGCCATTATTAACTAGTAAAATCTTAATCATGATTGTTGATAATAGAGCAAGGCATCCCATGGAGTTTGAAAATAGAATCCAAGAAGTATTGAGCAACCACAACAACAATGTAAGGGTGAGGTAATGCATAGAAATGGGCATATTTGGTCCACCACCACCAAAATGACCTATTTTTTACCTTAGAGTGGAATCCCCACAATGAAATCCATAGAGACACTAGTCTAGGCCCAATCAAACATAGGAAGTGGTTGTAAAAATTCTAGGGCTTTGAGAGTTTCCCCTTTATTCCTTTGGCACACATCACAAATTTAGCTACCAATGTCTTAACATCTTGCTTAAAGTGATCTCAACAAAAATCCTACTTCATGTGGTCATGGGTCTTCAAAAATGTGAATGTCTTATAGTAGGGGAGGAGTGCATTTCCATTAATAACCCAGGCTTGAGTGGTGAGTTGGGAAGTAAATAAATCTGTTCTAGATAAGTTAGAACATGGCCTATCCAATGGAGTCCCACAAACTGTGGATCCTGTTCTAACTATTGAATGATACTTTGAACTATAGCATTAGCATCTCATGTGTTTCAAATTTCATCTATCCAATTTGACACTAATATAGAAAGAGAAATGTTGGAGCATTCCTCTTCACATTAGTAGAAAAGGGCATCTACTTCCACATTTTTCTTACCCTTCATGTAGACAATCTCATAGTTACATCCTTGCATCTTTGTCACCATTTTTTATCATTTGGGGGAGGAAACTCTTTTATAAAAATAATTTCAAGCTATGATGATTCATTTTTATCTAGAACATGCAACCCAATAGGTAAGGATGTCATTATTTGAAAGGATAGTGGATAGCTAACATTTATTTTTCATATCTTGATTTAGCTAGACAGTGCCTAGTGACTTTGTTACTAGTGAAGGCTAGGGGCCCTCATTGCATCAACATTGCATCTATGCCTGTACCAGAGGCATCACATTCTAAAATGAAGGGTTTGTGAAAATTAGGTAGGGCCAACATCAGAGTAGGAAACATGGCAGTTTTAGGTGCATTAAGGTCTACCAACATTGATTTGTAACAATTGACGGAGTTCCTTTTGAGAAAAGATATCAAGGTCCCAATAATTTTAACATAAATATACATAAACTTATGATAATAACCTATTAATCCTAAGAAATCTTGAAAGATTTTGAGGGACTTAGGGCATGGCCACTCTTCAATTGTGGCAATCATCTTAGGATCAACCTAGACACTAGCTTATGAAATAATACTTCCTAGACTTAGAGAACATGCAAAAGAGAGAATGATGTTATAAAATCTTGAGGGTGATCTCCACATGATGAAGATGATTTCTCCATATTCAAATATAGATGAGGATGTTATCAAAGGAGACCAACATAAATTTGAATAAGTAGGTGTGAAACACTATGTTTATGAGGCTCTAAAAGTATATGGGGCATTGTATAATCCAAAGGGCATGACCAAAAAATCATAATGGCCTTCATGCATCCTAAAGGTAGTTTTGGTAACATCAACTTCCTTGACATGAAGTTGGTGATCTAGCTTGAATGAAGGTACAATTTAGTTAAAAATTTAGCTCTTGAAAACTCAACCAACAAATCACCAATAACAAGGATAGGAAATTTATGATTTATGGTTAATTTTTTGAGTTCATGGTAATCAAAACACATTCACCAAGCCCCATATTTCTTAGAAGCCATAACTATTGGAGAGGAGTAAGGTTTAGTACTATGGTGAATGATACATGCCTCTTCAAGCATCTTTACCATCTTTTAAATTTTATTCTTCTACTCAAAAGGGTATTGATAGGGTTGAATATAAGGAACATAGATACTAGGGAGGAGGGAAATGGAATGGTCATGGGACCTTGGAGTGTTTAAGCCTTTGGGTGTCTCAAATACTTGTTGATACTTATTGAGGAGGCCCTAGAAATCTTGTGGAGGACAAGGAGAAAGAGGTTGAGCATCTAGAGAGTGGAATTGGGTAAAATACTTGAGCATCCTTTCTTCAACAATTTTTCCACTTGATAGGAGCTAACCATATAAATGTCACTTGCATTTAGTCCTTGTAATGTATACTCTTAGCCATCATAGTGGAGTTTGAGGCAAAACATAGAGTAGTCACAAGTGATTAGGAATAAGGTTTGGAACCATTAGATATCCAATACCATATCTACCCCCCCCCACCCCTCGCCACCCCCAAGAAAAGATAAAACATATCCATGGTCAATTGATAATCCCCCAATGTAAGCTTGACACTGTGACACTTGCCCCCACAAGACGTAATATTACCATTGGCCACTATAATTTAAAAATTATTGCAAGCATGGACATAGTATTGTAGATGGTAATCCAATTTTCTACTAATAAAGTTATGACTGGTACCATAATCTATCACTTGACCACTATCTTTCTATCACTTGACCACTATCTTTTGTCTTTTGATATAATTAATGACCTTAAGCATTTGGGGGCAAGAGAACCCAACTAAAGTATAAATAGAAATATGAACATTAGGAGTGGATTGTTGATGTAGGGAAACCGATGCTTCTTTTGCATCTAAAAATTCCTTAGAGTCACTCGGTAATGTGGTAGAGTCAATTAGATACAAGTGTTTCTCACTACATGTGTGACCCTTTTCCCATTTTTTATCATAATTGTAACATAGTACCTTGGCCATTTTCTATATTATCTCTTCTTGAGAAAGTTTGTGAGAAATATGGTTGGTTTAATTACTTTATTTGATGTATCTTTCTTAGTCTTAAAAGAGGAGGTGGAGATGGCTAGTTTCTACTAGGCTAAAAATTTACCCTCTAGAAGATACACCAAGGATAGAGCCTTATGATAAGAATCTAGTCTAAAGAAGAGAACCTATACTTGAATATCCTCTTTAAGACCACAAATGAAACAATGAAAAAAATATTCCTCCAAGCCACATGTTTGGTTGGCCATTTTCTCAAACTCACTTTAATATTCTTTGAATGAATGTGTTTTGCATATTATAATGAGGGCACCAACAAAGTCTTCATAGGCACTAGGGCCAAAGAAAATTAAGGCTTCCTTGTAAAAGTTTGATAGAGTGAGAAATAGACAAGCCCAATCCAACCATTGAAACTACTAAATGACTTCCTTTTCCAAGTGAAAAGAGGTAATAGAGGGATTTTCATCTTGAGGAATTTTATGTGCTACAAAATATTTATTGGCCTTGTACAACTAGCTAGTAGGGTTTGGACCATCAAATTTTGGAAAGTATAACATAGGGAGTGGGATCCTACTATAGGAGTGGAAGGTTAGCCCCCATTTATACAAGGGAGGAGAATGTTCATTTGGTTCAAGAGTTGGGAGAGTATTTTTTCAAATTTGTAAATTTTACTTGAGTTTCCTTATGTATGTGATCAAGGAGATCATTGATAGATTCAATAGTGGGATCCTATAAATGTAATTGATCTTGAGAATGGTCACCTTCTATCATAGAGAAGATCTAGAGGTACAAAAATTTACTAGAGATATATGGGAAATTGATCAAGAGATAGAGATGAGTGCAACCATGGAGGTGCTTGAAGGATGAAAAAGAGGAACTTGGCCTAGAAAATGGTAGTTAGAGTTACATAGTAGATTGATTAGCTCAAAGAGATGAACATAATGGGGTAATAAACTAAAATGGTTAATAGTTAGCCCCATACTCTTAATATAGTTAAATTATCCTTTGGGATGAATTTTCCATCAAAACTAACAAATTATACCTAGATTGGTTGAAATTTACATCAATTTTTTTGATTTGATAGCAAGATAGCAAACTAACCCACTAACTAACCGAAATGTAGATACAAGCACTATAGAGTGTGTCTAGTATGTGATCTCCCCAATACACTTATCTTTTTTTAAATAGTATCTTCCCAATATTTTTGATTGCTAACTACAAAGGGTTAGGATGTTACCCATAACCCACTATCCCATCTTCAAGATACATGGTGATTAACTTCTCAAGGATAATTTCTTACAAGTGCATCACAAAATATAGATGGTCAAAAGTTACCTAGGATTAAGCTATGAAAAATCCTAGGAGGTCTTCTAATATATCTTGAAAATTATAGGTTTTGTATTCTTAACATTAAAAGAAAGGTTTTGGTAACTTTCCTAACATCATCCCACTTTTCAAACACCTTGCAAGAGGAAAGGGAGTACCAACACTATCAACTAATTATCAGGGTTTAAGAAGCCCATAGACTTAGAACACCACCTAAACTTTAGTGTGCTCATTTGCTTTGTCAACACATCTATAACATTCTAAAAAGTGTCAAATTTATTTAGCATCACCCTCCCATCATCTACCATGTCATAAAAATGGTACTATTTACATCAATATGCTTCATCCTTATATGAAAGGTTAGGTTCTTTACCAAACATATGACACTCTGACTATTATATAGAAAGTCTATAATATCTTCTAGAGGTATCCATGACTAGATATCTAGAGGATAAGGAAAAAAAGCACATCAAACTCAGCTGGCTTACAATGAAGTGTCCCAAGAAATGCTTAAAGAGTAGCCGGTGAGGCATGAAGTTGAAAAAACTAGATGATAGATGTAAAGCCCAAAGTAAAGTACCATAGACATAGCCATAAAAGTTCCCCAAAAGTAGGTCAACTCTCATTCGAAGGAGCCAAACATATGCTTTTAATGTTAAGACATTAACAAAGCTACCCAACAACATCTACCAACCATCCTGCATGAATAAATGATAGCATCCATTGAGGATCTGCCCTTTGGGAACAAAGGATAGAAATTTAATACTGATGTGACTATCCTGGGGAGACATATGTTAAAAAACATGATTGTTGAGATTTGAATCCTAGACCACTACCATTACTACCACCTGGTCAACAGTCCACTCCAAGGCCACCACCAAAAAGCACCACCAATCATCATCACACCTAGAACACTTTCACCACTTGTAAATAGCCATCTCCACCACAAAAAACCCCCGCCACAAGCCCCTTTAGCTCCACGTCCACCACTCCACCAGAGATGGAGCAACCCTACCACTAGCAATCATCAGTGCCTCCTCACAACACCATCAAAACCATCTCTAAGGCTTGGTTTACCTATAGTCCCCTCAAAATCTCTAACCTCCATTCCTGGCTCATAGCCTCAAGCTCCTCTAGAACTCTGATGAATCTAGGGTAAATCATAAAACACAGAACAATAGAAATTGCACACAGAAAATAGAACTTTCTTTATTGATTTGGACAAATTATTACATTACAAAAGCTCAAATACAATCAAAGGAATCAACCCTCCACAGGTTGCAACACATTACAGCTACCTCCTACAAGACTCTAGAATCATCTGCCATTTGTAACCCCAAATCTACTAGGGTTTCTATTTTCCCACCTATTCTTGACTCTACACTTTCCCCCTTGACTCTACTACCATCCAGGGTTCCCAAAAATGGTTATTAATAGCCCTTTTGGTGGCCAACAACCTAATTTTAAAATTTAAATCTCCATCCAAAAATAGGTCAACTTCCAGGAGCGATAACTTTTGATTTGGGTGTCTGATTGATGAACCGTTTTATGCGTCAGAAAGTACGCGGAGTGCTCTACATGCTAAGAACCCACTCTGCCAATTTCGGCCATTTTCAGGCCCATACAGGGCCATTTAGTGCCTCAAACCTGAGTTTGAATAATTTTACAGGTGTTTTTCAGGAAACAGAAACTTTAATATCTTTCAGTTCACAAATGATCTTTGTGTGATTCATTAGCCAAAGGTCTTATTTTTTAGTTACTAGGTTTCCTATAAATTTTCACTTGAAGCCATGCCCAAATGCAAACTTTCCTAAACTAGCAGGTTGCTATTTTTAGTAGTTTGGAAAAACTGAAAGTTCTACATCATTATTCAAGTGATTATGGAACCAGAATCACAAATTTGAAAAGAAATAGAAAGAACATCAACAATTTTGAAACACATATTTTTTTGGGTGATACAAGATTGCCCTTACACCACTGGATGCTCTTGTATCAGACACCCAAGGTAATTTGAGAAGTGACCCTGTCACGTCTCAGGTGTTTGTGTGAGGAAAACCCAAACGGTTAAACTCTAGTTTAGACAACCAAGAAGAATCTTCAACTGGCCTTCCTTTCCATTTCACCATATATTCTTCATATTGCTTGTTCTAAGTACTTCTCCCCACATGACTACCCAAGATCTCTTCTATCTCCTCTGTTGAAGTAGATGCCGAAATACTCTACTGTTGTTCTGTTGGTCCATCCTCTATTCCACCTTCATGATATTCTGATAAATTACCAATGTTGAAAATAGGAGAAATGTTGATCCCACTTGGCAGCCCTACCTCATATGCATTTCCTGAATCATGTTTCTTTAAAATTCTGCATGGTCCAAATTTCTTCATTTTTAGCTTATTGTATGTTCCAATTGGGAACCTTTCTTTTCTCAAGTGAACCATGACTTCATCTCATACTTGGAATTACTTATATCTCCTCTTCTGATCTGCCTTAACCTTGTACTGAATATTCATCTTATTAATGTGTTTTTTCACCTCTTCATGCAAATTCTCCATGTGTTCTGCAAAGTCTTTAACCTCGGCACTTATCTTTTCTCCTTTGTCCAGATTCCTTAACTCTAAATCATTTCTTGGACTATTCCCATATACAATCTGGAATGATGATTTACCAGTACTCCTATTGACATAATTGTTGTAAGCAAATTCTACCTATGGTAAAATCAAATCCCATCCCTTGGGCTTATATCCTACTAAGCATTGTAGCAGGTTACCGAAACTCCTATTCACCACTTCAGTCTATCCATCAGTCTGTGGATGGTGCGCATAACTAAACTTCAAATATGTCTTCAGCTTCTTCCACAATGTCCTCCAAAAATAACCAACAAACTTGGTATCTCAATTTGAAACTATGCTCTTTGGTTCTGCAATATGAACAATATCATTAGTCTTCTTGCAAAGAATAAAATGTGCCATCTTCAAGAATCTGTCCACCACCACAAAAATAGAATCATGTCCTCTCTATGTCCTTGGTAAACCAAGAACAAAATCCATACTAATATCATCCCATGGCTTCTCTAGTAGAGGTAATGGCTGATATAGCTCTATATTTTGACTTGTTCCTTTTTCCATCTAACACACTCTACAACTTTGCACAAATTTCCTCACATCCTATTATAATTGTGGCCAACAATAATTTTCATCAACAATAGCAATGGTCTTATCTTGACTAAAGTGTCCAACTAATCCTCCACTATGCTTTTCTTTAATTAGGTTCTCTCTCATGGAACTCCTTGGAATGCACAACTGGCTTCCTCTAAACAACATGCCATCTTGGATTATGAAATCCAACCATTTTGTCCTATCCAAAGTAATAGGTTCCAAACAAGCTTTCTAGGCCTCTACAAAATCTAGATCTTCAGGATATAAACTTTGAGCTCATCGAACCCAACAACCTCTATCTTCATTTCTGTCAACAAATTTTGCTTTCTGCTCAAGGCATCTACAACTTTGTTGGACTTCCCACTCTTGTGCTTCAAAATAAAAGTACAGCTCTGCAAAAACTCAACCCATTTTAAGTGCCTCTGGTTCAACTTTCCTTGACTATTAAGATACTGTAAAGCTTGATGATCAGTATGTAAAATAAACTCCTTTGGCAACAAATAATGTCTCCATTTCTTCAAAGCCTGAACTATTACATAAAACTCCTGATCATAAACATAATACTTTTTCTTGGCATCATTAAGCTTCTCACTAAAATAGGTAATGGGCTTACCTTCTTGGCTCAAAATAGCTCCTATAGCACTGCCACTAGCGTCACAATTTACCTGAAATACCTTATTGAAATATGGAAGTGCTAAAATAGGTTGCTTTGTGACTTTCTTCTTCAATGTATCAAAACTTTTATCTACTCCTTTAGTCCATCTAAACTCTTTTCTATCCCCTCTCATTATCTCAGTTAGGGGTGCACAAATGCTACTAAAATTCTTGATAAACTTTCTGTAAAAACTTGCCAAACCATGAAAAGATCTTACCTTGGAAGCACTCCTTGGCATAGGCCATTCAATAATAGCCATCACCTTCTCTAGGTCCATCTTAAGACCTTCCTCTGAGACAACAAATCCTAGGTATACCAACTCCTTTACAAAACTACATTTCTTCAGATTGATTAACAACTTTTCCTCCCTCAGCTTCTCAAAAACTCTTCCGATATGCATCATATGCTCATCCCAAGTCTTACTGAAAATCAAAATATCATCTAAATAAACATAACAAAACTTCCCAAAAATTCTTTCAATACCTCGTTCATGAGCCGCATGAATGTGCTTGGTGCATTAGTTAGCTCAAATGGCATGACTAACCACTCATACAAAACTTCCTTTGTCTTGAAGGCTATCTTCCACTCATCTCCTTCTCTGATATGGATCTAGCAATACCCACTCTTCAAGTCAACCTTTGTGAAGTACTTGGCTCCACTCAAATAGTCCATTATGTCATCCATTGTGGGCAATAAAAATCTATACTTGATTGTGATCTTATTGATGGCTCGAGAGTTTGTACACATTCTTCACTCTCCATCTTTCTTTGGTGCTAGTACTGTAGGTACCACACATGGACTTAGGCTCTCTCTTATCAATCCCTTACTCAACAACTTCTGAACTTGTTTGTTCAACTCTTCACTCTCTGCTAGAGTCATTCTATGGGCTGCCTTATTTGGCAAACTGACTCCTGGTAAAAATCCATTTGATGACTTATCTTCCTCACTGGTGGTAAACCTTCTGGTACATTATTAGAGACAATATCTTGAAATTCTTCCAACATTTCTAAGACTTCTACTAGTACATGTTCACATTTCTCTTGACTAATCTTAGGAATCAATGCAAAGCAATGACGCTCATGCTTCATACCCTCTAAAACTTTTCTACCATATACCAAGCAAATTTTGGCAGTACTATATACCTTTTCTTCCACATCTTTCAGGGGCTTCAACTTATGACAAAACCCATCCTTTGTTAGGGAGTATGTGTTTGCACGGACATCATGAACAATGCTTCTATCATACTGCCATGGCCTCTCCAATAACATATGACATGCATACATGCATCTTGAACTTCACTAAACACTGCTCATTGACCAAAGCTATATGGTCCTTCTGCAACCATGCAATATGATATGGATGCAGATGCTTTCTTCTTGTCAACTTCAACTTGTCAACCATCTCCTCCAAAACAAGATCATTAGTTCTTCCACTGTCAATAATAATATCACAACACTTACCTTCACATTTGTACCTTGTGCGGAATAAACTCTTCCTCTAATTGGGTTCTTTCTCCTCATTCAACAAAGTTCTTCTGACAACTAGGGTTTCTCCGCTTTTAGCATCTTCAGAGTGCTCAAATTGCACATCTTCATCGACATGTGCAACTTGTGCATTACCTTCAGGTCTTCTATTTGTCCTTCCTTGATGTTATGGACACTTGTATGCTCGATGTTCTTCTTCTCCACATTAGAAATAGGTTCCTCTAAAACCTCCTCTTCTAGGTCCTTGCCCAAGTTTGCCTCTTCCTCTTCCTCTTTGCTCACCATTGTGCTGGTCATGAGGGTGGTAGGTATTATCTCCTCTCTGATTTTGACTGGTGTCGGCTTCTTCACTTTTCTTTGAATCTTCATTTCAACCCTCATAGGGTCTTCCACTAGTCCTTTCACCTTGACCTCTTCCCCTTTGCTTGCTATCAAATCTTTTATTCATCTTCTCTTCCACCTTCAGGGAAAACTAATATGCATCTTCTATGGTGGTCATTCTGACCAGGCTCAGCTCCTCTTGAATACTTGGCCTCAACCCATTAATGTAATAGGCTACCTTCTCCTTTTTAGCCTCTATATGACTGGTTCTGATAGTAATCTTATAAAACTCTTTTGTATACTCCTTAACAAACTTGTTGCCTTGCTTCAATCCTTGTAGCTTCTTCAACAACTCCATCTCATAGTCCACAGGAATGAATTGCTTCTTTAGTTTCTCCACCATCTGATCCCATTCGGTGATCTTTCCTTTTCCTCTTCTATTCCTCTCTAACTGGACCTCCTTCCACCAAATACTGGCATGGCCCTTCAATTTTTTTTTGCAACCTTGACCCGATCTGGGTCTTCCACATCTTCATACTTGAAATATTCCTCCATGTCATTGATCCAATTAATAAGCTGTTCTAGATTCAAATCTCCAAATATGTAGAAACTTTGATCCTGGGCCTCTTTCCAATATTAGAAATGGCCCTTAACAACCGAACTTCTACAGGATCTCCTGTAGCTTCTTATTCTTCCTCAGATAGCTCCTCTTCTGCTTCATCCTTACTTTCTTCTCTTTGTCTTGGCTCAAACCCTCTTCGCAGCTCCTCTTGCAATGCATCAATTTGTCTTTGCATGGCTCTAAAACCCTCTTCTGTCAAAGCATTCCTCCCAATATGATTTCTTTGTGGATGCATCTTGATGTTTGCAGCAAACCCACAACCTCAGGTCTTGGTGCAAACTGCCTCATGGTCGGTGATCTATCTACACACTCAGGAACCCTTGCTCTAATACCACTTGATGAAGGGGGTAAATCATAAAACACACAACAACAAAATTGTACATAGAAAATAGAACTTTCTTTATTGATTTGGACAACTTATTACATTATAGAAGCTCAAATACAATCAAAGGAATCAACCCTCCATAGGTTGTAACACATTACAGCTTCCTCCTACAAGACTGTGGAATCATCTACCATCTGTAAACCCAAATATGCTAGGGTTTTTATTTTCCTGCCTATTCTTGACTCTACACTTTCCCCCTAAATTCTAATACCACCCAGGGTTCCCAAAAATGGTTATTAATAGCCTTTCTGGCGGCCAACAACCTAATTTCAAAATTTGCATCTCCCTTCAAAAATAGGTCAACTTCCAGGAGCCATAACTTTTGATCCAGGTGTCTGATTGATGAACTGTTTTATGCATCAGAAAGCTCGTAGAGTGCTCTATGCACCAAAAGCTTTCTCTTCCCATTCTGGCCATTTTCAGGCACGTATGGGGTTGTTTAGTACCTCAAACCTAAGTTTGAATAACTTTTAGGCATTTTTCAAGAAATAGAAACATTAATATCTTTCAGTTCTCAAATGATCTTTACATGATTCCTTTGCCAAAGGTCTTATTTTTCAGTTATGAGGCTTCCTGTAAATTTTCACTTCAATCCGTGCCCAAATGCAAGCTTTCCTAAAATAGCAGGTTGCTATTTTTAGTAGTTTGGAAAAACTGAAAGTTCTACATCATTATTCAAGCGATTATGGAACTAGAACCACAAATTTTGAAAAGAAATGGAAAGAACATCAACAATTTTGAAACACATCTTTTTTTGGGTGATGCAAGATTTCCCTTACACCTTTGGATGCTCCTACATCAAACTCAGGAGCGAATAAATGGGCCCAAGCTAACTACAAGCACCTCCACCATATCAACTCCTCTCTCGACAACCACTTCATGTACAATGCCCCTCCACTAGTGCAAATATTCTTTCCACCACAAAATAGGGATGTACTAGTGCCAATATCACCTGATGCAATTCTCCCAGAGCCTATGGCACCAACAATGCCACCACTGACATTGGCACCTATATCATCCTCACCACATGGAGTCAAACACACTCCAATGGGAAACATACCCGAAGTCGTATAATCCAAAATCCTTCTCTGATGCTTAAAATGCACTCACCACAAGGGATTTCCTCCTCTAGTGTTCAAAAACTTTGACGTCAGCTGCAAAAGCCTCCATACCCCTTGCACCCAACCAAAGAAATACTACGGCAACAATGTCTGAATGGAGTACTCAGAGATACCTTGCAAATATCAGAAGACCCTTTTCACTGCATCCCAAATTACTCATCTAGGATTAGCCATGAATCAACTCAAGACTCCCATTGCTCGTGTGATGTTTTGGCCTAGTATAGACCATATCATATATTAATCTCCTAACCATACTAAGATAAGGAACTCAATCCATATCATTTATCTCAGTAGAAGAAGTCAAACAATTCTCTATTGATAACTTATTCCTCATCAAAGAAGGAACATAAAATGGTCTTCAATTTGTCATATCGAACCTTTCCAACATTGATTTCACATACTTGCTCATGCCCAACTAAATCTTTCTATTTTATCTAATCCCTTTTTATCTCCATAACCAAGATGATCCTAGAAGCCCTTAACTCATTCATCTCAAATATTGTTGAAAGCTAAGACTTTAATTCACAAATCATGTCCTTACTATTACCAAAAAATAACATTTCATCAACATATAATGTGATAACAAGGAAATGATCATTTTCCATCTTATAATAGATGCAATGATTTTCTTTGGATCTTATAAATCTTAATCCCAATATAAAGAAATCATACTTTTGGTACCACATCCTAGGTGATTGCATAAAACCATATAAAGATTTCTTTAACTTACAAACCAATTTTTTTTTACCATTTCCAATGTAGTACTCTAATTGTGTTAAGTAAATTTCTTCCTCCAAATTACCATGATATAAATCTATCTTCGCATCCATCTACTCAATGTCAAGATCAAAAACTCATGCAATAGATAATAAGAAATGAATGAATGTCATCTTAGCAGCTGGAGAGAAAATCTCACCATAATCAATCCCCTCAACCTAGGAATATCCCTTCACAACTAATCTATCATTATACTTCTCAACATTTCCATGTGAGAACTATGTTGTTTTGATAACCCATTGTTACAACCCATACATTTTGAACCCTTGGGCAAAGGTACTAAGTCTGATGTGTGATTTATCTCAATGAATCCATCTCCTCATCTAACTTCTCTATAGAAGTCATAATCATCAATACCTAATTCCTCCTTAGGCTCATATATGTTAGTAATCAAAGTAAATACACACCTTCAATTAGGAGGATTATACCTATCTAGCTGTTATCTATGTCAAGATGAACTCCTCAAGAGTTGAGGTGGAGATTCTACCTCTTCATTGGAACTTTTTGAGCTATCTAAAATCTACTCCTCTTTAGGTCCTTCGTGGGCTTCTGGTTCAACCTTCTTTGACTTTGGTAGTAGTTGAACATCATCTTTCATTTCATGTCTGTCTATCTACAAAATTGTGGAAGAAGGTTTAAATTCTATGAATATAAACCTTCTACCATTCAAAACCTTTTTAGCCACAGGATCTCAAAGCTTCCACCCTTTCACATTGATGCCATGTTGCAAATGAATATTCATTTTATAGCTTTTTTCTCCAACTTAGATTACTTCTCCATAGGTACATCTACATATGCCTTTCAACAAAGATTCAAATATGTATGAATGAAGGATTTTTTTCCATGCCACATCTCCATAGGTGTCTTCTCAAAAAATATCTAATATAGATAGAATATTAACTAGGTAAAAAGTCATGGTAATTGATTCTACCCAAAATTTTTGTTCTAAGATGGATCCACTAAGCATACTCCTAGACTTGTTTATCAACATCTTGTTCATTCTTTTTGCAACTCCATTCTATTGAGGGGTGTATAGATTTGTCTTATATCACTCTATCCTGTGTTCCTTAGAAAATCTATCAAAATTCATTGAGTTAATCTCATTTCAATTATTAATGCTCAAAATCTTAATCTTTCTACAAGTTTTATTCTCTACAAGAGACTTAAACTCTTTAAAATTATTGGGGACTTTAGATTTACTTCTAATGAAATATTCCCATGTCCTTCTATTGTAGTCATCAATTAATGATACACAATATAAAGATCTAGAAATTGAAATAATATTAATAGGACCAAATAAATTACAATGGATTAAGTCCAGCGCCCTAGAAAATTTATGAGAACTAGAGAAAAGATAAACGTTGTTTTATTTTCCATATAAAAATACTCACAGAAATCAAACTCATGATTACAATAATTTAACCCCTCAATAAGGTTTTTATTTTTTAGGGCCCAAAGAAACTTTTCATCTATGTGGCTCATCTTCTAGTGCCATAACATTGTCTCAATTAGTAGCTTAGTCTCTAAATCATAACAACCCTTAGGTACCCAAAAAGAACAACCATTAAAAGTGGTAACAATACTCCTCCTTTCTCATGGTTCGTATGGTGAAGGTGTAGATTATGTAGATCTCTTAATTGTAGGAATAGAAGAGCTATTACATTGAACTATGCATCCATGTAGGTAAAATAGAGTACTTATACAAACAACCATAACAAGCACCATAGCCCCTCTCACTATATGGAACCCTCCACATAAGAAAACAGCCTACATGTGCCCAAATCATTATGTTTACTTACAAAAAGTAGGTTCCATGAAAAACTAGGTATATGTAGTGCACCATTGAACCCCTTAACTCACCCTTCAAGGAATTGAATTAGGACTCCTCCATGGCCAATAGTTTTTAGATTAGTGTCATCTCCAAGTTATGTCTTCCCACTGCCATATTCTTCATATTTTAGGAACCAACACCAATGTGAGGTCATGTGGAAAGAGGCACTAGATTCTATCAACCATGCACCATCTGATGCATGTTCATCTAAGGTCATGAAAAAGGCATCACCATCATTTTTGGAGGATATTTTAGACTTATCATCAAAATCACTCTTCTTATTTTTCTCCTCTTTGTAATCTCTTCTGAAATGGCTAGGCTTTCCATAGTTCCAACATTTTTCCTTGGTCTTACTAGGAGATTTATATCTGCCATGAGATTTGGATTTAGAATTGTCTCACTTCTTGTCCTTTTTTCTTTTCTCTTTCTATCTTCCACAAAAAAAAGGGCTTCCTAAGCAAATTCAAAAGACTTTTCTTACATCTCTTCAGAAAGTGATGATGCCACCACTTTATCAATTTTTAACTTAGTAGTAGTGTTCCCAATAGCCATAACAAGGTGGACCCATGAATTTGGAAATGAACATAGAAACATCATACACCAATCCTCCTCCTCCATATTTACTCAATAGATTAGAACTAGG
This sequence comes from Cunninghamia lanceolata, assembly GCA_027924645.1. Taxonomy (NCBI): domain Eukaryota; kingdom Viridiplantae; phylum Streptophyta; class Pinopsida; order Cupressales; family Cupressaceae; genus Cunninghamia; species Cunninghamia lanceolata. The sequence goes on from BSBN01001067.1 coordinate 10,089,428, forward strand.
TCATGATCATATTGAAAGAATTTAAAGGTTTGGCCATAGAACCACCATCGTCCATCCTTAGTGTATATAGCTTCTTTCTCAAGATGATATTTTTTATGAAGTATTTATCCTAATAATTCTCACCCAACATCTTTGAAAGGTTATCTGCAGTAGTCCCCTCATACACATTCAACAATATTAAATTAGCCAAATAAAGTCTAATGAGACCCTTAGCTTTTTGAACCAATATGTCCCACTCTTGTTGTTTCATTATAGTAGGTTTGCATTTAGATACTATATCTGAAAAATATCTATCCATGAGCATATCCTTCATCTTTAGCTTACAAAGATGAAATTTTGTCCCAAGAACTTCTCCATCTCTATCCTTGATGTGCTTGACATTTTTTTGCAACAAGATCTTTTTTTCCACAAGCCCCCACTCAATACAAGATTAGTAGAAGAAAACCCTTGTCCCTCACACCTAGAATTTGAGGTGATCAGGATCCAATACCAAATGATTCTGGAAGTAGAGGTATGGAATATTCTTCCTATGCTAATCTATGAGAGGAGGTATATGGAAAAGTTAAACTAGTCATATAGTTACAAGGAAATAAACACAAAAGTAAGATACCATAACTAAATGATTTATGTTGGGAAAAATCTTTCCCAAGAATAGCATCACTCTCCAAAGGAACTCAATGTATTACTATGTAACTAAAGGTTACAATACACTTGTAAAGTCTAACTCTTTACAAGAGTATCACCAACAAGATATTTGGAGTAATTCTAGTAGCATAACAACACCTACAAAACTTATTATCAAAAAATCCATTTCAATAACCTAATAAATAGGAGAGGAAACAATTGAAACCATCAAATGGTAATTAAGATACCATGAGCTAAAACCACCTAAAATGTTGTGCACAAACCACTAGTTAAAAGTCAAACACCAAAATCCCAAGATGAGTCGAAAGGCTAAAAATATCATATTCCATCCACCTATCATAAAATCATCATAATACACTCACCAACTTGGGCACTACATTTTGGTTCCATTATCTCCATTCAAGTAAGATGTCTGATAGGTAAAAAATCAGGTTAATAAGATCAAGCATAGCCATGAAAACCTAACCCTACCATCATCAAATAATCTAATCTAAATGAAATCAAAAGCATGCAATTCAAAATCAATATCACCTAGATTGTATGATTCCTTGTTTATGATGTGGATTGCTTCTTTAACAATGAACAATTATGAAGATAAAAGCTGCCATGATGGATGGATGATAATGATAAAATGTTAGATGGATGCTAAAATGCTCAATATGCTCAGGATGATAATGTAGACGCTATATGAATGCTGGAGATATGTAGTATGGAATGAAAGGGTGTTTATATAGAACTCAACCAAAATCAATCAATGATGGAGATTTGATAGCTATGTGAATGGATAAGATTGAATTGATAGTCATAGGTGAATGTGAAGATGACAAGTGGAAGGAAGATAAGGCTTATGTGTGCCCGTATACATAAAATGTACTACATGTGAAAGATATTAAATAAAAGATGTAGTACCACTTATCTTTTTAATTGAAAGAGGCACACATGTCGGATAATGAGATAAATGATAAGAGAAATTAATTAAATAAATAAAATTTATTTAATTAATTGGAAAGTGGGTTTGTGAAGGGAATTTTAATTAAATAAATAAGACTTATTTAATTAAAATAGATAGAAAGAAGATAATTAAATAATCAAAGATTGTTTAATTATAGTTTAGAGGAAATAGCTAATGAAATAATTAAATAAATATAAATTTATTTAATTAATAGAAGAAATAAGTGTGTTAGGTAAATTGCTCAAGTGTGTTAGACAAATGCATATGGTGGATAATGCAATATTTGAATGCTAATGATAATTAGGTCAATTTTGGGTGTCTACATTTTGCCCCTCTTTGATACAATGTTCGATAGAGCGTTGTGTAAAAGAAGATACGATGATTCACTTGATAAACAAGGTTATGCCCCAGTGTAACTGGTAGGTGATGCTCCCTCGAGAGGTAAACTGGGTGAACTAGGAAGGGCTGCATTGGCTCGTGATAAGATGAAAGGCTAGAAAACAAGGCTGACATGAAGAAAATGGGGGTTGGGTGGGATAACTAGGGATGGTTCAGAAGAATTAGGGTTTGGATAGGGGCTATAAGTAGGTCCCTCAAGGGTAAATAGGCTCATTTATACTCATTTGTGTTCAGAAATCTAGAGAAATCTAGAGCTCCTTAGAGTTGTTGTGTGACGAGAGTTAGAGAGCTATCAGGATGGTGATTCCACACAGAGATCATCATGCTGAGAGAGTGAGGACACATGGAAGACCAGAAGGAGTAAGTACACTAGTATGTATCGAAACTTTTGCTAAAAATGTAATTTTGATAGGCTAGAAGCATCATAAATGCACACACATCACCAAAAGTGACTAGGTTTTAGGATAGGTCTGTTAGACTTAGGGCACACAACTGAGAGGGGAGGTGAATCAGTTGTGTGAAACTTTCTCAAATTAAACACTTGAATCTTCTTTAGTGATTAGCAGAATATTAATCATGAACCATAATGCATTCAAATCAAAAGAAGAAACATATCAACACATAAGACACCAAGATTTTAACGTGGAAAACCCGGTTAAGGGAAAAACCACGGGGTGATTAACCCAAGAATGTATTCTCTGTTAGAAGAATAGAAAGATCAAATGGCACATGCCAATTAGGGCTCACTGCCCAAGCACACTGCTCATAAGAGGCTCACTACCTACAAGAGACACACTGTCTACAAAGAAATAAGTATCACCATTAAGAACTAGAAAATAGCATCTTCACCATGCTTGAATCAGTTCCATTTAAGCCCAAAACTTCTGCTCTACTTTTTGCACTTCAAAATGACTTCACAATCCCTTATTTATACAAGGCATCGACTTAGGAACAATCATCTAAGTCGGCAAACACCTACAAGATCATTCGCAAGACGTGTAAAACATCTGGTCGGCCAGTCTCAAGAAGAACACCATCATCCAGTGGTTATTCTTCAAATGCGCATTCTAACTTCAATGCGGACCACCAACATGAACTGGACATGATCCAATGATATCATAACCTTCCCTGAATCACCAAGAACATCCACACTTCATCATCCTACTAGAATTCTTCTCTCCTTCATCTGGAGCTTCAAGAACATAGTCTGTCATCACTGTCACAAATGAATAGGCTCTTCTGGACCTTCAAACCACAAACCAATCTATTTGATACTTCACAGGGACATCCTCAACACTCCCTCAAATCCACAAAATGGGATAATGAAATTATGGATCTCACCGGACCTATCTGTGACACTCTATCACCTCTGAACACCTGCCGGAACTGGTTCTACTTGAGCAACCATAACTTCTTCAGATCTTCATGTGGACCTCTAAAAACTTTACTAGAGCATCACAAGACTTATATCTACAAACCCTTTAAACCGCATCTTCTGATCCTCAGCCTATATTGGACTTTTACCTTGTTATCATCACTGTTCTTCACTGTTCCTGATTGAGACTAATTTTCTCAATATCCTCAACACACAGCTCATCCAATCCTTCTCATTAATGCAACATGAGTATGTTGACATCAATGACAACACTGGTTAAACCCATACTTGCAACAATCTCCCCCTTTGTCATTGATGGCAACATATGATGTGAAAAACCATCAAGACAAGAACTTCTCCTTACTGTCACAACTCCCCCTGTTAACAGCAACCATTCACATGTCTTCTCTCCTTTACTGCTCCCTCTTTGATCAGCAACCACTTGTTTTTCACATATCTTCTCTCCTCCTTTGACATCAATGGCAAAGGGCTCATACTTGCAATTTCACCACCTCAGACTCATACCTGCTACTCCCCCTGAGTAGCAGCTCCCCAACATCAATCTGGATCACAAGATATGACTATGATATCCACTGGATTGATGCACATCAGTGCATCCTAGTTCATCACTGGAGGGGCAATAACCCCTAACTTTTCCCTAAGATACTCAAAAGAGTCCTTGGGAAGAGGTTTAGTAAAGATATCTACAATCTGATCCTTAGAGGGCACACACTCTAATCTGACTTCATCCTTGTTCACTTGCTCTCTCAGAAAGTAAAACTTGATAGATATATACTTAGTCTTAGAATGCAACACTGGATTCTTAGAAATACTTATTGCACTTGAATTATCATAGAAAATTGTGATAGGCTCCTCATATTCTACTTGAATATCTCTTAGCATCTACTTCATCCACAAAACTTGAGTGAAACTACCTACTGCTGTAATGTATTTTGCTTTAGTTGTAGACAGAGATATTGCCTCTTGTTTCTTGCTTAGCCAAGAAACCAATCTTTTTCCCAAAAAGAATGCTCCTCCTCTTGTACTCTTCCTATCATCCACATCTTCTGCCCAATCTACATCTGTATATGCATGAAGAGAAAAATTATGATCTCTAGGATACCACAGACCATACTCAACTGTTCCTTTTAAGTACCTAAAATTCTTTTGATTGCCATGACATGAGATTCTCTGGGATCAACCTGGAATCTCGCCACAAGACCAACAACCTACATTATATCTGGTCTTGTTTGAGTGAGATACAATAATCCTCCAATCATTAATCTGTACTTTGTCTGATCTGCCTTAGGAGAGTCATCATCTTTGCTCAACTTACATCCGGTTGCCATGGGAGTGTTCATTGGCTTTGAATCTTCCATTCCAAATTTCCTCAACAATTCTTTCACATATTTGGTCTGAGAAATAAAGATTCCTTTCTTTGTCTGAGTAATTTGCAGACCCAAGAAGAAATTCATTTCACCGAGCATTGACATCTCAAACTCACTTTTCATTTGATTTGCAAAGGTTTTACACATACTGTCTCTTCCTCCAAATATGATATCATCAACAAATACTTCAACAATCAAAATGTTTTCATGATCAATTTTGAAATATAGGTTACTGTCAAAAGTACCTTTGTTGAAACCAATCTTCAAAAGATGTTTGTCCAGTCTTTCATACCAGGCTCTAGGGACTTTCTTTAGTCCATATAGTGCCTTCTTCAATTTGCAGACCATATCACCATGCTCAGATAATTGAAAACCATCTAGTTGTTCAATGTACACATCTTCTTCTAAGTCACCATTTAAGGAGGTAGACTTGACATCCATCTGATACACCTTAAAATCCTTGAAGGTAGCAAATGCAAGAAATAGTCTGACTGCTTCAATTCTTGCCACCGGAGCAAAGGTTTCTTCAAAATCAATCCCTTCTATTTGAGAGTATCCTTTGCAGACTAATCTGGCTTTATTTCTGATTACTTCACCAACTTCATTTAGTTTGTTCCGGAAGACCCATTTGGTTCCAATCACATTCTTGTTTCTAGGTCTGGGAACAAGATCCCAAGTGTGATTTTTCTCAATTTGCATCAACTCTTCCTCCATTGCTTTTGTCCAATTTTCATCATTGCAGGCTTCATTTATTGTCTTAGGTTCAATCTTTGAAATCAGACAGTATTCATCTGAATTTTGAGCAATTTTCCTTCTAGTTTGCACACCTTTGCTTTTGTCACCTATGATCTGATCTTTAGAGTGGTTTAGTCTTACATACCTTGGAACTTTGGGAGTTTCTTGCACTTCTGCTTTTTGATCGGGCTCATTCAGACCTATCTCTTCTTCCTGATTTACCGGATCAGTCTGAATCTGACTTTTAGGAGAGGATTGAGCTCCTTGAACCAGAACACCATTCTGATCATCTTCATCATACTCATAAAACATTGAGGGTTTCTCTATTCCCTCATCAACCTTCACATTTGTACTTTCTATCATCTTTCTTAGTCTCTTGTTGTAACACTGGTATGCTTTGCTTTGAGTAGAGTAACCCAAGAATATTCCTTCATCACTTCTAGCATCAAACTTGCCTAAATCTTCATCTCTTTTGATGTAACACTTGCTACCAAAGACTCTAAAATATCTTACAGTAGGAGTAATGCCAAACCAGAGTTCATAAGGGGTCTTACCGATATTGCTTCTGATTTGAACTCGATTAAGAGTATAGACTATAGTGCTGACAGCTTCTCTCCAATAGATCTGAGAAACATTTGCTTCCATCATCATGGTCCTAGATGCTTCCTGGATGGTCTGGTTCTTTCTCTCCACTACTCCATTCTGCTGTGGAGTCCTAGGAACAGATAACTATCTCTTGATTCCATGTTTCTCACAGAACTCTATGAACTCACCGGATGTGAATTCTCCACCTCTATTAGACCTCAGACACTTCAATTTTAATCTTGTTTCATTCTCTACCATAGCCTTGAATATTTTGAATTTCTCAAGAGCTTCTGATTTCTCCTTTAGAAAGGTTACCCACATCATCCAGGAATAGTCATCAATTAACAGCATGAAGTATCTATCACCTTGAATACTCCTGGTTCTTGCCGGACTACAAAGATCAGTGTGAACTAAGTCCAATAATCTGGTAGAAGACAGTTCCTTTCTTTTGAATGCAACTCTGCTCAGCTTACCCAACTGACATTCCTTGCACAAGCTGTTAGTAGGTTTCACCAATTTTGGAAGATCTCTTACAGCCTGAGTATTGTTTATCTTGATGATATTATCAAAATTCACATGACACATTCTCCTATGCCATAACCAACTCTAATCAATTTGAACAAATAAACAGCTTTTACCAGTACCAACTAAGTGGAAGATATTACCTTTAGTTTGAGCACCGGATGCAATCTCTGTTCTGGATCTTTCAAAGATTTTGCATTTTCCATCCTTGAATCAAAGATCATAGCCTTTGTCCACCAACTGTCCAACACTGAGAAGATTGTGTTTCAAACCTTCAACATACAGTACATTACCTGTTTTGTTTCTTCCATCAAAAGAAATAGTTCCTCTTCCTCTGATTCTACCAGCAGAATTATTACCAAACTTCACCACTCCTCCTTCATACCTTTCCAAGTCTATGAACTTATTTTTGTCACCTGTCATGTGGTGAGAGCAACCACTATCAATGACCCAATCATTCTTTTCTTCAACTTGGGCAGCCAGAGCTCTTTCTACAACTTTATGATTAATAGATACAGAGGATATTGGTTCTTCTTCCTTGATGGAAATAAACACCCATTCACTTCCAGATTTGTTTCTTGTCTCTGATTCATCATCTGTTACTCCTTCATTATCATCTTCTTCATGAACATAGTAACAATTCTTTTAGAACCTTGATCTGTTAGGATTTGGCTTTGAAAATCTCTCCAGACATCTTGAGGCAAAATGACCAATCTTATTGCAGTTAAAATGCTTAAAAGTCAATTTTCCTTCATACTTACCAGATCCTCTTGGCAGTCTCTTTGCAATGAGGGCTTCAAGTTGAGTAGTTTCTACTTCTTCTTCTTCCAGGTCTTTTCTTTCTTTTTCATACCATGACAGTTTCCTTGATGAGTTCTCTCCTAGATCAAATCCTTGTTTACCTTTCACAGAGGCACTGGCTTTGAATGTAGATTCAGTTTTGGGGGGATCATCTCCAAACTCGGTCATTTCAAAAGCAGCCAGTTTGCCAGCCAATTGGTCTCTTGTGATAGTGCTATGGGCTCTGAATTCATTAATGGCAGCAACCTTGATTTTGTAAGAGGCGGGAAGGGATCTAAGAATTTTACCAACAATCTCATTTTCATCCAGGACTCCACCATAATTTCTAATTCCACAAACTAGCTCATTCACTCTTGGCATAAAAGTGGTAATATTTTCATCATCTCTCATCTTCAGTTTTTCAAATTTCCCTTTTAGACTCTGTAACCTTGCACATTTAACATACTCATCTCCTTCATGCAAAAGTTCTAGTTTAATCTAGATCTCATAGGTAGTTGGTAGATCAATAACATTTGAGAGCTCTGAGTCAGTTAATGCGCTTAGAAGAGCCCCTTTGGTCCGTAGATTGTTTTCAGCATCTGTGATTTCATTTATGGTTGTCGGACCACCCTGTGGAGGTACATACACTTTTGTGACCATGGACCAATAAGCCATTCCCATACACTGCAAGTGACATTTCATGCGACCTTTCCAAAGAGAAAAGTTGGTTCCATCAAACTTCAGACTATCGTTCTTGTATGACGACATCCTAGATCTCCTCGAGTAGTTAAGCTCCTTTTAGAGGAACTAGCTCTGATACCAATTGTTAGACTTAGGGCACACAACTGCGAAACTTTCTCAAATTAAACACTTGAATCTTCTTTAGTGATTAGCAGAATATTAATCATGAACCATAATGCATTCAAATCAAAAGCAGAAACATATCAACACATAAGACACCAAGATTTTGACGTGGAAAACCTGCTTAAGGGAAAAACCATAGGGTGATTAACCCAAGAATGTATTCTTTGTTAGAAGAATAGAAAGAACAAATGGCACATGCCAATTAGGGCTCACTGCCCGAGCACATTGGTCACAAGAGGCTCACTGCCTACAAGAGACACACTGTCTACAAAGAAATAAGTATCACCTTTAAGAACTGGAAAATAGCATCTTCACCATGCTTGAATCAGTTCCATTTAAGCCCAAAACTTCTGCTCTACCTTTCGCACTTCTCCTCGCTACCACACACTCATCACCACAAGACACACTTCAAAATGACTTCACAATCCCTTATTTATACAAGGCATCGACTTAGGAACAATCATCTAAGTCGGCAAACACCTACAAGATCATTCGCAAGACATGTAAAACATCCGGTCAGCCAGTCTCAAGAAGAACACCATCATCCAGTGGTTATTCTTCAAATGCGCATGCTAACTTCAATGTGGACCACCAACATGAACTGGACATGATCCAATGATCATCATAACCTTCCCTGAATCACCAAGAACATCTGCACTTCATCATCCTACTGGAATTCTTCTCTCCTTCATCCGGAGCTTCAAGAACACAGTCTGTCATCACTGTCACAAATGAATAGGCTCTTCTGGACCTTCAAATCATGAACCAATTTATTTGATACTTCACAGGGATGTCCTCAACACTCCCTCAAATCTGCAGAATGGGATAATGAAATTATGGATCTCACCGGACCTATCTGTGACACTCTGTCACCTATGAACACCTGCTAGAATTGGTTCTACTTGAGTGACCATAACTTCTTCAAATCTTCATGTCAACCTCTAAAAACTTTACTAGAGCATCACAAGACTTATATCTACAAACTCTTTAAACTGCATCTTCTGATCCTTAGCCTATCTTGGACTTTTACCTTGTTGTCATCACTGTTCTTCACTGTTCCTGATTGAGACTAATTTTCTCAACATCCTCAGCACACAGCTCATCCAATCCTTCTCATTAATGTAACATGAGTATGTTGACATCAATGACAACACCAGTTAAACCCATACTTGCAACAAGGTTATGCAAGTCACTTAGGGTAGTTGAGGTCGCTTATAGGCACGGCTTAGTCACATATGGGATAGCAGGTCACTTCCAGTTAGCTAGATAAATATATAGGCAAAATGTGCATATGGATAAAAGCAAGTCACTTATGGCCTAAAAGTAGGCACATATAGATATGTAGCTTGCTTAGAAAGAATAGATGATTGCTTATAGAAGAGAGATTGCTTAGGGGAAAAAACTATGCACATATAGACTTGTAGCTCACACTTAGTCAATAAACAGTCGCATAGGAAAACTAGGTCGCATGTAGGTGAGAAATAAGCGCATGTAGGAAAATGGTTTGCTTGCAATCAGTAGATAGGTGCATATAGAAAAATGAGCCACTTGTAGTAGATAGAAGTAGGTAGAGCAAGAAACAATCCATTTTTGTATCAGTTATATGTAGCGCAAGAGACTAACAAGATGAGTGAAATGATGCAGGATGTACTACTACCTTTGTTATCAAGAGAGCCACATCCTAGGGATTTGCGGTTGGTGAGATTGCTGGATGTAGAGGAGTGACTAGTGTTAGAGATCCTCAGATTAGAGCATGTATCTAGATTGGAGCCGGTGCAGGCACATCGAGGATAGATGATAGTGATGGATGAGTTAGTATAGTTCTTTCTTATTGCTGACAGGAGAGGCTACGGTCACACTAGAGGATGTATTCCAGATTCTGCATGTTCCTATTGATGGGGACCGAGAAGATTATGATTCAGATATGGGTCCAGCTGCATTCAGGAGATTGTTTGGGACACCAGACATTGGAGCAGAGGGCTCAGAGATTCCTATGGCAAGAATGGAGGAGCTATGCGATAGGCTACAATGAGTGGCAGTAGCTATTATTAGATGGCTAGTTGGAGATAGGCAAGTTAGAGGATTTCTAGTTGGATGGGGAATAGTGATGGAGGGGATGTTCTCCTATGGGATGAGATATGCATGGGTGGAGAGTGTGCTTGGACAACTCTACCATTTCCTGCATGATTGTGCATATATGTTCAGAGCTAGTATGTCTACAGGAGTCACAGTTTTGCATGTATGGGCATATGAGCATATTCCAGTGACGAGGCCAGATGGATGGGTGGTTAGAGAAGTAGGAGAACCTTATGTGAGGATGTATAGACAAGCTTTGACATATCAGTAGCGCAGAGGACTAGTGTACTGGCATAGGATATTGGATGAGGTAGATAGATTTATATGGAGGCCATGGCTAGGATGCGGGAGATGGGATGAGGAGGATAGAGAGCTTGTCTATGCGAGGTAGGCAAGATATATTTTTGGACGCGGGATATACATTATAGAGTGCTATTTTCCTGGGAGGGTTTTGAGACAGTTCAGGTTGCCATAGGTAGTACCAATTGGTGATGCCATTTTTGGGAGGACTTGACAGGAGGTGTTTGATTGGGGGCTAGAGGTAGTGGTTGACATAGATTTGGTAGAGAGAGAGAGGCTACAACCAATTGTATGGCAGTGGGGACAGGGTCCTATAGATCTAGGCACGCTACCAGATTATGATGCATACTGGGTGACAATGAGGCTGACGCGGGTTGGAGAGACTAGTCAGGAGGAGATGGCAATAAGCTCCACCAGCACAGGCTATTGTGCCGGCAGCGCTAGGGATACAGGTTCAGGGATAGGTGTAGGGGAAGCCTCAGATACTTGCACAACCTCAAGGTTAGATAGTAGGAGGTGATGATGTTGGGATTCAGTAGCTGCAGAGGAGGATTAGAGAGGAGAGGAGATGGAGGTAGCAGGCTCAGATGAGGCTGAGGAGAGTGGAGCTAGATAGGCATCAGGTGGTGATTGGGTTATGACATGCTAGAGCTTAGGCTCAGACATACCAGGCACAGTTACAAACTAGAGTGCAAGCTGGTGATGGGCAGCATGATGGTTCACTTGCTAGGGTGATAGGAGAGAGAGATGCAGTGAGACAGAGTGAACAGATGATGAGATTAGAGTGAGACACTTCTATATAGTAGATGCAAGCGATGAGGGCTGAGAGAGATGGTATGTGGATAGAGAGAGATACAACTATCCAGCAGTTACAGGGGATGACTAGCGAATGAGATAGAGCAGTGGCTGCATTGGGTATAGATGGGGCTATGATGTATGTGGCCACATAGTTGACACAGGTACAAGGAGAGTTGTGGAGAGTACAGGGTGAGGTAGAGTATTATAGAGGCTTGTACTATGGGGTTGTGCCAGCAAAGTAGAGGCAACCTAGCTTCAAGAGCAGATCAAGAGCTTTAGGTTCACGGAGGATAGGTGGATCTCGATCTGTTGATTTAGTGATGGGGCCACAGAGAGATAGGGGGATAGGTACATGACCCAATGGTGGTGGTCAAGGTGAGGGAGCTCCCAGTAGTCACTAGGACTACATTGTTTGTGTATTATGTTGTATCATGATGAGGCCTAGAGCCGATTGTACATACATTTTTGATGGCTCAACTTGTATATGTAGACACTTGTATATTGACACATGTATATATATGATGGCATGTTGGTTATCTACATGATGTTGTAATGGATGCATTGTTGGTATTATGATGGTTATGCATGTTGTATTTGTATTTTCATGGATTATGTATGGATGTTTATGCAAATGGAATGAATGAAAATATATGATAATGCAAATATGTAAATGATAATGATATAATATGTGATGGACTTATGCATATAGATAGATGGTAGTGATATGATATGTGATGGACCTATATATGCCTAACACACTTGTTTTGCAGGATAAGAGATGTGGAAAAAGATGATGGAGGGAGATGATTGATCTTGGTTGAGGACTATATAGGCAGATAATGAGATGAATAGATGGTGCGATGGGCAACTTTAAAAGTAATTTCTCAAGAATGAAAATAAATGCAATCCTTATGTTTGATATAGCACATGGATGTTATGCACTAGGGTATTGAATTCCAAGGTGTTGAGATATCCAATGCAAAACTAGCATACTACAATCTTGTCTAAACACATGAGGGCAAGATGTTGAGCCAACATACACAAGATATGAATAGCAGCTAGTGTTTTGAGATGGACTTTGATGCTACAAGCAATGGTTTGAGCTTAACTCCACTACACATAATGACACCTTGCTGGTTATATGTATGGAGCTAGTCTTGACATAGAATAGTCTCATGTGCATAAGAGACTCTTTAGCTTCTCAAATGCTAGAGATATTGATATGTAAGATGCTAATCCCAACATGTACAAGATACCAATACGCATAGGAAGAGAATAAGATCATCCCACAAACATGACATATGAAATCTATATGACCATGCCCCATCCCGTACATCATCGCGATGCACCAAGATATGATAGATCAAGGAAGTCTTGATTAGGCATAGAAAAGGGACAAAAGATAAAACAAAAGATATTGTCATCATGTTCTCTTGCCAAATTTAGGTGTTCTTAGATGGATTTAAGTTGGCGCCTTGTTGTGAGGAAAGCTGCATCATGTTGAAGGCTAAATATGTTGATAAAATACTATAGCAAATGTTGGCTTAAGGCATGTAGACAAATAGCTTCTGGCTTATCCCTGATTGGTTAAAGTTCTTGAGCTTTTAGTATACGCATAGTCTGCTTCATGCTTGAGCTAATCAAAGAGAAGAAGATGGGAGATGAAAGAAGATGAAGAAGATGGGGTGGATCGTCTATGCTTGAGTACTAGAAACTTCCTTCGTATTCCAGACTGCCTACATACCCTATAGCCGTGGGATCAAAGCACATTTACAATGATGATGAGATATGACGAATATGTAGTTCTAGGTTATTGATGATGTAGATGATGAAAGATAGAAGAAAGTGAGATGAAAGATTAGGGGATGATAAGAAGAAAGATGAAAGATGGATGATGAAAGAGAGGCTATCGTCTTTGCCTGAATCAGAGTGCTTCCTTCACATCTTAGATTGCCTACATACCCTGTATCCATGGGATCAAGGCTTTAATGATAGAGCTAGGATGTAGTTCTTGCTTATTACGCTGATGGTGGATGTTGAAATGAATCAATGTTATTGCTTGGATTTTTTACGATGTTTTGATATTTTTTGATGATGTTTCTGATGATTTTTTCAATGATGTTTGAGCTTGAATTGATTGCAAAGATATGAATCCTAGTTGTAAATGTTTTCCATGTTTGAGGTTGGATGCACACTATGGTTGAAGGTGAAAGTTTTCTATGTTATGAGCTTAGGTGTTTTCTGTGTTATGGACTAGAGCTAGTAGTATCCACTTCCAAATAATGCTTAACAAGTGCCCCCAATGTGGGATGAGGTTTATTGGGGAGAAGAGGAAATGGAGGACATGTGTAGACAAGATACTAAGGTGCCAAATGATATAGTTATCTCAACAATGTCCAAAGTATGATAGCTAGCAATGACATAGGTGAAGATGGAAAGGCTTTTATTATGGAGAAATGAGTTATGATATTTGTACAAGGTGAAATGCAGATTATGATATGGATTATGTAGGATAAGATGGCGAAGTATGCGAAGAAGAGTGGTGATCAAACAAACTAAGCAGATGATGGGAGTTGGTCACTACACATAGCACCTGTTTACCAAGTTTTCACTATGGTACTTATCCAAGGCGCCTGTTTACTAGGTTTTCACTAGAGGATGGATTATTTTTTATTTTTTATTTTTTATTTTATTTTATTTTTTTAGGATAAATGAGATTCATGGATAAAACTTCTTGAGATGGATGTTGTTGACTAGTTCATCCAAGAGAATGCCCTCAAGTGTTGAAAGAGTGTATGCACCTGATCCATAAACTGCTGTGATGATAAAAGGACCAAGCCAATTTGGTTCAAATTTTCCCTATTTCTCATGATGTTGCTAATTCCTTTGATTCTCTTTAAGGACAAGATCTCCAACTTGAAATCTACATTCTCTAATTTTTTTGTTGTAGCTACGATGTAGACAGTTTTGATAGACTTGGAGATGGTTGAGTCCTATAAGATGCTGTTCATCTAGTAGCTCAAGATCATGGAGTCTGGATACTTTATATTCTTCCTTTGAGATGGTATGTTGTAGAGATACTCGCAGTGAGGGGATCTCAACCTCAATAGGTAGGATAGCTTCAGTGTCATACACAAGAGCATAAGGTGTAGCTCCAGTGGGAGTTTTGATACTTGTTCTATATGCCCATAATGCAGGATGGAGTTGTAAATGCCAATCACAACTAGCTTCATTGATTGTCTGTTTGAGAATCTTGATGATTGCTTTGTTATAAGCCTTAGCTTGGCTATTGCTTTGAGGATAATAAGGCGTGGAGAATCGATGTTGGATATGGAACTTGTTACAAAGATCTCTAACCTCTTGGTTCTTCAAAGGACAACCACTATCGGTGACAATAGCTTGAGGAACTCCATAGCAGAAAATGATATAGTGTAGGATGAACTTGGATATTTGCTTTCTGGTAATATAAGTCATTGGTATGGCTTCCACCCACTTTGTGAAATATTCAGTGGCAATGATAATTAACTTATGACCATTTGATGAAGTAGGATGGATTTTACCTATGAGATCAAGTCCCCACTACGAGAAGGGCCATGGAGTAGTGATAGGATGAAGTTCATGTGTTGGTGCATGTATTAAATCTCCATGTTTCTGACATTGTAGACAACTCTTTGCAAATTGTTGTAGATCTTTTTTCATAGTTGGCCAATAGTATCCAGCTCATAGAAGTTTCTTAACAAGACTAGGGCCAGTAGAATACGAACCGCAAACACCTTCATGTACATCATGTAAGGCCACTTTTGCTTCCTTAGAATAAAGAAATATAAGAAGGATACCATCAAGACTCCAGTGATAAGGGGTGTCTCCTAAGATAATGTAACGAGAGGCTCGACGGATAAAGGTTTTGTGTTGGGTGTTAGATAGTTGGAATGGAAAGGTTTGATTGCGGAGATACTCGTATAAGTCCTCGTACCACGATGAATTTGGAATAACAATTTCACATATAAGATTAGACTGCTGTACTTCAAATGCCGGAATCAGAAGTTGTTCAACCAGAAACTCACATTTATGTGTATTAGATGGCATGTCTAGAAGGGATCCAATCATAGCCATGGCATCTGCTGCTGTGTTCTATAGCCTTGGGATTTGCTCAAAGGTGATATTGTCAAAGTAATTTTTAAAATCATCAACCATTACCTTGTATGGAAGAAGCTTCTCATCTTTTGTTTGATATTCATCTAAGACTTGTTTGATAACCAGTTGAGAGTCACCAAAAACTTGTAGCTATTTGATAGCCCATTGTACTACCATGCGTAATCCTGTGATTAAAGATTCATACTCTGCTATGTTATTGGTACATGGAAATACAATTCTGTATGATTTGGGTATACAATCTCCTTGAGGAGTAACAAACAATATCCCTGCTCCTGATCCATGTTGTGTGTAAGATCCATCAAATTATAGTTGCCACAATGTTGGTGAAGTTAAGTTGAACAATCCTTCATTAGGGAATTCTGGATATATTGGATGAATATCTATGATGGGTGCTGCAGCTAGTTGATCAGTGATGACTTGTCCTTTTATGGATTTTCGATCCACATATTGTATATCAAATTTACTTAGGATCATAACCCATTTTGCTAATCTTCCCGTGAGGATTGCTTTGGAGAGAAGATATTTGAGTGGATCAACATTAGATATGAGATTTGTTGTTTGGTTTAGCATATAATGTCACAACTTTTGGGAAGCAAACACTAATGCTAAACATGCTTTTTCCATAGATGAATTATTAAGTTCATATCCCAAAAGAGTTATGTTGATGTAGTAGATGGCTTGTTCTTTCCCTGAATCATCATGTTGAGCTAGAAGGGCACCCAATGCCGCTGTTGTTGAAGATATGTAGAGTAATAATGGGTGATCAAGTATAGGAGATACTAACATAGATGGTGTTGCTAAATATTCCTTTATTTTGTCAAAGGTCTGTTGACACTTGTCATCCCACTTAAAAAGTTCACCCTTACGAAGAAGATGTTGGAAAGGATGATATTTGTCTGCTAGTTGTGAGATAAATCTACAGATGGACTGTGACCTTCCTTCTAGACTACGAAACTACTTGAGATTTGCTAGAGGAGGCATTTCCATGATAGCTTTTACTTTAGCTGGGTCCACGTCTATCCCTTGTTGAGACACAATGTATCCCAATAGTTTTCTAGATGTAATGCCAAATACACATTTCTTTGGGTTCAATCTGACTTGATATTTCTCTAGTCGATCAAAGATTTATGCCAATACCTGTAGATATCCTTCTCTTGTCTTGGATTTCCCTAAGATATCATCAATATAGTCTTCCATGATAGTGTGAAAAAGGTCATGGAAAATAACTGTCATGGCTTGTTGATAAGTAGCTCCAGCGTTCTTGAGACCAAAAGGCATTACAACCCAACAGTATGTGCCCCATGGACAAATGAATGATGGTTTATCTTGATCTTCCTCTGCTATTCTGATTTGGTTATATACTTAAATTCCATCCATCAAGGATAGCATTTCATGTCCAACTATGAGATCTACAATATTGTCTATGCTTGGTAGTGGAAAGTCATCCTTAGGACATGCTTTGTTAATATCTCTAAAACCTGTGCAACAACGAACTCGTCCATCAGGTTTTGCTACAGGTACCAAGTTTGAAACCCATTCTGGATAATCAATAGGCTTTATGAACTTTGCTTTTAATAGCTTCTAAATCTCTGCCTTAACCAATAGAGCTACTTGTGGATGCATTTTTCACAATTTTTGTTTGACAGGTTTGAATTAGGAGATACTGCTAGATGATGCACCATGAGCGATGGATCTAGACCTGGCATGTTAGCATTAGTCTACAAAATTTATAGCTCCTTCTATGAAAAATGTTGTGAAGTCTCTTCTTTCTTTCTCTGACAGTGATGCTACCAAAAAAGTGATCTTTGGATTTTGCTCTATACCCAAGTTCATGTATTGTGATTGTTCAACTAGCACTGTTGATTTCTCATGATAGTCAGTGGCAATAGGAAGATCAAATCCCCCATCCTTAGGTGCCTCAAAGAGGTTTTCACCTTTGGATACATCCTTTATTTTTACTTTTTCACGATCAAGAGGTGCCTTTTAGTTTTCACGTAGTGACCTATTTTGTTTGATTTTGTTTATTTCACTTTTGCAACTGAAGGATTTGATACTTCTGCCAAAATATGCTAGTTTAGGTAGATCCATCATGAAACCTGCTTTGTGATCACCCAATGGAATACCTTGTCGTAAGCCCATGAATTTTGCAATAGCTTCATCATTCTCAAATGTATCTAATATCGGTGCTCCCTATTTGGTCCCAATTGATGAGGTCAGGATATACGAGTGAAAGGGTCATAGATGGATGGTTATGGCTAGAGGAGGTTGTGGAAATCATGAAGATGGAGTTTTATTGAAAAAGGTTGGCAATATGAAGGGAGGAATTGTCAATGTTATCCAAACTAGAAATCTCTCCTACCGAGGAAGGTCTAGTGTCCATATCAGAAATACACTTAATGTGTTTGGAACGCGGTACTTCTGGCTGATAGCCAAGGCCTTGCTTATTAAACTTCTTAGACACAACAATGGGTTCAATAGGTCCTTGTTCCTGTGATCCCAATCCACCATGTCCTTTATAGCCCATGTTCTTTATGATGCGAAACCCATTGTTATATCTCTCCAGTTCAAGTCGGACTTGGTCATTCTCATCAAAGAATATCCAAGAGTTGATATCATCAATGTCTTCATCATCCAGGAATCCACCTTCAATGAATACTATGGGTGGGGCTTTTATGACAATTGCGGATGAAGGTGGCTTGGATGTAGAAGGTTTTCCATGAGATTTGGGAGACAAGGGAAGGGTGCCCACACAACAAGATTCTTGCAATGTGTATTCACTAGGGCCGTGTTTGGTGTACTTGATACGGAGATTGGAAGTGGCTTTACTAGATAATGTCTTGAGTAGGACATATGGATCTACATATGATGAAGATAGGTATGCTTCGGTGTTGATAGGAATGTGGTTTGGACTCTGATATTTAGCTAGAAAGGCACAACAAAATTCAAATGGATTGGGATCAGCATGGATAGTAATCTCAACACCGTTACGTGGAAATTTAAGACATTGATGGTATCTAGAAGGAACTTCTTTGAGGGCATGGATCCATGGACAGCCAAGGATGATGTTATAAGGAAGCTCAATATCAAGGACTTGACAACAGGTTTCAGTAGTGACTGGCCTGACTTGAATATGCAAGTAAATAATCCCTTCAGTATCTGTCTCGACATCATCATATGCTCTGATAGTAATGACCTTAGAAGTGTCAATATCCTTCTTAGAATATCCCAATTGTTTTATTAATTTCAAGGAACATATATTAAGACCAGCTCCACCATCCTCTAAGATTCATTTGATATGGCATTGTTTGGCAAACACTTAGATGTGGAGGGCTTCATTGTGTGAAGGATGAATGGAGGGTTGAAGATCTTTGTCAGAAAGGTTAAATGACAAGGGGCTGCAATGCTAGCGACCATAGATTGGAATTGTGTGATATCAATATCATTGGGTAATGAAGATTCTTGTAAGGATTTGTCAAGGATAGCTTTGTGAGCAGGGGATATGCGAAGCAACTCAAGAATGGAAATGTACGTAGGTGTTTTGCCAACGTGATCAATGATATTATAGCTAGAGGACAATCGAGGAGGATGGATAGGTGCTCCTTAAATGCTAACACGACCTCTTCAAGTAGTTATAGTCCAGTCGGGTGCCTTGCCTTGGATGGTAATGGTAGAAATATGAGTATGGTCAATGCAACCAATAGTAGATGATTCATAGTTGTATTGAATGGCATTCCCAGCATGAGGGTTAC